>CM076148.1:5722500-10522500 GCA_038025085.1 Tetragonia tetragonoides | reverse complement strand
CTCGTTATTATTTGAGGAGAAAATAATACTGTTTGATATTAGGAGGAAGAAAATGAGTGGTGATACCCCTGTGTCGGGCGAGTTGCCCAACAATACTAGTGCAACTAGTGATGATCATGATACTTGTCTTGAGACACTAGATACATTGTGTCAATTCTTTGGTCATGGCTTAAAGGAACAAATGGAAGATAAAGCTAAAGAAAAGATGAAAGAAAAGGAGAAAGAGAAGATTGAAGGTGATCCACAAGCCTTTATGTTTTAGAATTTGGGAATTCATCAACCACCAACCTATGAAGGAGGCAGTGACCTTTTAGTTTTAGAACATTGGATACGTAATATGGAGAAATTGTTTGAGGCTATACGTTGTCCTGATGATATGAAAATTGGTCATGCTCAATACTATTTGAGAAAGGAAGCAGATGACTGGTGGCAGATTGTTAAAGAAGAGACTGCTGGTGACAAAAATTTCAATTGGGATAAATTTAAAGAAAAGATTAAAGAAAGATTTTAGTTCACTTAGAAGGAGGAAGCAACAGGAGTTTGAGAATCTTATTCAAGGAAAAATGTCTGTGACTGAATATGCTACTAAGTTTCATGAGTTGTCTCGGTTTGTAGAAGTTTTAGTAAATGATGAAAATGGCACAATACAAAGATTCAAAGATGGTTTGAATTAGAAATTACAGGAGTTAGTTGCTGGTTCTTCTACTACTTTCCAGGAAGCATATGATAGGGCAATTAGCATGGAAAGGATTCATTTCCTTAAAATTCGTGATTTAGTCTAACAAAATACTTTATCACTTGGATATCCTAACAAGCACTACAAGAAAAAATAAGACCAGTGGCATTTATTTTGGCTACAATAGAGCGAAAAATTGCCACAAAACCTTTTGTGGAAAATAAAAATTTGCCACAAGAAGTGCGACACAATAGGTTATTGTGTCAATTTTCGTGTTTGTCACTATATTTGTGCTCTTTTGTCGCAAAATATTGCAATCTTTTACTTAGCCACAAATTATAATGGCAAATGGCATTGCCACTATGCTAAATGCTACTCCATCCGTTTCTCTTTAAACTTCATCCTTCTTTTTGGATCGGAGTTCAAGACAAAGTGGAAATGACTCAATATTTTCCTAAATGCCCTTGCTTTAGTATTACTGTTTTGGAGAGAGAGAGAGAGTAAGATAATGACTGATTGTTTTTAATGTTTAAAATTGCAAGACCCACATGAAAGTACTCTTTCCTCCAAATTGGATTTTGCTTTTCCGTTGATAGCATGAGAGAGGAAGAATTGTTCAGTTTTGTGTTTGATGATTTTGAATTTTCAACCAAAATCAAACTTAATTGCCAAATTTTCATTTTCCTTCCAAAATAAAAAATGTGACAATAGGCTGTTCAAATTACTCATAGAACTGAATGAAATTTATACTTAAAATTTTCAAATTTTTAGCCTCTATCCACAATTTAAATGAAACATAAAGCAACTCAAATTTGAACATAATTTATGAAATTTTGAATACTGAAACTTGTTCATCAAATAAAAGTTTAGGAAACTTCCCTCCAAATTTTAGAAACCACCTACTATTTATAAAAAGGGAAGATTGCATTTCACATTATTCAACTCATCATAAACGCAACCAGCGCCGATCCTGACCCTTTATGGGCCCCAGGGCAAAGCAAACAAAATGGGCCTTTCAAACGACAATAGTTTTTTTTTTCCTTTAAATTGCGAAACATTATTAATCAACAAAAAGCTATTAATACAAGCTGAATTTTTTTTTTTTTGGGGAAAGTAAAAAATTGTATTGCAATTCCAAAATTGGATAGAAACATTACAGCTCAATTGTAGCCTGCTAGGAAAACAGACTAACTAACATACCCTTCACTCATAAGAGACCCAAAATGGAAACCAACAGCTACTTAGAACCCACGCAGGGGATCAGACATCAAAACACCACTATGTAGCAGCTTCACAGTACTCAAAAACAAGGAAAACGATTAAAGTCTCTAGTTAAAGCAACAACGAGCATGTATCTGATTTACAATCCTTCTGTAGCAACAATAGGTAGTTTCCTCTCATTTCTAAAAAAATTTGCAGTTCGAGCTTCCCAAATCGAATGGCAGACAACAGCAAATTGAATAACAAACAACAAATTAGGGGCCAACAGGAGCATGGTAACCAAGAATCAAAGTGTCACTGAAAACAGGAAACAGCAATACATTTATAGCAAGTGAGCAGGATCATCCAACTGAAACTAAAACATTTTAGGTGATAAAGGAAAAAGAGATGGTTAGATCATGGATTGTAATGCTTGGATACTCTACTCTTGGCAATGCAGCACTGAACCATACACGCAAAACAGAAACTTAATCCAAGTACTCTTCCCTGATAAGGGTTGAAAGCTTCTCTTTTTTGATATGTACCATGGACTTCTACACCAACCTGATTTTTACATACAAATATAGACTGGAAATAGTTACCTGGGCTAGGATGTGACAACCTCTTTTTTTCAGATTACAAGGTATCTGGGTATCTAGGCTTTGAACAGCATGGGCAATCAGATGAACAACAATCAGTGGGTCAAACACAGCACATCATCAACAAACTTCCATCTGGAATCCTCTAAAATACAACTATACAAGCAAACAAATGAATCAATGATCATGAAAAACAACGTCTTCTAGCATTTCTCGATGCAAAATCATTGATAATGACATCAATATCAATATTATCCAACATATCTTTCTCAATGCATAAAATGGCCAAACCATTCAATCTTTCTTGCGGCATCGATGATCTCAAGTAGTTTTTCAACAATTTTAACTTAGAAAAACTTCTTTCAGCTGATGCTACAGTCACAGGTACAGATAACATGATTCGATAAGCAATTGCAACATTTGGAATACAATCTAAAGATATGACAAACTCAAGAATCTCTTTTGCTGACATCAAATCATTTGGCAAATACATTTTTAGCAGTCGTAATTCATGAAAAAGATCAATAGCATCAAAATCTGAAGAACCATTATGAGAGAAAGTATCTATCAACTTAATGCAACATACTTCTAGTTCAATATCACTCAAAGAGTGAAAGGTTTTTGAATCATATAAGAACCCAAAAATACTTTCAAATACCTTTAGTTGCTCAAATCTATCATTCAACGAAGTAACAGCAAAATCCATCACAACTACGAAATAATTAATTCTAAAAAACTCCTCCGCTGATTTTTCTTCTTAATTCTTCGTCACTATTTTCATCAAACTGTTTTTTCCTAGAAGCACGACGTTTTATAGGCAAACTAGGCTTTAAACCCATACTAGTTGCAAGATCTATAGCAACTTTCTTGCTAGAGACAAACCCAGTTTCTGTATAGTTTTCAAAATATGACACTACACTTTCCAAATGTTTCATGGTAGCATTAATGCACATGGATTTAGATTGCAACTTCTTACTCACCAAGTTAATAGAAGACAAAATGTCATACCAAATAACCATACCATGTAAGAACTCAAAACTCCCAAGTGCACCAATTAAACTCCCAGCTTCACTCTTTGTTTTGGCATCATCAAGAGATTTTTTTAACTCCAATAAAGCCGACCTTATTTAAGGAGCTTGAAATCGAATGGCTTTTACACTTTTTATCCGACTTTCCCAACGAGTGTTACAGAAAGATTTTAATGTAAACTTTGGAACATTATCAAGTAAAATCTGCCATCTTTTAGGAGAACTTTAAAATAATGTATATATTCGTTGCACAATTCCAAAAAATAAAACAGCTTTATTACAAGAATTTGTCATATCACAAAGAGTAAGGTTAAGACTATGACAAGCACATGGCATATAAGTAACCGTCTTTGAACCCCTTGGTGTTTTCCTTTCATATTAGAGCCATAGTCATAAACTTGACCCCTTATATCCTCAACATTAAGATTAAAAGATTTTAATGCATCTAACAATGAATTAAAAAGTCCCAATCCAGATGTATCATCCACCTTTAAGAACTCTAAAAAGAACTCTTCTATTTTTATTTTGTTACTTGACATGTTCACACATCGCACAATTAAAGTCATTTGCTCATGATGACTCAAATCTGGGGTACAATCTAGAATAATGGAGAAATACTTGGCCTCTTTAATGATCCTTAAAACAGAATTTTGAACACTTTGGGCCAAAAGAGAAATCAACTCATTTTGAATTGTGTGACTAAGATAATGATGATGAATCTCATGTTTTTCAATGCGTCTAACATGATCTTGCATTATTGCATCAAACTCTGCAATCATCTCAATCAATCCTAAAAAAATTTCATTACTTTCTTGGTACAATTTCTCATGAGATCCTCGAAAAGCCAAATTACGTTTTGCAAGAAACTTCACAACAGAAATTATTCTTATTAAAAAACCTGTCTCCAACGCTCCTTCTCCTTTATAATTTGTTGTTGGAAATCATTATCAATTGTTTGATTTTTATTCAATCTCACTCTTAGTTCATTCCAACTGTTCATGTTAGCAATATGCTCAACACTATTTTCATGTTGTTTGAGCTTCTCACTCAGATGCTTCCAATCTCTCAATCCATCATTTGCTAATAACTTTTGCCGTTTGGAGTTTTGAACAACTTACAACAAAAACAATACACTTTATCTACATGTTTTGAGTAAACCAACCATTTTCTATCGATAACCTCTCCATTATTCAATCTTCTAGAATAATAAGTATAAGAGAAATGCCTAGAAAGATTATCCAAAGGAAATACAAGATTCAGTTCCCTTATAGGCCCCTTTTCAACTAAAAGGTCTCTTGAATCATTGTCTAGATTATCCCAAATTCTAGGATCATAAATATCCATAGGAGGAATAAATTGTTCATCACCCCTCATGTTTTCATTATCAGGCAAATTAGGTACGTTTTCATGCTCACTCAATCTACTACCCTCTTTGATATCTCCACATAATTCCCCCAAATTTTCATTAGGTTGTTCTTGTTCAACATTACCTACTACCAAACCCTCCACATTTTCAGAAGAGGCTATTGTCCTAGAATTTTTTTATATTAATGGCTCCTTTTTGTGACTCTATTAACTGTTCCTCTCTTTTTCTTTTCTTTCTTTTTTCACTTCCAGATAGATGTTTTTTAGGTAACATTATACACTACAATAATAAATCAATTCAATTGCCTTAAGGAAGGAGTGATAGCACCTGGAAAGAAATTGCTACTGCCACCAAGATGAAAATCTGAAACAATAGCTAAAAGCATCCCAATTCCGAACAAAGGAAAGACTTGATTAAATCTGGTACATAAAAATAGAAAAAGTCAGCTTAAACCAAATCAACAGTAAACATGCCTTATTTTAAGTTCTGATTTTACCAGCAAAATTAAAACATCAAGCTTCAAAATCAACGAAAAAAAAAGGTTTCCAATCTTTGCATAAACCAAAGCTGCCTACTTAATTTGTATGAGGAAATGTATTATACTTCACCAAATTTGTTTGATCTCCAGAAGACTTGGGCAACTACCCATTTCAATTTGCATATACTCTGATCTATTGTTTTGAAATAATGTAAAATTCACAACTCACAACAGTTTCAAGTATTCAACTAGAACATCCATATCAAGGTTTAATCAAACTTCCAAAACCCTAATTTAACCCAAATACCCAAATTGGAGACAATAAATTAAATTAGGTTAAATTAATAATTACATTAAAACAATTAAAAATGAAAACCAAAGTTAAGTTTATGTTACCTGATTTGGATTCTGGAATTCAAATTGAAGGACTCATCCACCTAGAAAAAAAAAAGAATATCAAAAAATAGTTCAAAAAACTCAAAATAGAACAAAAAGAAAATTAAAAGAAAAATTGAGAGAGAGAGAGTAAGGGAGAGAGATTGAGAGAGTTACCCAGATCAGCTAGATGGATGGGGTATTGATGGAGATGACAAAGAATTATTTTGCTATTTAACAAGAGATTGCAACGGTTCAATAAGAGAATTGATTGACTAGAAATTGATTCAATTTGACAAAATTGGTTTGGGAATTGATAAAATTTCGCCATTAATATAGCCTCTTTTCTCACTTTTCTCTCTCCTATTCTCTATGGGGCTGTTGAAGTCTCTTGGTCTTCTTCCCTTCTTCAGGCGTGAGGCGAGGATGAAGGCATGAAGCGTGCAATAAGGGCGTCTGTTAGGGATGTAAATGGATTCATGATCCGCGGATACCCGCTCCATCCGAACCGAATATATGGATTAAAACCCGATTAAATGGATGATGGAGCGGATGACGGATGGATTGGATGGCGGATGGAGCGGGTGATGGATGAGATTTCTCATCCACTAACCCGATCTGCGAATCCATCCATCACCCGTTTAGATATTAAAGTGTAAAAGAACAATATAAAAAAGATATCAAACATATGTTATATTTACATCTTAATTTAATTTTACTTGTTTTCTAATTTATATTGTTATTATTTAAACTAAATTGTGTTATTTTTATTGTTACAAGGTAAAACAATCGTATATGAGTTGAAGTTTTGTTTGACTACTAACAATTTTATTATAGTTGGGTCTATTTATTGCTTTTAGTCCATAAACCGTTAAGCACCCGATCCATCCACTAATCCGCGGATGACGGACGGATTGGATCTGGATTGGATGGTTCGCGGATGACGGATGAAGCGGTTTGATTAGATGGATTTCGCGGATGGAGCGGATGATGCTCCACCCGATCCGAATCCCATCCATTTACATCCCTAGCGTCTGTTCAGTGTTCAGTAATCTAACTTTAGCTATTAGGCTTTTTTTTTTTTTAATCTACAGGAGACCCTTTTTTTTTTGGTCCCAAATTTTCTTCCTTTTCTTTGGGCCCTGGGCAGGCGCCCTGGTTGCCCTGGCCCAAAACCGGCTCTGAATGCAACATAATGGCACCTGATACAACTTCTATTACAACAACCCACTTAAATTTCTCAACCCTGACAGAGTTTAATACACCTTCAGCTATCATAAATACACAAAATTCAATTCACCTTCAACACTCTTTAATGCACTTGGGGCATCATCATAAGGTTCTTCATCATTAGGCTATTCAAGAACATCCTTAGGTGAGTCTGATAGCACTACAACAAATGGTCACTTGTGCCACGAATTATGCCACAGGAATTTGAAATTTGTGACAAATTTGGGTCTAGCCACAGGAAAGAAAAATTTAAATTCGCTTTAAAAGTATGCCACGATAAAACTTTACTCGTGACAAAAGTCACTTTTACCACACTTTTAGCTACGAAAAAACTTAACTCGTGGCCAAAATTAACTACTTCACCAAAATAGCCACATATAAATTACCCCGTGGCAAAAACCACATATACCCCATTAACTAGATCAATCCACGACAAATTAAAAAGAGGGAATCAAATTTTTTGACTTCCCGCTACAGATTAAATGGTTCCCTCCTACTTAGCACTTTGGGTATTAGGTCAGTTTAAAAAAATGAAAAAAAAAAAAAACTAAACTAAATAAAACAGCCCAGTAGCCCACTAACAAGTAAACATTAAACCAGTAACCTCTCATTCGATCCTTTCAAAAGAAAAACATACAACTATATCGTTCTCTTACTGTGCTCTACTCCAATCCTCCCACGACACCTCCTGATGAAGACGACGAGACTATCTATTCCGGCGAGGTGGACTATTACGGCGTTTTGCTTGACCAAATAGGTATGTATCTGTTTCTTTTTCTGCTTTCGTTTGAATTTTTCGATTATGGAATTATTATGTTGTGAATTTCACTATTTGTGGCCAAATTTTTGAGATAGGAATCAACTTTCTCTTATATGTGCGTGGCTGAATTCCAAGTTTTGCACTAATTTTTGTTTTTTGTGCTGAATTTCGATTTAGGGTTGATGTGTTTGTATGTGTGGGATTCGAATTTCTCAATTAGGGTTGAATGTTTTGCTTTAATTGGCTGATGTTCACTAATTTCGTACTCAATTACCAATGAGTAATCTGAAGTTTTATTAATTTTTATTGTTTTGCACAATTGAGTTTCTTGAAACTAAAATTCAATATATAAGAGTGTGTAGTTAGACAATATATTGTGCGATTTGGATCATGGAGTTGTGTCTTGTAAACAAGGTCCACTGAAATTACTAATTGAGTCATCCTCTTAAAGCGATAATTAGTGAGATTGAGTTTGTTAGAAAATGGAGAACTAATCTATGTCATGCACGTAAGACAAGTTTTGTGCCTGACTAATACGGTAAGGTGGAAAAAAGACAAGGACAAAAGTCATAAAATAAGGCACAATACCTGGTATTGTGCCTGATTTGTGCTCCTCTTCACTTGTCCGCATGTTTTTTTTACATGCATTGTCTTTTGGTGAAAACTAGAGCAAGTGTAACTTACTGAAGCTTTGACTCATAAGTGAAACAACGCACACACATGAAGGCAACTGTATAGAGTTAGAGAAACTTGTTTTTCTGTTGCTCTTTTCTGTTGTTGTATTTTTTTTGTTACGCTATTGCTGTTTTTCTGTTGCGGTGTTTTGTTGTTTTTCTGTTACTGCAATGTTGCTGCGTTGCTGCTGTTTTTTTGTTAGTTTTTCTTAATTGTTGGTGTGTTGCTGGGGCTGTTTTGCTGCTGTATGCTGCTGCTTTTCTGCTGTTTTGCTGCTGTTATGTTGCTGCTTTTCTGATGTTTGCTGCCTTTTGTTCGCTGCGCGCGCTGTTGCTGTTTTTTCTTAGTTTTTCTTAATTGTGGGTGTGTTGCTAGTGCTGTTTTGCTGCTGTTGTGTTGCTGCTGGTGCTGTTCTTCTGTTGTTGTTCTGTTGCTGTGTTGTTACTGTTTTTCAGTTCCTATGTTGTTGCTGTTTTTTGTTAGTTTTCTTGAATTGTTGGGGTGCTGCTGGTGCTATTTTGCTGCTGTTGGTGTTGCTTTTCTGCTGCGTTTGTGGGTGCGCAGCTGTGCTAGTTGTTGTATGGTAGTTGTTGCAGGCTTGCAACTAACAACAACTAGTGAGATACTAGTTCTTTCTTTTTTTTTGTGTGTGTGTGTTGGGAAGGGGTTGATTGGGTGTGGTTGTGGGTGGAGTCCAGAAGGTAGTCAGTATATGCATCTCTTTGTTGTCATGCCATCAAAAACATATTCAATGTTAAGCATTGTGCATGGATGTTTAACTTTATTTATAGTTCTTATGTACAACAATAATAGTGGTATTGATATTTAATGACATATTTATTTCATTGGTGATATTTCTGTCATAAGTTTACAACTGAACCATTTTTTTTTCATTTTTTGTTTTTGTATATCACCACACTTGAGATGTTAACATATCTCAAGTTTGGAGCTTCATCAGCTTAATTAATTGAGCTTTTACTTTCTTATGTTTGTAGGTCAGCAATTGGTGGATTGCTTCAATGACTTTCTGGATACCGTATAAATATAAAGTGGAGCATATGTTATTGATTTTTTCTTTACTAGTTTTCAGATTTAGTTTTCCACAAAAACATGTCAAGATAACATTTGGATTCAGATTTTGATTTTTCGGTAGCTCTTTTTTCTATTTTTTGAATCCATTGTACATAGGATGATTTACTACGAAACTCATACTGTATATAATATTGTTAGTTGAAATTGAAGTTATTCGTGACAAATCAATTATACCCTCTTGCGTTATTTCCGGTTGGTTGTACTCTTATTTATATCTTTTTAATAACAATATCCAAAACCATTATAATTAGCCATGAATTATCGTGGCTACCAATTTTTGCCACGGGAAGTCAATCGTTGGCATATTGAATTAGCCACGTGACTCGTCGTGGCACCTTTTTTCTTTGCCACGAATAATCTAGTGGCTAAATGAGCTACTAGCCACGGCTAAATTATCATTGCCACGTTAGTACTTGTGGCTAGAACAACCTATTGAGCCACGTGTATACCTGTGGCACAAAATTTATTTATGCCACGGAACCTATTTTTCCGTGGCAATGTCCTAGCCACGCTCACTTGTGCCACGAGAATTAATAACTAGTTTTCCCGTGGCTAGATAGTCTAGCCACGATAATTTTGATCTTGTGCCACGAGTTTAGCAGTGGCACAAGTGATGATTTGTTGTAGTGTGGGGCAACAGCAGGTGGGACATCAACAACATTAGTTCCAAAAACATGGACACCACCAGAAGGTGTTCCATCAACTCATAGGGCACATAAAACAAATGTTGCGCTAGCTCATGGGATAGCAACATCACCTACACTTCCAGCAGCAAAAGCATTAGTAGAGACAAGGTTCATTGTCTTTGGCTTAGGGCCAGGAACACGGACAGATGCACAAAGGCCTCCACGACAATATAATGTCAACCCGAATCTCCCTCTCAAGAGTTTCAAGAAGCATACCATCAGCCAAAGTGTAACACATGAAAATTTACCGACTAATTAACCTCGTGTTAGTACTAATATATATTATAATAGTCTAACTAAACCGCTATCAATCTTTCATTTTCTTATTTCAGCTAGGTATTTGCATAGAAATTAAAATATTATTATTGTTTGTGATATATAGGTAATTTTTATAAATAATAATTTCACTAAAAAGAATTAGAATGAGTATTGTCTTGAGTATTTATGTTAACTTCTTAAGTAAGCTGGTAGTAGTAATAACTTAGCTAATACACCTAATTAGTGCAAGTTAGGCCACGTGTCGCGGAGGGGGAAAACTTATCACTAAACCAATACGTGTCACTCCCATATCAAGCCATGTACTTGTTTAGCTAACCACATTCTTAATCCCAACTATTTGCATGCTTCACTATTCACTTCAATATATTTTTGCTATTTGTCATTCCACTTTTACACTACTTTCACCCACCAAATATAAAGTCATTCTCTACACTATTCTACATGTATTTTCGCTTATCATCTTCCAAAAGCCAAGCCGTGAGACTCGACCTTGCCGAGCTCACGCCATCTTCGCCGACGTCATCGTTCTTCATCGTCACCTCCATACTTGAGCTTCTACTTGCATGCTTTATAATCTCTATAGTTAGTTCTTGCACTTGCCAAAGTATTAAGGTATATATACGCACTTTGCTCAACCACCCATTTCTTGTTGAATTTCTACCTTGGTTGATCTAATTCTTATTGTTTTTGTTTGTTGATGATCCTTGGTCATTAGATCATCCTCAAGCTTCGACCCCAACGTTCGACCACAGACCGAGCCGAAACCAAGAAAATCTTGCACCTCGCGGTATCAAACGCTTTCACTTTAATTTCATCGAATTACGGTTGCAAATAATCGTAGTAACCTATGAACTAGGTAGAAATCTTCCCTAGGATGTGCTTAAGGACGATCGGTAGTGAAATCGGAGGCCGAAATTGTAACACCCCGAATTTTTTACTAAAATAAATAAATAAAATATTTAAAACTCGAGCCAAAATTTCGGCTGAGTTTCCTTTGTAATTAGGCATCCCAAGTTATCGACTTTACAAAACCTGCTTAAACAGAATATTTAAAACAAAATCCAATCAACCCAGTGAAAGACTCTAATAACTCGAGGCGCTACCGCCACACTCACTCATAAGAATGAGTGCAAGACTCTTCAACTTAAACTATTAATAATAATCTCAAAATAAACTAGGTGGTCTAATTGTTACTATTTACTCAACTTTATAAAAGAACAACTACTATATCCCTACATAAGTCTAATCTGAAGCGTTTCTCACTAGCATTTGTATAGACATAAACTTCAATCTGCAAAAAGGTTAGAATATGCAACGTCAGCAAAGCTGGTAACTCACATCCAGTACGTAAAGCTCATTCTAAATTCAAATCAAGTCTAAACGTATAAACATGCTTCGGTTCGACCAACCAACAAAACCTACACATACTTAAATCTGCCTTATCTGTGTGTATAAATACTATAACATTTGCACTAAGGATAACACCATCAATCATATTCAAACATAAGTAAATTACGAATCTTCACTTCAGATAACCTCTATACCTCAGGATCTTGATAGTTTAAGGTAGCTTTTATTATTTATCTTGCATTACTGAGCTGGGCATAAGGGAGAGGTTACTAGGGTCGCTGCTTCTGGGAGCGTTTAAACCCTTGACCGCTTCTGGGGGTTAAGCCGCTTCTGGGGGCAAATGTGTTATCTTTAACTTTTATCTGTGACTGCTTCTAGGGGTCCTTGGCCGCTTCTGGGGACCCTGAAACTGCTGACCACATCTGGGGGTCAATGACCGCTTCTGGGGGTCATGCCGCTTTTGGGGGCACAGTTCAAAACTCATAAGGGACGTCTCCCATAAAACATCTTATAACACATTCGGAGTACTCATAGGTTCCTACTGCCCAAACTGCCATCTTTCACTTTACGTTCTTAATAGCTTAAGTAGCTTTTCTTCTCTTTCATATTATCTAGTGACATTAGCACAATATGTCACATACTTGTTCATACATCTCATAACAAGCTTGTAGCAACTGAACACATCAATTCTTGCTCATATAAAAACATGATTGCTTCTTATGCTTTAGCAACATTAAAACTTCTCATAATTGAATGTCACGTTCAATTTATATACTTGCTCATATTATTCATCTCTAGCTCATAGCACAAGAGCACTTCCACTATCATTTTCTTTAATTCTTTACTCACTAGCATATCAGAATACTCATGAGGTAAGCTAGTCATCCTTTCATACGTCAAGTCGTCAACAATAACTTTACATTCTTATTCTTTAAACTTAGCTAGCTGAAACTAATATCATATAATTAACAACATTAAAGCACTTAAATCATCTCACATAAGTAAAAGAGAAAACACAACTTGACCATAAAGCTAGCATAAAAACTCTACTATGCACATTCAATGTCGCCCACTTCTGCTCAATATATACACCAGGCAATTAACTGATCAAGCTTCTGAGAATTACTCCTTTTAGCACGCTAGAACACATCGTGTACTAGCTCATCTGTGACTGGGGTGACTAAGGTTTGGTCTGGGATCTAAATACTACTTGTACCCTTTGAATCCCTTTTCAATAATTAGAACAAAGCTCTCAAAATCTTATTGAATCACATACATTGGACAGCATATAGTTTCTTTGCTAATCACACAAATTCCAGCTCTTCTCTGCTAAGTAACCCACACATTTAGTACTGATCTGACACGAATTCTAGCAAAACACAACTACTGTACATTTCACAAGCTCTCCAATTTCATATCAAAATCAATTCAGCCGTATAATTCACATATACACATAATTAGGCTCAAAATGAATGTAAAATGAACCTGACGTAATAGATGTAGTTACCTTAGGGTCCTTCGGTAAGGTTGAACTCCTAATTTGCATTACCCACTAGCTAATACTTCAATATCTACAAGTTTACAAATAACACATAGTAATTTGAGTTCTAGGTTTCTATTTCAATCAATTGAATTGAACTAAATTAGGGCTAGGATCTAATTGAATATCTAACCAATTAAATTGGGGGGACAGTGTGTTGGAAATGAAGCCAAACAAGCTTCATGAAGCTTGGTATGCTTCAAAGAAAGTCCTTAAAAAAAAGCCTTGTTCACAAAACACATTGTCCCACATAGGTAGAGAAAGGAAAGAGAAGAGACTTTATATATTGATGTGGACTTTTAGTCTTTGAACTAAGAGTCAAGGGAAGACTCTTCCTCCACACACGCGCGCGCCGCCGCCGCCGTCCGTCCGGCCGGGCTCGGGCGAGGGTTGGATTGGGCTCTTTTTATTCTCGGCTCAATATTTTTCCGACCGTTTTGAGTCCGTTCAGCTTCATATTCAGTAACCGTTATATCATTACTCTCGTAATAATATCCCACGATCTCAGCTCACTATTAACTTCTTGATTCCGGTTACTGATTCTAAGGCTCCTATATAATAACCGAAACCTCCAGCTTTGAGACAGACAACAAAAATGGATCCTCTCCTCTTCTCTTTTGTCATCTCTTTTCTCCTGTGCTCTTCTCTTTACTTGGCAGTTGTTCAGTTTACTCTCAAAGCCATTGCACCGTAGTACACCGGAGCATTGGCTGCCGTGTATCCTTGGAGGTCGGTTGCCGGACTTCCCTAGTGTACGTGTGAGGGCAAATTCGACTTTAGGGCAGTGATTCATCATGCCGCGGCCATTGTTACAGATAAGTTGTTCCGTTTCTAGCTTTGATATTTTAACATTCTAAAGTCGAATTTTTTTTCTTTATCATGGCTACTGACGGAATTATTGGTAATGTTGATGTGAACGAATCTGTGCCTAATCTCACCCCTAATCATGCTGTTGTTATACCATCTACTTTAGTTCATAACGATACTGCTGTGCCTTATGTGAGTACAAATATGATGACTGCTGGTACAACCCCTATGTTCCCAAATTTTTTCGTTCCTGATATGTCTAAGTTAGATCCGTTTGATGGAAAAAATTATAATATGTGGTCGGATAAGATGGAATTTTTCTTGGGACAAATTGGTGTTGAGCATGCTTTAGTTGTTGACAAGGCTCCTGTCAATTCCACTAGAGACTTTCAGAAGGATAATAGGACTTGTCGTGGTATGTTGTTGCATTACATGACCACATCCTTATACCAGATTTATAGTAAGTTGAAATTGGCTAAGGAAATTTGGGATGCTCTTAAATTGAAGTATGGAACTGATGACTTTGGGAAAGGGAAATATGCTTGTAGTAGGTGGCTTAAATTTGAGTTAGTTGATAGTAAGCCTATGTTGGATCAAGTTCATGAGTATGAAAATTTGGTGACGGAAATTCTTGCTGAAGGGATGAAAATTTGTGAGGTTTTTCAAGCTAACTGTTTGCTTGATAAATTGCCGAAATCTTGGGAGAATTATGTTCATTCTATGAGGCACAAACAGAAAACTTTTACTCTCCAGGAGGTTGTATCTCACATCAAGATCGAGGAACAGAACCGGATCCAGGCTAAAGGAAAAACAACCGAACATTCCTCCTCTACTGCTAACCTTGTTGAACAAAAGAATTTTGTAGGTAGACATGATAGAAACAAGGGACCCAAAGGGAAAGGACCAAACCAACTACATGGTAAGATTCAGCCACAAAACTTCAAGAAGCTTTTCAAAGGCAACTGTTACAACTGTGGTAAGTATGGACATCCCGCTAAGGAGTGTAGAAGTGTTGCTGCCGTTGCTGTCAACAAACCCAAAGAGAACAAAGCCCAAGCTAACCTGACCGAGGATGTTATTGTTGCCATGGTGTCCGAGATTAACCTTGTTGGTAATACTGTTGAATGGATTTTGGACACCGGGACAACAAGACATTACTGTACCAACCGAGATATGTTCGTGGAGTATGTCAATGGTGCTGAAGGAGAGTGTGTCTTCATGGGTAACTCTAGCACTACTTCTGTTGCTGGTAAAGGGAAGGTTCTTGTAAAGCTTACTTCTAGTAAAACTATTACTTTAACCAATGTTTTGCATGTCCCTGATATTCGCAGGAACTTAATTTCTGGCTCGTTGTTGAACAAAGCTGGGATTAAGTTAGCATTTGAATCTGATAAACTTGTACTCACCAGAAATGGTGAATTTGTCGGGAAAGGTTTTTGTAATAGGGGGTTGTTTGTGTTGGATGTTGTGACTGAGAATAAAGCATCTACCTCTTCTGTTGTTTACATCGTTGAGTCTGTTTCATTATGGCATGCTAGACTAGGTCATGTGAATGTGGCATCCATTAAAAGACTAAAACAATTTAGTCTTATTCCTGCATTTAGCAATACTGATTTTACTAAATGTGAAGTATGCGTAGAAGCTAAACATCCCAAAAAAACCTTACAATAAGAATGTGACTAGAACTTCTACGTTACTAGAACTCGTGCATACTGACCTTGGTGATTTTCATAGCCATGTTAGTAGAGGTGGTAAAAAGTATTATATTACATTTGTTGATGATTATTCAAGATTTACCAAAGTGTATTTGCTGAGTTCTAAGGATGAGGCTGAGGATAAATTTCTCATCTATAAAGCCGAGGTAGAAAACCAACTAGATCGTAAAATAAAAAGGTTTAGGTCCGATAGAGGTGGAGAATATGATTCAACACCTCTAAAGGTGTTTTGTGAGGCTAATGGGATCATTCACGAAATTACAGCTCCTTATGCTCCTCAACAAAACGGCATTGCCGGGAGGAAAAATAGAACCCTCAAAGAAATGATGAATGCTATGCTCATTAGTTCGGGTATGCCTAATAACATGTGGGGGGAAGCTTTACTTTCTGCCTGCTTTGTACTTAATCGTGTTCCCCACAAGAAACTTGAGAAAACTCCATATGAGTTGTGGAAAGGTTTTGGACCTAACTTGAGTTACTTGAAAGTGTGGGGGTGCCTTGCGAAAGTCGGGATTCCTGACTTTCAAAGAAGCAAGATTGGACCCAAAACTTTGGATGCTATATTTATTGGATATGCTAATAGTAGTGCTGCATATAGATTTGTTCTAAGAGATGGTTCTGGGTTTGGTGCTATTAAAGAGTCCCGTGATGCTGAATTTTTTGAGCATATCTTTCCTATGAAAGTAAATGAACAACGGGTCTTACCAGCTGCTGCATCTTCATTACCTTCACATGTCAATGCTTCATCTAGTATAGAAGTTCAAGAGCCTAGGAGGGGTAAACGAATTAGGACTGAGAAAAGTTTTGGCCCTGATTATGTTACTTCTTTCTTAGCTGAAATTGATGTGCTAGATGAAACTTTTGTGCATGCGTATATTATTGAAGATGACCGTAGGAATTATGGAGAGGCCATGAGGTTAGTTGACTCTAGTTTTTGGCAAGAGGCCATAAATAGCGAGTTAGAATCCATTATGAGTAACAATACTTGGATTTTATCTGACCTTCCTCGGGGTTGTAAGGCACTTGGTAGTAAATGGGTGTTTTGAAAGAAATACCGAACTGATGGGACAATAGACAAATATAAGGCTAGACTTGTGATTCAAGGAAATTTTCAAAAGCAAGGACTTGATTATTTTGATACGTATTCTCCTGTTACTAAAGTTGCTACTATTAGAGTTTTAATAGCACTTGCATCCATTCATCATCTTGTTGTGCATCAAATGGATGTTAAAACTGCATTTTTGAATGGTGATCTAAATGAGGAGATATACATGAGACAACCCGAAGGTTGTGTAGTTCTTGGACAAGAACATAAGGTATGCAAACTTGTTAAGTCCTTGTACGGACTTAAACAAGCACCCAAACAATGGTATGATAAGTTTCATAGTACTATAATTTCTGATGGTTTCAAGGTGAATGATTCTGATGCTTGTGTTTATTCTAAATATGATGAGCATGGTTGCGTTATGATATGTCTGTATGTTGATGACATGCTCATTTTTGGTACAAGTATTGATGTGGTAAACACAACAAAATCCTTTTTGAAATCATGCTTTGATATGAAAGACATGGGTGAAGCTGATGTAATTCTTGGCATTAAAATTACTAGAACTTCTGTGGGTTTAAGTTTGGATCAATCTCATTATGTTGAGAAAATTTTAAAGAAATTTAAACAATTTGATTCCACTCCTATCAAAACCCCATATGATTCTAGTATTCATTTGAAAAGGAATAAGGGTGACAGTGTATCACAAGAAGAGTATGCTAAGATAATTGGAAGTGTTATGTTTTTAATGAACTATACTAGACCAGATATAGCATATGCTGTGAGCAGGTTGAGTAGATATACTCATAATCCCAATCATGAACATTGGAATGCCTTGATTAGATTGTTGAGATATTTGAAAGGTACTATGAATTGGGGTTTGCACTACAAGAATTTTCCATGTGTTTTGGAGGGGTATTGCGATGCTAACTGGGTATCTGATAATGATGAAATTCATTCTACCAGTGGCTATGTTTTTACTCTTGCTAGTGCTGCTATATCTTGGAGATCCTCCAAACAAACTTGTATTGCTAAATCTACAATGGAATCTGAGTTTATTGCTTTGGAGATGGCAGGCCATGAAGCTGAATGGCTAAGAAGCCTACTTGCCGATATTCCATTGTGGGGGAGACCGACTCCATCCGTTTCCATGCACTGTGATTGTCAAGCGGCCATAAGTGTAGCCCGCAACCATTCTTACAACGGAAAGAGAAGGCATATACGACTTCGGCATGAAATTGTTAAGAATCTGATCAGAGATAATGTGATATCACTTGAGTATGTAAAGTCAGAGAGGAATCTTGCAGATCCTCTCACCAAAGGCCTTTGTAGAAAGATAGTGCTTGAGTCAGCACTAGGAATGGGGCTTCAGCCCAATGGGAGTGAATTGTGATGGATACCCAACCTGGAACATATCCAGGTTCAATGAGGTCAAACGAAATCACAAAACAACTCCAGTCCTGTACTACAAACTCCATTCCTTTATAACAATGATGTAGTTATTTTCCGTATACTGTCATGTGTGTGAGGTTGAGCAATTTTAGCTCTTAATGAGTTCATAGCCTTGTAAGGTGGTGTGAGACAGTACACACTTGATGAACTCACCTATGTGAATGTGGGGAAACTGTCCGTCCCCTATGAGAGCATTTGGGCTAATGACTCTCTAGAGCGTTCACAGAAGTATCCAGGCACGTAAGGGGCTAACGTATATATGTTTTCGCGAGAGTAAATCTAATTTTGAGGTCAAACTAGTGCGCAGTTTGTACTGAACAAATACCGTGAAAGGTTCAAGGAATTTTTTCCACCTAAATGATTGTTGGGCAAACTTGTAAGCACAAGGTACTAATTCAAGTCCACAAGACATTAGTATCGTAATGTGCGACCTCCTACTGCCATGAAACTTTTTCTACCATTCTTTCTTTGAATCATGTGGGGGATTGTTGGAAATGAAGCCAAACAAGCTTCATGAAGCTTGGTATGCTTCAAAGAAAGTCCTTAAAAAAAAGCCTTGTTCACAAAACACATTGTCCCACATAGGTAGAGAAAGGAAAGAGAAGAGACTTTATATATTGATGTGGACTTTTAGTCTTTGAACTAAGAGTCAAGGGAAGACTCTTCCTCCACACACGCGCGCGCGCGCGCCGCCGCCGCCGCCCGTCCGGCCGGGCCGGGCTCGGGCGTGGGTTGGGTTGGGCTCTTTTTATTCTCGGCTCAATATTTTTCCGACCGTTTTGAGTCCGTTCAGCTTCAGATTCAGTAACCGTTATATCATTACTCTCGTAATAATATCCCACGATCTCAGCTCACTATTACCTTCTTGATTTCGGTTACTGATTCTAAGGCTCCTATATAATAACCGAAACCTCCAGCTTTGAGACAGACAACAAAAACGGATCCTCTCCTCTTCTCTTCTGTCATCTCTTTTCTCCTGTGCTCTTCTCTTTACTTGGCAGTTGTTCAGTTTTCTCTCAAAGCCATTGCACCGTAGTACACCGGAGCATTGGCTGCCGTGTATCCCTGGAGGTCGGTTGCCGGAATTTCCTAGTGTACGTGTGGGGGCAAATTCGACTTTAGGGCAGTGATTCATCACGCCACGGCCATTGTTACAGATAAGTTGTTCCGTTTCTAGCTTTGATATTTTAACACAGTGGTGCGTCGATGGTGGCTGATTCTGGGTGACGAGTCGTGACTCACGTGTAGCGGCTACCGTTGCTGCTGGTTGCCACGAGACAGAGGACACGGGGAAGCTGCGTTGGTGGCTGGAAGCCACGTGAGCTGGCGGGGAGGCTTGCAGACAGATGGTGGTGGTGTCAACTGAAGATGGTGAGTGATGGTGAATCGTGAATTTTGTTGGTGTGGGATTCGTGGTGCTCATGCGTAATGGTGTGAGTGATGGAGATGCTGGTAGTGAGCAGGGGAAATCAGACTAAAAATTTGGCTAAGGAGTGAGTTAAGTAAGAGAGAGAGTAGTCGGTTACCATGAGTTGGTTTCCTTCACCCTTTGGTTTTCTAATTGGATTTTTTTTACTAGTTAGCACAAAATGCTATTTGCCACCTACTAGTGGTTTGCCCTTACGTAAGACTACGTAAATTGCTAATTGGCTTTAAAACATCAGAGTTATGACAAAATGTACTTATCTTTTATTAAACTAACTAAACTACCACTCCAACTCTAACCACCAAATAAATAACAGCTCATGAGCTCATAACCAAAATATTAACAAGATTATTGCCCAATATAAGAGATAAACTAATACATGAAGAGCAATTATTATTACCATCATTATTATTTATTTGTTTCTAAAAAAAATATTATAAAAATACTGGGTATTACATAACTCCTTCGGTGGTGCGCCCAAAGTATTAGAAGAAACCCCACGTATTTGCATGTAATAGTAATCATAGGAGATTAACTTAATTTATATTATTCCATGATTGATTGAGCTTATTGATAATTAATTATATTTATCAATGGATTATGGGTCAGCCAGTGACCTACCCACTAGTGGGTAGTGATATTTAAGGTAACCCGAATTATGGGTCAGCCAGTGACCTACCCACCAGTAACCCGGATTAGAATAATTAATGACGAGTTAAATTACTGATTATATGGATTATGAGTGATTAGTTGAATGACTAGTACTTCTTAATTTCCGGTGTATTACAGAGTGGTATCAGAGCAACAATAAATCTGAATTTATAAGTAAAAGAAAAGAAATAGGCTAAAATATGGAAAATCCGAGTGAGTTTGAGAGCGGGGTGGTTATATTGAAAGGGTTAAAGGTGTACTTGAGTATTCCTTGTGCTATGTGGTTTTGGATTGAAATATGACTTGGTGTTATATGTGGTGTTGTTTTATGAAGCTAACCTTGTGTATGTGCTAACAACTACGTGAATAGATGACCTTCCATTCATGAACTTCAATCACGAGAATGTACCACACCCCTATATCTTGCGACCTCTGGAAAATGAGCAGATACCGGATTACGTTCATCGTTTCCACCGTTCATGTCTTGACTACTTACGTTTCCACCCGAATGCTGATGATCCTATGACTGAGGAAATTTGATAAGTTCACGCCTTCGTCCGAACTCTTCCATCCAAAGAACCATGGTTGTGTGTTAAGAGAAAGAATGGTAGTATTGCTAGGGATAATTACTTCTTTGATGTCCCACACTACACTTCTGGAACTTGGATCTTCACACTTCGTTTTATGGAAGTTGCTTTGCTCCAGGCCCAAGCTGAATGGCGTTGTATTCAGAAAGGAATTATATTAGACCCCGAAACGATTGTATTTATCAGGAAATGACAGACCCACTTCAGCCCGACTTCGATTCTGATCTCAAACCAGTTTCTTTGACTATACTTCCACCTGTGCTTGCCCTCCCAACGACTGGAGAAGTCCCTAACCAGCCATATGCTAATGGCCATGCTCCTTGTTAGAATAGGTGTACCCAAACAGATGTTTGGTCAGTCCCAATGATCAACTGGCAGAAACAGAACACGAAAGTAACTTGCTGCGTCGTGGGATTAACCATTGCCTTAAAAGCGATTTCGCCTCGATCTAGGTGCAAATCGATCACCCAGCGCTCGCTTCCGAAGGTTAACACAACACCCTTACTCGTGTGCACTTATGAGGAAGGATTGGAACAAAACTCAACTTTCTCAGGAATAATGGAAATATAGTAGGGAGAGATAAAGGAAGATGGATGTGTTTCTCTTGTATATTTTCCAGCAATATTGACAGAGCTTTTATAGCTAAAAGAGGGCTGAAACTTTCCCATCAATAGGAAATCAAATAACGTAATTAATGGGGAGAGAATCAAGGAAATCAATTGATTTGGAAATCAAGGATATAATATCACAATAAAGATATCGGGCTAAAGATTAGGAGCTGTTATATCCAAGAATAAAAGATTACAACAACAATTACGGATCTAATTGATTCCGTGATTTCCGCAATTAATATCTCGCAAATCTGGATATGATTGGGTGGAACCAAACTCAGATTGGTCATAACCAAACTCCAACTCTGAGCATTGTTTCCAACAATCCACCACCAATGCGAAAGAGAGATAAGATTTCCAAAGAGAATGAATGAGCAAAGTTTCCTGAGCAAACAAATGACTCGGCACTTAAGTGCTAAT
This sequence comes from Tetragonia tetragonoides, assembly GCA_038025085.1. Taxonomy (NCBI): domain Eukaryota; kingdom Viridiplantae; phylum Streptophyta; class Magnoliopsida; order Caryophyllales; family Aizoaceae; genus Tetragonia; species Tetragonia tetragonoides. Next base: position 10,500,452 of record CM076148.1, on the reverse strand, counting down.
ATCTTGCGATTTGAATTAACACATAGTGAATTGAGGTCATACCGAACATCAAGGAGTGAAGTTACTCTTGAACTCCAGGACGTAAAGGTGACACCCCAAGACACGCACCTTATCACTTTATTGAGATTTTGTCCCGCGATATTCAACTCATATAAACGGCCAAAAGAACCCCGGGTACTCATGAGTGCTCTAGAAAGAAAGTCCAAACATCTTTCATAGAAGGTGGCCAAACCTTCTCACTCACGTAGGTGATTATCTACCAGTCCAATACAATCAGGTCTACCCAAACTTACCTTTGGGTCTGACCATCAAACACACCAGGACCGTGAAATCATTAAGAGCAATGAGTGCTCACTACAACAAAAACGCTAGTTAACCACGCTAAAAACCTAGGATTTACCACGCTTTAAAGCGTGGAAAAATATTTTTACCACGCTTTAAAAAGCGTGACTAAAATCAATGTGGATAATTTACCACGCTTTTTATTATCCACGCTTTTCTGTGAGGACAATTTTCCACACTTTTGTGCGTGATTAACTTTGTTTTCTCCACGCTTTTAAGGGTCATGTTTTTTAAGGTGATTCCACTAATTTGTTATGGCGGTATTTTTTTTTTACCACGCTCCAGCATGGAAAAAATTTATATATATAAACAATAGTAAAATTTCATTCATAAAATGACAAGTGAAACTAAAATACAATGGTTTATATATTGATTTTCAACAGAATACTATGTTCCCATAATACCACTGCAAAACATCTTAATTCATAATATTACACGAAACGAGCCACTACTCTTGAACTTTACAATCATATATTTGATAAATGTATTTACAATGGGAAAAAAAAATCTTATTCTAAAATAATATCTGATCAGCACATATATGTTGATGTCCTTTTACCGCTTCCCATGATAACTTCAGCAAGCAACTGTGCATCAGCTCTCTGCAGCCCAAGGTCACCCAACAAGAACACTTTGAGCTGATTTCCATTCACACAATACATCAACAACACTTGCTCAAAATTCCAGAAGTTTGACCAGCCAGCCATAAGCAAACAACACCATCATTCAGAACGAAGTAGACAATAACACCAGGAAAATCTGTTGGCTTAAGCTTGAAGCCAATATTAAAGAGGATAAGGAATCGGAGTATATTTAGGAGATAAGCTAAATATACATTTAGAATTAGGAGTTATCTAAGTATGTAGGTTTCCTTTTAGGAATCGGATTCCTTTTAGGAATCGGATTCACCTCCTTTCTTTGTATATATATAGATGCTGGTATGTAGCATCATAATCAATTGGTGAGAGATAAAAGAGAGCTTAAGTTTTGAGAGAGTTTCTTAAGCAATAAAGAGAGTAATTCTTTGATCTTTGTTTCTCTTAAAACATCTTATTGGTATTAGAGCTTGCGTAAATCAAGAGATACAAGATGAGCGGTGATGAGAAGAAACCATCAACGTCCGGGCTGAAGAAGGAAGGAGGAGCTTCCTCAATCAAATGTCCGATGCTCAATTCCAGTAATTATACTGTTTGGGCCATTAGGATGAAGACCTTGCTTAAAGTGAATAAGGTATGGGAGGCCATTGAAAAAGGAGAAGACGATGGAGACAGAAACGACTTAGCAACAACACTGTTGTTCGAATCAATTCCGGAAGCTCTCATTCTGCAGGTCGGAAAACTAGAAACTGCAAAGAAAGTATGGGACGCTATAAAACTACGAAACGTTGGAGCAGATCGTGTCAAAGAAGCGAGACTACAGACGTTAATGGCCGAGTTCGATCGACTTAGGATGAAAGAAACAGAGAAAATTGATGAATTCGTTGGTAAACTAACCGAAATAACGTTAAGAGCAGCAGCGTTAGGAGAAGAAATAGAAGAACCCAAAATAGTTCAGAAATTTCTTAAAAGCCTTCCTCGAAAGAAATATATTCACATGGTAGCTTCACTTGAGCAATTACTCCTTTTGAAGATATTATAGGGCGTATTAAAGCATATGAAGAACGTATTGCTGAAGATGAAGAAGAGACTCGTGAAGACCAAAGCAAACTTATGTTTGTAAAATCAGAAACACAACCAACTCGTGTTTTTGATGGAGAAAATCGAAGTAGAGGACGTGGTTTTTATAGAGGAGGAGGACGAAGTTACAGAGGTAGAGGACGCGGAGGACGTTATAACGGAACTAAAGATTTGTCCAAAATCGAATGTTTCCGATGTGATAAGTTTGGACACTTCGCATCGAGTTGTCCAGATCGCCTACTCAAGTTACAGGAAGCTCAAGAATTTAATAACTCAGACACACAGGAAGCAGATGAACTTATGATGCATGAGGTTGTAGAAACAAATAAAACAGTGCTGCTTAATGAGAAAAACGTAAAACCAAAGGATTTCGAAACTTCTGCAGATGGAGAAAACGTCTGGTATTTGGATAACGGGGCTAGTAATCATATGACAGGAAATCGAGATTTCTTCCAATTCATTAATACATCCATCACAGGGAAGGTCAGATTTGGGGATGATTCTCGAGTAGACATAAAAGGGAAAGGTTCAATTATGTTTGTCAATAAGAATGGAAAGAAGAGAGTTTTGACCAATGTCTACTTCATCCCGAAACTAAAAAGTAACATTATCAGCCTTGGACAGGCTACGGGATCAGGCTGCGAAGTTAGGATGAAGGAAGATTATCTTACTTTATACGATAAAGAAGGAAACTTGATCACAAGAGCTAGCAGATCGAAGAATCGACTATACAAAGTGATCTTAGAAAGTATTGATACAAGGTGCTTTCAACTTATAACCACAAGTGATTCAAGCAAATGGCATGCTAGATTAGGACATATTGGAGTAGAATCAATGAAATCAATGGTAAAGAAGGAACTAGTGGTCGGGATCCCTGAAATCGTAATTGGAAAAGAAATATATACTTCGTGTCTGCTGGGAAAACAAACGAGAGGATCATTCCCACAAGTTGCCAAATATCGTGCTTCTCAAGTGCTTGAACTTATACATGGAGATCTTTGTGGACCTATTACACCTCCTACACCGGCGAGAAACAGATATATATTTGTTTTAATAGATGACTATTCCCGCTATATGTGGACAATCCTATTAAAGGAAAAGGGAGAAGCATTCGACAAGTTCAGAAAATTCAAGACACTAGTCGAACAAGAGACTGGAGCTGCTATCAAATGCTTTCGTACAGATAGAGGTGGTGAGTTTACATCTTTAGAATTTCAGAATTTCTGTGAAAAATCTGGGGTAAAAAGGCACTTAACAGCTCCATATTCACCTCAACAAAATGGAGTGGTAGAGAGGCGAAATAGGACATTGTTGGAGATGACAAGAAGCACTCTAAAACACATGAACATACCAAATTACTTGTGGGGAGAAGCGGTGAGACACTCCACCTATCTAATCAATCGAGTTGCATCAAGAGCTTTAGCAAATCAAACTCCATATGAAGCGTTTAAGAAGAGGAAGCCTAACGTTAAGCATTTGAGAATTTTTGGATGTATCGGTTTTGCTAAAACAGAAGCACAGCATCTTACAAAACTAGATGATAGATCAAAGAAGTTAGTACACCTTGGAACCGAACCAGGAACAAAGGCATACAGGATGTTTGATCCAACTAATCAGAAGATAATCGTTAGTCGTGATGTTGTGTTTGATGAGTCAAGAGGCTGGGATTGGAATCAACAGAATAAAACAACCAACGAAACCGAAGATTTTAGTATAGAACTTGGAGAATTCGGTAATCACGGAGTCGATATCAGTACCCATGCAGAAAATAATTCTGTTTTATCGAACTCAGATTTTGGAAGCTCTGGTTTGACAGCAGCGAAAAACAGAGGAAATACAGAGCACAACAATAATGAAGGCAACATCCAAAATCCAGAAAAAGATTACATTACCATTGAAACAGATAACGAAGAAGATGATGAAGCTACAGAAGAAAATCAAGATCATCTGATTCCAAGAAGAACACAACGATTAAGCGTTAAACCAAGTTACCTCAATGACTACGTAATGATGGCAGAAGAAGAAGGTGAGTATCCATCGCTATGCTTAAATGAAGAACCACGTAACTTCTCTGAAGCTAAAGAATCGAAGGCTTGGCTGATAGCATGCGAAGATGAAATCCGATCAATAACAAAGAACCAAACCTGGAACCTCGAAGATGCCCCGCTAGGAATTAAACCAATTGGTTTAAAATGGGTGTTCAAACTAAAGAGAAACTCAGATGGTAGCATCAACAAATACAAAGCAAGACTCGTCGCCAAGGGATATGTGCAAAAACATGGAATAGATTATGAGGAAGTATTTGCGCCTGTGGCTCGAATTGAGACAATTCGCCTTCTTATTAATCTTGCAGCTTCTAATGGATGGGAAATACATCATCTTGATGTCAAAACAGCATTCCTTCATGGAGAACTAAAGGAGACAGTTTATGTTACACAACCGGAAGGTTTCGAAGTAAAAGGATGCAAAGGCAAAGTTTACAAACTCAAGAAAGCATTGTATGGATTAAAACAAGCTCCAAGAGCTTGGAATGACAAGTTAAATCAAATACTTCGAGATCTTCAGTTTAAAAGGTGTTCCAAAGAACCATCAGTTTATCGAAGAGAAGGAAAGCAAGAAATCCTGCTTGTTGGAGTATATGTTGATGACTTATTTGTTACGGGATCGAGCTTGGAGGTTATCATTGAGTTCAAGAAAGAGATGAAATCCAAATTTGAGATGAGCGACCTCGGCAAGTTATCTTTCTATTTAGGAATGGAGATATGTCAAGACAAGGAAGGAATTACGGTAAAACAAAAACGCTATGCGTTAAAGATCTTAGAAGAAGCTGGAATGAAGGAATGCAACTTGATGCATACACCTATGGAAGCTGGAATTAAACTATCTAAAGGGCTAGAAGAAAAGGATATTGATGCGACAAGTTATAGAAAGATCATTGGGTGTCTTCGTTATTTACTTCACACAAGACCAGATTTATCTTATTATGTAGGAGTACTAAGTCGTTATATGCAAAAACCGAAGCAATCCCATGGAGTAGCATTGGAGCGATGTCTAAGGTATTTACGAGGTACTGTTGATTTCGGATTGGAGTTTAAACAAGCTGGATCAGAAGCAACAAGTCTAGTTGGTTATAGCGATAGTAGCCATAATGTGGATCCGGACGATGGAAAAAGCACTACAGGACATGTGTTTTATCTTGGCGGAAGTCCAATATCTTGGTGTTCACAAAAGCAAGAAACTGTAGCGTTATCATCTTGCGAAGCTGAATTTATGGCGGGCACAGAGGCAGCAAAACAAGCTATTTGGCTTCAAGATTTACTTGGTGAAATCACTGGAAAGATATGTAAAAGGGTTATCATTCGAATTGATAATCAATCTGCAATCGCTCTCACTAAAAACCCGGTTTTTCATGGTAGAAGCAAACACATACATACGAGGTATCATTTTATCAGAGAATGTGTTGAGAAAGGATTAATAGAAGTAGAACATGTTCCGGGAAATGAGCAAAAGACAGACATTCTAACAAAGGCTCTTGGAAGACTCAAATTCAAGGAGATGAGGGACCTTATGGGTATGAAGGATTTAGCTTGAGAATGACTTCAAGCTTAGGAGGGTGAATGTTGGCTTAAGCTTGAAGCTAATATTAAAGAGGATAAGGAATCGGAGTATATTTAGGAGATAAGCTAAATATACATTTAGAATTAGGAGTTATCTAATTATGTAGATTTCCTTTTAGGAATCAGATTCCTTTTAGGAATCGGATTCACCTCCTTTCTTTGTATATATATAGATGCTGGTATGTAGCATCATAATCAATTGGTGAGAGATAAAAGAGAGCTTAAGTTTTGAGAGAGTTTCTTAAGCAATAAAGAGAGTAATTCTTTGATCTTTGTTTCTCTTAAAACATCAAAATCAACTTTACAGCAAAGAAAAATTGTGTATTTATTCATTACAATGAGAGATAAATAGTCTTATACTCAAGTTTCAATTATTTAATGACAAATGCTAGTCTGCACATAAAAGTATTAAACCAAAATAGCTCACAAAAGCCATCAGACACCAGAACAACCACATGAGTTTTTTGCAGCATACCTGAAGCATTACAACACCAACAACAAACCTGAAAACTTTGCAGTGTTTAGCAGCTCCCTGGCTTCTGATCAGACATTCGGGAACATGAGATCAACAATTTTGTTCTCCAATCAGATCTGCAAATACCATCTCTCCTACATTCTTGCAAATCTCGAATATGAAGGCATCAAATAGTTTGGAATCCTGACAAAAAAAAAAAAAAAGGAATAGTTTGGAAAAGGCAAGACGTCAACAAAATCAACATCATAAGGCTTCATTATACTTTGCAACACACTTAAAGCTCATCAAATCAAGGTACAAGCAAGTAAAATTGTTCATTATTAGCAAAAAGTTAGTAAAAAATTGTGAAAAGTTAAGGTTCGAGTACTAACACTTAAAAACGTTGCCATAACCTGCTTCCCTTGCCCTTGCCTCCTATGCTAGGATTGCCAATAAAATTGAGTTGAAGAGAAACCAAGATAAAGTAAAACTTTGAGAACAATAAAAGTATACACAGTATTATGTCAATAAAATATACCAAAGTTCCTGCATCAAGACAACAACACATTGATAATAGATCATAATGCAGATATTACCTATTTTATGTATCCCGCTCATGAGCGATAATCTGGGAGATGGCAACATAGAATTGATCCACAATTTTGCAAAAACTCAAGCGCTTTACACCTACAAAATCTATCTATAAAATTTTCATCCTAGCACAAAGCACCTACTATACCTTACAGCCGTGGACTGAAATTACAGAGTCAAAAGGCCAAGCAACCTGAAAATTACAAGACAAAATGACAGTAAAACTACTAAAGAAAACCAAAACAGAAATAAATGTGGATTTCTAAGTTTAAAACCCGATATCCGACCAAATTTAAAATCACATGACAGATTCATTAAGTTCAGAAAGCACAAACAGAAACGATAGCTTCATACATAAGTGAATGAAATTCACTTTATCTCCAGATCTCATGCAATCAGTACTTATGTCCATTTAGCTGCAGCAGTATATTGATTTACAAATACTTGTTTTTATTTTTTTATTTTTTTATTTTTTTATTTTTACTGTAAAGCAGAGAAATTTGTATTAATCAGTCCGAATTTCTCAACTAACAAGAGACAAGATTTCAGGAGGGCCATCCTCCATCCATACCCTCTCCTCACCAAAAACAATACAACGACCTAGCCAATTCATGAGCTATTGAGTTGCAGCATCTATTGACATGAGCAATACAAAAAGAAGCAAAACTAGAAATAAGATTAAGAACGTCTCTAATAATGACAAAAATACGATATATCTTGCTTTCTACTCAAAACATGTTGTGCCTCTTGCAAGCTATCCACCTCCAGCGTTATATGGCAAAAACCACTGCAACTTCCAACTCATATTTTGCCGCTTCTGCCACTCCAAAATCACCCTCCTAGACCTTACATGCTGTCATCATAACATTACCCCACATGGTCCCTTACTATCAGTCCCATCCAACGCTTATAACCATTAGAAACTACGCCATCTAATGATAATTTATACCTGCCTTCCTCTGATCTGCATCATGTGTGCTTTATCTCCTGGCCCCTCTCAATCAAACTTACTGTATTTTCATTTGCAACTATGTACTCCCATAGCAGCGTGCTTATCTTACTCACCACAAAAGCTAGTTCCCGGACCTTTTGATCAAAAACCCATAAGTTCCTATCCCTCCAAATCATCCATGTCACTGTCGAAAACATTGCTCTTGCTTCTTGTTATGCTTGCTCCATAAAACAAGTCACCCATTGTTTAAAGTCCTCATGTTCTTCAGGGAGCTTTGATTGGCAAAGTGGCGATAGATTAAGAATAACTCAATAAGTCAAAACAAGTACTAAAAACAATTGCAGTAAAATGAAAAATCAGTGAGTTATATATAGCTAATGGACCTCTTAGTAGCCCCAATATTTATCATAACACAAATTCAAACAATAGGAGTTTCTCATTCAAATAAATTGAACATACCAGCTCATTGAAAGATAGAAAAACAATTCAAAATACATCTAATATCACCAACATTTCACTCAAAACTAATAGAATATTTGACTTTTCTTAGCTAAAATTGTTAAAAAATCTCAGGTATGCAGATTTGCTCTGGCAGCAAGACTAATTTTGTGATACCCCAATATTTTCTATAATTATTATATTGATTTATAAATGATTTATAAATAGTTTCGGAGATTAAATCGTATATTCATTTAACGATTCAATTAAAGTTATTATTATGGGACTTTCATAAATTGCATTTATTAATGTGGAGGAGTTTGATTAAAATGTTTTATCTATGAATAAGAATTATTCATATAGTTTTAATTAGTTTTAATTAGCTTTTTAAATCAGAAAATTATTTGAGAGCTTTATTTAAATGATTTTAACGATCGAGAGAATTCATATTTCTTTTATTATTTATTCGGAGAGAATTTCATTCAATTAATTTAATGGGAATATTTCTTTTATTCCTAGCTTGAATTTCATTGACCAAAACCCTTGTGGGTGCATATATAAACAAAGTGAAGGGTTCATTATTCAGTTTGCAAACCCTCACAACTGACTCTCTCTCACCCGCCCACTCTCTCTCTCTCCTGATCAGTCGCCGGAAACCTTCCGCCGTCGCCGCCATAACCATGGCATTGGTAAGCTTTCTCTCTCCTCTTCTTCCTCTTGCTTCTTTATCTTTCTCTTCCTCTTGTTCTCTCACGCTCACCATCTTTCTTCTCTGCCCTAAGGTTTCTCCGCCGTGCTGTTGGTGAGCCGCCCAACCTTCCTCTCTCTCTCTCTCTCTCTCTCTCTTCCCTTTGTTTTCTCTTTCTTTCTCTCTCTTTCGCACTTGCTTTGTGGCTGACCGTGAACCACCACGGTGGACCCACCACCACCACCGGTGCTGGTGGGTGGTGAGGGGGTCACCGGACCACCATGGGTGGTGGTGGTGGTCGTGGTGGTGGTTCGCGGGCTGAGTTAGTAGTTTTTCGTCTTCGCAAATACGCGGATTTTCGTTCAGTTTTTATTGATTTTCAGCATTTTTGATTTCTTGTTTTAATTTTTCTGCACTCGTTTGGAACCCGAATTCGGATTTTCAAAAGCCTATATTGGTTGGAATAAATCAAGAAATTTAATAAAAATATCATATTAATATTTCATCACTGTTTGGATTTGCGTATTTAATAAATTTAGTTTCGGTAATTGTTTTTAATTAGGGCCTAACGAGCAAGCATGATAATCTTTGTACGTGGAGCTTACGTACTATTTGGTAGAGTATTAGTGGTAAGCGTTCATTCCTACCTTCTTCCAAAGCCCCATCAAAACTATTTTGATGTGTTATGTGCTAATTGAGAATTTTGTTGTGAATTTAATATGCTAAGCATGATTAAATTATATATCGTCGTTATTATCAGATTTCTTAAGCATATTTACCGCTGTAAATATGATTTATAATTAGCATGTCGATGTTATCATATTTTGGGAATTAATTAGTCCATATGATGATTATTGGACAATTATTGAATGATGAATTATCAGTATTATTATGTTATTAAATAAGTGCTAATTGGTATGGGTATTATTGAGTGCTAGTGAGCACCTATCTATTATGGATTGAATGTCGTTGATGATTTGTGAAATTTTGGATATCGTGTTACCCTGCCGAAGTGCTGTCGAAATTTGGCTAGACATTACTTGTCTTCATTATTGAATTATCGTCGTCATTGAGTTAAAGCATGTTTAATTCTCATAATATTGAATTATCGTTATCGTCGTTAATTACTATTCATTGTCTAGAGCATGAAATGAATTAGTAAGTCGTGGTCTCGTAGTACCACTTATGTCAACCAATGCAAATTATGTGAATTGAATTAAATGAGAGTAAGAGTCCTAATGGATCCCTAGGAGTAGTCGAGCTATCGGGATTGCACCTAATGGTGTAGTTCAAGGGATGAGTGATACCCAAGTTACTTGTGGGCACCTCGCAGTGTGTCTGGGACGGATCATTCCCCATTTATTAAGTCCTCTAGGCTCGTGTAATTGTACTAGAGGTAGTGTGCACACTAGAGTCATTAAGTCCATGGCGTGATTGTATCTTTGATAAACAGTATGGGTAATCGCTGTTTTATAAGCTCTTTTACATCTCTCTAATCAAGACGGATTGTCTATGTCGTATTGCGTATGATCACTATACAAGAATTATGTATAAAAGAATGTCGTTATGCGTATGCTTGATTATCTGCTTATGTGCGTATGCAAATGAATTTCAATGATTCTTCTAAAACCTCAGGTAAGGTTTGCGAAATGTTTTTACTGGGTACGGATGACGTTTATTCATTTTATCTGATTTTTGTTTCTCTTTTGTTTCTTTTCTTTTCTTCTGTATTTTTGTTTCCGTCACGGAAACCAAAGTGCAGGTTTAGATTGATTGAGGACGTACAGCTTGGAAGGTTAGAGTTGACGTCAGTTTATAGAACTGTTCTGTTTGGATTAGATCGTGGAAATTGATTATTTTTTATTTGGTTTTGCCCTTGAAGGCCAGTTGTAATAAATTTGGTAATGGTTTTAGCTCACTATATAGACAACTCTGATATTGACTGTTTTAGATTTATTAGTTCCTTAGAAGCTCCTCTTGATGCCTAGTCTTTTTTCTTTCTGCTTAGCATTTACTCCTTAGTGATAAATGTTGCAGTAACTAACCCGTGGATTTGTGACGGTTCGGTGGTGTCGAGTCGTGGATAGCGACGTCGATAGTTCCCAGGAAATCGTTGCGAATTCGGGGGTGTTAAAAATGGTATCAAAGCTCTAGGTTTAAAAAGCTTACTTAGGTTTAATAAATGAATTAATAAAGATTAGTTTCATATTGGGAAAAATAAAATAAACTTAAAGTCGTTGAGCTTAGTAGTCCTAGAAGATAGGAATTATTTGAAATCACTTTGCTTGTGATTTATAATGTTCTCATTGTTTGATTGTCTACCTGTAGATGGTGAGGACAAGAAAGACCGCTAGAATGACGACTGCACACCAAAGGGCACGCACCCTAGCTCCTCGTGCACCGCCTGCAGAATACGTAGCTTGATCGGATAGTGAATCGACAGGAAACGACGCGAACGTACACCGCGGAACCGCGCAAGACCGCGTCGCGCCCGTGATGGCCGGGCTCGCCGAGGCTGCACGCGCTGCGCCCATAGCCGCGCCATTGCCTGCGCCTACTGCTGCTCCAGTTGCCGCACCTGCTGCATATGTGGATGAAGAGGAAGATCCCTCTGAGCATACCGCACCGGATGAAGAGGATGATATGCCGGAATTGGAGGATGTTGGTGCGGAGAGCGACAACAACATTGCACCTACTACTGCACCTAGTACTGCTGAATCCATTTTCAATCAAAGTACTATGAAATTTCTCATACCACTATTTTGGAGTTTGTTTTAATCCATATAAGGATTTTCTTAACTTACATATTTTATGTTCTTGCCCGGGAACAACAAATCCCTGTGGTTGCTGCATATAAATTTCTTCTTCTAAATCACCATGCAAGAAAGCAGTTTTAACATCCATTTGATGAACAATTAAATCATAAATGGTAGCCATGGAGATTAGAGTTCTAATAGTAGCAATTTTAGTCATAGGAGAATAAGCATCAAAATAATCAATACCTTTCTTTTGTGTAAAGCCTCTAACAACAAAGCGGGCTTTAAATCTTTTGATTGATCCATCGGGTCTCCTTTTAATTTTGAAGATCCATTTACCACTAATAGGTTTGTAGCCATTAGGCAAATCAACAAGATCCCAAGTATGGTTAGAAATAATAGAATCAAACTCACTCTTTATAGCTTCTTTCCAAAAATTAGTATCAATAGACATAGCCTCTTCATAAGTTATAGGCTCCTCATCAATCATAAAAACATAAATGAAATTCTCATTTAATTCGTCAATATCAAAATCTTAGGTCAGAAAAGATGTAATAAAGTCAGGATCAAAGTCAATTTTGGTTCTGACTCTTTTACTCATGCGCGGTTCAACATCATGAACATCATTATTAATAGAAGTAGATAATGGCAAAGAAGCAGGCATAGTCATAATATTTTCACATGATTCAGCATTCCTTTTGAAATGAAAAACATGCTCAAAGAATTCAGCATCTCTAGATTCAGTAATAGAATAATCATTCAAACACATAAATCTATATGCTGCACTAGTTTGAGCGTAACCAATGAAAACAGAATCTATGGTTTTAGGCCCTATATTCGTACGCTTATGACTAGGCAAGCCTACTTTTGCCAAACACCCCCACACTTTCAAATAAGACAGGTTTGGTCCATAACCTTTCCATATTTCATATGAGGTTTTATTTAACTTCTATGAGGCACTCTATTGAGTATATGACAAGCGGATAAGACCGCCTCCCCCCACATGTTGTCGGGTAGCCCGGAACTAAGGAGCATGGCATTTATCATATCCTTAAGGGTTCTATTTTTCCTCTCAGCAATCCCATTGGATTGAGGAGTGTAAGGGGCAGAGGTCTCATGTATTATCCCATTCATTTCGCAAAAGGATTGAAGGGTGTTAGTCCCATGCTCACCCCCTCTATCAGATCTGACTCTTTTGATCTTTAGTTCTAACTGATTCTCAACCTTAGCTTTGTACTTAAGAAACATTAATTCCACTTCGTCCTTTGATCTAAGGAGGTAAACTCTAGTAAATCTAGAACAATCGTCCACAAATGTAATATAGTAAAATTTGCCTCCTTTGCTTTGAGTGTTCTTAAAGTCGGCCAAATCACTATGAATCAATTCTAAGAGTTTTGTTTGTCTTTTGACAACGGATTTGAAGGGCAATTTAGAATGTTTGGCTTCTACACATATTTCACATTTGGAAACATCACTATCATCCATAGAAGGTATCAAATCCAAATGTCTCAAATGCTTAATGGATGCAACATTCACATGCCCTAATCTACCATGCCATAAATCAATAGATTCAGCAATATAAGCAGAAGAAGATCCGACATTCATTTCATTAATCATAGTCTCAAGTACAAAAAGTCCCCATTGAGATAACCCTTACCCACAAATTCACCATTTTTGGTGAGGACCAACTTGTCCGCATCAAAAACTAATTTAAGTCCAACCTTATTAAGCAAAGCACCAGAAATCAGATTTCTACGCAAGGAAGGAACATACAACACATTACTTAAAGCAAGAGATTTTCCAGAAGTTAGTTTAAGAATAACCTTCCCTTTACCAAGAATACCAATGATAGATGAGTTGGCAAGATAGACGGAATCTCCATTGGGAACCTCCTCAAAGTCTTTGATTAGGTCCTTATTTTTGCACAAGTGCCTGGATGCTCCTGTATCAACAACTCTTTCAATAGCATTGCTTACCATATTCACTTCGGAAATCATAGCCGCAATGATCTGTTCTGGTTCGACAAGGCATGCCTGATTGGTAGTTTGGTTAGGACCAACCTTCTCGTCAGACTTGGACTGCTTGTGGCGATTAAAACATTGATAAGCTCTATGTCCTGGTTTGCCACACACATAGCAATTTCCTTGTGGCTTCTTCTGGATTTTGTTGTTGCCTTTGATAGCGTTGCCCTTCTTGAATTGCTTAGGGTTTTTTCCTCGACCCTTCTTATTATTAAACCTGTTACCACCACTAGATTCCACAAGATTAGCATTATTAGAAATAATGGGGATAGGGTTAGACTTATTCTTGAGTCGATTGACTTCCTCAATCCTCATGTGTCCAATCAGATCCTCAAGTGGCATGACCTTCTTCTTATGCTTCAAATGACTTTGGTAGTCATTCCAAGACTTGGGCAATTTCTCGATCAAGACATTGGCTTGAAAGCTCTCACATATCTCCATACCTTCGGACAACACTTCGGCACATAGGTTCTCATATTGGTGCACTTGGTCCATGATTGGTTTATCATCGACCATCTGGAATTCGAGCCAATTTCCAACCACGTACTTCTTCTTTCCAGCATCATCGGCTCCATACTTCTTCGCAAGAGTATCCCAAATCGACTTGGCAGAATTTTCCTTAATGAACAAGTCGAAGAGGGAGTGTGTCATATGACTTAACATATGACCACGAACAGATTTGTTGTCCTTCACGAACTTTCTTTTGATTTTCTCATCAGCATCATTCTTTTTCTTCTCCGCATCATCATCATCATCACTTTCAACAAATATTGGTGGGTTGAATAAGACATAGTCCAATTCAAATTGTTCGAAAACGATGAGCATCTTTTGGGACCACCTCTTATAATTGTTCCCATCCAGAGGCTCAACTTTCGACATGTCAGTGATAGTCTTGTTCAACATAAGGGCCATTTGATCAAAGGGAAAAGGTAAATCACTTTTAAATTGTTAGAATAGGTGGAACCAAACAGATGTTTGGTCAGTCCCAATGATCAATTGGCAGAAACAGAGCACGAAAGTAACTTGATGCGCTGTGGGATTAACCACTGCCTTAAAAGCGATTTCGCCTCGATGTAGGTGCAAATTGATCACCCAGCACTCGCTTCCCATGGTTAACACAACACCCTTACTCGTGTGCATTCACGAGGAAGGATTAGAACAAAACTCAACTTGCTCAGGACTAATGGAAATATAGTAAGGAGAGAGAAAGGAAGATGGTTGTGTTTCTCTTGTATATTTTCCAGCAATATTGACAGAGCTTTTATAGCTAAAAGAGGGCTGAAATTTTCCCATCAATAGGAAATCAAATAACGTAATTAATGGGGAAAGAATCAAGGAAATTAATTGATTTGGAAATCAGTTGATTTGGAAATCAAGGATATAATATCACAATAAAGATATCGGGCTGAAGATTAGGAGCTGTTATATCCAAGAATAAAAGATTACAACATCAATTACGGATCTAATTGATTCCGTGATTTCCGCAATTAATATCTCGCGAATCTGGATATGATTGGGTGGAACCAAACTCAGATTGGTCATAACCAAACTCCAACTCTGAGCATTGTTTCCAACAATCCCCCACCAATGCGAAAGAGAGATAAGATTTCCAAAGAGAATGAATGAGCAAAGTTTCCTGAGCAAACAAATGACTCGGCACTTAAGTGCTAATATCTTGCGATTTGAATTAACACATAGTGTATTGCGGTCATACCGAACATCAAGGAGTGTTATATAAATAATTTGGCTAGTTTCTTTTCCGTATGTGTAATAATTTTTTGGCCGTAGTAGCTAGCTTGGGGAAAGGTTTAATTCATAGCCATAAACTACCTGATGTACTAAAATGTTTTATGTGTTTGAACTATATATGTGAGTAGTATTTTATATCTAAATGAACTTACTTTCAGCTAGTATATATATATAGATGTGTTAATAATTAATGTTATATACAAGGCTTTGAGTACGTTATTTATTTTACCAAGTATTATGAACACCTAGGATTCGGTTCTTATTCTAACAGAGAGGAGGAGATCGATTTAAATGCTTTATGTGACGTGAGTGAGATTACATGAGTGAAATTTTCTGCATATATGAATGTTGGGTGTTATATTAATTGTAATTAACGCTCGTTATTATTTGAGTAGAAAATAATATTGTTTGATTTAGGAGGAAGAAAATGAGTGGTGATACCCCCGTGTCGGGCGAGCTGCCCAACAATACTAGTGCAACTAGTGATGATCGTGATACTCGTCTTGAGACACTAGAAACATTGTGTCAATTCTTTGGTCATGGCTTAAAGGAACAAATGGAAGATAAAGCTAAAGAAAATATGAAAGAAAAGGAGAAAGAGAAGATTGAAGGTGATCCACAAGCCCTTATGTTTAAGATGGTAATTCATCAACCACTAACCTATGAAGGAGGCAGTGACCCTTTATTTTGAGAACACTGGATACGTAATATGGAGAAATTATTTGAGGCTATACGTTGTCCTGATGATATGAAAATTGGTCATGCTTAGTACTATTTGGGAAAGGAAGCAGATGATTGGTGGCAGATTGTTAAACAAGAGACTGCTGGTGACAAAAAATTCAATTGGGATAAATTTAAAGAAATGATTAAAGAAAGATCTTAGTTCACTTAGAAGGAGGAAGCAACAGAAGTTTGAGAATCTAATTCAAGGAAAAATATCCGTGACTGAATATGCTGTTAAGTTTCATGAGTTGTCTCGGTTTGCAGAAGTTTTAATAAATGATGAAAAAGACACAATACAGAGATTCAAATATGGTTTGAATTGGAAATTACAGGAGTTAATTCACTACAAGAAAAATGGGCTGAGACAACGCCCCAAAAGTGTTGTTAGATACCGAGAAAGTGTTGGCAAAAACTTTAGCCAACACTTTTCAAGGCGTTGATTTTGAGTGGTGTTGGCTTAGATCTGTGCCAACACTTTTGCAGGCTGTGCCAACACTTTCAGAATGGTGTCGCCAGAAACCATGCATGCCAACACTTTGAGACTAGTATTGCCAAAAAAAACCTATGCCAACACTTTTACATTACAAAGTAAGGCAACGATTTTAATGTATTATGACAACACTTTTAAGTAACCGAAAAACAAATGAAGACCACGTTCCCCCCCCCCTATGCCAACACTTTCATTTGATTCATCTAATATTGTATATAAATTACTGTTAATACTCTAGTCTTATGACACCTATAAAATCTTTGATAATTGCAAGAATCAACCCATGATTTAATATATTCTCAAAATACTATCTCAAGTACATATGCAATATTCTAATTAATTACTTTTCACAAATTTAAGTGCGCCTACTACATAATATTCCCACTACATAATATTCTAAATACATAAAGTTCAATGCTCCAAAAGTTGAGAAGTCTATCAAGTGACCCAAAACGATCTTCTCAAGCACCCAACACAACTTTACTTTCCTTCAAAAAAGAAGCCATCGAAACCCCTACATGAAAATAAAACAAACATTATTAGTTTATTGGTCAACCAAACAAAAAAAAAAAAGAATCACGGTTTATAGAACTTAATAGCTTCTTGCACCATAAGTTACTTCTACTAGCTAGCTTTACTCATGAATGAACTCAATAACATGACTCACACAACTTTAGTTTGAAGTATATAAAGTCCCATTGATATACTTCATATTACAAACATAGTACACTAGTACAGTAGAGCAATTTGTAACGCCTTGAAATTTCTAACAAATAATAAAACTCTAAAATAAATAAAAACACGCCTAAAATTCGGCAGAGTTTCCTCTGTAAAACGGATATCCAAAATAATCTGACTTCCAAAAACCTGTTCAAAATAAAACCACAACTAGTTTCCAACTACCCCAACTAAGTTGCAGGGCATCACCACAACACTTACTCAATGAACAAGTGTAAGGCTATACAACTAAACAGTTCCTAACAATAATCCCAACAATACATAACAATCAGCAAGCATGATTCTGCCTCTAGCACAAACAAGAGTGTGAGTGTTGATTACTCTCTCAACTGTCTAGGATCTTATGTTTGCCCAATATCCAAAATCACAAGCCATAAGAAGAAAAGGTGAAAGAAAGAAGGAGAAAGGGATTACAAGCAATCTTGTCGGGAGAAGAATAAGTTAAAAAGATATTTGTAAGAGACATACCTTACATGACTATGCTCTTGTTGATGTGTCATCTGTTACTGATTTTTGTTGACAACAACTGATGACTTAATAACCTTTGTCAACATCTCTGGAGATGCATTTGGAGCCATTTGAAGTAGGTGTGCAAGCGCCCTTGAAGCCAAATCTTGAGCCGCTTTCTCTTTTGATTCCGTAACTCTAATCGCATTTCGACAACTGTGCAATCTAAGTCTCAAGAACCTTGGACAGTTCAGCTTGTGTCTCTCTTTCCTTGGCCAATTTTTCCTTTTCAGCTCGTAACTCAGCTTGCAATGATTCTTTATGACTACCTAATTCCTTCTGCATGTCAGATTTAATTGATTCAAGAATCTCTGAAGCAACAATCACTGATGACCCAACTTCTTTAGCTTTGAAACCTGTATTGCATTTCCCTCTCCCAAATACTTTTAACCGTCCAAGGCACTCCTTGTTCATGACTTCATCAAAAGCATCTAATTCACTATCTAGTTCTCCAGCTGCTTGTGAAAGTTCGATCTGCTTCATTTTTGCCTATCTCAAACAGAAAAACATTGGATAATAGTGTGCTGTAAACTTTTCCTTTCAAACAAAGCATCACCTACTAAAAGAATACTTACAATTTTAGCACACGTATTATCAGGTTGTTTGTATGTACGACCTTCTTGCCTTTTTCGGGTTTCTTCAAACAATATTCTTTTAAATTTGGATGGATCATGTTCATTGCTTGAATGAGAGGTATGCATGTGACAAATTAGAGAATGGAAAGAGAAAAATGGAAAATCCACATACCAAACCTCCTACCTAAATTAGGAGAATCTCCATAATCCTATTTCTTTGTCAAAATATTCTAGCAAAAAAATTCACAAGCATTTCCAACCCAATATCAACATATACTTGTCATTTAGGAGACTACTTTATAAGATTCACATGCCAAAACCAGTAGAAAAAAACCCACAAACATCAACATGTTACTAACATAAGAACCAATAGTCTTTTTTCTTTTCTTACCAATAGCAACGTTGCTGGTTCTTCTACTACTTTCCAGGAAGCATATGATAGGGCAATTAACATGGAAAGGATTCAGGAGCGTAGGAGTCAAGTTCTTCATCAGGTAAAAAGGAAAGGTGATGATCATGACAGAGTAAGTGATAGTCGAGACAAGAGGCTAGGACTAGTTACTCGGGTAATAACTTTGGGCAACATTGTGGAAATGGTAATTACAGAGGAAATTTTAATGGTAACCGTGTGGGAATTCAAAGTTTACTAATGTTTGTAGGAAGTGTGGTAGGAGTCATCCTAACAGAGAGTGTGGCCGATCGATGTCTTGTTATATTTGTGGCCGTTTGGGTCATAAGGCTAATGAATCTTATCAAAGGTTTCAGATCAGGCAAGCAACAGAGGAGGATACAGCAGGAGTGTGAACAACAATGGTCAATCTCATTACTACCATGGAAATTCTGTGACTAAACTCAGTCAAGTGTCAAGTGCTCCGCAACCTAGGATGCCTTAAAATTTACTTCCAGTTGCTACTAATAATTAGATGAGTCATAAGGGAAAGATTTATGTCATGAGTCAGAGTGAAGCAGAGGCTAGTTCATTATGTGGTTATTGGTATATTTACTATTTATTTGCAACCAACTTAGTTTTAATTTGACTCCAGTGCTACACATTCATTTATTTCTACATCATTTGTTTAGAAACACAAATTAAAACCCACAATTGCACATAGTATTGACATATCCACGCCTACTGGTAGTCTTGTTAAATGTCATAATTTATATAAAGATTGTCCTATAGTCATATCTGAGACATAATTGTTAGCAGACTTGATTCAATTTGACTTAGGAGACTTTAATGCTATTCTGGGTATGGATGGGCTTGGTAGATACCATGCGTGGATTGAATGTCATTTACAAAAACTTTCTCTTAAAGGACCAGGTAGTAAGAGAGTGTCACATAAGGGAATTGCCATAACACCTAGGATTAAACTTGTATCTTTTCACTCAGAAGGAGCTTAATATACGACAACGTCGATGGTTAGAATTGGTAAAAGACTATGATTTTGAGATTAAGTATCATGAGGGTAAGGCGAATGTGGTTGCTGATGCACTTAGCAGGAAGAGTCAATATTCAGTAAACACCTTGTTAGTTTTGTCCGATCAGTTATGTAAGGAGTTTCAGAGATTGAATCTCGAGATGGTTCACCAATGGGAAGTTAAGAATTACTTTAATATGATAACAGTGAGACCTACCTGTAGACACCAAAAATTGTGTCTATGATAAGTCCCTCTAAAAACCCGATGATGAAAGGATTGGATTTTGCTCGAACTTGGGTTGCAAGAATAATTACTCTGATGATTAGCCTAGTTCATTTGAATTAACCAGTGGAAGCCTTTCGTACAGGTGATCCAAACCAGTTGGACTCAATTCATATGGAGTCTAAAATTGAGAGATATGCCTCTTTGAGCCCAAGGGCGAAAGGGAACCCAAAGCCTTGAGTCAACCATTGGTCAAACAAGGGAACTCAGTCAATCCTGCGTGGACCCCCCGGAATAGCCTCCCTGACTTAGAAAGCATGTTAGACGCCTATGCAAGCAGGCCGCTCCAGGTCCAAGCGGCCACACTTGAGTTCAAGCGGTTCAACCACTTGTCCTAGTGGTTCAACCGCTTGGCCTAGCTGCATGGCCACCTGGACCGTTTCTCGCGGACGACAAATTTGAGGCTCATTCGATTTCCGTGACAAGCCCTGACAGCTCCCCTTTTTCTATATAAACAAACCTTAGGGTTCAATTGAAGAGGTTGACAGTTTCTCTCTCAGGTTGGTCTTTTGGTTGGCAAACTCTCTCTCATATTAAACCCTAAATTATGATTCTACTCCTTCTTTAGGCTAGCTTTAGCACCACAAAATAAACCTTCATACTTCATCAAGAGCAAGAGTTCAAGCATTAAACTCAATAAGTTCATTGTGAGCATCCGGGTAATCCAACCTGAGGGTTGATTGCCCACTATTATTGGTTGCTAAATTGTTTATAGTGATTTAGTTTTACATGTTGGTTGATTGCCCACTATTAGGAGTAAACATAGTTAATTATTTTAATGGGTAAATCTAGAAGCCCAAGTTAGAAAACCCACGTATATGTTGGTGGAGGAGGTCTAATTATATTAGAGTTTCAAGTATATAAAGCCTATGACTAAGAAAACCTACATGTGAAGGAAAGTAGTGACCGACCCTTTCATATTCTAAATTAGTCTCTCTCTCTCTTTAAGTTCCCTGAATTTGATATGAATTTATTGGTTAACGTGACTGAATATGGAGATTAGTTCATTATTTATAAATTATAAGAATGACAAATTCAGTTATAAGAAGTTGTGAAAAGGTGGGTAGTAAAGAGTTACTACCTAAGTACAGGCTTACAACTAAAGAAATGAGATTGTTACTATGATTTTGAGATGAAATAATTGAAGGACTATGTACCAATACCGAAGTACAAGTGAAATTATACAAAGTAGAATGATTATTGAGTGATGTGCTACTAGTTTATATGAAGATGCGAGTTTAAATGAGAAATTTTTATGATGTTAAGTATGAGAAGCAATTGTGTTTTATATGAGCAAGAATTACCTAGCTATGAGATATGTGATCAGGTATACGATGTGGAGTGTTAATGCCATAAGATATGAAGGAAATGATAAGCCACTTTAGTTACTAATAACGTAAAGTGGAAGATGGCTCTGGGTAGTAGGAACCTATGGGTACTCCAGATGTGTTATATGGGAGACGTCTCCAGAGTTTAGCAGCGGTCCCCAGTTGTGACCTAGACCCCAATTGTGGCTATGACCCCCAGTTGTGGACAACAGGTGTAGCACATTTGGCCCCCAATTGTGGCTTGACCCCTAGTAGTGGTCAAGGGTTCAAACGCCACCGAGATGCGGCGACCCTAGAAACCTCTCCCTTATGCCCAGTTCAGTAATGCAAGATTAATAATAAAAGCTATCTTAAGCTATCAAGATAACCTAAGTTATAGAGGTTATCTAAATTGAATATTCGTAATTTACTTATGATTGATGGTGTTATCCTAGGTGCAAATGCTATGGTACTGAAGCATGTACCTCTCCCTTAGGCAGATTGAAGTATCAAGACTTGATTTGAATTTAGAATGAGCTTTACATATTAGATGTGAGTTACCAGCATTGCTGACAATGCATAATCTCACCTTTTTGCAGATTGAAGTTTATGTATATACAGATGCCAGTGAGAAAAGTTTCAGATTAGAAGTGTGCAAGAAAATAGTAGTTTGTTCTTTCATTAAGCTAATTAAGTTGTAATAGTTAGACCCCCTAGAATAGTTTGGATTATTATTAGTTTTCGGTTAAAGAGCCTTACACTCATTCGTATGAATGAGTGTGGCGGTAGTGATAGCCTCCGCAAGTATACGGATTTTATCGAGTAGTATAAAATATTATCGTATCCACATGGAGCTAGTATATCCAAGTATTAAGTTTTCTCAAATATATAACAAGCTAAGCAATTCGAATTGGATTTTTGTTGTTTCAAACCAAGAAAATAAAGCGAATAAAATTACGAGATTCTATCAAGATAAAAAGATCTAGGGTTGACTTCACTTAACTAGATTACTTGATGCGATAGATAAACTCAACTAGCATGTCAATGTTAATCGTTGCAAGGACGGATAAAGAAGCCTAAACCTTCTCGCGAAGCGATAAAGGCAAACTCAATGTAAACTTAACAACCTATTCTCATGGAGTCAAGTAACATCAAGAGCATGAAGAACGGAAATCAATCCATTGCCCACAAGATATTCTAACCTACTTTCGTGATTAGGTAATCAAGACGATTATTCGAAGTCCGACAATTAGCATTGCCCTTTCGATTTTATACTAATCATCCAAGTGTTCAAACCCCTCTTTCAAGAATTATGAATAACAATAAGCAAACAAATAATCATGTGCAACAATTCAACAAACATACTAGCATCAATTTATCAGGACATCAAATAACCCAAATTAAGTTTCATCAACCGTAGAATAAGAAAGTTAGCTACTCATGAAAATAGAACTACTAAGCAAATAATGAAATTCAAACTAAACATGAATTAGCAACCTCAAAGAAATAACAATCATAAACTAAAGGATTAAAACTAGAAGCAATTGAGAGGGAGAAGAGAGAGTAGGGATGAGAGATAAACCAAAAAGCTTCAACTGAAATTGCCCAAAGCTTGAACTTGTTCTTTAAAATTGCAAATAAAACTAGAGAATTTGAGAGTAATCTAAGTGCTTAATTTAAACTCTAAGCTATTCTAATGGAGTAGAGAGAGATTATGGATAGAGAGATAGTAAGGTGAAAAGAGAGGAGAAGAGCCCTTTATAAGCCTATTCACGTTTAAATCGGATGGGAGCAAAGAAGAGAAAATCTCTCTTGTCGATTATGCATAAATCGCAAAGGAGCATGATCATGCCAACATAGGCATGATTGTGCTAGCTCTTTTCTTCAAGTTTTCCGGCTACTGTCATTTCCATATGATGACAACTGATCATGCCTATTGTAAGCATGGTCATGCACTGTAGACTAGTCACAAAGCTTCACAATTTCTAGCATATCTTGTCATTCCAACTTCGATTCCTTCTTCTTTGCTTCTTCTCTTGACACTCCAAAGTCCATATTGATTCCGATTGTACATTTGAGCTCCAAGATGATCTTAAAATCCCATTAAACGCACAAACATACCCAAGTAGTGATCCTCATCATAAATGAATAAAATCCAATTATAAACGAGAATACTCACACAAATATAGGACGGATGAGTGCATATATACAATGAAAATCAACACTATTTAGGCACTCATCAGGTAGCACCCCGAGTTATTAGAGCCTTCCGCTGGGTTGATTAGATATTGTTTCATATTTTTGTTAAGCAGGTTTTTATAAGCCTTATTAGGCTGGGTAGTGTATTTACAAAAGGAACTTTGCCGGATTTTCGGTTCAAGTTTGTTTATTTTATTTTATTTATTTTAGTAGAAAATTCGGGGTGTTACATTTATCATAGGGACCCTCGATGGAATCAAAAAGCCAATCTTCTAGTAGTTTAAGATTGTGTGTTGTCTTTTGAGTAATGGTTTTGTACTAGTCAGAGGATATTTGTTACTTGAATTTGTATTATTTTTATTTACTGTGTGAACTTTGATTTTGTGTTGGTTTGCAAGAAAGACTTAGCTCGTCTACAGAGCTGTCGTAGTTGAGTTGTCGCTTGTCATGACTTTTACCCGATGTACGGGGCGTGACGATAATAACTTTATGATTTATGGTTTTGAAATGGTGTTTATTTAACCTAATGGATCAATTTGATTGAAAAGAATCCATTGCGACGTGATCCTATAGATGTTAGGGTGCTATAACTGATTCTTCTCCTTATTAATATAACTAATGTTATTAGATATATCCTTACAAAATAGATTACCGCTTGTTTATCCATTTTCGGGAAGACATTGATTCGTATGGTAATTGCATTTGAAACAGGTAACTAGTGAAAATCGAATGATTTTGATTTATGTTTCATGGCGTCGAGGATGGCTTTTAGCTATTAGCTTGGTTCATTATCTCATTGGTTATCAAGCCCACGTGGCTAATTGATTTCAAGCCTTCGTGCAAGCGCTTTGTGGCATGATATTAAATAACAAAAATTTAGATTGTGAATTTGAAAATGCTATGTAAGGCCCAACTAGGCCGCTGATGCCACTAAGAAGTAAGAATTGCTTTTTTGGCTGAAATAATGACTCCATAGACCACCACAAGCCTTGCCACTATGCTTTTCCTCATTCGCATGCCCCTGAGAAACTTCCCATGAGGTCACTTATCCAAGTACTACTCCTAGCCAAGCGTGCTAGAGTGTGGAGTTTTCTAAGTTTGAGCTCCATGAAAAGGAGATGGATATTGGTGGTATGGGTAGTACCATCAAACCATTTAAATTCTTCTCAACCATGAAATCTGAGGGCTTACAAATTACTATAGCTTTCGACAGAAAAAGGACATACGAACAAATAAACGGGAGTGAGAGAGAGGCACAGAAAGAGAGGCAAAACTGAAGTGGGCCTCAGTTTAAATATGTGGTTACATATGTACGACAAGCAACAAATTGACTGAGTGGATATTCAACTTTGGGTCGTTGCTCGATTTTAGAGGGTGTGTGGGTGATCCACTCTTCAACTAGGGGGTTTTTCGGCAATGTATTTTTAGGATAGTATTGACAGTTGTATCAACTTTTACACGATTCTGAAACCTTATTTGGGTACACATGCATAATTGATTGTGGCGGTGATTCTATCATGGGGAAAAAACTTGGATCTTAAACTCTTCTAAGGTTTGCTTTTTTTTAGCCCGTCGGGAGAGGGGGGGCAACTTTTTACCTAGTCAGGTTTTATCATACTAGCACCCCCGTTGTAAAATTTTCGGTTGCTATTTGACTTAGTGGATTTAGTGTCGGTGTGGCACACAGATTAATGTAAGGTGTTAGTTTAGTTAACAAGCCATTCATTCTTTATTTCTTCATTGTGATTGAGTTGTTTGATTTGGCCGATTGTCTTGTCACAAATCATAATCAAATCATTGCCAAATTTTTTTATTGATTTCAGTTTCATTTCTGCCACAACTACTCGGATAGATTCAAATACAGTTTTGAGTTATTGGGATCGAAAAATTGATTTCTCATCCATTTTACCCGATAACGTCCGATCATAAGATGCTTGTAGTTATAGAAGACTCTTCACTCCTAGAATCCCAATCTCCTAAAACATGTGAAAGTGAAGTGACACACTTGACACTTGAGAGTTTCTAGCTAAACGCACACTGACCACAACCAATAGCATCAACATTTCATAATTTCACAAAATCCACTTTATGATGTAAACCAAGCAAACGATCACTAATCACTCTAGATGATAATGATGAGGGGACTTTCTCTCTCCTCACCAAAACCATCTCCATTCCACAACCACACCACCACCACCACCAACAACAACAACAACAATGGCGGAGCAATTAGCGCTCTAAAATTGCCCCAAAAACCAATAATTAGGGCAGCAATTGCAGGTGCGCTTTCATTTAGCCTCTTGTTATCATCTCCTAGTCGCTCAATTGCGCTTGAATCTCCGCCATTAACGTCGCAAAAATCAGTCGAGTATTGTCGTGAGGATGATGGTGAATTTGGGGTTGAAAAGGTAGATGAAAAAGCGCCGAATTTGTGGACGAATGAGGGAATTGTTGAAGAAGCTTGGGAGATTGTTAATGATGGGTACCTTGATACTGGACGTTCTCGTTGGTCTCCTGATTCTTGGCTGGTAAATTCTCTCTCTCTCTTTCTCTCTCTCATGCATAAATATACTTATTTGTGATTTTAGTTGTTTATTTATTTTGATAATGTTGTATTGGTACATGTATGAGTTGTATTTTTGTCTGATGCATTGCATGGGGCTTGGTTATTTATTTGTTAGGCACTGTTATTTTCAACTGAAACTCATTGGAAGTCTATGAATTGAATTGAAGTGAAGTGAAGTGAAGTGAAGTGAAGTGAAGTGAGAGAATTAGTTGAGTGAATGAACTGAAAACTGCGGGAAGTTGAGGAGAGTAGGGCCTTAGATGTAATTATGGGATCTCGTTTTTGAGTTGGTTGTGGGTGTATTGAGATTCATATGATTTAGGGAAGAAGAAAATGGGAGTATTGAGGAAATTTGTTACCCCTCTGTCTAATGTTTTCAGATGGAGTTTTTGGGTGATTTCGAGTACTTTAGCAATGTGCTCACTTTGTGGGTTTAGGATTAGGTTTAGGCAGGTGAGGTCTAGTGTCAAGTATGATTTCAAGCAGATCATTTAGCTTGTGATTAAGGAGGAATTGAGTTGATCATTTTAGATTTAAACAGACAATGTCGATTGATGATCAAAGTTCATTATACTAAGGAATCAGCAAAATCAGTCCGGTGCTATCTATAAGTTGGTGAAAAGAAGCATTCAATTGGGGAAAAGAAGGAGAGTTAAGAAAAGACTTGGATAGTCATGTCTTAGTGTGATGATGGAAGGCCGCTAATTTGGATAGCCTGATACGGATAAAATCAGAAAATCTGGATTTGCTAAGAAGTCAAGAAATTCTATTCCACGAGCATAGCAATTGAGAGCAAAAACAACTATTGAGCTTTTCATTGATAAAAATCAACCCTAGGGACACAATGGATTGAAATGCAGAGAGAGAGAGAGAGAGGTCCTCCTTGCATTTCCTCTGGGCTATCTATTTGTTATGATTTCTTGGACATTCTCCTTGTATTTTCTCTGGGCTATATATAATCTAACAATTGACAGTGGGGAATGAGAATTGCCAGAAATGAAAACAGCAAAATTTGTCACCCTCGCTCTCAGCCTTGCACATCAATTGCCACACAGCTTCAAATTACTATTTAAGCCTGTATCATAGTTACTCTGAAGTTGACTTGATGTGAATGAATTAACAAAAATGTATCAATTGAGTGAATAGAATTAAATCATGCCGAACTAAATATTCGCACGAGCAAATAGTCTTGAAGAACTAAAAATAAAATAAAATGAAAAGGACAACTTCTGATGTCAATCATCTTGATGTTATGGTGCAACATTTTCATTTAGATGCCTATGCCAATTTGACTTTAACTGTGACTTAGATGTGGAATTATGATTCATTGTATACGATGGCTTTGGGTGAAAACTGGCTGTCGCCTTTTTTTGTGCTGTGAGGTTGCATGACTTGCAGCCTTCATGAGTGTAGGCTATTCAAGGTAGTGGGTGAAGAGTGTAGTCTCCTGTATTCTTATGGTGCGTCTTCAGGTGAGCTATTTCTTTGGAAGAGCATATGTAGGAAATTAGTCTGGAGATATGCATCGTTGGCTTGTGGGTGTTTTGGATGGACAGATGACTTTTCAAATAGCTATTTTTTATGATGCCGTGGTTGCTGAGTTCTTCTCTATACAGAGTGGGTCTTGGAATTTCCATCTTCGTCGCCCTCCTCATAAAAGGGAGATGCAGGAACTGACCTCTCTTTTGGAAGTTGTGGAACCGGTCCAGCTTGCCAGTGTGGATGATTCTAGGAGGTGGGCTGGGGAACCTTCGGGGGTGATTTCTTGCAACTTCTTTAGGTGCTTGGGGACGCCCCTACCTCAGTCTCCTTTGGCAGATTTTATTTGGAAAGCAAAGGTGCCCATGAAGGTGAGGCGTTTGTGTGGACTCTTGCGCTAGATAGAGTTAACACGAATGATTTGAGGCAGCGGAGGAGGCTGGGAGTAGCTTTATCGCCCGAGAGGTGTATGCTTTGCCGGAATAGTAGTGAGAGTTCAGCCCATCTCTTCATCTATTGCGATGTGGCCTTTAGTTTCTGGGGTAGATCGTTTGGTGTTTCTGGTGAGTCGTGGGTGTTCCCTTCAAGTCTTGGGGAATTCTTACAGATGCGATTTTTAGGCTTTGGAGGTGGAAAGGAGAAGAAGTTGTTGTGGCGTAATGTTTATTTTGCAATGGTGTGGGGCATTTGGTTAGAGAGGAATGCACGGGGTGTTCACTGAGAAGTTTGTTCCACCCTTGTTGTTGTGGGAGAAGATCACCTATTTAGCTTCTTTATGGCTAGAGCTGCGGGGGCTTTTAAGGGTTATACTATTAGTGAGGTCCAACAACGTTGGTTTAAATTTGTAATTGCTTTACTGTAGAGGATACCTTGTCCTCTTGTGCTGCACAGTTGATTCTTCATTAATATACCTTTTCTTTATCTAAAAAAACAAAAGTTTCTAATAGGATGTCTCATTCTGCCTGCATGTCTATTCGTGAGAGAGAGTTAGTCTTCCTTCCTCTCTTCGGTCTTATGCATCTAGTGCCTTCCCAGGATTGACCATGTCTGATGCATGGAAACTCTCATGAGGTCACGTTTGTCATTTCAGAAACTTTGAAACATCGGAACCTCAAGGAAACTTAGGGGAAACTTCATCTTCATCAAGACAACAATTTTCCCATTGATTGACCTCTGAAATTCTAAAATTACCTTTATTTTCCATTAATTTCTGTAAATATTGCCCAAATTAACTTTAAAGAATAAATTAGTTCTAAATTGTTTCAAGTAATAGTCAAGATAATCTTAGGGTTATATTCTCATTTTGCGTTTCCACGTTTCTTAGTATTTCGCAAAATGATGCTTCGACGTTTCCGTTTCCGTGCAACATAGCTGATGTTCACCGGATCACCATCTTAGTATGGCCATTAGTCTGTTAGCTACAAAGGTTGGGTTCCTCTTCCATCTATCCTGCACAGCATTGTTTCCATTGACGACAGTTTTTTATATAGTAAAATAGAAAACAGTTTCTTACAAATTTGAGAATGAAGATTAGGTACGCATTTTAAGGGGGAATGGGGTGTTTAGGTGGTGGTAGTGGTAGATATTTTCATATGTGAGGAGGTTCATCTTCACATTCTTAAACGTGTAATTTAACTTTTATATTGATGCTCATTTATTTGTTGTAGATGGACTGTATTATAGTTAGATCTGCCTATCTGTTCAATTCATCATGTTTGAGGATGCTGCAGCTAGTGACTTATTGATTCAAACTATCAGATAAGTTTTGTTTGCTGTTTTATAAGATATAGAGTATTCCTTTATGTCTCCTTTTTTTTTTATTTATCTACAGAGCAAGAAGGCAGATATATTGAGTACTCCTATTAAGAGTAGATCAAAAGCTCACAATATTGTCCAAAGGATGCTCGCAAGCTTGGGGGATCCTTATACGCGCTTTTTGTCACCTGAAGAGGTAATTACAACTTGGAAATAATATATATGTTTCTGTACTGTTGTTGTTTTAAGAAGTCTTAAGTGTACTTTGCCTTCGTGATTGGAAGATTGGTGTCACTGTGCTGTAAGCTTTGGAAGAATTAGCTCAGCCCTGATGCAGTGCTGGGCGATGATTGTTGTGCTTGGTTGCTTTTGGAGTTCAAGTCTGCACGCAGTGGGTTTGACGATGATGCGTTAACTTTTACTTGTATATTTGTTTTGTCTCTTGAGTCTTGTCAGAATGTCATGTGCCCTACTTTCCACTCACCTCATTTTTGTACTAAGCTGTTTGGTCAGAAGGTTTAACGTTTTTTAGTGATATAAACAACTTTTAATGAACCATATCTATGCCATTTTTATGACATTTGAGAATGAGTTATAGTGCTTACATGTGTTTTAATATCTGGTTTTCACTCACACGTTTTGTAGTTTTAATTCCATGGCATGTGAATCATTGAATAAATTAAAGTTCTCCAAGATGGCGAGATATGACATGACTGGAATTGGAATAAATCTGAGGGAGATCCCCAACACCAATGGAAGCTTTAAACTGAAAGTACTCGGGCTCATATTGGATGGTCCAGCTCAGACTGCTGGAGTAAGACAGGTATTATGACAGTGAAGTGCTATCCGATGGTGGACAGTGTTTGTTTAGTAATTGCTTTATTGGTATATTCATAAACAGGATGTGCTAAGGTTAAAGTTTAGAGTGAAAGTAGCCAAAGCTACTGAGTTAATATTTCCCTATATTACTGGTTCTGTATTAGTTTTCTGTACGAAATTTTATTGCCAAATGTTTTTTCCTGTCCACTTGCTAACGTTTCTCCCACTTTACATGTAAAATACAGGACTGAAAATCTGAAAGTTAACCTTTACTTGATATAATTGTCTTATAGGTAAAAGTTGTGACGCCCTTATGAATGCCTGGAATCCCACTGGTTCAATCTTATGTCTATGCCAATTCACCAATTGCTCGAACGAAGAGAGCTGCTGTAAACAAATAATTTTGGTTATAGTTGAATTCGGTTCATGTGCTGTTTGACTTCAACTAAAGGTTAGTCAAAGTTGTAGATGGTATCTCACCCAATTTATGGATTGGTTGAAGAGGCCTTTTGAGTTGGATGGGATTAGGAGTGTTATGTTTGGGATGGATAGAGAGAATGTGCAAGTCAGGATGGTTTCACAATGGCCGTTTGCCAGGATTGTTAGGATGTAATTGAAGGGGATCTTTTGGGAGTCTTGATGGAATTCCATGCGACTGGGATGGTCTGTAAGAGCATAAATTATGACGTACTAGCCTTGTTCCTATGAAGGATTGACCAGGTTAGAGACGTCCGGTCTATTGGTTTGGATTACTATCTATAAGATTGTGACAAAGGAGTTAGGTACTTTCAGTTAGACTTGGGTCGGGTTTATCTGAGACTATTGCTTTCTCCTAGATTGCCTTTGGGGAGGGGCGGCAGATCTTGAATGCAACTTTGGTAGCTACAGAGGTGGTGGATGAGGCTAGATATCGATTTTCTGGGATCGTTTTCAAATTGAATTTTTTATGATAGAGTGAGCTTGATTTTATGAATAGGGTCTTGGATAAGAAGGGCTTTGTGTGGGCTAGCAGAAGTGGATTAGGGGTCGACAGTCTATAATATTTGTTTCTCGTCTTGATTATTGGTACCCCTAGGAGTGCGTGGTTCTCCTCTTCTCGTGACCTTAGACAGGGAAACCTTCTCTTTCAACTCTTGACTTTGATAGTTGATGTTCTTGGTAGGATGTTCGACAAATGGGTGGAGAGAAGGGTGATGGAAGGCTTTTAGGTGGGATGGGAAAGCCGGAGAGGGTAGTTGTTCACGTTTTCAGTTTTCTAATGACTCGATCCTTCTTTTTTCTGCTGACTTTGAGGATTTTAAGAGGGTGCTTGTGAATCTTTAGGTTTTGAGATATTTAAGGGGTGAAAATGAACCCTCTAGTCTCTTAGTTTAGTTTGGTGGGGGTTAATGTGGATGATCATTGTGTAGTCTTCTAATTTGGGCGGTTGTCAACTTGTCAAGTCTAGGTGTCTTCCTTGTAGGAAACCATGTCCTACGTCGTTTTGGGAGCTTGTTCTGGCTAGGGGGCCTAAGTGTTTGGATGGGGAAGGGGTTTTACTTTTCTATGGGAGGGAGAGTGACAATACTTCATACATACTTAAGTTAGAATCCCTCTCTCTTATCTCTTACTTTAAGATTCCTATCAGGGTGGCTAAGAGGTTAGAGGATTGTGAAGGATTTCTTGTAGCGTGTACCGGGGAGTAGGAGGGATGTTAGTTGGAGATTTGGTGTGCAGGTGAAAGGTGGAAGATGAAGGGGAGCTGGGTTTGCTACTCAAAAACACTTTTCTGGTGGGTAAGTGGTCGGCACCTCCTTTAAAGTTTGGTTCCTATGGACAGAATTTGGTTTTCACCTTTTCGGCAGAATGGGTGGGTTCCCCATGTCGGTTTACTAGTCTCCCATGCTTGCCTATAGAAGTTCATACCTGAGGTATTGTCTTTCTTCTCCCCTTTAGTTAAGTATAGAGTTGGAAATGGTCTTCGGGCGACATAATGAGAGGATGTCTGGTAGGGGGACACTTCATCCTCCTCCATGTATCCTTGGGTTTATCAAAAGTCTACTATGAATGATGCACCGATTTTTTCTTTCTGGTTCCAGTTTACGATCCCTGTTTACGTAGTCATCCTTATGATTGGGAGTTGGAGGTTTCTCTTTGCATACTGATACCTGCAAATCCTATCTCCACCATTGTAGTCTTCCCTTGCAGTATTCTTTCCCTCTTACCAATTCAATTTGGTAGTCTAAGGCTCTTGGTTACCCTCTCCAAGGCATGATTGACACTCATGATATAAGAGGAGATCTGGTTGGTCTATTT
Source organism: Tetragonia tetragonoides (assembly GCA_038025085.1). Taxonomy (NCBI): domain Eukaryota; kingdom Viridiplantae; phylum Streptophyta; class Magnoliopsida; order Caryophyllales; family Aizoaceae; genus Tetragonia; species Tetragonia tetragonoides. Next base: position 10,468,014 of record CM076148.1, on the reverse strand, counting down.
CACTGGACATATGTAAATGTGTGTGATGAGCCTTCTTGATAACGAGAACTGTTTACAACTATCATTGCATTGTGATATGGCACTGTCTTTATGGAGCCGGCTCTTTGGTGTTTTAGGGAATATCATGTTGGTTATTCACCTATAGCCCAGCATATGTTGGCTCGATATGACTCGTATGCGGAGTTGGGACAAGGGGAGGATAATAAATTTTTGTGCCGGTGTGCTTTTCTGGCGGTGCGTTGGTGCGTTTGATTAGAGTGGAAATCCACATTTTTGTTGGGACTTCCCAATCAACTTCAGTTTTTATGGGACGGGGTGTCTCCTTGTGAGCCAAAGCAGCGTGGGCTTTTTAAGGGTATCCCTCACTGGTTCTTGAAATCACTGGTGTGGTTTTTAATTAGATGGTGACAGTTTTTTATGACTCCTCCTAGGCCGTAATAATATATTCTTTTTTCTTGATAGATTGTTTCTGACCCAAAAAGGAAAAAAAAAAAAAAATACAAATATCCTTATCTAGTAAAACTCACAATTGATTTCTTATTTCAAATATTGGTGTGCGATAGATACGCAAGAGTTTGGGCTAGGGCTGGAGGGGCTTTTGGGAGTTATTCACTCCTTGTTGTCCAGTAAAACCAGGCTAACTTGTTGTCTGTTTTGTCAGTGGAGATTGGCGGTTTTTTCCCAGCCTCTTTGATACAATTTTTTCTTATCAAAAAATGAATTTTGATATTAAAGATTTGTGGGGTTCCTATTGCGGGAAAATTTGAAGTATGAAGTTACCTAGGTAGAGGACCTCCCCAAACCCCGCCCTAGCGGGATACTCACTGGGTTGTTCTTGTTGTTGTAGAAATCTTTCTCTTTTATTCAGTAATTCTACTTTAATGTTTCCTTGGAGAATTAGGCCTGGGTGGTGACAGTTTTAGACCATGGCTGTAAGAAATACATCATAAATTCTTCTAAGCCTCCAATTCCCTTCTTGTCATGTTTGGTTATGTATTTTCTCCTTCCTTGTCTATGGTAATGGTGATTGATTGATTAATTAATTAATGTCTTGCATTTGGTGGAATCGTCACTGGGTGCCAGGTGGTCTTATATGTGTGAAGTTTCTCTCTAGGACTTTAGGGTGCCTGTCGTCCGCAAACTTCGCCATAGGTGGGGGCCTTTGCAATGTGTGATGAATGGTTGTTATCTCCAAGTGAGACCTAGGCTTTAGAAAGGATAGGGCGAAAGAGTTGCTTTGGTGAATGCTGCTTTCATTATTATTTGGTGCCTATGATTTGAAAGAAGTTCTAAAATATAATTATTATGTTGAGAAGCATTTTTCTGGGAATTGGTGGTTTTCTTGGCTTTCATAAGGGCAAGGTCTGTGGATGCTTTTCACTTTTCAAATATTTAGCCATGGGACTTGAGCATATCATATACTGAGTATTGTGTTCTTTGGAGAATATCTTATGTTTCATAATTCTCTTCATTCTTGTTCTATTAATTTATTAACTTAAAAATAGATGAAATTACTCTTCTTTATATATTTTTATTTTTTTTAGATGACATGAGTTTCCGGGCTTTGCCCGACTAATCCCATGGGACCTGAAGTTAATGACCAGGAGAACCTCCAATGGCCCTGAGGAGACTCGAACCTTGGACCACTGCAACAAATCTATGGTTGTTCTTCAAGGTTTTGTGGGAGTAAGGAGGAGAAATCCTCCTCGAATTTGCTCTATTATCAGTTCTGTGGCACATATAATGTTGAAATTTGAAAGAAAATAATGTAGTATTTTCCTATTTTGGCTAAAAAATAATATGGTTTGTCCATTTATAGCTTCTTTTTGTCTCTATCTGTCCCTTTCCTTACTGTATTTATTTTTTTTTTTGTGTGGGGGGGGGGGGGGGGGGAGGGGTTAACATAGTTGTCCTATATGTGAAAGTGTATTCATTTATATGTTTTGCATCTACCGAAAAATGATATTTACTCGTATGCGTGCTGTCTATGGTTGCCAACAGTCATCTAATGTGAGTGAAGACAGTGAATAGGCCTCTAAAATGTATTTATTTTGAGGGTCTTTTGGAAAACACCTGTCTGCTTGCTAGGGGAAATGCTCTATAAGTATTGACATCCGTTGAATTCACTCTAGGCGGAACCGGCAGTAGGTCATAGTTGTTGTTGTTGTTTGTGATGCGAATTGCGAAGAGTGATTTGGCTTAATAGTTGCTCTATTGATTTCGTTGTATCTATGCTTTTTATATCTTGATGGCTGATGCACTTTCATAGAGACTTCTTCATTGTAGGAAATACCTTAAAACATTTTGCGTGGGTGATAACTTTTAGATTGGGTTCCTCTATCTTTCTACTAGGGTGATGAAATCTTGTCGGTCGATGGAGAGGATGTCAGTGGCAAATCAGCTTTTGAAGTATCGTCAATGTTGCAAGGTCCCAGCGAAACTTCCGTGACAGTTGAGGTGGTGTTTAGAAATTAAGTCAGTTGGTGCAATGTGCAAATATGGCCCTATTCTGCAGTGGATCTCATGAGAACCTTTCTTTAGGTCAAGCACGGCAATTGTGGTCCAGTTCAATCCATCAAAGTTCAGAGGCAGCTGGTTGCTCGAACACCAGTATTTTATCGGTTGGAACAAATTGATAATGGTGCAACCTCTGTTGGGTATGTGCGCCTAAAAGAGTTTAATGCACTGGCCAGAAAGGATATAGTTACAGGTATACATGCTAACTACATTACGTTGACTTAGCTACAACTGTCCACAGGATATGAGTCCAAGTGTAAAGCCTGGCCATTTGAAAATATGTTACGTACTTTGGCCTAATTATATTGTCCAAGTGGTTGTACCAATGTCCGAGTTGATTATTTGAAACAGTAGCCAACATGTAGAATGTACTGTAGTTTAGATGTCTAATCTTGCTAATGTAGATCATGCTGAGCAAAGGTAAATATTTGACATATCGGTTGTAAATAAATTAACTATTATTAATGGCTTTAAGGTGGCCGTGTATGCAATTAATAGAGAACTCTATATGTTACGAGCACATGCAGCTTCTTCATGTTAGAATTACAGTGTTTCTACTTCTTGGTATTTCTTGACAGCCTGTTCCTTTCCAGCTTATACAGTACTTTCACATCTCTATTAGTAGGTGTTACATTCCATTAAGTAATTTTTGTATGTATGAACTTAAGTTTTTAATTTATCAGAGTTCCCATGATAATGAAACAAACCAAAAATTTGCAGCTATGCAGCGCCTCCAAGACTTAGGTGCGTCGTGCTTTGTTGTGGATCTAAGAGACAATTATGGTGGCCTAGTGCAGGTAGATCTCTTGGGCATTGGCGTTGTTGCTTATGAGTAAACATTTGTTTTAGCAATAATCTAGATTTTTTGATGAAACTGATCTTGCATGATGGTGGCTCCATCATATGGATCTCTAAAAGGAATATTGGGCAGTTTTCTTCTGTTGATGAAAGGGGTAGTACAAGGGTCCTGAGTCCTGACTTCTAGGGGGAAAAGCTCTTGTCTGAGGAATCTTATCTAATGCCAGAGCTACTTCTGGTCCTGGTAATCCTGTTAAGCATGACCAGTAAGTCTCTAGGCATTTTAGCCACACCATGTGAATTTAGTATGGTATATAACCTCACCATCGTGGCCTGAGGTTAGTGGAGCTCACATGCTTCACCAGCAGGACTGTCATATTGAATTTCGGGAATAGTATATATTTCTGTTAGATACGAGAAAAATTTATTAGAACTGTAAGTGTTACAAAGATAGAGGACAAGGAGTCCTCACAAAGGATAGCAAGTAATTACAAGTCGTCCCAATCCCCAATGACGTTGGAAATAATATTTTCTCTTAAGATGCTGAATTCCTCAACTTGATTTGATTGATAATATAACTATCTAGGTAACAAGCACTATTGCTATGCCCTGGTCTTCTGATCTTCTTGGATATTATTTTTAAGGTATAAGAATGTATTAATGAAGCTGTGGAAACAGCAAAGGAGTTTGATTAAGAAAAAAGAAAAAGGAAACAGCAAAGGAGGACAGATGTCCTGACACAGCGGTTCATTTACTGATTAGCCCAGTTTCTCTGGACATCAGAGATCATGCAACTCCTAAAGGCTCCTTCTTCCCTAGTCCACAAAGAAGATAAATAATTGACCCTCTCCATACGAGCTCAGCTGATGAAGTTCTCCTAGAAAATACCTTAAATGTTCCTCTCCAACCAAATACACCACTGGATCACAGAGAAGGTATTACGCTAAAGTAGACTGCCTTCTGCTAAGTAACACTTTGTCCAAGCACAGGCTTGTGAGTAGATTTTATGGGGAGGCCGTGAGTTTTAAGCAAACAGGAGACATGTTTTTTGGTTGTTGATAGGCATTGTATTATACACTGAATAGACAAAAACCCATTGGCCTCACAATAGCCTTAAGGAGGAAGTGCAAGTGATCATTGCAGACCTCGAGTTTAATAATCTGATTGCCGGCCCATGATGGGGAAGATAGTCTGCATCTGTTTGTTATGTGTGGCTATGCTAGATCTTTATGGAGTAGATTGCTGGAGGGGGAGAGTTTTGTGTGTCCTGCCACGCTGGGTGATTTTTTACAGCTTCGTTTCGCAGCTATGAGACGAGGAAGGGAGGGGAAATTGTTTTGGAGGTGCATGTGTATGGCCATCTTGTGGTGTATTTGGTTGGAGAGGAATTCTCGGGTGTTGTGTGATGTTGGGAAGCCTATAGATTATGTTTGGGACCATGTGGTCTATTTGGCATCCCTTTGGGCTAAGGCGACGGGTGCTTTTAAGGGCATCCCGCTTACCTTTGTACAGCGCCATTGGCAAGATGTGTAGATTCTTTTGATTGCATTTGAGGATGCCTTATCCTCTTTTTGTATTATTTACAGATTTGATTAATAAAAATTTTCCTTATCTAAAGAAATAATTTGATTGCCGGCATGACAAAACTTCCCCACTCAAAAATTCAATCTTCCCCACTGCTAGCAATTATTATTAAGCAAGCTTCTGTAGGTTTTACCGTTTTAAGGGTGTCAACAAAGTTGATGCTAAGTAAGGATGACCTTGATGAGGGCCTGCACATAATGTAGGTATCTGATGTGTGTTCACCGCTCTTTTGGCCACTGCGCCGCCTTCATAACCACGCTTAGCCATGTGAAACTCACCAAGTAACATATTGGAGAGACTAGGTGCAAAGTGTCATCTTTTGAATAATGCAATAGGGTGACGTCCTAAGTTTGTTGGTAGGAGGGTGACACCTTAAAAGCTGTGTGACGTTTATTCCCTGTGGAAGTAGGATTAGCTTCTAGAAATTAATTTGTTTGTCCAGTGCAAAGAAGGTGGGATGGGAAACCCATAAATGAGTTCTCTATAGTGGTTGCCATAAAGAGAAGATACGATAATCTTTACTTCGGTAAGAGGAGACCCGCACACAAACAATGCATTTGACAGCATTTTGACCATCTTGCACACTTCAGTGCTTCAGCTGCTTGTTGAGACTCTGCTTTATGCCAGTCGCTTGAGGGAGTGGTAAGTGAAGCAGTACAGATGCAACAATAATTTGACAAGACTATTGGGGAGTTGAAAGAAATATGGTTTACATCCAGCATAATCAAATGTCCGTGGAGAGATTTAGTGTGCTTACTATCTTCTCCTGGTGCTTAGATGCAACACTTTGTAGCTGGATGCCTGCTTAGGGTGCAGTAAAAGTCATCTAACCACTGATAAGATACATCTTCTGTTATCTTCACTAGTTGTTTTTCTTAAGTGATGCACGACTTGGTGATTGTTTATAAATAGACTGTATATGATACTTGATATTCCAAATAGATTCACATTGATTAATTAATCCTTTTGGAACATACTGAATGGCAGTGCTCACAAGTGTCAGATACTGTAAATCGTTTTGGTGCTCAGAGATACTTGATTGATCTCAAATCTTGATGCCAATGTTTTCAGTCTTAGCTATTAAGTGCTTCTTGATTCCTTTTCTTAGATAATAAATTTTTTTTATTAATCAAAGGTTAAAGAATACAGTATAAGAGGACAATATGTCCTCAAAAGAAAACAAAAACTCTACTAATCCTGCCAGTGATGCAGCACAACCGTAAGGGGGACACCCTTGAGGCACCAGCCGCCTTCACCCAAAGAGGGGCCAAATTGACAAAATGGTCCCAATATAATCAATGGTCTTCCCCGAATCGGAAAAAACCCTCGAATTACACTCCAATCAAAGACACGGACACCACAAAACAGCCATACAAACACACCTCCATCTTAAGTGCTTCTTGATTCTAACCCTGCGTTGTAACTTCCCTGTTTTAGAATTATGTGGAGATTGTGAGATCCATTAAGTCTGGAATGACTCCAGACATAATTGATTTCTGATGCTGAAAGCTTTATTGTTGAAACCACCTGTTATGTACCCCAAAATCGGATTTATGTTTGTTGCTTTTTGGCAATAAGTTGATTTAATAAAGTTATTTGTTGATAAAAAAAAATAAAAAAGGTACCACCAGCTTGCTGGTTAAGCAAGGGAGCTATTGTAAGACATTGATTGGCTGATGCTTATTGTTGAAATATTATCCTTCTTTTTCTAGCTATATTCTATGGATGTTGATATCATATCCTGTGTATTAGAGTGTCCTTTTTATAGGCCATTTGATACTACTATTTGCTTTGTTTCAGGCTGGAATTGAAATTGCAAAGCTGTTTCTGAATAAAGGGGATACGGTATGGTGATGCTATGATGTACGCTTGCTTAATTTACTTTTGGTCCTTGCTCTCTTTTCTTTTTACCCCTTCTCTTTTTGCAACATGTCAACGATCTGTCAAAAAGCACGTGATCTTGGTTGAGATCTTTTTTTTTTTTTTTTGAGTGACTTGGTTGAGATCTTTAGTTATGTTTTCGGTGTTCAGGAAGCCTCTTTGAGGTTAGTTGCTTGTGGTTTAAGTTGTAAGCGTGATCTTAAGATATTAATCTATTTCTATCTTAATATCTTAAGATCACGCTTACAACTTAAAAAATCCTTCTCTGTGATCTTAAGATATTAATCTATTTCTAACTCGCACCAAAAAAAAAAATCTATTTCTAGTCTCTCTTCTAGGCGACTAGTTAGGGGTAAGACTGCGTACATCTGGACCTCCCCAGACCCCGCCCTAGGCGGGATACTTACTGGGTTGTTGTTGTTGTTGTTGTTGTAACTCTCTTTTAAGACTAAGTAAGAAATTATGACATCCTAAGAGAACCCTAACTAGATCTTACAAAAAAAAGAAGATAATCCTATTTAGAATAGGAAACCTTTCTCATTCTTGCCCGTGGAAATTCATCTTCCAGGTATCGTCTTTCTTCTTTTCATTGGTTAGGTATAATGTAGGTAATGGTCATCGGGTAAGGTTCTGGGAGGATGTTTGGAATGGGGATTCATTGTTCTCTTCTAGATATCCGGGTGTTTCAGTTGTCTGACCTCCATGAGGCGCCACCTATCGCATCTTTCTGTGCGATGGTGGGTCATGGCCTCCTGGACCTCCACCTACAGAGGGCCCCCCAACATTGGGAAATGGAGGAGTTAACCTCTTTGCTTAGTGTTCTAGAGATCATTTAGGTTGGGTCAAAGAGAAATCTTGGGTTTGGGTTGGGGATCTTTCTCGGGTTTTCACCTGCAAATCTTTTCTTCGTCATCCTAGCTTACCTTCACAGTACCCTATGCTCCCTTTTGATAGCTTTTTTTTGGAAGTAGAAAGTTCCTCTTAAGGTGTGCGCCTTTGTTCGGACCTTGGTACTAGGTTGTTTGAACACTCATGATATACTGCAGGAGACTAAGGTGGGTTTTGTCTCATGAACGAGCTAGTGAGACTGCCATTTGCTTTTTGGCATAAGGGGGGAGCATGTTGTTTGTCCAGCGACTTTTGTCCACCATCTTCAGTCACGTTATCTTCGTTGGGGTAGGGGTAAAGAGGCAAGGCTTCTGCGGCAATGTGCTTTTTTCGCCATCTTCTGGTGTATATGGTTGGAGCGGAATGCTCAGATTTTTTCAGCGAGGTCTCGACTTGTTGACTTTGTTTGGGATCGGGTAGTATATCTAGCGTCTTTATGGGCTAAGGCAGCTGATGCTTTTAAGGGAGTGCCCCTCACAGATGTTCTATTGCAGGGGAAGACACGGGGTAGTTGCGCCTATAGTAGGTAGTCGTCGTCAGGGTGCTAGTAGTTTTAGATGAAGATTCTTAGTTGGAATGTTAATGTTTTGGGGAGATTTGGGAAGCGGGATCTAGTGCGGGAAGTCGTTAGTCGTGCGTCTCCAGATATTGTCATGTTTCAGGAAACGAAGGTTGAGGTAGTAGATTCTTTTTTTGTTCGGAGTCTTTGGGAGGCAGGGTCCAAGGATTGGGTCTTTGTGCCTTCGGTTGGGGCGTCTGAGGAAATTCTTATTGACTGGGATACTCGTTTTGCGTCGCAGGTTGAGATTCATGTTGGTCATTTTACTCTTTCAGTGTTGTTGAGAGTTAGTGGGCGGGGTGAGTGGTGGGTGTCCTCTGTGTATGGTCCTTGTAGAGCTGCTGACCGTGACTCTTTGTGGAGGAGTTAGCGGCTCTTGCGGACCTTTGCTCTCCTGGTTGGGTCATTGGGGGTGATTTTAATGTGGTTCATCATGCGGGGGAGCGGCGTGGGCGAGGTTTGACCGGGGGTATGGGTGATTTTAACTCTTTCATTAGTGAGTCGGCTCGTAGGGACTTGCCCCTTAGTAATGCCCAGTTCACTTGGAGTGTCAGTGGGAGGCGTAATGCGGCTTCTCGCTTAGATCGCTTTCTTGTTACCAATGAGTTTGAGGATGAGTTTCCTTCGTTAGTTCAGGAGATTTTGCCTTGTTCTTGCTCTGATCATTTTCCTGTTGTACTTCACTCTGCTCCTATCAGGTGGGGCCCTACCCCTTTTTTTTTTGAGAATATGTGGACTACTCATGTGGAGTTTGGGGCGAGGGTTCGGGAATGGTGGTTGAGTTGTGATGTTGAGGGATGGAGAGGTTATTGTTTTATGAGTAAGTTGAAGTCTGTCAAGATTAATTTGAAGGTGTGGAATAATGAGGTGTTTGGAGATGTGAGGGTGAGGAAGGGGGAGATTCAGGACATTTTGGCTACGGACCAGGCTTTGAGTGGGGGGGGTCATGATGATGAGCTGTTAAGGAAGAGTGTTGAGTTGAAGAATAGCTTAGAGGATGTGTTACTGAAGGAGAGGCAAAGTCAACGAAGATGAAGGGGAGATGGGCTAGGGAGGGAGATGTGAATTCCAGGCTTTTCTTTAAGGTGGTGAACGGGAAGAGGAGGAATTATGTTAAGGAGCTTGAGGGAGTAGATGGTGAGATTGTGTCAGATGTGGATAGGATGAGTGCTGAGATTGCTAGCTTTTATAAGGACCTTTTTGCAGAGGAAAGGGTAGATAGGCCGATGATTGAGGGGGTGGAGTGGTCTCCTATTGCTTCTCATCTTAGGCAATGGCTTGAGCCGCCCTTTGAGTTAGAGGAGATTAAGGTTGCGGTGTTTGGGATGGATAAAGAGAAATCCCTGGGTTCCGATGGCTTTACTATGGCTTTCTTCCAGGATTGCTGCGAGGTGATTCAGGAGGCCCTTCTCGCGGTTTTTAGTGAGTTTCATGCCACTGGGGTGATTGGGAAGAGTATGAATTCCAACTTTATCATCTTAGTCCCCAAGAAGGATTGGTCTATTAAAGTGAGAAATTTTAGGCCAATTAGCCTGGTTACGAGTGTGTATAAGATCATTACGAAGGTTTTGTCTATCCGACTTCGGGCTGTCTTGTCTGGGACGATTTCGATGACTCAAAGTGCTTTTGTGGAGGGTCGCCAGATCCTTGATGCCGCTTTAGTGGCGAATGAGGCGGTGGATGACGCTCGTCGTTCTAGTTTTCAGGGAGTTTTTTGAGAAGGCCTATGATCGAGTTAGTTGGGCGTTTTTGGATCGGGTTATGGATAGGAAAGGGTTCGGGGGGAGGTGGCGTAAATGGATAACGGGTTGTCTGTCTAACGCTAGCTTTTCTGTTCTTGTTAACGGGGCGGCCCGTGAGTGATTCACGTCGTCACGGGGCCTTAGGCAAGGAGATCCTCTGTCTCCTTTTCTCTTCACCATGGTTGTTGATGTTCTTGGTCGTATGTTGGATAGGAGTGTGGAGCGGGGGGCGGTTGAGGGTTTTAGAGTAGGGCGGGAGAGGGTGTTAGTCTCCCACTTTCAGTTCGCCGATGATACGATTCTTTTCCTCTCGGCTGAGATAGAGGGGTTTAAGAGAGTGCTTACTTTGTTACAGATGTTTGAGGTCGTGTCCAGGATGAAGGTTAATCCGTCTAAGTATAGCTTGGTCGACTTTAATGTGGGGGACGGGGTTATTGAGTCCTTTGCTGGTCTTGTGGGCTGCCAGGTGCAGCAATGGCCGCATACCTATTTGGGGGTTCCCTTAGGGGGTAACCCTCGTTCGGCGTCTTTTTGGGAGCAAGTTGTGTCTAGAGTGGCTAAGCGTTTAGATGGTTGGAAGGGATTCTATTTTTCCCTTGGGGGGCGAATTACTCTTCTTCAGTCTTGTTTGGCTAGTATTCCCATTTATTTCCTCTCCTTGTTCAGGATTCCGGTTAGTGTTGCCAATAGGATTGAGAGGATTATGAGGGATTTCCTCTGGTATGGGGCTAAGGGGGAGAGGAGAGATCACCTGGTTAGTTGGGACCGTGTTTGTAGGCCGAAAACGTAGGGGGGGGGGGCTGGGTTTTGGTAGATTGGTGTCCAAAAACATTTCGCTAGTGGGTACGTGGTTGTGGCGGTTTCGGGTTTCTTCTGGAGTCTGATTCCCTCTGGCACCGAGTAATTAGGAGCAAGTACGGTCTTATGTGCAATGGATGGGACGCTCATGATGGCTCCAACGTCTCTTATGCATGCCCTTGGAAGTTCATTTCACATGTTTCGTCTCTTTTCTTTCCACTGGTCAGGTACAATATGGGTAATGGACTACGGGTTCGATTCTGGGAGGATGTGTGGAGGGGGGATCTTCCTTTCTCTTCCACATTTTCCCGGTTTTTCGGCTGTCCACTTTACACGAGGCCCCTGTGGCTGAGTTTTTCTCAGTTGCGGGTGGTTATTGGGACTTACATTTACGCCGACCTCCACATGATAGGGAGATGGAGGAGCTTGTTTCCCTCTTGAGTGTTCTTAATTCTACTCTACTCGTCCCTAGGGATGATTCTAGGACTTGGACGGGGATCCTTCTGGGGTCTTCTCTTCTAAGTCCTTCCTCTACCATGTTAGCCTTCCATCTCAGTTTCCCCACTTTCCTTTATCTACTTTTATTTGGAAGTCTAAGGTTCCACTGAAGGTGCGTGCTTTTGTGTGGACTTTGGTGCTAGGTCGAGTGAACACCTATGATATGTTACAGCGTGAAAGACCTAGTTGGTCCCTTTTACCTGGATTTTGTGTGATGTGTCGGCATAGTGGGGAGGATTGTCTGCATTTATTTGTGGACTGTGACTTTGCATGGAGTTTATGGGCTAGATTGTTGTGTGGGGAGAGCTTTGTGTGTCCAGCCATGGTGGGCGATTTCTTACAGATACGATTTGTAGCAATGAGGAAGAGTAAGGAGGGGAGGTTGTTGTGGCGTTGTGCTTGTATGGCTTTACTTTGGTGTATTTGGTTGAAGAGAAATTCCAGGATTTTTTCTGGGACTGGGAAAACTATTGATTACGTTTGGGATCACATAGTTTATTTGGCTTCTCTTTGGGCTAAGGCGACGGGAGCCTTTAAGGGCGTTTCGTTGACTTTAGTTCAACGCCATTGGCGTGATGTGTAGATTGTTGACTTTTATCCGGAGGATACCTTATCCTCCATATCTTTGTATTCTTTATTATTTGATTAATAAAATTTTCTCTTATCTAAAACAAAAGATTATCGGTGTTAATTTGTTTCATGAATTTTCCTTAAGAGTATCGACAAAAAATTCAATCTAATCTTGCTCCTCCATAGAATTTGCAATAGGAATGTTTAGTTGGATTATCAATAAGATCAAGAGTAACAGTCCAACCCGTAAAGAACTTAGAACTTGTGCTCTATAAACCCTAGTACCAGCAGAAATCAAATAGGGTGGTGCTAAATACCACACCCCAATTTAAACAATACCACACACTAAAAATTAAAGTTCCTAAAATACCCTTAATATAAAATTAAAAAAGAATAAAACAATTCTAGACATCCCCTCCCCCACTCTCACCTGACACCCAACACATTACACAGACAGAAACACAACACACACCACCACACACACCTGCCCGCCACCCCACCGCCCCAAGAATAAGATGGAAAAAGTTGTAGCAGAGGAGAAGAAAGTGGAAGGAATAAATTATTAAATAATGGCTTCAACCACATATTTTAATTTAGCAGCATTTTATTTTTTTAAAACCAAAATTGATACCAAGTATTGATTTTACAAGTTTGACACCCAAAATTTTAGACGTTGATCACACCTGCAGTCAATGGTAGGAGATGAGTGGCGCCTATATTAAGCGTAGCTTGCCTATATTAGGCGTAGCTTACTGATAGTTGCGCCTATATTAGGGCGTAGCTTACTAGTAGTTGCGCCTATAGTAGGCGTAGCCATTTGAAATTTGTGCCATATTCGGCGTAGGTATAGAGATTGCGTTGTATCTAAGCGTAGATGTATTATTTTAAACTTTTTATTTTATTGTCGTTACAACTATTATTCTTTCCCACCGTAATTGGGATTGATGGAACAGTTAATTAGCACGGTATAGTGATTTGTTAAACGATTCGCCAAGAAATATTTTTGGACGAGATGGATCGGAGGAGAGAGTTACGGCTTAAAGTTAAAAGAAGGGCAATATTGGAATATTTTTATTAGGGGTGTGGTATTGATTAGAATGGGGTGTGGTATTAATGCGAACTGATCAAATATTGAGTGTGGAAAATAGAAGCCTAATCCATTCATCTCCTTGTTGTGAAATGATCTCGCAGCACTTTTCTCCATTTAATAAGAATATGAGAGAAAAAATAACACCATTGTTTGTGATGTGAGCATGGAGAAGGGATTTCAGTAACGCATTGCAATATTATTTTTATTTTTTTCTATTCACCCTTGTCGTTGATGTTCTTGGCCGAATGTTGGATAGGGGAGTGGAGCGGGGGCTTGTTGAGGGATTTCGGGTGGGTCGGGAAAGGGTTTGTGTTTCCCACCTGCAGTTTGTCGATGATACGATCCTCTTCCTTTCGGCTGAAGCCGAAGGTTTTAAGAGGGTACTTACGCTCTTACAAGTTTTTGAGGTTGTGTCGGGGATGAGAATTAATCTGTCTAAGTGTAGTTTGGCGGGGGTCAACGTGGGGGAGGATGTTCTGAACTCCCTGGCTGGTCTAGTGGGTTGTCAGGTTCCGCAGTGGCCGCTTACTTATTTGGGGGTGCCCCTCGGGGGTAATCCCAGATCGGTTTCCTTTTGGGAACCGGTGGTGTCTAGAGTGGCTAAGCGTCTAGATGGTTGGAAAGGGGTGTATTTCTCTTTGGGGGAGAGGATCACTATTTTACATTCCTGCCTAGCTAGCATCCCTCTTTACTACCTTTCCCTTTTTAAAATTCCTGTTAGTGTAGCTAATAGGATTGAGAGGATGATGAGGGACTTTCTTTTGTCGGGGACTGGTGAGGGTAAGAGGGATCATTTGGTTAGTTGGGACCATGTTTGCCGGCCGAAAACTGAGGGGGGCTTGGGTTTTGGTAGGTTGGTGTCCAAAAACATTTCGCTAGTGGGTAAGTGGTTATGGCGTTTTCCCCTAGAATCTGACTCCCTATGGCACCGAGTTATCAGAAGCAAGTACGGCCTTCAGCATAATGGGTGGGACGCGCAAGCCAGCTCCACTGTCTCCCATGCTTGCCCTTGGAAGTTCGTTTCCCAGGTATCGTCTTTATTCTTTCCCCTGATCAGATATAATGTGGGTAATGGTCAACGGGTTCGGTTCTGGGAAGATGTGTGGAATGGTGAAACTCCTTTCTCTTCTACATATCCGAGGGTTTTTCGTTTGTCCACTCTTCACGGGGCGCCTGTGGCTGATTTTTACTCAGAGGTTGGTGGTTCCTGGGACTTACACCTTCGACGACCACCCCGCGATATAGAAATGGAGGAACTCGTTTCCCTCCTGGGTGTCCTCCACACTAGGCTTCTCGTCCCTAGGGACGATTCTCGGACTTGGATTGGGGACTCCTCTGGGGTTTTCTCTTCCAAGTCCTTCATCATCTTAGCCTTCCGTCACAGTTTCCACATTTTCCCCTTTCCTCTTATATTTGGAAGTCCAAGGTTCCTCTGAAGGTTCGTGCTTTTGTGTGGACTTTGGTGCTTGGTAAGGTGAACACTAGTGATATGGTGCAACGGCGGAGGCCACATATGTGTCTTCTTCCCAGCATGTGTGTGATGTGTCGGCAAGACGGAGAGAGTTGTTTGCATTTGTTTGTGATGTGTAATTTTGCGAGGGCCTTGTGGGATAGGCTGTTGTGTGGGGAGCCTTTTGTGTGCCCTGTTACTGTGGGGCAATTCCTACAGATGCGATTTTCTGCTATGCGGAGGGGGAAGAAGGGTAGGATGTTGTGGCGGTGTGCCTGTTTAGCTATTCTTTGGTGCACTTGGTTAGAGAGGAACTCGAGGATTTTCTCTGACGCGGGAAAGAGTATCGATTTAGTTTGGGAACATATAGTTTATTTGGCATCCCTTTGGGCGAAGGCGGCTGGTGCCTTCAAGGGGGTGCCACTGACGGTCATTCAACGCTATTGGCGTGATTTGTAGATACTTTATTTTTATTTTTGTTCTTTGAGGATACCTTATCCTCCATTTTGTATTCTTTCACTATTTGATTAATAAAAATTTTCTCTTATCTAAAAAAAATAATTATTATTTTTTTCTTTTTTCTTTGGTCTTCCTCAATGGTTAGTTAAGAATTCGAAAGGGCCAAGAGATTGACACTCTTTTGTTCATGCATGTGGATTTCGATACTTTGCGATGAATGGCTACTTAGACACCCTTGGGTGAAAGTCAATCTCTCATCATCTAACCTTATCATATCTTAGCATGCCGTGCCTAATGCCTCTTTATTCTCTAGCTTTGTATAGTTTAAGCCAATAATTAGCAGCAGTGATGAAGGCCACATAAAATGATTTGACCAGATGTTTGTGTGGTGTTTTGGTGTGGGGAGACAAATGAACACCTGTTTCTGCATTACCCATTGGTGTGACTGATTAGGGCGAGGTTGTTTGGGTTCTCTGGGAAATGCTGGATATGTCCATCCGGTTTGTTGGTTACATCCAATTTAAATATAGAGGCTATTGGGTCTTAGATTCTCAGAAGGAGGGCAAGGCTTTGTGGAACCGTCAGATGTTTGCGGTGGTTTGGGGCCCTTGGACAGAGGGGAATAATGGGATATTTCAAGATCAATATCTCCGGATAAATCAGAGTGGGATAAAGTGGTGTATTTTGCATCGATTTGGATTTATGCTCTCAACATATTCAGAGAGACTGGAGACTCTCTTCTATTGAGTTTTCTTTAAGCACCTGTCCTCATTCTAGTAAATTTTTTTTGATTCATTAATTAATCAATCCTCTCTTACTCTCTTATCTCAGAAAAAAAATACCCTTGCAACTGCATTAGACCTTTGATAGGAAATGCATTTTCTGTGTTTTGCTTTTATTTCACAAGAATTTAAAAGCACAAGCACAAAACAATTTTTTTCGATTGAGAGAAAGTATGTTAATAAGTGTCAAATGTACAGCAGCAGAGGACAAGGTATTCTCTATACATGAGAGTAATTGCAAGTTGATCCAATTTCTTTGGACCTTGGAATTTGTGCAACCCCTAAAAGCCCCAGCTGCTCTAGAGTCTAGCCCATAAAATGGTAGTAGCTAATTTTATCCCAAAGCAGCACAGGCGATATAAATGCTGAGTAAACTCCCGCACATTCATCTCAAGCCAAAATGTACCATAAGACCGCCACACAATCATTACGCCTTTTCTCCTTCATCCTCCCAAAACCAAGAAGCCAGGTCTGTAGGAATGCTGCAACAGTAGATCTCCTTATAAAAACCAAACAATTAATTCGGTAGGCTATGCACAGCATCACACCACAGAAAATCATTCTGATGACTCACTGAAGCTCGACAAAGCAATCATTTATCAGGCGACAACACTACCCTCGCCCTTCTCCTTTGCCCTAATCGTTTTGTGTTAATCCTATCCAATGTCAATGTACAAAGGCCCCTACTTTCAGAGCCACCTTTGTCTTCCAATTGAAAGTTGGTATAGGGAACTGGGAAGTTCCGTTCCCAAGCACTGAAGAAACAACGTACAAGAGAACTGTATGAAGGATTCACCACTCCACCTCCTACATAGGTGCTACTAGAAAACTGAGTGTGGATGACTGAAATAAACAAGGGGGGGGGGGGTGAAGAAGGGTTTGTCCACCTCTCTAGTTAACCTCCCCAAATCGAATCATCAACCCATTCCTCAATCACAGGTCTACCAGAGGAAGGAAACTAGAAAACACCCGTAAAAACGGGCTCGCATGCCTGAAATTGCCCATACTGTATGGACCCAATCATTCTGTTGTGAAACATACTTACTCGGAATGATCCGATGCCACACGCTGTCTCAAGTGGAAAACGCTAAAGCCACTTGCCAACAGGAGAACATTCTTGGCGACCAATATGTCTATTCCCAATCATCCCTTCCGTCCATCTCTCTCATGATGTAACTTATAAGCCCAAAAATTCCACTCTCTTATATTTTCTGGCATCTGTTAACCCACTTTTAACAGGTGAAGTAGTGCTGAGCTAAATATTCCCGGGGAGGGGGGGGGGGGAGATACTGGTGTTTATCAAATATTAGCCTGCTGAGTACAGTTACAGTTAAAATTACAATCACCCAATGGAAAAATAATTCACTAGAGAAAATGAATTATGATCTGGCAGTGTTTGGGTGATCCATATCATTTAGTTAGATTGATTAAAGCACATTTAATGATGTAATAACAACAAAGCTTTTAGTTGGTTCTACTAAAGAACATAACTTATAAGCAAAAGAGCAAATTCAAGGCTCACCTAGAGTTTGATGAGTGTTATGATGGTGTTAATGTTCTCTGACACTCGCAGTTTCACTCCTTTCTACCTACCATACCTTACTATTACAATCCTCTCACAAGGCTCCCCACATACAGTGGGGTAACAGGGGATTAGATTGTACAACCTCATCATGCGATTACAATGAGGCTTCCCCCCCCCCCCCCCCTTGAAAGTGTAAATGGATTGGGCTATCTGATATTCATTACAAATAAGAACTTAACAGTATTGTGAGTCAAGTCCCTGTCAGTGCAAAGCGAGAGTTTGCTAAGAATGACTCTCATCTCCAGTGGACGTGGATAGAATTTGTTTTTTCTTTCTGCAACACAAATATGGATAACTACTCTCTTTGTTGTCTAATCCTGTCTGTCTCCAGGTGACTTATACTGCTGGAAGAGATCAAACCCAGAGTGTTGTTGTTGCGGAGAATGCACCATTTGTTACTGCTCCGGTCATGGTATGAATTCTGCTCATATGCTAGATTACTCGATACAGTATATGCTTGAATACAAAGTTAATATTGATATTTCTTTTTATTTAGTAAAGGAAGGCCAGAATGCTTTACTAATTGAGAATTATTTTATGTTTTTTGTTTGTTTGTTTTTATTTCTCTTTGCATTTTGCTTACTCTTGGGATCACAGCCTTCCTAGAAGTTAGGAGTAACACTATGTACATCTTGGTCTCCCAGATCCAGGCAGTGGTGAATCAAACTGGATTGTTGTAAATGTTTAATGCATACTCAAATAAAGCTCTTGATCTTCATATTTCATATTTTATTCCGATCCTTCGGAGTTTGCTAGGATGGAGTTGCAAGTTTAGAGACTCAGCTGATTATTCTACAATGTCTATTAATTTGCCTCACGCTTCTGACAATTGGACAAGGATTTAGCTCCACTAAACTGTACTGGTCTGATTTGTTGAAGTCAACTTCCTTGTAAATCCATTGAAATTAAAGTTATATATGGAAGTTTTTTTGGTCAATAAAATTAAATTCCATGGAAGTTATTGCAAAATGACAAAAGTAGCCTCATTAATGTTAAATAAGTATTACACTTGTATTTGGGTTGGAGAAACATGGGAAGTTTGAGTTACTCCAAATCACTAGCGTTGGTGCGAAGTTTGTTTTGGGGGGGGTGGTGGTGGTTACAGGTTTACTTACTCATACCAAATGTACAATTAAAAATTCATTTGTTACTTGTTACTAATGATTAATAATGGACTGTGTTGTTGCATATGTTTCCAACACCCACCTCTGCCCCCCCCCCCCCCTAAGTTGAATTGTATAACGGTCTAGACACTGCCAACTATGTACTGATGTTTGCCTGCTAATCATTATGTAAATAACTTAGCTAATTAACTGTCATTTGAGATAGGATGGCTGATTACCTTTTTCTTTCCTTTTCTTTTCTCTCTTTGTTTTATTTTCTTCTCTTCTTGAAGTGGGTTGCCACTTGAATGTCTTTTTGTCCTCTCATGGAGAACTAGATGTTTGGCAATGAACAGGTACCGCTGAGGGGGGTATGAGCTCTAGGAATAGCCGGGCTAACCCTTCTCATAGATCTATACTTTGCCTCTACCATAGAAGATAATGAGCATGATGAATTGATAATTGGATGTCCAGGAAATAAGACTGTTCCATAGCATGATAAATTGATAAGTAGTCACTGATGTACTTCCTGCTACAATGGCAGGGACCCCCATTATAAAATCTTAGGCCTCTAGGCTGTAGCTTAAAAGAGTATCACAAAAACTTGTACAAGACATTCTTACCGTATCTTTTGGTGAGACGAGGATCACTTTTTAGTGAAACAAAGGTCATTGTTTATAACAAGTGACCCCTAGTTTTCTAAATAGTGATCCCATTTTACTATAAGTTGGTCTCAAACAAGACTTGCTCAAAGAGTATTTAGAATTCGCATATATTCTAGAGCTGAATCTCCTTCGAATTTTTTCTTCTATTCTATGTAAGCTGCTGTCAGGTCAGGTACCACAGGAGTTTGCATAAAATGACTCGATGTTGCACTTCAAATGCAGTGTCTAGTCTGCATGTGTAAGTTGAGTTGCATCAACCAGCTTTCATTGTCTTGGACTGACCTTGGATCATGGTAGAGCATTTTCTTTGGGCTCTAAGGGACCGATGACATGTTTGCAAAAGCACAATCAAAATTTGTACTACCAGTAATCTCTCAATTCTGTTGGTGTCTGAAATGTGCATCACGGAATATATAAAGAGAATCTCGTGGAAAATCATTTTAATAGATACAAAGAATTAACAGAATGAGATTCTATTCTTTGTTATGTCTATTTAACTTTATTTCTGGCTAACTGCAATATTTGTTGCTATACAGGTTTTGGTGAACCATAATACTGCAAGTGCAAGTGAAATTGTAAGCTCTTTTTTCTGCTTGCATCTTCTGATAGTCAGCATGCTGTCTTGTAGTGGCAATTTAGGGGTGAAAGTTTGGACTTTAGATTGGATTATTGCCTAGTCCATATTCAATCCAAAAAAATTTGGACTTGAAATTTTGAGTCCAAATCCAATCCAAACTAATTTTGGACTTTGATTTTTGAGTCCGAATCCAATCCGAATTATTTTCCGTAATCCAATCTGATCCGAATAATCCGAATTTTTCCTGACTCCTCACCTTTTCTACAACAATGTCCATTAATTAAAAAAAAGTTCATCGATAATATAATAACACAAATGTTGAAGCCAACTACAAGTCTACAACATTCATTAAAAAAAAATGCAAATTATGTATTTTCAAAGGTGTTCGGTAATCTCCGCTTAGTTTACATGGAGAAGACAGATTTGTAAAGAGATAGCAAGTGGACGAGTGGTTGCTGAGGCGTGACTTGAGTGAGTTGTCTGAAAGAGTTTTTCTCTCTTAATTTATGTAGGTATCTTATTGGATTTGTAGTTTATACTTTTATTTTGGGCTAGTATCATTTATTTTGGATTATATTATTTTCATCTATTAATTTATATCTAATTTGGATTGGATTGGATCATTGGACTCCAAAAGGGTGAGTCCGAATCCAATCATATCAAAAAATATTTTTTTCGAGTCCGAATCCAATCTGAAATCCAAAAGGTCCAATCCGAATTGACTAATTTGGATTGGATTTTGGATTTATTCCGAATAAGTTTCACCCCTAAGCGGCATAACTCTTGCGATTGATGCAGGTAGCATCCGCTCTTCATGATAATTGCAGAGCTGTTCTTGTGGGTGAAAAAACTTATGGCAAGGTTTGAACATCAGTATCTTGGAAACAAGCCCAGGATTTTTATGAGAACAAAAATCTCCATATAAATATATCAAATATCATGTGCAGGGTCTCATTCAATCAGTATTTGAACTCCATGATGGATCTGGCGTGGTGGTCACAATTGGGAAGTACGTCACACCTGGCCACTTGGACATCAATGGCAATGGAATTGAGCCTGACTTTCGTAGCATCCCAAGTAAGATTTTTGTTGCAAATCTTGCCACAAATTAGTGCTTATTTGTTTGTGATCTTAATCAACCATTACATTCAGGATGGAGCGAGGTGACAGAACATCTTTCGAGCTGCAACAGATTGAGGCAGGGATAAAAGAAGCGAACTAATCTTGTTTCTTGGTAGTATTCCTATTAACTTGAGGTGATCTGCTGATTTGGAATTCTCTGCCCTTTCTGCTGAAATTGTTGTCCTGTTGTTTTGCTCAATTAGTTGGGACACTACGGCCTTGACATACAGCTGTCTTTGAGGAGCTGAAGTGATCTAAGAGATGCTATACCCGACTTCTCACGCAAATCTAATTACAAGTTAAATCATTCTTTGACGTCCTCGACTGCAGTTTCAAGCATATACTGATCCGGACATATTAGTTCTACTTGTAATTCATAGATGCATATGATACAAATAATCTTGTGCATAAACCGGGCTATGCCAATATCTTCCTCTTCACTTAGAGAAGTTCTAAGTTTTGGCAACTAGAGAATTTGATGGTAGGTTTACTTTGTTCAGTTCACAATGTTCATTCGTTTCAAACGAAACACTATATGCAGTTGTAAATATTATGTGAATCATTCGGGTAAAATTAGTTTGCTAGTATCACATATTCACGTGTCTTTACTTTGTAACTTCTAAAAGGTAATTACCATGGCTGAAGTATATTTTGCATCACCTGCAGCCTGAAAAAGGGTTTACTACAAAATAATGACCCATTTCATTATCGGAGTGTTCTTTTTCATTGAATTAAACCGAAATTAACTAAACTAAAATGAATAGTGAGAGAAAAAATAGATCATATAACTGAATTGAGCCCATTACACATGGTAAGCGGAAAATAACACACCTAGTCACCCATAGTGATTGCACACATAATCACCATAGCAGAATCTGCAACAGATGTACAACTTTGGTGTTTGGCACGACCATCCAATAATCCAATGTTAATTAGAGTAATAAACAAAAGATGTTCTTCAACTAGTTTAAGGAAGTGGAATCTCTTGTATGTTCTACAGGAGGAAAAAGATGTGTTGCCACTTTAGACATTTCGTATTGATACTCATAAAGCAGCTATAAACAAAGCGTATAATTTGTACCACTTGGCATTCTTCCAACTAAAATGCTTATCGCCAAAGGTTTTAATTAACCCTTTCTCTCCTTCAAACAAACCCTGTTCTAACAACATGCCTTTTGGTTTAGTCCCATGAAACAGTACAAACGTAAGCAGAAAAAAAAAGGGTAGAAAAGCTGAACGAGGAGCTAAGGAAACATCAATCTCAAGTTTATTGATTACTTCTATCCAACGTAGACCTTCTACCCCCTTTATCAAGATTGTTCACAGGCTATGCTACTGGCCTACTCCCACTTCCCAAAATTAGGCTCCATTCTTTTCATCTCGAAAAAAATGAAATGAACTGAATTAAACTGAACTGTTTTTTTCAACTTAAGATTTTACCATTTAAAACTCGTTCAAACATATTTGATATTGAACTGAAAGTATGCCTTGATGTCGTTCCAATGACAAAAATAACATCGTAGTTATTTGAGTGATGAGTTTCATATCAATTGAATTGAATTGAATTGAAATGAAATGAAATAAAACTGAGGAAAACGGAATCTTAGTAGTGACCTAAGCAATTTAATATATAGTGTAACCTTAAGTTGGAATTTAGTATGAAATATTTTCTAATATTCTTTGGATTTCAATCTTAAAAACTACAAGGTGTTATAGTATACGATGTTTATGACTAATTTGATATCCATAGAATACCTTGATGATTACTTCTTGAACATTATTGTAAAAGAAAACATTAATCATTCTAGTTATCTTTCATCGTTGTAACAACTTACGGATTTTATTATGTCATTTTATAATTGGTTAAAACCACAAATCGACAACATGGTAACATCGAAAGCATCTAATAATGTGTTCAAAACCCTTCACCTCAATCCCCAGAAAAACAAGATTCAAATCCCAAACAGATCAATCTTTTCCATCTTTTTATTCCACACAGCCTTTTTCTATCTTTTTGTCCACCTGAACTTGCTTGTGATTTCCAACTATACAAGTGCCTCCTCTTTCAAGTTTGCTCATATTCTTTTCCTCTCTCCTTTCTCTCTCTTTTCAGCTAGGAAAAGCATTTGATTCTTAGAAATTCTCTCTATAGACTATAATAAATGAACCAAACTATGACATTCTCCTCTTTGCAGATAAACCATTCAGGGTACCCTTATTTCACAAGCCTTAGCTGCTGTTGCTGCTGCTTGTTGCCTATGATCATTCTGATAACTTAACCCTGCAAGAAACACAAATATTTCCTACAGAGACTGTACACCGAACCTCGGCAAGATGGGTGCACAGCTTCTCCATTGCCTATCAGCTATCCTTTTGCTGTTCATCAATTCAGGTGATTCATATATATGGTCTTGTATAATATGTACTACTTTTTTTTTGTTTAATTTTTTTCTGCTTGATATTGGTCATAGTTTATGAGTTTTGATTCGTTTCATGTTATTATGTAGAGGCTTTCATATACATAGAATGAAAAATCTGATTCTACCAAAGGTTTTACTATTTATGGTGTAACATGTAGGAGGAAAACGAAGTTTAATTTTCTAAAAAACGTTTGCACCGTTTTTTCTTTTTCTCGATATTCCACAAACACAAAAACTCATATGAGGCGTTCGAAAGCTAACTTGGTTGTCCTGTTTAGGAAAACTATCTTGGTTGTCCTGTTTTTCCTGAAGTGTCCTATAATATGTTCAGCTACTTCGAAATGGACAGCTAGTGTCTTTTTGGAAAGCTAATTATGTCTCAAAAGCTACACGAATAATTTTATCCAATAATTTTACTCAAACTAAACTTTATGAAATGATGGTTTCAGGGCCAAGTGCTGAAGCAATCAAAATCAAGCAAACCAAGAGATATGACAATCTAGAAGACCATGGCTTCTTCTCATCCCCAGAAGCCACCACAAAGATGATGCATGACACTTATCCCACCACAACCATCATACACGACACTTATCCGACCGAGGTTCCAATTGGTCCATTAGATGTTCCAACGGTCAATCCTACTCCAATGGGCTCACCCGCTAATCCAACCATGGGTGGCTCACCCAGTACACCGACCATGGGCCAACCTACCACCCCAATGACGGGCCAACCCAGTACTCCAACCATGGCGCCTATCATTCCAATCATCGGCCCACCTAGTTCTCCGACTATGGGCTCACCCACGACTCCAACCACCACCCCCACAACTGGTTCGCCCACCACCCCTACATCATCATCATCTTCAGGAGGGTCTTGGTGTGTGGCAAATCAGGGTGCTTCAGAAAAGGCTTTACAAGTAGCTCTGGACTATGCTTGTGGCTATGGAGGAGCTGACTGTTCTGCTATTAATCAAGGAGGAAGCTGTTATAATCCGAACACCCTTCGTGATCATGCATCTTATGCTTTCAATAGCTATTACCAGAAGAACCCTGCTCCTACCAGCTGTGTTTTCGGAGGAGCTGCCCAACTTGTCTCATCTGACCCCAGTAAGAACACTTTTTCTTAATAATCTGAGCATAAGGCAACTATCACAGTAGAATGATCATCTAGAAATATGCCGAATTCATAGAGCAAATTATGGAACATAGTAATTCTAATTCTGAAAAATTTACTAATCCCTGCTTTTGTTTTGACTTAAACTTCCTATTTGGCAACTGCGAAAGAGTTAATCTGATTGGTAGCAATCAGAAAACCAGCACGCAGCTGCGAGTTGCAACCATCAGACAAATTACTAGGATGCGAACTTGAGAACAAGAATAACTGCATTCTAAATCCTAAAAATTTGGAGATCAATGTAGGAAGAATAGTACTAAGAACAAATTACTAAAAGAATCAATTTTATATAACTGTGATATAACATTGGCCAACCAACCTCTCCTTGCTTTTGCAGGCTCTGGAAGTTGTCAGTATCCATCGAAAGGATCAGGAAGGTAAGCATCCAATATAATCTCGAACTTCGATTTTGCTTGTCCAAGCAGAAACGTAACTCTTGTTCTCTTTACTACAGCACATCATCTGCAACTCCACCCCCAAGCATGCAGACACCACCGGACTCATCAGGCATGATGACACCTCCGGACTCATCAGGCATGCAGAGCCCACCCGGCAGCATGATCGGTCCACCGAGTCCCCTACTTTCTGGAGGAGCAGGAGGGTCAGGTTTTGGCGGAGAACCATTAGGAAGCCCTAATATGGCAGCTACCACATCTCAACAGTTGCTGCTCTTTGTCAGTTCAACAAGCATATTCATGTATATTCTACTAGTAAATCAGCTATAAGCAGATGAATTCTAGGAGTCAGTTTATTTTCTCCCCCCAGCAAGATATAGTATATATACAAATGATTTGCTGCACAGTTGATGTTCTAAGGAGGCATTACAAGTCCGCAAGAGCATTGCACTTTCAGAGCACCATCATTGGCAGGAGCTTCATTCACACTCCGCCCATGCGTACACCTTGTTAGTTGAGATGTTGGTGCTAAACCACATAAATAGCAGTTTATCATAGATCCCCTGTACTTGTAGCTTGATAGTTAAATCTCAATGCAGCATTGACAAAAAAAATAAACAAATAGGATGATTTACATGCCATTTCCATGTCTTTGCCAAGAGCTCGGGTTCCAAAGCTTTAATAATAGCAGAAATGCAGAATCAAAGTAATCCACTTTGATACAACAAAAATCCCGAAATTGAGTGTTGATTAAAATGTTTAAATAACACTAAAAAATGTAGATTGTAGGCTTCTTTTAGATGAGAAGAGTCGACAGAAACATACAACCAATTAACCAAATACGCAAGATTATCCTGTATTTCTAGAATATACAAGTTACACTAAATTTTTCAATATCTTGGTTACAAATAGAGGGTTCGGAGATAGCACTTTCCACAGTAATTCACATTTACTTGTTAAGTTACATTAAGTCGACGAATGGTGTACACGGTCTACATCAGAATCAGAGCAACAACAAGCAGGGGACAATGGTAATGCAGATGATGGCTAAGGTAGCAACAACCGAAGCTTGATCAAATGCTTTCTCCAAACTTCCGGCCCGTGTAAAATGCTGGAAAGCCAAATAGGCTGCAATGACTAAGGATATTAAGGTCCCAGCCTGTGTCCCCCTGCCAAAAATAGGACCTCAAGAAATGTGAATGTTCAGAAGAAAGAATCAAAGTCATATCCAAGTCAATATGATTTAGTACCTTAGATTCATGGATTGAAGTGGAGCCACAATTACCAAAACTAGTGTCGCAAAAGGAAGTTCCAGTTCACCTACAAATGAAGTTGATGAGTCATTATCTAGAAATCATGGACATAATAATATATGGGTAGACTTTCCCAAAAAAAAAAAATATATATGGGTAGCTACACAAGGAAATTCGATTGGCATACAGTGGCTTCTGGCTTGGCTGGTGCCAGGGGTTGACAGAGTGAAAAGCATACAGGGTTTCAATTCTAAGGTCCAAAAGACATAAAGAAGGAGGGAAGGGACTTGATGCTTAACATAAAGACAAAGTGGTGCAACATGTTACTAGCTACAGACAAAGAAGGTGGTGCATAAAACAAGGAGGAAAAGCATTGTCAATGAAACAAGCATCAAACATCTGGAATGATGAACAACACACACCTGATACAACTATCATCTCAGTGACCATTTCCTATGAATGCGGAAGTAGCTATCTACAAAGCATCAGAATGAAAATGGATGCAAAGTGTAATTGCACATACATGATGAACAGAGGAAGAGACAAAAGCAGAGTACATTCACATATCCATAGCTCAAGTAGTACTCAAATGTATGATAGAAAACACAGAGGGGCGTATGAGCTGCAGGTGTTAAACTTTCAACAAAGCAAAGCTTGGATTTCCATGTTATCAAACAATAAGTTAATACATGGCCTTAACACTGAAAACCTATGGGGGTCTAGGGATGCCATTGGGTTAGCTTGCTCTTGGTATGACTTGATGCACGCATATAAAAGGAATTTAACAACCATAGTAAGTACTCATTTCCTTCCTAATTTTCGTTTCCGGAAGGCGGGGAAAAGCACAACAGAGTACGCATTACCTGGAAGGGAGAAGAAGAGGCGAACAAGAAGGGCTAGAAATGCAGACCAAGCTCCATATTCTCCCCTGAAAATTGAAGATTATTCTTATCTACATAAGTTTATGAACCAAGAAAGTTATCTTATTTTTCAGAAAAACAAAAGTTAAATCAGATATCGCAATAGGAAACGAACGGAAGAGAAATATTTCAAGAGCTTACTGCATCCACGAGATGATACTTCCAGGTGCCTGTAAAGCAAACAAAGGGACGAGGAAGGACCTATTTATTGTAGTGCCTTTCACCAGCATCAGTATCCTGTCATCAACAATACAGATGAGTTATACTCTGGCTGGGATATTCACTATAAAAGGGGAGTGACTAAAATATAACATGGAATGCTAAGACAAGAAATTCTGGCTCCATACAGCTTTATCAAGAACTGATAAATGATTTATGAAGGAGATAAGTGTATATTATTCTCACTCTATACGGTTCAATATGATGCCATTGAGCAAAGTTCCTTTTTTAATAGTAATAAATTGACTAACGGAGTTGAATACACTTTGCATATAGAGCTGTATTGATATATTACTCATCTAATGGAGTTAATAACCAACAATGAAGGGAATAATAACGGAAGATTTGAAATTAAAGTTTCATGGATCCCATCAGAGGAGTAACGTGCAAACTTGCGAAGCACGATACTGTTTCCAATATCTGCTATTAAGCTCAAGAACACAATCATTCTCGTGAAAATAGATCACAAATTCTGAATTGCCAATTACAATGATGATATATGAAACGGTGAACACCCAAGGATAAACTCATAGATAGACTACTAGTTCTTGGTATACTACATGATATATGTGACAAATGAGTTTCAATCCAGCAATTTCTAGGGAAAGGACATATGTTAGATTCCAAAGCCAATTCAACCAGATTAACAACAAGAATACTAGAAATAAAAGTAACAATATCATTTTCCCGAATTATTCCAGCACCTTCCACCGGTAGTAGTACCAACACTTGCATGGTGTCCTTCGCATTTTCACTTTCAGAAACAAATGTATGTACCATCAATTCATCACAGCTTACATTCTTACAGATTATAGATTCTATGAACACAGTTCCTTACAACTAAATAGCTCCACGTCAAGAATATCGAATTTGAACACTTCCTACCAGTTCTGCTGATAAATTGGTCAGAAACCATCATAGTCAAAAATGTATTCAGATCAGCTGCTAGGCGCCTAGGCCTATATATACAATATATGAACTTCCCTGAATTCCACATAAATCATTATGAGCTTCAGCAACCTATGCTACTCGGACCCTTTACTTCACGTCAAGTACCCATGTGAGTTCGACACCTGGACGAGGTCCAGGTGCCCAACACTTCTAGGGTCTAGCCCAGTCCAAGTAACAAAATTACCAACTAGCTTAGTTACCTTAGTAGAACCTTCACAAATCACAATCCAGGTTTGGCTTCATTTGTTTTGGTTTTTCATTTTTGTTGAAAGAGGCTTCATTTGGGTATATAGACACCTTTTTTTTCTTACTAAAACCCAGATGGCTTTAATTTGTTCAACTTAAGAAAAGCCTTGAACATAAACAATTAATTTAATCATAACCTGGGTTTGAATTCAGTATCAATACCTGCTTTGTTTTGGTTCCAACCCATAAAATCCATCAAACAAAACAAACATTCAAAGCAATGAATAAGCTGATAAAGAAGAGAGTGATGATGAATTTATAAATACCCAGTTGAAACAGCAGAAACCCATTGGAGATTACGAGGAGAAAGAAGAGCAGAAGAAGAATAACAAACAACACCCATTGATCTTCTGTTCCTTTGCTTGTTGTTGCTCAACAACTTCTGGGAATTCAATGACAATCTACAAATACCCACATAACATGGTCATACAAACAAGCAAATAAAATCAAAATCATCAAATAAGTTGACTGACAATTCATTTAATTTGAGAAAATGCAATTGTATTGTTTTAAAATTACCTGACAGGATTAAAGTGGTAAGAAGAGGAAAGAGAAACATGAGAAACTTGCTTGCTGTAGTATGATTTGGGTTTTGGGGAGAGAGATTTTGTTGTTAAAGAAGTGAGAGGAAATGAGAAAGAATGGCAATGGCACTGCATTTTTATTTTTTTTTACTGTGATTGACTGATTCTGATTGTGCTGTAGGAACTAAAACTCAATTAATATGTGGGGAAGTGATTGGTGATTGATGAATGATGAGAGACTGGCCTGAAAATAGTGGAGTGACTCAGTGACTCAGTGAGTGATATAGTTGATGGTTTGTGCGTTGTAGTTGTACACTTCTATGTAGTTTTTGGCTTTTTGGAATGTGTGTAAGATCTGGTTACGTCGACGTCAACGTGCATTCAAAAGGTGTTTTGTCTAAATGGGAATTTCTTGTGAAAAATTTGGCCAATATATGGCCGACATTGTTATGGTAGAAACGCAAAAAAGTAAATTATAATGCCTTTTACTTCAAAAAATATCCAGAATTTATGACGAATAGTCATGTTTAAATTTCTCAAATGATTATAAGGTGAGTCATATAAGAGCATGAGAAGATGCCCATAATAATGGTGACATAAGAGAGAGGTGGAACTTAACATTGTATAGGTAAATATGTGTAGAGTGATACTTAAGTATAAACGACAAGTTTGATATTTATCTTAGGGCGTTGTTATTGCCAGGTCAAGAAACACTAATGTCAGACTAATAATTTTTTAAGTTGGACAATTTAGTCCTTCATATTAATTAGGCAACCCAAATCATTATCTCTTCATATTAGGACTTTAGTTAGGCTTTCTTATTTACATATTGAGTAGTATCTATCTATTTTAATCATAATGATAGCCAAATAAAAATATTGCCAAAAGTACAAAAAAAAAAATTGTTCATACAAATTATTCAAGAAATTAAAAGGAAAGTTGTATCATATATATTTCGACCCCTTAAGATCCAATAAAAAACTAAAAAGTGCTATCAGGTTCAATTTTTTGGATTATTGGGCGTAAGTGTAACTGATAGCCGGCAAACATGAATTAATTAATTAAATGCAAACATTCATTTGCTTGATTTTTTTTTTCTTTTTCCGTTCCAATATATATTGTGGATGATGCAATTAGAATTTATAATCTTTATGTCAATAGTGTGCTACCATGAAAATTAAAAAGTTATGGGTTAAGGTATGGTAAGAGCAATTAACGGTAACGTGATATTATTCTCAATCTCCCTCCCAATTTTGTTGCTAAATTAATGGAGTTGTTAGATCCCTAATTCTAATACATTTTTCATAATTTTGTTTGTAAAAAAGGCAATTAAAGATAGTAGGGAGAGAATATGTGTTTTGCCTTATTAATAATAAGGGTTATATTGTCAACTCAAAAATTAGTGACTTGGCATTAGTGTTTTTAGGCCTGGCAATAACAGTGGCCTTATCTTATTACCAATTTGGTCATTTTTGGCATTTTTTCATGTCTTCTTTTTTATTAGCGCAATTTGGTGAAAACCACCTACAAAGTTCCACTTTTTGTCTAGTACCCCCTGAATTGTTGTTATTTGTTCAGTACCACCTTAAAAGTTGATTCCGCCTTGCGAGTAAACCTTAAATGATTTTCGAGCCAAATTCCTTACTTTTCTTCCCGTTTTGCCCTCACGTGTGAAGCACATGTCAATTTAATTGAACCCCCCTATTTGACCAAACAATTTAATTACTCATTTGACCATTAATTAATTAATCAATTAATGACTTAACTTACAAAAGTAATCGCTTCACCCCTAATCTCCCCCCGGTATCTGTCATTGTTGACCTTCTTCATTCACCATCTCAATCTTCCTCTGTTTGATTTTGATTTTCTCTCATCTTTTTTAGAGTCAAATCTTTCTCTCTCCAATCCTTTTATGTTTTCTCCCAGTTTTTCACTAAATAAAAGTTTTTTTACCCAAAATTCAGCAAAATGAACGGATTGTTGCCATTATTTTGGTTGATTTTGCCTTACTTTGAGTTGGGGGTTAAATTAAGTCGGTTGAAATTGAAAGGTGAAGGATGTTAAGCTTTCATTCAACCCCTTTTTCATGGCCTCAAACACAAAATCTCATACATATAAATCAATCCCCAAATTGGACAGACATGCACTACAGACAAAGATCAAAGAGTGGAGAGAGAGAGGGAGGAAGAAGATGAAGAAATTACGTACAAAACAAAGATTTAATGATAAAGATGAAGACAAAGATGAAGAAGAGGAGGAAGAAGAAGAAGAAACTGTTCAAGAGGATGCTAATTCAATTTTAAGTGACTCGTGCAAGTCATGTGGGGGCAAATCAGGCAGAAAAATATAAAGTTGGCCAGATTTTTCATTTAAGGGGTGACTCACAGTGCGGAATCAACTTTTAAGGTGGTACTGAACAAATAACAACAATTTAGGAGATAATGGACAAAAGTGAAACTTTGTAGGTGATTTTCACCAAATTGCGCTCTTTACTATTTTCATTCTCTTCCTCCTAAAAGTCAAAGGATTTGTGTGCGTAGCAAACCTGAAGAAAATAAACTCACTAATCCTTCTATGTATGAACTCTCTATTTTATTGCCGTAGACCGGTATTAACTCTTTAATAGGAGTAGGGAATTAACCACGGGATACAATATTGTACTATTGGTTATCATAATATAATTTTGGGACAGAGGGAATTTCACATGAATATTGTCTATTTTAGAAGGCACTCTCTTCTGCCCTATTGGTCATCACACAATATAAATATGTCTGGCCATGATTATGCTACTACACACGAATGCATCACATGGTTGAAATCTGGCATGAAAATAAGGTGGTGGGAAAATGTAGACAGAAGTAGTAAAAAGCGGTGCTTACTTTCATTTTGTTTATCTAAATGAAGGAAAAAGATAATGAGGAAGCAATTGTGAAATTTGCACAGCCGTGTAAGCAAAACCAGTAATTGTTTGTCAGAGTGTGCATAAAAAGTAAAAACCCATTCAGTGATAGTTCACAGCACAAACACAGGGCTCTATCAAATGCTTGAAGTGATCTAATGGATGATAAATCAAATGAATATACAGCTCTATGTAAATTGGGGATTTGCCTGGTTTCGCCCGCAGGCGACAAAATTGGCATAGCTGAGAACAGATGCCTCTATCCAGGGTTTATGCACTATACACTGTAATTTGCAGAATCTAGTAACTTTGCTTCCTCAAGTGAGTTGTCAGTGTCGCTCTCTGATAACTGAATATGTGATTTGGCGGTCATTTTGTTCCACTCATTTTCCACCCGGAAGAAAACCCATTGAAAGCGGCGGAAAATCTCCAGGGCAGTGATAGCAAAAACAGTAAGGTAATTATGTCGGAGATGGGCAGAAAGTTTGTACGTCCATGTGCATCGCAGAATCAGATTGCTCCCAATCACCCAGCAATAGACCTACAAATTGCATGGAGCAATGCTTTAATCAATTCATAGTCCCATACGTAAACATAATGCCTATTTCCGCTTTAAATAAGTTTTGACCTAACTTGAAATCCAGAACAGTAGCAGGGGGCACCAAGGCAGAGAGAGACTAATTTACTTACCCATTTCCGTCCATAGAGAAGGTCGAAGCAGATACTAGGTTTCCCAAATTTGAAGATCCGGGTAAAGCAACTGCGGAGAGGAAGACAAGGAAAGATCAGCGTAACCTTATCTTATCTATAGTATTGTAAGTGTAGGCGCTGCAATAAGGTCTCCAAAACCCCATCTAAGGGATTTCACCCAAAACATGATGTGAACCATTGATTATTATTGTTCATTTATCTCAAGCCAAAAGATTAATTTCATCCACAAAATGGCTTTAAAACTGACAAGATAGTATCCTCTTAGATATACTAACACTTTATCAAATTAGAGAGAGACAGAGATTTTTAGGTCTAGATTTCGGCAATACAAAATAGTCAATTTACCAATTACTTTGGCAGCAATAATAACAATAAATAATATATCCTACAAGATAATTTTGAATTTAACTATGTCTGTCTCCCATATTAGCTAAACACCGCGTGCAAACGCAAGGGGCCAAACTGACTTCACATAAATTTTAAGGTTTATTTCCCAGGTATCACGATTGACATGCTTTTGAGTTTTGCCTCTTATCAGCATGGTTCAGATAAAGGAAAATGAGTCAAAACAGCAGAAAAACTGAAACAAATTGCTTATTACTGCCACGTACGACATACCTCATGTCCCAATCTCGAGTAACATCCCAATAGAAGGAATACGTAGAGTTCAAAACACTTGATAGCAGCCACATCGGCCGATATATGTTTGTCCACATATCAGGTAACACATGATACTTGAGAGCTGAAAGACAAATAACTGGTACTGCCGTTGAATATTTTAAAGCTGGGACAAGTATAAAGAAGAAATTGGTTACCAATCTGTGTATATGAGGAGAAATCACATGAAAACAACAGCATATAGTTAGAAGCTTAGTCAAATAAAAATCGCGACATTTAACTGCTTCAAGTAGCAAACTATTACGGTTGTAGTTCACAGAATGGATGATATACTAGATGGAAGTGGCTCACCAAGTCTTATAATGTTGGACTAAACACTTCTAAATGAATGAGGAGACCTGCCGTTAGTTGTCATGCAAGCTAGCAGACCTCACCAACAGAAGAACCTTGAAAACCCAGGCCGGCTAGAAAGGCAAACCAGACATGAAAAATCGAACTGCAAGATTTATTACAAGGACTCTTCATTTCACAATAAATGCCCATGTCAGGTACTTTTCTCACATTTTAGGCCAAAAGCTCTCAAAAGATTTCAAAAATAGGCAAAGTTCGACACCTGGCCAGGCCCCATGTCCGACACTTGTATCCAAGTTCGACTAACATAGGACTGACCTACATTTTCAAAAGCAAGAGTAGGAGTAATTTATCGCCGGTCTAGAAAAACCAACACCTGAGTTTCAGGCAATGAGCAGTTAACAATCAGGCATTTCTTTGAGCATTAACACAATCAGGTAATACCAGCCTTGGAAAATCAGAAAAGGAATATATTTTTTTTTTCCGTCCTCTTATCATGTTGCTCAAAACACCTTCTCTTAAAATATGCAGAATCTCTAAGAAAACATAATATCAGAGATCAATCAATTAGCCAGTTTATCAGTTTACCATTTAGGAGGCTTGATTTCTCCCCAGTGTCCTTATATTGCCGAAGACATTGGAAAAGACGAAAAATATACGGTAGAACAAGAACCATTGGAATTATAGCAGAGTGGCTACCGCATACAGAATCAGCCTCAAACCATGCAATAGTGGCAACCTGTACATACAAGGATACAACCACAGTTTAAAATCAAAGTAATGTTATATTCTGAATGGTAAGCTAAGTGATTGTGAAAAACAACTTGCAATGTCAGGCCAGAGGTGAAATCATCTGCAATAGAACTATCAGGTACGTTTTCCAACACTGGCTAATAACTTCCCTCACTTATTCCCAAAGAAGAAAATGAATTAAATTCTAATGAACAATTTCAAGAGCATATGCAAACAACATGGAGAGAGGTAACTATGATATTTTGCACTATGCTGCAGTGAATTCAGCAGGAAAAAAAAAAGGCATTGCATCTTTAGAAACTGGTAGAAGAAATTCTCCACAGACAAGGATTGGCCCAAACTGAAAACAAAAGAAATCTTGATAAACTAACAGAAGAAACCCTGTCTATTTTCCAGGGTTGGGGTGCTCCAGAAAAAGTCATATTAAAGGCTTATTAGTTATTACAATCAGATAAATATCATAACTACAGAAAAATATCATATTTATAGCTCCTAACTCATAATGCTCATTCCTTTCTCCTCAGTTCGCATATGCCTACTATGTTTGTGTATATGTGTGAACACAAATGAACGTATGCATTATACGCATATACACACACACAGGTTTCTATCCGCGGTGGGGGGGGGTAATTGGATAACCGAAAAAAGTATTATCAATGAGAAAGGGGTAATTACAGGCTAAGTACAAGAATACCTCAAAAACACAAAAGCTAATTACAAATCACCCCCCCCCCCCCAAATGTCACTGAAGATCAGTGAGGGGCACCCCTCTCAAAGCCCCTGCCACTTTCGCCCATAAAAGAATACAGTAATACACCACCTAATCCCAAACAAATCCAGGGGGCTTTCCGACCCCAGTAAAAACTTTTACGTTTCTCTCGAACCAGAGACACCAAGCTGTCAAAACAGCGCACCTCCACAACAACTAGTTCTCCTTTCCCCTCCCCAAATCAGCATGTCTAATCTGCAAAATCTAAGCAATCGTATCAGCCCAAAGAACATACTCACCAGTCACCCCCATCTTATGCAATAAAGTCCAAGAATAGCTACAATGCAATAACAAATGTGTACAGGTCTCACTATCGTAACGACGTGTCAGATACGTGTGGAAATAAAAGCATATCATCAGTGTTCAGCCAACCAAGCACTAAACTCCAAATAAAAGCGTGCACCTTTCGAGGAGCCTTAGTCTTCCAAATATAAAAAGGTTCAGATAATTTCCTGGGTTTCACTAAACCAAGCAATGCAACTGCTTTACTTGACAAGATGGTGGGAAGTAGAATGCCTTTTTTTTTGCTTGTCGAAAAAGAGTGCAAGTGAATGGCGACCAAGGCACCTTTAGTTACTTCTTGTCACTAACCTTTTATCTCTCTTCTTAGGCCCTGAGACAGTCAATCTTCCTTGTGTTATGCAACACAAAAACTGGGTATTTATGACAAGAAAAATGACTCAAAGGATTGAGATTGGGCTCAACCCAGCATCTCAAGCTTTTAGGCGGAAACAGGAATCAAATCTGGATCTTCAGATCATGAGCTTGACGAGTTCACTATTCTAATGTGGGTGAATTATTGAAAAAAATTGTAGCAAGTAGAAAAATTAGGTGGATTAAAGGTGAAAATACTATACAAGGTAGCTAAAATGAATAACTGTCAATGGAATGTTTGAGACACTTAACCAAAAGAAAGAGAATACGAAACACCCTGAATTTTACAACTTTATACTAATGCTTTTGAAATGTTACAAAAGAAGAAACATAGGAAGGATAAATAACTAGGTAGGAAGAATAAAGGTCATTACATAATTCTAACAAGCGAAGAACTTTGCCTGGTATCTCACGTTATGATCTGCAGGGAACTTGCATGTTCAAGGGGGGAGAGAGAGAAACACCAACCTGCCGATGGACCATACGGCAGACTGAACGCTCCAAGTCCGACAAAACCTGCAACAATTCAATACAGCGTGATGATTCAAAATTATTTTATAAAACCAAATATTAAACAAAAGTACAATTGATATTTGAGAGTATGTTAAGTGTGAAAATCACAACAATAAACCCCAAATGACCCACGACGCTAAGTTGACATAAAAATGTCCTAAATCATGCTCATTCGTACATTTATCCATCTAAAAGATGACGTGATCACTGATTCTGATAACATATGCTGCAACACAAGTAAAATCAATTATAGAAACAGACAAGGACGAATGGGTAGTTGTGTTTAGTTACTATAAGTTCAACACCCTAAATACTGTAGGTAGGTTGGAAGTTATTTGGCTAAAAACCAAAGTCCAAAGCGAAAGAAAATAGACCGTTTGGAGTGAATTTCTCGAGTTCGGATCGTATTTGGACTCTAAGAAGATCATTCTCGGACTTTTGGTTATAATTCAAATCGTCGTACTAGTATTTACTTCTACCAGCCTGCACATATAGTGTAACTATAAAATCAATCATGAGCTTATAAGTCAGGATATTAAGCCCAAACAATGAAGCCTATGCCTGCCTAGCTTGATAGGTGTAATTTGTAAGGAACTAAGGCCAAATAAGAAAACCTAGCATAGCATCCCAAACTTGAAATTTTGACAGTGGTGTTGTACTATTTTCGCATGTTTAAAATGTCTTTTTAAGCATTATTTGATTGTTAACTGGGCCGACCCACATCAACCGGCTGGAGTTGGCCCTTGAAAAATTAGACGGTAAAATTTGGTTTATTTTGAATTGGATAAGCCTGGATTCCCTGAAATTCGGTTTGAATTTGGAATCAAAACTTCATAACTGCAATATTTTGAATTTAATTCAGACTGGCAAAAAGTCCAACCAGAAAGTCCAATTTACACCCATAAGTCCGTAGGTAGTACCAGAGACCAGCAACTGCAAGTCAATATCACCAATGGGGGGAAAAAACTCAAAAATGTGAACCCTAGATGACCTAGAATACGGAACACCTCTGATTGGGGCTGTGTAGAATTATGCAAAGCCAGAAATGAAACGCTTATAGTAGAAGAACCTGATAAGTAAAGCTAAAAATAAGCCAAAATACCTTGGACATAGACGTCAATATATCAGCTAAGAAGAAGTCAGAAAATGTTATTGCCTGCATCAAAAAGCAGCAACAAATTATTCATCACAAGTATAGATGCTCTATTATGTGCAATAGATAAATGTTACTAACAAAAAATGTAGGAAGACAGCATCTCACTGCATTAGCAGCCAAAATATCGCTGAGGTTTTAATAGAAGGGCTTTTCATATCTTTTCTCGTCCTTGTTTGTTGATCCTATTACTTCCTTCCTGAGAGTGTGGTTGGGGTGGGACTGGTTGTACCGTAAAATCTAAGCACGATATAATGTACAGACACACCAATTAAGGACTGGACTGCTGGGCATTTATGACAATCAACCCCCCCCCCCAGCAAACTGGGCTCTACGTTAGCAAGGATAAGGAAGGGTAGGATGCACAAAGTACAAACCCTTGACCCTGCAAAAACATAGCCAAAAGAAACCAAACCGTATATTCGCAGCATATTATTACACCAAGTATAACTGGCTGCATGCAGCACTGCAGACCTATAAGAAGACAGCCTATAATTTGACATACTGAAAGACTACTCAGAAGTCACAAGCCAAAGAAGCTATGGATATTATGAAAAATTGGAAAGACAAACAAAACAAATTTCCGTCAACTGAGAGTTGGAATACATCTGTGAGCTTAGAGAAGCATTCCTTATTTTAATTTACTTGTGATAAGAAAAGGTGTATATTGATAAAGGTCAAGTATACAGCAAAGGAGGAATACCTATTCTTTATAGCTACGGTTGATTCTGTTGCTTTCATTTTCAAGTGTGAAGATGAGATTTCTTGACCTTATTTCACTTAATGCAATAATCCCCTTTCTTATCTTTAGGCTTGGGGGGAGGGGGATGGAATTTGAATAATTATCAACAACGTAACTATTAACCAATTCTTTTTTGCTCGTCAGGGTCAGCCCCCCAGAAAAGTAGTGAAAAAATGTACTGGAGTATACAGCAAGAAAAGCATTGAGCAAAAAGAATATAAACAAAAATCAACTGCATACACAAGTTTACTTGCCTGTATAGGAAGAACTATCCTCCAAAGAGTTCGTAACAGGTAGTATCGCGATGACAGGTAGAAAATATCAAAGGGGAAAATTAATAACATAGCTACAGCGACATATAAAAGAACCTGCAAAACCATGAACAGCCAAAAAATTCAGTCATTGATCTAAGAAAGTTAAGCGTCAAGATGACAATTGTCTGTATTAGGTAATTTAGCATGTAAAATGACATTTAACCACTTGCCAATCGACTACATTACAGGGTTTTGAGTGTAGGAATGGAGGGGTATTGGCCTAAATTCAATGTGGAAGCTGACAGGCTAAAACAGATCGAAGTATAGATCAACATTGGTTAACCACCAAGTTGATAGATTCTAATGCAGTCAACAAATTATGCTCCTATATCTGCATTTCCTGACTCTGTTACACTACAGCCACGTGGAAAACTCCATAAGTTGGTGGTCGACTGATAGTTTGATGCTGTAACAACTATTCTACGTAGAGAGCTACACCTCCTATTCACAATAATCTTTCTTTCATCCTCCATCCCCAATGTCCTCTCTGTCACCAGCAACAGAGGAGTATACAAATATCCTCAAGATCCATCTAAAAGAGCCTTGGCCTTCTAAGCATCCTTACAGAAGCAAGGCTTCTTCCCAAGAGTTCAGTGATAATTACAACCATAGTAATATAGCTGGCAGTTAACAGCCATCAGTATTCCTTAATAAGAGCTATACAGAATTGACATAGTTCTCATTTCCAACAATTGTGTAAAGATTAGACTATCTCAACACCTCATCCAAGGGAGAGGGGTGAGGGGAAATAACAACATGGGATCTCAACAATCCTAAATACCGTTGGTAAAGAGGACCTCAGCATAAAGAATTATTATAAAAAAAAAATAATAAAAAAGCAAATATCAAGGAGAGAGTACGAGAAAAGAAGACGGACAAAGGCTTTAAAACAAAACAATGAAAAACAACCAACTCTCCACAAAATCTTTTTTTTTTTAGATAAAGAAACAACTATCCATAATAACATAGGTTTTTTTTTAGATAAGGAAAATTTTATTAATCAATTGTAAAAGAATACGAAAGGTTGAGGATAAGGCATCCTCAATATCAAACTAAATATATCTACACATCACGCCAATGTCGCTGGACTAAGGTCAGCGGGATGCCCCTTAAAAGCCCCTGCTGCCTTTTGCCCCCAAACTAAATCAGGAGAAATCTGTGTCTCGGAGAAGACCCTCGGATTCCTCTCCAACCATATACACCACAAAACAGCCATGCAGGCACACCTCCACAACACTCTCCCCTCCTTACTCCTCCTCATCGTAGCAAATCGTAAATGCAAGAACTCGCCCACCGTAGCTGGGCACACAAAATTCTCCCCACACAACAATCTATTCCAAAGATTCCTAGCAAAATCACACAGCACAAACAGATGCACAGAATCCTCCCCACTATGACGACACATCATACAAATTCCCGGTAAAAGGGTCCAGCTACAACATATCATAAGTATTCAACCTACCTAGCACCAAAATCCACACAAAAGCGCGAACCTTCAGTGGAACCTTAGACTTCCAAATAAAAGTAGATAGAGGGAATTGTGGAAACTAAGAGGGAAGGCTAATCTGGTGAAGGAAGGACTTTGAAGAGAAGACCCCAGAAGGACCCCCCGTCCAAGTCCGAGAATCGTCCCTAGTGAGAAGGAAAGTGGAATTAAGAACACTGAGGAGGGAGCAAAGCTCCTCCATCTTCCTATCATGTGGTGGCCGACGCAAATGTAAGTCCGAAGACCCACCCGTGGCTGAGAGAAACGCAGCCATTGGGGCCCCATGAAGGGTCCCAACCGGAAAACCCGAGGATATGTGGAGGAAAACGGAAGATCCCCCTTCCACACATCCTCCCAGAACCGAACCCGAAGGCCATTGCTCACCTTATAACTAACCAATGGAAAAAAAAGAGACGATACCTGGGTGATGAATTTCTAAGGGCAAGCATGAGAGACGTTGGAGTCAGCATGAGCATAGCATGAGCATCCCACCCGTTGTGCATAAGACCGTTCTTGCTCTTGATAACTCGGTGCCAAAGGGAGTCAGCCTCCAGGGGAAACCGCCACAACCATTTACCCACTAGCGAAATGTTTTTGGACACCAATTTACCAAAACCCAACCCCCCCTCCGTCTTTGGCCAACAAACATTGTCCCAACTAACCAGGTGATCTCTCATATCCCCCCTTGCCCCAGACCACAGGAAGTCTCTCATAATCTTCTCAATCCTATTAGCAACACTAACCGGGATCCTGAACAGGGACATGTAATAAAGAGGTATACTAGCTAGACAAGAATGAAGCATAGTGTGATTCTCCCCCCTAAAGAAAAATACACACCCTTCCAACCATCTAGACGCTTAGCCACGCTAAACACAACAGGCTCCCAAAAAGCCACCGTCTGGGGGTTGATTACCCCCCAGGGGTATCCCCAGATAAGTAAGTGCCCATTGCTGACAGCCCACTAGACCTGCAAAAGAGACAAGAACATCGTTCTCCACATTAATTCCAGCCAAACTACACTTAGACAAATTAATCTTCATCCCAGACACCACCTCAAACACCTGTAACAAAGTAAGCACTCTCTTAAACCCCTCTACCTCATATTGGCCATAAGCTTAACTTGCATCTTCAATCCACATTCTCCAGGAAATATTTATTCAAACCACAATATAACACGGATAGAGACCACACAAAGGAGACATCCAACAACAGCAAGTGGTTGTTTTGACTAGTGACAGACGCGTATTGTTT
The DNA here is from genome assembly GCA_038025085.1 of Tetragonia tetragonoides. Classification (NCBI taxonomy): domain Eukaryota; kingdom Viridiplantae; phylum Streptophyta; class Magnoliopsida; order Caryophyllales; family Aizoaceae; genus Tetragonia; species Tetragonia tetragonoides. Next base: position 10,427,031 of record CM076148.1, on the reverse strand, counting down.
CACATTCAAGCCTACAGGACTCCAAGGTGGCCAGTCATGTCTACATCTTTTAGTGACATCAATTTGTTAGAATGAAGACAGGATGGATTCGTAAAGCCCAAACAGATGGCAGCATCTTATTTTTTTGTTCTTCAAGCCACGACAGTTGGGTCAACAACCATTTGTAAAGCTAGATGTTTCCCCATGCTAGTCAGCTCTGATCACTTGCACGTGTGCAACAAGTAGAGACACGGCTTAATTCATCTAACCATAGTTCTTTAACACGTCAGACTTAATTCAAGGTAGATCCACTCTTCTAAACGACAATCTGCATACGAGTATAGATGAGGTTTTTGAGAAAGCACATTCCTAGTTTGTGTTTGGATAAGGTACTTCTAGCATGTATTGTAGTTTAACCCTATAATTATGAATTACCACCTTGTTTGGTAAAATAGTGTACAGCACTTTCAAAGTTCAATGGTAGATTACACTTTAACTAAAACCCCCTCAAATACAGGATATATATTCATCAACAGTAACACCAATCTTCCAAGTACGGCATTCTCAAGTTACTGTACTTTTAAGTCCATGTAGTTTTAGAATCCGTCTTCCGGAAACAGCCTCCCTGCTAGGCGACTAGTTAGGGGTAAGGCTGCGTACATCTGGACCTCCCCAAACCCCGCCCTCGGCGGGATATTTACTGGGTTGTTGTTGTTGTTGTAGTTTTAGAGTCCAAAATACTTCTCAACTACAGCATCCAAATGCTTTCTTAACTACTTTTTTCTCAGACGACAGCAGCTAAATGAAGGGAGATTTCAGAAGATACTTTCTTCCCTTCTAAGCCAGTAGAAAAATGAATTTGGGATGGAGACTCGATCCCATAGCATATAAATTAATCATTAGATTCTACCATACCAATACACAATGATAGAAACACATACATTTGAAGAAAGTGAACAAAATAAGGGGAGAAAGGTAATGCAGAAAGAAAGATCAATCAAATCAATAGCACACAAACGCCAAGAAAAGGACGCATCTATTACACTGGTTGAGATGCTGCCAATGAAACTTCTCCATCAGAATATAGATAAAGATATGTTGCCATGCTGGTTGGTACTATGATGGTCATCCAAGTGGCACACTGCAGCAAATATGACGGCGCAAACAATTCCATGAGTGTTAGTATATTACAAAAATACAATTTCTTAAGCTAAACAGAAAAAAATCAATCAACACCAGGCAAACATGGACAACCTTACAAGTGAGTCCAAAGGTAAACCATGAATTGCGATAAAAATAGCAGTAGTTTTTAAATCAATAAAAGAAGTACATCCTTAGAGGACAAGGAGTCCCCAAAAGAAGCCTATTTACAACTCAGCCCAAAAAAGCATAACTTGTGTAACAGGATAACTCTGAAAACAACCAGCAGCTTTAGCCCACAAAGAAGCCCACCCTATCCCATAGCAAACCAACCAACAATAAAACACAAGAAAAAACCCTTGCGTGCCTTTCTAAATAAGTACACCAAAGTACTGCAAAAGGAGCACACTTCCACCCTTTTTCTCCTTCCTCCATCAGAGTCCCCCTCGCCTAGGTTGCAGGCACTCCATAACAGAATTTGGGAACACCCAAGTCTCACCTACTAAACCAGCTAACCTGCTCCAAAGATCCTGCGGAACGCCACACCACAAGAAAAGATGGGAGGATACTCACTACTAGCCACAAACAGTAGGTGACAGGGCTGTATTCAGCATACGTCATTGATCCAGGTCGTTAGTATTAACCCTATCCAACACCTACGTCCACACAAATGCCAGTATATTAGAAGGTACTTTCGCTTTCCACAACCACCGCGAAATAGGGCAGCTAGGCTGCTCTGCTGGCAGAGCCAATTGCACAAGGAACTATCTACAAGAAAACACACCAGAGGAGTCACCAATCCATCTCCTAGAGTAATCCCCATCCCAAACCTGCACTGACTCCAGAAACTCCAACAAAAGAGTAATCTCCTCCATCTCCCACTCCCGAGCAGGTCTATGCAAGTGCAGATTCCATGAACCTGTTGCCGTTGAATAAAACTCAGCAACAACAGTCTCATGTAGCACTGAGAGATGGTACCCTCTAGGGAATCGCACACGCAAAGGCTGTTCATCTTCCCCCCATCCATCCTCCCAAAAACGAATCCGTAACCCGTTCCACAGGTCTGTTCGAGCCAAAGGGGAAAAGAGAGAAGACAGCTGGGATATAGATAATTTTACACACTTTTAAAGTGAAATCAGCATAACATATCAATTCTTGGCCGAAACCAAAGTAGATATAGTCCGCTGTCTCTTTACTTCTCCAGTACTTCTTCCAAAGCTTCTCTCCTTCCACTTGTTTTGTTTTTCCTTGGTATTCTTTTATTCTCCAGTTCTCCTTCATAATCCCAGAATGTTTTACTATTTTCCATTCTCAAATCACAATGCTACTAACTTTTCATAACATTTCTCCATCACCTCCAATTCTAACTTTGCTGCTACTTTGAGAAAGATCTTTGTAGTTCACCTCACTTAACATCCTTGTGGTCCAAATGCCACATCAGCTTAAAGGAAATTTGACTGTCTCATGTTTTCCCTTCTTCTCAAAAGACCCTCTCTTGTTTCTGCAGCAGAGGCTGCATGCATCTTTCCCGCCAAACCTCACTACAGAAAGCGTACCAGTGGGGGTCATGGGGGGATCATTGTTTTTATTGTTGTTCTTATTGTTGTTGTTGTTGTTGGATATGTTGATTGGTTTTTAAATACGAAACTTGTATTCTTGAAACTGTAAAATACAGCCACGGTGGACAAATGTCCTCATACAGAGTGACAGTTACATATTAGCCAAGTTTCTCTGCATGTAAGGACTCAGATAGCTGATAAAAGCTCCTCCTACCTTAGCCCACCAAGAAGCTAAATAAGTCACCTCCCATACAAGCTGACAATGTAGTAAAGTACCCTAGAAAATACTCTTGCATTCTTCTCCAACCAGATACACATACACAGCAGGACTGCAAAAAAAGCATTGCATGTAAGCAACTTCTTCTCCTTATCCCTCCCAAATCCCAAATAGCTGATTTGCATAGCTCTATGCCGCTAAGATAGCACCCGCGCATACCCAATGCTCCACGGAAACACCAAAAAGTTTGCACTTAAAAAACCACACCATGTCACAGTGAAGGAAAATATCAAACATGATTCACTTCTATCACAGAAAAGCATACACACGACCAGAGAGATAGGCATCCCTGGACGGAGCATTTCATAAGTGTTAATTCTCCCCAACCCAATGTCCAAATAAAAGCTCGCACCTTCAAGACAATCTTCTACAGGAAAGTCACAATCGGGAAGGAAGAGTATTGTGAAGGACAACCACCTTGTGGGGGGGGGGGGGAAGCAATGCATCAACTTTCCACACCTTTTAGTATCCTCAACTCCAGAAGAACCATCAGCATCAAGCTCTCAAGGAAAGATGTCACCTTATTATCCTCAACACCAGAAGAACATCAGCATCAAGCTCCTAAGAAAAGACGCCTGCTCCTCCATCCCTCTATTATGTGGAGATCTATTTAAATGGCTAAGCCAAGAATTGTCCGCACTAAGATGAAAGTCAGAGACCCTACCGAAAAGAAAGGGTAAACTCAAGCATTGCAGAAGTACAAATTAGGCATCTAAACACAGAAGCCATGGTTACTTAAAGCCATAAAGGACTAAGAGCAAGTTGCATAGCACATAGATAAGATCTCTAGTAAAAAGCACAAGAGAATTCCAATATGACAAGAAAAAGTGATAACATTATCATATGACACACAATCGACCAATACTGGAAGAATAGGATAATTTGTTACCTTCCATATTTCTCTGTGAGTCATATGATTCTGTTCAAGATCAAATATTTTTGCATAATTCACAGTACCCTGGGAAAAGACCCATAAATTTATTCCCCAGAGCCAAACCATTAAAGTCTGCAATGCAATCCACAAAAGATATAAGTTGATAGGAATAATTTCTTTGAGTAACATGATCAAGACATATAATTCGATGGCTCTACTCACCATAAGGAGAAGTGGGTTGTAGTACAAAAATGCCTCATACAAGAAGAGATCTCTCAGATCAGCACTCATTTTCATTACAGCATCCCATCCAATCTGTCAATACAAAGTTCAACGTGAATCACCTGAAAGGATTTCTGGTTCTAACATGACCAAACCCCCAGCCAACCCCATCTCCCACAAGAAAAAGGAAAAAGACTAAGATAGAGTATAAAACATTAAAAGGAAAAGGGGGTGAAAAAAAGATATAGAGCCCTGGGAACCAACCTTACAACAGCAGAAGGCCCATACAAGAAACAGCAGTACCTGCAGATCATCTTAGGTAGAATGTTACAAAAAATGTAATAGAAAAGGCACATGTATAGCGAGCAAAGAATAATTGAATGAACACATTCGATGAACAGTGTCAGCATGACAAGAAGAACACGTCAAGTGTTCCTCCACACACGTGTGTACTGGAACCAATAGTTTATGGTCAAAACTATGAGATTGGCCACAATTACAAAAAGTCTGGAAAATAGAAAATAAAGCGCCTTGAAGAGAAGACGAAGGCACCATCTTGATAGAGGCTTATGCCCATTTCTATATAAGCAAATACAACTTTTATGACATTCAAATAAAAAGGTCAAAAGACCAAAATGCTATTGATGGAGAATTAAATGCTAAAGATATGAGGACATAAACAGTACAAACAATGTTCTAATCATCCATTTCAACAACCCAAGCAGGCGAAACATTAAAGCAAGAATAGAGAAAATATTATTAAAAAGTGGAATCACCTTGAATCTCCACAAGAAAGTGGGAGATGGTAGCATCACTGTGCCAGTCAGTGGGGTGGTCACTCCCTTCATTTCATTAATCATAGGCGCCTGCAGAAGATCCTCTTCAACACTGCTATCACCTAATGATGCAAACTTTAGTGGCATTAGCCCCTGATTGATCAAACCCTTAAAAGCTACTTAATTTGTTTTGTTTTCTTTTCTTTTTTGGGTTTGTGGGGGAAGACAAGTAGAAGACTGCCACCATCTTACTTTTACATATCTTGCTTCGTGTAATGGCTATTCCAATTTCCATTTATGCTTAGGATATTTTTTTCAAGGGCACAGTTCATCCATCCATTTATTAATTTTTATAAAATGTCAATGTTCTTATTAGGCTGCCCCAAAAATATCACCATCCACATGATAGCAACACATATTTGTCACTTCTCCATGTTACCCTAAATTTCTTTTCCAGCTTATCTAACAAATCCCTTTTTTTCAATAGCCTGGATAATTATGCAATCCTTAAATATCAACCCCAAATCATTTTCCATCAAAATAACACTTTAAATGATTTTCTCAATCCATTCAAGTATGCAACTAAACCTACATCTTCAACATAACCCTTCTTTACAAAACCCAATCACAAAAGTCAAATCAAGGAGCTATGAATAATACATAATCAAAAAGAAAACAATGATAAGACAAAACCTACCAATTTCAGCAATAACAGGTCTACTGCTAGATTTCCGGAGATGAGGACTATTACTATTCACATATCCGCCAAACATAGATAAATAGCAAACACTACAGTGTAATTTAGGCTGCAACTCACCCTAAACCAAAAAACCTGCACCAAAAATTGAATAAATCCAATTACAAACCCACATTGTTGACCATATTCACGCAAATTAGACAAAATGACCAAAAAAAATCAATTGGCAAATCAAATCAAAAGCGAAATCAGCAATTAGATCAATCAGATTTTTCTTACCGCATGAAAACGAATCGAATTAGTCAGATTTCGCAAAGTGTACACAGTTAATTGATCCTCGTTAATTTTCGTGATCACCGGTGGGTTTTTTTTGGCGCGATTGAGGGATTGTTGTTTGAATGAGAGAGAGAAAATGAGATCTGAAGAACAAAGAAAAAGAAAATGAGGAAAAAAGAAAAGAAAAAGAGAGAAAAAGCGTTACGATGAAGAAATGTAGGATAGTTAAGCAACATTATTAGTAAGTGAGCCTTTACATTACAGAGAGAGAAAGAGTATTATTCTGGCAGTTTATGTGGTTAGTGATAAAATGCCAAGCATTAAGACAACGAAACGTAACCAGGAAATGATGATGGTAGGATAGTGCACAAAAACTACTTTACTTGGAACTAGGGGGAGGTAACTCGTGGTCGTTAGGATTACAAATTTTTTTTATATGGACCTAAAGTCCATCCAAGTTGAAAGGACTCCTGGTGGCAATTTGGTAATATTCGTGTTAGTTAGTGCTTTTAATATAAGCTAGCCTTTTCTTTTTTTCCGTCTTTATTTTGCTGCTTTGTCATTCCATTATTTCGAAAGCTGCGCTTTTTCTCTCCTCTCGCGCAGCAGGTTCTCTCTCCTCTCGCAAAGCAACTTGTCTCTCCTCTCACGAAGCATCAATTTAATTTTTCATCTTTGATTTTCAATGGATGATGAAACTCGAATTTGCGAAAAAGATTTATCACCTAAATCTGCTGAAATCGGCGATGAAATTCTTGAACATGATCGTGAAATTGGTGATGCTGAAATTGTTGATGATGAACGAGGAATAATGCTTGATCAAATTCGAATTGCTCAATCTGATTTAGCATTCAATTCTGGTGATGGAAAGGCTGTTGAAAGTGATGAACAAATTCTTGATGAAATTAGATCTGCTCTTGGTTCTTCTTCTTATTTAGGTAATTATATCTAACTTTCAATTTTAATTATTATGTTTGATTTTAATCTTTTTTTATGATTACATTTATCAATTTAATATTCCATGAAGTCATTAAACCAGATGTCATGGTTTATACATATTACTCGTTTTGGTTCATCTCTGTTTGCCGTTAGTTCATTTTTTTTGGTTCATGTATGTTTACTGTTAGTTCATTCTAAGTTTGTGTCATCCAATAGCTCTATGATTATTACATTTTATTTTCTATAGCTCATATGTTTTGTATGTTTAGTTCATATTTATTGTACTCTTAGTTCATTTTGTTTTGAATTCTTATAAAGTTGGATGTCATGGTTCATACATTACTTGTTATGGTTCATCTCTCTTTGTTTTAGTTCATTGTTTATTAATTACTTTTTGGTTCATTTCTCTTTGATGTTAGTTCATGCTAAGTTTGTGTCATCAAATAGCTCTATTATTATTACATTTGATTTTCTATAGTTCATATTTTTTGTATGTTTAGTTCATATTTATTGTACTCTTAGTTCATTTGTTTTGAATTCTTATAAAGTTGTATGTCATGGTTCATACATTACTTGTTATGGTTCATCTCTGTTTGCTTTAGTTCATTGTTTATTAATTACTTGTTTTGGTTCATTTCTCTTTGATGTTAGTTCATTCTAAGTTTGTGTCATCCAATAGCTCTATGATTATCACATTTTGATATTCTATAGTTCATATTTTTGTATGTTTAGTTCATATTTATTGTACTCTTAGTTCATTGTTTTGAATTGTTATGAAGTTGGATGTCATGGTTCATACATTACTTGTTATGGTTCATCTTTGTTTGCTTTAGTTCATTGATAATCAGTTTGTTTGTATGTCATGCTTTATGCATATTCCTTGTTATTAGTTCATTTCTGTTTGCTATTAGTTCATTTTGTTTTGGTTCATGACTGTTAGTTCATTCTAAGTTTGTTTATGAAATATGTCTATGTTTATTACATTTTGATGCCTTTTTGTTTCATTATTATTTTCATTTCTTGACAGCTCATATATGTTTATATTTGTACAGGATCATGTGAGACTTTAGATTTATTTGGTAAGACTTGCCGAAATAGCGAAGAAGCTTATTGTTTGTATAATGATTATGCATATAGAGTCGGATTTAGTATTAGGAAGGGCAAGCAAAGGCTTAAGGCTGGGACTAATGAGATTTCAATGAAGTTGTTTTATTGTTCGCATAGTGGAGTTAAAGATACTAAGCGTAAGGATACTAGGTCTTATGCAAGGATTGATATTAGGACTGGATGTAAAGCTTTTGTAAAGTTTAATGTTGACGTAAAAGGTGTTTGGACTTGTACTAGGCATGAAGTTGAGCATAATCATTCTTTGTGTCCATCAACTAAAAGGCATCTTCTTCGTTCTCAAAGAGGAGTAACAAAGAATGATTTAATGTTTCTTTTGTTGTTGAAGAAAAGCGGGGTCCCTATTGCTCACGGAATTAGGTTGTTTAAGAAGCAAAGTGTTGGTTCTCCACATCTTTGATTGACATCTAGGGATGCGTATAATCATCTAGCTCAACATAATAGGATAAGTTTTGATGGTAGCGACTCAAACACTTTAATAGCAAGCTTTAGGAGACGTAAAAGCAATGAGGAAGATTTTTTCTTTGATATTGAAGTTGATGCTGATTCAAGGCTTTGTAGTTTGTTTTGGAGAGATGGAAAAATGAAGAAAGCATATGATTTGTTTGGAGATTTGGTAGTGCATGATACTACCTATCGCACTAACAAATACAATATGATTTGTGGGCCATTTATTGGTGTGAATGAACATGGCTCGAATATTATGTTTGGGTGTGAGTTGCTTTTGAATGAGAGGACGGAATCGTTTGTATGGATATTTGACACTTTCTTAACCTCAATGGGAGGAAAACATCCAGTGACATTCATGACGGATCAATCTGGAGCAATGACAGCTACTATAACAGAAGTTTTTCCTAATTCAAGGCATCGTCTTTGTATATATGGCATACTGGTGAAAATTCTAAGAAGAATATCCAAGATTTAAGGAATCAGGAAGGGTTTGTTGATCTCTTTAACTATGTTCTGAAGTACACTGATTCAGAGGCTGAATTTGAAGATAAGTGGACTAGGTATGTTTTCAGGAAACTGATTTTTGTTATTTTGTTCATACACAGCTCCTGATAGTTCATGCACATTGTCCTGATAGTTCATGCACAGTCTCCAGATATTGAGAGTTGTTTGGTTCATACAGAGTGTCCTGAGTCTTTACATAGTTCATTCTCTAAAAGTTTATCAATTTTATACTGTCTCTCCTGATAGTTCATACACAATAGATTGATAGTTCATTCACAACTATCTGATAGTTCATTCACATCTGTTTGATTAGTTCATACACAGCAGCAGACTGATTAGTTCATACACAGCTCACAACAGAGTTATTAGTTCAGACACATGAGACTGATAGTTCATAGACATGAGACTGTTAGTTCATACACAACAAACTGATAGTTCAGGTTTGATCTACTGATAGTTCATACATACCAGACTGATAGTTCATGCCTAGTCTTCTATAGTTCATTCTCTAAAACTTCCATCCTTTACACTCTTTCTGTTGATAGTTCATAAAAATAACCTGATAGTTCATGCACAATAGTCTCATCGTTCATCATTTTTGGATTTTTAGGGAATTTGATAGTTCATGCACACTCTTTCTGCTTATGTTTCGTATGTTTTGTTCATATTTATTGACCTCTTAGTTCATTGTTTTGAATTATTATAAAGCTGATTTGATTTTATGGTTCATACATATTACTTTTTATGGTTCATCACTGTTTGCTGCTAGTTCATTGTTCTGGTTCATGTCTGTTTGCTGTTAGTTCATCAAATAGCTCTATGTTTATTGTTGTTTTTATTTTTCAGGTTGGTTTCTAAATATAAATGTCACAACAATTCCTGGTTGCAAAAGTTATATTTAGTTAGAGAGAAGAGGTGTCCAGCTTTCAATAAAGATTATTTCTCTGGTGGTATATTATCTTCTCAACGGAGTGAAAGTACTAATCATTCATTGAATGATAGAGTTCAGAAGACAACCGGACTTTGTGCTTTTTATGGTGCATTCACTGATATTGTTTCTGAATGAAGGAGTAAAGAATCTAATGAAGATTTTCGATGATGGCAAGGTTTACCTGAGATGGTCGTTAATTCTGCCAAGCTTCTTTTCCATGCACGATAGATTTATACAATTCAGGTTTATATTCTTTTTGAAGAGCAGTTCATGAAGGGCACTGCATGCCATCAGGTTTGGGTGAAGTCTGAGAATAGTATCACCACTTTCCAGGTTTGGATTCCGGATGTTGATATCATAAAGCATGAAGTTCAATTCAATGAACTAAATCATTCCATTTACTGCACCTGCAAGCTCATTTCAGAGTGTAGATATTTGTGTTGCCATTGTTTGCGCATTTTCAATATAAACTGTGTGGCGTCAATACCCGATGTCTACATCAGTCAGAGATGGTTGAAGAAGAAAGAACACGAAAGTGAAGTTGTTGATATGAAAACTATTTCATCATTGGATAGAGGTATTCAATCTGGTTCTGTTTGGAGGACACATAAGGTTAGGAAGTTTGTTACGTTGCTGTCAGCATCTCAAGATAATATCAAAGCTCAAGGTTATTGTGAAGAAGCTTTCAATTCAGCCAAAGAGAATGTGATTAATGAAGTTGGTCCAATCTTTTTCAAAGAGACAATTTCTAAAGGGCTTCGCGCTGATTGCAGTGTTCAAAACCCGAGTGGTAGAAGAGAAAAAGATGACGATAATAGACGGAAGGTTGGTATACTTGAGAAGAAGTATAAGCAAACTCGAGCACGCAAAAGGAATGCTTTGAAAACTACTTTGCGAACAAAGAAGGTTGTGAAGTCAACATTGAGTCCAAATGTATCTCCATTGCTTCAAGAGTATATTGTTCATCCTTCTGATGGCGGTTCTGAATTTACACATGGCTGCAGTACTAGTTCGAGGCCTCTGCCAAATCCAGTTGTCAACTGCTAGTTTTTTTTCATTAGGTTTATTTTCTGAATGTAGTACAGGAAGAGGATATGATGTTTTGGAATTTTGTAGATCAAATAAAAGTTTCTTTTTGTTCTTTCTGAGTAAGAATAGTTTGTCACGGTTTTGGCATCGTTTCCTTGTTTTCCTTGGTTTGTGCGCATCAGATCATACAAGTGTGTTGTATGTGTATCAACCTGTCAACCTATAGTTCATATAGTCTCCTGATTGTTCATGCAGAGTCTTGTCATAGATAGCCTAATAGTTGTCACACATTAGCTTGATAGTTCATTCAAATTTTCTTGATAGTTCATACAGATTCTCTTTATAGTTCATACACATTCTCCTGATAGTTAGGGCACATTTCTCCTTATATTCAGTGTTGTTTTGTTCATACACAGTGTCCTGATAGTTCATAACCAGTTTGCACATAGCTCATTCTCTAAAAGTTCATCAATTTTTATACTATGTCTCCTGAGTCCTGATAGTTCATACAAAATAGATTGATAGTTCATTCATAGACTGTCTGATAGTTCATTCATAGACTGTCTGATAGTTCATTCATAATTGTCTGATTAGTTCATACAGATTCTCTTGATATTGAGTTTTGTTGGGTTCATACACAGTGTCCTGATAGTTCATAAGTTGTCTGCACATAGTCCATTTTCTAAAAGTTCCATCAGTTTTTATAGTTTCTCCTGATAGTTCATACACAATAGATTGATAGTTCATACACAATAGATTGATAGTTCATTCACAATTGTCTAATTAGTTCATACTGATTCTCTTGATATTGAGTTTTGTTAGGTTTATACACAGTGTCCTGATAAATAAGCTGTCTGCACATAGTTTATTTTCTAAAAGTTCATCATTTTTTTATAATCTCTCTTGATAGTTCATACACAATAGATTGATAGTTCATTCATAGACTGTCCGATAGTTCATTCATAGACTGTTTGATAGTTCATTCACAATTGTCTGATTAGTTCATACACAATAGCAGACTGATTAGTTCATACACAGGAGACTGATAGTTCATATACAACAGGCTGATAGTTCATGCATGATCTAGTGATTGTTCAAACACAGCAGAATGATAGTTCATACATAACAGACTTATAGTTCATTCACAAACAGGCTGATAGTTCATACATAAAGCGTGAAAAGGTGTTATTGAATTATGTAGTATAAAAGCTATTAAAGTATGAAGAAAATGTGTCATTTTATATATACATCAACATCATAGTTCATACACATTGTTAAGTATAGACAATTATGTAAGAAAAAGTTGTATTTTCAGATCAAATACAAATATTTCCAATGAACTATCTAAGCTTTAGAATCTTCTTTTCTTCTTCTCTTCTTCTCTTCATCATGTCTCTTGCATCTTTCAGAACATAATTTCTGTATTCATTCACTTCACTCATCATCAACCTTGTACAATATTTTGTTCTCAGGATCAACAACGCCATATCCTGTAAATGAGCATGGAAGTCATAAAATGTTTACTGTTTTTGTTGGAATTTGAAATAATAAATTTAAAAAAAAATTAAAAACCTTACATCTTTCTTTGTGAGGCCACACTTCCATTTTTTGACATCCCCCTGATATGTTTCCATATGCCTCATGCAGTAAATGCCACAATCAATGTAGTTTGTTTCATTTTGCCATGGCATTTTGATAACATGTTGCTTGAAGTCAAATATGTCTTCACCCTTTTGAATGCCCTGCTCTAACAAGAATTGTCCATGAGAATTTTCCTGCATGTAAGTCATTTTGAAACAAAAATCATGTTAGACGATAAATGAGAAAAGAAATTTTACTGTATTTATCACAAAGAAATATCTTACCAAATCCTTTGCACATGTTTGATATTTATCTTCTGGCTTCAAATCAGGTAGGAGTGGTCTGTTGTCAATTATTTCATAGCGTTTTTTCTTGAAATTTATACAGACCAAGAAGAAATGTTGACTTCTGCATACAGGGAAGAAGACCTGTGCATACAGGGAAGAAGACCTGTGCAATATCATAGTAAAATATCAAAATTCATAGTTCATTAGTTCATACATACTTTCCTCATAGTTCATTCACTAACAGTTTAATAGTTCATACACAGAAGAAGGATAGTTCATTCAAAGCAGACTGTTAGTTCATTCACAGAAGACTGATAGTTCATGCATTATCTACTGATAGTTCATATATAGCAGACTCATAGTTTATTCACAAATAGTGTGATAAGCATGAAAATGTGTTATTGAACTAAAGTAAAAGACCTGTGCAATATCATAGTAAATATCAATGTTCATACTCATTCATCTTATAGTTCATACTCATTGTTCTTGTATTTCATAAGCTTTTAAAATTACGCACAAGTCTAAAACTGGTAGTTCATTCAAATTCCTATGCAATATCATAGTAAAAATATCAATGTTCATTCCCATTCTCCTTATAGGCCATATATATTATGCTGATAGTTCATTGTCATTGTTCCTGGTAGTTCATAAGCTATTAAAGTATGCGTAAGTCTGAAACTGAAAGTTCATTAAAATTCTAGAGAATTATTTTTCGAGTACTTACAAGTTCAACCAAGTTTAAGTCAGGGTAACCATTGTATTATAACTCTGTTTCAATCCTGTCGACAAATTTGTCATATGCTGTTAATGGCTTATCTGACTTCATTTGGATCACTGTGGCATCTAACATGACCTGTCATACAAAGAAGCAGTGGCTACACATTAGGTTTTCATTGTCATTGTTCATAAAACTATATCTACTTGTTCATAAGTTCATTTGCACTTACATGTAAGTAAGTTGAGAAGAAAAAACGGTATGGCTTTGAGACTCCACGTTTCCTGTTTCTGAAATTCAGTCTCAAAGCCCATATGTCAATTATATCAGTGCCAATGTTTTTGCCATACTAAAAGATCTTCAGACATTCTCTTGTAATGAAAAAATGCTTGTGTTGGAATATGGATTCACTGGAGAGAAACATCATATGTTTAGATTATAATGAACTGGAATCATTGCATTATGTTTTTAGAACAACTTACTTATCGCTATGGTTTGAATCATCGTCAACAAAGACAAACTCTGTGATCAATCTGCCCTTGCTAGTTATATTTTCCAAGGTTTTGCCTTCCTTGCTTGTCCAAAAAGGAGAACGCAAAGCTAGGGGAAGATTTTTCGGGTTTCTCTTTGGACGAACATTTACTTCAACTTCATCTTGACTCTCATCATCAGAGTATTCAACAGAACTTCAAAAACAGGAAATTGAGTAATGCCATAGAATTTATAAGATGTATGAAATTTTAGAATAATTATATAAATTGTAGATTAAAGTTTGAACATACTCATTGTCGTCATCCTTTTCACTAGAATCCCCTTGTGTCATTTGCATTGGAGTTGGAGTCCGAAATTCATTGTTATGTGGCTCAGCAATTTCATCAATTTTCTTATTTTTCGGACTCGTTTCACTGTATCCCCTTGCAATTGCAGTGACTTGGTCAGGAGGTGTTGGTGTCAAACCTAGAGAAAAGGATGGAAATTCTGGTCCTTTGTCATTTGATTTCTGAATCTCCCTGACGTGTTTCCTTCTAGTGTATGCAAACGCAAACTTAGGTGTAGTTTCAACACTCTTCCCCTTTTGTTCCGCAATAATCGGTGCTTTTACTGCCTCCACAGTTGTTGTTCTTTCACTATCGTTCCCTTTTTCCTCAGTTGAGATCGTTTCTGATTGTTTTGTTATTTTCACTTTGAATTTCAGAGACGGTCTTTTTTTTTCGCTTTCAGTTTCTGTTCTCTCAAAACTCCTTGTTTCCAGACTAACCGTTTCATGTGATAATGCACCTCCCTCTGCAGAACATACATTTCTTGTTGTTTCCGAACTTTTCTCTTGTGCACGGAGTACATTATCTCTTGCATTCTGCTCTTCAGTTGGCTGTTGTCCTTCTTTGGTAACACTTGCTGAATTGCTAGCCATTGTCTTTGAAGCACATTTGAAACCACTATCAAATGTCTTTTGACATGCTGTAACAGCTTCCTCCATTAACGGATGATTATAAAAAGCATCACCATTGAACCAATCTTGACAAACATTAGTGTCCCCTTGTTTTGGATCAGAAAAGAACTCTGCAAACCTATTAGCTCAATTTTAATTTAAAGTTTTTAGTTCATTAATGAGTGAAGAAAGGAAATGAATAGTTCATTGACAGGAAAGCAAAATGTTCATTACCATAGATCATTAAATGGAAAGGCTCATTCACAGAAAACTCATAGTTCATAGCCAGGAAATCATAGTTCATATACAAAAAGTCAAGAGTTCATTCAAAGAAAACTCATAGTTCATAGCCAGGAAATCATAGTTCATATACAACACAGAGAATTCATAGATCATATACAGAGAACCAATATTTCATATACAGAGAACCAATAGTTCATATACAAGCCAATAGTTCATACTCATAGTTCAAATACAAAAATCGTATTTTTCATATACACAAAGTCAATAGTTCATAGCCACAGGAAACTCATAGTTCATATACAGAAATACAATAGTTCATCACTTAAAACTCATAGTTCATTCCCAGGAAACTCAATAGTACTGATACAAAAACCCAATAGTTCATTCAAAGACATAGCCAGGAAACTCATAGTTCATATACAGAAATACAATAGTTCATTCACTTAAAACTCATAGTTCATTCCCAGGAAACTCAATAGTTCTGATACAGAAACGAAATCTCATAGTTCATAATCAATTTTTGTTCATCAAACCTGTTGAATGTGTTATTCAAGGAAGGTATTGCAGCATGATTATTTCTGGCATCCTTCATTAACTGTTGTAGCTCAATGACACATCCTGCCATTGTCTGTCAGTATAGAACTGAACTTCTGAGCATAATCCTACAAAAAAATTTAATCTTATTCAAATCAATTTATTTTACTTTTTCATTTATGAAATGACAAATTTAATAACAATAATTTGAATTTCCCCTCATTCATAGCATTCTTTGATGCACTTGTACTTGCGACGTTTTCAGTTCTTTTTGGGTGGTCATTTTTCATTGGCATCCATTCTATTAATGTAACCTTTCCCAAAGCCTGAAACACTCTCCTTATCTTGTCTCTCTTTTATTTTTGCCTTGTCCCACACACGAATTGTTGGAAATATTAGCTGAGCTTTGGGATCCGGGAGTCCATAACACATCCTCTCGAGATAAAAAAAACCTGCACAAAAGCACAAAATTGGCTTTTTAGTTGAAATAGTTCATTATGGTTTATATTATTCTTCATACAGAGTATGCAATATAAAAGTTTCCAAAAACACTTACCATAAGAAAAACAACAGAACCAGTGAACCATGTTGAACGTGTAGGTGCTTGACGGACTTTCTTCCACTCTGTTACACCTTCAATCAATCTGTTGAATGTGTAAGTGCACCAATCATAGTTCTTGATGTCATCAACATCCAGAAGTGATCGAAGGATTCTGTATTTGCACCTTCTATTTTTGTGTCCATCCATGAGACAATTGTCAAGATAAAAATGAAGTCTCTCTTGAACTCCTCTCCGTAGTCACCCCTCTTTCTGATTTCTTCTCCCATTTTAGACACTAATAGATTCAGTTTCTGAGCATCCCATCTTGTTTTCCAACTCTGAACCAAGTCTTTGTACTCTCTTGTTTCATCATCATTTCCATCAATCACTTGTTTGTCTCCATACGGCAAACCAAGTACCCTCCAAATATCATAAGGTGTGACACTTAGCTCTTCTTTGTGGAATTGTATAGTAATTCTTTTCCTGGTTCAAAATTATCAACAAGGAACCTTAATAATTTTCCATTACATTCATTGAAGTTCAGGTGTAGAATACCTCCAAACCCTATCTCTCTAATTGCTTCTTGTTGTCCAGGGTTCAATTTTTTAACCATTTCAAACAAACTGGCTAGAGACATCCTTGTAGGGAGATTACCAATGTCTTTCTTCACTTCTGGCTTTGCTTCTTGATTTTCAGCAACAAGTTGATTCTCTTCTTCTCTTGGTGAATTCTGTTGCTCTATGTTTGGCTGCTCGTCTTGTGATTCTGAGATCTGCTGAGCTGTTTGAAGCTGATCGTCATCTGCTTGTTCTGAATTTTGATGCACTGTGTTCTCTATCTGTGACTGAGGCTGTTGTTCTTGTGCTTCTGAAATCTGTTGAGTTGTTTCAAGCTGATTGTCTTCTTCTTCTTCTTCTGTATTTTGTTGCTCTGCGACCTCTATGTGTGGCTGATTGCATTCTATCCTTGACTCATCTTCTTTTTCCACCTTAATATTATCCACACACAGGCTTTTAAATGATGGTGAACAAGAAATGTCCTGGTCACTATCATCATCACTTTCAATTGTTTCAATTCTGCTCCTTTTAGCTACACTTTTCACCCTGCGAGTCTTTTTCTTGACAATCAATGATGCTCTACCCTTTTCTTGAGTCTTTTCCTGAGTATCTTGATGACGTGTATCTTGCTGACTTGTTTTTGACTGAATTAAACAGATCAAAAATATGTCACTGATAAACTCTATGATTTTAGCACTTTTAAAAGTCTGTTTTAGCAAAGGTATTAAAGTACGAAGACATATATACAGAAAACTAATAGATCATATACAAAAAAGCCAGTAGTTCATACAGAGAATTCATACATCATATACAGAAAGCCAATCTTTCACACAGAAAGTCAATAGTTCATTCCCAGAAAACTCATAGTTCAGCTACAGAACCCTAATAGTTCATATTCATAAGACTCATAGTTCATTTACAAAAAGCCAATAGTTCATATACAGAAGGAAAATAGTTCATTCACAGAAAATCAATAGTTCACGTACAGAACCATAATAGTTCATATTCATAAGACTCATAGTTCATATACAAGTTCATAAACAGAAGGACAATAGCTCATACACAAGTTCATATACAGAAGAAAAATAGTTCATTTACAGAAAATCAATAGTTCACCTACAGAACCATAATAGTTCATATTCATAAGACTCATAGTTCATATTCATAAGACTCATAGTCCTTACACAGGTTCATTTACAGAAGGACAATAGTTCATTCACAGAAAATCAATAGTTCGCATTCAGAAACCTAACAGTTCATATCCATAAGACTCATAGTTCATATTCATAAGACTCATAGTTCATACACAGGTTCATATACAGAAGGAAAATAGTTCATTCACAGAAAATCAATAGTTCACATTCAGAAGCATGATATTCATATCCATAAGACTCATAGTTCAAATTCATTAGACACATAGTTCATCTCTAAGTCAATAGCCTTAAATAAGTCAATATGCTGATTAACAAACCTTTTTTCAGAAATTTTCCTGATTAAAACTCAGTACAAATAGATATAAAATGATATTGAAGAAATGAACAATGAACTAACCCTAAAATCACAGAACATTCAAATTTCATTTTTATAGTTCTATGATTATTGAACAATCTATAAATGAAGAAAATTTGATAATCTCTTACCTTAATCCTCATATTTCTCCTCTTTGAATTTCTTCAAAATCGACAATAATTTTTGTAAAAGGGAGAAAATGTATAAATTTAACAACACAATTATTGAACTTAAAGTATCAGAAATCGCAAGAGTTAATTCGAAATTCTTTTCATGTTTTTTACCTGTATTTGAATGATCGAAACTGAGAGTAAGAGAGATTGAGTCAGTTTTTGATTTTGGTGAGAGATTGTGTGAGTGAGAGATTGTGTGAGAGTTTGAGTCAGTTTTGTTTCGCCTTTTGAAACCGTTCTTTTTTTTTCTTTTTTTAGAGTTATGCGCGGGCTGGCAAAGCAATGACGCGGAAGAGAGAGAGAACTGCATATGGGCTTTGGGTTTGCAAGCAGAGCCAATTCCGCGGACAATAAAACGCGACGGGTTTGGGCCTGAGTCCATCCAACTTGGATGGACTTAGGTCCAGCCAATACGGATTGAGGATTACTACGTGATTATAGACCTGCCAAATAGGTTAATTAAGCGGGTTATAGGTCAGGTTATTTCAGGATCGATTATGGTTTTAGGGGTTGATTGCTATGATTGATTATTGAGTCATATCTAATTTTTTGTTAATTTTTTCAAATTGGAAACTGATTCGAGTATAGAAAATTGGGATAGGAAAGAGAAAATTCCTATTTCATTTCCTTAATCGGTTGGATCCACTCTTGACAGTTCTATGCTTGAACCAACTTTCGTAATTTGCTACGATGTTTATCTTATTAAGGATATTACGTTCTTTACAATGGTGACACATTGAATTGAAGTGATTGTAATTTATAACCAGACTCAAATGAATGGATGTAAATGGATTGAATCGAGTTCAGATTTTTAAGTTGACAATCTAACCATTTAAGATTGGTTCAACATAGGTAGTCAATGGAATCATTTGAAATTATGTATTGATTCTTTCTGCTGGCACAATTATGATTACAAGTTTATTTTGGACAAAAAAATTATTTGAGAGATAAGTTTTCACATGAATTGAACTAAGTTGAATTATGTGAAAGTGAACTGATTTGAAGTGAACCAAAAAATAAGTTAAGAAGAAAAGAGTCACGGTCACTTTTAATATTAAGACCAATATTTTCATTCTTTTGTCCCAAAATTTAAGAAATAAAAACATAAGTTTATTGGATTGAAGTTAACTATCATATTGAGACCATGAAATATCCCCTAAGTTTAGCACAATTTGAATTAACAACTCTCATACCCACAAAATAAACTCCTTACTATTTACAGATCTCATCTCGTATGACACTGCTACAACCAACCTTTCATGGTTTGCCTAAAGTTGATCCATCAAAATTAAATTTTACACACCCTACAGCTACAACAAGACAGTATCAGACCTTCATAATTGTAAGAACATGGTTGTAAATCTTGTAATGAAAAGAGAAGATTGACTAACCGTTGATGAAGGAATTGAAGATAGTTATCCACCATACTCTTGATCCAGCAAAATGACCTTATATGTATCATATCCATAACTTTCATACTCTATCTTATTATCATGAAATCATCTATGAAACTTAGGCAGCCAGTGAACCAAAATGGTTACACAATTTAGTCTAGAAAATGAGACAGCAAGCTTGCCCATTTATAAGGTGTGTTTACTTCAATAGAAAACATGTGTTTTCCAGAATTATTTTCTATAAATATTAGGAAACTAGATAACATTTATTTCATTAAAAAAAACAAAAAGATTTAAGGGGCATAAAAAGCTCTTTTTATTCCAGATTAGGGTTGAACATCTTTGGCCTCCAAAGCAACAGAGTTAGGTATGTCGTTTCTTCTCTCTTCTTCTAGTTTGATTCTACTCTTTTTCTGCTCTTCTACTCATCAATGTCAGTGATTATTTCTCTTCTACTCATCCATGTCTATACATCATCCTCATAATTCTTAAAAGAACAAATCATGGCTGTGCATTTTTGGTTTCGAAATTCCTGCAAATTGGTGCTATTTGAAGTTTCTCTCTCCTCTTTACTCAATATTGAAAACCCAGATCTAATTTGTACTAAGTTATATTTACATATTGCTCTTTCTTGATTATTGCTGTCATTCACGTTTTTTTTCTATTCATTTTTTTGGTGAAAACATGTAACTGGCTTAGTAATTGCAATAGATTTGGTGGGCAAGATATAAAGTCACTCTCACGGGCCCCATCTTAGAAAAGAAAAAAACTTGCACCATGTTGCAAACAATGAAATAGAAAATGCACCTATAAAGATGTTCTAGTTTTTCCCAAATTAAAGTTTGAAAAGTTTTCTAGTAAAAAAAAAGTTTGAAAAGTTTTATCTATCTTAGTTAATGTTATGTACTCATTATTCTTACATATGAGTCATTTATAGAGGAAGTCACATTTTTCCCCTATAAAAAAATAAATAAATAGAAAGTCATATTTTTCATGGTCATTTTATTAAAAATTAAGAGGGCCCACCTATAATAGTTTGACTACAACAAACTTCATGCATACATCTAATGATATAATCTATAGAGGTGAATAAATAAGTAAATTGATTTTATATTTTTTTACAACAAAAACATATTTGCTCATTCAAGTGCATTGTTTTATCTAATGTCTAAATGACTTTTAATGGCATTAATGGCACATAATTATGTCATTTGCACAAATAAAGCACCAGAAGTAATTCTGACCACCTAACCCCCCAAGGTCAATGACTTACGATATGGTAGGGAAAGTGCAACAACTATGGAACCCAAACTTCCTATATTAGTTAGGAACAAGCCCGTCTTGGCCCTGTGCAGCATGGGCGACTGCACAGGTCCGCCTCCAAGAAACAAGGGGCCCATTTTCTACTTGGCCTATAGGTTTTAACGTTTACAAAAAAAACTTTTATAACGGCAAAGTAAAAGCACAACCGCGCAAGTCGCAAAGTAGGAAGTAGCAGTTAATTAGGCTACATTTTCCATAACCAAGGTGTACGCTTCTTCTTCCCCTTTTTCTCTCTCTTCTCAATCTTACCCACCATTGAGAATCTCATAAAATTGCTCTACCGATCTAGTTTCCCAATGCCTCAAAAATGGCTCCTTCATTGATGATTGTTATGGAAGTCTCCTCCTTCACCATCAACTATTTATTGTGCACTAAGGAAAAGAAATTTTCTAGTTCAAACAAGCTCAAATACTTGTTTTTTTATTTTATAATTCATGTATTCTTTTTATTAAAATTATGATTAACTACCAAATAGTAGTATTTATTAAACAATCGAGTAATATCCTCATACTCAAAACAAGAACAGAAGAAGAAAAGATAGGGTTGTATTTACTTTTCACAGGGGCTTGAAATACAAATTGAAAAGGGGATTGCTAAACGTAAATTCTAAATTTACTAAACGTAAATCATTTGTCCTAAATTACCCCACACATAACTATATTCCTAATTCTCCTCACCCTTCCTCTCCCCTTCCGCCTCTCACAACATATGATTTGCAGTTTTGTAATAATGCAATTTAAGTTCCCCAAATCAATTCACATCATCATCATCATCATCATCATCATCGATGTGTGATACTGATTCTCCCACTCTGTATATACTCCATCAAAATTAAAATAAGAATATGTCCATCATTTTGAGGGTCTCGTCTCTTCCACTCACCAATAAACTCAGCAGCTAGAAGGCTGACGACAATGGTGAGTGACGAAGTGGTGACGGAAGGCTAAATTGTTTTTTATTCCGCATACCAATTAAAATCTTAAATGATAAATCTAATTGAATATCTTTAACATTAAAACATAAAAGGTCTCAAAGTATTATGCCGATCAAGAGTGCTTCTATGGTGATTTAATTAGCAGTCCCTAATACCTTCCATGTTACTTCGTAGATTACAAGGGGTAGTTCTTCCAAAAGATAATAGAAGATTCACGAGGAAAAAGAACTAAGAAAGAAAATTGGTAGGTTAGGAAGTATTGTAATAAAAATATTTGCGTTTAGTGATTCTAGATTTACGTTAAGCATTTTCGATTGAAAATTGCAAGGGGGCTCAAGTAAGCTAAGCTCTCAAAGAATTTCATGATTTTGTATATTTAATTTGAAGAAGTTTTCACGTATAAAATTATATCTCTGATATTGCTTGAAACTATTTAGCAATCAAGTCTTGAACCTGCAATTTGTTAGGTTAACAAGTCAATGTGCGTTTTTGGGCATAAGTTTTTTTTATTTATGTATAATTTAGACAATTTTACATTGGTACTTTAGTCTGAAGTTTTTTGTGAGGTATACTATTTAGTAGTACATGTTAGTGATAATTTTTTTCAATATACACTTTTTTTTAATGAAGTAGGGTAGGCCTAATTTTTAAATCTAGCACGGGGCCTCTCGAGTTACGGCCCTGGTTAGGAACCAAATGCTGCTTTTTCCTCCTGTTCCTTCAAACTTCATGTAATACTCTGTATTTTTAAAGTGCTAAAAAAATCAAAAATTAAAAAAATTAAACATATTTCTAGTACTAAGCTTGAGAGTTCTGTAAGCCTTTTTTTATTAAAACTCACATGCACATGGACTAGTTCCATTAGACTTGTTTACTTATAAAATATGTATTACTCTTTTAGAAGCCAAAAGAGATAACCACAACTATATTGATTATAAAAAAAAAAACAAAAAAGAATAAACGCAAACCCAATCTGCTAAGGAAAACTAACCGACCTTTACCCTCCCTTTTTATTTAGCTCTTTTGAGTGCCCCTCTTTCTGCCGCACATCAACACCATCATGCAACACCACCATTAGGCAGCACCACAATGACATCAATTGTGCACCTATGACAGTCAATAGCCACCGCCCTATGGTATGTGTCTTCTGTTCAGCCCGTTCTGAACGCCAATAGCAGTAGCGAGCCGCCCCCCCTCAAGAACAACCCGTTGTCCCGCCACTGTATTCAGCCACAAAGACGACAATCGCAAGCCTAGGTAGCTACTGTACAGTCCCTCTATCAGTTGCACGCATAATCGTTTAATCTATGCCGATTGAGTAGGTTATGTAGAAATTGGAGACTCAGCTTGTGGGTATGACCGATTAGGACCCCAATTGCAACTAAGGTAACTACATCTACTACGTTAGGTTCATTTTAGATTCGATTTGAGTCTAATTATGTGTATATGTGATTTAATTGGTTTAAATGTGAAATTGAGAATCTATGGGCTAGTATTTTGTTGAATCCAATTGAATTTTAGCTAGTGTCTACGATTACAGATATTTTGAGCAAGTTGTCAGTATATGCATAGCCACTGTTTACTTATTTTATGTTGAAACTAAGTGACTTAAGTGACTTGTGTGTTTACTACAATTAAGAGGTTGAGAGATTATTAGTTTAAGAGAATTATTAGTAGCTTGTATATAATGTTCAGAACATATGTATACAGTAGAACCTTTATAAATTGATACTCGATAAATTAATAATCTCTCTAAGATAATAATTTTGCTTGGTCCCGACTCGGACCTAGGATCTAAATTAATAATTTTGATAAAATAATAAGATAATAATTTTTTGGAAGACCTTCATATAATTTTAAGGTCCCAACAAAATTATAAATTAATAATTATATAAAATTGCGAACATAACTAGGACAACTTAGTATAACATGACTCTATTTTTCTTTGTTTTTTTCTTAAAATTTAAATCTAGGTTCATTTCATCTCTAACTATCCTTACTACATTCAAAAGTTTCGATGTTGCATTCCCTTATACTCACGTAGTGCTTTACGTATTTGATCTGTAAATAAAAAGCACCTTTTTAAAATGTTGTAAGTATTAAAAATAATGCACGTTGGTTGAATTGAGAAAGCTCTATTTAAATTAATAAATTTTTAATTTTTTAATTAAATAATATCTCTCTAAATTAATAAAATTACACGGTCCCAACATTATTAATTTATAGAAGTTTTACTGTATGATTAAGTTGGTTGTGAAGTTATTATAAGCCAAGTCTAAGAGGAAGAGAAATTAAGTTATAAGCCAGCGTATAAAGAGATGGGTAGTAAAGAGTTACTACTTGAGTTACAGCTAAAGTAAAGAAAAGAGATTGAAATTGAAATTGTAACTTTATCCTCTTTGAGATGAACTATATGAATGACTACGTACCACTACAAGTGAAATTAGAGAACGTAGAGTGAATGTTGTTATGAAATGCTACTAGTTGATATGCATTATGTGTTTTATATGAGAATTGAGAAGCTATGAGTCAAAGCTACTCAACTTATTAATAACGTAAAGTGAAAGATGGCTTTGGGCAGTGTGGAACCTATGGGTACTCAGATGTGTTATAATGAGTTTATGGGAGACGTCCCTGAGTTTTGAACTGTGCCCCCAAGATATGGCAATGATCAGCAGTTCCAGCCCCTATATGGGAAGAGCCCCCAAGATGTGGCTTGACCTCCAAGATGCGGTCAAGGGTTTAAACGCCCCCAAGATGTGGCGGCCCTAGGAACCTAGCTCCCAAATGCCCAGTTCAGTAATGCAAGACTAATAATAAAAGCTATCAAGATAACTCTAGGTTATCTGAAATAACGATTGAGAATTACTTATGTTTGTTTAGAGTATGATTGGAGCCGTTCTTTTTAATGTGAATGCAATAGTATATATAGAAGTAGACAAAGTAGCCTTAAGAATAAATAATATCTCTCGAGTGATAAAACTGAAGCATGTTTATATGTTTAGACTTGATTTGAATTTAGAATGAGCTTTACGTACTAGATGTGAGTTACCAGCTTCGCTGATGTTGTAAATTCTCACCTTTTTGCAGATTGAAGTTTATTTATATACAGATGTCAGTGAGGAACGCTTTCAGATAGACGTACACGAAGAACTAGTAGTTTAATCTTTTTATTAAGCTAGTTAAGGTGTAACAACTAGATCACCTAGAATGTTATCAGTTTATCATTGAAAGTTAGTAATTGAAGAGTCTTACACTCATTCGTATGAGTGAGTGTGGCGGTAGCGCCCTGAATTATTAGTCTTCCGCTGGGTTAGTTGGATTTTGTTCTATTACTTTGTTAAGCAGTTATTTATAAGCCTTTTTAGGCTGGGTTGTGTATTTACAAAAGGAACTCTGTCGGATTTTAGGCTCGAGTCTATTTCTATTTATTTATTTACTTTAGTAGGAAATTCGGGGTGTTACACTTCAACTTATGGTACTTACTTCCACGAACCAAATGAGACTTTATTGTCATGAAAGCGTCTCAGAAACTTTGCCAGTCAGCCAGCCAAAATGATCACACAATGTAGTCTAGAAAATGAGACATGAATCTTGCCCATTTATAGATTTTTTGTGGAAAACATGTTACCGGCTTAGTAATTGCAACTGAATTTGGTGGGCAATATGTAATGTCAATCCCACCGTAGGGAAAAAAAACCTTGCACCGTTATGAATTTGTAAAAGGACGCACCATATTAACACTACAAGAAAATGAGGATTTAGTGGCATATTAATTAGTGGCTACAATTATTTTGCCACCATAAGCATAGAGCAAAAATTTGTTAGGGACAAAGTAGAAAATGCCACAAATTGTTGGCTTTTGTGCGACAATTGTTAAATCTTGCCACTAAACCACTGAAATATTTTAAATGTTCTTTAAATCAATATACGTAAAGGCAGAGCATCCATGTCAGCTCGAAGAGCAAAAACGGGCTTATTGCCCGAACCAATTGAAGCAATGACACCTGTCTTAGCCACTGGCCAAAGCTACTCAATTTCGAGCGAGTCAAGCTCAGACCGGACGAGTTGACTCGTCTTGTGCTCTTGTAAACCGAGTTCTGGGTGCTGGTGAATCGTCCTCCGAATCCCCTTCATCCACTCAAAGAACTCGGGCCTCCTTGCCGATCCCAGCAGCTCTCGGCTCAGCGATTCCAACTCGCTTTGAACTCAGCCGAGTTGAGAGCGTAACTCATCGGATCATTTCTGAACTCAGCCGAGTCGCCTCGGTGGCGATTTGGCCGTTCTTGCCGGAGAATACTCAGGCAACACCAGACTGAAAAAATTAGAATTTTAGATAGATAATTGTTGAATGTTGTGTGTACTGAGCAGATATGAATTTTTTGGGTTGGGCAAACGGGAGAGAGAGAGAGCAGAGTAATATCACTTATGAGATATGAAGTGTCCCACATCGAAATTGAGCAAGTAATTTACTTCCAACTACTTCTATAAATCAAACTTGGGAGTCAATTCAATAATAGTATGTTGCGTGCTTGTTTAAGGCTAGCTTCACTGAGCTGGGCCTTATTAAAATTGCCCAGTTTGGTTTAAAATATTATTTATTTAAAAGCTCTCTAATGTTATAACAATATTACTCAATAAATAATGTCACAAAACTGTTGCAAAATGTATCAGTGGCAAATTTACAAGCTTTTGTGGCAAATTTACAATTTGCCAGTATAGATTTGGTGGCAAATTGACAATTTGCCACTATACTTTTTTGGTGGCAAAATATATTTTGCCATTAAAAGCCCATTTATAGTGGCAAAAAAGAAAAATGTCATAAAAAGATTCTGAGTCGGAGTACTTGTGGCAATCTTGTGGCAAAATTTTATTTTGTCACAAAAGATTTTTGTGGCAATTTTCTAACTATCGTGGTAAAAAAAATGCAATGCTACTAATCCTACTTTTTTTTTGTAGTGTAAGATGCTCCAGTTTGAAAAGTTTTAAATTTTCTATCTTAGTTAATGTTATGCACTCATTATTCTTACATATGAGTACAACATTTTATATCTTAGTTTTTTTTTTTGAGGGGACATTATATCTTAGTTAATGTTATGCACCCATGTAATAACCTGAACGTTAATTGACATTACATTACTTGACAATTATTTTACATCCTAATAAAATGTAAAGAATGTTATCTTTGGTCAAAAAGAAAGAAAAAAACAACTACCCAAGTAAAAGAAGAAAGTGAAAGATACAAGAGAAACTAACGCATTATACACCATTCTCTCAATTACATCGTCCTACTTTATTATAACACAAGCCTTAATAAAGTGCGAAAGGAAAATAAATTACCTCCATCTCCCCCTTCAAATTGGATGAGAAAGAGAAAGAAAGAAAAGTTTGAAAGCCCAAGTAGATGAGTGGGGTACAAAATCAGAAATAAAGTAAGGGTAGTTAAGATCTTTTCATGAAATATTTTAAAAAAAAAAGTAAGATGAAAATATAAGAGGGACAGATCAAAACGAAAAGTATGAAGATATAATAGGAAGGGAGTATATATATTTCACTTCAAAGACAGTTACTGCTACACTCTTAAAAAATTTATATGCACTTTCTTTTATTCTTTTTATTTGGCGAGATATGCATTATATTTTCGAAGATAAATTGGCCAAAACTCCTTTAAGTTTACCCCTTTTTGTCAATAATACCTTAATATATCAAATTTTGGCAAGTACACCCTAACAAATTAAAATTGAAACGCCTGTTTAATTACCCATTGACTTTCCGGCCACTTTTTATAACACTTCTTTCCCATTTTGCCCTTATGCCTTATGCATATGACTTGTTACTGATTAATTACTCCTACTTCACCCAAACACCTTCACACTCATACTCATTCATCGATTCTTCTCACTTTCTCTCTACTAAGTTTTTATCCCCTATTCAAACCTAAAACATTCTTTCCATTTCCAGTTCCTTTTTTTCATTAATTCGTCTATCTCTATCATCATTTAGCAACAAAAATAACTAGATTATGATTTAAATAAATCTGATTATTGAACTTATAACCCTAGTTAAAGACAATTCAAAATGTGTAGAAATTCTGACATATTTTCGCGAAATGTCGAAAACATGGTAAAGAGGAATTACGATACAACGATAGAGCACTTAAAAGAAAAGTTAACAAAGAGAAAACCTAAAACTCTAAAAAAAAAAAAAAAAGAAGCAAAAACCGAAGACGCAAAAATTTGAAAGCTCATACCTTTTTTGCTAAATATGTTATCGGATTTATTAAACCCTAATTTTATAGTATTATGTTATTTGAATAATTTGGGAAAAGTTTGGACACTTCACAGTTTAAGGAATAGGGAAAAGAAATGAACTTTTTACACTTGCAAATCAAAAGAAATGGGAACATGGTAAAAAAAAAAGGGAGGGTGATGTTCTAATTCAAAACTAGTGTAAAATGAAATTCAAACGTGAAGTGGGTGAAGTAGGAGTAATTAGAGGGTGGGAGTTAAATGAATTCACTAAACAAGTCATGTGCATAAGACGTGAGGGTAAAATGGGGACTAAATGTCAAAAAGTGGATGGAAAATCAATTGGGGGGGGGGGGGCAAGCGTTTCAATTGGAAAAGGGTGTACTTGCAAAACTTTGTTATATTAGGGTATTCTCAACAAAAAATAGCAAACCTAAGGGACCAATTTATCGTTGTTTTTACTTTTTATAGCATACATGCATGCACCACTTTAGTGTGAATCCTACATTTGAAAAAGGAAAACATTAAACATTGAACAAGTATAAGAACAAACGGACAAGTAGCTAAAGTTAAGGAAATCACATTTTCATGGTGTTTTGGTTAAAAATTAAGAGGTCCACGTATAATAGTTGCAAACTTCATGCACACCCTAATGAGATAATGAGCAGAGGTGAATCAAGTAAATTAAATTTTTAATTTTTTTACAACAAAAACATATTTGCTCATTGGAGTGCACCGTTTTTATCTAATGTCTTAGTGGCTTTTCAACTATTATATTCAATGTATGTTTTTTCCCTTTTTCATTTAGAGCACTTTTTAGGTTATGTTAATTATGTGCCCGTGTGATGTACGAGAAAATAGTTCATTTATTCGAAATAAGGTAAGAAGATTAAGGGATCAACCAATTTTAAAACACTCCTCACCAATAATGCGCAATTTTTTGCATACTTGCACTTGTACCACCCATTACTGGGTACAAATGCAAGTATACATCACCCATTGTCAGGCCAATAATGTAATCAACACTTGTAAAACTATTTTAAACTTGAATGTAGATCTATAACGGTTGAAAAGAATGGTACAAATGAAGTCAGATTTTTTCGATCATTATTCAGTCGGGTTAAGCCAATAGAGCTTGACAATCTCTATGATAGTTGCATTATCGGGTTTGGATAGGATTGCATACTGTTTTTTTTTGAGTTTGGCACATGTGCAGCTTGTGTGGAATGTTGGATCACCCCAGGATACATCCATAGTTGTTTTTTATGACTTTGGATTTTATGAGGTTTGATTACATGTATTTCATATCATTTATGTGCTAGTGATATCATTCTTCTAATGAGACTCTTAGTTTACCGGATCCACTAGATACCCAATCAGTTTCGATTTTCAAAAGTCAGGTGTAACACCCCGAATTTTCGTCCAATTTAAAACCTTTCAAAATCAGGAATTGCAGCGGAAAAACTCTGGAAATCCGAAGCGTTACTGCCGTATTTAATGTTCAAATCAAATACAAGGCTAGAAATAAAACACAAGTGCTAGAAACCTCAACCCAACATACTAGATAATTAAATATTAACTATCTTCAAACTAACTTAAAATAATTAATCCAAATGAAATAAAAGTATTAAACTTATTAATTCTCATGCAAGAGAATTATTCTTCTTACAATAATAAAATCCCAATAATATCAATGTTCCAAACTAAGCAATAAAATAAATGTTTTTAGAAGATATACAATCTTCTTGGTACGCCTTCCCTAGCTCAACTCCTCGAGCTACAATCCTGTCAATCTACTCCCCCATATAGACAAATTCCATATAAGTTCATCATAGGTCCACCATTGAAGAGAAATGGACAACAAACACAAGTAAAAAGAAAAATAACTAATCAGCGATGCTGAGTAATTCATAACCACATAATCCATCTCAATCTCCAATATTAAGTTCTCATGCTTAATCAAATAAACTATTCATGCTTTAAGAATAAAGACAACATGTTTTAAAAATAAAGACACAATAATCTGTGTGTCGTGTGTGTCTGTGTGAGGCGAGAGTTGAGAGGACAGAGGAGAAGCAAAGATGGTGAGGGGATGAGAGAGGAGTTATGTCGTGTGTGTGTGTGTGAGAAAAGGAAGAGGCGCTAAGAGAGTGAGAGCGTTTGGGGAGCAATCCAAATTCACGTGACTTACTCTCAGTTGCAAATTAAAAAAATAAAAAATAAAAAAAAAGTTACAGATTTTTTTTTAAAAAAAAGGGTGACCACTGTCCCCACCTGTCCCCCTTTACATCTGCCACTCAGTGCATGCTAGCTGGCCTTGTACCTCCCCATCCTTCGTAATCTTTCGGGTTTGGATTGTTTCATGTTGCGCAACTAATTTTGCTGGTATAAGACCTTCAATTCTGCAATATCTTGCGATTGTGAAAGGAGGCTTTTATTACTATGTTTGCATTGTATTTGGATTTTTACTTAGTATTGTCGCATCTTTTAAAAGTTTGTAGTATGATAACGTTGTGCTTTCCTATTGCATGCTGTATGATAGTGGACAGGGTAGCTGAGATGCAGCATGAAGTACAGAATGCGGTACGAAACGGAACGGATTGGAACGGAACGGAATGCAGTATGGAATCGACGAAAAAAACAGGGCTTTAGTGTACATGTAGCCTTTTCAGAATCAGGGTGCGGAATCGACATGCATTTTTTTTAGAAAAATTGTTATGAAGTTCATTTTTGGGTAAATCCAACAGATTTCCCTTTATTTATTTAATTCTTCTGATCCAAGAAAGAGGTTACGCCTTTCGGTCTTAGGTCATCCTTAAATGTCATTATACTTTTTTTTTTGGTCTGAGACCGTCCGGTTGAATCCGGATCGAGTCGGTGGGACCACAAGGACGGCAAAGCTCTCCCAACAAGTATTTAACACCGGTGCATTCATAGGGTCTCGAACCCGAGACCTCTACTTAAACTAGAAGAGTCCTTCACCAACTCATCTAAGTGCTTGTTGGTAAATGTCATTATACTTTGAATGTATATACTACAACTTTAATTTCGCCATTCAACCGTTTTTAACGAATAAGATACTAGATAGACAATCTCATGATAATACCAACTATTCTTTTCGTCCCCTATTTATTTTGACACTTGTTTTTTCACGGTTTTCAAGTGATACTTTAACTGCAGTTTTGTATCAATAAGAAAATAATATAGCAAGGTATACTAACTATATAGCGACCGATACTACACAAATTAAATGGAACTAGAGAGTATTAAGAATTACATTGAGATACATTACTATTAATATCAATAAATCTGACATTCCAATCATGACTAAATTGACCTGGAGTTATATAACTGTTTGATGTCATATTTGATAGTGTGATATGCTCGGAGGATAAAGTTGGTTCTTTCAAGTTTCAAGAAGTCCATGGAAGGACAAACGAGGATTATCAAAGCAATTTCTCGATGTCGATAGTGTCGTAGTAAAGTTGGCTTTCTACAGCAAACCAAATAATGTTTTCATTACCTTTTGTCCAAACTCCAAACCCACAAAGAAAACGGTAAATATTACTAAGTAATTATTAGGTGATAATGCCACAAACTAATCTAGTGAATAGTAACTCTTATGTGAGACCAACTCATAAAAATATGGGGTTACTATTAAGAAATGTAGGGTTACTTATTGTGAACAGTAACCCTGTTTCATTAAAAAGTGACCTCCGTCTCACCAAAAATTACAAAAATACCATCTTAGATTCGAGGATCTAATAGTCATCAATACATTTCAGCTAATTATGGACCCCAAAGCCTAGCAATGGGGTACTGATGCTACAAAATATGCTTAACAAGGTCCTACTTCTTTTGTGTCCATTACAAAGCAAGCTGGAATCAGATTCACAACTCTTCACCCCCTATTTATCGAGAAAATATAAGTAGTCTAAGACCATCACATTAGTCCTAGTATTAAAAAATTAAACTTAGTTTAACAAAATTTCTTATTGCAGCACCTGATCTATACTCCCGAGAGTACTTAACTCTGAATAGACCCTACTCAAATAAATGCATACGTGGACCCAGACTTGCACTCTTAAAATTATTGGGCCGTTCTCAGAGAGTGCCTAGACAACCAAGTTATGAGCACCTAAATATTTAAAATCATATACATACGAAAATATTAATAAATTACTAAATCGTTAAATATTAATAAGAATTCGTGTTAGAAATTTGATTGCGTAATATGATTATCCTGAAAAAAGAATCACGTATATTTATTGTTTTTGAATAATTAGAAATTTATTTTATTAAACGGAAAGAGAAGAGAGTAAAACCTTATATATTAATAGGAGCTAAAACTCATACACCGTTTAATCTAAGCAAAACACAGACGATTAACAACACATACATGAAGATCAAAGTGAGTCAACCAAAAAGACACAATCAAAGACGAGCCTAAAAACCAAATAAGGATCTCAAACCTACCAAAAGAGAACATGTATGTTACATGTAGTAATTCTAAACTATTAACAATTTTTCCAACTTGTCAACCTCATGCTACTTAGGCCTTTTTTTCTTCAACGAAATGGTGCGGTACAGTGGTGAACGGAACGAAATGAATTGGAAAGGAATGAAACGGCAGTACGCAAATATTGGAAGAAAATGTGAGACAAAATGAAGTACAGAATACGGAACGGAACGGAACTACGTAGAACGGACCGGAACGAAACGGATTGAAACAGAACGGAACAGAACAAAGCGAAATGTAGCATGGGAACGACGAAAAGAACAAGGCCAACATGTTGCATTTTCTTCCGCTCTGCGTCATTCTGCATTCCGTATTTCATTTTATCTCATATTTTGTTTCATTATCCGCATCGTTCCGTTCCGTTCCGTTCTGCACAATTCCGTTGAAAAGAACAGGAAACATTAGATGATCTCAGATTAGGAACACATAATCACATATCATAGGGAAAGGGACCTATTAAGATTAAAATACTTGGAGGTAGTCTAATTTCTCAGAAACATCTTTCTACCCCTTTATTTTCAAATCCTTGTTAATTCTCTTATCTAGGTCATCATCAATGATTGACAAGCAGATAAAATCTTAGTTTGGGGATATCTAATTTGATCCACATTTAGCTCTGTAAATTAGGCACTTATTGATAAGACGATTTGGTGAAAAATCCTTTTTTTTTTTTATGGCGATTAGGTGAAAAATCTCAACTACTTTCATTTTAGGGTTTTTTGCTTAAAACTATTTTCGGTTTATCACTTTTTGTTTAAAACTACCTTACTTTCGCAACTTTGTGAGAGACTACCTTGTTTCCATTTTTTTTTGCTAAAGACTACCATTTGAGTGAGTCAAAATCATTTCCCACTCTTTACCCCTTTTATTTCCCCCCCTTTTATTCCCTTTTATTTCCCCCCTTTTTTCCCCTATTATTTCCCCCATTTTTTCCCCATTCTCTCTTCCCTAAAATCGAGTGATAATGATTGAATGAAGCGCAAAACCTTCGACAAGAAGGTGAGAAAAAGCGCTGAAAATCTTGATGAAGATTGAACCGCTCAAATCGACGGCGAAAACTTAACTCGATGATCCGAGTGATGATGATGAATATACGAAGCCATAGCCATAGAAGACTTCAAGAAACAGAGCATAATCTGTCAAAACAGAGTGAATTGAAGATGAAAATTCACTCAGGAATTTCATCGAGCACTTGGCGTGCGAGAATTAGAAAACCTAAGTTTTCGAAATTAGATCAATTGAATGCTTAATCTAGATGAAAGATAATCGAATCTCAGTTAAATGAGCAAGAACAATTGGTGAAAACAGATCAATTTGTTCGAAAATCAAATGAATATTTTTGTGATTTTTGAGCTTGATCAAGGTTGAATCAAGAACGCTTGATCGAAAATGAAAGAAATTAAGAAAAGAAACTGAGATTCGTGAATGATATTGTGATTCTCGAATATTTTTTTTGATGATTTGATGCAATCGAAATGAACTATCGAAGATCAGAAGGTTGAGCGAAGAAAAAATGACGAGCTAATTTTTTGTGTTTTCTTGTGATGATGATCGATGAACCAAAGAATGGAGAATTAATATGAGAAATTGTAATTGTTTTTTTTTTTTTTTTTTTTTTTTTTTTTTTTTTTTGTGAATCAACCTGATTGATGAACGAATCAAGATCGAAGATTGAAGAATTTTGAGCGAAGAAAATCGCGAATGAAAAACGCGATCGAAAATCACGAAGAAGAAAAACAGAGATTTTTGATATTTTCTTGATGATCGATGATTGAAGAACAGATTAATTGAATTGATGAAAAGAATAGATGATTTAACTTGATCCTAAGTCTGAGGAGAGAGAGAAGATAGTAATGGGAGAATGGTTGGGGAGGGAGAATGGTTCAAAAATGGAAATGTTTTGATAAATAAAAAGGGCACGTGAGGGGGGCACGTGTTTTTAGTTCATAAATGAGGGGTATTATGGTCAAATCAAGTTATTCACATTCAAAGTTAACCCGTTACTAATTTTTCTGTCAAGTGATAGTCTTCAGCAAAAAAAAATGGAAACAAGATAGTTTCTCACAAAGTTGCGAAAGTAAGGTAGTTTTAAACAAAAAGTGCTAAACCGAAGGTAGTTTTAAAAAAAAAAAAATTCATTTTATGTTCTTGCTTTTGCCAACTGCTATGTTTTTATCTTGAAAAACAAAAATGATGATAGCAACATTTTATCTTTTTACAAAATAAAGTGGAGATTTTGCTTTAATGGTAAGAAGCTAAACCAGAATCATGCGAATATTTCCCGCCATTTTTCCATATAGTAGCAGAATTACCTCAAATTCTATTTGATTCAGTTTGGCCTTCTGTTTTTCATGAAACAAAGACTGTCCCTCTCATGGGGGTCAATTTGATTGTCCATTCATTTTAATGTTTAACTTCGTATCACCTAAGAAACAAAAGGTTAGATGAAGCCCATATTATTTTGAGAAAATCCCAAACCCAGATGTACATTTGTGTACCAAAAAGATAATGGGTTATACCAAAAACCAAAGACTGCAAGATGCACTCCAAGTGTTCGATGAAATGCCCGTGAGAGATATAGTTGTTTGGAATTCAATGGTTAAAGGGTGCTTGGATTGTGGGCATTTGCCAATGGCTAGAAAGCTTTTTGATGGAATGCCTGAGAGAAATGTCATTAAATGGATGACAATGATTAAGGGGTACATGCAATTTGGGAGGATAGAGGTGGTTGAAGGGTTGTTTAAGGAAATGCCTTTCAGGAATGTTGCTGCTTAGAGTTATTTGATTTATGGATATTGTAATTATGGTAGAGTTGATGAGGCACTAAAAGCGTTTGAACAAATGCCTTGTAGGATTGTCATCTCTTGGACGTCGATGGTTAGTGCCTTAGTGGGCTTGATCAGAATGGGAAGAGTAATGATGGCTTATTCGGATAAAGCTACAACTTACATGTTCATAGCATCTCTAATTTGCATAGTTGAAGTCTTGTTAGAGCTTCCAACCATAGCATGGAATTTGCAGCAAATTATGTTCATTTATGGAATCTGTTAAAATTCTGATCTCCATGAAGCAGTATGGCTGGAATATTTATAGGGACTAACAGTGAAGAAATTCATCTATGAATTGTTTAGGCTCTTTGTCAAGAAAAGACTCTTGTTAGAAGGGAAAGCCAGCAAAAGATATTGACAAGCATAAGAGGTTTGTCCAGTGCCTTCATTTTGTATGAAATAGGAGATCCTTATCTGATACTCTGATGCTGTAAGGTTTTTTGTGCAGTTTTCTGGCAACACTCCATCATCTCTTTCGACTGGTTAATGGTCAGGTACCTCCCCATCCTTCGTAATCTTTCGGGTTTGAATTGTTTCATGTTGCGCAACTAATTTTGCTGGTATAAGACCTTCAATTCTGCAATATCTTGCGATTGTGAAAGGAGGCTTTTATTACTATGTTTGCATTGTATTTGGATTTTTACTTAGTATTGCCGCATCTTTTAAAAATTTGTAGTATGATAACGTTGTGCTTTCCTATTGCATGCTGTATGATAGTGGACAGGGTAGCTGAGATGCAAGCGAAATTTGACGAGTTTGATTTCATTGCTTGATATGATGAACTTCTCATCATCCTGTTTGATTTCATTGCTACCTTGGCTGCAATTAGCCCTATGGATTCACATTCTACTTGAAAATTTTGATTGGAAGTTTTGTAGACTACAAATAATACTGGCTAAAATAATTGCTGTAGGAAGAATTCTATATTTTTCTTTCCAGCTAGAAATTGCGCTTAGGTGGGTTAGTCCATGTTAATCAAGTTGGTAGGAAACTAGCTCCAACTTACATTTTTCCATTTGAATGACAGGTTATGCTCAGTTAGAATCAATCATAGCCAATTAAATATTAGTGGTGAACTTCAGAGAGATATATGTAGGGGAGAGATGGTTTGAGAAAAGAACCATAAAAGAATTTTCAAGGTAACATTCTTAATAAGCAAGTTCACAAAGCTTTTCAGTCTACAGTGAATGCTTGATGCAGTTGCGTAACTTATGTGATCATATTGTCTGATAGAAAATGATCTCTCTTTATATTTCCAACTTCCAAGTGATTATGTCGTTGACTCTTTACAACTATCTGCTTAGTCACATCTGCTACCTGTCTTAATTACTGTGTCCTGTTTGGCTTTTGGTTAGTATCTGTGAAATCTGAATTTGTGTTCTCATCTGATGTCCTATTCACTCTTCAGTTTTTCTGTTTTGGTAGTTGATTAGTCAGTTTTGTATGCTATTGGTTTTCAGAGACAATCGTGGATTCATATATTCAAGCATTGGTACTAGATTCTGATACTCAACTTCTAGGGTCCAACGCAACCTCTAAGCAGCCACCTAAAAAGGCAAAGAAAAGAAACTTTAAGCTCTCTATATTCATGCAATAAACCCATTTGCAGTTCATCATTAGGTTTTGCTCAGATGTGGAGTTACTACTTATTCTAAATTATTATGGCGATTTTCTGTCTACATGTTTCTTGCATTACTCTATCTGCTTTATTGGTATACCTCTGTTTCAGTTCCTCTGCCCTTTTATCATTGCTACATTTTCCAGCTGTGAGGATTTTTCATTAGCTAAATTGAAAATGCAAAGCACTGAGGTTGAGAAATTATTAACCATTTGACAGTGTTCTTGTGAGTAAAATTGGTAGTGGTGGTGGTACAAGGAATACTATAGGTAACTCTCACGGTTACAATAATGTAACCGTGAGAGTTGCTCCCACTCCATGCATATTTAGGAGTAATGTTTAGAGGCTTTCCTCTCTGAAACCGATGGTCAGTTTACTACTTAATTCTTGCTTAATATTTTTTTGCTTTGTTCTTTACACAAGTTTGATCACTTGGGTTCATTGTGTGATTGTAGAAAGTTTATGAGGGTTAATTGTGTTTGGTCTGTAATTGAACAGTGTATTAAGCTTGTGGAAAATTTGTGAAGGTCAAGTTTGATCACCTGCTTTAGTTTACAGTCAGGGCTAGTAAGCCATTTTATATGCCCTAAGAAGTGAGCTAGCAATGTGCATTTTATATGCCCTAAGAAGTGAGCTAGCAATGTGCATGCTAGTTGCTACCTTGCCATATTCAAATGCTTGTATGTTTATCCACTTAAAGATTTAAATCATCCTATACGTGTCTTGGTCAATTTATACACCGATTATGCTTAGGGCAATGGTCAGTGCAACAAAGGAGTGATTCTGCCGGTATGTCCCCGGGAGCTAATAGCCTAACTGCTTGGCAAATGGTTTAGTGTATAATTCACACAAAATCAGTCTGCTGATCGTGTACCAAAACACAAAAGAAAAGGGTGGAAAAAATAGCTTCAACAAATCCAGATCAGTTTGACGACAATATGTCATGATTTGGCAGCATCTGCAAATGTAATAGGGTTACAGACTTACAGGAGTATAGTAATCCATAGTTGTTTAACTTTTAATCAATACAGTATTAAGCTATAAAAAATATATCAAGATGGGCAATATTGGGTGAATATTAATATTATATGTTCATTTTGACTAAATCAATCAATTGGTCGTTCTTTATCCAGAGTTGGTGATGATCCAATGTAACCACTTTGGATTCCTTGTGTTATAATGGTTTTATATTATGGGAAATTCAATGATAACTAGTAGTAGTTGCCATTGTTTAATAACTTCCAGAGTAGGTGGAGCTTAAACAAATCGGCTAGTATAATGTGCATGCTAGCTGGCCTTGTACTGCAACTTTTTCTAAAATACTGTTCTTTCTCTAATTGAATCATTCACTACTTTTGCTCCTATTGTTTTACATAACTAGCTATTCAATCATAACCTTCCAAATACTTGAGAAAAGCACAGTTCCCCGGAATATCAAAAAACTTGGTGTCCGAAGTCCAAACTGCATTTTCTCTGTTTTTGCAAAACCTGATAATTAACTTGCAACCAAATTGTTTGCTAATTATGGATGCCTCCACTGTCCTTTCAGCTACTAGGTGGATCGGCACATGGTTGATTGAAGAGGGGAAATTTCTGTCTGGTGTGCAAGCTCAAGTTCGCAGCCTTCAAGATGAGCTCCAGTGCATGCTTTGTCTTCTAGAAGAATCTGATCAGGCACAACAAGCTGATCAGGAATGTGACCAGCAACTTACCATTTTCACCAAGAAAATACGGCAAATTGCTTTTCAAGCTGAGGATGTTGTTGACAATTACATCCTCCAAGTTGCTACCAAGAGCGAAGGTAAAACACCCTTTACCAGATGGACCTCTTTTCTTTCTAATAGCCCATTGATTTACCAAACTGGGAATCAGATAGAGGCCATTATAAAGGAGGCTAAAGAAGCTAATGATAGACTAAATAGGTACAGGGTTGTGCCGATAAGTAGTAATAATACCACAAGGAGAATACCAGTTTTGCTGGAGAGTTACGCACACACTGAAGATGAGATCGTTATTGGTTTTGAAGATCATATCCAGACTGTGGTCGAACAACTCACAGATGCAAACAGCAAGTCGTGGGTCGTAGGGATTGTTGGAGCAGGTGGTGCTGGGAAATCCACATTGGCTAGAAAGGTATTTCATCATCTTGATGTCACTAGTTATTTTACGCATAAAGCTTGGGTTTCCATCTCTCAAGTATGGAATAGAAGAGATATTTTGTATGAGATCTTAAGAAGTACTAGAGGCATAAATGAGAACGAAAAAAGTTGGAGTGACAGAGAACTCGTTGAGAAGCTTTATGATTTTCTAAAATATGAACTTTACCTAATTGTTATTGATGATATCTGGGAAACAAAAGCTTGGGATGAGATTTGTAATGCATTCCCTCCAAGCCATAAGGGTAGCAAGATACTAATCACAACACGTATTCTACGAGTTCCTTCGTATGCGGATCCTAATTGCTTTGTTCTTGAGCCACAACTTCTAGACGATGAGGAAAGTTGGGATTTATTTCGGAAAATAGCTATTGTTGAGCGAAATGTGACCTCCAAGGACATTACAATGTTTGAGAGTATGGGGAAGGAAATGGTTAAAAAATGCGGTGGTTTGCCTCTAGCTGTTGTCACATTGGCTGGTCTTTTGCGAGCACAACAATCATTGGAAGATTGGAAACATATCAATAAGGCTTGTGGTGATAATATATTGGAATATGGGAGAGTGGATAAGATCATAGCACTGAGCTACCTCAGCTTGCCTTCTCACTTGAAACCATGCTTCCTTTATTTAGCAATCTTTCCTGAAGACATTAAAATATCAGCGGGCTTGTTGACTCAGTTGTGGATTGCAGAAGGCCTAGTCACAAAGGACCAACAACTTGGACAAGAGATACTAGAAGACGTAGCAAGACGATTTCTTGATGAGTTGGTTGTACGGAGTATACTTCAAGTTGTAAGGAGAAGCTTTGCAGGAAAAGCAAAAATGTACCGGATGCATGATCTTTTGCGAGATTTTTGTATTGCAAAGGCTAAAGATCAAAGTTTTCTTGAGGTCTTTTCTCCTGCGGAACAATCCACACTTGATGCAAAGGTGTCAGCATTGCAAGCACGCCGAGCGGCATTCCACTCGGGGTACGTATATATGATCTATTATAATGCTTTTATCAACTTTTGTCTATTCAGTAGAATAAAAGCATTTTTCACTATATTTGCATAATAATGCTGTGAATTGCAACCACATGAACTCTTTTATATACTCCATTTGTTTTGTAGGATATCTCTTCCAACCCAAAATCAACATCTGAGATCTCTTATTAGATTTGGGAAGTCCGGTCCCTATATTGTTGGATACATCTTTTATTATGAGAAGGTGGGAATAATGAGCATGAATCCTGTTTACAAGAATTTCAAGTTGTTGCGGGTTCTAAATCTTTGGGGTATTGAAACTTCGAGTGGGAAGTTATCCAAAGAAATTGGGAATTTGATATTTCTGAGGTACTTGGCTATTAAGGCTACCAACATTAAAATGTTCCCAAAAGCTTTAGGAAATCTAAAGAACCTGTTGACCTTAGATTTCAGAAGCAACAGCCGAACTGGAAAGTATTATTTTACTCTGTCAAATATGACCGGGATACGACATCTTTGTTTAGGATCTGATGATAAGATATTGACAAAGGACTTTGGCGTTGACAAGTTAAGGAATCTGCAGACACTAAAGGGCATAAATGCAGGAAACTGGATGATAAAAGAGATGAACGGAGTAAGTAGATGCATAAAAAAATTACAGCTATGCAACATGAGTAGCATGGAACAACTCGATGCACTGTATCACTGTCCAAGTATTAAGTTTGACTCTCTGCAAACATTGTACTTGAAGTGGTTAGATGATGAGAATTTGAAGTTTGACCTGGGAAAGCTAGAGAACTGTCAACATTTGCAGAAGCTAACTTTAGATGGACGGATAAACGAAGTCAATTCAACAGCAAAACCACTCCAATTCCCGCCCAACATTGTTCATTTGGAAGTGTGGAGAAGTAGTACAAATAATGCATTTCCAGAACTAGAGGTCCTCATCTTGCATATCTTGCCGAACCTGGATGAATGGACAGTGGAAGAAGGTGCCCTTTCTTGTTTGAAGTCTTTGACAATTTACTGTTGCCCTAAACTGCAAAGGCTTCCCGAAGGATTGAGGGCAATCACTACCCTTCAGAACTTAATGATCTCACTAATGCCTCCAACATTTTGCAAACGGCTTGGTTGGCAAGAGGATGATGGAGTAGAAGAGATAACAATAAGAAATAGGAGTAATAGTACAAATAAAAGTAGTAAAACAACAGAAGGTGGAAGAGGAAGCAGAACAAGATCGGGGGAAGATTTTCATATCATTCAACATGTCCCGACTATTTATATAAGGTATGCACTCTCTCAACTAATTACAGACTGATTTAATGTCAATATATTTAAGTTTAAATGTCTTCCAATTCCTATATCGTAAACTAAGTTTGACTTAGCAAGTGCTCTGCCTTTAGACAAGGACCACTTCGATCTTAATTAGGATTTAGTCATTGTATTTCCTTTCCCCTTCAGTGTGTTATAAAAGGAACAAAAGTTAGCTGGCTAGGTAGCATTCGAATACACTGGAGTTATATTCTTTTTTCTTTTTTCTAGTTGATAACTAGGATTATACAGTATCATTAAATGTGAAAATAACAAATACCACTACTTGTTTAATACAAAACATGTTAAGAAACAACATGGCAGCTAGAATTTTTGGGACTTTAGTATTTTACGATTTCTAATGACTAGTAATGATCAATATAACATTGAAAGTTCTTGTGATGTGGAGCAGGTGTGTATAAGAAGAATGAGCATACGGGTTTTATCAGCCTGCACTCAGGAGTCAGGACCACGCCAAAAATTCTGGTTATAATATGTTTCTTAGTTTTTGAGGGTTTCGTATGGATCCTTGACTAGAAAGCATTACATCATATGATGGAACTATATTGACTTTTTGGGGGAAGATTTGTGAGTTACTTCGTCAAGTGTAAACCTTCTGCAAATGAATTGCACAAGATAGTGCGGTAAGGAAGGGACTTGCTGTTCTTGGCCTGGGGAAAGGATGAGTTTCAGTCTCTTGATTGTGTTTGGTAGATATTTATCGGACTTTGGAAAAAGCACCTATACCATAGAAGACAAAGAAGCAAATCCCTTTTATTGCGCTCTTCAATGGAGGCCACTTTATTCGCTCTATGTGTTCCATCCAAAGACCAGGGCCCATGTTGCTGTTGTGTGATATTAAGGTTGCTTTAAAGGTAGTAGCCCCTTTTTTTCTTTTTCCTTTCGTGTTTCATGAGCAAACTAAACACAGTTAATTTGTTATTGTGTTCATTACCATATTCAACGTGGGAACAGCATTTCGCATGAACTCTGTATTTTGTAACATGTTCATCAAGCTCTATATTGGAAGTGGAAACCATTTCCAGAAGTTCTAATACAATTCGGATATACATGATTTACATGCTCTGACTTAAGGGCTGTCTTGAAATAAGTATATAAAGCTGTATCTTGACACTGTTTTTGGCACTTGTTTGTTGTTCAGTTATCCTATATGTCAATTAGGAGTGTAAGCTGTAGTCATGAACACACTAAAAACCACAGCGAGGCATTCTAATGATCAAAGATCGTATATATATTGGCAGGCAAATGACTAAATTTTCCTTGGTTTTTCAGTCTGAAGCTTATTACTATATTTCACCTGTGATTTGGATGGTGACCAGTAGAGAATGTCAAAAGCAGAGTCACGCTGATGATTGAGGATACCAACTTTTTGACCTTTCATAGAAAGACACCATATTGAAGGGGAAGATTTGCGAGTGTTGCTTTGATGAACGTAAGCGTACTTCGTACTTACAGAGGATCAGTGATGTATCTTCGTTAATTTGAACAATGTATGTTTTTACTTCTACCTCAAGTGATCAACATTAGTCGTAAGAAACTATTCGACGAGTAATGTACCCGAAATCGTTTTCGGTATAGACCACATGCTAGAAAATTGTATTAGCTGTGCTAAAAGGATTAGATCAGATCCCCAAGAAGCAACTACACAGTCACGTACGTGATTCCGCAATTTGTCTATGTCCATGGGATCACACACTAGAATTCTTGTATTATGAAAGCGGTCACAAAAGGTTACAATCACACTAAGTTTTCTCTTACTAAGTTCCATTTCCTGCATTTTCACTCAAGAATCCAATTGGTTTCATTTGAACATAGAGAAGAGACTCACTTAAAAAGAACACAAAAGGAGTGGACAACATAAAGATCTTCATTCCCCTTGTATTAGCTTCTCATGGAAGGCCTATTTTAATAGGTAGGCATTCAAGAGAAAAGACATCAAAATTGGACAAAAACTCGCCCCGAATGAAGTAGAAAACTTGCACAAATTTCCTCGGACAGGCAGACCTTCCAAGAGCATCACTTTGGCTCTCTGTTTCCTCTGCCCAACCTTACACAACTTCATTGGCCGGACAACCCTTTTGTTGCTCTTCACCTTCTTGCACTTCTCTGCCACTTTCTTCCCTACATGGATTAGCCCTCCATATTCAATCTTGTGCGTTAGACGTGGTTAGAAGTGTTACGAATCGAAACGAGAACAACAACAAAAATAAAAACAAATAAAATTCCCGTTCATTGTTGGAGGGGTATGGGGAGTCCAAGTGTGTGCTGGCGCAAGATTAGCATACTCGCTAATTATGAGATCAACAAAAGAGTTTGTTGTAAGCAACGCGTAAAATGAACTCTCAAGAGCAGGGACGAGTCATTTGAAGACTTCGTTTTACGCGTTGCAATCTTAGCGCTACCTAGTTGTCTAATACAGAGGTTGCTTTTGTGGTTCTATTGAAAAGCAAATTTTGATTAGTACTCTTATGACGATTTTTCATTCAAAAAAAAACCGAAAAAAAAAACCGCTCCCTCTTTTTGTGTTCGAAGCTCAACCTTCCCATATCGAGAGCTATGACTCCTATCCTATGGCTGTATGGCATGCCTGCTAATGAGTTATGAATGAACCAAAATCATGCTAAGATTTCCCGCCATTTTCCAATGTAGTAGCAGACGACCTCCCTTGAAATTTCTCTGTGATTCAGTTCGGCCTGCCTTTTTTCATGTGCCAAAGGCTGTCTCTTTCATGGGGTCAATTAGATTGTCCTTAACAATTCATTTTTACTCTTCAATTTCATATCACCTAAGAAACAATACGCTAGATGAAGCCCGTGTAAATTTTGAGAAAATCCCAACTCCAAATGTACATTTGTGTACCAAATTGATAACGGGCTATACCAAAAACCATAGACTACAGGATGCACTCCAAGTGTTTGATAAAATGCCCATGAG
This sequence comes from Tetragonia tetragonoides, assembly GCA_038025085.1. Lineage (NCBI taxonomy): Eukaryota > Viridiplantae > Streptophyta > Magnoliopsida > Caryophyllales > Aizoaceae > Tetragonia > Tetragonia tetragonoides. The sequence goes on along the minus strand of CM076148.1, from coordinate 10,382,432 downwards.
AGACATGATTGCTTGGAATTCAATGATTAAAGGGTGCTTGGATTGTGGGGACTTGAAAATGGCTACGAAGCTTTTTGATGAGATGCCTGAGAGAAATGTCATTACATGGACAACATTGATTAATGGGTATATGCAATTTGGGAGGATAGAGTTGGCTGAAGAGTTTTTCAGGGAAATGCCTTTTAGAGATGTTGCTGCTTGGAACTGTATGATTTATGGGTACTGTAGTAATGGTAGAGTTGATGAGGCTTTCAAGTTGTTTGAACAAATGCCCTGTAAGAATGTCATTTCCTGGACGTCGATGATTAGTGGGCTTGATCAAAATGGGAGAAGTAATGATGCCTTAAGACTGTTTCAGCAGATGGTTGAATATGGGATTCAGCCTGTAACAGGCACTTTTTCGTGTCTCATATCAGCTTGTGCAAAAGTGTCGGCCGTAGAGCTTGGTACCCAGATTCATGCCCGCACTGTGAAAATAGGGCTCGTACTAGATGACTTCGTTGCTTCTACTCTGATAACTTTGTATGCCAATTGCAAGCAATTAGAAAACTCTTGCAAGGTTTTCAGTGAAAGTGCGTATGATAGTGTGGTAGTATGGACCTCTTTTTTGACAGGGTGTAGTTTGAACTTGAAGCATGACTATGCACTGGAGGTTTTCAGCGACATGGTCAGAAAGGGTATTTTGCCAAATCAGTCTTCTTTCACTAGTGCATTGAATTCCTGCTGTGCTTTAGTGTCTCTCGTGAAAGGAAAGGTGATCCATGGAGAAGCTGTTAAGCTAGGATTTGAAGCCGATGCTTTTGTTGGCAATTCGCTTATAACCTTTTATTCTAAGTGTGGAAACATTCGAGATGCTGCTAAGGCATTTGAAGGGATAGAAAAGAAAAATCTCGTCTCTTGGAATTCAATCATTGTTGGATGTGCACAATGTGGATGTGGTATGTTGGCACTTGCTCTGTTCGCCCAAATGCTGTGTATGGAAGTAGAACTTGATGAAATTACTTTCACCGGTTTGCTTTATGCAGCTAACCATATTTCAAAGGGGAGGCGCTTTTTCCAATATTTCATTAACTACACATCTGTAAAGGTGAACCTTCAGCACTACACATGCATGGTGGATCTCATATGTCGTAGTGGGAACCTAGATGAAGCAGAAGACTTCATCAAGAATATGCCAGTAAAGGCAAATTCCCTGGTGTGGTTAGCACTGCTTAGTGCATGTAGCATGCACTCGAATTACGAAATAGCTGAAAGAACTGCAAAATGTATCCTTGATCTAGACCCAAATTGTAGTGCAGCTTATACAATGTTGTCTAATCTTTATGCTTCAACTGGTAGATGGAGTGATGTCTCGAGAATAAGATCAGAGATGAGAATGAGAGATGTTGCAAAGCAACAAGGGTGTAGCTGGATAACTCCAAAGGGAGAAAGGCATGAACCTGATCCTGCTAGTGGACAAAAAAACTGGATTATTGGTTAATTACCAAGAAGGAAAAAGGAAAATGGATTGGTTGGAATGAAGGTTGAAGAAGCTTGGTTACATAGGAAGAAGTTTGCACTCATGAACTGAAGGAAAGGAAGTACTTATCCCATCAGAGTGACAGGCTTGATAAGCCATTTGTTTGAATCAGTATTGGTCATAGTAGTCCAATAACAGTTGCGAAGAATCTGTGTCGAGAGCAATTTCATTTTTGTATATGTGAGAGAACTTGGAGAGATCCAGATTGTACATCAGTTTAGAGATTGGATTTCTTCGTCTGGATATTATTGGTGGAGATGTAATGGGTTTTAGTATTTCATGTTCTGAAACGCTTCCGAGCACAAGATGCTATTGCCCTATTGTGTCTAAGCACATGAGGCATATAATCCCCATGTACGTACAACTCGATCTCCACGTCTGCACTAGAGCGTTGGAGCTCCTCTAGTACATGACTACATAACTTGAACCATACTAGAGCAACTGATAAACTCCAGTGGTTTAGGCTCTTCGGCAAGTGGCAACTTGAAAATGTTTTGTAGAGAGACTGATTGTCCATTGTTCTGGCTCAATATCTAGAAGTTGGCAAGATTAACTTGGTTCAGAGCATACTGCAATTACCGAGCATGCTTGCTGTATGCTTCTGAGTTTGATTTCTGTTTCCTCTTCTAAGTATCTCATTTCTATCGAATTGTGTATGGTATCCAAGTATTGTTAGTGAGCACATTAGATTAAAATATTCCATAGATGACCAGGTAAGTAGGCAACTCAGTACCAAAGAAACTAAGCATCCATGAACACTACCCATTGTTTTCCAAATTTTGTATGCAACTTATTCAAGTTTCACTGTTTTTGCAGCTTCACAAATTTGCTTTCCCTATGGCATATGTCTTCCTCTAGGAACTTCCAAAATTAATTGGTGAAGGCTGATTCATAGGCGTGCTGATCTTCCTGCAAGTATAATCTTTTTGTGCATGGGGATATCTTTCTGCGTATATCTGGACCTCCCCAAACCCAGAAACCCCGCCCTCGGCGGAATATATTGGGTTGTTGTTGTGCATGGGGAAACAAAATGTGTGACTCATTTCTTATTGAAGGATTGGCTATATTCAGACTTAGGAGTGTGTATAAGCTTGAAGGGGCATGTGCAGCCTAGCCTTTTTATTAGGGTGCAATCAAATTGAGTATTTTTTTTTTTTTTTTTCATTTTTTATCTTTTTGCTAACCAAGTTGAGTTGAGCCTGAACCACGGCTCTAGTCGAAACTCTGAATTATGAGCAAATTATGTAAAGCTTAACTAATCACTGGCATCACTGCTAGGAAACGGAAAAAAGAATGCAATGAGAAAAAGAAACTTCACATGGTGCAAGTATTATAGCACGCAAAAAAGATGCAAAGCAGTTTTTTCGCTCTTCCCTTGTCTTTCGGTGCAATTGTAAATACTAGTTTCTCACTAAATTCTTTCCCCTAAGAATAGTAAGGTTCATATTTGACAAGATAGCGAGGCAGAGCCGGATAGTGAGAGATAGCCAATTAGTTGGATAGGTGCAAAGAAATTCACAGATTTCTGAACGTAGCAACTAGTATTGATGAAGATACCAAGACCAGAAACAAAATTCTAATGTATAACTCTGCTTGGCAAAAATCCCATGGTACATTCCCAGGGCCAAGGATTACAATCATCCTGGCAGACGAAAATGATGTTCAGAAAGATCACTGAAAGCAATATGAACTTAAAACTAGACAAGCTACAATAAAATGTAGGCTCATTCGTCTTCCTGGCTGCGGAGCCTGGCAAGCTTGTTTGTCACTACAACATCAAGTTGAGCAGCACGTTCCACAATAGCTTTCCTCTTCTGTGTGGAGACATTATGAGCAACCTCGGCACAGTATGTCCTGCAATGGTGACGGAAGTGGAAGTGTCAATTAGAACAAGGTCAGGGAAGATCAGGGATAAACTAACATATGAATCTATTATATATATATATATATATATATATATATATATATATATATATATATATATATATATATATATATATATATAGCACTATTGTTTGATGGACACGTGGGCGTCCACATAAGCAAGGTATACCCACATTGCTTGACATGTCATCAAATAAAAAATGCATGAATCTATACTAATGCATGAATCTACATTAATGCTTGAATCTACATTAATATTAAACACATTTTCTTAAATTTTTATAATGATACATGTATATAATAATCAAAAATATATTTATTTTGCTATTAATACTCTTTTTTTTTTTTTTTTTTAAGGGGACACCCACGCTTTAACAATATATAGAGCTCACTATATTCGAGTCAAAGTGTACATTATTACTAGTTCAATTTTTGCATATTTTGTTCTATAATAGTAGAAACAATATGTATACTAACTTCCAATGATGGGTATATATACTTGTTAACCACTTAATCATACTTTTATTGCATCCATTTGATACTTAGGATATGATTTTCTGGGTATTTGGAGTAAATTGCAGAAAAATTAGTAGTATTGGGAGTAATCTTTTGGACGAATATTGGACACTAAAAATTAAGGTAAATTGCAACAAAAATAGTAAAGGTTTGGGTATACAAACCAGGTTCATATCATGATTGTTAAGGAATGAGTTATTGTATATTTTGCTATTCTACCCTACAATTAATGCAATGTTGTAAGTTTGTACCACATTAAGCGAGAGGTTTCGTAGAAGAGGATTTTTATACCAAACCATGCATCGCACGGGAATGTAACTAGTTATTCGACTATTTTTTAATGAATATTGCATTTAAAACTTATGAACTATTGGACTATTTTAAATAAACCTTATGTTTATCGCTTATGAACTATTAGACTATTTCCAAATTTCAATGAGCCTTGCGTTTATCGTTTATGAACAATATATTTTCTGATTAACATTGCGTTTATCGTTTATGAACTATTAGATTATTTCTAATGAACCTTATCTTTATTTCATATGAATATTAGGCTATATTGAATGATCATTGCGTTCAAACAGAACAATAAAGAGGAGAAAAGAAAAAGAAAATAACAAAAGTAAACATCAAATCATTCATCACTTTTTCACAGAGCTGACAAAAAATGATCCGATCGGATGACCGATCCGAACCCGACCCGACACAGACCCTACCGAAACCCGACCCGATAAGATTCCAACCCAAAATGACCCGACCCGTTTTGACCCAAGACTGAAACGACCCGACCCGAAGATTGTGAGACTATATTTGTCAAATCCGTTAGGTTACCCGAAACCAAACCCGTATTTAACTCGATGTATTCGACCCGTATTTGCCCTGACTGCGTATTTAACCCGACCCGTATTTAACCCAATACATATTTAACGACCGAAATCCGAGCCGACAGACCCGTTTTCCAGGTCTACTTCTTCATCCAGCTCCTCGCCTCACCGCAGCAACCACCACTCAGCCCATTATCTCTCTCCTCCTCTCCTCCGCAATCGGCCAACCCGCTCGACCCTCAAAATAGCCATTCTCTCTCTTCGAATCCCCTCACCAAGCACACTGGAACGACCACTACCATCCGTCCACCGCCACTCCCGCCCGCCATCGCCTTCCAAAGTAGAAGGGTAGAACAACCAATTTGAAGCTTTGAACCCTAGTGAGTGTGAGTGGACCAACAAGGGCAACAACACGACGTAGTCCTCAGTCTCACTAATTTCTTTCATCCATCTAATAGAGGACCTGCCATTGCTTTGCTCTTCAAGTTAGCTGCTTTTCCGCCCATGACAGTGCCCTCTTCTTCAGGTAAAAAAGGAAAGAACTTTCACCCAATTTTCTTTAATGAAATCCTATGGTATTTCTATGTTTTTACATGCAATTGATTGAGCATTTTCACTTATCATTTCCTTCTTTCTCCAGATGGGTTTGATGGGGTTAAGCTTGATGAAGTGGTTGCTCAAGGTATCTTGGACTTTGAAGCTTGGACTACTCTCATTTCAAATGTTGAACAAATGTATCATGTAAGTCATTGAAATTTGCATTTTTTGATCATCTGGGTTGTTGGTTTTTCTCTTTTCTTTTTTATTTTTATTTTTTATTTTATTGAATTTGGTGAGCCAAAATGCTCAACTTTGTATGCCCATTATTCTTCTGATAATATTAGGTTATGGGCAGGTTTCATTTTGTTCAATCCTTTACTTGCTGTTCTTAGTATGTTGATGATGGAATAGTGTAATCAAGAAGTTTATGAAGATGTCAGTTAGTGTAATAGATTAACTGGTAAAGCCCTTGAGGTTGTACTAGGAGTCATGGACCTGGGTTCAAACATCAATACCTGTCTTCGATGGCGATTTTTTTTCACATTTTAGTATTTTCGTTGTAACTTTATTTCTGTGTTTGCGCACAAAGTGATGGTTATACGCTCAATGTGGAGGGAATAATAGTTGTTGCGGGATTGTCTTAACATAACAAATAATTGCTGATAAAATTTGGAGCCCATTTCTCTGCCGTGCTTAGGTTGATTCTTTCACTTCTAAGTGGGATAGTGGAGGGCGATTGCAGTAGCATGAGAAAGGAGAAAACAATATGGGAAAGAACTGGCATTGGCTCGTTCTTGAGCCCGTCGGTAGTATAGGTGCATGAAAATACCACATGTATATTGCTGGTTATGATTCATGTTTAACAATTTCTATTAGCCTCTTCTTGATGGAATGTTATAAATTTCCTATAATTACTGCAGGATGACATAGATAAAATCAGTCTGGTATATGACTCGTTCTTGTCTGAGTTTCCTCTATGCTATGGTTACTGGAAGAAGTATGCTGAACATAAGGCGCGCTTGTGCAGTGTAGAAAATGTTCTTCAAATTTTTGAACGAGCTGTTGAGTCAGCGCCATATTCTGTTGGTCTATGGCTTGAGTATTGTAGCTTTGGTGTTTCATCCTTTGAGAATCCACTTGATGTGTGCAGGTATGGACATGTCAATTAACTTTCAAACACTAAATGAGACCTTTTCTTAATTGCATGTAAATGTTGCTGATTCTGTTATTACCATTGGAGCTAAAACTTTAGTTTGAAAACATGTAATGCATGACTTTTTATGTAGTTGATGTTTCTTATTTTAAGAGTTTTCCTAGCAGTTCCTTCTTCCACCATAGTGCATATATATGTGGTGCACTTGTGTATTTAGCTCTAAGTGAAATATGCATAGAGTGAATTAACTTTATATTTCAAGAGTTGTAATGATTAGGGTAGCTATGGAGAATTTTGCTGGAATACATTGAAGGAAATAATTGATAAAAGGGAAGTACAAAACTTATATCCAAATAATATTCATGGAAAATTCATTTATCCAGTCACTTAGCAGTGACCACATTAGAGCTATGTATATGTATATGGTATGTGTTTAATTCTGATTTTTGTATTTTAAAAGAAGCTAATTTTGTATCACTCTGTCTCCGCCTAGCCTTTAGCCCGATTTATCATGGAATCAGTGAAACCACAAGACACTATTCAGGACACTAGTCAGGACATTGCGGAGACAGATAAGTTGGGGAGGCGATGGTTTGCTGATCTAAGTGTTGAAAACGAGGCAAAATACCTTTATGAATAACTTGGAGAACTTGAACTTCATGCAAAACTAGAAATGTTCCATAGAATGAAAGGATAATGGGATAAGGAGGGAGATAATCACTCTCAGTTGTTCCTTTAGGTGGTCAATGGTATGAAAAGAAATTATTTAAGGAATTGAAAACAAAAATGAGGATGGTAGGTTGATAAGGAAGCATGATGCTGTAGTTGATATTACGTCCTTTTGTGACTTATGAGGACCTCTTTACAGAAGATGGAGGGTCAATATATGTTAACTTGGACTAGAACCCTATCCCCTTAGGAGACAATTCTCATATGGAGATATCCTTTCATGCTAATGAGATTTGGCATGCTGTTTCCTAGGAGTCTGAGGGACATGACGATTGTACATGCCTTTTTCCTGGATCCTGTCAGCGTCCGCAGTCTTCTTCAATGAGAAGATTGTGATTTAGGCACTTTTTGTCAGGCTCGGTGATGTGCTCCTTTCATGTAGGGAAGGCAGATTTTGGATGCAACTCTTATAGCAAATGAAGTAGATGGAGTTAAGAAGGGTATCTTTTTGGGTTGGACTTTGATGAGATTCTTATAATAGAACATGTTATTTGGAAGGTAAAGGTGCCTCATAAGATTTGGGCCTTTGTATGAAGTTTTGGAACTAGATAGGGTTATTATTTACGGTTTGGGTTGTATCGCATGGGATAGGGTTTGCTTACCTAGCTCTACGATCTCGATATCCAGGCGAACTTATAATTAGTTTCTCTAGTAGAGAATACCTTGTCCTCTTTTGTTGTACTTTTCACACTTGTAAATTTATACTTTTTCTATATTAAAAAAAGAGGTGTGTCAGGGATTTCCAAAAAATGTTTTGGACTTTTGGGCGCAAAAGTTTTGGTTCTAGGTGGAAGATGTCAATCCAAGGATGTCTTTTTGTCAGGTTGTTTTGGGTTATGGTGAATGGCAACCCAATAAAAGCTTTGGGCCATTAAGAGTGTTTGAAGCAAGGGTTATCCCCCTTTTCCTTTTTCTTTTGGTGATTGATTGTTTGAGTGATTTGATTTTATGGGTAGGAAAGTGCTCGTGTTGAGGGTATCCTGGCTACAAGTGGGAGGGGACGAGGTATGTTACAGGGCTACAAGTGGGTCTCCCTTTTCCTTTTCACTATTTTATCGCTTTCCTCTAAGTTAGTCAAGTTTGCCCTTTTTCTTTCAGGTTTGGGAGTTGATTTCAATGCTTCAAATAATCTTAGTAAGTCTAGTGTTACAGGGGCTAATGTGGATTCTTCTAATCTTTTAATAGGTACTCATATCTAGCGGTTTCTCGTGTCCACCATCCAGAACCTTCCTCCTACTTATCTCAGAGTTCTTTTTTGGAGATAACCACACAGTTTTTTTTCCCGCCTATTGGTCTTGGAATTCTTTTAGATGATACTCAGACAGAATTCATTTGGGGTCCTGTAGGAGGAAGTCTCTAGGAGGCTGGACAATTGGAAGAGGGTGTAGTTACGTTCGGAAGGTCATATCCTTCTTAGTAAGTCTTAATTTATAGTTTCTCTTTTACTGTCTAATTCAATGGGGTGTTGTTGAAAACTTGGAGAAGCTTATGAGATTTTGGTCTAGGGTGGGGAAAGAGAGAAGAGGTCACCTTGCATAAGCGGGACTAGTTATTGGACCAATGCGGAGGGTGACTCATGATTATGAAGCATGATACAAGAATATCTCTTGGGTGGTATAATGGCTTACGGGTTCCTTTTGCAACCTGGCTTCCTTTGTCCCAAATGACTAAATGCATCTCTAGAGGAATCAACAGGATACTCTTGCAGGTACTCATGCTTCCTACTGTACCCCCTAAAAATTTATCTCACAGATACATTATTTGATTTGTCCCTTTCACAAGTTTTACGGTTGGAGATGGGATTAAAATTGAATTTTGGGAAGATTCTTGGACAAGGAATGATGGTCTTTATCACCTCTCTTCTCTACGTAATGCCCCCAATATCGGGTTCCTTGATGATAATTGCAGTTCTTCTTGGAAGCATCAAGATAGGGAGATTAGCATCTTTTGAATATGCTGGGGATATTGGAGTCTTGTTATTCCATTGGTCGCCAAATAAGAGAGTTATGGTGGACTCTTGTGATATGTTCTCCTGTACATTTTTTTACTAATTTCGCAAAAGGCTCAAAACTCACCCTCTCTATTGGTTCAAGCTTCATTTGGAAGTGAAGGATTTTTCTTGGATAAGATGTCAGGAAATACTAAATACTAATGACAATCTACAATATTCGAAGATAGATAATGCTCTTTCCCTGAATGTGCTTTTTGCCTTTATGCTTGTGAGTGTCACTTGTTCTTGCATTGTTAGTTGACCACCTTTAATTAAAATGTTGTTTGAGGTTGGGTGGTGCACAGTGCACTGGGAACTTTCCGAGAGTCCATTTTGAGACAGCTACTACACATTGGTTTATACATTATAGAGACAATAAGGGTGAAAGCTCTAGTCTCTGGCGATGTGCATGTTTTGCTAACATGTGGGTTTTGTGGATGGAGAGCAATGGCATAATTTTCCCCAAATAGCTTTTTCAATTGCAACTAGTTGTGGCATATTGCCTTTCTTTGGTGTCATGGTGTTAGGACTTTCCTACACTTTTCCTTGGATGATGTACAGCATGACCGGTACACTTTTCCTAAAAATTTTAGATAGAAGAGCTGGTCCTCTATTTTCATACAACATTTTCTCCTTCCATTAATGAAATTTAAGTAAAAGAAATTGCACCAGAAATCCTCTCTTCAAAGACGTGTTCAAACTCATGGGAGGTTTTGTATTGGTTGCTGCAATAGTGAATAAGTATTTGTAGGGAGTTTGACGCCTCGTTGGTGCAATTTTGTATTGTCTTTATTGCCTATAAAATTGATATTGTTGTAATGAGTGGATGGAAGCAGTCCCATTATTATTATTTAGATAAGAGGAATTGTAGTAATAATGCTGTAAAGTAACAGCTCAGAAGGACAAGGTGTCCTCACAAAGAGTTACAATTACAGATTCCCCCAGTTTCTTTGGCAGCTGTCCATTATTCTGAGATGTTCTATTTTTTTTTTTCTTTCTGCAAATTTACATGATGGACTCCTCTCCAACCTTTGAAAATACTCGCGCAACGCAGATACGAAAAACGTGCATGCACGTTTGAATGCTTGATATAAGCTGAAAAGGTTTAAAAGGCCGTATGATGTGCTTCTTGTGATCCTATTATGTACTGAATACCAGTCAATTTCATATGATGAGAAGCGATGACCACTCGCGCAACGCAGATACGAAAAACATGCATGCATGTTTGAATGCTTGATATAAGCTGAAAAGGTTTAAAAGGCCGTATGATGTGCTTCTTGTCATCCTATTATGTACTGAATACCAGTCAATTTCATATGATGAGAAGCGATGACCAAAAAGCATGATGAGAAGCAAAATGCTCAAGGGAGCAATGTCAAAAGTGGAACTCCATGAGCACGATTATTAGTTGCATAGGGAATATGGCATGTTAATGGATTTACTGCATATAATATGTGGAAGTGCATCTGATAGATGTGTTCAGAATTGAACTTTTCATACCAGCGATTTTTGTTTCCAGAGATTGGGATAAAAAATTATGCCTCCAGTTTTTTTTTCTATGTGGTTGTTGCTGCATCTTTTCTAATCTTTATGAGGTAAATTGGTTCCTTGAGTAGTGATTTTTTGTCAATTTAAACTTCTTTTGTCATGCAGATTATTTGAGAGAGGACTGTCATTTATTGGAAAAGATTACCTGTGCTATAATTTATGGGATAAATATATCGAATTTGAGTTTTCTAAGCAACATTGGAATTCCTTGGCAAATATCTATATCCAGACTTTGAAATTCCCAACCAAGAAGTTGCATCAATATTATGAAAGGTATGTCTCAGTAGATAGACGAGTTGCACCTCTTTGTTTATTATTACCATTAATACATATCATCTACCTGTCTTCATGGCTTCATGTTCAAAGGTTTATAATTGAAATTAACTTGATTTGGATGGAAAACGGGTAATGGGTTCTGTAATACTGATTCTATGTCAGCTTCGCTGCTCACTCATGCATACATGGCACAAGCTTACATATGTATTCTTATGTTCTTTGTCCTTTTAGTAACAATACTGAGTTTCTTTGAGATTTTTGTAGTTTGAAAAGCGGTAAGGACTAAGGCAACTGAGTTGAAAATGAGTTTATTGCAGATATAAATTGATTAAGCATGGTTTAATTTCAGTCACCAGCAAGTTGCTCATGATAGTCCATTGGGGTATCTTGCTCTTTCTTCAGTTGTTTGGGGATAAAAGGTTCACCATTAATTATATTGACATCAAATGGAAAAAGAAACATCAAGAACTTAAACTAGGAAAACCCTGAGGGGGTAGCTCAGCTGTTAAGACTTCTGAGATGTATTCTAGAGGTCCCAGGTTCGAGTCCCCTCAGGGCCACTGGAGGTTTTCCTGGTCGTTAACTTCAGGGCCCATGGGAGTAGTTAAGCAAAGCTTGGACACCCATGTTATCTAAAGAAAGATCTTAAACTAGGAAAAACAAATATTATAATCAGTGAAGCAACCTGGCCTCATAAAACAGAAAACATCACCTTCACTTCCTCAACTCCCCTGAAATTGTCCCCACTTTTAAGGCAAAGTGAAATTTGTGGTAAGGAAAGAAATGCCTTTCTCTCGTCATCCTGAGGTAGCAAGCCATGCATGCTTTCTGCAAGTGGCGATGTCCACAATTTTTCCCGTCACCCACAGCATTAAATATAGAAAATCCTCTGCAAGAAAATTTAGCATGTGTGGTTTTCTATATTGTATTCTTAATTTCTTATGCTGTAGCCTGGTAGCAATGTAATTCATGGAGAGCCTGAATCATATGAACATTATTGCTTAAAAGGTGATGAATCTTAGATTTTCCTCAAAGCAAGCGTTAGTTTGGAAGCTTTTCTTTTTCTTTTCTATTGGCGATTATTCAAGTAAATCAAATGGTCCCTCAGAAACAGAATCATATATATATATATATATATATATATATATATATATTTATTTACTGTGGCAATCAACTTTTCTATTAGAGACTTCTTTTAAAGCATGAAAACCATTAGCTTTGGAATAGTGTGTGATTGCATATCAATCTAGATGCAGTTAATGATATTTTACAGCCATTATAATTTGCAAGTGTTCAGTTAGTCAGTTGTATATGAAATAGCTGCTACTGCTCCTATCCATGATACGTCTTTGTATAAGAGCTTGCACCTTATTGAATTTGCATTTTCATATGGTACTCAGTTACAGGAAATTGGTTTCTATTTGGGAAGAGGAGATGGGATGTCAGGGATGTTCATGCAGCATGCAGTTCGAAAATGAAATAAATGATGAAAATAAGACATCTGAAGATGCTGAAATAGCTCATATCATCAGTGACTTGCTTGATCCATCTGCTAGATCTAAAGCATTACTGAAGTATATATCTATTGGAGAGCGCTTATATCGAAGAGCATGTGACTGGGATGCAGAAGTACAAAAATTTGAGCAGAACATTCGTAGGCCATATTTTCATGTGAAGCCACTTGATCATAATCAGTTACAGAATTGGCATCGGTACTTAGATCTCGTTGAGATGAAAGGTGATTTTGACTGGGTAAATGACTAAACTCTATGGATTTCAGGTCTTTTCTTTTGTTTGAAAATGTCTAACTAAGCTCAGCTTTCTCATCATAGGTCGTGAAACTTTATGAAAGATGCTTAATTTCTTGTGCGAATTACCCTGAGTTCTGGATGCGTTATGTAGATTACATGGAATCTAAGGGAGGAAGAGAGATAGCTTCTGATGCTGTAGAGCGAGCAACAAACATCTTTTTGAAGGTATGATCTGTAACAAACATCTTCTGATGCCTTATCCTCTTTTTTGTAATATATGTCCTCATATGCCATCATTGAATTTTGGTGTTTCTATTGTGTTTTCTTTGAGATAGGAAAATTTTATACTAGAGCAAGTCTTGTGTAAGACCAACTCACAGAAAAACACTTTCTAGAAATGTATAGGTCACTTATTATGAGTCGTGACCCCTATTTCACTAAAACCTGACCCTCGTCTCACCAAAAGTCACAAAAAGACCGTTATAAACAAGTTTTTGTGTTTATACTAAGTGGAGCGAAATCCTATTATTTCAATGCCAGAAGATAAAAAGCTCTAAGAGTAATCAAACAAGATGAGCAAGCAAATTTGTTTATAAATCTGTTCCTCGCATCCTAGAAACTCCCAGCACGCATCTGTATTCCAGGCTGATGCTAGAAAAAGTGGAAAACAACTAACAACTGCAGAAAAGTCAACGCCATTCACCTATCCTGACAAAACAGGACCCTACTTTCTGAGTTTCTGTCCATAAGTGTCAAAGGATTTCAAAGAATGCATTTCTTGCAAATATTTCACTCATCACCATGGTTCGAAATCTCTGTATCAGTCCCGGTCGCGGGAACGATCGCGACGTTGTGGAAGTGGACTGATACCAATGACGCATATCAGATTGCATTTGTCGCTGCCTGAATTTTGGCATTGGCCATGTATCAGCTGTATTGATCAATTATCAGCCATTTTGTAGCCGTGTATTGGTCGTATCGAACACCCCATTACGTACCAGGATATTGTGTATCGGTAGCCTCAAAAACCGTTACGTCGCCTACCAGGCACCAGCCTGTATTTTGATAACTGATACGCGATATTATCGGGAATTCCTAATATTACCATGTCCGGTTCTTTGGTTCTGCTTGTCTAGCATCCCGCTCTATTATCTTTCGCTTTTTAGGATTCCTGTGAGCGTGGCTAACAGACTTGAAAGGCTGATGCGAGATTTCTTGTGGTCAGGGGCTTCTGCGGGTAAGAGAGACCACCTTGTTAGTTGGGACTTAGTGTGCAGGCCCAAGGCTGAGGGAGGTCTGGGTTTCGGGCGGTTGGTATCCAAGAGCATTTCACTTGTGCGGAAATGGTTGTGGCGCTTCCCTTTGAAACCTGAGTCCCTATGGCACTGAGTTATCGGGAGCAAGTACGGTCTTCTACAGAATGGATGGGACGCTCATGCCGACTCTTCTGTCTCTCATGCCTGCCCCTAGAAACTCATCTCTCAGGTATCCTCCTTTTACTTTCCTTTGGTCAGGTATAGATTGGGAAATGGTCTTCGGGTTCAGTCCTGGGAGGATTTTGGGGATGGGGACTCCTCTTTCTCTTCCAGATATCTTCGGGTTTTCCAGCTCTCTACTTTCCATGACTCACCTGTTGCTGTGTTCTTTTCTGTCAGCAACGGTACGTGTGATTTGCAACTTCGGGGAGCTCCTTTTGATTGGGATTGGGGGAACTCACTTCTTTGCTGAGTGTTTTAGACACCATTCATTTTGCGGCCACTGGCGACTCTCCGGTTTGGACAGGAGACTCCTGAGGGGCCTTCTCTTGCAAATCCTTCCTCCATCATCTCAGCCTCCCCTCTCATAACCCCCCTTTTCCTTTAGCCAAACTCATTTAGGAAGTTGAAGGCTCCTCTCAAAGTGCGGGCCTTTGTGTGGACTATGGCACTGGGTAAGGTGAACACCCATGACATGTTACAGCGGCGGAGACCGCGTTGGTCTATTTCCTCGGATATTTGTGTGCTCTATAACCAGGCTAGCTAGTCTTTCTCGCATGGGTTGGATCATGGGTTGTTTCAATACTGCTTGTTACTCTGTTGTGGTTAATGGCCTCCCTAGGAGTTGGTTTTATGCATCTAAGGGTGCAAGGTGATCCCTTATCCCCTTTCCTTATCACTCTTGTGGTCAATATTCTTTGTAGGATGGTTCTGAGAGGGGCTAACAGTAGAGGGGGACCAGGTGGTGAGGTTACAGTTTGCAGTTCCTCTCTCTTTCTTCTGGACGACCTTGCTTCTTTTAAGAACGCCTTACCTCTAATTTATGCTTTTGAGTCTATTTCAAGTGTGCTGGTTAACCTGTCCTCGAGTGGTATTGCAGTGATAAATGTGGATCACTCGAGTTTCAATCTCTATGCTTCCCTTCATTGGCCCTTCACTTACCTGGGGGTACCTCTTTCTTTTTCTTTTTTCTTTTTTGTGTGTGGGGGCGGGGCGGGGCGGGGGGATTTCTGTCTGTCTGAGTAAGTGACCAAATGTTGGAAGCATTGTTATTTCTATTTCAGGGGTGGCATCTACCCTTATTTAGTCTCGTCAGTCTTCCATCCCGTCATACTTCCTTTCCATTTTCAAGGCGCCTCACGTCTTGCTAAGGAAGTTACAACATATCATAAGTGAGATATGGAACCGGAAACAACTTGGTTGCTTGGGAGAGTGTGTAAGCCTAAGGAGATGGGAGGGCTCGGGCATGTTGTATGGTAATTTGGTGTTCAAAAGCATTCCTCGGCTGGTAAGTGGCTCTGGCGGTTCCCTTAGAACCAGACTATGTTTGGCCTATGAACTTGAACTGAACGGTTGGGATGCTTGCTTATGGTGGTGGTGGTATCTGTCCAGCCTTTCTTTCTCTTCACTGCATGCCTATATTTCACTTTTAAACTTTGATGGCGTTTCTGCCTTGTTGGAAATTTCACTTCACAAGAACTGTGGATGGGAGGGAGGTTGATGAGCGTTCTGATCTGCTTCCCATGCTTGATTCATTTACTTACAATGTCGGGTTAGTGACAATTCAGGGATTGTTTCTAGACTTTCTACTAAGTCCTTTATCCAGCACTTGACCACCACTCCACATAACTCGTCGATTGCCCTTAGCTCTACTCTTTGCAGTGCCACAGTTCCCTTGAATGTTCGGGCTATCTTCTGGACTGCCGTTCTGAATAGAGTTATCTTCAACAATCTGCGATAGAGACCGAGGCCTTACAATATGATCTCACGAGACATGTCAGCGTGATGTTAATAGGTGGTAAGACTTAATAAGCATCTCTTTTCTGGTAGCGGTTATTTGAACTCTTTGGAGAATGCGGGTTTGTCCTGTCTTTTTTTATGATGATATTCCATGATGCTTATTGGGCCTTGGACTCAGAGAGAGAAGGGAGGGGGGGAGATTATCATGTACATCTTTCACATGGATGTTGCAGGAGCATATGCATATTCCATAATGCTGAACCATTATCTTTCTAATGATTTATACTTTCTCTTGCTCTTGGAATTATTGCTATTTTTTTATCACTTTTTTATTTTTATAATTGACATTTTATTTATTTTTGTTGACAGAAAAAGAGCCTTTACCATAGCAATCCCCTTATTTTCAGTAGCTTGTACTCTTAAGTGTAAAGAAGTTGCAGCAAGATATTTTTCTTTTCATAGTATCATGTAAACCTAGAATTATATACTAAGGTGGTGTTTGGCCTAGCTTGTGATGACCTTCTGGATGGCAGCGCAGAGCTGGATGTAATTCCTGTTCAAATCCACCAGCTTGAGGTTTGCTGGGGAATCTAACTATACAGTACTTCTAACTAACTTTGCTGGAAGAGACGAGCAAAAAAAACTAACTTTGCTGGAAGTAAGTTGCTGAGATATAGGTGAATTTAATCTCTTTTTTCTATTAAGAAACAAGATAGGTTCTCATCCCACTGAACCTGGTTGCTTACTTCTTATTCTTTAGGAACTTTTCACTAGAATGCTTATACATAACTGGAGGTTTTATGGACCTGCTCATATGTGCTTTGCAGAATGCCCCTGAAATTCATCTTTTCAGTGCTTGGTTTAAGGAGAAAACAGGTGACGTTGACGGTGTACAAGCAGCATATCAACTGTGTGACCAAAATTCTGAATCCTATTTCATTGATATTGTTAGAAGGAAAGCTAATATGGAAAGACGCCAGGTATGTAGACAACGGTATTTGCTAGGTTGTCAAATTATCTACACTAAAGGCAAACATAGGTTAATGCCTGAATTGTCAGGGAAACTGTGTTGCAGCATCTAATATTTACAAGGAAGCACTTGATTTGGCTGCAGAAAAGAGACCTGACACACTACCAATGCTATATGTGCATTATGCACATCTTCAATATATGGTAAGTAATTCTTAATTACTTCAGTTTAACAGCCCAGTGTATATCATTTACACATAAATATTTACGATGATAGTAGCAAAACAATTTTGTTTTTTTTCTTCTCATTCCGTCCCTACGGTTAGTGTGTTAATTGCTATCCCCAATTATATGGAGTATCGAGGATTTGTCTTGCATATTTCTATCTCTACCAGACAAGTCTCACAGGGATAAGGCCGCTTACAACCGACCCCCTCTTATCCTGCCTAGGAGGGAGCCTCTTTGGAGGCACTGGGGTGATGTTGATGTTTTGGTTATTGAAACTATGTAATTGCAATTATATCTGTTGAAGACTTGAATTGGTGGAAATATGCATTCTGTAGCATGCCATAACCATGCCCAGACTGAGGTCTCAAGATTTTAGGCCTGACAAGAACCACCCTTTCGGTGTTTTGCTGATGTATCTTGTCTGAAGGGACTCCTGGGTATCTGCCAGCTTTAAAATGAGAATTTTTATTATTATTATTTTTTGATAGGAAGCTTTAAACTGAGTGTTAGCTGTGGGAGGAAACTAACTGAGGGCCTGGCCCACGTGAGGATATTGATCCCGAACTTGTCTTAGTTCCTTGAACACCTTGAGCAGTTTGGGGGGGGGGGGTTCAACATGCTTTCCCGTATGAGCTTTAATGCGGGTTATATTCATTTTCCACGAGTTTGTGAGCACTTATGTTTACACCCCACGGGCTTCACCTGACTACAAGCATGTCTTTCTTACGTCTCACCTTCCTCCACTAAAAAACTTAATTCTCATTGCTGCTTAGTTCTTGAAATTCTACACTTTCCTCTGTTGCTCCCCTCATGATCAAAATGGATTTTTATCATTATCTTACTATTCCTGCAGTGCATTGATACAGTGGCTTTAGCTTCGGCCAAATGATGAGTAGATGAATGAGAGATGTTTGGTATATCTCAGCTGTTGAATGAGTGGCTGAGATATGTCCTATTTTCAATACCTTTCCGGCTTTTCATACAGAAATATTGCTCTTTATAGATGGACAGTAGATTTCTGTGGTTGAAGATTCTTTCAGAATATATGTGAGTAAAATAATCTGGAGTAGGTGTTGTTTGGCATTTTTGGGGATGTGTGGGATGATCCTTCTAGGAGAAGAGGATTTTGTGGCACAATGCTATTCTTGCGATATTTTGGTGTCTTTGGCTGGAAAGGAATGCCCGGGACTTTGACGGGGGGACCATGTCGGCTGTTCTGCTGTGGGATAGGTCAGGTATCTTGAATCTTTGTGGCCTAGAGCTGTAAGGGGCATTTAGCAGTTGTACTATTGCTACTATCATCGGAGCTGGCCTAAACTGTAGTTAGCTCTTTCGTAAACATCTTGGCCTCCTTGTACTTTTGATACTTCATTATATATATACTTTCTTCTTTATCCAAAAAAGAAAAACTGAGAGTAAAAAAATCTGGTTTGTTCCCTGAGTCATATTTGGAAGAGATTAACAGAAAAGATCCAAAGGCCAAAGCTAACAATCCATGAGGGTTTGTTATATTTTAATCATTATTTTTCAACTTTCAACTACTCTCCTAACCATGGGCTCCATTGCAAACTTTCTTCTGTTTTGCTAAACTTATCTGCGTACTTTGATGATGCTGCTTGCTGTGTGACTCTTCTACATAGTATCACATAATATACCGTACAGGTACGGAAACACAGTTTGCTGACTAAGTTGGGCAGTGAACTGGGGAGATGTTCAGTGAATGGTGTTACCATTACATGGTATGCCTATTTGGGAATACAATTCCTAGGGGGCTGAGCAAGTTATGTAACAGTAACTGTAACACTGCTTCTACATTCGTTCTTTTTGTTCCATAACTGTATAATAATCCTATAAATGCTTTTGATTTTCTTGCGTTCTATATTATAGATTACGAACAAGGTTGAGGCAACCAGAGAGGTTTTGCTAAATGGCATTCAACGTACGCCTAATTCCAAAGTACTCCTCAAGGTATATCTTCTGGATGCCATATTCTAATGTTTGTAGTTTTATTGAACTAGCGTCTGGGGAAGTGAGAAAAGGACATTGTTGCATTATTGAGGTCAATGATGGAGGGTTGGAGATACCTCTAGGACATCAGATAGAGCACTGTTGGTGAAGAGGTCATGCCCATGCAATGTTGGTGAAGAGGTCATGGCCATGGGCCATTTGGAGATTAATCATCTCACTGCTACTATGGAAATGAACTTTTGCACTAGTAATTGACACTCGTAATCCTATGTTACAGGAACTTATACTCTTTGCATTGATGCACGACGGAGCTTTACAAGTGGACACTGTAGATTCTATTATGACTAAGGCCCTTACCACCCCTGGGTCAGATCTTTCTGGAGATCGGAGCAGTAAAGAATGGGAGGACATATCAAGACTATATTTAGAGGTTGTTCTTTCCACTCTATATTCCTAAATTTGCCGCTGGTCTTGAGGCTTTGTAGCAAAAATTTTCTTGATAAATTTGAAATTCCCATCTTCTTTAATTGCTAAATATTCCCCCCTAAGTGGCGCTTATTCTCTCTCATTTCATTAATAAAATAAATTACAAAAATTTTAAATAGTGTTTCGAACCCTTAGTGGCGGTTTAAAGATCTTGATCTTTGAAAGGGAAAATTGAATATAATTTCATGGATATGCCCTTTGTGCACTGCGTAACAGCTTAGTATACACGATTAAAACCTATATTACTCGAACAGTCCATCATGGGTTTCACACTAGACACCCCAATCTAGGCCAAAAACATGGGCAAGGTGATACTTGGACACATACCAGACTTGACACTAGATCATGTTTGATGTGTTCAGGACAATGTTCCCTTAGGGTTAAGTCTGGTGATCAACACAATCAGAAGATCTATCGATCCTTTCTGGATGATGCTTTTTTATCATTGCCCTTGAATATAAGTTTATATACAGTGAAAACTGTTATGTATTTGTGATGGTTATAGTTTTCTTTTCTTTTTTTTTTGATAAGCAAAAAAAAACTCTTCTAAGAGTATATAGAAAAAAAAAAGACTATTTTGGGAAATCAAAATGTGAAATAGACTTGTATAATAAGAATTATATATTTGAACTAGAAAGCAATCAATTTTTTAGATAAAGAAAAAGTATGTATAAAAAAGTTTCCAAATGTTATAGCAAAAGGAGGGCAAGTTGTCCTCCAAAAGTGTCTAGTTACAAATCAAAGCGGTCCAGTTATGCTGGACTTGAGTAACAGAATAATCTCTAAATGCCCCCGAAGCTCTAGCCCACAACGACGTTAGATAGGTGACCTTATCCCACTACAGTTCAGCCGGAATTGCCAACAGTTCAGCTAGAAAGCGATAAATTTAAACTCGGAATCTTGGTTGTTGTACTCTATGACAAACTTATTTCATTGTTTTTCTTTTTCTTTTCTACAATACTTTATTTGTCCAACAATACTAGAAGAGGGTTACACCAATTTCTACATTTGGAGTTCTTTTAATGTATTTTTGGAAGTGTCCATGTATTTGGACATGTATCCATGCTGGACACTTCTGACTGAGTACTCGCGACCACTTTTATTTATGACCTTTCTACTTACTTATATTTGTATTCGTGAAAGATTTTAAAGTATTTTGGTCACCATTTACATGGGACTCTCATGATGGGCTTAACAAGCTATAACCAAGAAATCGATAGACAAGCAGGATTTTTTTTTCCTATATTCTTTATTGTTTTGTTTTTCTACTTATTCCCTGAATACTACAAAAAATCTCATGCATGTATTACCTACAGTTCTCTCATTGATTTTTAAATTGTGATGATGACAGTTTGTTGATTTTTGTGGAAGCATCCATGATCTTAGGAGGGCATGGAATCGTCATGTAAAATTGTTTCCACATTCAGTCAGAGATCAATGTTCCTTTAAGAAGCCTGCTAAAGCTGGTCTCCTTTGGAAGATGATTACTGAGGGGAGACCAGGTAGTCTCAGCCCTTGTCCTCAAAATTCTTTGGAGAAGCATGGCAAAGATCATTTGATTGAGCTGCCGCCTCAAGAGGAGAAACTACTAGGGGCAAACAATATTGATCAATCCGAGCAGGCTAATCATTGCCAGGAACAGCTTGAAGATGGTCATGGCAGTCCAAATGATTTAGAGCTGGTGCCTTCAGAGATCACTGAGTCGTCTATAAAGGATACATGTGAAGCAAGTGAGCTTAGTGAACAAGTTGGATATCAAGCTGCTGATGACAGAACCCTTGTGGAGGTTGTCGAGGACTCTAAGTCAAATAGCATTAAGCAAGAGCAGGAGCAGGTGCAGAAGTTTCAGCCAGAAAAGCCATTTTCATTGCATGTTCTTTCCATAAATCCTCGGGATGATGATTCTCAACCTATAATTGCATCGCCCTCTCCAGGAATGGACCCTCCTGGAGAACCTTCTCTCTCAAATGAAAATACACCAGCAAATGGCCACAATATCGATGAAGTTCCATCAGTAGCTGGCCCCTTAAGTCCTCGGGATAATAATACTGCTGAAAGATGCAATGAGTCTCCTCCTCCCTCCTCTATACTCAGCCAAAAGAATCTCCTTCCAGCAGTATCACCACGTCGTCCTTTTGACAGGGAAGTGAATTGGCGTAGACTCAACCCCTCTGGTAAAGGCCGCCCATATGCTTCTCCTGGCAATTCAGAAGAGCGATTGGAGAGGTCACTTTCTCCGAGAAGACGCAATTCTCAAGGGTATTTAGATGACCGACGCCATAGAGAGCGTTCTCTTTCTCCACGACGACACAATTCTCGTCGGCACTCAGAAGACCGCTGGCATCGAGATAGACGTTATCGTCGTTTTAACCGGTATCAAGATAATTCACGAGGTCACAGAGATGGAAGAATGCAGAATCATAATCAAGTGGTTGTTGCCAATGCAATGCAAATACCAAATGCCCAACAGAAGACTTTGGGTTTTGCATCACAGACCCAGCTTCCTGTACAACCCATTGCTTATACTCAAGCTCAGACAACGCAGTGTCCACCGCCTAATAACGACCAATTTGGAAATGTGCAGAGTAGCCAGTTGTACAATCAGATGTGGCAATATTATTACTACAATCAACAGCAGCAACAGCAGCTTCTCCTGCAACAGCCACTTTGTCAGCAGCAACAACTGCAACAGATTCAACCTCAGCAGCAGCTGCAGCAACAGATACCAAGTCCATCACCACAACAAATGCAAGATCCTCAGCAGCCACAACAGATACAACCTCATCAGCAACAGCTTCTACACTTACCGTATCAGCAACAGCAGTTGTATCAAATGCCACCATTCCAACAGCAAAACCAGCAGCAGCAACCGAATGAGCAGCAACAATCTAAGGAGCAGCAATTGCAATTGCAGCAACAGATGCTGCTTCTGCAACAGCTACCATATCAGCAGCTACAGCTGCAGCAACAGCAGGCACAAATTCAGCAGCAACAGCAAGTACAAATTCAGCAGCAACAGCAAGTACAAGTTCAGCAACAACCCCAACTTCTGCAGCAACAACCACCACAAGTTCTGCAGCAACAACCACCACAAGTTCTGCAGCAACAACCACAGGTCCAACAGGAAGAAGTGGATTTACAGCAGCAGCAGCAGCAAGCGTATCAGTACCAGCAACTTCAGCAACAACAGTACCTACTCTACCTTCAGCAGCTGCAGCAGTATCAGCAGTCACAGCAGCAGGCAGGACTAAGACAAGACCAGCAGTCATTGCAGCAACAACAGTATCCTGTGAAACAAGAGGAACAAGAAGTTTCGCCAGAGATACAGCATAGAGATGACAAGTCACAATCTCAGCAAGGTGATGGTTCATCCCAAGTTGGCTCAGGAAGCAGCAGTCAGTATCAACAGGTGTTTTAACTGATTTCTTCCTTATCATACTCCATATATTATGTCTGATTTAATGCTTTCCTTTTGATGAGATTCTGTAGATTAAATCAGTCAGGGTGGTTGAAGTTTAAAATCCTATGGCATAAGAGTCTGAACAACCTTGACATGTATGCGGTCAAAATAATTATTCCTGTTCCTCTCTAGACTGACTAGGGTTCTTTATTCTGCTAAGTTTCAAGGTAGAGGTGCTTGAACTTGTGATTCTCACCATATTGTAGCTTCCCTCCATGTCTTATGAACTGCCCATTCCTTTCCTTTTTTCTTTTTTGTTTTTTTTCTTTCCCTTTTAAGACTTTTCCGACATGGGGTATTACAGATTAACCTTTGGCACATCAGGAACTATTGTGCATGCTGGATATCAGAGGTTTCCCAGTAGTATGACTAGTTTCTGAAATTGAGAACAGAATTCCTTTTGAACTAGGCAATCGTTGAGTGAACTGCCCCTTCCTTTCGCTTATCGGGAATGGTTCAATCTTGACCTGTTCCCACTCAAATTAACTTAAGGATTTGTCTGGCAAAATGGCTGCACTGGTGGACATGGAATGAGATGTGCACGCTAGGCTTTGAGTTATAGATATTATTGCCACTATGCTGGATGTCCGACTTTTTTCTCAACAGTGTCTGATACGAAGATATTAGAATTTTCTTTGACTAGATAATAAAGGAGTGAAGTTCCTGTTATCAAGAGTGCAACCTGGAAGGAATGGTCATAATGGAGAGAAGATATTTATACATATCTTCAGACTCGTGTGTATATCAGTCACCTTTTATTCTCCGTTGGTATGTGTAGCATTTAAGACTTGGTATCTCTTGCTTCCTTTCTACTAGAGAGCGGTTAATGTGAATTTCCATCTCATGCTTTTAACCTTAGGTTCCTTTGAATCAATGTTACTCAGACTCTGGGATAATGATCGGGTTTGGGTGTGAATCCAAGGATCAGACTCATATATCTTAAGGAATTCTTTTCTTGTTTTTGGTCTAATTTGAAATATCCAACAGGACCAACACCAAGTGCCATATTGATGTGAAGAGTTTGAGTAACATTTCGTGGAATTACTTTTAAGGTCTTGAACATTTTTGCTTGATAGTATTTTCCTGGGTATTTTGAGATAGGATTTGCCCATTCATTGATCTTATTCTTTGAAATCCTGGCATGTACAACAAAAAGGTAATGGAAAATCCTGACAGCTTGGGTAATTTTGTTGACGTAGTGTAACCCAAAGATGGGTTTTGGGATTTGGTTTCCAGAAACGTTCTTTTTGTGGGAAGGTAGTTTGGCAGCTCCTTTGGAAACCAAACTCCTTGTGGCAGAGGGGGTCAAGAGTAAGCCAGTACGTATTACACTAGAGAAATAGATTGGACACTTTGGCTGAGCTTCACTGTAGAGAACAAATAGAACACTGCTGGTGGAACATATAATGTGGAGTGACCAAATGGAAAGAGTGTGGGACAATAGACGGACCGTCTTCAATCATCTGGGACAAAATGGTACTTTGCTGGATCTGCAATTGGTTTAATTCTACACTTGATTTGTGAGTTTTTACGTAATACCAGCTTCACAACTCCTACTTATAAATGAATATGAATGACTACTCAACTGTAACAAAACCGAAACAATTCTAACCCCTACACTTGAGTCTTATTCTCCTTTATAAAGAATACCTAATTGCTCAGTCTTCACTGTCACTAGACCGCCTTAATGCATTTCTAGTAAATTAGAAGTGACAAGTAAAGAGTAATCAGTCTACTTTTATTTGGACAATGTTTTGGAAATTATAATTTTTTTTTCCTGCTAAAAAACTGCTATAATGTTCTTTTTATCTGACTGGAGACTTGCTGTAGTGAACTAAAAATTTCATAAAATCAAATGAATACCATAATTGATCATGTAACTTTAATCATCAAAAAAAAAAAAAAAAAACTGATCATGTAACTTATAATATCAACAACGAAAAAAAGAAGAGAAAAAAATATCATGTGACTGAGCTTTCCTCCATCTGTAGAATTGGGTTCTTTATAAATATGGGGATGTTTGCAGACGTGTCATAGCATAGATTTCTTTTGTAATAATCTAATTCAATTCTTAACATCAACAGGATCGAGGAGTAGAACGTAGTCATACATCTGCTTCTGGAGCTGCTGCATTGCCTCAACCCCAAGATGAACTGCCTGAAATTGAAGGAACAGATCAGTAATGCTTCAGTTGAAATAGGGTAATGTCTAACTGTACCAACAAGATCTTAATTCTTGTTGCTGCTCACAATGTAGGTATCCTAATTTTAACTTTTTTGAATGTGTACAACTGTTATTGTTTCCAGATAACAATTGTTGTATATCACTGTTCACTAGAGAACTTTGACCTTTGGATAGTTTCTATCTGCTTGTTGATAGTAGTATTAGCTGTAATGTTGGTTGATACTGTCATTGCTCGTCGTTAAGTATATATGATGTTCAGAGTAAAGAATTAAGGATTGTCAACCCCACTTCTCCTCTCCTTAGCTCAAGGAGTTGATAGTTCTTGACAAATGAGAATAAACTTGTTGTCTCACTGCTTATGTTTTTTTACTGTGCATAGCTGTGTAGGGAGGGAGGAATGGTCGGAGACCGACAAAGACAATATAAATTCCATTATCAGTACAACCCTCTACGAACTTTTTACCAGTTAGTTTCTTCGAGTGTGTGACCTTCAATACCTTTAAGTTTCATGTTCAAGAACAGTTAGGGGTAAGGCTGCGTACATCTGGACCTCCCCAGACTCCGCCCTCGGCGGGACATTTACTGGGTTGTTGTTGTTGTTGTTCAAGAACAGTAGAAGCCTCAATAAACTTCTTAACTAGTTAGCGAGACCACTAGTAAAGAGCCTCTCTCTCCCATACAGTTTTCTTGCAGTCTTATTCTAATTTTGTTAATGTCATATATTTGGACTGTTTGGAAGATTGATGTAGTTTTCTTCTTGCTGTGGCTCTTCTATTGTCAACAAACTTGTAGAAATATTGTCGATTATTCCACGTTGATTTCTATAGGTTATGTCTGGATGCTGTAGTTTAGGTTATCCTTTCAACAGCAGTGTGTCAAATGTACAACAATCTTAAAGGTTACTGCACATTATACACTTGCCCATTTGCAGTCTTCAGTTGGGTGTTTCAATAGCATGAAAGTGAGTCATTGTGCTGCAAGAGAGACTTTTATTTTTGATTTTTTTGGGTAGGAAATAATGCATATGAATCAAATTTAGGTAAATAAGTCTGAGACCATAGTTGTATCTACATCCAAAACATTAATAGCCGCCTCCTCAAGTTGTGAAATACGGTTTGGAGAAGGGTCTATTAACAAAATTAAGAGCAAATCGTATGTCAGACCAATTTATAGAAAAAAAGGGGGTCACTATTTAGAAATGCGTAGGTCACTTATTATGAGCAGTGACCCTTATTTCACTATAAAGTGACTCTCGTCTCACCAAAAGTTAGTAAATTGCAATAAGATCATCTCAAACAAGTTTTTGTGCAAAATTAATTGTTCAAAAGTATTGTCACTACATCTAGCTTCCTTTGCTAACACATCAGCAACTCGGTTCTTTCATCTTGGTTCGAGCTGGGGATCTTGGCATTATCAATACTCCTACGTGTTTCCCTGGAATCCATTACCACATATATTAGTGGGCTTTTATCAAAATCTGTTGAATTAGCTAGGTCCACTGCTTTCATTGAAACACTAGAGAATAGAGATAACAATGTTCCTCCAATCTTTCTGCTTGGCCCACTCTAATGCAGCAACTAAGGTTTTCAGTTCTGCCTGTAGTGCTGAAGGTGGTGTTGTTTTTTAATCTGTGCAAATCCTCTTTGCCATATTCCTGCGTGATCCCTACAAAGACTGCAATGTCCTGTACATCCAGTATTTCTATTTTCCATCTTAAAGGAGGCATCCACATTAATCTTTAGAAACCCTACTGGTGGAAGATCCCAGCAAGGCAGGATACTGCTTGGCTGAGAATTTGTATTTGAAGAGTGGGGTGAAGGGTTTTGGATTTTTGGGGGTGTTCGGGAGCTGAAAAACTCTCAGGCTTGGCTGATTATCCTGATTTTGAGAAGGTGAGCTGGTTAAGAAGTACCATGAAATAACATTTCCCGTGGCAGGTCAAGATTTGTTTTATTGTTCCTAGGCTTAGAGTTATCATTTATCCAGGACAAGACTTCCACTGCCTTGGGATAATCTCTGAGAGCATGAATGTTGTTCTAAGAGCTTCCAGCACAAGACGGGCAAGAGTCAGAAAATCAACACATTTCCTTGTAAACAGGATGATTGTGTGTCGCAGTTTGTCTCTCCAAGCAAGCCATAAAAAGAATTGAATTTTTGGTGCACGTTTAAAATTCCAAATGCTTTCACAGATCACGTCATCACATAACAAATTATCCTTAGACTCAGATAAGATTCACAAGCATTAGACATGCAAAATTTTTCCTCCCTACAGAAACTACTCATATTAAAATCCATGTAGTTTCTGTTGGGATTGGGAACACGGGCGAATGCTTCCAGGACATCAGTGAGGAGACTAGGGGAAATAAAATCTAATCTTCATATGCCATCAACAACGCGGTCTACAACAGACAAATTTGTCTCATCAGAAAAAAAAAAAAAAAAAAAAAAAAAAAAAAAAAGGTCATTGGACCAGATCTCTCAGAATTTCCATAGAATGCCAGTTATCAAACCAGAAGGATATACTAATTCCATTCCCAATAAGCCATCTCATGCTATCATAAAAAAGGTCTCAACATTTCCCTATGTCTTGCCAAATATGCGAGCTACTACCAAAAGGAGTGTTTTTGGACTTGCCAAGCACATACTTTGTGGAGAAGAGTCTTAGCTAGAAGAGAGTTAGGCTAATTGTGGAGTTTACAACACAGTTTTGCCAAGTGTGCCACATTCATAACTCTATTATTCTTAATTCCCAACCCCCAACATGTTTAGGCATGGTACAAATCTTTCCAATTGACCAAGTGGAGTTTCTTTTGGTCATTTGTATCACCCCACAGAAAATTGCACGCTATTTTGTCAAGTTCTATGAAGGTAGAGCAAGGGAGGTGCAGGCATGGCATGAAGTAGTTTGGAATGGAGTTCATGAGAGAATTTGATTTCTTAAGTTCTGTTTGTATTCAAATTTATTGGTCTGAATAATAAAACTGTACCGGAACTAAATTAGTAGGCTTGCAAGTTGCAATAGGGAGAATATATGTGACGAGAAAAAAAAAAAAAAAGTTACGAAACATCTTAGTATATGAATTAAAGTGGAAATTGTATGAAGATGAAAAGAACATGGATTTATTTATCCAGTAATGTTATAAGTCTTCCCTGGTGACAAAGATTTTTTGTCATCACTTACTAATAAAAGGGTATTTTTGAAAGGAAACTAAAAGAGTATATCAAGAACAGGAAATTAGAGACTCATTTTAGTATCTCCACTAGAGACTTATAATCTATAAATCGTTATCTCTAACTATGTTTAAAGTGTACCACTAGAGACTCAATGCACAAGCCTTATAATTATATTTCGCATCACACGAGTAAGCTACCCACCAAATAGATCAAGCATTGTCCATGGAAACATTTGTCACTTTATATCCCCATAGAAGGGGGACATATTTTGTACTTCGAAATCACAATTAACTTTAGCCCACACTTTAGGGTTCACATAGTATAAGTAAACATGATACGGAGACCTTATTGGAAGTTGAGCACTAATTGCAAAAGTTCAATATTTGGATTATAGAAATGGAGTAATCCAAAGACGATCGTCTAACCCAAGAATGGGTGCACCGTGCACAACTACACATGTAGTAACTACTAACTAGCAACCATTATGCACCAAATGCACAGTCTCATACCAGCAGGATGTTCGAGACATTCCTGAATGGGACGCTAGAATCAGTGAATCACCAAGCATAGAAAGATAATTGAAAGGTTACATAAACGCTTATTTCGCCACTGAAAGCAACAATAAACAAAACCATTTGAAAAAATCCAGCTCAATCTAATTTACATCCACAATTTACAAAACAGTGGCCACAGGCATTTGGGTACAAAAAAGTCGTAAGCGAAGAGGGAACGAGGTGATGAAAGGAATAGCATCTCAGTTTCTCTGTACGAAGTTAGACACAGCTCAATGATTAGAGGGTGTGAAATAACAACTAGAAAAATTGAAGTAGAGAAAAAGACCAAAAGAAAAAAGAACGTGCTAACAGCCCTCAGCTTTATGACAGGTTAGCCTCAGCGTTTAACTCTGCGTGCCTATTAATAATTCCAACAAGCAGCCAATCCATTACATAACCTGCAATAAGGCATGCGAGATAGTAAACTGCAAACAAATTGTACTTTTTGACATAAACCTTCCAACTTACAGAGATTACTGGTTTCTGCAGCTGAAGGATTACGGATTGTCTTGCGTAACTTCATCAGAAAATGAACCCCAGTCAAAATTTTCAGACTAAGCGAGACATTGACAACCTACACCTCTAAAACAAACTGATTTGACATGGACTGGAGAAACTTTACATATAAATGACTCCTAAAAGTTTGGCAGATACAAATACAATCCTATGACATAGCTACGTGATACTGCATTCATAGAACTCTAGGTCTTGTAGATCAAGTGGTGCAATAAACTTTTATCACAGTTATTTTCAGAAATTGAACTCCCCCATGGAAGAAAAAACAGCTTACATAACTAGAGAAGTCCTCCTTTGCTTTCAACAGATAAGAAGAGCACCATCGCTTCCCCGCCACAGGACCTTGAAGCAAGTAAACAACAAATTCTCGCTAAAAATTCATAGTCAGCTTAGCAAACAGTAAGATATCTGTATTGCTATAGAAGTGCCACAAACCTTGCCAACTATAAGCCCTTAACATTGACATGGCAACCTCAACAGCACATATACCTCACTCAGGCATGAAGGTTTTTAGTCATGCATTTTCTCAGGTGCCTTGACACCTTTGATCACTTCCTGTAAGCTGCAAGCTACCAATCTAATTGTTCCATTTGAGAGTGTTTGTCTTTCAACAAATTATCTGCCAATTGCATCTCCCATCCACAGGGATGAACAGTAAATTTATCGACTAAGTGCAGCAGAAAAAATGACGCCCCTTTAACGTCAGAACTCAGAAATATACTAACAAAGGGAAACAAATTAGAGAGCTCAGAGCCTCAGACATGTAACTAGATATCTATCTTTTGAAACACTTAAGAGACAAGTGAAAACCACCGTCCAACAGAAACAGCAACCTAGTCAACTAATCCTTAAAACTTAAAATCTCTCAGAAACAACTTTTCAAGCTCTTCGGTTCTGCTCTCCCCAAGAATTAAACAAACTTCAAGGAATCTGTATTTACAACCATGATCCGCAGTGTTAAAGTGCACTTTCTCCAGACGAAACAGCAATCTCTCTCGAGAATACTTCAAAAGCTCGATCAAAACGAGTATTTAACTAGTCATAATCTGTGGTCCTAAAACCAATTATAGCCTGATCCTCAATTAACTTAATCTCAATACGGTTCATGTCTCTTCCGTGTCTATTTTTCTAAGAAATAATATAGCATTAATGAAAAGACATTTAGGGATCAATGGCATGAACTAACATGCAGACGGGGAAATAAAACACTAATTTTCTAAAAGCATCACAAAACATCCAACAGAACCACCTATGACCCAGTAGAGTAGTAGTACTCCTTGCTTCCTGAAAATCGCAGAGCTACTAGCAGAGTAGCAGCTGCACACAACTAAGTTAGCTATACACAAGGTGTATATTACACCCCCTTGTCCCCCTTTTTTTGTGTCTATCTTTCTCATCTCCCCCTTTTCCCCCCCTTTTCACCATACCCATATTACCCCCTGAAATCCCAAGGAGCAAGGGGCAAATTTGTCCTTCCACTCACAGGGAACAAGAGAGTGTAATATACACTGCACAACATAATGATTTGATATAAAACCTAAAAGTAATACTGACGAGAGTTTGAAAATAGAGTTCCTCGTTAGTGTTATTTTGGTTCACTTATTTTGGGTAAAATTACCAGCTCATCTGAAAAAGGACAATTGATCCCTAATAAGACTTTGGGCTTCACATTTCACGCAATGCAAACATATCTACCTGCTTGGGTCTTAGTGAAGATAAAGGTCTAGAGGCCTGGTTGGAATGATGTTCTTCCTAATCGTATTAGAGCCAAAATGAAGATGTAAGCACCACAGAAGGCAAGGGTGTCAAAGAAAAATCTTGAATGCCATAACTGGCGTAAAGTTGTCGTACAACAGCCATTCCTTGAGTGGAGCAAACAAAGGGCTATGATGGAAACACGTCTTGAAAGGATATCCAGTTATTTGATGGGCCTTGCCAGGATCTTTGGAGTCTCAGTGGGAGAAATCTAACATCCCTAGAGTTTACTCATAAGTCCTACTATAAAGGATTGGCAGGGATGAGGCTGGGCTATCAATACAGCTAGTGACATTTATATGACCATAAACCCACGTATTGAAGTTCAACTGATGGTCATTTTACATGAATCAAAAGTTCATCATCAGCAGGTCTCTATCACACTTTGATGATAAACATGATCCTCATACAGGTTAAAGCCTCTCAAATAGCATTTTAGACCTTCAGTCTTAACCTAATGACATGCTTCATATATCAATAGTTCAATAAAGGATTCATTTAGTCGAATAAACACAATGATACAAAGCATCAGCAGCAGTAATTATCTAAATTCCTTTAGAGGATGAATTCCAATATGTTAACTATTATTAACCTACCATTATTACCAATTCTTTCATGGCTGGTTATATTTAGACTCGAGTTCTCTTTGCAAAGTCTCATCTCTTAATGGTATTAGAATTCCAAAATTAGTGGCCTACTGCTGAAAGTCTCGTATATGTACTATAGAGCTGCTTCATCTACATGTAGCAATTAATTCCTTGAGAGGAATATTTCCATATGTGGTGACAAAACATGTGGCTTATGAATTAGGCTGTTTGGCGTGTTTAGGTTTGCCCTCTAGTGTGGTGGAGTTCTTGCAGATGTTTTTTGCGGGTTTTGAGGTGGGAAAGAGAACAAACTTTTGTGCCACAACATCGTCTTTGGCTCTTTGCAATTCTATGGTGCCTATGTCTTGAGAGGATTGCACAACTTTCCCATGGGGCTATTTTTCAGCTAAGATGCTGAGCATAGGTCATTACTTAGCTTCATTTGGTCCTGACCCGTTTTTAAAGTGCACTGATCCAACCCAACCCAGCCTGTTACCCACGTCTAATATTTGTGGTCTAGGGGCCTAGCTTATGAATCGAGGACATCTTGTCCTCGAATGATGTACTTTTAAAGCTTATAAATCTATACTTTCTATTTATCTTTAAAAAATTCATTTAGATGAATATGCAGAGCAGTTAAAATATCACATCAAAAACAATTTCCAAGTATTTTTAAGCACGCTTCTTTTTTTCTTTTTTTCCCTTTTTTTTTTGGTATCACTAAGAAGTAAGAATGAAGCGCAGGAGATCACTCATACAGATCTTTCAAAGGAATAAGAATATATGTAAACCAATACAGGTGCAACAACATTAGCAACATCCTTTCTACATCTTGTTCTCCCACTTCTTACCTTTTTCCTTTCTCTGTTTTTCTTTTTTCTTTTTCGGTAGGCAGCGGGGGAGGGGGGTCATTGGTTAAGACAAACATGTCCTTTCTACCCACAATTAACTCCCATTCAACGTGTCTCCCCTCATCCCCTCCTCCTAACTTCGCTTCGTTATTGTCCCTTTTCCCTTCCATTTCTTCCCCATCACCTACATGACTACATCCTCCATGTTTCTTGCCCCATTACTTTTGTTGTTTCTTTTTCTTACTTCACTCTTTCATCTCTTTTCTTTTCTTTTCTTTTCAGAGAGAGTGGGGTTGTGTTACTGTAGAAACCCCAATGCATGGTATAGAAACCTGGAGGGCAGTTTTTTCAGGTTTTAAGCTATAATGACCATCAGATATTTGGTTAAGCATGTATAGCTATTATAGATTAAAATATTACTTGACTTGCTCCTATCAGTCGTTTTTTTCACATTAACCTGAGATACAAATTTGTTCATGAATCTTTCAACATGTCTCAAAAGTATTATCTAGTGGATATGTCTACGACTGATTGCAAAAGGATGTCCGGCTCACAGAAGACTGAACTAAGAACACTGACAAATCATTTACAAATTCATGCGTAATAATAGCATCTTCATCTGTACAAGAAAAATCATCATAGATGTTCCTGGGACTACCTTGGGCATAAATATATATAACACTGTCAGCAGATAGCCAGGAGCAGAAAATAAAGAAGACAAACAGCAGACCTACCTCAAGCAGAGAAACTAGTTACTTTATGAAATTTATAGCTAGAACGATGTATAGGAATGGCGCATCTGACTGGTTGCTTTCTTTTGCAAAAATGGATTGGTGAAAGAGTTAATCAGTGG
Source organism: Tetragonia tetragonoides (assembly GCA_038025085.1). NCBI lineage: Eukaryota > Viridiplantae > Streptophyta > Magnoliopsida > Caryophyllales > Aizoaceae > Tetragonia > Tetragonia tetragonoides. The sequence goes on along the minus strand of CM076148.1, from coordinate 10,348,902 downwards.
TAAACTCTAGATAAAAAGAGAGAACAGGGGGCTTTATTCCTTGTTACCGAATCTCTTAGCAATAAGTGGACGCACATCGTCAGCATCAGCCAAAATCTCCAGGAAGGAAATCAATGAGATTAGCTCATTATCTGATGGGTCATCAAACCAACTCTTTATTGGAATTCCATTATTGACTTGTAACCTGAAAACCTGATAGCATGACAGAAATAACGTCTCAAAAACAATGAACATTTAGAAACGTTGTTTGCAATCATGACTCGACTTTCTTTTCTCTCTCTCTCTCTCCCTCTCTGTCTCTTCTGCATTAATTGACAAATACTATCAGATTCTATGACGACTTTCCAAATAAATAAATAAAATCCTTAAGACTTAAAGAGTACTATCTTTCTGGATGACTGCAAAAGCTGAGGCCTCAACTGCGATAAAATGAGAAGCTAATACATGAAAGCCCGCAAGCCCAGAACACCCAGCGGGTCCGCCTCACCTTGACATGAGAGAACAAAACCTTTTCACTTCTATGTTGTCAGGTTTAACTAGCAGCACATCCAAGTAGTACAAGAGGAATATTCCACCAACTATGATCCTCTCAACTAATATTTAATTATGTGGGCTTCAGAAAACTTCAAAAACTCGTAGCAATAATGTAAACATCAAATAAAAATCAAAGAGAGGGAGTAGTAAGATATAGTCTAAGACAACAAAATTGACGGGAGAAAGTGGACCAGGAAGTACCTGAGGAGAGTTATCTACTATCACAACCTTAGCAAGATCAAGACCCAAGACCGTTAAGTCTTTAGTATAACTGCCATCAGAAAATATGCATGATTCACGATAAGCTCGACCAGAGATAAGCTTCCCATCAGGATCCAATACGTCTAAAAGCTGTTCTGCATAAATGCTTTGACTCGCAGTGAAGACAACAACTTCAAACATCTCCGCAACTCTTTTCAGGAACGTACGAAGGTGCGGTCTTTCTTTTACATATACAGAGTGCTCTTTCATGTTGAAGAAAACTGTAAAGGTAAAATCTGCATCCTCACAATGCTCTAGTGTACTATGGACAAGGGTTTCTGCAATAAATGAAAGCAATTGTCAACAATGTACGGAAAGAAGTGTCAAAAGTCAATAGATTGCTATCCAGACAGAATATTCTGTCAACTGCGAGAGACATCTAGATCTCTCAATGAAACAAGAAAGATGAGACCAGATGCGAATTACTATCACATATAACCGCCACTATCCAAGTACATAGCACATATGTCGGTGGATCTCATTCATATTTTTTGTGTGGATAAGTTCCTGATGTCAACAGACTATTCTTTGGGTTGTACCTCTTTAAACTCCCCCCTCCCCCATCCCAAATGGGAAAAGAAACAGGATCTGTCAAAATATAACTGAGTGGTAGAACAAGTTGGCTAGGAAATTTGCAAACTTGGCCATAAAGTATATGCAGGCTTAAAACGTATCTATAAAAACGTACGAGCATTAATAACAGGTACAGTTCACATATTCAAAATAGAACTATGCTTACTCTAAACGCTCAAACATGCCAGTGGTAATAAATGGCAGGAGTACCAACAGATATGGAATATTCCATTTTAACATAATATCTACCAATTTTACCAACCGTGACTTCACAATCTCTAAGCATGAGTATCTTGGTTGAAAATTTTGAACACTGTTGTGCATTTATTTGTTCAAACAAAAGGTTTCTGTAAATAGTGCTCATTTCCAAGTGTAGCACTTCTAGCAGGTCCAATCAATACTCTGTAGAGGTTCTTTTTAATAATTCCACTGTTATAACTGCAGTCATCTCTGCTGTTAAGAGGACAATGTCTCCTCCTGTTGCATTTCTGATACTTATGACTACATATGCTTTTTCTTGTCTAAAAAGGAAAAAGCAACAGTAGATGGTGAAGTTCATACATCCTCAACCTTATAAACTCTTTATCCGCTCTTCCCCCTACCTAAGAGAGAATGCTCCATTGCCTTTTTTTCATCTTATTTATAGTACTTTTAGTCAGAGATATATATGTATATATGTTAATATTGGCCAAATATAAGAACTTATTAGTCCAATTTGTCTTCCATATCAACAAGCAAAAACTTCAATAAAGGTCCATGTGAGAAAATTAACATCTCCAACCACGTTATGCAACATCAATATCAAACATTGGCCCAGAACCTCCAAAGAGGCTCCCGCCTAGGCAGAGTGAAGGCAGGGTCACCCGGTCAGGTCTACGCAATCTTATCCCTGTCAAAAGAGAGAGGTTGTTTCCGTTTGGCCTTGGATACCTCATGATTATGCAACACAGCAAAATATAATACAAAAGCAAAAGCAGAAATATTATGAAGATCAAAATAAAAAGAAGATTTTCACCGTCTAAATCAAGTACTAAAGTAATGTGCTTGCTGTCCCGTGATTCTTTTGGCAAAATAGTAGGCCGACCATCTGGCGCAACATCTGATAAATCAGGCAAGTTTCTAATAAAGGAGTGCGGATCAAAATATTGTGCTTCATCTGAGTCCACATAAGGTCTGGGATCAGCTTCTTGATCACTTGGACGAATCTGGTGAATCGCTAACAAAAAGCTAGAATTATCACAATCCGCCCTTGCTTCTTCAGATGGTTGAACATCGAGTGTTTGGCTTGAATCCATAGCATCGTCAAGGAAAGGCAAAGTCATACGTTCAGTAACATCAAAGAAGATGTTGGACTCTGCAGTATCATATTCAGGAAATATAATTGTCTCAGCAATGTCATCACACATAGAACTCCCATCAAATGGTAAACCTGCAAGAACCATGTCTGAAACATAGAAATCTGATATGTTGCAAGTTTGGTGGTCAGATGAGCTTCCACTATTACCATCACTTTCATCAACAGTCATCAAACAGAATGGATCTTGATCAATATCGGTTCCTGTGTAGAAGAAAAAAACACCAAAGCACATTGTAAATCACTAGAAACTGGAGATGAATTGGGGGATGCACAAGAGCAAGAAAGCATTCAGAGGAGTCAAGGTTGTGCTACCTGCATTATCACAAGAGTTTGGTACATTACGAACATCAATTTGACCAAACGTAGGTGAGAAAATTGTCTCATAGTTAGTGGAGCATGAGACTGTGGGCAACTCCTGCAAAAAAAAAAAAAAAAAAAAGAGAAGTGAAATAAGTATTTGTGTGAAACACAGTAAGAAAGTACTGGTAGAAACGGATTCTGCTTTAAGAAAAAAATAATAAATTATTCTCGCGTGGCGCGCCATGTATCTCTCATATTTGATAGTGATGAAACTAGATGAAGAAACCATATAGTGCACAAACTTAGTAATAGCAAAGCCATTAAAGGAAAAAGGGAAATACGCAAGTACGAGAAGTAGGCTCTCAGTACCCAAGGCAACAGCACAGTTCATCCTGTTTATCTAAGGGCTCTAAATCACTGTTTCTCATGAGTATGAACTTATGAAGCAACCCAAGAAGAATAATCAATAAATGAGCCAAATGTTACTCATAATGTAAGTACAAAGAGTTGTTCCAACAGGTATCTCAGTTCAAGCAAACCCTTCATTTGAGAGATAATCTTTCACAAAATGTGCACAAAATCAAGCTGAATCACTTGAACAGGCTTACAAACATTTAAATATATTTTGAATCGAACTTAAGAGCCATGTGCATAGAAAGTTCGCTGAGCTTGCATCCATGGCCTGTTGCTAATGAAATTTGTACAAACACACACCCTTGCGCATGTGCGCACTCAAATGTTATGTACTTAGAGCTCAAGCCAAACCCAAACCTTATTAAGAAGAAGAAGTTGAGCCAGTAGGTTAGCTGAATCCTTCCAACTATTCAACTATCCAACTATTAAAGACCCTACTTTGGAAATAGTAAGAAGAAATTTAGGGGGGCACAGAATCAGGTAAAAACACCCCCAAATCTGAGATGCCAAACATGGTAAGAATTTGGAGCTAGAAACAACAAATCCTATTCCCATGAAGGAAAGATTTGTACATATAAATTATATTAGCCTTCACTATCAGGATTTCCGCAGATCCTAAAGCCACTCTTTTCTCTCAAAACAATTATATATTTTGGGTGTGACAGCTAAGTAAGGTTAGAAAATAACTGATAGGGAAAGATTCAATGACGTGGAAAATCCCAAAAGGTTTATCACTTAAAATTATGAAATTAGAAGGATACAGAAGAAAAATACTCAATTATTTCACAGGATCTAGTCATATTCTATAAAATAAAATTACTGTGTTATCCCTGCAAATAGAGAGCAGCAGCAGCACAGACATGAGGCTTATACCAAAGTGACTTTGATGGAGGGGTGCTAGATGCATGCAGCCTTACCCAAACTTCTGTAAAGAGGCTGTTTTATAACTTAAACCTCTATGACCTCCTGTCGATAAAGAGACACAACACCGCACTAAAACTCACCCTGTATTCCTAGTATTACTCGTAAATCTAAATACTACAGTTGCAAGTCTATATCTACAGTAATATTCAGATTCAAGAAAGAATAAAGTTTTGTTCAATAACGTCCATAAAAACAATTTCAGAAATTAACCAGAACTATATTCTTAGCACAGTTTCCTGGGTCTCGAGTGAGAAGTTCATAAGATGCAACTAGAGAACCAGACAGCAAGTTTACTGGGAAAATTTGGAAATGGTAGAATTGCAAAGCTTGCTAAGTAGTTATTCGTTTTTGTGGTCATTCTAAACACCTAGCACTTATCTCCACACGTGTAAGCAGAGAGCCTCTGCATCTACATGCCAATTGCTTAACACATGCAACATAGGCCTTGGCCATTTCTTAGGAAAAAGATCTAAAGTAAAGTAAAATGAAGTAAGAGGTAGTTTAAGATACTTCAAAATCTATGCTCAAGCTTACAAATAAATGCATACTAGCATCAAGAAGGAACTAGTTAGCATTTTTATACAAAACTTCAGACTATGAAATTACCATCCCCTCAATTATTGCAGAGTCGCCTAAAGATGCGGGTAGCTGCTTCAATTGGATGTCTCCACCAAGAGAATCCTCAGAGTTAATAGCTTCAATTGTTTCAGTGTGATGGATATTTAATTCACTGCTTGGGGATACTGCACGAATGACAAAGAAGTGCCCATGAGAAGTTTTAACATATATTCATTAGCAGCTGAAATTGATTAAAAAGCAGAGTAACTTGACATTCTTTTGCTTATTGCCAATTTTTAACATTTCTTTACCTGAAAATTTTCATCCTGATTACAACTTTAAACTGCAGAAATTTAGGTAGCTCTATATCCTGGGCCAAAAATCTATTAGATATTGAGTTTCATAATCAAGCTTCACCACTGCATATTCCACCCTCTGGGGGTACACCAAAGTCACTAGATTAAGTTAGGCCTAAAAGGAAATGGAAACCCTTCTTTATGTTGAACTATAGGTGTTTTTAAAATGTTGTTTCTATATACGTCCCGCCAATTTGATATATCTTACCCAACCCCAACCCGCATCCTTCTCTTGCTCCCCTTTTAATCGTCTACTGGACTAAGCACTCATTTACTATTGCCAAACTGATCTATTTCTTTTCCTAAATCAGTTCAGCTTTCCTGAATAAAGAGCATCTATTATCCATTGAATCTGCAATTCAAAGACAGGGAGAACTTCTGGGAACTTTTAAACATTAGTTGGGAGCTTAAAAGAGGACGATAAAAGAATCTTTCCCGATAGCAAATAAATGTTCAGCACTTCCTTCCGAAGTTATCTGAAGTTAGTTTTATAAGCGGGCAACACTTTTGGTCTTACTTCAATGAATTCCTGATTAACAAAGAAAGCAAATACATGCACTAAGGCTCTGCCAATGCTTACCATCCTCGCAGCTATGACAACAATGGTCAGCTTCAACTTCAACTGCTAACTGAGAAATCTTGATATGGGAGCATGATCTCTTAGCAATTGTACTTGACTTCTGACAAACGCGCAGACAATTTTTCTCTCTCAAACAACACATGCTTGACTTCTTCATTCTCAGTGATGGCATTTGATCTATGCTTGTATTCTTCACCACAATCTTTCCTTGTAAGCATCAGCGGGGAAGTACAACCCCTCAAACAGATGCAATCAGCAACAGCAAACTGCAAAAAGACAATCATCACAACTATTAGCAAATCTAGAAATGAAGTAGGCAATTCACAGACAAGTTAATGGAGATGAAATGTACATCTGGCAGAACTTTCTACCAGATTCTTCAAGTAGCTAAACCATATATGCTAGTTCCTTTCCACGTGTCCATTTAATTAACTAGATCTTAAGTTCAGTAAAGGTAAAAGCAATTTTTTACTTCATTTAAATCAATTCTCATCATACTTTTGGACCACCATATTGTATAGAAACATGTAAGTTCAAAGCCATCCTGCCAGTGCTACGCCAATATATTAAAAGAACACTTTTCAAATAATATCCATGGTAAAATAGGCTTCATATATGGATATAAACATCTAGAAATCGAGATGTAAAGCCAGGTAGGAACCCAATAACTCAATAACTGACACCAATTTTGCATGTCGAATGGCATGGTTCAACTCTGACCTCTCTAAATAGGCTATACCCCTCTCCATTTTGAATGCCCATGTCCTCAAATAAGGGTATCAAGGGAGACCATGTCTCAAGTATCATAAAGAGATGTACACTACATACTTTTTTATTTTAAGATAAGAAATTTTTTTATTAATCAATCAATTGGAAGAATACAAAGAGAGGACAAGGAGTCCTCAAAAGATTAAAAAGAAATCTATAACTCCCCCCAATGAAGTTGAACAAAGGTCAGTGGAACACCCTTGAAAGCCCCAGCTGCCTTCGCCCAAAGAGAAGCCAAGTAAACAACATGATCCCAAACACAGTCGACAGACTTTCCAGAAGCGGAAAAGACCCTCGAATTCCGCTCCAGCCATATACACCACAGGATGGCCATACAAGCACACCTCCGCCATAACTTACCCTCTCTCCCCCTCCCACCAGCAAGAAACCGCATTTGCAGAAACTGCGCCACTGTAGCCGGAGTGGCAAAAGGCTCACCCCCTGTCAACCTACCCCACAACATCCTAGCAAACTCACACAACACAAACAGGTGCAAGCTGTTCTCACAATCGTGACGGCACATAACACACACACTCGGAGACAAACACCAACCACGCCTCCGCCGCTGCAACATGTCATGCGTATTCACCCTATCTAACACCAAAGTCCACACGAAGGCGCGCACCTTCAGAGGAACCTTCGACTTCCAGATAAAAGTAGCAAGGGGGAAATGGGGGAACTGAGATGGCAGACTAAGCCGATGCAAGAAAGACTTGCAGGAGATGTACACTACATACTATTCTGAGGGTATCCCTATAAACTTAGTTTACACTTATAAGCAAGTTTACCGATATCATAGCTTACAGATCTATCAAACAAAAACAAAATTGGATTTCTAATAGATGTAAAATTTGAGCAAAAACTAGAACAGGTAACGACATGCAGATCAATAGTCAGAAAAAAGGCGAGCGGAGCAAATTCAACTGAAAACGTCGTTCAACTGATATTTATGGGGGAAAAGAAAAAAGAAGTCGCAAAATCAAACTCGATCTCCTTTACTTAATCTAATGAACAAACCAATGTTTACTTTAAATCCAACCCAAGCATAACTAAATACGCCAAGCAGAAAAGCAGATCAACAAGTAAACTCCAATCATTACAGATTCCCTAAAACCCTGGAAACTTAAACCCAAACCGCAAAACCCCAAACAACAAAAAATTACAATAATAAACTCACAAATTGCACTAAATTCAACCAGCCTGAACTAACTAGACTAACCAGAATGAATAGTATATGAGCAATTAATACATTTACACACACACAAAAAAAAAAAAAAGGAACAAAAGAAACCACAAGCCTATAATTGAGCAACTTACAAACATAAAACCCTACAAACAAGCAACAGCTAGTAGGACTAAGTTACCATAAAATCAACGAGATATACAGCCAAAGTTGAACAAAAATAAAAATGAAAATGAAACTTAATAAATGAGCAACCCATAAACATAAAACCCTACAAACAAGCAACCAAAAACTCCCAGCTACTGATCTTACCAAAAAAAAAAAAAACTCCCAGCTACTGAACTACCACAAAAATCTACAAAACCCACAACCAAAATTGAACACCAGAACTCAAACAAATCAAGTTCAAAATGCAAGAAAAAAAAACAAAAAGAAAAAAAAAACAACCAGAACTTAAAAAATCAAATCAATTGACCAACTATAAGCACAACCATAAAATCAACGAAATAAACAACTTTCTAAGTATAACAAAACCAAAATTGAACACAATAATCGAATAAATCAAGTTCAGAAAGCAAGAAAAAGAACTTAATCAAATTAAGCAAGTAAAAAAATTGGTAAAAAAACACCATGAAATAAAGTTTGAGTTTACCTCCGTTGAAATTGAAATTTTCTCTCTCTCCTGTTTTTTCTTTTTAGCAGGAGTCTGAAAGAGGAGAGAGAGTTGGGGTTTGTTTGGGGTGAAGAAAAACAAAACAAAAACTTGGAAAGAAAAAGCTGGTACCGTTCGTCAGGTGAAGCCTTGACTTTGAGGAGAGAGAAAAAGAGAGAGAGAGTACACGAACGGTGAGGATGCGATCATTGGGTAAAGGGTGTTATCTAGTAGGATTGTGACACGGTATTGTTTTAACAGGTCAGCGGTTGTTCCTTGACACGTGCTGGTTCGCGGAAAGAGAGGAGGAGAGAGAAAATGAGAGATGAGAAAAGCGGCTTCTTTCTATTCACAGCTTACAAAAGCCAGCGAGAAGTACACTCACCTGGTTTGGCGCGTGTGTTGCAAACACTTATCTAGCTTAGCTTGGTTTTAGTTTAGTTGCTTGCTTTGGTTTGTTTTGTTATTGGATTTATTTATGTATAGTAGCTTGTGATTCTGATTTGGTCTGCTCATAAGAAGTAATTGATGTGTAAACATTTGGTGTGGGTGTAATCTTTAGGGTTAATCTAAACTGAATTAAATTGAGTATTATCAAGTATTATTGAACTGAATTGAACTAGATACACACACCAATGTGTACATGGTGGTCTTCAACTGCTCACTATTGGTATTCCTATGGTGGTCCTTATTTAATCCCACTTAGTGATGAGCTTAATGCATATTTCTCACTTCGCTTTTCTTGTAATTGTCGTTGATATGATCCTATCAAACTATTTTCTTTCTCTGTATAATGATATCAATTTGCTTTAAATATGCTTTAGCTTACTATATTAGTATACAAATCATCCTGTTTGATCAGTCTGTTGTCATTAGACTGGTAATACTGATCCGGACTCAATAACCCGACCTGAATAACCCGACTTGTGACCCGATTCAACCCGAATAGCAAGACCCGAAATTGAACCGAAAATCCGAAACAACCCGATCCGAACCGAACCAACCCGAAATTAGCAGATCCGATATGACCCGTACCCAAATCTGATCCAAACTGAAACCGACCCAATCCGAATAACCCGAAAAGACCCGAACTGAACAAAACCCGAAATTTTGTGACCCAAACCAACCCGAACCCGAACCGAAAATGATAATATATTATTTTATTTATTATTATTTATTTATTTATTTATTTTTATTTATTGAGTTTAATTAATTAATTAATTTATTTATTTGTTAGTGTTTTAAAAATAGTGAAATTGATATATTTTAAAACATTGTGATTACATTCACCTATTAAAATATCTATTTATTTAATCAATTTAAATATTTGTAGCCCTATAATAGTAATGCAATCAGGAAAAATTGTACTAAAATCGAACTTGAAAAAAAATTGTGACTAAAATCTGTCCGACCCATATCTAACCCGAGTCGAACCGAACCCAATATATACCCAGACCGAATCGACCCGAACCCGAATCGAATATAGTGCGTGATAACCCAGTTCTACTCGAACCGGATTGACCCGACCCGACCCGCAACCGACCCGAAAACAACATGAACCGAATCAACCCGAGCCCAAATATACCCGACCTGACCCGAACCCAAACCAAAACTAGAGATAATCCGAATCAGACCGAACCGAAATGACCCGACCCGAATAACCCGTTTGCCAGGTCTAGTTGTCATTCATTAAGTTTTCTTATGGATTTCTCTCTTGGCATTTTTACTCTTATCGATTTCTCTAGTTTTTTTTTTCTTTTTGGGATAGATTTCTTTAATGTTTGGTCAAGTGGGTGGACTAGAACTTGGCATTTTATAAGATGAAATATTTGTAGTCAGAGCGATTGTCAAGATATTAGATAAGTCAATAGCATTGGTGTTGTGTAGGTTGAAGCTTCTCTCTTCGAAAAATGAGTTAGAACTTTCTTTCTTTTTTTTTTTTTTTTTTTGAGAGAGGTATAGGAGTCTTTCATTCATAGAAAAGTCATACGGCATCTACATCGAAAATAATCCTGACATATACTAAATCAATTTCAACAATAACAAATCTGCTAACAAAACAATTAAGTAGAATACTCGAGCACGACTCCCAACATGCATAGTAACCATGTGCTTCCTTTGATACTTATCTTTAACGAAAGTGGAGATCTTCACCACAAGTAACATAATTATTTGCTCATAAAGCGTTGTATGATACCATCGATCTTGTGTATATCAGGTCCCCGAATTCATAATTATTTCTACTAAATCGCACAATAGACGAAAAAAAGATCCTATAAAAAGGAAAAATATAAAAATCTCTAAGAAGTCCACAAAAGAGAGAGATAATGTATTCCACTTAAAGAACAAAAACTAAAAATCAAGGTAAAAAGAGGTGGAAAATATGAATCACAAGGCGGGAATGACTTAAATCGACCCTCCCGACTTGAAAATTTGTCCTAACAAATGCTAGGGTTTGAGAGAAGAAGATAAGAGGCTAAGAAAAGGGTTTAAAGCGACTCTCTTCCTTAAATGAGTTAAAACTTAGAAGTGCCTATAAGCTTATTTATAACAACCCATGATGATAAATGGAAGCTACTGGAAAAAATTGTACTTGATCAATCTAGCCTAAAATCCTTTCAATCAAATAAATGTGCATGGATCATCAACTAAATCCAAAAAAAAGATTTTTTAATTCAAGTGAGCCTCAGTCTAACTCAAATTAGTTCACCTAAATTTAATTTAGTTAAATTATATACGGTATAATTTAGTTTATGTAAATACTTTTACTTAAGTTTTTAGAATTTTAATAGAAATTCATGATGGAAAGGGTAAAATGAAGTAGCTTTTAAAATATATATAGCTAAAAAGTCTCAGAATGCAAGGCTATTTTTTAATTTTTTTTGATAAGGAATGTAAAGCTATTTTTAGTACAAACGGTTAGTTTTTTAATACAAGTTATAGGAGTTAATTTCTTCAACAGTCAACACTAAGCGGTTTATCATAAAATTTTCAATTTGCAACCACAATTATTGCTACTTTATTCGCTTTTTCATAACAACTTTCAACTATTTTTTATTAATTTAATTCTTTCCTCTTTCAACATCTCACAGTTATAGCATACTTTTGCCAAACATAGCCTAAATGTACTGCTTTTATTTTTTTTGTGAGGGGGGGGGGATATACCACTATGTAATTCACCTTGAGTAGGCTTTGGATGTGTTTCTTACACTTTTTTAGAATCGGTTCATTTCAGTTTAGAATACTTCAGTTCATTTCAATTTAGAGTACTTCACTTCAATTAACGTACTTTTTCTCTTACATATTACAATTCCATTTATTGGAGCTCAATTCAGTTGGAAAAGAAAACTTTCATAGATAAAGAAAACAAGCTTTGTTTCAAATTAACTTTGACTGAGCTAATTGACAAGCTCTATTTTTATTTTGTTGGTAATGAGAAATATTATTGATCAACAAAAAAAAAAAAAAAAAAAAAAAAAAAAAAGTATGTCAAGCGCACTATAAGGGAATAACACGAAATAAAATGCCAAAATAGCATAGACACTCATAACTAAAACCTCAACTCTCATGTGAAGTAAGATCTAAACGTCTAAACTTACATCCCGTAAAAGAAATCAGACACCTTATCAAAAGTGGCCACAAGACCCTAGACAACAACAACAACAAACAACCAATAAGGAAAATCATTTTTTGTACATGGCGAAAATATTCTTAAAGTAGGACGGACCAAATATACACACTCTATCCTATTGTGATGAAAATGAATTCGGATGACTTTATTCTCAAGTTGATTTTTCCATCCTTGTGGAATTGATACATCCTCCTAAAATAAATTTCGATCTCTATGACATCTAGGCCTTGTTTGGCAATTGACTGATGTCATTAGTTGTTGGCTGTTGGCTGTTGGCTGGTAGCTGGTGGTCGATGGCTGGTATTATTAGCTGATTTGACCGGCTGGTAATATTGCATATCTGGAAAGAGATGTTTGGTAACATTGGCTGGTAACATTAGCTGATCATGTGTAAAATGACTAATAAGGACATTCATTTGATTGAGGAATTAGATGGCATAAAAGTAAATAATTGCAAGTTGAACTACTATATCATTGGACTACATTAATGCCACCGATCAATACCCATAAGTCAACCTCCTTGGTTTTTCAAAAGTTGGCTTGTGGGAACCCAAAAGCCAATCTCACAAACTAACATCCAAACACCAATATTAGATGGTGGACTGGTCAAACATCCAATTTTGCCAAAAGCCACCCCACAAGCCAACATCCAAACACCCCCTGTCATCTACCAAGCTAGATAGACGCTTAAGGCTAGTTTACTTGCTTGCAATCAAATGCAATGCAGTGCAACTAGAGCTGGCAAATACTGACCCAACAAATGACCGACCCGAACCCGACCTGCTACAGACCCGACCGAAACCCGACCCGAAAAGGTTCAGACCTGAAATGACCCGACCCGTTTTGACTAGACCTGGCAAATAGGTCATTTGGGTCGAATTCGAGTCGGGTCGTTTCGGTTAGGTTTGATTCGGTTTATCTTTAATTTCGGTTTGGGTTCGAGTCGAGTATATTTGGGCTCGAGTTGATTCGGTTCATGTTGCTTTTGGGTCGGTTGCGGGTCGGGTCGGGTCAATCCTGTTCGGGCCATATGGGATCGGGTTGAACTGGGTAATCACGCATTGTACTTGGTTCGGGTTCGGGTCGGTTCGGTGCGGGTATATTTGGGTTCGGGTCATGTTGTTTTGGGTCAGATATGGGTCGGACAGATTTCAGTCACAATTTTTTTTCAAGTTCGATTTTAGTACAATTTTCCCTGATCGCATTACAACATTTTGAGTTCGAGTACAAGTCAGGTCAACATTAGAATGATTGCATGTTGTTTTCAATCAATATCTCATCACAATGTTGGGAGTCACATATTTCAAAGTGCACAATTAAATTGGGACGGAAGGAGTAATATTTTGGAGTGCTTGCAATTTTTATAGGAGTAAATGTAACAGACTTAAGGAGATGTAATCAATTACGTTGCAATTTTTGCGAGGTAACTATTATAGGGCTACAAATATATAAATTAGTTATATAAATAGATATTTTAATAGGTGAGAGTAATCACAAGGTTTTAAAAGATTTTAATTTTACTATTTTTAAAACACTAACAAATAAATCAATAAATAAATTAACTAATTAAAATAAATAAAGAAATAAATAATAATATATTTTTATCAGTTTCGGTTCGGGTTCGAGTTGGTTTGGGTCATGAATTTCGGGTTGTTTTCGGTTCGGGTCCCTTTGGATTATTCGGATTGGGTCGATTTCGGTTTAGATCAGATTCAGGTATGGGTAATATCGGGTCTGCTGATTTCGGGTCGGGTCAATTTCGGTTCTTGCTATTCGGGTTGAATCGGGTCACGGGTCGGGTTAGGATTGGGTTATCGGGTCCGGGTCAGTATGGACATGTCTAGTTTTGACCCGAGACCGAAATGACCCGAACTGAACCTGAAAGTTATGAGACAACATTTGTCAAACCCGTTGGTACCCAAAACCGAACCCATATTTGACCCGACCCGACCCGACCGACCTGTTCGCCATATCTAAATGGAACCATTTTATAGAGTAGACGTGGGGTGAAAAGTGAAGGAGTGGGAGAAGAGAGATGAAAAAAATGGGGTTGATTGCATTATCCAATGTAATCACAATTGATAAACATTTTCTATGTAATGATGATTACTTTGGATGGTGTAATCAATCTCATTTTTCTCATCTCCTTCCTCTCCCTCCTTCATTTTCCACCTTACATATATACCTTATAAAATAATTGCATTGCATAACATTTTATTGCAAGCAAGTAAACACCACCTTAATGGGAAAATGAGCCTCTTACACTAGATGTATGATACATTTTTTTTTATATCTCTATTTTTCTCCTCTCCCTTTTTTCACTCTGCTACAATTACCCCTATGAAATCCCAAGTAACATGGACAATGTTGTCCCTCCCCTCACATAAAAAAAAATGTATGATATTAGATATATGAGTATCATTATCCACCTTAATGTTAAACATATTGCAGCATTTTCATCTATGCCATGCTCTAGGTAAGTTTTAATTATGACACTTGAGGTTTTCACATAAGATATCACTTGTCTGTTTGTCTTAATTTAATTTCACTTAAATTCAATTCAATTTAGTCCAGTTTATGTGTAAATATATCACTCAGATAACTTTTTATTCATGATAATCACTATGTCATAGGAAAGATCTCAAAACATACTTTAAAATAAGACAAGTATTGAATGTGTTTGAACGAATTTTAAATGATTACAGTCAAGCTAAAAAAATCAATTCAGTTTAATTCAAATTAGTTTTTCCAGGTAAAACAAACGAAGCCTTATGAGTTGCAATTGCAAATGTCAAGTAAAGTCCCACGCCAAGTCACTTGTGCAACTTCATGCCTTCTCAGGTTGCCACACTTATCATCTTATATCTAAGTGATCACCTTGCTTGCACGAAAGTAATTAAGCATAGAGTGATAATTCTCATAAAAACCATATTCAATGATTGGAACACGAGAATCCTCAACTAAAAGGTACTTTACCTGGAAATTCCACACGTCAGGCAACACCATCAAAAACTTTTCTTGCAAGGAACAAAT
Organism: Tetragonia tetragonoides; assembly: GCA_038025085.1. Taxonomy (NCBI): domain Eukaryota; kingdom Viridiplantae; phylum Streptophyta; class Magnoliopsida; order Caryophyllales; family Aizoaceae; genus Tetragonia; species Tetragonia tetragonoides. The sequence goes on along the minus strand of CM076148.1, from coordinate 10,333,778 downwards.
CACAATTCGCAAACATTCAAGAAACAAGCTTTAACCAAAAAGATGGCAATAAAAAGAGTTACTAAAAGTTACATAAAACTAAAGTACAAATATCATAATAAACATCATATATTAGTCTCCCAGTTCCATGACAATGGTCTCGTTCGTTCCTACTGTACAAAGCTTGTAAAAACAAGTTCACAACAACAGCCCTTAATGTTGTACACTTGAACCATTAACACAACTGAGTCACGGATACCATATGTGCACATTGTGATCCGACTCAGAAATTGCAAAACAATATTAGGTACCCCGACATGAAAAAAACAAAGGGGGGGGGGGGGGGGGGTTGGGGAGAACTATTCACAACTTTGGGACACTTAAAGACGGATGACAAACGCACGGGAAAAAAAAACATCCACGTCTTTTAGTCCAGCGTATCCCCGGACAAGCCACTCCTGATATGGGTGGGTTTCAGAGCCTTCAAGCAAAAAGATGTATCAGGATCTGAACCTCTGTAATACAAACACTGCAATGCCTTTTGAGACCTTTCTTGTTCACCTCTTTCTAATTTGTACACTTCCAAGACATATATATGCAAAAGTTAGCAAAGATTAGCCAGCCACAGATCATTCCTGCTAAAAATTGTCAAGTCCTTCTTCCAAACCATCTTTTGCGGTGGTTTCTGAAGAATCACCTGACTCAGACCCATTTGGCTGACGTATCTGGATGTTCATACTGGAAGGCAGATGCTCCTGGATGATCTACAGAAGCGTGTACTGAAGTTACTTTTAGATTCATTTGAATGATGGGGGTGAAAAAGATTTGTATATGATGGACAACGAAAACAAAATTACTTTTGACAAAAAATTGCCCAACAATGTGTATTGTTGGAAACTGCACAAGGAATTTGGCAACTTTGAAAAAGCTAGAGAGCAATATATCAGCTCAAATTGAAGAGACTAACCCACCTGGTCACCAGCTTCAGTGTTCTCTGAATGGAATAAAATTGGCCGACAACGCTTGTCTTCATTCATTAAGCTAGAGTTCTGAAAGTGTGCAATGAGCGCTACTCTTCCCTGAATACGAGCATACGCCAGTGAAGCAACTTTCTCACTGTTGAACTTCTCCCACTTCTTCCCATTAAATGCCTGGATCACATGAAACAAATCTTAAGATCATACAAATATTAAAATTGTTCATTTTCTGGGTTTACTCCTTATTAGGATAGGGATGAAGTGGTGAACTGATTGAAAGAAAAGGTAGAGAAGGGTAGGCCGAAATTCAATTAGCCTATTCAGATAGATAGGTTAATTGTAGAGGACTAGAATATAATTAATATTTAAAATAGTAAAGTAATCAAACCTTCACAACCTTAAACCCCTAGAGAAAAAAAAGATCTAATGAGAATTCCTAGCATCCCAGGAAGTTCTATTTCATGGGAAATACCAGTTCCCAGGAAGTTGTACTTCCCACATTCAACCAAACGACCACTAAGAGCAATACAGAGGGAAATAGCCAAATAAAGCTTTGAGAAAGAACCTCATAGAATGGGATGATATGTGAAGGAGACACCATATTGATGAATGCATAGCCCACATTGCACTTGTTCTGCGCAAAGACAGGATTAAACCTCTGTTAGACTTAGCTAAAAAAGATAAGCAGGGCTTAATCACATCCTGTCAAAAACCAAAATTACCTTGAAATCAATAGGCAAATAAAGGAAATCATAAGTGCCCTTGTGACTTTCATCAATAGCAGCGAGCAACATCTTTGAGGTATATCTGGATGCAATGAAAGTAAATAGTCAAGAAAATGACACAAAAGAGTGCACAAAACAGAGATGAGAAAGCAGTCAAAGGCCATAATTACTTGTTCGGGATATTCTTAATCATCAGAGTTGTCCTCGTATCTTCACCACCAACAATCTTCTCCAAGTCTAGCTGAAACTGTTTTTTGCTCTCAACCTGATTTGCGTTATTTTCAACCCGTCGACTACGACTGCGCTCAGACTCTGAAGTTGCAGGCAGCCCAGGATATGGACCATTACCAAGGAAAACAGGGCTAAGCCTTGGTGACGACATCATCCTGAAACTAGGGGAATTGTTTTCAGACATGTTCCCCGCAATGCCAGCATGCATTGCAGTTCGAGGACCCACATTCATCATGTAGCTACCGCTGCTAGGACCTATATTCACACCTCCAAAACCACCACGGTTCATATATGATGCCTCTGGTGATTCTGGAAAGAAGCCAAAGTGCCTCTCCAGATGGTGAATACCAGAAGGAGCAGATCCAACATGCTGTTGATGATGTGAGGTTGAGCTGACAAAAGGGCTAGGTCGACTAGAGTATGGAAAGCCATGCCGATTTCCATTAGATATCAAGGGGTGCCCCACAGAATGTGTTTGTGATTGCCAAGCAGCCGGCTTTGAATTCTCTGAATATGTAGTGGGACTTCCCCAAAGAAACTGAGGCCCAGACAAGGTCTCTACGGCAGACCCATTTGATGTTGATGCACCAAATGCTGAAATAGTGCCAGAAAGCTGGCCACTTAAGTTCAGTTCTGGAAACGAATGGGGATGCTGTGAATTACCGCTCTGCTCAGAACTTGAATTGGCCAAGATCTGATCAAAATGGCTTCCCCTCCCGAGGTCCTTGCCAATGGGTGCAAGCTTTGGCGAGCTAGATGCTTGAGAGTGCAGTATTGATGCCAACCCAGGTAAATGGTTGCCAGTTGTAGGGCTCATTGTCCTATATCCTGGGGATCTACTAAAAGTGTGCATTGCATTATGTTCAACAGGACTGCTGAACTGCAACCAATTACCTAACATGAGAAGGGAAGAACTTAGCTCCAGAATACTAACAGCATACAAGTGTTGTAGAATCAGACAAAATACTTAGGGACCTCAATTAACCTATGCAACATGATGACAGTCCTAACCCAAAAAAAAAAGAAAAGGAAAAAGAAAGAGAAAGAGAAAATAATTATAACAGTTTACGAGACAGTACCAGGAGGAGAGTTGGTTATCGGGGAACCAACATGAGGCCGAAACCGAGGTTCATCATGCTCAAGCTCTTGATTCAGTTGCAACATCAAGCTGGTATTAACAAGCACATTCAGAAGCCTCATTCATGAGTAAATTGTGATAAAGCATGAGTTTACAGTCAAACTAAATGGGTGGAAGTTGTAAATGAAACGAATTCAGGAACTAATTTCAACACAATGAAAGTTCACAGACAAGTGTGACTCAACAGGCAACAGAGTTAGAGAAGTAACAGCAACAATACCCAATGTGATTGTCCTCTAAGATAAAGCAGTCTTATCTTGAGAAGAAATAGCAAGTCACAAAAAATTTTAAGAGTGAAGAAAATTTCACAACGACAAGCCAAGGATTTCAATGATCTAATTATTCTTTTTGGTGCGAAAGCGGGGATGCAGCCCCAAATTTCAATGATCTAAAATATTTGTACGTAGGTAGTACTTTTGGTAACTCTAAAATCCAGCAGTCTCAACTCTCAACATCAAATCAAAACAGCTTTTACAATCAGTTCCCATAAATAGCCCAAGTATATGGAAAGTTGGACAATTGCCACCAATTTTGACATTGATGCCAATTGCCAACCCATAATCATTAATAGTTTAGCATCTCAGAGTAATTTATACTTTTCAAATTATATCACTATTTCAACTGTTTTACGAGATTCATGCCTCAATCAGCAATCAATATCATGAATGATATATACAAGACAATAAGTCACTTCACTGAAAATTGGGTCGGGGCCACTGGCTCCCTTCCCACCTCTCAATTCTCATCTCCAGCAGTTCGGGATCCCTTTATCCCCCTCCCCCCCCCCAGACAAAAGGCTACTGGAACCTGCTTACAATCGTTTAAGGAAAAAACATCATCTCACTGATGAGTAAACCAAAGCACCATCAACAGGCAATTCATAATTGGTTGTACAAGGCAGACACATTATAAATCAATCACTTCACCTCACAAAGTAAGCAATACATAGAATTTAGGGGCAAAACTAGTGTCAAAATATGCTTACTGCCTCACACCTAACACAACATGGGAGGTAGAAATCCCTAATTTTGAAGAACATAGATCAATGACACACAGTTTGCACAAAATCAGAAACCAATTTCTCCAATATGATAAATAGGGTAGCTAAACAACAGTATGATGAATGATGATTAATATTGCATCACCTTCCTTCCCATTACCAAACTGTTTGCATACAATTGACAGAAAAAGAAGAAAAAAAAACCTTTGTGCAGATAAATATAGAAGTAAAGAGGAAATCCCAACCCAATACAACAATAGTAAAGACAGTAGCATAGACTTTTTCTCTTTGGGGGGAGGAGGATATGTGGCAGTAGTATGGAGAAAAAGAATCTTATTTTAACTAAGTAGCTGAAAAATTAAGTTCAAAATCCACTCCAAAGCCAATAACCCACGACAGATTCACCAAACATCAAATATGGGAAAAAACAGGACACGAGATTTATCCAGAACTAGAACGACATCAGCGACCAAATGGCAAGCTGAAAACTGAGATAAATTAAACACAGTTGAGCCAAAAACAAAAGTAAGAAATAACTCACTTGCGACGAGTCCCACCAGGACGACTAGGTTCAAGCTTTATGCGCTTGCCAGCTATGTCACTCCTATTCAATGCCCTAAGAGCTGCTTCTGCAGCTCTGACATCATAAAACTCGATGAACTTGTGGTGCTTCTTATGCGGTGTCTCCCTTATCTGTCCCAGAAAATAAAGATTAACATGCAAAACAATCTAAACTGATGGACGCAAGAACACCAGAAGAGGAGAATTAGTCACCTCTTTGACTTCTCCATATGCCCCAAATATTTGGCGCAGATCCTCATTCGAAACTGATGGATCCAAGTTAAAGACCACAAGTGTTCCCTGATTGACATCCTTCTCTGATGGGTTATCCTAGGAGGTGAATGAAGACAAAACTACTTATAATGATATAAATAGAGTACAGAAGAAATCAAGGAAAAAAATATATATGAATTAGTCTTTAAAACCTTAGGAATTGAAAAGTGAATGTCAAGTTTCCTTCGCCTCAATGGCTTATTTTGTAATGCCCGCATGGCGGATCTTGCATCACGAATATCATAATAAGAGATCATCACAAAGCCTCTATGCTTGCATGCTGTATACAGAGTCCGGATGTCACCATGTTGCTGCAAGGAAAGGGCATCTACTCAATGAATGACCATCACATGTAAAAGATAATGCCAACATTGACATAGATTATGCACAACACAGTAGTTAAGAAAACATAAATTAGTTAATCACCAAAAGCTCAGAACTACTACAAAAATCTTTGCAACTAACTTCAATCTAAATTTCTCATACGTTGTTTTAAGATTTCCATGAGCAACAAAGTTGAATCCTAAGCAATAACCACAACTAGCAATACAGGAGGATGTATTCTAGCTCAAAACTGGTATGCATAACTTCACCTGAAGGATTCTTGGTTTGGGAATGATCATCCACCTATATCTTTACTCGCTATTGGACAATTAATCCTTAGAACTATATAATCTGTAATTTTACACTTACAAAGACATTCACCAGAGTCCAATTTCAGATAATACCTTAACAACACAAAGCAGGTTGTAAGTGCAACAAGCATGTTCCAAAAGTTTCAGTCATTAACATGTAAAAGAAGAAAGCAAGGCTTGCAGGTCAATGCTCATTTTCCATAATAAGCACATTCATTGAGGGCATGGATATGGAATAAACCACACTTTTAAATTTCTAGATTGCTGGGGTTCAATCCAACAGATAAAGATTTTATCTGAAATTTCATAATAAATGCTAATCTAATTCTTTAACAGGCTATAAGTTTTTTTTTTTGGTTTGGTCGGTAAGAAAAGTCCAGGCTAAGAGTTAAAATTCGGGAATTGCTCAAGAAGTCGTAGAAATATCAGCTAGGTCCCAGTGTTCAATTCTACCAAGGGGGCCCTGCAGATAATAAAGCTTGATACTTCCAAACTTTTGGGTTACACACAAGTATAAGCCATTTCAAGAGCATAGAGACCATCATTTTATTGGAAATACTAGTAGCAGTAACAGCCAGACATGATAAGTAAATGTCATGCTAGTCTGAATTACCTCAAAAAGAGTTCTCAATTCAGAGTCCTCAACATTGCTGTTAATATTACGGACAAACAGAGTTCGAGAAGGGTGTTCCCCATATGGATGTTCTCCTGCAACAGTACCCGCGCCATTTGCAGGGGCAAAATGAACCATCCCATTACCAACCATGCCTTCAGACAGGCTGACGTTGGACAAGCCTAAGCTCAAGTTCTCCTGCACATCATTCTCTAACTCCATACCTCCCAAATTGCCAAAAAAATCGTTTTCCTCCATATCATCCATCTGACTACGCAGGGCACTAAACTCATAATCGTTTGCTATATCAGCAAAAAGCTCATCCTCATCACCTGGTAGCACAAAACCGACTGTACTGTTCACAACATCATCTAGTGAATCAGTTTCCTCAACATCTGAGACCAGTTTATTCAAGCTTGCATCACCATCATCAACTGACTGACGACCATTTGGACGATTGTTCATGCCCACTGCACACCAGCAAGGAGAAAGGTAAGAACTCAATAAATAGACATGTGAACTACATGATGTCTTATTGGAGCAGAGACGCATACATTTCTCATGCGGAAGAACAGGCAATGAGCTGGAAAACAACGTCGCATCACTTGAGACATGATATGCCGCAGAGCCACCTCGGAAATTCCATGCATCAGTTCCCATTTCTTTGGATTTACGCACAAGTGGGATCTTCAAAGGGCCTAGCACAATGTTCCACAATTTGTACAGGTTAAAAAGAAGTCAGTCTTAAAGAAGTCCATGGTGTTAAAGATTTCCGATATTTACCTAAAACAGAATCTTCAGGGCGTTGACCCATAACATGACTCTCTGCCAAATAAGAAAAATTCTCAGAATGATGACATGATGAGGCCAAATAACTCAAACTTTAAGAACTGCCAACTTAGGATGTCACATTTGAAACTCAATTATAAAGTGTACCATCACAATTCTAATTAGAATTAAAGTCTTAAATAAACAATGCTAAAATGGCATCAAGCTCTTTACATCCAAATTCCCCAGCCCCCAAATTTCCCGGCCTCCCACAACCGGAAGCACCAAACTGACCAAACCATCATTCATTATGTAGGAATCACTTAGATTAAGACAACCAAATCATGCTCTAAACAGGTTAAACGCCACCATCCACTCCCTAGTCCCTACATGCATGTTGATGCCTGATCAAGACTGGACTGAAATACCCAGCTCATGATTTAAACATAGAAGACAGCAAAAAGGAAGAATCAATAACTGCATATTGACAAGAATCAAGATTCCAGCAGCATCATTATGCTATGGGGTCTCAATTTCTGACAAAGACTACAAATTTATACCATCCAAATCTGCCTAATTCAATTATAATGTCAGACATGCACCTGCATTATACAATTGTAACCCTTCCATAGTCTAAATAGCAGATACAAGACCATACTATAAAGCACAAACAACTGAGAAAATTTACCAAAAAACAGAAGTATAGAAAAGCTTCCCTTCAATTTAAACAGATATCTAAATTACAAGCCCTCAACAGCAGCCAGACATAAGAACTTACACCATCAGGCTAATAATTTTCTCATTAGATTAACTAATTGCTCACTCCTTGTGTTGTGTGCTTCAATATGATCCACAGATATACAGCAAATAAAACCCAAAATTTCAAGGAACAAGCACAATAAGAGAGCTAGTTGAACAAGAAACCAAAATTACATTTTAGTCTAAAACAAAACAACTGGATAAAGCCAGCCAATAGATGCAAAAGTCAAACAAGCAACTTAACCCAAAATCTCAGATTATCAAGTTTCGCAGTTCCAAGGAAGAACAAATGGCTGAAACTCTTAACTAACAGTCTTAAAGATCAAAACTTTAAACCCCTTAATCAATTGTCAAATAATTTACTTTTTGTTTTTTTAATCATCAACCCACCAAGGATCATAAAAACCCAGTAACTTTTCTGCCTTTTCTGCTTACAAAGCATAAACAAAAAGTCCAACCCAAAGAAATGGGGGGAAGTTAACAAAACAAAAACAACTCAGTTTACTAAAGACCCCCAAAAAAGCAAAAACAAACCCTGAACACTATTGTACTAATTGTGATTAGAAGACAGAAAATTGACCCCAAAATTCACCAACAACAAGCATAACTATCACTTAAACCTAAAATTAGAACAACCCAGAAAGTGAAAACTTTGCTAAATTCAGCAAATCACAAAGGGTAAAATTCACATTATTAATCAAACAATCAAACAAAAAATACCCTAAAACGAGTCAACGAACTCGGAGCTCTTGAACTCAGTTAAACAAGACAAATGGGAAAATAGTTAAAAGAGCAGAGAGAGAGAGAGAGAGAGAAAGAGGGTTTACATGTATGGAAAGATGATGATAATAATGGCGTGAAGGAATTCAGACACGAAACTTAAATAGGCAGCCAAGAAAAAAAAAAACTGATGGTACTTTGAGAGATGAATTAGAGGAACAAAGAAGAGAGACGTGAAGAAAGAGAATTTGTTGCTTGGGTTTGAGTTTGTGGGTTATTTATATATATATATATATATATTAATTTTGGTCTAATAACTCTCTCTGATTGTTTTTTCTCTTACTTAAATTCTCTCTCTCAGTTTCTACACTTTCACTCAGAATTTGGTTTTTGTTTTTGTGTTTGTTTTTGTAAGTCTTGTGATGTATGATTGGAGGAGAAACATACAGAGAGAGAGAGAGAGAAGTGGGGGGGAGTTAAAAGAAAGGAGAGAGCAGAGAATGATTGACGGGAGAGAGAGAGAGAGAGAGAGAGAGAGAGAGAGAGAAGAGAGGAGAGAGAAAATGGTTGAGGGAAGGAAGGAGAGGAGACGAGAGGAGAGGAGTGGTGGGGGAATCAACTCAATTTAAATTGGCTTTGGTGTCCGGCTTTCGTCATCATGTTATGGACCAAAATTAAACTATAAATAATAATAATAATAAACAAATTTGTAACACTAAAATAATACATGAAAACAAAATAAAACAAACAAAACGAAATATGTTTTTAAAAAATAATATTTATTCAATTTTGTGGGTGTGAAATTATAGGTCAATTTAATTTTAGGTCAATTCAATTCAGTTTAGTTCAGTTCAGTTCAACACAATTCAATTCAATTCACTTCAATTTAGTTCAGTTCAACTTAACCCAACTCAATTTAGTTTAGTTCAGTTCAACTCAACTCAATTCAGTTCATATGGAACTAATAAGTGAGTCCAATTTTGAATATGTTTATGAATTTTTTAAATGGTTTAATGCCAAGTTTAAAAAGTCAATTTCAACTCAGTTTAATTCAGTTCAGTTTTTTTTCCAGGTAAAAAGTATGAACACTAAGTTCTTATGTCATGTGGGAGTATAATTTTGTTGCAAATGTAGTCACACAAGACGATGTAATGAAATCGGGTCTTTGGATAGTACGTGCAGTTGATCGTTTTGATTTAATTACACGAAAGACATGGCAAATGGATCGTGTTGAGTTTGAGTAACTTCGAGTTAGGGTCTTTACCAGATGGAGTTGAAAAGTAAGTCGCTAATGTTGAGTGGGGACAAAATTTTCATGTAGAACTCTCGCATATAGCCGACTTCGGGTTTGGTCATCAACAATTTGAGTCATTATTAGCATGCATGGTGTGGATCAAATTGGGTTAGATCGGATTTTATCAGGGTATAATAAAAAATACTCAACAATTTATTAATTTGCAATAAAAGATCATGAGCTTAAGAGTACGGGATGTATTTACAATAATTAATTAGTGTAACACTTGAGTTCGGGTTTGAATAAGAAAAAGAAAAGAAAAAAAAACACTATTATGCCTATATGAGTTTGTCACAGTGAAAAAGTTTATGCGATATTTAAGTTCAAAATACATAAAAAAAAGGGTGATTACAAAATTAAACAATTAATGCCTCTATAGTTATTTGTCTTTTTTATTTATATAAGATTCAGATATAATATCTATGACAATTCTGTGTTATTAATTTGGGAATTAATTACCGTGCTCATATTATCTTCTCTATATACTCGTAGTAATTTATTAATCAAAAGCCCCTCCTATAAAAGATATGTTTGGCACAAACAACTAGCTTTTTAATAAAAGCTACAGTTTGAAACTTGCAGTAAGTGTTTTTTACTCTCTGTTACCAAACAGTTTGTCATTAGATTTTTAGTCTGCTGCTACAGCTACAGCTAATTTTGTGAAAGCTATCATTGCAAGCTTTCACCTGCAGCTACAGCTACAGCTAGTTTAATAACATTTTGTATCACTTTTTAGTAGTTTTCTACTAATTTATTTCCTTTAATAACACTTGACAGCTATAGTTACCGTTAATTTTATCAAACATAAAACATAAAAAGTTCGTATGAAGATAAAGTTACAAAGATTACAACAAAAGAGTATATTCTTATGAATCTTATGTGGATAAATGGAACCACACCCAAAAAAAAAAAAAAATTGGGAATATTTTAACTAAGAGGAAAATTAGCAAGTAGAAGTCCACATGATAAAAAATAGTTATTGGATAAGATACATAGTGAAAGAGGTGATGTGTCAACATGATGAGATAATGATCAATATCAAATTACTGTGTTTAAGGATGATGGCTGATTGCACATTGGGGAACCATGTATTTTTAATCTCAAGTTGAGGGAACTAATTACGGCCGATTTTGGAATCAAATGTGGTTGGTACATTGAATTCTTTGGATTTTTTTCATTATAAAATATCACCCGACCATCTGCCGGCGGTAAGATTTTTGCCTTTTTTTATTTTTATTGTTTTCTCATTGATTGATCCCGATTAAAATATACCCTTTCAGTATTTTTCATGTTAGTTTAGGGTGCGATTTTTTAGGGTTGAGTTGAACTGAATTGAATTTAACATCATTAAACTAAAATGAACATAATTGAATTAAACTGAACACCACTGAAATGAATCGAATCCCACTTTCAATGTAAGACCAAATGTATTTTTCTAAACAAGACACCACTGAACTGAACTGAAGTGAAATCACTGAATTGACACGAGACCACTCCTAAACTGACTGAACTGACCGCACAAACTCTAAAGAACATACCCTTAGTTTGATAGATGACAAGTGAGTTCAACTCTTTATGGTCCTTTGGATATAATTGAACTAAACTTAACTGAAGTGATTTGACTTTTTTACTTACTAGTTGGGGTCTATTATTTTTCGTTGAAATAAAATTAAACCAGACTGTATTGAATAGATTTTTTTTAACTTTAAATTTCTTTTGTGACTCATTAGAAAGGAAGTTATAAAGTGAATGATGATTGAGACACATTTTGTTGCGTCATGTTCGAGACTCTTGTGTTTAACAACGAAGATATCACACTAACTGACAACTAGCACATCACGACAGCAGTGATCCTAGGGGTGAGGGGCATAACGATTCTTTTCGTTCCTTTTCTGATTTCTCTCTTCCTCTCCCCTCCCAAGAAAAACGAACTACTATGTTCTTGTTCATAAGAGACTATCATTAGTGATTATTCACTAATAGTAAGCCTACACACACTCGTTTGACGCATAAGATTACAAATAGGAAAAATCTCAAAATGGGTACCGAAGCTTCATTCTAATCTCATTGTGTTCATAATCGGATATTCAAAATTTCGGATAGTGAATTTTGATATCCGAGTCTGTATCCGAAATTTCGGATTCGGATACTCGGATATCCGATATCCGAAAAAGTGAATTTTTATTGATTTTAAAAAGGTTATTTTTCGGATATTTCGGATATTTTTGGATATTTCGGATATCCGAATCCGAAAGTATCCGAAATTTATCCATAAAATCCAAAAAACTTGGATATTTTTCGGATAGTTTCGGATATTTCGGATATCCGTATCAGAAATTTTCAAAGTTGATATCCGAATCCGTATTCAAAATTCCGGATATTCGCTTTTCGGATATCCGCTTTTTCGGATATTTTCGGATCGGATGCTCGGATACAGATTTTTTTGAACAACCCTACTCATTGTGGTTGTCAGTGTTTTCTATATTCTCATTTCGGGTACCCAAACTTTTCACAAATTTATCAAATTAGGTAATTTGGCAAATGGTGGCCAATGAACTAGCGTGGTATAAAAATTGAGACCCCCTCGACGCATTGTTATTTGTTTTGCTTAGGCGACATACATATGGGTATATTAAAAATACACTCACGACAAAAACACCTAAAAATACATGCCCGGAGGGAGTATTTGATTAAAATAATATTCTTTTGTATTATTATGTATTCTTATCATTTCCAAGCTAAAAAATGCGAATGTGTCCTTTTTCCCCTCATTTTATTTTATTTTCTTCATTTTCCCTAAAATCTCACCACTTTCTCTGATCTCTCCTCATCAAACGCTCTATTAGAACCCGCAATTTTGATTTGGGCAAACTCGTTCATACATACTAGGTTAATAGAGCTACAACTCGAGCTTGACTCAGTCCTGCTTAACTCGATGGTTTTCTTGTTTTTGGTATCTTAGAGTGCAATGATATAATGATGAAGAAATTTGGTATCTTGGAGTTCAATGATATGATGAAGAAGTTTGGTATCTTGGGGTGCAATGATTTCTTGTTTTCTAATAATAATATGGAGTTTAAGGCCATTGAAACATTTGTTGAGATGTTTGGGTTTTGATTTTCAAAACGAGTTTTGTTTTTAGCCATGATTAGGGATAGTTCTAATGCTAAATGGGCAAGGATGGGGGAAGTAATTAACAGGTTTGTCTTAAAAATAAGAGATTTTGATAATTTATGTGTTAGGTGTGCATTGATTGATTTGTATGTTGAAAGTTTTGGGGACCTAGTTTCCGCGCAGAAATTTCTGAATTATCAAACATTTTAATGAAGAAAATTGGGGAAAGATTTAACATCAAGGTTGAGAAGGGGGAAGATGACTATGATGGTGAAGAAAATTGTGAAGAATAGGAAAATGATAAAGAGGGGAAAACAGAGAAAACGAGGGGGGTAAAAATAAAAATTGCAGCTGAAAAATGGTAGGAATACACAATAAATGCGAAAAATAATATTTCAGTCAAAGATTCCTTCCGACGAGGTATTTGGGTGTATTTTTCATTCTTGTATTTGTAATACAATTCGCATTAATACCACGCTTCTCAATACCACACCCATAATAAAATGATAGCAATATTACCCTTCTTTTAATTTTTGAACTTTGACAATTTGTTCTTATCATAATGTATTGAATTGCCTTCTCAATTTACTCCTTGAAAAATGTTTTCACTACTAGCACTTTCAATAGGGTGCTTACAATAGAGAGGAGACCATGGTGGAGACTGTGGAGAATGATAAAGGGGTATCTAGGTGTATTTTTTGACCTATTAACCTCATATGGGCTACCATTGATCCGTGGGAGGAACACTAAAATCAAAACATTTAGGCATATCCACACCTACTTGAGAGTTAGATGAGAGAGAAAGCTTAAGGAACAAAGACTCAATTTTGAGCCAATGTCATTGTCGGTGGCTATACTGAACATATCCAAGACCCTCAATATTGTTGTTCTACTCGGTGTCTCGACACATTTTAATTTGATTTTTATGCTACAATACTTTAGACTAACCCCAAAAAATATAGTACCGAAGGCCACGACAACAACAATCATACCAACACCAACCCAAGAAAATTGCACCTCATTGACATATTGATTATGTGATTCACAATCATGCAAAATGCTGAATTTCTGGTCTCAAATTTTATTTGATTCGTAAACTTGCGCCCAAGTACTTGCGCCCGATCGGGCGCAAGTTTACGGGATCTGCGCCCAATTCAGGCGCATGTTTACAGTACATGTGCCCAATTCAGACGCAAGTTTTCTTCTCTTTCCTCCTTTCTTTTTTCTTCTAAAAGGGGTCTGGGGTGCGTTTTGGGGGGGGGGTGTGCGGTGGGCGGGACGGTGGGAGGTGGAGGTGCAGTGGGGTGGTGGAGGGATCGGTGGGGAGGTGGACGAGTGAGTGTATTGTGTGGTCAGTCGTGTACTCGTTTATGTGTGGGTGTACGTTGGGTGTCAACCTGTTAGGTGAGAGATGGGGGAGAGAATGTGTAGTGTTGTTCTAATTTTATTAAGGATATTTTAGGAATTTTAATTTTTAAGGTGCGGTATTGATTAATTTTTAAGGAATGTTCTTTATGATTGGCAAAGTGATGATGGTGCCCCTTTTTTCTTTTCTTTTTTTATTCGAGGAACCTACAACCACTACTTAGTGTGTGTTCGGTAGTATGTAAATCACATACACTAGGTAATTCAATAAGATAAATTTGCAGACAAATTCAACAAAGAGGCCTAGTGAGAATTGAACCATAACCTTGGCCATGAAATCCAACCACACGACCAACTTCCCTACCCATTTCAGAACTTAGGTCTAAGGCGTGTTCTTTTCCATTTATTGTACATTGCCCAATCAATGGAAATTAGTGGAAAATGACACACTTCTCATAGAATCAATGGTAGGATCAAACTGAATTAGTGGGCATCAGTGGCAAGACCTTACTAAATTAATGGAAGTCAGTGCATGACCTTACCCAATCAACAAGAATCGGTGACAAGATATTTCCCAGTTAGTGGGAATAAGTGGGAATAATGGAAAAAAAGCACAAATTTAATACCCTTAAGAAGGTCAAATTCTCCAAAAAACTAAAAATTCAAAAACAATAAAATAAAAATCTCAAAGAGTTAGAAAATACAGCTTGTGACATATCCAAGAATACTTTTAAAAATCTGATCCCTAGCCAATTTTGAATTTTCCAAAAGATGTAGCTAATACTTTGAAATTGTTTGAAAAATTCCCAAACAATAAAATAACAATTTTTTGAAGTGGTTTTGGTTTTTTATTTACTTTAAAGAAAATCCTATAAATATTTACATTGTATTTTTGGATTTTTGATTTATTGTTTTATGTTCAAAATTGTTTTTAAAAAAAAATTATGTTTTGGCGGTTTTTGCTAGTAGAATGAATATCTTATTGTGTCACGTCATCAATGAAAAGGAATACTTAACATCCTTAATGAAATTAACTAATTTGATAGGGTTTTGAAAATGTTGGTACCTGTACCCGTTTTGAGCTTTTCCTCACAACAATGTACAATATCTTGATAAATAAAAAAGGTGGTATGGTGGTACCACTTCCACCCATGAGTTCGATTCTCATCGCTCACAACTTAGAAAATGTGATCCCTTTTTTTTTTTTTTTTTTTTATCCCATTAGCTCATAAGTTGGAAAAATAAGATGCCCCACAATTGTTAAATCAATTAAAAGTGCTTTTCAATTACTATTTGATTTATTATGTCTTCTTAAATAAATCATAGCATCTCAAAACAATGTTAATTTATTTTACTCTAGTAAATTTTAGATGTCAAATTAAATTTTGTTGGAGATATGCATCCGTTAGAAGTCATGCAATATAGTATTGAAATCAAAGATAACCCGAGTAAGTGCATAGCTTAAACTCAAACAATATTCTCTTTTCAATGACATTATAAAGTTGTATGGGTTGTCAACTCGATATGTCAAATAAATATTTTTTCACAAGTCAGAGATCATGTACTTATTTTCCTACAAATTGATCAGTATGTTAATGCATATTTGAAATTAAATGTAGTAAAAAATAAAAGAATTTTTAAAAAAATAAACTGGAAGGAAAAAAATCCAAAGAATCCAAAAGGAAGAAAGCAAAATAACAAATGAAAGCAAAAGAAAAAAAAAAGAAGTAAACTAGAAGAAAATCATCATCATAATTCATGAAAAATTTTATTCTTTTCGCTTATTTGGTTTATCAATTTTAAAAACGTGTTTCACTCCTCAACTTTTTCTCCCTCCTCTCTCCATTCTCACACAAAACCCCTACATGTAAATTCGAATATGTGAATTCCTACATCACCCCACCACCTACCCCACCCGACCAAGCAACCTCAAGGCCCACCTCCACCCTCAATCTCCTTTCCAACTCCATACGTGGTCGGAATCTAACAAGTTGGTGAATTTCTACGAGCGAGTTAGCAGACATGGTGGCAGCTGGGTTGGAGCTCCGCCCATCTGAAGTTGACAACAAGCTCTACGACAAGATCCATTTCATGCATGCAATGGGTTAGTGGGATTGGGTGAAGAAAAGAGCAGAAAACATAAATTTGACAATTTTTCAATAATCCAAAATCCTTTGTATATGTGGGAATAACAACAACAACAACAACAATAATAATAATAATAATAATAATAATAATAATAATAATAATAATAATAATAATAATAATAATAATAATAATAGATAGATAGATAGATAGATAGATAGATAGATAGGGTGGTAATAAAAAAAGCAGAAGAAGGAGATATGGCGTATGGGTGATAATTGGTAAATGAGGTGGAAATACTTATGACTTAAAGTATGAGTTTGTTTCACTTGGGTTTATAACTTATAGGAATTAAGAACACAAACTTTCATTTTCTTTCTCACCCAAAAAAAAAAAACTTTCATTTTCTTTTCTCTCCCCTCAAAGTTCTCTGTTAGCTTCAATGGCGTAAAACTCTTCGAATCTGCCATTAACTCTTTTTTAGTTATAGAACTCAAAGAAGTTGCTCCACTATTTTTTGCCACTCAATCACTACAATTTTTCCCTCCGCTAAATCCCTGCAAGTTCGTTACTTTTTTTTTTTTTTCATCATTACATTTCTCACCTACGTTCTTAACTCTTGATTCTTCTTATCAATTCATACATTAGGATATTAATTCTTGATTGATTTTTCTCTTCAATTGATAATCAATCTTGATTCTTTGAGTTTTTCTACTTATCTATATTAGGATTCTTGATTCTGGTTTTTTTTTTTTTCTCATCAATCATCTAGGGTTTTTCTGTGCCTCAAAGTATGAATTCGGTGGTTTCGAGATCAGGTTTTGAATATTGGGCGAATGAAATGCGCACAGGGTTAGGGGCGAATGTTAGGGTTCGAGCCAAATATGATGATTAGTCTTCCAAAGAGATTGAGAATCTATTGTAGATCAAGATAAGAAGAGGACTTCTATTAGCATACAAGTTATATTCCTTTGCTATATTGGATGAGTGGTAGTTTCCTATCAAATAGATATTATATTATCTTGTATTATATCCTATCTTTTGTATTATAGCTGAGGTAGGTTACGTTACGTTATAATATGTTACGACAGGTTATGTTATGTTATAACATGTTACGGCGTGTTATGTTAGGATACAATTGATTAGGAATATTAGGCCTATATAAGGAGGGTTATAGGCTTGAGGTTAAGTGAACCGAGAGGAGGTTGTGCTAAGAAGTATGATGTATTAGAGGGGTGCTCATACTCTAAGAGGGATAGAGTCACGAACACGTTAATTGTGGTGTTATTGTTTATTGTCTATTGCTTTAATTGTTTATCTCGAACTTGAGTAGAGGGACCATCGTGAAATCCCCATATCGAATTTTGTGACTGAGAATGAAGAGAGGGTCTTCAATTACTCGAAGATTGAGGTTCCCATTAATGGAACCCCAATTAATATTCAGGTAAATGGGTTAATTAATTACATTCAGTTCAATCTCAATTTTAATGGTGGTGGCCATTCAAATCCCCAAACGACCCCAATTCAAATGACACAAACCCAAGGGATGGGAATAGCATGGAGGCAATAATGATGAACACAATCTTGACCCATCCGTGGCAACCATAAACCAAAATCATATTTCAGTCTTTATGGATTCTTCAACAGGGGCTTATTATGATTTTGAGGAGTCATCGCTGACATTTTTGGAGTATATTGATATTGCACCATGTTCAAGTTGACCGGATCTTTACCACTTGATACATCAAGTGATCAACTGTATCTACAACATGATGATGAACCGCTATTGCATCAGGTCGGACCCATCTATGATAGCACCAATTGTTGGCCGGGTTGCGTGGCTGTTTTTGACAAAATCAGATCAGCTGATGGTTTGACAGAATCAGATTCCTTTGTGTTGGCAAAGATCGAGTTCTCTATCATTAGAATTCGAGAGAATTCTATGATGGCAGATTAGTAAAGATGATTGTTTTCTTTGCTGTATATAGTGATAGGGGTATAAGTACACAGTTTTGTTTACTAGTAAATGTAAAGCATTAGCCTCTAATTGCTACTTAGAAAAACAAACAGGTGCTTCTCTGTGTGGGAGCTTAGGCTGGTTACTTTTTTAGTTGCAAACCTCTGATCTCAGTAATTGTTTAGATTTGTGTGATTGGTATAACTCTCATGTGGTTGTTGTAACTCATATGTGGTATTCTCCAAATCTTTGTGTGATTAATATTCTTTGGAATGGCCAGTCCTATAAAATAATTGATATTTCTGTTGACTTTCCTGCATGTCCCTAGTGTACTTATAGTGAAAGGTCACAGTTTACTTGCTATCACTCCTCAGTCCTCACCCATGTTCGGGTTTCAGAACGTATTATGCTAGTACCTGGGCAAGTCTTTTGTTGGATTATCAAAAAAAGAGTTGTGTAGCTCTAAGAAATATTTCGCTAATCAGTTGTTGGATTGTTATGGGTAGGAATGTTATTCACCACATTCTTGAAGTGTGGGTAGCATCTAGTGGTTAGTCATTCACTATGCTTTTCCCATTCTATTTCACCTTGTGATGGAATGTGCTCCCCCCTGGCAATATTAGTGGTTTTGTGGACACTTTTGTCAGCTTGATCTCGATTTTGATTCATTTGCTTTGCTTGGCTGCTTGTTTTGTGAGGCATTTCTTATGGCTAATTTGGTGATATCCCAACACTGTCTTTTATTTTTATGTTATGAAAGGATTCAGGGTGTTTGGGACTGTTGTATATCTTGGACAATTCGGTATCAGATTAAGGTTATTTGGCATGGCTTTCTTGATTGTTTCCTTTTTCTAGGGAGATTACAGTTTCTTTCAGTTGGGTCTAATTGGACTCGTCTTCTTCTTGTAGATTTGTTGCGTTACTTATTGTTCTCCTTACCCAGTTTATGGCTCCTCTTAAAGTCATTCGAGGGCTCTGTATGGGTCACTCGATAGACAGGGCTTCCCCTATTTCTCTCTCTGTTGGAAATGGGAATTCCCTTTACAAAATGCAGAAAGAAGAAATTTCCTCTGAAGATTTTATATGCAAGCATGGCAACTACAATTTATCATGTGTGGATGAAAGAAACCATTAGAATATTCATAGATCAACAATGAACTCTAGCAGCTATTACCAAAATTATCATCATGCAGCAAAAACTGTTAAGAGTAGCAGGGGATAATATAGGGAGTTGCAAGAATGAGGAATTTTTATCTTCAAGATTAAATTACTTTTCTTAGAATATTATTGCATTGCTGCTATGTCTTTGCACTTTCAGGGCTTCATTAATTTGCTATTCTGGCTATTATCTATGTTACATAACTGATGCACCATGACTGGCTCTTTCATGGAAACCTTCATAGAAGGTACGATGTGAAAAGACTATGATGTCCTCTGTACTTAGTTTGTGATCTTCAAATAGCCGAGATATTGTGTTTTCAGAGAGACCAAGCCTTGCTCTTCTTAATCTTTTTGAACAGGCAGGCTTGCTCTTATGCCCTATTGTAAAATAAGTGGATTGATGCCTGTTTATGATTCTCATTAAAGCCCGATTTTGGATTTTTCTTTTGCTTGGAAGGATTTTTCAGATTGCCCACCGCATGTTTGTATGAAAGTCTGATTGAAGTAGTTTGTTGCTTGCATGTCTTTGTGTTTCTATGAGATTTTTTTGACATTCTGGGTTTCTTTTCCACAAATTAGTCCTTTAAATATGGGAGAAAATCTATGAAATATGAATCTTTATTATTCCGAGGTGGAGATTTGGTTTTGTGTAGCCTGTTTGGGTGTAGTGACAGTAGGACTATCTTTTACTTTAAAGACATAAGTTCAAATTCCAGAGAAGGTTCTCATAGTGTGATTGAGTTCCCTTATTGTTGTGCCTGTAATGTAGTTTAATAAAGACTTATCATCATTAATTGGATTTTAAAGACATTAGTTTGTTCTGGATTTTGTAATTTGTTAATTATGTTCATGTGATTGGTTGTATTGGCATCTTCATACTTCGTCAAGCTGTTTAGCCTCATTGCTAAGAACATTTGATATCCTGATTTTCTTTGTTACTGTGTATTGCACCAAACAACCATGATAAATTGATAAGGACACTAACTGGTGAGCAGTTCCCCATCAGTAAATTTCAGCTTATGCAATATCTTGAAGTTCAGATTTATTTTTGTGTGATTTTGTATGCTTTAGTTGTGTTTTGTTCCTTTTCCTCTTATACTGATCAAGATAATAGATTTTTTTATTCTTTTATTTTCACTTGGTGAGTTTTGGTTTGTGTTCAAGTTGGATACTCTGAATCATGTTGGTATGATTGATTGTCTTGGCATTCTTCATACTTTGTCAAACTGGTAATTTACCATGAAGGTTGAAAAGCTTAACATGGATGGATTATTCTTTCCTCACAACCTTCTGGAATAATCACGTTTCATTGTAGTCCATGAGACTATGAGAGCTGATAAGGGACCAACTGAAACTTTTCATGTTGATTTTTGAGGAATTAGGAGAGTATTGGAACTAGCTTACAACAATTGATGACACAAGTGTCATTACGCTGATCAAGTTTCATTCATTGAATTTGCAGTTCACTTAAACAATGATACGTGCAAGGTGAGGAAAAACCACCAAATGCAAGGACTTCGCTTACAAAGAACATGGATGAGTTGAAGATAGCTCACAAATTGAGAGTGTAATCAGGTTGCTGGTCTACTAGCTAATGAAGTTTCCGTGAACACGAAGAGTTTGAGTTAACTATTTTGTATAATAGCCTTTAGGTTTTTTGTGAGCAATGAAATGAATATCATATGAGTTTGAGTTAACAGTGTAGTTTCAGCAATCTGTAAAGGGATTTCTTCAGATTTCGTTTACAGCAGCTAGGACGGTGTACATATTGTTTTTCTTTAGTTCAGGATTTCCCTCTATCTGTTATGCTTATGCTTCCATTTCAGTACATATTCTTCTGCTTGAACACAACCAAATCAGAGTATAGTGCCAGAATTCACCAGCGAAAGTGCAGGAGAAGAATAATTGAGATGCAGATTCAGCCTGAGCTTCACAAACACATCACTTACTAACGAAAATAAAGCGTCTTCTGCAAAGATTATCAATGGCGAGTACTGGGTAAAGCGATGTGGATCGTCATGCAACAAGTAAAGGTGTTTCCAAAAATTAAACATCGTAATATTTTACATTTTCAATTTACATCTCCCACTCATAGTTTTGAATTCAAAAAAAATTAATATATAACATAATATTTTACATTTTCCGTGGAAGCGGTGAAGGCCACCACGATAGGGAAAGCCTGTAACATCTCCAAATATATGGGGTGCTACAAACTAATTTCAATGATCTTTCCTGCACATTGCATTCAGCGATTTGATTTTGAAGTTTCAACATCACGATATTAGGGTCAAATGGGTGGAAGCACAGAACAAATAAGCATAGAAAACCCCACTTAATATAGTAATTGATCGTAAAATCTTCTGAAACCAGATCGTGTAGATAAACCAAATGCTTCAAGGACCATTCACCAGTATCATAATTCTTTAGCTCCCAGAGCTTCAAGCTGTAAGCGGTATTTGGTTCGATACTAAGTTGAGCAATATTGGTAGCTGATGGTCGAAGAACATATCGGGCAAAGTATTGCACCATCCGTATCCGCCCTCCATAAACTCCAACAGCCACATTGTAGCAATCCCTAGATGAATAATGAGGCATCCAAATGAAATGGCCATGGAAAACACCATCTTCTCTGATCCTGTATGGATCAAAACCAATTATGGCTCTTTGGCAATGAAAGTGCATCATCCTATTGTAGCTAAAAGAGCCATAGAACTGAGCATACCAATAATTGACACCTGGAGATACTAAGACTGCTTTCCTCCGAAATCCAGTTTCAGATGAGAAAATTTCCACATTAAATCGAGTAACAACAAGGTCTCTATGAAGAACACCATAGCAAACACTGTAGCGGCAAGAACTGAATGTCACCCTGCCAGTATCTTTTTCAACCGTGTAGTAAGGATCACAAATTAAACCAGCCATGCAAGATTGTTTTTTCATGAAAGATGGTGGAGGGAGTTGAACCCATTGCGTGGTGCGAGGATTGCAAAGGTAGAAATCAACCTCTTTGTGTGAAGGGCTTTGACATAGGATCAGGTCATTATGCCATGCATTCAGAATGATAGGTATTTCAACTCCTGCTTTATAACTTGGAATAAAACTGAGAGATAAGTTGCAAGACTTAAAAACAGGATTCTCGGGATAAATACAGGCATTATGTTTGTAGCGTCGGATGTAATGTGCAGAGGGGACTTTTTCATATTGATTTTCTTCCTTTTATGTTTTCTTAGACATGAAGTTACCTTTGATTTTGTGAGCAATGAAACGAACAGCAAAGTCGGGTTGAGATATCAAATTAAACCAGCGCTTGCAGACGTACTTGCATTGAGTGACGGATTCAGCACATGGTAGTCGACAAAAAAATTCTACCAAAAGATCATCTATGAAACTGCAATTGATGCAGTGACACTCAGGAGTAAAAGCTCGACTAGTCATGTCAGCAACCTGAATCCACGAAAACACGGCATACTAAATAAAAACCTCTCTTCACAATTCACATACACATATACTCATTTTGAGACACCAATTATAACCATTAAACATACCAACCAAAGAACAAACATAGAAATTAATAATCGCAATGTATTGTATGTGCATGTCAGCAACCATGAAGATGAGGACAGTTGCCCCTAGCAAGCTTCCTTCAAATCGTTGTACCCTATACTGCCAGTAAGAGGATCCTACTCTTTCTTTCAGGTTACACCAAGTTAGTACCCCATATATGTATATACGGCAACTCCCAGTCCTCAAACCACTAAGAAAATTTAAAGCAAAATTAACAAATTATGGAAATTACCCTAGCAATGAAAAAATCTGCCAACAACCAACGCCAGAGGGAATTTAACCCAGTTGCTACAGGAGCTGGGGAAGTTCGCCATGCCAGTGACCTGACCAGCCCTTCCTGGCGACTAACATACAAGCTGTCACCTTATTCTCAAAGTCTTTTCGTTTTTTCCTCTGAGTTTCCCTCCTGATTTGTGTGGCTTAGAATTTGTAGTTCACTGGTGTGAAATTTCTAATCATTGAGATTATTTGGATTTCGAAGTTGGTATGGCAATGGATTCTAATAATTATCGCTCATCTCTTATGCTTTCTATCATTATTTTTTCTTTATTTTTATTTCAATCACGAAAATGAGGAAATAGTATTTTCATCACCAACATGAAAGAGCCTAATGAAGTTTTGTACTAAGCTAGATCATTGAAAAAAGAGGATTATCACTTTACCAAACTTGGTAAGACTGATTTAGCTTTGTTGAAGTATGACAAAACTATGAAACTTCTCTGTTTAGGAGTGTCGATGAGCACAGAGGAGGAAGGGGAGTTTCGTGAGCCTGATATTTCGTTGAACTTAAAAAATGTTGTTTGTGCCATTAAATTCATTCTTTTTAATCAAGCTAATGATCTTTGTTTACTAGTGTTGAAGTTTGAACTGATAAGTTTAAAGCATGTTTTAGAAGAGCAAAAGCTTGTACACAACTGGGTTCTTTGAGGAAGCCTGTGATGAATTTTCAGAGCTTTAAGGTTAGATCAATAAGTGACCAATGCTTACTGAGATTTGGAACCAATGGGAAAAGGAACTAGGAAAGACACAATTGGAGATCATGAGAGGAAAGGTAAACGAAACCTTATGTGAGATGATGAGGTAGGGGAACCGTCTTTGAAGAAGGGCTTAGTCTTGCAAGATGTTGGGATCAATTCACCAAGGAAACCTAGCATTTAGTCAAGAGTATTGTTGGAAAAGCTAAGGGTTCACAGTGATGTGAAGTTTGTCAGTCGAAGAAGTTCGAATGCCGCTCTTGGGCTCACACCTATGCAGCTTGAGGAACTCATCCAGGGAAAAATGCTTCAGTAAACCATTGTGTTTTACAAGTTCGTTCTCTCAACCCTTCAAAGAACAAATACAGGAAGAGTCTCACATTTCTTGCTCTAGGGGCTTAGGTCTTTTGCTGCTTCTAACAGGTCCAATTCCATGGACACTGGAAGTAAATTCCTATGATCCTTGGGCTCAATCCAACCAGGGGGGAGAGCGATCATTAGGTGGTCCGGGACCATTGCTCGGTAGAGTTAATCTGTCCCCGCATGATTCACTCATCTGTGATCCAACACAACACAAGTTCATGTATATAGAAGGGATACTCCCCAACCCAATTAAAAATACTATTCAGTCATTCTGTGCAGCACAAGGAAGCAGTTTAGAATGTACGTCGATAAAATGTAATTAGTCAGCGCCGAAAAAGATGTTTCTTGTTGTGTTGGATCACCATATGAATAATATTTGTCCAGTTATGTAAATCACAAACAATATTCAGATGATATTACATTTGAGCTCAAGCCCCTTTAAAGATGAAGCTGGGAATTTTATCTAAATTATGTAAAATCAGTACATCTTATTGAAAGGCAGTTAATGTGTAGAGACTCTAGATCAACTAGAGAAAATAAAATCCAATCCCTAGATCACTATATGTACAGGATGATAAAATGTAAATCATTCAAAAAATAATTCAACGACAATTCAATTTAGCCCAAGAAAGTTACTAATAAGAATTGGAGTTTTGCTGTGCACCAAAAAAAAAACAACAACTGGGATTTTGCATAATAAACACATGGAGATGGAAGTTATTAAAAGAAACTTCTTAGAGAGAGAAACTCCCGTTGGCGCACGATAAGGGTTCCTCTTTATCATGCACCACTATGAATCGGGGTAGAGTTAGACCTCCTAAGAAGAAGAAAACGGAGCCGGAGTCGCTGGAGTTGGCCACAAAAACAGTTGAATGTGAGAATAGTAGTGATAAGACGGGAGCGAGAGTGGTCCGAAACCTTCAAACTGAGCTAGAGGCTTCAGCCATGGAACAACAGCTTGAGAAGAGTTTGGCGAAAGCGGTGACTGAGGTACTGAAATCGGAAGTGAATAAGCCTAATGGCAATAAGGAATTTGGGCAAGAGAAATTGAATGAGTGGCTCCAGATTTTACATTCGAGTTCTGGAGGGGGGAAGAAATCGTGGGTGGATGAAGTGGAGGATTCATTATCGTCTCAATCTTCTGTGAACCCAAGTAATCCTAGTAATGCTTGGAATGATTTTGATGTGAATGCGTTGTCTAATGGTGGGGGGAAACTAAGCTTTGTTAAGCCTGAGAAAAAGGAAGGGATTTATACATGTAAAATTGATAAGGCTGATGTTCAATCTGAAATCACCTACTGGGAGAATGCAGTAATATGTTTTGTTAAAGGAGCAAACCCTCCAACAAAAGTTATGAAAGGATTTATCAATAGAATCTGGGGTAAACATGGGATTGACAAGATAATTCGATCGTATAATGGCAAGTTTATTGTCCGTTTTGATTCATTGCTGGGTAGAGATGCAGTAATGAAAATGGGTTTTAACCATTTTGATAGTAAGCCATTCATAGTGAAACCCTGGACTGAGGATGGGCACAGGCACATTGACATCAAATCAGTCCCTATTTGGGTTTAGATGCCAAAATTGGATGTAATTTACTGGGCTCGTGATTCATTAAGCAAAATTGCTAGGTTATTAGGTCATCCCATTATGACTGATAAAGCTACTGAAAGAAGAAATAGACTGAATTATGCAAGGGTTTTGATTGACATTGATATTGGAGAGGAAATGCCTGAGTATGTGATGTTTGAGGATGAGTATGCTGATTATGTTAAACAGAAAATCATTTTTGAATGGAAACCTGTGAGATGTGCTACTTGTCATGGTTTTGGACATGAAAGTAAGGAGTGCAGGAAAAAGAAGGATCCAGTACAAGAAGAACAAGGTGCTCCCCCTATGCAGCAGGCAGAGATTGGGAGGGTTGGGATAGCAGAGAGCTCGAGGGTTGTTCATGTGGCACCTGAAGCCCCTGGAAAGCAGAGTAAGACTACTGAAACATGGCAGCCAGTTACAAGACAGAAGAGTTGAGGTCAGGTTGTTCAGAAAGAGGTTATTCCTGTGCCTACAGGAAATAACTATGATGTTCTGCAGGGAGAGGTGCTTGTTCATGAGGGACATGAGGCAGAAGAAGTAAATCTTAGCTCCCATGGGGAGTATGGATAAAATGCTAGCTTGGAATGTCAGGGGTTGAATGCCCCAAATAAGAAGAGGGAAGTTAATAACTTCCTAATGCAGAATAAAATTGGCCTTTGTGGGCTAGTTGAGACTAAAATTAGATATGCAATTTTAATAAATGCTTGCAACATATGTGTTCTGGATGGGATTCCTTTATAAACTATGACAGCAGCCCTAGAGGGAGAATTTGGGTCCTGTGGAAGCCTGAGTTGTTTAGAGTGCACATCAGCATGAGTAGTGCTCAATTAGTGCATTGCAAGGTCACTCCCTTAACTACTAATGAAGCTTTTGAAGTTTATGTTGTATATGATTTTAATAGTGTTAGTGAGAGGTTAACACTATGGGTTGATATACGTGACTTGCATCAACATATGAATGAAGCTTGGCTCCTCCTGGGAGATTTTAATAGCTTATTGAAGGTGGATGATAGACTGGGAGGGGATATTGTGGTGCTAGCTGATTTTAAAGACTTCAATGAATGTGTTATGGATTGTTTTCTGCATGATATGGACTGGAGGGGATGTAGATACACTTGGACCAACAAGCAAGAGGGAGACATGCGTGTATTTTCTAAACTGGATAGGGTACTTTGCAATGAACTCTGGCTGGATAATCATGGTAATTCAGACATCTATTTCCCCCCTACTGGTATATCTGATCATAGCCCTGCTATGATACAATTTTAGAGAGGAAATCCAGAGAAGAAAACCCCATTTTAAGTATTTTGACATGTGGTCAAAGGCTGATTGTTTCTTACCTATGGTGGATGAGGTTTGGAGCACTGAAATGCAAGGATGCAGAATGTACAAAGTTGTGAGGAAGCTGAAAATCATGAAGCATAAATTGAAGGGTTTAAATAAAAGCCAGTTCAGTGAGATTGAGGTGCATGCTCAAGAGGCTAGAATTGCCATGTATGATGCACAGGAGAACTTGCATAGAGATTTACTCAATCCCCATCTGCAGAGGATAGAGAAGGAAGCCACTAACAATTTTCAGCACCTCTCATGTGCAGCTGAATCTTTTTTGAGACAAAAAAGCAAGGCAATGTGGATACAACAAGGGGATCAGAATACTCACTATTTCCATGCCGTCCTCAAGGCTAGGAGAGTGAAGAGTAATGTGTACACCATCCAAGATAGTGATGGGAACTAGTTGCAGGAAGCAGGACAGGTGAAGGATGAGTTTGTAAAATTTTACAAGCAAATGTTGGGAGTGCAAAATCATGAGAGAGGTACAGCAAGCAAAACAATTATGAGCAAAGGGGCTGTTCTGAACTCCTCACAGAAACTGAAGCTCATACTTCCTTTCTCAAAAGATGATGTGAAGGCAACAATGTTTTCTATTCCATCTTGCAAGAGTCCAACTCCGGATGGATATGGGAGTGGGTTTTTTAAAGCTGCGTGGAGTATTATTGGTGATGAAGTGGCTGAGGCAATCTTAGATTTCTTTGATTCAGGTAATATCCTTACTGAATTAAATGCTACTGTATTATCCTTGATTCCTAAAGTTGATAGTCCTACTAGACCTAGTGACTTTAGACCTATTGCTTGTTGCAACACATTGTACAAGTGCATATCTAAAATGCTTTGTGTGAGACTTGCTAATGTGTTACCTGATATCATTGATGAGAACCAAGGAGCCTTTGTCAAAGGCAGATCAATAATTCACAATATCCTTGTTAGTCAAGACCTGATCAGGCTTTATAAGAGGAGGGTCAATGTTTCTCCTAGATGCCTCTTTAAGATTGACTTGAAGAAGGCCTATGACACTGTTCATTGGGGATTTGTAGAGGAGATTATGGCTGGATTTGGTTTTCCCTCAATTTTTTGTAACTGGGTCATGAAATGCATTTCAACTACAAGCTTCACAATTGCATTGAATGGTGAACTGCATGGGTTCTTTGAAGGGAGGAGAGGGTTGAGGCAAGGGGATCCTATCTCCCCCCTCATTTTTGTGCTGGTTATGGAGTATCTGACTAGAACTCTTAGGATGGCAAGTGAGCTTAGTGATTTTAGATTTCACCCCATGTGTAAGGGTTTGAAGCTGGTTAGCTTGTGTTTTGCTGATGATCTTATGATCTTCAGCAAAGGTCACTATCAATCTGTGGATATAATCATGCAGGGATTTAATCACTTCTCAGAAGTTTCAGGGCTTAGTGCAAATCAGTTGAAATCACATGTGTATATGAATGGGGTGGAACATGGGTTATAGCAGCAAATACTTGACCTCACAGGGTTTCAATTGGGTGAATTTCCAATGAGATACCTTGGAATGCCCCTCTCACCCACTAGATGGACAAAGGTTGAATGTCAGTTCCTTGTGGATAAAATCACAAAGAGGATCAAATGTTGGAGCTCAAGGCACCTATCTTACATGGGGAAGTGTCAGTTGGTGAATTCTGTACTGATGTCTATACATACATATTGGGCTTCCATATTTTTACTACCTCAAAGTATTATCATTAGCATTGAAGATGTATGAAGGAGATTCCTATGGGGGTCAACCGACTCACAAAAGAAAATCCCACTTGTTAGTTGGGATTTAGTGTGCAGAGAAAAGAGATATGGGAGTTTGAATTTTAAAGATTGCAAAACATGGAATAAAGCAGCTGTGGCAAAACTTATGCGGGCATTGGCTAATAAAGAAGATCTACTGTGGGTAAAGTGGGTAAATGATGTTTATATGAAGGGGCATGAATTTTGGCAGCTTGCAATACCTGGAGAATCCAGCTGGTATCTTAAAAAGCTCCTAGAGTTGAGAGACATGTTTCCTAAACTGTGAGTGGAGAAATCAGCAAAAGAAGTACAGAGTTGCTGATGGCTATGCTTATCTGAGGCCTGCAGGTCAGAAACTAATGGAAGCTAAGTATATCTCGGTTAAAGCACCAATCCGAAAACATTGCTTCATTTTTTGGCTTGCTAGCAAGAACAGATGTTCTATGACTGCTCCTGGGTTGCTGACTTAAAACAGAGAGTCTGCAGATGGCTCCATGTTGAGAACATGCCTGATAATCAAAAAAGATGGTGTCCTTGGCTAGATAACAGGAAGAATATGTGCAGAATACAAAAGAGGATCGCAGCTGCTGGATTGGCAGCAATAACATATCACGCATGGATTGAGAGGAACAAGAGGATTTTCCAAAATACTAGCAGACCCACAGAAGTGATATGTAAACTGATTATGTCAGAATTGAAAATGCGATGTACTGATGCTTGCTTAGGGAAACTATCTAGTAGAGAACGCAACTTTATGGCTTTGATCCTGTAAGCTTAGTAGGTTGTCTCTTGAGGCTTGGGAAGTTTTGGAGGAGGCACCCTTCCTAGAAGGTGGTCTAGTTTATCCTCTTCCCTCCCTTTTGCTGTAATTGAGTGTTTAAACTCCCACAAGTTGGTAATAGATCACACTGACCTTTTACCCAAAAAAAAAAAAAAACACATGGAAATGGAACTTTCTACATTCAGTTAATGCAAATAATTTTTCAAAGAGGAAATAGCAAAGCATTTGAGGAACAGAGAAAGAAAGTGAGAAGGAATAAAAAGATTTACCTTTGACATTGAGATGAGAAGCACAGAGTTGATTGAACAGAGTATTACCGATTTTCTGACTGGAAAGTACAAAGAGGGTTTTTGTTGAATATCGATAAGACACCCCTTTAAAGCAATCCCTATTGGTTGGACCTGCGTCCAGTCAAGTTGGCTAGACTCAGGCCCAGACCACGCGCTGCAATCCGTGTTATTTTTACGTGAATTGTTATCAGTCAAGATTTTCGTACCACGCGCACATAATTACCTTCATTTCCATGTTTCCATTATTTTGGTGCGGAGCTGATTGATTAAGTTACTATGGGGACCACTGCTGACTCCTTTTTTATTTTTATTTTTATTTTTTCATCTTCTTCTTTTCTAGTTGAATTACATGTTTACGTTACTTTGGGAGGGGACCAATATTCCAAGTTTATTTATTTTTCTTTTCTTCCTTTTATTTGACAAGTCTCTTCACACTCAATTCAATTTATTTTCTCCGTACCAAAAAAAAAACATTTCAATTTATTTTTTTTCATTGAATAACAAAAGAAGTTTTATGGATCAATATTTTTTATGAACCTTATGTATGTATAGATTATCTTTAAATATTAGACTATTTAAATATATCTTATGCTTATAACTTATATATCATTAGATTTCTTTTAATGAATTTTACACTTATAGTTTATGAACTATTAGACTATTTTAAATGAACCTTACATTTGCAGCGTATGAAATATTAGGCTATTTTAAATGAACCTTACGCTTATAGCGTATGAACAATTAGGCTATTTTAAATGAACCTTACGTTTGTAGCGTATGAACTATTAGGCTATTTTAAATGAATATTACCTTTGTAGCGTATGAACTATTAGGCTATTTTAAATTAGCTTTACGCTTTTACCGTATGAACTATTAGGCTATTTTAAATGAACCTTACGTTTGAAGCGTATGAACTATTAGGCTATTTTAAATGAACATGACGTTGGTAGCGTATGAACTATTAGGCTATTTTAAATGAACATTACGTTGGTACGTATGAACTATTAGACTATTTTAAATGAACCATACGTTTGTAGCGCATGAACTATTAGATTATTTTAAATGAACCTTAAGTTTGTAGCGTATGAACTATTAGGCTATTTTAAATGAATCTTAAGCTTGTAGCGTATGAACTATTAGGCTATTTTAAATGAACATTACATTTAATTTGTAGCGTATGAACTATTAGGCTATTTTAAATGAACATTACGATTGTAGCGTATAAACTATTAGGCTATTTTAAATGAACTTTACGTTGGTAGCGTATGAACTATTAGGCTATTTTAAATGAATCTTACGTTTGTAGCGTATGAACTATTAGATTATTTTAAATGAACCTTATATTTGTAGCGTATGAACTATTAGGATATTTCAAAATAAACCTTACGTTTGTAGCGTATGAACTATTAGGCTATTTTAAATAAACCTTACGCTTATAACGTATGAACAATTAGGCTATTTTAAATAAACCTTACGATTGTAGCGTATGAACTATTAGGCTATTTTAAATGAACCTTACGCTGGTAGCCTATGAACTATTAGCCTATTTTAAATTAACCTTACATTTGTAGCGTATGAACTATTAGATTATTTTAAATGAACCTTATGTTTGTAGCGTATGAACTATTAGACTATCATAAATGAACCTTACGTTTGTAGCATATGAACTATTAGACTATTTTAAATGAACCTTACGCTTATAGCGTATGAACAATTAGGCTATTTTAAATGAACCTTACGTTTGTAGCGTATAAACTATTAGACTATTTTAAATGAACATTATGTTTGTAGCTTATGAACTATTAGGCTACTTTAAATGAACATTACGTTTGTAGCGTATGAACTATTAGACTATTTTAAATGAACATTACGTTTGTAGTGTATGAACTATTAGGCTATTTTAAATGAACCTTACGCTTATAGCGTATCAACAATTAGACTATTTTAAATGAAACTAGCGTTTGTAGCGTATGAACTATTAGGCTATTTTAAATAAACGTTACCTTTGCAGCGTACGAACTATTAGGCTATTTTAAATGAACATTATGTTGGTAGCGTATGAACTATTAGACTATTTTAAATGAACATTTCGATTGTAGCGTATTAACTATTAGGCTATTTTAAATGAACAATACGTTTGTAGCGTATGAACTATTAGGCTATTTTAAATGAACCTTAAGTTTGTAGCGTATGAACTATTAGACTATTTTAAATGAACCTTACGCTTATAGCGTATGAACAATTAGACTATTCTAAATGAACCTAACGTTTGTAGCATATGAACTATTAGGCTATGTTAAATGAACATTACCTTTGTAGCGTAAGAACCTTAGACTATTTTAAATGAACATTACGTTGGTAGCGTATGATCTATTAGGCTATTTTAAATGAATATTATGTTTATAACTTATGAATTATTAAACTGTTTTTAGTGAAACTTATATTATATAATAAACTATTTTTAATAAATTTTACGTTCCTACACTATTAACCATTAGACTATTGTAAATAAACCACTACTTATTATTATTATTATTTAGTGAACACTACATTTATGCTTAAAAGTTCAACTAACGATTACTAACAAAACTTAAAAGAAAAAAAGAAAGAAAGAAAGGCAAAAAAAATGAAATCATCATAATTTATCATCATCTTCAAATTCATCAGTAGTTCCTAAACATTTTCACCATGGACTTGAATACCACCGAGACCCCATCACTTCCTCCAAAATCCCACACACTTTGAAATTTCGCGAAAGTGATTGAAATGTGAACTTGACATGTGGACTTACTGATGGATTTTATCATGTGGAGTTGCTGATGCTTAATACTGATTGAAATTTCGCAAAAATGAGGAGAAAAAAAAGAGAGAGGAAGGGAAGGAACATGGTGGATAGCGAAGCGGGGTAGATGGCTGAGTGGCCGGTGGTGAAAATGGAGGGGAGAGAAAGGAGGTGAAAGTGAGGAGAGAGAACAAGAGAAAATCATAGGAAAGTGAGATAACACGCTTTTTGTTTTTCACTTCCAGCAGTGGCACGCGCGAATTGCCCACAGATATCTAGCAGTTTATTATATTCCCATTGAGGTCTATCCAACTTGGATGGACACAGGTCCATATAAAAAAGTTGAAGTAAAAGAGAGAAAACTAATCTGCTGCTCAATGTAATTATGTGGGCTCCATCAAGCTCTAAGTCACGTTAATGGGCTGAAACATAAGAAATGAATCATCTATTAGTAACCTAAGCCCACATAACTAAAAGAATAGGAATATTCAACCATAAAACCATTAAAATGAGAAAACATGAAATAGTATTAGAAAACTATAAAATACTATAATTCTAATAAAAAATAGGTCCAAAGACAAACTAAACAACTAAATATAAAGGGTAAAAGCATATTAAATATTGCACTTATCAGAGAGTTCATGAGAGAATATAGATTCCACTAATGAAGGTCAAGTTATTGAGACTTTTGCTACTGATATAAATGATATGACCATATTAAAGATGCAAGTAAAGAAAAGAAAAGAAGGGAAAATGTGTTCAATCGTCCAGGAAGAAGTCAAGTGGTAATGGCTCATATAGGTTAAATACTAGTGGTGGACTGAATAGTGATGATCTAGTTAATCATGTTACAAGCCATGATGGTTCTAATGGGTGTAATAAGGATGGTGCATGAGACTGGGATGATCACATTGACACAGATGATGAGCTTGGAGTTGGGAATATTAGGATTGATAGAGAAATTATGAGTGATGTTGATGAGGGACTAGAAAGTGGATTAAATAGAAGGAAAATTATTACAAGAATAAGGGAGTTAGATTTTGATAAGTACCTTACTCATAATCCTAACATCCCAGCATATGATCCTATTTTGTAAGTTGGAATGAAGTTTGGATCAAGAGAGGAGGTTAGAGATGTCATGTTGTCATGCATGGCTGCCAGCAAAAGAGGAATAAAGATAACAAAAAGTGACAAAATGAAAGTTCAAGCGAAGTGTATGGATGACTGCCCTTGGTACATATGGGGAGCACCTATGGGTACAGAGGACTCCCCGCAAATCAAGAGTTTCTGTAAGGAGCATAAGGATTGTTATCCTGTTACTATTCATGATAATATTGACCACAAGTGGTTAGCAAAAAAACTTTACCTTAAAATCAATGATGAGAGTTAGAGAATTGGTAATATTAGCTAAAGATTTTTTAGGGGTGGACATATCTCAAGGTCAAGCCAAGAGGGCAAAGAAGCTAGTAGTTGAACAAATTTAATGGTCTTTTACAAGACAATATAATATGCTTTGGGACTATGCTGAAGAGTAAAGAAGAAGCAATTCAGGATCCACAGTCAAAATGCTACTTGATTCTACTATGACAGAAAAACCTCCAGAGTTCTTGAGGTTTTATGTTTGCTTGCAGGCTTTGAAGGATGGCTTTAAAAATGGTGGTAAACCTGTTCTAAGTGTGGATGATTGCTTTTTGAAGGGTTATATTATTGGAATGTTGCTAATAGCTGTTGGGAGAGATGCAAATAATCAAATGTACCCCATTGCTTGGTGTGTTGTAGAGGTGGAGGATACAAAAACTTGGAAATGGTTTCTTTCTCTTTTGAGAGATGATCTTGGACTGGGAGATGGTAAAGGTTACACCATTATAAATTATCAATAAAAGATACTTGGTCTTTTTTTTTAAGCTGATTTTTTTATTGTATTTAGTATATGTATATGTACAGGATCACTTCTTACTCCCCCCCCCCCTTTTTAATTTGTGTTAGGGACTTTGCAAAGCAGTTGACGAGATTATATCAAAAGAAGAGCATTGGTTTTGTGCAGTACACATCTATGGCAATAGGTACAAGAATCATAAAGGAATAAACTTGAAGTTAGCCTTTTGGGCTTGTGTGAAAGTTACATCAGAAAGGATTTTGGGTGGTGCTATGATGATTTTGAAGCGACACAACAAACAAGCTTATGATGATTTGTTCAAAATTGACCCTAAGCATTGGTGTAGGGCTTATTCTCAGATCATGTTAAGTGCGATGTGGTTGAGAATAACATAGTTGAGACATTCAATGGGAAAATCATTGATGCAAGGGAAAAGCCCATCATTAGTATGTTGGAGGACATTAGAATGTACGTTGTGAGAAGAATCGAGGATCAAAAAAAGTAGCTTTGAAGTGCAAAGCACATATAGTGCCAAACATTCAAAAGATCGTGAATGAGGCTATGAGAGAAGCTGACAAGTATGATGCAGTTCCATGTGTCAATTGTGAGTATAAAGTTAGGCGATATAGATAGCTGGGGGCTGTTAATCTGAAAGAATGGAAATGTGGTTGTAGAAAGTGGGGTACCTTGCGAGCATGCTTGTTCAACTATACGACAAGCCAAAGAGCACCCATATCAATATGTTCATGAGTATTATTCACCTGCCACACAACTCAACATATACTCACACTTTATATCCCCCATAAATGGCGAGCAACTTTGGAAGAGAACAAACAATGTTGATTTGAGGCTTCCTCCAATAAGAAAAATGCCAGTTAGACCAAAGAAGGCAAGAAGAAAAGCTCCAATACAAAAGGGTTATCGAAACAAGGTGTCAATATCCGGTCTTAAGCAAAAACTAGGAGGATACTCGTGCTACGCACGGAGTACCCTTTTATTACTATATTTTTAATATACTCAGATATTTTTTTTAATAATACAAAATATATTTTTGAATGAAAATGGTAATGAATCGAAATTTTATATGCATCCAAAATAAATAATTAGCGTATCTCCAAAAATATCTATCACTGACGCAACAAAATAATAATATAATAATTTCTATTACTGATCAGTTAACCTTCCAATGTACCTCAAATATATAACTTAACAAACATTCACTCCAAAACATGACCCTACTTGTCGTTTTATTTGATAGGTCATATCCTTGAAAATTTTAGTCACGTGCCAAAAATGGTGATTATACTCACAACCCATTTGATCTGATCTGATTGTCCTTTAATATGTGCGTGTTTCGCTAATCAGTACTTGAAAGTTGAGAATCTAACCTTTTTTCGAATGAAAATAAGACCATTGCGAGGACTATCACCATCTCAGAAAAAAACAAATTCATTTATCAAAATGTGGTACATGTAGTTACCTGCGCTTATACCCACCAACTTTAATGGTGGGTGTACCTTCCCTTATTTTATGTTTCACTAATTAGGATTGAAAGTTGAAAGTCTAACTTCTTTGTAATTAGAATAAAAAAATTGCAAGGACTCACCATCTCAACAAAATAAAAATAAAATTATCAAGATGATACTTGTAGTTACATGCAGTATACCCGCTACTATGTAATACTTATTATATACGTGTATTTATTCTCACAAATATTCATCATCTCTACCTAATTTTAATTTTTTATTTTTTTTGAATGCAAATAGGATTTATTGTAAACAACTAATAGTCAAATTTTAGCATCCTTACATTACCTAATTAGTTGACAATTGAAAAACGTTAAACTTTTATATTAATCCCATTTTAGATTGCACAAAATTAGAAATATGAACATACTATAGCAATTATCATAGGATATTTTATTTATCCGGCCATAACGGGAAGAAAATAGATAAAAAAAATCAATCATTAGGTGACACTTTTTGTCATGTTACCTACGTTCTTGCCCACGTTCTTACCCAAAATTGATATATTTTGTTTGGAAATATTTTTTTATTTTCCATCCAATGAATTAATAGCAGTTATATTTATTTCAGTGTGGTAGCCAAAGTTACTTTATTTTATAATTTGAAATAATATGCTAATAAATATAAAATTATAAATAAATGCACTTATTTCGTTATTATTACTTTTATATTATTAACTGAATAAATTATATTAATCAAAGTAATTAACACTCCATATATATTGAGTACTCTAATTTATGTTTAATAAGTAATACTAAGCTAAACCACTCTTTAAAAAATTTAAACAATATTTTAATTAATTAATTGGGTATAAGCCAATGGGAGGGTGACACTTGTCATCTTACCAGCGCTTATAATATATATATATATATTAGATGTTCAAAATGTGGCTTATCCGGTCATACTTGCAAGACTTGCTCAGAAAAAAAAAAAAACAAAAAAAAACAGGTATGCTCTAAACAATTTTCATTGGAAATTACATGAGATGCAGACTGCCTTTCTTTTTTCTTTTTTTTTTTGTGTAAAAATTTCTTGACTTGAGCACTATTATGTTATTTTTTCCCATGTCCGTTTATTAAGACTAGTAACTTGCAACATGAGAGAGATTGTGTTGAATCCGGTGGAGAAGTTGTTGAAAGTGGTGAATTTTTTGCTAATGTTAGATTTGGAAGAGGTATCATTGTAGCTGGAGGTGAAAGTACCAATGTGATTGTTCAATTATCGTCACAAGGCTTAGAAGTTGCTGCACCTACTATTGGTACTAAAAAGACAACAGATAGGAAACAGAAAACCAAAAAGAGAACATTGGGGAAAGAACTAGAGTTGGGAAAAGAAGATTTGTCTGAGAAGGAAAAACAGAAGACTACTAGAAAGGAGATAGGAAAACATCAGGAGAGAATATCAGCAAATTTCAATTTAGAAAAAGAGGTAAGGATGTTCTTAATGCAATACATAGAGACGAGATGAGTGCTAACTTAACACCTTCGTTTAATGGGAAAGGAAGCACTTTTGTCAAAATCAATAGCTTACAGGTTTGTCATTGTACAGTTAACTTTAAACTATACAATGCATATTACATGATGAATAACTAATACAATGTTACTATCTATTTAGGTACAAGTTGAACAAATAAAAAGAAGAAAAGCTCAACAACAACAGTAGCTGAACTCAGAAGAAGTGGGAGATATATGGAGGCGTTTTTTTTGCTTTTTTTTTCCTTCTTTTGTGTTAATTGTTTAACACCAGATCTATTAGCAAACAATGCAGAGCCCTTTTTGTCTGGCAATAACTTTGACCGTGGAAATTGCAGATATTTTTTATTTGTACATTATCATACTTTTGATTAGTTGAATGTTACAGTGTTGTAGTATAGCTAAACAAGCAGTATAAATGAGTTGCAGGGATGGTTATGTGCTTAACGTGGCCAATTGCCTTGAAAAAAATTAAAATTTAAAAAGTTTTTTTGGTTCACTTGCTTTCTCGGAGTGTGTACTTCACTCTCTAATTTTTCGATGCCCAATGGCTTTCATGACCCAAAATTAGAACGTCGATGGTCTAGATAACCCATTTTAAATGTCGATGGTCTACATGGCCTAAAAGTGAAACGTTAAGAGCCTACGTGACCTTTGTTGCTATAATTGCGCTCCAACCAAAGGCACCAAAAAATGACAAATGATGCGCAACGCCACAATAATCTATGTTCCTTACCTTTCCCCAACCCTACAAACCGAATCCGGAGATGCTGACTGACCGCATAAGGTGGAAGAAAACATTCACCCAACTACCGCCCCCACAAACTACGAGCGAAATCGCATTGCAAGGACAAATGTGCACTTGTCTTACTATCCCTATGACACAAAACACACAAGTCTAGTAACAAAACTCAATCAAGTTTTTGCCGTTGCAACAAATCGTGAGTATTCGATCGCCCTAGCACCAGAGTCGAAGTGAATGTCCGAACCTTCAAATGGACCTTAGACTTCCAAATGTAACTCGCAAGGGAAATGGGGGTATTGAGATGGAAGGCCAAAGCAATAAAGGAAGGATTTGCAGGAGAAGATCCCAGAGGAGTCCCTAACCCCAACTTGAGAATCAACATCATGGACAAACTGAATGGTGCCTAGAATACTAAGAAGAAAGGAAAGTTCCTCCAAATATATCATGAGGAGCGTTCCAAAGATGAAGGTTCCAAGAACCACCGATTCTAGAGTAAAAAGGAGCAAAACCAATCTTATACTGGTTATCCTCACCAAAGGGAAGAACTAAAATAATATTACTTTAAGTAAATATGTGCCCCTCAAAAAAACCTACAATTTCTAGCACGCAACGTATCTTGTCGTTCCCGCTGAGCCTACCCCTCTTCGTTCCCAATTGGTAGAGATTACGAATTTCATCTGCGTTCCTGTCACGCGACTCGCACTGTACCTTGTTCCGTGCAACACTGGTTACTCCTATGATCCTTTCAAAACTATGCGTGATGGGCAAGAAAATGATGCTTTGTGTCCGGAGGGGATTAGTATTTGTCCCACCATTGAAGAGGATCACTTTAAGGATGAGATGGGTTAAAAGTGGAGGCAACGATTTGCTATGTCCCCCTCTAGGCAGAATCATGACATCTAATCTTCAAATACTAAGGCCATGGGTTGATGGAGGAGGATTGATTGGTGTCGTGGTGTTAGTACCTCTAAATTGTTCTATCTGACAAGACGTACTCTACATAATTTGGCTCACACAGGCTTCATGGCAGGTAGGATCGCATATCTTATGAGGAATCAGATATGGTCAGGTTTAAAAATATAAGTATTATGTTGGATTTGTTTTTTGAACGGACGAGTATAAACCATGATCTAGGGAAGGGCCACAACCAGATTCCTTAGCATTTTTGGAACTGAAAAAGATGATGAGGGAAGGAAAGGATGATCAGGTGGACATCATGACAGTGATTGAAAGTGAATAAGTGTCATCCCATCAGGTTGAGTTGGGAGTTATTCTCAAGGAAGATCTGGAGCTGACTGCATAGTTTTAAAAAGTGCGAGGCGCTTTGAGGCGATAAGGGTCCTTGGAGTCGAAGCCCGAGGTGCAAGGCGAAGGTGCACGCCTCATGTACGTGAGGCACATTTTTTCTAAATTTTAAAATTATTTTTAGATTTTATTTTTAACTCAAAACACATTAGCAATATACTACAATGCTTAAAACCAAGATTTTAATAGAAAAAACAACTTGCTAAATCTTATAAAAATTGAACAAATTAATAAGATTAGATGGAAAACTAAACAAAATCAAAGTTTTGGAGTGAAGTGCATCGCCCCGAGCGCCTGGGGCGCCTCAAGTGCGCCTTGCGCGCCTCGTGTATGTTGATGCGCCTCAGGTGGTCTTAGGCGCTGAGGCTGTCGCCACTTTTTAAAACTAAGGAGCTGAGTGCGTCAACTATGAAGATGAATGAGGAGCGGGATGATGGCATAGATTACATTGGGGCTGGGGAACATGGCTCGAAAATCTTGGTATCAGTCGTGATCATGGAAACAGTCGCGACGTCGTGGAAGCGGACAAATATCAGCGATGCGTATCAAGTCACGCCTGTCGCGGCCATGGTTCGAAATCGGGGTATCGATCGCGATCACGACATCATAGATTCCGACTGATCTCGCCGATGCGTATCAAGTCGTGCTTATCGCGACATAAATTTTGTATCAACTATATCTCTTGTATCGGCCATTTATCGGCCGTATCGGCCCTGTATTGGCTATATCGGTCATTTATTGGTCCTGTATCGGCCGTATCGGTCATATAGCGGCCTTGTATCGGTCGTATTGGTCAATTATCGACCAAATAATAAACAATGT
The DNA here is from genome assembly GCA_038025085.1 of Tetragonia tetragonoides. Classification (NCBI taxonomy): domain Eukaryota; kingdom Viridiplantae; phylum Streptophyta; class Magnoliopsida; order Caryophyllales; family Aizoaceae; genus Tetragonia; species Tetragonia tetragonoides. The sequence goes on along the minus strand of CM076148.1, from coordinate 10,293,253 downwards.
TACATAGCGGGATATCGCGTATCGTCGACCTTAAAAATCGATACGATACGGTCGATACGATACGTCGTTGTCGATATTTAATACTATGGTTGCGGCATAAATTTTTGTATCAACTATATGTCCCGTATCGGTTGAATCGGTCATATATCGGCCGTGTATCGGTGGCGTATCTGTTGAGTATCGGCCATATAAAAAACAACGTTATGTAGAGGGATATCGCATTTCGGTGACCTCAAAAACTGTTATGTTGCGGCCGATACGATACGTCGCAACTGGTATTTAATACCATTCCGGGGAGGCTCATACGCAGGTTGATTGATCTAGTGCTACTGATTGATCGAGGGTGAAAGTCTAAGGATAAATCAGCTGGCATTGCCTAACTTTATGACACAAATCAAGTTATTGGTCAGAGAGGCTGAAGTGATATGGTAGGATACAACGCTTTAAGCTGAAGCTAGAGCGTGGTTGGAGAAAACATCATGGGCAATAGGCAATGCTTTCTCGAAAATTTAGCAGACTCACTTATGCAAGGGAAGGCCAGGGCAAAAGAAGTGATGGATGTGTTAAAAAGTGGAAGAGCTCAAATCCGACAATTTAGAGGTGACATTGCCCGCAAAGTCCCTAGGGACTATGATTGAGAGGTGCATGATCTAAGGACTGGTGATTGGAAAGTAAGTATATATCTTTTTTGTTTTACATGTAATTAGTCAACGCTGAAGAAGATGTTTCTTATTGGGTCCGTTAGATCACCATATGAAAATTGGTTCAGTTAGGTAAATCATAAACAATATTCAGATGATATTTCAATTGAGCTCAAGTATCTCCCCCCCCCCCCCCAAACATAAAGCTGGGAAGATCAGTACAACTTATTAAAAGACAGTTCATGTGTAGAGACTCTGGATGAACTGAAGAAAGTAAAATCCAATCCCTAGTAGCTCACCATATGTACAGGATGATATTGATCATGATCCCAATATGTAAATCATTCAGAAAATAATTCAACAATAATTCAATTTAGTCCAAGAACTTCACAAAAAAACTGGGATTTTGTTCTGTACAAAAAAAAAAAAAAAACAAAAAAAAACGGGATTTTGCAGAATCAACAAATTGAATATGCTAAGAAAAAAAAAAGAACGAGCAAAGGAAGTAACTCCCACGATCCTTGGGCTCAATCCAACCGAAGGAAGGGGGAAGAGAGATCATTAGGTGGTCCAGAACCATTGGTTGGCGGAATTAATTTGTCCCCGCATGATTCATTCAATCATGATCCAACACAACACAAGTTAGAATATAGAAGGGATACTCCCCAATCCTCAACCCAATGATTAAAAATACTATTCAGTCATTCTGTGCAGCACCAGGAAGCGGTTTAGAATGTTGTTGATAAATGTAATTAGTAAGAGCGCCAAAAAAGATGTTTCTTGTTGGGTTGGATCACCATATGAATATTATTGGTCCAGTTAAGTAAATCACAAACATTATTCAGATGATATTTCAATTGAGCTCAACCCCTTTATACATAAAGTTGGGATTTTTATCTAAACCATGTAAAATCAGTTCAACTTATTAAAAGACAATCTATGTGTAGACACTCTATAGATGAATTGGAGAAAATAAAATACAATCCCTAGATCACCATATGTACAGGAAGACATTGATCCCAATATGTAAATCATCCAGAAAATATTTCAACGATAGTTCAATTGGATTTTAAATGGGATTTTGTTCTACCAAAAAAAAAAAAAAAGATCTTGCAGAATCAATCAACACATGGAGATGAGAACTTTCTACCATCAGATAATGCAAATGATTTTCTACAAAGAAAACAGAAAAGCAATTGAGGAACAAAGAAAGAAAGTGAGAAAGGATAAAAGATTTACCTTTGAACATAGAATTTTATCTCCAGAATGGTACTGATTCATTGTTCTTGTTTTTTTTACTGCAAAGTACAAAGACATGCCCTTTTACTAGATTCCATATCTATCTAAGTCCTCTTTTTTCTTTTCTTTTTTTCTTTTTTTAGGAGTATTACGTAGAGTCCTTTGTGTTGGGCTGTTGATGTTGGCCCTTTTGGGAGAAGAATTTTTCAAGTGTTATTTGCAGAAGGGGGGGGGGGGGGGGGGAGGAGAGAGAAATAAAGGAATGGAGGGGCGGGTTGTCCGGCCGATGGACGACGGAGAGGGGGCACGGTGAAATGCGTAGTTGGGTTGTAGATGCGGAGGAGAGAGAGACAGGAGAGAGAAAATGCCGCATTACATTAAGGCCCTCTTCTTTTCTCCTCTACATGCTGCATTCCGTTTTCTTCCGTTCTGTTTCAATACGTTTTATTCTGTGTCGCATCATTTTGTTCCACATTCTTTACTTCACTTTGTCTCACATTTTCTTTCATTATCATTGTCGCGCCGTTCCGTTCCGTTCTACACTGTCATGCACCATTTGTTTAATTCAACTTAATTTTAGGTCGCGGATATTGCCAAGGAAGCAAAAGTCGTTGCAAAGGAAATATTAAGTTTTAGTCTATTATACCCTTGATTAAATGATATGAGTTCTAATGTATTAACTTACTAGCTTCTACATTTTTTTTTTGAGAAGGCAAGACGACCAGGTAACCTTCAGGAAGGTTAACCTAAGATGTCTTCACTAACAAATTAGTGAAGGACTTAGAAGAAACAAATACAGCCAAGAACAAATAAAAACGAAGACTGAAAACGATACAAATTAGACAAAATCTACAATTGAACCCTATTCATCTTCCAACTTTATCTTGTTCATCAGCTCCAGTACCCAAGTAACAAAGAGGATCTCGGAACCCTCAAACCACCAAGCATGGACTTTTTTTTTTCTTTTTTTCTTTTTTGGGCATTAGGTTTGTTAGATCTAGGATCCAAAACCCCCCAAATCAAAAAGAGATTCAATGTTTCAAACAACTGACTTCGATGACGGTCGGGCTTCAAGCTTCTAACATCATCCCCTGAAAATCTTATAATGCCAATCAAACCCAAAATTAATTTGAGGAAAAGCTAAAAGAAGGGAATTTATGAGGAAAACGTTTGAAATCTTTGGATTTAGGCCATGTTCTCTTCAACGGAATGGTGCGGGACGGTGAGGAACGGAGCAGAACGGAAATTGCAGCGCGGTGCGGAGCGGAACGGAAATTGCAGTACAGTGCAGAACGGAACGGAAATTGCAGCGCGGGACGGAATGGAATAATAAATATAACTAGTGTGGTGCGGAACGGAACGGGAATTATGGTGCGGTGTGGAACAGAACGGAAATTGCGGTGCAGTGTGGAACGGAACGGAAACTGCGATGCGGAACGGAACGGAATGCAACATAGAAACGATGAACGATGAAAAGAACAGGGCCTTAGAGTGATGACCCATGAGATCTAGGAAATCAGGTTGTGTTTAACAGAAAAAAAAAAAAAAAAAAAAAAAAAAAAGAGAGGGGGCTTTCAATTTTTTTCTATTCTTTTTTCCCTCTCTTTTTAAAGTTGTAAATACTCAAAACATTTTCTAAAGAAGAAACTAGCATAGACTTAGACTCTGTTTGATTCACCGTAATTTCCTTAAATTCAGTTCAGTTCAGTCCAGTTCAGTTCATGTGTAACTTTATTACTCATATAACTTTTTATTCCGAAATAACTTCATGATGAAAATTATGTCATCGAAAAGATCAAAACGCATACTTTTCAAAGAGTCCAATATTGACTATGTTTGGACGAATTTTAAATGGTTAACGATCAAGTTCAAAAAATCAATTAAGTTCAGTTCAGATCAGTTTTATCCAGATGAATCAAACGGAGCCTTAGAGTTAGATTTAAAGGGTGTTTAGATTTTGAAACAAGAAGGAAAAAGGAGGAGGAAAAAGGCTGAGAAAAAGCTTAAAACGAATGTTGAAAAATAAACTAGGGTTTTGTTTGCTTTCTCTCTCTCCTTTTTTTTCTTTCATTTTTTTTTCTAAGAAAAAGGAGTTTTAGAGAGAAGACAGAGCCTCTCTCTCTAAAACCCCTTTTATGCACTTATAGTTTCCAGCACCATGGCAGATTGGCAAAGAGCTTCTGTTTCTTTAATTGTTACTAACTTCTACATATAGTACCTGCTTCTTTTTCTCTCCTTCTTTTATGTGAACTTCTACTATATTATATTAATTAAATCTACAAACCATAAAGTAAAGTGAACAGAGCACATCGTCTACTACTACCTTTTTTTTTTCTTAAAATTCTCTTTTGCCTTTTCTCCTTCTTTTTTTTTTTCCTTCTTCTTCTTCCTTTTCTTGTAGTCCACTTTTAGTCAGTAACAAATTTATTTTCTTTTCTTTCTTCTTCTATTTTCATGTAGTACCCTAGAACTTAACTACTATCTATATGTTGAAGAAAAACCCAATTTGACCAGAGCATTCTAACTAAATATAAAAGAAATAATAAAGTACTACTTTTCAACTTTAGTTTAATGAAACCTTGAATTTTTCATCATAACAACCACAATTTGATTGAAAAACACAACCAACCAAACAACAAAAAAAAATTAAAAGAAGACGAGTAGTTGAATGTTTAAAATAATAATACTACCCATATAAAAAAAACCTAAAAAAAACTCTAAAAGTATGAAAAATAGCTAATATCTTCATTCTCCAGTAAGTCCCATGCAAATATGTATCATCCAAACTCCAAAGGAATCAAATTTCAATGTACTGCATGAGTACCTGCAAAAACATAAAATAAAAATATTGGTTAATTGAGTTGAGAGAATTTACAATACTTTAAGTTGATCAACTATACTAGTCAAAATTTTGCGTATTAAATGACCATGATAAATTAAATTACATGAATTAATATAAGCATATTTTAATTAGGAGAAATAGTATCACTTACATAATAAAAAGGTCAATCAAGCAAAAATGACCAAGCTGGAGACAAAGGTGCATTGAGATCAATCTCATCCAATACATGTTCACTATTAACATAGTAAACATTTTGTGAATCAACTCCAATAACCTCTTGATCTTTTTGACGTTTTAAAGTTACAGCCACTATTTTGAATTGGGACGGATCCCTTCTTGTTGAATTTAATGGTTCCTTTCTTTTCGTTGAACTTGAAGGGTGTCCTTTATGGGCTTGAATTTTTGGCTCGAAAAGTGTAGATTCCAATTCATTCAACATGTTGGAATTTTTTTCCTTCATCTCATCCTTCTTGTAAGTAGGCATTTGTTGATATCTGACTTGCAACTTGTCAACTAACTCTTTGATTTCATTGTCATCATAACTTCCATCACCATCAAACGCTAGAAAATGCGTCGTGTCAGTTCTCCATGTACATGTATTGCATCTATTGATAAAGCCTTGTCTTTCCCAATATTTATCATATGTGCACAATGCATGCCCATGGTAGAATGAAACTGGCTAGTACATATGGCTTTTGCCTTGCCAAATTTAACAAATTCAAATTTCTCATAAAGCTTGTTCATAGCAAAACTTAATACATGACCTACGAGATTTCCAAATGAAGGTATACAAGACTTGTGAGCAACTCGAATCTTTTCATCCTGAACAAGGGTATTTATCTCGTGAAATTCATTATCTATAGCAAGACAGATCTTATCACTCATTTGACGAAAGTCTCCCGTTGATACTTGTAAGTACCTCTTAAGTTTTGAATGAGCACCTTCCGCTCTTGAAGAAGCACGATTACCAAAATGTAAATATTTTTCTGTCTAAGCGCTCACAAATCGTTCCTTATATGGAAGCCATGTATTTTTTATGTAATCAATTATATCATTCTTTTCTTCGTGTAGGGATTTTAAAGACACCCACACCTCATCAAATGATTCTTTTGTATCAACATATATCATTTCATTCCACACATATAAAAATGCATCCCAATCTTCCTTTCTAAAGTAGCCTTTACACTTGGAAGACACATTTTTTTGTATGTGCCATACACATAAAATATAAGAAGTTTTAGGGAACACAATATGTATAGCATTCATCACTGCCAACTCCCTATCGGACACAATAACTAACGGCTCAAATGAATGACCCATAATCCTACTGAAGTTTCGCAAAGCCCAAATATAGTCTTCTTCCCTCTCCCTTTCTAGAAATGTAAAACAAGAATAGAAGGATTTATTAAAGCTAGATACACCAATTATATCAAGTAAGGGCATCTTATATTTGTTGGTCTTATACGTGCAATCCATTAGAAACATAGTAGAGTATGTTCGACTCAACGTTATAGACTTCGGATGAGAAAAAAATATGTGGATTAAATGTCCTCTATGGTAGGTTGCAGATCTTCATCCTCTTAAACTTGTACTATAGCCAGCAGGTCCTCACTCTTTTGCTATGTTATTCAATCCCTATTCATTTGGCAAACTTCATTTTGTTCTTTTATATATATACATGATAACAACTAGTGTAACTAGTTAATGTCCATTTGGTTATGATTAAGACAATTTCTATAGTCAACTGTCAACAACTCTCATAACTGTTACTTGGTTTAGTGCGTCTTAATTTTAATATTATTGGTGAACACATTAGTTAGTTGTTAACTTCTGTAAAAATTTTGGAAATCTAGAATAAGCATGGATGATTATAGATCTTCTCTTAATATTTTTCCATATGGATTTATCCTATATCCATTACTCTTTGCCCCAATTTAATTAGGTTAAGAACGTAGAATACTCCTACAGATGTGTAAATTAATTCACCATGATAAAAATTTAGACTGCAAAATCTTGCGTTCAACATCTCTATAACAATAAAGAAAATGAGAGTATTCTAAATTCTAGTACATATTGAAATTTCTCGCATTTATCATTTACTAATATATAAGCCACACGATAATCTAAGCTTTGCAATGATGTAATAAGTAATTCTTGGTTAGAAATGATAAAATTTGTCTTATAACACCCATATATAAGTAGTATCTTACTTACCTTTCTTCCTTTTTTGCTTCTTTTTTTGTAATTCTGAAGTTTCCTTTCTGCTTATTCTGCCTGAAGAGATTCTGGAGATGACCGATGATCCTTTTGGACTTGGTTGAGATTGGCTACATATCCAATGTACATGGACTTCTAGGAGAGATTCGTGTAAAGCATAACACCGATTTCCCTGACTTGTGATTCAGGATATATGAACTATTCGACCAGCTTAAAACTTTTATCACCTTTTATTTTTATTTTTATTATATACTTTGACTTTTTCCTTAGCCTGAGAAAAGAAGGTTGCGGAAAAACTTCTGTGAAAGAGAAAAACTTCTTGAAGTTGAGCTTGTGAGGGGAAGAGGCTGACCTTGGACAAGAATTGGACAGTAAAGTTGAGCGGCTTTGCAGTGTAGATCAGGTTCCTGGTAAAGCAACATCTTTTCCCTTTTTATTTTCCTTTCCTTTCCTTTCGTGTTTCTGCCCTTAAAACTTAATAGTTATTGCATCTTGCTTCATATGTGCTTGTATATATTTACAACATTAATTGTTTAGTTGGAATTGGAATTTATTGCCACCCTTGTCAGTTTCTTGTTTTTGTGTCGATGTTTTAAGTTTGTCCTAATAAGAAGGGGTGGGGATTGGGAACGGAACTTGTAAGGATATGTCAACCCAGACTTGTTTCTATAAGGTTCTTTGTTTATAGATAGTGAGAATGGGGTTGAAATGGGAGATGCCAATTCAAACGGTGAATATAGGAAGAATTCTACTCGGAAGGACTCTTGGAGGAGCTTAGGAGAACTAAAGTCGATGGAGATTGGGGGAAGTTCTATTCAACTCGTATCACAGACTAGCAGAATACACCATGCTCTTCAAGGAGGATGGTAAGGACTGTATATGCAGGGTCAAAATAGCCAGTACAAAAACTTGTTTTTTCTAGAGATACTTTGCTCACAGATTGATGGAGCTGAGGGGACAGGAATTAGCCCATGCAGATTCACAAGCTGGTGAGTTTCAGGGACCAGGAGAAAGATGAACGTGCTCAAGCTCTTATAGTGATGGAGATAGAAGAGATCTTGATCAGCTTGGAATTTGGTGAGCCATCCAAAAGAAGGGGGGGGGGTATTGGATGGTTGGTGTCCAGAAATGTGGCTCTTGTTGGGAAGTGGGTTCGGCAGTTTTGGAGGCCAATGTGCTTTGCCATCGAGTCATGAGGAGTAAATATGAATTGTGTCAGAAACTCAGAATGGGTGGGATACTCGGGTAGTTACAGGCGCTACACATGCATGTCCATGGAATGAGTTAGGAATCATGTTTTGGAAGGGTAATTGAATGGAGGGAAAACTTTCTGCATCAGTTGTCCTCGGTTGTTTTAGCTTTTAGTCTTATATGACACTCCGAATTTTGTGTCTTACACAAGTCGTGATGGTTCCTGGAATTTTCATTCGTGGTGGGCTCTGCATGATTGGAAGGTGCAGGAGCTTGTATCTATGCTTAGTGTGTTGGAGCGTATCCAGTCTCTAGCCGTGAGGATGAGAGGGTGTGGGTTGGATATTTTATAAGGGTATTTTCTTGCAAGTCTCTTTGTAAGTACGTTATGACCCCATCACAATTTATCAGTTCCCTATTGCAATTTTTTGTGGAAGGATAAAGTTCCTTTAAAGGTGCTGACTTTTGGGAGGACATTGTTTTGGGAGGACATATACCATGTCATTATATGCGGAGGCGATCAGCGCTGGCTATCCTACCAGATGTGTATGATGCGCTGTGCTGATAGTAAGACAATAATGTTTTTTGCATTGTTCCCCAGCATGGTTCCTGTGGGACAAGCTATGCGTTGTGCGTGAAGAAGCTTGGGAAGCAAATCTGGATATTTTTCAGTTTGAGTATACTGGCTTTAGGAGTAGAAAGGAGTTGAAAATGTTGTGGCAGAATGCCTTCCCGGCATTAGTGTAGATTTTTTTTGGATCCTTGCTTTCTCATGTGCTACTTGGGAACAGAGTTACCTATCTAGCCACTTTATGGTCCTTGGGACGTTTAAGAGCTAATTTATTGTTGAGGTCCACATGAAAAGCTATTGGTTTAGTTTCCATGGGAGGACTTCTTGCCCTCTTTTGCTGTGATTTCCTTTGCTGATTTTGTACTTAATATATATTTTTTCTCCTCTAAAACAAAAAAGAGATGGATTTGGAGGTTGTGAACACAATGAGGAAAGGTAACAGCTTCGTAAGCTAACTCAAATTTGTTGTGTTGTTTTCGTAGTATACCTTTTCTTCGCTAAAGAAAAGGTGATAGATTTGGAGGTTGTGAACACAATGAGGAAAGATAACAGCTTCCCAATCTAACTCAAATTTGTTGATTTATATTCGTAATATACTTTTTCTTCTCTAAAAAAAAGTTGATAGATTTGGAGGTTGTAAACACAATGAGGAAATATAACAACTTCCAAAGCTAACTTTAGGGAGGAGCATTGATTGGGATAGAGAGTATGAAAAACTTAAGTCAGGAGTTACTTAGGATTACCATGGCCCAAGTCTTCGTTGGACTTTAGCTCCCTAGTTTTCGCTTAAGATTCTTTGGGGGAGGATAGCTTGTCCGTTGTAATATTTTATTCTGATCTAATAGAAAAGGAAGAATTTCCTGAAACTGCCTCATAAATACAAAATTTTGCAAGGACCTATAATTTGTGCAAAACCACCTATTATATGCATTTTCGCTTATTGAAAACACCTTAGGTCTCGGTCAAAAAATGACATCTAGTGACCAACATGCCTCATGTGCCTTCATTTTTCCAAATTTAAAATTTTTACTCGATAATTAATTTTTCACCATATCATTTCCCCCAAAATAAATCATCCCCTCAAATTGAAATATTTGTATCTCTCAAAAGTGAAGGTGAATTTAGTTTCTTCTCTCTCCACTGTGTATCCCAATTACACCAAGTTAAGATTCAATGCAGTTTGGGAGATTGATTAGGAGGGAAGCATTTGCATTTCCTAAAGGAAATTGTTCAAATTTGAGGGGAAAAATTGTTTCCATTTTGGTGGAAATTATTTATGGAGTTAAAAAAATTAGAAAGTCAAGGCACATGTCAATCATGTGAGGGCATATCAGTCACCGGGGGCGGATTTATAGTGGGGCACCAGGGTCCCAGACAACCAGATTATTTAAAAAATGCTTTAGCATAGCAAAAGAAAAAAGGAAAAAAAATAATCAACTTACCAAAAGGCCACCACATTAGAAATTGTTGAAAGGAGAAGAGGGGGCTAGAATTGTAAAAGCAAAGAAATAAGCTGACACAATGACTAAGAGGTCCCCACAAAAACTTTCCCGTTTCCCCAATCCACTGTTCCTTTTCCTATTCAATCAGTTTGCCCAAAAAGCCAATGGAAGCTCCTCTCTCTCCTCTCTATCTCCTCTCTATCTCTCTCTCCTCAAGTGAAAGACTTATAGCTTCTTTGCTGGTTTCCATGCTTATGTAGACTGGAACGTCCGAATGTGTATATGGATGTTATGCTTATGATTGTTTTGTTCATGTTTTCTAGTAATTTTTGATACTCTTGCTTAATTTTCCATTTTTTCCCATTTTGAGTTATCTTTGTTGGGTTTTAAATTTCATCTAAATGGGAGATTTTTATCATCATTCCCATTTTTCTCTGACAAATTAAAAAAAGAAAAAAAGAAAACTCACTTACATTGATCAAATCTATGTATATTTTGAAGATGGGGAAGGGAAGAAAAAGAAAATGCTCATGAAGTTATGCTTATGAAGTTATGATCGCTAAAGTTACAAGTCCTTTAGTCTCATTTTTCTCTCCTCCCAAAATTCTAACTTTTTCTCTTTTGCCTCTTCTCATATTTCATTATAGTTTCAGGCCGGAAGGACCGATTTAGGTCAATCCCTGCCTGTATTTGATGTTCTTCGTCTAGTTTGACTCTAATTTCTACTCTTTTTCGATTTAGGTGGAATAAATTTCTCTCCCTTTGTGGAGTTCATTGGTATTTTCATTTCTTCCTCTTCGTAGGATTTTCTTTTCGCCTATGAAGCGATATCTATTTTATAGATTCAATATGAATTTGGGGACCGGATATACATACAACCGATGGTATCAAACAGAGTTTAGTAGGCAAGTAATTGCTTTGCTCGCGGTGAATATCTCCACTTCCGCCAAAGAAGAAGATACATCAAAGGAAGCACATGGTTACTATGCATGTTGGGAGTCGCACCAAGGTGTCCTTGTTGATTGTCTTGTTAGCAAAAATCGTGTTGTTATTATTGATTTAGTATATTCTAGGGTTATTTTGATTGTAGATGTCGTATGTTGTTTCTATTAATGAAAATTTCCTATTCCCCTCTCAAAAAAAAAAAAAAAAAAAGTTATGATCGCGTTGTTCATGTTTGTCTACTCTTGCCCCATTTTGAGTTATCTTTGTTGGCTTTTAATTTTCATATAAAGGGTAGATTTTAAGTTATCATCATCCCCATTTTTCCCTGACAAATAAAAAAAGTGATGCTATTTTAATTAACTAATTTGATTAAAAAAATTATTTTTTGTTTTATATATATATATATATATATATATATATATATATTTAATTTATTAATTAAAATTTGATTTAGAAGTGAAGAATAGGGAGAAGATCATATAAAAGCGAAGGTATTACTCTTAAAATCCGGTTGTAAAATTTCTCTATTTAAAACCCGAATTTAATTTATTTTATGTTATTAGTTAATTTGTGCCACCACAATATTACATTTCTAGATACGCCAGTGTCAGTCATTTCATGTCATTTCTTGACCTTGAATATGATCCAAGGTGGTTATAGTAAGTAAAAATACATATAATAGGTGGTTATATACCGATTTTGTTTGAAATAGAGTTTTCTCGCAAAAATTTGTATTTGTTATGTGGTTCTAGGCAATCTTCCTTTGTAGGTAACACCGTAACAGTGTTGCATTGTAACTTGACTTCCATTGCTGATTCTCGGGTTTGGAAGGGAGACTCCTCAGGGGTTTTCTCTTGCAAATCATTCTTACATCATTTTTAGCCTCCCTTTACATAATCCACCCTTCCCTTTAGCTAATTTTATTTGGAAGTCAAAGGCTTCCCTCAAGGTGTGGGCTATTGTGTGGACTATGGCATTGGGTAAGCTGAATACCCATGATGTAACACAGCGGCGGAGGTCGGGTTGGTCTATTTCTCCGAATGTGTGCGTACTATGTAACCAAGCTAGGAGACATGTTTACACCTTTTTCTCCACTGCCAGTTTTCGTTCCCTGTGGGGTCGGCTGTTTAGTATTTTTTGAAGACTCCTTGTCCTCCTAGCTTGTATTTGTTCCACTTTTCAATTTGATTAAAAATTTTTCTTCTTGAAGAAAAAAAAAAACTTGACTTACAAGTTACTCTCAAGGTTGGAATTATTAGTCCCTTAGCAGTTGATGTCTGACAAGATTGAGGCTAAAAAATTGTGTTTGTATTGATTATTACCGAGAATATGTATACAGCCCTAGTATCTATACATATCTTTTAGAAAACAGAAACAATTTGTATATGGAAACAATTCTAAACCATATCAAACTCTATGATAACTTGCCATATTCAGGCGCAACTGAACTTTCCACAAGTCACGCCTGAAATCTCGCAGATCTTGTAGCACCCCCCCCTCAAGTTGGAGCATGGGGGTTCACGATGCCCAACTTATTGACTAATAGATCAAACTGCTTCCTACCTAGAGCTTTCGTAAATAAATCAGCCAATTGCATCGTTGTAGGGACATATGACGGGGCAATCAATCCTTCGGTAATAGCATCACGAACAAAGTGACAATCAACTTCAATATGCTTCGTGCATACATGATAAACAGGATTGCGGGCAATATGTAAAGTCGATTGGCTATCACAAAACAATGGTATAGCTTTGGGATGATGAACACCCAAGCTTAATAACAAACCTTTTAACCACTTGAGCTCACATGTGATGGCAGCCATGGAGCGATATTCTGCTTCAGCGGAAGACTTTGAGACAGTAGTTTGCTTCTTTGTTTTCCATGAGATAGGGGATTGAACAAGGAATACCAGCCAACCCGTTAAGGATCGCCGTGAGAGGGGGCAGGCAGCCCAATCCGAGTCACACCATCCATTTAAAGATAAGTCACTGTCAGCTCGCAATAAAATACCTTAACCTGGAGTCCCCTTCAAATAAAGCACAACGCGCAAAGCGGCCTCCCAATGCTCTTGGCGAGGCTCTTGCATAAATTGAGATAAAAGATGAACAGAATAGGCCAAGTCAGTTCGTGTGACAGAAAAATACACAAGACGACCTACAAGCCGTCGATAGGATTCTGGATCATCAAGCTTGGCACCAATGGCATAGCCTAACTTGTGGTTTTGTTCAATAGGAGTTTCTGCTGGTTTTGCCCCCAAGAGGCCGACCTCAGTAATAATATCAAGGGTATATTTTCGTTGACAAAGAAATAAGCCAGCTGAACTCCTAGCTACCTCAATACCAAGAAAATATTTAAGTGGACCAAGGTCTTTCATATGAAAACAGTCACCCAAATAGGCCTTGAAAGCCCTTAAAGCAACAGAATCATTGCCAGAAATAATTAAATCATCAACATACACCAAGACATTGAGCTGCACACCATCTTTAGGGTAAGTAAACAATGAATAATCAGAGTAAAACTGAAGAAATCCACACCATTTCAAAGCAGTGACCAGTTTGGCAAACCAACAACGGGGTGCCTGTTTTAAGCCATATAGAGATTTGCGAAGAGGACAAACCAAATTCGGCTCCAAGGACGTAAAACCAGGAGGTAATTTCATATAAACTTCCTCATCAAGATCACCATGGAGAAAGGCATTATGAACATCCATTTGGTGAAGTTCCCAATTCTTGGAAGCGGCAATGGCTAGAAAGGCACGAATGGTTGCCATTTTGGCAACGGGAGCAAAGGTCTCAGAGTAGTCCAACCCTTCAATTTGATGATTTCCATAAATAACCAAGCGAGCTTTTAACCGCTCAAGATCTCCATTGGAGAGGTATTTCCTCTTATAAACCCATTGATTTTCCAGTGCACGCTTGCCAGGTGGAAGTGATTCGAGAGTCCAAGTACCATTATCCTCCAATGCTTTAATTTTCTCTTGCATAGCCTTCTTCCACCCATCATCTTTCATGGCCTCCTTAAAGGACCGAGGTTCCTCTCATATAGTGACAGCTGCAAGAAACTTGCGATAGGGCACAGAGCAATTGTCACAATTAATATAATGCGCTATAGGGAAAGGAGTACATGAGGTATGCTGTGGAAGAGAAGTAGCAGTGTTCGATGGACTCCCTATAACAATGCTGTGAGTAACAAAATCCTTTAGGAGCACTGAAGGGGTTTTAGTGCGCTTTCCACGACCCAAAACTTCTTCAGAACCCTGATTATTTAGGTCTGCCTGTTCTTCAGTATGGTCAGAACTAGACCCAGTTTGGACAGATTCGTCCACAACACTAGACTGTTCTATTTCTATTGGGCTTGCCGGACTTGTGGTTTGGTCGGACCCAGTATTGACAGTGGCAAAGGAAGTAGGGTCATTGGGGATAAGAAGCACATCTAGATCATCAATTGTTGTATCCCTGGTATTAGGGGCAGTGGCAACAACGGAGTCATCCAAAAATTCTGCAAATTATCAAAGTGATCCATTGGCCTAATATTGCTAGCTTCCGTGTCAATAAAAGGAAAAATCTCTTCAAAGAATTTTACGTCTCTTGACACAAAGAACTCATGTTTATCAATATCATAAAGCCTCCATCCCTTTGGACCAAAAGGATACGCAACAAATATGCATTTACGGCTACGACTCGCAAATTTATACCCTTTGTCTTTTGGTTGTGGGCAAAACATAAAGACCCAAACATTCGAATGACATCATAAAATGGAGAATAACCAAATAATTTCTCAAAAGGAGTGTGATTATCAAGGACAGTGGAAGGAGTTCTATTGATTAAATGGACAGCGGTCAAGACACTCTCCCCCCAAAAATAAATAGGCAAATTGGCTTGGAAGCGCAAGGCGCGGGCAACATTTAGGATGTGTTGGTGTTTCCTTTCAACTCTTTCCCATTTTGTTGTGGTGTCCCAGTGCATGAGGTTTGTAATAAGATACCACAAGAAGTAAAATAACCAAGCAGACACCGGAACTCCGTTCCATTATCACTCCGAACAATTTTTATGGTTTGAGAAAATTGTCACTCAACCATAGCAACAAAGGACATAAATTTAAAAAAGACCTCTGTTTTATCATCCATCAAATAAGCCCACACAGCCCGAGAAAAACCATCCACAATAGTCAAAAAATATCTAGCACCACAAGAAGAAGTATGACGATAGCCGCCCCACAAATCAACATGAATTATTTCAAAAATTCGACTGGCTTTATTCTCACTCAAAGGAAATTTGTCTCTGTGATGTTTAGCTCTAAAACATACTTCACAGGCTTTATTCAAACTACCTTTAGAATTACAAACGGGAGGAAGCAATTTTACTACTTTTTCTGAAGGAAGCCCCATTCTAGCATGCCAAAGAGCCAAAGAAGAAGCGTCCTTGTCCACTGTGACTGTCTGCACTGTTTGTGGTCCTTTGAAGTAGTAGAGTCCATCTTGCTTACTTCCCATTCCAATCAGCTTCCTAGTTTGGTCCTGTATAGCACACACATGTCGATTAAAAATGACAATACTATCCAAATCATCACATAATTGTGACACGGATAATAAGCTGCAATTTAAGAGGGGGACATAAAGAACATGAGCGAGAGTCATAGCATCCGACAATCGCACTGATCCCTTCTTTGTTGCAACCACTTTCTTTCCATCAGGAAGACCAACGAGACATAAGATGTCTTTTACATTGAATAATAGAGAAAGATTACCAGTAACATGATTAGATGCACCTGTATCAATAATCCAAGAATGACCATTAATCTTACCACTCAAACGATTACCAGAAACCGTCATATTACCAAAGACACTTGCAAGTGCCTTCCATTGATCAGCGGGAAATAATTCTGCAGATGGTGTTCCAGTGGGTTCTGAAACAACTACAGCATTGGCACGGACTCCCCCTCCACCGCGTCCTGTCGCAAGAGAAGAAGAAGAGGTCGTTGATGGTTGGTTACGACCAATCATCAGTTTGGTCATACCTGATCCGCTGTCAGACTTCACACGATCCTCCCACCATTCTGGATAACCATGAATTTCGAAGCAATTAGTTACTTTGTGGCATGTCTTCTTACAGTAGGTGCAGGATAGACGTGATTTATCAGGTTTCTCTATTTTGCCTCGTGTGCGCCCACTAGTTCGCATAGAAAATCCAACAACTTCGGACTTCTCCTCGGGCAGAGCCGAAGACGTTCTGACTCATTCATCTTGAATAACAAGCTGGTAGGCACAGGTGAGAGAGGGCAGAGGATCTTGAGCAAGAATATTTGATCGCAAAGGACCATAAGATAGAGAATATAAACCCAACAGAAATTCATGGAGCATGTCCTTTGCACGACGACGCTCATGTTCTGGCCCTGCGGTACCCTTTGCACAGCAAGAACAAGTAATCAAGGGTTCATGATTATGCAATTCCTCCCATAGAGCCGTGAGTTTTCCATAGTAGGAAGCAACCGACATGGATTTGGTTTGCTTACAGTCAGAGATGGCCGCCTTCAACTACTGTATTCGTGGTCCATTCGTAAGAGCAAATCGCTCCTTAAGCGTCTCCTATAGACGCCTGGCATCTTTATATTTGGACAAGGTATTCTTCACTTCTGCTGTGATGGTATTCATAATCCAAGATACCAACATGGCTTGGATTGTATTCCAATCATCTTGTGTGCAAGGAGGTGCTGGAGATACAATCGTACCATCCAAAAATCCGAACTTTCTTCGAGCTTGAAGGGCGGTTTCAATTTCACCAGCCTAATCATCATAATTTTCGCCATTAAATTTGGCTGCAGTTACAAAATCACCAGGTCGATCTTGAGGACCTAGGAAATAAGGGGATTTTGAGTCAATTTTTGGTGGTGGATCTTCCACGGCCATTGTTAGGGTTTAAGGTTTTTGGGTTTTTGTTTAAGGATCTTTCACGCTCTGATACCATGACAAGATTGAGGCTAAAAGCTTGTGTTTGTATTGATTATCACCGAGAATATATATACAGCCCTAGTAATACAACCTTAGTATCTATACACATCTTTTAGAAAACAGAAACAATTTGCATATGGAAACAATCCTAAACCATATCAAACTCTATGATAACTTGCCATATTCAGGCGCAACTGAATTTTCCATAAGTCACGCCTGAAATCTCGCAGATCTTGTAACAATGTCTCATGTCTCTTAGCCTTATATCAATCCTGTGGCTGGCTTGGAGAGAGTTTTTCTGAATGGTGAAGAAAATAGAGAAGAGAGTCTTTCCTTGCCAGTTTTGAGCTTTAAATGTGCTCCCTTAGCTGCTATGCAAACATCAAAGACAATTGTTGTAGTCTTGTGTTTATGCACAATAAGCTCATGGTACTTGCAACAGATCGTTTACGTTTCTGTCAGTTATGTCACTGGAAATATTTCTGAAGTTTGAACTATATAATCTTCTTCAGAAGACAGTTTACATATAATTTCACTTTCTCGGACACAGGTAATTAGGCGCAGCAGTTAGAACTGTTGTTAGCATATTCAACAATGGTGGCAATGATCTTTTTGTTACTGAAGTTGATATTGACAGAAAAGAGATGCAGATTAACCCTCCCAAAGGGCTCCTTCAGTTAAGTTTACGCTCTGATGACAGTTCCAAGAAAGAAAGGCGTATACTTGAAATCATTTGTGACTCTAATTACCTAGAAACAGTCGCAAGCTACCACTTGCTCAACACAACTTCCAAGTCGGATGTAAAAGAGAGAAGTTTCATAAAACTCGTGTCTTCTTCACCTCATGTACTGTCTTAAATCTTCATTGATATTATTACTTCCTCCATTTCAAATTCATCCACCAACTTCCCTTCATTGTATTTTCTGCTAATTATTGGCAAAAACCAACAAGCTTTCCGTGCAGTGATCTACAACAATTGCTAGGAAAACCATAACTGAGCAAAATATCTGCGCAACTGAATGGGAAGGGGATGACTTTAGCGACATGGGAATAATTTGGAAATGATCTGATGAGTTTCTGAACTAGCTGTTGCGGTGCTGAAGAATGTAGCCAAGGATCAACTTTGTCCTTTAGTTTATGGCATATGCTTCCAGCTTAATGTAGTGAAGTTGTTAAGACTTAAGAGAAGGGATGAAGGACAGACAGAGAGAGATGAAAAAACATAGGCGTCAAGCAGTCAAGAGTCAAGATATATTTGCATGAGATGAGCTTCTGTAGGTGGTAAATGTATGGCAAGCGCCAACAGCTTCTAACTGTTTTAGTCCTTTCATATGTAAGCATGGCAGCTACGATTTATTATGTCTGTACTGAAAAAAACATTAGGAGATAAACAATGAACTCCAGCAGCTATTATCAAGATTAGCATCATGGAGCTGCATGTCCTAGCAGCAGGGGATAATAAAAGGGAGTTGTAAGAATATCTCTTTGAGACTGAGTTACATTCCTTAGAATATTGTTGCGTTGCTGCTATGCAGTAGTGGTTTCGGCGGCTCCATTAGTTCTGTTTGCTATTCTGGCTACTATGCATGTAATAATACAACTGAGAGGCACCATGATTCTGGCTTTTTTCATGGTAGCCCATCACAGAAGGTACGCTGTGAGAAGACTATGATGCCCTTGTAGTCAGTTTGTGATCTTCAAATAGCCGAGTTTTTTTTGGAACTATGCATCCAATGGTGCTTATATGAAAAGTCATGGAAGCAAGAAAACAGTTGGTACTGGAGAAAATTAAACAAATTGAAGGAGAAATTCTTGCAAGGCTACAATGGGCAAGTGTGGACCGCTAACAGCTGTGGGTTGTATACTACAGCAAGTAGATATGGTTTCCTCAGAGGTAATAAGAATAAACTCAGGCATGCAAACCTGATTTGGAATCATCTCAACATGACAAGGCATAGCCTCATATTGTGGCTTGTGGACTTGGGTAGTTCTGTAGACGGATTTCTACACGGCGATGATCTGTGCTATATGTGTATGGTTCTGACAAAAACAGTTTCTCATCTGTTCTTTGACTGTAGTAGAGCATCTGTGCTTCTGCGAAAGGTCCAGTATGTGGCTGCAATGGATCGGACATGTACGTCTCAGAAACTTAAATGGAATCCTGAACTGGATTTCCATAAGATTGAACTATTGAAGACCAAATTTCAGAGACAAGTAGCATCAGCTGGATTTGCTGCACTTGTTTACACAGTTTGGTGTGAAAGAAATAGTGTATGCTTCACAAGCAGACCCTCCCTGATGATGTTTTTTTCCAGCAGATCAGCTGATATAATTATGCAAGTTTGCTTTTCTAGGGGATTAGAGCCAAAGGGGAACCCTACCTAGTTGGTGGCGCCTTGTCTAATTGCCCTGTAGGTTCTGTTAAATTGTTAGTTGGTAATGAGAATGCTAATCTTTTACCAAAAAGAAAACTAATAAAGAAGTCTTGCTCTTCTTATGCTCTATTGTAAAATTTCTTTTGGAAGTAACAAAATATAAATTACCTTCCAATTTTATTTTACTGTACATAAATAACATC
This sequence comes from Tetragonia tetragonoides, assembly GCA_038025085.1. Lineage (NCBI taxonomy): Eukaryota > Viridiplantae > Streptophyta > Magnoliopsida > Caryophyllales > Aizoaceae > Tetragonia > Tetragonia tetragonoides. The sequence continues at coordinate 10,273,640 of CM076148.1, read as the reverse complement.
TACGGTCAAAGCCACCATATTTTTATTGCATAGGGGCTATAGTAATACATTTTATTCATTTTTGTAAAGAATCAGAGCAAAGAGTTTTTCATTTTCAATGAAGGGAACCAAAAATAGTAGTAAAACTGCCAAACCTTAAAGCACAAGCCTTAATCTCTCAAAAGTTCTAACCATGTACTCAACCTAAAAAGATCAACAACAAGCTGCTCGTAAGGCAAGCTATCCTGAAAATGCAACATTTTCACACCACCAACAGTGTAGTTTTAGCTGTAAAGGAGTTCTTCTAAAGCTACCAAAAGCTATGGCGATGGCGTTCCTTTCAGCCGAAATTTCATATACAACAGGCAGGTAGGTACATCTTTTCTTTTGTTTAGTCCAGGCTTTCCCTCTGTTATGCTTTTGCATTCACTTCAGTTCATCGTGTAGACTCCAAGTTGTTCGGCTAAAACACAACCAGATCAGAGGAAGTTGCCAGACTTCAACAGCGAAAGTGCAGGAGAAGAATAAGTGAGATGCAGATTCAGCCTGAGCTTCACAAACACAACATCTACTGAATAAAATAAAAGCCTCTTCTGCAAAGATTTTCAATGGCGAGTCAGTATTGGGTAAAGCGATGTGGATGGCCAGGCAGCAGGTAAAGCTGTTTCCCAAATAAGTTGTCGCAATAGCAAGAGAGATTGGACTCGTCAAGAAAATCATCTCCAATGGCTGACATTATTTTCCTAGCTCATGCAAATCCGGGCAGCAGTGACTTCCTATACAGTTTCCCTATGCATTACCCACAGCGGATAAGAAAAATACAAGAATTTGTAAAAGATAATAAATATAATTTCTAATATTTTTACATTTTCTGTGAAAGCAGTGAAGGCCACCAGGGAAGGGAAAGACTGTAACATCTCCAATTTTTTGGAGTGCTACAAACAAATTTCAACGATCGTTCCTGTGAATTGCATTCAACAATTTGTTTATGAAGTTTCAGCAGCACGATATTAGGATCATACGGGTGGAAACATAAAACAAATGATGTGGAATTCCCCGCTTAATATATTCGCGGAGAGTAGAATCTTCTAAAACCAAATCGTGCAGATAAACCATATGCTCCAATGACCACTCACCAGTATAATAGTTCTTTAGCTTCCAAAGCTTCAAGTTGTAGGCAGGATTTTGTGGTTCTATTCTAACTTGACCGATACTGGTTGCACATGGTCGAACAACCTGTCGTGCACAGTATTGTACCATCCATATCCTCCCTCCATAAACTCCAACACTCACAGAGTAGGGAGAATTTCTAGAGGCATCTGAATGACATGGCCATGGATAACACTATCTTTTCTGATCCTGCATGGATCAAAACCGATAATAGCTCTTTGGCAGTAAAAGTGCATCTTTCTATTGTAAGTAAAGGAACCTCTGACCTCAGCATCCCAATAATCAAAACGATATGGGCACACTAAAACTGCTTTCCTCCAAAAACCAGTTTCAGATGAGAAAATTTCCACTTTAAATCTAAACTGAATTGTTTGAAGAACACCAAAGCAGACACTATAGCGGCAAGTACTGAATGTCACACCGCCAGTTTCTTTTTCAACCGCGTAGTAAGGATCAAACATAAAACCAGCTATGTAAGGTCGTTTTCTAGAAGATGGTGGAGGGAGCTGAACCCATTGCTTGGTGCGAGGATTGCAAAGGTAGAGATCAACCTCTTTGGCAGAGCTGCTACATAGGATCAGGTCATTATGCCATGCATTAAGAATGAAAGGAAATTCTACCCCTGCTTCATAACCTGGAATAAAGCTAAGGGATAAGTTGCAAGACTTAAAAATAGGATTCTCAGGATAAATACAGGCATTGTGTTCACAGTGTCGGATGCAAAGTGCTGAGGGAATTTGTCGTTCTTGATTTTCCTCCGTTTCCATTTTCATACAGTTACCATTGACTTTGTGAGCAACGAAACGAGCAGCAAAGTCAGGTTGAGATATCAGATTACACCAGTGCTTGCAGACGCACTTGCATTGAGTGACAGATTCAGCACATGGTAGTCGACAAAATATTTCCACCAAAAGATCATCTGTGAAGCTGGAATTAATGCAGTGATACTCAGGAAGAGCTCGAATTGTCATGTCAGCAACCTGGAATCCATGGTAACAAGGCAAACTAGCTGAAGCCCTCTCTTCACACACGCACACACATACACATTTTGAACCAAACCAATTATAGCTATCAAACTTACCAACCAACGAACAAACAAGAAACAAAAAGTTGTATATGCATGGAACTACACAAGTTAATATTATTTTCGGAACATTCAAACCATAGAGATGTAGACCATAGTCGCAAGCAAGCTTCCTTACAATTGTTTTACACAAATTGCCGGTACTGTTCTTTACATACTTCAGTAGCCCTTAGTATTTCTTTCTGGTTTATACACCAAAAGAGATCTTTTTAATTATGGGTACATATTAGACAACTACCAACCCTCAACCCACCTTCAAGACAAATAAAGGTAACAGTTCATAAAAATCTCCCCAAGTAATCCACGCAATTCAACTAGAAAATAGTTTACTGGATCAAAGTTCACCACGCCAATTTATTTACTCCAAATTGTAGTTTTTGATTCCTATTGATTTGGAGTTGGTTACGTTTTTTAGTTTTAGTGGGAAATGCAAATTCCCAAATTTTATTTTTGGAGGGAAATTTGAAACTCCAAATTGTAGCTTTTGAATCCTCCTGATTTGGAGTTGGTTACGTTGATTTGAAGATTTGAAAATTCAATTAAACTGTTGCCGCCTTCTCACTCAGCAGCGAAGAGGAAAACAAAAATCATGTGGATCACTCATCCACCCAGATCACCGTAATTAACATTAACACTAAAAGAAAAGGGGACCACTAAACAAGGGTAAAACTGTCATATTTATGCATAATGTTATTTTTCTTCGTATTTGTGCCATTTAACAATAACATCATGGGGAAACGGAGGGAGTATTTAATTTTTTTTATATAGCAACAGCAAAATGTAAAACAGAATATCTCTGTATTACTGCTCTCAAGTCAGCCATAATCTAACATTGGGATAAATTTGTCTCTGCATAATTCATTCATCTATGACCCAACAAAACACAAGTTCAAGAATATAGAAGGGATACTGCCCAATCACAAACACAAACTTTGTAAGTGGTTTACAAAGATGTTTCTTGTTGGGTTTTTGGGTTGGATCACCATATATGAATATTAATGATATTGATCCTAATTTATGTAAATCACAAACAGATAAGCAAAAAAAAAATGTAAATCACAAACAATTTTCAGAAATTAATAAAAATGAGGGCATTATTGTTTATTTTCAAGCTGGGATTTTGATATCAGAAAGTAAAATCAGTACAGTTTATTATTTTTGGTGCAAATCAGTACAGTTTATTGAAAGGCAATCCATGTTTAGATTATATAGATATAATCAGAAACTGGAAAATGGGAGAAAATATTTACCTTTGAGTTGAAAGCATGGAGCATGATGAACAGCTTGGTTAAAACTTAAAAGCTTCAAGAGATGTGGAACTTCCTGTCTTCAGCTACTGTAAATCACCAAAAAGAAAAAGAAAGTTAAAAATAAATAGTAAAGCTTTTCAGGAAGAATTTGCTGGGTGTACTAGTACACATTATACACAGATCAAATCTGTTCTACTTTAAAAAAAAAAAAAGGAAAAAAAAAGAAGAAAAACAAATAGAGAACAGGCTTACCTTTGACTCTCAAATGGGAGAAAGGTTGATTGATTGAAACAAAACTGGTTTAAGGGATTTAATCCTGTTTATTGTTCTTGTTGATACAATGCCGGGCCCCGAAACGACTGCGTTTCATTCATGAAAACAAATAATTAAACGCCACGAGTATGATATGTTTGTTTAATTATTTAGTTAGTAAGTACAGTACTAAACTAAGTAGGCATTGACCCGTAGTCAACAACAAAACTGGAGTCATGTTTTTTGGTTCACGACCAAGGTTATTCACTGTCAACCACAGTAACTATCCCCCGCACTGGTTTGTAGGTACCTCAAAGGGTGGAACAGTTGGCCAATGAATTTAAATTGCTCCATACCCAAGGCGAGATTCGAACCCTCGACCTTGATTAAGAATGGATGAGTCTCTACCACTCAATCACACCTCCTTAGTTAAAACTGGAGTCATGTGGGGATATTTTATTATAGCTAGTTATTATAGCTCGTTATTATAGCGACAAACTGTTTTTTCTGGTTGAGTCCCTTAATGGGGATGTCCAATTTATGGATCATAAAGATAGTTTGGTTATGAAATGCAGACACCTTATATACCTGATTCGGACAGTGAAGATCGTCTTTGAACCACAGCCTAGATTGCACGGGTGCGGATATGGGTGCGGAGATGAGTACGGATACGGATATGGGATACTGCATCTCTAAAAAAATAGGATACGGATACGTGTAATGATTAAACAATATAATATGTAAAAATGATTCTTTTTCTCAGAAATCTAGGCACTAAATCTTAATATTATGAAAATAACTAAGAAAATTAGAATGAAAACAGTTCAAACATGCGTATTTTACAATTTTTAAGATGAAAAATAGATAAGTTATGTAAACATGTCTAAAAATTGCCGATCAAGTATTCTAAAATATCAGACAAGTATTCTACAAGTATCGGTATCCTAGAAATATCGAATACGGGATACTGCAGCTTTGAAAAGTATCGGTGCAACGGAGACCACAGCAGGCAAAGGGATATGAGGTCGCTTTGGCCAAGGAAGTAAGAAAGACGAGGGAACTTCATTTGTTTTTGCCCCACCCCCTCTGTGGCTTTTTGAACAATTATCTTTCAATTTATTGATATGTAATATTCAGGTTCTAATCTATCTATATCTGGATCTTAAATTCATTTTATACATTTTTATTCAGGTTCTCATATAAATTTTTGTGATAAAAAATATCATACTCTTTTTTTTTTTTTTTTTTTTGGTAATAACAAGAATGATTGAATTAGTTGAATAGTGACCATACGAAAACGTGATATCTCATAAGGTACAAGAGTTAATACAACTAGATGGTACTAAATCATAGAATTCTAAATTATCACAGACTAATCTCCTTAATAACATAATAGTTAGGGTATTCTCCTCCTTAGAACAGTGAAACCTTTTTATCCAAACCATATCCATACTTGGAATTTGGAAATACTTTCCAGTATTAACGTCCGTTAGTACTATTAAGACTTTTCGATTCATTTTTTGACAAGTTTAGAGTAGTACTACGATAACCTCTACACAAAGCCTGTTAAGAAGAACCATTTCCTTACATAAGGCCCCTTTTGCAAAGTATTTCTCAAATACCCTAATATCTACGGAGGCTCGGGATACCAAAAACTGATTTTTTTTTTCCGGCTTACCACAACTAAATCACTATAGAAGAAGTTTGCAAATCCGAGCCTACGTAGACATTTTTTGGTAATTATTTTCTACTCACAACCTAAAATAATAATCTTTGAAAGTAATTGTTTGGTTCATTATTGAAATTGTAATTGCAATTCCCACAAACTTTGTAATTTCTAATATTTAGAACTTCTTTGAAGTATCAAATGTGGGTAAGTAACATGTCCCATTTTATGGGAAATATAACTTTCTACCCTTTTTGACAACCAAACAACATTAGTTTGCACCTTTTGATAAGTTCCACTTCATGTATTTTTTCATGTCAACCAAACTGAACCCATATCACAAAATGGTTCAACCCGGTTGCTCCCCATTGGCCCACAGCCCGGCCCGTTCCCCATAAAATAAAATCCAAGAAAAAAAAGGTCTGGAATTGGCCGTTGGGTTTTAGAAGAACAGGATGATGATGATGGTGGTGGTGCAGAGCTCAATCTCTCTTCCCTGCTCTCTAATTTCTCTCTCCACTTCACACTCTCCTCGTCCACTCCTTATACAATCCTTTCACAATCTAAAGCCCTCTTCTTTTCCTACACCACGGTGTTTAAACAGTCTCCAAACAGCCCCTATACTCAGAACTTCTTCCCCTTGCAGTACTGGTAAATTCTAAATTCTCATTTGCAATTTTTCTTGTTGCTGGGTATTTTCTTGCTGTTATGTATCTTTAAACATGAGTTTGTAACCTGGGTTATGTTAATATAACCCTTTAGAGACTTGGGTGGCTACTGGCAAGGCCAATTGATGTTTTTTGCTAGCTTGTTTAGGTAATTAGATGTCAAAATGGTAAAAGAAGGTTATGTTATGCCCTTTTCATTTTGGGAGGCTTTGTGAGAAATTAAGATATTGATTGATTGATTGAAGTGGGGTATGAAATGAGGTTGGTGAATGGGATACTAATGTTTAGATGGTTGGCTTTCTGCTATTTTCATGGCTGGTGAGTAATTTCCAATTGTAATTGTGGATGAGTTGATTAGAATTTCAGCGTGTCGGTACACGAGTATGATTCGTATCTTCACATATATCATGAAAATAGGTGTGTGTGGTTTTTATTTTTTATTGTTTGAAACCACATATGTACTATACTGATAAGACTGCCTACATCTTGAGTCTTGATCTCTCGTAACCCCACTATTTTAGGATTTTGTATCTATGTGAAAGGAAATAAGCCATACTCTAGCATGCATTATGTTGTTGATGTAGCTTGTCACACATTGAAATATTAAAACTCATTTTTTTGAAATATTAGAAGCCATTTAAACTGATTGTCATGATGCTGGTCATACTAAATTAGAAGCATCTTTCATCATGAAGGACTATCATCTATCTATTAATGATAAAACAAGGTTATGCTCTTTTCATTTTGGGATGCTTTGTGAGGAAATAAGATACTGAAATGGGACATGAAGTGAGGTTGGAGAATGGGACTCTAATGTTTATGTGAGTGTGTTAACACCTTCTTCTTATATAAGACTAAAGGTGGGCTCCTTATATCTACAAGAATTGTTTCTCTTTGTGCCTAAGACAGAGGGCTCAAATCCTTGTTCGACAACTATAAAATCTTTTCTAGGCTTGAAGTGTTATAGAGAAGATGAGATTGAGCAGTTGTTGTAGGAAGTAGGAATGGATTGTAATTTCTTGATTTCCTTAGATTGATATGAATTTGGGAGTTTCATATGTTTTAGTTTGTGCAAAGTTTTAAATTTCTTTATTTTTGGTGCCTTTGCAATAATTATATACACTTGGCATCATACTTGAATGATCACTAGAACATTATACTTTAGAAGGTTTGTTGTGTGCCCCAACTTATGGTTTGCACAATCATGTAATTTATATTTATGTGAGTGTTGTGGATATACCTGAATTTAATATATGTAGCTGCACAAATATCCATGAAGTTTGAGTAACCTTTTGCTTACTACAATGATCAACATTTTAGAAATTTGCATCTATGTGAAAGGCATACTATAGCAGCATTATGTTATTGGTAGCTTGTTACATCTTGAAATATCAAAAACCAGTTTTTCCCGATAATTTAATATTAAAAGCCATTCAACCCAATCAGTGAATTGATGCTGTTTATACTGAATTAGAAGCATCTTCTACTATGAAGGACTGTCACCCTTGGTTTTAAAAAGCGCGCCTCAAGCGCGAGGCGCAGTCAGGCGACCACGCCATCGCTTCAGACAAGCCAAGGCGCAGCGATTACAAGAGGCGCACGAAAGCGGCCGCCTCCGGCCGCTTTAATTGAAGCGTGAGGCGCATCGATTTTCTCGCTTTATGGATGAAGGAAAAAAAAAGAGGGAAGAGAGAGAAATATTGTTCGATCTTGAGAAACAAAGCTCGATCTCCATTGATGGCCTGAGATTCGTACTCCAAAACAGTAAGGCGCACATCATGTGCCCAGCTAAAAAAAAAAAAAAAAAAAAAGCACGTGACCAGCAGATTAAAACGAAGCACGAAGAGAGAGAAAACGAAGAAAGAGAAGACGGAGAAAACGAAGAAAGAGAAGAAAACGAAGAAAGAGAAGACGGAGAAAACGAAGAAAGAGAAGACGGAGAAAACGAAGAAAGAGAAGAAAACGAAGAAAGAGAAGACGGAGAAAACGAAGAAAGAGAAGACGGAGAAAACGAAGAGAGAGAAAGAGAAGAAAACCAGTCCTTTTCAACTCCTATGGCAATCATCTCCACTGCTGTCCTCAGATTCTTTCCATAAATCAACCCAATCAAAAAATTTGAGAACAAATCGAGACCCAAATTCAATTTAGGGTTTGATCTCAAAACCCTAGAACCTAGATCTGCGAATTGAAGAGCTGAGAGAAGAAGTTAAGAATGAAAGGTTAGGGCTTGTGATCGACTTGGAGAGGCGAGCCCCTCGGCACGATCCCGGCGTGAGGTGCTCGGCTACCGGCTGCCGGAGATCTCTGTTCGTTCTTCTCTGTCTTCGTCTTCTCTCTCTTCTCTCTTCGTCTTCTCTCTCTTCGTTCTTCTCTGTCGTCGTCTTCTCTCTCTTCGTTCTTCTCTGTCTTCGTCTTCTCTCTCTTCTCTCTTCGTCTTCTCTCTCTTCTCTCTCTTCGTTCTTCTCTCTCTTCGTTCTTCTCTCTCCTGGGCCAGTACTAGTCAACTATGGAGTATTTATATTGACCATTAAGTTTATTGACCCACAACTTATTGACCCACAACTTATTATTACTTTTCCCTCTTAAAATTTATAAATTGTCACTACCATTATTAAAAAACACATTTTTTGGTTTCCTTTTTAAGGAATATATTCAGAAAGTTAAATAAAATTTTAAAAAATGTTGTTTTAAGTAGAAAATATCATGTAAAAATATAGTTAAAAATTAAAATATTTATTTAAAGATGTTCGCTTCGCATACCTGCAGTAATACCAAATACCCATATCGTATTACTGTTAAACACTTAAATCTGTGCTCCTACACCATCAAATGACTCACATATTTTAATTTTTATAATTTATGTCTATTTCTTATATTAAATTTGTAGAATAAATATAAAATAAATGATAAAAGTTATTTAAAATGTGTTTTGTGAAGAAAAAAATGTGTAAAAATTAATTTAAATAAAAATGCGCCTCGCATACGTGAGGCGTGCGCTTTCGCTTCGCGCTTCTCGCCTCGTCGCTTCGGCCCCCTTGCGCCTCGGTGCGCCTCGCGCTTTTTAAAACCAAGCTGTCACCTATCTATTAACATGTAAAGAGGCTTGCATCCTTGTTAGGAACATGTTATATTTCCTCTATAGTAGGTTGCAGATCTTCATCCTCTTAAACCTGTGGATTATGGCCAGCAGGTCTCAGTCTTTTGCTATTTTATTCAATGCCTATTCATTGGCGAACTTTATTTGTTCTTTTATGTATATCTGATAAAACCTAGTATCAGTACTTAATGTCCATTTGGTTATGGTTAAGACTAGGGGTGTAACTGAGTCGAGCCGACTCGGTGAGCCCTCGGGCTCGGCTCGAGCTCGGGTCAAACCGAGCCCGAGCCTGCTCGAATGCTTTCCGAGCCGAGCCCGAGCCTACTATGGCTCGGCTCGGTCGGCTCGGTTGGCTCGATTTAGTTGATTTTCCTCTCTAATCTAGAGATTTCTTAATTCTTTAAGGTTTTTTTTCTTTCATATGAGAACCTATGCAAGGGATCTCTTATAGTCAAAATCAATTGCAATTATTTTAAATCAAAAGTTTCTAACGCTTGTAATGATGAGTTTGAATTTGAGTCGAGCCAAACCGAGTCGAGTCGAGCCGAGCCGCGAGCCTAAATCGAGCCGAGCCCGAGCTTTGATTTTTCCAGCTCGGCGAGCTTCTGGCTCAGGCTCAACTCGGCTCGTTTACACTCCTAGTTAAGACAATTCCTATGGCCAATTGTTAACAACTCTCATCATTGCTACTTTCAGATGGTTCAATGCTCCTTAGTCTCAATCATTATTGGTAAACATATTAATTAGTTGTTAACTTCTGTAAATTTCTAGAATAAGCATAGCTCATTATAATATAACTCTTCTCTTAATCCCATAATTTCTCCTTGATCCTTTTCCTTATGGATTTATCCTACACCCATTACTTTTTGCCCCAAGTTAATTAGGTTAAAATATTCCTGCAGATGTGCAAATCAGTTTCACCATGATAAATTCAAACTGCAAATTCTTGCGTACAGCATCGCCATAACAATGAAGAAAAAGAGAGTATTTCAAATTTTAGTCCGTAATGTAACTTCTCAAATTTATCATTGACTTAATACAAAAAGCCATATGATAATCTACGCTTCACATTGATGTAAGTATGTAACAAGTAATTCTTGGTTAGAAATGATAGAATTTGTCTGATGACACCCATATATAGCCATATAGGTATCATCTTACATTTCTTCCTTTTCTGCCTCCTCTTTTGCAATTCTGAAATTTCACTGCTTGATGGGATTTACATGATAATCTGCTTATTCTGCCTCAGCTACGGAAGAGATTGTGGAGATGACTGATGATCCTTTGGACTTTTTTGAGATTGGCTACATATCCAACGTACATGGGCTTCAAGGAGAGATTCGTGTAAAGCATAACACTGATTTCCCTGATTTGCGTTTCGGAGAGGTATGAACTGTTCAACCAGCTTAATGTTGTTTATCACCTCTTATTTTTATTTGTATCTCACGTAATTTGACTTCCTTCTTAGCCGGGGAAAAGATGGTTGCGGCAAAAGTTCTCTGGAAGGGAAAAACTTCTTGAAGTGGAGCTGGAGTGGGGAAGAGGCCAACCTGGGGAAAAGAGTTGGATAGTAAAGTTGAGCGGCTTTGACAGTGTAGATCAGGTTCCTAGTATAACAAAGTCTTTTTTTCCTTTCCATCCCTTTCGTTTTTCTGCCATCAAGATTTTATAGTTATTGCACCTTGCTTGATATATGCTTGTGTATATATACAGGTTAATTGTTCAGGTGGAATTGAAATTATTGCGCAACCTAGACAGTTTCTAGTTTTGTGCTAACTCTTTAAGTCTATCCTAAGATGGGGTGGGGATTGTGGACGGTACTTGTATGGGGATGGCAACCCTGAGTTGGTTCTCTCAGGGTTTTTGTTTGTAGATAGTGAGAATGGGGTAAAATAGTGGATGCCAATTTAGAGGGTGAAGATAAGAAGAATTCTAATCGTAACGGCTCTTGGTGGAGCTTGGAGAACTAAAGTTCATGGAGATTGGGTGGAATCCTATGTTTCAACTCATACCATAGACTAGCTGAATACACCATGCTGTTTAAGAAGGATGATAAGGACTGCTTATGCAGGATTGAAATAGCTAATAGAAAATTTTGGGTTGTCTAGAGATACTTTGCTCAAAAATTGATGGAACTGAGGGGTAGGAAATCTGCCTGTGCAGATTAAACTTGGGTTCCTTCTAGCGGTTGTCTCTTATGTTTATGCCATGTCAGGCTAGCAATGAGTCATCTGGTCATCTTTTCCTGCAGTATGGAGTTGCGCAGATTCTTTGGAGCAGGTTAGCTGGCATCGTAGGTGAGAACTTTGGGAGTTTTGCAAATACTGTTATGGAGTTCTTGCAGGCAAGGCGAGGGGGACCTGGGTGGAGGAAGGAGAAAAAGGTGTTGTGGAAGTGTGCTCTCTTTTTGCTGCTCCGGTGTATTTGGTTAGAAGGGAATGCTAGGATTTTTTCTGGCATCTCATTGTCGGCTTATTTTCTATGGGATAGGGTGGTTTAATTAACCTCCTTGTAGGCTATGGCTGCCAGTTGTTTTCAAAGTTACCCTGTTACACAGCTTATCCTTCATTGGGCTGAGTTGTAAATAGACTCCCTTTGAGGACTCCTTGTCCTCTTAGTTGTACTTCTTTTATTGATATTACTAATACTTTTTCTTTATAAAAAGAAAAGGATTAAGTCTATTCACAAGCTGGTTACCTTCAGGGACCAGGAGAAAGATAAACGTGCTCAAGCTCTAATGGTGATGGAGATATGAGAGATCATAGTCAGCTAGGGATTTAGTGTGTCGTCCAAAAGAAGCGGTGGGTGGGGGGGGGGGGGTTGGATGGTTGGTGTCCAGAAATGTGACTCTTGCTGGGAAGTGGATTTGGCAATTTTGGAGCCCAATGCGCTTTCGCATTGAGTCATCAGGACTAAATATGGATAGTGTCATGGGTGGCATACTCTGGTGGTTACAGGCTCTACACATGCCTGTCCATGGAATGAGTTGAGAATCAGGGTTTGGGAGGATCATTGGATGGCAGGCTTTCTGCATATGTTGTCCTCAACTGTTTCAGCTTTCAGTTCTGCATGACACTCCGAAGTCTGAGTATTAAACAAGACAGGTTGGTTCTTAGACATGATTCTCATTTCTTTCAGCTGAGTATTCCCTCACATGATTTAGTGTCTTTAAAGGTGCGGGCTTTTGGGAGGACATTGGATTTGGGGAGGATAGATATCGATGACATGAGACAACGGAGGTGACCAGCGCTGGCTATCTCACCAGATATGTGCATGTTTTGCTGTGCTGATAATAAGACAGTGCATTGTTCCACGGCACGAAATCTGTGGAATAAGCTATTCAGTGTGCAGGGAGAAGCTTGGGTTCCCGTCAACAGACTTGGATTTCTTTCAGTTTCCTTACACTGGTATGAGGAGGATGAAGGAGCTGAAGATGTTGTGGCATAATGCCTTCCTGGCAGTCGTGTGAGTGTTGTGGTGTCAGAGTGCGGGTCTTTTCTTGATCCTTGCTTTCTCATGAGCTGCTTGGGAATAGAGTTACCTATCTAGCCTCTTTATGGACTGGGGCGGCTTGGGGCGTTTAGGAGCTACTCTATTGTTGAGGTCCAAAGAAGCTAAATTGATTTTGCTTCCATGGTAGGACTTCTTCTTGTCCTCCTTTGCTGTAGTTTTCTTTGCTGATTCACATAATTTGGAGGTTGTTAACACAAGAGGAAAGATAATAGCTTCCCAAGTTAACTCTACACTGGGACAGGGAACATGAAAAACTTAGTCAGGAGTTAGTTATGACTACAACGGCCCGAGTCTTAAGCAAGGTTTCGTCAATAGGGCATAAGCTGCCTAGTTTTTGGTTAAAATTCTTTATGGGGAGAGCAGCTTGTCCTTTGTAATCTTTTATTCTGATCTAATAAAAAGGAAAATTGCCTTAGACCACCTAATAAACACAAACATTTTGCAAAGAGACACCTGTTTAAATTTAGATTGTGCGGAACCACGTATTATATATGTCTATATTTTTGCTAATTAAAAACACCTTGGGTCATTTTCTGCTCACAAAGAGTGACCGATATGCCCTCACGTTATTGGCATGTACCTTCATTTTCCGTTTTTTTTCCCTTCCTAAATTTTCTCCATAGTTAATTTCCACCAAGTTATTTGCCCCAATATAAGCTCCTCAAATTAAATTCCCTTACAGTCAAGATTCCCCTATAATTGCTCTCTTTCTCGCTTGATAAAATTGTCAAAAGTGAAGCTAAAGTTTTCTTCTTCTTGCTCTCCATTGTGTATCCCAACTACACCAAGTAAGGATTTGATGTTGCAGTTTGGGAAATTGATTTGGAGGGCCATTTCATTCCCTAAAGGAATTTCAATTTGAGGGGGGGGGGGGGATTGTTTTCAATATGATGGAAATTATTTATGAAGTGAACTTTTTTAGAAATGAAGCCACATGTCAATCATGTGAGGGCATATCGGTAACTCCATGTCATTTCTTGACTGGAAAATGGCCCGAGGTGTTTAAATAAGTGAAAATATATATAGTAGGTGGTTTTATATATGGTTTACATAGGTGTTTTTCCGCAAATTCTTGTATTTGTTTGGTGGTTCTAGGCAATTTTTCCCAAAATTTTATTATCCAAAGAATATGTTTCTTTTAATCCCATAATGGAAGAGAGATGAATAAATCCAACTTGAATATCCACTACAGCCTATGTGACGGAAATGAAAAGACAAGGAGAGTCCCTAGTTTGCTTCTCTATGATGCTTGAAGGAGCTGCAGAAAAGTTGCTGAATATTTTACATTTGCTTGGATGCTGCTTTTTAGATGAAAGTGTTGCATTGTAACTTGACTTATGAGTTATAAGACATTGTTCAAGGCATGATTGGTTTTTTGCATTCCTTTTTGCTGGGTGATGGTTCACTTAGCCCTTAACTTATCTGGTAAAGTGAAGCATGTTCTGTCAATGGTTAAACGAGGTGTCCCTTGGGACCTTTTCTAATATTCATCCTCTCATCTCATTTCTCTCCCTGTTCTTTTCCTGATTAGATTTTCCTCCTCTTTTATTAAATTACAGGCTAGAGAACTTGTTGGCTCAACTTTTCTTGTAAGGGAAAACGACAGACCGGAGCTGGAGGAAGGAGAATTTTACAGTCGCGATCTTGTTGGCATGAGAGTTATTCTCAAGGTTGGAATTATCAGTCCCTTAGCAGCTAATGTCTCATTTCTCTTAACCGTAAATCAATCCTGTTACTGTCTCGGAGAGAGTTTTACTAAATGGTGAAGTAAATAGAAAACAGAGCCTTTCCGTACCAGTTTTGAGCTTTAAATGTGCTCCCTTAGCAAACCTATGCAAACATCAATGACAATTGTTGTAGTCTTGTGTTTATGCACAAGCTCATGGTACCTGCAAATTACGTTTCTCTCAGTTGTGTCACTGGAAATATGTTTGAACTATAGTCTTCTTCAGAGGATAGTTTATAATTCTTTTCCCTTTCTAGGACACAGGTGAAGCAGTGGGAACTGTTGTTAACATCTTCAACAATGGCGGTAATGATCTCTTACAAGTCATGCTTGATTCTTCCACTGAATCTACCAGTGGAGGTGAGACGCAGGAGTCAGAGATATCTGAATCAGGCCAACTTGTTTGGATCCCATTTGTTGAAGCAATTGTTCCAGAAGTTGATATGGGCAGAAGAGAGATGCAGATTACCCCTCCAAAAGGACTCCTTCAGTTAAATTTACGCTCGGATGAAAGTTCCAAGAAAGAAAGACGTATACTTGTAAGTCATTCGGCACTTTAATTTATAAGGAACCAAGTAGCAAGCTACCACTTGCCCAAAAGCAACTGCCGAGTTGGCTGTAAAAGAGAGAAGTTCCATGTGTAAAACTCGTGTCTTATTCATATTTTTTCATCTCATTTACTGTCTTATATCTTCATTATATGTTTAAAACTGTCTCATCCTGCGTTCTTTCAACGGAATATGACTTGTTGAATCTCTAAGTAATGTCCTGAGATGTAAAAGATAGAATCATAGAAGTATTAGCACTTGTCATGTGTATAATATGTGCGTTTTAAACTGTTCAGGAATGGAAAGAAAGAAAGAAGTTTCAGAGGCGCCTTATTGCTGCAAAAAAGAAATTGCGTGAGTTGGAGCAGCAGCATATCTTTCATGGGTTTAGATACGGGGAAAAATCACAAACTAGCTTGCTTTCAGAGCAGATTGTGTCTGTGAATTCAAGTTTGCTTCAGCAAGCCCTAAAAGCCATTGAGGTGCCCGTTAATGGGTGAGTTTGAGTTCTTATCTATCTCTATCGGTTATGATGGAAGAAAGGCTATGTGCTTTACTTATCAAAAGTCAGTTACTTTTTATTGTTCACAGGTGATTGGTCATGTACATGTAAACGATGTGCAATTGTTTACCTTTGACATGCTGTCTTATATCTGTCTAACTGTAAAGTGACAAGAGTGACTCAGTCACTACAAGAAGAACCCATTGTCTGGTGCTTGGTCACTTTGAAACTCTGTAACTTCTTCCACATTTGAGGTGGGCTGTTTGGTAGACTATTAATTATAAAGAGAATGCTTACCTTTCACTTTTCTGTTCGTGGATCATAGTTGACCATTGTCAAAGCAGAACATCATTACGAGTACAATATTGCTATGTATAACTGTGTTTATGAAGCAGGTCAGGATTCTAAATTAGCTACAATGATTACTTTCTGCTACTATGTGTCTATACATTTGCTTATCAATTTTTCTGTGCATAGCTTCTGCTGTTAGCCTGTTAGATGATATAGCTTTGGAGCTACCCTGCCTAACTATCATGGTGTTATAAACTTATAATACATCTTACAAAATTCCTGGTCAAGAGATGGCCTTGTGTTTGTCTTAAGAACCTTGAGACCTATATATTCTATCCTGTATCTTGAGACCTAGCATTCAATTCAAGACGTGGTCGAATGCATCGTTTCACATTGTGACCACTGTTTTAGAGATTAATAAGAGAATATGATGGTCATAATCAGGTCTCTGCTAAAATGTGAACTTACAGTTGTGTTGTCCTAGGAATTCCTGTATTTTGCTTTGCTTTGGGTTTTAGCCTTTACAGTTTACCAGATGTCCCATTGTTTTTTTATAAGAAAAAATTTATTTATTAATCAAATCGTGAAGTAGTACAAAATGGAGGATAAGATATCCTCAAAGTACAAGAAGAAGAGTAATTTATCTACAAATCACGCCAATGACGTTGAATGACCGTCAGTGGCACCCCCTTGAAGGCACCAGCCGCCTTTGCCCACATGGATTCCAAATAAACTATATGGTCCCAAACTAGATCGGTACTCTTTCCCTTGTTAGAGAAAATCCTCGAATTCCTCTCTAGCCAAGTGCACCAAAGAATAGCTAAACAGGCACACCGCCACAACATCCTACCCTCCTTCCCCCTCCGCATAGCAGAGAAACGCATCCGTAGGAACTGCCCCACAGTAGCAGGGCACGCAAAAGGCTCCCCGTACAACAGCCGATCCCACAGAGCCCTCGCAAAATTACACAGAACAAACAAATGTAAGCAATTCTCTCCGTCCTGCCGACACATCACACACATGCTGGGAAGGAGGCACATATGTGGCCTCCGTCGTTGCACCATATCACAAGTATTCACCTTATCTAGCACCAAAGTCCACACAAAAGCACGAACCTTCAGAGGAACCTTGGACTTCCAAATATAAGAGGAAAGGGGGAAATGTGGAAACTGAGACGGAAGGCTAAGATGATGGAGGAAGGACTTGGAAGAAAAAACCCCAGAGGAGTTCCCAATCCAAGTCCGAGAATCGTCCCGAGGGACGAGAAGCCTAGAGTGGAGGACACCCAGGAGGGAAGCGAGTTCCTCCATTTCTGTATCCCGGGGTGGTCGTCGAAGATGCAGGTTCCAGGAACCACCGACCTCTGAGTAAAAATCAGCCACAGATGCCCCATGAAGAGTGGACAAAAGGAAAACCCTCGGATATGTAGAAGAGAAAGCAGTGTCCCCATTCCACACATCCTCCCAGAACCGAACCCGTTGACCATTACCCACATTATACCTGACCAGTGGAAAGAAAAAAGACGATACCTGGGAAACGAACTTCAAAGGGCAAGCATGGGAGATAGTTGAGCTGGCTCGGACGTCCCACCCATTATGCTGAAGGCCGTACTTGCTTCTGATAACTCGGTGCCATAGGGAGCCAGATTCTAGGGGAAAACGCCATAACCACTTACCCACTAGCGAAATGTTCTTGGACACCAACCTACCAAAACCCAAGCCCCCCTCGGACACCAACCTACCAAAACCCAAGCCCCCCTCAATTTTCGGCCGGCAAACATGGTCCCAACTAACCAAGTGATCCCTCTTACCCTCTCCAACCCCCGACCAAAGAAAGTCCCTCATCAACCTCTCAATCCTATTAGCTACCCCAACAGGAATTTTAAAAAGGGAAAGGTAGTAAAGAGGGATACTAGCTAGGCAGGAATGCAAAATAGTGATTCTCCCCCCCAACGAGAAGTATACCCCTTTCCAACCATCTAGACGCTTAGCCACTCTAGACACTACCGGTTCCCAAAAGGACACCGATCTGGGGTTACCTCCGAGGGGAACCCCCAAATAAGTAAGCGGCCACTGCTGAACCTGACAACCCACTAGACCAGCCAGGGAAAGCAGAACATCCTGCCCCACATTGATCCCTGCCAGACTACACTTAGACAAATTAATTCGCATCCCCGACACAACCTCAAAAACTTGTAAAAGCATGAGTACCCTCTTAAACCCTTCGACATCGTCCGAAAGGAAGAGAATCGTATTATCGGCAAACTGCAGGTGTGAAACACAAACCCTTTCCCGCCCCGTCCGGAATCCTTCAACAAGCCCCCGCTCCACTCCCCTATCCAACATTCGTCCAAGAACATCAACGACTAGAGTGAAGAGGAAAGGGGACAGGGGATTCCCTGACGCAAACCACGTGACGAAGGGAACCAATCACGAGCCGCCCCATTAACAAGGACAGAAAAACTAGCGTTGGACAGACAACCCCTTATCCAGGAGCGCCAACGCCCCCCAAAGCCCTTCCTAACCAGATGTCCCATTGTTAGTTGTACATTGGGATTCTAGGGCTTTACTGTTGATGACACTGTCCTCATCCTTGTAAGTTGTTGATTCTTTGTTAATACATTTACTATTTCATCTAAAAAAGGATATTTCCTGTATTCATCTTCTACTGAAAACTATAGAAGCATCTGGAGTCCTAATGTTCCTTCCCACTTTGGAGTTATTGGTGCCCATTGCTAACAATCTTGATATTATATGCCAGATTTGATATAAGGGATTCCATGCATCACACCATTACGTGGAAAAGTGCAAATTCTGTGAAGATATCTGAGCAGAATCTCACAAGTGTACGCAAAGAGACACTAGATGTGTATTGTAATCATAGAGAAACTGGAGTTCGTCTCTTATCTGAAGGCAAAGTTGCAACTGTCTTCGTATTGAACAGCGGAACACTAGAGAGTATCTCTGAATCTGAAAATGGTGACGAATCAATGGTTACCCTCATCAAGACTTTGCTTTCGGACACGGAAAGATTTGTAAGTGCCTTGTCGTTCTCTTTCTTGTATATAATGATAATTTACTTTTGTGGGGCTCACGTGTTTACTGCTTAGTTATTACTGTCACGTTTCTTGATTCTTTGCTGCAATTCTTGTATCATATTATTTCTCGTACTTTGTTTGTCTATTAACTTATCTTTGCTGCCAACTAAAGCTTGTGTGCCATTTTAAGCATACTCTGGTAAAGACTAGACATCTCATACAATGTAAAATTGCTGTTGTATTATCTGTTGACTTCCCAAGTCCCAATTCTCAACACTTTTCGTTGATATTGATGATTCAATTCTCAAGCATCCTTTCCCCTTCTTTATCTTCATTTTTCTTTGGATAAAGTGGCCAAAACCCCCTAGACTTTTGAACATTTTGGCCAGAACACCCAAATACTTTGAAGTTTGGCAAGTACCCTCTAGAAAAATTAAAAAACCATGTTAATCCCCCAAAGCTTGATTTTCCGGCCACTATAAATTTTTGATCCCGTTTTTCCCTCATGCATTTTGCAAAAGATACATTTTTTCCATACGAAATGAAAAGTTACCACATAAAAAGTAAAGCAATGGTTATTACAATGTGGTAACTTTTCATTTTGTATAGAAAAAAATGTATCTTTTGCAGAATGCATGAGGGCAAAACGGGATCAAAAATTTGTAAAGTAGTCGGAAAATCAAGTTTAGGGAGATTAGCACGGCTTTTTAATTTTTCTAGGGGGTACTTGCCAATGTTCAAAATATTTGGGTGTTCTGGCCAAAATGTTCAAAAGTCTAGGGGTTTTGGCCAATTTGTCCTTTTTCTTTCCTAAACTGTTGTCTTTTCCCGTTGGACAAAGTAATGTCCTCTTGGATCTATTGACAGTGTACGCTTTTCTTTTTTTTTTAGATAAGGAAACTTTTTATTAATCAAATCTGTAAATAATACAAAAAGAGGATAAGGCATCCTCAAATGCAATCAAAAGAAACTACAAATCTCGCCAACGGTGCTATACAAAGGGAAGCGGGATACCCTTAAAAGCACCCGCCGCCTTAGCCCAAAGGGAGGCCAAATAGACCACATGGTCCCAAACATAATCTATAGGCTTCCCAACATCACATAACACCCGAAAATTCCTCTCCAACCAAATACACCACAGGATGGCCATACACATGCAATTCCAAAACAATTTCCCCTCCCTTCCTCGCCTCATAGCTACGAAACGAAGCTGTAAAAAATCACCCACCATGGCAGGACACAAAAACTCTCCCCCTTCAGCAACCTCTCCATAAAGATTTAGCAAAGTCACACATAACACACAGATGCAGACTATCTTCCCCATCATGGAGGCACATCACACAAACACCCGGTAGAAGAGACCACCCAGGCCTCCGGCGTTGCACCATATCATAGGTGTTGACCTTACCAAGCACCAGAGTCCACACTGACCTTCAACAGAACCTTAGACTTCCAAATACATGTAGCTAAGGGAAATTGAGGGAACTGTGAAGGAAGGCTAAGATTGTGAAGGAAGGACTTGCAAGAGAAGACCCCAGAAGGGTCCCCAATCCAAATCCGGGAGTTGCCCGCAGGGACGAGAGAAGTAGAGTGAAGGACACCCAAGGAGAGAAACAAGTTACTCCAACTCTCTATCATGCGGGGAACGGCGCAAATGTAAATCCCACGAACCACCCGTGCCTGAATAGAAAACAGACATAGGCAAAGAGTATAGACAATGTACGCTTTGTCATCTGCTATTTTCTCTTATGTGTTCGTTTCTTGTCCTCTTTTCTTTATGCTGCAGGTAGTATCCACCATGCCTTTTTCTTTTCCTCCCGTCCTCATAAATGCTACACATCTCCTTCCATTTCTCCTCATCTGAATATCAAGTCTCCACTACTGCTGTATCCAACGACCCTCTCCAACTTCCTACCTAAGATCCTAATAATAGGATTAGAGACAGTTACGCAGATAATGTAAAGAAATATGAGAAGGTTGAATATATTTGAGTATTGATGATTAGATGGTAATTTACTTTGATCTACATGGACAAATTTTTGTAGTTCGATCTTCGATGGAGCTTCAGACTCAAGTGAATTTGGGGTTGGGGTAAGACTGACGTTGTTGAGAGTCCAAGGGTCAATGGCCTTCTTCTTGAAAATGACCAATAAATATTCTCCCCATTATAGTCTTTGCCATTCCCAGTGGAGGCCATTTGAAGGAGAAGCCAAAGCATGAAGTAGTGCATGAGATGTAGAGTAAAACTTTACTATGCAGAAATCAGAAATGTTGCACCTTATTTAATACAGCCCAAAACGAGAAAGTAAATATATTCTGGAAAGGAGTAAATTAAAGATCTTTTTCTTATTATTAAATTCAAAATTCTTTTGTCTTATCAGTCATTTTATTTTATGCCTTCTCCCTCCCAAAGAACGATCGTATAAATGTGTATTTATGGTGTAAGTTGCTTTAAAGTGAAAGTTGCTTTGCTTGACTTCAAGAATGGATACATTTCTTATAGATAAAAGAACAATAATGGAAATGATAGATATAAATGACAGAGGGTCCTCAAAAGTGTAAAAATTGCAAGTTCTCCCAGCTTTGCTAAATCTCAGTGAGCCCCTGTAAACCGCTAAGGCATGTATCCAACGGATGCTAGAGCAAAACCACTCAATTCCAAAGAGAAGCAACTGGCAGGAATGTTTTGGAGACAATTGTAATGCCCACTTTTTACATCCAGTATACACCAAAAAGTTATCAAAGAAAGAAGTAAGTGTGTTATACCAAGGTATCTTCTTATCCTTACCAACAGGAACAACCACAAGCAGCAGCCAATATGATCCTGGTGGGTTGATTGTCTGCGAATCAGTAGCAAAACCAACAAGCTTCCCTTTTTTGATAAAGAAAAGTTTTATTGAAATATCAAATGGTAAACAGTTACAAGTATGAGGACAAGGAGTTCTCAAAAGGAAATGAACTGGGAAATAAAATTACAAATCGCCCCAATGACGTTGCACGTCGCTAAGAGGCACCCCTCTAAAAGCCCCAGAAGCTTTCGCTGAAAGAGAGGCCAAATACACCACCCGATCCACAACAAAGTCTAGAGGCTTAGAGGCCCCGTCAAAAGTCCGAGAGTTCTGTTCCAACCACACGCACCAAAAGATGGCAAAAAATGCACACCACCATAACATCCTATTCTCTTTGCCCCTTCCAAGGCAAAGAGAACGAGCCTGGATGAGCTGAGTGATCGTAGGGGGGCAAATGAAGCATTCCCCACGAATGCTAAAACGTCGTCTCCAAAGAGATTGTGTAAAATGACAATGCAAGAACAAGTGCATAGAAGTCTCGCTAGCCTCATTATAGAGCACACACACATCTGGGGACAAGGACCTTGCCCCCAGCCAGGCCTTCTCCGCTGAACCATATCATGAGTGTTCACCTTACTCAGTGCCATAGTCCACACAAAAGCACGTACTATAAGGGGAGCCTTAGACTTCCAAATGAAATTGGCTAAAGGAAAAGGGTGGTTGTGAGAAGGGAGGCTAAGATGGTGTAAGAAGGATTTGCAAGAGAAGACCCCTGAGGGGTCTCCAATCCAAACCCGAGAGTCTCCAACGGAGTCAAAATGAATGGTGTCCAGAACACATAGCAATGAGGTCAGTTCCCCCAATTCCCAATCAAAAGGAGCTCTTCGTAAATGTAAGTTCCACGCACTAGTGCTCACCGAAAAGAAAGCCGCAACTGGTGTGTCATGAAGAGTGGACAACTGGAAAACCCAAGGATACTAGGTAGAGAACGAGGAGTCCCCATTCCATGCATCCTCCCAGAGTCTAACCCGAAGTCCGTTGCCCACTCTATACCTGACCAGAGGAAAGAAAAAAGAAGATATACGTGAGATGAATTTCCATGGACAAGCATGAGAGATGGAAGAGCCAGCATGAGCATCCCATCCATTCTGAAGAGGACCGTAGTTGCTCCTGATAACTCGGTGCCATAAAGACTTAGGTTCCGAAGGAAAACGCCACAACCACTTCCCCACTAGCGAAATGTTCTTGGACACCAATCGACCAAACCAACAAGCTTCCTGTGCAATTGATCTACAACTATTGCTATGAAAACCCAAAACTGAGCACTGTAGCTGAGCAACTGAAGGGCAAGGGAATGACTCAGCGACATGGGAATAATTTGGAACTGATCTGATGGGTTTGGGAACTAGCTGTTGCGATGCTGAAGAATGTAGCCAAGGATCAACTTTGTCCTCGGTTTTATGACATATGCTTCCAACTTAATGTGATGTAGTTATTATGACTTAAAAAGAAGAGATAAAGAACAGAGAGAGATGAATAAACATAGGCATAAAGGAGTCAAGATATTTGCAAGATACTAGCCTCTGTAGGTGGTAAATGTACTGCAAGTGCCAATGGTGGTGCTTCTGATTGTTTTTAGTCCTTGAATGTCCTCATAATGTGCGGTTCATAAGAAGGGGAAGAAATTTCTCCTTCTCACGGGAGCAGATGAAAATGTTGACTGCTGTAGTGAAAATTTGTTGTGATCAGTGTGCCCATCAAATTACTTTTCGTCGGTAAATCATCTGAGGATCTTGCAGAAACAAATTCTGTAGGTGGTAATTGACATATTATCCTCGCCAGACAGATTTACGCCACAGGGGGGAACCTCGCAGAAGTGGTGGTTGTTTAAAGATCTGCCAGTGCTCGATAACTTGAGCGGTCGATTAGGAAATGTCACTGCTATTGCAAGGTAGTGTGCATTGCTAAAATGATGGCTTGATGTGTTGTGTAATGGTACGTTGCCATGTGCTAAGGAGATCATTTAAAATTGGAGATAAGCTGGAAGTGGCATAGTGGAAGCAATATTTAATAGGTCAACTATTTTGAGCCAGGTGCACCTTTAAATCCATGAGAGGATTTGAAGATAGATTTCAATTGGGTACAGGAAAGATTCAAGCAAAACTGATTGCAGATTTTAACAGTCTCGTTGCCATGACCTTTTAAAGTATATGTGTCACACTAGAGAGTGACAATGAAATATCTATTTAGCTGCCATGTAATTGTGGAAAAGGCAAGTATTGGGCTTACTTGCCTTTTGTTTTTACTTTGACGATCTCATGAAACCGCCAGTACTCACCTATTTTATTTTTAGTTTTAACTTGTTATTTAAATGTTCTATAAACCTCCAGTGGGCTTGAACTAGTGCCTGCTGGAAGAATTCGGAGGCCTTACCAGCTAGGTTACCCACTCAGTATTCACCAGTACCTGGGTATAATTTGGCAACATTTATTCCTTTTCCATCTTGCTAATCTTGATCCAAGAGACCAAGGGTTTCAAGTCCTGCAACTCTTGTAACAAAGTGCCATCTTATTATCTACAGTTATACGCTAAGTTGCTCGGACTCTTCATTTCTCCTCAACTACCTGTGTCGGTTACTTGACACTCCGACATTGGTATGGACACTGGACACTCCATTTTCAGCGAACAACATGCAAAATTTTCTTAAAATGGCCGAGTCCGACATGGGTATGGGTACTGGACACTCTGACACTTGGCCGAGTCCGAACAACATAGGTTATGTGTTTAAGTCACTCTTCTACTAAGTCAAGCTTATTTATGACACTTGAACTTCCCAGCTCAACCCCTATGTCATGACAAATAAAGTCATTGTAATCACTGCTAGTTGTGAGATATTTGAATGAAGGTGTTCAAATTGTTTATGAGATGCCGTTACAGAATAAAGCTCTTTCTGAAAATCAACTGTTGACTGCAGGCAGGACAGCGTGCATCTTTACCAGTTATATTCATTTCACCAGCTCATGAAGCTCAACTTCTTGAAAAGTTATTTGCAAGTCATGACAACTTTGGTTTCGATTCAGAAAAGGTTGGTATATGTGAACTTCCACATAAATAATTGCCTTTATCTTCTGCTGTTGAATTACTAAATCATATGGCATACATAATTGACTTTTTGAGATCCCATACATAATCTTTTCGGAACTTGTTCTCCATGTGTTTTATATCATATTGTAGAGAAATAATTATGTATAAATAAAGAAACAGCAAGTTACAATCGCGGGACAAGGTGTTTGAAATTATAATCAAACCAAAAAAAGCCCTCCCCACATCTGGGCATGGTATGGATGCACGTTTGACATTACCAAATATACAATCTTCTGCTCCATGGTAAAATTTGTTTTTGACATGTTTCAACATGCAAACAGGTCAAATTCTTAGAAGAAGAGAAGCTTCCTGTCGTGAGTTATTCAGCAGTAGAACAGGAGAAACACAAAGTACTGATGGAGTCGCCTTGGGTAATACTCCAATCACCAATCGGATCCGCGGGCGTGATAACTTCCCTATTGTCGAATAATATATTGGAATATTTGATTGAATCAGGCATGGAGTATGTAGAGGTAAGCTATATTCTCCATTCTACAAAGCTGTTGTACTGTCCAAAGCTAGTACCATTCTATCTCTGTCCAGTCCTATAGTAGTGCCTGTTCATAGTTTAGGATGTTTCTGAATAAACTGTTTTTATCATTTCTTCTCCCCTGCCCTAACCAAAGAGCCTCTTTCCATATGGAACAGAGGAAGTACAAGCTTTCTATAATCAATCAAATACAGAGAAGAGAGAAAGAATGAATCGCTTCTATTAAAACTATGTTATTGTGACATTGCATATCTCTTTGTAGGTTAGGATGTTCTCAAATAATTGTAGTGATTGAGTTTTTTTTGCACCCCTTCCTTGAGAGCTTCCTGCCATGTGGAACAGAGGAAGTACGAGCTTTCTACATTTGTATCAGACACTGCAGTGCACCATGGATAGATGTTTGGCTGACTTGTTACCCCTTTCTGTTGGTGCTGCTACTTTTGTGAGCTTTAAATCAAGTGGACACCTTTTTTTTTCCTTGGTGTGGCTAGTGTCGATTTGAATGGTTGCATGACAATAGTTTATGTAGTATTATAATGATGCTTTGACTTAACCTATTCGGTTCAAAAAAGGCTTGACAGCTGCTCGTCACTGAGAGTGCAATTGGTGAATGTTGAGCCCAGGTTGATTGCGGAGCCCTTGCCTGTTCTGAGCTTTTATTGAGAGAAATGGAGGAATTGGCTAGGGGTGCTGAAAGAAATGGAGGAAATTGGCTAGAGAACCTCAGGGAGGCGGCAATCAGCAAGCGCTGCCTGCAAGCTTCTGAAGCTGTCGTAGGTTTGGGGAGTTGGCAGTGGGGTGGAGGTGGAGAGGAGATGGTAGTGACTAGTAAGACTTCCACACATTTTCAACGTTTGCCAGTTCGATTCCAGAGAAAAGGATAAAGTAACAGAATACCTGGAAATTTGGAGGTAGAAAACAGAATAACATCTCCCACAAGTAATAGAACCCCTTGAATCTAACGGCATGGATAGCAATAGTAGACTACTCGTAAAGGTGTCTATGGATGTGCCTTCATATGAGAGTGATTACTTTACTGACAACTATTGAACTGATATGTCAGGATCCATTTGTCTGCATAGAAGGTGCTAGATAGTGTCTGTTGGAACTTGGAAAGGGTGGAGAGCATTAGCATTCACTTGGGTGTTGCAATTATCGTATGAGATTTGTATAGGAAGATATAACAGGCTTTCAGGTTTCAACTGTAATGAAGGATTGTGGAATATGAGAATAATAGAGTGAAGTACTAGACAGGACATTTTCAACCCTATATGAGGTTAGTGCATGTCTAATGTCGAGGAGAAATCTATGTCCGTATACATGCCTGGTCCCATCAATTTGTGAAGTCTTTACTCTGCAGAACTATGGCTAGCAGGGTGGGTGAGCATGCTCTATCCCTCATCCCCTATAAACTACTGCATATAAAAAACTTGGTGATAGAAACCACTACTTTCCATCTTATTTTACCACCACAGTGTGGTAAACCTGACTGTATCCTAAAAGTGATTGTGTTCAGTTCTAACTTCCAATATCTTATCCCTTCTATCTTTCTTTTGGCTGACTTGCAAATTGCAATGTTTTGAGCTAGGTCTACTTGCTTGGGTGTGCATCTTGTGAGCCTTATGTCTTCTATTTCTGTTTCCTACAAACACATATAGAACATTTTGGGCACATTTTGTTAGCTCCTTCAATAATTGTTATGGTACCTATAATCGGAGAGGAAGTGCAAGGTTGATGGTTCTCAGCTCTCAACCTTGAGGTTGGGGAATCAAGTACCATGTATTCAACTTTAGTTGAGAAAGTTTACTTGTTTAGTGTGGGCTTATGGTCCCTTGTTCCCTCTTCTTGGCACTACCTCTAACTATCTCTAGTTATTGGAAAGGCTAGTGGAGCCCCTCGTTTCTTTTTCATTTTATGAGATTACTTAATGAATTTGAGTTTGTGTTTTGGTGCATATTTGAATGCTTTTATCAAAATTTAATTAAAAATTAGGACGTAGATTGGCTAAATCACCAACAATTAGATTTCTATACGTTGGTAAGTGCAGCACAGTTAGAACTGTCAAAACCAGGCCCCTTTTTGGTTTCCTTGCACACAATTTTCCACTAGAACCCGAAAACAACCCAGGAAAAATAACTTAAAAAATGATGTTGACCCAAAAATGACCCGTTAGCAACCTGACCTGAAACCTCTTGGGCCGACCTGTTTGACGGGTCTAAATTCACAGTGTTTTTGTTTTTGATTGGGTTGTTCAGCTTTATTTTGAACTCTTGTTTCCTCAATTTAAGGTTGAAAAGGTGCAATGTTCATTTTAAAATAGCCGAAGTAAATATCCTTGTTCCGACCCTGCTCCATGGGTCCTTTTATTAGCTGCAATATCTAGGAACTTTGAGAAAATTTTAACTTGCAATTACTCAGATACATATCAGTCCATATTCTGATTTATATTCTTTTATTCTCTCTGTTGATGTTATCATCTGTAGTTATGCACCGTCAATAGGAAATGTCATTGTGGGAACCCTACATTTCTGGGCTTTGTGAATTCTCATGAAGCGGATATTGGAAGTCTGACATTTGAAGGCAAGGAAAAGTTTGAAGATGGCTTCCACATAGTACTCCCAATGAATTCTATGAAGAAGTTGGTAAAGCAGATTGACAAACTCAAGTTCCAAGCCATTCGGAAGTGCAATTCACACGTTGAGCTGGTTGACAATGAGTGGCTCGATGTTATCCCTTCCAAACCCAACTCATACGAGTTCCATTGCTCAATTGACAGCTTATTGAATGCTTGTTCGCTGAACAAAGCTTGCGTGATGGAGGTTACGGACTAATTCTATCATGCTTTGTATCTTTAGTCTTTTGTCTTTGCACTAGTGTTGATTTTTGTACTTGCTGCTGAGGTTGTAGTTGTAGATAGAGACTTGTATACTTAGTGTACAAATGTATCTGTTATATATCAAATGACATTTTTCACTTAATATAAAAGATTTTGCTGTTCATGTTTTGTAGTTTTGAGGATTATACGACGTTGTACATTTAGGCGTGTTTGGTTGGGCCTAGAGAAACGTAATTAGAGAATAATACCAAAGAGGTATGGGATAGGAACTTGATGTGAAGTGGTTGGTTTGAAGTTTGAACCATGAATGAGTTCTATATCCTTTTGTGGTATTTGGTCACTCAAGTCATGAAAGAAAACTTGACAACCCTTTGCAAAATTCAATAAAGAAGGTAGTAGCTTTACATAGTAAGCTATTGCATGGGCTATTGGTTACGTAGACGAAAATATTGGTCTAGTTTCGCTTTGATGTGATTAAGTTCAACAACATGAATTAAACATTTCTGGCACATCTTTGAAATGTTATTTTGAATAGCAAAGAATTATTATTTGGAACAGGAAATGAGTTAGTCAATGTAAATTAGCTACTTTATCAATAAAGTTAATATTTTGATAGATTATTGATTAAGTTAATTGACTGTCATAAATCAGAAAAGTTAATGAAATGTCATAATCTTATAAGAAGGAACTATCACACGTCAATGACATTGACGCGCTTATTCATCAATATTTCTGATGTGGCATGGTTTTAGTACAAAAATGAGATAACTAGTGAAACTTATTGGGGAAGCTTCACAGGGGGCAAAAAAGGAAAGTGTAGTGAAGTCATCTTTGGCAGGGGCGAAGACAGGGGGGACCAGTGGAGGTTGTGGTCCCCCCCCATGATTTAGAAACTAATAAATAAAAAAACTGAAACCTATGCAACATTACTCCTGAGCAGCGCAGTTGGTGAAAACTTTTTGGAGTGCGCGTCTTTGAGATGCAGAGATCAAAAGTTCCCGGCAACCTCATTTTTTATCTACTTTGTTCCTAAAGTTTTCCTTTATTACAGTATTAAGCCACACTTTCTTTTCCATTTTTCATTTTTTTTTGGTTCTACATTGACATATGTATTATTTATTTATTTTTTCATTCTTTTCATCTTTTAGGTTAGCATAACTCCTGAACATTCTTTCTATATAATAGTTGTCCATTTTTCATGGTTCTTATTATTATTTATTTTAGGGAAATTCATGGTTCTTATCTTATTATAAAAATTTTGGTTTTAAAATTTTGTTCAAATGAAAAATAAAATTTTTAGGAGAATTTTTATGCTCTACTAATAATTAAAGGCTTTGCAAATAATTAATTTCTAACAAACTATTTTTATTAATCAAAACGAATATTTATATAAAAGAATTGAAAATTAAGACCAATTATACAAGTTTCAGTGCCCCCTATAAAAAAACTCTGGCTCCGCCACTGATATTTGGTCAAGTAAAAGGCAACATGGGAAAAGAAGAACACATTATTTTTTGACCCTTTCTCTCTCCTCGATCCTCTCTCCAGCGACCTCGTTTAATTGTTTTGATGTGGTCGTTGAGCACAACAAAAATAAATCAAATACTTAACGTAAAATCTAGTATAGGATGAGTACAAGTTTGTTCCCACGGAGAAAGTAAATTAAAAACAGTTATCCAAATCTAATTAATCTAACCTAAACAGATAAAGAACTAAAAAGAACAAATACTAAAACAATTAACAAAACTTAAACTATAAATAAATAGTAACCAATGGGGGGTTTAGTGTTGGTAAAGTAGCTAATAACTAAATATGAATTCTAAAACTAAACTAAACGAAACGATATATAATAACAGAAGCTAACTAAACTAATTAAACTGTCAACCAACTAGCGTCTATAGAAATAAACTCAACCAATCAATAAAAGGTACTCAATAGAAAATAGTATCCACCATGTAAATTCAACCTGTTATCGACACAAATAATTGTTCAACTGAATGGGTTAATTGTAGAGTCAACCTTACGAAGGTAACTCCCCGTTCCACCTTAATTACTCAATCTTGGAGCGTCCTAAAACTGAGTCTAACCAATTAGACAATCTCTTGGTACGACTTAAGTGATTTAATCTATCGATAGCATTAAGAACTAGTAAAACTTCATTAGCCCTAAGCAACTAGAGCACCTTAGCTTGTCTAATTTAACTTAGATTATGGCTACTCTAACCTATATGTAAAACCTTAACCATCTCACTATAGATTAATTGCTACTTATGTCAAACAACCTATGCAATTACGGACACAAGCATTCAACTAGCAATACAACCCAAACATAAATTAGAAGCTTGCGATCAACCAAATTAAATCTGAATTCAATATATAAATAAACCCAAATAGCCATAAACATTCAACAAGAACAATTATTCAATCAAACCAACAAGTAATTTGTCTCAAGAGATAGTCTTTACATGGTTTCAACTAAATTCTATTGAGTATAAACTACTACTCATTACTCATATTAATTAAAAACAAAGAGAGAAAGAGAAGGATAAACTCATTGAACTGAAGTAGACGTCCGTGTGTTCGTCTTCTACGGTTCGTTGTTCCGTCCTTTCTGCAGTCGTTCTTCTATTCCCCGTTCTCTGTTGTGTTTCTGTTCTCTTTTACTAGATATGAAGTCGTGCGTTGCACGGATTAGTTGTTAATATTTTATAATAAATAATACACTTGTATGTTGTTAGTAAATATAATATTGAGAATCGAAGTAGGTTGGCAATTTCACTTCGGTAGTTTGGAGTCGTGTTGGACATGAAGGTAATCTTGTGCATTTTTTTAGTGAAAAGTTTACATTATTCAATATTTTTAGTCAAATGCGCATATGAACCAATTGAAAAATTTTAAAAAAATTGCCACAATCTCTTTTTTTCTTATATATTTGTCATTATTTATTTTTAAAATTTTAAAGTAATTTTTTTCTTTAACGTGATGCTCTATGGACTTTGAGACTTTGATAAAACTCTATAATTATAGGTCAAGCTCTTTTATCACCCTGAACTTTAATTATTTGTGAAACTTTACATGTTCTTTTATGTGGCTATATGCTTCTGGCCGGAGGCTAATAAGTAACTCTTCATTTTTTGAAATAATTTGTCAAAATGACAAAAATTATATTTCATTTTGTAAATAGTTTTATACTTGTATATAATATTTAGTAGAATTAGTGTTATATACTAAGTTAATATGAATCGTTTCTTTCCAACATGTACTGTATCTCATTTTGTATTTTATGTTTTCTCACATTTTGTGTCCATTATGTCATTTTGTTCCATTATCTTTCATGTCATTTTATTCTGTTCGGTTTCGTTCTGTTTTACACCATTAAAAACTACAAAACTACTTGATTTTTTTTTTTTATAAGGCAAGATTACCAGGTAACCCACATGTTAACCTAATGCGTCCTTTACCACTAATTTGGTAATGGACTGGTCAAATGGGGATGACCAAAACCGTAAAGAATCGCAGGAGTGCCCAAAGTGCGCAAGATAGTCTGCCACTATTTGCCTCTCTGAAGCAATGTAGGACCTCCACTTTGTCGAAAAAATGGAGATCCTTCTTGGTGTCGATGAGAATATTCTCTATCTCCAATGGGATGTGCCATTCCGCACGAATGGCTTTGATGACGGCCAGATTATCTCCTTCAATAGTGATGTTCCTGATGCCCTTAGCTCTCTCCAGCTTAACCACTTTCTCGCAATCCAATAGCCTCAGCCATGAGTATGGACGCAGAACCACACGATCGCGCCCCCATAGATATCACCTCGCCAGCGTCAATCCTGAGCACAAAACCTGCAGCCGCTGCCAAATTATTTATTTTAGATCCATCAAAATTTAACTTTACATAGTCTTTTCTAGGGTGAGATCAAACGATATCTGGTCGGGGACCCTTTTTTAACGTGCTTAGTGGGAAAAACACCTCTAGTATCAAATTCAAAGTGTTCTTCTGAGAGTGACTTCCATTAAAAAAAACTAACTTTCACCGAGACAGCTATCTGAGTTGGATTAGTAGTTAAGTTATCGAATTGGATTTTGTTCCTTGCAAATCAAAATAACCACCAAGTCATGATAAGTAGGATAAAGTTCCATTCTGAAAGCTTTCCTCTCAGAAAGTTAAGACTTTCTATGATTGAAAAATCTGGACTGACATCCACTTGCAGCGATACTCCGCAAAGAGCTTCCACTTCCTTTAATGTTTGTAAAAAAAAGGACAATGGAAGAAAAGATGATATTTATCTTCACTGTGAAAATTGCAGAATACACACTCTTGAGGAATGAAAACATGACTTTGCTGGAGTCTTTGCTTAGTTGGTAAACCATCAAGACAGAGTTTCCAAAGGAAGAATTTAATCTTTGATGGAATATTAATATCCCAGATCCAGCTAAAACCACATTTTTGTTTATAAGAATTCTGTAAACCTTGGGCAATCCAAGTAGCTGATTTACAGGAAAATTCCCCGTTACTAGAATAACCCCAATATAACTTATCAAGAACTTCATTATGAGGTATCGGGATACCTAATATTGCTTGCATTGTGTCACTGGAAATAATTTTGGAAAGCATTGCAGTATCCCAGCCTCCCGTGACAGAGAAAAAACATTTAGCCGAGATAGCAAGATCATAAAGAGGATCATCCGAGAGTTTATTATGGAACATTTCTTTAAGGGGAGCTTGCGAAACCCAAATATCGGTCCAAAATTTAACTGTTTCACCATTTCCTATTTGCCAACGAATACCTTGTCTGAACAAATCACGTACGTCTAGCAAATGAGACCATTGCCAAGAATTAATGGCACCTTTAGTAAAATCTAAAATATGTTGTCCTTTAAGATATTTGTTGTTAATTAATCGTACCCATTTACTATCTTGGTCCTTAATAATTTTCCAAATAAGTTTCATTTGCATTGCTTGGTTAACTGCCTCAGCTTTCCTAAGACCCAGACCACCCATATTTTTTGGGCGACAAACTTTGTCCCACCCTATAAGGTTAGGCGCTTTACTATTAGGAGGTTTCTTCCAAAGAAAATTTCTGTTAACTTTATCTAGTTTTTTCAAAGTAGCCATTGGTAATGAAAAACTCTGCATTGCATAAACGGGTGAAGCAGCAAGATTTGCTTGAATAAGTGTTGCTCTTCCTGCTTGAGACAAGGAATTTGCCTTCCATTTGGCAAGATGAGCTTGTGTGCGATCCAGGACATCATTAAAGGTCTGCTCATTTACCCTAGTGTTAATAATAGGGCAGCCTAGATATTTATCCAAACTTGAAGAGTGGCTCATAAGTAGAATACCTTTGAAGGCGTCAATTGTATTTCTAGAAATATTTTTGGTACACTGAAAAGCCGATTTATCAAAATTAATGTTTTGGCCCGACATTTTGCAAAAATGATCAAGAATCTTTTTAATGGTGTGACAACTCTGATTTGATGCTTCAGCAAAAATCATGGTATCATCTGCAAAGGTTAGGAAAGAAAGCTTTTCCGCCTCTCTACAGATTTTAATTCCAATACTTTTAGGAGAGGAATCACTTTCGCGCTAGAATCTACGAGCAAGGACCTCGGCACAGAGGATAAAAATGTACGGAGAGAGCAGGTCACCATGTCTTATGCTACGGGAAGGAATAAAAGTAGGTCCTGGCGAGTTATTAACCAGAACAGAAAAAGAAACTGATGAAATGCATTCTTTAATCCAGTTAATCCAAGTATATTTGAAACCAAATTTTTTAAAAACCTCAAAAATAAAGTGTCAGTCTAGTCTGTCATAGGCTTTTTCCATATCCAGCTTAATGGCCAGCCAGCCACTGTTACCCTTTTTCAATCGGAAAGAATGAAAGACTTCATGTGCAAGAAGGATATTATCCTGAATGCACCGGTCTGACACAAAAGCTCCTTGCAATGGATGAATAAGTTTATTTAGTACCGTTTTAAGTCTATTGGTCAGAATCTTAGAAATAATCTTGTAAATAGAGGAGCAAAGGCTAATAGGCCTAAAATGGTTAGCCGCCATAGGGTTATCAATTTTTGGGATTAGAGCTATAAAGGTCTGGTTTATTTCCTTTAAAAAAATTTCCGAAAAGAAGAAAGCTTTTACAGCACGGATAATAGAAGGGCCAATTATGTGCCAATAATTCTGGAAAAAGGCCGCTGGGAACCCGTCTGGTCCCGGAGACTTGTTAGGTGCCAAGAGAAAGACAGCCTCCTTAATTTCATCATTTGTGACTTCTTGAGTTAACTTAGCATTATCCTCATTGCTTATCTCAACACCAACATCTTGGAGGTCTATCTCCGGATTAAGTGAACAATTGTTATAAGTACGATTAAAATTTACAAGGCATGTTTTTTTATTTATAAGATTATTTTGAGCACGAATAAGTCTAGTATTGATAGGGGTATTACAAAGTTTGCTTTGTACTTTGATAATTTCCCCTTCAACTTCTTGAAGTTGGCGAGTTACATTATTAAACTTGAGTTTTGCCCATTTGTTTGAGAGAATTTCAAGTTTTTGAGTTTATGTAGGAATTGATACATTTGAGAACCGTTGTGTCTAGAAGCCCAAGATTTTCTGACCAAAGAGTCATAGTCCGGATGCTTAATCCAAGCTAACTCAAATTTAAAGGGGGTAGGGTTAAAGTTTGACTTAGAATTTAAACAAAAAATAATAGGATCATGATCAGATGTACTAAAGTCATGATGTGAGATATGCATTAAGGGGAAGCATGATAAGCTTGAAGAAAGCACCAAGACTCTATCTAGTCTTTCTAGTATATTATTTATGCCTGATCTTTTCTTCCTCCAAGTAAAGGAACCACCAACAAAAGGAATATCCACAACATTAGCATTGAATTTAAAAGAGTTCAATCTATCAAACCTGTTATGATTTGGAGTTGTACCCCCAAGTTTTTCTGTTCCTTTACCAATCTCATTAAGATCACCCATTATAACATAAAGAACTGTCAAAGTGTTGCAGTAGGTTAACATATCAGACCAAAACTTATTTTTATGTGCAGTTTGTGCTGGTGCATAACAAAATATAACAACTAAAGGCTGAGAATTAGCATAATCTTTAAGAAGCAAGGCAATAAAACGCACTTCTTTATATAAAATAGCTACATCAACAATCTGAGATTGCCACATAGCCTAAATACCTCCTGAGAAACCTACACACGGGATGAAATCAAAGCTAGAAAAACCAAACTGATGGACTACAGTTACAGAAAGGTCATATTGAACTTTAGTTTCAGCAAGAGCTATTAAATGGACTTGATGTAGTTTGCAAAACAGTTTAACTTCTTCACCAACATTTTTTCTACCCACCCCTCTAATATTCCAAAACGCAATTTTATCCATAAAAAACAACGGTTTTAGACAAACAATAATAGGCTTTAAACAAGATATGGTGTCTCCCGCCAAAGTGAGAGTCTATTATGAGGATTTTCAATGGTAAAAATAACCAGCCATACATATCATTATCAAACCGTGGAATAATTTCCACACCAATTCTCTCAAGGAGGAAGGCATAAAAGGATTCAATAATACATTGTATAATACTGGATTCACCACCAGAAAAAGAATTAACACAACTTATTTTTTGAGTATCATTGATATCGTTCATTAGAGTTTTCTTAAGTGAACTCTCTTCTATTGCCACAGACTTATAAGTA
This sequence comes from Tetragonia tetragonoides, assembly GCA_038025085.1. NCBI lineage: Eukaryota > Viridiplantae > Streptophyta > Magnoliopsida > Caryophyllales > Aizoaceae > Tetragonia > Tetragonia tetragonoides. The sequence continues at coordinate 10,237,890 of CM076148.1, read as the reverse complement.
CATGAAGCTATAAAGCAAGAGTGGTAGATTCTTGAAACAAAACTGAAAGAAAAGGCTAGATAGAAGGAGCGTAAGGAGCAAGATGTATCCTGCAAGGCATATGCCTTATTATATAGCCGGCAAGAGGGCGAAGAATGTCACTGCAAGGCATTTGCCTTAAGTAGCCGTCAAGTGGGCAAGAAATGACGACCTTAGTAGGTGACAAAGCACAAAAAATCTCAGCATGAGATTCTTGTTCCAACAAAAACATAACTAGGATCAATGTGCTAACAAAACCTGCAGAGCGAAGATGATGGCCCAACCTGTCTCTCATCACCAGAGGTGAGAGGAGAACAATATTTGCAGTAAAAATCCACTTTGAAAGAGTACAACTGTTGAACCGAGTAACCAAAGAGACAGGTTCAACAACAGTGAGAGAAACATCATAGTATCCAGACCAAAACCCCTCAAAAAAGAGGAGAACACCAACTTGTGAGATAAATTCCAGAACCTTGACAGATGGTAGTTGGAAGCCCAAAGTGAGAAACTTTTCCCAACTCTGAGAACAAGCCACGCAGCCCGCGCAAAAGTGCTAGAAAAACCAGAAATTAAGCTTATAGAGGAGCAACCCCCAAGAAATGAACCCAGGAAAAGGCTTGAGAGACCCAGGATAGAAGAATTGAAATTTTTGACAAATTCTAGGGTTTGAGATGTTTTCCCCAAATTCCGCAAACAGAGGCAAAATCGAAAATTGAAGTACGATAAAAGAAGATTCAGACTTGATAGGTACCAAATAGCACCATGTACTCCATGATTTGAGCTTGAGGAGCTTAAATTTGATGTTTTTCTCATTGAATCGGAAGATTGAGGTTTTAAGAAACCTTGTTGTAGATGGGGATAATAAGGACCAAAAAGGGTAAAACAAATTCTGGGAGATATCAGATTGGAGGGATGATGAGATTTGTAGCTTGAGGTCAAAAGATTGATTAAAAATGGCAATGGAGCTGTGAACTTTATGGAACTTTTGGTAAGGATGAAGAATAGGGATGGGTTTCTTGGGGGGTCTTTCGGACTCTTTCTCTCTCATCGTTTTTTTTGGCTAAAAAAAGTGTTACAAAACTACTTGATATTACAATGTAATAACACCAGTTTCCTTAATTTCATGAACTTTTAATTATAACTTATTCTTTTCAACTTATATTATATCTTAATTATATTTTTGCTATTTATTTAGCTTAATAGTAGCTCGTATAGGTGGCACTTTAATTCTAATCTTAGATGATTCGATAAGGCGAAAACGTCCAATACGATCACAGAATATATCCTTTATATATAGTAGGTTTATGTTCGTGCGTTACACGGTTCGTGGTCAATTTAACATGTTAATTAATCATATCAGTTGAAAATCATAAGTATAACTATCACTTATGAAAAATTATTTAGTAATTTATGATTAAGCATTAATATAATCATTCTAATATATATAAAATTATTTTGCATTATATGTGGCACATTGAACAATTCTAACACTTGTCACCAATTTCAATTTTTTTTTTTTTAACTTTTTACCATACAAACTCAATACCTTTTGAATGAACATAATATTTCTTTTTTGGTATTCATTGGTAGTAGATATTGTGTTGATGGGGCTATAGTGTGATTCTACATTATCAAAAGAAGATTTTGTTTCCTAATTTTTTTTCCAATGAAGTATATGTTATTTCATCTATCATTAAAATTAAACATTTTTTATTAGTAAAATTGACAAATTCCTATTAAAAATTATTAAAACTGAACATATAGCTAGCTTATCTTTCTTGTTATTTCCACTTGATATTAACATTTAGGTTTAGAATGGGAGAGAGTAGCATAATGCTACCGTGAAAGTTTTTTTTCCTCTGTTCTTTTTGAATACTTTTTTTTTTCCATGAATATATTAGGTTAATTATTATACAATAAAGAATATGACCATGGTAATATAATTTTCTATTATAAAAAATGTCGTGACTATATTTTTATCTTATGTTTTCTAATTGAAATTTAATTATAAAATATATATTTTAATATAGGATTTTATATGCTTGCTTAGGTGATGCGTCCCTAAGTGACTTGGTTAGGTGACATAACCTAATACTGTCATCGAAAATATTATATTGACGCTACCTATACTCCTGCAAAATGTCAATACGTAAGATATAAGACAAATGAGTCTTATTTTAAAGTGTATTTTGCATTATTTTCATTGCTGTAAGTCGTTGTTTGAATTTTAAAGCATAACATAAAAGTTATACACCTCTTCTGAAATGATTTACTGCAATAACTCTAATATTCTCTCTTTCATAATTATTATTGGACCCCGTTCTTTTGGGTTTATCTCAAAAATTAACTCAATAGATCCCTTTAAAAAAACTCATTAGCATAAGTAAACGGAATTTTTAAAAAAAAATGTGGCAAGTATAGGAATCATGATAGTTAATTAAAGCCATCACGTGATTGATCCAAATATGGTTGCATATATTCTATACCATTGTTCTGGATCGATCTCAACTTATTAAACATCCAAGCTTATATATACTTTTTCGCTAATGTAGAAGATAAGTAAACTTTTACTAATACTTGTTTATATATGCAGGTTTTTGGATTTTTAGAATAAGGATTTAAATAATGAGGCACACACTATATCTCTATATTAGATTTTATGTGTTGAACCCTAGATTTTAATGATTAACAAATTAATTATGCTTATGCACACTAACACTAATCGTGCTCCCTTAAGTTGTTATGTGTAGAAACTCATCATCGAAAAAGTGACTTGTCCAAGTAGAAATATGAAGCATGAAGACTTTGAAGAGTAGAGAGCAAGGTCTTTATATTCTAGGCTTTATGTATGCACCAGCTATTTCGTATAAAAGGATTAGAAATAGCCTTTGTGTAACAAAAGCAAAAAGTTGAAAGTTCTGAAACAGAGGGAACAACCTTTGATACAACTGTTCCCTCTGACAGACGAGTTGGGCTTTTTATCAAAAGCAAAAAGTTTTCCTTCTTTTACTCAAACCTTTTCTAAAACGTGTTGAAGCTTCCATGCTTTGTTTTCAGTCACACTAACACAGATTTTTATGTTCAAAAGGTTGAGTGTTTAACTTGGTTAAGAAAAGAATCTTTTTATTGAGCCTTGTGTTTGCAAAAGTTAAAACACTTAAAAGATCACATGTTTGCAAAAAAATGTCTGATTTATGGAAGCAAATCAGCCCACCTAGTGTTCTTAAATCACATGAATACTTTAGCATACATTAAGGTTACAATTTCCCAAAAATTTACTTGTACTTGCTTTGATAAAATAAGGAAGATAATTTCATGAGGCTCTCCCTATATAAATGGAGCAAGAGCTTCTGATTTTATTCAAGGAGTTAAGCCACAAAGTATTATAGAAAAGTATTTCTAAAACCCTTATAAAACCTCATTCTCTTCTCTACCCAACTCGTGCTTTCATACATTTTCCAAAAGAACTTCATTCCAAGTTCCTTTGGTTATTTTCTCTTCCTTCATTAAGAGTTGGTGCCTAGGATATCTTTGTAACATTTTATTAGCTTAAGCGTGAAGCAATCAAAGGTTAAACACATGTATTTGTCTTAAGAGAATTGTTCATAGCTAGAGTTAGCTAGTGAGAGAGAACTCAAAACTTGAGTAAGTTTGTGAGTTGTTAGCACCATGAGTATGGTGTGCGTTTGTACTTAAACTTAGAGTTAGGCTTGTACGAGAGATTGGCTCGAGTAAAACAACAAGTAGTTGTTCAAATCCTACTGAGTAGTAGGTCGTGGTTTTACATCCAAATTGAGCCTTGGATGGTTTCCATGCTAAAAACATTATGTCTCCCTTGATCTACAATTCTTATTCTTTTCGTTTAAAAAACTGTCTAAATTGGAACAACTAAGGAAACCCTGTTCCTTAGGCTGGTCCATTCCTTCAGGAAATTAAAATTAGCCGAAAAATTGGAGACTCAATTCAACCCCCCTTCTTGTGTCTAAGCTAGTGCATTCTATCAATTGGTATCAGAGTGGGTTCTCACTACAAAAAGCTAAACCCTTTTGAGTGATCCACAAAATGCGTGCACCCTCATCAACACATGAAGGTCAATCCACCTCTAGGCCACCCCTGTTCAATGGCCAACATTATTGCTGGTGGAAAACTCGCATGGAAATTCATGTAAAAGCTGAGAATTACCAACTGTGGCAAATCATCACAAATGGCCCACTTGACATTCCCCCCATCACGAATGCTGATGGAACTCGTGTTCCCAAACCAGAAAATACTTACAACGACGACGATCTCGAAAAACTTGAGAAGAACGCCAAGGCTGTAAGAATCCTCCATTGTGGACTTGACCTACAAGAATACAACCGTATTGCTAGATGCTCTACCGCCAAAGAAATATGGGATGCTCTCGTTGTTGCACACGAAGGAACAAATCAAGTCAAGCAATCTCGCATCGAAATTCTGGTAAGAGAATATGAACTCTTCTCCATGAATGATAAGTAACCCATCAAAGATATGTTCACAAGATTCATAAATCTCACAAATGAACTCAAATCACTCGGGAAGACATTCACCTCAGAAGAACTTGTTCGTAAGATCCTTAGAATCTTACCTACAAGTTGGGACAGCAAGGTAACAGCTATATAAGGGGCAAAACAAATGGATACCTTGCCTCTCGATGAGCTAATTGGCAATCTTCAAACCCATGAGATCTGTCTCAATTCTCGGGCGAAGGAAGAGCCAAAAAGAGACAAAGGGCTGCCTCTAAAGGCTGATGATGAAGATGATCAACCCAAACTTGATTTAGAGGATGATCTGGCTTTGCTTGCAAAAAGGTTGGGTCATCTCTACAAAAGGTTCAAGACTGGCAATCGAAGAAGCTTTACAAAAGGAAAGGAAGCTGCTCAGCAAGATGTGTGTCACAAATACAAGAAGCCTGGACACATAATGAGATTCTGTCCGACTTGGAAAGAGGAACAACCAAAGGACCAGCCTAAAGTGCAATTCAACAGAAGAAACGCCAACAACAACACAAGGGAAAAGTTCTTAGAGACAATGATCGCTGCCACATGGGGTGATGAAGAAAAGGAGGATATGGAGGAACCTTTGGAGCAAGCTGACTTAGCCCTCATGGCTAATAGCGACTCGAAACTTGAAAATGAGGTAACCCTTCCTTCATCCTCAAATTCCTCACAAAAATCTTCTTTAAACGAAATTTGCAGCATGATAAACTACCTGTCTGAAGAACTTAAGAATGCTTGTGCTGAAAATGATGAATTACATGATGAGTTAAAATTGGCTAAATCTGAAATCGAAAAACTTGAAAAATTGAATAATAATCTCACTATTGAAAATGATCTTATAGAGGAAAGATGTCAATCTCTGGAAAGAACAATGATAGATCTAAAATTGAACAACTCTTCTCTTAAAGATAAACTCGAAAAACCAGAATTCATGAAATTTTTGATAGTGCTATAAGGGCTGATATTATGCATATATGTTTTGAGTGCTTGAAACTGAAATAGATCATGCCAACTGCATAACTCAAACTGAAAAGCTCAGAAATGATAAACTTGAAAAGGAACTGATGCAAGCAAAAGATTCTGTAAAAAGGAACAACGCCTGGAACACGGCCTCACGCACAGTAAACTGGATGAACAAAAATCAGAATAAAACCAAATCTGGATTAGGGTTCAAGAGTACTAAGAACGCATGGAATCCACGGTGGAAGTGTGGGATTTGGTGACGGCAATACGGGCAAAATTATTGGTGTTGGTAAGATTGGCTCGTCACTTTCACACTCCATTGACAATGTATACTTGGTAAGGGGTTTAAAGCATAATCTTTTGAGCATTTCGCAACTATGTGATCATGGTAACAAGGTAGTATTTAATTTGAATAGTTGCATGATAGTAAGTATCAAAACCGAAGATGTTGTGTTGAAGGGGAAGCGACACAACAATGTTTACAAGGCATATCTTTCTTTACTTCCCCACATTGTTATGACTTGCTTGAGTGTTCTAGATGATGATGCATTACTTTGGCATAGAAGATTAGGCCATGCTAGCTTATCCTTATTGCATAAATTATTGTCTCAAGACTTAGTTGTTGGTTTGCCTTCCATTAAGTTCAAAGATAATAAAGTTTATGATGCATGCGCTAAGGGAAAACAAGTAAAGTCATCTTTCAAGTCTAAGACCATGGTTAGCACGTCTAAACCTCTTGAGCTAATTCACATGGATCTTTGTGGGCCCATGAGAGTAGCTAGTAGAACCGGCAAAAGATATGTGCTTGTGATAGTTGATGACTATTCACGCTACAGTTGGACCTTATTTCTAGCTTCCAAGGATGAGACATTTAATTCATTTGATACCTTCATTAGGAAAACTCAGAAATTGTCCGGAAATGAACTCATAAGAATAAGGTCGGATCATGGTACGGAATTTGAAAATGGAAAATTTGTTGAATTTTGCAACACAAATGGCATAGATCATAACTTCTCGGCCCCTAGGACACCCCAACAAAATGGTGTGGTGGAAAGAAAGAATAGAACGCTAGAAGACATTACTAGAACCATGCTTATTGCTAGTGGACTTCCTAGAAACTTTTAGGCCGAGGCCGTCAACACGGCTTGCTACATTGTTAATCGTTGCATGATTAGACCAATACTCAAGAAAACTCCCTATGAACATTTCAAAGAGAGAAAACCTAGCATTGTGCACTTTCGCACCTTTGGTTGTAAAGGCTTTGTTCATAACAATGGGAAGGAAAACTTAGAAAAATTTGATGCTAGAAATGATGAAGCGGTTTTTCTTGGTTATTCAGCACATAGTAAAGCTTACAAGGTATACAACAAAAGAACTATGTGTGTGGAAGAAAGCGTTCATATAATATTTTATGAAACTAACCAATTGATTGAGAGAAATCAACAGGATGATGACTTTGAAATTGGACTTGTCAAATATCGATCTGATTCAGTAGCTACTGATGCAGAAGGAACAGGCAAGGGACCTACAGTCAAGGATAGTTCCCCTGAAACAGAAGCTTCGGCATCACTAACAGGGGGAACTACCACCAGTGCTGACCCTGGTCCCTCATCTGTTCCTCAGAGCATAATAAAGTTGATAGTACTCAATCCAGTGGCTCAACACTTCCAATAAGTGTCCGGCCATGGAAGCACAGCAGCTCTCATCCTCTTGATCAAATCATTACTGATTTTGGAAAAGGAACGCAAACCCGGTCATCGGTCAGCAACTTTTGTGCTCACTATGCATTCCTCCCTACCATCCAGCCAAGAAACCATCGAGATGCCCTACAAGATCCAGATTGGATAGTTGCTGGCAAGAAGAGCTAAATCAGTTTGAGAGGAGCAAAGTGTGGCACTTGGTTCCCAGACCATCAGACTGCATGGTCATTGGAACCAAATGGGTATTTAGAAACAAGCTAGATGAGCAAGGCACAGTGGTAAGAAACAAAGCTAGGCTTGTTGTGCAAGGTTATAATCAAGAAGAAGGTATCGACTATGACGAAACCTTTGCACCGGTAGCTCGTATTGAGGCTATCTGTATCCTAATTGCCTTTGCGGCTTTCATGGGTATGACCCTCTTTCAAATGGACGTTAAGAGTGCCTTCTTAAACGGCTTTTTGAAAGAGGAAGTTTTTGTTGAACAATCTCCCGGTTTTGAAAATCAAGAATTAAGAAATCATGTTTTTAAATTGGATAAGACGTTATATGGATTGAAACAAGCTCCTAGAGCATGGTATGAACGCTTATCAAAAGTTTTAATGGAAAATGATTTTAAGAGGGGAAAGGTTGACAACATCTTGTTTCTCAAGGTAAAAGATAAACATTTGTTAGTTGTGCAAATTTATGTTGATGATATCATTTTTGGAGCCACTAACAAAAGTTTATGTGAAGAATTTGCTACATTGATGACAAGTGAGTTTGAGATGAGTATGATGGGAGAACTCAACTTCTTTTTGGGGCTTCAAATCAAGCAAACAAGTGAAGGTATTATGGTCCACCAACAAAAATACCTCAAGGAACTTGTAAAGAAGTATGGAATGGAAAACGCAAAGCCAATGGACACACCAATCCCCACTGCAACTAAACTAGACATGGATGAGAACAGTGAAAAGGTTGATGAAAAAACCTACAGAGGTATGATTGGCTCACTTCTTTATTTAACCGCTAGTAGACCCGATATTGTCTTTAGTGTCGGTTTGTGTGCACGTTTTCAATCTTGTCCTAGAGAGTCACACATGCTAGCGGTAAAACGTATCTTGAGATATTTGCGTGGAAATGACAATTTGTGCTTGTGGTATCCCTTTGGACAAATTGTGATTTAATTGGTTATGCGGATTATGCGGGTTATCATGTTGATAGAAAGAGTACATCGGATATGGCACACTTTCTAGGGTCATGTTTAATCTCTTGGGGTTCAAGAAAACAAAACTCCGTTGTACTATCTACGACCGAGGCCGAATATGTGTCGGCGGCGTCTTGTTGTGCACAATTGATTTGGATTAAACAACAACTTAGAGACTTTGGTATCATCACTAATTGCATGCTCATTTTTTGTGATAATACTAGTGCCATAAGTATTGCAAAGAACCCATGTCAACATAAACGCACAAAGCATATTGATATACGACATCATTTCTTAAGGGATAATGTGAAAAAAGGCCAAATATCAATGAATTTTTGCAAAACGGAGAACCAAATCGCGGATATTTTCACCAAAGCTCTTAGTCGTGAACGATTTGAAAAAATACGACTTGAGCTTGGTATGACAAAGATAGTCTAGAAACATGCATTCTTCCCCTAAAACAAAAAAAAAAGAAAAAGAAAAACAAAACAAAAAAAACCAAAAAAAAATGGAAAACGAAACAAAAGCTATTTTTGCATGTACACGTAACTAACCCATGATGTACTCTGGTCACAATTTTTCTATGTCCATTCTCAAGCCTAACAAGCTTTGTTATACAAACTATAAAACATGAATAGTCACTAAAGTTTTGTGATATTGCCCTTACTGTCCTTTAGTGATGTATATACAAGTTATGTGAAAACTTTATGGGTATTTATTCTCAAATCAGATCAAAACTTTTGTTGCAAACCTTCAAATCAGCTTTGCTTGCCCAGTTCAACCTCTTGCGTGTCACTTCCTTGATGAGCAATTAGAAGCCTTCACCTGATAAACACCAATTCTCATTTCTACGCATAATTCAAATTAAAAGAGGGAAAGAACAAAACCCATCGTTAACCAAAGGGTGGTTATTATGCCTCAAAGACAAGGAGTTGGTTTTATGAATTGTCTCATTCAATGCATCATTACTTTTTCAACTCCCCATTTTTGTCACACCACCCCAAACACTCAACCGCCATTTCTCTTTCTCTCTCTTCACTCACTCTATTAACCACCAGCTTCTCCACCATCTCTCTCATCTTAATCTCCCAAAACACCATTACTTCACCATGGTCAATACACGAAGAACCCAGCGTCCACCTTTGCCTAAACCTTCCTTAAATAAACCCAACTCTCCACCACCAACTCCACCACCTACATCCCCTCAACCGTCTTCTTCATCTCCTCCAAAAGTTCTCTCCTTAATTCCATCACACCCAAAACACAAAAATCCCAAAGTCACCACTTCCATTCCTGACCTAGATCTTTTCTTCAACGAATTAGATCAACAAAAAAATAGAGTGTTGGGGTGTTTGGGAATTTCTCTTCCCTCCCATTCCATGGCTCCAAAACATTCAAATCCGGCTCGTACCTTTCATGGAAAATCACCCGGTGCATGTGGGCCCAAGGGACGAACCTACAAAGCCAAACGACGGTCATCTCTACAGCCACCATCTCCTCTCCCTCCGGTAAACCCGAAACCGCCATCGACTAAGGGGGTAAGAGGAAGCACCAGAGTGTGAAGATCATTTTGATCTTAATGAGCCCTTTGTGGCCAGTGATAATGGAGGTATGAGTTCAAAATCCCCTCTTGTTTCCTTGGACAATTTACCTGAGATACCTATTTGTGACCAAATTAAGGAAAATGTGAAACACATCTCCCAAATCCTTAAACAATTAGACATTAAGAAAATTGGGAAAGTATGTCAAAAATTGCCTAAAAAACCTAAACGCAAGAGATGGGGGATGAAGAAACGAGTTAATAGGAAATTAACTGTCTCTATTAGAACTGAGAAAGGAGAAAAAGAAAAAGGAGAGAATGAGGGTGAAAAACAGAATGAAGAGGGAGAGCTTGAGAGTGTTAGTCAAACTGAGGGTAAGGATGCTGATGAATGTGAGAAACCCGATAGGGAAACTGAGCCCTTGGTTGCTCCTCCTCTCAATGACGGTACAACCCCTGAGAAAGCAGTCACAAATGAGGATCTGGAACAAGGACCTAAGGTTGTGGTTGAGTCTGCTTCAGAAGGGAACACCCCCCCTGACCGTGGTCCCTTCCTTGAGCCCACTGGGCCTGACTATATTTTGGGATTTTGGGACGGGTTGATGGGCAGGATGATGAAGCTGAGGAACCTCACTCTCCCCTTCAACCTCTTGGGTACTTCCCTTCACCACCCAAGTTCTCAGAAGCCGCCCTTGATGCTGAAGATGAGGATGATGGCCCAATCATCTTTCTTGCCAAAAATCGTAAGCCCAGAATGAAGACTAGGTCTTCCCCACGCCAACTAGCTCCTCGCTCCAGTTCACAAAAATTGGTTAAACTTGCTGACAAAGGCCCAAAGAAAAAAGTTGCTCCTTCATCCCAGCCGCCTCCCACAGCCCCTCCTCCTGCACCTCCTGTTTCTCCTCTTACTCGAGTCACTAGGAGCAAAGTCATGGAGCTCCTTTCTCCCTCAGATGTTCTTCCTGATGATGAGTCCATCTCCACTCCTAAAAAGAAAAAGAAAGCCCTCTCCAAACCCTCCTCCACTAAGGAACAGTCTGTGTCCCCTGTTCCCTCCACCAAAAAACCCTCCACCAAAAAACCATCCACCACAAAACCTGCCACCAAAAGAAAAGAGCCATCCCTTTCTATTGAGTTGTCTCCACCATCCCAAAAATACAAAATCAAGGGTGAATCTTCATTGTCGGGCTCTCAGTCCACCGAACCCTCTATTCACATAAGGCCTGGTACAATTCTTCTCCCTGACCTTTGCCTTCGTTCTGGTTGTTCTGCCTTTCTGGATGCTATTAATACGCAGAACTGGTATTCTCTGTTTGTGGATCCCTCTCATGAATTTTCAGCCAAGGAGGTCTTGGAATTTTATGGTCAAGTCTGGGGTAATGAGTTTGAATTTGATGAAGTAACCTTGGGGAAGATCTTTGGCGTGCCTTGTAAGGGTTTTGATACATATTTCAGTGGTGGGTACCCTTGCCTTGATGCTCCACACACAACCCTCCACATTACCCAAACCCTAAATGGTGATGCCACCTTACGTGGCTCACGCAAGGTTCGTAAAAGTGACCTCACACCCCTCCACAAACTCATATTCACCTTTGTTATGCGTAGTATTCTTCCTAAGAAGGAGAATAGGGGTGAGCCCACTTACTTAGAGCTCACACTGACATATCTCATTGGGCAAGGCTTACCCATCAACCTCCCTGCTCTCTTTGTGGCTCATATCCAGAGGTGTACCAATGGGGACAGAACCCACCATCTTCTTCCCTATGGCTTCCTTATGACCCGGGTTCTTCAACACTTTGGGATTCCTCTTACTACTCTTCAAGGGATTCGTACTACTGATTATTTGGACTCCCAAACCCTGCTGTCATGTGGGTTCATGGATCCTCACTCTTCCTCTCAAGCCTCTGATGATCCCAATCTAAGGTTTGAGATTCTTGAGGAATCCTTGGTTGCCTTGGAAGATAAGGTGGATTCCAAGTTGGAGGAACTTCAGGCTACTCAGGCACAGCAACATGATGCGGTTATGGCTGCTCTTGGCAGGCTCTTACCTCCTGCTACCCCTCCCACCCAACCCTGACATTCTCCTGCCCATGGTCCCTTTGGTGTTCCCCTACTGTCATTAAGCCTGCTTCCCACTCTTATCTTGGCTTCCTATCCTTTTTGAATGCTCATCCTCTGCGCCTGACTTCCATCTGGTTTTGCCCATAATATGCTGAACTGACTTGTCTTATTTCTTGCTTTTGGATGGCCAATATCACTAAACTCTTGGTTTGAGTTAGTTGTTTGTAGTCTTGTTGTATGATAGTACCCCAGTTGGTGCGGATGTAGCATTAATTGGTTGTAGTTCTTAGGGGATGCTTCATGTGTTATCTTGCGTTCACTTTTTGATTATGACAAAAGGGGGAAGTTTATGTATGTGCTTCAACCTATCTAGTCCTGTTAAGTTCAATGCTCGTATTAGCTCTTAGCATGTTTATACTAACGAGCTAGTTGTGATCTTATTGGCAACTTATGTCCTTCCTGAATGATTGCCTTATATTGAATTGAACTCATGTTGATAGCACACTGATCTTATTGGAGCATAAGCGTAATTAGTTTGTCATCATCAAAAAGGGGAAATTTGTTGAACCCTAGATTTTGATGATTAACAAATTAATTATGCTTATGCACACTAACACTAATCGTGCTCCATTAAGTTGTTATGTGTAGAAACTCATTATGGAAAAAGTGACTTGTCCAAGTAGAAATATGAAGCATGAAGACCTGAAGAGTAGAGAGAAAGGTCTTTACATTTTAGGCTTTATGTATGCACCAGCTATTTCGTACAAAAGGATTAGAAATAACCTTTGTGGAACAAAAGCAAAGTTGAAAGTTCTGAAACAGAGGGAACAACCTTTAATACAGTTGTTCCCTCTGACAGACGAGTTGGGCTTTTTATCAAAAGCAAAAAGTTTTCCTTCTTTAACTCAAACCTTTTCTAAAACGTGTTGAAGCTTCCATGCTTTGTTTTCAGTCATACTAACACAGATTTTTATGTTCAAAATGTTGAGTGTTTAACTTGGTTAAGAAAAGAATCTTTTTATTGAGCCTTGTGTTTGCAAAAGTTAAAACACTTAAAAGATCACATGTTTGCAAAAGTATGTCTGATTTATGGAAGCAAATCAGCCCACCTAGTGTTCTTAAATCACATGAATACTTTAGCATACATTAAGGTTACAATTTCCCAAAGATTCACTTGTACTTGCGTTGATAAAGTAAGGAAGATAATTTCATGAGGCTCTCCCTATATAAATGAGGCAAGAGCTTCTGATTTTCTTCAAGGAGTTAAGCCACAAAGTATTTTAGAAAAGTATTTCTAAAACCCTTATAAAACCTCCTTCTCTTCTCTACCCAACTCGTGCTTTCATACATTTTCCAAAAGAACTTCATTCCAAGTTCCTTTGGTTATTTTCTCTTCCTTCATTAAGAGTTGGTGCCTAGGATATCTTTGTAACCTTATATTAGCTTAACCATGAAGCACTCAAAGGTTAAACACATGTATTTGTCTTAAGAGAATTGTTCATAGCTAGAGTTAGCTAGTGAGAGAGAACTCAAAACTTGAGTAAGTTTGTGAGTTGTTGGCACCATGAGTATGGTGTGCGTTTGTACTTAAGCTTAGAGTTACGCTTGTACGAGAGATTGGCTCGAGTTATACAACAAGTAGTTGTTCAAATCCTACTGAGTAGTAGGTCGTGGTTTTACATCCAAATTGAGCCTTGGATGATTTCCACGCTAAAACCATTGTATCTCCCTTGATCTACAATTCTTATGCTTTTCGTTTCAAAAACTGTCTAAATTGGAACAACTAAGGAAACCCTGTTCCTTAGGCTGGTCCATTCCTTCAGGAAATTAAAATTAGCCGAAAAATTGGAGACTCAATTCAACTCCCCGTCTTGTGTCTAAGCTAGTGCATTCTATCATTATGTTTAATACTCCCTCTCTGATTATATGTATACCATTGTTCTACCAGTTCATGCATGAATAACATAAAGTTCATCCAATTTTGACTAATGGATTGCTAATGATTTTATAATTTTGCGAAGAAGATGGAGAATACGTAATTTTTTTCTTTACGTGATTTTTGTATTAACTTCTTTATTTGGAGGGTTTTTTATTTTGGGTTTGTAGATTGGGAGGAATGCTAATTTGTTTATTTTATTCACCTATGGCGGCTCTCAAATATTATGTCATTCTTCATCAGTTTATATGTGTAAGTTATGTATGGCTAATCAAATAGAATGCAACAAACTTATACGTTAACTGAGTTTAGTCAAAGATTTTAATGTTAATGTTGGCATTTTTCACTAAAAAGAATTTATTACAAACAATGTTAAAGATTTTCAATGTTTTTTTGTCCAATATTGAAAATGTTTGAACAAATTTGTAATGATTAAGGTCAAACAAAAATAAATAATTCAATTCCAATCAAATAAGTTTACTTCAGGTCAGAAAAAAAAAAAAAAAAAAATGTTGTATACCTTAAATGTATCAAATATTAAAAGAGGAGATCAAACATAATTGTTGTTCAAGAAAGTCTTGTGTGAGACCAACTTATAAAAAAATTGGGGTCACTTTTTAGAAATGTAGGGGTTACTTATATTGAGCAGTGACTCTTGTTTCATTGAAAAGTGATCTCTCTCACCAAAAAAATTTTGTGTTGTTGTAAAAGTATAGGGTATTTTGCAAAGAGCACAACTTTTAATATGTGATAAGAAGTCTATGCCTATATACTATGTACCACAACTTATAGGTAGATGTCACCATGATCTCCTTAGAACTCCTGATAATTAAAAAGCAACCAATTATGTGTTTTTTTTTGCCAATGGTTTAAGCAGTCACATTGTGTGTAGAATCAACAAACCCAGAATTATTTATTCCTCCCTCAATTATACATACATTGGCAACCAACATCATAAAACGTGAAAAATTATAACCTTTAATGATGGACACAGCCAAAAGAACCCAAAAGCATTAAAATGAGAAAAAGTTTTCTTTTTTTCTTTAAAAAAAAAACTCACTTTTAAAATATGGTTGAATATTCTATATCACTTGTTCAAGGATCTACAGAGCACATACTGTATAATGCATGAACAATAAGTGGGAGTACTGTTAATTATTAAGTTTTCTCCATTTAGTGGTCATCAAAAGATCTCCACCTTTTATTTCGTATTAGTTGCCATTTTTTGGACAATTAAAAAGGATCTCTAAGGTGACATAGCTCCAAATAACTCTTTTAGGTGTACACATTCTATGTTGTCATAAAATGCCTCCAAATATTATGATTATGATTGATTGACGCTCTATATGCTCCTGTAAGATGTCAATGCATAAGATATATGACAAAATGAGTCTTATTTTAAATTGTGTTTCACGCTCTTTTCATTGGTGTAAGATATTTGAATTTCTGAAACATGAAACAAAAGTTATACCGCTCTTAAGGTTTCATTATCTTCAATGATTTACTGCCATAACTCTAATATTCTCTCTTTCCTTAACTTTTATTTATGATTTATTATTGTTATTTTTTTTAAAAGAGATTCGCTTAGGTGGACGCGTCCAATGCTGTCAAAAAATGCCTCCATTATATAGATACTAGTAACGATGCCCGTGCGATGCACAGGTTAAGTTATATATTTTTATTATTTTCTTTGTTATTTTATTCTTCAATATTATATATTTTAAAATATATTTACGCTAATTAAAATTGGATATGATCTTACATGTTAAGATTAAACATATTGTAAATGCATCTCATTTTTAAGTATTTTCCGATGCGAATACGATGGTACAAATATTATTTTTTTTGAAGATGTGTAGAAGATTACATTTGCTTTTGAAGTTTCGACAAAGATTAAGTTATAACACTTATAAAAGTCTAGTTATTCATCACAAGTCAAACTCTCAATTTTATTTTTTTTAAAATTATTCTAATAATACATTTAATGATGTGGCATGGCTCAAAACTCACGAAATATGCCAGCTTTATATATAGAGAGAAGATTATGATTATGATTTTTCTCTGGCCTCCAAACCCTTGTGCTGCTCATGAGGTCTTTTTGTATTTTGATTCCTCCGTTCCCCTAAGTTACCATCAGCCCTCAATACCAATTCCTCTATGTGTATGGCTTGGGCCCAACACATCTGAAGTTGGACTTTTCTCATAATAATAATATGAAGCTTTGGAATAATTTCATATAATTACAAGTCTAAACAAGTTCAGCTCAAAAAACTGTTGTTGGGCTGTTTGTATGTGATTAGCAGGCTTCGTGTATAATTTTGACCAAGAAGACATCTGATTCTGGGAAAACTCACAACTGGAGAGTTGTAGGTCTCTTTTGGGGCTTTCCGTAATCATTAAATTCGGAGCTCGTATGAAGAAGTTATACTGAAAATACGATCAGCTGTCAAATCTGTTCAGCATGCGAATCGGGCTCGGATTATATCTTTTCCATCTTCTAGTCCACTTGTACTCTAAAAAAAATAAAGATAAACAAAAATATGCCTAAAATATATAAAAGAGTAAAACTAGAAAATAAAGTGATAAATAATAAAAATGAGTAAAACGTAAATAAAAGTATAAATATAAACTAGAAGGATTAAATACAGGGAAGAAAATATATATAAAATATGACTTATCATGTTTTTGCAGATGTTAAATTGACATAGTTTGAGTACTTTCAGAAGAATTGGGCATAAAAATGGTACTAATTTATGTTAGAGAGATATTATTAAATTAGTTAAACCTCTTCTCTCTTAAAAAACCCTAGCCCCCCTTTCTCTTTGACTCATCTTGGGGCTACCACCGGCATTTTTACCGGTGGTTAGGTCCTCCGTTGTTGATTTCTTGCTTTCGATCTAGTTTTTTAGTTTGTTTTTCTTTATGGTTTAGTAATAAACTCTCCTTTGGTGAGAGATTGTGGAGTTCTCGGCGTTCGTTGGAGGGTCGTCGAATTTCTGTTTTTAGGTTCGATTTGATGAATCAAGAAGACAAGTTCAATCTACTATGTCAAGGGAATTTATTCTTCCAAATAGCTGCAGCACGTTTCGTGCTTACCTCCGATCGTAGGGAAAAGGCGTTGACCTCCCGTTTACTGTATATCAAATTTTTTGCAATATCAGGGCATATATTATCGACGAAGCTGATTTCTAACAGTGATGTTTGGATTGGTAGTCACTTATCGACGGAGCTGATCAAGACACCGATTTCAAGCAGTGATAGTGAAAATCATATTCATCTTATTATATTAGATTTATACTTGATTATGTTAGACTTAGATTTGTTTAGAGATATTCACCGTTGTAGATGCTTGATGGCTTTTTATGAATGAATGAATTCTCTTTCCTTCAAAAAACAAATTGTACTAATTTAGTAATTGATTTGCAGATTTAGTTTTAAATTTATAGTACGCCTTATTATAGGATGTTTGAATATAAAATTGAGGCTCATTAGTATTGTTATTGTCATTGAGTTGTTGGTGTGTTTGATATTACTCTATTTAGAGTAGCATAGCAGAGTGTTTGATAATGTTGTAGTGACAGTAAAGTTCGGTCGTGAATATTTCCACTAGTAGGTAGTGATTGATTTTTAGCTTTGTTTATTTTTATTGACAACTTAGTATATGTCTTAGGTTGAATTGATGGTGAAAATTAGGCTTACTTGTATGGAAAACTGAGAACATGATTGGTTTAATTGAATCATATACGTGTTATAATATTTGCAATTCGAATTATGAGATTAAGAAATTTATTAAATAACTTATGCTTACCTTTATAGATTCTCACTCTTCTTTTTCAACCTAATTCTCCTCAATTCCACCAAAGATGCGTCTCGTGACAGTTCTTTCGGCTTGACTTCGCTGGAGTTTTAAAGAAGATAGTGATGGAGCAAGGAGAGAGACAGAACAAGAGGAGAGAGAGAGAGTGCAACTTCTCAGGGAAGTTTTAGTGGGGAGAAGTCTCATACTTCTAAATTTACTAAGAAATAGTAAAATAACCAAAATCAACGTACGAATATGACCTTTCTTCTCCATTTTTATTGGTGCACTTAAATTTTGTACTAAAATGTTACACGTCAGCCATTGACGAATAAGCGCGTCAATGTGGCAGACGAGTAACATTCAGCTGTCAAACGTCTATGCCATAGACGTTGGATTTTGCCTAAATTGTTGAGATGACATGCATGGTTTACTACGAAATAAAAATTTGGGGACAAATAATGTGGTAGATTGCATGAGAAATATATAAATGGGTAAAAATGTAAATTGGCAAGAAGAGTAAAGTGGTCAGCTTGAGAAGACTCTTGACTTTATTTCCTCAACCGGCTAAAAATTTCAACCATGTACCATCGTCCCAGCTCCGTCGACTATGACCTCCCTTGTGGCGATGATACATATTCTTCTCTGATACTTCAAGAACCAACCAAATTTTCTTTTATTTAATACAAAGAGAAAACTAATTAATTTCAATTCAATAGATTTTGGTATTCAAACTCAACCACCAACCTTATTTACAAGTTTTATTTAAACTAAAATGGAAAAAGTACAAACTAAAGTGTTTGAAAATTTTAACTAAAAAACGCTTACTAAAATGAGGAAAGTATAAACTAAAGTGTTTGAAATTTTAATTAAAGTGCTTTGAACGTATATTAGAACAGGGACGACAGAGTCGTCGGGGAAAGAATGAGGAGAAAAAGGAAGACGTTTTTTTCAGAGCAGTTCTCCCAAATTTCATCCTCTTCACAATGAGGTAGATGACGGTGGCGGTTGACAGAGACAATTCGGGGACTTCTTCGCCAGAATTATATGGAGGAGAGAGAGAGAGAGAGAATGCCTTATCCCTGTCACCACATAATAACAAAAGGATAGAGCTTCTTCTTCTAAATTTACTCAGAAATAGAAGGAAAAAACACGAAGACTGGAAATTACAAATTTGCCCAAACTTAATAAACTGTACTGTTCTACTCAAAATCTGAACTAAACTAAGCCACGTATGCCGCTTAGACAATAAAGTGCGTACATGCCATAGATGCGTAACATTCATTTTCTTTTGGTTACACATGGGTTACAAACAATATTTGTCTTTGGCTTTAACCTTTTAAGCATAATGATGTAAAATGGAGTGGAATGAAAATGATTGAAAGTCGTAGAATGGAACGAAATGAGATTCAAAATGGAATGCCTAATGAAACAAAGCGTAGAGCGGAACTAGGGATGTAAATGGATCGCATTCGGTGCGGATGAACCATCGTCCGCTCCTTCTGCGAAATCCATCCGCATCATCCTCTCCACCCGTCATCCGCGAATCATTCATCCGTCTTCCGCGGATTAATGGATGGATCGGATGATAAATGGATTATTGAAGTGTGATATTTATTAACATGTAATCTTTATAGAATATTTCGCTAATTAATAGTTTTGCTCCAAACATCATGCATAGAAGTTACATACAACCAAAATACGAAATATATTACTATCAAATACAAGTATTATACATCATAACTTAAAAATCCTATAAAATAAAAGATAGTTTTTTTATATATTTTTTAATTTACTTTTACTAAATAGGATGGTAAATGGATGATAAATGGTTTCATGGAGTGGGTTAACGGATGAGAAATTCTCATCCTAATGCAACCCATCCATCACCCTCTCCATCCGTCATTCATGAAATAATCCATTTATTCGAAGTTTTATGCATATAGTTGGATAGAATGAAGCGGTTATCCGCGGATGCAAGACCCATTTACATCTCTAAGTGGAACTGACGAAGCAGAATGTGGGACACAGACCTAGGCAAAGAGCCGGGTCGGGTGGCACATATTTGGGGGTGGGTCGATCATGGGTCGGATCAAGACATTTTGGCTCGTTTAAGTTTTAAAATAGTTTTAATTACAATAAAAATATTCAGGTTGGCCCATTTTCACTCGGTATGACCCTTTTAACTTTTAAATGGGTCAGCTCATTTTGACCTGCCCATTTACAGTTGTAAATGAGTTATAACCCTCTGGGCAGTGGATCATGCCAAATCGATTATAAGGGGCCCTCCCATTTGTCTAGGTACTAGATTGAAACAAAATGAAATCTAGAATAAAAATGACGAAAAGAACATGACCCTTCATGCTTGTTCTAAACCATTTAGCGAACACATAATCAGAAAAAAAAATGGTTATACTTTAGTTTAGTTTAATACAATGCTCTGATTACTACCAAAAAAAAAAAAAAGTTGTCTTACCTTTTCAAAAAAAAAAAAAAAAAAAAAATTCATTATTGAACCGTTTGTGTTGGGCGACACCATATTATTTCTAATTATCCATCTGTTTGGTAACTAAAACTCTTCAAGCCCTTAATTGAGAAGGCCCATTATCAAAGAAAATGGGTAACCCGTAAAATAAAATCCGACAGCAATCAAAAACCCTAATCTTGAACCACCAAATACAAATACTCTTTTATTCTTTGGCTTTATAAAACCTTCAACATTAGCCTACCAACAAAGGAGGCTTGACGGCGAATTGCTGAACCTGTAGGTAAAACCCTTCTTCTTCTTCTTCTCTCTCTTCATTTGTACATTTGTACATTTGAGATCTGCGTTTTCATTGATTTATAGCAAAGCTAACTCTTTTGATTTGAACTTGTTAAATTGTAAAGGTAAGAAAAAATGGCGGTGCCTTTGTTGGATAAGAAGATAGTGAAGAAGAGGGTCAAGAAGTTCAAGAGGCCTCAGCATGATCGCAAGATATGCGTCAAGGTATATCCTTTTGGCTTTTCTTATCAGTCTTATTCTTTGAAAAGTTGTTGAATTTCATTTGTATTAAGTTAGTATAAGAAAGGAGTTTGTAAATAATGAAATGGTAGTGATTTGAATGTTGGGTTTGTTTTCCCTTGATGTGTTTTGAGATGGGTTACAATTATCTTGCTTAAAATTTTCTGGGTCATGTTTAAATTGAGCTACTTTGTATGGAGATTACAGATATAATGATAAATTTGGATAAACTTTGATGCCCAGTGTGTACTAGCTCTGTTGGTGTGAGATGTTAATTGTCAGAACATTTTATGAAATTTGGGGTGCCAGGTACTGTTAGATGTTTTGGCCTCAGTAATGTCTCTTTGTGGTACTTGGATACCAAATTCATGGCAACATTTCATTTTGAGCTTAATTGTTGTTTCATTTGCCTTTTAGTCCATGATGTTGTATTGTATATTTGCACCTGATTTGACAGAAAGATTGCTGCTTGTCTGTGTTAATGTGTTTGCTTTTTTTTTTTTGTCATACTTCTGATTTGAATGAGTGGTTTTTCAATGAAGTGTGGGTGTATGAGAATCTTTGGAGCCCTGTTTTTAGTGCATCTTCTGATGCACAGTACAGAATTTCACAAGTTTCTGGTTCTACTCATGCAGCATTTTACATATTTACTGTTGTTTCTTCACTCAAATGTTTTTAGAAAAATTGGTTTCAGAAATCTTGTTTGTGATTGGTATGGATTATGGAAAGATGTCGCTCCTGTCTTGCCTGCATTATCTTGTGAAACAAATAACCTGGTGACTGACATTATCTGATCCTTTTTTAAAGCATTTAGCTTTTCTTTCTTCTATGTACTCGAGTTTGGATTTAATCAATACCATTGTTTTTGTTTTCGAAAAAAATCCACCAACAGCTTTGCTATCCTTGTTTGCAAAAGAATATATGTTTCTCTTAGTACCTTGTTCATAATCTGTACGATGATTGAAAGATTTCATTCCCTTCTTACATTGCATCCCCCATTCCTTAATGCAGAATTTTAGTGCATGACAATCTCATATTTGAAAATTGTATCCCTTCAACTTGAAGTTTTTGCTGAAAGTTTCTCTGGCATGGATGTCTGAAGGAGATGTGAGGATTATTTATCCACCTTGTCTGATGTTGGGTGATGGACACATACATGCACTACCATCTGATCTCTCAGACATCCATATGGTTCTATACATCTTTGTCATGAAGTCTGTTTATGATTTTATATTATTATAATAGCTATAGAAATTTGCAATGTATTTCAATCAAAAGAAAAAGGTTTTCATATTTGTAGTTTCACTTTAGAGCCATGAGTTAATGATAAAATTGTACTTCTCTGATTTAAGTGATGGTCTTGTATAATTATCACCATGTTTTAGCTGAGATTGTTAGTATAATAATTTTATAAGTGAAGAATGTATACAACTGTAGTACTGGGTGTTGTGTACTGTCTTTGATACTCCACCCCACCCCAATATTTGTTTTCTGCCCTTGGTATCTAATGTCCAGAGTTGATTTAGTGGCTGGACATCTCGTATAACGGGCACATATAGAATCTTGAACAGGTCTTGCGACACAGTTAGCTTTGCTCAATAAGCTTTCTGTTACTTTATCCCTGCCTACATTCTCTTATATAATTGTTTCATCTTCCTACGGAGGTTATGATGATTTAGATATCCATAGGCTCTGCTATTGTAATGTTGTTTTACTTGTATACCATATTTTTGGTGCAAAGTTGAATTATGTTCTGAAATTAGAGGTGAATTTGTCCAAAATCTTACTCGTGCTCTATATAGTTATATCATAATTTGGGTGCTGATTTGTGTTACTATGGTGCTGCAGCCCAGCTGGAGGAGACCAAAGGGTATTGATTCTAGGGTCAGAAGAAAGTTCAAAGGAGTCACTTTGATGCCCAACATTGGTTACGGATCTGACAAGAAAACCCGCCACTATCTTCCTAATGGCTTCAAGAAGTTTGTTGTCCACAATGTCCAAGAACTAGAGCTTCTCATGATGCACAACAGGTAAACATGTGTCTTAAATTCTTTCCAAATGTTAGTTTATCCCTGATCATCCTTGACCTTGTTCTAATTGACACTTCCATTTCCGTCACCATTGCAGGACATACTGTGCCGAGGTTGCTCATAATGTCTCCACACAGAAGAGGAAAGCTATTGTGGAACGTGCTGCTCAACTTGATGTTGTAGTGACAAACAAGCTTGCCAGGCTCCGCAGCCAGGAAGACGAATGAGCCTACATTTTATTGTAGCTTGTCTAGTTTTAAGTTCATATTGCTTTCAGTGATCTTTCTGAACATCATTTTCGTCTGCCAGGATGATTGTAATCCTTGGCCCTGGGAATGTACCATGGGATTTTTGCCAAGCAGAGTTATACATTAGAATTTTGTTTCTGGTCTTGGTATCTTCATCAATACTAGTTGCTACGTTCAGAAATCTGTGAATTTCTTTGCACCTATCCAACTAATTGGCTATCTCTCACTATCCGGCTCTGCCTCGCTATCTTGTCAAATATGAACCTTACTATTCTTAGGGGAAAGAATTTAGTGAGAAACTAGTATTTACAATTGCACCGAAAGACAAGGGAAGAGCGAAAAAACTGCTTTGCATCTGTTTTGCGTGCTATAATACTTGCACCATATGAAGTTTCTTTTTCTCATTGCATTCTATTTTCCGTTTCCTAGCAGTGATGCCAGTGATTAGTTAAGCTTTACATAATTTGCTCATAATTCAGAGTTTCGACTAGAGCCGTGGTTCAGGCTCAACTCAACTTGGTTAGCAAAAAGATAAAAAATGAAAAATAAAAAAAAAATACTCAATTTGATTGCACCCTAATAAAAAGGCTAGGCTGCACATGCCCCTTCAAGCTTATACACACTCCTAAGTCTGAATATAACCAATCCTTCAATAAGAAATGAGTCACATATTTTGTTTCCCCATGCACAACAACAGCCCAATATATTCCGCCGAGGGTGGGGTTTCTGGGTTTGGGGAGGTCCAGATATACGCAGAAAGATAACCCCATGCACAAAAAGATTATACTTGCAGGAAGATCAGCACGCCTATGAATCAGCCTTCACCATTTAATTTTGGAAGTTCCTAGAGGAAGACATATGCCATAGGGAAAGCAAATTTGTGAAGCTGCAAAAACAGTGAAACTTGAATAAGTTGCATACAAAATTTGGAAAACAATGGGTAGTGTTCATGGATGCTTAGTTTCTTTGGTACTGAGTTGCCTACTTACCTGGTCATCTATGGAATATTTTAATCTATTGTGCTCACTAACAATACTTGGATACCATACACAATTCGATAGAAATGAGATACATAGAAGAGGAAACAGAAATCAAACTCAGAAGCATACAGCAAGCATGCTCGGTAATTGCAGTATGCTCTGAACCAAGTTAATATTGCCAACTTCTAGATATTGAGCCAGAACAATGGACAATCAGTCTCTCTACAAAACATTTTCAAGTTGCCACTTGCCGAAGAGCCTAAACCACAGGAGTTTATCAGTTGCTCTAGTATGGTTCAAGTTATGTAGTCATGTACTAGAGGAGCTCCAACGCTCTAGTGCAGACGTGGAGATCGAGTTGTACGTACATGGGGATTATATGCCTCATGTGCTTAGACACAATAGGGCAATAGCATCTTGTGCTCGGAAGCGTTTCAGAACATGAAATACTAAAACCCATTACATCTCCACCAATAATATCCAGACGAAGAAATCCAATCTCTAAACTGATGTACAATCTGGATCTCTCCAAGTTCTCTCACATATACAAAAATGAAATTGCTCTCGACACAGATTCTTCGCAACTGTTATTGGACTACTATGACCAATACTGATTCAAACAAATGGCTTATCAAGCCTGTCACTCTGATGGGATAAGTACTTCCTTTCCTTCAGTTCATGAGTGCAAACTTCTTCCTATGTAACCAAGCTTCTTCAACCTTCATTCCAACCAATCCATTTTCCTTTTTCCTTCTTGGTAATTAACCAATAATCCAGTTTTTTTGTCCACTAGCAGGATCAGGTTCATGCCTTTCTCCCTTTGGAGTTATCCAGCTACACCCTTGTTGCTTTGCAACATCTCTCATTCTCATCTCTGATCTTATTCTCGAGACATCACTCCATCTACCAGTTGAAGCATAAAGATTAGACAACATTGTATAAGCTGCACTACAATTTGGGTCTAGATCAAGGATACATTTTGCAGTTCTTTCAGCTATTTCGTAATTCGAGTGCATGCTACATGCACTAAGCAGTGCTAACCACACCAGGGAATTTGCCTTTACTGGCATATTCTTGATGAAGTCTTCTGCTTCATCTAGGTTCCCACTACGACATATGAGATCCACCATGCATGTGTAGTGCTGAAGGTTCACCTTTACAGATGTGTAGTTAATGAAATATTGGAAAAAGCGCCTCCCCTTTGAAATATGGTTAGCTGCATAAAGCAAACCGGTGAAAGTAATTTCATCAAGTTCTACTTCCATACGCAGCATTTGGGCGAACAGAGCAAGTGCCAACATACCACATCC
Source organism: Tetragonia tetragonoides (assembly GCA_038025085.1). Lineage (NCBI taxonomy): Eukaryota > Viridiplantae > Streptophyta > Magnoliopsida > Caryophyllales > Aizoaceae > Tetragonia > Tetragonia tetragonoides. The sequence continues at coordinate 10,212,604 of CM076148.1, read as the reverse complement.
ACATTGTGCACATCCAACAATGATTGAATTCCAAGAGACGAGATTTTTCTTTTCTATCCCTTCAAATGCCTTAGCAGCATCTCGAATGTTTCCACACTTAGAATAAAAGGTTATAAGCGAATTGCCAACAAAAGCATCGGCTTCAAATCCTAGCTTAACAGCTTCTCCATGGATCACCTTTCCTTTCACGAGAGACACTAAAGCACAGCAGGAATTCAATGCACTAGTGAAAGAAGACTGATTTGGCAAAATACCCTTTCTGTCCATGTCGCTGAAAACCTCCAGTGCATAGTCATGCTTCAAGTTCAAACTACACCCTGTCAAAAAAGAGGTCCATACTACCACACTATCATACGCGCTTTCACTGAAAACCTTGCAAGAGTTTTCTAATTGCTTGCAATTGGCATACAAAGTTATCAGAGTAGAAGCAACGAAGTCATCTAGTACGAGCCCTATTTTCACAGTGCGGGCATGAATCTGGGTACCAAGCTCTATGGCCGACACTTTTGCACAAGCTGATATGAGGCACGAAAAAGTGCCTGTTACAGGCTGAATCCCATTTTCAACCATCTGCTGAAACAGTCTTAAGGCATCATTACTTCTCCCATTTTGATCAAGCCCACTAATCATCGACGTCCAGGAAATGACATTCTTACAGGGCATTTGTTCAAACAACTTGAAAGCCTCATCAACTCTACCATTACTACAGTACCCATAAATCATACAGTTCCAAGCAGCAACATCTCTAAAAGGCATTTCCCTGAAAAACTCTTCAGCCAACTCTATTCTCCCAAATTGCATATACCCATTAATCAATGTTGTCCATGTAATGACATTTCTCTCAGGCATCTCATCAAAAAGCTTTGTAGCCATTTTCAAGTCCCCACAATCCAAGCACCCTTTAATCATTGAATTCCAAGCAATCATGTCTCTCTTGGGCATTTTATCGAACACTTGGAGTGCATCCTGTAGTCTATGGTTTTTGGTATAGCCCATTATCAATTTGGTACACAAATGTACATTTGGAGTTGGGATTTTCTCAAAATTTACACGGGCTTCATCTAGCCTATTGTTTCTTAGGTGATATGAAATTGAAGAGTAAAAATGAATTGTTAAGGACAATCTAATTGACCCCATGAAAGAGACAGCCTTTGGCACATGAAAAAAGGCAGGCCGAACTGAATCACAGAGAAATTTCAAGGGAGGTCGTCTGCTACTACATTGGAAAATGGCGGGAAATCTTAGCATGATTTTGGTTCACTCATAACTCATTAGCAGCCATGCCATACAGCCATAGGATAGGAGTCATAGCTCTCGATATGGGAAGGTTGAGCTTCGAACACAAAAAGAGGGAGCGGTTTTTTATTTTTTTCTATTTTTTTTTCGGTTTTTTTTTTATGAAAAATCGTCATAAGAGTACTAATCAAAATTTGCTTTTCAATAGAACCACAAAAGCAACCTCTCTATTAGACAACTAGGTAGCGCTAAGATTGCAACGCGTAAAACGAAGTCTTCAAATGACTCGTCCCTGGGTTGTCCGGCCAATGAAGTTGTGTAAGGTTGGGCAGAGGAAACAGAGAGCCAAAGTGATGCTCTTGGAAGGTCTGCCTGTCCGAGGAAATTTGTGCAAGTTTTCTACTTCATCCGGGGCGAGTTTTTGTCCAATTTTGATGTCTTTTCTCTTGAATGCCTACCTATTAAAATAGGCCTTCCATGAGAAGCTAATACAAGGGGAATGAAGATCTTTATGTTGTCCACTCCTTTTGTGTTCTTTTTAAGTGAGTCTCTTCTCTATGTTCAAATGAAACCAATTGGATTCTTGAGTGAAAATCCAGGAAATGGAACTTAGTAAGAGAAAACTTAGAGTGATTGTAACCTTTTGTGACCGCTTTCATAATACAAGAATTCTAGTGTGTGATCCCATGAACATAGACAAATTGCGGAATCACGTACGTGACTGTGTAGTTGCTTCTTGGGGATCTGATCTAATCCTTTTAGCACAGCTAATACAATTTTCTAGCATGTGGTCTATACCGAAAACGATTTGTCTATGTTCAAGATACAGTGTCAAGATACAGCTTTATATACTTATTTCAAGACAGCCCTTAAGTCAGAGCATGTAAATCATGTATATCCGAATTGTATTAGAACTTCTGGAAATGGTTTCCACTTCCAATATAGAGCTTGATGAACATGTTACAAAATACAGAGTTCATGCGAAATGCTGTTCCCACGTTGAATATGGTAATGAACACAATAACAAATTAACTGTGTTTAGTTTGCTCATGAAACACGAAAGGAAAAAGAAAAAAAGGGGCTACTACCTTTAAAGCAACCTTAATATCACACAACAGCAACATGGGCCCTGGTCTTTGGATGGAACACATAGAGCGAATAAAGTGGCCTCCATTGAAGAGCGCAATAAAAGGGATTTGCTTCTTTGTCTTCTATGGTATAGGTGCTTTTTCCAAAGTCCGATAAATATCTACCAAACACAATCAAGAGACTGAAACTCATCCTTTCCCCAGGCCAAGAACAGCAAGTCCCTTCCTTACCGCACTATCTTGTGCAATTCATTTGCAGAAGGTTTACACTTGACGAAGTAACTCACAAATCTTCCCCCAAAAAGTCAATATAGTTCCATCATATGATGTAATGCTTTCTAGTCAAGGATCCATACGAAACCCTCAAAAACTAAGAAACATATTATAACCAGAATTTTTGGCGTGGTCCTGACTCCTGAGTGCAGGCTGATAAAACCCGTATGCTCATTCTTCTTATACACACCTGCTCCACATCACAAGAACTTTCAATGTTATATTGATCATTACTAGTCATTAGAAATCGTAAAATACTAAAGTCCCAAAAATTCTAGCTGCCATGTTGTTTCTTAACATGTTTTGTATTAAACAAGTAGTGGTATTTGTTATTTTCACATTTAATGATACTGTATAATCCTAGTTATCAACTAGAAAAAAGAAAAAAGAATATAACTCCAGTGTATTCGAATGCTACCTAGCCAGCTAACTTTTGTTCCTTTTATAACACACTGAAGGGGAAAGGGAATACAATGACTAAATCCTAATTAAGATCGAAGTGGTCCTTGTCTAAAGGCAGAGCACTCGCTAAGTCAAACTTAGTTTACGATATAGGAATTGGAAGACATTTAAACTTAAATATACATCAACATACATCAACATTACCCCAGTGCCTCCAACAAGGCTCCTGCCTAGGCAGGGTAAGGGGGGGTCGGTTGTACGCAGCCTTACCCCTGTGAGAGTCTCACAGAGAGGCTGTTTCCGTTTGACCCGAGATCCGAAGTGCGACGACCATCGGCAACTTCACAATGAATAAGAAGTGCCGACAGTTTTACGAGCCATTTTGCTTTAGTCCATTACATTCCGAAGCCAAAAAGTAAAGAAGCTTTTGGCTCCACTGGAAATGGGGGACAGACATTTAAACTTAAATATATTGACATTAAATCAGTCTGTAATTAGTTGAGAGAGTGCATACCACATAAATAGTCGGGACATGTTGAATGATATGAAAATCTTCCCCCGATCTTGTTCTGCTTCCTCTTCCACCTTCTGTTGTTTTACTATTATTTGTACTATTACTCCTATTTCTTATTGTTATCTCTTCTACTCCATCATCCTCTTGCCAACCAAGCCGTTTGCAAAATGTTGGAGGCATTTGTAAGATTGTGAAGTTCTGAAGGGTAGTGATTGCCCTCAATCCTTCGGGAAGCCTTTGCAGTTTAGGGCAATAGTAAATTGTCAAAGACTTCAAACAAGAAAGGGCACCTTCTTCCACTGTCCATTCATCCAAGTTCGGCAAGCAATGCAACATGAGGACCTCTAGTTCTGGAAATGCATTAGCCCTAACATTCAGTTGAGCCCCCATGTAAGAGTCTGGCCCTAGACGAAGAAACTTCAAATGCGAAAGTTGTCCTAGACCCGTGATCCAATCTTGTCCTTGAAGACTACTTCTCCACACTTCCAAATGAACAATGTTGGGCGGGAATTGGAGTGGTTTTGCTGTTGAATTGACTTCGTTTATCCGTCCATCTAAAGTTAGCTTCTGCAAATGTTGACAGTTCTCTAGCTTTCCCAGGTCAAACTTCAAATTCTCATCATCTAACCAATGCAAGTACAATGTTTGCAGAGAGTCAAACTTAATACTTGGACAGTGATACAGTGCATCGAGTTGTTCCATGCTACTCATGTTGAATAGCTGTAATTTTTTTATCCATCTACTTACTCCGTTCATCTCTTTTATCATCCAGTTTCCTGCATTTATGCCCTTTAGTTTCTGCAGATTCCTTAACTTGTCAACGCCAAAGTCCTTTGTCAATATCTTATCACTAAATCCTAAACAAAGATGTCGTATCCCGGTCATATTTGACAGAGTAAAATCATACTTTCCAGTTTGGCTGTTGCTTCTGAAATCTAAGGTCAACAGGTTCTTTAGATTTCCTAAAGCTTTTGGGAACATTTTAATGTTGGTAGCCTTAATAGCCAAGTACCTCAGAAATATCAAATTCCCAATTTCTTTGGATAACTTCCCACTCGAAGTTTCAATACCCCAAAGATTTAGAACCCGCAACAACTTGAAATTCTTGTAAACAGGATTCATGCTCATTATTCCCACCTTCTCATAATAACCGATGTATCCAACAATATAGGGACCGGACTTCCCAAATCTAATAAGAGATCTCAGATGTTGATTTTGGGTTGGAAGAGATATCCTACAAAACAAATGGAGTATATAAAAGAGTTCATGTGGTTGCAATTCACAGCATTATTATGCAAATATAGTGAAAAATGCTTTTATTCTACTGAATAGACAAAAGTTGATAAAAGCATTATAATAGATCATATATACGTACCCCGAGTGGAATGCCGCTCGGCGTGCTTGCAATGCTGACACCTTTGCATCAAGTGTGGATTGTTCCGCAGGAGAAAAGACCTCAAGAAAACTTTGATCTTTAGCCTTTGCAATACAAAAATCTCGCAAAAGATCATGCATCCGGTACATTTTTGCTTTTCCTGCAAAGCTTCTCCTTACAACTTGAAGTATACTCCGTACAACCAACTCATCAAGAAATCGTCTTGCTACGTCTTCTAGTATCTCTTGTCCAAGTTGTTGGTCCTTTGTGACTAGGCCTTCTGCAATCCACAACTGAGTCAACAAGCCCGCTGATATTTTAATGTCTTCAGGAAAGATTGCTAAATAAAGGAAGCATGGTTTCAAGTGAGAAGGCAAGCTGAGGTAGCTCAGTGCTATGATCTTATCCACTCTCCCATATTCCAATATATTATCACCACAAGCCTTATTGATATGTTTCCAATCTTCCAATGATTGTTGTGCTCGCAAAAGACCAGCCAATGTGACAACAGCTAGAGGCAAACCACCGCATTTTTTAACCATTTCCTTCCCCATACTCTCAAACATTGTAATGTCCTTGGAGGTCACATTTCGCTCAACAATAGCTATTTTCCGAAATAAATCCCAACTTTCCTCATCGTCTAGAAGTTGTGGCTCAAGAACAAAGCAATTAGGATCCGCATACGAAGGAACTCGTAGAATACGTGTTGTGATTAGTATCTTGCTACCCTTATGGCTTGGAGGGAATGCATTACAAATCTCATCCCAAGCTTTTGTTTCCCAGATATCATCAATAACAATTAGGTAAAGTTCATATTTTAGAAAATCATAAAGCTTCTCAACGAGTTCTCTGTCACTCCAACTTTTTTCGTTCTCATTTATGCCTCTAGTACTTCTTAAGATCTCATACAAAATATCTCTTCTATTCCATACTTGAGAGATGGAAACCCAAGCTTTATGCGTAAAATAACTAGTGACATCAAGATGATGAAATACCTTTCTAGCCAATGTGGATTTCCCAGCACCACCTGCTCCAACAATCCCTACGACCCACGACTTGCTGTTTGCATCTGTGAGTTGTTCGACCACAGTCTGGATATGATCTTCAAAACCAATAACGATCTCATCTTCAGTGTGTGCGTAACTCTCCAGCAAAACTGGTATTCTCCTTGTGGTATTATTACTACTTATCGGCACAACCCTGTACCTATTTAGTCTATCATTAGCTTCTTTAGCCTCCTTTATAATGGCCTCTATCTGATTCCCAGTTTGGTAAATCAATGGGCTATTAGAAAGAAAAGAGGTCCATCTGGTAAAGGGTGTTTTACCTTCGCTCTTGGTAGCAACTTGGAGGATGTAATTGTCAACAACATCCTCAGCTTGAAAAGCAATTTGCCGTATTTTCTTGGTGAAAATGGTAAGTTGCTGGTCACATTCCTGATCAGCTTGTTGTGCCTGATCAGATTCTTCTAGAAGACAAAGCATGCACTGGAGCTCATCTTGAAGGCTGCGAACTTGAGCTTGCACACCAGACAGAAATTTCCCCTCTTCAATCAACCATGTGCCGATCCACCTAGTAGCTGAAAGGACAGTGGAGGCATCCATAATTAGCAAACAATTTGGTTGCAAGTTAATTATCAGGTTTTGCAAAAACAGAGAAAATGCAGTTTGGACTTCGGACACCAAGTTTTTTGATATTCCGGGGAACTGTGCTTTTCTCAAGTATTTGGAAGGTTATGATTGAATAGCTAGTTATGTAAAACAATAGGAGCAAAAGTAGTGAATGATTCAATTAGAGAAAGAACAGTATTTTAGAAAAAGTTGCAGTACAAGGCCAGCTAGCATGCACATTATACTAGCCGATTTGTTTAAGCTCCACCTACTCTGGAAGTTATTAAACAATGGCAACTACTACTAGTTATCATTGAATTTCCCATAATATAAAACCATTATAACACAAGGAATCCAAAGTGGTTACATTGGATCATCACCAACTCTGGATAAAGAACGACCAATTGATTGATTTAGTCAAAATGAACATATAATATTAATATTCACCCAATATTGCCCATCTTGATATATTTTTTATAGCTTAATACTGTATTGATTAAAAGTTAAACAACTATGGATTACTATACTCCTGTAAGTCTGTAACCCTATTACATTTGCAGATGCTGCCAAATCATGACATATTGTCGTCAAACTGATCTGGATTTGTTGAAGCTATTTTTTCCACCCTTTTCTTTTGTGTTTTGGTACACGATCAGCAGACTGATTTTGTGTGAATTATACACTAAACCATTTGCCAAGCAGTTAGGCTATTAGCTCCCGGGGACATACCGGCAGAATCACTCCTTTGTTGCACTGACCATTGCCCTAAGCATAATCGGTGTATAAATTGACCAAGACACGTATAGGATGATTTAAATCTTTAAGTGGATAAACATACAAGCATTTGAATATGGCAAGGTAGCAACTAGCATGCACATTGCTAGCTCACTTCTTAGGGCATATAAAATGCACATTGCTAGCTCACTTCTTAGGGCATATAAAATGGCTTACTAGCCCTGACTGTAAACTAAAGCAGGTGATCAAACTTGACCTTCACAAATTTTCCACAAGCTTAATACACTGTTCAATTACAGACCAAACACAATTAACCCTCATAAACTTTCTACAATCACACAATGAACCCAAGTGATCAAACTTGTGTAAAGAACAAAGCAAAAAAATATTAAGCAAGAATTAAGTAGTAAACTGACCATCGGTTTCAGAGAGGAAAGCCTCTAAACATTACTCCTAAATATGCATGGAGTGGGAGCAACTCTCACGGTTACATTATTGTAACCGTGAGAGTTACCTATAGTATTCCTTGTACCACCACCACTACCAATTTTACTCACAAGAACACTGTCAAATGGTTAATAATTTCTCAACCTCAGTGCTTTGCATTTTCAATTTAGCTAATGAAAAATCCTCACAGCTGGAAAATGTAGCAATGATAAAAGGGCAGAGGAACTGAAACAGAGGTATACCAATAAAGCAGATAGAGTAATGCAAGAAACATGTAGACAGAAAATCGCCATAATAATTTAGAATAAGTAGTAACTCCACATCTGAGCAAAACCTAATGATGAACTGCAAATGGGTTTATTGCATGAATATAGAGAGCTTAAAGTTTCTTTTCTTTGCCTTTTTAGGTGGCTGCTTAGAGGTTGCGTTGGACCCTAGAAGTTGAGTATCAGAATCTAGTACCAATGCTTGAATATATGAATCCACGATTGTCTCTGAAAACCAATAGCATACAAAACTGACTAATCAACTACCAAAACAGAAAAACTGAAGAGTGAATAGGACATCAGATGAGAACACAAATTCAGATTTCACAGATACTAACCAAAAGCCAAACAGGACACAGTAATTAAGACAGGTAGCAGATGTGACTAAGCAGATAGTTGTAAAGAGTCAACGACATAATCACTTGGAAGTTGGAAATATAAAGAGAGATCATTTTCTATCAGACAATATGATCACATAAGTTACGCAACTGCATCAAGCATTCACTGTAGACTGAAAAGCTTTGTGAACTTGCTTATTAAGAATGTTACCTTGAAAATTCTTTTATGGTTCTTTTCTCAAACCATCTCTCCCCTACATATATCTCTCTGAAGTTCACCACTAATATTTAATTGGCTATGATTGATTCTAACTGAGCATAACCTGTCATTCAAATGGAAAAATGTAAGTTGGAGCTAGTTTCCTACCAACTTGATTAACATGGACTAACCCACCTAAGCGCAATTTCTAGCTGGAAAGAAAAATATAGAATTCTTCCTACAGCAATTATTTTAGCCAGTATTATTTGTAGTCTACAAAACTTCCAATCAAAATTTTCAAGTAGAATGTGAATCCATAGGGCTAATTGCAGCCAAGGTAGCAATGAAATCAAACAGGATGATGAGAAGTTCATCATATCAAGCAATGAAATCAAACTCGTCAAATTTCGCTTGCATCTCAGCTACCCTGTCCACTATCATACAGCATGCAATAGGAAAGCACAACGTTATCATACTACAAATTTTTAAAAGATGCGGCAATACTAAGTAAAAATCCAAATACAATGCAAACATAGTAATAAAAGCCTCCTTTCACAATCGCAAGATATTGCAGAATTGAAGGTCTTATACCAGCAAAATTAGTTGCGCAACATGAAACAATTCAAACCCGAAAGATTACGAAGGATGGGGAGGTACCTGACCATTAACCAGTCGAAAGAGATGATGGAGTGTTGCCAGAAAACTGCACAAAAAACCTTACAGCATCAGAGTATCAGATAAGGATCTCCTATTTCATACAAAATGAAGGCACTGGACAAACCTCTTATGCTTGTCAATATCTTTTGCTGGCTTTCCCTTCTAACAAGAGTCTTTTCTTGACAAAGAGCCTAAACAATTCATAGATGAATTTCTTCACTGTTAGTCCCTATAAATATTCCAGCCATACTGCTTCATGGAGATCAGAATTTTAACAGATTCCATAAATGAACATAATTTGCTGCAAATTCCATGCTATGGTTGGAAGCTCTAACAAGACTTCAACTATGCAAATTAGAGATGCTATGAACATGTAAGTTGTAGCTTTATCCGAATAAGCCATCATTACTCTTCCCATTCTGATCAAGCCCACTAAGGCACTAACCATCGACGTCCAAGAGATGACAATCCTACAAGGCATTTGTTCAAACGCTTTTAGTGCCTCATCAACTCTACCATAATTACAATATCCATAAATCAAATAACTCTAAGCAGCAACATTCCTGAAAGGCATTTCCTTAAACAACCCTTCAACCACCTCTATCCTCCCAAATTGCATGTACCCCTTAATCATTGTCATCCATTTAATGACATTTCTCTCAGGCATTCCATCAAAAAGCTTTCTAGCCATTGGCAAATGCCCACAATCCAAGCACCCTTTAACCATTGAATTCCAAACAACTATATCTCTCACGGGCATTTCATCGAACACTTGGAGTGCATCTTGCAGTCTTTGGTTTTTGGTATAACCCATTATCTTTTTGGTACACAAATGTACATCTGGGTTTGGGATTTTCTCAAAATAATATGGGCTTCATCTAACCTTTTGTTTCTTAGGTGATACGAAGTTAAACATTAAAATGAATGGACAATCAAATTGACCCCCATGAGAGGGACAGTCTTTGTTTCATGAAAAACAGAAGGCCAAACTGAATCAAATAGAATTTGAGGTAATTCTGCTACTATATGGAAAAATGGCGGGAAATATTCGCATGATTCTGGTTTAGCTTCTTACCATTAAAGCAAAATCTCCACTTTATTTTGTAAAAAGATAAAATGTTGCTATCATCATTTTTGTTTTTCAAGATAAAAACATAGCAGTTGGCAAAAGCAAGAACATAAAATGAATTTTTTTTTGTTTAAAACTACCTTCGGTTTAGCACTTTTTGTTTAAAACTACCTTACTTTCGCAACTTTGTGAGAAACTATCTTGTTTCCATTTTTTTTTTGCTGAAGACTATCACTTGACAGAAAAATTAGTAACGGGTTAACTTTGAATGTGAATAACTTGATTTGACCATAATACCCCTCATTTATGAACTAAAAACACGTGCCCCCCTCACGTGCCCTTTTTATTTATCAAAACATTTCCATTTTTGAACCATTCTCCCTCCCCAACCATTCTCCCATTACTATCTTCTCTCTCTCCTCAGACTTAGGATCAAGTTAAATCATCTATTCTTTTCATCAATTCAATTAATCTGTTCTTCAATCATCGATCATCAAGAAAATATCAAAAATCTCTGTTTTTCTTCTTCGTGATTTTCGATCGCGTTTTTCATTCGCGATTTTCTTCGCTCAAAATTCTTCAATCTTCGATCTTGATTCGTTCATCAATCAGGTTGATTCAAAAAAAAAAAAAAAACAAAAAAAAAACAAAAAAAAACACAATTACAATTTCTCATATTAATTCTCCATTCTTTGGTTCATCGATCATCATCACAAGAAAACACAAAAAATTAGCTCGTCATTTTTTCTTCGCTCAACCTTCTGATCTTCGATAGTTCATTTCGATTGCATCAAATCATCAAAAAAAATATTCGAGAATCACAATATCATTCACGAATCTCAGTTTCTTTTCTTAATTTCTTTCATTTTCGATCAAGCGTTCTTGATTCAACCTTGATCAAGCTCAAAAATCACAAAAATATTCATTTGATTTTCGAACAAATTGATCTGTTTTCACCAATTGTTCTTGCTCATTTAACTGAGATTCGATTATCTTTCATCTAGATTAAGCATTCAATTGATCTAATTTCGAAAACTTAGGTTTTCTAATTCTCGCACGCCAAGTGCTCGATGAAATTCCTGAGTGAATTTTCATCTTCAATTCACTCTGTTTTGACAGATTATGCTCTGTTTCTTGAAGTCTTCTATGGCTATGGCTTCGTATATTCATCATCATCACTCGGATCATCGAGTTAAGTTTTCGCCGTCGATTTGAGCGGTTCAATCTTCATCAAGATTTTCAGCGCTTTTTCTCACCTTCTTGTCGAAGGTTTTGCGCTTCATTCAATCATTATCACTCGATTTTAGGGAAGAGAGAATGGGGAAAAAATGGGGGAAATAATAGGGGAAAAAAGGGGGGAAATAAAAGGGAATAAAAGGGGGGGAAATAAAAGGGGTAAAGAGTGGGAAATGATTTTGACTCACTCAAATGGTAGTCTTTAGCAAAAAAAAATGGAAACAAGGTAGTCTCTCACAAAGTTGCGAAAGTAAGGTAGTTTTAAACAAAAAGTGATAAACCGAAAATAGTTTTAAGCAAAAAACCCTAAAATGAAAGTAGTTGAGATTTTTCACCTAATCGCCATAAAAAAAAAAAAGGATTTTTCACCAAATCGTCTTATCAATAAGTGCCTAATTTACAGAGCTAAATGTGGATCAAATTAGATATCCCCAAACTAAGATTTTATCTGCTTGTCAATCATTGATGATGACCTAGATAAGAGAATTAACAAGGATTTGAAAATAAAGGGGTAGAAAGATGTTTCTGAGAAATTAGACTACCTCCAAGTATTTTAATCTTAATAGGTCCCTTTCCCTATGATATGTGATTATGTGTTCCTAATCTGAGATCATCTAATGTTTCCTGTTCTTTTCAACGGAATTGTGCAGAACGGAACGGAACGGAACGATGCGGATAATGAAACAAAATATGAGATAAAATGAAATACGGAATGCAGAATGACGCAGAGCGGAAGAAAATGCAACATGTTGGCCTTGTTCTTTTCGTCGTTCCCATGCTACATTTCGCTTTGTTCTGTTCCGTTCTGTTTCAATCCGTTTCGTTCCGGTCCGTTCTACGTAGTTCCGTTCCGTTCCGTATTCTGTACTTCATTTTGTCTCACATTTTCTTCCAATATTTGCGTACTGCCGTTTCATTCCTTTCCAATTCATTTCGTTCCGTTCACCACTGTACCGCACCATTTCGTTGAAGAAAAAAAGGCCTAAGTAGCATGAGGTTGACAAGTTGGAAAAATTGTTAATAGTTTAGAATTACTACATGTAACATACATGTTCTCTTTTGGTAGGTTTGAGATCCTTATTTGGTTTTTAGGCTCGTCTTTGATTGTGTCTTTTTGGTTGACTCACTTTGATCTTCATGTATGTGTTGTTAATCGTCTGTGTTTTGCTTAGATTAAACGGTGTATGAGTTTTAGCTCCTATTAATATATAAGGTTTTACTCTCTTCTCTTTCCGTTTAATAAAATAAATTTCTAATTATTCAAAAACAATAAATATACGTGATTCTTTTTTCAGGGTAATCATATTACGCAATCAAATTTCTAACACGAATTCTTATTAATATTTAACGATTTAGTAATTTATTAATATTTTCGTATGTATATGATTTTAAATATTTAGGTGCTCATAACTTGGTTGTCTAGGCATTCTCTGAGAACGGCCCAATAATTTTAAGAGTGCAAGTCTGGGTCCGCGTATGCATTTATTTGAGTGGGGTCTATCCAGAGTTAAGTACTCTCGGGAGTATAGATCAGGTGCTGCAATAAGAAATTTTGTTAAACCAAGTTTAATTTTTTAATACTAGGACTAATGTGATGGTCTTAGACTACTTATATTTCTCAATAAATAGGGGGTGAAGAGTTGTGAATCTGATTCCAGCTTGCTTTGTAATGGACACAAAAGAAGTAGGACCTTCTTAAGCATATTTTGTAGCATCAGTACCCCATTGCTAGGCTTTGGGGTCCATAATTAGCTGAAATTGATTGATGACTATTAGATCCTCGAATTTAAGACGGTATTTTTGTAATTTTTGGTGAGACGGAGGTCACTTTTCAATGAAACAGGAGTTACTGTTCACAATAAGTGATCCTACATTTCTTAATAGTAATCCCATATTTTTATGAGTTGGTCTAACATAAGAGTTATTATTCACTAGATTAGTTTGTGGCATTATCACCTAATAATTACTTAGTAATATTTACCGTTTTCTTTGTGGGTTCGGAGTTTGGACAAAAGGTACTGAAAACATTATTTGGTTTGCTGTAGAAAGCCAACTTTACTACGACACTATCGACATCGAGAAATTGCTTTGGTAATCCTCGTTTGTCCTTCCATGGACTTCTTGAACTTGAAAGAACCAACTTTATCCTCCGAGCATATCACACTATCAAATATGACATCAAACAGTTATATAACTCCAGGTCAATTTAGTCATGATTGGAATGTCAGATTTATTGATATTAATAGTAATGTATCTCAATGTAATTCTTAATACTCTCTAGTTCCATATAATTTCTGTAGTATCGGTCGCTATATAGTTAGTATACCTTGCTATATTATTTTCTTATTGATACAAAACTGCAGTTAAAGTATTACTTGAAAACCGTGAAAAAACAAGAGTCAAAATAAATAGGGGACGAAAAGAATAGTTGGTATTATCATGAGATCGTCTATCTAGTATCTTATTCGTTAAAAACGGTTGAATGGCGAAATTAAAGTTGTAGTATATACATTCAAAGTATAATGACATTTACCAACAAGCACTTAGATGAGTTGGTGAGGGACTCTTCTAGCTTAAGTAGAGGTCTCGGGTTCGAGACCCTGTGAATGCAGCGGTGTTAAATACTTGTTGGGAGAGCTTTGCCGCCCTTGTGGTCCCACCAACTCGGTCCGGATTCAACCGGACGGTCTCAGACCAAAAAAAAGGTATAATGACATTTAAGGATGACCTAAGACCGAAAGGCGTAACCTATTTCTTGGATCAGAAGAATTAAATAAATAAAGGGAAATCTGTTGGATTTACCCAAAAATGAACTTTATAACAATTTTTTTAAAAAAAATGCATGTCGATTCCGGACCCTGATTCGGAAAAGGCTACATGTACACTAAGGCCCTGTTCTTTTCGTCGATTCCATGCTGCATTCCGTTCCGTTCCGTTTCGCGCCGCATTCTGTACTTTATTTTGTCTCACATATTTTTGAATTATCGACGCCGCGCCGTTCCGTTCCGTTACGTTCCAATCCGTTCCGTTCCTCACTGTCCCGCACCATTCCGTTGAAGAGAACAGGGACTTAAGTGTATGAATAGAGATATACACAAATCATCATAGCCTTACACTTGGCAATTTGCTTGAATATTGACTGAATCTTATTAAATGTGAGGAATAATCTTTTTCAAATGAAATTTCCAATTGATTTTTGAAATTTTCAAATTGATATGAAATTTGGGATTTGAAATTCAAATGGAAAAACAAACAAGTATTTAATACGGACAAATTCAATTGATATTTATTTTAGAAATTAGAAAATCAGATGACTCTTCCCCTTCCCTTACAATTTTCCAGCGACCTTGCAACGGTACTCATCCGCCCCTCTCTCTGTCTCTCCAACCGGCACAACCCCTTCAATTATTTTTCCGGTGACATTAAAACGTTGAACTTATTTTCTGGCGAACATTAGAAATTTCTAAATTCAGTGAAATATAGAATTTCCTAGTTAATTAGACACCCACAAATATTCATATTTCAATGTGTCGAGATAGAACCGATAAACCTTTTTTTTTCTTTTTGGGTAGTCATTTTTTCCGGCAAGCTTGCGGTCATGTATTGACTTGGAAAGATTTAATTTTGCTACCAAAGTTTTCACTAACGAAAAATCCAAGTACTAACTAATTTTGCAATCAATGATGCATTTTGCTACCATGGACTTCACTAATCTAAATACAAGTACAAACTAAATTACAACTACTGCCTTCCAAATGCATATCATCAATCATAACAATTTTGCTACCATCTACAACATTTATAAGTTCACAAATGAAAATTATTTTGCTACCAATATATACATTAACCACTTGTTTTGATTGTCCTAAGAAAAAAACTGGTCGATAAACACAAGAAGAAAAACAACCACAACAAAGAACGGGCGGACACTCTTCGCCGGAAAATTAATTAGAAAAAATGGTGTAAAGTTTTGTTGGAAAATATGGGTAGAAAAGTATAGCCGTCGGAATAAGTCAATAACAACTGGGCTCCTCTTTCGCCGGAAAATTTGCTTTTCGCCGGGATGTCGCCGGAGAGTAATCGGAGAAGTTGGAGATCACTGGAAACAATGGAGCTCGTTTTGTTTTTATTTCCTTTCTGTTTCTCTCTCATCCCTTTTTTTTTTTTGTCTTTCACATTCACTTTCCCTCTTTTTTTTTCTTTTTTGCTCCAAACCTCATATTTTTCCCCTCCTTTGGCCTATTATTTTCCCTCCAAAATCTCTTAGTGTTCCTCCACAAGCTTTAAAAGAAAATTCTTAATTAGGGACAAGTGAAAGGCTAAGATTATTTGTGTATATCTCTGCATATACACTTAGTGTATGTGTATCATGGTCCCCCTGATTCGCATTTGGTGAGCTCTACAAGTTTGCTAATAACATGCACATAGGGGAGGAATCAACACGAACCTTATGACTTTTAGAGTACTACTATGTTATAGACTGCCTTAACAGCCAAAGATCCAACATAAAACATATTGAGAAAAAAAAAAAAGAAAGGTGAGAAACACATGAAACATGACTACGAAATTAAAACTTAACTGAATAGATTTGAATTGAACAAAACTATATTTGATTATTTCAACTTAACTTTTAGTTCTTTTTAAGGGTCAAAATTAGTACTTCTTATAAACACTTTGGATCACTTTTTAATTTTAATTCAGAATTTTGTCTCATTATGATGGAAAAGTTTGTTTCCTTATCCGAATTTCTGGTCTAGTACGCTTTTCTTTGAGTGTGAATTTCATAGCATTCATCCTTCAAACAATCAAATGTTACCAATCTCATTCCCCACAAACGTTGCCAACTTAGTTAATTTGGCTAAAGACAATGGATAGTGTCACAGTGCAAAAAGGATTTCATGTTCCACTTTGTGTATCATTTTCTATCTCGTCCCTTTATGTATTTGACACATCAGCTTTTGAATTTTTATTTTTAGTGTGTCTATTTCTAAATCAATTTTTCGAGACTAATGTTGTATCATAATAATTTTAGTTTGGTTTGAAGGCCTCATGACAAGAATATGCGGTATATGTAACGTATAACTATCCTATGGCCTGGGAAGGGGAAAAATATTGGTACAAACTAGACAGTTATAAATTTGAAAAACTTTGTACTAATTAATACTTGTGAATTGTTATTTACCGCCAAAAAATACTCACCATCGCCCTTAAAATTTACGATTTTGCCCTTCACTCTAACTCACTCTTCACCCTCCTCCTTCCTCTCTTCCTCACTTCCTCACTCTCCTCACTCCCTTACTTCCTCACCCTTCAATTCGCATAATCACGATCACACCAGCAAAATCACCACACCATCACAACGGAAATGTCAGGGGCTAGCGGCAGCGGCAGAGGCGGCGATGGAGACGGCGGCGGCGAGCATCGCGACGGGGGGGTATGCATTCGATACGTTTTTGCTTTTTTTACTATAGTTTGCTTTGATTTTTACGAATTGTGTTGATATAGGAGTGTTTTTATTCAAGGTTTATAGACAATTGAATTGAATTTGTGTTGTTTGAAGTTGTGTTGATTGATTTGTGAAGTTCGCTGGTCGTTTTTTTTTTTCCAGTTCGTAGTATCGGGCGTCTGCAAATTCCGCCTGATCCATGGGTGAGGCGGAATCTGCAGACGCCTGATCCATGGGTCAGGCGAAAACTATTGACGCCTCACCCATGGATCAGGCGGAAAGGGTTTCCGCCTAAACCATGGATCAGGCGGAAGGGGTTTCCGCCTAACCTTTGGGTCAGGCGGAATATGCAAACGCCTTACCCTATTTTTTTTGGTTTTTTTTTCTCAATGCATTCGTTGTAATTATTATTAATATCATTATTATTAGTGTTATTATTATTATTATTATTATTATTATTATTATTATTATTATTATTATTATTATTATTATTATTATTAGTTTTATTATTATTATTATTATTATTATTATTATTATTATTATTATTATTATTATTATTATTATTATTATTGTTATTTTTACTATTATTAGTATTGTTATTATTCTTATTGATATTATTATTATTGTTATTATTATTATTATTATTATTATTATTATTATTATTATTATTATTATTATTATTATTATTATTATTATTATTATTATTATTATTATTATTGTTGTTGTTGTTGTTGTTATTACTATTATTATTAGTTGTCATTGTTATTATTTTTTAATTATTAGTTTTATTATTATTAATTGATTTCCGAATTGCTACATTATTGTTGTTATTATTATTATTATTATTATTAGAAGTTGTTTATTACTGTTTACTATTTAATTAAAAATGTGAAATGATAGAGGAGAGGAGGAGCCGGTAAATCGATACCGGGGTTAGCCAGCGAACTAGCTGGTTCAGGACCGCGTCACACGAGGACACGCGGGATTGATGCCTCTGTACGGAGAAAGAGAGAGGCAGTTCAGATGAGGGAGATAAGTGACCGTCACTTATATCGCGGTGATGAGGCTGAGGAACTCGATTACGGATCGAGCGAGTTCTACTCCGGGGATCAGTCCATGGACGAGGATCAGATTGACGTTGAATCATCCTCTGTGATGTGGCGCGTGGCGAAGGGCAGAGGCGGTAAGTTTGTTAGTACTGGGTCGTCCAGTACTAGCAAACGATCTAGAGCGGAGGACGACACTACGTGGCTTGTTACAGGGGATGTGCCCGGTGGACCGGCGAATGATAGCGTCATACCGAGCTTCCTCGGCCACGTAGCGTCTCGTATGTGGATGGGAGAGATGAGGGGTCTCTTGAAGTGTCAGAACCGATTCAGTGTCTGTCAGCGGCTGAGTGAGTGGCGAGCGGAGATGTCGCCCGAGCTCAGGGCCCAGATCGAGGGGACTGGGTTATCACACCTGACAGACATTATGTTCAGACATATCGACTTCCCCCTGATATCTGCATTCGTTGAAAGGTGGTAGCCGGATACGAACTCGTTCCACATGTCGTTCGGAGAGATGACCATCATGTTGCACGATGTATGGCATATTCTTCGGATTCCTGTAGAGGGACAACTCGTTTCCAGTGAGGGACGGGATGGGCAGCTGCAGGCGGCGGCCATGGAGGTTCTCGGGGTCACCCGAGATGTACTGATGCATAGCCACTGGCAGGGCGGTGGGGTCCTCACGGACTCGGTTTTCGGCCTTTGCCGAACTGTTGACCGAGTCGAGGACATACACGTGGTAGGTTGGATGTGGGTACTTATGGGAGCCACCTTGTTTGTCGACAAGAGTGGTAACCGTATTAGACCCTCCTGCCTGATGGAGGTGAGGGACGGTGTCGGAACGGCGCATGAGTTCTCTTGGGGATCTGCTGCCCTCGCCTTCCTATATCGTCAGCTTGGTATAGCTAGTCGGGGGGATTCTCAGGGCATCTGCGGATGCCTAACTCTCCTCCAGGCATGGATATACGAGTACTTTCCCTGCTTCCGACCTCATCGGGAGCGGATGGTTGTCGGGGACGGCGAGGCTCCCCGTGCGTGCGTATGGAGTGCCCAGGCTAAGGGCAAGGACGTGGTTCGACTGCACTCCTTACGTAGACGCTTGGATCAGCTGCGAGCGTCAGAGGTACGTCATGCAGTTATCGGTGTTCATGATTTATTTCGTCGTTTGCTATGTTTTTTTAACTTCAACGTAACTTCAACATTTCTACGTAGGTGGTGTGGCTGCCGTACGGTTCTGACCCGGTTGCATCTGTACCGAGGACTGTATTCATCGGGTGGCTACGGTATCGGGATATTATCGAACCGTACATGCCTGGTCGTTGTTTACGACAAATCGGGTACGTACAGAGTATCCCTTTCCCGATCACTAGGCCAGAGAGAGCGATCAGGTCATGGACCAGTCGTTTGTACAGGGTTGAGTACCCCGTTCAAGTATCATCTGATGCCTGGCGTATGTTCCCGGGAGGTTACATGCTTGTTCTCCATGGGTTTCAGGCATCCACGTCAGATCCCACTGCATGTACGGATGACTACCTCGAGTGGTACTACCGTCACTCCCACCCTCTGCTGACACCTGACGATGCAGCACCTGGATCTGTGATTCCTCCACGATCCAACAACGATTATGTAAGTGATTAACTAAAATGAATTCGTGTGTATATATTTTTTTACGTATTACATATCTCTGAACTCACACTCATTGTTACTTTTTTGCAGTGGGTGAATCGTCTAGCCGTCGCAGCTGAGTCTTTCATTACTTTGATTCCTCCGGAGCAAGCGGAAGGTCCTCGATCGGTTATGGAGGAGTATATGAGAGATTGGCGGGCTGCCAAATGATGTATTACTTATATGACCCTAGATGAATTTGTTATATTTTTATGTTGGAGTTTCATTGTTATTGTTATTTATTTGTGTTATTGTAATTTGTTGTTTTTTATTTACCTTTTTTGTTTTATTGTAATTTGTTGTTTTATTTACCTCCAATAAGCACGAAAAAATATAACATGCAAAATATAACAATCACACAAAAATGTGACAATGATATAAGTAGAAAAATATAACAATCACGCAAAACATTCAATTACGTCAACCTCGCTAAACTTTCTTGGCAGTCGGGAACAAATCCTCAACTACTGTCATCCAATGATCATCGTGACACGCACCTCCGTCCCACATAATACGGCGGTAACCAGCGTCGACCCCGTGAACGTATATGTGTTCGTACAATGCTCGGTTAGCTAAGATTTTGTTTGCAATGCAAACTCTCGTCCATCGCCATTGCTCTTGGTCTCCGAAAACGTAGTCCGCAATGACACGGAAACCGCAATTACCATCCCCAACCACATCGAGATATCCTTCAATGAAAGGTATGATGATTCCCGGAATTTTGTTAACATGATAGAATTCAGTGATATCTATTCCGTGTCCATCTGCAAGACAATATAATAGAAAGTCATAAATAGTACTTATCAAAAAGTATTTAACAACATTATGTACATGTTAAAAAATTATTTCATATCAGTACTCCGCACGACGTTACTCGATGAGGATGAGTTACGACCACGCCCGCGGCTCGAACTGGATGACCTAGGGCGACCACGACCCCTCTGGCTGTACTCCCATGAACTAGGATCACGTCTGGTAGAGGAACTCCCTCTCGGTCGACCTCTGACTGTCGTGTTCGCTTCCGGCTCGACGTAACTCGCTGCATCAGGATGAAGCTGCTCATGGATAAGGACAGATATGTTGCGCACAACTTCCGGGTCGGTTGAGTTAACCTCGTCGACGAGAGAGTGAAAGTACCGATGGTCCTCAGATGGATGCTCAGTCATGTCAAGCGTAGCTATGTCCACTGCATCACTAATAACGAGTGTTCGCCAAAATTTGTGGACACTATTCAAGCTAATTGGCGTGCCCGTATCCGTGGTCGTTTTCAACTCACACGCACACGGGATCTGATGAGTGGATCTCAATACACAACCGCAATGATCAAATACTTGGTCACTCAATTCTCTCATCCTCTTCAGCTCATCCGATAATATTCCTAAGCAGTAATGGGAAACATACCCGCTCAGATAGTTGAATGGGAAACTCGAGTACATCACACCTCTTCGTCTTCTACACTCTTCAAGTGTGTACTTGATCTGAGTTAGTTGTGACTCGATTGACTTGTTGACCTTGTTCCAAACATTGTCCAAAGCTCCAGTTGAGGAGTTCAACCACTGTTTTAGCGCGGCATGTGCACTCTCCACCCTGCAAGTCGTAGTGTTGCCAAGGTGTAGCACCTTATTCGTCCACGCAGCTACAAACATCTCTTTGTATCTCAGCCAGGTCTCCTCTACATAGGATATCACGTGAGGGTAAGAACTCCAAGTATCCTTCATCGTACGCACTGCTCTATCGTACTCAGCTTCTGTGGAAGCTTCCATGATAGATTTCCACTTCCCATTCTTGAACCTCTGCGCGAAGGCCTTATCTTTTCCTCAAAGTCTGTACACTTTGTCTTCAACGACTTTGTTAATGTGCCATGTACAGAGCAAATGGGCACTCTCGGGAAATATCTCTTTAATAGGTGTCATCAACCCTAGCTCACGATCGGTCACAATTGTTGTTGGGTGTACATCATTTCCAATAAGCATCCTCAACTTATCTAAGACCCACGCATAGCTTGCCTCACTCTCATCCTTCATAATGGCATAAGCTATGAGGAAGTTCTTATTGCTTGGAGTCATCCCCACTATCTCAAGAAACGGCATCTTATACTTGTTTGTTTTGTACGTGGAATCTAAGCCAATCAACCAAGGAAAAGACCGAAGTAACTGAATTGATGTAGGGTGTGCCATGAACACGTGAGTTACCTCATTAGTAGTTGGGTCGGCTCTTGTCCAATGTACGTAGTTATTCTCCACAGCTAAATGATGAAACTGACCAATGACATCTCTCTCTTCAAAATCAAGTTTCTTTATACGATCTCTGTAGTTGTACACATGTCGTCTAGTTGCATTGTCCTCGGGAAATTTTTCCTTAATAGCGGCCAAGATAGCACATGGCTTTGTTTGTGCCGAAGTCATGTCACGAACGAGTTGTTTTGACCCAGGACTAAGACCACTCATCTGAGGATATCCCTCAGGAAACACAGCAAAGTCATGGTTGTGCGTACCCCTAATCCCAGGCAATGTGACAATCATCCAACTACTGGACCCATACACTTGTTCAGCTCTTAACTGGAACGTACATTTACGAGCCTTTGTTTTCGTCTTCTTCCGAGCAGCAGTATCTAAGTCTCTTAATTCCCCTCTGTAGCGTTCACCTCGATTGCATCTTAACAATTTTACGCTTCCATTGTTCTTGTGTGACGAAATTATCAACTCAAACCCGATAGTAAGGGCAATTTGTTTTGCCCAATTAATTGCATCTCTATCACTATCAAAGAACTCATTAGTGACGAAATGCGTACTGTAATCAACACCATCACCACCAAACCGCTCCAAAGGAACCTAACGAAAATAACGAAAACAATGTTAGCTTAATCTTAAATTCAAACGTCTATCAAAAACCGACTGAACCAAGGGACAGGCGTCTGAAACTTCCGCCTACTCCATGGTGCAGGCGGAAAAAACGGACGGCTTCTCCATTGTGTAGGCGTCTGAGAATTACGCCTGAACCATGGAGCAGGCGTCCGCAATTTCCACCCCAACCATGGTGCAGGCGTCTATAGTTTCCGTCTGTCCCATGGAATAGGCGGAAATTGCAGACGCCTCCTCCATGGTTGGGGCGGAAATTGCGGACGCCCGGTTCAAATTCTGCGAATTTTTTTTTTTACCTCGGACGGCATCGACGGTACTTCCTGGTCGTCGGCAGACATCCGCGGTCGTTGCTTCCTTACCGAATGAGTGAATGTTGATGAAGGTTGGGTATGAGAGTGGGTGGTAGAGAGGGAGAATTGATGTGAGAGTTAGAGAGGGAGAGGATGGGTGAAAATGTGAAGAAGGGCAAAATTATAATTTTTAGGGGCGGTATTAAGTAATTTTACGGCGGTAAATAGCAACACCCTTAATACTTTGATATAACCACAAAGCCAGCGAGTGTGGATGTAATACTCTATGTAAACAAGCCTTCTCCTTTTTCTCTCTCTCCTTTCTCCCAAAAAAACCCTAGCCGCTTTTTAGTTTAGGGGCTGCCATTAGCAATTCTTTGCTAATGGTAAGCCCTAATTCTTTTTGTTTCATTGTTTTGTTCTGCTTTTTAGTTTTAGTATGTCGAATAATATCAGTCTCTCCATCTGTGAGAGTTAGTTTGTCTCATTCATTGGGTTCAGCTGTCTCTCACTTTTTGAGAGTATTGTTAGTTTTTTATTTTGTTGTTCGTATGGTACTTTGGCGGATCTATTCTATCAAGAGGTGGTCTACGATGTCGGATTGGAGCATTCAAAGCTATAGCAGAGTCTTCCGTGAAGAGGCTGTAATATGGAAAACAGTGATTAAATGGAAGCCGATCGAAATTGTTGAATCTCTAGTGCTACATAGCTTTTTCATTCGAATGTATTCTAATGTTTTAGATCTATTCTTATTGAATTCAATCCTTCTTGTAAGTGTCGTATGGCTTTCAATTAATAGAATTTCATTTCCCCTAAAAAAAAAATTAATACTTTTTTTTTTGGTTCACAAAAATAATTAATACTTTGATATACTATTTCTCACATGTACACATGAACACATCTAATATATATATATATATATATATATATATATATATATATATATATATATATATATATATATATATATATATATATATATATATATATATATATATATATATATATATATATATATATAAAAAAAAAAAACTGGATCATGCACGTTGCTGCATTGACACGTGTCATGTCATGTCAGCATGCGCAGTCAGCATATCCAGTCAGCATCATATTCAGTAGTTAATGCTATGTCACCTAATTAATTAAATACATGCATGAACCTTATAATCTAATTAAAGTATGATACATGAACATAAACTACATAAATACGGTTCATGAACTTAACCTAAATTATACAAAAGACTAGGCACATCGAATTTAATAAGGGAGAATTGTTACAAGTAATAATTTTTTATCGATAATTTTTATACATACATCTTGATTTTCTAAGTGATTTTATACCTGAGCAATATAGTATAAACAATTATTGGGCATTACATGATTAAACCCTATGGAGATGGAGAAACATAGTATTAGTAGAACGTGAGCGTGAATAAGTTAGTCGTAAACATAATTAATTTCTTCAACAATTCTTTTAATTAAAAAAGAATGAGAACATTGACTGATATATTCAGATGGAGTCCAAATAACCGTTGCATACTAAATAATATGACGCATAAGAAATCTAACATATTAAATCGAAGTATGTTAAGAAAATAGAAATTATATTGTAAAAGTATTTTCCAATACGAACCCAACAAATATCCTTTCATATTTTGAATCTAAATAGTTTTCGTTTCCAATTTTCGATGTTGAACTTTGACCACAATTTTCTCATAAATCGGAGTACATAAAATTATGAAAATTATATATATGGTGAAAGTACTTTTCAATATGAACCCAAGAAATATTCTTTCATATTTTGAATCTAAATAGTTTTTCCACAAATTGAGGTCAAATTAAACACGACGAACATCTAAAATGACACTTAAAAAGGACGAGACACTTATAATCCATGATATACTAACAAGGTCGTGAATCGCAAAGGGTATAAAAGAAAACCACGACAATTGTTGTATTAACATGTGACATTCATGCCATTGCATACATAGGCGACATATCATGATTTGATGTATTTACCTTAAAAAGTAGGCGAAGTTTAGTTACTGACTTACTACTCTCACTAACCATTAAAATTATATCATTAGTATTCATAAAAATTACTGTTCCATTCTTTAATGACTTAAGTTTCATAAACCGTAAAAATAATTTTAATATATCAGGTCAATTGACATATTTCAACAAGTAAGTATTAACTCATTAAGAATTTTCAAAAAAAAGAAGGTACTATAAAAATGAATCTGACGTGTACTAAAATTGGATCATACACACTTTTGTATTGGCACGTGTTTTGCATGTCGATCACCATATCCAATCATCATCATATCCAAAAGTTAATGCCAAATTAACCAATTAATGAGGATAATGAACCATGTTATCTAATTAAATTAGGATACTTGGAACATATAAATATTTTTTTTGAGTGAAAGATACATATACCATAATTAAACTTAAACTAAACTATGCTGAAAACTAGATACAACGAATTTAATAAGGAAAAGTAGTCACAAGTAATAGATGCATAAAGTCTTCTAAAAAAAAGAAGTAATAGATGCATAAAAACTTTAAAACTAACGGATAAATTCACGTATTATGCATCTCAATCTTCAAAGTGATTTCGTACCCCAACAAAAATACATGATTCATGGAGATCGAGCAATATGGTAAAATAATATGAATAAGTGAAATTAATTTATCTACATGGATCAAAATAATCGTTGCCATAACACATTTCATGACACTCAAGTAATATTATAAAAAAATATTTAAACCAAAGAGAGATAAGAACCAATAGTAGTATATTGACTATCAATAAAGGTAGGTAAATAAATTTATGAACTACAAAAGTACACAAATGTGCAAATGTGTCGGTTGATAGAGTATATCAAGGTGTGTGAATATATCATTTAACTAATTTTGTGATTAATTTTTTAAAGTATGAAAAAATATAAATTAATTTATCCATTTAATTCCAAAAAGCTGTTATCGCATGTCACATAAACAACTTTATAGTCCACATAGCACAACTTTGATTTTGTACGGGTAACTCCATTTTAGTTATTATATACAGTATTAATAAATCATTAATCTATTATCTTGATAGCATTCAAAATATATTTTCTAATGATAAACTACAAGCCCGTGCATCGCACGGGGCATACACCTAGTACATTACATTTGTGGATATTTGACAAGCATTTAAATATTTAAATTTATCTTTTTTATTTATAGTCAACTTAACATGTATCAGACATCCATAAGGTGTATAAAGGTATAATTCGCATACGAGCTAGCTAGTACATAGTAAGCAACCATTTGCAGTTTTATAATTATATGATGATAAACTTCAATAATTGGGCCTTAACAAGTGAGCACACACACAAGTCAAGTGAATTTCAACCCAAAACCAATTGACGATTGGTGGAGTAATCCACTTCCTTATATGTATGCTCAAGACCGACCACTAAACATTTCCATGTTGGATACAAACCCACTTCAACATATGAAGTACGTAAATGGGATTGTAAACCATGGAGATATGGTTGAGTGGTAAGGGTTCATCCATCTTTTAACCAAGGTCGAGGGTTCGAATCTCGCATTGGGTGTGTAGCAGCTTTCAATTCCTTGGTCAGTTATCCCACCATTTGAGGTGCCTAGAAGTCTGCGCGGAAAAATAATTAATGTGACCGACGGTAGATACCCTTGGTTGTGCACCAAAAAATAAGGTATATGAAATTGTATAGAATTTGAGTCATCCTTATTAGCTTTCTACCTACCAAGTACCAACTAGCTCGTACCATCAGTTTCGTAAGAGAGAGAATGTCTTAACTCTAAAGTGCAAGAATAGCATAGCTGTACTATTCTTCAACAACTTGACATATCAATTACCCATTTGAGTGCTCATCGTGTCCTAAACTTGTCGATGGTTATCCTTAATTTGTACACACCTTCTACCATAATTTTCTTTTGAACCTACCAAACTTGTTTTAGTCTACACGTACATAAGTGATCTTGACATTTTTCATCTGTTTTGTACTTTTGTTTATAGACAATTATAGTTACGTTTTGCTCAAATATTTGGCTTGTTGGCCTAAACAATCTAGGACATTGTTTTCTTTGTTTCTACACGAATTGACCACAAAGACAAGGATATTTGAGTTTGGCCTCTAAAACAAAGATAAGTAAAACATAACAGCAAATTATTAAGTGCTTTCAAGTCATTTTACCATGATCGAGAATGTCAAGTACTAGTTCCAGTGATAAGTTTTTTACATACTAACCAAATGAGCTTGTCTCATGCGGTTATTTATAAACACCTTCGTTCTATTTTAAAGGTCTCACGTTCAAGACTTGGGATTCTTAGATTTCCTATGATTGGAGAAAATATGAGGGATGTTAATACTTGGGGTTTGACCCAAGTGGTTCGGGTGATGGGGGTGTGGGATTTGGGGCCCATTTGTACACCAAATTTTGACATAGTTTAAAATAGATTGAGTTTTTGGACCCGAGATGAATTGAGTTGGGTGAAAGCCCGTTCTTATCCTCTAATAAACAAAACTTTTTATTGTTATTGAGTGTCACTCTAATTACTGCTACATATTTTTCACACTCCCTAGTGAGTATTAATACAAAACTAATGAATCAACAAATCGCAGTTCACTTATGAGGTTTCATACATGACGTGACCAAAAAATCACTTTTTAGTTTGAAAGTATATCACCTTTTGTTTATAGCAGGTATTGTTTTTTTCTTAGCGGTATTACTTCTCTGACGCTTCTATGTATTTTTACAATGAAAATCAATACGGTTATTAGTAAGTTTTGTTTGAAATCAACTCACAGTAAAGTGGCGGTCCCTTTTTAAAAATGTAGAGTCAGGTCAATTATTATGAATAATGACCCTTTTTTACTAAGAATGACAATCATCTTACTAAAAATTACAATAAAACTATTTTATACAAGCTTTTGCAATCGGGAAGACATCAATTCATATCAGAACTCACTCGATGGGTTTGAGCCATGGTCAAAAAGAAAAGAAAAAAAAAAACTCACAAGCGCTATTCAATCAAGCTAAGGAGCCCTTGAGTTTGGTGACATAATTTAATTTGATGACACCAATCTAATAAACCAAAACCTTATGCATTCAACTGTTCTATGGCAATCATAAACCTAATCCGTGACGTGGTGCCCGGTGATTGATTGTTGTCTATCAAGAAAATGGACAGCAAAACATCATAGAATTCTCAATTCTCCAATAAACAAAAAAACATTGTAACTTTTGTTTTCTTTTAAGTGATTAATTACTCTAAACTACTTTGTGGGCACACTTATAAACCCATTTGTGATTTGACACGAAATTAATTTGGCCCTAAAAAGGGTGAATGATTATTTCTGAATTGGACACCTCACCTAGTCTCTATCATCCACGTTGGCAATTCTTACCATACTTTTATTAATAAAAAAAAACTTCTAGAAAAAATACAAGAAAGATTAAAAATCAAAATTGGCCCCCAAATTTCCTCATAAGATGCCGTTGTCTTTATTGCTTCTAGGAAGATCTAAAACTCAAAAAGAAAAAATGAAATGAAAAAAAAAATAGAGGCCTTTATATATGTGTTATGGTGATCATCTTTCCATTTCCCAACAGCTGAAAAACAGAGAAAAACAGAACATAGCAATTATTAACACCAAGCTCTCAAATTAGAGTTTATCAAGCTAGCAAGTGCCCAAATCAAATCCTTTCAGGTAACTAATCATTTGCATATTATGTAGTACGTAGTATTTTCTAAGCTTAACTAGTTTTTGCCCGTGCTATGCATGGAATATTCGAGTTTAAAAAAAATAGAGTTAATACTCTATACTCTAATTCTAAACATCTGATAAGAACCTACAATTATGTATCATATTTGTATAGTGGCCTAGTGCTATGGCTCAAAGCTTCTAATTTAAAAAGTGGATATAGCTTAGCTTATTTCCGATAATAGGTATATAAGCTTCGACTCTTTTATTTTCCATTTAATAAAGTAAACCGTTAATTATCAACTTAAATAAGCTTCTAATTCATTTGCTAATTAACCTTTTTTTTGTTTGAAGGTGAAAATGGCATACGGGCATGGGCAATTGAGACCAGCAGCATCTTTCCTGTTGTTCCTCAACTTCTGTATGTATGTAGTGGTATTAGGCATATGTGGATGGGGTATGAACAGGATTATAAATTATGGCAGTGGTAAGTCACTTTATTTTTCCAACACTTCCAATTAAAAAAAAATGTCAAATTTTTTTTAATCTAATATAGTTACTTTATTTCTGTGAATCTTTAGTTTATACAATGATTAATCTCATCAACTCTTATGAAAGTTGAAAATTACTTTTCAATTGAAAATACCTCCCAATCAAAACAGAGTCTTCGTGTATGAGATATAGTTCAAAATTATCTTGTATAATCTATGTAATATAAAACTATAGTGTATATTATTGTAGAAAATATTGAATAGTTTTAGGATGAGGATCTTCTCCAATACCACATTCCCCGCATTTACGCATTACACTTGTGGATACTTGATACGTGTTAATAAATATTTTACTTTAACTTTTTTATTATTTGTAGTCAATTTAACACATGTTAAGCATCTCCAAGTGTAATGCGTAAATGCGGGAAATGTGGTACTGGAGAGGATCCCAATCCACAGTTTTATATATGTTGGAAACTGCAACAATAATAATGTTGTTCTTGTTGAAGTATATTTTCTTGTGTATATGTACAAGAAATTACTTACAGAGGGTGTGTTTGGTGAAATGTATTGGCAGTTGGTTACGGGCAAAACGCAGCAACACCGTATTTCATAATGTTCTCATTGATAGCGGGAGCAGTTGGGGCAGTGTCGTGTTTGTTTGGGCTTAATCACGTTAGAACTTGGGGCCATGACAGCTTGCCTGCTGCTGCTGGCGTTGCTGCCATCGCTTGGAGTCTCACTATTCTTGCCTTGGGGTAAGTACATACTCTAATTCACTCTAAATTTTGTTACTTCTTTAATTTTTACCGGCGGTAATGACTTTGCCAAGATAATAATTATTTCTGTCAAGGCCAATGACTCAAGTATGAGTAGTGGTTGGTTAGTGTCTTCGTAAAATCAGCACCCTACAATATCAATCTTGGTGTTTTCATGTTGTACTTTCAAATGTACGTTAAGCGTTTCTTGCAACTCAGGCTTTTCATATTAGGTAGCTAGGGCAAGAATTTTGAAATGAACAATATTATTGTCAGTCCATAAATAATTATTACCTGGTCAGTTATTTCATATATGGAAACATAAAACAAAAATTTAGCATTTTGATATCGAACAACTTGTCCATAGTATTTATTCACCTGACAATAACATCGGCTGTGATATGTTCTAATTTGTTAAATGGATTTTCAAGTTTTCATAGTATACTTTGTAAGAAAATGTTGGTACTTTATACTTTTGAGCAATTTTTACTTATATGTCAAATGCAAATTATATTGTGCAGCTTTGCCGCCAAGCACATTAGGCTCCACAGTCACAATTACACTCACAGTCACCGACTGGTATAAACTTTGAAACTCCTTCTCTGTAGCTTTTTCTAACTTTTACTTTTACTGCAAAGGATCTTAGTATGTTATTAAAAACCAAATAAAATTCTCTTTTTTTTTTTTTTTTTGACGCAGAAAACATTGGAGGCATTCATCATTATCCTCAGTGCAACAATGCTTATATACATTGGAGCCATCCATGGAGCAATGAAGAGATCAAGCTAGACTTAATTACATGCCTAAAGAAATTAAACACCTAAAATATTATTCATTTAATTTATGTTAATTTATTGCATATGTATGTAGTTTATGTGTGGGTTTCTTTTGTGCAGTTCATTTTGTTGTAATTTGTGAAATCTCTAAATTGTGAGTATAATACATATGGTGTATTGGTGTGTGAATTGTGAATCAGCTTTGATTGATTACATTTGTATATTAGATAATTGTTAAAAGTGAAATATGGTGTCTCCATTTTCATCATCCATATAGTATTTCTCATTATTAACATAGATAGTAGTAAGTCTCTTTCAAAAAAGAAATTGAGAAAAATGTTACAATAAATGCTCTCGTTGAGAGTCGAACTCAAGACCTCCCGCTTACTAAGCAGGTGCTCTAACCAACTGAGCTACGAAAGCAACTTGTGTTTATGTTTCTAGACGCACAAAATGTCAGGTTGCCATTGTTTTTGCTACTTCATAACTAGTTGCTGACTTGCTGTGGGCCTGTGGCGGTCCATGACAAATATTCCATGAGATGAGCCCAAGGTCTAATGGAAGAAAGGGAAATGCAATTGTGCAAATGACCATTTTCTTCTTCGAAAGAAACTTTTTTTTTTAAGGTAATAGAGCAGAAATTAAATTGCACAATAAAGTTAAGTTACAACACCCCTAATAAAATCCGTTCCAAGAGTGTCTTTTTCAAGTGGCTCTAAACAGCAAGAGAACGGAATAAAAGAAACATAGAGTACATTATACAAATGCAAATTACAAAAGCAGCTTCTAGCTATGGAATCTGCAACTTGATTTGTCTCTCTAAAGCAGTGGTGGATCTCCAAATTCTCAGTAGACTTCATGTTTTCCCTGTATTTCAGTAATAAATTAGTAAAAATATCCCTCTGAGTATTTTTGCGAGCTAACAAGTTTATGGCTTCTAGACAGTCCGAGCCAAGTTGCACTTTCTTTCATTTGTGTCTACTAATGAGCTTGAGTCCTTCTAGGATCGCCAATAATTTTGCATGTGTTGCTGATTTCGCCACACATTTGATTCTAAAGCCCAATAACCAGTCTCCTGAGGAATTCCTCAAAACTTCTCTCAGTCCAACCATAGAAGATTTATGATCAAAAGAAGCATCCACATTAAATGTCAGGCAATCATCATTGGGCTGGGGGAGGGGGAACCCATTTAACAGTTGTAGTTTGCTTAACCTTGGTATTAATAGACGGAGTACCGGTCCAACATCCAGTCGCAACAAACCTAGTGTTTTGAATCCAGACATTCTCAAGAACAACATCATGTTCAAAAATGAGGAGATTTCTTTTTTTCCATAAATTCCAAAGGACAAAAGCAAAGACCACAGTCCACAGGCTAGGGACACGAATGAAAAGTCAAGTCAGACTAGAGATTGGTGGCAAGATAAACCTTTAGATTATCACCTACAAAGAAACCAACCGGGGGAAAAAAAGGTCCACATAAAATGACTCGCCACCTTGCAATTTCGAAGTACATGAAGAGTATTTTCCATATCATTATCACAAACCGAGCATATGGCCGAGTCTACTATCCTTCTACTAGCAAGGGTACACGCATGAGGGAGTTTATCAAACCAAGCTGTCCAAATGAAGAATTGGATTATCGGGGGGATGGGGAGTTTCCAAATCCACTCAGTGTTATCTAAGTGGTCATTCGAGAGGATACGTTGTTCATAAGCCTCTTTACCGTTAAACTTCTCATTATCCGCCAGGGAGCACACAGGAAAATCCTCATAATAAGGAGAAGGAGGGGTAAGAGCACAGATGAACTCAATAAGGTCATTAGGAAGTGAAAAGGAGATACTTGAAAGATCTCATTTCCCATCCCGAAAGCAGTCCGAAACTCTACGAGAATTTTCTTCATGAGTTAAAGGCCCATAGATGAGTTTCCTTATAGAACCCTTTCCAGTCCAGTTAGTATCCCAGAATAAAGTGTCCTTACCATTTCCCAGAACCCAAACATTATTATTGGTCAGTTGGTCCCACCCATACTTGAGATCCTGCCAAAGCCTCGAACCTCCAGAAAGGTGAAGGTTTACTCTTAGCATTAATATACTTACTAGAATGACTTTAGAAAGCAGGTTACCCGGAAAATGGGAAAGTTTCCAGCAAAGTTTAGTCATAAGAGTATCATTCATAATAGAGTTGCTACGGATGCCCAGACCCCCCATTTTTTTAGGAAGAAAAACTTGATCTTTATTAATCAGATGAAGATTTTTCTTAGTGTCATGTCACCCCAGAGGAAATCATATAGTAACTAGGGATAGAGTTGAGTGTTGCATTGATTAGGCACATGCGACACGCTTTCGAAAGGGTCTTAGCTTTCCAATTTGAAAGCTTACCCTTAATCTTCTTTATGATGAAGTTAACTTCTCTTGGTGTAGATCTCTTAGAGGTAAGAGGAACCCAAGGTAAGTCTCCAAGTCTTTACTAGCGGTGACATTGAAAATCTCCTCCGCACAATCAATCATATCCCTTGATGTATTAGGTGAGAAAAACATCTTACTCTTAGTCATATTGATGGATTGACCCAAGGCCCCACAGAAAAGATCAAGAGTAAATTTAACACTCAAAAGTTGGACACTGACTTTCCCAAAGAGTATAAGGTCATTCACAAACAAGAGGTGAGAGATCGGGATTTTATCCTCCCCAAGCAAAATGGGTTTCCAATTATCCCTATCACATGCGTCTTGGGTAAGTTGAGATAACATCTCCATGCAAAGAATGAAAATATAAGGGGATAGAGGATCCCCTTCTTCGAAAGAACTTGTATTAGACGTTTTTTACCGTAACTTCTAAGAAGATGATGATCACTTTTTACAAAAACAATGGGTTATTATTCCTCAAAAGTGATCTTTCTTCTTTGGAGCACAGTGTGAATCCAATCTAGTAAATCTTTAGTCTAGCCTTTACAAGCAACACGTCTAGTGTAATATAATCCCCACCTCAGGTGAATTAAATCATTAATCTATACTCGACCATGAGAAATTAACTCAAGTATGCTATAGATCGACCACACTGTGTTGGTGAACAAAAAGCACCACATGAGCCAAATTCACATAGTGTGTATTAAACCTCGCAAACGGGTCATTCGGGGTTGGATTACTTCAGGTTTGGCACATTAACGGGTTGGAACAATATCGGGTTGGATTATTCGAGTGTTCGGGTTTGACCAATATTGTTCACAAACTTTGGGTTTTGGTTGGATAATTTTGGCTCGAGTAAACAACAGCCCGACTCTTTCATGTTAGGTATTAAGCAGGTCGGGTCAGTGTTTGTCAACTCTAGTGTGTATCTTAGTACCACTCGTGTATTAGCTAGTGTCCACTGTGGACCAAGTATATTTGAGGGTTGGCTCCAAGTGAAGTAAGGGGTGACTTCACTATTAAAGGAGTGGCTCCAGGTGAAGTATAGGGTGACTCCACTATTTAAAGGGGTGGTACCAAGGGAGGTGGCTCCACTAGAAGTAGGGGGTGACTCCACTATTAGAGGAGTGACTCGAGATAAAATATGAAGTGACATTTAAATCATTGGTCCACCATGGACTAAGTCCACCCAAGTTTTTGTACTCATGTATAAGCTTAAGTTACTTGCCTCAAAGTTCGAAAACAAGAGGGCAACTATAATCTGGCTGGCTATTCTTTAGCCTAAACTTGGGAAACCATCATCTATTTGGCTGGCAAAGAATATTTACTTTTCCCCATCAGAAGAACAAACTGAACAAAAGTGTACATATTTAATTTTAGGATATACAATCCAAAAAGAATTAATTTTTTCTAACCTTTTTGGGTCTAGTAAGAATCCTGTCTTCTGCTTTGCCTGAAGTTTAAGGCATCACATAACCTTTACAACCCCAGGGAGAAGCCTCCTTACAAGAAAAGAACCAAACTACCTTGTAAGTTGTAACTCTCTTACACCATTCTGTATAAAACCCTTGCCATTCTGCCATAAACCTGCAACCATCATCTCTCTGATCATCATCTTTTCAACAGAAGCTGATCAAAACTTAATTCTCAGAATCAGCTTTCTTAATCTGCTAGCTCTTTTTTCGTCTTTGCGAGCTAGCTACGCTTTTCATCCCCAAACAAGACCTTAAGGATAATGGCTAACGAGTCGATGAAGCCTGTTGCCACATTGCTTCTGCTCCTTAACTTCTGCATGTATGTCGTGCTCTTGGGTATCGGTGGATGGGCTATGAATCGAGCTATCGATCATGGTTTTATCATTGGTATGTAATCTTACATTTAGGCATATGTATGTTTCGTTTCAGTTCTATACAGTGCAAAGAATCATGCATTATGTCTCTTTGCACTGTATAACAGTGCCTCTTCAAACTGTATTTTCATAATTTTAGTGGAACAGATCAACATATAATGCTAACCAATATATTGGTGTACTGACAACAGGCCCAGGGTTTGAGCTACCAGCACACTTTTCACCCATCTACTTCCCCATGGGAAATGCAGCAACCGGATTCTTCGTGATGTTCGCTTTGATAGCTGGAGTTGTAGGTGCTGCCTCATGCATCTCGGGCTTCTACAGCCTTCGCGCAGGGGCCTCAGAGGGCAGGCCAGCTGCTGCCACTGCTGCTACCATTGCTTGGACCGTTACCGTCTTGGCCATGGGGTAAAGCCACCATCTATTACTATCTAAGTATCAGTTTATTTGCTTCACAAAAACAAACTGTTTCAATATTAACAATACTGTTTACTTCTTGTCAGCTTTGCCTGCAAAGAGGTCGAGCTGGAGTTCAGGAACGCTCGTCTCGTGGCAATGGAGGCATTCACTATAATCCTATCAGCCACACAGCTTTTATACGTCGTAGCTCTTTACGGACCAGCTGCATAAGAAAAAACTTGAGGGACATTTGTGGTTAATTACATTCGATCAATTCTTTTATGACCCCTCTTGTTTTTTCTCTTGTTCTTGTTGCTGTTTGGTTTGGAGTGAAAAGAGGGAGGATTCTGATTTGCGCTTCATTTTGCTACAATATTGTAAAGTGTGAATTTATATTATGATTTTATTTCTGACTCCCCAAACGAGTCGTTAAATTGAATAAAAACACTATTCTGATATATTTGCCATGTTGATGTGCCTGATCTTTAGTATTTTTAAGCAAAAAAAAGTTTCTTGAAAGGGATGAATAATGGTAGGGTGGGTCACTCGATCTAGGACAAGAACCCTAATTTTCAAGGGGGGATTTTTGGTGCAGCCAAGGATCTAAAACCCATGGTTAGCCTGTTTTTATCCCATCTAGATTTGAAGCTCACGGGTTAGTATATTTCATCACCTATGCACCAAAGAATAGACGAGCAATGACAAAGGGCGTACGAACAATTATCAAAGAGGCCCCTGTTCAATCTGACCCTCCATTTAAGAAATGGAAGCAAACCAAGTGGAGAGGATCCCAACTAGTTCGGCTAACAGATTTTTGGTCGGTTTTAGGAGACTAGCTAGGTTAATGAGCTTTTACGAGTGCTTAACTTTTTATTATCTTTTATTTTTTTTAATTGCATTACCCCAGGACAGTGGTCATAGGCAAATGTAAATATCAATCCAAATATCCAGATATCCAGATACTCCAAAATGACAAAAACAACCCAAAATGACAAAGACATCATCACCACTTGTCTATGAATCCAACATAACCTAGGCCCAGGACAGTGAAGTCTCCTTTTGAGGTAATTGGCTCCATCCTTGGGAGTGATGTTAGGCCACTTTCTCCCAACATAAGAACAATCCAACATGAACCAATAAAAAAAATTAGAGGATAGGATTAGCCAAGAAGATCCCCTTATTCATTTAAGAATTACTCATGGACCACACTCAACCGTGCTAGCCCCAAGCATAAAGAGCACCACATTCACAAGAGTACATAATTTACCTTATGAACAGAATGTGCATTTACCACAAGGTTCCAAGTTCAACAACAAAAGTTGACACTAAAAATTGTGTCTATAAACTCAACATAAGCAACAAAAAGAACCTTTAAACTAGTCAAAATAGGGCAAGCAAAGCCTGCCATCCTATATGGAGACTGGAACTCAAAACCATAAGCACACGACCCGAAAAGAAAATGGCACTTCCTAGTGCAGGATCAACAAAACTCAATGTCGGCAGATAGCTAGGAAATCAAGCAGACTATCCAGGATAGCAGTATGATAGCGAAAGATAAAGCAGTTCATGTTGCGCATCAATTGCCAATTATTCTCTGAGGAAAGCTTGCTGATCCTTACAATCTGTGTATATAAATAATCTCCTATAATCAAGTTTCTCTACCTGTCACAGGCAAGCTTCAACTCTGTAATCGCTTGAAATCTTGTCTCTACATCAAAAAAGAAACACACCAAGATGTCAATCATCAGCCAAAGAGGTTCAAAACTACATAATCCACAGTTGGCTTTAGGACAATGAATTCCAGAATCTGCATAAAGAACCCTACGGTGAAATAACAATCATTCATGACTCATGAGCATGCCAACGGTGTAAAACATTAGTATTATAGTCCGACAGGGTAGCGGACCTGATGCAGACTAATAAAATGAAAAAGTCAGGTGTCTATCACATGGTAAGGAAACCAATTGTAGTCAGAGCTGCTTTTTTAGATCTGAATTTCCACGTCGAGCAAGGCAGGCTGAATTTGGTGAAAGTTTGTTAATTGTCATTTGATCCTTGCTAGAATTATTTTAAATATTGAGTTGCAAAATGCAAGGTGATTATTCCAGATAATTATATCAAGTTACTTATCCCCCTTTCGTCCTCTGTAATCACTAATCAGTGTAGGAAGTTCATTGCTAATGAAAGCTCAGCTTTGTTCAGAATTGTCAACTTGCTCAGCTTCATTGCTAATTTTTCGTCAAACTCTATGCCAATCCTGGAATCACACTGTAACCTACATGTAATCCTCATCATTAGTCTTAGAATACCTTCACTACATTTCTGAACCCAATTCTACCTTTAACTATTGAAATCCATACAACCTACCTCTTAAATGACAGATGCAACCAGGCAGAAGTTGTCCCTTTTAGAGCCGGAGAGGACATTAATAGAGAAGCTGACAGTTCAACACCAGTTTTCAGCAAAATTCAAGAAGTAACTTAAGGAGTGAAGGGGCTGATCATGTCAACTCTGAAAAGTTTCAAGGGAGGATTCTCATTATTTCTCAAACTTCTTGCCAAAATACCAGTACAGATGAAAACACACATGATAATGAAGTGTACTGATATCAGACTCAAGTAAGTAACAAACATGAGCTTGGAAACCGCTGTTTGGTTGGAAGAATTGGTAAGAAAGAAAGTGAAAAGAAATGGAAAAAAGGAATACTGGCAAAGGATCCATATAACACTACCATTTTACTCCTTCCCAAGATTGAAAGAATTTGATGCAAAAAAGGTTAGAAACTGTAGAAATGTTGTTTCCTTCCTTTCCTTTCCTTTCCTTTCCTATTAGCTAGCTAAACAGAAAAAAGGGGTTATCTCCTTTCGATTCTTTCTTTGTTCAATAAAAGGGTAAAAAATAGATTATACTAATGAAATCAGGAATACAACATAGAGGACAAGGCGTCCTCTAAAGAGCCTTCAAGTACATATTTGGTCCAATTCCTTTGGATTTCAGAAACAGAAAAGCAACGGAAAGTCCCAGCCTCCCTAGTCCAAAGAGGGCTACAAAAGTGATCCTATGTCAAACCAAGTCCGGTGTCAAAGAAGAACCACTGTACATGCACACCACTTCAACCAATCCTTTCAATTCCTTCTTAATAAACAAACAACAGAAAACCTTATTCCTTTACTCTGTTTCTTTCCCTTTTCTTTTCCTTCCCTTCGGTTCTCTTTCCTTTCCGATCATATTAGGAAACCGACCGAAGTGTCCATCCAGTTGAAACTACTATCTCACAATTTTGTCTCAATCTCAATAGGAATGAGCTGCAACCCTGTAATACGACTATACCAGGCAGGTAAGCCACATTTACTTAGGTAAACAATTATCAACCAACACTATCGGTCAGATTTTCTCCTCACTTGACTTCTGCCCAATGCACTTTCCATCAGAAACAAGAAATGAATATTCAGATGTGCTTTGATTTGTGTTTGGCAAGGCTTTACAGCTAGCGTATAGCCTTTTAAAACTACCCATTAATCTAAGTTTTGGAAAAATAATGTTGTAGGTTCGAAAAGCCAAGTATGAAAGTAACCTGAAGTAGTTTATAGCTTTCTAGAAGCTAGCTATGAATTTCTAATTCGATTTAAGTCATTTTACACATTTCAGTAGCT
Source organism: Tetragonia tetragonoides (assembly GCA_038025085.1). Taxonomy (NCBI): domain Eukaryota; kingdom Viridiplantae; phylum Streptophyta; class Magnoliopsida; order Caryophyllales; family Aizoaceae; genus Tetragonia; species Tetragonia tetragonoides. The sequence continues at coordinate 10,173,779 of CM076148.1, read as the reverse complement.
CTGCATAATTTCATCAAACATTTTAATTTTCAATCAACTAGCTACACAGCTATTATCTACCACTAACATTTAGAAGCTACCAGCTAGCTTCACAGCTAGTTGTGCCAAACAAAGCCTAGAAGGCTAGAATACTAAATATCAGTGAAAATTCCAAAATAAAGCCCGAGGAATTCAATCAGGATGCAGTACAGTGAAAATTTTCGTCTCTCCAAAATCAAAAAAAGATGAAACCATTGTTTACGATTCCTCAATGTTTAACCCATTGAGGAAACGGTAAAATGGACTCACTCTTGCTGAAGAGCACACTTCCAATCCTCCCAAAAAGTTACTTGTCCAATGTTTATACTTCAATTTGACCAAAATTGATGGGCATCTTAAATAGGAATTTGTTGACATTGCATAAGTTTCTCTCAATCAGTGGGCCAGACAACAGTTCTAGAAGCCCATTGATAAAAGTCTAATTTCAGGACATTTGGTATTTGTGCACCAAGAAAACCTCCCTCTCCCCCTGGCACTAACCCCAAGTTCAAGGCCAGTAATAGGCTGGAGTAAGGGGTCCTTCCCACCAATATCAGAAAATATATGTATAAGAGATGGGTCATTAGATTTATTGACTTCACTCCTCACATTTGCACACCAGATAAACTGTCAATTGCAGGTCGTCTAAAATTACAAACACAACATCCAAGCCAGAAAAGTTCAGCTTGGCATAGCTGAATCTAGATAGCAAAAAACACAGATATTTAACCACGTGAATATAACAAGACCAAATGAACAAAAGATAAAAGTGTGTAGACAGGTCATATGAATAATGACTCTTTACCTACTTGAGTGGAATGCATGATGCAAGGATCAGGTTCACTTTTTGACAAGCGCACAGAATGAGCCTAAGATTTTTGATGGGTTCAGTAAGATAGCATACTACCATTGAAATGCCACAAAATGACCTATTGACATTCCTAGCCAGTAGCCACTATACTTGCTGGAAGTACTTACACTTCATAAACACAAAATCACATTCCTTTTAGTCTTTTACAATAACAAAGTGAAATGCTGCTCAAAGAATCTGAAATAAGTTATATACCCAGGCATTTTAAGCAGCCCTCAACCCTTTGCCACACGCATTATTGACAATAGTCTTTCACTAGTGCGACATCAGTTACACTATTTGCATTGGAGAATGCTTGATCTACTCAGTGCATAGTTTACCCATATCATGTGGACTACATATATGCATTAGGAATATAGGATTCTAATAAGTTATTTTCAAATTTTAAAACAAAAAAATTAATCAATTACTAATTCACGCATCACCTGGGTAAACTACCCATTCGGTAAACAAATACTGATCCTTTTGCATTGGCTATGGTTTACTCAAACCAATAAATGATAAAGACGGATTTTACAGCAAGACAACTCTTTTGTCACCCATAAGTCCTCTTGCAAGCGCAACACATTAGGGTTCATTAAGGCAATAACTAGGATGTGATGACTAATAAAGAGAAAAGAAGTTGATAAAGTGAATGAGCAGATGATAAAGTTAATGATAAAAGATTATGATGGACAAGTGGCGGGAAGGTGACATCGTGACGGAAGAGAAAAGGTTGGGAAATTAGAAAGAAAGAAATAGGAGAGAGGACAATCCAGTACACATCAAGCATGGTTATGGTACTAGTTGACAATTGGCATGGAAATAAGGGGGAGACACTCAAAGAAATATTGTTGTAAGATCTCCGCCCCTCCAAACTTTTTCTCTGACTTCATATCTAAATATATATATGAAGCTGGTCTTGGGAGAATGTAAACACATTGGAACTCAATGACATTGAATGTTGTTTTAATTCAGAAGCTTTTTCAAAGTATATGAGTGTGATAATATGAGCATAAGAATATCATTATGACAAGACAAGCTAACATTAGAAAGCAAACAAAAACAGAAATTTGAGGCGAACAGCGTAAACTGCAAGTAAAAATTGCAGGAGCTACTATAATATCAAAAAGCCACCAAGGATTTCAAAATTTAGTTGATGACTAGCCGACTCTTACTGCTACAAAGCAGAAAACGGACTATCAAGCAACACAAATGATGTTGATCTCCAAATTTCGAAGCCTAGTTGAAGTCTTGAAGGGGTGATGCAATGGGATTACAAAGATAGTAATGGCTACCCGCTGTCCCTTCCTAATGCTAATCTGACAGTTTTTGCACATGAGTTCATCTACCTTAGATAAATCACTAGGAGCAGGTAAGCCAAGGCACATGGTATTGACTATTGAGTACTATTTAAGCACTATCGCTTCATCATAATAAAATAACCAAGAAATGAAAATGTTATTACTATCTGATTGTATAAAGGAGGAAATCTTATGCATAACATGACAATTTTTAAGTCAAGATACAACTGAAATTGCAAGAAAATTATGAAATACTAAAAGTCAAGAAGATATGGGTCCTCACCTAACATTATCTACTGGAGCCACCAGAGAGAACTTCAAATAGCCCACAGCAGTTCATCCAGGATGTTCGTCGCACTGGTAGAGGTGCGGAAGATACCAAAGGCTGCAACCAATTCAAGAATAAGGAAAAGGTAGACATACAAGTTTTGCAAGCAATATTATGATGAATTTTGCTGCTGAGCAAACAAGGGAGAAGGCTTAAACTCACCTGCTCCTCTGAGTACTTATGCTTCTCTGACTCTTGAACATGATTATCCCCAGAACTTCTATCCACAGTTGTAACACCAGAAGACGGAGGCAACAAACTTTCATCATCTCTGGCTGTGGTGTCGACAAGTCCGGATGAGTTCTCAGAGCCCCCATTCTCAACAGGAATCCCTTTCGTCTCAACTTTCTCCTGCAGCATATCTATCACTGCTGAAGAAACCTTGTCTTTCACATCTGACAGCAGCGCTACTACCTCATCCTTATTTTGCTTCAATCCTGACTCAACAACCTCAGAAGTCGTCGAATTCTCCAAAGGAACACTCTCAGTCACACTATCCGACACTTGTGGCAAGGAAACCACTTCTTTAACAGACTCTTCAATAGGAATACTCTCTTCAATAAAGTTGTATACCGCTTCAGAAGTCACTGAACTCTCACCAGAAGGCTCAGCAGACTTAAGTATGTCACTGGACACAGCTGCCTCTGGAAGCAAACTCTCACCCTGCTCCTCCACCTTCCCTAATTCGGCTACCACTGGCTTCTCCTTTTCAACTGCTACCTCATCATCATCTGAAGAACTGCTACTGCTGGAACTACTACTCTCCCCAGATGCATCTGCATTCTGAGACTCTCTAGAAATATCATCAGCATCAACACTCACATCATTGAAATTCTCTTCTGGATTCCCTTTCTTTGCAGTTTCTGCATCATTTCCCTCTCCCAGTCTCAATTTCTCCTCACCCTCTTCACCATTGTTCCCAACAGGTTCCTCAGAAGGCTCCCTACTGTCCCTCTCATCATGGGATTTAGTATCATCATTTCCTAACACAATTTGATCCATTTCCACAAATCAAATCAGATAACAACAGTACAAACAAACAAACGAAACAACCAATTCAAACAAATACCCAAAACCCAATTCCCACAAACAACACCTTAAACCAATCAAAATAAAGTCAAAACTCAAAACTAGCAAATACCCATCTTTTATACCAACATCCTATGACAATTTATACCCCATAAACAGATACCCATCATGCAAAAAAGGGCAAATCGACAAAAAAAAAGCAGCACCTACCCAAAGACAGCAAAATTCCAACTAGATTAAAATTTATAAACACCAACAACAACTTGAAGGACAGATATGTGATTGATTGAAGGACAGATAGGCCATACCCATGTGGTAAATTATTAAGTAGACAAATAAAAAGTGATGATGAGCACAACACATTTCATACCTTGAGAGTGAGACCCATTGATTTGGGATTGCTTTTGCATCTTTTTCTTGGCAGCTTTTCTCTTCTTAGCACCAGAAGGCATGATTGGTTGATGTGGGTAGAGAGAGAAAAACCCAGCAAGGTTTTAGAGTAAAGATTGAAACTTTGAGAGAGAGAAAATAATGCCCAGATGGGTTGTATTTGTCTCTCTTTTGAGTAGATTTTACACTGAATCTAAACTTTCTGTGTACAATCGAAAAAAACTGAATCTCTATCTCTCAGACTTTAATGAATTTATAATTGATTAATGAGGAATTAATTATTAAACACTCTCTATGTAAGCTTCAGAACTTCACACCTCAGTGACCTCACCTTTCTCTCTCCTCTCTCTCCTCTCTCTCCTCTTCTCTCTCTCTGCTTGGCTGTCTCTCTAGCCTCTCTTTTCAAAATGATGAATTTGGGTTATATGGGTAGGTTTATAAAATAATGATTGTGGGTTTTTTTGTGTATTGGAAATTTCAAGAAGCAGATAGTATTTTTTATCTGCAGTCTTCAAAGACAGCAATCAGTCACTCGAGAAACAACAAATTTTCGACAACGACGAGTTTCGAGCTAAGCAGAACACACATCCTTATTTAGGGAGTGGTTTTTTTTTTTTTCTCCTAAGAAAAAGGGTGTCAAGTAAATGGCGATCGAGATTTGAGACACCTCTTTTATGTCATGTTCAAACTCTCATGTTCAATAGCGAACATATCTAACTAGCTGAATAACCAACACAAATACTGACCCCGTCAACGTAACACCAACAATAAGCTAGGGAGTAGTTAGTTTAAGAGTCCAATTTAAAATGTGCATGTATTTTTTTGTGTTTCGTTATTTTTTTCTTTGTGCTACTAATTCTACATGATTTTGACTGATGATATCCCCTTGTGTGTGATTTTCGCTATATGAGTACATGGCCGACGTAAAACTCAAAATTGACATGATATATCGATACATCTTAAGGTATGATACATTTTCTCATTTTCGTCCTTAATTAATGGAAATGGTAAGGTGATAATCTAGCTGTCATCAACGCTTTAATTGGAACGTGGAATACACATTCTGGCAGATACAAAGTCTTTTGAATGATGGTCCGTTGTTTACTATTCAACATTGTGATGAAATTCGAGTCCATCATATTTACGAGTAAACCAGGTAGCGGATTGATTATCAAAGGAAGGACAATAAGGAACATATTCATTTGATGTATCTTGTATTCCTAAATTGCTAACACAGATTTTGTATTATGATCAAATTGGTGTTACCCTCACGAAGATGATTGCCCAATTTTAACAATGCTTACTGTTTTTGGCTAATGAAAATAAATGACGTTATATTGAAAAGTTTTCTGATTTTGAATATCGTCAATTAAAGCAACCAAAATTTGGAGGAGTTTTTCAATTAGGGTCCATAAGATTAACAATGTTAACTTTTATGTTAAATTGATGACATTGTATAACTTAAATAATCTAATTATAATAGTCCATTTTTCTTTTTTTTGACAGGAGAATAGGAGACTTTTATTCATAGAAAAGCCATACGGCATCTACATCGAAAATAACCCTAGAATATACTAAATCAACAGTACCAATAACAAATCTGCTAACAAAACAATTAACTAGAATACCCGAGCGCGACTCCCAACATGCATAGTAACCATGTGCTTCCTTTGATGCTTCATCTTTAACGGAAGTGGAGATCTTCACCGCAAGTACCGTAATTGTTTGCTCACAAAACGTTGTTTGATGACATCGATATTGTGCATATCCGGTCCCCGAATTCATATTACTAGATACTAAATCGCACAATAGGCGAAGAGAGGATCCTACAAAGAGGAAAAATATAAAAATCCCTAATAACTCCACAAAAGGGAGAGAAAATTTATTCCACTTAGAGAGCATAAACTAGAAATCAATGACAAAAAGAGGTGGAAAACATGAATCACAGGCCGGGAATGGCCTAAATCGACCTTCCCGGCCTGAAAATTTATCCTAGTAAGAATTAAGGTTGAGAGAGGAAGAGGAGAGGCAAAAAAAAGAGGCTATGATTTTTGAATGTATTATGATGTTTTAAATCTATTTCTTCAAAATAGGTGTTGTTTTTATAATAGTCCACTTTTCATCACTATAAATTGTGTAACTATATGACTAAAAAAGAAAGTATGGGTAAATACAAGGTATAAATTTACAATTCATTTTTAAAATTGGCAAATTTTAGAAAATTCAAAGTTAAGAAAATTCCGGTTCTTTACCACTTACTAATAATTGGCTAAGTTAAATTAAGTTAGTTAGTGGAGTTCAATTCAGTTTATTTTAGTTCAATGATCTACTTTTTCTTTCACATATTACTATTCAATTCACTTCAGTGAAAAAGAAGACGGTAGAGTTCAAAGAAAGAAAAGAAAAACAAAGAAAGATGACGGTTGTTTCATGAATACGTATGTTCTTTTCACGTTGTCTAATTTGTTTTGAGTTCAGGTCTATTCAATTGAACTTATATCATTTAATGTTTGTTTAGTTTTTAATTTAAGTCAATTTAGTTTAGTTTTGTGCAATTCAAATAAGTCAAGTTCAATAAGACATTTTTTTTTATTGACTTTAAAGAGCACACCTTTAAGGAAATGAGTAAATTTTAGTCAAAATAAGAGTAATAAATAAACACAATAAGGTGGAGGGAAAATTATTTGATTTTCGGGTAGGACTAAAAGTGGAATAGTTGCCTTGCCACTTGCCAAAGGACAAGTCTTGGAGGACTACGTATAGCTTGGATGGTGGACTTGATTTATTAAGAGTTTAAGACAATCAAGGTGGGGTAATGAGAGATAAGAATGAGTGGTCTATGGCCAAAACATGTTCACACTTCACACTGGATTTGGTTCTAGTATTTCCTTTCATTGTCATTATTCCATGTAATTGGATAGAAATGGAATCAACAATACATGCATACACAAAAGTGTGAACAACAAAAGGGGAACGGTAATTATAGAGATACTGATTGGATTACACAATATGTAGGACATATCACACTATTAAGGGCTTGAACTTTGAATTTTTGGTGATCCAAAGACCTAAACTATTTTTTTCAAGGTTTACGGACCTCATTCCACTTTTCAGGCTAAAAAGTGACCGGAAGTTTGTGATGTAACAATTTAAGCTGTAAAAATGTAACATGACCAAATAACCCTTATTTTCTTCAACCAACACACTCCCCTTTCTCCTCTTCAGCCGTCTTCATCTACTCATCTCTTCCCCTCCTCCAAGTCTCCTATCCTCCATGAATACTAGATCAGAGCCCATGATATTATAGCAAAAGAGAAATAAAGTTTGATTAAGAAAAAAGGACCAACAATCATATAATCTCTCTCTCATCCCACATAACATCTTCATCAACCAAAATTGCTTTTTGCTGTAGAAATTTCTAGACGACAAAATTGAACCTACAGCCAAGTTTCCATAAATTTCCAAATGTTGTGCTGGTATGGAGCACAACTATTTACTCACTTCAATTTATGATTATTTACTTTCTCAATCTAGAGACTTCAAGAAATTCTTGCCGACCAGAGCGAATCTGGGTAGTAAACACACACACAAGTTTACGGGTATAATTTGAGTATCTTTAATTTGGTAAGTTGGAGATGCAAATGGAGAACTTTTGACAGATTTGAGAGAAAATATTAATAGGCACTCAGGATTTTGAGGGGAAATTGGGCAACAGTGGTATGGTGAGATAGAGAGAGAAGAGATGGAGTTCAAATTGAGTGATTTTGAAGGGGGTGGTTCTGCATCTTTCGGTTGTGACTTGTGACGCATGGGAGGAACAAGGGTTAAGGGTCTTTTGGGGTTTTTTTTGTTAAATGGGAGGAGAGAGAAAAATAATTCAGTAAAGAATATTTTTTCTTGAAGATTTACAGCTGTTTACTTGCCACATCATCAATTTCGACTGAAAAATGTATGAGGGGTCCTTAAACCTTCAAAACCAAAGTTGAGGTCCTTAGACCACCAAAAACCAAAAGTTCAGGTCTTTTCAGAGGTGTTAATTCCAATATGTAGTATACACAAGAGATGAGAGAGATAAACACAAGACATATTTGTATACTACATATTTGTGTAAGCTTAGCATTTATCTAATTATAGCGATTTTGGGGATGTTAAAATATTGATTTGTCAATTTGAGGTGATTCATTCAATTTGAAGTGATTTAATGCTTATCTTTCATACTTGTTAACAATTGATTTGACACTAGAATGAATTAACCTCTGATTTCATGTTCATACTTGTGGTTGTGATTTGACTCTATGATCCCAAATAGGAAATGTGATATCTATCTGGAAAATGCTTTGTCTATCTATCGGATAATTTATCCGAGTGATGTGGACAAGAAAAATAAGCTTGTACACTAAGATTCAAATAATCTATTTTCAACTTAAAAAATAAAATATTAAAACACAACCAATCACTAGTGCAGACATTGGTCGGGTAGACTATCTGATGGATAAACTAATATTTTTCATATCTATCTCTATTTATGCTCACACATACATAAAATGGACATTGAATTAATTTCATTTATGCCATTACACATGAGAATTGTAAAAAGCTTATTGGATTAGCTTTCTTGTAAATGTTTGCAGACGTGCAATGTTTTATGATCACCCCGAAGAATAATTAACATGCAAAATATTAAAGCATAAGACTATAATTTAGGCCTTAACGTGTAGTATTCTATGATCACCAAAATTAGGGGTGTAAACGAGCCGAGTCGAGTCCGAGCCAGACTCGGTTTGTTTTGGTTTGGCTCGGGCTCGGCTCGAAGCTCGTCGAGCCGGAAAAATCAAAGTTCAGGCTCAATTCGATTTAGGCTCGTGCTTCGGCTCAGTTTGGCTCGGCTCAAAACGTCAGAAAAAATTAATCTATAATAGTTGCAATTGAATTCGACTATAATGATCCCTTGCACGTTCTCATATGAAGAAAAAAAATCTTAAAAAATAAGAAATTTCTAAAAATATTTAATGATTTTATTTGAATAGAGAGGAACTTAACTAAATCGAGCCAACCGAGCTGATCGAGCCGAGCCATGGTGACTCGGGCTCGGCTCGGAAAGCATTCGAGCAGGTTCGGCTCGGAAAGCATTCGAGCAGGTTCGGCTCGGAAAGCATTCGAGCAGGCTCGGGCTCGGGCTCGGGCTCGAGCTCGAGCCGAGCTTTGACCGAGTCGGCTCGACTCAGTTACACCCCTAACCAAAACTTATAGATGAATTAGCTCCTTCATATATTTAGGCCCTGTTCTTTTCGTCGATTCCATGCTGCATTCCATTCTGTTCCGTTCCGTTCCGCATTCTGTACTTCATTTTGTCTCACATTTTTTTGAATTATCCGCGCCGCGCGTTCCGTTCCGTTCCTTTTCTCACCGTCCCGCACCATTCCGTTGAAGAGAACGGGGCCTTTAGTATCAAAGTCAAAGATTAATTCTTTATGTGGAATAGTTCAACACAAAATATGAAAAGAGTTTGTACATCATTCTCCCCTTCAAATCCAATAAGCATTTATGTGAGGGGGTGGATTGAGGGCATTTAATCCTCAAGTATCTGTTTCAGCTTTAGTTGAACTAATTATTTTTCACTAGTACTAGTTGAACATATGTTCGTGTGATACACATGTAACAAGATATATATAGCCAAACGAAAACCAAAGAAGAAGAAGAAGATAAACTTAGTTGGATCATCTTATTACACTATTTGTTGATCAAATATATGACATACACTAGTTTTTTGGGAATGTTAAAAGGCCATTACATTTCTTAATATATGCTACTAAAATTAGTATTCATATCATATAGGAAAATTTCCACTTTAATGCCCTGACGTAGTGCATAATCATTTTTTAGTGACCTGTGTTTTTCATATTTTCACTTTGGTTACCTCAGATATTAGACAAAGTTTCAGTTTGGGTATTTCCGTTAGTCCCGTTAAATTTTATGTTAATTTGGTGATGTGGTCACTACTAGTCTATATCACATTATTCAATGACCAAAATACCCCTGTTAAGTTAGAGTCACCCATGTTCTTCCAAAATCCAATGGCATTTGCATCCACCTCGCTCCATTTGAACCACCCACCACTGTACCAACACCAGCAAACAATCGAACGAACTCCTATTATTCACCACACCACTACCACCAGTCCACAACTCCTAGTTCTTCCCCCATCTCATTCAATTAAATCTTCACAAAACCCTCAACAATGGCACGAATACAACACTCTCACCGTCACCTCCCTTCAACCCGTCACCACCCAGAAAACCGCCAACCTCCGAACCACCTCAACCCAGCGCATCTCCACCGCCCGAAACCACCGCACCACAAAATCGCACCACCACCACGACGTAATCGCACCACCACCATCGTCTCTTTCCATTTTCGCACCTCCAAACCACCACGCCGACCCACCTTCTCATCTTCTCTTGCCACCACCATCTTCACAACTAGCCCGCAATCCCCACAAAACATCACCACCCCTTCGATTTCGACCACGCCCATTTTTCTGTCTCAATCTTCTTTTTTCTTCATTTTATCACACCCACAGCAGAAGACTCGTTTCACTTCCAATTTGGGGTTTTTTTTTGTTAATTTGTGGTCCATTGATGATTGAAAAAAAAGCCCAAATTTTCGATTTAGTTTCATCATTGATTTTGCTTAAATTTGGGTTTTTGGTTATTTGATGGAATCTCTTAAACCATAGCTCTACTTTGAGGTACCAATTGATAGCCATGTCATAAATATGTGTTTACTGTTGGCTTAAGCTTGAAGCCAATATTAAAGAGGATAAGGAATCGGAGTATATTTAGGAGATAAGCTAAATATACATTTAGAATTAGGAGTTATCTAATTATGTAGGATTCCTTTTAGGAATCGGATTCACCTCCTTTCTTTGTATATATATAGATGCTGGTATGTAGCATCATAATTAATTTGTGAGAGATAAAAGAGAGCTTAAGTTTTGAGAGAGTTTCTTAAGCAATAAAGAGAGTAATTCTTTGATCTTTATTTCTCTTAAAACATCATATTGATATCAGAGCTTGCGTAAATCAAGAGATACAAGATGAGCGGTGATGAGAAGAAACCATCAACGTCCGGGCTGAAGAAGGAAGGAGGAGCTTCCTCAATCAAATGTCCGATGCTCAATTCCAGTAATTATACTGTTTGGGCCATTAGGATGAAGACCTTGCTTAAAGTGAATAAGGTATGGGAGGCCATTGAAAAAGGAGAAGATGATGGAGACAGAAACGACTTAGCAACAGCACTGTTGTTCGAATCAATTCCGGAAGCTCTCATTCTGCAGGTCGGAAAACTAGAAACTGCAAAGAAAGTATGGGACGCTATAAAACTACGAAACGTTGGAGCAGATCGTGTCAAAGAAGCGAGACTACAGACGTTAATGGCTGAGTTCGATCGACTTAGGATGAAAGAAACAGAGAAAATTGATGAATTCGTTGGTAAACTAACTGAAATAACGTCAAGAGCAGCAGCGTTAGGAGAAGAAATAGAAGAACCCAAAATAGTTCAGAAATTTCTTAAAAGCCTTCCTCGAAAGAAATATATTCACATGGTAGCTTCACTTGAGCAATTACTGGATCTTAAGAAAACTCCTTTTGAAGATATTATAGGGCGTATTAAAGCAAATGAAGAACGTATTGCTGAAGATGAAGAAGAGACTCGTGAAGACCAAAGCAAACTTATGTTTGTAAAATCAGAAACACAACCAACTCGTGTTTTTGATGGAGAAAATCGAAGTAGAGGACGTGGTTTTTATAGAGGAGGAGGACAAAGTTACAGAGGTAGAGGACGCGGAGGACGTTATAACGGAACTAAAGGTTTGTCCAAAATCGAATGTTTCCGATGTGATAAGTTTGGACACTTCGCATCGAGTTGTCCAGATCGCCTACTCAAGTTACAGGAAGCTCAAGAATTTAATAACTCAGACACACAGGAAGCAGATGAACTTATGATGCATGAGGTTGAAGAAACAAATGAAACAGTGCTGCTTAATGAGAAAAACGTAAAACCAAAGGATTTCGAAACTTCTGCAGATGGAGAAAACGTCTGGTATTTGGATAACGGGGCTAGTAATCATATGACAGGAAATCGAGATTTCTTCCAATTCATTAATACATCCATCACAGGGAAGGTCAGATTTGGGGATGATTCTCGAGTAGACATAAAAGGGAAAGGTTCAATTATGTTTGTCAATAAGTATGGAAAGAAGAGAGTTTTGACCAATGTCTACTTCATCCCGGAACTAAAAAGTAACATTATCAGCCTTGGACAGGCTACGGAATCAGGCTGCAAAGTTAGGATGAAGGTAGATTATCTTACTTTACACGACAAAGAAGGAAACTTGATCACAAGAGCTAGCAGATCGAAGAATCGACTATACAAAGTGATCTTAGAAAGTATTGATACAAGGTGCTTTCAACTCATAACCACAAGTGATTCAAGCAAATGGCATGCTAGATTAGGACATATTGGAGTAGAATCAATGAAATCAATGGTAAAGAAGGAACTAGTGGTCGGGATCCCTGAAATCGTAATTGGAAAAGAAATATGTACTTCGTGTCTGCTGGGAAAACAAACGAGAGGATCATTCCCACAAGTTGCCAAATATCGTGCTTCTCAAGTGCTTGAACTTATACATGGATATCTTTGTGGACCTATTACACCTCCTACACCGGCGAGAAACAGATATATATTTGTTTTAATAGATGACTATTCCCGCTATATGTGGACAATCCTATTAAAGGAAAAGGGAGAAGCATTCGACAAGTTCAAAAAATTCAAGACACTAGTCGAACAAGAGACTGGAGCTGCTATCAAATGTTTTCGTACAGATAGAGGTGGTGAGTTTACATCTTTAGAATTTCAGAATTTCTGTGAAAAATCTGGGGTAAAAAGGCACTTAACAGCTCCATATTCACCTCAACAAAATGGAGTGGTAGAGAGGCGAAATAGGACATTGTTGGAGATGACAAGAAGCACTCTAAAACACATGAACATACCAAATTACTTGTGGGGAGAAGCGGTGAGACACTCCACCTATCTAATCAATCGAGTTGCATCAAGAGCTTTAGCAAAACAAACTCCATATGAAGCGTTTAAGAAGAGGAAGCCTAATGTTAAGCATTTGAGAATTTTTGGATGTATCGGTTTTGCTAAAACAGAAGCACAGCATCTTACAAAACTAGATGATAGATCAAAGAAGTTAGTACACCTTGGAACCGAACCAGGAACAAAGGCATACAGGATGTTTGATCCAACTAATCAGAAGATAATCGTTAGTCGTGATGTTGTGTTTGATGAGTCAAGAGGCTGGGATTGGAATCAATAGAATAAAACAACCAACGAAACCGAAGATTTTAGTATAGAACTTGGAGAATTCGGTAATCACGGAGTCGATATCAGTACCAATGCAGAAAATAATTCTGTTTTATCGAACTCAGATTTTGGAAGCTCTGGTTTGACAGCAACGGAAAACAGAGGAAATACAGAGCACAACAATAATGAAGGCAACATCCAAAATCCAGAAAAAGATTACATTACCATAGAAACAGATAACGAAGAAGATGATGAAGCTACAAAAGAAAATCAAGATCATCTGATTCCAAGAAGAACACAACGATTAAGCGTTAAACCAAATTACCTCAATGACTACGTAATGATGGCAGAAGAAGAAGGTGAGTATCCATCGCTATGCTTAAATGAAGAACCACGTAACTTCTCTGAAGCTAAAGAATCGAAGGCTTGGCTGATAGCATGCGAAGATGAAATCCGATCAATAACAAAGAACCAAACCTGGAACCTCGAAGATGCCCCGCTAGGAATTAAACCAATTGGTTTAAAATGGGTGTTCAAACTAAAGAGAAACTCAGATGGTAGCATCAACAAATACAAAGCAAGACTCGTCGCCAAGGGATATGTGCAAAAACATGGAATAGATTATGAGGAAGTATTTGCGCCTGTGGGTCGAATTGAGACAATTCGCCTTCTTATTAATCTTGCAGCTTCTAATGGATGGGAAATACATCATCTTGATGTCAAAACAGCATTCCTTCATGGAGAACTAAAGGAGACAGTTTATGTTACACAACCGGAAGGTTTCGAAGTAAAAGGATGCAAAGGCAAAGTTTACAAACTCAAGAAAGTATTGTATGGATTAAAACAAGCTCCAAGAGCTTGGAATGACAAGTTAAATCAAATACTTCGAGATCTTCAGTTTAAAAGGTGTTCCAAAGAACCATTAGTTTATCGAAGAGAAGGAAAGCAAGAAATCCTGCTTGTTGCAGTATATGTTGATGACTTATTTGTTACGGGATCGAGCTTGGAGGTTATCATTGAGTTCAAGAAAGAGATGGAATCCAAATTTGAGATGAGCGACCTCGGCAAGTTATCTTTCTATTTAGGAATGGAGATATGTCAAGACAAGGAAGGAATTACGGTAAAACAAAAACGCTATGCGTTAAAAATCTTAGAAGAAGCTGGAATGAAGGAATGCAACTTGATGCATACACCTATGGAAGCTGGAGTTAAACTATCTAAAGGGCTAGAAGAAAAGGATATTGATGCGACAAGTTATAGAAAGATCATTGGGTGTCTTCGTTATTTACTTCACACAAGACCAGATTTATCTTATTGTGTAGGAGTACTAAGTCGTTATATACAAAAACCGAAGCAATCCCATGGAGTAGCATTGGAGTGATGTCTAAGGTATTTACGAGGTACTGTTGATTTCGGATTGGAGTTTAAACAAGCTGGATCAGAAGCAACAAGCCTAGTTGGTTATAGCGATAGTAGCCATAATGTGGATCCGGACGATGGAAAAAGCACCACAGGACATGTGTTTTATCTTGGCGGAAGTCCAATATCTTGGTGTTCACAAAAGCAAGAAACTGTAGCGTTATCATCTTGCGAAGCTGAATTTATGGCGGGCACAGAGGCAGCAAAACAAGCTATTTGGCTTCAAGATTTACTTGGTGAAATCACTGGAAAGATATGTAAAAGGGTTATCATTCGAATTGATAATCAATCTGCAATCGCTCTCACTAAAAACCCGGTTTTCCATGGTAGAAGCAAACACATACATACGAGGTATCATTTTATCAGAGAATGTGTTGAGAAAGGATTAATAGAAGTAGAACATGTTCCGGGAAATGAGCAAAAGGCAGACATTCTAACAAAGGCTCTTGGAAGACTCAAATTCAAGGAGATGAGGGACCTTATGGGTACGAAGGATTTAGCTTGAGAATGACTTCAAGCTTAGGAGGGTGAATGTTGGCTTAAGCTTGAAGCCAATATTAAAGAGGATAAGGAATCGGAGTATATTTAGGAGATAAGCTAAATATACATTTAGAATTAGGAGTTATCTAATTATGTAGGATTCCTTTTAGGAATCGGATTCACCTCCTTTCTTTGTATATATATAGATGCTGGTATGTAGCATCATAATTAATTTGTGAGAGATAAAAGAGAGCTTAAGTTTTGAGAGAGTTTCTTAAGCAATAAAGAGAGTAATTCTTTGATCTTTATTTCTCTTAAAACATCATTTACATAGCTCTAGTTTCATTATTGATATTGCTTTGATGTGGGTTTTCACATGTATGGATTTCTTGAACCGAACATTGACGTGCTTAGGTAAAGGGAAACAATGGAACCCAAGAATGTGCCAGAAATTTAAGGGTTTTAAGCTCGTGGTGGTGGTGAGGAGGTTGGTGGTGGATGAGAGAGAAAACATGATGGTGGTGGTAGGGATGGGGGACCAGAGGAGAGAGAAAGGAGAAAGATGGGATGAGAAGAGAAATTACCAATTACCCCTTAAAGAAAATTAAAACGCCTTGTTTGTCCCATTTTTTAACGGAAATATTAATGGAGGTGACGGAAAATAGTAAAGTGAAACAAATCAAATTAACTCAGGTAACCAAAGTGGATATTCAGAAAAAAAAAAAATCAAAGTAAAAATATAAAAAACACAGATCACTAAAAAATGATTATGCAATACGTCAAGTTATCAAAGTGGAAATTTTCCTATCATATATATCATATTCAAAATCTTTAAGCGTTTAACTCTTGCCTTTTTATATCATTCATTGAAGTATAATAGTCATTCACAATAGTCTATACTAAAGTATTAGTCTTTTAATGAAAATACATTAAGTGCTCAATGACTTTGGGTTTGTCAATTCTTCCTTATTCCTAATTTGATTCATTGAATATTCTTAGTTCATCAAAGTATACACACATACATAGTACAGTACATTGTACAATGTAAAAAGTAATTTTTGAAATTTCATGGAATACACTAAATAGTTATATGTCATGAAATTCATAGTGTGACATAATCTGTGCTAACATAGCATGCCCCGTATTCTTGCAACAATGCACACAGCACAAATGCAATTAAAAATATATGTTAAATTTTTTTTTGGTTAGACCAAAAAGTTTACCCTAAGACTAATTCTGCTCGCACCGGATCGGCCCATGAAGGGGTAAAGTGCTTCCACTAAGTAGTTTTTCCATCCATAAGATTCGAACCCTCGACCTTGCTTAAGGGATGAGAATGCCGAACCACTCACACCAACCACTTATTGGTAAAATATATGTTAAATTAGAGTGATTGTTTCACCCAAAATGATAGGTAAAGTGGTTAATTATGATTTATGACTAAAACTACGTGACATTTTTCATTTTTCTTTCTTTTTTCTTTCTAATATATACATTACTTAGTTTAGTTATGATGTTCATGTTCATGACTAAAGGAACAATTGTATATTTACAAATAAACTTTAATATTTGTGAGGGTTAGTGTATCTCATATATTGGGTGAATATGGCTCTCCTTCTTTGAAAGCACACTATTTATTTCGGTTTTTCGTTGTTCGTTTGGTATTGCTGATGATTTAACTTCTTTAGAAGTCTGTCTATAATATCGCATTTGTACATTCATCTAGGTTACATGAGATGAGGTCTTTCCAAAAAAGTAATATAGTATGAAAAATGGTGAATAAGAAAAGATCAAGGATTTGCGAATCTACTCGTTTAATAGCTTTATCATTGGAATATTGTCTGAGGTTTTAGAGTTGCTTCTTGTTAATTTTGATCTCTTAAATCTCGTATGACTTTGATAAGCCAACACAACATTCTGTATGCATCTTGTTTGGGAGATAACACGTGCTCATGGTTTGACCACTAATTGATTGGGCAAAAAGGCCAATGAGATTTTGATTTAATTATTAAAATTGAGACCTTAAAATAAATACATTAGACTAGGAAATAACCCGTACTCAATACCCGAGAAACCTAAGTGCTCAAATTAGTGTAATTGGGATAGTCACCTGTAATCAGTGGTGCTAGTAATAGTATTTTTATTATCGGGACATTTGAGATTCTTTGTAATATTTAGAGTTACCTATATATAGTGTAGTACTTATATAGAAACACCCAAAAAGTGAAACTTAATTATCTGTCTGATCCATTAGAAGTCGTATCAGAATTAATGAGATATAGTAAAAATAAGATAAATAAATAAATTTATTTCATCTTTATCCATTTAAATCTTAATATTTAAGTTTTCTCATTCTTGTCTTATCTATTATTCATTCCTGTCCTATTATTAATTCATACTTATCCTTAGTTTTCCTTCCTAGAATGTTTGGGTATAAAAGCACATAGAGCATTAGTAGTAGTCTTGTATTTGCTGGGACTAGCAGAGAGCAAGAAATGGGAAGTAAATGGAATTGTGGAAAGCTAAAGACAAACCAAAGAAGTAGCATGGGAAGAAAAGAAAGGAGAACAAGGAAAACAATGTAGTATTAAAATAAGTGTAATATACGGTCAGTTTAAGCATAACTAAAGGATGTTCGGTGAAATAAGTGTAATATACGGTCAGTTTAAGCATAACTAAAGGATGTTCGGTGGACTACCTTAGTGTACACGCATTAAAGGTCTTTTCTTAGTATCCGTTTTAAATATAAAAATTATGATTTTATATACATATATTATTTGAGAACTACCTACATAAACCTTATTTTTGTGTGACAGTTAACTAGCATGTTTGAATGAAAGGGATATATAAACTCCTATTTGTGTGGTATATAAAATAACTTATGAGATTTACGTGAAAAGAAGAGTTGAACTAAGTGGATGCTCTTGAGCCATATAAGTTTATGCAAGTGAAGGTTATTATAAAGACTACGTACGTACGGGATGGGACCCTTAGCCAGCCCAGTTTAAACACTTGTTACAAAGGCAACTCAAGGAGATTCGGCCTCCGGTTGTACTTTGGACTTTTGTCCAATAATGGGGCTTCAGTCCAATAATGGGATTTCGGTCCACTAATGGGACTTCGGTCCACTAATGGGACTTCGGTCCACCAACGATGATCCGATCTTGCATAAATGGACTATGATCAAGGAAACGTACTTGTGTATTTTTTAGTAAGAGATTTTCAAATATTATTTTTGGGGTGCTAAGAGAATACTCAGCTCTGTTGCTGATTTTATGAAATGTTTACGTGTGTGTGTGTGTGTGTGTGTGTCCATTTTTCTTCAATGGTGGGCCTATAATGAACCTGTAGGAAATTCGGGGGAGTAGATTGGAATATGTTTTACAGGTTGATGGGTTGTGAAGATCCACTGGCGAGTTGATTTAGAGCTTCCAAGAAGTGGACCAATTCGCTTAATTTATTTACAGTTGGGGGATCGATGACTCTAGAAGTGAGGATTCAGTATACTAGTTTGTAATAGGAGGTTATTAAGTTGGCCGATTAGAGTTTGTAATCAGATTGATTTATCAATAAAAATAGTTTAATTATTCCTCTAGTTTGTCGAGCCTCTACCCTAAAATGGTTAGTTTAAGTCGCCTTGTATTTCCCTAACGGGAGATACGACGGTAATGCCAATTTCGTTAATCTCGCTTTCGATGCCTAATTCTGATTAATTAGTCTAAGCAGACACCTGATTATGCTGGGGCGTTACAGGATCATGGAGGTGTTCCCGTAGTACCTTGGGCTGTTCTTTCACCAGTAGAAGGTCCTCTTTTGTATGGTTTTGGTTTCTTGTCGGGTAATGGTTTGATTGGTCCTAATCTTCCTGCAGATAGCTCAAGTTCTAGCTCTAGTTCTGGTTTAAGTTGGAATGTTAGCACCGATTCGGATTACAGATGCAAGAGAAGGAATTCTAGAAGCCCTAGTGATGGAAGTGATAGTGGTGATGATGAAAGTAGTTGGATGGATCTCCTAAGTTGTAATTAGATTTCTGTGACTGAATATACTGCTAAGTTTAATGAATTGTCGAGGTTTGCAGGACATTTGGTTATGGATGATCAGGAGAGAATGGAAGGTTTGAGGATGGTTTGAATTGGTAGTTACAGGAGTTAGTGGCATGTTCTTCATCTACTTTTCAGGAAGCGTATGATAGAGCTATCAACATGGAGAGGATATTTGATAAGAGAAATGCAATACTTGGGAAGAGAGCAAGAGATGATAGACGTGAGACTTCTTTTGGACCAAGGAAGTTTAGAAATGATGGTGCTTCGAGTATGTCTACTCAGTTTCGATCTAATAATAATAATGGTGGTAATCAGATGAGATTTAATGGTCCGCAGTTTAATGTGAAAAGAGGCAATATTTGTGATAGGTGTGGTAGATCTCACCCAGGGAGAAATTATTCTGGAGGCTTGATTATTTGTTATATTTGTCAGAAACCTGGTCATAAAGCTATTGAGTGTAGGAGTAGTGGACAAGTTAGAGCAACTGGGAGTTTTGTTGGAAACTTTAGTAATCAAACCTGTACTTCTCAGCCTACTGTGAATCTTAATCGTAATTTTTCAGCTGTGAGTTCTGTGCCTAAACCTGCACCTACTGTTCCAGTTAGTCAAGCTGCAAGCGCTGTAGTTACTAATAATGGTAATCAAGGTCGGACCTTTGTTATGAATCGTGCTAAAGCTGAAAGTGATCCTAATGTTGTGACTAGTATTTTTCATGTTCATTCATTTCCTGCTTTTGTTCTGTTTGATTCAGGTGCTTCGAATTCATTTGTATCCACTGCATTTGTCACTAAGCACAAGTTAGAACCCACTACTATGCACGATATTGACATCACTACACCTGATGGTACCAAAGTTTCTTGCAAGTACTTACATGAGAATTGTCCTATCACGATCCTTAATGTTGATTTGCCTGGAGATTTGATTCAGTTTGATCTTAGTGATTTCGATGTTATTTTGGAATGGACTGGCTTAGTAAATATCATGCGCGTGTAGAGTGTTCTTTGCGGAAAGTGTCAATTTAGGTTCCAAATGGAGGTAGAATTTCTTATAAAGGTATTGTGACTAAACCGAGAGTTAAGATTGTGTCTGCAATGAATATTTCGACTCAGATAAGGAAAGGTTACCCAGTTTATTTATGCCTTGTAAGTGATAATACGCCAAAGTCGAATGAGTTGGATAAGATACCTGTTGTTTGTGAGTTCCTTGATGTATTTCCAGATGAGATACCAGGTATGCCGCCTAGAAGAGCTATTGATTTTACTATAGACTTAGTTTCTGGTACAACACTTATTTCTAAGGCACCTTATCGTATGGCACCAGCAGAGATGAAAGAATTGAAAACTTAAGAGGATTTGCTGGAGAAAGGATATATTAGACCTAGTGTTTCCCCTTGGGGCGCTCCAGTGCTATTTGTAATTATGAGTTCAAAAATATTTACATTTGCTATCATGCCTTGAAGCAAGGTTTTATAGATGGATGTAGACCCTTTATTTCATTGCATGGTTTTTGGTTAAAGGGTCCATATGGGGGTCAACTATTAACTGCCGTCGGAAGGGATGAGAACAATCAAATGTATCCAATTGCATGGGCGGTTATGGAAGTAGAAGACACTGAAACTTGGACATGGTTTTTAAGACTTTTGTCTCTTGACTTGGGGTTAGATGAGGGCCCAGACGACATTATAATGTCTGATCAACAAAAGGGTTTGTTGAAAGCAGTAGCAAATGTATTGCTCTTTGCTGAACAACGGTGTTGTGCACGACATGCTTATGCTAATTTCAGGAATGTTTTTGGTGGAGGGCACGAGTATAGGAGATGCTTTTGGAAGGTTGCAAAGAGTACTACACTGAACCAGTTTGATGAGAATGTGGAAGAATTCAAAGCAATATCTATAGCTGCCTCTCAAAATGTAGTAAACAGAAATCCTAAAAGATGGTCCAGAGCTTTTTATAGTGACTATGGCAGTTGTGATAACATTGACAATAATATGTGTGAAGCCTTCAACTCTTGCATTCTACCTCATAGACACTTGCATATCATCACTATGCTAGATAACATAAGAGAAGACATTATGAAGAGACACCAGCAAAAGAGAGTTTTGATTGCAGTAAAGGATCTCATCATTTGTCTAAGGATTCAAGCTAAGTTAGAGAAGGCTTCCCTTATGTGTAGGGGCTGGACCGCTACATGGGATGGGAACTTTATGTATGGTGTTAGATATGGGGCAGGGCAGGAGAAGTATGTGGTTGATTTGGTGAATAAAGAATGCAATTGTAGGGTATGACATCTTAGAGGCATTCCATGTCATCATGCAGTAGCTGCAATTTGGTTCAATGGAGAGCAACCTGAGCAATATGTTGCTGATTGGTTTCACAAGCACACATACATGAAATGTTATGGGCATTGTGTGGAGCCACTCAATGGACCCTATGAGTGACCAAAGGTTGAAATGGAACCTTTTTAAGGGGTTTTTTTTTGTTGGTGTGTGTCCTGCAGGTCAGAGGGTTGAGTGAGGGAGATTTGTTGATTTGTGTTGGTGTGAGTTGGATGCAGGGGAGATTGTATAGAAAAAACAGAGGAAGCAAGACTTTTCAAAGGTCAAGAAATAGTGGCCACGTTTTTTAAAATTCATTTCCTTTTCTTTTGCCATAAAAAAACATTATAGCTACTTTGTGTACTTTTATGAATGTCCCTAATGTTTAGTTGATAGAAACTCTGACGGAAAGGTGATAGAGGGACTAAACCCCCCAAAAAATAATACAAGGACTAAAAACATCGTATATGTAAATTTTAGGGACATATAATGCTCTTAGTTTACTATTTTATAGACGAGCTATGAGTATAAAACACTCTCATACTCATCTACTGAAGTAGATGAGCTTGGAGCTCAAAGCTCTCTCTTTAGCTCATGTGTTTAGCTTCTTTTCCGACTCTACTCCACTGAAGTTAGCTCTCATGTAATTATTATTATTATTATTATTATTATTATTATTATTATTATTATTATTATTATTATTATTATTATTATTATTATTATTATTATTATTATTATTTTATTTTTTTTTTGATAAAATGTGAGTAGATTTGTATTACCAAAAATATAGTGGGGGTACAGACTTCCTATTTACAGACTCAGACAAATCTCAGAGAATTATAGAGAAATAGAAACACCAAAAAACATATATGTTTTACACTCAAAACAGATAACACAGATAAAGAAAACAGGGGGAAAACAAGCTCATAGCTGTAGCTAGAGTAGGCTAACAACTTTTTTCCTTGCACCAAATTCAGGGTAAATCTGCATTCTGCAACACCACTTCCTGTTCAGGGGGAGTATCTTTGATTTTCTCAATCGTGCTAAGTTGCACCTTCATCTCAAACTGGAAATGCCTTGCTGTGGCCTTGATATCTGGAATGATATCTCTGAAAATAACAGAGTTTTTGCATCTCCAAATGTGATATATACCTGCTGTGAACATGGCTTTATTGATATTTCTAATAGTTGTTTTACCAGCTAGATACTTCTTACCCCATCTTTCTACATCAGGCCATGGGGAGGGAGGTACTAGTATCCCAACAAACTGGCAAAACTCATCCCAAATGTGTCTGGCCACCAAGCAGTTGAAGAAGAGGTGTTCATGATCTTCTGCTTCAGATTTACACAGAGAGCAGATAGGGTCAACATGCATCCCACGCCTAAGCAATCTGTCTTTCGTTAATAATGTTCTATGACAAAAGAGCCAGGAGATGAAACTATGCTTGGGGAGGCAATTTCTACCCCAAATCAGTCTGGTCCAAGCTTTCTCTTCTGAATGTGGAGCCAGAATCTCATGTGCTCCTTTACAAGAGAACGGAGGAGGGCCACCAATCCAATGTAACTCGTCATTTGTAACAACAACGCACTTAATAGCTTCTAGTCTCAGCTTTAACAGTTTCCTGAAAGCCCATAACTGAGTATATGAGACAGTGAGATCCCAAATAGAAGTATTCTGCATGCACCTCTCATGCACCCACTTGACCCATAATACATCTTCTTTGAGAGCCACACACCATAACAACGTTAGGATTAAAGCAATATTCAGTAAAAATATATCCTTGAGTCCCAAGCCACCAAAACCCCTTGGCAGGCATACATCCTTCCATGTTACAAGTGCAGATTTGTTATTTGATTCATTGCCTCCCCAAAGAAACTTTCGGCAAAGACTCTCCATACTAGTAATCACCTTTTTGGGTAGAATAAAAATAGCACCCCAGAAATTTGTCAAACTGTAGAGTACAGTTTTGATGAGTTGAGTTCTAGCAGCATAAGTGAGGTGCTTGCTGGCCCATCCCTGAATCTTTTCTGTAATCTTCTCAATTAATACTGACAATCAGCAACCTTCAGGTTCTTTGATGTCAAGGGAACACCAAGATACCTGACTGGAAGGGAGCCTTCAATCATGTTGAGAGACTGCAGAATTTGTTGCCTAGTTTCCAAGTTTACTCCACCCATAAAAACTTCACACTTATGTAGATTTGCTTCCAAACCTGAAGCTCTTGAAAATTCACTAAAAGCTGAAAACATACTTGCTGTGGCTGCAGTAGTCCCTTTGCAAAAGAGGAATAAATCATCTGCATAGCAGATGTTAGTGACATTGAGTTTCTTACACAAAGGATGGTGTCTGAATTGTACCTCATGCTGTAACAAACTGAGCCTCCTGTACAAGACCTCCGTTACAATAACAAAAATATAAGGAGATAAAGGATCACCCTGTCTGAGACCCCTCTTGCCCTCAAAATAGCCAGTAAGCTCTCCATTCACAACCAGAGAGAAAGATGGGGTAGTGACACACATAGTAACCCAGTGAATAAATTTGGAAGGAAAACCAAGCTTACACATAGAATCAAGCACAAAAGACCATTCAATAGAATCATATGCCTTTTTTAAATCCACATTGATAGCCACTCTGGGACTGATCTGCCTTCTGTCATAGTGAGCCAAGAGTTCCTGAGCCAACAATATGTTATGGATAATAGAGCGGCTCTGAACAAAAGCCCCCTGCTGCAAACCCACCACTTCATGAAGAATATGACTCAGTCTATTAGATAAAACATTAGAGCTGCATTTGTATAAAACATTGCAACATGAGATAAGACGGAAGTCAAAAGCATAAATAGGATTAGGACCTTGGGGATGAGAGAGATGGCAGTAGAATTAAGTTGCTTAAGCATCTTTCCAGTGGGGAGACAGTCATGAACAACAGCAATAACCTCCTTGCCAACAACCTCCCAAGCCTGCTTGTAGAACTCAGCACCATAGCCATCAGGCCTAGGGGCTTTTTCACTTCCAATCTGAAACATAGCCTTCTTTATTTCCTGATCAGTAATTCTACCACAAAGATTTATACAGCTAGACTCAGATACCATAGAACCATTGGCATAAACTTCAGCAGTCAGTGGATGTACAATATTTGAGCTACCAAGCAATCCCTTGTAAAAACTCACAAGTTCATTTTTGATATCAACTGTATCAGTGAGCTTTATACCATTCACATCATACAACATCATCACCAAATTCTGTTGTTTCCTCTTCCTAATGCAAGCATGGAAATAGGATGTGTTTTGATCTTCAACCTTGAGCCATAGAACCCTAGATTTCTGTTTCAGGTACATAGCTTCATATTTGATAAACTTCCTAAACAGCAAAAATTGGGATCTTTCTGCCTGCATCAGATGGATATCTGAAGAGTTAGTCTGCAATTGCACTTGCTTGCAGCTCCTCGAATTTCTCCTTTGCATTTTTAGCCCTCCCTGCCATGCCACTAAATCTCTCCTTGTGAAGGCTCCTGAGAACAGTCTTCAGTCTTTTCAATTTTTTACATATACAGAACATTTTAGTGCCAGCAACAACACCTCTCCAAGAATTATCAACAATGGCCAGGAAATTTTTTTTAGCAGCCCAGAAATTAAAGAACTTAAAAGAACTTTTAATTTTGCTGCATTTATGAAGATAAACAATTGCAGGACTATGATCAGAAATCCCCTCAGGCAGGAAATCTATATAGCTATCAGCAAATAAAGAGCCCCAATCCCCATTGATCATTACTCTATCCAGTTTCTTGTACACCCTTTCAGATTGCATGTGCTTATCATTTCAGGTAAACAACACACCAACAGATCTCAAATCAAGTAGATCAGTACTAGCAGATAGAGTTTGCAACTCAATAGATCATTGGAGCATATAGGATTCCCATTCATTTTCTCATTGGAGCATATAAGATTATTATTATTATTATTATTATTATTATTATTATTATTATTATTATTATTATTATTATTATTATTGTCATAATTATTATTAAACACTCAAAAATATAAAATTTTCAGTTTATCCCAACTTCTCCCAGTTTTCCTCAATTTTGTCAAGTTTGATCCAGGTTTTCACCAGTTTCTCTCCCAATTATCAATTAAACATACCAGTTTTCACCAATTTTGTTCAATTTCTCCTAATTACGGGTCACCAGTACCAAGTTAAAAAGAATGAGCCCATAATCTTGAGGTTGTAACACCTTAACGAGTGTAATGTGTGTTTCAACTTTGATAATAACATCTTTGCGCTTGGGGCAATGACGCAGCTAGTGAGGTAATAACCGAGGCGCGTCAATTGCTGGTTGAAAACTATTTCCAAACCCCCTCTTCGGCCAGGGCTTAACCCTGGCCGTCAAGAATTTCTGGAAGGGCTCCCTTTTTAAGGGTAAGGCCCTAAAATTTAATAAAAAAAAAATTAAAAAAAAAAAAACTTTGATAACAACGGTCGCTCATACACATTAATTAATTAATTATCATTAAGCGCGCGTCCTAAGTTTTTCTCCCTCCTCCTTTCCCTTTGGTTTTTCAATATAGTCATGTTTGGGTTCATTTTGGGTTTTTGTACTACACCTCCAAATATGTGTTATTGTATGTCCATTATTTGAGCTGATTAAGCTAGATGATATTGGTGTTTATTCCTGAATATTGTAAATGTGTAATGAATTTCAGTTGGATTTTTGCAACTTAAGCTTAAATGTTTTTGATTTACCTAAAACAGAGTTCAATAATCAATATTAAATCGTTCATGTTCGACAATTCTGGACACGATTTAGCAAAACTTTGAGTTAGTATTCTGTGTGCTTGCTGTTTCTATAGTTTGTTGATGGCCATGATGGTGCAGCTTGCTGTTGTAGTTGGTTGTGGTTTTGCAGCTTGATGGGTTTGCTGTTGGATGCTATTTTGACTTTCTTAACTCATAATTTCAGCAATAATTTGTATGATGTTCACAATAATTTTTCTATTCAACTGTGGCATATTGTGTGCTTTTCTGGTTTTTGCGTGATTTTGTAGTGGAGGTTGGACATGTGAAGTGTGGTTTGGAGAATGTGGGGTATATCTTATTCCAAATTTTGAAAAATTTGGTGACTTATAGTGCATTAAGGGTATCTTTGAAGAATTTTTGGGTTGACCGTTGCTACACTCGTCCCCCTCAGTGATAACGCATTGTTTGTGGTGTACTTCTATTTGACTTTGTCTAGTAGACTGACACTTTTGTTTTGAAACCAATTATCACATATTTATGCCAATTAGGATACATCTCTGACCATCCCTCAAAAACCTTTCCTTGTACACCTCCAGCGCCCTCTTTATTGCTGTTGTTGGAAAATTATTGGCTTATCCCCCACCAAAAAGAATGACAGAGATAATTGTTTCTTAATTTTTTGATTGTGCTGTTCCTTTATGCCCATGTTTGGGTTCATTTTGGGTTTTTGTATTACACCTCCAAATATGTGTTATTATATGCGTTAATTTGGTGTCCATTATTTGAGCTGGTTAAGCTAGATGATATTGGTGTTTATTCCTGAATATTGTAAATCTAATATATATATATATATATATATATATATATATATATATATATATATATATATATATATATATATATATATATATATATATATATATATATATATATATATATATATATATATATATATATATATATATATATATATATATATATATATATATATATATATTTGGGTAAGAGCGCCGGTAATGTGACAAGTGTCACATTTTAATTGGTCATTTGTTGTTTTTTCTTTTCTCTTTTTTTGTTTAATTATTGTCACTAATGATTTGTCATAAATAAATATTGTATAATAATTGCTAGAAATTGTTCATATTTCTTATTTTTCTTAGAAATTGAATAAAATTAATACAATCTAAAATGACATAAATGTAATATTTTAATGACATTGATTTGACAATTAGTTAAATTCTATATTTTATTCAAGAAAATAATAAAAACTGGAATTAAATATATTTATAAAAGAAGTGTTATATTATTTTTGTGTTATGTAGTTGTGGTTATAAGCATAGGTAATTACAAGTGTAACATTTTGATAAATTATTATTATTTTATTCTTTTTTTTAGATGATGAGCCGTCACAAATTATTTTCTCATCGAAAGAAGGTTAATCTTTCAACTTCTTATTAGCAAAACACACATTAAGGGACAATGGGATCAAACCGGTTGTTGAGTAATAACAAAAATTATATTAGTTGGTATAAGCGTCGGTAACATTAAAAAAATACTAATCTTTCGTGGGGATAAAAGTCGCTAATATGAGAAGGTAAACATGTTTTAATTTATTTTTTTTATATTTGAGGTCATTAACATGACATGTGACTAAAATTTGCAAAGATATGAGCAAATAAAGTGACAATGATCACATTTAAAGTGATAGTTTAGTAAGTCATATGTTTTTTGATTGGAAGCTCCTTCTAATATGCATTTGTTTTTTTTTTTTGATAAATACTTCTAATATACATTTGTATTATTTACAAAAAAATTATTTAAATTTATTAAAAATATGGTGATAAAAGGATAGATCATGCGTAGTTGTGAGTATAAGTGCATGTAACTACAAATATCACATCTTCATAAGCTATTTTAATATTGTTTTTAGTCTACTTATTGATATTATTAAGTTATACTATATGATGTATAATTGCAAGTTAACTGACAAGTGATAGATATTATTTTATGTTTTAGTTGGAGAATGGTGATTGGTGTGTGTAACATTTCGACCAATTTCTATTTTTCATTATTCTTTTTGTACTTATGTATAATTTTAAAAAAAATCAAAAACTTTTTTGAACATAAATGGGTCACCCGTGCGTAGCACGGGTAAAGTCCTAGTGTGTAATGAATTTCAGTTGGATTTTTGCAACTTAAGCTTAAATGATATTGATTTACCTAAAACAGAGTTCAATTATCAATATTAAATTGTTCATGTTCGACAAATCTGGACACGACTAAGCAAAACTTTGAGTTAATAGCACGGGTAAAGTCCTAGTGTGTAATGAATTTCAGTTGGATTTTTGCAACTTAAGCTTAAATGATATTGATTTACCTAAAATAGAGTTCAATTATCAATATTAAATTGTTCATGTTCGACAATTCTGGACACGACTAAGCAAAACTTTGAGTTAATAGCACGGGTAAAGTCCTAGTGTGTAATGAATTTTAGTTGGATTTTTGCAACTTAAGCTTAAATGATATTGATTTACCTAAAACAGAGTTCAATTATCAATATTAAATTGTTCATGTTCGACAATTCTGGACACGACTAAGCAAAACTTTGAGTTAATAGCACGGGTAAAGTCCTAGTGTGTAATGAATTTCAGTTGGATTTTTGCAACTTAAGCTTAAATGATATTGATTTACCTAAAACAGAGTTCAATTATCAATATTAAATCAATATTTCATGTTCGACAATTCTGGACACGATTAAGCAAAACTTTGAGTTAATAGGCCTGTTTGGTTGATATTTGATTTGCACAATATAGACAACTTTTATGGTATTATATTTGAGGGAATGATGGCTCAAGTTCTATGATAATTCACAGTAGGTAGTTTATAAGCAATATGGATGCTTCCTATTTACAGTAAGCTGCGGCTTGCTGTTGGCAACTGTGTCGCTGTTTGCTGCTTGCCGCTTATTGTTGCTGTGATGGCCGTGGTGTAGCTTCTTTTTGTAGTTGGTTGTGGTTTGCAGCTTGATGGGTTTGTTATTTTGTTTTTTGTTCGAAATGTTAATTGTTGATCGGAATTGTTTGAATTTCGTAGAATTAGGGTTTCAAGGTTTACTTCTCGATTTTTGTTTGACATTGATGAATTTGTTATATTTTTGCTTGTTTGCGTGATAATTTAGGGTATATAGTTGCGAATGTGCGTGTTTCTCTCAGGTGCATTGTTATATTTGTGTGTTGTTCAACTGATGCTAAATTTTCTCTCTTTGGATGATAAAAGTCGTAGGTATGTCTTCTGATTTTATAAGCGATGAGCATGTTCGGTCCCGCGATCGGCTGAAGTCGAGTGTATATAGGGTGACTGTGTTTTCAAAAATGTATATGACTGGTGGTGGAGGAGTATGCATCCATCCGGATGGACTGATTTTAAGTGTGGCTCACCTTTTTCTCGATAAAGATGAGTTAAAAAATATGGGTTATTCTGATAAATATTATATCAATGTTACAACTAGTTTGGGTGACGACCCTCACACAGCTTGGAGGGTAAAGCACAGTAGGCGTTTTGATTTGTGCTTAATTTGGGTGAACAAGTTGCACAAACTCGAGAAATTTTCCATTTGTTGATCTGAGTGAAAGTGAGAATTTCTCTGCAAAAGAGGCAGAATTTGTGTTTTCATATCTTCATGGAGACAATATCCCGTATTCTTTGTTTTATGATAGAGTGGCTTATCCGTTACCTATCCTTACCAAAGCTGATTTCCCTCGCATTGGTGGCCCGAAGGATCATTCCCTCGCATCAATGATCATGTTAAATGTGTCCTCGTCGTCAGATATAAGAGCACTCTTCAAATTTTGGAATGCTTTCATAGGATAAATCTGTCAAGCCAATCTGTCTGTGATTCGAAGTTCATATCTAATAGGCAAATTCACATCAGCATACATTTAATAAAATTCAGCTTACATGTGCCAACGACAGCCTAAGACCCCCTTTTGTAGGCCCAACCTTCCCAATTCAAATAGAATTACGAACATCCAACTTGCGAAGATTCTCTAGAGTTGTCAAATAAGAAGCCAAACTTCCTAAGTGCTCCTAACTATTACTTATAGTAAAACAGAAATAATACAAATTAAGAAAACAATAAAGTACTGCTATAAAAAACAAGCCAAGGACATGCAGTGTTGCACCTATGTCCCATACAGACATGTGGTCCAGGGATGTTGCTGCACACGACCCCCTGTGTTGTCCTTGGCTCACCTCATCCGCATTTTTTAGATTCCACACTGTTATTCAGCAACATTGTGGGCTTGTAATGTAATATTTGTCTCTCCTAGCAAGCCAGAGGAGAGATCAGGAAGGACTAATATGTGAGACTCTTCCCATCCTCCTACCCCCGAGTTCAGATGAAAAGAAAGAAAGAAGAGTAAACAAAAGAAGTTGAAAAGTAATATAGGGATATCCGGATTGTATTAGTGACAATAGATGAGTTAGTGAGGTAGCAAATTTGAATTCGCCTAAACAGTGGTTCTTATTATCATTAAAAATCTAGGAGCTAGTATAATTTCCAAACATTCCTACAGGCCAATACAATGACTAATACTAATTGCCATTGTAGCAGGTTCTTTCTTTCTCAAGGGGGCTATCTTATTTGAAAAAATAATGAAGAATAAAAGAATTAAAAGCGTAAATGATAATTACAGGGCCAATAGGAGAGTGGAGGTAATCTTGTTGATAAGTTTTTATTTCTTTTCATGTAGGGCAGGTGACTAGTCTGATGTTGGAAGCAGGACAATCACTTCATCACTTTGAAACAGTCTTTTAGTATCATGTTTATCTTCCTAGTTCTTTTTTTTTTAAGATAAGAAATTTTTTATTAATGAATCAATGAAAGAATACAAAAAGGTGGAGGACAAGAAGTCCTCAGAAGGAAAGCAAAAAATATCTACAAGTCCCGCCACTGTAGCTAAACTAGAGTAAGCGGGACACCCTTGAATGCCCCCGCTGCCTTAGCCCAAAGTGATGCTAAGTAAACAACGTGATCCCAAACATAATCAATTGTTTTCCCAGACGCGGAAAAGATCCTCGAATTCCTCTCTAGCCAAATACACCACAGAATGGCCATAGACGCACACCTACACCAACAACTTACCCTCTCGCCCCCTCCTACCAGCAGCAAACCGCATCTGTAAGAACTACCCCACTGTAGCCGGGGTCGCAACATGTTCCCCCCCGTTCAGCCTATCCCACAATATCCTAGCGAAAGAAATCACACAAAACAAACAGATACACAAACAGATGTAATCCATCCTCACAATCATGGCGACACATTACACACAAGCCGGCGAAAAACACCATCCAGGCCTCCGCCGCTGCATCATGTCATGCGTATTCACCCTGCCTAGATCCAGGGTCCATACAAAGGCGCGCACCTTTAGAGGAACCTTAGACTTCCAAATGTATGTAGCAAGAGGGAAATGGGGAAATTGAGAGGGAAGGCTAAGCTGATGCAAGAAGGACCTTCAGGAGAAGACACCGGAGGAGTCTCCTTCCCAAGTCCGTGAATCACCCCTTGGGGTAAGAAGAGTAGTGTTAAGAACACTCAGGAGAGAAACTAGTTCCTCCATCTCACGATCATGAGGAGGTCAGCGTAATTGAAGGTCCCATGAGCCACCGGTGTTGGAATAGAAGTCCGACACCGGCGCCTCATGAAGGGTGGACAGCCGAAAAACCCGAGGGTATGTGGAGGAAAAAGGCGTATCTCCTTTCCACACATCCTCCGAGGACCTGGCCCGTTGTCCATTACCCACATCAAATTTAACCAGCGGAAAGAAAAGAGGGGATACTTGTGAGATAAACTTCCAAGGGCAAGCATCAGAAACTTCACTACCAGTCCGTACATCTCATCCATTTTGTTGCAGACCGTACTTGCTCCTGATTACTCGGTGCCATAGAGAATCGGGCTCCAACGGAAAACGCCACAACCACTTACCGACCAACGAGATTTTCTCAGACACCAACCGGCCAAACCCAAGACCCCCCTCTGACTTAGGTCTACATACATGATCCCAACTGACAAGGTGATCTCTCTTACCCCCGTCCGCCCTCGACCACAGGAAATCCCGCATCATCCTCGCGATCCGTTTAGCTATGCTAACCGGGATCTTGAAGAGTAAAAGGTAGTAAAGGGCAATGCTAGCAAGACAGGATTGCAGAATAGTGATCCTGCCCCCGAGAGAAAAATACACCCCCTTTCACCCATCTAGGCGCTTAGTTACTCTAGAGACAACTGGCTCTCAAAAAGAAGTCGAGCGTGGATTGCTCCCAAGAGGCACCCCCAAATAAGTGAGGGGCCACTGCTGCACTTGACACCCCGCTAGACCAGACAACGTACCAAGAATACCCTCCTCAACATTCATTCACTTAGACAGATTAACACGCATTCCAGACACGAGCTCAAACACCTGTAAAAGAGTGAGAACCCTCTTAAACCCCTCAACCTCCGCTGCCAAAAACAGAATAGTATCATCAGCAAACTGAAGGTGAGAAATAGGAACCATCTTCCTACCCACCCGGAAGCCCTCTACCAAGCCTCGCTCAACACCCCTATCTAACATCCGGCCAAGGATATCAACAACCAAGGTGAAAAGGAAAGATGAGAGTGGGTCACCCTATCTAGGATGGTTCCCTTTATCTTCCTAGTTCTTAAACAAGCTACATTCAAGTTATTGTGCAGCTGGTTTTGCATAGCTTTGTGAAAAAAGTGTGAAGATTTCATATATACGAGTTATTGAGGATGCAAACAACATGCTGCTGAGTGGTGACCGTCTTGATCTTCTTTTTTCTTTTCCTCTTTTCTGTCTGCAAGGAGAGTGTCTTTTGGTTAAGAAACACACAGCTGTCTAAACTGACCACCAGCCCATGTTCTGCTCTCGCCTATTATTATCCCAGTGAGCTAAACAAGCAATGAAGGAGAGTTTAGGCAAGTAAAAAAAAGGTTATATGTGCTCAAGGAATGGGGAAAACGAGGAGCAACATTTATGTCAAAAGCATACTTCCTCGCAATCTTCCTTTGTGGAGAAGTAGTTTGGGATTCTTTGGATGGCCATGAACAAAAGCAAGCCCTGAGCCCCTGATCTTTAAAAGTTTTTCCAACCTGTCAATAAAGTTCCCCTTCAGCATACTCACGAAGTCACGTACACTAGTAGTACCGAAGAGAGCTGAACTTCTATCAGTGGTTGAGAGATCGCTGAATTAGTTTGTTATACTCTTCTGATCTGTTGTTTTATGAAAACAAGACCGTCCTTCCCCTTTTGCGTGCTCTGCCAATCCCGGCATTGAGTTTTTCTCCAAACTGTAAATTTTCTATGACCTCTTCAAATTATTTCCCAATACCCTTTGAGAAACAGAAAATATCTGTATCCCCAAAATTTTGCATGCATCAAAATTGAGCTCTGAGCTCAACTAACCAATGACCGTACATCATATAGTTCTTGTTCTATATCAAAACTGATCTTCAAAGATGAGCTAAAGGAACTCCTAGGTATTGTAAACAATAATCTCCTCAAGTTATCATTTCACATTCTATCAACGCCAAATAAGTGGCTTTTCTCACATGAACATGCAAAAATCATCAGAATTCCCTTATGGTTTGTTGGGGAACATAGGATTAAAAATAAGGATTTGATGGGAGCCATACTTGAATGACTTAAGATAATTGTGGACTTGGATAGTCCAAATCCATGGCCTTTCATAGAGCCCCATTATTGGAAATTTTGAATGACACCCCACCACCTTGTGATTTGAAAATTTTCCCTCCCTCTTTCCCTACATGAAGAATTCACTTCAATACATGTATGGAGGCCTTTTCTTCAATTGAAATTTCAGATTTTCAAATCCGCTTTTAGAATCCCTTTCTGAAGTCATTGGCCAAACGTAATGGATGCAAATCTTCATCTTCAGCTTCTTGTATTTAGTTTTGAGGATTAACTTTTTTCAGCTATATGATTCATATCCCAATCTCCGTGATACATGTCCGCCATAAAATAAAAATTGAGTGACTTGAGTCGACCTCATCGATCTGACCCCTTTCTACTGTCAAATAGCATCAATTGTAAGCTTTTCTGTTGATCATGTCTGGAATTTTTGCAAGCAAAATACAGAGATAATATGAGGCGTTTTCGGACAATGCTATCCCAACACATTGTGTATATTACACGATGTTGTCTGGGTGTGTTTTTACTAAAAAATAGGGGATGGTTACCGATAAATTCCTAATTGCTAGTAGTTAGTTACTAAAATAATTATATCCAACAAAAACACTCCTATTTTTCAGGGTTGTGTGATCCCTCCTGACACGTGTCGCAACCTAATTCGTGAGACACACCTGTGTTAAGTGCACTTCAAAAAACATCTTTCAACCAAGGCAATCAAGAGATATGTGAGTTGATGTGCTCAGTCACTCATCCGTATGGTTGGCTGGGTCACATGAGGAACAAGGAGGTCAATGAGGGCAGAATGCAGGGTGCCAAGCTTTAACCCACTAGCCACACACAGAGAAAGTATAACTAATAATGGTCAGGAGATGCCTTATCTAAATATTTTAGAGGAAGTAACAAAAACTTTGAAGCAAATTGAACAGAAATGGCTAATTAACTCCTTTAGTGGAATCCTATTCAGTGGGGGCCTACTCCCTTTAGGTTTTGAAAACATGTGGACTAATCATATTGACTTTAGGAAGAGGGTTAGGAAGTGGTGGGTGGGATGTGATGTACAGGGGTAGAGAGGTTATTGTTTCGTGAAGAGGCTGAAATTTGTTAAGAAGGGCTTGAAGGTTTGGAACAAGGAGGTGTTTGGGGATGTTAGGGCTAGGAAGGCGGAGATTCTTATAGAGATTTTGGTAACTGATGTGGCCTTGAGTGAGGGGGACAGAGTGAGGAGCTTTTGGGTAGGAGCTTGGAGTTGAAGAATAGTTTGGAGGAGGTTCTTTTGAGGGAGAGGCAGAGCCAACGGCAGAAGATGAAGGGGCGCAGGGCTAGAGAGGGTGGTGTTAGCTCTAGGTTGTTCTTTAAGGTGGTCAATGGGCGTCGCCGGAGGAGTTATGTACGGCAGCTAGAGACGGGGGAGGGTGAAGTGGTGACTGATGTAGGTCGGATTAGTTCTGAGATTGCTGCGCACTATAAGGATCTCTTTGCGGAGGAGGATTTGGCTAGGCCTATGATTGAGGGGGTGGATTAGTTTCCTATTAAGTCGAAACGTAGGGAGCGGCTTGAGAGGCTGTTTGAGATGGAGGAGATTAGGCAGCAGTGTTTGGTATGGAACTGCCTTCTATGATAATTCTAAGGTCTGTTTCATTTATCAAAAAAAAAAAAAAAAGGGGGTCTGTTTTCAACTTGCCAAGTTGCTGAAATGAAAGGCATTGGGAGTGTATTGCAAAATCTTTTGGTGCTAATTGACCTTGAATAGGATTTATTAGTGGTTCATTAGAATCAATTACCAATAATCATGATCCCTCCAGTTTTTTCCGTTGGAAGAAGCATGCAGGTAGTTGATGATTTTTATTCACACTTCTCAGTTACTCTTGATTAATCTGATTTTCACTATAAGAAGGGGGGGAAAACCGAATAAGTGAGCAGATTCCCTTTTAGAACCCTCTTGATGCGTCTTCAATACGTTTGATTGAACTTGATTATGAGCTCAAAAGCCTGCTTGTGTTTAGCTCAAAAAGGCCGCCTTAGATTTTCTATTTCCATCTTGATTGCTCCTAGTCCATCAGAACTGAAGTCTTGCTCATTGCATGGCTGCAGCTGTGATTCTTCATCTATTCTTCTTTAGTTACTCGATTACTGTTTCAGCTTCTTAAAAGAACCGTAGGCGGGTTCTGAAGCTTCTTCAAACAAGTTGTCAATTATCATGTACAGTGCCCAAACCAAGAATCGCGAAATTTGAAGTTGAGCATTAACTATGATTATAACTGGGTTATGGGCAACTTTCTTAATGGGCATTATGGTGTTTTGTTTTTTGTTTTTTTTTTTTTGCGTGTGATTTGGCTTCAGCTATGAGAAACCACTTTTCCCATGTTATTTTGTATCTGTATCACCCCTTGTAATGTTTCAAGTTTCTCTTTTTCTGAAAAAAAGAGGTGACCAGTACAACATACTGATCTTCAGCCAAAATGCTTGATTAGGTTTTTTTTTTTTTGACATTTTACCTTGGACAATATCTTTTGTCTAGCACTAATTTGTTGTCTTTGGAAAATGGGGTAATGCCCCTATGTCCTATGTCCTATGTCCTATGTCCATACCCTTCATCTCATTTTGTCTGGCACTCTTTGTGGTCTTTTAGCAAGTATATGACAAGTATATGACATAAGTGCTTCTGAAGAGGTTTACACTTTCTAACTGATTGATTTTGGGTGTTCCTCGTGTAGAAGCGGCGTTCAATTACCTAGCTTGACTACGGAGTCGATCAATTGAATTATGGGAGATGATCAACTGACTATGGTTGCAGTGAAGCTTACTTTTTCAGAGTATTGTATTTGGCTATTTGCATAGGTCCTATTTGTAGGTAGATATTTGGCCTTGCTAGTGTTTTGCACAATGAAATTGTTAACCAGTGGAAGTATATTTCATGAAAATTCTAAGATACATTATATATTTTAGAACATAGTTGTTGTTGTTGTTTACTCTAAAGCGTCCCTTACCAACAAGCTAGTAAAGGGCCCAACCTAACAAGTTTTATGGAACAAAGAAAGTACTTCCTCCGTCTCAAAAAAATTCGAACTTTTGTTTTTTCACGGTCTCCAAGACACCACTTTGACCGTAAATAACTACAATTATATGAATATAAAAATTGTAACAATACGATTTTTTAAAAGTACTTTTAAAAATAAATCTAACAAAAGTATTTTCATAATGTGAATCTTTATATATTTTCATAAATTAATGGTCAAAGTTTATTAAGTTTGACCATGAAAAAATAAAGTTTCAAGTTTTTTTGAGACGGAGGGAGTAACATTTAGCGCGGCAAATTATTACTAGACCCCAAGGTCCACCCAATTAGGTGACCCCCATGCATAAATGGAGGAGAGGGGAAAGGAATGGAGGAGAGAGAGAGAGGGGGGGTCCACCTAGCTACATGGATCCTGAGTGGGTTTAGATAATAAGAATTGCAATTTTTTGATTTTCAGTTGTCAAAATTCAAAAACTAAGCAGGCAATTTTAATGGAAAAAAAATTCCAAACTCCAAGTAAAATTTCTACAAGCATCAAATAGAAAACTTGCTACTTGCAACCATCCTGATTGGAAAAGATTCTTACTTTTATAAATTAATTTTCTTTTTATTCAATACGTACCTGCATATCTTACATTTTCTACAATGCAACATTCCCTAGTAAGCAACTTTGCAATCATACTTGTATCTGTGCAACATTCCCTGGTAAGCAACTTTGCAATCTTTAGTAATCATATAAAAAGTATTGGTATTGCATGTGAGGGGGAGAGAGAGAATGGGGTGAGGGGGAGAGAGAGAATGGGGTGAGGGGGAGAGAGAGAATGGGGTGGCATATTTTTTTTGGTGAATTTAGTTGTATACCCAGCCCAATATGTTTTTATGGACGATGCTTTAAAATGGTGAGAGGTCCAATATGTTTAACTTGAGACTTGAGAGTACCTACGTAGGTACTGTGATTGTATCATCACCGTTGCAAGTAGGGTTGTTCACGGTAAATTAACCGTACTAAAATTGTGTTTCGGTATGGTAATTGAAAAATTCGGTTCGAATTTATTATCGAATCGTAATTGTACCGAGATTATTGATTAATTGATATTTTGCTTACCGATAATTTCTGTAACAATTAAGCAAATCAAAGT
This sequence comes from Tetragonia tetragonoides, assembly GCA_038025085.1. Classification (NCBI taxonomy): domain Eukaryota; kingdom Viridiplantae; phylum Streptophyta; class Magnoliopsida; order Caryophyllales; family Aizoaceae; genus Tetragonia; species Tetragonia tetragonoides. Next base: position 10,135,640 of record CM076148.1, on the reverse strand, counting down.
TTACATTTTACGGTATTCAATTTCAAATTCATTAAATACTATTTACCATCGATGAGTATATAGTAACCGTCAACCATTACAAGTTACTATAATAAATTCATAATAGCAGTTTATCTATATAAAGGATGATATTGACAATTAAATATATAAATCTATTAAAAGCATAGGAGCATTTTTAAACAACCAAATTTTAATTAAATTGTTTTATTTTAGTTATAGATCGTTTAAAAGAAAATAAACTAAAGTGGTTATCGTGTATTTATTGTTTCGTTTACTGAGTTCCTGTTTAGTTATCTCCTAGAGGCTCCTGTTTTATAAATTTGTACATTTCATGTTTAGTTATAATTTATTGTGATTAAGTTTACTTCTTTTTCTCTATTCTTTTGGCTGCATCAAATATTCGATTTGATTGAATTCACAGATCTAATCACCAAGAAAAATATAATGAGTGAGAGAGTATTAAATTTGTTTATGATTTTTACTTAAAATCATGCATTGTTTATCAATCAATTGTTCAATCTGAATTAGTGTTGTTTGTTTAATTCTTATAGTTAAACCGTGTACCGCACAGGTCAAAACACTAGTTTTACCAATTAGAGATTATCTCTTAGGGGCCATTTGGTTGAGGGTAATGATTATGGGGGTAATGAAATGAATTTTTAGGCTAAAATAGGAGGTATGTGAGGTAGTGCAGGTTATATTTTGTGAGAAGGAGGGTAATGATTACCCCCAATTTGGGTATAATTGAAATCCACCTCCCCCTAGGGTAATGATATTCCCCCATTTTCCTTCATTTTCTCCATTACCCCCCCTTAATCATTACCCTCATCACCACTTCACCTAAATATTTTAGCCTAAAATTTCATTCCATTACCCCTTAATCATTACCCCCAACCGAACGCCTCATTAAGTCCTTCCATGCAACTCCACTACTGCAAGCATGTAACGTCAACGTCAGCCGAAAATTTGAGTTTCATCACCATAATCAATTCTCTTCAGTTCACCAAGACACCAACCCCAGCCATCTCCATATCCAATTATCCACAATTCAGAACATTTTTTCGCCCCGAGTTTGATCAACGTTATTGCTAGTGATGGGTGTTTAAATCCCACCTATCATTTATTTAATCCCACCCAACTTAAGTGGGTATTTTACCCAGGGCCGTCTCTGAGATTTAAGAGGCCCTGTGCTAAAATTGAAAGTGAGGCCCTACTCTAACTTTTTATAGTGATCGATAAACCTAATCGGATTGAAAACTTTTTTTTCCTTTATTATTTTTATAAGGAACTGAACATAAGACTTCCTCTTTTGTGGCATTACTGCAAAAACAAATGGGCAACAAAACAAAAACAATAAAAGAAAATCTAGAAATTGGCAATAAATCTATAGAATTTCTTTTTAATAGGAAGTAGAAATTTGTTGTAGAATTGTAGTACCGTTAATGGTGGAATAATAGGGGTTTATGAATCTCTATCCTTTGTAATGGGAAGAACCGCAGAACAAAATACGAAGAGCCACAGAAATATGTGAGGGTTGAAAGATAATCTCGAGATGGTAAGTTTGATGGGGCAGGAAAATAATAGTGAATAGTAATAAATAGGGGTATTTCCAGTACCTTTTATTCTGATATTCGTACATCAAACACATATTTTAGTTTTTGTAATTTACACATTTATATTTTCACTCACCAAAAAAAAATAATTCAAGTGGGGCCCTGTGCAAGTGGGGGCCCTGTGCAATCGCCCCACTTGCACACCCCAAGAGCCGGGCCTGATTTTACCCTTCTACCATTGTTTTAATTTAACCCTCCCCTCTTCTCTCTCCTTCATTCATTCCTTCTCTCTCCTTTAAACTTGAGCTCTTAATCCACCACCACCATCACAACCACCAAGAACACCACCAACAACTCGTTGGGTAATGAAGGCGAGTATAATGGCGTTGAAGATGACTACTTTAGATAAATTGATTTCGTCGAATAATTTTTACTATAAAAAAAATATCTGGAAAAAAGCTTGCGCAACGCCATCGCGTAGGACGATGGCGCTGCGCAACTATACATAACGCCTGTGCGATGCGCAACTTTATTATCTTGATTAATAATAATAATAATAATAATAATAATAATAATAATAATAATAATAATAATAATAATAATAATAATAAAAAGAACAACAACAACAACAACAACAACATTATTAATATTAAAATTAATAATTGATATTGATATTAATAACAATAACAATAACAACAATAAAAACAATAGCAGTATTAATAATATCCACAAAAAATAAAACGCAAAAAATAATAATAGTGCGGCTTTGCGCAATGCGACCGTGTAGTGAAGCTCTGCGCAACGCAACCGCGCAGTGCAGCTTTGTGCAACGCAATCGCACTGCGTAGCCTATGCAGACCGCCATTAAAAAATAGTATCGTCGTACCATTAATACGCAACAGTTTTTTTTCCTTGTGAGAATGTGTTTTTGAACTTTGGGTGGGTGCATGGTGGTGGTGGTGGTGGTGGTGAATGAGGGGAGAGAAAGAATGAACTAAGCAAAGAGAAGAGAGAGAGAGAAAGGAGGGGATGGTGATGGTGTGGTGGCGGTGGTGGTGGATTAGGAGAGAGAAAGAGTGAAGGGAGGAAAGAGGAGAGAGAGAAGAGAATAAAATTATAACAAGGGTATGGTAAAATGATCACTTAAGTTAGGTGGGATTTATTAAAAATGTAGGTGAGATTTAGGTAAAATTGTAAACAAAAATACCAAGGTTACCTCTCTTTTAAATTAATAACAGTTTGCATAAGTACAACACATTGTTTAATCAACCGACTTAAAAACAAGTGGAAAAAAATGCGCTCGTCTGCGCCTAAAATAGACACCATGGACAAAAACCTATGTCACAAAATTAGGCGCATCAATTCTAACTGTGCGCCCAAAATAGGCGCAATACATACAGCACTACGCCTGAAGTAGGCGCAGTAAATATACCAAAGTGTCTAGAGCACTTGCTCCATCTTTTGCAAACAGCTTCCTGCATTGTAGTATAAGATTGTGTAGGTGGTTTTCTGTGTGTCTTGAATTAGTCTGGCTGCTACGGAATCTAGACATATGTTCAATTTCTTGGCCTTGACCCTCTCCTATGTGCTGTAGTATGGCCTTCTGCAAACAGAATGTCAGTACTTCACAACTACTTTCACAGCTGGTCCCATGCATAGTGATTTGTCAAGTCTTAACACAGACCATTGGTGTGAGAGCTTAATTTGGATTTTCATCGATAGTTTCTAGGCACGAATAACGGAAGTATCCTTTTTTTTTGAGAAAAACGGAAGTAGCCTTGGAAAAACCTGAATTTAGAATAATATGGTCGGGGTTGCAACCCATCTTTCATCACATCCCAGTAACCTAAAGTAACCATTATTAGTGTTAAACAAACCCATGGAAAAATAGGTAAAAAAAAGAAAAAAAAAAATGAGAAGTAAACAATGGGAGACCAGATACACAACCAGTAAACTCAATACAATAGTTAAAATTAGACTAGGAAAATAATGAAAGACCTTGAAATAAATCTTATATGGTTTAAAGGGATTTTTAGAAATTATGAGAACTAAAGGTTTCCAAATTATTCTCTAATCTTCATTGTCAAGTGACTTTAGAAAATGAAATGTGAAATGGTATTTAGAATCGGCTATCAATCATAGGTAACCGATGAACTCCATTGAAGACATTAAACTGCAACACTACTTTAGGCAAACAAATAAAATGGCTGGTTAAATAGCCAAAGACTTTTGGTTGAATTGATGTTTGTAATGCACCTATCTAGTAGTAACTTGCCTTCTCAAAGAGATTTTAAGAGTACATAGTATCTAGCTAAGAGGCAAGACTGAATGTAATATGTTTTTCTAATCTTAAAAATGTAGAGCAACCTAATCACTTTCTGGGCAAAAAAACTTCTTTTGAAGAACTTGAGCAATACAAATATATTTAATTGCATTTGTGAACCTTGATGAAAAATTTGTTGACAAATAGTTAATTTTACAGCTAATATATCACTCAAAAATAGCAAGAGATATGTGAAAACCTCATTAGATGTGCATGTTTTGCATTTTTTTTCAGACAAACTGGTTCTGTTTTTTTAGCAGATTGCAAAGTAAGGCATTTAGATTCAGATTGTCTACTAAAAATCAAACCATTATGTTAAACATTCAGATGATTAAACAATTCAAGAAACAAAACAGGTAAAAGAAAATACCTTCAGGTGTAAGAGCAAAAAGAATAGGCTTAGATTAACAAATGTACCTCAGGAAAATACCATTTAACCACATCAGGCAATCGTCAAAAGAAACAAACAATTGAACCCCATATATTTCATTATGCTGCTAAAGTGAGATATGTCAGAGATGGTAGTAAAAAGGCAGGAACTTACCAAGTTCTAAATTAAGCTTATAGGCACAAAACAGTGGACGATAAACCAGATACATGCATAACCACATCAGAGTCAAATCAGCAAAGTTTCCAAATGAAAGACAACATTAATATGGACAGGTGTGATCGTAAATTGAAAAGAAATCACATACTCTTTTATCACAGAAATCACATACTTTGGACAGGCTGTTGAACTTGGGAGAAGAGAGAAGCAGTTTGATTGTATTTGTATCGTGTCGCTGAATTCCCGTAACTGCTCAATTCCCATCTGCATAGAGAAAGAAATATAGAGAGATTGTTGAATGTAGACTCTGCTGATATGAGAGATGCGTTCGTTTTTTTTATGACAAGCGGAGAGAGAATTGTAAGTTTGTAACCAATTGGAATTCACTCACCATTTATTTCTCCTATCAGAAAAGAAAAACCAAAATCAGAACTGGTTGATGAGCCCTTATCAACCATGGAAAACCTTTTACATCTCCTACCATTCATCTACTGCTTGGCATGGCTTCTCGGCGATGATGCGTTGCATCAGATCGAGAGGCCATAGAAACACAATCAGAAGATATGAGTTTCAAGGTCGATCCCCACTCGGGACATGAGATTCTTCCCCCACCTCCCCGTTTCATAATATGAAGGCAGAATATAAATTTCAGAAATTCTGATTTTCTAAATAATTACCTTTTATTACTCTAATTTTCTCAAATTCAATTCTAACTCATTCTAAATCATCTCTAAGGGTCAAATCAATACTTAAAACACTTAGGTGGTGTTTACTATCTTGTAATCAATTGCAATGCAATGCAATCATTTTATAGAGTAAATGTGTGGTGGAAAAAGAAGAAGGGGTGAAAAGATATAGAAAAAGTGAGTTTGATTACATCATCCCAAGCACAATTACATTGGAAAAATTAAGCAATTGTGATAACATTAAATAATGTAATCAACCCCACTTTTTACATCACTTTCCTCCCATTCTTTTACTTTTCACCCCATATATACTCTAGAAATTAATTGTATTGCATTGCATTTTAATTGCAAGGTAGTAAACGAGCCATTATATCGTATCACAAATAATTTTACCACCATTATCCAAACTCACTATGTATGGGTAGCTTAGCAATGTAGCATTGTCCAAAAATTCGTCAAAAATGATGCACTTTAGGGTTTGAGCAGGCGGTCCCATGGGACACGCGTCAAGTGCCGGCCCCACCAGTGAAACCCCGTTCGTCCAAACCCTTCCCACGAACCTTTTGATTTTTCTTTTTGTCCATCCCTCTCCTTATAAGCTCCGTTTGTTTGTTCATGGATATAAACAGTTAAAACACCCATTGTTTTTCTCATTTCGGAAAGTTTCTATCAAGTCCAAACATGACTTTCTGGGGTTGGTTCTCTGTTACTCTTATTTCTCCCTCTTCTTTCTTTAGCTTGCTCATCTTTCATGAGTTTCGGTTAGTACAAAATATTGGATATGAATAAACAAGAGGAACTTGGATATGACTTTTAGGTATGTACAAGTACACTTTCATGAAAATTTAGTTTCGACCCTCTAGGAAGCGACCAGGTTACACGAAACAACTTTCGAGATACAAAGAAGGCCAGAGATATTGTTCGCCCCACAATTATACTCCACTAATATGTTTCTGTTGTTGATATTTGTCTTAAACAAGATGATAAACCATCATCTTTTATGTCCATGGTACATTATCTATGATCCTTTATTATATAATAACATGGTTTAACTATTCAAGAAGATTATCCCATCTTCTAATTAAACCATTAAACTTGTACCATTCAAGGAGATTATCTTCACCTTTTCCAAGGAGAAAATTCATTCTCCTTGTGTTTATCTCTCACCCCATATGCCATATATATAATAGATTATATGGGTGGTTATTGGTGGTTACACAAGTGTTTATTAGAGACAAGTGTCTCTCTCATAAACATTTCCTTATAACTACCACTAACACATGTCAAGACATGAGAGATATTAACACTTACTCTAAAAATGTTCCAACAATCCTCCCCCATTTTTGGAGTAAGCTAAAATGCTTTGATTGTGTATAGAAGACAAATTTCCAAACTCATGCTTAAACGATAGTGTCTTAAAGATTGAACTACCGCTTAGTGTAATGCACATTCCAACATTCCGAATTATAATGGTATCTAAAAAGATTGAACCAAATAATCCATTTTGGAAAATTGAAGATATCACACACACAAGTTAATAACAAACAACATTAGATACTTGACGCGTTAAAGGCCATGCGTCCATATCCTTTCATAAGTGTATACAAAGCCAAGCTCAAGGCTTCTTGAAGCGCCCACACTTCACACTTACATAGTTAGACCTTTACATCGTGTTTTGTAACTTAAACACTTTTTCAAAGATCTATTAAGAAGATACACTTCAACCTCCTTTACGTTACAAGACCCAAGCACTCCCTTTTCCTTGGGACATCAACAAATATTATTGAGTGCTTGCAAATCACTCTTATAAGGTACTTTTACTCATTGAACTCAAGACATGACATTTTATCAAGCGTTGAGTTGAGGTTCCCTCATTGGTGATTTAAATTATATGGGCTTACACATCCCTTATGGTTTTTCACCATTCAACATTGTGCACACAAGTATCATAGACTAAACCGTCTAGATTTTGTAAAATTAGTTTATAGTAGTATACCCTACTATAATTTTAAGATCGATTCATATAACATATGAATGTTATAACCCTCACCATCACTATACCTTCACCATGGCCATAAATTTTTATAGTGATGTGTCATAACAATTCATACAATTAATAACATTCACTTAACTAGTGAATTATTTAAATAATTGAGAAAGATCCAAATATTCATGGACTTATCATCACAAGTAAATCAATTCTGAATTTAATTAAATAAATTCCAAGTTCAAGCAATAAATTTCAACAATATCCGAATAGAATATTATTCCATCTATGCCAACATAAAAATACTACCACATTTTTGTAGCAACATGTCAAAAAATTATTTTTCATCTTCAAAAACCATGAACATATATTTACCATGAACATAAATACCGCATGTATGTATATACTATTGTACTCTTGGCCAATAACTCTTGTCATGTCAAGTAATTACCAACCCATCAGTACGTTATTACTTAATCATATACTCTCCAAAAACTGAGCATAACATGTAATTATAGTCATAATTACATCTTACATGCATTTTCGTTTCATTTGATATAACTGCCAAAAGCAAACAAAAAGAATAACCACCAATACCTTCCATGTATTGTCTAAAGACTTTTGCAATTTGCATATACATGTGTCACTACAAACATATACATACGTACATTAGAGACACAACTTGCACTTGGATATCCCATAAATTTACCATGTAAATATAATAGTGCCATTAACGAACTTATAAATTATAACCGCATGAGTCAAGCAACTTTAGGACATCGTTACTCAAAGTCTAACATGAGCACATTGACACAGTAATCACTTATACAGTTACACAACATGATTGATCAATCACCATGATTACATTGTCACATAGAACTTGGACTCAATAACCATCAATAAAATAAAATATTGATTGACATAAACCGCCAAGTTTACCATACAAATTCCACATTTATAAGTACCAGAAAAGTTTCACTTATCTTATTTGTTTGGAATTTGCATCATGTGAATTGATCTTCCAAAAGCAAGATCTCCAGACACGTACAATTCAAGTTTCAAAGATTTCTTCAAAATGTTTGAAATATCCATTGAGCACAAATTTGATCTCGTACAAATATTAAAATTGACTTCTTTAATAACCTTGTTCAAATGACAAGTTAATAACCGCCATATCCAAAATCACGATAAACTAAACTTTCAGATTGTTAGTACAAAATATTGGATATGAATAAACAAGAGGAACTTGAATATGTTATATGGGTGGTTATTGGTGGTTACACAAGTGTTTATTAGAGACAAGTATCTCTCCCATAAACATTTCCTTATAACTACCAATAACACATGTCAAGACATGAGAGATATTAACACTTACTCTAAAAATGTTCCAACAGTTTCTATCAACCCTGTAACGTAGAGTGAAGAGAGAGATGATGGGTCATATGAGAGAGAAAGTAGAGAAAGTTCTTCCATGGAGTACTTTGTTTTGTGTTTACTATTATTAAAACCTAGAAATTTGAAATCTGTAATCTATAACTGAAAACAGGTTTTAGCTTTAAAAAACTTCAGCACCTTATGCCTAATATTCTGTGATTTATTTGTTCAATTTGGTTCTTATGGTTATGTTTTCAATGGTATCAGGAGTTGAAGTGAAACCAAACAAGGCCTTCACCTTGAAATGTGGGGACTTGGGTGGTAAATTATTCTTAACCCAGGTATGATTTTCTTTAATTAGCAGTATAAAGTATTGTTAAATTGAACTCGTGCTGTTGTTGTTCACTATTTTATTGCGTTGATTTTCTTTCAAAAATCAGGCTACATTGGGCTCGGGCTCTGGGAAACTACGTAAAAAATGCCGAATTCAATGTTGGGTAGGGGATAACTGACCTATTTTCATCGGCTGTCTGGTCTCTAACCGATCAAAGCAATCCTTTCGTAAGTCTTCTGAAGCAGGGACCTTAGTTCAAGTATTCTTAGTGCCCGCTTCAAGCCAATTCTTTGTTGGTGACCCTCTTTTCCTTTCGATTCACTTTTCAATCTTTAGTCTAGGTTATGAAATAATAAGAAAAGAAAAAGAACGAGAACAAGATTCATCGCAGATCCTTTGAGAAAAGGTGGTCTAACTCAGGTGCAGGATGCCTTTGATAATTGGCTTTGTATTCGAGCTAAAGTAAACTCTGGATTTGCTTTTGTTGTTGGAAGAGGAAATAGATGATAATGGTGTGCATTTCCTAATTTACAGTTATGCCATTATCAGTTACGTGATAAGCATGTGTGTAAAGAGAAGGTGGGGGGTGGATCTGGTAGGAACCTTTGATAGGAATAAGTAAGGACTGTCTCTGCTACACATCTTTCAAGGGCATGATGATGATTTCACAAATTAATATTTAAAGTAAAAAGCCACAACCCCTCCTCCGGTATCTCTCCTATCCTACCCAACCACCACCACTCACCCCTCAGTCAGTTGCCCTGGCCATCGCTGTCAAAATTCGACATCACCCTACCCCACCCCCTTCACCCCAACCCCACCACGCATTCCATTTCATTTATTCACCTCACTTCGCCCCTACCACCACCTCAAGCCCTCCATCAAACCCCAACACTGTCATCCTGCAAACCTTAAACCCTTCACCATGTCGTCGTCGTTCCCCCACCACAGCCTAACCCTAAAACCAAGACCCAAAGTTTTTTCACCTTACGCACTGGCCGCACCACCACCAACCCCCGAGTCTCAGCTACGACAGCCTAAGACTTGCCACTGCAAACCCTCTCCCTCCACTGGAAATTTATTTGAAACGCCAAAAAAAGAAAACAAATAAAAAAAAGCCTTCTTGTGTGTTTGCATACTTGAATTTGAAATTATGGATTTGAGGAAATTTGTTCTTCCATACCTAAAATAATTGTAGTTTGGAATTCATACATTTCTATGACCTTTTATAAAGGCTTAAAATTGGAGAATTTCAGATTCTACCCCACCACCTTGGCATTTAAATTCTTCTCTCTCCTCTCTCTTCCCTACTTCTGGAGGATTTCAATTCATTAAAATGCTATATGTAACGGCATTTTCTTCCATTGAAATTCATAATTCCAAATTGAGTAACACTCTCTTAGTGAAAGTTGGTTCAAATTTGGGCATTGTAAACCCGAGAGGAGCCTAATTCAAACTAAAACCAAGGGGGAATCCATTAAAAATCAAATTAAAGAAAAAAAAGAGAAAATTTGACCAGAGCTCATGGAACCACCTCCTAGGGTCACCAGCAATGATTTAGTGGCACATTGGACCTTGGTCAAAGACAACCAATTTGTGGTCGGAGACCACCAATCTGTGGACCCCGGCCACAAATTTGAGGCAACAACCATAGACAGATAAAGTAGAGGAGCGCGAAAGAAAGAGGGGCAACAGCGGCGAAAGGACAGCGGGAGGAGAGAGACCAACGAACGGCATGGCTGTGGTCGACAAAGAGAAAAAGATTGGCGGCAATGGCTGTCGGAGTTCATGGAGGAGAGAGAGGGAAGAGGAGAAAGGAGAGAGGAGAGGGAATAGGGACTAGTGAGAGAGAAAAACTAATGGCTTAACAAAATGAGCCCTAGGGTTCATTCTCATTAATTATATAGGAGCGCGAAAGACTAAAATTCCAGTCATTTAAGGGGGGAAATAACAAATCATGTCCCCATCTTTTGTAGTAGTACTGCACGTATCCCCTACCCTTAAAATATAAATGTGGGCAGTGGGCCCTTGATCTATAAATCTAATGGTTCGAGATGTTTCTAAAGGTGGTTCGTACCTTTTACAATGTAGTCAACAACAACAACAACAACAAAAGTCATTTTAAAAGGTAGTTTTCCACAAAAATTGCTGAACGTATTATTTGAAACAAGAATATTTAACAGAAAAAAGAAACTCACCGATAAAACCTATCTGGAGTAGTCTCGCCAATGATCAGCATTAGACTCAAGCGACCACCGTTGCTTGCTCTTAGAACACTGAACTCCACAGATTTTTGAGCCTTGCCCCATATTTTCTCAAAAAACTAGGAAAAGATAATTAAGAACAAAGAGTTATACAATAACATTGTACAACATATTCCACAAAAGTAGTAGATTATAAACCCCATTAGATGGAAACGGAACACAGGTAAGTCACGATACCAATTGTAGGTCCCAAAATTCGGAACTAGTTGAAGCCAATTTCATTTTCGAGTATCATTTTGTCGAACCCATTACCTACTGGGTACCTGTTTTTGGGTAACTAGAATTGCTCCCAAAACTGCAACTTCCCTTACAAATTTACAATGCTACTACTAACTTAGTGTTGCTACTGGATATGTTGAGATTTTCAGTATTTTAGATGCTTTATTTTTCTAATTTGGAAGCAAACTATTATTGCACAATTGTGATGCGGTACAAGGACAAATCTCCAGATAGTACAGGGACATACCTCTACAGGACTCCGAATTACTGTTCCATCACATTGTACTATGACATCTAGAGGGCGTATCCCACAGCAATAAGCTGGAGAATCTTGCTCAACCTGAATTGCCAAGGATAATGCAGCACGTAATTAGTGAGATCATAAGAATTATTATATGAACATTAAAGCAAGCTCAAACAATGATTCAAATATCCAAATTACGAATACTCGTAGAACAGCTTCATTGACTGTTTCAGACAATTCAACTAACTGTAACTGACCGACAAATTTCTGCCGGATAGTTCATAGAAATCAGAATACTTTTTCTCTGGAATTCACAAACTATCTTCTTCGTGCCACATTTTTAAACAACAGTAAGTACATGGGACAATCCAATTCTTGACTTAGCATTGGAAGTTTCTTGGAATTGAGTCCTTGACAGGTCCAACTAACCACCTAGGTTTTTCTCTGTATATCTCATCATACCCACATGAGAAACTTCTCATCATCATATTCCCAATCATGCAAACAATTCTCCCCATCATGCCAACAAATCACACAAAACCCAGGAGAAAGGGACCAACCTGGCCTCCTCCTCTGGGCCATATCATGAGTGTTCACCCTTCGGATGAACCTTAGACTTCCAACTGTATGTGGCTAAAGGGAAGTTAGGAAACTGTGAAGGTAGACTAAGTCGATGAAGAAAGGACTTACAGGAGAAAACCCCAGAAGAGTCTCTAATCCAAGTCCGAGAATCATCCCTAAGGACAAGGTGGGTAGTGTTAAGGACACTCAAAAGTGAAGCCAGCTCACCCATCTCTCGATCGTGTGGTGGTTGTCTTAAATGTAGGTACCATGAACCGCCAGCGCCTGAGAAGAAGGAAGAAGGCAGAAACTGGCGCCTCATGAAGAGTGGATAGGCGGAAAATCCTAGGATATGCGGAGGCGAAAGAAATGTCACCCTTCCACACATCCTCCCAAAAAGGAACCCGATTCCCCAAGATAGCAAGGGGTATCAGGGGTTTTCTGAATAACTCCCCATGTAAACGACCAGGAAACCTCCAGCAGCCCCGCTTTCCTCTACCATTTATTAAACAAAAGACAGGCTAATAAGGACTTAATGAATTTGATGGTAGAGAGAAGAACAGGTAAACCTACAACATAAAGCAAATATAAAAGGTAAAGAGCAGAAAAATACCGTTGTCACAACCACACCAGTGGAAATATTGTTGAAGTTAGGGGTTAACTGTTCAATAACTTCTATGGGAACTGCGTGAAGACTGGTAACTTCACATCCAATCCATGGTCGACAAAATTCCCTATTCAAATAACTAACATTAACCATATGCTTCATTTTGTTTTCGTAACATAAGAACTATCGGCAGACCAGATATTTGAATTTTGAAAGCACAAACAAAATCAACTGTTCAGATCCCCCCTGTCGGACGAAGGAAACTAACACGGCAGCTTAAGCCACCAAGATGGCTATCCCAACAATAAGCTAATCCGCCAAGAAACGGATTACAGTGTCTAGACAGGTACCACATCCCTGTTTTCTGTCAGGTCTTTTCTTGTCGCTTGAAACTATAGAAAAATGTCCGGTGTTTCCAAACAATGTCTGACAGTGAGATAAAAACTAACGTTTGTACCTGATGGTGGCTTTTGGCCAAAATATTGGCCTAGGTTGCTGCAAGATGATGCTTGGATTTTAACTTTCTCGTCAGTTTTTTTTTTAAAATTTTATATTATTTCGAGTTTTCCTTTTGGCAAAAGAATAAACCCTAAGTAGGGGTACTATGACTCCTATCCTGGTAACCACCCCTAATTAAGCTATTTCCTTACTCAAGGAAAGTCTTTATTTCTTCCTTGGTTCCCCTTTTTAAGTGTAAAGCCTGGAAACAACAGGATTCTCACCATTGAAAAAATGCAGAGAAGTAATGTCCAACAAATACTAATATATTTCCCAAAAGATGATTCAATTCTCCATGAAGAAGATTCAATTCACATTGTTGATCACCTGAAGTTGGAAATTTGGTTGCTTTGGGTGATAATCTAGATATACAGAGGTGTAGGTCCCTCCTTCTCCACCACCACCCCCAATGCTCCCCTTCCCACAAGTTACAAGTTCCTCCTGTCAGTATACACCTAAACATGCACTAGTGTACGCATACACAAGATCTGCTTCTGCATGTGTGTATGGACAGGCAAGCATATTGGTTGCTGCGCATTTCAGGAATAGAAGGAAGAGAGGGGCGGAGAAACAGAGGGCAGTTCAAGACATCCAATAGTAGTAAACCGTATGTAGTGAACCAAAGGTGGATGAATTGTCAAGAATTAGTTGAGAGGCATTGTTATTTCAGTAAGCTAAATATAGCTCCGGAAAGAGAGGACAAATTAATAGTTTTAAGTAATGTTAATCATGAAACAACATGCATATACATGGCTTTGGAACATTATCGCACCTGTGATTTTTGTAATGCGCCCACCACTTTGAAACTATGTTCATTGGCATGAATGTGGAATTAGAGAACACAATTCCAATGACTTCTCCAAAGTCGTTGATAACTGGTCCCCCTAAAAAACCCTGAAAAGAGGTATTAAATGATTATCTGAGTGCTTTATGCGTAATATCTACCTATATTATGCAATGTATGATTCCGTTCAAGTAATTTTTTTCTTGTCTAAAAATTAGAACTTGAATGAAACCATAACTCAAGAATGTAAATTTGAAAAATACAGAAACTACAACAAACAACCAAAACAATCATCGCATTCCATCATGTATGAAATTTCTACTTGAAAGGTGGCCAAATGCTGAAAGCAAACATGATTAGATATCACTGCCAAATATTAGTTTTCGCCTTTGAGAGAGAGAGAGAGAGAGAGAGAGAGAGAGAGAGAGGGTATCATTACTTCATTATCAATGCCTGTCATAGAGCATAGCTCTCTGCAGTCAACTGTGGAGCTTGCCCTGCTGAAGGAGAAAACAAAAATGTATACATAATCATAGTACTAATGCAAACATTAGAGTTCGTAAATGAGACTTTATGCCAGAAATAAAATTTAGTAACTAGCTACTGCAATTACTGTTTAATGTGAGTTAAGGAAACGAGGTAGTAAATGTTTTCAGTTCGCATCAATACCACACCCCTTTTTAAACAATACAACACCCCTTTAAAAAATATGACAATAATACCCTTGTTTTAACTTGAATGCTAGTTTTCCCTTCCTTTTTCTTTTTATACAACACTAATCTAACTGTCTCACGGATCACACTTTCAAATTATCTTATTGATGAACCAGAATCATAATTGCTAAGAGTACACAAGAAAATATCTCATTCTAACCATTACTTTGCATTATTTAATTTGGACTTGGGAAATACTAGGGAATTTTAACAAAAATTGTAAATAAATTACGTGAATATCGAATGACGAAGTCTGAAATAAGTGCTACAAAATTACGTATAATTAGGCGGAGGTAATATAACCTTGCGCCCAAAGTAGGCGCAAGAAGTATAACCTTGCGCTTACAGTAGGAGCAGGTAATATATAGATGCGCCCGAGTCCACTTGTCTCTCTAGCTACAGTAGGTTCTGGGTATAGTACAAATTTGCTTATAAGAACATGAAATTAGATGAGGAATGGGGGCAGAAGGTGTCTGTGTCCAATTCAAATGAGAAGCAGCTCCTCAGTATTTTAGTTTGGCTTGTTTGAGTTTAACAGTCAGACCATGGATGAATCTTCGAGCAGGTTTTCCTTTCATAAGATTGAGCATCTCGATCAATTTTACCTTCACTTCAAGCAAAACATTTAGTTTATCATCCAAAATTTGACGACTTTTAATCATTTAAATGCATTTGTTCAGCGTGATTGACATAAATCACATATAGGAAGAGAGAGAATTGACAGTAATAAGTTATGGCAATGGCGGCAATGGTGGTTTCTTCTTTCTTAACTTAGGGACAAGAGCTAAGGAGGGTGTTCATTGGGGTAGTGGGTGAGCAAATTGGTAAATTTTGTAATTGTAGGAGCTATTGCATAGGAGAGGAGTTATGGCAGTGGGGAATTTCAAGGATGGCATTGAATTGCAGAGCAAAAGGATTGGGACGGTGGTGTTCTAGCTTCTAATGCGATTTGCAGGTCCGGTAACATACGGAGTTTTAGTTTATTTTTTTTGTTTCCATAATTCACACTAAGGTTAAATTAGTAAATTTAATAGTTTAGGGTGTTGTATTTATCAAGTAAGTGTGTAGTATTAAGCACCTCCCAATGTTTTTTATGTACTAGGAAATAAAGTTCCTTCGTTTCAGCTTTAGAACTCTCTGTTCTAGGCTATACATAGGCTGCTGGAAATCAGTTTGTAGCAAGCTATTGACATCCAAGTTGATCAAAGAATATTCTCCTCTCTTCCTTGCTTTTCCTGTACTTTCCCCACATAAAATCCTCATACAACCAACAGCGGTATCAGAGCCCCAAAGATCTTAAGGGTCTAGCCAAAATAAATAAACAAACAAAGTATTCAGTTGAAGTATGGCTTCAACATCATCAGCATAAACGTCTCAATACCAGCAGTCCAGCACCCCCTTTGGTGGAGAAAAGTATGACTGTTGGTGCATAAAAATGAAGCTCTTCTTAAGAGCAAATTCTTTGTGGGAGATAGTGGAGAATGGACCCCAACCGAGAAATGAAGGAGAACAATACACAGAAGTTCAATTAATAAAATTAAGCGAAGACGAGCTGATGGATGCGAGAGCATTGTTTTTTCGGATAAGAAAAAAAAATTATAGTCGTTAATTTCAGGGCTTATGGGATTAGTCAAGCAAAGCTTGGACACCCATGTTATCTAAAAAAGAAAAAAAATATATTCATGGAAGTATAGAAAGAATACAAGTATTTGAGGACAAGGAGTCCTCCATAGTAGCTATATCAATTTACAAATTACCCCACAGATGTTGAATATCCGTGAAGGTCACCCCCCTAAAAGCCCCCGCCGCTTTGGCCCAAAGACAAGCCAAATAAACCACATGGTCCCACACATAATCCAATGACTCATAGACACCCGTAAAGATCCTGGCTTTCCGTTCCAACCATACACACCATAAAAATGACATAGAGAAACAATGCCACAACAACTTGCCCTCCTTATGCCTCCCCCTGTGTGCAAAACGCATCTGCAAGAACTGCCCAACCGTAGAGGGGCAAGCAAAGTGCTCCCCTCGTAACAGCCTACACCACAGCGAACAAGCGAAGTCACACAACCCAAACAAATGTAAGCAACTCTCGCTCGCTCGTTGACACATAACGCACATATCTGGCATCCATTGAAGCTTGGAGTCTTCTCCAAGAGGAGTTCCATGGAGACGACAAAGTAAGGGCTATACAGCTAAATACTCTACGAAGAGATATTGAGAACATGAAGATGAAAAATGATGAAGACTTAAAAGATTATATCCCCGATGCAAGAATCGTGCAAAAGATCTTGGGAACTTTGACACAGATATAGTAAAATTGTCACAATATAGAAGAATCAAAGGACCTATTCAAACTTGGTGTGACTGGGTTGATGGGTTCATTGCTGGCACATGATCAGAAGTTCAAGAAACCCACAGAGGAAGCTTCTGAAAATGCTTTTCCATCAAAGCATCAACCAAAGTCGTCACATCCGAAAGGCAGCGGATGGAAGCATAAAGGCGCTAGAAAATATGAGAATAATGATAAGGAGGTATCACAGACAAAAGGAAAGTTTTCTCCATGTGGCACTTGTGTCAAGGCAAATCATCATGAAAATGAATGCTACCATAAAGGGAAGTCTCATTGCAAGAAATTCGGCCATGTCGAGAAGGATTGCTGGCAAAAATAGAAGCAGCAACAAACCAGCACTGAGGCTCGATTTTCTAGCAGCAAGCAAAGTGGCGATTTTCTATTTTATGCACCCCAAGCATCAAGCTTGAGTAGTAAAGAAAGTTGGTTCTCTGATAGTGGCTGCACATCAAACATGACGAACGTCAAGTATTTTCTGCAAGATGGATACCTCTGTTAATATTCCCCGTTCGGATTGCGAATGGAACTACAGTCTAAAGGCAAGGGTACTATTGATGTCCATACAAAGAAAAGCATAAAGTACATTGATGATGTTCTACTTGTTCTGGATCTTGATGCGAATCGCTAAGTGTTCCTTAAATGATTCAAAATGGTTACTCACTTGTTTTTGAGAATAACTATTGCATCATTTTTTACCCTGAGAGGACAGAGATTGCTAGAGTTACTATGGAGAACAAGAGCTTCCCTGTGAAATGGGAGTACCCTGTGGAGGCTACAAACAAAGCTTTTATGGATGACACATGACTACCTGTGGAGGCTACAAACAAAGCTCTTATGGATGACACGGCATTGAATGTATGGGCATTTCAATCTGTTTGCTCTCAATGACCTTCACATGAAAAATATGGTAAGAAACTTTCCTTCCATTTGCATCACCAAGGAACTATGTAAGCCTTGTGCCCTTGTCAGCTAGGCAAGCAACATAAGCAATCACCAAGGAACTATGTTGTCACGGCATCATTACTAGTGTTTTTAATGTACTAGGAAATAAGGTTCCTACGTTTCAGCTTTAGAACTCTTTGTTCTAGGCTATATATAGGCTGCTTGAAATCAGTTTGCAGCAAGCTATTGACATCCAAGATTTCCCCACATTAGAGGTGCTTTAGCTCCATGCTATCATGAACACAAACCGCCAAACACAATGGCAGGGAAACTTGCCACAACAATAAGTGATAAAGTTGAACACACTAAATCTGTCTTTTCACCAATGATAATGGAAACACTCAACTAAAAATGATCACAATGTTAACATTAAATCATACCTGAAAACACCACGAGCAGCAAAAATGGAGTATGGATCTCCGAACATGCGTCCAAGTGATATGACCTTCTCCCCAGGAAGAATCGTATATGAATTTGAATGAGGGCGAAGCTGAAACGATCTCTCCTCAAACAACAGATGATTCTCATTCACATCCATAGACATGGTATCATCCAAACTCCTAAGCTTTGCAAACTTTAATGGAGTATCGGATACAATCTTTATTGCAGCAAGGTTGTAGTGAAAATCGCAGGACATGATTTTCCCTTTGTATACCTTGGTTTTTGATAGATAGACCTCAACCTACGCAAACAGCAAGTTACAAAAAGTTACTAGTTTTACTAAAATCGCGATAAAGAAAGTGAAAGGAGTGAAAGGATGCAAAACGAACACAATATTCAAACATAAAGTTGAAAATGGAATTGGAACATCCCTAGTTTGGTTTTAAGAAAAAATGTTTTTTAGATAAAGAAAAAGTATATTGATAAGAATTCAAATGTACATCTTAAAGGGGATAAGGTATCCTCTACAAGAAACATTTACATACTACCCCAATTCCTCTGAAATATCAGTTATAGTGTAATCCCTAAAAGCCCTCGCAGCCCTAGCCCATAAAGAAGCTAGATAGGTGACCCTCTCCCAAAGCATCGCAGGATTTGCTGAAATTCCCTTAAAAACACGCGCATTCCTCTTTAGCCAGATGCACCACGAAATCGCAAAGTAAGCATTGCGCCACAGCAACTTCCTCTCCTTCCCACCCCCAAAGCCCCGAAAACTCATCTGCAAAAAAGCAGCAACACTAGACGAGTAAACCCACACTTCGCCAGGAATCAACCTTCGCCAAAGACTATGTGCCACATCACACCAAAGAAAAAGATGTGCAGAAGTCTCACGGCTAGCCCGACATAACGAACACATATCAGGCGACAAAGGCACCGCAGGTCGCCTCCGTTGCCTTAAGTCATTCGTATTGACCCTATCCAGCACCAAAGTCCACACAAAAGCCTTCACTTTCATTGGTACCTTCGCTTTCCAGATGTAGTCTGCTAGAGGAAATGGAGAGAGAGGTGTCCCCAATTCTCGAAAGAAGATCTGCAAGAGAACTCCCCCGAAGGATCCCCAACCCATCTCCTAGAGTCTTCTGAACTCGACAGCTGAATGGACTCCAGAAGTGTAAGAAGCGAAGAGAGCTCCACCAACTCCCTATCATGAGGTGGCCGACGAAGATGCAAATTCTAGGAACCACTCGAGAAAAAATTAGCAACCCTACCCCACTGAAACAGCCGAGGGAATCTCGTACAAAAACGACTGACCCCCGCCCCCCTCCAATTATCCTCCCAGAATCTAACACGTGCACCATTCCTAAGTGCCAACTTAACATGAGAAAGGAAGCGCGGGAAGACCTGTGAGATGAACCTCCACGGACTAGCATGCATATAGGTTCCTGTAAACAGTGCATCCCACCTATTCTGCTGCATTTCATACCTACTCCGAATGACCCGATGCCAAAGACTATCCGGCTCCTAGGGAAAACGCCAAAGCCATTTGCCCACAAGGGCGATATTCTTAGCTACCAACCTGCCTACACCCAAACCCCCTTCCTGCTTAGGGCGGCACACCTTATCCCAACTCACCAAATGATCTTTTCGCTCCCCGTCCACTCCAGCCCACAGGAAGTCTCTCATGAGCGTCTCGATCCTACTAGCTACAGCTGTCGGAATCCGAAACAAAGAAAGGTAGTACAATGGAATACTGGAAAGACAAGACTAAATTAAAGTAATCCTGCCCCCCAAAGAGAAACAAACCCGCTTCCAACCATCCAAGCGCTTGGCCACCTGCTGCACAACCGGCTCCCAGAAAGCCTTTGATCGTGGGTTACCTCCTAAAGGCACACCCAAGTAGGTAAGTGGCCACCCTTGAATATGAGAGTCTGCCAAACCTGCTGCCGTCACCAAAAAAATCTTCACTCACATTTATCCCAGCAGACTATATTTCGCAAGATTAACTCTCATACCTGAAATCAACTCAAAAATTTGCAAGATTGTCAAAACATTCTTGAACTTATCAATTTCTGCAGCTAAGAAGAGGATAGTGTCATCCGCGAACTAAAGATGGGACACATGTACCCCCTCCCGACCCACCTCCAGACCCTCAACAACTCCCGCCTCAACTCCTCTCTCCAACATTCTACTGAGCACGTCTACCAACTATGTAAGCAGAAAAGGCGACAATGGATCGCCCTGCCTCAACCCCTAGAAGAAGAAAACCACTCCCTTGGGGCCCCGTTTACCAAAACCGAAAAGTGAGCATTCGGAAAACAACCCCTAATCCACCTTCTCCAGAGCACCCCAAAACCCTTCCGCTCGAGTACTCCGTCAAGGAAATGCCAACTCACCCTATCATAAACCTTCTCAAAGTCTAGCTTGAAAATAATACCAGGTGTGCCTCTACGTCTAGCATCATCCACCGTCTCGTTAACCACCAAAGAAGCATCCAATATTTGTCTACCTTCCACAAAAGCACTCTGAGAGTAAGAAACGATAGTAGCTAGAACTTCCCCTATTCGCACCGAAAGAACTTTCATAATGATTTTATAAACGCTGGTGGATAAGAGAAATTTTTTATTAATCAAATAGTGAAAAAATACAAATTGGAGGATAAGGTATCCTCAAAGAACAAAATAAAAATAGAGTATCTACAAATCACGCCAATGGCGTTGAATGACCGTGAGTGGTACCCCCTTGAAGGCACCAGCCGCCTTCGGCAAGGGGAGGGCAAATAAACTATATGTTCCCAAACCAAATAGATACTCTTTCCCGCGTCAGAGAAAATCCTCGAGTTTCTCTCTAACCAAATGCACCAAAGAATAGCTAAACAGGTACACCGCCACAAAATCCTACCCTCCTTTCCCCTCCGCATAGCGGAAAATCGCATCTGTAGGAATTGCCCCACAGTAGCAGGGCACACAAAAGGCTCCCCACACAACAGCCTATCCCACAAGGCCCTCGCAAAACTACACATCACAAACAAATGCAAACAACTCTCTTCGTCTTGCCGACACATATGTGGCCTCCGCTGTTGCACCATATCACTAGTGTTCACCTTACCAAGCACCAAAGTCCACACAAAAGCACGAACCTTCAGAGGAACCTTGGACTTCCAAATATAAGGAAAACGGGAAAATGTGGAAACTGTGACAGAAGGCTAAGATGATAGGAAGGACTTGGAAGAGAAAACTCCAGAAGAGTCCCCAATCCAAGTCCGAGAAAACGCTGGTAACCAGGCTAATAGGGTGAAAGTCCTTAACCTTAATAGACCGATCCTTGTTGGGGACTAATGTGATGAAGTTAGAGTTGATACCCCTGCCTGCACATGGAATTCTGCAAAAACGAAGAAAGTCGTCCTTGATCACCTCCCAACGGTCCTGGAAAAAAGCCATTGTGAAGCCATCAGGCCCGGTGTTTTCTCACTGTCCATACTGAACACCGCTGCTCTAACCTCCTCTAGCTCAAAAGGACGTTCCAAGCCCTAAGTGGCGAAATTGGGCTCCAGTCCAAACCCTCAATACGAGGTCGTAAGAGTTCCTCCTCCCTAAAAAAGTGAACAATAGTATGCAGTGATCTCCTGGCTTATCTCCCCCACATCAGTAATCACTCCCCCAACATCATTCTCCAACTCCTTAATAAACCCCCTCCTCCTCCTTCCATTAACGACCTTAAAGAAAAGCCTCGAATTCGTGTCACCTTCTTTAGCCCACCTCACTTTCATTTTCTGTCGTCGACACTGCTTCTCCTTCAAAAGCACCTCCTGAAAGTCATTTTTCAACTCAATGCTCCTACGCACGGCCTCCTCACCCCCCTCCCCGTTGCTGATTGATTGGTCTACTATGGCAACATCACCCAACAACTCATTCTTCCACTGGTTAATGTCCCCAAAAATCTCCTTATTCCACTCTTTGAGGTGCTCCTTAACAAATTTTAACTTTCTCATGAAACAATAACCCTGCCACCCTTGAACCTCACAATCACTCCACCACTCGGCAACCTTCCTCCAAAAATCCGGATGTAAAGTCCACATATTCTCAAATCGAAATGGAGTAGGACCACATAGCATCGGCCGGGAATGAAGGGTTATTGGAAAGTGATCCGAACAAGGGCGTGAAAACACCTCTTGTGACAACAAAGGAAACTCATCTTCAACTGCATTAGTGAACAAGAAGCGGTCTAGTCGAGAAGAAGCACTCTGTCGCCCACTAACACTCCATGTAAACTGTGCGTTTTGCAGTGGAGGATTCCCTTGATGACTGCATCAAAATCTCTCATATCGCCCAACCCACCTGAACCACCCAATCGCTCCCCCACATTGCGAAGAACATTAAAATCTCCCCCAACAATCCACCGAGTGGAGCAAAGCCCCGCCAAATCACACAACTCCTCAAAAAAAAGATTGTCATTCAGAATGCCTACATGGGCCATACACTGAGGTAAACCAACATTCTCCTCTACCTCGAACATTCAGACACACTGCCACACAGAAAGTGCTCAAAACGACATCGACCCTCGTAGCAAACCTAGTATCCCAAAGTACCAAGATACCTCCAGAAGCTCCCAAGGAAGGAAAAACCACCCAGTCCTTATCTCAGGAATCCCAGCAACTCCTAACAAAAAAAGAGTCAGCTACCTCCACCTTAGTCTCCTGTAAGACCACCACATCTGGAGAAATTTTAGAAATAACCTCTCTCACCGTATCCCGCTTCTCTATCCTCCCTAAACCGTTAACATTCCAACTTAGAATCTTCATAAAGAATGACTGCGAACCCTCCTACTGCCACTCTCCTTGCCATAGTTGACACTACTCTGTAGATTACGAAGTTCCTTCTCCCAATTCTTCCCCTTCTTACGAGATTGCACCTTATCACCTACATTCACCTGCACCTCCTGCTCCGAAACGTCAAACAGCTGACATCGCATGATCCCAAGGACCGCCTGCGGATTTCAGTCATCAACACTCGAACCTAACAATGGCGCCACCTCAACAACAGCAGAGGTAGGAGCAGCTGCAGTAGTTGAGACACTGCCATATTCACTTTCTCAGGTGAGACAAAATGCTAGATTCTCCCATATTCAGCAAATTCACCTCCTCCCTGTCACTGCCTAGCGATGCAACATTCATCTCCTCTCTTTGTAAGCTCTGTATAAGGAGTTCCTCATCATCATCATAATCATCAGCAAAGTCACTGAGCAAGTCATCATAATCTTCCCACCCCCCAAGCGGGCTACCTCCATATCAGCCCCAAGTCCGTTCGAAGCCATTCAAAAACATTCTCTAACAGAACAACAGGTTGCGCCGCTGTCTTCTCCAGTACATTAGTCACATCAGCAACCCACCTCCCAAATAAGAAAATATCTCAAGCACCCTGTTAGAATCTAAAACAGAACTAGGTAGTGTCACCTTCCTCCTTGTAGACAGCTCCGCAGACCCTCTACCCAGCTCCCTCCCATCTTCCAGTGAAGAAAGAGACTCATCCAGCTTGCCTGAGGTGCAAACCCCTGCATCTCGCACCCTCCTGTGCTTGGTTTTAAAAAGCGCGCCTCAAGCGCGCTTAAGCGTGAGGCGACCCAAGGCGCAGACCTCATCGCCTCAGACAGCCCAAGCGCAGCGTTTTCCATGAAGCGAGCAAAAGCGCGCGCCTCAAGCCGCTTTAGGTCGAAGCGCAAGGCGGCCTGAGGCGGCCGCTTCATGGGTTGAGGCGTGAATTCTGCCTGAAACAGCCATGATGTACAAAAAAAAAAGGGAAAGTGGAGGAAGAAGAAAAAGGAGAGGGTGGCAGTCGATTTTCTCGCCGGAAATGATCGATTTTCTCGCCGGAGATGCTGGTAAACTCGTCGGCGATAGTCGATCTTGCATGTCCTTCCATCTTCTTTCTTCTTTTTTCTTCGACCTTCTCTCTCCTCTGGTCTCTTTTTTTGCTTCGACCTTCTCTCTCCTCTGGTCTCGTTTTTTGTTATGCTCTCTGTCCCGTATTTTCGTCTTTATGGGGACTATAAGTCCTGAGCTATTTTTTTATTGCTGATTCCCTTCTCTTTCATTTATTTATTAATTATTGTAGCTACTTTTCAGAACCTTTTTGACTTTTTGACTGAGCGTTACTTATCTGCTTACTCTCTTTCCTTTTCTTTATCTTGACAGCTGTATTCTGCTGTATCAAAACTCAAAAAGTGGCTATTCCAACTTTTATGTTCCATTTTTTCTTTCTTCTGGGTCATACTTAAGCAAACACCTGTATCTATAAAACACTTTTTACAAACTACTACTACATACTCACATATTTTCTTTTTTAATTTTATATTCATTTCATGGATTAATTTTTAAGAATAAATCTGAAAAATAAAATAAATATTTTAAAGTTGTGTTTTGAGTAGAAAAATTATTAATAATTTAACTAATAAATTAAAAGATTTTTTAGGAAAATATGCGCCTCGCGTGCGTGAGGCGTGCGCTTTCGCCTCACGCCTCGCGCCTCGTCGCCTCGACCCCCTTGCGCCTCAGTGCGCCTCGCGCTTTTTAAAACCAAGCTCCTGTCCTCCTCGACATTCTCTGCCCCCAAGACACCCCTACCAGCAGCCAAACCCTTAGCCGGAGACTTTGCAACACTATTCCCAGCCGTCAGAACTAAAAAATCATCCCCCATCACCTGATCTGAGATTGAGCCACCAGGGACCACCCCCCTAGAACCGACGGCAATTTCTGTTCTGAATGGTACAATTTCTGGGCCCAGATTTGACATTCTGGTCAGCGCCGGGTCAGATTCCAACGGTCGGGAATGCCGGCGGGTGTAGACGCGAGAGCACTGACACCTCTCGCCATGACGGATAGACTCGCTGGACTCTTCAGTCGCCGGCCCTGTGCTCACTGTCGTCGCAGCTCCACCAGAAGCCTCCCTATGTGGCAGCCCACCCGAATTCTGTCCACGTGGTACCCAAACCTGTTTAGGTTGGGAACGTGGTATTCTTTTGTTTCTTGGGCTAAGTCTCTCAAACACTGAAACCCGTGGCCCAGGCGCTGGACTTCTAGCATGC
Organism: Tetragonia tetragonoides; assembly: GCA_038025085.1. NCBI lineage: Eukaryota > Viridiplantae > Streptophyta > Magnoliopsida > Caryophyllales > Aizoaceae > Tetragonia > Tetragonia tetragonoides. The sequence goes on along the minus strand of CM076148.1, from coordinate 10,110,190 downwards.
AGTCCAGGCCCAAGTCTTTGGAAAACTGAAAAACTGGGTGTTTAGGCCTGTCCTCCTTAACCCACTACTTTGAGAAACTGACGCTCTATTTGAACTATTCCTAACTGAAACAGCTGTTAAGCGTGATTTTTGGGCTAATATCTCGCGTCTTCCATAATTATCTCCTTCCTCCCTAACGGTTCCCCGCTGCAACATCATTGGGCTCATACTCTCCGGCATGGATTCTGACCACCTATGACGCTGAAAAAGCACCAGGGCTCCCAACAAACATGAAACGTGGACCAAAGCACTGAATTGCTTCAAACAGAGCACCCCACGCTTGTCCTCTTACACCTTCGGGGACCCTAATAGAACCAGCTTTTCCCTTCCATGGTTGTTTCTCTAGCAGCAAATAATTCCCATCATCATTAACACCAATCCGAAGCAATAAGACATAACCGCTACCACGGAAGGTTCGAACCCACCTCCCTGTATTCTCCCCCCTCCATAGTGAGATGACCTCCTTCCCCCACCACAGAAGTTCCTCCTGAGTGAGTCGCACTTCAAACTTCTTTCCTCGATGATACTCCACCAACCGAAAATCGTAATTCTCACGGATGAAAATAAAACGTTTCCTCTCAACTCTAAAAACAGATTCCATGATTCAACTCTAACAGAATGAACAGGCTCCCGGAGCCCCACCCACCTAAGGCGGACAGGGGACCCTTCGATGACCAACACGACGCAATTGTATTTACTTCATTCAGTTTGCTAATAACAATGGAAAACACAAGAAACATCCCTTTTATAGCTTCTAAGCTTTTTAGTTTCTTTAGTAAGAAGCATATGCTCTCAATTCCTTTCACTTATGCCGAGGTGTTCCAACTAAACAAAAGTAAACCTAATATATAAAAGTACATGGTAAAAACTAGAGACAACCAATTACGAACCAGCCTATTCCCTGGTATAATAACCAATGTTATGTATCTAGCATAAAATATCAATTTCGATCCATGTTCCAAATCAACACAAGAAAGAGAGACAATAACTTTATATAAACCGACACTTCCAACCCTCAATAAATGGAATAAAATAAATAAAATAGGAATAGCTAATTACCTCAATTTCATTGGGTTGGACACCATTAGTCCGCACAAAAAGAGTAGCAACGGTAAGGATGGTACTGAAATAGGTACCAACACCAGCATCCTCGCAATCAATGATGACCCCTGAACCTCCAAAAATTCTTTCAGAGGTGTCATTGTGACTTCTTCCATATCTCGACTTACCTCGAAACACCGTCATCTCATCTATTTCAAATATGCATATTTGTAAACAAAATATTTAAAATCAATTTGACAACAACCTCAAAGAGAAAAAAGAGCCAAAAGAGACAAGAGATTACCGGGTAGATTAGTAGATATAATACTAACAACACAGGAAGAAACTTTTAAAGTTAGGGCCTTTGTGTTAACATCTAAACCATTGTGTTGCTCCTGCAAGCAGTGAATCATTATACCATGAGTATGTACAGTAGACTTTAAAACGGATTGAAATTGAATATGAAGTTTGAACAAGGTTTTTGTGAATCAAAATATGAACTTGCATACATACTTCCCGAAGTAGACATTTCCATGTTCTTTCCAAGCTTTCTGTCAATTGACCATAAAGTCAGCATGTTAGAGCACACAAGCACAAACACAAACACAAACACACACAAAAACACAAACACACACAAAAACACAAACACAAACATATATCAGATGGGGGCTGAGCTAAGAATTACGGGGTATGTAGTACGTACCAGTCATGGAGAGCGGCGTTGGCGACAACCCGACAGAACGGAGGGGCAGATAGAGAGGGAGGGGTCAGGAGAGAGAAGAGACAGTTCTAGTCGACCTGGGCGGTCGATTTGTGTGGTGGTTTGGTTTGGGTTGAAGCGTGGGTGGTGGTGACGTTGTGAATGGTCGGCTGTTAATGGGCTGGGCGCGAGGGTAGGGCGGAGGGTTGGCTACGCAAGGGCTGGGAATAGTAATAATCCTGGGATGGTGGGGGTTATGGTCACTAGGTGGACGGAGGGTGGCGGGGTGGTTATTGCTCAGTTCAATTTTATTTTTATTTTTTTTTATATTGTTTGATTTTAGTTATTTGTTAAGATCAAGAATCATATGTTGCTTTGCTTTACATCTTAATCTTAATTAGAGAATGATAATAGTGAGATTTGAGAGTAAAAAGGGGAATGAGATATGTTTTTTTGCAAATAAAAAAGGGTACTTCGGAAAGAATTGTGACAAAAAAATATGCATTAAGTAATTTAGAATGGGATGTGCTAAATATCACATCCCATTTTTAACAAGGAAAAATGGACATGAATATTTTCATATTTGGGCGGTCGTATAAGTATAATCCCACAAATGATATTAGACCAAAATAATCTCACAAATAAACTGTGTTAACACGAGTAAGTTAAATGAGGACGGAGTTAACCCTCCGTTAACTCTTGCTGATGTGACACTCTCTCTGTCCCTCATCTCTCTTTTTTTTTCTTTTCAGCCATGGAAGAACACCAAGAACCTTCAAAATCAAAATTTGGATCCCTTTTTTTGTGGATTTCATCCATGGAACAAAATCAAGCCCAAATCTTCATAAGAGAACCCACAAACTCCAAATAGTCATCGATTGGTGATTCTTTGAAGAGAACCCAAAAATTCGGCAACTTGCGAGCTATGCTTCAAATTTGGCAAATTTGGCAGACTTCAAATGATTCATCATCAATGGAAGACACTTCAAAGAAAATTGACACCATAACTTCAAAACCCTCAAAAGATATCCCAACAACTTCATCCCAAATGAAAAATTGTATAACATTAGCTTTCAAATTTGCCATGCTAGTAAACTGAAGTCTATCCTTCAAGATTTAAGCTATCTCAATTTTAAGGAACATGATTCTGGTATTTTCCAAGTGACAACATTAATTGTAATAATAACAACTCATCTAGCTCTTGAGATGCTGTGTTTAGGTGGTTGGAAGGTTTTCTTCAATAGTTCCATGGCTTAAAGGCCTGAGAGAGAGTGTGTGTGAGGAGAGCGAGAGTAACTTCAACTAGGAGTTAACGGACGTCCTCATTGGGTCTATTGACGTTAACGCCATTTATTTGTGGGATTATTCTTGTACGACTGCCAAATGTGGGATTATTCACATCCATTTTTCCTTTAAACAATATCACACACTAAAAATTAAAATTTCCAAAATACCTCTAAAATTAAAATAAATAAAAGAACAAGGCAAAACACCACTACACATCTCCCTCACCTGACACCCCTCACACAAACACCACACCATTGCATCTCAAAGAAACAAACAAGTAATAATAATGTCGTAGAAGCTAATCAAATTCCCAAATGAAGATAATATGATGATCAGTAGTATTCAAAACAATAGAGAGAAATAGATAGAGATACTACTCCATGTTCCCTAGAAAATAGAAACTAGCAAATAAGAGAGAGAGAAAGAGAGACAATATGAAATGAAAGAATTAAAACAAGAATTGTTACAGATTGTTAGGTCATGGCGATGTATTCTGCCAAACACACTCTCTCTTTCTATCTCTATCTGGTTAATGCGTGATTAATATTGACTTTACTCATAAGCGCCAAAAATAGACGCACAATTAAGCAACATGCGCCTAAAGCAGACGCATCTATCAGTTACATGCATCTGTAATAGGCGCATGTGTTTGGACTTCCTGGAAGAAATAGAATCAAACTTACGTAAATTAAAGATTAGGGAGAGGAAAGAGAATTAGGGCCTAAAATTTAAAAAAAAAAACATAAATAAATAAAAGGGCAAATTTGGCAAAATTTTATTAGGGGTGTGGTATTAATGCGAACTGTTTAGAATTTACATTAAGTTGTTACATATAATTTTTGATAATAAATACTAGATTAAAGTTGTTGACGGCTGTTATGCATAATATTGATATATGTATCCATGATTTTATAAAATTAAACAAAGCTCTATGTGTATCTTCTTTCAACAAAAAGGTTTGAGAAAGCTGATAGATAGGAAAAAAAGATACTAATCGATTGGAAACTGATAGATAGTTGTGACCTTACCCTCGGCTGTCACACCGACCTCCAGTATGTTACTATTGATTAGGGAAAATTATTACCTAAACCAGGTAGGTGGACTCCCTCCTCTCTCCCTCTTCTCCCTTCCTCTCCCCCTCCTTCTCTCTCCTTCATTTATACATGGGGACAAATGGGGTTCACCCTATCTACCTAGATCCCTGGGGTCTAGGTAATAAGAATTGAATCACAATACTTTAGGTTTATTTTTAGGGGTCTAGGCAGATAGGTGGACTCCCCTCTATTTCCCTCTTCCCTTCCTCTCCCCCTCCTTCCCTCCCCATCATTTATTCATGGGATAGATGGAGTTCACCCTAACTACCTAGACCCCTGGGGTCTATATAATAAGATTTGTGATTTAGTATATTTCAGGTTTATTTTTGTTGTAAATGCCGTATGGTTTTGCTACTCCCTCCGTTTCAAAATCTCCTACCCTATTGTCTGGGCACGAAGTTTAAAGAAAGTTGAGAGTAGAAGAAAAAGCCCTCAATTTTCCTTACTTTATGTAGGTTAAAGTTGAATGGGTGTGGCCCAACAACAAAAAGAAAAAGGTATAAGAGTCTTTTTGTATGAAAAAGCATACTAAAAATGAAAATTGGGTAGAAGATTTTGGAACGGGGGGAGTATTAATGAAAATCTCCTATTTCCCTCTCTAGAGTATATTAAGTGTTGCAGACTTGCAGTGTTGCTGTGTGAGATGAAGGAGAGGGGAGGGGCGAAGATGATGAGAGAGAAAGTGGGGTAACGTGATGGTGCTGCGTGGTGTTAGAGGGGAGAAAAAAGGTGGTGGTGGTGGTGGTGGATGAGAGAGAAAACATGGTGGTGGAAATGTGGATGAGAGAAGAGAGAAAGGAAAAGATGGGGATAGAGAAGAAAAATAACCAATTACCCCCAGCTACCTGTTATATAAGTTCTATTAAGCTCGTTTAGAGGGGATAGACTATGAAATGTTTTAATCTTCTTTCCACTCTCTCTCTCTATGTCTGTCTCCCTTTCCCCCAAATTTCTCCCCATCTATCTTAATTTTTGTATATGATAATGCATTTCTCGATGGCGTCTTTAGTTGAGAGTTGTCCTATTAATTCCATCCCATATCCTATAAAAAATCCCTAAAAATATTGGAGTGAATCATGCACACAAATCAGAGGAATAAGGATTTGCATCCAAAGGCCAAGATATTTGATGAAAAGGGATAAGGATTTGTATTTGAAACCATACTGAATTTTCAACCAAAGAAGGTTTCATGATCATACCAGTGAGTGAGCATTTATGGAAGGTTATCTTGAGCCCCGAGGAAAAATGGAAGGAGATGAGAATAATCTCCACAACATCAAGATACTGCAGTTCATCTGGGCTGATGTCTTTGGCAAATTAAAGTTTGATGAAAGCACGACCAATTAGTGAAGCAACCACAACTTTCTGCAGGTCCAACCGTCCAAGTCCCCTGCTTTATTTGAGAATAGTGCAGTACCATAATGGCTATGTCTTTATTTTTCTTTTCCTTTTTTTCCGGATACGAGTAACCCGCAGCCACGACTCTTTGAGTGTGTATTGGATAAACCCCGAGTATGTGCAATAGCTTTCAAACCACACACACAGGCAAGCCAACAAGATAAACTTGCAAGCAAGCTGAACAAAGAGGCCTAGTAGGAATTGAACCCATGACCTTTGGCATGAAATCCAACCCCACGACCAATTTTACTACCCCTTTCAATGGCTATGTCGAAGAGTAGGAAGTCTAGAGGAGATAGGGAATTGCCTTAGCGCAAACCCCGCTCAAATTCAAAGGACTGTGTGGGCCTGTGGGCGATCCATTGATCAATATATATACCGCTGCAGTTTCTGTTTTCAAGGCACCAATGAATCCAATTACGCCAAGGAGAAGATAGCTCATATACTGCCATAAGCCCGTAATGATATCTATACATAGTGTGTATATTACACACTTATGTCCCCCCAATAAGATTATGTCTAAAATGGTCCATACAATCCTGAAAAATAGGGGGGAGGTTTATGAAATTTGTTTTTTTTGTTTGTGCAATTGGGTGAAAACCACCTGAAAAGTTTCACTTTTTGTCCAGTACCTCCTAAATTATTATTATTTGTTCAGTACCACCTTAAAATTTGATTTCGCCATGTGAGTCACCCCTTAAGTGATTTCCGGCCAAATTCATTATTTTTCTTCCCGTTTTGCCCTCATGTATGTTTCACAACATTTAATTTTTCTTGGTACTCCGTCCATGGCTTCCCCTTCTCCCTAACTCTCCCTAATTTTTTGTCTCCTCCTCATCCATGGCTTCCCTTTCTCCCTCCTCACGACCTCCCAAAGAAGAAGACACCTCCCCTTTCACTCCACAACAACCACCATCTCCACCAACAGCAACCCCACTCTCTCTCCTAATCCCCATCACCACCACCATGGATGAGGAGAAGGGAGAAGGGGAAGCCACGGATGACGAGGAGAGAGAAAATTAGGGGGAATTGTGAATTTGGAAATTAGGGAGAAGGGGGAGCCATGGATGGGGAGCCAAGAAAAATTAAAAGATGTGAAGCATACTTGAGGGCAAAACGGGAACAAAATTAAGGAATTTGGCCCGGCAATCCCTTAAGGGGCGACTCGCAGGGCGGAATCATCTTTTAAGGTGGTACTGAACAAATAACAACAATTCAGGGGGCACTAGACAAAAAGTGGAACTTTTCAGTAGGTTTTCACCAAATTGCGCTTTTTGTTTACTAAAAACATAACTTAGGTAGTGTTTGGTATTGTTTTTCCTGTTTCTGTTTTTAATTGAATAAAATCTGTTTTTCTGTTTTTGGTTTTAAAAAGTTGTTTTTAAAATTAATTTTGTTTGGTTATCACTTACTCATGAACGATTCTTAGAAAAACCTGTTTATGTGATACACGATCAAGAAGTAATAAAATATTTTATTTTTTGGTTCTTCAAGTTGTCAGGTCGTGATTTTAAGCCTTCAACCAAAAAAATAATAAAATAAAATTACTTGTTAAATATAATGGAGTACCAAACTCCATCAAGATGGAGACTAACCAAAATTATTTGATGTCCCACAAACATCGAGCTCTATGCCTCCAGGCTCCATGAATATCACTCAACCTTGTCAATGTCCCCATCAAATCATTATAAGCAACCCACAAGATTAGTATACTTAACAAAAAAAAAAAGGCAAGCCGCTCCCCAAAAAAAGAATAGCAGAGAGAGAGAATGGATTGAGGAATTAATAAACGTTTTTCAGTTTCTAAAAGTAAAAAAATTTCACTTCTAAAATTTCTGTTTTTTGAGTTTTTGTTTATAAAAACAATCAGTTATCTCTTTAGAAACCAAACACTGTTTTTTGTAAAAGAACATTTTTCTACTTTTATAAATAGAAAAATAGCTTTTAGAAATGGAAACAAACAAGCCCTTACTTGTCCACAACGACGGAACCACGATTATAAGTGTGAGAGGGCAAATATTTAAAATATATATAGTGCAAAGGGGGAAGGGGGGCTGATTAAAGACAAATATATGGAGTTTGGACTAAAATTACCCGAAAATTAGACATTTTCTTAAGTTGAGGGGGGACGCCACGCCAACCACCGCTGGCCTACCCACACAACCACAAGTGTGTAATCTACCCACTTTGTATAGGTAGCATTTTTCGGATGAGGAAGGATCATGAGACAGAGTCAAAGGTTTTTATAGAAATCTGATTTTCGCCGATTTACCTTCGTATTTTTAATGGGAGGCGTGTGACAACTTTGTATTTTTTTTTCCTCTCCGGCGACAACTACCTTTTTTGGGCTCCGGCGTCAATGAAGTAAAAAATGAAAATGACAACACTTAAACCCACAAATTCCACCAAAACATTATTTCTACTTTTTTATACCGTTTCTTCCCAATTCCTTCATTCCATCTGAGTTTTTGAATATGTGCATATTGATCTCTGACTTTGAAAATTTGCAAACAGAGCATGAACAACTATCAAATACATGCAGACGAGAAAAAAACACTATCAAATACATGCAGGCTTGAAGAATTGGTCTTTGACATGACTGCTTACGATGATTTATCATATACTTGTGTCATAACAATAACAATGGACACAGTAGCTAATAAATGAAAGATTATATTTTAAGGTGATTAGGTGAGCAGCCCAACATTGTTTCATACACTCTCGCTTTACTTTTGAAGTTTTGACACCTGAGATAAAATATTTTAGTATCAACTATGAAGTGGGGAATGGGTTATGAAGAAACAAAGGAGCAACGCTTTTAGATAGATTTTGAATTCAGACTACGATCTTTGATAAATAATAAATTCAAACAATGTTACACTAAATAGTTTCACTATTCAAACTTTAAGAAGCACAGCATTCTTGAACCGCCAAGACTCAATAGATTTGCCAAAGGATGCGTTTCAGTTCATCAGCAACGCTGCAAAGGGGAGACCGAAGGTTGCTGAATATCTCAAACCCTAGGAAACCAAATTGGAAGCCACCAGCTACAAAAGCAAAGCACAAATCAGAATGGAGTGAAAAAGAAATGTAAATGACTCCACAATTCAAACTTCTGCTACTGTTAACAATCTTTGCTGCCTACTAGCACAACGGGGATTCAAATATCGTATGATAAGTAACTACTGACTGAGACATAGCGGTTTTGGACTTGCCAATACGCAAATTCTCGCTATATAACGGGATATCAAAATTTTCGGTCATTGGCTAGTATGGCTGATGCCTGATACAAAGCAGAAAACAGAGCATAGAACTAAGAAACATATGACACGAATCCACTATCAATGTGATCGACATAACGTGAATTCACTTGACGCTACCATTCCACGATTTAGCGATTTTCGCCATGATGGTGACAGAAACTTAGATTCTTTTATCAGATGTAATGTTACATTCAAGTGTGCTTACGTCGGCCAGCAAAATTCATCTATGATAAAGGGCAAAGAAAAGAATCCAATTACCACTTCATTTAGTTATATGTTTATTCTAAGCACATGTCCTGCCAACAAGATTTAGACTAAACCTTAGCAGCAATAAGTCCTTGTGATGCCTTGCGAAAAAAGTCAACTCTTAGCATGAAAAGGGAGCTGTTGAAAGAAAACTAAAACATATGAAACCAATAATACATATCCATTGTAGAACACAGGCAATATTTGAAGCTCAAAACCATTTAACCTTTACGAAGGGAGGAGAAAAGTCATTGGTGAGACTTGTACATTTGAAAATACACTAAGCTTTAACATATTGCTTGAAACAAAAAAGTACAAAAAGCTCACCGGTAGAATCTATCTGGAGTAGTCTCGCTGATGATCAGTGTTGGATTCAAGCGATTACCATTGCCGGGCCTCTTTTGATGAGCTCATGGAAAGGAAAAATGCAACAACAGAATTATGGAAGTGGAGTACGAGGAGAGAGAGGTATTGGGCGCAACTATCAAGGTCAAGATGGGGATAAAAATACACGCTTTTGCCATGCCATTGCTTCTAACAGAGCTCGTAAAAATGGGATTCATTGCCTTAAAATGGAGGGTCAGGAGATGTCATAGCCGAATGATATTAGGAGAGCAACAGTGTCCTACTTTAAAAATATTTTCTCTGAAGATGTCAAAGAGAGACCTTTTTTTGAGGGCATTAGCTTGAAACAAATTGACAGTATCTAGGCTGAGATGTTAGTTGAGAGGTTTACTGAATCAGAAATTCAAAATGCAGTTTGGCAGTGTGAAGGTTCAAAAGCCCCGGGACCCGATGGATTTAATTGTAACTTCATAAAGGCTGCATGGAACACAATCAAGGCTGATATTTTTGAATTCATATGACACTTCTTGGGTACTGGCAAATTCCCAGCAAATATGAATGTGGCTTTTATAAGCCTTATACCAAAGGTTGAGAACCCAGGGGAATTGAAAGATTTTCGGCCAATAAGCATGATAGGAGCCATGTACAAAATTCTGTCAAAGTTCTCTCAAACAGATTGAAGAAGGTCATTGGCTCAGTGGTTGGCGATTCACAATCAACATTTATAGGGGGGCGTCAAATTCTTGATAGTGTTCTTATAGCAAATGAGCTTATTGAATCATGTACAAGAAAGAAGATAAAGGCGTGTGTATGGAAACTTGACTTCCACAAGGCTTATGATTCACTATCATGGCTGTTCTTAGAAAGAGTTCTTCGCGGTATGAATTTTCCTGACAGATGGTGCAAATGGATTATGGGGTGTCTTGAATCAGCTGCAGTTTCAGTCTTGGTTAACGGATCTCCGAGTCAACCTATCAGGATGGAGAGGGGACTGCGCCAAGGTGATCCAGTCTCTCCTTTTCTGTTTAATATAGCTGTGGAAGTTCTTAACAGATTATTTGTGAAAGCAGTGGAAACTGGAACTCTTGAAGGGGTTAAAGTCTCAAATGGTGGGAGAATCTTTTCTCATTTACAATTTGTTAATGATACAATGGTTTTTTGCCCGGCTGAAAGAAGATACTTGGACACTATCAAAATGATACTCATCTCTTTTCATTTGGCATCTGGGCTGAAGGTTAATTTTCATAAGTGTTCGCTAATTGGTTTAAATGTTGAAGCTGATTGGGTGAGAAGCTTGGCGGATGAACTCCATTTCAAGGCAACCTCGTTACTAGTGCAATATTTGGGTTTGCCCCTAGGAGCTAGCCCTCGAAGTATAGAATTCTGGAGACCTATGTTGAATAGGATGGAGGATAGACTAGCAACTTGGAAAGGAAGGCTTTTATCTATTGGGGGGGGGGGGGGAGGGAGATTGACTCTTATCAAATCCTCTCTTAACAATCTTCCCATATACTATATGTCATTGTTTAAAGTGCCAGAAGCAGTGTTAGACAAGATAGTGAAGCTCCAACGTGACTTTTTCTGCTCTGGAAATAATCCAGAAAGGCGAGCTACTTGCTTGGTCAGTTGGAATCAGATTGAACAATCAAAAGCAAGAGGAGGCTTAGGAGTTGGATCGTCGAAAAATATGAATTTAGCTCTCCTAAGTAAATGGGTTTGGAGATACTGTGCAGAGGATGCAGGACTCTGGAAGGAGTTGGTTGCGGAAAAATACAAGTTGAATAACAGAATTTCTATAGAAGAATTACATAGCCCCAGATTTGGGGGTGCTTGGAAGCAAATCTGTTGCTCGTTAAAAAAGGAGCATGTTGTTATGAATACTTTACAGAAGGGTCTTTGTGTTGCAGTGGGAGACGGATCAATGACAAGATTTTGGAGCGATCATTGGATAAGTGAGTGTTCATTGAAAATAAAATTCCCAAGATTATATTCTTTATCCCTTGGCCAGAATGAAACTGTAAATAATATGGGATTTTGGGATGGATCAAATTGGCGATGGAGTTTATCATGGAGAAGACAATTATTCCAGTGGGAGGAGGATTTAAAGGTTGAGTTGTTCACACCGCTACAACAGGTTTTCATCAACTAGAGAGGATGTGATAGAGTTTTTTGGCGACTTAACCCCAAAGGGAATTTTTCTGTGAAGTCTGTTCGTGGAGAGCTAGAGTCCCAAAGCTTCTCAGTAACCCATGAAACAATAAAAGGTATTTGGCGTGGTTTAGCACCCCCAAAAGTCGACATTCTCATGTGGTTGGCCTGCTTAGGGAGACTAAAAACAAAAGATAGATTGAGGAAACTTGGATTTCAATGTGCTAGTGAGACTGTATGTAAGTTATGTGGGGAGTAAAATGAAACAACAGATCACTTACTTATTTGTCACTTCACAAGGCAGTTATGGCAGCAATGGTTGGCTATATGGGACGTGAGTTGGTGTTCCCCTCTCAATATGATGCAATTCTTTGATCAATGGTGTAGTCTTGGAACAGGTAAACATTTCCGGAAAATCTGGATATGTTTTGCGTTTGTTCATGTGTGGTCTATATGGAAAGAGAGAAACATCAGAATCTTTGAAGACAAGCAATGCACCCCAGAAGAAGTATTTGATATGATGTTATTAATACTTGGATGGTGGATAAAAGCATGGGACGACTCCTTCCCATACACACCTCAAGAATTTCTGTGCAGCCCGACATGCCTCAAGCTTGAAGATTTTCAGCAGGTTAAAAAGAAAAACAATGAACTTTGGGAGCCGCCTCCTAGTGGGTTTTTGAAATGGAATATTGATGCCTCGTTGAGGGAGGGAGGAAGTGCAATGGGTGGAGTGTTGAGGGGCTGTTCTAGCTCATTCAGATGTTTGTTTTCTGTGAGAACGCCATGTACTGAGATTAATGAAACAGAAGTTTGTGTTATTTTCCAAGCGCTAAAACTTTATATAAGAAGTGATTGGGCAGTACAAAAAGACTTAGTGGTGGAGTCAGATTCCGCAAACGCTGTCAAGTGGTGTAATATGCAACATGGAGGGCCATGGAATATTCGATTCACACTCAACTGCATACGGGAGATACGGGATAAATGGAAGAGGATCACTATTACCTACCGAGCAAGGAGTGCAAATCAAATCGCAGACAGTCTCGCAAGGTAAGGAGTAATTAGGGAGAATGATTTCATTGCCTGGTTATAACTGTAATATTGTCTATATGTGTTGCTGTAATTGTGGAGTAGTTCAACAGGAGCATATTTTTTGTTTTAGCCTTGTCTATAGCATATGATTGCAACCCATTTTCAACCCTTCCTAGAAGGTGGGGAAAAGTTGTTCAATAATGCTTCTTATAGACTTGTGCTCATGGGAGTGTAGTAGTAGCTACTTGTTTTTGTAGCTGATTATGAATAAAATGAGTATTACTTATCAAAAAAGAAAAAAAAAACAGTACACACACCCCTACATTTTCGGGTTTGTATGGAATGAACGCGACATGTGGCGGATTTTTATTGGGGGACATATGAATGTAACATACGCTCAGTGTAAGCATATCAAAGCTCCCCCCCCCCCCCCCCCCCCCGCGCCAGATTGCAAAATTTGTGAATAGATGTTAGATTTTTGGCAATCCGAGAAAGCAAATATCCAATTTTGGTCTCAGAGAGTTAGTATGTAATTGACATCATGGGGTTATCATGTGTATTTTAAATTTAGAAAAGTAACATGAGTAATTTGTTAAACTAGAGGGGCACCACATAAAATTAAAAAAACAAGGTACTATCCTATTGTATCTAAAGCTAGCAAGAAAAGGCCAACAATTAGGAGCAGAGACAGGAAAAAGCCGTGACCTTCACTAAGGGTGTTCATAAACGAATTTTGAATTTTGAAATTCGAATTCGTATCCGAATTTTTTTTTTCCTTTAATTTTATATTGGTTATTTTTCAAATATTTTAGGTATTTCAAATATCCGAATCTGAAACTATCCGGAATTTTTTTGATAATTTCGGATATCTGAATATTTTTTGGAATTGGTATCCAAAATTTCGGATGATCAGATTCTTTTGAACAATCCTAGCCTTCACCATCATCAATAAAACCCAAGTACATAATGTTTGAAACAATACTTCTGCTTTGCTCTGCTGGCTAGCCTGGCCTCCCTTGTTGACTCATCGCAACATAAATCTTCGTGTAATGTGATGGTTTGACTTTCGAGGTTTGAATCATGGTTACATCTATGTCCCCACTTCTCTTTCTTTCCTCTTTTCTATTCTTTTTCATTCTTGCCCAAATGTTCATCGTCATCACCATTGCTATCGGCCTCATCAGAAGGCCCATGGCCGTAGTTCCTGGCCGAGTAGTAGAAGGAGCCTTGAGTGCTGAACGAGCTGTAAATCGGCCTACTGTTGTTAGGCCTCATTTCTTGCACCGGCACACGCATAGGGGTACATGCCGAACCCCGGCCCAAAGAAGCTATTCGTGGCTTGACTAGCAAAATCCATGGCCACATCCTGATATGAAGGCCCAGCTTGGGGCACGTCTCACCCAGGAGCGTTCGTTCAACCTCCGGCCATATGAGTCACAACGGGCCTACTACTCAAAGAAGGCTGGAAACCCGTTGGAGAAAACAACTCAGGCACAGGAATGAATGGCCTAGAGGGTCAGGGCGCCTCATCAATAGGAGGCTTGGACACAACCACGGTAGGAGAACGAGCAACAGACGGTCTGCTCGCTGACGAGGTCCTCGTAGCAGACGAATGTCGGGGTCACACAGAAGACAAAGACTGCGACACCTGCAAACATTCCAGACCAAAATGTTAGACTAACCACCTCACTTAGTTAAACAACAAAGACAAAAGTGCACTTACACTGGCGGTCCCAGATCAGGAGCTCTTCCCTCTACCCGTCATCCGGTTATACCCTTTCTTCAGCAAATGGATGAGTTTGAAGACCTGAGAAGTCTACTCCCGGTTCAACTGCAAGAGAAAGACAAAAGATAGAGGAACAAGTCTTGCAATAGATAAAAATCTGCTTCTCTCTCTATCCTGACCCCTCCGCTCCCTCTCCCCCCAAAAACCCTACCTTTGTTTCCCCAGCGGCGGCTGCCGCGCCACCACCTCCGGTGGCCGCCGCTGGCCTTTCTCCCCACCTCTGTCCTCTTCTCATTTTATCCCTTTTTTCTTTTTCTTCTCCCCACCACAACTTTTCTCCCACCACCGTTTCGTTCACCACCATCACCATTATCACCACCACTTGATTCTGGCGTGTTTTGGCCCTCAAGGTCGTGATTCTTCGTCTTCACTGGAATTGAACCTTGATTTTGGCTGTCGTTTGGGGTTTTTGTTTTTGGTTGTCTAGAGTTGTTGATCGGTGTCCATCTCTCATTCTATTTTGCTGGTATGTTCCCGTATTTACCCTTTATGTTCATAATTCAGAATTGAGTTTTGTGGTTTTGTTGTGGATGGTTGGTTGCTCCTGTATTTGGTTTTGTGGGCTGCTGTAGTTTTTTGTTGTTATGGGTAATTCAACATGGCTAAAGTTCTAATTGAGGACAAAGAATTTGAGTTGGTTTTGTTGGACAATTGCTTGTTGGTGAAGGAGCATGGTAAGGGGTGTGATAGATGGATTAGATTCCCAGTTTGGTTATTAGGATGGGTGTGTGAAGTACTTGAATATTGTTCAAAATTAGTGGAGTGTAAACATCAAAGAAAATGTGGATTTTTACTTGGAGCATACGACTTTAATCAATGGGGGTGGTATTTGGAGTTGGGTGTAGTTTTGAGGAGCTAAAAATTTTTGTTTTTGTTCCGGGTCGCGATGTTGTTAATCCGTGGAAATATTTTATTGATATTTTTCTCCAAGTGGCTAAAAGATCTTTTAAGGTTCATGTTGATGGGATCCCAAAAGATGTTTCTAGGGGTGAGTGTCTTGATTTAGACTTGTTTGTGTTCAACAACAGAGATGTGTGCAACATTGAGCCAAGGTCGGTTCTTCACTATGTGGAATGTTCTACCTATTTTCCGAGGTTGTGTTCTGTTCATTTTAAGGAGTTATTGAGGGATGAGCTCTTGGTTATGGCCCATAAGAATGATGACGATGTTCGTTATCGCAACTTCAATTTTAAGACGGGTGTTGATGAGGTACTAAATTTTGAGAATAGTGGGTTTTGTTATGATGTTTCGTCTTTGAGCTCAGCTTGCGGTGAAAGTTTCAGTTCCTTTTCAGATAGTTGTTTTAACCATGAAGAAGTGGTGGGTGAGAAGGTTGTGTTTGATGGTTCTAAGTTGTCTCAAATTGATGTAGGGGCGCCTCCTAAGGGGTCACATTTGAGCCACTATGATGTCGATATAGTTGAGTCTTTTTCGTCTCATCTTGGTGGTTTGAAGAAGTTGAAGAAAAAGTCTTCCAGAGTCGCCGTCGTTTCATTTTCTGAGGCAACGCCCTCTAGTGGTTTTGGGACTTCAGATGTAGACCAAGCGAATCCCATGGGTGTATTAGATGTTGAGGAGCTTTCTAATGGCATCGACGTTAGCGAGATGATTGAAGAATCGAACGAAATCAGAGCTGCCATGTTTGATAATAATTTCTTTATCCCTTGGGAATCTTCCGACTTAGATGTTGGTGAAGAGTGGTTGTTGGACGCTTTGAAACTTGTTGAGAATTCTTCTAATGATGAATATTTTGATAAATTGTACAAGTTACAAAAGGATGGGAAACTCAATATTGAGGTGAAAGTTATTCGTATTCTTGAAGCTTTATGCAAGGAGGGTCTTCTTCATAGACCAAATCATGGCTAAGTCTGGCACTTTGGTCGATATGGTTTCCTAGTGGAGTTGGAGTTTTTAGGCAGCTTGTCTTCCAAGTGTGCGTTTTTGGTTCGCCTCCTCTTATGGCTGTTTTGTGGTGTTTGCGTTTGGGTTTTGTTGGCTTTGGTTTATTCTGGTTTTTTTAGTTGTTTCTTTTGTTTGGTTCATTAAGGGGTGTGTCTGTGGCTTTGTCATGGTGTTGTTCGCAGGTGTCTCTTTGGTTTAGGTGGTTTTGTAGCGACTTTAATGGGTGTATGAACTTTACTCCTTTCAGGGTGAGAGCTTTGGCTCCTTTATTTTTTCTATTTAATAAAATGGACTACTAATTTTAAAAATAAAAAAAAGTCAAAAGATAGGGTCAGCATTCGAAAGCGACACAAGAAAGCAAGAAGAGATAAAAACTTACCCCCACGCAATCATCGGGCAAGGGTAAGCCCTTCACGGCCTTTCCATCAGCAATGTGTAAGGGAAGCTCCTCCACCACACGACCCCCACTCTCACCAATGTACCTCACCACATTGCTCGGTAAGGTTACACTTGGGGGGCTGGCTACGAGGAACTCTAGAATGGGACCTTCTGGGACCCCGAGGAGCCAAACGATCCGCCTACAAGACACAAAAGTTAGTACATTGCACATAAAGCTGAAAAGCACAGAACAAAGATTTTACCTCGGAGGTGAGGTTCGGCATCAGACGATCCAAGCAATAGGCCAGATACAAAGCCATACGGTCCAAACCAGCAACCTCCGGCTCAACAAACTGCATGGCCGCTGCTCCCCGAGTCACGACCCCCAAGTCATCTACGCTCAGACTGCACAGGTAGAACATGGTCACAGAGGGGTCCTCCCGAACCAAAACCAAATGCGCCCCCCCCCCCCAATGTAGGATGGACCAACCGAGTCAAGCGGTCTCCCAGATACCACTTAAAGCTGTATGGCGCCTCAAAAACCACACGCAAGGTGGATACCCTGAAGGAATCGGTGGTAATGTGGGCCGGGACCCCAAGAATACCGTCAAAGGCAGTCCACGATACCTGCAGATAACAAGAGCAAAGTTCATTCATATCAAATGAACCAAAAAGGCAGCGTACCTCGGACGCAGCATGGGCCTACAAGCTTGACGACACCATCTCACCAAAGATGCGTAAGTAGGAGCACCAAAGTTGTACTCATGTGCTCAAGACAGGTCATCTAAACATGTCAGGAAGCCAACCTGACATACACTCTTCTTGTGGGAGAAGATGGTCGCCCCAACAGATAAGCCAAGAAAATGCGAGCCCGCTGCTCCTCAGTGAGCCCCTGCTCCGCTAAAGCTCCCCATGACCTCAGCAAGGAAACTCGGTCCTCCCTAAAGTAGACAGATACAAGCCTATACAACTCAAGTAACCTATCAGCCTTCCGGTGATAGCTCGTGTCATACTGTATAGGACGCCGTCTAAAGGACAAGCCCGTCAGTACAGCGAACTGATAGGGGGTAGGAAACATCTCTCCCACAGGCGTATGGAACGTGTTCGTGGTGTCCCAAAACCTCTCCAACAACCCACTGAAAACTATCTTAGTATCTCCAGAATGACAAGCTGGGATAACCGACAGGAAGTACTCAAAGCCAGAAACCCGGACTATCCCCCTAGCCCCCTCAGTAAATGTGTCCAACATCATGGCCCAGTGCGAAGTGGACCCATGAGCTTGCAAACGAGTACCAACACCCTAGCCAACAAGAAAAATAAAAACAATTCTAAACACCCCATATACTACAAACACAACCCAAATAATTCCACACAAGTATTATATACAACTGACCACCAATCCAGTATAATCCTAATTTGTTTGTGTGCCGAAGCACTAATAGTTCAAAATTTCAGTACAAGATAAATAAACTGAATAGAACAAAAAAAGTCAGGAACGCACCAACGGAGGATTAGACAGATGACTCTGTCTGTCCAGTAGTAGAACACTCCGATCCCAAACCTCATCCGGACTCTAGTCCATACGCATAAACGAGTCCTGGTACAAAACCCCATCTGCATGTCGAGGGAGGGGAAACCTAGAAGATGAAAGCCCAGTGCGAAAGAGGTCGCGATTTTCCGCCTCCTCGCCCATACGATGCTTCCCTTTATATTTGGGAGCCATAGGAGAAGAGTTGAAGTTTTCTTTCTCTACAAGTGGACAATTCAAGTTTCAGATTCGCAAGATACAAGTACCCATTCAACAATGCAACCCAAAATTCAGCAATTAGGCGAAAAACCAAACAAGTTCAAGACAAAAAGCAAGGAATTTGGTCAAGAATCAACTTACCTTGAAGAAGTTAAAGCTCTCAACAATGGCGAAGTGGCTCCCGACAATGATCGACCAAGAAGACGAAGTTGAAGAAAAATGGAGCAAAAACGCGAGAAAACTATTTTGATCAGCTCAAAGTGAGCGCCGCTAGCGGCCCTGAATGGCCTGCACGCTCGGGCCCCTGTTGTCCCACGACTTCGTTTCCAGCCCAAAAATCGTTATTTCGCACAGTTCGTTCGCAGCAAAGACCAGCACCGAGCGCGCGGGAGCAAGTCCCTTTGGCCCACCAATTCAAAATTTGGCAGTTGGCCTACCTTACGGTACCCAGGAATATCAGGTAAACCTAACTCTATTATTTTGCAGGTCCCAAATACACAAGCCCAGGTATCCCCCAATAATATTGATCACCCGAAGCTCAGTGGGTCCTCTGGCACTATATCATTATTTTTTAGCACAACTGATTTCCTAAATTGTATTAGGACAGCCAATGTCCATTCTTTTTTAGGACAACCAGTTTCCTAAATTATTTTTTTGTGACAACCAGTGTCAATTATTGGGACATCCAGTGTCCATTATTGTTTAGGACAACCGGGTTTCTAAATTGTATTGGGACAACCAGTATCCATTATTTTTTAAGACAGCCAGTTTCCTAAATTATTTTTTGTGACAGCTAGTGTCAATTATTAGGACAGCCAGTTTCCATTATTTTTTAGGGCAGTCGGTTTCCTAAATTGTGTTTGGACAGCCAGTGTCAATTATTTTTTAGGACAGCCAGTTTTCCTAGATTAATATTCGGACGACCAGTGTCCATTATTTTTAGGACAACCAGTTTCCTAAATTGTGTTTTAACAGTCAGTGTTCATTTTATAGGATAGCCGATGTCCACCAATTGTGTCAGTCAATGATCACTTGTGTGGTTATACTGTCCTTTTTTGTTTTTATATGTTTCAGTCAATGATTGCTTAAGCTGTTGCATTTAAACTATTCAAATATTTTAACCATTTACAACCGTCATTTTGATCGCGTTGTCTCGTCGACCTTTTCGTTTCTCGTTCAGGGACGGAATCTCGGCATCCGCCGAGTGGTGCTTAGTCATTGTTTGCTTAGAATAAAGCATTTATACTATTCACTCTCACCAGTGTTTTAACCATTTTGTAGCCGTCATTTAATTTTGATCGCGCTGTCTCGTCAACTTTTTCGTTTCTCGTGTAGGGACGGAATCTCGCCACTCGCCGAGTGGTGTTTAGTCGTTGTTTGCTGAAGCACTCTACGTTGATCATCCTCAAAGTGTTACTAACTTTTTCATTTTCTCTGAATACAGATCCCCTGCAGGCATTGAGACCGTCCCGAGCGATGTTTGCCCTGCTAACCATAACCTTTATTTTTCTTGTGTTCACAGAGATGAAATCTTAGCGCACTACGAGCATGTCCCAACTCAGATTTGTCTTCATATGCATGCATAATGTACACCCTCACACGCCATGTGCACATCAGCATCATGCATGTTGCCTTCGGAATACTTTAATCTTCGCTTTTACTTAAACTCGATCAAAGTGGGGGATTCTGTAGACGCCAAAAAAGCGCCTTCAGATTTCCCTGCAAATGCCCGATGATGAAAGGAGTAATTTATAAACTTCAATGTTATTTTTGCTTTAATAGGTAAAATAAGGTCTCAAGTTTTTCCTCGACCACTTCTTCATTCCGGTCACATTCAAAAGCCCCGTTCAAGAACTTTTCAACGACACTTCTCGTGTCTTTTTTCGACTCCCGGTTGCCAAGTTGCTAACCGGGGGTAAAATCGTCTTTTACTGCAAAAGGGTAAAACAGTCTTTTCCTCTTCGGAATACTAAAATTCTTCCGAAAATTAAAAATAGAAATGACGACATCCAGCTGGCAAGCTGAAAGCCGCCAGCGGCGCTGGAATCACAGCCAGTTCCAGGGCCGCTAGCGGCGCTCGCTGGGTCTCTAGGCCCGTCTTTTTTTTTAAGCCCAAAATCCGATTTTCGGCCATCTTTCACCCGTCCAACCCTATTTCATTCCCTATAAATATAACCCTTGGCCCTCAGTTCAAAACACACAGTCTATAATTGACAACCTATATTCTCAGGAGTATTAACACTGAGCTTCCCCCTCTTTCTTCCAAATTTGAGATATTGTCTTTACTATTTTTGCTAAATAACTTACAGTTTAGGTACTAACTCCTGAGGGCTCAAATTAAATTAATTGTCTAATTATTTAATTTTCTAGTAGTCATAATGTAGATATCATGCCAATAACGTCTTTTATCGCTTACTAAATATTGTCTTTCAAAGCATGTCTAGTCTTTGTAATGCTCAACTTGCCAATAGAATGCATGTCTAAATAAGGGTCAATAGTAAATGTTGTGATGCTTGTGATGAACCAATTAATAGTCTAAATCTAGGTTGTTAATCCGGTTTGTGTGGGAATCATGTCTTTAAATTATTAAGCAAACTTGAGTTAGTAGAGGCCGTCATAAAACGGGCGAGTTGGGTGCCTAATACCTTCCCACCTCGTACCTTTGCCCCCGAACCCTTTATTCTTGGTACCCATATGTTCTATATGAGCCGGAGTCTTTCTAAAAACATGATCATTTCACATATCGTGCTATTGGGTTGTCCCTTCGATAAAACGCCGATAGCAGATTTGTAAACTCTTTCATGGTTTTTATTCAATTCAAGTCTTTACAAAAGCTTTTCTAATGCGATGGTCCCTTAAACTTATCTAAACCCCCAACTTACAAATTTTCTATAAGGACACACTCCGTGGCGAGAAATCCCGGGTCCTTACACCCAACCAGTTTCGGTTCCTAAATATCAGGAATTGAAATTAATTGGTACAAGTTGCTATTTTTGGAAATTAAAATTGAAATTGATTGGACTGACTCCAAGTGCGAAACTACTTATTTCAAAATAATTTTAATTCCGATATTGGTACACGGGTTCTCTCCTCACCCCTAGTGTTTTCTAGTAGCACTTTTCTCTTTTTCATTTTTAAACAAAAAAAAATGGAAAGGAAAAGGCAAAGATCGTCTCCCAAACAAGTTTTGGATGAAGAAATAGAGGAAGCTAAGTTTCTCTTAGCCCCAAACAAATCTCCAGGCCCAGACGGCTTCTCGGCAAGTTTTTTCCAAACTTATTGGCATATAGTAGGACATTCGGTCTATAGAGCAGTTAAAGCTTTTTTCCATTCAAGCAAACTTCTTAAGGAAGTTAACCAGATTTTTATAGCACTTATTCCTAAAATTGAAAATCCTTTATCCTCCAATCATTTTAGACCCATTAATTTGTGCTCGACTATTTACAAAATTATTTCCAAGATTCTTACTCAAAGGTTCAAGAGCTTTATTATTAAGCTTATACATCCACTTCAGGGTGCATTCGTGGCAGATAGATGTATCCAAGATAATATTCTATTGGCACATGAAGTCTTCCGTTCATTTAAGTCCAAACAAGGTAAGAGCGGATGGTTAGCAATTAAACTCGACATGGAAAAAGCATATGATAGAATTGAATGTATTTCGCAAATTTGGCTTTAATGAGCAATGGATATGATGTATATCTGAATGTATATCCACTGTATCTTTTTCAATGCTTGTTAATAATGCTCCAGGGGACACTTTCTCTACTTCTAGAGGGTTGCGACAAGGTGATCCGTTATCACCATATATTTTTATCCTTTGTGCTGAAGTTCTTGCTAGAAGGCTGCAACGGGAAATTTATTCAAATTCTAAGAGTATAGGAATAAGCATCTGTCATGGGGCCAATAAATTGCCTTTTCTAACTTTTGCCGATGACACAATGATATTCGCTAAAGCAACAAACCAAAGCTGTCATACTATTAAGACAATTCTGGACAATTCTTGTAGAATGTCGGGACAGAAAATTAATTTTCAAAAGTCTGCTTTTCAATGTACGAAAAATGTGAGTAGACAGGAGATTGAATCCTACAAAGTACCTGGGTTGCCCCATCATTTCTGAACGGGTTAATTCCATGACATTCAATGATGTACTAGAAAGAACAAATAGTCATCTGACAAAGTGGAAAGCTAACTCGCTTTCTCAGGCTGGACGAGCTGTTCTTGTTCAAGCAAACCTGGCTGCTATTCCTATTTATACGATGCAGAGCTTCATGCTCCCTAAGAGTTCCTTAAATAAACTAGAGTAAATTAATCGTAATTTTTCCTGGAATAAAGATCCAGGAAATAAATCCCCGAATTTAATTGGTTGGGATAAAGTTTGTTGCCCCAAAAATTTGGGAGGACTTGGACTCCATAAGTCAGAAGCGCTCAACAAAGCTATGCAAATGAAGTTAATATGGAAACTGTTGTCTGAACCCGATAACCTTTGGGTTAAGTTGGTCAATCAAAAGTATCTAAAAAGGACAGGATTTATTTACCTACGAAAAAGGTAAGAAAAATTCGTGGCAATGGAATAAAATGCTAGAGGTTCGAGAGTTATTTCAAAAAGGAATAAGGTGGCAACTTGGGAATGGGGAGGACATCAACTTCTGGTGTGATAACTAGGTTTATCACTACCCCCTTTGTGAAAATGGCAATTGGGATGAAGTCCTTCTTAACAGAATTTTGCCTCCCAATGTTATTAAAATGATCTTAGACATTCCCATTCCCTATCATAATATCCCAGATAAATCTTGTTGGGGTTTTTCTAGCAATGGAATTTTTACCTCTAAGTCAGCCACTTGGCTTGCGCAAGGTATCCAGGATGACTATAAGAAAAACTGTAAATTTAGCTGGATTTGGAAATTAAGTATTCCTAATAAGATTAAAGTCTTTTTATGAAAATTGTGTCTAGATGGTCTTCCCACCAAGGCTCGTCTTCAACAAAGTAAAGTCTTTCTCCCGCAAGAATGTGTGTTTTGTAACCATCACTCGGAGGATAAGTTCCATCTCTTTTTTCATTGCCATTATTTCATTCAAACTTGGAATAAAGTCCAAGATATCTTTAGTAAAAATTTAGTTATCAATGTTGACAACTCAAAAGATTTTGTGGACAATTTAAATGTTATCCATAGCACTTGGGAAGAAAAAGATTTTATTTTATTATTATTATCGTGGTGGCTTTTTTGGTTTGCTAAGAATAAGACATCCTTTGATAATTTATCGACTAATCCCACCCAGATTGCTTTTTCAGTTAGAAATAGTTTTGTGGAGTGGGAAGCATTTGCGGAACAAGAATTTTTTTTTATTTTTATTTTTTATAAAGGTAAGGAGATAAGCAATTAGAAGGCCCTCCTCTCAAGGGTGACTCTCATTGCGTCAGAAAAAAAGGATATTTCTAAACTCAATATTAGGGTAATTGTCCCACGTGAAATTGTCATGATTAGCACTTTCAAACTTGGCCATCCAGTCCGCTGCTCTATTCGCCTCACGATAGCGGTGTTGAATACGATATTGTGATGTCTGTTGAATAAGCAAACGAATGTCCATTATCAGGCTAAAAATGATCCAAGGGATTTGGCATTTTCCTTGAATAGCCTCAATGGCGACTTTATTTATCCCCCTCTATGACTATATTTGAATATCCCAGTAACATGGCTTGTTGTAACCCATTTCGTAGTGTCGTGGCTTCAGCAACTAGTACAGAGGCATTGCCTAAAAAATAACTACCTGCTCTAATCATTTTGCCAGTTGAATCACGGATGATATAGCCTACTCCTGATCCAGAAACATTTTTGGCACCATCAAAATTGAGTTTGACAAAGGTTGGTGGGGGTGGTCTCCAAGCTACTAATAACGGCGAAGAGCGTTGTGGAACATGCATTTGAGCATTGCTTGTTTCGTGGTATGTGCAATATGCTGAGTCTAAATTATCTCTAGTTATCCATTCATGATAGGCTCTTTGTGCTTTAAGGATCGTTAAATGGACATTAGGTGTGATGTTCTGAAATACAAGTTCATTCCTAGTCTTCCAAATATACCATATCAAGTAAATACTCTTTTGAACTTCTTCAGTCATATTGAGATTCTTTAATTGATCCCACCATTCAAATATGTGAAGATTGGAATCCTTGAGGGGGAGCCAGTTAAGAAGATATGCTTCGTGCCAGATGTCCTTAACAAATGGACAGTCGGAAAACAGATGAAATATGTGTTCTAAATCTTGAGTGCAAAATGGACAAGAATCATCTATATTAATACCTCGTTTAACGAGATTCATGCGATTGGGTAGTCCATCGTGAAAAAGTTGCCACAAGAATATTTGCATTTTAGGGGCGATATTAATCAACCATATCCATTTATGTGGCCAGTTATTGTAATCTTCTTTTTTTAGTCCATGGCATAACCAAGTGGTTGATTGGATATTAAAATTGCCATTGCTAGCGAAACCCCAACAGAAATGATCTGGAGTATCTTTTAAGGGGATTGGAATTCCTCTAATAATATTAACTACTGCGGGAGGGACAAATTGGGCAAGTTTGGCAAAATCCCATTGGGAATTCGCAAGGATGAACTCTTTAACTTTTAGATTTATATTTTCAACACCCTGAGAATGAAGACCCAGATACTTAATCAGGTTTTCTTGGAAAACCCAATTATCAGTCCAAAAATAAATATTTTCACCATTACCTACGATCCATCTAATCCCTTGTTGCAAGATAGGACGTTGTCGTAGAATATGCTTCCATATCCAGGAGTCATGAGTTTTATGTTGTACACTAAAAAAGCTATGCTTACGCAAATATTTGCTTCGTACCAGAGTAACCCATAGGTTATTGTGGTCAGTTAGAATTTTCCATCCTAGTTTGGCTAGAAAAGCTCTATTAACAGGTTCTGTTTTGCGTAACCCAAGACCACCCGCAGATTTAGGTTGACAAATTTTGTCCCAGGCAACCAGTGGCATGTTGTAGTCCGAAGAAGTATTCTAGAAGAAATCACGGTGCATTGAGTCCAAAAGTTTCGCTGTATGCGATGGAAGTTTAATGCTTTGCATGATATGCGAAGGGAGAGCTTCAAGATTGGATTGGATAAGGACTAATTTTCCACCTTTCGATAATTGAGCAGTTTTCCAAGGTTGTAATCTAGACTGAGTTTCTTCAATAAGATTTTGAAAAGTAACATGATTAATACGGTGATTTGGAAATAGACATCCTAAATATTTTCCTAAACTTTGTCGATGTGGAATATGGAAAAAAGCATTAACGACTTCCTTTTGTCGTGAGGTTGTATTACGAGAGAAAATTAAGGCTGATTTTTGATAGTTAATAAGTTGACCTGAGTGCGCGCAAAATTGGTCGAGAATGGTTTTTAATGAGCTGGCAGCTTGGCGAGTAGCTTTGCAAACAGGAGGCTGTCATCTGCAAATAGTAAGCATGGTATTTGCGGTCCACCTGGGCTAATTTTAATGCCTATATCAGAATTAGCTCCGGAAGCTTTGCATAATCGTTGAGTTAAGATTTCCATATAAAGAATAAACAAGTAAGGAGATAAGGGATCTCCTTGCCGAAGTCCACGAGAGGGTGTGTTAAATCCAGAAGGTGAGTCATTAATAAGTAAAGAGTATGTTACTGTGGAGACGCATTGTTTAATCCAGTCTACCCATCTAGGATGAAATCCATATTGTGCGAGAGATTGAAACAGAAAGTCCCATTCTATACGGTCATATGCTTTTTCCATATCAAGTTTCATTGCGAGCCATCCTTCTTTATACTTGGTATGACGAAAGAAGTTCATAATTTCTTGACTAATAAGTATATTGTCATGGATTGATCGTTGGGGAACAAATGCTCCTTGAACTGGGCTGATCAATTTTGGGAGAAGTGGGTGAAGTCTATTAACTAAAATTTTTGCTATGATTTTTATATAATGAGTTGCAAAGACTAATTGGTCGATAATGATTTGGACTTGAAGGATTATCAATTTTTGGGATAAACGTGATAAAAGTATGATTGATTTCCGTGAGGAGTTTACCATGATGGAAAAACGAATGAATGGCCTTAATGATATCATTTCCTATAATATCCCAATGATCCTGGTAAAAAGCGGCACTGAAACCATCCGGTCCCGGTGTTTTCAGTGGATTCATTTCTAATACGGCTTGTTTAATTTCATCATCTGTGACAGGGGCAATCAGACAATTATTGTCATTTGCTGATATGCGAGAGTCGATATCGTTGAGCGGGATTGTGACATCTGTATTGCGAATTGATTGAAATCTATTAGTGTATTCCGAAATAAAATTTTGGCGAATCATATCCGTATCATCAATCCATATACCACTTGGATCTTGTATGCGGTAAATAAAACTTCTTTGCCTTTGTCTGCATATTTTGAAATGAAAATAACGGGAGTTACGATCGCCTTGAGTGAGCCACTTTTTACGTGCAAGTTTGCCCCAATAATTCTGCCCAATTAAGAGAAGCTTTTCTCTTTGCAGGATAAGTCGTTTATTAATCTCATTTAGCCTATGGTTCGAGGGATTTAATAAGAGTTGAGTCTGAATATGTTGAAGCTTTGCTAAATTTTTATCTAAATTAGCATGAATATTTCCAAATACTGTCTTGCTCCATTGTCTGAGCTCAAACTTAAGAGATTTAAGTTTACGAGTGATCTTAAAAAATCTCGAACCATTAAATTGGTTGTTCCACTACCTAGTAATAATTCTTTTTAGGTCGTGATGAAAATTCTTTTATTGTACCAGAACGGCTTCTTAATAGGAGTTGTCACCGATCTAGTATCTAGGATCAGGGGAGTATGGTCTGAACATGTGAATTGCCCGGTATGGATGATAGCATTTGGATGGACATTTATCCAATTGTGATCACATAAAGCCCTGTCAAGTCTTTCATAAACCCATTCATTCTGATAATATCCTCGCCAAGCGAATATTGATCCAGAGTGAGGAACTTGTAGTAAGGATCTTTGCAAACAAAAAGTTTGGAGACGAACTGTTCTTTGAATACTTATATGAGCACCTCCCATCTTTTTATTGAGCTGATATAAGTCATTCAAATCGCCTAAAATACATGTTGGTAGATTCGTATTTGTAAGAAGATTATTAAGTTGTTGCCAATATTCATCTTTGGCCGTTTCTTGAGCCGGAGCGTAAGTACCAATGATGCATTGTTGTAAATTTGTTTCTTTATTAATGAATTCTAATTTAAAAATTCGGTCATTAGCTACAGCATCCAAATTTTGAATGTTTGTTTCATTCCAACCTACCCAGATTCCCCCTGAATGGTTGACAGGATCAATAATAATCTTTTTCTGGAGAGGAAAATGTCGAATAAGAGTAGTGGCCATAGAACGTGACACCTGAGTTTCTAAAATAAAACCAATATCAGGATTGTACTTACGTATTAAAAATTGAAGCTCTGATAGGGCTTGGGATTTTTTTACTCCTCTAATATTCCAAGAAATTATCTTCATAATTAATAACTAATAATTAATAGATAAATGATCCATAATTGTTGCATAAACATATCCACTCCATATTTCAAAAAGGAGATTTGGAGAGTCTTATGAGAGAGAAGCAAGGAGCTACATCTCCGGTTCAATAAACAGACATAAAAATGGTGTTGAAAATAGTAATCTAAACTTGGCAGGAGAATAACATGATTTGCAAAAACATATTCGTTGAAGAGGAAGATCCTCAAAATGTTGCTGTTAGTCATTGAAGGCGCATATCGATGATAATACCCTGCACTCACTAACCTGATATTAGTAATCAAATGTCTGAAATTACGATTAATTGAAACTGTAACCATACAAGTAACAGACTTGAGCTTGATAAAAGTGGTGTCTTCTTTAAAAAGGCTACTAGGAAACAACCTCGCTCAGGTGTGACTTGGTGCCCACCTAGACTAGGGTATGCTAAGCTTAACTTTGATGGTTCCAAAAAGAATTTGAATACTGCAGCAGCAGGATTTTCTATCAGGAATGTGCAAGCGGGAAGTGATCTCACTAGGAGCCAAATCTTGTGGGAATGCTTCTACCCTTTTAGCGGAAGCTATAGGTTTAAGAGAAGGTGTCCGAAAAGCAAGGTCTCTAGGAATAAAGAATTTAACTATAGAAGGTGATAACTTAACTGTTATTAAAGCAATCAGAGGAGAATGACATATTCCCTGGGAAATTGAAAACCTTATTGTTGACGCACGTAAAGATTTGCACTTCTTTGATAAGGTCGAGGTCCTTCATTGTTTTAGAAAAGCCAACTCGATAACAGATTTTATGGCTAATTGTGGACACATGTACCTAGAATTGATTTGTTGGTCGAACTTTTTCGATCCGTCCCTATCCAATTTATTGTAAAGGGACTCTATGAAATAGTTTCCTAAGGAAGCTAACCCAATTTTCTTACCTTTTCAAAAAAAAAAAAAAAAAAAAGTTTACAACTTACAACTTACAACTTACAACTTACAACTTACAACTTACAACTTACAACAACGAAGCAAATCTCCTCCAAATTTGCAAGCTGAAGTCCAAGACCTGCTTAACTGTTAATCCCAGACTCCCAGTTCTGTCACTTTGAGATCTGATTACACTCTCACCATCTCACACACACACACACACACACACACACACACACACACACACACTCTCTCTCTCTCTCTCTCTCTCTCTCTCTCTCATTCGTTCAATCTCCTATTTTCTTCGTTTAGAGGAGACCTATGGATTCTCTGAGACGACAAGCCAGCAAACTACGAGACCAAGTCGCTAAGCAGCAACAGGTATGTAAACTTTTCATTGTGTGTAGGAATTCAATTCAACACATTGGCCCATTTCAATATCCATTTTTCTTATCAACTCATATATAGAAGCAAATGGAAAAAAAGTGAAGAACTTTGAGTTCAATTCTGAAAAAATTGAAGGTGGTTATATCAGTTCAGTTTAGGATGTTTGTATCCCATTTTCAATCTTGATTTATTAATCTGCCAAATTGGGCATCTGGGTTTTGATTATTCCAGTGTAAATTATGTTCAATTGAGCAAAGGTTGAAGCTTTGGTGATTTTCTTGATTTCCCATTTGGAGTGGCATGATTTACATTGCAGTTCTATTTTTTAATTTTGTCAGGTGTTTAGCTGTGGTCAGATATGATCAATTTAAAGCAGAAAATACAAGTTTTTGTCAAGTTTTCTGCTAGCCGTTTGTGGGTGTTGAATGGTTGATGACCTTTCATACTTAATAGTGGTTATATAAATGATTGGAAGAGGAAAGGATTTCATTTAACCTCATAAACCAATCTCCCATTGTCCTGGAAATAGTGTCAATTTAGGTTCAAATGAAATGTTTTCAGAAACACCCTTGATGGGTAATTGGGTTAGTAGGAGTAAATGATTGTTTGCCTGAGTGGGAAAGATTTGAGTAATGATAGTCTACAGAAGCACAAATGCATTGTCAATATTGTGGAGGCCGGTGAAGTGAAGTCTCAGGGATTTGGACCGCAAACGTGGATTGGAAGACTGTTTGCATCAGCTATTTCTGTGTGTCTCTTACGCTAAATAGTAGGAAAAGAAAAGCATTGTTACTATTTTGAGATATCGTATGTGGGATAGTCTAAAATGGAATCTCGAGGCAGTGACATTGCTCATGGGACAGAGAGAGTATCAAAATTAATTAATCTGCTGCTTATCTTGTAACTTCATGTGTGCAAGTGTTTTTGGAGGATTAGCTACCTAGCTTCTAAGCTGAACTACCAAGTGCCAACCACAGTATGGGGGAGAGTATAGCATGAGATGTTTTGGTGGTGGCTGATATGTTTCGTGACATACTTCTATGAACTAGACATGCGTAAATAGCGTTTTGATGTTCAAAGTTGAGCTAGGTAGATTCAGCTGGAGGAGTCATGCACTGACATCAATGATATGACTGTTCGTTTTTTTATTTTCTTTTTTTGGGTGAGAGACGCTACTCTTTTATAGAACGCAGAAGGATATATAAAATAACAAATAAGGTCAGATTCCTTGCTGTGTTGCTTGAACTAGTTGTTGCTTTGCAGTCCATTTCTTAATGTTGTTTCAAAGTTGTTGCTAAGTGTCTGAATCAAAGTAATCCAGTTGCCAAGGAGCATTTGTATGTCTTTGTTCAAAGTTTCTGTGAGCAACTGGTGACTTAGCTTGTGTGGTTTCTGCATGCCTGATTGCAGAGGTTTTGTTGACAAACTGGATCTTGAGTGATTCTCTAACACGTTATGCATGTGCTATATCCTAATAGGCAACAGTTTGACCACTATTGGTTTCTTCCTAACGTAATCTTTTATCACTGGCTCAACAAGACTTCTTCTTAATATGGATTTCAGGCTGTAATAAAGCATATCAGTGGAACTGGCTACGAGAGCTCAGATGTAATGGTCATTGATGAAGTTGAGTTGCAGAGACATCAACAGCTAGATAAATTTTACAAAACAACTCGTTCAGGAAGGGTAAAAGGCATCTGGTCATCCTTATTCCTCTTCTCAATTTGTTTATTGCAATGTCCTCACGTGCTGTTCTTTTAGATTGAGTTGCTGGTACTTGATTTATACAGACATTGTAGCTGGTATTATAGCAATCAACTTCTCAGTTCTAATCCGGTTGTGAAGGGGATTTTGCACCTTATTTTTTGTTCCGGGAGGGGGACCATACTTTGGAGACGATTGTCAGGAGGTCTCCAAATAGACACAGAAGTAAAAACAGAAAAGAATAGAGAAATGGTAAGGGGAGGGAAAATGAAATGGGCATAGCAGCTGAAATCAGCGAAGGATGAGCCTGTTCATAGATTGCTTTCTGTTTATTGATATGAGAAGATATCTTAATTACTTTGACATAGTTGAAGTAGTTCACTTTTTGCGCAAGGCAAATGCTGTAGCTAGTTTTATGGCCAACCCTGGTCATATTTGTGATTCTTTGCGTTTGCAACTGAATTCCTCTGATATTTTTACTTAGTAGTTTACTACTGAGGGACCCTGTAGGATGGTTCTTTAACTATTGCTCTTTTGATAATTCCCTTGGAGAATAATCCTAATTGTCTTGCTTCTGAAAAATAAGAAAAAAGTTAATCTATGCTTTTAACGAATAACTGGTTGTTCAAAGACAGGAAATCTTTTGAGTATTGGTCTTGAGCAATATGTGTACTTTTACCATTTATGATTATGATATCATTCAAGACACTTCATACATTTTGGTCAAACATGCTGTTAAGTATTTTCTTTATTCATCAATTAGTTCATAATGTACTCCCAGATGTCCCTCTCCGGCTCTCCGAGTCACATGTTAGTGGAAGTATCATGCACTGAGGATTTAGTCATGTATTCTTGCAAGACAGTTGAGCTAAAAAAAAGAAGGTATCTTTTGTTATTTGACATGTATCACAGAAAAGGACTTACGACTTACGAGCTTCTTGCACATATTCAGGCGACATTATCTACAAACTGAAAGTTTGCGATGGGCTGATAGATAGGATGAAGCAAACAACAGTAGATGTTAATGGATGCCGATTATGGCAGAAAACTCTTCTGTGTTTCCTATTTCTTATAGGAGGGGGAGAAATCCTACTGAAATAAGATAAATTTCAAAGAAGTCAGAGTACACATTCTATTGTACTTAAAGTGGCGTAATGCTATCTTTGCCAGATTTTGGCGTCTGTGGCTGGAGAGGAAGGCCGGTTTTTTTTATGGGGTGGCCATTTCGGTTGATTTGCTGTGGGATAGGGTCACTTATTAGTGTCCTCATGGGCTAGAGCTGTAGGGCCATTTAGGAGTTATTCTGTTACTACAACCCAACGTAATTGAGCTAATTTGCAATCAGCTTTTCGTAGAATTCATCTTGTCTTCCTTGTACTTTTTACACTTCATTAATATACTGTCTTTATATAAAAAAAAAATTATTGTGGCTAGAAATGCTGTAAGAAATGTATTGTTGATCCTGGTTGAATAGTACATCGCCTCATTGTGTGTGAGCCTATATGCCCCCTCTCTCTCTTGACCTCGGTTTTATGATTTTATCCTTTGTCAGAAGTTGCTAATGTTATCTTACTGCTTTCATATGATATTTTGTAATTTCAGGATTTCCAGAAAGAGATTGTTAAAGCTGCAGAAACATTTACTACTCTTGGCTACAGAAAGGTTGAAGCAGGTAAGAAGATTTTACAAGATTTTTGTTTGCACTTTTGGGAGGAGTAAATCGAGTAAAGAGGAAGAAGGGGAAGGATAGGGGGAGGGGAGGATGGAGGAGAACGAGTGGCTCACATTGCTGATGCTGGATAATAAGGAAGGTATCGGGAGAAAGGGTGGCTGCCGGAGGTCTTTATAAAAGTGTCATTTGCCCTACGTAATTGAAGTTGCTTATGGTAATTGCATATTGGGACCAATCCGCTCTTAATCAAATACTAGCAATCAGCGTATTGACCTAGTCTACTGCTAAAGTGGCTCAAATATGCTAAATGCTCTTCATTCTGCTCTTTACGATACAAGACTAATGTAATCAATGGCTAGTTTGGAGGTTATAGCTGTTATCTGTTCGCAGTTGATTGCTCCGCAGTCTTGCTACTTTGCTCTTTTTATAGTATTTTGTCATTTTCTTTAATCAATGTTGTTTGAAATGATATTTTGTAGTCTGAGTGTACATCCTTTAAATGCATTAAGCCAAAGGTCAACTCTCTCGATATCAGGAGCTAGTAAGTTCGTTATACCAATAAGTAGGATTCACGTTCATATGACTAGTTATTAACCAAGTCGTATCACAACGTGTGACTTTATGATGAATTATTCTTATTTGTAATACTATTTTTGCGTTTTTTACGTTTATTGTTTGTACTTCACATCTTTTATCTTCCTAAATCTCAGGTACTAAGTTGTCGGAGGAGTGTTGCAAATATGGAGCTGAGAATATGGAAGATAACATTTTGGCTAAGGCTGCATCTATTTATGGTGATGCTCGCAAACATGTGGAGAAGGAACAAGAAGATTTGAACAGACTGCTATTGTCTCAGGTTGGTTTTACTTAATGACATCTATACATTTTGCATCATATTAGTCAAATATCTGCTCATTTCTTATGATAGTCAAATGGTGATGCATTTCAAAACTCCAATCATGGGTCCAAGGGAACAGTCTCTAGGGCTACTGCTGTGACTTTGACTCCCCTTATCCCGTCCCAGGTCGAGCTTTGTGAGAGATATTGAGTTTAATTGCATTCATAGTTTGGCCTTGATTTGCTAGGTGAGAGAAACTTGCTGGATATTACAAATTAAGCTGCTGATATCATACTAATGCCTAGGATGAATCAGAATGTATTTCTGGTTAACTGAATTTTTTTAACCCATTGTATTAGCAATATAGCCTGAGCTAATACCTAGTTGAATGGCTTATCACTGTTAGAAACATCTATTTTTTAGGGCATGAGACATCAAGCTGGAACATTTGCTTGTGTGGGGTAAGGAGGATTCAGGTGTATGTAGCCTGTAGACTTGCAATTATAGGGGCTATCAGGCAATGTCACTTGGATGTGAATAGACTTCTGCTACTTCACAAATCACAACAAATAAGCACATAACAGTTCAATGAAAAAAGTTATAAATTTGCCAATAGTGACTCTTTAAACTCCATTGGAAGTGGACAAATGGCTATACAGAATTAAGTCGCCGTTGATATGTAATATGTGTCTACCCCAATTCGTCTGGTGATTCTTCTTCTCAATCTGATTGAAACAAGCAGTTAATCCTGATAAATAATTATTGGTGTATTTGACTAGAGAGGAATACTAGGGTCTTTTCTGGTACTTCTATGTCATTTGATGTGTTGTGATATAGGTTAGTTTATTTAGCCTCTTTATGGGCTAAGGTTGCTGGGTGTTTCCATAGCTATCCTATTACACAGGTCATGATGCATTGGGCTGATATGTAAATAGACTCCTTTTGAGGAGTCCTTGTCCTCTTGGGATGTAACTCTGTTTCTTTTACTATTGTAAATATTTTCTCTTTATCTAAAAGAAGTTATTGGATATCATAACTATTACTCAAGAATCTCTCTTGAGGCTCCTGCTTCGGGCAAGGCAAAGGCTTTTCGAATGTTCATAGATGGTCCTTACAATTACAAGGTCAAGGATTGAACTATAGAGACAGTATACTTTAGACCCTTCATTTGCTATTGGTTGTTTGCTACTTCACAAGTCTCACAACAAATGATAAGCAGTTTAATGAGCCATTTTGATTTAGTTCATTATAATCCAAAGCTGAAAAGTTGATGGTGTAGTCCATTTCACTCTTGGTAATGTTGACATGATATACCTGATAGCC
Source organism: Tetragonia tetragonoides (assembly GCA_038025085.1). Taxonomy (NCBI): domain Eukaryota; kingdom Viridiplantae; phylum Streptophyta; class Magnoliopsida; order Caryophyllales; family Aizoaceae; genus Tetragonia; species Tetragonia tetragonoides. The sequence goes on along the minus strand of CM076148.1, from coordinate 10,075,411 downwards.
TTTTGTGTTCCCAATTTCCGAGTGATAGATTCTTAAACAGACCTCGACCAATATGTGTTCATTTCATTTCATTTCATTTCATTTCATTTATGTGTTGCTTCATGCAAAAAGGAAGCAGCAATGTCTACCCCCAGATAAAAGCTGAATACTGCTCTATTTGGCATTTAGTAATCTTGCAAACTTTCATGTAGTAGAAAACAATAAGACGCTCATGTATCTTTTTTATAGTTAACTTCTAAGCAGAAACTCTTTTGCTCATCATGTTTCACACCCTTTGCGTTTCGGTCTTATGGTTACGAGCATGTGACTCCTTTTCAAAGATATATGTATTTTCTTATTTGTGAAGGGAAAAGGAGTATTTCATCAAACATTGTCCATACAACATCTACAAATGAATTCGAATCTGACAAAGGATATATTTATAACATTAGAGACATTCGAATGAAAAAGCTATCTGGCGGAACAGATGCAGCAAATCGGAAAGGCTTCCTTTCAATCGCTGTTTTTCATACGGAAGACCCCGTCTTAACTATGGTGAATACATTGTAGACCACTGTCTGAATAAGAAGATCCACAATAGATATGAATAAGGAAACAAAAAACAAGCAAATTTTCAAAAATTAAAAGAGTCAAGTGCACTTAATGAATGGGACAAAGTACTAATCCTTACAAATGAAGAAACAGATTTTATTTGAGGGAAAATATCTAACAGACTAAAGAAGCAAAGTAAAAAAATTAACTGGGGCTTACCATCAGCGTTTGATCGCTGAAGGCAGCCCATGAAACCCGAACATGGAGTTAAGGTTCTCGAGAGAGAGCAAGAGAGATGGAGTTTCAAAGTTATATATGTGACCCTTCTATTTCATATGCGCATTATTTTATAACCCATGGTGGGTTGCATTGTTTATGATATGCCTCTGCACTAAATATCTCCTGATTTGAGAGGTATTCAACCAATAGCATGACAGAAGTTTTTATTTCCAGATATTGGATCCTTTGAGGCAAATGATTAGTGGTGCCCCTCTAGAAGATGCTCGTCATCTTGCACAACGTTACAGTCGAATGCGGCAGGAAGCAGAGGCACAGGTATGTGACTGTTTCATGACATAATAGTGGTTTTCTGCTTATCATATACTCCCTCCATCCCACTCAAAGGTCTTACTTTCTGCTTCAGCTCTTATGGCGTTAAATTCTACCCTCCCCTTTTGTTGTGAAATTCGTTTATTGTCTTGCTACTATTGTTCAGCATTATGGTCAGTATGTTTGGTGGGGAAGGGTAAGGAGCTAGGTTAGGCGGAACTTGCAAAAAAATACTAGGGGGGCCAAGGCTTGAACACCCAACCTCTTGGTTATGAGAAACATACTTCACCAATATGCTGAAGCTGTTTTTGTGTATATTAAGTGTAAGAACATCTATATATTATGATTTTTTTTTTTTGGGCTGGGGGGGCCACACCCCCTTCTGCCCTAAGGAAGTTCCGCCACTGCTTGTGGCGGTGTGCAACTTTTGCTGTTTTCTGGTGCATCTGGTAGGATTTGAACTCTCAAATCTTCTGTGAGATATCAAACTTCCAAGCCACCTGGCTTTATTTGGGACCGTGTCGTGTATTTGGCTTCTTTATGAGCCAAAGTGAGTGAGGCTTTTAAAAGGGTGTTTCGTGTTTCTCACTGAAACTCAACGCCTTTGGGGTGTTTTGTAATCAGTATCCTTCCTGAGGACTCATTGAATTTTTCGTCATTCATACATTGTTTTCCTCATTCAAACATGATGTGAATGTGATTCAGTAGGGAGACATTAACATAGGTTGGAATGGGTACTCTTCTAGTTTGTATTTTCTGTCTTTGTGTCATTATCTGATTTGATTTATCATTAAAGCAAAACAGGCAGCTGAAGTTTCCCGAAGACGAGCACGTGTGAGGGAGGCAGCAACTCATGAAAATACAGCGAAACTGCAAGCAGCAGAAGCCAGAATGCATGAAGTGAAAGCAAACATGGCAGTTTTGGGTAAAGAAGCAGCTGCTGCGCTATCTGCTTGTGAATCACAGCAACAAAGACTGACATTTCAGAGGCTTGTAGCTTTGGTCTGTAACTTTATTTCTGGTCTATCTAATAATGCATACTTTTTTTTTCTTTTCGATACGGTTTACTAATGCATACTTACTAATGTATACTTACTTATGTTCCTACGCACTTACAATTGGATTTACATCTTGAAGGTTGAAGGGGAAAAAAATTACCATTTAAGAGTAGCAACCATTCTTAATGAGGTTGAAGCTGAGGTAAATTTCTCATCCCAAGAGGAAGTAGAATTCCAGGAGGATATGCTATATCCGAAATGAAATGTCACTTTGTGAAACGACATTAAATAAGCAATCCGGTGCATTCTGTTTGATATTTGAAACAATCTCTTTTTGTTACTTTGACTAAGTTTGGCAAAATTAGCTATAGTTGTAGCTATGGAATGCTAGAAGAGGAAAGAAATTAGTAAAAAATGTATAAACTAGCGTAGCTTTTATTGAAAAGCTAGCTGTTTGTGCCAAACATAGCCTTTGTATACTTGTAAATTGAGTATGACTGATTGAATTCTTGAAAATTGAACATCAAAACGAAGTGAAAATGATTACATGTCCTGTTTATAAGAAGCATATATGAAGAAAAGTGACACTCATTTCAGAATAGCTTATAAAGTAATGATGACATCCTTCTTGGTTTTTGTTTGCCGTTCCTTGTTTCAGATGGTGTCAGAGAAGCAGCAAAAGGAAGCCACTCCTCCTACCCTTTCAATAGAGAACAATTCAGAGAAAACAATGTTCTACTTGGCTGAAGTATGTAAATAGTTTCCTTATTGAAGCTTTTAAGGGTTTCATTTCTCCCTTGCCTTCCCCCCACCCTGCTTCTTTAACTTCTGTTTTATTCTCTCCATGCTTTGATTTTCTTTTGTAATGGGGCGGGGGGGGGGGGGGGGGTGAACTTCAAGCCTCCCGAAATTCTTCCTTATCTTTAAACAGCTTGCATGTGCACTGAAATTTAAAAGTTTTAGGCACAAAAGACAGTAGGATGTGTGTTTCGCAATACAGGCCCGTATGGCCAAACCTTCGACCACTTTCTACTTCTCTTCTTTTACATCTCTCCACCACCCCCTCCCCCCTCTTCCTCCACCTCCACCTCATCCTCTCCACATTTAGCTTCTAAGAAGTTGAACTGGTGCTAGAATTCGAAAGTTTTGTAACTTCTGATTTTAGCCTCATTTCAACTTTTTTGAAGTCAAAAGTGGAGGAGGAGGTGGAGGAAAAGGCAAGCAATGGATGCTTCTAGTCTTGGTTATCTGATCATTTGTAGCATGGGCCTCCATTAAGCTGGTTGATTACCTATTAGTTGGGTTTCTTGGATGCTAAAATTCTTTTACGACTGGGCTCATGAGTCATGATAGATAAGTGGCATTTTGTGTATATCTTGACGACTGAAGATTGTTTTATCTCTTTCAGGCAACTCATGCATTCACCGCTGAATCTGAGAAGGAGCTGAGCCTTGCAGTTGGCGATTATGTTGTTATTCGCAAGGTCTTTGATCTCATTTTGGTTCTTCCTATTTGTTCATCCTATAATTGCACTGTGCCTTAGTAGTCCTGAAAATTACAAAGTATATTGTGTTCTTTTAGGGAACATAGATTTACCTCCTGAAAATGAAATCAAACTACAGTGGACTTTCGATCACATGCCTGTTTGTCGTTTCATTTTTTAGTCAACTTTACTGGTATATTACTCTTTGGAGCTGATTTGCTGCATTAACCCTCCCCCTTTTTCTGACTTTTGTGGAATGATCTCACACACCTTTGGAATCATTCAGGTAAGTCCATCTGGCTGGTCTGAAGGAGAGTGCAAGGGCAAAGCTGGCTGGTTTCCATCAGCATATGTCGAGAAGCGTCAAAGGATCCCGACAAGGAATATGGCTGATGAGGCATACTAGACATGAGCATCATTTATTTACAACTCTGCCTTTCAATATCGATCCCTACATTTAGCAGACACAGCTCGTACATGCGCATTTGATCTCTCTCTATTTTCTTTTTCCTTTGGGTTTTGGAGTGGGTGGGGGTGTGTGGTTAGCAAGTTACCTTTCCAGTCTTTCTGGTCTAGCTTGGTTCAAATCGGCTAGTTTTGTTATTTGCCGATTCAATATGCGACTGTTTTGATACTCCAATTCAATTTCTCTGCATTCACGATGATGTATAGTTTGAACTGAGAACTTTTAGTTGGTAGCCTTGTGCTGTGCAAAAGCTACTGTTGTAGAGCTGAGTGTGTATTTTTTCTCTTCCATGAGTTTGAAATCTTTGGATGGTGTGACCCGACGAATTTGATTGCAGTTATTTATAAAAGTCCATAACTTTTTTCTTTCTATTTGCTACAATTCAAAAGGCTGATATTGAAAGCCTAGCTAACATATATGCTGTTCGACGCGTTCATTGCTTTTGCTTGACAAAAGAAAACTAAGAAACGCCTATACAAATTGACAAGAAATTCACCATCAAGCTCGAGCTGCTGCAGAACTGGTTGAAAAGTCCGATTTGCCAGGAGTTTCATGCGTACATCTTATAGAAGGTCTGCACATTTGGGATCATATTCGTTGGCGTATGCTAAGCTGCTCAAGTATTATGATTTAAGATATCAGGCAAACAAGGACGATGAAGCTTTTAAGGGCTATAGAATTAAATTCCTTTACAGAAGTGCTCAAAGACTCGAAGTGAACAAGTATCCAATAGCTTCGGATGGTACAAAATTCTCCAGAGCTATGAACTAAAGTCAGTCCTTAGCTGCGGCAGTTGCATGAAGTGCTACTAACGAAGCATAAGCTCCCTCTGGTATCCGCATGAGCTCATCGTGTTTCCCTTTTTCAGCAATCACCCCGTTCTTCACCACAGCGATGACATCAGCATTCTTGACTGTGGTTAGCCGATGTGCTACAACTACAGTTGTCCGATCTACCATCACACTATCCAATGCATCTTGCACAATGCGTTCAGACTCAGCATCAAGGGCACTAGCTGCCTCGTCGAGCAACAGGATCTTAGGGTTCTTCAGGATTGCCCTTGCGATGGCTATCCTTTGCTTTTGCCCGCCTGACAACTGCACACCTCTCTCTCCAACGGATGTCTCATAGCCTTGTGGGAGTCCCGAGATGAAGTTGTGTGCATTTGCGGATTTTGCTGCTTCAATGATCTCGTTTTCTGTGGCATCTCCCTGCTTTCCATAGGCTATGTTGGTACGTATGGTCTCGTTGAAGAGTATTGGTTCTTGGCTCACCAAGCCCATCTGTTGCCTTAGCCAGCTTAGCTTGAACTTCTGAATTTCCACCCCATCTAGGAAAACTTGCCCACTATCAGGCTCGTAGAATCTCTCAATCATGCTGATCACTGTAGATTTCCCGCTTCCACTTTCTCCAACAAGAGCGACAGTCTGCAAAATATTGTAAATTTTAGAACATGCTGCAAGTGTCACCATTGGACTATAACCAATCTAATTAAAATGCAGCATTATACTGTATATGTTTCTTAATTTTGGTGAGATAGGAGGCAACCAATACATTTCTAGTCAAGAGCTTGACATAGCTTGATGAATACCTTTCTAGATGGAATGGACAAGCACAAGTCTCTGAAGATTTGAATATCGGGTCGAGTTGGGTATCTGAAGCTGACATGACTGAACTCGATATCACCCTTCACGGCTTCCAGTGTAATGCCTTCAGTGCTGCTCGAATCAATACTGGGCTTGCTGTCAAGAATCTTGAAGATGGAGGCAGCCGAGTCCTCGGCCTTGGTCCTGTCCGTAGCCATGCTGCTGCTTTGGGACAAGCCTACCGCTGAAATTGTCAGGGCAAAGAAAACCTACAACACAAACACAAAATGGATATAGTTACTACACTAATGCAAAGTCTACCAGACTGAAGAACTCAAGAATAATGTACCAAACTGAACAACTGATTATACCTTGAAAACTTCACCAAATGTAGCTTTTCCTTGGTGGATTAGTATAGCTCCAATGTAGAAGCAGAAGGCGTGCAGTAAAGTGCAAGGAAAGAGAAACCGAAGCCTAAACCGCTTATGAGCCCCAACCGTACGCTGCTTTGCAAAGGGCCGTCACATTTTTTCTGATACAAATCCATTACCTTCTTCTCTGCGCAAAAGGATGCAACTGTTCTGATACTCCCAACTGCATCATTAGCGACTTGGCTAGCTTCTTCATACATCAGCTGCATTTAGCATTACATAAAACCACTTAAGTTTGGACATCATTGTGACTGAAAAAAAAACATACGAAGAAGTGAAGCAAGCTAACCTTGGCATCTGCACTAAACCCCTTCATAAATTTGGCTTGAAGGTACCCTTGAATAAACATCAGTGGTGCCACAGCTAGAATAATGAGTGCTAGAATCCAATTAGCGGTAAAAGCAATCACAAGACCAGCAATTGCCGTTGCTATGTTCTGCGTAATTAGGGATAGTTGATCTCCTACAAGTCTTTTGATATTTGAAGCATCTGTCGATAATCTCGCACCAATTGCTCCACTAGTAGTCAAACATAAACACTCAAGGTCTCAGAAAAAATATCCAAGAAATTGACTAGATTAATTATACGGTTATGACATATGCAAAAAAGAATAACCGAAATATTTCAGAATACAGAAGAGGAACTCTTTCATCCTCGCTGATGGTAATCTAAAAAATAAGTCAATAATCCATACCTCGAATTTGCAGGATCATCGAACCATTGGATTTCTTGGTGCGCAACCTTCTCAAAGGTCATGAAACAAACTCTTTGAACCAATTTCCCTCCTGCAACTCCGAAGAAGAAATTCTGGACTGGTATGGCTATAAAACTAACAATGGCTAAGCCTAGATAAACAAGTGCCCAAATCCTTGAATCCTTTTGGAGCAAATGCGGTGGTTCATAAAAAATTCTGATTGCAGAAGAAAGCATATACCCAAATAGGAAAGATAATTCCATGTACTGATGCAGCAAGGGATCCAAGTATCAAAATGGGCAATTCTGGCTTATTTAAGTAAGCCAAACGTCTCATGGAAACACTTCGACGCCTCTCCTCCTTCTCCTTTGTATCAGCTTTCTTGGCATTTCTGCCATCATTGTCATCGCCATCATCCCCTTCATTTGTTTCCTGAATATTGACAGGACCAGGAATACTAAAGCTTATTGAAATTGAATGTCGCCCACTAGAGGAACCCCTGCTTGCTGATCTCCTCATTGATAACCTCTGGCTTGCTGATCTGCTCATTGTCCTATCGAGATTAAAATTCATCTCACTGCTGCTAGGATCCATAAGGGCAGCTGCTTTTTGGTTGGCACCTTCTTGAAGACTAACCAGTTGTGAGTAAGCTCCTTCTGGATCCTTGATCAGCTTCTCGTGGGAACCTAATACGATATATGGTTAGCACATTATATAATATATGGTTACAGTAGAAGACTGTCGAAAAGGACTTGACGTCTAACCTTTCTCCACAATTTTCCCTTGATGAACAACTGCGATCATATCAGCATTCTTGATGGTGGTCAGTCGATGTGCAACGATGACAGTAGTCCTATTTGCCATAATCCTGTCAAGTGCATCTTGTACAATGCGCTCAGACTCGGCATCTAGAGCACTAGTTGCCTCATCCAAGAGAAGAATTCTTGGGTTCTTAAGAATAGCTCGAGCAATGGCTATCCTTTGCTTCTGTCCGCCGGAAAGTTGAGTTCCATGCTCCCCTACCATTGTGTTCAGCCCCTGGCATACCAAAACAATAAAACATCCATTATAACATCTTTGAATATCTTTTTTTTTTCCTGCTGAAATTTAGTAACGGAGAAATAGATCCAAAATTTGCTAAAATTTTAGGACTCCTATGAAGAATTGCTAGAAAATATAGTACTATCAATGAACACAAAATGTCTACTTTTTTTCTTAATATTTTTTTGTTGTGGGGTTGGGGCTGTTGGAGTTACCTGCGAAATCTTGTCAATAAATTTTGCAGCATTGGCTAGCTCAATAGCAGTTCTAATTTCCTCGTCAGTAGCACCTTCCTTCCCATAAGCAATGTTATCTCGTATTGTAGTTGTGAAGAGGATGGGTTCCTGACTCACTAATCCAATCTTCTGTCTAATCCAAGGTAGCTGAAGCTTCTTCAAGTTAATGCCATCGACGAGAACTTCGCCTGAATCAGGATCATAGAATCTCTCTACAAGGCTAATCACTGTTGATTTTCCACTCCCACTCTGTCCAACCAGAGCAGCAGTTGTTCCACTAGGGATGTGCAGAGAAAATCCTTGAAAAATCTGGACATTGGGCCTAGCAGGGTACGTAAAGTACACATCTTTCAACTCAATTTCACCTCTTAACATCTTCCAAAACCTCCCCCTCGGTGCTTGAGGCATCTATCTTGGGTGTCCTCTTTATTGCCTCAAACATCTTGTAAGCTGCAGCTTGTCCTGCTGCAAATGCATTCAGACACGGAGATGTTTGTCCCAGTGACCTGTTCAACAATTATATTCAATGATATTACAGGTAATATCACCAAAGAAAAATTACTTCTCTAGCAATTTCACATTTGGGGAAACAGGAAAGGGGAATAAACACACAGATACACACTTACATGCCACCAGTCATCATGGCCATAATCACATTGAGGACTTGTCCACCATTATAACCTTTCTCTATGATCAGTCTAGCTCCATACCATACAGCAAGTGCATAGGTGCCGAAAATTATGAAGATTAATGTACCTAGCCGTAAACCGGAGGCTAGCCCTTGTGTAACAGTAGCTTTATAGGCGAGTGTAAGCTTGCTATCGTATTTCTTTATTGCATCTTTCTCCCCCGTAAAAGAAGCAACCTTGAGCAAACATTAACAGGACAGAAAAAGATCAGGAAAAACAAAGAATATGTATGAACACTGATGCTGAGAGAAGACAATTAAATACTTACTGTCCTGATATCACCAACATTCTGCTCTACAATATTTCCAGCCTGGGCATAGGCCATTTGTACACGGCTAGACATCTTCATCATCAACAATGCCATGAATGCGCCAGCGATAACGAGGGCAGGAATGCAGGATAGCAACACTAAGGCTAAAAGCCACCCTCTTATAAAGGCAATGGCAAAGCCACCCACAAAGGTTGCAATTAGTTGTATGAACTTGCCCACCTGACACAGCCAAGGAAAGTTGCTCAAAATCACCCTAAAAAATAAAAAGAAGTAATGTGTAGTTTCATAGAATCAAAATGAACCTTTTCACCCATGGCATCCTGTATGAGAACCGTGTCTCCTGACATCCTACCAATAACCTCTCCAGTACTAGTTTCAGTGTCAAAGAAGGCGATATCTTGCCTCAAAATTGTTTTCAAGTACAGGCTTCGAATACGTGCTGATTGCCTTTCTCCAGTCACTATCCAGCATGTTACCTCTGTTACCAAATAGATACCAATCAAACCTTCAGTATGTAATTCAGTATGTAAGAACATCATAGAAATAAGGGTACTTTGGAAGGAGATATATTGAGGTTGACATAGTTAAATTCACTATATTGTCTGGTAATCAAAGGTTATGAACTCTTTCTTTCTTTTTTTCTTCGAGCTATTTTTGTCTATTAGAAGCTATCTAACATTAATCCAAAACAAATCAAAGTATTACTCAAGTGAACTTTTAACTGTGAAGTGGAAAACATGTAAATATATTATTTGGACCCTTCATTTTACGAAAGTTATATGGGATCCTTGGACAATAGGATATCATAATATGGAAACCAAACACAATGTAAAAAAACTAAAAAAATCCCTTAAAAATTGACGAGTTCGATTAATCTTTGTTAAGAGTAACCTAGTTAAAATGTGAAAACAAGTAATGGAAGAAAATGGCCAATGTGATTTGAGCATGTAAACTCGAATTTGAAAGACATCACTTACGTAGGAAGCAGACTACGCCAGAATATATAGCCAAATACAAAAACTTCAGGGAGACCTGCAATAAAGCAAATATCATAAGGAATTAATTCCTGAATCACATGATACTCTATATACAGAGAGCAGACGACTAAAGGAAAATAAGCACAATGTATACTAAAATATTTAAAACGGATCGAAGTAGTTGTTAACTATTGTCAAGGTAGCACGGAAACGGGAAACTTGGATTCTCAAAAATTATTATATGCAAGGAAGGAGAAAAACGAAAACGCAAACACGGAAAACGCGGACACGGAAAACGAAAACAAAGGCGGAGTGTCGTGTCCGTGCTTCCTTGAGTCTATTGTGTTACAGGCTTAAAGCTAAATAAGTAATATATTGAAACTGGATGAAAGTAGTACTTAACTATTGTGTTTCAGCTTTTAACAATAATCTTCTTAAAGAATTTGGAAGAACCACTTCTTCCGTACCAGTAAAGTATAACTATTTCTCTCTTTTCCCCTAAGTTTGTTCAATCAATTTGGAGATTTATATATTCTTCATAATGGGTCTAACAAGGTTGCATTATCATTGGTATTGTACTATGGAATCTCTAATAATATAAAAATACTGTAGTAGAATGCACTCAACACATAAGATATGCATTAAGTACTATCCAAATTTTATCTTTTGTCCATTTTCCGCAACCAAACATATGAATAACAACAATAATAGTACGGAATTGGTAAAGTGCTGGGTTCATATCCACTAGCTTGCTAGCTGGAATTCTTTCCTTTTGTCCCATCTCTTTATTTAGTACTCCATCCTTTAGCTTATTTCGTACAAAACTTTGTTTTTCATAATAAAATAGTAATAAAAAACTTACAAGATTTTGGGAAAATGTATTAAATAATGTCTTGTAGTAAGGATTGTGAGGTATAGGTAAGCTTACTCTAAGTCCTACCAAGTCTAAATTAGTAAGAGAAATTGGAGCTACATATCTTTAAGGGGTTTTTGTTTTTGACACGTCATTGAATTTAAAACCTCATTTCTACAAACATCTATTTTGTGATGGTACAAATCTCTTAGAGGTCTTTTACATTGCTTGTGACTTGCCACATCATAACATGTAAATAAGATTTATCTAACCAAATCGGATTATGTAAGCCGAAATTTTTTAACTTTATCAGTATAGAGAGGAAGTTTTTGCCCCCACAAACTTCCAAATTAAAACCTTATATTAGAGATGATGAACAACTAACTCTTAACATTTTATGACATATATGTAAAATTCAAAACCTATTTTAAACAAATCCCAGAAGGATAACAGGGTCAAAAGTCTTAAATTTAAGCATCAACAATCATGGGGCAAAAACATGCAATGGTGATAACAAGCTTTCTATTCCAATTTATATTGTCCACTATAACAATCCCTTTCGTATGTCGGCCACTAATTAGAAAGCTTAAATTACTTTCATGCTTAAGAGGAATCCAACATCCCCAAAACAAGAACAGAAGTACAAAAGAGACTTTCCCACTGGCAATCAAGTGACTAACTACATTCCCCTAAGGCCTAAACAATAACACAATGTTCTCTGTCACTGTCATATATGTTAGCTAGCTGTCAATAAACCATTCACATATCACCCAATTTTGTTCAATATCCTAAGGGAATCATCTTGTCTATTTCACCAGCTGTGGATTCAATTTCAACCCCATTAACAGCTTTACCTCATCTTCTGTTCCTTTTGCTTCCTAAATCATCATCAACAACATTACCCCATACCCCAATGCTTTTAAAGAGGCTCCCGGCAAGATAGAGGAAGTCGGTTGTACACAGTCTTAGGTTATTTCCATTTGACCCGAAATCCAAAGTGCAATGATCATCGACAACTTCACAATAAATTAAAAATGCCGACAATTTTATGAGTCATTTTAGTTTAGTACATTGTATTCGAAGTCAAAAAGTAGTGAAACTTTTGGCTATTCTAGATAATCATCAATTCCTCAAATCCACAGTCATCATGGATATGTCTATATTTGCCTATTTGCAAACTGATCAAAACTGTTAATAATCCAATAGCATGATAGTGTTTGCATTGCCTCATAGTGCACTGGCAGCCTTTTAAAAGCACGTCCCAGGTTGGGACACTTGTACATTCATTCCTAATAGAGGAAAGTGTGGGGTATATAAAGTTGTAGGATCAACATGGAAATCAACTTACCCGTTTATTGAAAAAGGCAAAAATTAAGTTTTAATTTGGACCTTTAACTACTAGTGTGATGAACACTAGTAGACTAATATAGTCGATTCAATAACTCTATAGATTTTCAGCGGAGACACTAAAATAAGTCTATCTCTAACTTCTTTTTCTGAATATCTTCCTTTTTATTCTCCTTTCCGAAAATTCCTTCTATTATAATAAGTGGCGATCGAAAAACTCGGTCACCACACTAGTGACATAGCATTGCTAGATCACTCAAATGGGTGGTTAGATAACTTTTGCGGATGGAACCATTTCCAACAAGTATGTGCACCAACAACAGTATTTACAAGTTCACTACAATATGAGAACAAAACATTTTGCTTTATATATTCAAATTAAAAAAATCTCTTCATTTAATTAATTGATAGTAGCTTAGAAATATGTATTAGGTGTAGTAGACCGTGAAATCTTGCTCATCAAGAAATGGTAAAGAGTAGTCAAAAGTGAAAAAGGTTAAAATTGGAAATGGGTTTTATCTTTATATCTACTATTGTTAATCCAACTATACACATAAACATCATGTACTAGTAGTAGTAATTTAATAATAGTACTACTATATCTAGAAACATGGGTCAAAATATTAATGCCATGTTTGCTAAATACACTAATCAAGTCCAAAACGTCATTTCTTTTTAGGCAAAACGTCAACCCAATTGACTCCTTACCAAACACCATCACATTTATTCCACGCCAAGTTTTGCGGCATGTTATTGAGAGTGATTATTCATGAAAATTGCACAAACTCTATTCTAACAGATTTCTCCTGGCACTTTAATTAATATACAAATCCCTTTTGCTCTTTACCAAGATGATGACCATCAAACACATTCAAACTGCATGCCCTAAAATTTATCCCCACCAAATAAAAAATTAGTATTAAATTAAAACACTCCTCTTTCCTTAATTTATCATTTCTTTGACTAGAAGATATACACGATTTACTTTTTTTGTCGGATTTAATCATAGGTTCATCTAAACCCTTTTAGCGAAGACTAATCATATTTGCACTTGATCGGCCTACTAAGTACGAAGCAGTAAAATACTATTTACTTACCTATACAATTCCGATACTCAAATTAGAATTTCTTATTATTCAAGATCATGACCAAATCCTTTTAGTATTTGATTTACTACTACTAATAACTTATATTGTCATTATCATTGACAAAATCATCATCACAATCAACTACATACCGGTAAAATCATCAAATTTTCAATTCAATTTGATGCTTATTTTGGGCGATCTCACGTTTTCTTAATTTTAACAAAAAAAACTGCACCGTAAAAAAACTTGATCTTCAAAACCAAAAATCTATTCAATGTAGACATAATCATCGAGAATATTAAGATCATAATCAATACATGAGGAAAATCATCAAAAATTTTCAAATCCTCAACAATTTGATTAATTACTGCACTTCTTTAGACGGTTTTATTAATTACATTCTGTTACTATAACCGAAAAAACACAGCACTATTTGAGCTTCATCTACTAATTTTAGACAAAAGAGAGAACTAACTCAACTAATCAACGAATTTATTGCTACATTATTAACATACTCAATACAGCTCAATCATCAAAATTTCAATTCTCATCAATTTTATCACTTAACGATTTCACATTCTGTTTTAACCTAAAAATTGTACTTCTATATGAACTTCATTCATCAACTAATTTCGAAGAGCAAAATCATCTACAATATTATAATCATATTTAATAATTAATACGTCATAATCATCAAAAATTCAAATCCAAAACACTATATGAACTTCATCTACTGATCATTTCAGAGAGAGAATAACATTGACAATATCATCATCATCATCATAAATTCATAATTAATACACGAAAAATTATTAAATTCATCAAACTCCAATTATTCAGGCGATTTAAATCCTGTTATTATAAAATATAAAATTCATGAACAGAACTTGTTTATCATCATCATCATATACTAAAAATTAGAAATTGAGGAGAGAGAAAATAATAGAAATTCATACCTTAGATAAGTCATGAACAACATGAGCTCGATCAGAACTCCCAAAAGAATTAATAACTTGAGATAATATTAAGCGCAATTTGGTTAAAACCACCTAACATGTTTCAAAATTTGTCCAGTACCCCCTGAATCGTTGCTATTTGATGAGTACCACCTTAAATGTTTATTCCGCCGTACAAGTCACGCCTTAATTGATTTTCCGGATAAATCCTTAACTTTACTGACCGTTATACCCTCACGTGTGCCTCACATGACAACTTAAATGAATAATTTTTTTTTTTTATTTTAATTTTACTATCCTATTTGACCAAATAATTAAAAGAAATACAAATCAATCAAACAGAAAAGAAATTGACAGAAAAAGAAATCAAAATTTTTTTACCCACCCACCCACACGCATAAATTAAATTCACACTCTCTTTCTCTCTCATATATTGCTCCATCTTCTTCCTCTGCACTCTGTATCTCCATCTTTGCCATCTCTCTCTCGTCATCTCTCTCTCTTTCTCCTGTCATCTCTCTCTCTCTCGTCATCTCTCTCTCTCTCTCGTCATCTATCTCTCTCTATAAACCTGACATTGTCTCAGCGAAAGGAATCTTGGGGAAAGGAGATAAAGCGAAAGAAGACTAATTCCAAAGCTTCGAAAGAGAATCTGGGTGAAAAAGGTATGCCCAACTTGCATGCAATTGTTCATATGCACAATTAGTTTTAAATAATCACCTTCATTAGTGAAAAACGTGTTCTTTATGTTATTTTAGTAGTTTATTCCATTAAACCCTAAAAAAAATGTGTTTTTTTTTTTATGTTCAATGATTCTGGTTGCTTATTAGTTTATTGATGTAATGGGATTGTTTTATGAGTAATTGTTAATTTATTAAGTTGTTTAATGTATGAATTGAAGTTTGTGTTTGTGTTTTGCATTCTGAAATTACCATCCCCTCCCCTTAATTATTCCCAGACATTTGTTTTAGGTCATGGGTATAAATGCAAAGAAACACAGGCCGCTTATCCTTCAAGGCCCTGAAAGTGACATAGTATTTAGGGTACACTATGGTGGTGGTTGGAAATACAGTAAAGGGGGCAAGCTTAGTTATGAGGGGGGAGGTTTATACATAACTGTGGAAAGTGAGGCTTGTTATTTTGACTTTGTGAGGTGGTGTAGAGATATTTTAAAATATCCAGGGGAGTTTCAGATGTGGTTCAATAGGAAACCTGGTTTTAGTTTGGCTAAGAACAGGCAAAGGATTGTGAATGATGAAGATATAAGGGGTTTAGTGGCAAGTAAAAATGATCAGGGTCAGGTTGATGTGTATGTTGTTGATGCTGATGATGATGGGTATGAAGAAGATGATGATGGGGACAATGTTGGGGACCACAGAGGACAAGGACATAACTCAAAATTTACACCAAGCAGTCAAATAACCTCCCAGCATTCAACTCAATTTACAACTACACAAGCCAGCTCAGCTGACCTCCCTTCCACCTCAGCTCAGCAACCAAATATCCTCATGAAAGATTCAGAAAACCCTAGCAACTCATTTAGGAGGACTGGACCTCGAGTGAAGACTGTTGGAAGACCATTTTCAGCCTCAAAGAAATCATCCCTAGCTCAGAAAAATCAACCACAAACAGATCCTCAACCAAAAACAAAAAAACAATCCAAGAAAAATAGATCAAAGGAAACTGTGGAGGGTAAAGGGAAAGAGAAAGTGACTTACAGCTCCAAACTGTGGAGGGGTGTTGAGGGTGATGTTGAGGATGATTTTGATGATGATGATGATGAAGAACTATCAAGTCACAGTGAGTTTGAAAATGATGACACAGATTCAAGTGATTCTGATTTTGATGGGTATGGGGAGTTTGCTAATGAGGTGAACTTTGACTGGAGAGCTGAGTCAGTGAGGGAAGGGCTGTTAGGGACAGTCAACCACAGTCTTAGTGTCCAACAACCACAACCACAACCACAACCACATCATCAACAACAACACCAACAAGGACCACAACAACCAGAACAACCACTCAATCCTGGCTCAAATTCAGAAGAGGAAAGACCTGGTCCATTTGTTGGTGACCCAGAAACATATGGCAGTGATGATTTGGAGAGTTTGGTAGGGAGTGATGAAGGGAGAGATCCATATGGTACTTTCAACCCTAGAACTGATTTCAATAAGCCAATCACCTTCCATAGAGGGCTGCAATTTCCAAATAATGAAGTGTTAAGGGAGGCTTTGAGGGTTCATGCAGTACAAAATAGATGTGATTACTTCTATATGCATAATGATAAGAAGAGGGTGAGTGTTTATTGCTTGAAGAGGTGTCCTTGTCCACTGATTAGAGGTAGGAAGAGAGGGTGTAAGTGTGAGGTGTTCAGTTGTTTCTTCAAGGTACATAGTGTGAAGGTGCCAGACGAGGAGACCTTCCAAATCAGGACTGTCATGCCTACTCATATCTGTGAGAAAGACAGTAAAAGTAAGAGGTTGACAGCAACATTCCTAGCTAGAACTTATATTGCTAACTGGAGGGCAGATCCAACTTGGAAGCTTGCTGCTTTCAAAGCTCAAGTAAAGAGGGACACTGGGTTGTCTGCAGGCTATTACCTGTGTTGGAATGCAAGATGCAGGGCCAAGTACCTAATCTATGGAGCTTGTGAAGATCAGTACAAGAGGGTGTATGACTACAAAGATGCAATCATCAAATACAACCCATGTAGTAATGTAGCTGTGGTGGTTGACAGTGTAGATAGGCCTATTCCAGTATTTCAGAGGATGTATGTTTGCTTGCAAGGTTGTAAGGAAGGGTTTAAGGCTGGTTGTAGGCCATTAATTGGAGTGGATGGCTGCCATTTGAAAGGAGCCTATCCTGGAATGATATTGGTAGCAGTAGGTGTTGATCCAAACAACAATATTTACCCTATTGCTTGGAGTGTTGTAGAGGTGGAGACAAAGGATTCTTGGAGCTGGTTTTTGAAATTGCTTGTGCAAGATATTGGAATGGATGATGAAAACCTGACATTTATGTCAGATAGGCAAAAGGTAAGATTGTATTTGTCACATTATTGTCTATGTTTATGTGCATAAATAGTCACACTAACTGTCTTGCTTTTTTTTTGCAGGGATTGTTAGAGGCCTTTGCAATAGCAGCTCCTCATGCCTTCTTGAGGTCTTGTGTTAGGCATATTTGGGCAAATTTCAAGACCCAGTTTCCTGGAAAGGCTTTTAAGGAGGCCTTTTGGCAAGCAGCTACAGCAACAACCAAGGCAAGTATTTTGTTTTGTTTTTCTTAGGCATGTAAACTGTGTCATGTTGTGTGTGTAATGCATTCTGATGTTGAGCTTGCTTTCATTTTCTAAAATGTATTGGAGGAGATTAATAGATATATGGAGGGGATTAAGCTAATATCTAAGCAAGCATACACATATCTTAGTGGTATCCCCCCAAAAAGTTGGTCAAGGCATGCATTCTCAACTCTGCCCAAGTCTGATATGTTGTTGAATAACATATGTGAGTCATTTAATAATGTGTTGAGAGAGGCTAGGGATAAGCCTATTTTAACCCTTATGGAGTGGATTAGAAGGTATGTGATGCAAAGACACTTTGCCAAAAGGGAGGGAATTAAGGATTACAATGGAACAGTCATGCCCAATGTGTTGAAGAGGCTTGAGTGGGCTGATACAGAGTCAAGGAATTGCACACTAATACCTGCAGGAGTAGATGAGTATGAGGTAATGCATAGAGATGATCGTGTGGTTGTGAACCTTGCTAAGAAGACTTGTACTTGTTATAGGTGGGACCTTAGTGGTATACCTTGTCCCCATGCTTGCAAGTGCATACAGTATGTTAGGAAGAGTCCTATAAGCTTCATACATGAGTCATATAGCAAGGAAAAGTTCTGTGCTGCATATGGTGTTCCTTTGCATGCCATGCCTGGTATGAAACATTGGGAGAAGAGTTCTAATGAGACTGAACCCGAGCCACCTTCTCATAGAAACATGCCTGGGAGGCCATCTAAGAAGAAGAGGAAGTTGGAACCAGGAGAGACAGAGGAAAGGAAGAGGGTGAAGAGGAAGTTCAAGCCTAACAAATGCAAGACATGTGGAGTTCTTGGTCACAATAGCAGAACCTGCAAGAAGAAAGACTCAATTGACCAATCAAGTGAGCAACCAACTGATCCTTTACCTGAACCTCAGCCTAAGTCTAAAGGTGGGAGGCCCCCATTACCAGCTGGAGCCTACAAGAGAGTTCCTAAATATCATAAGAAGAAGAAGACTGTAAGTGTGATTTCCTTGTATTTTTTGTAAGTTGGTTTTAGTTAGTAATGCTGAGAGGACTGATATTGTTGTTATTTTTTGTAGGTTGTCAATGATGAGAGGACTGGTGAGCACAGCCCAACTCATGATGTCAACTTTGGGGACTTCAATACAGATGGCTCAGACATGCCACCACCTCAACCTACCCCATCTCAGTCACAAACAGCAACAACAGGAACAACAACATCAACTTCTGAGAGGCCTCCATGGAAGCCTTGATTGCTTAAGCCTATGGCGTTTTGAGAACTACTTGTTGTATTTTGATTTAGTACATTAGATGTCTTACAGAACTATGGTATTTGGTGTTTTGAGGATTTAGAAGTGTTTGTATGGTATTTGAACTTAGTGGTGTTTCGTATTTTGAACATGTTCAAAGTCTGGTATTGGGCCTGGTATCATTGCAATTGTATGGAAATTTTGAGAACTAAATGAAATTCAACAATTGGCAAGTATTTACAAAATTCCTATGCTTATCTTCATTTCATAGCAAACACATTTTCATTCACCAACAATTCATTTCATACCAAAAGGTTGCTTATATAATTGCATTAGTACAACACTCATGACTAAAACCACAAAACACAACACCCTAATTGCTACCACAACACCTCTCATCACAGGTTACATTACCATACATTACACAAACTACCACCTACATTTTGCAAACCAACACAAACATTAACATCACAACTCCAATCAGTACCACCCAAAGGATGGACAAAATATGACCCATCTTCTTCATTTTAATCTTCAGTTTCTTCAGCTCACTTGACCTCTCAATACCCTTGGCCTTCAATTTCTGAATCTCCATTAGTTGGACACCATTTTCAACAATCAACCGTCCCACCTCAGTTTGCAAATTTTTGTTCTCATCCATCAGTTCAATTGAGAATAACCTCTGCCATTCTGTCATTTCCTGGTCATACCATATGAAAAAATCACATTTTCAAGTTTGGGTTAAAGGATCATAATCCCCACATCCAAAAAAACGTCTCCCTGGGTTCTTCTTTGTCTTCAATTTGACAAGTGAGGCCCTTTTCTTGCATTTACAAGTTGGAGGCCATGAAGAATGGGTTGAATTAGAGCTTGACATCACCTTAAAAATCAAACAATTGTTAAACCGGTGAAAAATTGGGGGAGAAAAAGAGAAGAGAGAGAAACAGAGGAAAAGAAAAGAGGAGAAGAAGAAAACAAAAAAGGAGAAGTTTATTTACCTGGAAATTGTTGGAGAGGCACTTGGAGATGATGTTTGGAGATGGTGTTTGGAGATGGTGTTCACGACTGGCAGATAGAGAGAATGGAGAGGAAGAAAGGAAAGAGAGAAAGAGAAGAGAGAGAAACAGAGGAAAAGAAAAGAGGAGAAGAAGAAAACAATTTAATTAATTGGTCAAATAGGATAGTAAAATTAATATAAAAAAAATAAAAAAATTGTTCATTTAAGTTGTCATGTGAGGCACACGTGAGGGTATAACGGTCAGTAAAGTTAAGGATTTGCCCGGAAAATCAATTAAGGTGTGACTTGTACGGCGGAATAAACATTTAAGATGGTACTCACCAAATAGCAACGATTCAAAGGGTACTGGACAAATTTTGAAACGTTTTAGGTGGTTTTAACCAAATTGTGCGGCCACCATGCCTACCACCATCAATATTATATCAGTTACGTCAGCAAACGCAAACAGCTTGTAAAACGCTACTTTCTCTTCTCCTCCACCTGTTTCTCCTTCATCTTTCTTCTTCTCCTTTTTCTCTCTCCTCTCTTCTTCTTCATTCTCTCTCATCCTCACCTTCTTTTTCTCTCTCCTCTCTCTCTCTGTAGATTGATTTTCTCTGTTGTTGTGACTTGTGATGTGTTATAATGCTTAGCGTGATGGTGAAGATTCTTATAAAACAAAAAAAGAAAAAACAGAATTGGTTTTGTTTTTGATTTTTAATAGAGAGAGAAAACAGAGCTTTTTTTTTTGTTTGTTTTGGTGTTTAAGGTGAATGTGTTTGAGTAGAATACAACAACTGCCTTAATAAGGAGAATAAATAGGAGAATGAAAATGGTATTTGGTTGTTAAAAGTGTATATTTACAGAGCTAATAAGGTAACCTGCTGGCTAATTAAGCGAAAAGAACGCCAACACAAAAACTCACGGGAAATTGCTTTCAGGCAAACAAAAAAGAAAAAGATTAAAGAAGAGAGAGAGAGAGTTTTTTTGAAGTGAGTAATTCTTTTTGGATTTGTTCACGAGGGAGGGATTGGTGGCTATTTTGTATTAGGAAAAAGAGGTGTGACATTATGAGTGTGAAAGTTTAGATGTGATTTTTATTTTATTTTATTTTTTTTTTTTTTATGATGTGTAAGAAATTCTTTTTGATGGTGATGATATTTATTGAATTTATGGTGGAGTTTAGATGATGATAAATGGGATTTTATCGGATTTTGATTTTGTTTATATATATGGGGAGTGGATGGAGTAATACTAATAAAATCGGATGTGGTTTAATTTTTCTAATGATGGTAGATATAAGAATACTATTTAGATATGTATATATAGGTGTAATGTGATTATGTAAACGATCATATTGATTTTGAATTTAGGGTTGATTTTATGATGGGTAAACTAACTTATGAAAAGGAAAGGAAAATTGGGATCTATTTGGGGTTTTGGTTTTGAGATTATGATTTGATTTGATGATGTATGTGTTTATTATGTGAAGTTGATACATTATTTAGTACTACTTCCATTATTAGATATGATGACATTGAAATATAAATATTGTTTCGGTTTGTTTGGGACAAAAGTATTTTCAACGAAAATGGTCAATGTTATGTTTCTCCTGTAGAGTGTAGAGAAGGTTGGGAACTTTTCCATAAGTGTAATTGAGATGGGTCAAAAGACGAAACTTATACTAGATAATGAGGTGGAAGCATAAGTGGTAAATGCTCCACTCTCATAACTTAGTGGTTAGGAGTTTAAATTTTTTCTACCTTTTTTTGTAGGAAGGGTTTTCTCTCCTACTTGAACACGTCACTCCATTAAAGATAGGTTAACTCGCTCAATACATATAATTTGCGGACTATTACATATATCCTTGTAGCAAAATAATAATAAAAAACTAGATAATCACATCATATACGACACAGTATTATGATGAGGAATGAAAAGTATTAATTGGACTAGTTTTATGCGATTTTGTTGAGTTGCACCACTTGCACGGTTGCAACCTTGTAGAGTTATAGCCCGTAGGTACGAAATTAGTGGGCCGGCTTTGGTAAAGCTATGCGCTTGGGAAAGAAAAATGAAGGTCTATGATTCAATTTCGGAACTGCTTAACGTAAATCTTAAATTACTCAAAGTACATCTTTTTATCACAATATTTCTCAAAGTACCTTTTTTATTTACAAAGCATCTTCCTTTCTATTTTTTTTTTTCTCTCAAATCCCCTATTACCTATTCCCTCAATTCATAGTAAAGTGACTAAATTTAATCATCAAGAATCGTTTGATCTAAAAATCGTGTAACCATTCTACTCAATAAATAAATAATTTCATGTAACCATTATAATTTGCATTTGAATTTTTTTTTAGTTGTTCATTGTTTAGGAATTTATGGTGGTGGGGTTGGCGGCTGCTAGGTTCTTCATCGCTAGGTGGGGCGTCGTCATAAATGAGCCGTTCATTGTTGGAGAGAGAGACAGGAGGACAGAGTCTCGTAAGTTGGGGAGGAAGGACGACGCCGATGGGGTGGATCTGCTGGTGGGACTCATGGATCGATTGTAGCGTGCGCAGCCCCTCGCCTCGACCCTTGCCGACGACATCCCCCCACGAGCCACCACACCACACTGCACTCCATCCACCTGCTCCTTTCTCCTCCCGCATCTTATATGTACAAACACAAGTAGATGCTATGAACTCTTATTTGCAAGTTATCTAACATGGAAATATTGAACCAATTAAAAATGAAGTATAACTTGTAGACTGAGTAGTTGATTTCACATGAAAACTATGTACCCAAAATAAGTTTTGTGTGCTTTCAAGATGATTGACGGCTAGTAGGTATGGGAGAATTGGTAGAGAGAAATGAGGGGGAGAGGTAAGGGGTGAGAAACATGTTAGGGGTATTGATGGGAAAAAAAATTGCGTTAAGTAATTTGCGATTTACGTTTAGCAATCCCCTTTAATTTTTGCTAATGTAGGGTTCAGGTCGAACTGGTTGTGAATTGCAAGTTTTTGGTTTTAAAATTATATTATCTTCTTATAGAAAAAAATTTAGAGCTGAATTTTTTTTATTTAATATACTTAATTTTCAAAACTGACAACTGAAAACCAAAAACCAAAATCTGTGTTTTTCAAAAACTAAACTAAAAACCACCTCGGATAGGGCCTAGAAGTTTTGCTAAGTATAAAGTAACATTGTAAGCCCATTTTTAAGAAAACAAAATGTTTTGATTGACATATCATGTAAATATTAAACTTTTATAAGACGGTTTTTCCTTACCTTTCATTAAGACGAGGGTCACATTTCAAGTGAAACAAGGATCATGGACTCACGGTTTATAAAAAATAACCCATTTTATTGTGAATTAATCTCACACAAGATGTACTCATCCTGTAAATAGAAATTTGTATACCGTAAATAGACCAACAAGACAAAAAACAAATACTGAAAATGACAACTAATAATAATCTAGAAAACAAATGGCAAAGTGTGGTAAATATTACTTGTACACAATAGTTCTTTACATATTCAAAACTAACGTCTTAAATTAAGAATCCTCAAGTGTAGAAAGAAAAAATTTGCATGTGATTTTATGAAAAAAAATTGTAATTTTATGTCAAATAGTATATAAAAGAGTTAATTGTAAGTCATATTGTCACACCCTGAGCACACATGAAGAATGAGAATAATGCTGTGATAAAGTCGATATTGTTAAGATTTCGTTTGTTTCACCTGAAAAAAGATGAGTTTAACTGAATATTTAAACTCGATTAACCATTTAAAATTTAGGAATGAACAAGCTCTTTTATAGAGTTTACAAACCAGTTGCAAGTAATGAAATGATAGGCCACGTACTACTACTTCTAATATATGACCATGAGTAAATTTAGGAAGAAAAAGACATCCTACATTGTGAGCTATTTGATGTAGCTTAGTAACTTTCAACTTACTAAGTCAAATATTGTTTCTAGGTAGATAAAAACATGTGTGTATAACCATTGCGGACCATTTGGCTTTCTACGTGTTTTCATCATTTTATTTATTATTTTAACTTATCATTAATATTAATGTTGAAGTGAGTCAATTTCATCACTCCTCCTTGACGATCTTCCGACTTATTCCAGCATGTCATGTAGAAATTCAAACTTCGCTTTTGGTAGTCTCTTTGTAAATATGTCAGCAATTTGTTCATCGGTGCTGCAATAAATAAGGTTAATTTTACCCGAGCTTTCTGTTTCTCGGACAAAATGATATTTGATCTTGATGTGCTTGGTCTTCTTATGTTAGGATTTGTTTGGGCTTCACCCATGTCTTTCAGAATTCTTCTGAGACAGATTGCTTGGTTTACTGTCGCGCAAGCAGCAATATACTCAGCTTCGGCTGTGGACTGGGCTACTGTCTCTTGCTTTTGAGAGAGGCATGAAAATGCATCACTACCAAATGAAAACATGTACCTAGAGGTACTGATCTTCATGTCATCTACTTATCCAACCCAATCACTGTCGGAATAGCCAATTAACTCTGAGCTTTCAGTGGGTCGGTACCATATTCCAAGATCAGTGGTACCTTTGAAGTATCTCAATACCCTCTTGGCTGTTGTGAGATGGAGTTCAGTTGGTTCGTGCATAAATCTTGACAACAGACTAGTGGCATACATGATGTTTGGTCTGGTGGCAGTCAAGTACAATAGACTTCCAACGATACTCCTGTATCGTCGATTCGCCTTGTCAGAACTATCCTCCTTAGTCATTTTCTCATTTTGAACTAATGGAGTGTTTACTTTCTTGCAGTTTTACATATTGAATTTCTCCAGTATGCCTTTTGCATATTTCTTTTAACAGACGAATATACCATTGTTTGTCTGATCAATTTCCATGGCAAGAAAATAGCTCATTAAGCCAAGATCAGTCATTTCGAATTGCTTCTTCATTGCCCTTTTGAAGGCTTCAAATTTTGCAGGATTGCTACCGGTTACGATGAGATCATCAATGTAGAGTGACAAAATTATCACATCCGCCTTCTCTATTTTGATGTAGAGAGTTGGCTTACTAGGACTCCTCTTAAAACCTTGCTTGCCGAAGTAGGAGTCAATCCTACTATACTAAGCTCTTGGAACTTGTATGAGTCCATAAAGAGCCTTATGGAGTCTTAACACTTTATTTTTAGCTCCTTGGATTTCAAAAGCTGGGGGTTGCTCGACGTAAATTTCCTCTTCAAGGAAGCCTTTTAGAAATGCTGACTTTACGTCAAGTTGGTAAATTTTCCAACTTTTCTGTGCAGCAAGCGCAAGAATTGTTCTTGTATCTTGCCTGGAGACTAGAGCAAATGTTTCATTGTAGTCGACTCCGAATTGTTGTGAGTAGTCTTTCACCACAAGTCTGGCTTTATACTTTTGGATAGAGCCATCAGGATACACTTTGGTTTTGTAAATCCACTTGACACCAATGATATCCCTGTGGTCTGGCTTGTCAACCAATTCCCATGTTTGGTTCTTTTTGATTATCTTTATCTCCTCCTTCATTGCATGCTTCCATTCCTCAAATTGTACAGCTTCACCGAAATTCCTTGGTTCAAGATTTACGAAATTGCAATATTTACACTCTTCCAAGTCTAGCATTCGAGGAATGTTCTCGTACAAATCTGTCATCTTTTTTGTCCTTTTTAGGAGACCATGTGATGACACTTTGTCTAAAGTATACTGTGTGGGAGATAAATGTGAGGAACCACCAGTGGGGGTTATTGTCATCGGATTTTCATTTGTCTCCTCCTCAATATAGATCCGAGGAGCATGATTGTCTGTGTGGTGTGGTGGAGCAACTACCAATCTTTTGTTGGGCGATTTTCTTCTCAATTCCACGCAGCTTCTTCATCGAAGGTGATATCTCTGTTGACGACAACCTTTTCAGTCTGAAGGTTGAAAATTCTGTAGCCTTTGGATTGTGAACTATAGGCGACAAAAATCCCTTTTTCCGCCTTATCATCCAACTTGTGCCTTTTTTCAACTGGGGTGTGAACGTAGCAAAGACAACCAAACACTTTTAAGTGTCTGACAGATGGCTTGGATCCCAACCATAACTCGATTGGAGTCTTGCCTTCAACAGATTTGGTGGGAGGTCTATTTTGAAGGTAGATAGTTGTGTAAACAGCTTCTGCCCAAAATTTGTTCGGAAGGCCTTTGTCATTTAGCAGAGATCTAGCTATCTCCATTGTTGTGCTGTTTTTCCTCTTAGAGACACCATTTTATTGTGGTGTGTATGGCATAGTAAGTTGACGATGAATACCTTCTTCTTCATAAAATTTCTGAAATTGTGAAGAAGTGTATTCAGTGCCATTATCACTTCTAAGAATCTTGAGCTTGACACCAAATTGATTTTCCACCAGATTTTTGAACTTTTGGAAAATCTCTAATACTTCGGATCTTTCTTTCATGAAGTAGACCCACGTCATCCTAGAGAAATCATCAATGAACAAGATGAAATATTGATGTTGTTCAATGATGGTGTTCTCATTGGACCATAAACATCTTGTGTGAATAAGCTATAATTTTTCTGAGGCTCTCCATGCCTCGCCTGTGGGGAATGATTAACTTTGCATCTTCCCGAGCTGACAACCTTCGCACACGCCTTGGCAGTCGCCAATAGCTGGCAAGTCTTTTACCATATTCTTTTGTGAAAGCATTTTCAAACTTTGGACGTTGCAGTGTCCAAATATTTTGTGTCACAACCAACCTTACGAGGTTGCTTGGGCCACCATTATTTTTTCAACATCGTACCGCCATTTCAATGGAAAGCATTTATTCAGCATCGTTACACGAACAATTTGCTTCTGTTGAGTATTAAAAATTGTATAAGTGTCACCATCAAAGTGCAACGAATATCCATGTTGCATCATTTGTGAAACACTTAACAAATTTTGATCTAGATCCGATACATGGAGGACATCCTTGATGTATTTGGTGCCTCTTTTGGTTTGTACAGCAATTGTGCCTTTTTCATTGGATGACACCAAAGATCCATTGCCAATTATCACTGGAGTTTTGATACTTGTATCAAGTTGTGTAATTTGTTTTGGATTTTTGGTCATGTGGTTGGTACAACCACTATCAATAAGCCATATATCGTTATTTTTCTGTGTCGTGGAAGTCTGGCAGGCGTAAAAAATTTGATTGTCGCCTTCTTTGAATTCCGACACATTTGCTCGTTGACTCTCTTGATTTCTAAATTTGCAAGTTTGATCAGTGTGACCAAATCTTTTACAAATATTGCACTGCGGTTTGCCATTCTTCACCCAACAATCTTTTTCCAGGTGATTGGTTCTCTTACAAGTGCCACAAGGAGGAAATTTTCCTTTTTTTTGTCCTTCCTCGTTGTCACTAGTGTAAGATTTTTGACCACCTTTTCCTCTGAACTTTTTATTGTTCTTTGAGGTAGAAGGCCAAGTCTTGTGGTTGGATGGAAAAGCTCATTCAGATGTCGTATCAGCCCTCCTGGAAATTCGTTGCTCGTAGGCTTGAAGGGAACCTACAATTTCAGTAATCATCAGTTCTGACAGATCTTTTATCTGCTCTATAACTGTGGCGACATTGTCAAATAAGTTAGTTAAACTGAGTAAGAGTTTTTGAACTACTCTTTGATCAGTTAAACTATCACCATACACCTTTAGTTGGTTCACCACTTACATGAATTTTGAGGAGTAGTCTTTTATACTTTCTCCTCATTTCATACTGAGATTTTCTAAATCTCGCCAGAGAGTTTGTAGTCTCATAGCCATGACTCGAACGGTTCCATGGAACTCGTCTCGAAGTATTCCCCATGCCATTTTTGCCGAGTTGACATTCATGATTGTAGGAAAAAAATAGTTTCCGCAATGACATTATGGATACGAGATAAAGCATCTGCATCCTTTCTTGACCATTATTTAACAGTATCAGTACTAAGAGTTGACACTGGGGGTGTTGGTGTGCCCTCTGTGGATTCTGCCATTGTTGAACTGGTTGACGTGGTTCCAGCAGCTAGTATTAGTTGTACTGCCAGAGGTGCTCCAGTTTTAACTACTTCGCATAAATCATTAGCACGGAGTATTATTTTCATTTTAATACTCCAAAAATCATAATTTTGTCCGAAAAAAGTGGGGACAATATTTTGGTTTTGTGAAGTCATGGTGGGTGAAGTCTTTGTTTATGTGAGCTAGATTTTTTTTTTTTTTGGTACAAGTATTGTACGGGAAGGAAAAAACTGTACTGGATAGTACGAGTGAGTTAAATTGTACAATGGAGGATAGTACTTAGTATAGTGCCACTTGGTTCGACATGGCTCTGATACCAGTTTTTGGGTATTTAGTACATAGTACGGGTTAATTTTGTACTAAATTTAAGAACTAGTACATAGTACTAGTATTTATTTGTGCGGAAGAAAAAATATAGAAGAAGCAAAGTTAGCTAGTTGTAAGAAAAGAAGTAGACGGAGAAAGAAATAACAACTTAGGCTTTTATTAACTTTCATTTGATATATCACTGCAATGTACAACAAGCTCTTTCATAGAGTTTACAAACCAGTTGCAAGTGATGAAATGATAGGCCACATACTACTACTTCTAATATATGGTCATGAGTAAATTTAGGAAGAAAAATGGATCCCGCATTGTGAGCTACTTGATGTAGCTTAGTAACTTTCAACTTACAAAATCAAACATTATTGCTAGGTAGATAAAAACATGTGTGCATAATCATTGTCGACCATTTGGCTTTCTACATGTTTTCATCATTTTATTTATTATTTTAGCTTATCATTAATATTAATGTTGAAGTGAGTCAATTTTGTCACTAATACTCCCTCCGTCCCTAAAACAACTTCTCACTTTCCTTTTTAATCCGTCTACAATTTATCTTCTCACTTCCTTATTTACTAAGGAAATAAATACAAAATTCCAAAATTACCCTTCATTAATCTACCCACCAAAATTCCCCCACCCTTCATTTCTACTAACCCCCCTCTCTCTATCTCTCTCTCTCTCTCCTCACTCAAACTCACCATCTCCATCTTCCCCACAAACCCACACCAATCACCACCGCACAACCCACCGCACCACAACCGCACCACAACCGCACCACCACCGCATGACACCGCACGACACCGCACCACAACAAACCACCACAACGCACCACCACTGCACCACACCGCTACACCACCAGATCGCCCCAAAACAACCAGATCGAGAACCACACCACCACCACAAACCCAAGACCACCACCACGAACCCTCGACACCACCACAACCCACGACCACCACCGCACCAAATCGCACCCAAGACCACCAGATCCACCACCAAATCGACCACCACCACCACCAAATCCACCACCACCACCAAGAACCCACGACACCACCACAACCCACGAAAACCACCAGATTCACCACCACCAAATCGACCACCACCACCACCATACATGACCCACTTCACTCTCTCTCCTCCATTTGTGTTTCTGTCACTCTCTCTCTCTGTCACAGTCAGGATTTTTTTTTATCTCACTACATTAGGGGCAAATAAGGAAATTTTTGGCTTATTTTAGAGCTTCTTAATAGTTCTTTTAGGGACGGAGGGAGTACTTATTAATAATAGAACACTCAAAAAACATAAATTAATAATAATAATAGTAGTAGTAGTAGTAATAATAATAATAATAATAATAATAATAATAATAATAATAATAATATTATTATTATTATTATTATTAATAATTAAAAAATTTAATAATTATTATTATCATTATTAATAATAATAATTATTACTATTATTTAATAATAATAATAATATTATTATTATTATTATATTATTATTATTATTATTATCATTATTGTAATTATTATTATTGTTGTTATTAAGAGAACACTCAAAAATACAAATGTTTAGTTTTTACCAGTTGTCTCCAGTTTGACCTAGTTGTCCTTAGTTGCCCTCAGGTTCCAATGCCCCTAGTTGTAACCATTTACCAGTTAGACTTTGTAATTGCCCCAAGTTGACCCATAATTACTCCTAATTACCAGTATACAGTTAAAAAGTTGAAAAGAACGTGCCCTAATAGCTAATAGGTACCTTCTAAATACTTTGAAGTGTTAAGAATTTGATGTTAATCTTGATTGCATACTACTCAAAGTAGACGCTAACTCTTAGCCAGCTTTTTCCAAACCAAAAGACCCACAAACTGAGCAAATTTGTTGTACAACAATTTTATAAGGAAAATAAACTTGATACAATTGTTG
Source organism: Tetragonia tetragonoides (assembly GCA_038025085.1). Classification (NCBI taxonomy): domain Eukaryota; kingdom Viridiplantae; phylum Streptophyta; class Magnoliopsida; order Caryophyllales; family Aizoaceae; genus Tetragonia; species Tetragonia tetragonoides. Next base: position 10,045,446 of record CM076148.1, on the reverse strand, counting down.
TATCTTACAATAATTTCATTAATGTGTTGTCACCTCCTCATTGGTTGGTTGGTAAATAAGAGAAAAATAAAGGTAAAACATTTTGAGTGACATTTCATTTAAAATTCAAACAAATATAGTTCAAAATTCAAAAGTCATTAGAGTTTTAGGGAGGGAAAATTAGTGAAGGTACGGCTCCGGTGAAAGGAAAAAACTCCGACGAGAGCAAAAAAAGCTCAGATCTCACCCGTTTTCATTCGAAAGTCTCAGGGGAAGACGGAGAAATCTCCGACGAAGTTTGTTGGAGATGGGGATCCTAATTTCATAGCAAGAAAAAGGAGACGGCGAAATCTCAGGCGAAGACATCAAAATCTCCGGCAAACAATTGACAAATTTGCATGACCGGTGATATAAGTTGCGGTACAAATGGTTGCATCGAAGAAAAGAGGCCGCACAACCAATCGGAGGCATTCGTTGACGGCGGTGAGTATTAATATTTTTTCAATAGTTGTTCCCAAAAAGTTAGAAGCTTTTTGCGTCCAATGGCCCTGTATTTGTTACTAATAATAATATTAAGTTGTGTTCCTTGAAAGTGTAAAGAGATGACAATGATAGTTATCCTTAGGTTCCTAGTTGTTACTAGTAAATAGACAAACCTCATGTGTTGAAAATATTTATTTTATATGGTCACTGCTGCTAGGTTATTTATCTCAATGAAAGTGGCAAAATTGATTGGAAAACCTTACTGTTATTTTGTTGAAAGTGTACTTAATTATTATTACTAAAAAAATGACTAATTGCATATTGGAACATTTGACAGATTGTGGAGAATGTTATTTATGGCAAAATGAAGCTGTGTGATTGATAAAGTGTTCGTGGCGAATGCAAGCTGATGCATTTTTTCTCTTCTATGAGATCGTCAGGAAATAAGCAGCAAATTTTCTCATAGTAAATGTACAATAGAAATTTTCAAGATGTATGTTGCATTTGTATTTCAAGAGTTGAGAGAGAGAGAGAGAGAGAGAGAGAGAGAGAGAGAGAGAGAGAGAGAGAGAGAGAGAGAGAGAGAGAGCTTGTTCAAATTATTAGAGAGATAGCTTGTTCAAATATTAGTAATAAAGTCGTTGTGATTCTGAATGTCATCTATTTGTTACTAAAATAATAAGTTTAAAGAGCATGACATGTGAGTAACATATATGGTCATAGTTGTTTTTAAAATTGTTCTTAGTAATATAAAGAAAAATACCCATACATGTAGAAAGATTAAATATGAAAGATGGGGAGAATGAGTATAGTGGAAATGGCTTGGAACAAAAGTTTATTCTTTTACTCGAAAGCTGTTGCTAAATATAGAAGGCAGATTTTTAGTGACAACTGAACAAAATATAATTAAATCTTTCCAACAAATTCTTGAGACTTACCATTCAAAATATCTTCAATTTCATATTCCTTTTCATTCACTTGTTCCTAATAAAAAGTAACTGCTATTGGCAATATGATCTATTGTCCACTCACAATATGTTTACAAATCAATTGTACGTAACTTGGTCCGTCGAGTTTTGTTCCTGGAGAATTATGCATTAGGTAACAAATTACGTGAATGAAATTTATGTTTATTATGTTATCCATTGTTGTTCCTAAATAAATAAATGATGAACGACAAAATAACTTGTAAGGGGTAATTTATAGGGTTAAGGGTATAGGATATAGGGTATATGGTATCCTGAAATAACTTGTGAGCATTATCCATGTAAATTTTAATGTTTGTTTCATTATAATTCATGCAATTCATTAAATTAGTAATTTAATAAATAATTAACATAAATGTTAATGGAAAGCCTACTTAATTAAGTTAAAATTTCTCATTTTTGTTAGAAAAATTGAATAGCTCGTGTTATGAATAACTCCATTATCATATGTGATAGGGTATAGTATGAAATCACCAATGAAGTTTGGATATGGTATTTCGTATTGTATCTTATTGTTAAGCATTGAATTAGTGAATCAATATTATTATTAATGATGATCATTATAACATATTGAATTAGTGAATCAATTTTATTAGTAATTGTTCATTGTAACACATTAGTGAATCAATCTTATTACTAATGATAATCATAGTAATGTATTGGCCAATGAATAATCATTCCTATTACTAATAATGATCATTGTAACACATTTGATTAGTGAATCAATTATATTACTAATGATGATCATTGTAACATATTTGATTAGTGAATCAATCATATTACTAATAATGATCATTGTAACATATAATGATTAGTGAATCAATCATTTTACTAATGATGATCATTGTAACGCATTGGATATCTTATTACTAATGGTGATCATTGTAACACGTTATTGAATCAATCTTTTTTTTTTTTTTAGGGGAAAATTAAATATTCAGTCATAATAATAAGCCATACGGCATCTACAAACGAAATCAGAAACAACAAGATGCAATTCTAAAACATCAAATAACATTCGAGTGATAAAGCTATCTAGCATGGTAGATTCGACGAGTCCTAACGGTCTCCTTTCAATCGTTGTTTTCCATATTATTACAGCCTTTTCGCGGAGGGGCCTGTCGCCATAGCTTTGTTGAACGTACAAATTTGACATCATAGAAAGCCTCTTGAAGAAGATGATTTGAAGTACCCCCATATGAATAACGAAATAGAAAAAAACAGTAATCCCACAAAAGGAGAGACAATTATACCGAAAAATTGAAACAAACTAACTCTCACGGGAGGAGAGACTGATTTTATTCCCAACAACAAAACTGAAAAACTAAACAAGATGAAGAAACTAGAAGAATTGGGGTTTACCATCATCTATTCGCTGATGGCAGCCCCTAGATCACAAAAATAGGGTTAGGGTTTTTTTTAGAGAGAGGAGAGAGGAGGGAGGGGAAAAAAATAGGAGAAGTAGCCTACATGAGTGCATGTTATTGAATCAATCTTGTATATTACTAATGATGATAATCAGAATATCTAATAAATATAGTTTTTGGATTGTTCTATAATAGTTGTTATAGCTTGGGTTACATATAACTGCGTCATTACATGTGGTATGTTATAGTATGAAATCCGCCGTAATTATAGGGAGGAATAATGCTTTATCGTTGTACATCAATGTTGATTGAAGTCTTATATGATTGCCAAGAGTTCATGCTTATATGGTAGTATTGTAGATTAATTTTTTCTTGTCTCATTAGCATTGAAGATAATAAGAAATTGTATCCATTTCAAGAATTTACATACATCTTATGTATAGACGTTTCCGTAAATAGTTTATATTTATTTTACAAATGATATACATAATTGCACATGAAATATTTTGATAATTTTACTATTAAACTTTAAATACTAGTAAAAATATTGTACGAGACCATGTGAAGTAAGGGGATAACAACTAGTGAAATGTATGTACGAGTATTAGTTAGTGGTTAAAAATAGGACCATTATATAATGAGATGAATAGATATTAGGTTGTTACTATTAAATGTACCTACTCCAACAATGAAAGAAAACTTATGTTACTCTTTTACACATGTTTTGTGCTCTCTTCAATACAATCATTGTTGTTACTATAAAATTAACATACCTTACCATGTGACTTAGATTATGATATTTTCTTATAACCCTAACATGGACAATCTTTTTTTATCAAAATTATTTGTGTTTCTTACTAATAAAATATGCGGTAAGGAGGTTTCTCTCTCTCCATCCACGAAATTGCCTATTTTCAGGCCACCTCGCCGGATTAGTTTATCTTCACCGGAATTTTTTGGATTGTACGGAAACATAGCCTTGTGACCTTCACTTTTCATCTCTGAATTTTACCTATGCCTGAGTTTTTGGACCTTCGCCGTAAATTTACCTTTTCTGGAGAACTAAAACCTAACTTTTCCGGTCGTCGGAAAAACCAAACTCGCCGGACTTAGGCAGAGCAAGTGCACTTATGTCTCCTGCAAATTTTCGAACAGCAACCAAAAATTTTCCGGTCGCCGTAGATTTGTCAAACTACCTGGAGTACTGAATTTCTGAAATTTTGGGTGAAAATTATTTTTGGGGAAGTTTGGGCGCAATTTCATAGAAGCTTTTCCCCCTTTTTCCCCAAATATTTCCCTTCCATTTTACCCCTTTCCCTCCTATTTGGTTTTTCACTTGACACGTGTCAAATTCTGAGTGGTGCAAAAAAATTTGAAATGTACAACGATTGTACAAGTATCATCCTCCATTTTATAAACGTTGGAGTAGATCTTTTGAAAATAAAAAAACTTCATCACTGAAGCATAAAGTGAGTAATCCCTAACTTCAAACGACGTGTAATATTTTCTAATTTATCGTTGAAATATAAACGAGTAGTCTCTAATTCTATTGCACATTATCATTGCGTATGTTTTTACTACTGACTGATATTAAATTTTAATCAACTCATACACTGAAGAGGTTCTTCGTAGCAGTGGCGGACTCTGAAGATTTTAAATTGAATCCAAAAATTTAAATATGAGTGCAATAAGGAAAACATAAAAAGATTTATAAAAAAAAAGAAGAAAACTTATGCCAGTTAAATGATTTTTTTCCAAAAAAAAAGTTGATTGCAATGGACTGGATACCTCTCTTCCTAGGTCCAACCCCTGTTCATAATCATGCTTTACAAACATCCGACTTGCCCCTCTTTAGTACCAGAAAAAATATTCATGCTTTACAAACAATGCCCTGTACACAATCAGATAACCAAACTCTTACCCTTGGACCTTCACATGAAACTGGATGAGCCATACTCTTAACCAATCGCCTTAGCCATAGTTTACAACGTGAGGAAAAGATCCATTTTTTTTAACACCTCGTCTAAGAGTGTGTACTTTTTCACTTACTTAGTAATTGGTAGGGGTGAACTGAATCGGGTACCCATCGGGTATTGCGTTACCCGGAATTGGAATTGGAATTGGATCCACTGGTTCCTAATTTGTAGGAATTGGAATTGGAATTGGTTACACCGGTTCCTAGATCTTAGAAATTGGAATTGGATCCATCGAATACCCATCGGTTCCTGGGTACCCAAATCCGCATTAAATCCAAATTTTCTTATTTTTTAAATCAAATAAATATATATTTTAATAATAAAAAACACAAATAAAAATATTACACTAACAGATATTAGTTTCCAAAAATACCGCGAACATACAATCGAATACTACAATCAAAATACTTAACATTGTAAATCAAAATTTAAATAACGTATACAATCATTTAATTATTAATATTACAAATACAAACATTAAAAACATTAAAATTACAAATTGAAAATTTTAAACTACTAACCTTACTAGAAAATCCCCATTCTTTATTTCTAACAAAGGAAAAAGTCATTTAATTTTTTTACACTGGGTACCCAACCGGTTCCGGTTCCCAAAAGTCAGGAATTGAAATTGAAATTAGTTGGTACCGATACCTATTTTTGGGAATTGGAATTAGAATTGGTTAGACCGGTTCCGGTTCCTAACCAATTCCGGTTCCGGTACTAAATACCCGGAATTTCTACTCACCCTAGTAATTGGTTTAGTTTAATTCAACTCACTAATCTACATTTCTCTTACATTTACTATTTAATTTAGTAAGAAAGAACTCTAAGCCATGTTATTACTTGTACAAAACTATTGCGGAGTAGAAAAAAAATTGGATAATCATCATACTTAAAATGTACCTACTAAAATTTATAAATGCCAAGGGGTGTGTTCTTTAGAGCTTACCCAATTAGTTTAGTTCAATTCAATTCAATTACGTTGGGTTTGGAGTGATCTCATATCAGTTCAGTGATTTTTAGTTCAGTTCAGTGCATTGGTGTTCAGTTCAGAGACATACATTGCCTCACATATAAAGGGTGTGTCCTTTAGAGCTTACCCGATGAGTTCAGTTTAGTTCAGGAGTAGTCTCGTGTCAGTTAAGTAATTTTCAGTTCAGTTCAAGTGTTCAGTTCAGAAATATACATTTGTCTCACATGAATACGTAGTGAGGTTCAGTTCTGTTTAGTGATGTTCAGTTCAGTTCACTTTAGTTGTGTTCATTTTAGTTTAGTGGTGTTGAATTCAATTTAGCCCTAAAGATCGCATCCAAAGTGATGTTCAATTTAGTCCAGTGACGTTCAATCCAATTCAACGGCGTTCAATTCAATTCAGCGAACGTTCATTTCAATTCAGTTAAAAAACACACACAAGATATGCAATATGAAGTGAACATTTTGAAGTACTAAAATCAAAATCTAGGACCTTTTGCCACTTCTATTCCGAGCAAGTTAGAAGGCTAACCAAAGGGCGGGTTCCCCCACTCACTATATTCAAAAAGATCACAAAATTATGCTACGAAGTACAAAAAATTCTACAACAATATTTGCCTATGTAGTATGTCTAAATGTCCCCTTCTCTCTCCCTGTTGCCTCTGGAACCGTGCAGCTTGTCATGAACCTCTCAGGTCTCAGCAAAGCCTAAGAAACAAAAAAAAAGAGCAACACAAATCAAAAACCCCCTGTGAGAAAACCCAGAAAAAGGGAGAAAAATACGGCCATTTAATAGTCTATTAGTCTATAAGTAAGACTATAAACAAGGCCTCATTTTTACCTTTGTTGTTCTCTCTCTTTTTCTCTCCCTTTTTCTCTCTCTTAGGGTTTGAGAAACTCTTTGCTCTCTGTACTGAAGATGCCCACATTGAAGTTTTTGGCAAATGGGTTCATTAAGAGGTATTTCCCTTGATCTAATTTTTCTTGGGTTTACTTTTGAATTAGATAATTTTCTTGTGTTTGCTTTTGATTTAGATGAAAAGCTAGTTAGTGAATGAATTAGTGACTGCCCCTTTTTCCCTTTAAAGTTATGTTTTGTTGCTGTGTAATTAGATTTGTTGGTGTTTAATTTTTGGTATTTGGCCCTATCATTTGACAAGATTATGATGTGTGTTTGTATTTGGGTGGTGGGAATTCATTGAATTTTGTAACGTTTTGTTCTTATTACATTATATTAATTGTTCATTGTCCTGCTGCTTAGATGAAGTTATGTTTATTTTAAAAACTGAACTATAGAGGGCATTTTTCACATTGTCCCATTTTAAAAACTGAATTGACTCAAATGTGTGATGTTTGAAGGGATTTTAGTAATCCTTGGTTTTACACAAGCTATGTTGTTTAGTGTGAAGTTTCCTTGTGATGTATGACCATACTAAAAAATGAAATATTGAGGACATTTTGCACCTTGTCCTATCTTTGGTGAAGAGTCCTGCTTGTCTTATAAAATTAAGGAATAGCATTTGAATAGACTTAAAGGTGTGAGGTGATTTTAGTAAGCCTTTGTTGACACAAGCTATGTTGTTCAATGTGAACTTTCCTTGTGACGGACTCCATTGGTCGGATGGTCGCTATACATTTAAAAGAAAAAGGATGTCGTGGACAATCTATAGTTTTCTATGGAGTTGTATTTTTTTAATGTCTGTAGAGTTCATTATTTTCTATCAACACGCATTACTTTAGTTTCCAAGGTGTTTAACTTTTAGTTGCCTAGAAGGAAATTTCGAAAGCTATATTGCATTAAGATATTGATTTCAAAGTGTTGTGGATACCTCTCTCGCCTAAAGTGCCTAGCTCCTGTATATGCCTTACCGATCAAAACATCTATTGCCTTTCGTTGCTTGACCAGTTGCTTTTGGACTCAAGATCTCTTTTTGTCCATTCTTCATATAAACAATTAGAAGCATGCTTATCACTTTCTTGCTCCATCTGCTCCTTTTCAAAAGTTTCTCTTCGCATTTTGTTTGATCACTTCTTCTCTTTTGCAAATGCGAAAAAATGTATGTATAGTCAAAGATGTATGGTCACAAATTTGGTTTGCTTGTTTGTGTTGTTTTAATTTGAACTACTGTTTCCAACATCATAAAGTTATTTGCAGCGAGTTGTTTATTAGCATGCCAAATTTTGAAATGAATTCTTTTGCTCAATTGCTTAGTTCAGTTGTGTTGTTAGCAAGCAGCACTTCTTCAAGGACCCCTTGCCCAATACGGCAACCCCCCCTCTCTCCGGTATCCAAAAGAAACGGAAAAAGAAGAGAAGTTCTGCTTCTCTAGGTTAATGAGTTTTGGCATGTTTGGAGTTTGCACAGGGATCCAACCTAGCACTCAAAACATTAGAGTATTCAGAAAAACCTATTACAGTACATGTTCAATTTTTATTTGGAACTAATAACTGTCACTTACAGCTCCAAGTATCTAATTTTTTTGTGTTGTGTTTCTAACGAACCAAATATCGGCCCATACTCATTGTATCAGCCAATATGTATTGGGCGTTGAACTTGACAAACTGCTTCCACCTTGACACATCAGTGGGTCTCAAATTTCTCGGTTATAACGGCCAATATAATACAGAATATTCCGATAGGACCAATAATTTGCATATAAAACGGCCATATTTGTTAGAGGCGCAGCCTATTGGTGTATTCGGCGACAGCAGTAACATTTCCTTCCTCTGATGTTAAGATCAGTTACTCCAAACTATTCTTTTCCTTGTCTGTTCATTTAAATGATGTGGTGCTGCAATGGTTTCAAATAGTGCTGGATTAAATGAATTAGCAAAAAGTTGCCAAGCCAGTGAAATATGGACAAGATTGGTAGGCCCTTGTTTTTACATTCTTGAATGGAAGTAGTAAAGTTTTTTTTTAGATAAGATGGAAGTAGTAAAGTTTAAGTATGGCTTATTCCGTAACAATGATATTGAGTCCATTTAGCATCTTAGCTTAAGTGGGAGAAAGAAAGTTTGGATGATTTTGGGGCTTGCTTAGTCTTAGCATGATCTATGCCTCTATGGTACTGAGATATCTTAACTTCGTATTACTAATGTTACGGGGTAGGTGAACTTATTATAAATGGACTGGGCTCTAATATATTTGTATTGGGTTACACACACTTTCTCAATGCAAGGGGCTATGGTTGAGTAGTTCTGTTTGGAGAAATGCCGAGTCTTGTATAATGGGTAGTTGTCTAAACTCTTAATGCATTATTAGTAGCACTCCAAGTTTCTATAAACTATGCTTATATATTGATTGACTGGCCTTTGAAGTCCATCAAGAGGATATTAATGTTGAAACCTTTCTGTAAGTGGTCCACCAAATTCTGCGGTAGTATACCTGAATGCTGGCAGTGGCAGGACATATTGACCCAGAAGGCATTACAAGATGGTGGTTCAGGCATGACCGAGCTTTAGTCATATGGGTTGTTATTTACATGCGTGACATGTCGTGGCTCAAAGTTTAGGACATGGGGAGCTTTATGAAATTGAGACATTGTTGCAGAGTGTGTACTGGGACTGGAGATCAAAGATCGGGTGAAGGTACCGATTTGAGGGTGGAACCTGAAATTCATTTGGGGATGTTTCATATGTTTTTAGTGTAAATTGAATTTGCTTAAGTTTTAAAATATAGGCTGTGTAAGGGTTTGTGGGATCATTGGGATGGAATAAAGGTCACAGGTTGTGGGAACACATCATTTGTACAAAAATAAACGGTATTTCATTTTTTCTTCTTTTTGGGGGGTTGATTTATTTGCCACCTTCTCTTAAGCCGTGTTGTGTAAGTTTTCATATCATTTCTGGGAAAACATGCACCGTAGTATTTGAATCCAAAAAGCATGGAAACACGGACTCAAGGTGGAAATTAGAAACATAAGGAGAAAAGCACACTTTGGAGGAACTGCGAATGTGAGTTTTTCCTTTGCTACTGCAGCTGGTACCTATTGCCAGTAATATGATTTCTACGTTGTCTTGGAAACTGTATTTGAACTCGTGATCTAGGTACTATTTACGTGGAGTTGACAGGTGAAGCACCAATGAGGGTCTGAGGGGAGGGGATGCAATGGTGTGAATTCAGGAAGAAAGTGTGTGATGGAGTGGTAGGGAACAGGCATCCCAATCAAGAGGGGACATAAATGTGGTACCAGGCATCGAGGTGCAGAGGATGTTCCATGATGGGGGTTGACTGTTGAGAGGAAGGGACTAGCTACATCTTTGCTTTTAGTTGATTGTCTAGACTCTAGACACCAGCTCTCCAAAGTGGTTTAAGGAATCACACCCTAAGGGCTTTAAGGTTGTTAGTCATTAGTTTGATTCTTCAACTAACACCAGCCAAATGTATGGAACATGTGAAATCAGGTTTTAGTGCTTTCAAACCTTTTGGGTCAATTGAGAGTGAACCAAACACCCCATAAATTAGCTGTACATATCTCTTTCGAAAGAGCGGGTGTTCTTGTTTCTCTTTAATTATGATGAGGGGAGAGAAGAATCAAATGATGGCTTTCTCAGCCTTTAATTGCAAAACTAGGTACAAGTTATATAGATGTACACCACTTTAGGATAACTATGAGAAAGCAAGCCTTTATAGATGTTATTATGGATTTTAGATTACAGATTGTAGCTTATAGATGATAATAATATGAAATCTACTCTCTAGTGTATTGCTGACAGTATTCCTCAGAAGTAGGGAGCAGGTAGGAAGTATATGTTGGAAAACCAGTATTGAATATTTACCCATGATAAGCTCTCACACTGTCACACATATGCTTAAGTATTAAATAGGGCTTTGATTCTTATGTTTTGACTTTTGAGCTATGACATGTTCCGCCTATTGTATGTACCGTACCTTGAATCTCGTTGAAATAGTTGTAAGTTGTAACTAGAAACAGGAAAGTCTGAAATTATTAAAGATATCCAATTATCCATCATATAAAGCTACCCTAGAAACCTATAAAAAGAGAGAGGCTACCCTAGAAAGGCAAAAAGTCGCTTGTTTAGGATATCGAAAGTGTTGGGGGAAATGGGGGTCGGGGTGGAAGGCAGGGGATTGTTATTGAACGGGGTCCTTCCATTCAGGCAGGGCTTAGACAAGAAAACTGTTTTTGTGATTGTTCTGGTCTTGAAAATGGGATGGAAATATTGAGTAATATGTTTGTTTGCTCCTGGTGGCTGAGTCTTTGAAGTTGGAGGTTTCGTGAAGCATTGTTATAAAATATAAGATGCTCTACTAATAGTAGTCCTCTTTGTAATCAATATATCAATATATCCCCTGTTTTGATTGCTTGCCTATGATATTCAACGTGCCATTTTTTCCCTTTATCTATCTTCTTTTGGTTCAAGGTACCTTGTGCAGCATGTATAATGAGAATATGACGCTGTGATTATCTGTGTTCTGTCGATCTTTCTTACGTATGGCTTTCTTGTATCACATGTCTTACGAGTAGCTTCCTTCATGGTACATTATTGATGATAGGTCCAGCGACAGCAAAGTTGCTACAATTCATGAATCAACAGCTCTTCGCTTGATGGTAATGTCGGACATCATGGTTTGACATTACTTTCATTCAAAATGGAGTTTGGTTAGGGGAGGAGGGGGAGGAATGAAGCCATCGGTCCGTGGAACTTGTTTGTAAATTACAACATTCTGTAAAGCATATTGGTACATTTTGAGATATTAGTGCACAGCTAAGATGCGTGCAAAATTCTTGTAACCAATTATTGTACTCCAGAAGCTGAATCTCGGTATCATTTTGGATTCTTATACCAGCTTATTCTGGGTAATTATCAGGCGAAAAAATACAAATGAAATATTGGCATTGTTATGGACTTATTTCGGTCCACTGTGTTGAATGTCTGGTTACTGCTCAGCCTCGGCTATGGGTGTCTTATGATTTATGTTCTGGTTTTCAGCTTTAGCTTATTAGTTTCTTGACTTTGGTCCTTTTTCTGATGTTTTGAGCTTGTGCGATAGCGTTCAGTGTTTGTCTCTTATCACAATTATAAAACCAATAAGTCTTTTATGAGATTGCCTGTCAATCTCTGTTACAAAGCATGACGTTAGACTTGTATGAGTGGCCTTGAGGCCGCCTCATACGAGTTTTTGTGTCTCCCAAATCAAGTTCGGCCTTATATTCATTCTACATTTTACTCTAAAAGAATTTTAAAATATTAAATCGCTCCAGATAAGCTCTCCTCACCATCATGAAAAACAAAAAGACAAAATCAATCCCAAGTCAAGCTCACAAACTTCATCTCAAAAACAAAACGAAAAAAGAAAATTATAAAAAAAAAAGAAGAGAGTTTAGCTCACCGGCTTTTCAAAATGCCGTCTTGGTAACGGCTGTTTTTCCCCCAAATTTTGGACCGTTAGAATTCCAAATTGGCTTTCCGTTACCTATAAATACAATCCAAATTCTAATTCGCATCTCTCATTTCTCACCCCTTTAAACAGCTTTAAACCCCCCCCCCCCTCTCTCTCTCTCTCTCTCTCTCTCTCTCTGGATTTGAGACGCCCTTTACTGCTCTCTGTTTTGAAGATGCTACCCAGATTGAATTAAGTTTCTAGCATATGGGTTCGTCAACAAGTATTTTCCTTGATCTAATTTTTATTGGGTTTAATATTTGTCTGATTAACTTTCAATTAATGTAGTATTTGGTATTTTTGACTGCTCTTGTACAAGAATTTTTGCCCCTGTTTCTATCTCTGTCTCAGTCTCCAACTTTTAAAGTTTATGGATTATTGTTTTTTTGAGTTAAAATCACTCACTGGGTTTATTAATTATCCTTCTTACCATGATTTAGAAATCAGTTCGTTTTTGATATGCTATTGCAAAAAATTAGAGTAGTTGATTTCAGGATTAAGGTTTTTTGTTTTGTTGATAACAATTAACAAGTGGTGTGGGAACTTCTATAATTGTATTTGTATCCTACCAAATGGGATTTGAGATTTACCAACAAGGGTGGTGGTCTAGTGGTTCCAAGCTTATTCCTAAGTGGTTTGGTAAGGCAAGGTCATGGGTTCGAATCCCCATTTCCCCCCATGCCTTGTGTCTGCTGGCTTCTAGAAACTATACTAGCCCCTTGTTGGTGCTACGTTGACGGGGCCAGTGCTTGCGCTGGATGTTCAGCTAGTCTGATATGTTCGCTATTGAACATGAGAGTCCGAACATGATGTAGCAGGGGTGTCTCGGTCGCCATTCACTTGCACCCTCTTTTTAACAAGCAAAAAAAATGGGATTTGAGATTTAAGATGGTATATGTTTGGTGGTCTGCTAATTCCTGTCAAATGAGAATGTACATGTTTGGTTTGCTAATTTCAGATATGTCTTTTTTAGTGTTTATTCATGTTTTATTGTCTAATTCCTGTCTTTTTATTGCTTTAACTGGTGTACCAAGCATTGTCTGGTTAAAAAAAATTAATAAAATGCTTAACCAAATTTTCTGGTTAAAAAGTTAATAAACTGTACTTGGTACTTCAACTTGAGTTTAAACAAACTTACTGCTGGCATTGTTAGCTTTTCTTTATGTCACTAAATTGCTGTTTGTTCAATGATTATAAACAAGGTTTTCAATAATTTGAGCTTCTTGATGATAACTGTGGACCATTTTGCATCCCACTACAACTTGTGTTGTGATAAATCTGATACTTGGTGTTCTTTTAGCATAGTAAAATAAAGAATTTATGTCCCTATTCATATTCTTGTTCCCACTATTGATGATTCTGTGTGGATTGTGATTACAAATTGAATTTGCTGACAATTCTTTCACCAAATTTGTCCCTATGTGTTGTACATGGAGTGAATTATAGGTTAAGTAATAGAAATACATAAAAAGAAATTTGAAAACTTTCAGACTGAAGATGTAAAAGAAAATAGAAACATCATAACACTACAACAAATATGCTAATAACAAGACACTTTTTTCTCCACACTTTTAAAAGCGTGGAGAAAAGACACGGAAATTTTCCACGCATTTTACAAACGCGGAGATTCTCCGCGCTTTATACCATGCTTCTATTTCCTTTCAATACCAGGCGGGCTCCAAAATTAAAATTGTGCGCTTAGCGGCTTTGTATTCAATTTCATCAACTTAGAAACCAAAGAACAACTTTTTCTGCATTTTCCTTCTTTCCCTAATTGCTCCCCACCGTTTCTCTCTCCTAACCTAACCTTCTACTCAATTTTTTTTCCCTTTTCGCTGTTCTCATCGACATCCATGGCGACTAGTTTGGCGACTCCACCGTTCTCCAACTTGGCATCGACGTCGATCGCAGTGGTCACATCATTAAGGCTATCTACTTCCTCGAGAGGCTCAACTGACAGACTCTCAAATTCCTCACCATGAATGGCAACCCCAAATTATGAACATCTATGGTGATTTCAGGTACTTCACTGTGGAATCCCTAAGAGATTTATTTAATTGGCCGTTTTGTGGAATATAATTAGTAACTTAATGAAGAAATTAGGTTGCGGAATTTAGAGTATAATTCGGTCAAGTTGCTTGTTCAATTAGGGCGACTAGAAAGGAGTTTCATGGTGGATTTACGGCTGATTTTTTTTCAGAGTATTAAGTTTTGAGGAATACCAGAATAAACTGGTTTGATTTCTGGAATTAGGGCTAATAATTGTGGGGAATTGAAAAGGGGTTTTCGGATGATAGTGATAAACCCTTGAAATAGAAGGAACAATGAAGGGGTTAATTCGAAACATTGGAGAAATGATCATACTAGTATTATAAGCATTTAACAAAAGAAAGATAAAAGGGATGAAGGTGATTAGTTAACTAACTAGAGCCAGAAATAGAGAGGGAAAATATTAGCTTTATTGCAAGAGCAAATCTGCATAGTTGAGATTTTTCAAAGGTTTTAGCCAAGCATAGTCAAATATTCTATTAGTTGCCAGTGGGATTTTGGTGGTATTTGATGTATTTTATTTGAATTGTTTTCCATCTTTCAATGAGTTTGTATTTTCCATGTATTTCAGTGAGCAACTATTGTTTGAATTGCTGTTATGGGAAACATTGGGGCTAGCAAGGTGTCCATTAGCTATATAAAACTCATTGATTTTTCATTACACTGCAAATTTTGTTAGTACTTGACTTATGGACTTGTTGTAAATCAATATACTCCTGCAACTGATGAACATAAATGCTGATTGCATGAGGACTGGAGATAAATTGACTTTCATTCAATTAGGTATGAAGCTATGGTTTCTGTTTGTGCTTTCTTAACTTAATGATCATGTCATGCGATTTCAATTTGGTCAGAGATTGGGTTTTAAAATTAGAAATCCACATTTCTTTCTATTTTGGTCCTCTTTAGCACTTTTACTGTCATTTTTTCTCGTAATTTTCAGGTTGCTTGGCCTTTTGTCTCTCTTAATTTCAGTCCACTACTATAAAATACATTAGATGCTTTGTGCAAGGATGAAAAATTTGTAGATTGACATATATCACCTACTATATGTGTACAGGGCTTGAGTTTTTGCGAACTTTCGGACCAATTTTATGTTGACATCTCCCTGATAATGGCTCATGATCAGGATACGTATAATAGGTAATATATGCTACATGATGATCTATTATCAGTGTGTTGCTGTTTGATGCAGGAACTTTGGTATACTTCTATTGTATTGACATAGTACTGTGTATACTTCTATTGCTCTCACAGTTTTACTTTATCTTGGTTTCTCTTCAACTCTGTTTTACTTGGAACCCGAGCATAGGAGGCAAGGGCAAGGAAAGCAGAACATGGCAACGTTGTTACTTGTTAGTACTTGAACCTTATCTCCTCACAGTTTATGACTATTTTTGTGCTAAAAATGACCAATTTAACATGCTTGTACCTTAAATTCATGAGCTTCAAGTGTGTTGCAGATTATAATGAAGCCTTGGGATGTTGACTTTGTTGATGTCTTGCCTTTTTAAAACTACTTGTTGCCGTCAGATTCGTGATTTGCAGGAATGTTGGAGAGATGCTATTTGCAGATATGTTTCGAGAACAAAATTGGTTGTCTCAAGTTCCTGCAGGTCTGATCGGCACCCAGGGAGCTGCAAAAAATGCAAAGTTTTTAGGTCTGTTGAAGGTGTTGCTGCGCTTTCAGATACTGCTGTTATGGGGGGTCTGCATAGTTGTCGTAACTGTTGCAAAAGACTCCAGTGGACAGTGGTCGTTCAAGGGTCTGATGGCTTTCGTGAGCTATTTTGGTTTAATGATTTCGTGTGCAGACTTGCAATTGTCATTAGATTTTTGAAACCTGAATTTAAGACCATTTATCTCTCATGATTATTAATACACTCTTATTTGTAAAGTTGATTTTGGGTGATATTGTGTCTGTGTCATGATCTGTTAATGTCATATATTGTATCGACAGAATCATAGTTTGCCATTTTTGCGCTAATAAATGTGTATAGGTGCTGATGTATACGTGTTAACTAGATATGTTATTAGATGACATTGTCACTTTGCTGAATCGTGTATTAGTTGTTACTGCTTACTGGATGATTGCAGAGCCATATTTAACTCTTTGTAAGTGGACATCATTCAGCACTGAAGATTCAAGCGAAATGAAATTCATAACGGGTTGCAGCAAGAACTGTAGACGCCAGCGACACAAGGACACATCTCAAAATCCGGTAACAACTAACAAGTCCTTATCTTATGTATTATGGGTGTCACTTTTGCAATTTGTTGACAAGTAATCCATACTTTTTATGATTGGTTATTGTAATTGTAAATCTGTGTTCAGGGATGTTAGTTGGTTTTGTGGGGATGGGTGTAGACTGTAGATTCTTTGAGCCAACTTGTTTTGTTCATGTTACAAATGTTGTACCGAGATAGAGAGAAAGTGGGAATTCCACCATGTCAAGGCTCAGTTCGCTCAAGTGACAATACAACAATAGCAGCAAACAGTAGCAGTGACAACATGGTTGCAGGAGCAACAGCAAATTGGAGCAACGATCAACATAGCAGCAGAAGCAGCAAAAATCAGTAACCAACGTAGCAGTAGGAGCTGCACAAATCTGTAACTAATGTAGCAGCAGGTTTGATAGATTTCTGTTGTTGCCAATACATTGAACAATGTAATCTATTTTACATCAAATTCAAGGAAGAAAAATGATTTTAAGTTGAACTTATATTTCAGGGAGGATTGTTGTATTGCAGCTGCTATAGTGCTATTGGTGGTCTGATGTTCTGATTCTGGTAGTTGTTGTTGCTGGTTCTGTCATTGGAGCTATAAAACTGCTGCAGCTTGCTGAAACGTATGCAGATGCCTTGTTGCTTGGTGGTGTTGCTCATTTTTCGTATTTTGGTGATGCTACAGCTTAGTTTTGGCTTTGTATATACCATTTTTTTTTTTTTTTAAATTATGTTTATGAAATTTGTATATTTTATTTTATACGTATACAAACCTAGAAGTGTACATGAATAAGATGAGCTTTTATAAAGTTTAGCTTTTATGTGATATACAATGGATGACTAGTATAATTGTAATTATTTATAGTTTTCGTTAGGTGGGGAAATTATTTTGGATTAGATATACCCACTAAAAATTGTCGGTTTTTTGTACCAGAAGACTTCCCGCCCAAATATTTGCCACGCTTTTGGGCAAAATAATAATTTTCCCGCCATTAAAGCAGTTGTCTATACAGACACAAAAAAGACACATAAAAGTGTGGAGAAAATAAATTTACCTCACAAATAAATGTGGTTAAATTGTGACGCTTAAAAGCGTGGTAAATCTCAAGCGTGGTAAATTCTCCACACTGATTTTAGTCACGCTTTTAAAAGCGTGGTAAAAATCTTTTCCCACGATTAAAATGTGGTTAAGCTTTTTAGTGTGGTTAAATAGCATTTTTGTTGTAGTGTAATTTCGGTCCAGATGCTGAATTTGCTCTTACTTGCCAGCTTAGCCAAGTAAAATGTTTTGTTGAAAAATTCAAAATGAGTGCCCCCCACTTAATAAGCCAATAGAAGTAAGATCCTCACAATTAAGTAAATGCAAGTGGATATCCCACGGAAATAGTGCAGCTCAAAACCATCAATTTTTTTTGTCGCAATTCTTTCGAAAGTACCCATTTTTATTTGGCAAGAGAACTTGATCCTTCTCATTATTTTTCCTCTCAAATCCCGGTATTATATTCCTTTTATTCACTGTAGAAAAATCTAAATTCTAATTAACATTGATGATTTCTTTGACCAAAATAATATTTTTGATGAAATTTATGACTATATTCAAGTAACCAATAAAATTTGAATTTGAATTCTTTTAAACATTCATTGACTAGGATTACTGGGTGTTTTGGCGGTTGGGTGGGATATGGTAGATGAGAACGTGGTAGATGGGTGGGATGCGGTGGCAAAGGGCATGGTGGTTGGGGGCCATGGGGGCGGTGACTAGCTGGGGAGTTGCACAGTGAAGAGAGAGAGAGAGAGAGAGAGAGAGAGAGAGAGAGAGAGAGAGAGAGAGAGAGAGAGAGAGATTATTGCTTGTGATGGGTTGGGTTCAACGAGGGTAAGGCTGACTGGGGGGCAGGGGACGAGATAAGGGTCAATGAGGGTGAGGCGTTGATGAGGTGGAGTCGATTCGGGGTTGGGGGACTGGATAAGGGCTGACGAGAGTGAGGCATTGATGGGGTGAGGTCGATTCAGGGGTGGGGGTGCGGGACGGGATAAGGGCCGACGAGAGTGAGGCATTGATGGGGTGAGGTCGATTCAGGGGTGGGGGTGCGGGACAGGATAAGGGTCGACGAGGGTGAGGCGTTGATAGGGGTGGGGTCGGTTTGGGAGGTGGGGGTGGCGGGGGTGACTCGGGTTTTGATAAGGGGTGAGGGGAGGGGCGGGTTGAGGTCATACGGGGGGTAGAGGTGGTGGGGGAGCTAGGTTTGACGGGGGGTGGGGAAAGATGGTTGTGAGGTCGATATGGGGGGTGGCAGGTTTGGCTCCGACCAGGGGGGAGGGACGGTGTGGGGGTCAGGTCGAGGTTTTGACGGATGGTGGGGAGAGGACAACTAGGGTCTGAGTGGTGGGGGAAAGCGGGGAGGCGGGGCGTCTGGGATCTTACGGGGGGTAGTGGGAGGGCCGAGCTGAGTCTAACAAGGGGGTGGGGTGCTAGGTCTTATGGGGGATGGCGTGTTGATGGGTGTTGGGTTGATTTGGGCGGTGGCAGGGTTGGGTCTGACAGGGGGTGGTTGAGCGTTGTGGGGGTGGGGTCTGACTTGGGCGTTTGGGGTTGGAGGCTGGGGTCTAAGGGGGTGGAGGAGGGTGGATTGGGGTCTGACGACAGGTGTCACATTGCTAGGTGTGGAGTCGATTTGGGCGGGGCTGGGTTTGACGGTGGCTGATGCGCTTGTGAGGTTGGGGGTTGATTAGGTCTATTCGAACCTCTGAAGAGTCCTTCTCGAGGCTCTCCCTTGAAAAAGTAAGGCCCTGGGGTAGAAGCTGTTCATTTACGGGCTTGGGCCGGACACGGCCCGGGCCAAGCCTCAAAATTCTGTTTTATTAGCCCTATAATTTGTGTCCGTGTCCGCCCTTTTCTAAAGGGACGGGCTGTTCACGGGCCTGGCGGGCTTTACGTGTGCCAAAAAAAAAAAAACTCCTTTGGCAAACTTGCAGCACCTTCTGACATTACTAAATTGGATATTAAAGCTGAAAATTAAAGTTGTCTAAAGTATTAATACATGGCCTTCAAATATTAATGCTTGATGTTGGAAAGTGAGATTGTAAATGAAAATTGTTGAGCTTCCATTTGAATCACATGGTAGAGAGCTTCAACAATTTAAGTGTAACAGGAAGTGATTAAGTGAATATGAGTTAGGAGAACTGAGCTTTGAGAGGAGAGAGAGTAAGAGAGATGTTGTACAGTCAGTACAGGTGAGAGAGTAATATGAGTTTATGTAGGGGTTCTTCCTTTTTATATTCTCTAGTACTCTAGTAGCTTATTTAGTTAAAATATCTTTGTTGTTCATGCCCCTTCAGTTCACGACTTCACGGGCATTTTTCGTTTTTTTTTTAGTTGGGCCTGGCGGGCTGGCCCGTGGGCTTTTTTTGATGTCCGTGACCCGCCCGTTAGCTTAAACATGACGGGCTGGACGGGCCTAACGGGGTAATTTTTTTTAAAAATGTTGTCCAAGCCCGCTTTAATCCAGGGTTGGACGGGACAGGCCTAAAGGGTCATCCCGCCCGTGAACAGCTCTACCCTGGGGTATAGCTGGAGCTGACTGAGGCATCCAGGGCGGGGGGATGGGTTTGACCAGGGGGACGGGTTGGGGCATGACCCGGGGGGTGGGGGCGATCAGTTGGGTCTGACGGGGGGTGGCGCATTGATGGGTGTGGGGTTGATATTGGGGAGGGGGTGGCGGGGCTAACTGGGGCGTTGGGGGGGGGGGCTGGTTCCAACCGGGGATATTGAGAAGCGTCTAGAAGAAAATTTTCCATTTTGGCATGAGATTCAAAGCCTACACTTTTTTCCGTAGCCTTGAGTTCTCGTCATTATGATTCAACGACTGGAATTACCAGTTATCTAAAATATCAATAAAAGATGAATTATATAAATCTCTACCCTAGTTTGTAAACAATATATATCTCATATCTATTTATTTATGCGTAATTGACTATTTTGCATAATACAAAATAAATACACCATTCACTACGTTTCCTTTTAAGAGCCATACAATGATTTACTGAAAAGTACTATATCCCAATTACATAGCTAAGAGTTTAATTTAACATTTGTGCTTCCTTTAAAACGAAACGAAAGCTCATGTTCACTAAGGACTTATTTCTTCACTATTACCATCTTCAATAATCCTCAAAGAATCAAGGTAGGATTTTCCATCAAGGGCACGTGCCAAAAATCCTTTCCAATAATCAACCATGCTGATATTTTTATATTTTTTTGGCGTATCTTGTGTGATTAAACAAGGCATGGGGCCTACTTCTCGATCATTTGATGCGCTGTAAAATGTAGCCACTGATAACCTCTCCGTAGTTGCATTCACTACTGCTCGGTGCACAACACTTCGATATATCCCATTGGTCATAATCTACAAGCATAAATTTTGTGGTTAGTAAATTAAAGGCAGAGCATATTGATTGTAGATCATTTGTGATGAATATTAAATGTATAAAAATATTTAAATTGGAGAATGATACATCCACCCATTGGGTTGGCAACCCACCTTCTATATGTATCTATCTCTTTTCTGTATTTTTAAATTCTCTCTCCTCTATTCCCAAAAAATATATTTAAAGTAGGAGAGAGATAAATACAAAGAAAATATGGGTTGCTCACCCACTGGGTCAACCAAATACATAACCTTTTTTCCATAACAGAATCTAACACATTATTATATATTAATGATGTGTAATTCGGGAAATCCTTGATGAATAAGATCGGATATTAAAAGGCGAACAAGTTTTGAATATAATATTAGGACTATTCTCACGTCTTTTAAAGCTATTTCCTCTCTTTATAGGATCCTCTCTTTGCTTATTGTGCGATTTAGTATCAAGTAATATAAATTTGGGGACCGGATATGCGCAAGATTGATAGTACCATACAACGTTTTGTGAGCAAACAATTATGGTACTTGCGGTGAAGATCTCCACTTCCGTTAAAGATGAAGCATCAAAGGAAGCACATAGTTACTATGCATGTTGGGAGTCGCGCTCGGGTATTCTAGTTAATTGTTTTGTTAGCAGATTTGTTATTGGTTCTGTTGATTTAGTATATTCTAGAGTTATTTTCAATATAGATGCCGTATGGCTTTTCTATGAATGAAAGTCTCCTATTCCCCTCTAAAAAAAAAAAAAAAACACTATTTCCACACATTTTCATATATTTATTAATAAAATATTACAAAGAAAGAGTAAATGGGATGTGCATAACATTTAAGTTTATAAATGCGTTGTTATATATTTTCTTTACCATGAAAGATTAGCGATCACACCCCAATATCACACACAACTCAGAATATGGCATTATCGGATGCAGGTATACTCAACTGGGTTCATGGAACCCACTTGGACAAAGATTTTTTTATTTAAGATTTTTCTTTATAAAATAATATTTTTTATATAATTTTTAATATTTTTTATATAATTTTTAAGACAGGTCCTACAAATTATAAAAGTGCACCCACTTAAATTGATTCATGAATCCAACAATAAATGGTGCAAATATTTATTATTCATATATCATGTAAGAACAAGTCCAACTTTAAGGCAATAATAATCACCATGTATAACTTTATCAGAAGTCTTTGCTTACCTCCAAGATATCTCCAATATTGACTACAAAGGCATCAGGAAGTGGCTTAATAGGAACCCATTTGCCATCTTTTTTGACTTGGAGGCCTTCCATTTCATTAAATTGAAGGAGAATGGTGACTAACATAGCAGCGTCAGAATGAGGACTTAAACCAATAACCTTGTCAGGTTGTGGACATGGTGGATAATAATTCATTCTTATCGATTGATAACCTTCTCCAAGCATAGTTCTCATGACTTCGGTTTCAACATTTAGAGCTTTTGTCATGAAATCAAGGATATTCAAAGCAAGGTTTTTCAATTCAACCGAGTAACTTTCCAGTGTATCTCTGCATCGAAAAAGTATCACATTATATCGAAAGTTTCGATTCAATTATGAGGTGGCGTTTACTTACAAATAATGCAGGTAATGTGAGGTGAGAAATGTATGAGGGGGAGAACCTGTATGGTAGAGGTAACATAGGTAACAAATTGGGTCTACGTTCATGTTTGGGTAGGGTGGTCAAGTAGAACATATCTGCCCAATCGAGTTTTTGCTCCTCAGATGCAACAAAGGCTTGCCCAAATCCTTCTATGTCAGTGGGTGTCTGCCAATACTTTTTCTTTTCTTCCAGTGGAAGATTAAAGAATTCTTGGGTCTCTAGCTTAAATTTCTCCAACAATGAAAGGTTCACCCCATGGTTCGTCAACTGTGCATAGTTGATCACTTGTATTAGACACTTAATTAAAACAAGGCAACACAATGTAAAGATAACAACTTCAAACCTTAGTTCTAAGGTGCAAATTTGATATCTCAAGTCTGTATGAGAATTATTCTAGAAAACTGAAACATGTTATGGCCTATATTAATTTTGGGTGAGAAAGTGTCAATATATAGAATTGATGGAGTGCTATCCATCCGAGCAAGTTTTGTGTGAGACCAACTCACAGAAAATTGGGTTCACATTTTAAAAATGTTGGGGTCACTTATAGTGAGCAGTGACCCTTATTTCATTGAAAAGTGACTCCTGTCTCAAAAAAAGTTACGAAAAGACCGTCTTATATAATTTTTTGTGTATCCATATATATTTGATTTATATCGATCTATTTATATTTACTTCGTCCATATTCATTTCTATAGTTATTTAACCCCATATCCACTAGATGAGTTAGATAAGTGGATATCATTTTAGGATTGAGGTGGGAGTCGAGATGACAACCACCTAACTTGAATTCGGGGAAGACCCGGGTCAAATCCTATCACCCACTTAGTGAGGGATTTATCCCCTTATCCCCTCCTAGGTAAGGTCACCTTACCATCTTAAAAAAAAAAAAAAAAGTGGATATCATTTTGATATAGTACAATTTACTTTTTCAATAATCAAAATTTTATTAGAATTACACAATACAAAAAAAAATTGTACCGAGATAAAACAGACATAAATGCCCTCATGTGTACTGTATGTATGTGTTGGTGGTTCATGTGTTGTCTAAAGGTGAAGAAGAATGTTGGTTTCTAGTCGAATTCCAAATTATGTCCTATTTTGTGTAAATAATCATCAATAACAAAAATAGGTTTGAGACACTAAATTCCTTTAGTACCACTAGCAAAAGAATGGAGTACTAAACAACAACACAACAACAAGAAGTGAACAACAAGAAGAAGAAGTGAACAACAACAACAACAACAACAACAACAACAACAACAACAACAACAACAAGAAGTCAACAACAACAAAAGAGAAGGAAAAAAAAAAACACCTTACCTGGAAAAAGCCCCACTGTTGGCATGCTAAGTGTAACCTTTGGAGCTCTATTTCATCTTGAGAGATTAAATTTTCCATGTTGATGATGGGCACTTGAAGATCATCATTAGCAGCTAAACTTGGAGAGTCTTGATCATCACGAATGTATCTATCTGGGACTGTGGCTAATGAAGTTTTGGCTAGCTCTTGAACACTAGGCACTAGTATAGATTTTCCAAGTGTCATTCTTTCTTCTCCATTTCCCATCTCTCTCTCTACTCTCTTTTTATTTGAGTGTATAATATTTCAGCCCCCTTTATAAATAGCAAAAAGTTAGGCTGCTCTATCCACTACAAGAATTAAGTCTAGTGGTAGTGGCAAATTTCTCTGTGTCTATAAATATTTTGCCACAATACAATAAGAACATCAACAACAATTTTATCTTATTTAAAGTGTCATACTCTTTCTCTTTACTCTACCTCACTTCTCTCCAAATAAATAACAGGTTATAACACTTTGCCTATTTCACCCACAATAATAACATGAGACATGTTATTCTCTCCTACTATTTTTTCTATAAAATTTATAATTTTGTAGAGAAAATTTAAATTTTTAAATGTGTGCAAAATATATAAAATGTGTGTATATTACTACCTCTGTTTTTGAAAAATGATAACATTTACTTTTGCACAGTCACCAATGCACTACTTTGACCATAAATATTTGTGTTTATATGAATACATAAACTATAAAAAACAATAGATTTTCCGAAAGTACTAATTAAAATGAATTCAACGATAGTATTTTTACATTGTAAATCCTTATATTTTTTCCGAAACAAATGGTCAAAGTTTGTAAAATTTGACCTTTAAAAAGTAAATGTTATCATTTTTCCGAAACGGACCAATGATTATTTTAAAGTTATCACGAAATTAAGTTTGCAATATCACGAAACTGTGTCCCACATCGATTGTGTGAAGCAATTTTTGTTTCAACTTTATCTATAAATAAAAAAAGATAGTCCACATGTGTCTCTATGGTAGGTTGTGGTTAAAGGTCCAAATGAGGCTTGCTATGCTAGGCCATAAGACCGGTTTGCTTTTATCAATTTCGCATGGTCTAAAGCTATAATGTTTAGCATTGATTTAACAAGTTGATTTAAAGTTATAGTGTTTAGCATATTAATTTGTCACAAATAGTATATTAATTTGCCACTAATACTTTGTGTCAATTTGTAATTTGCCACTATCAATTTTGTGGTTAAGTCAAAATTTGTCACTATAAAGTTTGTGACTAAGTTAAAATTTGTCACATTTGTTGCAAAATGTATTTTTTCATAAAAAAGCATTTGTGTTTCACTACTAGTGACAACCTTAGCTTGTGGCAAATTTTTATATTTTGACATGAAAGCTTTTTGTGGCAAAAAAAAAAATGTCACTAATATTGTTTTTTCTTATAGTGATCGTATCTATATATTATATTAAATGATGGAGTTTTTGCAGAAAAACACGCTCGAGTGAACCTCTTATATAAACTACTACTAAATGAACTATTTGAAAAAAATAATTCCTAATAAGTGGCCTTTTGTATCCATAGAACCCACCTCTGAACCCACAACTACTATCCCATTAAATTTCCATTATATTCATGCAATTTTACCTTCTTATTCCTATTTTCAAGTTTAAAGTTCTTTCATTAATTTATGTAACATATAAACAGGCTATTTAACTTATATTTTAATTTTAAGAAACTAAAGTTCATAATATTTATTTTATTCAAGAATAAAATTATTTTGAAATCTTATAGTAGGGGCAAGTTAAAATGGTGAAGAAATATGAATGTAGTGAAAAGTTTGATAGAAAATGTTTGGGTGCAGATTTGTAAACGGAGATACAGTTAGGAATGGATTTTTGCAAATAGTTCAGCGCTAGGGGTGGTTTTGTAAATATGAGGTTCACTAAAGGATAGTTTTTTGTTTTTTTTTTTCAAAAACCCCGTACATCATCTTTAATTTTCAGTGCGGTCATATTAGAGTTTAGACCACTAAAGTAAATATGTTCTTCACTTCAAAAACAAAAGAGTACTAAATACCTTCTACTCCAAAATTTTAAAGCATAGAATTTTATCCAATAATTGCCGCTAAAGGTTAAATATAAATAGTATTCCATATGTTTATTTATTTTACGTATATATGTGTGGACATTGGACAAAACATATCATGTGAAGGTGTTGGCGAATTTTATTGATTTGGACAAAATTTAAATAGAGTAACATAGATTTAGACTATGCATGGCTATGTTTGGAAGAATCTATTTGAGATCAGCGCAACCGGGTATGCACCAGGTATTTCACTACTCAGAACTAGAATTGGATTTACCGGTTTCTAATTTTTAGGAATTGAAATTGGAATTGGTTGCACAAGTTCCTAAGTCTTAGGAATTGGAATTGGATCCACCGGGTACCCACCGATTCTGAGTGCTCAAGTCCACATTAAATCCAAATATTATTACTCGCTCCGTTTCAGATAAATGTATACAATTACTTTTTCACGGTCTCCAATACATTACTTTGATCATGAATATATGTATATAAATGAATATATAAATTTTTAAAAATTTGATTTTCCGAAAGTACTTTTGAAAATGAATCTAATCATAGTATTTTTACATTGTGAATGCTTATCTTTTTTCTTAAATTAATGATCAAAGTTTTTAAACTTTGACTTTCAAAAAACAACTGTATACATTTATCTGAAACGGAGGGAGTATTTTAAAATTAAATAAAGTATATTTTAATAATAAAAACATCAATTATAAAATTACACCAACAAATATTAGTTTTCGAAGATACCGCATACATAAAATCAATTACTACAATCAAAATACTTAACATTGTAATCAAATTTTGATTAACGTATACTATATTTCAATTACTGATATTACATATACAATTATTAAAGTATTAGAATTACAAATACAATTTTTAAAGCACTTATCTTATTAATAAATCACCATTTTTTTATTTCTATCAAAGAAAAAAGTCTTATAATTTTTTTACGACACTGGGTATCCAATTGGTCCGGTTCCCAAAAGTCAGTAATTGAAAACGGAATTGGTTAGTACCAGTTCCTATTTTGGGAATTGGAATTGGCTAGACCGATTCTCGCGATTCCAAATTAAACCAATTCTAATTCCGATACTGAATACCCGGATATTATAATTTATGGATTCAAGAGTTTAGATTTTCGATCTTAATGAGAGTAGCGTCTTAAAAATAGCTACTCGGTGCGCCACTTAAGTCAATTTAAAATCTTCTTAACAAACACACTCTATAGTCTATATATAGTCATTTTTTCAAAGTCATAGCATATCATCTTTAATTGATTAAGACAACCAGGCGGTCGCGGTGGGGGAAATCCACTTGAATTTGGTTTTCTTTGCTGTATTTCCTCTTTGTCAATGCTTCCTTAGATTGAGTGTACGCAACTCTATTCGTATCTCTTACATTATTGTGTTGAATTTTCAGTTTCTCACCCTGAGAATATGCAAAATCTTTTCCATGCAATCTCACAAACTCACACCGAGACTGAAAATTTTGTTTTACCGTACGTTAATTGCATTAACAGCTAAGAGAGTAAGAGAGAAGCAGAGGTAACAAATAGAGCAAGTTTTTCCCCATCACGTGTCAGTTGCAATATTATAGACCTGTCAATATATAGTGTAACATAGTGTAACTATAACAAGAAATTCTCCTTGCTGGTAACATTTTGGCCTACTTTAATTTATAGTTTATATCCCACCCCAAACTCCACTTTGAATTATATTAGGTTGAGCGCGACCACGTACTACCTAAAATTTCGGGATTTAATATTTTCTTAGACCAAATTTTCAAATTTGGGATCTAGTATGGGATTTGGTTTGATCAATTTTTCGAAATTGATACCCAAACTTGAAATTGGCAGGTTCACTTCCAGAATCAGGTACTCATCCCCTCTTAAAAAATTGAAGACGGTCTCGTTAAATGAATGCAAGTATTATCTAATTACTATGATTTTACAGTTGTGCAATAATATATTTGCTTCGAAATCAGAAAAAACAGTATCAAAATCCCAAAACCTAAATTAGCAGCAGCAGTAATAGTATTGGTAGGGCCAATTCTGATACCAATTCAATCGTGATCCCACTTGGTACATCCACTGGGTATTATAGCTGTCGCATAAAATAATATCCAAAATTAAAATTGGTTATAACCAATTCTGAATTTTATGACTCTGAATTAGTATTGGCAGGAGCAATACTCATGGGAGGCACCTATATATAGCTTCATACAAAGAAAAGAAATAAGAAACAATTGGTTGGAGCTCTTAGAGGGGTTCTCGACCAAAATGGATCCCTCCAAGCCACAAAGGCTGCATTTAATTCCCAAACAGACAGAGGCATTTACGTTAATATATTTCATTTCTTTTGATTAAATATTTCACTCGGCTAATCAAAATTGTAGTGAAGTCCCTACTACTGTATTTTTTACAATGGTGAAACTAGTGAATGTCTTGGCGGTGTAGGCATATTGTCCTAGCGGTGTAGGTAAGAGGGTTTTATGCTCTCGGATCTCGTTGTGGCTTGGCTCTTGGTAGGATTGAAACAGACGAAGACGTAATTGAAGTTTGAAGCCGACAATAACTCTTGTTTTGGGTTTTTCTGTGGTGTTGTTACTTGTTACTATTGTTAGGGTTGAGTAATTGTGCTCAATTGACCGATTATGGCTGGCTTTCTTGTCTTTTTTAAAAAAAAAGCAGATTGTGTGATTAAGAAAAAAAAAAAAAAAAAAAAAGGAGATTGTGGGCCGTGTCGTTATGTACTTTTGTATGTACAAATTACAATCAAGTTTGACTTCCTCATTTTGGGCCTCCCACAGAGATAGAAGTATGGTCTCTGCTTATTACCGATAGGCCCATTATAAACAGAATTTAAGAATTTTGGGTTGGGCAGCTGACAGCCCAACGTCATTCCCAACCCACCATCCCCCAAACTCCAACAACTATGCCCAAAGTTGGAAAAACTGCGGGAATGGATCCTCTGCGGTGTCGCAGAGGACCTTCTTTCTAATTTTCACATGGGGGGTGGGGGGTGGGGGTTGTGAGCATTGGATGAGAGGGGAGTTTTGGGAGTTGAAAGAGAGAGATAGAGAGAAAGGAAGATATCACAAATGCAGTTTATAATGGAATTGTAAAGGATGATCTCCCACAAGATACCGCTCTGAGATGTATTCCTAATACGTGTAATTCATATGCACGACTCTTTTTTTTTAGGACAATAGATATATAGAAGGGGCCGATTTTAAAATTTGAATAGATGGAGGAGTGATATAGAGAGAAAAAGGGTACCATAGACATTATATTAGAACAGTAGAAGATCCAAACACCCTAACCTCGCTCTTATATTACAATCGACTTATGCATGTAGTTAGATTTTTTTTTGCTAGTCCCTATGCATGTAGTTAGATAAACTATGCTTGACTGTGATAGGCGCGCAATTCTTCTGTGGTTATTTACTATACATAATGCTTGCTAAATAATAGATCCATACACTAACTTTGGGGGCAATACTACATGTTACATTACATCAATTAATTGATGATTGACATACTACAACTTGTAAACTAGAAATACATCCATTGTTATGTTTCCCAAAATATAAGATACAAATTTAAGCTTTATGTGGTTCTTGGTCAGGATTATTTGTATCAAACCTCATGGAATCAAGGTATGATTTCCCATCCAAGGGACGTGAAAATAGTCCCTTCAAATAATCAGCCATGCTAATATTTCTAAACTTTCTTGGTGTTTCTGGTGTAATTAAACTTGGTATAGGGCCGATTTCTTGTTAAATTCCAGGGCTATAAAATGTAGCAACCGACAATCTCTCCTTTGATTCGTTCACCACGGCTCGGTGCAATATACTTCGATATAACCCGTTAGTAACAATCTGTATATATGCATGAAATATTGACATAAGTAATTTTAATTAGATATAAGGCAAATACTTTATGATTATTGAGTACGAAGAAGTAATTATATCATTATCATCTGTACTTATATATCACCAAGTGAAATTAGAAACACAAAAACTCATATGAAGCGACTTCATATATGAGGCGTGATATCTGTAGGCTAAAATGTGATGTCACCGTATATGAAAAGTAATACCTGCAGACAAAAGCCTAATACCTCATGTATGAGGCTAGCTATCTCATAAGAGAGTTTTGGGATTAAAAGTTACTCCATATTCTAGTGTCACAACCACTTCAGCATACAAACTAAAAGAAATGATATGCACAAATCAAGTAAAAAGTCAAAATATGTGTACCAATTATCTCTAAGAGTACTTTGAATCATTGCTTACCTCCAAGATATCTCCAATCTTGATTACGAAGGCATCATGAAGTGGCTTTATTGGAACCCATTTGCCATTTTTTCTTATTTGGATTCCTTCAATTTCAGTAAGTTGAAGGAGTATGGTGAGAGCAACGGCATCAGAATGAGGAGTTAAATCAATAACCTTGTCCGGTTGTGGACACGGTGGATAATAATTCATTCTCATTGATTGCTTTCCTTCTGATCCAAACACACGTCTCATGGCTTCGGTATCAATATTTATGCTTTTTCCTATTAGATTATGATATGCAATCTTTGTATTTTGGATAGTTAATTATTCTCTTGTATATTCTGTATCAATCACCTTGATCATAGCCTAGAGTATAGATAGTGATTATACTAATTCCTAAATTGTAGCCTATAATCTCCCATGTACACATGTATATATATTCTGACTAAATCAATGCAAAGACTCACGGATCAATTTCCTTTATGGTATCAGAGCAAGAAGCTTAGAAGCTCTGCCATATTCCGCCCAATCTCTCTCATTTTCTTCCCTTCTTCTATTCTTGTCCCTAATTTTCTGTCAGGCTGACCAGAAATTTCATCCAGCTCTTGTTGTCAACAACATCAAAAACTTCATCTCTGTCACCCTCAAGATGGAACGCGGCCAGTATTCTTCATGGGCGAAATTATTCAAAATTCATTGACGCTCCTACCAAGTCATCGACCATATCATCCCTTCTCCTCCAGCACCCACTGTGACAGCCCCAACCCAAGCGGAGAAGGACCTTTGGTCTCGTTTAGATGCGATAGTCCTTCAATGGATTTACGACACCATCTCGAATGATCTCTTACACACCATCTTGGAGCCAGACTCCACTGCTCAACAAGCATGGGAACGTCTCGAGCATCTCTTTCATGACAATAAGCATTCCCAAGCTGTCTACCTTGAACATCAATTCACTCACGTCCAAATGGACGATTTTCCTAATGCTTCTGCCTACTGCCAGGAACTAAAGATGCTTGCTGATCAACTCTCCAATGTTGGTGCTCCAGTTTCAAATCAACGCTTAGTCCTCCAACTTGTTGCGGGACTTAATGAAAATTATGATGGTGTAGCTACAGTCATTCAGCAGAGCAATCCTTTACCTCCTTTCTATGAGGCTCGATCCCGACTCATCCTCGAAGAAACCCGCAAAGCTAAGCAAGCCTCAACCGCGGCCACCGCTGCCGGTACCGCCCTCCTCACTGCGAATTCCTCCTCTGGTGAATCCAAACAGCAGCCCACCACTTATGGTTCGAGTAATACACAATGCAACTCTCATAGTCCACGACGTGGCCAGCAGCGCAATAATTATCGGGGCCAAAACAATGGTGGTCGAGGTCGTGGTCGTGGTGGAAACAATCAGGCCGGTGGCGGACAATCCCAACAGCAACAACAACCATGGGGATCCTACCCACAGTGGACATGGGCTCCGCCTCCACACTCTTGGATTGCCCCTCCATGCCCATACCCCACTTCCGCCTCATGGACGAGACCTCCTCCCACTCGCCAGCCCGGTGTCCTCGGTGCCCGCCCACCTCAGGCGTTTTCCGCCTCGGCCCCACCACAATCATACACTCCTACTGACATCGAGCAAGTAATGCACACTATGACCCTCGCCCCACCTGATGATAATTGGTACATGGATACGGGTGCTACATCTCACATGACGGCGTCTCGAAGTACTCTCTCGTCTTATTTTATTTTGAGCAATTCACGTAATATTATCGTTGGTAGTGGTCATGAAATTCCAATTCGTGGTTTCGGCAAGGCATCTTTGCCTCCCCCTCACCCTCCTTTTACGTTTAAATAATGTTCTTCATGCCCCTAACCTTATTAAAAACTTGGTTTCTGTGCGTCGTTTCACAATTGATAATCTTGTTACGATTGAATTTGATCCATTTGACCCCACCTACACCGCCCCTCTCTCACAAGGTGTGGATCGGGCTTGAAGTTTGTTGATAGTAGTGGAGGAAAAAAGAGGATAGCATAAGCACCCGAAAACCCGGAGATGTGTATAGGAGGGATCCCTATGATAGAGAATTTTAGTGGAAGAACTATTGGAGAGTAATTTGGAAGGGAGGATGTTTAAAAGATATGTTGCCATTTGAAGAGCATGATATCCTTCACAGTAAACCCAAATGGATCAAATTCAATCGTAACAAGATTATCAATTGTGAAACGACGCACAGAAACCAAGTTTTTAATAAGGTTAGGGGCATGAAGAACATTATTTAAACGTAAAGGAGGGTGAGGGGGAGGCAAAGATGCCTTGCCGAAACCACGAATTGAAATTTCATGACCACTACCAACGATAATATTACGTGAATTGCTCAAATTAAAATAAGACGAGAGAGTACCTCGAGACGCCATCATGTGAGATGTAGCACCCGTATCCATGTACTAATTATCATCAGGTGGGGCGAGGGTCATAGTGTGCATTGCTTGCTCGATGTCAGTAGGAGTGTATGATTGTGGTGGGGCCGAGGCGGAAAATGCCTGAGGTGGGCGGGCACCGAGGACACCGGGCTGGCAATGGGAGGAGGTCTCGTCCATGAGGCGGGAGTGGGGTATGGTCATGGAGGGGCAATCCAAGACTGTGGAGGCGGAGCCCATGTCCACTGTGGGTAGTATCCCCATGGTTGTTGTTGCTGCTGGGATTGTCCGCCACCGGCCTGATTGTTTCAACCACGACCACGACCTCGACCACCATTGTTTCGGCCCCAATAATTATTGCGCTGCTGGCCACGTCGTGGACTATGAGAGTTGCGTTGTGTATTACTCGAACCATAAGTGGTGAGCTGCTGTTTGGATTCACCAGAGGAGGAATTCGCAGTGAGGAGGGCGGTGCCGGCAGCGGTGGCCGCGGTTGAGGCTTGCTTAGCTTTGCGGGTTTCTTCGAGGATGAGTCGGGATCGAGCCTCATAGAAAGGAGGTAAAGGATTGCTCTGCTGAATGACTGTAGCTACACCATCATAATTTTCATTAAGTCCCGCAACAAGTTGGAGGACTAAGCGTTGATTTGAAACTGGAGCACCAACATTGGAGAGTTGATCAGCAAGCATCTTCAGTTCCTGGCAGTAGGCAGAAGCATTAGGAAAATCGTCCATTTGGACGTGAGTGAATTGATGTTCAAGGTAGATAGCCCGGGAATGCTTATTGTCATGAAAGATATGCTTGAGACATTCCCATGCTTGTTGAGCAGTGGAGTCTGGTTCCAAGATGGTGTGTAAGAGATCATTCGAGATGGTGCTGTAAATCCATTAAAGGACTATCGCATCTAAACGAGACCAAAGGTCCTTCTCCACTTGGGTTGGGGCTGTCACAGTGGGTGCTGGAGGAGAAGGGATGATATGGTCGATGACTTGGTAGGCGCGGAAATGAATTTTGAATAATTCCGCCCATGAAGAATACTGGCCGCGTTCCATCTCGAGGGTGATAGGGATGAAGTTTTTGATGTTGTTGACAGCAAGAGCTGGATGAAATTTCTGGAGGGTGTTGACTGGGTGTTGACTACTTTTTTATCTGATCCAAAGATCCAATGGACCATTAATCATTTAAAATATTGTGATTAGTTACTTTATGCTAGATCCAAAATTTATGAAAAGAATTTGTTGTATGAATTTTATTCTAATATTTATTTGAGGCAAAAGAATTTTTGACGAATTTGGAGTAGTGTGGTTAGTGGAGTCATTAACTAGTTACATGATTAGTGGTAAAAATGGGTATATATCTGATGGGTAGGATCTTCTGATGTGTTGTTGCTGTACGGTTTCTCTTCCACTACGAGTCTACAATAGAACGGGTCAAGAAAGGCGACGTAAGTCTTCTTAACTTAAGACGGCAACTTTCGTCGCTTTTCCAACCGCCCTATTAGCCTAATAACGTAAGTCGCTTTTCCTTATTAGCCTAATAACAAAGTCGCCATATTTGATAAAAATCAGACGAGAAGAGGAGAGTCGCCTTCTTTGTTTCAAATCAAACAAGGCAATCAAACTCGCCTAAAGTTTTTGTTGTAGTGTTCTCTGGTGAGAGTAGTTATGGATTTGGGTAATTAATTATTATTACTAGGGATTTGTGTACGATAGGGAAAGAACAACACAATAACCGTACAAGAACAACACAAACAGAAAATCTATACACGTGTCCGATCCCATGTTAAGCTTTCTTGTTAGTTAGAAGTGATTTAGATTGGTAATTGAAATGGGATGATTCATAAAAATCTAGTCTATGAATTCGCATACATTTTTTTTTAACTATATGTTTACCTAAGTTTTTTGGGCCCAAGCTAATCATATTTGCATCGGGCCGACCTACGAAGGAGTAAAGTGCTCCCACTAAATAGTTTTTCCATCATAAGATACGAACCATCGACCTTACTCAAGGGATGAGTATCCTAAACCACTCACACCAACCACTTATTAGTAAATTCGTATACATTATTATACAGTATAATTTTTTTTTGTCCTTTTCTTTATTTGACGGCACCAGAAAAGTTTTATCTATCAATTATTGAGAGCACGAGAACGTGCAAAGGTACAAATTCATCCAACTTACAATGTCACTGTTCCAACCAAAATCCATCATATATATGTTAGTGCTCCAAAATGAATGGTGTTAGCGAGCCCCTTCCCCACATTTCCCTTTAGTTGCTTACGTTTGGTTAAAGGTTTTTTTCTGTGTCTCTCTTTGATTGTCATATGTATGTGACCGATGATATAATTTTCAACTAAAAATCCTGACACAAACTCTTAAATATCAAAGAAAAAATTTGTAGAAACATGCTTCCAAATATTAACAATAATCGAAAAATTATTTTGATTGATATAAATTACTTCCTGATTACACTAAAAATTGTGCTTCAATCACGTACTTCTGTCACTGATCGTAATTCCAATTATTAAAAATGAAATTATAGAGTCACAACCCAAGTGTTTCCCTCATTCTCTCCCTTATACATTATCATAGTTAAAAGTATTTTTGTGGATAAGAAAGTAACATTTTCTTATTTTATTGACTTACATATCATAGTTAAATGTGTTTTTGTGGAGTTGTCACAAACTGTTTGGCAGAGAGGCTAAAAAATATAGCTGCAAGCTTCAAGCTGTATCTTTTATTGAACAGCTAGTTGTTCGTGTCAAATATAATCCTGATGTCCGATAATAGGAATAATTACCAAGAGGTAGTTACTCAATGCCTTGTTTGACTTTGTCCATTAAGGACATAATTAATTTTCCAACAAACTGTAGATTGCCAACTCTTGAATCTTGATGTTGAGTTCTTAGCTAATAAAGAAAAGAGATAAGAGGTTGGAAACATGTCCTTAAAACAATACAGTTCGAACAATTGAGGTTCCAGCACATGGGCATAAATAGAGTTATGACATGACAATATATATAAATATATATATATATATATATATATATATATATATATATATATATATATATATAATACACGTCAATATATATATAATACACGTCAGTTCAGTTTAGACGATACTTGTGGATAGAGATGGCACTGTGCACGGGTAGCATGAGGTATGGCACCACCGAGCACGTTTTTTATACGGCACGGCACGGGCACAGAGGAAGCACGGACACGAATAACTGGGCCTGGGCTGGGCCCGAGGCTAGATTTTGAAAAGAAAGCACGATGGGGCACGGTCAGGCACGGCAAGGCACGACGCGACACGATAGGGCACGACGAAAATTTTAATATTGTTTGAAAAAAGCATAGACACGGCACGCACGACACGAGCACGGCACGATAGAAGCACG
The DNA here is from genome assembly GCA_038025085.1 of Tetragonia tetragonoides. Classification (NCBI taxonomy): domain Eukaryota; kingdom Viridiplantae; phylum Streptophyta; class Magnoliopsida; order Caryophyllales; family Aizoaceae; genus Tetragonia; species Tetragonia tetragonoides. The sequence goes on along the minus strand of CM076148.1, from coordinate 10,009,448 downwards.
AGTACGGGTATGACCTGTGTCTACCTTTTGGAAGAGTAGGCACGGTACGACATGAAATACAAAAACGTACTATAAGCGCGGCACGACACGGCACTATTACAAAGCACGAAAGCATGGCACGAACACGGCCCGAGCATGGCCCGAGCACGGCACGCAACCATCTTTACTTGTGGATAAGAGAGTTGGACAAACAAACGTCATACAGTTAGATGTTGCAAGCCCGTCATGACTCATGGGATACGTCGGAGTATCTTGTAGAAGATGTTCTTATCGATATTTCCATTCTATGTGGCAGCCTATTTTTACTACAATTAAGTATTTTTTTTAGGCTTTTTTTTTCTCTTCAATGGAATAGTGTAAGAGGGTGAGCAATGCAACAGAACGGAACAGCGTGGACAATGAAACAAAATGTGAGACAAAATAAAGTTGGAAATAGTGCAAAACAGAGCAAAATGCAGCTTGATGACGACGAAAAGAACATAACCTTACTACAAAAGTATCAACGTATTATAGATTCTAATTTTTTTTATTACAAAAGATGGGAGTAATTTTTACTACAAAATACTCTTATTAAAAGCATATTTTGACAAGAAATGTATCAAAGCTCGATAAACCTAATAAAAGATACAAGTATATTATTTCAAGCATGAAACACATTCACTTACTACGTATTTCATTCATTACTATCATAATAACTTTTCTAGATCCTCAAGGAGTCAAGGTAGGATTTTCCACCGAGGGCACGTGCAAAAAATCCCTTCCAATAATCAACCATTTCGATATTTCTAAATTTTATTGGAGTTTCTGGGGTGACTAAGTTTGGAATTGGACCTATTTCTCGATCACGTGCTGCAGTGTAAAATGTAGCCACTGATAATCTCTCCTTCATTGTGTTCACTAATGCTCGATGCTCAACACTTCGATATATCCCATTCGTCATAATCTAGATGCACCAAAATTGTGACAAGGTAAGTTTATTTTAGATCAAAAGGCAGAGGCATATTCCATGTAGACCATACTAGGGTGGAATATGAATTTTTGACATAGATTTGTAACACTGATGATGTGTAGCTACAAAAATAATTAAGTGCTATGAACAAGATATCAAAGGGTGTACAAATATTAAACGTTCGATGAAGTTTCTTACCTCCAAGATATCTCCAATATTGATAACAAAGGCATTAGGATCAGGCTTAATTGATACCCATTTGCCATCTTTTCTAATCTGGAGGCCTTCCACTTCATTAAATTGAAGGAGAATGGTGATCATTATAGTGGCATCAGAATGAGGACTTAAACCGATAACCTTGTCAGGTTGTGGACACGGTGGATAATAATTCATTCTCATTGATTGGTAACTTTCTCCAACCATTGCTTTCATAACTTCTGTGTCAATATTCAGAGCTTTTGCCATGCAATCAAGGATTTTCAAAGCAAGGTCTTGCAATTTGATCAAGTAACTTTCTAGTGTATCTCTACATCCGAAAAGAAAAAGAACGTATCAATGACAAACGTGAATTGTTCAAAGCTTGCTCAATTTTTTAGTGATCTTTCTTAACAAAAAATTTTAAGCTACTTATTGATCCTCGGCAATTCTTAACAAAAAATGGTACTTCAATTCAAGACAATGAAATTGCACTGCATATATAAAATGAAACTACGACTAAATAAATGATTGTTATTCATAGTTTTATTTTTTGGGGTATAGTTTTATTGAGTCCCTACAGTTATCTAGACCCTAGTTCCAAGCAAGGCAAATTACTGAGGAGATTGACCTGAGTAAAGATTCTCAATTCTTATTGCGGGTCTACACAGCTATATGGACCTAATGAAACGATTCTTTGAGGAAAATGTAACTATTACTAAGAAAAATGAAACTCAAAATGAAGCTATGATTAAAGAAAATGAAACTATTTGGGTTTCATTTTTTTAGTTACATTTTCATTTTACCCAAGACATAGTTTTATTGGATCTATGAAGCTACTAATCCCCTGAGTTCCAGGCAATAATTTGTGAAGATGCTCTTCAGATTTTTCATAACATATACTCCCCTGAGTATTAATGCAATTAGAGTACATATTTTAACTTAAGTGTATTTGATATTTCCAAATCAATGTAGTTACATTTCTTATCAATTAAATTAGATAGAGAAAAGGAAGAACCTGAAAGGAAGAGGTAACATAGGTAACAAGTTAGCTCTACGCTCATGTTTGGGATGAGTGGTCAAGTAGAACACATCTGCCCAGTCAAGTTTCTGCTCCTCAGATGCAACAAACAGTTGCCCAAATCCCTCGAGGTCTGTTGGTGTTTGCCAATACTTTCTCTTTTCTTCCATTGAAAGGTTGAAGAATTCTCGAGTCTCTAACTTGAATTTTTCCAACAATGAAGGGTCTACCCCATGGTTTATTAGCTGTGCAATTGATTACTTGTATTAGACCCTTTTGTTGACTCAACAACAAGATAACATTTTGCCACATAAGATAGAAATGAAATTCTCAAGTCCTTCTGAGAATTTATTACGAAGCAGTAGTACACTTTGGTGTTACAAATCCAACCTCCGGAGAGTGTGTTCTTTAAGGTTAAATTGGTAGTTTTTGTCCCGGGCGATGCCCCGAATTAGTTTGTTTTTATATGTTATCTATTTTTTTAGGTGCTATTGTAGGTATCTTAATTATAGGGATGTTATAGTCATGTGATTAAAGATCTTTTCTCTTCTTTGTTTTTAAATGAAGTAAGTAAATGTTCTAGTTAGAAAAGTTTTGATACTCAATTATTTATTTTGGTGACAATTTAGCTAACAGACTAATCATGCAATGAAAGTAACGAATGACATAAGAACACATGACGATGCAATGGTGATATAAAGGCCACATGACAAATATAACAAATACCTCGTAGAAGTGTCACATGGCAAGGAGAAACTGTATGTGTAGTGAATATATTTTATAACTTCTACCGAACATTATAAAGTCAAATATAGGACATATGTATCTCATTTTGAAGTATTTTCTGAACCTGATCCAATGAAGTAAGAATTATAATTTATATAGTGGCGTAACAAAAGCTATTTGATTTTATAACTTGAACAATATGATAATAATTATGCCGTTTTGCATTTATTAAGTTAAATAAATGCTTAACACACTTGCATGAGCGGCTTACGTGTCATTACTATACGAATTTAGGGGCTTACGTGGCATCTCATGTGATCTCGAATATGCCACGTGGCAAGTCTTAGGAGGGCTGCACTGTGTTTTAATATTAAGGTAAGATTGGACTGGACTGAACTGAATTCAACACCATTGAATTGAAATGAACGGAAAAACACTGAACTAAATTGAACTCCAATTTCTATGTGAGTCAAAATGTATGTTTTTGAACTAAACACCATTTACACCACTGAAGAGAACTGAAAATACGTGAAATGACACGAAACCAGTCTTAAACTGAATTAAAATGAAATGAACGGATAAACTCTAAAGAACACACTTGAGTGTTGTTGAAGCAATATTCATTGTCAATATTCATTCTACTTTTACTTCTTTAATTCTTCATTCATGTATTAACCATTTGCCAAAAGTCTCAACAATAGTAAGGCAATTATTATTTTTTTTGATCACAGTATGGCAATTTTTAGAATAAAAGATAAATAAAATTAACCATAAAAGTTAAATTTAAGTGAATTTTTTTACTGCTAATGGATAAATGGATGAAAACGGGTCCTCTAACCGAACTAAAATAACATTTATACAAGATACTTAATATTTTACTGATCTAGTGGCTGGTCAACCCACTTAAATATTGTGTCTATTTCTCTTATGTTTTAATTTATTTATTTTCATTTATATTCACTCGTACAATAAAACATAGAGTACCATTTTTCAATGGCTCCGATCAATTGGATGTTGATTAGTTGCTAGATACAACACCCCTCATTTTATAAATACATACAACACCCTAAACTATTTAAAAATAGTAATTTAGCATCTTCATCTAGATTTTGAAAATTTAAAACCATAAGAGCCAAAGACAAAATCAAAACCCCACTCGTACAATAAAACATAGAGTACCATTTTTCAATGGCTCCGATCAATTGGATGTTGATTAGTTGCTAGATACAACACCCCTCATTTTATAAATACATACAACACCCTAAACTATTTAAAAATAGTAATTTAGCATCTTCATCTAGATTTTGAAAATTTAAAACCATAAGAGCCAAAGACAAAATCAAAACCCCGCATGTGATGAGCTATGGCTAGACCTGTTAATTGGGTCGGACGGGTCGGGTTAGGGTCACTAGCGGGGCGGGTTATTTTGTGTTCGGATCGAGAAATGCTCGACCCTAACTCGACCCTAACACAGTGTTGTTGGGTTCGGATCGACCCACCGGATCGAGTGACCCAATAAATTTTATTTTCAATTTAGGCTTTCAAACGGTGTATTTGCAATTATATACTCTAATTTATAATTTTATTAATCATGTACGTATATTTTTTTTCCGTTTTGGTATGTATATACGACTATATGATATTTTTTATATTTCGTTTAAATTTTCAATAAGTTGTACAATATATTTTCATTCATTTCAGCGTACTTAAAAGCAAAATTTATCAATTTGAGAGAACAAATAGGTAGAGAAAAAGTTAATGAATCACGAAAAAAAAAAGTTTTATATCGTTTTTTAGGTTATTGTAGTTGAACTTTTTGTTTAAATTATAAATTATTCTATTTTTCGGGTCGAACAGGTCGACCCATTAACGGGTCGGATTTGACCCAAGAAACATCAAGTTAATCGAGTTCTGGTTAAATTGAGTTTCGGGTCGAAAAATTAGTTTCAGGACCCTGAAAAAACGAGTCAGGTTGGATCGGGTCACAAATTGACAGATCTAGCTATGACATAGGTTGGTGAGTATTAAAGGAGAAATATGAGACTATATATGTTTGGCAGAATTGTCCAATCATGAATGAAATTCACACTTGTATTCGGATTAGATTCCTCCTCGAGATGAGGAATCCTAACTCCTTCTATCTTACATTTATAAAAAATTAATAAAAAATAAAATTATGTTTGACGGAGAGTTTTTGAGAGCTTTTAGGTGATGTTTTCTTAAACTTGGTCATGAAGGAGTTTGTGAAGGGTCGGTTGATAGGGAATACTTGAGGGGTTGCTTTGGCTGTAATTCTGTGACTTTTATTTCTCTTGATAGTTTTCTGTGTATAATTTACTCGACCACCCAGCAGACGAAGGAATCGAATATACTGTTTTTCTTGTTCTTGTGTTCTTCTTCTTCCTTTCTATCTCTCTTTTCTAATTGTTTAAATTTAAAAAACGCACTCCTTCCATCCAAACTCAGAGTCAAAAAATTTTCCTGCCCCATCTAAGAGTTAATAGATGTAGAACAGTTCTCTGCTGTCATTTTTAAGAACAGTAGAGGATATGGACTCTTGAAACAATAAGTTGCAATTAACTTTCCAAAATAGTATATCACTATATATAGACGTGTATTTTGAAAGGTATGTAAATATTATGCTTACAACTTGAATCTTGGAATTAGTGTTTTTTACTAGTTGTTATCAAACAATTTGCCAGATTATTTTCACTTTGCAGCTACATCTAAAACTAATTTTGTGAAAGCTATCCGTACAATATTTTACCTAAAGTTACAACTACTTTATTAACATTTTGTAGCAAATTTTAGCAGTTTTCTACTAATTTCTTTATTTTATTAATATTCAGCTACAACTAATTTTACCAAACATAGCCTTAGTGTATTTTCTCGAAATCTTAATATATCTCGCTCGGTGAAACTTCTCCAAACAAAAGAAAACAATTAGTATGTGAATTACCTGAAAAAAGCCCCACTCTTGGCAAGCTGAGTGTAACCTTTGCAACTCTATGTCATCTAGAGAGATCAATTTTTCCATGTTGATGATGAGCACTTGAAGATCACTAGACCTACCATCATCGTCTGCAGTTAAAATTGGAGAATCATCACGAATATATCTATCTGGGACTGTCGCTAAAGATGTTTTAGCTAGCTCTTGAACACTTGGTACTAGTATAGATTTTCCAAATGCCACGCTTTCTTCTCCACTTCCCATTTCTTATCTTGTTGATTGTACTTTGTGCTTTTGAGGTTAGATGATCGTCGTTTCTTCTTCCCCTTTATAAATATTGGAAAAAAAGTTAGGTAACACATCTCCAAATTAAATGAACACATAATTGACGGCTAAAAATACCTTCGAGTCATGGCGAAAAGGTACAAAATTTGGACTTCTCCTCCTATAATTTGTTTTTAGGGGAATTTCAATTGGTACCCTTATGATTTTGTCTTATCCAAGTGGTGCCCGAAACTTTGTTTGTAATCCAGCAGATGCTCTTGTACCTCATGAAACGTCTACTCTGTGCCATTATTTTCATTTTCCGTCAAACATTTCCGTTAGTTGCTGACATGACCTCTTTATGTTCTCCATTTTCTCTCTCCTCCCCTTCAATGGCCTCCACTCTCATATCCACCACCTCACACCATCTCTCTCCTCCCACATTTATAAACTGAAAATACCAATTTCAGCCACCACAACCCACCCATATCGCAGACCACTATCACTCACCACCAGTATTCGCCCAGCCACTGCCACCTCCCTCTCGCCGACCACCAAGTCCACCACGACACCACTCACCGCCCCCCGTAAACCACCACCACCAGAATCGCCACCTCCCTTTGACCCACAAAACCTCACAACCACCATTTTCGAACCCTACCCAAACAACCATTCCCACTACACAAAACCCCCAAAATCCCGCAGCCGCACTCACGAAAACCCCAAACCCAGAATTCAACCATTCCCTGATTAAACAAATTCTAGTTGGAGTTTTACTAAATCTCTTCGGCGCATCAAAAAAAATCAAAATCAAAGAATCATTAGACAGATTCCTAGAAATTGATCTATTAGAAAAGGGGGAAAAGGAATCAGTTGAGCTGGTAAACCACATCAAAGATTTCAACTTATGCACTCAATAACGTTTGAACAAATATAATCAATTATATTGTTTGTGTGGATCAGCAATAAACATCAATCAAAATTTTTACTTGATGTTGGTATCAAAATAACGCATCTTTCCTGATTCTTATCAAATTTACAGGCCCTTTACTCAAATCAAATCATGTTATCCTATCCACTACTAGAAGAATTCCAGATCACAATCCAATAGGATCCAAATCAGGCCCGACCAAACTCAACCACAATCTTGTTTGATGGGTTTATTATTACGTCATCGTTGTCGTCTTCGTCATCAGCTTAATGGGTTTCAGTGACGGTCGACCACCACCACCACGTCAATGGCGAAAGGCCCACTTCAATTTTTAAGGAGATGGGATCGATGAGAGAGAGAAGAAGAAGAAGGTGGTAGTGGCGGTGCAGAAAAATGGAGGAGAGAGAGAGTAGGCAGCAATGGATGATGAAGGTCGCTGACGGTGGTAGGGGCAATTTCGTCTACGTATTTTAGTCAAAAGTTGACCCTAACAACCCCATAATCTTTTAAAATGGACACGTTATCAATTGATGGATACCTGTAATGGAAAACCCAAAATAAGGCCACAGAATAAACCTTTTATAAAGTAGAGGGGCACGCATTGGATTTGTAGAGAGGCTTGGGGTACCAATTGGACAAGTCAAAACCACAAGGACACCAATTGGAATTCCCCTTGTTTTTATCCACCTCATTTTCATTTACTTCCCTCGACCTCCAACTAATAGAATTTAAAATAAAGGTAGAAGTCGAAGGAGAATGAGAAGTTACAAATTCGTAACTTCTACTTCTAATTTATTATAGTTTTATTTCAATTTTTTAGAAATTAAATATGGAAGGAAAGTAGATAAAAAGAGAATTTAAAGAATAAATATAAAGGAGCAACAGAAGTTAGAAAAAGTAGGCCAAACGGACTTTAATATGTTCATGAATCATGAGTAGATTTTTTATGGACTAATGGGTGTGATTTTTCAATAAATTGGGCAGAATTGAATTAGATTCACTACTACAAAATATATATACAACATCGCAGAAATGACATCGCTTATGAAAAAAGGGATGTATATACTGAGGCGGTGGCAAAGTTGTAAATAACTGGACAATTTTAACACCGGTTTTTTGAAAAGAGCGGTGTCGTAGGATCTAACACCGGTTTTTCAAGGAGAAGCGACTTTGTAGGTAAGGACCTACATCATCGCTTTTTCGGATGATGAGTGATTTCGCTCACTCTAGCGACAACCTATTCTATTGCTTTGTCAGTCCACTGCCAAGGTGGAGAAGAAGAGCCAGACTACGGCGACGAGGCGGTCGAGGAGGGTAGTCATTCAATTTTTAGATCTGGTTAAACCACACAGGTATGTACTTTTAATTTTCAACAAATGAGTCGATTTTGTTTTTGTTTTTGTTTTTGTTTTTTAAGCCCTAGATCTGTCTCTGAACTGATTAGCTCTTCCTTGAATTGATTAATTTGATCGTTGTTTGTAATTTATCAAATTGATTTTAGGTGTTTGGTTTTTCTAGTTACTATTTCTCCGTTCAGCAGAGTACTTAGATTTTATTTTTTTATTATTTTTTTTTAATTTAGTCACACATTGAGATGTATAGAGTTATAGATGTCAAATTTTGCATTTTCAGTGGGTACGAAGGAAACCCTAGGAATTGAATATCAGGAAAGTGGAAAATCAGAATTTCATTTGTGATTTCCGCAAGAATGTTTTATGAACTGACAGTAAAATCAAATGAATAGCTTATGGGCAGTTAAGTAGGCAGTTTGATAAGTTTTATTCATTCATTTTGCAAGTGGTATTAACTTGGTTTTGTAGCTTAAATGGCCTCAGTTTAGAGTTCAATTATAATTCTGTTCTATGAGCTTTTAAGGGACTAAAATGTCAGATTTAACCTTGGGGAATGCATCTTATTTAGTTTGGTTTGTTTCTGATTATTTATTCGCTCATCACAAAGTGACTTGGCTGAAATACTCCACTTTTCCAAGATAGCTTTGCTCTTGTTACAATCATGATATGGTAATAGAGCGGGTGCCTTTGGCTACTTTCTGTCCACACAGTGATAATAGCTGCTTGTCAAAGTTGCATAGAGCACAACGAGGATACAGCATCGCTATGTTCATATTATTGTATCCCCATGATCTGATACTCAAATGCCTTGTGTTAGTTGGAAATAAAGAAAATTTCATTTCTGTCTTTTACGTGTGTTATATGCGCTATATAGTTTATTTCACTCAAACAGACTTGGAGTTAACAGCCTCTCTGTGAGACTCTCACAGGGGTAAGGCTGCGTACAACCGACCCCCCCTCACGCCGCCTAGGTGGGAGCCTCTTTGGAGGCACTGGGGTAATGTTGATGTTGATGTAGACTTGGAGTTAACACGGGGATGCTATAAAAGGGATCCAGTTCAAATGGATTGTAGTCTTGTAGTTGTAAAAAGGGGATCGACATAAAACAATTGCCTATGTTGATTGTAAAATAGTACGTGATACTAGTTATCCAAAAAGTTTGCATTTATTAGCTTAGTCCTCAAATTTGAATGTATTAGATATGTCCTCTAGTTCATTGGTCTAATACTAATAACTGAGCATCTAGCATTCAGCATGAAAGAAACCTCCGGTTTAATGTTTTTCTTCTGATTATGCTCTCCGTTGTAGTTTTTGTTTAACGAGATCTCGTACTGTTTTGTCAATGACTATTTCTTTTTTCGTTAATCACATGCAGAATGTCTCTATTATTGCCACAGAGTCATACAAGACATGTTGGCTTTCCATTTACTTCCCTTGCTATATGCCCAAATCCTGTAATGTGAACGATTTGATAAAAGTTAATTGGCAATATAGGGGTTACATGAGCTACCCACTGAGCTATTTGACTTGCTGAGATAGTTGTCTGCATCAGCACTCCACAGATTGCAATTGCAAACATTGGTAATGATACTATTAGGTACCTTCGGTTAATCAACTTAAATATGCTACGAATTTGTTTCAGTTGTTTTTTGTTCGTTGAAGTTGAAAGTTAACAATTTTAGTGTTGTGTCCTAGTACTAATTTTTCTGTTTTGTGGAACTCTTTGCAGTTAAGTTCTGTTTTATGCCTTTGGAAGACATGATAAGTGCAGAATTGGATCAAGGTAACTCAAGTTCAGAACTTACCCTTTGCTGTTCAGTATTGGAATTTGATCTGTTGATTGCTAGAAATTCTATATGATTTTCTGTTTGTGTTTTTTATCTCTTGATAGCTAGCTTTCTGTTTGTTTTTTGTTTCTAAATTCATAAATTCATATGTTCAGATACTTTATTGCTTGAATTATAATTTTAGCCCTAAATCTTGCTGTGCTTGATTTTCTGTATGCAGGCGTGTTGCTGATGTGACTGACAAATTAAAAGCTAAAGTTGCCTGCATTTCTAATTGCTTCTCGTTGGAGAAGTAATAGAAGGGTCTTCGATGAACGTCTATAAAGAAAATAATGAACCGATATGTACTTGTTTATTTAGCTTTGAAGTTTCGTTTTTACTTATTGAAGTTGGTATTCATTTAGATTCTTTATGATTGCAATCACCAAATATATTGTTTGGAAGATTTTATATATAGAGACTCAAATCGTTGTAGAATAAAACATGTGAAGGCAAATTGCAGAAGGCTTTTTTGAAAAAAGGGTTGCTTTATAATTGGTGCTATATTTGGTGATTGTTTTGCAACATTATGATTTATGATTGTAACTCTAATAATAGGGGGCTCAAGCCTGCATATTTGGATTGTTTTTTTTTTCTTTTTAAAGAATACATTCAAAGTCGGAATTTTGTGAAAAGCGATGTTGTAGGCTCAGGTTTCACATCGGTTTTCATGAAAATGATGTCATAGGATAAGTTTTAACATCCGTTTTCTGTAAAAAAACCGATGTCGTATAATAGGTTTTCACACCGGTTAAAAAAGCGATGTTGTACTTGGTAACTTTCAACATCGCTCACTTACACACCGGTATTGAAACCGGTGTTATATGCATAAAAAAAGCGGTGTTGTCACTATATTCTGTAGTAGTGATTGTTATACAATGTGAGAAAAAAGTAGATTACTAAACTGATATTAAGGGTGTGTTTGATAGAGCTCATACAGTCAGTTCAGTTCAGTTCAATTCAGTAATTTGAAATTCAGTTAAATGATGTTCAGTTTAGTTCACTAGTGCTAGAGATGGCAGTGGGGCGGGTATATGTGGATACCGCCCCACATCCGCCCCAGTTGGGGCGGGGATGGGGGAGTGCTAGGGGGTTGGGGCGGGGATGGTTTTGATAAAGGAAAACCGCCACGAGGATGGGGTGGAGGTGGTTTGCCTTCTTTCCCCAATGGATTCCCGTCGGAGCCCCGCCCCACCTTATACCCGCTTACCCACCCCGCCTCATACCCATTTGCCCCGCCTCATACCCACATAAAAATAAAAAATGTAAAATATAAATTATAAAATCTTAGTTTACCAAATATATAAAATTGCTTAATGCTATTGTTTATCAAAAAGCTCAAATTTTTCATTGCAAATTATCTTAGGGTGAATTTGAGGTAGATCCACATGTGGGCTTTGTTTCTTTTCGGACGGGTATAAAGCGGATTTGGTTACCCTCCCGATAAATGGAGCGGAGGTGGATACCCGCCGGGTAAGTGGGGCGGGGTTGGATTTGAGATCTCCAATCTGTGGTGGGGATGGGGCGGGTGGCGGAATCAAAATATCCAGGTGGGTATGGGATGGATCTACCTATGTCCACTACCGCCCTGCCCCATTGCCATTCCTAACTAGTGTTGAGTTTAGAATCATACTTTTTGTCTCACATATAAAGTTCTGTTCAATTCAGTTCAGTTGTCTTCAGTTCAGTTCAATAATGTTCAGTTTAGTAATGTTGAATTCAGTTCAGTTCAATTCAATTCTGATAAGTTAAGCTCTATCAAACGCATTCTAATTAGATCAATTACGGATTTCATATAAAATTGGGCGATTTTTATATATTTTTGTGATTATGTGGTCAAACATGTCATGTTAAGATTGTCATACGGATTTGGACAAGTTTGGTATCGGTGAAATCATATTGATTTAATTTATTTGGACAAGAATGACCGGTAGTTTGTTTTTTTTTTTTTGGCTCATCGGACAAGAATGACCAATTATAGGGTAAGACACATATAACACTTGTGGCTTGTTTATTTGGGAGTAATGGTGATTATATTGTAATACTCATTTTTAAGAGTAAAAGTGAGGTAGAAAAGACGGATGGAAGACTGATTACAGCTTCCCTTGTAATAATAATTGCTTTCCCTGGCCTTCTATCTCATCTCCCTCATCATTTTTCGATATAAAGATGATTACATTGAGTAATGTAATCAACCACCATTTTCTCTTTTTTCTTCTCTCATCTCCTTTTCACCTCTATCTCTCCTCACAAAATTGATTACATTACATTACCACCAAGTAAATACCACCTTAGTGTCTTGTTTGGCTTTATCCATCATAGACATAATTAAATTTTCCAACAAAATGTATATTGCCAACTTTATTTGAATCTTGTTGTTCACTCTAGATAATACGTGTGAGACAAACAAATGTCAAATGTCACTCCAGATGCTGCTTTTTTTTTTTTTGGCAGGAGAGAAATTCATAAAAAACCAGCAAAAGAGATTCATAGTTAGTTACAACAAATAAACAAATAGTGCATCAAAATGGTGCATTGAAAATCGTAAATAAACAAATGTAAACATCTCAAAAAACACAGAGTACAAATCTGATACATGCACCAATAATCAAAAGGAGGTAGGCAGAGTAATCTGGAAACAATAACCATGGAACACAGGAAATGCAAATACCTATGTTACACTTGATGACCATGCATCAGTAATGATTGCCTTAAATCATGACTTATAATAGCACAACTACATTTTCATATCTGAGAACAAAATAACTCTTCAATAACCCATCAAAAAGCTAATCCATTTACCAAAATCCTAAAGTTTCTATCCCATACAGATGAGAGAGAGAAAGATGAGAGAGAGAGAGAGAGAGGAGAGAGAGTACCATGGTGACAAGCGGCGAGAAGAGAGAGAGAGAGAGAGTGGAGCTTGTAGTTGTAAGTGTGGAGCTTTTAGTTGTAAGTGTGGAGCTTTCCGTTCCTTTTAAATAGAGTGATACACGGGTAACGGCTTAGGCTTAGGCATCGGTGGTGGACTTGGTCCATATATAGTTAACCAAGGACCACGCACGGTTATTAGAAAAGATAGGAACCAAATTGCTTGATAATATTTAAATAAATCAAAAGTAAAAAAAAAAAATTTGATGAAAATAATCTAAAGTATCATAAATACGACAATAATAATCCCAATATAAAAAACCTGACTCATTCAAAGTTAATATATGTCCCATAATATTGATCTAATAACTTTTTTTTTGGTCTTTGCCAAGAATATCCACCGTCGACCACAGTGACTAATCCTCTCGCCCCAACTGTCAGCGCACTAAGCGGTAGGGGGCTGGCCAAGGGATTTTTTCCATTCGCAAGAGTTGGGATTCGAACCCCCAACCACTTGTTTAAGGGATGAAGTGCTGAACCACTACACCAACCCATATTGATCTAATAACTAACACCGTCAAACTTACTGTTAGTTTTATTGTTCAGTTGGTCTCTTATCAGGCGGCCCTATCCTATAGAGCGGAAATATTACGGGTCCCACACGCGTGCTAGGTTTGGCGTCAACGCGAGACGCGCGCGTTAGTTTGTCAGGGCCGCGGTCTGAACACTTTATTTATACCAAAATGTTTCCTACGAATACATGAAAAGCGCGTTGGCTCACTGGTTTGGGAATTCCAAATGCTTGGAGTCTTTCGGGAAGACAAAAAAAACGTCTTGCGAAGCATATTTGGCATGACAACTTAGCTTTAGTACAATTTAGCATTGATGATGGGGTAAAATAAGTGAGGGGTAAAGTGGATAATTCATGTCTATTGTAAAGCAATTAAACGTCTAAACCCTCGTTCTCCTTCTCTCACCCACTAACTCTCAGTCACCCCACAAACTCTCACTCACCTTCCGGCCACTACCGTCGGTCATGAATAAGGCCATTGGGAGGTCATGAATGAAGCCATTGCAAGTCATGAACAAAGGCCATTAGCCGGTCATGAATAAGGTCATTGGCAGGTCATGAACCAAGGTCATTGGCAGGTCATGATTAAGTGCATTGACAGGTCATAAATGAGGCCATTAGCAGGTCATGAACAGAGGACATTGGCAGGTCATGAACGGAGGGCATTGGCAGGTCATGAAAGATGCCATCGGCAGGTCATGAATAAGGTCATTGACAGGTCATGAACGAAGTGGAGAATGTCGGAGGTTTAGTGAGAGAGAGAAAATGAGTGAAAAATTAAAAAAGAAACATTTGCGTAGGTATTTGCTAGTTCTGGTCGGTTCTTGGGAGGTATCAGTCAATGGGTGATTTTCGAAATTTCAAAATGTACATATAAAATTAACCCACTGAAAATTGTACTACAATACCTATATATGTACTATATTGGACTATAATATACAAACTGCAATAAATTTATACTAAGGCCACTGGAATATGCACCAACTTTTTCGTTAAAAGTAACTACAAACAACATTGAAAGTTCCGCCGACCTTATGAAATTTGTACTAGAAGAACTATATATATGTACTATAAGGGATTATAGTATACAAACTGCTATAAAATAGTACTAAGGCCACTAGAAATGTACTAATTTTATCCTTAAAGGTACTAACTATAGAGAACATTGAAAGTTGCACCCAAACTATAGGTGGCGGTCAAAACAAGCCCAAAAACTAATGCTACTTACCGAATTAATAAACCTTAAATGATGTAATCGTTATCACCAGCATTATCATGGGCTAACCGCTAATCATGCATCATTATCATATTACCATATACCATTAATACTGAAATAATAAACCTTAAATGGTAAAATTCCCCCCTTTTTTTATTTTCTCTATTACCCCCTAATCATTACCCTCATCACCATTTCACCTTACTATTTTAGCCAAAAATTTCATTTCGTTACCTCCTAAATGATGACCCCCAACCAAATTAAGTAAGCCTCATCTACAAATCAAATGGGTATTTCTAATAGGTGCATACAAAGATTTCCGATGGCCCACGTGATCGGATACCGTCACTTTTGGTGGGAATGACGACAATAAAGCAGAGATTATTAATTATCAAAAAGAAAAATAAAGCAGAGATTATTGGCATAGTAACGTATCAACATCAGAAAGTGTCAATTATATTTCGCTGGGATTGAAGACAATTACATAATTATGTTTATGTATCAGGATTGCATAGTGTCAGCTTCGTTGTTGGGAATGAAGACAATGAAATAGAGACTTTATATAGTAACGTATCGGGATCAAATTCAAATAGTGTCAATTTCGTTGGGAATGAAGACATTAATGTTAGGTAATATTATGCGAGATAATAGAATGTTCGATTATTATTGATGTAATCGATCTTTATTTATAGGTAGGAAGTTTTAGTATTATGAAAACTCTAGATTATACAGTCTGTATTAGAATAATATTCCTAACAGTACTAGAATAATATTCTCTAACAATTAAAGCAGAGACTAATCATATGAGTAGTATTTACATAGTACGTTAACTAACGTAGTTACATGTGAGTGGCTCTGGGTTAAAACAATTAACACAAAAACTCGTAAATGTAGAATGAAATTTTCTTCTCTTTTCATTTGGGCCGCCCAATGAGAAAGTGTAGAAGTTTTTTTGGTTATAAGGATACATGCAATAGTTGACAGATCACACGTGTCAAAAATCATAATTATAATCATACTATATTTAGAGGCATTTTCTGACAGCATTGGAGGCGTCCACCTAAGCGAGTCATTGTAATATATTTTTAAAATAAATCAAAAAATATAGAAATATATGTTTGGTATAGAATATATACTAAAGTTGTGCTTTCCTAAATCCTTAAAAAGTTACTATTAATTAGAGGTTTTAGAATATATATATATATATATATATATATATATATATATATATATATATATATATATATATATATATATATATATATATATATATATATATATATATATATACACTAAAGTTGTATTTTTCTAAATCAGTAAAGAGTAGACTATTAGATTTTTAAAAAGCATATAACTTAGTTTCAACGCTTAAGAAATTAAATTGCTTACTCCATTGGAATGAGTACGAAATATCCTTTAAAATGAGACTAATATGTATTATGTTCTATTGATTTACAACATTAGATGCGTCCACCTAAAAATGTAATCATTAATTAGCTTGACAAGCTGACACAGAGTTGCATGTAATAAGAGAAAAAAAATATGTATATTAGTTATAAAAATTTAAAAAGCAATATCAAGTTAAAATATAGAGTAATAAAAAGAGTGTGTAGAATAAAGAAATAAACGATGAATCTAAAATGATTTCAGGTTCAATCTTTAATTGAAAACTTTACCATTATCACGTATAATTCTATAACGAAGTTAATATAACTCTACGTAGTATACTGATCCTCCATGTTATTTTATGGGTGTTGCTATTTACCGCCCTAAATTACTTAATACCGCCCCTAAAAATTACAATTTTGCCCTTCTTCACATTTTCACCCATCCTCATCCTCTCCCTCTCTAACTCTCACATCAATTCTCCCTCTCTACCACCCACTCTCATACCCAACCTTCATCAACATTCACTCATTCGGTAAGGAAGCAACGGCCGCGGATGTCTGCCGGCGACGAGAAAGTGCCGTCGATGCCGTCCGAGGTAAAAAAAAAAATTCGCAGAATTTGAACCGGGCGTCCGCAATTTCCGCCCCAACCATGGGACAGACGGAAACTATAGACGCCTGCTCCATGGATGAGGCGGAAATTGCGGACGCCTGCTACATGGTTCAGGCGTAATTCTCAGACGCCTACACCATGGATAAGCCGTCCGTTTTTTCCGCCTGCACCATGGAGTAGGCGGAAGTTTCAGACGCCTGTCCCTTGGTTCAGTCGATTTTAATAGACGTTTGAATTTAAGATTAAGCTAACATTGTTTTCGTTGTTTTCGTTAGGTTCCTTTGGAGCGGTTCGGTGGTGATGGTGTTGATTACAATACGCATTTCGTCACTGATGAGTTCTTTGATAGTGATAGAGATGCAATTAATTGGGCAAAACAAATTGCCCTTACTATCGGGTTTGAGTTGATAATTTCGTCACACAAGAACAATGGAAGCGTAAAATTGTTAAGATGCAATTGAGGTGAACGCTACAGAGGGGAATTAAGAGACTTAGATACTGCTGCTCGGAAGAATACGAAAACAAAGGCTTGTAAATGTACGTTCCAGTTAAGAGCTGAACAAGTGTATGGGTCCAGTAGTTGGATGATTGTCACATTGCCTGGGATTAGGGGTACGCACAACCATGACTTTGGTGTGTTTCCTGAGGGATATCGTCAGATGAGTGGTCTTAGTCCTGGGTCAAAATAACTCGTTCGTGACATGACTTCGGCACAAACAAAGCCATGTGCTATCTTGGCCGCTATTAAGGAAAAATTTCCCGAGGACAATGCAACTAGACGGCATGTGTACAACTACAGAGATCGTATAAGGAAACTTGACTTTGAAGAGAGAGATGTCATTGGTCAGTTTCATCATTTAGGTGTGGAGAATAACTACGTACATTGGACAAGAGCCGACCCAGCTACTAATGAGGTAACTCACGTGTTCATGGCACACCCTACATCAATTCAGTTACTTCGATCTTTTCCTTGGTTGATTGGCTTAGATTCCACATACAAAACAAACAAGTATAAGATGCCGTTTCTTGAGATAGTGGGGATGACTCCAAGCAATAAGAACTTCCTCATAGCTTATGCCATTATGAAGGATGAGACTGAGGCAAGCCATGCGTGGGTCTTAGATAAGTTGAGGATGCTTATTGGAAATGATGTACACCCAACAGCAATTGTGACCGATCGTGAGCTAGGGTTGATGACACCTATTAGAGAGATATTTTCCGAGAGTGCCCATTTGCTCTGTACATGGCACATTAACAAAGTCGTTGAAGACAAAGTGTACAGACTTTGTGGAAAAGATAAGGCCGTCGCGCAGAGGTTCAAGAATGGGAAGTGGAAATCTATCATGGAAGCTTCCACAGAAGCTGAGTACGATAGAGCAGTGCGTACGATGAAGGATACTTGGAGTTCTTACCCTCACGTGATATCCTATGTAGAGGAGACCTGGCTGAGATGCAAAGAGATGTTTGTAGCTGCGTGGACGAATAAGGTGCTACACCTTGGCAACACTACGACTTGCAGGGTCAGATTTCCCTGTTCCTCCGATATGCGCATTATGGTTTACTTCCCGTTCTGATAGTGTCGCTGGTTGGGAGCAAATGTATGTTAGGCGAAGAGCACATTGGGATCGTTTAGCGAGGTTGACGTAATTGAATGTTTTGCGTGATTGTTATATTTTTCTACTTATATCATTGTCACATTTTTGTGTGATTGTTATATTTTGCATGTTATATTTTTTCGTGATTATTGGAGGTAAATAAAATAACAAATTACAATAAAACAAAAAAGGTAAATAAAAAACAACAAATTACAATAACACAAATAAATAACAATAACAATGAAACTCCAACATAAAAATATAACAAATTCATCTAGGGTCATATAAGTAATACATCATTTGGCAGCCCGCCAATCTCTCATATACTCCTCCATAACCTATCGAGGACCTTCCGCTTGCTCCGGAGGAATCAAAGTAATGAAAGACTCAGCTGCGATGGCTAGACGATTCACCCACTGCTAATAACAATAATAATAATAATAATAATAATAATAATAATAATAATAATAATAATAATAATAATAATAATAATAATAATAATAATAATAATAATAATAATAATAATTACAACGAATGCATTGAGAAAAAAAAAACAAAAAAAATAGGGTAAGGCGTCTGCATATTCCGCCTAACCCAAAGGTTAGGCGGAAATCCCTTCCGCCTGATCCATGGGTTAGGCGGAAACCCTTTCCGCCTGATCCATGGGTGAGGCGTCAATAGTTTTCGCCTGACCCATGGATCAGGCGTCTGCAGATTCCGCCTCACCTATGGATCAGGCGGAATTTGCAGACGCCTGACTCATGGGTCAGGTGGAAATTGCAGACGCCCGATACTACGAACTGGAAAAAAAAAACGACCAGCGAACTTCACAAATCAATCAACACAACTTCAAACAACACAAATTCAATTCAATTGTCTATAAACCTTGAATAAAAACACTCCTATATCAACACAATTCGTAAAAATCAAAGCAAATTATAGTAAAAGAAGAGTGAGGAAGGGTGAGGAAGAGAGGAAGGAGGAGGGTGAGGAGTGAGTTAGAGTGAAGGGCAAAATCGTAAATTCTAAGGGCGGTGGTGAGTATTTTTTGGCGGTAAATAGCAATTCACTATTTTATAGGGTCCAATTTATGTTCTTTTCAACTTTATAATTATTAATGTACTCCCTCCTGAGCACAAATAAAATCAAATTGGACATTTTGTGTTTTTCAAGGCAGTACTTTGACCGCATATAACTTTGAAAAAACAAGCAAGCATTGAAATATGTTTTTTTATTCTAAGGTTTACGTCTAAAACTTTGTTTATTTTTGGAAAAATATCGTAGTTATGTATGCATTAGACATTTAAACTGATTTTACCATAAAAGAATGATCATATCTTTGGAATATTAGTTGTACACTTATATCAATGTATAAGAGTACTGGCTTACCGATATCAAGCACAGAAAGACTTTGAAACTATTACCTCTTGGATCATGTAAGATATGGGATGAGTTAATTAATAGATAATTGAAATTGATGATAAGAGTTTAAATTAGATAAGATACTCTATTAAAATCATAGTAATCTTATTATATGGCATTCATGATATAAAATGGATTATATAAATATTTATCCATATATTACTAAAAGTTTTTCATAAGTGACAATTACACTTTGATTTTTTGATGAGATTAATAATTACGTTATAGTAGTTTTATTATATAATCACAATCCGTGCAACCAGTAGCGGAACCAAGGAAGGGATGGTGTAGGCCATGGCCTCCCCCATAATTTGTAAATTTAATAAATAATTCTTATACATCATGCTCTAATTGGCGTGGTGGCTTTGCTTTACTACTTTGAAACGGTTTGGTTGCTCAGTTCCGTGTTCGATTGACTGGAGCCGCAATTTTCATCATTTTTGTTTCTTCCCTTTTTTCATTTTTTTTTTATTTATAATCATGCTCCATTTATATGGCTGATCTAGTAATCTATATGCTGCAGCCTCTAGGTAGTTGTCCTACTTGTGTTTTTCATATTGCGTTTTTTCTATTGTTTAGTGATAATTTTCCATGAATTTCTATCATTTTTTCCTTCTTAGCTTGATTTACTAGCATATTTAAGTTTTAAGTTTTTAACTTTTTGTCCATTGCCTTTTTGATTAATTTTCTTTTGCTAATACCTTGTACACAAATGTTTTTTGGGGATCTCATATGATTAGTATAAGTGTGGTTTCAACATTATAGTATTACTAAAAAAAAGATGCAAATTATTAAAGCATTTGAATATCTAACAATTACATAATCAAGTGAAGTATTATTTAGATCTGTCTAACGACTAAAATTGAGAATTTTGTTTTGAGTAAATGTAGCATATATTTTTCGGCCCTCCCAAAAAAAAAAATTCTGGCTCCGCCACTGCGTGCAATGCACGGGAATACTCACGGACATCTACCTAGTTTAATCTATTTTTGATAGAGTGATTGGCACAAGTAGAGAGAGACTCTCCTTATAAATAAAGATAGAGGAGAATTTATTCTTCCTATAAATTGATAACATTCATGACTATGCTATATACATGTTGATTACAATCGTCAGTGTATTGTATATTGCGGAAAACTATCACCGGAGAGGATCCAAATCCAAATTTAAATAATACAGTACATACATTAATTTATAGAGTATTAATGCCACTAATCCTGTTATTTTTGTAGTGGTAGGATCTCGCATGCTGCTAGATGAGATCGACTATAGTTTAAATTAAAAGAGACAATAATTTGAATGATGTTCAATTGAGTTTCAAGAAATCATATAAACTTATGCCTATTAAGTATTGATGGTAGCCTTATGATTGAGGCTTATATTCACTTGTTCAGGGTGAGGAGTTCGAATATGGACATAACTTGAAAGTACATGCATTAGTAATGCGTAACTTAGTAATTTGTATGAGTGGATAAGTTAAAATGGATCTTTATCAAGGCAATATTTTGAAACGGGTCCCCCGGTAACGCAATTTGTTCAACTTATTACTATCGGTGCATGCTGTGGTGACGGGCTAGCTATGCATAGCCCAAATCGAAAGTTCCGCAACAGGAGATACTAGATTACTAGTTTGGTAAGTTGGTAACGACCAACTAGGCCAAACTATAGGTGGCTGCTCATTAACTCATAGTGATTAGCATATAAAAATAAAATAAAAAATACGTTATTATTACAATACAGCTGAGAATTTAGTGTAAAGTCTTCTGAGATTGTCACTCTACTCTCTACCAATTTCGAACCAAGCATTAATCATTGTTTTGGATACTGGACTAATTAATCTAAGCTTCTATTGTTAGGTTATGTTTGGTACGAATAACTAGCTTTTTAATAAAAGCTACAGCTTGAAGCTTGCAGGTTGCAGCTAGTTGTTTTTAATCTCTGCTACCAAACAGTTTGCTAAATGATTTTCAGTCTGTAATTACAGCTACAGCTACAGCTACAACTAGTTTATTAGCATTCATAATAATTTATAGCAGTTTTCTACTAACTTCTTTCCTTTGGTAGGACTTGACAGTTACAACTAAAGGTATATTTGTCAAACATAGCCTTAGACTGAGTAATTCTGTTGTGCAGTAATATACTGGTATTTTACTATGCAGAATGTTTGCAGACAAGAAGTAGATCATTACTTTCAACTGCGCCTGGGCAATGGATTGAGCCTGTTCGAGCCGGTTCATTTTAGCCCATTTAAAATATAAAAAGTGTTCTTTTCTAATAAAAAATATATTAAGTGGGTCGATCGATTTATTTGTGACCCGTTATGACTCATCTAAGTTTTAAATGGATTGGCTCATTTTGACCCGTCACTACAACATTTCAGTTCAAAAAGTTGGTCAAAAAAACGCCCTATTAAATTAAGAGAGTCTTTTTTCAAAATGCTTTTAAGACGCCCTATTTGCCTCGTTGTCTTATGCTATTGAAACATTTTTACAAAAACGCCTTATATGATAACATATATATAGGGTTGGAGTACGACCGAATATAAAACATTATTACATCAATTTATGCATGGATGACATATATATGGGCTATATTTAGGAAAACAACTTGTTTTTCAATAAAAGCTACAATTTGAAATTACTTGCAGTTAGTTTTTTTTTTCGATTCTCAACTACCAAATAGTTTGTCAAATTA
The DNA here is from genome assembly GCA_038025085.1 of Tetragonia tetragonoides. Taxonomy (NCBI): domain Eukaryota; kingdom Viridiplantae; phylum Streptophyta; class Magnoliopsida; order Caryophyllales; family Aizoaceae; genus Tetragonia; species Tetragonia tetragonoides. The sequence goes on along the minus strand of CM076148.1, from coordinate 9,986,864 downwards.
TTTTCAATTTGTGACTACATAGTTATTACAACTAATTTTGTAAAGCTACTCATAATAGCTTTCAACTTACAGCTATAGCTACAACTAACTAGTTTATTCCTTTTCATTACAACTTTCAATTATTCTTCACTAATTTGTTTCTTCCTTTAGCATTCCACAATTACATTTACGACTAATTTTGCAAAACATTAGCCATACTACAACAACTACAATATTAATTTATACACGAAATCCATCTACATGTTTCATATTACATCCATAATACAAATATAAGTTGACAACTATTAATTACTTAACATTAAATTAATGTTGCTTAAGATTTATTACTTTGATTATTGGTGATTATTTTCATTGACCCTCATAACATCAAGGTAGGATTTCCCATCAAGGGCTCGCGAAAATAATCCCTTGAAATAATCAACGATGCTGACATTTCTAAATCTTCTTGGAGAATCTGATGTAATTAAATCAGGGATAGGGCCGATTTCTTGGTCATTTCCAGGACTGTAGAAAGTGGCAACTGATAATCTCTCCTTTGATACATTCACCACGGCTCGGTGCAAAACACTTCGATATATCCCATTTGTCACCATCTATATGCATGAAATTTGTTAGACAAATTAAAAGGCAAAATATTTTTGAATTGGTAACTAACAAATATTGCTATTGTCAAGACATGGTTGTTCTTGTTTGTGAACCACTTTACTATCTCCACTATTTCTTTCACCGAAAAATTGGTATAAGACAGTTTTTCCGTATCTTTTAGTAAAATAATGAGAGTTATTTTTTAATAAAATAAGGGTCACAATTCACAATAAGTGAGTGTTACTTTTCTAAACATCAATCCTATTCTATTGTGAGTTTGTCTCACATAAAACTTGCTCGTTCTTTTAATACATGGTATATTACTATATTATCTAGATGGACACAAGACAAATGGATCCGAGATTCAATTGTCTTGTGCTGTTGTACCCATCAATGAAGAAAAAAAAAAAACACATTTTGACCTTGACAATTTATCTAAGAATCAATGGTTCAAATATGCTTTCAGAATAGGACCTGATGTTGTTTTTATATTGTTTCAGATAAATGCATTGTTCATAAATAAATTGATCCCAAAAACATTTTTACCATTATACCACATATCATAATACACTCATTAATTGACCGCGCCTTTCTTTGTCCTTTATTCCCCAAAAAGTAAGGGCAATATTGAAAAGTTAGATCCATTTTTCTTTACCTAAAACTAGTGCAAAAACAACAATGTATGCATATATCTGAAACGGAAAAAGTATATATATGTGTAATTATATAGAGAGAAAACAACATAAATTTGGTGAGAAAATCAAAAGGCATCTTTTTACGTGCTTTAGTGTGCAACCAATTGGAGGTTTGGTACTTCATTACATATTGTACGAATTAGTTGAGTATAGGTTGTTTGCTTGCAGATTCCCAAGTGTGTGTATAACCCAAATTTTTGGGTGCTAGTAGTGTACCAATTTGACTAGTGTAGTGTCTCACTTGATCACTTTTTTTTTTTTTGACAACGAGTAATACAGAGTTAAAAAACAAAAGACGGAAGCTGTTGCCTGCTTACACGAGTGGCAAGCTTATGCGCTTCTAAAACTAAAGACCTAGGGACTTTCTTGAAAATACAAACCTGAAACTGTGTACCTAACTCCAAAATATGCCGCACCATGCCCTTCACTTCCTGTGGTGGTCTAAGCTTACCTGAGAGAGTAGCAACGAGAATAGCCGAGTCTGTTAACACCTCAATCGCAGTATACTGCTTGTGAGCCGCCCAGCGGAGTGCTTCATAGCAAGCCAGGCATTCCACTTGCACGGCAGACTGAGCATAGGTGAATGTGGTGCCTCCACCTTGCTGTGTGGCAGATGAAGTCAAAGAAGCAATCCACGCCGCACCAGCATGCAGGTTATGCTTATGCCAAGAGCCGTCTGTGATAAGCGTGATTGATGGTGCACTATGCAGCTGCGTGCCCAGTCTAAAGACCTGAGCTGGTGGCGGGCGATCCGAGGGCTCCGGTGGTTGCTGTAAGGGTTGATGCTTTAGCTGAAGTGCTTGAGCGTTATGGTGGAAGAAGGTTCCTGCAAGAGAGACAAGTCCTTGCAAGGAGAAAGTTACACCTTTGAACATGATTCCATTACGCATTGACCAAATTGCCCAAAGGGAGGCAATGAAGTAATTCACCCCCGGGGCGTCAGAAGTGGAGTGATGCGCAAGGAATGTAATAGTGTCAGTGATCCAGACACATAACAGAGTAGTGAGGTTGGCTTCAACTGTAAGGCCCAGCTGACTAGCCTTCCAAAATCTTTTAATGATGTCACACGATCTGAACAAGTGCTCCTGTGTTTCCGCGAAGCAGTCACAAAAAGGGCAGCAGCCATGGACCAATATATTGCGACGTTGAAGATTGGTCACGACTGCAAGGGCATTGTGCAAGAGACGCCAAACAAAGGTCTTCCATTTTGGAAGGATCTCCAGTTTCCACAGCTTTTTCCAGAAAGAAGCAGCCCAGGCTGCACAGACAGAGGGGAATTCTTGTTGGAGTAACATGGAGTAGCCAGTTTTGACCGTATACTCACCATGCGTTGTAGGCGACCAATACCAGGTGGCCTCAGATGAAAGATCAAAGAGTGGTGTAGCAAGGATATAAGTAGCATCAACGTGGGAGAACCATTGTCTGATTTTTTGAGCATCCCATTGTGAATGCGTGCTGTCAATAAAGTCACTAACCAGCAGTGGAGGTTGAGTGGTTGGAGGAACGGTCAGACAGTGAGCAGTGAGACAATGGTGACGCAACCATGGTTGCTGGAAAATAAGCGTAGTATGGCCATTCCCAATGGATTTACGACACGCAGGCAAAATGCTCGCTGCAGCTCTTGTAATCCCCTTCCAACCCCAACTCCAGTGGGATTTGGGTTGAGTCATAACCGCTGAATCGAAAGGGAATGCATGATATTTGGCTTTATAAAGCTGGGAGAGCAAAAACTGTGGGTTGTGCTGGACACGCCATGCTTGCTTGGCTAATAAAGCCGAATTGAAAGTAGACATTTTCCTTATGCCTAGTCCTCCCATGCCCAATGGTTGCGCTAGACACGAACCGGCTCTCCAGTATATGGGTCTGCGTTCAGTGGAAGAAGTCCACCAGAATTTAAGAATGAGCGCGTCGAGGGCTTGACAAGTAGTGGCAGGAATTGAGAACATCATGAAAACATGGAGACCAAGAGCTGTCAAAATGGACTTGATGAAGACCAAACGCGCAGCAGGGGATAGTAAAATGTTTTCCCATGCAGTGAGTTTCGTTGAACACGATCCACAAGGAATTGAAAGGAGGCAGTTTTGTGGTGTCCAAATAAAATGGGTGTGCCCAGATAAGGTCCAAACTCTTCTGTACTGGGCATGCCTAGATGACCACGTAACAAATGCTTCGACTCCACAAGAACATTGGGACTGAATAAAACAAAAGATTTTTGCATATTAATCATTTGACCTGAGACCCGGGAGAAGAAATCCAGTGTTGTCTTGATGTGTTCACATGCTGGTAGCGTGGCTTTTGAGAAGAAAACCGAGTTATCCGCAAAGAAAAGATGAGAAATAACAGGGGCATGTCTTGCAATACGAACACCATGAAGAAGGCCTTGCGTCTGGAGATGAATAAAGCGCGCAGACAAAGCTTCCATGCAGAGTATAAATAAATATGGGGATAGAGGATCACCTTGGTGCAGGCCACAACGTGGAAGAAAAGCGTCTGTGGGTTCCCCATTAATTAAAATGGAATACGACACAGTGGAAACACATTGCATAACCCATTGAATCCAACGAGGAGGAAAACCGAGCTTAAGAAGAGTACGATGAAGAAAAACTCAAGACACTCGGTCATAGGCCTTATTCATATCAACTTTTAGAGCCATAAGATGATCCGCTCCAGATGTCTTATGCCGTAAATGAGTGAGGAGTTCATGGGCAATAAGACAGTTATCCCCAAGTAGCCGGCCAGGGATAAACGCATTTTAATGGGCCAACAAGTTGACTGATGAACGGCCTCAAGCGATGAACCAGGCATTTTGAGATGCATTTGTAGATCACATTACATAGCCCTATAGGTCGAAATTGTGAAATGGATTCCGGTTTGGTGACTTTGGGAAGCAAAGCAATAAACGTGCGATTCCATTCTTTCAGCAAGAAACCACGTTGAAAAAAATGCAGAACAGCGTCCGTGACTGCAGGTCCAACTATTGCCCAATTTTGTTGATAAACTCCACCGGATAACCGTCCGGACCCGGTGCTTTGTAGTGTCCCATACTAAAAATAGCTTCTTTGACGTCAGCTGGAGTAAAAGGAACATCAAGGGTCTGGAACTGAAGGGTTGAAATACGAGAGGAAAGCGGTTCCAGGAAGGAGTCAATCATATCCGTCGAAGCTGGAGATGTACCATGCACACAATAAATATCCCCAAAAAACCGTGAAAACGCTTGTGCAATGGAGGCTTGATCCGAGAGGATCTCATCATGCACATCCTTGGTATAAGTGATCTCATTGAGCTTGGCGCGTTTGAGAGTCTTGCGGAAGAAGAATTTTGTGGACATATCCCCAAAAGCATCCCACTTCACCTTCGCTTGTTGTTTCCAATATATAAGTTGGTCTGCTAACGCAGAAGTGGCTTGTGATCGCACCTGAATTTCCTGAATAATACTTTGTTCATCCTGAAGGAGAATCTGATGTTCAAGTACGTCATCCTGTATGTTGTGCCACACCTGGTTGCGTTGCTGTTTGAGATCAAGGCACCATCTCATCAAGTCCATCTTAAGCATCTCAAGCTTTCTGGAGATACGAAACATGGGCGAACCAGCCATTGTATGCTGCCAGTGATGCTGGATGAGAGGTTTAGTTGATTCATAGCGTAAGCACCAACCCTCAATACGATAAGGTCTGTGTTTCTTACAAGGAGTAGGTGTTGTATTTAAGAGAATGGGAGCATGATCAGAACAAAACAAAGGTAGATGAGTTAACGTTGTGTGGGGAAAAAAATCCATCCAATGAACATTCGCATAAGCCCGATCCAGGCGTTCAAGAGCTGAGTGTGGGGGGTCCCTATTATTCGTCCAGGTAAATCGAGGACCAGTTTAACATATCTCCACCAATTGCACAGAAAGTCTCCAATGAGCAAAATTCTGCTGTCCTTGAATATGTTGGGAGCCTCCCAATTTATCATCAAGGAATTCCAGTTGATTAAAATCCCCAATAATCAGTAATTTGGAAATGTTGTTCATTATGAGTGGAACCAGTTGTTGCAAGACATTGTCACGATCACTTGATCACTTATACCCTCCATCAGTTTGGTGTAGAACCGGCCCACTGTAAATCTATTTATCTCCGAACCCCGACCATTTTTTGCTCATTAACAAAAGTCAAACTAATTTTATGAAATAAATACCTCAATCTACCTCATTAAAAATATATATAAGAAAAAAAAATATTATGCATTGATCTCCCACTTCAAACTCATTTTTGCCCTACACACGTCATAATTCTCTTGGTAGGAAGGATTTACGTGTTGTATATGGAAATGATGAACCTCAAAGTCTCGTCAAAATTTGAATTCGGGCACAATTAAGAAAAACAACCAAAAATTTATAGGAAATTAAATATATTCAAATTCTGATATAAAAATTAAACAGAATTGCTTAACGTAAATCATGAATTACTAAACACAAATTTTTTTGTTACAATATTTTCAAAAGTACCCTTTTATTACAAGACAATCTTTTCTTCCTATTCTTTTTCCCCTAAACTCTCCCTGTTAATTTACTTCTCTTCATTGTAGATATTTTTTAATCAACAAGAACTATCCCTTTGATCGAGAAAATATATTTTTGATGAAATTCATTATAAAATTCTAATAACCAATAAAATCTGAATTTCAATCTTTAAATTATGCACTGGTCGCTTGGTTCGTCAGTTCCCCACCCACGGAGCCACCGCGTCAGCCCAATCCCCCTCAGGCCCTCACCGTAAACATCCCACTCACACTCAAGCCAACAAGCACCCAAGTGCCTCACCGGCGAACCCCCAACGTCACTCTTTCTCTCTCCTCCTAACCACTTAAACCACCATTAACCTCTCAAACCACCACCCCAAATATGGTTCAGACGAGAAAGGAAAGGGAAAATAAGCTGGGAAATAGAGAGAGAAACTGAGGGAGATACAGAAAGACTGAGATATTTGTCAGGGGTATGATAGGAAAAAAAATTACATTAAGTAATCCCGACATTAGATATGGTTGCAGTCGATCACAAACTTTTGTACATATATACATAGGCCCACCACTTGATATTTGTCATATTCCATTATCGCGATTATAGCTTAAATAGTGAAATAGTTATAAGGGTATCACTTTTGTTGCATATTATCTGACATGTGCTTCAATATGTTCAACAAAGCTACTATGGGTGTAATATACACTCCCTTATTGTCTCCTCTATATTTGTCTACCTCTCTCTTTTTTTTTGGACCCTACATATCCATTTTATCCCATAAAATTTAAGGGACCAGAAAGAAGAAAAGAAAGATAGATACTAGATAATGGGGTGTATATTACACCCATTATATGGCTAGCCAAGTCCCAATATGTTGTCTAAGGTCCATGTTAAATTAAACTTTTCTTTCTATTTTTCCAACTATTTCACTTAGGGGCCGTTTGGTTGGGGGTAATGATTAAGGGGGTAATGGAATGGATATTTAGGCTAAAATGGGAGATATGTGAGGTAGTGGGGGTTAGATTTTGTGAGAATGAGGGTAATGATTACCCCCATTTGAGGAATAATTGAAACCCACCTCCCCATAGGGTAATGATATTCCCCCATTTTCCTTCCTTTTCTCCATTACCCCCCTTAATCATTACCCCTCATCATCACTTCACATTACTATTTTAGCCTACAAATTCATTCCATTACCCCCTTAATCATTACCCCCAACCAAACGGCCCCTTAGTGAATTGGGAAATTCTATTTCGATGTGACACATAACTACTTCAACACTAGATTATGGAAAATGCTAAGCTTACACATAGTGTAATATACACTATTGTGTTTTGAGTCTATATCTCTCCTCTACCCCACTCCCACAATACCCCCATAAAATCCAAAGGGGCCCACGAGGAAGGAGAGATATAGACTCATAGACACAATAGTGTATATTACAATGAGTGTAAACCAATCATGGTCCTTATATTATGTAACAAAGTCCAAATATTTGGACCAATAAATGATCACCAACTTAAGAACAATAAGTAAAATTTAAGCATTGCGTACCTCCAATATATCTCCAATATTTACTACAAACGCATCGGTAAGTGGCTTTATTGGAACCCATTTGTCATTTTTTCTTACTTGGAGTCCTTCAATTTCATTAAGTTGAAGGAGTATAGTGAGGCCAACGGCATCAGAATGGGGAGTTAGTCCAATTACCTTGTCAGGTTGAGGACACGGTGGATAATAATTCATTCTTATCGACTGCTTTCCTTCTGATCCAAACACACTTCTCATAACTTCAGTATCAATATTTAGGGCTTTTGCCATGCAATCAAGAATTACAAAAGCAAGCTTTTGCAATTTGTTCGAATAACTTTCCAGTGTATCTCTGCATGGAGAGTATTTGTCATCATTTACGTAATACAATTAATTACGAAGCTCAAACAATAATACACTCTCACTACAAGAAGGTACTTATGGTTAAAAAAGTACACATTAGTATTGTTTTACTAATTTGACTTGCTTTTAAGAATACATAAGGGGAATTTCAATTGGTGCCTTTGTAGTTTTGGCTTTTTCAAGTGGTGCCCAAACTTGTTTTTCAAATCCAACAAGTATCCTTATACTCTAAAAACCATTTACTCCGTGCCATTATGTAGGATTTTCTGTTATCTCCGCCGTTAATTGATGAGGTGAGTATAACTAAACTTTTTTTATTATTAGTATTTTCTTTCAAAGACATTCATTTATATTTTTTGAAATATTATAAATAAAAAAGTAAAACTCACCCAACCCTTTTCTCTCTCCTCTCTTCTTTCCCATCCAAGTCTGTTCATTCCATTGTTGCTCAAGAGCAACTTACAAAGGTTTTTTGGACCTCACTTTACAAGCCCTTTTCCCCTCCTCTCTCCTTTCTCACTCTACACCAAACACAACCACATATGACACACCACCTCACTTTTTCTATCTCTTCCACCCCCAACAAAACCCAAGTACCACTCAACTTTCTACCACTCAACTTTCTTTATCTCCGAAACCACCTCCCCTCCATTTTCCCCTGCTTCATCTATCCAAAAAGAATAGCCATAACAAAGATTCAAAGAATAAATGCATCATACATGTGAGACCAGCAAACATAGTATAATTGTAACGAAATTCTTCTCAAATCAATGACTCCCACATGAGAAGAGGCCATTAATTTGACACAACAAGATTCCTTAATTAAAGGAATCAAAATCCCACCAATGTTTACAACATATCACATTACAGATTATTAGAATTAACAAAAGTATAAATTAACAAATAACCAAAAGCACATCTTGATTCATAGTACTCCTGGACCAGCTTGTACAGTAACTAGAACAATTATTCTAATCATATATCGAATAAACAAATGAATTAAACGAATTGAAGCAAACATTTTGATCAACAGAAAGAGGGAGAACCCGACCCCCACGATACAAGACGGCCCTTGAGTCGCCGCAATTGGCAATGACAACGTGGTGCCGGGTGACAATGACGACAGAGGGAGGCGGTAAACCGGATAGGTGAGGTGTTGCCGGGGTTAGAGGGGAGGCGTTGGGGTGGTTGTGGGCAGATGTAGATAAATGGTGGTAGCAGATTTTTTTTTTTGTGGTTACCAAAAAAAATTGAATTAAAAATATCAAAATTAGAAAATAACGGAGACGTGACAAAAAACAATGAATAATGACACGGTGTGAGCAGTTTATAAAGTAGAAGGGTACTTATTAGATTTGAAAAATAGGTTTGGGCACCACTTAGAAAAGCAAAAATTATAAGGGCACCAATTAGAATTCCCAAATACATAGTTTTATATACAAAAATAAATTTGTCGGGGAAAACCCGCTCTAAAAGTAGTATTGTTAGAGGTGATTATGTGGAGATCGAAACCCCTCATTGAAAGGCAGATTTATGCTAATGTATCAAATAAAAAAAAAAAATTATTCGGATTAACTAACAATTGTTAAAATTTACGTTTTTGGTTTATTAAGATAGCTAGAGAAAAGAAAAAACCTGTATGGAAGAGGTAGCATGGGTAACAAGTTGGGTTTGCGATCATGTTTAGTGAGCGTTGTCAAGAAGAATATGTCTGCCCAATCAAGCTTTTGCTCCTCAGAAACAACAAAGGCTTGCCCAAATCCTTCTACATTCGTTGGTGTCTGCCAATACTTTCTCTTTTCTTCCATTGGAAGGTTAAAGAAATCTTGAGTCTCTTGTTTAAATTTCTCCACCAATGAAGGTTCCACCCTATGGTTTATCAGCTGCACACTTAATTAATTATATTAGACCCATAAATAGTTGAAAGTAACACTTTTTTTTTCTTTTCAAACTGATATGGTTTTGTATCCGAAAAGTAACATTTAATTCAATGGCCAAAGTGTTTTAAAATATAAAATATAAAATATTTTTTAATTAAAAAGTAACAATTTTTTAGTTTAAAATGTAATAATCATATTACGGAAATTAATATTATCATATCTAAGTTATTGCGTAGATTTATTAATTCTACACAATAATAAGATAAGTTTTTAGGAAAAAGGATATGTTTCAAGTCTAATTTACCCTTACTTGTCAAAGTTGGAGAGTACATTGTTGGTGACACAATTACTCACCACCAACACCAAGCAAGTTAGAGGAGGGTCCCAAATACAGACCACCACATAGCAATTGCCATTCAAATAAAGTTGTGTTTTTATTGATTTTTTTTTGTTAAAGTAACAAAATCTCAAACTTTGTTAAAAATAAAATTTAAGCACATTCCTATTAAAAAAAAAAAAAGATTTAGGCGCACACTATTTCTGAAAACAAGTGAGTAGAAGGGGAGTTACGCCACTGAAATACCCACCCAAACACTTTTTTCTATTGGTCGTTGTGGACCTTGTTGTCCCAATTATCTACCACATCTTTTAATTTAATTATAATATGTGGTAACAAAATGATCCAGTTCTTCTAATTGCCTTAGAGCATGTTTGGGAGTTTTGGGTGGGAATGGAAGGCAAGGGAATGAGGGGGAGGGGAAGGGAAGGGAGGAGAATGAAGCTAGGGTGAAATAATTCACCTTGTTTGGAAGTTTAAGTAAGGAGAAGGGAGGGAAATGGAGGTGAACCGACTACTGTCACTTAAAAATTCTCCTTCCCTTCCATTCCCCCCAATTTGGGGGGAACAAAAATTGAGTTAATGGAGGGAACTGTTTCCCTTCATTCCCCTCCCTTCCCCTCTTCAAAAAAAAAAAAACAAACTTACAAACAAGGAGAATTTTTTATTTCCCCTCATTCTCCTCCCTTCCTCTTCATTCTCCAACTCCCAAACAGATTCTTAGGGCATGCTTGGATTGGGGGTAATAATTAAGGGGGTATTGGAATCAAATTAGAGGGTAAAATAGGAAGCTGGAGGTGGTGATGAGATAATGATTAAGGAGGTTATGGAGAAAATAAGGGAGGGAAGATGGGTAATGCATTACTCTAGGGGGAAGGTGGGTAACTTTTACCCCCAAATGGGGGGAATGATTATTCTCCTCTTCACAAAATCTAACACCCACCATCTCTGACACCCTTCATTTTAGCCTACAATTCTACCTATTACCCCTTAATCATTACCCTCATTCCAAGCATATTCTTATGAATGTTGATATACAACTTATATAAAACTTTAGAGAAAAGAACTTTGAAAGATCCAAATAGCTAACTGAGTAGGCGAATAAATGTGATCGTAACAATTTGTGGTTTTTAGAAATTGATTTTTAATACGAATAATAATTACCTGAAAAAAGCCCCAATCTTGGCAAGCTGAGTGCAATCTTTGAAGCTCTAGTTGATCTCCAGTGATTAATTTTTCCATGTTGATGGTGGGAACTTGTAGATCATTAGATGATGTACTATCACCATGTTCATCACCAGCTTCTTTAATCGGAGGATCTTGATCAGGTTGAACGTACCTATCTGGTACTGTCACTAAAGATGCTTTGGCTAACTCTTGAACACTTGGTACTAGTATTGATTTTCCTAGTGCCATTCTTTCTTCTCCATTTCCCATCTCTCTCTATCTCTCCCTCTGTCTCTCTCTCTCCCTCTCTCTCTGAGTCTTATAATTTTGTGCCCCTAATTTCATAGACCATATATACTTGGTATTTATAATTGGTAGCAAAGTTGGTAGAGTAATTTTTAAGAATATACTCCCTCCGTCCCTCTTTTATCTTCTCATTTGACTTTGCACAGTCTTAAAGATGATACTTTGACCATTTGGCTAACTCTTAAACACTTGGTAGTAGTATTGATTTTCCTAGTGCCATTCTTTCTTCTCCATTTCCCATCTGTCTCTCTGTCTCTCTAGCCTCTTACAAATTACAATTTGTATATATGTGGGCCTCAGTAGGTGAGTGTTTTCTAAGCTGCCTCCCCTTTCTCTCTCTATTAGGAATATAATTTATATGTGAGTATCCCACTTGAAAGAACTGAAAAGCGTTGAATTGTATATAAGTTAGTGAGTTACTCCACCTAACACTAAAATTTTGAGGATGGAAACTAACTAGGCTTGTGTGCAATCTAGTAAATCTTTTGGCTAATGTTTGGCATAATTAGTTGTAGATGTACCTGTCACATGTCAATATAGGAAAGAAATTAGTAGAAAATTGCTACGAAATGATTGAAATTTGCTACGAAATGCTAATAAACTAGTTGTAGCGGTAGGGTCTGTTCTCCCCAACTTATTTTCGTTTATGATTATTGTTGAATTTTATTTTTGTTGAACTTTGTTGAACTTCGTTTAACTTTATTTAACTTTGTTGAACTTTGTTGAACTTCGTTTAACTTTATTTAACTTTGTTGAACTTTATTTATTTTTGTTGAATCATTTTTGTTGAATCTTGTTGATTCAAGTGTTATTTATAACTAGTTTGCATATTGATTTGTTTAACTTTGTTTAACTTTATTTAACTTTATTTAACTTTGTTGAAGTTCGTTGAAATTTGCTGAAATAAACATAAATAAGTTGGGGAGAACATACCCGTAATTGCAGGTGAAAGCAAATAGTTGTACCTGTAGATTGAAAATAATCCGACAAACTATTTGTTATTAGCAGAGAGTAAAAAAATACTTGCTGCAAGCTTCAACCTGTAACATTTATTGAAAAGCTAGTTGTTTGTGTAAAACATAGCCTTCTTCTTTCCCTTTTTTGGTTTCATCTTCTCCAATAATATCACTATGGAGTTACTTACATTTGATTGTCTCTCACTTTTTCAGAGTACGTACTCTATTCCTTCCAAATGCGGTATACATACACAATCAAATCTACTCATTCATTGTTATGTGAATAGGTTGTAATGTGGAAAATAATAATTTCTTATCTAAAAAAAATTTGGAAAACAACAATTGATTGAAATTCAAAATGATAGAATTTCTAATGCAATGTAGCCTTTCCTTCATATTTGCATTGGCTATTAATTTTAAGTTCATTACCACTTTTAATGGAATTCTCTTTTCCTTCAAAAAATTCGAAAATTTTCTATAATGTCAGCGAAAGAGTAAAAAAATAATATATTTTGGATTAGTATTAAAACCAAGATCCAAGATCATATGATTTTTTTATCATGATGTTGTTGTGCGAGTTTTTTTTGTCATGATTTGTTCTTATAATGATAGATCTGGTACGGTGGACTTTTTCAACCAAGATCCAATAGTCAGCTTCTAAAGAGTTACCCTTTTTTTTTAGGTTCATGTAAAGAGTTAGTTTTTACATCAAGTGTAGTAGGGCATCATTTTATCAATCATTCGAAGCCACTACAACAAAAACAGAGCAAAAGAGGCGACTTGGGGAGGATTAAAGAAGGCAAGCCAAAAGTTACCTTATATTGCCTTCTTTGACCCGTTCTGTTGTAGTGAGCGAAGGTTTAAAGAACCTTTTAAGTTGAAAATTGTAAATTGTTGCGCGAACCAATACACTAATCACGGGCGCCTCATGAACAAGTTTGATCAAAACTCGATCGTGAAATACATATGTCGAACTTTAGCAGATTTTGAAACTCAATCAACAAACAAGCCAAACTCGAGTAGGCTTGTGCATAACTCGTGTATGTTTGCTAAAGGTATTGTTTAAGTTCCATTTATGAGCTAATAATCTAAGCTTTTTTATTCAAAAGAAAGAGCAAAATGTCTTTTATGAGACCGCTTCAAAATGAAGTCTCCTCTATAACTAAATATGACATAAGCATGATATCATTTTATCAGATGGGACCTAACCTTAAAGCCGCTTCATATAAGTTTTTGTGAAGAAAAATCTCATGAGACCAGCATACACCATGCATGCATGTGTCATAGATGGGTGGCTTACACACTCCCAAATAGTGTGTGATAGATATGTGTTCATGATAAAGGTGTTCATGATTACAAAAATAATAATAAATAAATATAATTGACAAAGGTTTGGTCTTAAAAAGGATGAATATGATAGGGCCTAATGTAAACTTACAAAGGGTGGGCTACTAAGCCCAGCCCAAGCTCGTCCATTGAACAAAAATATCATACACGGTCAATGTGCTTCTGGTCAACGTCCAAATTTGACCAACTCTATTCAGTAAGTGGGGCACACATACGGATAATATGGAATGTGAGAGTTTCTCAATCTATATGACGAATCGTTGTTTATTTGTACAAAAAAAAATTAGAATACACCAATTTCATCCTTATGTTTCAAAAAATGAAAAAAGTACAAACTTTTATAAGACGGTGTCTTTGTAACTTTTGGTGAGATACTGAAATAGATGTTGTTTTTTAATAAAATAAGAATCCCAATTTATAATAAGTTATTCAACATTTTTAAATAGTGATCCCTAATTTATTGTAAATTGGTATCACACACTACTTACTTAGGAGTTTTCTAATTCTAGACTATCACTGCTTGTGTCAATCCTCATCAAATCCAGATAGGATTTTCCATCAAGAGGGCGCCCAAAGAAACCTTTCAAATAATCAACCATGTTGATATTTCTAAACTTTCTTGGATTTTCTGGTGTGATTAAATCATGAATAGGGCCGATTTCTCCATTGTTTCTAGGGCTATAAAATGTAGCAACTGACAATCTCTCCTTAGTTGCATTTACTATCGCATGGTGCAGAACACTTTGAAAAATCCCATTTGTCGCAATCTGCATGCGTGAAATTTGAGAATTAGCTAGGTAAGATTAGTTATTGTTATATGAAGCACAGAAATAGATTAAGTTATGAAAAACCAAAATTAATATGCATGTAGATCAAAGTATTAACAAAGTGGATACTTTTAAGTGATACTCGCTCCCTGCGTTTTGGAACAACCTTAACAATTACTTCTTCATAGTTTCAATTTTCAAATACACCACTTAGCTTTGACCGTAAAAATTTGTATTTTTATGAATATATAAATTATAAAAATATGATTTTTCAAAGTTACTATTTAAAATGAATCTAACAATATTATTTTTAATTACACTGTAAATACTTTTATATTTTCATAAATCAATGGTTGAAGTTTGTAAACTTTGACTCTCAAAAAGTAAAATATTAAGGTTTTTCTAAAACAGAGAAATAAGCTTTTTTACAACAAAATTTAACATGAATGAGGAGTTAAACCAATAACCTTATCAGGTTGTGGACACGGTGGATAATAGTTCATTCTCATTGATTGTTTTCCTTCTGATGATCCATACACACCTCTCATGACTTCAGTATCGATATCTAGTGCTTTGGCCATAACATCGATCGAGGATTTTCAAAGTAAGTTAATGCATTTCGGTTGAGTAACTATCCAATGTATCTCTGTTTGGAAAATTTGAGAAAAAACTGAAATTTAACTCAACTTCGTGATTAGTGATGACATGAGTGATGATAATATAAATGTCATTTTTTGATAGTCATGTAAATCGAGAATTATATATAAGAAGTTGGGTTTGCGATCATGTTTAGGAAGGGTGGTGAAGAAGAACATATCTGCCCAGTCTAGCTTTTGTTCCTCATATGTAACACAGGCTTGCCCATAACCCTCCATATCTGTTGGTGTCTGCCAATACCTTTTCTTTTCTTCCAATGGAAGGCTGAAGAATTCTTCAGTCTCAATCTTGAATTTTTCCACTAATGAAGGGCTCACCCCATGGTTTATTAGCTGTGTAATAATTATTGATCATTATTGTATTAGACAACAAAATAGCAATTATCTTTCATATGATTTATATAAAGATATGTATACTCCACATGATATCTCAACTCTCAAGTAATGAACTACAAATAAGTGGTTGGTGTGAGTATTTTGATACTCTCATTCTTTAATCAAGGTTGAGGGTTCAAATTTTGTAAATTTATAGACCGACCCGATGCGAATATAATTAATTTTGGCCCAAACAGTTTAAGTGAACCTGTGGTAAAAAAACAAAAGTACGCAAATGAACCATTGGGGTTTTCGCATAACATGATATCTCAACTCTGAAGTACATAGACGTGTTTAATTTTTTTTTAGTCAGAATGAATTTATAATTAAGAAAATGAAACTATCAGCTTTTTTTTTTTTTTTTTTTCACAAAAATTTTTATAAGACGATTCTTTTGTAATTTTGGTGAGATGTGATTTACTTTTCAGTGAAATAAAGGTCACTACTTATCATAAATAATTTCTACATTTCTAAAAAGTAATCCCAATTTTCTACGAGTTGGTCTCACACACGACTTGCTATTTTTTTAGTCACGGTTTCATTTTACTTTTTTTTTTTTTTGGTGAGAACGGTTTCATTTTACTTGAGACATAGTGTAGTTCAGCAAGTCTTGTGTGATACTATCTCACAGAAAAATAGGATCACACTTTATAAATATAGGGGTCACTTATGGTGACCACTAACCCTTATTTCATTAAAAAGTAACCTGTCTTACAAAAAGTTACGAAAATACAGTCTTAATAGAAGTTTTTGTGTAGTTTTATTGGGTTCACAGAGCTACCTAGATCCTAAACAATAATTGTATGGACTTAGTCCAATGTGAACCAAAAAACTATTTTTTTTTTTTAAAATACCCCCATATTCCAAGATATTTGCATTAATAGACCTTGATCTACCGTGTACTGAGTACACATAAAACATTGCTATTTTCAAAAGGTGATACAGCCTGATCAAAAGCTACGCAGAGAAGTGGGCTTGTCGCTACCGGTTTCTTGTCTGCGCCTTCCAACCCATGTGCATGGCCACACGATCTATCCCAACTGATCTTGTGTGGACTTACTCCACCGAGGACCAAAAAGTAAACTACGACTTTATAAAGGTGACTTCCGAAATTATTCATATTTTTACTCCACCAAAAAACAAACTTTTTTTTATGGAAAAAATGAAGATTTTTTTTAGGCAAGTATATGTATATTATACCCTAAATTCAAATATTTTTCAAAATTTTGAAACCGTCATTACATTTCTGGATTCACAATATTTGCAAGACACTTTATCTTGCAAATAACTAATTACAAAAGTGTGGTCTTTACAACTAATTACTAATTGGTCACAATTCTCACACAGTCACAACCAATACAATACAAGAAGACAATAAAACTATCAAAATACCTGGAAAAAGCCCCAATTTTGGCATGCTGAGTGTAACCTTTGCCGCTCTGTTTCATCTCCAGAGATCAGACCTTCCATATTGATGATGGGCACTTGATGATTAATAAGCTCACTAGATGAACCATCATCATCATCTAGACCTTGACCATCAGTAGTGCGAATGTATCTATCTGGGACTCTCACTAAAGATGCTTTGGCTAGCTCTTGCACACTTGGTACTAGTATAGATTTCAATGCTATTTTTTCTTCACTTCCCATCTTTTTTTTTTATTATTTTTTTGGAGCTGTTTGAGATTTAAAGTTTTGATTTCCTTCTTTCCACTCTATATATAGGGAAAAGCTACTTTGTAATGTGATAGTGTCTTTGGATCTTTGTTTTGATTTTGCTTTTAACTTTAGTGGGTAAAGTAAGTGAGACTTTTCTGAGATGACTCACTTTGATTTTGGTTTTTGTGGTGGGATTTTTCTAACATGTCAGCAATGAATTTAGCCAAAAGACTATACATCTTAGACATCATACATGACATCTATGCAAAAGTATGAGATTAAGGACCAGTTCTTTTTGTCATTGATTGCCATGATGTTTTTGGTTTGGTTTCAGTCGTCCATCGCGTTTATTATTATGTTGTGCCGTAAGGGGTAGGTCGACTTTCTTGCGCGTGTTATACAATTGCGTTGACAATGAAGGGCAATAACCGGTTATCCAAGCGCATTATGACCGGAAAAGGAAAATGGCCATTTTATTGGACTAGAAAACAGTAAAGTCGACTAATTTAAGTAGAAAGTATAAAATGTAAAAAGAGAGTTTGTAATTCAGCCACAAAACGATGTAAACTACCCAAAAAGTGATGTATTGACATTCACGCCTTATATATTACGTAGAAAATTTGATGTTGTTTTATACGTTTTCTGATGTATTGTATACTTGGTCTGAAGTAAATTAGAAAAAGTATATAGGAAACCAAAATGGTGGACATATATGTTAATTAGTTGTGTATTGTCTATCATGTTTTTTGAATATTTTAGATTCATTGTCTTATGTATTGTTTGAATGGAATGAAAATTATAAGGTCACCCTACTTTTATTGTGGTCCATATGATAAAGTAGTCTGGGGGGAAGAGTAAACTAGTCGACCAACATTGAATTTTAGTCGACTATTGTGAGCAGAAGAGAGACTGTAACGGTTTAAAGTGTATCCTTGTATGTATTCTTTGACCCATTTTATCATTGTCTATGTAGAAAGGTCAAAAAAAGATCAAGTGTCCATACATTATTGGTGGTCTAATTGATTAAATAGTCGACGGTGAAGGTTAATGTAGTCGACCAAAAATGGCATAGTAGTCGACTATTGTATGCCCCTTACATAGAGAGAATGATAAATCAAAAGTTAGGAGAAGTAGTATTTAGAAGTAAATATATGTAAAATAAGATAATTGAACCGTATAAAAAAGATAATAATATAACTGGTTGTTAATTGGTGATATAAGTAATGAGTGAATGTGGTTGACCAATAAGGATGTCGATGCACCAATGTGAGCAATAGTGAAAGAAAGTATAAAAGAAATGTTGTATTTACATGAATATTTGAAGTATGAAACATATTTTACAAAGAGGAAGTGACGTATTTATTCGAACTAAAATAAGAATTGTCGATTTGAGGTTGTGTTTGGGATGGATGAAGCGAAATTGGTGGACAAGAAATGGTTTTGGTTGCATAAATTAATTTGTGTTAATGGTTGACCAATAAGGATGTAGATGCACCAATGTGAGCAATAGTGAAAGAAAGTATAAAAGCAATGTTGTATTTACATGAATATTTGAAGTATGAAACATATTTTACAAAGAGGAAGTGATGTATTTATTCGAACTAAAATAAGAATTGTCGATTTGAGGTTGTGTTTGGGATGGATGAAGTGAAATTGGTGGACAAGAAAAGGTTTTGGTTGCATAAATTAATTTGTGTTAAAAATGTTTATTCACAAGTTGGAAGTATTCTAAATGATAGGTTTTACCTTTTACGCAAACATTGGCAAAGGGTTATTTGTGTCCCTTATTGTGATTATAATAAATTGAAGCATGAATAGAAGGTGTGAAAAAGAAAATATGTTTTGCATGAAGATTAAAAATGAAAGTTAGTTAAGAATATTTTGCGGTGTTTGGAAAGAATAAAAAGTTGAAAGTGAAAAAGGAAAAAGGAAATAGTATTTGTATAGACATGTATTTTGATTGGCTCCCAAGTTTTTCCCATGCAGCGTTGAAGGAAACTTAACAGGACATGATCACTTGAGTGATAGGTAGAACGAAGTGAAACATGAGGATATATGTTGGTCCACCAAATAGTTGAAGAAATGAACTTTTGTGGTACCAACTTACCAAAACCCTGCGACCATAACTCATACTAGTGAAGCAGACAATGTTAACTAAAGAATAAAGACAGTTAAGAAGAAGAGCTATCCAAAAGTAGGTCATATATGAACATTGATCCACAAACACAAACCAAAGTTGATCTTCTGATACAGTTGAAGATCAAAATTACTAAAGCGAGAACCTAAAAGTTGTGAAGTCATAAAATAGTTAGGTTACAATAATAAAAACCCAGGCATACCCGGGAGCCAAAATATCAAATGTTTCCATACGAATGGTACGAAAGTCAGTCCTTCTTGCTTGAGTCATCTCCTTCATCTCCTGAAGCAGTAGTGAGGTTAGTGTCCTTGATAATAGTGTGATCCATATCTTCTGGTTGGGTTGGTTGTGATTCCACCGTAAGAGGCTGGAGAACAACATTGTTAGTTGCAGGTAGTGTTTGGATTGGAGGCAGACCGTCGTTCTGATCTGTTGGGGGAGAGTGATCAGTGGCGGTGTCGTTGTGGTGCTCCTCCAGTGGGTGTTGCTCCTCATTGGCTGCTGCTCCTCCGTTGGGTGCTGCTCCTCCATTGGGTCTTGCTTCATTGCCTGGTGTTCCATTGCCCGGTACTCAACGCTTATAGGCTGGAGCTCCACAATTATAGGCTGCTGCTCCACACCCATAGGCTGCTGCTCCACACCCATAGGCTGCTGGGCGGCATCATTGTGAGCTGCATCTGGTGTTATGATCGGAGGCTGATCGGAGGCTGATCGTCGTAGTTAACTGTTGGGATAGGCTGAACAGGGGGCGTTGTTGTTCTGGTGCTGTTGGCCCACTGACACCTCAGTTGCATTGGAGTTGGTGTTATGATCTGTAGGCTCGGGACAGTTAGGAATGATACTCAGGGTCTGCATGACTTGGCCGAGGCATGCCAAAATCAAATCTTGGCCCTTGAGCAACTGATCCTGTACTTTCTCAATGCTGTCAATCCGGTTTGTTGAGACCTTGAAACCAGCATCCATAGCAGATCGAACCTCCTTGATGTCCTTGTGGAGCCTAAAGCAATCCCTCCTCATGAAGCCGGTGCTGTATTGTAGAGCGGTGCGAATCTTGGAAGCGTTCAAGAACACCGGGGTAGGATCCCCCTTCATGAACTGGGGCTCTGTAAAGGACTGAAGCAGCCCCTCCAACTCCACATCCCCCTCACTGGAGCACTCAGATCCTCACCCACTCATTATTCACAAACTTCATCTGCATTTTGCTTAGTGTGCCAGAGTTAAATAGTCCCTTTTTTGGCTCGTCTGCTTCTCCCTCCAAGCTAATGCCTAGTGCATTGAAATAAATAGTGAAATAACCACCGTATGGGAGGCCGGTATTTCCCTTTTTCTTGGCAATGTGAATAAAGTGCATGAAGACTGTAGGCAATGAGATAGGTTTTTCTTTCAACAGAGACCTCATCAAGACCAACACCTTGTCGTCCACGTAATTATGACTACCCCACTTGGGTGCAATGGTGTGATGGAGGACAAAGTGTAGAAGCCTAAGCTCGCAAGTCAAGTCATTGGAGTTCAATTCATTAACCGGGTAGCCCTTCCCCCACATCTCCTCCACAAACTCCCGCTTTTCTACCTCATCAAATGTGGCATGCACAGTCTCAAAATCATCCCCTACACAACTCAGTTTCAAGTGCTTCTCTAACAACTCAAGAGAAACTTCAATTTCTCTCCCCATAACATAAGCAACATAAACAACCCCCCCATGTTTATCCAACATTAAATTAGTCTCACTCAATCTGTTAACAACCTTTTCTTCTTCAAACTTGCAAAGAACCCTTTAAAAACATGAGGATAAGCCACAGTCTTAAACTTCAATATGTTCAACCAACCAGCATCTTTGAATAGTTTGTAAAACAAAAAATCCTGTGAAAGAACCTTTGGTAGTGAAGAATGTCTCTGAAGTATCTCTTGTCAACATCCTCTTCCTCTTCCTCTTCTTCTTCCTGTTCTTCCACTGGTTGTTTACCCAAGTTCTCTTTTTCCATAACCACTTTAGCCTTCTTCTTTGATTTCCCTTCCTTAGCAACCTTTTTGATGTCTCCTGCCAAATCAGTTGATTTTCTTTTTTTTTTGATTTTGCCTTTCCTTCACCTTTCTGTTTAGATTTTGGTTTAGGGTTAGTTTGGGGTTGAGGGTTTTGAATTTCAAGAGCTTCTTTGGAGGCTCTATTTCTTGTCCTCACTTGGGAGTCTTGTGTAGAAGGGTTAGAAATTGGGATTGTGGTGGCCATGGAGGTTTCACATTTGGTTTTGGCCTTAACCTTTTTGGATTTGACGGGTGGTTTGGCGGCGGTGGTGGTGGTTGCGGCGACGACGGTTATGTTTGGGTTAGAATTTCCGTTATTTAAATCCTCAGATTCATTAACGGTTGTATCGTTTGGAAGCGCGGGTTCTTTTCTAACCGTCATGGGAGGCGGGGATGGTGGACCACTTAATTCATTTGTGGGCGAATGCATGTGGTCTTTGGATGAAATAGTTTTTGAAGATGTAGATGGTTGAGCATGGCATTTGGATTGTGGACTGTCATCGTCTTTTGGGATTGAGAATTGTTTTCTAGGTGATGGTTGTTTTGAGGGTGAACCCCCTTTTTTGGGTGAGGGTTCTTGGGATTGGGAGGAGGTATCGTTGGATTTGGAAGGTTGGTTAGGTTTTTTGTTGTTATTTATTTTGGTTTTCTTTGCACATTTTTTAGTTCTCGCCATTGTTTGATTTCGAAGGTTTTAGGGATTTCCAAGGTTTGTGTGATGGAGAAGTTGATGATGAGTTGGAGAAATGATGAGAGAGAGAGAGGAAGTGACGGAAGGGATGAAGGCGTGTTGGAGGAGGAGTGAAGTGAGAAGTTGAAAAGACTTTTTGTTTATCCAATAAAGAGAGAAGTGGGCGGTTGTAAGATTTTGTTGGTGGACTAAACATAGGTTGGGTGTAGGGGTAATTAATTTTGGAGATATTTATTGGTTATTGGACATTAATAAGGCCTTGTTGGTTAGAGCATAAATGTTAATAAGTTCAGTTGTTAATTATTATTTAGTAAAAAAAAATAAGCAGTTGAAAAGAAAGATTCATAATTGTGTAGGGAGGGGAAAAAATAGTATAATAATTAAATATTGAGGCAAAAAGAAAGAATCAACGAATAAAATTATAACGGTGGACTATTTGTTAAATTTAGTGGACTACAATTGGGAATATAACCTTAATTTCATGTATTGTTATAGGGTAAAAGTTTTTAAAAAAACAATTGGTGCACCAATAACAGTTTAATTAAGTAGGTTATTAAAAAATAGGTCCCCAATATATAATAGAATGATTTAATACTTCTAAAAGTATTGTTTAATGAATCTATTATATATTGATTTGAAGAAAAAGTCAAATCAATCTAACTACTGTATTTTATTTAACATGAGAGTAATGGACAAAATTTATATTTGTTAACTATATTTAAATTTTGCATATTGATTTGAAATTGAAAAAAGTGATTAGATGGGAAAAATTCCCGTCCTCTCTCAAAATTTAAGAAGACATTTGATGAGAGGAGAGATGGTCCACCAACTAGAACAATTATAAAAGTAGAAATACGTCGATGAAGTGAAACGGGTGCGCCTTTTGGTTGACTAGTATTGAAATTAGGCCGACCAAATTAGTTAAGATGTAGAGGAATCTTAATACTAGTGATTAAGATTATTATATAGCATGAAGTTTGGACCTATGTCATAGAATTACTTGGAAATTGACCAACTGAATGAATTTGTGCAAATTATGTAAGAAGCATATATTCATTTGAGTAGTTTTGGGAGGAAAAATGAGATGGGAGGTAACAACATAGGCAAATAAAAAGAAGTGTAAATGAATACATAGATGGGGATGAGTAAATCTCGCGTAAATACATTATAGAAGATGATTTCCAACTGTTTTTTGCTAAATCATCGAAGGTGAGATGTGATCCGAAGGTGAGATGTGATCCAATCCACAAAACGATAAGGTTTACAGTCCACCTAAATAGTTATAATCCAAAAAACTTACAATTCAAATAAGTCTCATATACAAAAGGTTACAACTCAAACAACTTTGAAAGCACAAAACACGTTAGAGAATTGTAACAACCACTTCCTTTACTCGCGTTCCATTACTGTTAGACATACAGACCGTCATTGATTGGCTTGGAAGGAACTGCTACCTACGGATCCGTTGCTGCTTGCCGGTACTCCCTGAAATTAAAAAACATATTAGTACAATTAATTTGATAGAGTTTGGTTTGGAAGTATCCAGGATTATTGGTTGACCAGTTACCTGGATTAATGCATGCAAACCCTTATGGGTCTGAGTTATGAGATCAAATTTGATAGTGGGGTGGTGCATAAAGAGGTAGCCACCCACTAATCCTTTGGGTTCCTTGTAAAACCAGGATTCATATGGTAGTTGTTTGACAATTTCCTCAACCGTTTGAATACTGGCTCTAACCTCAATGACTATGTATAAGTCCGGTTTGGCACGTCGATATATGATATCGAGTTTGGTTGGAAAGGATGGCCTTGCAAAAACGCTACGTTGTGTACCACAATCGTCATTCGTTTTACAATATTAAGAGTGGCCCAAATATGAGGATGACGTCTCTTCGAATCAACCTCCCATGAGTCGACCGCCAACCCAATGCTATCGAGGTTAAGCCAGTACCTCGTAGAGGGTGTTAAAAGTACATCATGATAGCGTCCTACAATTGGAGCGGTGGCGGACAATCGACGCTCAATGTGGATCTCCAATTGTTTCATTGCTATCTCAGTTTGGTACACTTGAACGGCATCCGAGTAACTAGCTATGATGGTCTTGTTGGGTTTCATTTTGAGGGAGCATCCTTGCCCTAAATTACATACCCATGGCGATGGGTCTAAAACGCAAGCGAGCTCAGGTGGAAGTAGAAAGCTGGAATTGGTTGCTTGAAGTTGGTCCAACATCCAGTCGACCAATTTTTACAACAGAGGAGAAAAATGAGCCAAGTCTCTTATTTGCAATATATGCGCAGGTACTAACTTCCTTTCAGGAGTTAGTCTCTTCAGATTTGTGTACTGAACGGGGGTTGTTCTTGGGTTGCGTAAGTAGGGTCGCAGCCAATGGACAGGGACCCTACTGAGCTTGGCTCCTTCATAAAAGAAGAATTGACTGGTGTTGTAATCGAATTCAGGAGGCATGTCGTAGAGTTTGAAAAGCTGTGTTATTACCTTCATCTTGGTGAACTTCAATGGCGCTTGTTCAAATTCATAATCAGCGTCATAGTGATACTCTTGCTCTGGCATGTAAGGTGATTGAGGGGGAGATAAGGATAGGTGTGTTGAGGCATGATGGGAAGGCCGAAAATCTAATTTGCGTATTGTCAATAGACTTTCATCTGTGGTGTATAACGGCACGGAAGGGCTTTGGGTACAAACTGAGATGGAATTTGTTGGTGTGTTTTCCAAACTTGTAGGGGCAATTAATCTTGGTTCGTGTTCAGGGGTACGTATTTGTAACACCCCGGATTTTCTAAATAATAAATAAATAAAAATGAATAAACTCGAGCCGAAAATCGGGCAGAGTTTCCTTTGTAAATAGACATCACAAGTTATCGACTAAATAAAAACCTGCTTATACAGAAAATACAGCAAAATAATCCAACTGACAGCGGAAGACTTCTAGCTATATCCGGAGCATCACTGTCACACTCACTCATTGAATGAGTGCAAGGCAACCGTTACAAAACCCATTTAACTGAATAACTCTATGATAATTTTATATTACAACAAATGACAATGAATTACAACAATGATAATCTTCTTGACAACTTTGAGTTCAACCTTCCAACTAGCACAAGAGATCCTCACGAACAAATAACCTAAGTGAACTGGCGGTAAACCGCAGAAACAGAATCCATTCTCATAACTTGGCCATAGGCCCCATAACTCATAACATAGCCCGCAGGCCCTCAAAAGTCCACTCTTGGACCAATTCTCATAACCATGTAACCATTTTCATAAAATAATGCTCAACACCTAAGAGTCAACGTCTTAGGCTACTTGCCCACATGTCTAGAACTAAAGAACTAACAACGTCTGAACCTCAAACCAAGATCATATCTTTATCTCGTATTTTCATCTCATATAACACTTCTGATCAGATTCTCATCTCATAGTCTAATACCCATTTGGATCTGTAATACTATCATCACAACATGGCACGGGTTCCCAAACAATCATGTAGCTCTTGGTCTAGGTCAGTATAATAAAGCTAGCAGCTCACAATCTAGCTCACAACAAGACTGCCAACTTACATAACTTAAACTCAACAAAACCTCTCTAATATATATATCCACAAGGTTCAAGTAGTTTACATTCTAACTACAAACTCTATAATACAGGGAACCATATGCTCTATTCACACCAACAAAGGAAATATCTCAGGCTTTACAAAAACATAACACATTCTGAAACTTACAGCATATCCCATAGCAATTTAGATCACCATTCACAAACACTCAGCTTCATATGATGACAATTTCATATCATAACTGAACACGTAATAAATTCACATGTTGAACATCCAATTCACACATAAAAGAGAAATTAACATTCATCTCCAAACCAATAGAAAAGGTTACCTCAATTAAATCCAAACAATCATGCATTCGTAATCCTTGAATCAATCATAAATCACAGACAAAAACAGAATCAATAACTAAAAGCCCAAGTCAGAATTTTAATCAATCAAATCAATTTAGGGTTTTAGGGTTTTGCGAACCAATCAGTGATGAAAGAGGACCGACGAAATTGAGCCAAGCACCACCTTATCTGGTGGTCGACGCCATGAAAACAACCAGCAACAGCAGCAACTGAGTAGCAACAGCACAACAGATAAACAGAGGCAAAGAAACTCGCACCCACAGACAACGAGAGGAGAGGGAAAACAGCAAAATTCTCCGATCAACCGTGAAGTAGCGGCCGAGGGCAGTAGAGTTTTAGAGAGAGAAGTGAAGTAATGGTGGTGGTGGTTCAGTTGTGCAAGCAGAGAAGGGTGATGGTGAAGAACCGTGGGTTTGCAAAGCCTTGAGGGTTTTTTTGTTTGAGTGATAACTGAAAACTTAATAAGAAGGGGAACAAGGGCGGTGGAGAAGTACTAGTAAACTCAAATACGTTTTCTTTTCCTTTTTTTTGTTTCTTTTTGTTTTTAAATGCTAAATCCAAACCAATAAATATTTCACCAAAATAAATAATCAAATAAATAATTATTCAAAATTAGATAATTTTACGGGATGTTACAGTATTGGAGTAATGGGTAGAAAACGTTCCGGAGTATAAGGGATATCACAGAACTCGAGCTCTGTGTCGCTTTGGTCCAAAGGTGATGAAGGGCTGTATGGTGGAGAAGTTTGGTTAAATTCCATTATCTTGGTGCACTGATATTGTAAGAATGGTTTTTTAAGAAGGGAAATAAAGAGTGTTGCAAAATAGACCTTTCTTCTATATATGGATGCTGAAAGTCCGTTGGGGTGGGGGTGATTTAGATATTTAGGACCATAAAAATTTGAATTGGCGTCGTCCTTTGTGTTAAAAAGTTACTCTATATTTTTAGTGCAAATGATAATAATGGTGGACCATTAATAGGAAAATTAAATTAGGCAAGTGTGATTGTTTAAGTAGTAGAACAAATATATTAGAAGTGTACTAGTAAATGAAACATTGTTGGATATGTCTAATTATGTGACTATTTTAAGCCTTAATGCGTGCATCACTCATGCGTCGATGTTAAAACATTAGACCAATGTAGTAGTGACGGTCTAGTAGGATGTGTTTGGTTGCATATTTTACGTTAAGAATTGGAGATAGAACATGGTTAATGTGTATGCTTACCTTGAAATGACGAGTCAGTCCCATTCTGTTGGTTCCCAATCCGCGTTTGTTTGGTCTTTAGACCACAAAACGTAGTTTATGTCCTCTTTCTGAAAAAAATTTCAAAAAGCACATAAACTTCATGTAACAATTGGGAATAAAAAAAGTACTGAAAATGGGTAAGATGACATACCAAGAATTCTAAGTCTTCCGGTTCGCTTGGTGGCATGTAAGCATTGGATTGGCTTTGGAGGCTGATTTGTGATTGGGAAATGGGTGTGGTTGAAGATACCATCTGCGGACGGTAATTTCCCTCTCCAAACAGTGTAGATGTCAGTGGGACAGATTGACCGTCGCCGGGGGTAGTGGTTGCAGCAGGAATACATGGTTGCGTCGATGGTAGGCCGCGGGAGTTACGACCCACATGACCAGGGAGACCGCATTTGGGACAAGCCCTCCCCCTATTACGAGGAGGTGACCTTGGGGGATTGTCCACGCGTGTAGGTCCCAAGTGACAACCCTTGATGAAATTCTGAGAAAAGTTTTGAATAACTTCTTGCAGACCTTGGTATTTCGAAGGATCAGTGGAAGCGTCGTAGGCGACTGCGTTACACATGTTACTGAGTGTAGCATATCTCATGCGGCGCTGTATGTCAGGGGCAAACCCAGATTCTACGGCAACATGACCCCCTTCTTTAGCATGAATTGTCCACCTCCTTAATAGCAATCCTGATGGCATTATCTCCATGCCTTGATACTTCATAACTGCAATAATGTGGCGACAAGGAAATCCAACTGACTTGAGTTTGCCACAGCAACAACTCATCGTATTGTCTTCCTTAGCGTCCAATACAACCCAATGTGGTCCCGTGTGAGGATATCTGGACAGGTAGTAGGATTTTGAAGCATTCCAAGGGACTACGTTCTGAACCTGGTATTTACTCTCGAACTTCATCTCTTTACAAAAGACATGGTATGCAGCCCTTGTGTACACCTTTGATGCTTGCTCTTCAATCCTATTCAAGCAACTCTGAATGACCGGAGTAGTATTCTCTGACACGAAATCTAACCCCGTCTCCTTCAAACGTAGTTCTGTTAACGCTTGGTCATAGTTGTGGACGAAGTCATACAAATGCATCCTACAGTCGAGGAAAATTTTCATATAGGAATTCATGCTCTCGCATCGTTGCGTTGTTCGCATGCCGGCAAAGAAACTATTTCTAAACCACGCCTCAGCCCACTTTTCCCTCTTCTTGTAAAGCCATGTTGCCCAACTGTTATTTTTGAGTTGAAAGTGGTCGATTAAAACTGCCCACGATGCCTCAAAGTCAGCCTTACGACGATGTCTATGGGAAATCTTCACAAAAGCAAAGGCAAAAGCGTTTCCAATGTTTTGCATTGCATTACGCTGCAAGTGCCATAGACAAAGACGGTGGGTAGAGTCGAGGAACTTTGTTTCGATTGCTTTTGCCATTGCTTTATCCCCATCGGTTATGACAGTTGTTGGTTTTTGGTCGTCCATGGCTAAGAGAAATTGTGTCAAGAGCTAGTTGTATGATTCAATTGTCTCGTCTGACAACAAAGCGCAACCAAACACAACTGTCTGCCGATGGTTGTTGACCCCCACCAAAATGACAAATGACATATCATATGCATTGACCTTGTACGTTGTGTCAAATCCCATGGTGTCGTGAAATGCTGCGTAGTCCATCCGAGATTTGGAGTCGCGCCAACATATACACTGTAACCAATTTTTTTCATCTACCTCGTGGTGCAAGTACATAATGGGATCCATGCTCTTCTTAGCATTCATGTAACCAAGGAGACCCTCTGCATCTCCATCTAATGGCATGTGTCGTCTGTCATGAATAATTAGATTGTACAAGTCCTTTGGCACGTAACCCAAATGTTCCAACCCAACTTGTCTCCGCAGGTAACGTCTAATAGACGATATTTTCATTCCACACTTGTACATCTGAATCACTTGTTCCTTAATTTCTTCGGGAATTGATCTATGTGATCTTAGCCAATGGACCAAATGAGGGGGAACACGGGGGTGAGAGTGCTCGTTATGAAACTTGCTAACAAATCACTTGCCCGTCGATTCATCTACCTTTAGTGCACACATTGCTTTGCATTGACATCTTGTAACTGACATGTCTTTCGGTTTCCTGTCACTTCCTTGAAGATCAGATTTTCTAGTTCCCTCATTTGAGCACACCATTACTCGTCCAATGGTGTACCCGGTTATCCTGCTTTGAGTGGCATAGCTTAGTCTCCTACTATAGCCTATCGCCTTTGCGTAACTGTTATACCACTCCTCTTATTCGTCTAAAGATTCAAACTTCATTTGAAATATTTGAGCGGGAGTCGGGGGCATTATGGCAGTCCCATAATCTGTAGTGAGATCATCTTCACTCTCATCGTCTGAACCAATTGGTTGTGTGGCATTCGGCTATCTTTGTTCCCCCATGTCCCCATTTATGGACTCAGATTGCGCATGCGAACTCGATTCATCCCCGTGGTTCGCCGACGACATTCCTTCACTATCCTATTTATTGGTAAAGAAAACGTAATCAACTATTAGCATTGCAAAATATGACAAATAAGAAGCTTTATGTAACTTAGTTTGACACATATTTGGGAGAAAGTAGAATTGAAGTAAGCAACGAGGCATGCCTTGTTGCTTGCCTAAATGCTTCAATAGTCGACAATTATATGTATGGTCCACCATCATAGGGAGAATATAGTATACAACCAGGCATAGTTCAGGTCCAAGTACACCACTTTTATTTTGGTGCACCATTTAAAGAACAATGCATGCGTTGATGCTTGCCTATAGGGTTAATTTATCTCAAACATAAACATGGGGACCACCATAAATGGGAGAAAGTTGAATTGAAGCAAGCAACTAGGCGTGCCTTGTTACTTGCCTAAATGCTTCAATAGTCGACAATTATATGTATGGTCCACCATAATAGAGAGAATACAGTATACAACCAGGCATGATTGAGGTCCTAATAGACCACTAATATATTGTGTATTATTTGAAGAATGATACATGCCTTGATCTCTCCCTACATGTTCAATATGGGGGCCAAATTGGAGAATGTAGAATTAAGCAAGCAACGAGGCCTGCCTTGTTGCTTGCCTACATGCTACAATTTTCGACAAGCTTAAAAATGGTCCACCATATTAGGGAGATTATAGTATCCAACCAAGCTTTGTTGAGGTACTAGTACTCTAGTAGACCACTAAATTTATTTGTTACTATTTAAGGAAAGGTGGACGCCATGATAAGTACTACTTACACAACAAAATTGGGAGAAAGTAGAATTGAAGCAAGCAACGAGGCATGCCTTGTTGCTTGCCTACATGTTTCTATAGGCGACAATGCAACCAACAAGGGAGAATATAGTATTCAATCAACCCACGGCTTTGATGCTAGGCTACATCCTTACAACAACCGATAATTATATATATGATCCATTGTAAATTGAGAATGTATAAATCAAGCAACCATAATGCTTAAGTAATGGCCACTTTGCAAAAAATATAAAAACTAATATGATTGGCATGAAATTGCGTACCTTTGCAAATGATGCCGTTACATATGATTGTGTGAGGGGGAATATAATGCGTCAATGGACAATGGGAACCCTACAAAATATGTTTTTGATGATATTGTGGATGAGATAATGTGAAAAAAGTGGAGGCTCTTCAAAATGAATTGAAGTTCTTTGAACTCAGCTTATATTAAGTTGATAAGGTATCATTTATGATGTGTCCTTTCTTACAACAACCAAAATTAATGGAGACTCATTTCCAATCGTTCCGTAATTAAAAATACATTGGTCGACCTTTATTTGGTGGTAGTGGACCATAGAGTACAAATAAAAATTGATGTATTTGTAACAAGTCAAATGACCTACCAGTTTTTTTCTCTCTCGAAATAGAAATCAAAATTTCGAATTACAATGTCAAAAAGGATTTCCTTCCTTCCTCTAACCATGAGAAGCTTATAATTGATAAATCCAAAATATATGACAAACTCTCTCCCTACAAGTCATATTTTTAAAACTCTCTGTTTTATTTCCAAAATGAATGGGGAATGAAAGCAATGTTATGGGAAGGATGCATCTAGTTCACGTGTTCGTGGTACCGCCAAAGGGGAAGAGGCGCACATTGCAACAAAAGTGATGAAGGTTGAATCGAAAAGGAGGAAGTCCAAAACTAAGACACCCAACATCAAGGTACGAAAACGAGTTGTCCTACCTAGCTACACAATTGATTTGAATTATGTTCGTAAATCAAATTTCCTGTTTTATAGTTTATTTGAAAGAGCTAATTCAAGTTTGATGTTGAACTGTGATAGCATGACATACCCGGCAATTGTGAGAAATTGTTTATGACAATTTGAGAAAGAAAACAGAGATGACGGACGATGGGATTGAATTTGGGGTTGTGGATGGACTAGGTAGTCCTATTTATGTGGCGGATGTTTTTGGTAAAACAATAGAAATTTCTGAAGAACTTTTAGGCGAACATTTGGATCTATCAACAGAGGGGTTAAGGCTGACAAAAGAATTATCTGAATTAACCCTTGAATATTTTTTTTTGATTATTGAAGATCTATTTGGGAGAAAGCATGGCCCTTCTTTGAAGCTACATAGTAATGATTTGATAGGGGAGTTAAAAATCCTTCACAATGTCCTGTGTCACACCGCGACACCACGAGGGGGCAGGTTGGGTATACTAGACGATTGTCAATTGGTTGTCATGCATTCTTTGATGCACGATGATATTGATCAATTGGTTAATCTACCAAGCATCATGATGTACTGGATTATTTGTGCATTAGAAAAACAATCTATAGGATTGCCTTATGGGAAGTATTTAACCACCTACCTTGAAAGTTGTGGATTAGATTTATGTAAAGAGTACGCTGGAGATCGCGTTAAGCATTTTGGTGCTTCAAACATCAAGGTCATGAATTTCAAACTAATTGATGATGAATGGATCTGAGTTCCACCAAACTCAAGAGAACCAGAACCGAAAATTAAAGAAGTCCCATGTGTGTCACCCGAGTCTAAGTGGAAGGTTGTCACGGGGATGTTAGACACCATTAGTAGAGAAAACAAATCACCGGCTTCAGCAGATGATGAAACATTTGGAAATTGAAGACGTATACGAAGAAGAAGACAACCAATTCAATGAGGTCTGTGCTGCAGCAATCTTAGACCAATACCCCGATTTAGAAATACTCGGGTGATACTTGGTGCACAACACAGCGTGCAGTTATTAGCTTGTAAACTTCACGTTTCTTACTATGTACTCCAAAAAATCTTATAAATAATACAGACTAGTGGACCTTTTGTTTATCGTTCTTGTTGACGTCATTTTTTCTTCATGATTGATTACTTAGAAGTTGAAGATATCACTGGAAGCTTATCCTAGTTATTTTTGTCAAAAATTTTCTTTTATGGTCGACCACGAAAAAAATCATTTTAAATTTTGTTTTCTAAAAAATTCCATGGCACCTCCTTATAAAGGGTTAAGTGTCATCTTTCATTTAGCTTCTACCAAACACAGCACAACTAGGGTTTGATAATTGCAGCTCCCAAACACCACGAACCTTTGCTCATGACGAATAGATCAGGCGAAAGGTCGAAGAATACGCGGGGCAGCAGAAGCGTAAGTTGCTTAAGTAGTTTTATTACTTTTTAATATGATAATTGGTTCTAATTGTGGCCTATGTTTGAGATAATTAGCGGAGACGAGATTATGGCTTGAACTCCTTCAGTTTCTTCAAGAACTAGAATGCTGCAGGGAAAAGACTACTGGAGCGTCAGGAATGCAGGTGTGGGACTCAATTCGACGTCCTCACATCTATGACGGATGAAAATCCTGCAAGAAGGTTTTGCACATGTCGAGGTGGAGATGTAAGTTCAATTCATTCACTTTTCGAAAGTATATAGTCCACCAATTTGGTAGTCATATGATTATCTTGGTTTTGAAGGATAATGGTTGTGGAGAATGGGATTGGATTGACCCCCCGGTCTGCGAACTTGCCTCCCAGTTCATTCCTTTGATGAGAGATGAGCTGATCCAGATGAACAACGTAAAGTTTGTGAAGGACACTATAACATCAAGCTAAAAGGATCAAATACTGATATGCCAACATGATATCGCTAAACTAAAGGAGGAGAATCACCTACTAAAACTAGAGAAGAGGTCTGCTCAGGAAAAGTTGGCAACTTTGGAACAGGGGAGAGCAACAGGCGTAATTTCAATGGCAAAAGACTGTATATTGGTGGTTATTGTACTTGTAGCTATTTGTTTATTTTCCAAAGTGCTTGGGAAAAATAAATAACGTTTGTATAACATCAGTGTTGTTCTTTGTAAGAGTATATACTTTATCGGTTGGAGTCGGACAAATGTTTGGGCTGTTTTTTGCTAATTTAAAACATGGCCATAAAGGCTGGACTCCAAATCAATTATGCTAATCGGATCTTTTGGAACTAGTGTATTATATTTTACAAAGTATATTTGAACAATATTTCTTTTTTAGTCGACATTTCTAAAGATTAGTACAACAATGGCAATGAAAATTTGGTGAGCAACCACGATTTTATTTTATATTTTTTGGAAGGAAAAATATAGTGGTTGTTTATATTACACAGTTAAATTACTTATTTTCATGTTATATTCATATATAATTGAAATTACAATTATTACTACTTCATAAATTAGAGTGCACCAATCAGAGTAAACTGAAATAGACAGTGTAAGGATTAGTGACACCCATATTTGTAGTTCTACACAAAATAGCATGTACTCCAAACCACCAACAATTTCATGTGTCATTTTTCTTTTATCCGTCAAATATAACTTTATAAGTCCACCTTTAATACTATTAATCCAGTAAGTGAATGTCAAAATAATTTGAGTAGTTTTAATTTTATTTGTCAACTACTTGAGATTTTTATCGAAAATAATTTACTTTTATATACTAATTAATATATTAGTATTGGCCGGTTCATGTGGTCGACTATTATTCAGCCTCGTACCGAAAATATCTATTGTTGTCTTATCCACCCATTGTCAAAAATTGCAGTAAAAAAATAAAGACACTATAGGTCTATAGATATCTCCGCCCTCCCTTATTTCTCTCTCTAAAACCACCGCCCACCATCATCATTCAACACTCCTACAACAATGGCTAGAACTAAAGTCTGCGCAAAAGTGGTTATGAGTAGAAATCCAACAACTCCTCCGCTTATATCACCCGAGAAGTCTCCCAATTTTACTGAACAACCACCAAAGATCTCCAATTCAGACCAACTCCCCCCTAGTTCATCGCCTTTACCCACCACTTCTAAACCCACATGTGAAACCCTAGCTGACCTACCAACTAATTCGAGCACTCTAAACAGATCCCCTATCACCAGAGCCACATGGAAGGCTACTATGTGTAAGCTAGGGATCACTGGTGTTGCCAACATCGAAACAGGGGACATGGAGAACGGGAAGGCCATTGACAAGGGCAAGGGCATTGACAACGGCAAGGCGTTGTTGAAGGATAAGGGCAAGGCAGCAATGGGAGAAGTGAAAAGGAAAGAAACATGGGTAAAAATCATGGATTGCAAGCGGAAAAAGTTGAAGGACAACGGGTCGGATGAAGAAGAAGACACAGAAGAAGAGGGTGACCCAGTTCGTTATCCTTATGATACCACATCAAGCTCTTCTGATTGTGAGGTCATTGATTAAGAGATTCTTCGTCAACAATATGGACCAGTGGACAAATGGCTTTTTTCAGATTTATTCCACTTCGTGAGGTACATCCATTACTTTGCTAAACGTTCAGTTTTACCTCAATTCTCATTTGATATGGAGTATTTGAACAAACAGAAACTCTTGTTTACTGATTTGTTTGAAAAAGCTGGTTGGCTTCTTATGTTTGCGACAATTGATCAATTCATGGATCAAGAGATGTTCAAAATGTTTTTTGCTAGTTTGCACAAAAAAAAAGTGTTGAAGAATAAACGTCGTCTTTGTGTGAGGGATGAATTAGGTTGTAAGGTGTACTCTGGTTATTTTATGGGGAAACAAGTTGATGTATCAAGGGCTAGCTTGGGAAAGGTCTTACGTTTGAAAACTAATGGTGATGATTTAGATAAGCTAGTGAAGAGTATGACTGTGGAGAAAAGGGAAATAATAATAAAAATTCTTGTTTACTGAAGGATATGATGGATACCATATTAATGCTAATGACTTGCCTGGGGATTTGAGGGTACTCCACTATGTTCTCAGCCGGACTGTCGCACCTAGGGGGGTAGCTTCAATGCAATGGATGATAAAATGTTGTTGGTGATGGATTTGTTGGTTAGTGGTCGGTTTAACCTGTCTTTGCCTAGTATAATGATACACATGATCAAGAATGCAATTAAAGGCACAAAACCAGGCCTTCCATACAAAAGATTGTTCACCCTCTTCTTTTTAGAGCAAGATATCAATGTGGATTTGGAGAGAGAACGTGGTAAGCCTCAGATGTTTGACGTTGGAACACTTTCTAGGATGAAATATGTGAAGGTAGATGGCAAGCTCGTAAGAAACCGTCACAAGAAGGGTTGTTGTATCCCTTCCACATATGGTTTGCCTAAGGATGGTGTACATGCGAAGCTGAGTGAGATGTTTATGGAGCTTGGCTTCATGAAAGGTACTAGTTGTGGTGCTGAGGGAGTTGTCTTTAGGTCCACGAATAAGATGGACATGATAAAGGAGAGCACCGCTCATTTAGAAAGGTGTTGCTTAAGAAACTTTGTCGAGACCCGGGCTGTGGTGGAGCAGGTGAAAGACGTGGAGACTAACCAAGACAAACTTGCGCGTGAGTGTAAGTATTTGGCTGATTCAAATCAGTGGATTGTCTCCTATCTTGAGCAACTTGCTTCTCAGTATGACCTCGTATTGCCTCGACCTCCTACGCGCAACTGATGGGCTGTAGACGACGAGCCGTGTAATCAGATGTCTTAACCCCGGGTATGACTGGGTATGATTAATGTAATAAGTTTTAAAGAATTCTATGGAACGTTGCTTTGTTTGGTGCCGGGTATGCCCGGTGATTGTGGTTGTAACAAATTTTTAAACTCCACCTGCTACTCTTAGTTCCCTCCTCGCTCCTCCTATTCTATGGTACTATTATGTTTGTAATGAAGTTGTTGTTGTTGTTGTTGTTGACCCACAACTATTATGGTTTTATTTGATTCACATGAATAAATGGCATATTTGGTGTACCACTTGTTGTAATGTTTGTGACGCAATGGTACACCAATGTTGTTAATGGTTGATGATTTTTTTCCCACCTGGGAGGGGAAGCTTCAAATTTTGCCTTTCAAATTAATGGCCACGACTTGGAAGGTTTAACTTCATATGCATGTTAATGGTGGACCAATTGAACATTATTGTGTACTATTGGGTATACTTTGTTTAGGGATGGCTGGTTCTTAACCCGACCCGACCCGAATGATAAGTGTCAAAAGCTAGACCTAAGGGTATTACTCAAAACCTGCCTCCAAAATCACAACATGCTCCCTAAACAACAACAAATCAGCCAAACACTCTTCCTTCCCTCCTCTCCCACACAAACCACCTCTCTCAGAAGCTTTTTTTTTCGCCTACAATGGAGGAAAACAACAGAGAATCACGCTCTATTATATTTGCATCTTCAGTTTTTAAGGAGATCTTTCCTAATATCCTTCCTGAGTGGGTCAAGAATCCACTTTTCCCCATCATAAATTGAAGACAACCTTCGAGAATCATCAACTACTCTCAAACTATAACCCACCATCACCTGGCACCCCGGAGGTGGTGACCAACCACACTTGCTATTGTGTCCCCACTGAGGAAGGGATATACAAACCAGTGAGGGCTTCAACCCTTCGTCACCTCATCCTACATCCGAATTTCGCAGAGGGAAAAATGAGAAATCTGCAAACGATGAATGCTGAAGGAAGGCTGGTGGCTGGCCATCTTTTTTCTTTGACGGATGTCTCCCATTTGCCGTGGAGGACCCTAGAAGGAAGAATCCAAGCCCTTGAGTCCTTAACAGACCACCCAAGGTGGCCCATTCTTCCTGCTGATTGTGAAGTGTTGGTCGACCATCCCATGGAGCTGCCGAAACGTTTGTGGGATGTATTTTGACAAGCGTAGATACTAAGGGCACTCATGCGGCTTAATCGAACGCTGTCTATGTCTACCAGCTTCGAAATGAGGTCAAAAAGGTTGAGTTTGAGATGAAGCAAAGTAATTGGTTTCACCCTAACCAATTTAGGAACTACCACTCGGATTTTAAGACTATGCCCCAATACTGGAGGGTTTTGCCTCAGAACATTATCATTGATTGCTTCGACGAGGGACACATGGCTGCACACCCCAACCTGCACCGTGTACCCAACCTTGATGGTACTAACAGAATGATGGTTTGGAATGCAAGAGGTATAGCCCGACCCTCCTTTCTCTCTAATTTTCTCTACTTATGTCAATTGCATCGGCCTAACCTGTTTTTGGTTACCGAGACCCGAGTCGGACCCTCAAACACTGAGAATATAGTGAGAGGTTTGCCATTTCAACATTCGTTGGCCTTGGAACCGGATGGGTTAGCAGGGGGGATGTTGCTGTTGTGGACGGACAACATTGATGTGCAAGTAATCAAGAAGGGCAAATTCATGATCCATGCCATTGTTATGAGGAAGCTGGAAGTTTAACTTCAACGTCCTTACAATGCTTGCTGTCCGGCACTCAACTAATGATGTGCCTCTGCCGATAAGTTTTTAATGCTTTGTTCCGCCTTGACATTTGGGTTTATGTGTTTATGGATTTGTTAACTTTAATGCTGGATTTGTTAACTTTAAATTTAATGCTTTGTCAACCAACTTTCTTCCCACATTTTGGTTTATGTATGAGGTTTATGCATGGTTATATTTCGGTTTATGTATTAGGTTTACTTAACTGCATTTAAATCTCCTATTTTTAATCTTTTCCATCTTACTCCTCTCTTTCGCGCACATACTCAATTTATCATAGTGTTTACAACATATTTTCCTTTCTTGCAACAAGTATTGGTCCACTAGTTTGTTTCCAACCATTGCTACCTTTTCAGGCTTTGGTCCAATAACATATTTCCAAACAACTAATTTACTCCTATATCCACCTATTCTCGACCAACTATAGATCTTGATAAGTCATTTCAAGTCAGCTTTACCTTGACAATTTTCGATATTGTCCTCCTACTTAGTCAACCACTTCTTCTTTTAGTGGGTGTCCATAGGAGCAGGGCAACTAATTGTCGCTTTGGTATTGGCAAGGTCACTTGGCTTTACATTTCAATTAAACTATATTAAAGTATTTGGTGCACTACTATGTATGAATGGTCTACTGATCTTCGCTTTGGTGGACTACTATGAATTTGTTGGTGTACTTAACTTTTCATTTGGTACACTATTATGTATGAATGGTCTACGTAAATTAACTTGAACAATATTGTTTTTATTTGGTCCCTAAATTACACATCACCTACAAAGTTTACTGCACAAAGACCTTATCGCATGGTACAATAAAAAAAGAGCAAGTACTTTACAATATGGTATTCAAATAAACATTATCCTCTATTTAAACCGTTTCTCACGAGGAACCTCGGACTCGTCTTCGATCACTTCGCCATGAACTGTTGTTGTCTCAATTGTGTCTAGCATTAGGTTGTTGTCTGACATCAACACTTTCATCAATAAACGAAACCGTATTTCAACACCATCCTAAAATACAATGAACTCATTTAAGGAATAGAATAATACTATAAAATACAAGAAACTCAATTAAGAAATACAATCAACAAGTCCCCAGTTTTCTTAGAAGTTGTTACCTTAAAGTCCCGGTTGGTTAGCTTAGTCAAGTCCCCTCTGTCAGTCATGAATTTCATTGTGTATATCCACAATCATTCCTGCATTGCATGTAATATTAATTCCCAATTGCGTTTCAACTTAGTCTGATTTAACAATAATATAAGAGTAGACGTACCCGTTGGGTTGGGTTGTGTTGCAACCTTTGAATTCTCAAATTCAAAGGTGTCAATATTCTCCCCAAGTGGAAATATTCCTCGACCACAAAAATAATCAACAAGAACTCAACCTGTACTCAACCCATAATATGCCAATTCAAAAGTCTAAACTTCATTTTTTTTTTCCAAGCTAAAAAAAACACTAAACTTAAAGGGAGAACAAAAGGCAAAAATAATGGGATTAACAAAATGCACAAACGTCGACTAAACTGAACCTTTTAACACTTACCAGTTTTTTTACCTTAATATACCGTTTGCCTCAAGCCAAAGAATCCAGATTATACACTTTTCTATCAACTAAGTCGATAATGCACAAAGTCCAGTGGTCGTCGATACAAAATGGAAGGAAAATCTGCAATAACAAACTCATTCACTTATTATCATTTTCAATACTATCGTGCTAATTACCTTTTACTAAATTACAATTTACCTTTTCTGCTTTTTCTCTTGAGTTCCGGGGTATGAAATACGCTGTGATGAATGTATCCATTGTGTGCTTCAATTCTTCCGGACTTGGACGGGGATCTGGCATCAAAATACCATTCTGCAAAATAAAACACCTATTACATAAGTTTATTTTTTCTATTTTTTGGCTTTTCTTAAATTCAGAAACACGTCTTCACTTACAGCAACCATACTCGGCAGAAATATTTCCTTCCCGCCATCCGACTGCCCCTCATCACTCAACATAGCAACAACAGCGTCCATTGCCTAAAACGACAACATAAGTGTAGTGTACAGCATGTGTACCCGCCTATATTTAACAATGCGCATGCAATAACCTAATTCCAAAGTCATATTAACTTACCCCGGTACCTATCCATCTGTCCGGGTAGAAGTGTCTGAAATCGAGACAGCTCATTTTCCGCCTGTACAAACGGGTGTGTGCGAAAAGAACTTCACTGCAAGATAACAACGTTAATTAGTTAAGCTTCCAAAATTTTTTAAATATTATCTTTTTTTAGTAATTAATAAATTTTTAAAACATCTCTTCTTCAAGCTAACCTGTCACAATAGTCAACTTTGTTGAACACAAACTGCATCAATTTTATCTCCCTGGTTGTGAAATTGCATCTCCCCACCACCTTCTCAAGTGCTTTGTAAGGGGTAACCAAGTCATTTAATCTTGTAACGTTCTGCGGAGGTTTGATATTCAATAACGGCGTATATTTAAAGCCACCAACTAAAGTCACATCAGAATCCATAGCGCCCAAGTCTACCACCACATCAAGGCTCTCTTCTGGTTGTACTTCACCAACAGCTTCCTCTGGGCCACTGTTTTTTTCACTCGGCTTTGCCTTCCCACTCATTAACTCCTCTATTTCAGCAAGAGCAACTTCTCCATCAAAATTGTCTTCCTTAGTTTTCTTTTTCTTCGGTGACTTCCTTGGCAGCCTTCGAGCAATGGTGTAAGGGCTTCCTTGTTGGCTCCCGACTTTGCGCTTCTGCGGTGTCACCCTATAAGGACTCTTCATAGGGGGAGCGTCCTTGAGGGTGTGCACTCCAGGAGGGAATTGCTTATCAACCTTCTTCTCCAACTGTTGAAGAACCTTCTCACTTAGTAAGTTGTCTGGCAACTTAAAACCATTCGGGGACGGAGAATTGTATTCCTCCTCACGAAGGGTATCGTCTACGAATTTTCCAGCAAAGCTCAATGCTTTTGCAACCGAGCCACCAGCTTCCTCTTCCCTACGGCTCCCCTCACTATGACCCTTTCCCCCACTCTTCTTTTCTGCCCCCGACTTCTCTTTTCTGTTTACTTCACCTGATATGCTCAACAATTGACTATGCCTTTCTGTAGACACCCTAATCGGTTCTCATACCATGACACCGCAACGCCCGATGATGATGGTAATGGATTAACATGGACGTAAGTAGAAAAGGACATTGCTCGGAAATCTAGACCAAATTCCTTGAAACCTCAGTCTTTGGATAACCCTTGTTATAAGGATTCCAACGCCTTTGACCTTGCCTCAATCAGGTTCCCATCAAAAGATATCGCGTCTCGAAGATTTGGGCCAAAACCGCTCAATCCCGGCTCCCTGGGCCAGCTCAAGGGCAATTTCGTAATTTACAGAGCACCAAAAAGTCAAAACCCTAGTCACGCGCGCGCCGTCAGGTCCAACGACTGACGCGACCTGTCCGGCGGCCAGCGCGTGACAGCGGGGGCCATTAGGCCAGCCGCTGGCCCCAGCGGCCAGCCGCTGAGTTTCAGCGGCCACCCACTGAGCCCCAGCGGCCACCGCGGGCCCCAGCTGCCCTCCGTGTGGCCGCTGAACCCAATTTTGGACTGGGCCGAGTTTTGGCGTCGGGCTTCCATCCCTAGGCCCTTAAATCCGTCCCCCAACTCTATAAATACTCCCTTTCACCCTCTTCTGCGGGAGGTCAGTCAGTTCATAATTTTGAGAGCATTGAGAGCAAATATTTCCCCAAATTCAGAAATCTGAAGATTCAAGCAAGCAATACACCTAGCCTAGCACCCAAGATCGAAGAGCAATCCCAATTCTACTAGTCCCGTTCGAATAGAACGTCCAGGTTAACCATCCTGAGGGCCTAACTCTTCATTAAATCTCTTGCTTTATTGTTTATTAATCATGTTTTATTTAGCTTTTGATTATGGTTGAATAAATTTGCATGCTTTTGATTTTATATATAATTATGCATGGTTAGTTAATATAAAGTTTATGTCTTTTTATTAGTTTATGCAAGTTTGCATCTTTTTCATAGTTTTTGCATGCATATAGTAACCTCCTAGATTTATTTTAGCATAAAGTTAGCACCTTTATAATATTATTAGTATTCTTTTGAAGATACTAACAGTTTTATTTATGTGCATACGTAATATATGGCGCGTTTAGCAAAGTTGGTAGGTTGGAGCGTTAATTTAATGCTTTATTTCATGTTTATGCCTGTTAATAGTATGCATGTAAATTGATATAAAACGTGCAAAGCGACAACGTAGGTAATTTGGTTGATCTTAACCCGCCTAGTTAATTTAGGATCATTGGACGACCGGATTTGTATGGAATCATATAGCATAAATAAATACTTGACATGGATAAGCTTAGTAGAGGTCGTTAATGCGGGCGATTTAGATGAGATTTGTTTTATCTATTTGGTACCTACATCCCCGAACTCAATACTTAGTCCCCATGGGCATGAGTCAATTCCCAATAGGAATTGGGGTGCACTTTTGATGGCTTCCAATTGTTTCCTTAAAAATTGGTGGCGGCTTCTTCTTTGCAAATTATTGTTCTTTATAATTAATTTGAATCGCATGTGACACATATTTAAGAACCATTAATTCCAACTAAACATTTCAATTACGCCGAAAAGGCGAGGGTTCTTAGACTTTCCTGGTTTGACTCTTCCATCGATTTCTGCCGCTTCACAATATCGCAAACTCACGACACATACTCGCAATCTCCAAGTCCTGTCGTTCTTGGGCTTCCCTTAAATACGCCAGCTCTTGCAACACGGTAGAAAGATCAACTCTAGGTGGCTGCTCACATACAGTCTTCGTTTTCAGTTTGACCGACAGCTGTTTTACCGTCGAAACAACCTTCTCCTCTATCCAGAGCCCCCAAAGATGGCCTTTGGTGCCTATCACCTGTTCACTGTCCTTTGCATCTCCCATGTGCATCAGGAAAAATAGCTACACCAAAATATTCATTTACTCACATTTATTAATCAGTTAAATATATCAATGACATTATTTATTAAATAAAAGTCTTACCATTAAAATATGCGTGCAGCCGTCAACATTCTTGCGCTCTCCGCTCTTGTATTTTTCTATTCCGCTTCTCAGACAACGCAATAGATAATTTGCCCAATTCATATTTGGGCCACGGCCTAAATCTTTCACTACGTGTAACGTGGATTGCTTTTGGGTCGTTAGTGTGCTAGGACACAAATAACCCGTCAACACATACAGTACCACCATTGTTTTGAATATCTCCAACTCCTTCTCTTCGTCAATCGGCATCCCCATTAGTGCCTCCTCAAACGCAGCCTTCGTCATCTCACCATAATGTTGCTTAAAGAGGAATATGTCTTCGTAAGGGCCTGAATCGTCTACAACTACTCCTGCATTCTTAAAACTCACCAGTGCTTCCACTTCCTTCGCAGTAATAGGCCACCACCGTCCATTCATCTCAACCATGTGGGAGGTTGTATCGTAATGGTCCACCATCCAGTTCACAACACTCCTTCGTAAATGGTGGGAAGGCATCCCTATAAGTGAACCAAACCCTAGCTGCCTCACAATCTCTATTTTCTCACCGGGCAACTCAAACAACAACTTCACAACACCGTGAGGGTCACACCGAACATTTTCCTTCCGCCCGCCTTTTTGCTCCTTGTACTCCTTTGACATCTTCTTCTGCTCAGCCACATGCTTCGACTTCACCTCCAAAGTAGCTCCTCGCCAAGCCTCTGATATTACATCGTTCTGATTCAACATCAAATATATACTTAGCATTTATTCTATCAATACAATCTCCATCTTCACTTATGATAATTGATATGTACTTGTTTCTTCAATTTTAATCCTTGCAACTTCTCGCTATTGTTTTTCACAAACTCTTTTCTGGAATCCAAACAAACAATAACAGTTACTTCTCAAATGTACAATACTAATTGGTTGAAACATTTTTAATGAAGCCAAGTCCTTACGAGAATAGAAGATACGAAGATTTAGGACGCTTGAGAGTTTCAGTGGCCCAATTCTTTTTCTGTTTTGATGCCATCAAACCTACCAAGGTAATAAGAGTTTATTCAAAACGTCATTATTATATACACAGCCAATTTTATGCAACAAAACTTGCTAATAAATACATAAATTATTCAATTCTAAACTTCATAATACTCCACCCAACAACTCTTAAACACTATATTTTATGGGACTTGCTAAAAGGAGGGAGGAAAAGATCTAAATCTAGGGTGTAGTCACTTTAATTAATTTTTTGTTAACATCTTTAAATCATACCAATAGAATTACTGGACCACGAACTACTAATAATGGTCAACTAACTTTTCCATTATGGTCCACCATTTCGTAATTTCAATTATCTATTTCATATATATCACAACTTATTGCACCATCTTTACCTTTACTCGACTATCTTGTGTCCCCGATTTCAACTTTCACAAATACTATAAACAATAACTACTCTGTTTAATTCTAAATTTAGTTCTTTTTTCGACTTTATTGTCGACCACAATACTATTTCCCGACTCTTTATCTGTCTCTCTT
This sequence comes from Tetragonia tetragonoides, assembly GCA_038025085.1. Classification (NCBI taxonomy): domain Eukaryota; kingdom Viridiplantae; phylum Streptophyta; class Magnoliopsida; order Caryophyllales; family Aizoaceae; genus Tetragonia; species Tetragonia tetragonoides. The sequence continues at coordinate 9,942,394 of CM076148.1, read as the reverse complement.
TTTCATTCATCCAAATTAACCTACTCCATCTACCCCCAAATATCTAGGTTTTCAACTTTTCCTTACTTCATTCTACCATCGATAAATTCAATAATCTATTTCAATTTTGTCCCACCTCAATCACAATTTTTTAATTCCAACTTAACAAAACAAACTATTTTTCAGATTGTATCGTCGACCATAATACTAATTGGCCCCTCTATCTCTCTCTTTTTCATTAATCAACATTTATCTACTCCATCTACTCACTAATTTTAAGTTTTTCAACTATTTCACACTCCATTCCACCGTCGATAAAATAATTATCAAAATAATAATCAATCAATTTAGTCCCAACAAAATCACAAATTTACAGTTCCAACTACAAATAATAAGCCAACTATTTTACGACATCTAATTTAACCTACTCCATCTAACCCCAAATTTATAGATTTTCAACTATTTCACACTCCATTCTACCTTTGATAAAATCTAAATCTATTTCAATTTATTCCCACCAATATCACAAATTGCGGTTCCAACTTATAACAACCAAACTAATTTCAACAATTTCACACATGCATGTCAAAATTGAAGATGAAAGACAATATCTATAGCATAATTGTAGAGTTTCAGAACGTAATTAACCATATTAATTTGTTCTTCGCCCAATTTCCATATCACTAACCTCTTCAATGGTCGCGCTTCAATGGTTGAGTTTGCTTTCGTACTGGGCAAATCAAAATGCTTCCACAATGAAGGAAATCTACGCTTTTTCATCTTCACAGAGCCTCGATAATGGAGGATTTTTAGAAGTTCCTAATTTACAGAGGAACAAGATAGAGAGAGAGAAGAGGGGAAGACGGTGGGTGTGGGTTTCTTTTTTTTTTTTAAATGCAACCAACGGTTCTTTAAATGAGTTATTGCTTTGCCAAAGAAAATTAAATGAAAAAAAAACAACAACAAATGCCCCAACCAGTTACAAGTTACAACCAATGAACGGCTGTGATTCGTTGAGTTAATCTAACGGCTGTTATTTTATTTTGTACCCGCACTACACCGTGCGGCACAACATATGAGAAGCGCTCGTCCTCCATTTATTCAATTTCATGTTGTTCTGTTTTGTTTGGTTTCTAATAGAGAAATATAGATATGTAAATATTTATTTAGGAAACGGTATCTGTTTTGGACACTGTAAACTCTATATATATAATATGCCAGGGCTCCCAGTCTGGTTGAGCCATTCACTTCAATAATCTCTCATATGGTATCAGAGCAGAGATTCTGAGCCTCTCTGTTAAAAACCCTACAATTTTTTTTTATGAAAAAAAAAGAAAAGAAAAGAAAATCCCAAATTCCCTTTCTTTTCTATCGTGAACCATGTCAACTCCAATTCCAAATTCATCAAACTCGGTTTCATCGCCTCACCTACCCAACCTCTTCACCGCCTGTCACCGATCCCACAACACCACCACCCACCTCTACTCCGATCGCCTCCAGCCATGCAATCTCCTCCTCGCACCAGATCGGCTCCACTCCGATGTCGGTGACCTCACCAATCCCGTTCTCCCTTGAACGATTGTCCCTATCTTCGTCCGTGGTCACGAACAATTCCGCTCCATAGGGTTTTCTCTTTCCTCCTCCACCGACCTTCGGCCTGACTCAGCCACCGGCGACCACCACCGTGTCATGGGCCCTGTCTCAGCCCAGCATACCCCAACAGTTCTATTATCCCCGATCGACTGTGAGTGGGTCTTCTCCTTTGTCTCTTGCTCACGGGCTGCAAACCTTGATTTGGGCCCGCCTGGCCCAACGGTATCAGTTTTGACCCTGTGTCAGGTAAGGTATTTGTGAGTCGTCATGTTCGTTTTCATGAGTCTAAATTTCCTTACCCAGACCTTGCTCTCTGTGCTCCTCTATCTACTAGGTCCGTAGATATTGACCCCATGGCTCTTGCGTCCTTTTGGTCATCTCCAGTCACGATTGAGTCTTTGCACGGTGCTTCGACTCCTTCCACGGCTGCCACTGTGCAACCGTCATCTTCTCAGAGTACGGGGGTTGACTCTCAACTTGAGTCTCCTTCCCCCATCGTCACCCCTACGTCTTCGCCGTCCTTGCCTGTCTCTTCGACGGTCATCTCCTCACCTGACCCTTGCTCTCCTTTGAGGTCAATGTCTTGTAGTGTTCCCATGTTGTCTAGTCCTATGTCTGTTCCCGTGCCCTCTCCTGTGAGTCAGTCTAGCCTCCCTTCCCCGATTCCAATCGTGTCTAGTCCTATGTCTGTTCCCGTGTCCTCCCCCTCTTCGCTGTCATTTGTCGCTGTCACTGACCCCTTGTCCATGACTACAGTAACCTCTGTCGCTGACCCCTTGTCCACGACTACGGCGACCTTTGTCTCTGACCCCTCGTCCGCGACCTCTGTGCCTAATTTTGTGAGTTCCACGTCTCTTCCTATTGTCCCCTCGTCTTGTCCACCTCGTGTGATTTCTACTTAAGGGACGTATATGCACACTCGTTCTAAATCTGGCATTGTCAAACCTTGTGTCTTGATGTCTCTAAGTTCTGTGCATAAAATTGTGGAGGCACGTAATTTTAAAGAGGCTATAACAGATGACCGATGAAAACAGGCTATGGCAGAGGAATTTAATGCGTTTCTTACCACTAACACTTGGGACTCTATACCTTTCGACAAGACAAAGAATTTGGTTCGGTGTAAGTGGGTTTATAAAACAAAATATAATTTTGATGGGACTGTTGAAAGATTGAAAGCTCGTTTGGTTGCCTGTGGAAACGGTAAAAAATCTGGCACTGACTTCCATGAGACATTTAGCCCCGTTGTTAAACCTGCTACTATTAGAATTGTCTTTTCTCTTGCGTTGACATGTGGTTGGACTATCCGTCAATTAGATGTCAAAAATGCTTTTCTTCATGGGTTTTTGCAAAAGGAAGTGTATATGACCCAACTTCCTGGGTTTGTTCATCCCCAATTCCCTGGTCATGTGTGTCGCCTCAAGAAGTCGATATATGGTCTAAAATAGGCTCCCAAGGCCTGGTTTCAGCGGTTTAGTAGTTTTCTTCTGTCTCATGGATTTATTTGCAGTGTTTTTGATTCCTCCATGTTTATCTGTCGATCGGGTCCTTCTGTTATTATTTTGCTCCTGTATGTCGATGATATTATTCTTACAGGTAGTAGTGATCCTACTCTGGTTCACAATCTCATTGAGTTACTATCCACCACTTTTGCCATGAAGGATCTTGGGGACCTTCATTATTTCCTTGGTATTCAGGTGGTACGCACTCCCTTAGGTATTTCCCTTATCCAACATAAATATGTCCAGGACTTGTTAGCCATGTTTCAATTACACATTGTTAAGCCCGTGCGCACCCCATTAATATCCCGTACTGCATTATTTCTTGAAGATGGTGAGTTACTTGTTGATCCATCTACTTATAGGAGTATGGTAGGTGCTTTGCAATATGTGACTATGACGAGGCCTGATATTGCTTATGATGTCAATTTGGTTTGTCAATTTATGCATGCTTCTCGTACTACTCATCTTCGTGCTGTGCATCGTATTTTCCGACACTTACAGGGTACTAGTGATCATGGCTTGCTTTTCCGTAAGTTAGCTTCTCCAAGTATTGTGGTGGCATTTTCCGATGCAGATTGGGCAGGATGTTCCGATAGTTCTCGTTCCACCACTGGGTATGCCGTTTTTCTTGGTGGGAACCTTGTCTCCTGGCGTAGTAAGAAACAACCTACAATGTCCAAATCCTCTACTGAAGCCGAATATCGGGCTATTGCATATGATGTTGCTGATACTACTTGGGTTCATCAGCTTCTTGCTGAGCTTGGTCTTGTTCTACGTCAACCGATTTGTCTCATGTGTGATAACATTAGTGCTACATACTTAACAGCGAACCCTATGCTCCATGATCGTTCCAAGCATGTGAAGGTTGATTATCATTTTGTTTGTGAGCGTGTCGCTCATGGGGACCTTGTCGTTCGCTATGTTCCTACACGGTTTCAGCTTGCCGACATTTTGACCAAGGCCCTTCCATCCCAACAGTTCCTTTTTCTTAAGTCCAATCTGTCTGTGCATCCCCCCGATCAGCTGGAGGGAGCGTAATAGAAGAATATAGATATGTAAATATTTATTTAGGAAACGGTATCTGTTTTGGACTCTGTAAACTCTATATACATATATAATATGTCAGGGCTCCAAGCCTGTTGAGCCATTCACTTCAATAATCTCTCATAGTTTCATTACATTATTACTCCAAATAAAATAAATATTACTGTCACTTCAAATAAAATAATAATATTAGAATAATATTACCACTGTTTGAATTTAGATTCGGTCTTGTATAAATTGTACAGTATTACAATCCAAACTTCAACAACATCCCTTCTTGTTCGAAATTTAAAAAAAAAATTACAACTTTAAAAATAATATGTGGTCACCTAGGAGATTTATTTTTTACTATCGGTGGTAGTCGAAGTGAATCCAGAGTTTTGAATTTGAGATGGCAGGAGGTTTGTACATATTTTCCAAGTTTATACGTAGATGGTAAATGAGAAGTTTCAAGTTTATTTGTTAATGGATATGGCAAGGGATCGGATGTGCATTAGATCAAGACAAATTGTAAGCATTGCACTGTGCATCTTATCGGGGAAGATGGAGAAGGATTTGAGATAATAATTATAAAAGAGTGTGAGGGACAAGACAGTTAGTCAAATATCCAAATAGTGATCATATGAAATAATTAAAATCTATAAACCATAATATAAAGGTAATTTGTTAAACAACATATATCCAAGCTAAATTTTTTTCTCCTATTGCCCTGTTAAAATTCCATGAAGTATATACTTTCTACTGATCTGTTTGGATATATCCAAGTTTTTTTTTGTGTGCAAAGATAGGAATTGCATTAAAGATGAATAATTACAGCCTAAAGGCAATGCAACCAAAGGAGCCACCTACTAGGTAGGGTTCCCCTTTTAATTACATCCCTGAATCCAACTATACCATGCATACATTCCTGACCATACATGCTAAAAACCAAAACAAGCTACACAAGACATCAGACTTACATGTTTAAAACAAAACACATCACACACAATTTTGGCCATAAAAACAGAAATTAAATTCTAGTTATCCATATTCTGTCTCTTCTGCTGATCTTTTTCTTCCTGCATCCTTGAATTCTTGCATACACAGCACACTGAATTTGCTGGAAAATAGTATCAGTTGTAAGAACAATCCCCTCAAAACATATCTTATTCCTTGCCTGCCAGGACCAGTAAACCAGTACAGCAAAAGCAGTAGCATAAGTGTTCTTCTGCATTCTTGTAAGATGTTTTCTGCTTATCCAGTTGAGTATGCCTCCAATAGATTCTGAGCTAGACGTACACAACAACCAATCTTTAACTCTGGCCAAGATCACTTTAATTCTAGCACATCTGAAGAATAGATGACTGTGAGACTCAGGTTCAAACCTGCATAGGGGGCAAGTAGTGTCACCATTGAAGAAACCCATTCTCTGCATTCTATCTTTGGTTAACAGTTTTCCCATTTGAGCAAGCCATAAACAAAAGTTGTGCCTAGGCATATTGAGAGAGCCCCAAATGAGATTTGCATGTCTACATTTTGGCATTGCACCTAGTAGGACAGCATATCCACTGGAGGCAGAGTAAATACCATTTTCAGAACCTGTCCATAAGGAGCCATTTCTGTATGCATCAGCAAAACTCCCTTTTATCATGTTCAGCTTAACCCAGTACCAACTACTCCCCCATCATAATCTCTATATATTAGAGGCATTTTCTGACAGCATTGGACGCGTCCACCTAAGCGAATCTTTTTTAAAAATAATAACAGTAATAAATCATAAATAGAAGTTAGGGAAAAGAGAATATTAGAGTTATGGCAATAAATCATTAAAGATAATGAAACATTAAGAGTAGTATAACTTTTATTTTATGCTTAAAAAAATCAAATATCTTATACCAATGAAAAGAACGCGAAACGTAACTTTAAAACAAGACCCATTTTGTCTTATATCTTATGCATTGACATTTTACATGAACATATGGAGCACCAATCAATCATATTCATAACCATAATCATAATAAATAGGAGGCAGTTTTTGACAGTATATGACCTGTCTACCCAAAAAATGAAAATATTCAAGATCACAACTCTTCGCTTTTTTGGCTTGGTCGAGCAAGATTTTGTCAATTGCATGAAGTATTAGAATTTCTTACTTTGGTAGAATATTACAATGTATCTATGAATAATGGAAGATTACGTGAATATTTGACCAATTAAATCAGCAGTTTGGAATTTTTTAACACCACCTTGATCATGATCTAATACTTTTAACTCTTAATGGAGATCTTTAGTTCAATAATATTTAAGAAAGTTAATAATGAGTATTTTATTTTGTCTGCCTTATAGGAAACGTAACTAATAACAATGAGTATCAAGAATGTACCGGCTTTAAACCCAATAAACCGCTGTCACACCCCTATTAGCCAAAGCAATTTTTATCCCCTGTGTTTTCTATTGTAATTACGGACACTTTATTTCTTTTATGGTTTTTTTTTTTAAATATGGATATGGATACTTTTGGGCTTGTGGTGCCTTATGAAATTGTTTGGCTTTGCTTCTAATTAAGGTTCTACACATGAACCAAGTAATATACACTTTCGTGCTGGCTTTGAACAAACAAAATAAATTAGTTCTTTCTATGTTAATCTGAGTACTTCCAACTGACTTCAGGACACGTTTATTGAACCAAATCTTGCGCCCAACTACTGAAAAATGAATAAATTGACCATTACATATCAACTTGATGATTATATTCGACGTGTTCTTTAGAGCTTACATGTCCAATTCCGTTCAGTTCATGGCTGATCTTATATCAGTTTAGTGATTTTCAGTTCAATTCAGGGATGTTCAGTGCTCAGTTCAATTCAGGGGTGCTCAGTTCAGAAACATATTTTTTGTCTCACATGTCAAGTGGTGTCGAATTCAGTTCAATGATGTCAAAGTTTAATTCAGTTGTATTCATTTCATGTTCAGTTCAATTCAATGTAGATGAATCAGCTTTAAAGAATGCAATGCATCCATTTTATCATAAATATTTGATTGTGTTTACATACTTTTGTTAATAATCTAGCTATTACATGTTTCAATTCAGTTCATTGGTGTCAAGTTTAGTTCAGTTATGTTCATTTCATGTTCAATTCAGTTCTTTTCAGATAAATCAGCTTTAAAGAATGCAAAGCACCCATTCTATCATATATATTTGATTGTGTTGACAGACTTTTGTTCTTAATCTAGCCATTACATGTTTTGAGTAAATCGATATGACCCACATGGGCAGAGTCCCTATGTTCCCTTAAACACAAGGTAAGACCCTTTAACATTTAGCTAAACACAAGGTAAGACCCTTCAACATTTAGCTTTGTACTGCGCAATAGCTAACACCAAGGTCATTTTAGTAATTAAGGTGCACTGGTGTCATTAAGTAATTTAATGATTACTATTATAGAAGTTTTTGTAAATTACTACAAGGATTATTTACTAGGAGTTCAAGGATTATTTAGTAGGAGTTCCGTTTCTAATGAAGAGATACATTATCATTGTAAGTGAGAACATGTTAAACTTATACGTCTATCTATATTTATATCTTTGTTAATCTCATTTTTTGGTTTTTAAAAACAAAATTTGCATGATTGTTAGCAAGAATGATGGTGTGTTTTTTAGAGCTTACATGTTCATCAATTAAGGTGTTAATTCAGTGATTTTCAGTTCATTTCAGTGGTGATGAGTTCGGAAACATATTTTTTGTCTCACATATCAAGTTGTGTAAAATTCAATTTAGTGGTGTCCAGTTCAGTGATGTTGAATCCATTCCAGTTCATTTCAGTTTTAGTAAATTCAGCTCTGAAGAACGGACATCGAGACCAATTTTTTGGGACAAAATTTGATAGATGAGTATGGGTGTGTTTTCAGGGATGAATTGAATTAAATTGAACTGAACAAAAATTCCATACCACTGAACTGAAATGAACACTACTGAACTGAATTGAGCACCACCGAACTTAAAACCCCATTTTCTATGTGAGACAAAATGTATGCATGTTTCTGAACTAACACCACTAAACTGAACTGAGCATCACTTAACTTAACTGAAAATTGCTGAATTAGACATGAGATCGTTGCTGAACTAAACTGACCGGGTAAGTTCTGACAAACCTATGTATGTTGTTGATTTATTCACTGCTTTGATTTTCTAACTTTGTGAGAATTATAATGTATCCTTACAAAACAAAAGCATCGCACAATGAACTAAAAAAAAGGAAAGAAAAAATGGCAACACATAAGAAATCATTAAAAGAAAACATGACAAAGAAAAGCAGAGATTGACTTAGGCTCTGTTTGATTCAACTGAATTTCATGTAACTGAACTATATTGAACCTAATGACACTTAGCTGAACTGAACTAAACTAAACTTAATTGCCCTGAACTAAACTTAACTAAACCGAACATAATTATTAAAATTATTATAATCATTATAATAATATTTTATTTTAATAATGAAACTATTATTATAATAATCTGAAGTAAATTGAAATGAACTGAACTTAATGACACTGAAGCGGACTAAACTGAGCTAAACTGAACTAAAGTGCACTAAATTGAACTGAACTGAACTAAACTAAACTTAATTTAAGTAAAATTAAGTTAAATCAAACAGAGGCTTAGATATAGTGGTGCGGCCAAAAACTTCAGGGTATAAGTTCAATTTTCTTAATGTTCCTTATATATCCCTCAAGTATGTCCTAAACCTTAGAATAAAATTTGCACCAAAAAATTAAGTGAGAATAAAATAAAAAGAATATTTTAGGATAATGTAATATTAAATTAAAGTATTTTAACAAAAGGTGTGAGTTGTTAAAACTTCATAAGGTTATATGTAGCTACGCCACTACTGAGAAAAATAATTGTTAAAGATGTATCTATAATAAGTTTTGTCGTCGTGTAAGAAACATATATAAGATCATATCCAAAGTTTACTTCAGCTAAATATTCATGTCTTAATAAATAAGAATAAAACTAATACAAAAAAAAAATTGGACTGAACATTGCATCCATAAGTTTGAAACCTAGGTTGCAAAGGAGCCACATAAACAATATTCATGAGTCTTTTATATATATATATATATATATATATATATATATATATATATATATATATATATATATATATATATATATATTAGAATTAGATTTTTTTTTTTTATTATATTAAGCAAAAGATTAAAAAAATTAGAATAAGTGAATAGAGTTTGAAGAAAATTAGAGTAAAAATTCATTTATATATTTTTTTTTTAAAACGTGAATTAGTTGAAATTGATACCATCTAAGCTGTCATGTAAGTGATTATTAATAAAAATAAAAAAATACAGATTCTAAAAAAAAATTGAGTGGATTTAGATTTTAATAATTAGGATAGACACATAAGGATTTATCAATTCCAGACACGGCAAGTTCCAAAAAGTGATCAGTAGATCCCCATAGAAACATTCTGCATTTGTGCTCCACAGCTTTAATCACCCCTGCAGGCAACACAAAGATCCCTGACCAATACACATGAATAGAGAAAAGAACTGAGTTAATCAGCTGGTCTCTTCCTGCATAAGAGAGATTCTTTGAAGCCCAGACCTCCAATCTCTTAGTCATCTTATCAACAAGGCATTCACAATCAATCTTGTTCCACTTTGAAGGAGAGAGGGAACCCCCTAAATACTTCATAGGGAATGTGCCTTCTCTGAAACCAGACAAACTGATCAGCTGTTTCTTGACATCTTCAGCAACCCAGCTATGTAGATACTGGATTTCTCAGTGTTGGCATGCAGGCCTGTCACTTGAGAGAAATAGGAGAGGCTCTCAATGAGGATATTAATAGAACTAGCATCAGCTTTGCAGAAAGTCATCTGCAAAGCACAGGTGATTCAGAGCCAGGCTCTTACACATAGGATGCCAGTTGAAATCATTTTCCAAGCAGGCCAGCTTCAGAGTTCTAGACAAAAATTCCATCACCAGGAAAAAAAGAAGAGGGGAGACAGGGTCCCCTTGTCTTATCCCTCGTTTAGCCACAAAATAACCATGATTATCCCCATTCAGAGCAATGCTGAAACTAGCTGTCTGTACACATTCCATTATCCAATCCCCAAACTTCACAGGGAAACCAAAACCTTGCAACATATCTTTGAGAAACCCCCAATGGATAGTATCATATGCCTTCCTCAAATCAATTTTCAAAAGACATCTAGGTGATATGCTTTTCTCTATAGTGCTTAATAATGTCCTGGCAAATCATGATATTATGCACTATAGATCTCTTAGCTACAAATGCTCCTTGGTTCTTAGCAACCAATTCAGGTAGAACTGTGGCCAATCTACCACATAAGATTTTTGAGATGCATTTATATATAGGGTTGCAGCAAGCTATAGGACGAAATTCTGAAGCTAACTCAGGATTAGGCACCTTAGGTATAAGGCATAAGCTAGTGGCATTTACCTTCTTCAGAAGCTTGGAGGAAGAGAAGAAATCCAGAACAACTTCAGTAACATCATCACCAACCAGAGACCATGCATCTCTGAAGAAGCCTGCACCAAATCCATCTGGGCCAGGGCTTTTATTCACATCTATTGCAAACATTGCTTGTTTAACCTCCTCTCTTGTTATAGGTGCTATCAGCTCCATCTGTTGGTGTATAGTCAACCTATAACCTGCTGAGAATATGAAAGAAGCTGCAGGTCTCCTGTTGTTGTCAGTGCTCCCAACATTCCTTTATAGAATGATGATAGCTCCTCCATAATCTGATCCTGCTCTTGTGAAACAATACCAGCTTGAGTTTTAATTGAGGAAACTCTTGCTCTTTGTCTTATTTGCATGAAAATATTGATTATTGCCATCCCCTAATTGAATCTATCTCACTTTGCTTTTCTACTGCAAAAAAGCTTCAGCAGCTATACTAGTTTCCATAAATACCTTCCTTGCTGCACTCTCCTGATGCTGAAGCTCCAAATTCAAAGGATTATTGTTGAGAGCAGACTGAGCCTTGAAAACATTTTCTCTGGCTAAATCATTCTTGGTCAGAATATCACTGAATTCCACTTTATTAAACTTCTTTAGAGCTCTCCTGGGGCTCTTCAATTTATCATACAGCTGGAACATTTTTGTGCCACTCACATTGGATCTCCAAGCTTGCTGCCAACTGCTAAGAATTCAGAGTGATTACTCCACATATTGAAATATTTAAAAGTAGATTTCCCTCTAGGGGGTAACTGCTTGGGATGGATTCTGATTGGAGAATGATCAAAAATCCCTTCAGGATGGAAATGCACATCAAAATGATCATACTGATGCATCCATAAGCAATTAGCAAAAACCTAGTCAATTTGAGAAAAAACTCTCCCCCCTTGTTCATGCCAGTTGCTCCAGGTATATTTGCAGCCAGACCAACTTAATTCAGTGAGGAAGCAAGCGTCTAAGCAATCCTTAAACTCATGACATTCGGCATAGGTAACTGGCACACCACCCTGCCTATTATCATAATTTAAGACATTGTTGAAATCACCTGCAGCAATCCAAGGAGAATTGCAACCAGCTGCAAAGGATTGCATATCCTGCCACAATTCTTGTCTTTCTTCTTTATCATTTAACCCATAAACCACACTCAACACAAACTCCATTTTAGTTGCCAAATTGCAGACCCTACAAATCACCATTTGTACAGAAGAGAACAAAATATACACATTAAACAGATGAGGCAACCACCTTATCCAGATCCTCCCCAGATGATGCTTATCATGGTTGATATAAGACTCCCATCCTTGTAGAACACTATTTTTGCATTTTTCAAAATTATTAATTCTGATTTTTGTTTTTAGCAGAGCAACAAAATCACATTTATTAACATTGCAAAAAAGAGAGACCTTCCTTTGCTTATTAGGGCCATTCAGCCCTCTCACATTCCAAATGATCAAACTATCCATGGTCAACATTCAGGATAGGGCTCATACCTAATGCATTGACCTCTTCCAAACCCTGACCTCCCTGTAGACCTTGGCCTTCTAAGATCTCCATAGCCTCTTGGTCCCCCTGAACATTTTCTTCAATAAGACTAGCAAATTTATTAGACACAGGAGTTACTTCCTTGTGTTGTTGCTGCTGCTGTTGCTGAACTGCCCTGTAGCCACCCCTGTTACTTCTTCCCATACCTCCTCTAGCTCCAAAGCCCATTCTACCTCTGCCTCTATTGACATTTTGCCATTGAGGTGGTCTATGTGCTGGTACAGGTGCTGGAACAACTGGCTGGTTAACTGTGGTCTCTTGCACAACTGGCTGAGCTGCCTTTGCTTTCTTCCTGCAATCTGGTTCAATGTGACCATACTGCTTGCAGTGAGTACAAACAGTAGGCTTCCAGTCATACTTAACAGCTTGTTCAACAATATTGCCTCTCTCATTCTTAAAATGTACGTTATCAGGAAAAGCACTCCCTAACTCCACTTCAATCAATACCCTGGCATAATGAATTCCCACCTTCAGTTCTGTATTCTTGTCTGCCATCATAGGCCTCCCAAGCAGACTAGCAATTTTACTGAGCCCTACAGCATTCCAATACTTGACATCTAGACCAGGCAATTTAACCCAAATTGGCACTGAGGCCAAGTCCTCCTTTACATAATCAATGTGTTCAGACCATGGTCTAACTATTAATGGTTTATTATCAAAATGGAAAATCCCCTCCTGTAACACTGCATCTCTTCTTTCAATTGAATCAAAACGAACTAGGACAAGGCCATTTGACATCATGGCTATTTTATTCATACCCCTATTTGCCCAAACCCTTTGCAAATAACCACTAAAAACATTAATTAGGGTCTAGCACCAAGAAAATACACAACCAAAGCCTGATTCCAATAACTAATTTCAGATTGAATATCACAGATTTTAATTTCACCAACATGGTTCCCCTCATGCATAACAGGTTCTACAAATTCCAGTTTAAAACCATCATTTCTTAACTTTGAAATATCAAATTTCTCCCAAGCCGAAGGGTTACCTATTCCAGAAGATTGCATATGATGCTCAGCTTCCTCAGTTGCAGTTACATCATCATCCCATGAAAAATGGGTTTTGGCTTTGTCCTGCATCTTCGATAGCCAAGAGTTAATCTTCTCTCTGGCTAATTCCAATTGCTGCACCGTCCCAGATTGCAATTTAGGGGTCATAATTTCAGGAGCTTCTAGTTCATTAGTGAGATTGGGTACAACACGGTCCAGATTGGGTCGCTCGTTACTGTTACATAGCCGAGTGTTAGCTATTTTGGCCGGACTAGGTGGTGCCCTCATTATCGTCATGTTTATCAGCTCCCTTCTTAGCCTTTTCCTTCCTCTCCATGAACTCAGAGCTCGTTAATGGCTAACGGGAGCTAGAGAAAGGAGAGAGCATTCTAGAGAGAGAAGGTGATGCGATGCCGCGCGATCGTGATGCGATGATATATCCAAGTCAATGTGTACCTTTGAGCAATGTCTTATTTTCTATAGTTCTAATTTTCAGTACTTCAAATATCATAGACCAAATTTTTATTTCATTAGCTTAAAAGCTACAAATTCTAAATTAAACTTAAATTAAAAAGGTTTATAATTATCTCTAGCAACAAATCATCTATTGGTCACGGGTGTCAGGCAACAAGAAGTATTCTACGATGTTGATGTTTGCAGTATTAGAGATTATTATAGTTTATCTAGAATATTCTCATCATATCTTTTAGAATATTTTGTATTAGGGTTTTACCATATTTAGGAGTCTTGTATCCCTATATATATGGTGATTACATATTAATAATATTCACGTATTGTGTGTGGGATTATTCTATTCTTCTACACGGTATCAGAGCGGCTACTTTCCTGGTAGCCTAAAATCCTAAGCTTCCGCTAAGCCGCCGGATGGAGGTCTTAAACCATATTCCATCCGGCGGACCACTCTTTTTTTAACTACCCACAGAAATTAGTTTTTAGTTTCTTAGATTTAATTCAATTCTGTTGATCTTCATCACTACAAAAGGATTTTTGATCTCAATTATCTTCTCGTTACCACACATATCTCTATATCGACCCCCAGCTTCGCACGTCCCCATCTCCGTCGTCCGCGTCCTGCAGTCCTGCCGCCACCGACCGTCGTCCGCCGCCTGCACTCTTGTCGCCGCCGACCGCCGTCCGCCGCTTGCAAACCTGCTGCCGCCGACCGCCAAGCGTTGACCCCTGCTACCGCTTGATCTGCTGCTGCTGGTGTCGATCCATATCGTCTTCCACTGATGCGTTCTTTCCCTTTGCTCACGGTTGGCTATGTAGCGGGTGGTACCAGTTCCGGTGACAATATGAGAGTTTTGTTTCTGCCAGATTTCATGCTTGGTTGAACTTCAAGATCTCCATGTTTACTATAGGAATTTTCAATTATTTCTTTTGTAATTAGTCCAATCGTAGCGTTCTATCCTATCCCGCTACGATTGCGGGGGAGTATTAGAGAATATTATAGTTTATCTAGAATATTCTCATCATATCTTTTAGAATATTTTGTATTAGGGTTTTATCATATTTAGGAGTCTTGTATCCCTATATATATGGTGATTACATATCAATAATATTCACGTATTGTGTGTGGGATTATTCTAAAAGATATGATGAGAATATTCTAGATAAACTATAATATTCTCTAATATGCAGAAGCAATGGCAATCAAATTTGGTATGACTGCTACTTTGGAGAGTGGATTTCATGACGTAGTTGTTGAATCAGACTCTTTGAAAGTGATAAATGCGTTGAAGAAGAGACATGCACCGAATACTTTGGGTTTGCTTGTTATATGATATTTTATCTTTTAGTAATATGTTTACTTCATGTAGTTGGTCTCATGTTTGTAGGTTTGGCAACCAGGTGGTTCACCATCTTACTAGGTTGCAGCCTTTTACTATTGAAGATAGAATTTGGTTGGAAGAAGGTCCAAAGTGTTTTGGATGAATTTGTATCCATGAATATTTGTAACTCTATTAATAATAACTAATGGCCTTCTTTCTTGTCAAAAAAAAAAGTTTATAATTATTCTAAAATATTAAAATAAATGGTTGTAACTATAGTCAACAAAATTTATTTACTTCTTATAAAAAAAAAACAATATTTATCTACTTATATAGAAAAAGCAACAAACACAAACAGCATATTCTAGGTAGAAAATAGAAAAGATACACCTCTTTCTTGCTTGCATGTGTATCATGGATTTGATCTGATTAACCCACATCAAGGCTGTGACAATGAGATTGAGATTCAATACAATATTACATGTGAAAACATAAATAAATATAGGAATTAATCAAGAAAAATATCCACCCATACATCCCAAGTGGGATGATGTGCCCACTGATTTGAATCAAGCCAAAACTCAAAAGCAGATTAAAAATATTAAAGACAAAACACAAAAGGCCCACAGGTTTGAGTTCAATTAATATGAAATAAATCACAAAAACCCATAATTTCATTATCATATATCCCCATCGATTACAATCGGAGAATGCTTAGTTTACCCATCGGATAATCTACTTGAATGATGTGGACAAGAAAATTAAGCATGTACATCGAAACTCAATCAAATTATTTTCAACTTAAAAAATAAAATATTAAAATTCAACCAATTACCAATTCACACGTCACCCGAGTATACTTTTCGGTGGTTAAACTAATATTTATCCGTTACCATCCGTCCATCACACACCCTTGATCTTGGTCCAAACCCAATATCTCCAAATGAACGTCCTTTAATTAGTCTTATGACTTTTATTAGTAAGATCTACATCTATTACTGTAATCCTAATCACACTTAAACAAAACCATTTATTTTATTTTAATAATTAATAGAAAATCTCAAATACCTAAAATCAATCACAAGTGTTGTGTTTCATTTCCAACACTTGCATTGTGTAGTTTGTTGGTTTCTGGCTTGTTCTTCTCCTCCTGCTGTCCTGGCGACGCCAAATGAGCCCCCTCATGATCTGGTATTGCTCTCCCACTCTCTCTCTTTCTCTCTCCTCTTACTCTCTCTAGTTTTATGTCTTTGAATCCATGAAATGTGCCTTGATTAAATCCTTGAATTTTGAGAACCTTTTGATTGATATGTTCTTATGGTAAGATTGCATGATGTGGGTTTTTGTTTTTCGATTCGATATTGTCGATGTAACTGCAATGAGATGTGATATCTGATGTTAAAGTATTGAACACTTTGAGTGATTGGTAGTTCAGATTCTTTTTCTGATTCTTTGAATTACTAATATTTAAAAGTAGACTGGATTATAGTTGGTGTGAATCACTTTCTGTGTGATTTTGACCCAATTGGTTTTACATTAATAGGATTCTATGATTTTGTGTTTGTAGGTTGATCTGTCTGTTTTTTGATTGATTGGTGGGTTTTGGGGGTTGGGGTTTTGGTCTGAAAGAAACAATCTTTTACATAATAGGATAGGCAATGTTACAATCTCAGATCGATTTGATTTGTGCACATAAGGTTGGTACATGAATTTAACTACATGGAACTAGAATTTAGATGAAAGTGATGAAACCAACTTGAATCTCTCCAAATGGGTTTAATTGTTTCAATACCATATCGAAAAAGGGTTATCATAGTCTTTTCTATATCTAGATGTCTGAGATTTGTTTGTGTTTAATTGCATAAGAGGAAGTCTTTTGAATGGTAGCCGATGTAACCCTTGATTCATCTAGAACATCATTAACAGGAAAGGATTGCTCAGAGTGAAAGTAGCCAACTTTCACAACTTTCAGTATTATATTGAGGAGAGTAGGAGACTGCATCTTTGTATTCTAACTGATTGAGATTTCCTCTAGCAAAAAGAATAGTTAGTAACATGTTCTTGGTGGCGTGACTTGTGTGTTTTGACTTGGTTTCGGCATAATGGAAACAACTTTCTCCTTTAGCACTTAGCAGATAACTTAGTTGCATTTGTTTCAGCATTGTCAAGATGTCGGTTTATAATGATATCGAGATGTAGTTGCATTGCGTTCCATGTGAATATTTATTTTGTAGTCTACACGTCTTGGTTATGGTTGTACTTTGGCTTTGTTTTCATCCATTGGATAATGGTTTTTGCTTGTAGTTGCATTGCGTTCCATGCGAATATTTGTTTTACAGTCAGGCATGTATTGAGTTAGTATAATGAGTGTATCAACTCTCCAAGTCTTGGTTATGTTTGTGCTTTGGCTTTGTTTTCATCCATTGGATAAGTCTTTTTGCTTGTTCTTCAGTTGATATAATCTACCAGAAAGCAAATCAAAGACGGTCAACTATGGAGACGGAGCTGAAGGACAGCAAGTTCTTCAATGTGGGTCTTCTCATTGTAGCGACTCTGGTGGCTGCCAAATTGATATCAGCCCTGATAATGCCCAAATCCGGTAAACGTCTACCTCCAGTGGTAAAGGCCTTTCCTCCGATCATTGGTGGTCTCCTCCGTTTTCTCAAAGGCCCCATTATTATGCTGAAGGAGGAATATCCAAAGCTTGGCAATGTATTCACCTTGAATTTAGTTAATAAGAATATCACCTTCTTGATTGGACCTGAGGTATCTGCTCATTTCTTCAAAGCATCCGAGACTGATCTCAGCCAGCAGGAGGTCTATCGTTTCAACGTCCCTACTTTTGGTCCTGGGGTTGTCTTTGATGTTGACTATTCCGTTCGCCAAGAGCAGTTTCGCTTCTTCACAGAGGCTCTTCGTGTCAATAAACTCAAGAGCTATGTTGATCAGATGGTTGTGGAAGCTCAGGTCTCTCTCACACTCATTCTCACTTGCTTGCTCTCTCTAATTTCAGAAATTATTTGCATTTTCTGCAGCTGGCTTTATCTTGAGCTTTACTTTTTGTTTCTTATATGTAGTATGCTTTGGATAGAAGTAGTATAAAAAACATTTAACAATGCAAAAGTTGGCCCTTAGGAAACAGAAAGAAATGCATGTCACTGATCTTTTTTTGTTCGTTGTAATATGTTCAACAGAGGTCATACAGACCCTTAACGTTGTGATTTTGGGTCATGTAGCCCTGGCCCCTAGCCCATCAACGATCATAATGGGTCATACAAATCAATGGCGTTTCCATTTTGGCCATATAGGCTATTGTGAGTTGTGAGTTGTGACAATCACAAATGAGTGAGTGCCACACTCACTCCGGTCATGAGAGTGACCATAGGACAAATACATATTATTTCTGTTTTTAAGCCAAAAGACATCCTCCAGATGTACATAACTACATATTACCAGGAAATACTCTAAATAACTTGTACTTCTCCAAACACAATCTAAGTTTTACTTGAGTAATAAAATGATCTGTTTCGAATCTTTAGATGTCTTGGTAGCTCTATTTAGTTTCTGAATACCGATCAGGCTTATATGATATGGCAGGATACTACTCCCTCAATTGCATGATTACTTTTCCGTGAAACAGACGACATAGTCAATTAGTGGTCTCCGGTGCACCTTTGTCTGAATTTTTAGGTGGCCAAGTAGTTAAAGTTGTAGTCTTACTGTTTTATTTATGAGTGCAACATTTGAAAAATAAAAAATGTAATGCACTGCTACCATATGTTTTTTCTAGGTTCAAAGTGATAGAGTAGTTTACCGATCATCAGAGTCTGAATTTGGAGTAAACTGCATATAGTAGTTTGTAACAAAATCACAGTTTTGAAATCTACTTAGAATGGAGCTACTGGAATGCCACTTTGGTTCTATCTTCATGCCTTTGCAAGACAAATCCAAATGATAACTTCATTCCCTTGCAAGACATGTACCACTTAGTCAAGTCTGCCACCCATATGTCTGAATATTCCCCCTGTTTTCTTGTTCATTAACCAAATCAACAGTTGAAGAAGTCTTGATGGCTCCCTTTTATATTTTGCAGGACTACTTTTCCAAGTGGGGAGATAGTGGGGAGGTGGATTTGAAATATGAGCTGGAGCATCTTATCATATTGACAGCCAGTAGATGCCTTTTGGGTCGAGAAGTCCGTGACAAGCTCTTTGACGATGTCTCTGCACTCTTTCACGACCTTGACAATGGAATGCTACCTATCAGTGTTATTTTCCCGTACCTGCCTATTCCAGCCCATGCTCGCCGTGATAGAGCCCGTAAGAGGCTTGCGGAGATTTTCTCCAGTATTATAGCTTCTCGCAAAACCTCAGGAAAGAGCGAGAATGACATGTTGCAGAGTTTTATCGAGTCAAGGTACAAAGATGGTCGACAAACAACAGAGGGAGAAGTTACAGGCTTGCTTATAGCTGCTCTCTTTGCTGGCCAGCATACCAGTTCCATTACATCTACTTGGACTGGAGCCTACCTTCTTCGTCATAAGGAATACTTATCTGCTGTATCCGAAGAGCAGAAAAACATAATGAAGCAGCACGGCAACAATGTAGATCATGATGTTCTATCAGAGATGGAAGTCTTGCATCGGTGCATCAAAGAGGCACTGAGACTCCATCCTCCGCTAATAATGCTGCTACGCCAGTCACACGGAGATTTCAGTGTGACAACTCGTGAGGGTAAAGAGTATGACATCCCAAAGGGCCATATCGTTGCCACCTCACCAGCTTTTGCGAATCGTCTTCCCCATATATACAAGAATCCAGACAGCTATGATCCTGATCGATTTGCCCCAGGTAGGGATGAGGATAAGTTGGCAGGGCAATTCTCCTACATATCTTTTGGAGGGGGAAGGCACGGCTGCCTTGGGGAGCCCTTTGCATATTTGCAAATAAAGGCTATATGGAGTCATCTTCTGAGGAACTTTGAGTTCGAGTTAATTTCCCCGTTCCCAGAGATCGACTGGAACGCCATGGTGGTGGGCGTCAAAGGAAAGGTGATGGTGCGATACAAGCGCAAGAAACTTTCGGTCGACTGACTCTGACAACTAAGTGTATGATGACTGCTGGGTTTGTTAGTCATTATATTTGGCAGAAACTCTTTTTTTTTTTTTTTTTTTTTTTTTTTGTTCTTCTCAGTTCAAATTTGTGTAACCTTAGAGCCTTTGGCTGTTTTTATTCAGCTTGTGGAAGCTTTTTGCATTTAGTTGAGACCTTTTGATTTTGCAGTCTGTATGCTAACTGTATCTTCATAGTATCTATTTATTGGTTTAGTGTGTAGAAAGTCCTTCATGAATTTCTGAAGTTCTTGGAATTAGTTTTTCTGACAATGAGGTCCCACTTTAAATTGAATTATCTCAGTTATTCTGTTTTTGAATGAATGATTATCTCAACTCAACTGTACTGAGATTCAATTTGCTAATTAACATCAAGGTTATCTTCTACCAAAAAAAAACATTAAGGTTATCAGCTATCACACTAGTCTGTTATTGTGCTGCCATTATAATTTGTTTAGTTTTTACTTTAACAAAAGTATAATTCCAATAATATTAAAAACTCATATTTCTAAATCAAAGTTCATCTGACTAAGGCTCCGTTTGATTCATCTGGATAAAACTGATCTGAACTGAACTGATTTGAACTGAACTTTTTTTTTAAACTTGACTGTTAGCCATTTAAAATTCGTCCAAACATAGTCAACATTGGACTCATTTAAAAGTATGCTTTGAGATCTTTCCGATGACATAATTTTCATCTTGAAATTATTTCGGAATAAAAAGTTATATGAGTAATAAAGTTACACATAAACTGGACTGAACTGAACTCAATTTAAGTAAAATTAAGGTGAATTAAACAGAGCCTAATTTAAATGGTAGTGTATTAGATTACATGGATACAAACACTATACGTTGTTTATAACCAAGTTCAGTACAAAAGGTAAACTTTGGAATTAAACCCGGTAGATCGAACGGGTGTTAGACTAGTTCCAATTACAAGGAAGCAAGAAATATTATGAAAGTTAAATCTAATCTCAATCTTTGGTACCCGTATTTTTAATATATTATTATATACTCAATCTGAATAGGAGTATATAAACTTTTTAAAACGGTACCAATTTTAATGAATTGACAAACGACATCAAATATTTCGTCTAATTAATAGCATGGTAATAGGAATAATTGATACAAGGTTGAAAACTTTAGACACCCCAAATGAGAGTTTTAAACTAAGGATAGTCATAATCAAACAAGATTAGCTAGACCTCATGTAAAGCACCCATTTTGGAACTTTTCAAAAAAATAAATTTCTAATCATATTATAATTTTGTTTTTTTTTCCTTTTTTCCAATCATGTCATTATAGTCTTGTTAGCAAGAGCATTGACAACAATGTTTACTTCACTCTACATATTCAATTTGATTTGTTGTAAATCGACCTTGATAACAAAGTATCTTGTCTCCGTTCCAAATTCTTCTTTCTATTTGATTTTTTAAACTTAATTGACGAAACATATAAAGATTTATGGGTAAAATAACTACCATTAGATTTATTTTTAAATTAATTTTCAAAATATGAATTATGTATCTTTTTATGATTATAGAACCGTAATTATCAAGGGTTAAAGCATCATCTAGAAACTCGTAAAAAAATCAAAAAAAAGAATAAGAAATTAACTCATTGAGGGAGTACTACTTTCTTTCCTAAAACGAATAAGTAACTTTATTTCATCGTTGAAGTTGTTTTTTAGTTGGGAGAACTCTGGATGTGTTGTTTAATTTATTGTTTATAAAGAAAATCTAGGGAATCATAAATCACAGGGCTTTCGTTTAACTGTAAAATGAAGTGCATTCGTAGTGTACACCCAAGTGAGAATCGTATTTTAAAAAAAAACAACACAAAAGTAACATTAAAGACTTCATGGCCCAATGGATAAGGCGCTGGTCTACGGAACACAAAAGTGATGGGTTTTTTGCCTAAAACTACCTTCGATTTAGCACTTTTTGAAAAAAACTACATTACTTTCACGATTTTGTGAAAAACTACTTTGTTTCCAGTTTTTTTTGCGAAAGACTACCATTTGACGGAAAAATGACTAACGGGGTTAACTTTGAGTGTAAAATACCATATTACCCATCACTTAAGTTAGTTGACTGAGTCAAAATCATTTTCCCCTCTTTACCCCTTTTACTTTCCCACCCTTTTATATCTTTCATCATTTCTTTGAGCTTTCTTGCACTCAATTCGATCTCCAAGAAAGGTTTCAAGCTTTCTCACTCTAAACAACAATGGCGGCTCTCAGTAGTGTTTCCATGGTCACCCTCACAATAATAATTCTCTCTCTCCTCACCACCACCACCACATCATCAGCCCCAACAAACAACATCAGAATCACCTTCTACAATCGACCATTGTCATTCACACCGGAATCCATTGTCGCCACCATAAAGTCTCTCGAGATCGTCACCTGGGTTCGGCTCCCAAACCCGGACCCGGCCATCATCGGCGCCTTCGCGAACACCTCCATCTCTCTCCTCCTCACCATCCCAAACTCCCTCATCCCCTCTCTCGCCGGTAACAACCGCGCCAATGTCGCTTCTTGGCTCCGCACCCACGTCGTCCCCTTTTACCCCCATGTCAACATCTCCACCATCTCTGTCGGTTTCGGCCCCGATTTTGTGTACTCAAACTCAGCCCTCTCCGCCGTCCGCAACCTCCATGTGGTCCTCCACAAGAACCTCGGCTTTCGCAACATCTCTGTTTCCACCTCGCTTTCTCTCTCCTCTGCTTCTGATGATCTAACTCTAAACAGCAGTAACACCAGTAGTGCTTGTACTACCCTGTTCCCACCATCATCAGCCAAATTCAAACCACCAATACGCCATTTGCTTAATTTCTTGAAAGCTACATTTTTTTCGATGAGAGATAAGAAAATACAGAAGCTTTTGTTTTCAGCTTCCCAAATTTTTCCATGCCATTTGATTTTGATTGGTTGACAAACAAATTATCATCCATCCATGGATCTTCATTACTCGATCTTTCCGATACCAATTCTACTCATGGCAGCTCGCATAACTCCGTCAGCCGCTTGGTCAAGAGTATTGGTCAACAAATAATTTGGCAATCTAAGATAGTTTCCCACAAAAAAAAAAAATGTAAGGTAATAAGTCACAAATGAGACACCAAACAAGGTAGTTCCCCACAAAAAATTTAATTTTTATAGATGCGTGATATCTGAAACTGAAAAAAAAAATAAAAAAATGGAAATGTTTTGATAAATAAAAAGGGCATGTGAGGGGCACGTGTTTTTGGTTCATAAATGAGGGGTATTATGGTGAAATCAAGTTGTTCACACTCAAAGTTAACCCCGTTAGTCATTTTTCCGTCAAATGGTAGTCTTTCGCAAAAAAAACTGGAAACAAGGTAGTTTTTCACAAAATGTAATTTTTTTCAAAAAGTGCTAAACCGAAGGTAGTTTTAGGCAAAAAACCCAAATAAAATAGAGAACAATTATCTTCGTAAAAAGATGCTTTCTTCACTTTTCCATGCGGTACTCTAAATCTAATTAAAAACTAATTATCAATACGATTTATATCAGATAAAAATGGTCTCATTTAGTACCACAAAAATCACAAAATAGAGTCAATCAACATTGCAGAATTGTAAATAAAAATTTTACAAAAAAAAAAAAGAATTCATATTGAAAAATTAGTTAATTAAAAAAAGGAAATACCAATATATGTAAGATCAAATCCAACTGTGGGGTCACGTAAGTAAAAGGAAAAAACATGATATTAACAATAAAAATACGGTTGAATAAATAGAAGCAAATTGACTATTTGTATTTCAAATCAGCATATCCAGAAGAGGCGACTAACTGGCTGATTTGTCTTATAAGTTATAACATGGTTATTCAAATCGAAAACAGACCAACGCTTGTATGAGAACCTCCACTAACAGGCGGCTAATTGTGCTACATTTTCAGCCATTATTAGTTTAACGAAGACTAGAAAGAAACTTAATCAATACATCAGAAATGAAATGACTCATCAATGAGTAACATGGCACATGCACATTATCGAGTCTGATTCCAAGAAAGAAAATGTCCTCAAGGAGCCAGCTTCATAGGCCATACTTATGCTGTAACTAGGATATATGAATGCTCGCATACCTTTGGTGGACCTCGTGGTGTTACAACCTTATATAGAGTGTAGCAGCATTACTTACATGCTGATTAAGTAAAGAGATTGCCTATTTGGACATTTATCAGTTGTACTATCACAAACACCAACAACTAAAACAAAAATCTTTAACGACAACAGTGCTTATGTGCTTGTTAGGTACTTAGGTACAGACATCACCTCTTTGGACATTTACTCGTAACAATAATAACAATAGCAGCAACAACAAAAACAATAACAACAGCAGGTCAGCAGCAGCAACAACAGAAACAACAACAGCAGCAGCAACAACAAAAACAACAACAGTAGCAACAAGAACAACAACAACAACAACAACTTAATGTGAAGTCTATCAATAACATGTCACGGTCACGGATAGGATTTACGTCTCAAAAAAGGAGAGGCAGAGGGAAAAAGACCTGATTTGGTGAGGCAGCTTGTCAAAAAGTTCAGGTCTCCTCAAATTAGAAGGAAGAATGGTAATATAGAACATGTCAGACCAATCAAGTTTCTGGTCTTCTGAAACCACAAATAGCTGCCCAAACCCCTCATGGTTGTCTGGCTGTTGCCAAAGTTTCTTCTTTTCCTCCACAGGAAGCTGGAAATACTTAGTCACCTCTGACTTGAATTTCTCCAACAGTGATGTTCTAACTCCATGGTTTATCACCTGCCAAAATTATTAGGGGCTTTCAGTCAAAACGTTGCAATTAACTAAAATGAGTTATATACTTATAAAAATAAGGATTTACTATATAGGTAAATCATCTCCCGACCCACCACCCACCAAATCACCCGTTTATTCGCGTTTTCACCCATTTCTTTGGGGCGGGTGGAGCGGGGTCGTGGATACCAGCGATCCATTGCCAGGCCTAGGACTAATACAACAACAACAACAACAACAACAACAACAACAACAACCCAGTAAGTGTCCCGTCTAGGGCGGGGTTTCGGAAGGTCCAGATGTACGCAGTCTTACCCCTAACTAGTCGCCTAAAAGAGAGACTGTTTCCGAAAGACCCACAAAAACGTTTTTTTTTTATTATTTTTTATTTTTTAAAATAAGGCCTAGGACTAATATTGGATCTATAACTAATATTGGATCTATAATCATCTCTATATTTTTCAGGAATGTGGCTTTTGTTATCTTCCTGGTATTCAAAATAGCAAGAGTGATGACAATAATTTCTTGATGGAAATAATGAAGGAGTTTGATTTCACTAGTACTCTTATCAATTGATGTGAATTGTGATATGCTGGGTTAAATAACTAATGAGCACTAACTATTTTGAAAAAAAAAATAAAAGAAGAAGATAAATTGTCACAAAAAAGGAGCAAAAAATGAACTGGGATCAGATCAAATTCAAGGCAAACGATGGAAAGAATTTCCAGTAACGTAAATAAAATAAAAACGATGCCGTTTAGGTGCGGGTTTACTTTTAAACATAAACACAACTTTGTCGAACATCGACAGTTTGCAGCTCTTTTTACTTCTTTATATAGGTCAGACTGAGTAGAAGGTTTGTCCCTTCGGGTGACATCTGATAAAATTGGAACAATACAGAGAAGATTAGCATGGCCCCTGCGCAAGGATGACACACACAAATCGTATGGTCCAAATTTTCTTTTTTCCCCCTTTTTCTCCTATCTCCCTATATGCATATCACTATATCAGTCATCCAACTTTCATACATAAATCCATTTTTTCCCCCTTTTATCTGTTTTTTGATGATAAAATTCCAAACTCACACATGACACATCTAATTTTTATCTCGACTGTAGTTTAATCTAGGAAAACACTAATCAGCCTAGTAGTTTGCTTGAGTGAAACACCTAACATAAAGTATATTAACCCAAAAAAAAAAAAAAATTGTGGTACCTGAAAAAAGCCCCAGTCTTTGCAAGCTGAGTGGAGCTTATCTAGCTCAAAGTGCAGAGAATCACCATGAAGAAGCTTGTCAAGATCGATTACTGGAACCGACAACGGCGACGACGATTGATGGCCTACTACTGGAGAGTGACAATCTTGTTGGTTGTCATCATCTCTTACATAGCGTGAAGGGATGTTGGTAATGGGCTGCTTATTAACCAGCTCTTGAACGCTGGGGACTAATAGTGATCTTCCAAAGTTGATAACTTCTCCTGTTTCTTCTGCCATCAGCTCATTCACTTCTTTGTCAACGTACAGCTCACACAAGTTAATGTATTATGTATGATATAGTATGATTACTATACTCATTGTTTTGTCTACCCCAATTTTAAAGTAGTAAGTTGTAGAGTAGTTACTCACATCAACAAGGGGCCAAAGAGGATAATAATGGGTATCACCAACGTCCAAAATATTGTTTTGGTAGTACTTGTAAAGTCAAGCCACCTAATTGTCAGACCTACAAATATGAGACCATTACCAGAATTATAAGCAATACTTAGAGATTAATTTGCTTTGAGTTTATTGGCCTAAGAGGCTAAGAGCATCCACATTGAAGAAATTATTAGGAGAGATTTTTTTTATCATACAACCTCACCACTCCAAAACCTCTCCCATTGAATATTTGTTTTAATGAGCTTTCTACTGTGACTGGTTGACAGCCATTCCAAAAACCTCTCCTCTGATCTAAGAGCATCTCCAATGCCACAAAACTCTAAGTGAGTTATTATTTGTGTCACATTATCAGTGTAAAAATCCTCCTTTCATAACTCCTCTCTCCTAATGGTATAAATCCAAAAAACAATCTTAAAGTGAGGGACCCAATTTAGAAATAGATTATGCCACAAACCTAGTTTGTCTAGATAAATTGGTTTGTTAAAAAAGGAGGTTTATAGATTTGTCACTATGGGTAGAGGTTTTTTGGGAGGGTTTTTCACCTCATAAACCACTCCAAAAACCTTGCATTAGAGATGCTCTAAGCATTATTATTTTTTCTTTTCCTTTGCCCCATGAACCAGAAGGAAAGATTGGTTCGTTTTTGCCAATAACCTTCCCTCCCATTAAAAGTTAGAGATTTTTTCTCTGCAATTTAAAAATAACAATTTATGGGGATGCTTTAGTATTCACATTTTTAGAAACCAATATTCTCATCTGGGTAATACTTATGCACAAAAACATGGTTAAAAGAGTCTTTTTGTAACTTTTATCAGAACGAGTGTCAATTTTTAGTGGAACAATAATCATGGCTCAATTTAAAAGTGACCGCTAAATTTCTGAATACATATGTCATACTCATGGCTCATGGCTGATGTAATGGATTTTGGGCTTACTCGTGTTATGGATTTTGGGCTTACTCGTGTTATGGATTTTGGGCTTAGTCTTTAGACAAAAGAGGGGCCAGAAGCCCACACCCTCCCATTAACCGACTCATCCCAAAATAATTTCATTCGCATTCATAGACACAATATAAACCAACAAACAATCGATTTTAAAGATCAAACACAAATTCATTCCCTTCACTCTGCTAACAACCCAGAAAAAAAAAACCCCACAAAAACTTCACTTGAATTGAATCTTTCTCTCTCTCTCTCTTAGATGGCGATGGATGAAGTTGAGAAATCGACAGTGGCAGAGGACCATGAGGAAAAACACATTACAGACCAAGATTTAGAAGAAGGAGAGATAATGGATGAAGCTGATGTTAATGAGAAACCAAGAAAAGCCATAGCTACAAGTCACCCTTTGGAGCATTCTTGGACTTTCTGGTTTGATAACCCTTCTGCTAAATCTAAACAGGCTGCTTGGGGTAGCTCTATTCGCCCTATCTACACTTTCTCCACTGTTGAAGAGTTCTGGAGGTGATGATTCTTTTATTATTAAATTTATTAATATTGGTGAAAGTGTTTTTCTTTTGAATTTGTGTTGTTGGGTTCTGTTTATTGTGATTTGGGTTTCTCTTGGTGTGTGTTTTGGTGGGTTGGTGTTGATTTTGATTTAGGGTTTCTGGGTTTTTCTTGTTTATCTGTACTTGATCGACTGTTGAATAGTTCTGGAGGTGAACATTATCTTATTGATTTTTAATTGATGATTTGGGGGGGCGGGGTATCGTAATTTTGGGTTCTTATTTCTGTTATGTGATTTAGGTTTGTCTTTTGGTGTTTTTTTGGCTCTTGCATATTGATTTTGATCTAGGGTTTCTGGGTTTTTCTCTTGCATAATCAGGGGCTCCCTTTGGGTTTGATTAGTTTATTATTGAGAATGTGAAAGAACTTGAGGGAAAAGATGATGTGAGGAAATGGGTTGAAATTGGGTTTCTTTTTGAATTGTGATTTTGTGTTGTTGGTTTTCTTTTGTGATTTGGGTATTTCTTTGTGTGTGTTTTATGTTGATTTTTATCTAGAGTTTCTGGATTTTTAATTAATTGTTTAGAGGTTCTTGTGCGTTTAAATAATTTGTATAGAGATGATGTGCAAGATGTTAGGAAATGTGTTGATTCGATTTCTGGTGGTAACAGTTTCATTGGTTTTTTCATTGGCGAGGTGTTTTAATTTGGTGTTCTTTATCCTGTTTTAGTGATTTGGTTTTTCTTGGCGTGTTTTGATGCTGTTGATGTTGATTTTGGTCTAGGGTTTGTGTGCTTTTTCTTGTTTAGTTAGGGGTTTTCTCTGAGTCTGTAAAGAGATTGTTATTTAGAATGCAAGAAATAAAAGGAAAACAAGATTTGGGAAATGAGTTGATTGCTTAATCTTGTTTGGACCACTTTCGCGTCCTTGCAATGTTATGAGGATAGATATTGCGGGGTTTTGAATTGGTGTAATTGGAATTTTTGGATATCTGGGTTGGGGTTTAGAAGTTATCGTAATGCTCATTTGGTTAAGGCCTTAAGGTATCTGAGGTTGGATGTTCAAGAGTATTGTAGTCTAATAGGGTACTTTTTGTTGATTTCAATCTAGGGCTTTTGGATTCTTGATCTAGTGATTGGGCATTGTTGAGTCTTTAAACTGAAAACTTTATTAAAGTAACTGAGGAAAATCTATATATAGGAAACAGATTATATTTCTTAGCTTCTTTGGGATTTTAGGAAGAGAAGCTAGGCTAAATTGTTTAATCTAGATGGATCTGTCACATCACTTGGGTGGGAGCTTGCCCAGCTTGGAAGTATTTTCTCTCTGTTGATTTCTCAATGTGCTTGCATTTAGGTGGGACATCCAAAATTTGTAAGGTGTTTCTTGGACCACATGATGTTTGTTGTATAGGCTTATTTATCGTATGATGACCTGATATCATTATTGCTTCACATTAAATTTTATATAATGTATCATTAGTGCTCTGAAATCTTATTTTCATTGACCACTTGATGCTTATTTATGAATTGCCTCTAACCTCACCAAGGTGGAATCTTGTAGTTGCTAGCAATGATTTGGAGCAAAATGATCATGGGGATTGTATATTTGGAGCAGTCATGAATGTTAGGGCTAGCCTGTATATGTTAGTTTCTAAAATTATTAGTTGCCGGATGTGTCATATCATCTCATAACACTCAACATGCAAATTTGTAAACTAATTCTTTTATGCGGAGTTTTTGAGATTGGTATATTTAAGCCACATTTCTATTTTATGTACCTCTTTGATTAGAAGTATGAGCGCTTCAAAATAGTAAAGCAGCACGGACACCTTATGTGGACATAATGTGTGCTAGACTGTTTATCTTTTCTTGGTTAGGCTTCATCTTGATATCCTTGATATTCTCTTCATCCTTGTCTATAGTCTTCAATTATAACATGTTGAAAATGTTTACTGTTTCAGCCTGTATAACAACATACATCACCCGAGCAAGTTGGGTGCTGGAGCAGATTTTCACTGTTTCAAGCATAAGATTGAGCCGAAATGGGAGGATCCCATATGTGCTAATGGAGGCAAGTGGACTCTCACTTTTCCAAAGGGGAAATCTGACACATGCTGGCTCTATACGGTATGCTTTGAAAACTATATTAAAATTAACCACTTGATGCTTATTTCTGTATTGCCTCTAACCTTGCTGAAATTTTGTAGTTGCTAGCAATGATTGGGGAACAATTTGATCATGGGGATGACATATGTGGAGCAGTCGTGAATGTAAGGGCTAGGCAGGAAAAGATAGCTATATGGACCAAGAACGCTGCAAATGAATCTGCTCAGGTATGTTTGTGGATGCAGTTGTGAGCATCCTAATTATCTGTTACCTGCCAGTGTTGTCATATCCTATGATGTCAGGTTAAATTGGTTTAGACTACACCTGTTGCGGCTAATCGTCTCATATATCTTCTAGTATTGGTATATCCTATTATGTCTGTTAAAAGATTTGGATATATTACTCCCATTATTGCCAGACGAAGCTCTTACATGCTGCACTCCTGTTTGCCAAAAGCATTCTCTTCTACTTATGGATGATTCAGAGATGTGCCATCGTCGTTAGACTTTTCCCAGGATGCTGCCTAAAATGCTTTTTTGCGAATGATTCTATTAAATGGAAGAGTTCTATCTAATTTAGTCTCTGAAGTCAAAATTAACATGCCTACCGTTGGTTATGCTTGCTAGAAATCTTTGGACAAACTGCTGCCAACCTCTTCCCTAATACTTTTAGCTCTATCTCACCCCCTTTTTATCTGACGAAGCAGTGGTGCCTCCGTTCCCCTTTCATCAATGAAGCACTAATAAGCATAGAAATACTTGGCTCGTGTCGTCGTGACATCTCCTCTTTTTCTTTTGTGCTCCACTGCTTATCTTTTTCTTGGAACTTTAACTAGATCTTTGGCGCCCACGAAGGCACTTCGCTATTAGTTACAATTTTCTTGAACTTTCAGCATATTTCCATTGGTAGAAAGGAGCTCTGGGAAACCATAGTAGTGAAGTTTCTCGGGTTCATCTGGTGTGCTCACTTATAGATTCTTTGGTCACTGATGTTGCTGCACATATGTACGGGCTTGGGATTTGAAAGTAATTATGTTCTTTAAGCATCGTAATCTAGTTAATGAGGTTTTTATTTGTTCTTCCATTGCATAAGTTTCCTGATTGATGCGAGGTTTCTGGTTTTTGTGTTATTTGATTTCATTATTGAATGAGGATGCATATGTTCTGCTTGATGTCCACATCAAAATCTTTTACCAATTGCATAAGCACAAAGAGGAAACATGATGAACAAGAGTTAAGTGGCTGTAAAATGGAGAAACAAAGTGTTGGATGAAAATTGTCGACATTTTGGTGACTGTCGGAACCTATCTGCTGGCACTTCTATAATGATAATGAGTTCTCTTTATCTTCTAAATATGATATGTCATTCATGCCACCATCGTACCTACTTCTATCTGTTTGGTTATGCCTTCCCCTAATGCTGTGTTCACATGATGCAGCTGAGCATTGGACGACAGTGGAAGAAGTTCCTGGATTACAACGAGAACGTTGGTTTCATATTTCATGTATGTTGTAATATGTTTAATCTGTCTGATTCCCTACTGCAATATACCTATCCTTTTTTGTACTAAAACTTTTTCTTCTTTTGTCCCATTTCAGGAAGATGCAAAGAAACATGACAGGAATGCCAAGAATCGGTACAATTGTTGAGCTGTACAGCGTTCGATTCTCTGAAGATCTATGAATGTTGCTTCCAGGCTAAATGGAAACCGAAACTAGTGGTCATGATGTAATGTAGTGTTGCCATCTTTCTTGAGCATTTTGTAATGCCTTGGTACTGGCTGCTTTTTTTTTACCAATGGTGGTACGATGGTATCCTCCCCTCAAACTGTTTGATTGGTAATACAGCATGGTGCCCATGTTTTGAGCAGCCTGGTTTTCATTCTTTTGGTCATTTTGTTAATCAATGATGGTAGGCCCACATCAAAGGGCAGGTAATTGGCATTCAAAGACTATTTGAATGTATATTGGAAATAGCTAAGTAAAAATACAGATAGTAGCCTTTGAATCTCGTTCTCAATGGATCGGTGTTTCTAGTCTTTGAACGCTAATCTGGCTTTGGCTTGTTAGGTGCTTTTCAACAAATAGTGCATAATGTGTCATTGTCTCTCAGATGAAGGTATAGTGTATGGGTGTTACCATAAAAACTTGTATAAAGACCCTCCTACGGTGGTATGGGGTGACTTTTGTGATAAACAAGAGTGATTTGTGGATAAAAATTCACCCTTATTGTTCATAAAAGTCACCTTGTCCTATTGTGGAGACGTTTTTTACAAGAGTTATTGGGGTGTATTTTGTGCCAAGGCTTATTTACCATTTTTATTCAAGTGGAAGGAAATCGGAACCTAATGAGCCATGTCTTTTTTCCGCCAATCTTAATATGCTTAAAATTGCTTTTGCTTCAGATAACAGCTGTTGCAAAAACACACAATGATTTCATGGTTCACTTATTTACTGTGCTATTGCCATCAGAATGTAAAGTATAAGCGACCAAAAGCCTATTGTTGCTCACTCTTGTTACTCTCCTTCAGGGTCATATTCAACTATTCACTTGTAAAGATTTTGCAAAAGAAAGTTGTGAGACAATGAATAAAAGTGTCCATAAGAACAGATTTCTTAACAAAGTTAATGACTTGTGTTTTGCAACAGCGAAGAGAAAATAACAATAAGCACGTCTAGAATTCACCATCAAGAATTCTTTTTTCTTTTTCTTTTTCTTTTTTTTTTTTTTTGTATTGCCTTCTTCATCTCTACTGAGATAGTAATTACATTACCTTAAAAAGAATTTAACTTTACTTGCATGTTCTTTCCCAACCTCTATTTACAAGGTATTGACAAAATGTCGGAAAAGAGTGCAACAACTTAACAACCTCAAAAGCTCTACAAAGACTACAACAACTTAACAGCCTCAAAATATAACCTCTCCCTCTTCCCAATCACCCTCCTGTAGAAGTTCATCTTCATCATCATCCCCTACCATGTACTCAGCCTTGATAAACAAACCCAGCCGTTCCAATGGGCTTCTCAATTTGCCACTCTCGAGTGCATCCAGAGATTGACCCAGAGTAGTACGAGATCTACCACAATGGCGTTGGCGTACCAATAACAAAGGGCTTCCAACCAGAGACTCGAGTTCTCTAAGAATATGGAAGTTATCATCCAGATCTGTGGATCGTTCCATCTGCATAGGCATGAAAAAACAAATAAGCATTAGATGAAAATATTCTGAGGAGACCTCTGAAAATATTTTTTTTTCCCAAGGGCCATGAAAGGTTAAATCGACCTTCTCAAGTGCAATCCTAGCTGCCTTCCTCTCTTGCTCCCGTTGTTTTTTGCGCTCCGACTCTGCTTTTAGCCGTGCAGCTGATTCAACAGCTCTAATTTGAGCTTCAATTCTAGCTTTCTCTGCACAATAACACAGGCTCAGAATCCAATCAAAGAAAATAACCCAGTTACTTTAAGCAGATAAACTTGGCTACTTTTTTTTTTTTTTTTTTTTGATCACAACTTGGCTACTTAAAGTACAGTAAAATCAGCATTCACACTTACACCACCTATGTCAATTCTCAATACTCAATAGGAAACAATGGGGCAAGGCATGAGAAGTATAAAACCATGACATATGGTTCATAAAACAGAGAGACAGAACACAACAAAAGATCGTGCATATAGGCACCTTCACGCTGCCTACTCTCCAGTCTCTCTTTCTCTTGCTGCAATTTCACTGGATCAGTTCTATCACCCTGAAAATACAGGCAGTAAATGTAAACATGCAATTCATTCTTGCAATTTAATAATTTCTAAGAATAACTAAAGCAATAAATAGTTACAGATTTTAGAGTTAACTCTTACAGGCTGCAGAAGAGTCTGATGTTGGGCCTTCAATATAGTGTCTGCAAACCGACTCTTCAACATTGCAGCCCGCAAGGCTTTCGATGGAGAGAGTTGGATATCTAGCACAGTTTGGAACCCTGAAACGGAAAAAGCAATAAAAATTGAAGTTTACTGACACACACAACTTAAAGCAATTTGTGTGACTCAATTCGACAATTCTAGAAAAACCAACCTTCACTGGTTGCACCAACAGAATCGCTTTGAACAGAATTAGTGGAAGCACGTTCTTCATCCAGATAATTCACAGGCCCTTCAGAAATTTTTCCACACACGTCACTAGAGAACTCTTTTACAGCAGAATCTGAATCAGGTTGACTCAGATGTGATGCGGAAGTGTTTTTGACCTGTTCATTAAAGAGAAAGGACAATAAGAAAACCTGAAAGTAATAACTGATAATACAATTCAATAACAAATATAAAGATAATGAGATCCAACTTCGAAAGAAAATACTTCCATGTTTTCAAATGGATTGTCTTTTCTATTTTGCAATGTTTCAAATTGATAAAGCATAACAATTATCTAGGGCATAGTTTTGCACAATTTTTACTTGACAATCTTTCATTTAATCCAAATGGCATTCTGTGGTTTCTATTGAGGTTGCTTTATAGGGTAATATGGACAGCTGACGTTGTGTTCCCAATGAATTGAATAACATTTCATCATATATGCACACAGTCAGCTATGAGCCTATAATAGACTTTGAAAAAGCAAAACAGGTGGAAAATCAAATAAAAACTCACCTTTGCAGCTCTCAACTCACTATACGGAACCTTACTGACAGATGTCACTGTCCTTTGGCATTTCAACTTCACTATGGTTCGTTCTGGCTTTCGATGTGAACTCTGAAGCCTTCCAGATATACTACAAGTACTTTCTTCACAGCGAGGAAGCGGCCCTGCATATAATCAATAAAACAATGTAAATACTCCTAACATTGAGGTCAACAATAGAAAAATTTACAGAATCTACAAAGAATTAAATAAGATCCTCACCACTAGAATCTGGATCTAAGGCTTTCACATCTCTCCTTTGTACCTTTTCCAATGAGACATTATTGCTGGACAACATTGTTCGCCCACCCAACTTTTCCGCATGGCATGAAAGACTTTTTGCATGTGTAGTTCCGGTAATGCTCTTCTCAGGAGTCAGTTGCTTTACACTTTCGCGCTGTCTAGTACATTTCGCCTTTACTGGCTTCCAAAGGTTACTAAACATTATCATCTTTTCCTTTGCAACTCTATGAACCCAGTGGCCAGGAGGATTGTACAGCATGGCATTGGAGAAAGTCAGCCTGACATCAGATTCAAACTCTTCAACATCAGAGTAAATGTTTCGGTCCAATTTCCGTTTAATGGTTCCCAGATCCATAGGTTTTTTTATCACATCAAAATAGTCAGGAATGCCCAAATGAACGGGATCCACAGGTTCGTTGAATACAGAACTGTCAATCTGTTTCATCAGCTTCCCAAGAATGGAAACACAATGAAAGGTAGCACTTCTGTCCATCTTCAGTCTCTTCTCTTTCTGACATTCTAATGATCCTTCATGCCTACGTTTTGTTCCCAGAATAGAGCAGTTAAGCTTTTCACTACCACCATAAGCAGTCCTCTGATTATTAATTGATGCTGACTTCTCCAGGTCCTCTGTATTTACTTGCTTCAAGAATTCACATGCACTAAAAGGCTTCTTAGTAAGAATTTTTATCTTCGGTTTTTTTCTTGCAACAGCATTTTGAGCAAGAGTCGTTTCTACTTCAGCGACACCCATTTCTGTCTTCATAAAGCGACCAATATGAAAAGGAAGGATGAAAAAACAATTAGCGCATAGTGCAGTTGTATACGGAAACTCAGTGCATTTACACATATAGCACCACATACTAAAAGATATCTAGCGAGGTCAATCATCAAACTAAAGGAAATACCTCATGAGTGCAGTGAGTTATGAGTTTATGACTAAGCAGCAAGGTGGCAGCATACAAGAAACTGATAAAATTCAATTGCACTCCCTTCGTCCCTAAATAGTAGTCAATTTTTTATAAAACCTATTTTGGTTGGAACCAAAAAAAAAGGTTACAAAAAACAAAATAATCATGATCCCTTATTTTGTGACTTCCTTAGGCTAAATTTCTCAAATAATTGAAGGCAGAGGGGGGTATCTACTTCATGTGTGAGCCAAAATATTAAGTAGTCTATATCTACTATGATATGGACATTTCTACTTATTTATAATAGCTGGGTGACAAAAACATCAGTTGCCAAATGATTTTGTGTTAACTAGAAATAGTAAGTCAATCATCAAATAACATAAACAGTGATGAAGCTTCAACCAACCAAGTTTACATGATGCGCCAACACTGAACCCAATAAAATTAAATCTCAAAAAACTCAATAACAGGAATTGAGCAAGACAAAAGCAAGGAAACAAAATACTTAATTGTAGGATAACATATGATCAGAAAAATTTGTTAACCCCAATAAGATCATTTTTGCATATCAAATAGGACAAGAACAATTGCCTAAACCCTACCCCCTTTCTCACGATGCACTTTGCTGACAAACAGCAAAGCACGTGTTCATCAATTAAAACACCAGTAGGCTTGATCAATACTTAGTTTCCCAGAGGAATCAAATAATAAAACAATGCATTGAGACAAATTGAGATTTTGAGAAGTCAGATACTCCATTACAATTATCTGCTAAAGTAAACCATATCTCAAACAGGCAACAGGCATTGATCAAGATTGAAGATCAATTGATCCTATAGTTTTGACTTCTAGGCACTATGGACAACAATGAAATTCGAAGAACTGGGGGCAAAAGACTTAGTACCATTACAAATGATTCATGTTTAATTACCAAATAGGACACATAGAATTCTCATAGTTAATGCCACAATTTTCATGATTTAGATAACAAGTTAGGATCTTTTAAATACAATTTGTCTCCAAGCTATTTAACAGTTGCCACAATAAAACACACACCTTTCAAGTTTTAACACAAGACTGCTTACTAGAGTTATTGTGAAACAAACCAAACATATAACGACCCATAAGATTAAGAAGAAAACAACAATTGAACAAATTAAAAACGAGAAATCATTACAAAAAAATTCAAACAACAAACACCCACAAAGTAACTGCACCAATAACCAACAAAACAACAATCAAACCCAAAACATCAGGAGATAAACAAGAAAATATCACAACTTTTATCATACAAATATTATAGTGATGAACCAAGCCCCAAATAGCATATACCAGCCCCAATTGCCCTAACCAGCAAAAATTTTACCGTCAAAGCACAACCAAAGAAAACAAAAATCCAAAAAGGTAACAATTTTACCATACAAATACTGAGACCATCAACCAAACCCTAAATAACAAATACCCAGAAACCCAGTCGCCCTGATCATCAACAACCAAAACAAACACAACAAAAAAGGGCACATGTTTTCCAAATACATTCACTCAAAACATCAGGAAAGATACAAATAAAAAGGCAACGATTTTATCCAATGAATACTAAAATTAAACCCTATAAAACAAATACCCAGATACGCAATAGCCCTAATCATAAACAAATTCGCAGACAAAAAACGACAAAAAAAAATTCCAAATACAGTTACTAGAAAAAGGTCACGATTTCATCATACAAATACAAAAAAAATCAACCAAACCCTAAATAACTAATACCCAGAAACCCAGTTGCCCTAATCAATCAACAATTTCAAAGTCAAAACATCAGAAGATATACAAACAAAAAGGTCACAATTTTATCATAGAAAAACCAAAATAATCAACAAACCCTAAATAAACAAAAACCCAGAAACCAAAAAATAACCCTAATAATCAAACAACTTCAAACTCAAAACACAACCAAAAACAAAACAGAACAAAATTGTACAAATTGAATTCCAAAAATAAAAACTGAATAAGAAAACTCACCAATTACTGACAGAAGATCGCCCAAAAACTCCAAAAGCTAAAATTTTTAGGGTTTTGAAACAGAGAAAGATTTTGATGAATGATGAGGGTTTAAGCGAGAAAGAGTAGAAAGAGAGTGGAGAGTAGAAACTATAGAAAGTAATTTTAACGCGAAACGCGCGTTTCGTCTAAAAATGGGGTGCGAGTATATTCCTTGGGGAATACTGTTTTTATTTTATTTTGATTTTATCGCGTTTATGTTAAGAATGGCGGCGGACTGCTCGGTTTCCTTTTTGCTGCTATTTTTTTTTTTTTTTGAATGTGAAAATAATATTTCCAAAAATCATCTTTTCCATTTTATGTTTGACCCAAATTTCAGAAATATCCTAATTTTCCTTTTGAGCAAACTTTTTTTGGTTCTACGGACTTTTAATGGTTGTAAACTTGTGTAATATATAAAAACAAAAAAAAAACGGGGTTGTAATAAAAACAAAGTGGTTGTAATTAAATTCATTCAAAAAAAAAAAAAAAAGTGGATTTAATAAAACCTTTTGGAAGATAATTGGATAGATTTGGTTGGTCAAGTATTAGATGTTTTTTACAAGAGTGTAGAAAAAAAGATAATTATTTTTCTGTTATTCTTTTAGGGTCTTTTCGGGGTAGCTGTAGCCGGTAAGTGGCAATACGAGTTTTCGATTTCGAAATTATTTCAATTTTTGTAGAAATCTATTTTCGAACTGAAATTTTTTACCTTATCTACATCTGTAATACCTCGAATTTCCGTCTAATTTAAAATCACGAGTTGCAACGGAAAAACACTGGAAATTCGAAGCTTTACCGCCATATTTAATGCTCAAATCAAATACGAGGCTAGAAAGAAAACAAATGCTAGTGTCCCCAAATCATACATGCTAGATAATTAAATAATAACTATCTTCTTCAACTAACTTAAAACAATTAATCCAACTGAAATAAAAGTATTAAACTTATTAATTCTCATGCAAGAGAATTAATCTCATTACAATATAAAAATCTCAATAAATAGAAGTTCCAAACTAAACAATAAAATAAATGTTTTTAGAAGATATACTATCTTCTTGGCACGCCTTCACTAGCTCTACTCCTCGAGCTACAATCCTGTCAATCAACTCCCCCATATAATCAGTATGGATACAAGATTTCAATACGTTGAAGCCATACCCCGCAGAATATGAACCCACTCAACGCATAATTGACAATTCTCATTCGCTCCCTTTGGTGGATCCATTACCAAAGAAATCTTAACTCCCAATTAATTCATTCAAAGGTGATCACATAATCAAGTAAATCACATAATCGGCATTTCTCAAGTAACACAATATGGTTACAATTTCCGATGGCATTTTACATGAAAGGGCATCTAGGCCTTAATTCAAAACCACCTAGCTCAATAGTCAAAGTTCATTTCAACTTATTGAAGTAACATGCTTCTAACATGAATCCACATGCTTACTAACATGATACAAAAATAGCAATTTCAAGCTATATCCAATTGAACAATTATTAACATAATTTTCGTTCAATATCCCATAATAAAACATGTATCTCCTCACATGAATATTAATCAAGTAGACATTGCTACGCAAGTGAATTTCCAACATTGTACATGCATTCACTAACATATAATTCTATACGAATTACCACAAGGAAATAAACATCAATTATTCCTTTCAACATACTCACAAGTCCAAATATGAATTCACATTCTTAATCCAATACTAGACAAATGAATACAGATCACAATAGATATGAATTATGGCAAAGAGATTACATAATTCATCTAGACATGAATTACCTTTAGCAATAGGCAATCACAACATATAACGTAAGCTCCTTACGTTTAAGCGCGGTCAACGGGTCCTAACAAATCCACAATATAACAATAGTCAATACCTTGACTTCTAAACCACTTTATTAAACTTTAAAGATGCTTTAGTACCCTTAATTTAATTAATTAAGTTGCTGAAAATTTCAGTTACTCATGCATGCTCAAAGTTTCCAAAAACAAATTTACATAAACCAATTTAAGAAACTTTCCAAAACCCTAAACAAGTCAACTAGTCAAAACAAGTCAACACCAAAACACCATCACCATCACCACCACCAGCGGGCCCCACCACCAGCAGACCCGCTGGTGGTTGGCCCACCGGCGGCAGCTGCTGCACGGCCTGCGGCAGCCCATGGCAAGCACGGTCGTGTCCCCCTTTTTCTTTTCTTTTTTTAAAATTCAAATTAACAAAACCCTAATCTAATTAAATCAACAATTAATAAACTTTTAGATTTAATTAAATTACAAAGATCCAACATTTTGAACTCAACTTGATTCAATTTCAATAAAAACCACAAACCAACCCTAATCATGATCCTATCATGCAAATTTAATAGAATCTAGCAAACCCTAGGCAAAACTAAATTAGGGTTTACTCATACAAAAGCTAGGGTTCATAAAATCATACTTGAATTGAATCTAAATGCTTTTAATAATCAAAGGAAATAAATTTAGAATAGTTACTTAAAAATTCAAAGGATTAAAACTGAGCAAGATGGATTGTGAAAAGTGATGAACTTTCTCCTTCTTTTTGCCCTAGGATTTTCGGCCGTGTGAGTAGAAGAGAGAGAGAGAGCGTTCCTTTTTTTTTTTTTTGGATTTGGTAAGAGTCAGTTAAGTTTGGAAGCTGAGTGTATTTAGGAGCCCAAATACACTCCTTCCTAAACTAAACTTATTCTTTCCTAAAAACTCTCATAACTTCCCTCCACTTACCAAGATTTTAGGAAATCAAATTTTGAAACTAAAATCAGCAAAATTGATCCCTATTTTCGGCTAGGGTGGCCGAAATTAAGGCTCTATTGAGCCTTATAATTTTCGGCCACTTCCGAAAATTATAGAACCCAATCTCTTTTATTTATTTTGGCCCAAATATAATTTAATGAGGTCCAAAACTAAAACCCAATATTAATTAGGCACTCAACAACATTTATGAACCCAATTAATTATTTTAAATACGAAATTGCATTTTCTTTTTGAGTAATTATTATTCTAAAATGAATAAAAATTACGGGGTAGTACAACATCATTTTAGAAATGGACAACAGAAACTTGAAAATTCAGAAGTTGTGGTTTTTAAAGAATGGTTTTTAGTTTTCAGAAAAACTAAAAATTTAAATATGTTCTAAACTAAAATCATGTTGTCAATTTCCGAATGTTGGTGCTTGTTTGGTTAACCATGGGAAGTAAGTTCACGTGGCAAGTACTAATTGATGGGAAATATAAATTCATGGGAAGTGCTCAATCTTGTTTGGTTGAACAAGGAAATTGCAAAACCATGGTAATTGATGTGGAAAGTGCTACTTACATAAGGGGACCATATGGCAAGCAACTTCCTCCATCATGGGGGAAGTCACTTCCTGAAGGAAGTAGCTTTCTATGTTTTTCTGTCAACCAAACAAGAGTCAGATTTACACTTCTTAGAAAGTACCACTTTCTTTGTTTTTCAAGTGGCAACCAAACAAACATGGTTGTCCCCTTTGTGATAAGAGTGACGAAGACATTGATTACTTTTTAGTTCATTGAGGGGCGCTATGGAAGAAGCAGGCTTGTGATAGTGGTTGGTTAAACCGTAAGCCTCCATTTTGAATATCATTGTGTATTTTAGACAACTCAATGGTGTCTTATTGAGAGGGGATACTTGTTGGAAACTACTATTAAAATAGTATATATATTTTTTCCTTGATTTGCAGTATTTGGATATAATGAAAATTATTTATTTTTAATTTAGGACGATAATTTAAGGTGTTAGCGGAGGATTAGGATTTGTCACAAATGAAATAAATAGACTTTAATTATCTAACCAAACACCATCCTTTCTATTAATGAAAATTTCCTATTCCCCTCTCAAGCTCATCGTGCTCGCCTTTAGGAACAATGTCTGATATCTTCTTCGTTGACCCCGTTAGTAATAAAGTACATCAATTTTCTATGTACATATTTTTTTTATTGATAATACATCCGTCATTGAAGATGTTGCTACGTTTGAAGTTTAAGAAACTCTGAATTAGATTTTGGATTCAGATTGAACTAGATAACTTTATTGTCATCTAAGTATTAAGTGGATAAATTTTTTTTTTTTTGTTGAGGAAGAAAGAAGTTAACAAGCCTCAGCAAGCAAGAAAAAGAAAGCAAAGAGACAGAACCAAACTACTAGCTAAACAGAAACAAAGGAAAAGAAAAACAAAAAAAAAAAAAAAAAAAAAACTAAACACCAGGCACCATTCGAGGAAAGGCCACTCCCTGCAAGTCTTCACTGAGGATATGCCGGAGCTCATCAGGAAGTACCAAGAAATGAACCATTTGTGCTTGTTGACGAACCCCGAAGTTGGCTAACCAGTTCGCTGCGCGATTCGCTTCCCTATAGCAATGATGGAGCTTTACTTCCCACCCTTCTTTCCTTAACAGAGCCTTACACTTATTAATTAAATGAAATGACGCAGAATTTTGTGGTGTTGGATCTTCCAACATCAAAATAGAGGCCTCTGAGTCAATGTTAACCTCCAATTTGCGACAACCTTCTTCCCAAGCCAAGCTAAGACCACGCATTAACGCAATAATCTCAGCTTTGCTTGAGGTGCAAATGCCAAGAGAGCATGAGAAACCTTTTATAAACTGCCCATTTTGGTCTCTTAGGATGCCTCCTCCACCAGCCAACCCTGGGTTACCTTTCGAGGCTCCGTCCGTGTTCAACATAAGCCAGCCCGCTTGAGGAGGTTTCCAAGCAACCAATATCTCTCTGCGTGGATGAACACCTCCTCCAAACAACTTATTATCACGGCATTGTGCTCTGCAAATGTCTTCCTTCCTTTGCAAGATGAATCCAACCTGGTTAAGTGGAATACTAATGTCACCCTCGAAGCATCTAGCATTACGCCATCTCCATAACCACCAAGTTGTGACCGAGAAGACGATGGGTCAATCCTTATCAGCATCTGGGTCCCTCCCATTCAGATTTTCCACCAACCAAATACGAAGGGATAATTGGTTGATGTTACTCACATTCATGCCCAGTTTACGCCAAACTTGGAGAGCGACAGGGCACGCCCGCAGAATGTGGGAAGTAGATTCCTCTGCAGCTCCGCAAACTCGACAACGTTGATCATCTGTCAAGCCTCGAATTAAACTGTTTGCATTACTCATTAACCTGTCATGCATAACAAGCCAAAGAAACATCTTGATTCGCTGGGGTATATTAGCTTTCCAAATCACCTTCCAGTCAGAGTGGGGTGCCAAAGTGGTTCTCTCCTTTGATAATCTCAAGTGCAGACTTGATAGAAAAGCCACCAGAAGAACTACCATTCCAATACAAAACATCCGCATCCTCGTCACTAGTGTGCAGCTCAATACTCTCAATCTGCAAGAGCACTTCACGAGGCAAAATGTCAGAAAACAGGTCCCATTTCCAGCGATGGTTTTCATCCCACATTTCAGCAACAGTAGCATCCTCCAAATCGAGAGTTATCTCCCTTGTAGCGTGACGTATGAGGGGCTCATTTAGAGCCCAGTTATGATTCCAAAACATGGTTGTACGACCACTTCCCACCGAGGCATTAATGCCCTGCTGAATATACTTGACGTTCTCAGTAATACCCCTCCATGTACTCGATGATCCCAGCTTAGTCTCGAACATGTCGACGTCACATCTACCATTACAGTA
This sequence comes from Tetragonia tetragonoides, assembly GCA_038025085.1. NCBI lineage: Eukaryota > Viridiplantae > Streptophyta > Magnoliopsida > Caryophyllales > Aizoaceae > Tetragonia > Tetragonia tetragonoides. The sequence continues at coordinate 9,898,806 of CM076148.1, read as the reverse complement.
TTTACTACGCAGGACACGTGACCATAGTGACTTTGGCTCCGATAGAACCCGCCATCCAAGCTTTGTAAAGAAGGTCGCATTGCTATATATAGTTAGCTACTAGCTAGTCATTATTATTGTTATTTCATGGGGGATTTATACACTCATTATTCACATCAGTTTTAATGTAACCTTGCTATATATAGTTAGCTACTAGCTAGTCATTAATTTCGATAAGACAATAGATTTGTAGTAAATCAGATGTTATTATCTCTAGAACATGGTTTTAAAGAATATTTTGTTCGGATTCAATCCCTCTCATTAGATTTTGAAAACAATATCCATAACGATGCATTCGGAGCAATCATCTATAAGCCCTGTTCTTTTCGTCGTTTCTATACTGCATTTCGTTCTGTTCCGCACCGCACCGCAATTTCCGTTTCGTTCTGCACCGCACCGTAATTTCCGTTCCGTTCCGCACCACACTAGTTATATTTATTATTCCATTCCGCCCCGCACTACAATTTACGTTCTGTTCCGCACCGTGCTGCAATTTCCGTTCTATTCCGTACCGTGCTGCAATTTCCGTTCCGTTTCGTTCCTCACCGTCCTGCATCATTCCGTTGACGAGAACAGGGCATAATAGGATCTCCTAAATCCTAACCACTCTTCTCAATAACTTCTCAATAAATACAATAATAAAAATGAAAGTAGTCAATGCTTTTCAACTCTAACTTAGATAGAACAATTACAAGAGTATTAGGTTCAATTTGCTCACGTTTGCATATTTATGCTTACTAACTCATAATAATAATAATAATAATAATAATAATAATAATAATAATAATAATAATAATAATAATAATAATAATAATAATAAACGAGTTGAGCTTGTTTGTTAATTATAAGCTGACATGTCTAGTCGAAACACCAATATTTGGTACGAGTGTGATTGCTTAAGTGAAATGTCTAATAGTGAGGTTTATGTGTTATTACTTATTTCGGATTATGGATTGTTATATGTTAATCGTTCCCTTAATAGTTATATTACGTGATGTTCATGAGGTTTTTTAATTAATGCAATTTCTTGCTTTTGAGATAAGTTAAGGGAGGAGGGTTTATCCCATTGATAAGTAACTAAAATATATCTCCTCTCTTATTTTGATCACTCATACCGTCATACTCAATAAGTTACCAATTAACCATGCTCTACCTTCCTTTATTTATTTCCCAAGAGGTTCTCCACCAATATGACTATACGAGTATACGATCTCTCTAACTCCACCTCTATATATCATAATTATACCATATCAACCCCAAATTGTCTTGTATGGACTTAATCCACCGTAGACCAAGTAATTTTGAGAGATGGCTCCAGATAAAGTAGAGGAGTGGCTCTAGGTAAAGTAGGGGGTGGCTCCAGGTAAAGTAAGGGATAGCTCCAGGTGAAGTAGGGATGGTGCCTAATAGAGATTTGAGGAGTGACTCTAGGTGAAGTAGGGGTGGCTCCACTTTTAGAGGAGGGTGGCTCCAGGTGAAGTAGGGAGTGGCTCCAAGTATTGGTCCACCATGGACTAAGTCCACACAAGTTTTTGTATATCAACCCACCCACGAAATCAAGCAAAAGAATTGAGTTGGGTCACTTTGGATCCGGGCATATTGGGTTTTTTGTAGGTTGTATACAAGTTGATCATCGGATTCGGACAAAATATTTCTCACAAAATTCGAATTTTGGGTCGAGTAACTCCGGATGCGGGTCATTAAAAGTCTAATTTTTCAGGTGGGTCTTTAGTAGGTCGATTTTTGAATAGGATCAAATTTTGGCAGCTCAGAGCTGCCCCTCACTATCTATATCAGATTTACTTTCTTATCACCGAGGAACAATGTTGATTACTCTAGGTCAAATGTGTATCATCATCTCCATTTTTTTACATCCTAGATAACCGCCACATAACCGCTTATATCCTTCCACCCCTCATTCGTTATTTAGATCCTCTTTATTATCTTCTTATTTTCTAAATGAAGGGTTAGATCTCCTTTTCATATTTTGTCTCTTTAAATTTATTTAATTTAAATTTGGTTAAATAGAGATCTCAGCCTCCATTTAAGAATTGGAGGCCTCCATTTCTTTTAGCAAATGGAGAGAATCCCAAATCATTCGATGTCAATTGTCACTAAGAAAACTAAGATCGACGCTTTAGTAAATTTGTATTTGTGAAAGTGTGGTGGTCTAAGGCCCTGTTCTCGTCAACGAAATGATGCGGGACGGTGAGGAACAGAACGGAATGAAAATTGCAGCACGGTGCGGAACGGAACGGAGATTGCAGCGCGGGACGGAATGGAACAATAAATATAACTTGTGTGGTGCGGAACTGAACGGAAATTACGGTGCGGTGCGGAATGAAACGAAAATTACGGTACGGTGCAGAACGGAACAAAATACAGTATAAAAACGACGAAAAGAACAGGCCTAAGGTTGGAAACCTGGATCAATGTCATCAATAACTAGGAGTGCATGTATTGTAAATAGGACATAGTACTTGGGAGTAGATAAAACACAACCTCTAACTTCTGAAAATCCTAAAACACAACTATGCTATTAAAGCATCAAGTAGAATTCAGTGATGACCCAAAGATAACGAGAACACACTTGTATATTCGATTTGATTATTTGTTCATATACACCAATAAACTATAAACATTCTCACTAGGGATGGTCACAAGCTAAACTGTTCTTAAACTGTTCGGGCTCGACTCGGTAGAAGTTCGACTCGGGCTCGGTTCGATTAGTAAACGAACAAAACTCAAACTTTAAGTTTAGACTCATTTAATAAATGAACCAAACTCAAGCTTCATGGTGTTCGGCTCGAAAGCTCGTGAACCTCAAACAAACACGCATATTCTACATTTTTTCTAATGTCTTGAATAATTTTAAATAACTTACGTTTATTTTTCCTAATAATTTTCTTAAAATATCTATTTTGTTTGTCGTTTTAATTTTTTAAATTTATTTTCATCAAATTAATTAGCATTCTCATTGACTGAACAAACTTTGTTAGCCATAAACAATTAGGATAATGAACTATAAATTATTTTCATATCATTTGGCGATTTCATATCATGAAATATTAGAGATGTTCTACATTTATTGAAAGATTAAAGAAGAATTGACAAATTCAATAAAAGTTCGAGTTCGAGCTCGGTAATTTTTAACAAAGCCAAGCTTGAGCTCAATTTTTATGGCTCGGACCGAGTTCGGCTCGAGTACGAGTTCGGAAATTTGAAAACGAGCCAAACCCAAGCTTGGGAGTGTTCGGCTCGGCTCAGCTCGTGGCCAGCCCTAATTCTCACCACAAAACGAAGGTAAACCATGTAACCAACCAACCACAAAAACGTTAACGCTTAACCAGAATTCCTCCGTAAATAAAACCATCAAATACAAAACAAAATTAAGCTCTCTCAACCAGAAACAGAATTGTGTCTGTAAGAGAAGCTCAGTGTTCTTATGAATATCTATTGATCATCTAACACAATTTTCCAAAGAATGATACAATAATTTCAACTATATATGCCTTTGGCCACGATCTTCTTCTGTGTTTTAATGCCAGATTCAAAATCGAACTCGTATTTTTTGTCGAGGTTGCAAGTAAAACAAAAGGCAAATACATATATGGAGCTGCCTGTGATTACGCAATTCGATGGCCATAATTTGAAGCATGAGATTCTAACAAGGGTTCTTTTGAGCTCCTTTTGCTCAATTTGCTGTAATAGGTGTACAAGGCTAATTGTACCACACCCAGAATAGTGCCTATTGCATTTGGAGCCTGAACACAAAGTATAAAAGAAGCACAAACATCACATATTATACCAAAATAAAGAACAGAAAACAAATTAGTAGTGAAGAGCAAAATGAGGTCACTTACATATATGAAAGCATCATTTTTGAAGACTCCATAAGTTGCAAATGACAGACTCATGAAGAATGTTGCTAGTGACAGGTAAAACGGCATGAATTCAACACTCTTTGTTCGAATCACCAAATTCTGGCAAGATATGGACATTGAGCTAGTAAGAACAATGTGCAAATTGGCTTACAGGTCAAATAACTGAGTATTGTAGCATATGGAATGATGGTTTTTAATCTTCAAGGAACTTACAATTATGAACAATGGCGATGCAAACATGGAAACAAGCGAAGCAGTACTCAAGGATCCAACGAAGATTTGTCTTGTATGAGAGTTATGTATTCTCAAGCTCACAAATACAATGACTGCAAATCCTCCAAACACTGCTAGCAACAACCAAAGCGTCTTCGCCTAAAGAATTCATAGTCTTTTCAATTAGTTACTCTAATTCCAATACTACTGAAAATGGAATTGTGATATCAAATAGAGAGTACAATTTTACCTTCTTATTCTTATCTGCATTAACAATGAAGATGATTAAGTAGACTAACTGGAACACTGCCCCAATCGAATTGACAGTAGCTACCAGTATAATGTCAGGTGACACAAGGGGATTGCCATACCATAGGCATATCAAGCAGTTCAACAATGCATATACATAGGGTAACCCAGAAAAGTCTTCTGTTGATTTGTTTCTGATAATTCTTGTAAATGTTGGCCTGCCAAGAAACAAAAATAAAAATAAAAAACTTAATTTTTTTGCTATCATAAGAGAAATATTTTGTAGTACATATATGTGAATCAAAGCAAAGCTTCTGAATAAAAATTAGATAGTACTACTTACATGGGTGACAGAAATAGTGCAAAGGCAAACACATTTCCTGCATATGAACAAAAAAAATTTATTAGAATTTGCATTTCACCTTAATTGTGTCTTACTGCAATTGTTATCAATAATAATAAAAAAAACTATAAAAAATTTTAAAAACAAAAAAAAATCATCAATTAAGAGAATGTAATTAACTTGCACCAAAATATATGGATATGTCATGATATACATGAATCTAGAGAATCACTATATGTCAGATACATCATGCAAATGTACATGTATAGAAGCATGTGATATAATGGATTTACAATTGACCTACACCAAAAACATCAAGTAATAATTTTTCACCAGGAGAATAGAATTTACAACAAAAGAATAAGTTTATTTAACACAAAAACAAAATAAAAAAAATGTCCTGTAACTTGCAACTAGGAGAGCACAAGTGCACAACTCTCCCCCTAAAAAAAGGGCAAAAGTTCAATAAATTATAACAAATGGTGATCACAGAAAATTGGATCTTTTTGTGTGTCTGGTTAACAATGGACAAACTTTTTCTCACCCAAAAAAAAAAAACAATGGACAAACTTTTCATATTGCTAAAGTGATCAAAAGTAGAAATTGAACACTTAAACCTTAATACTTGACTAGTATTAATTGCAAAGAAAGCTACAGTTCATCCAATAACTGAATTGTTTTAGTACCCCCAAAAAAAATTCCAGGAAAAAAATAAATAAATATACTAAAAAAACTCAAAGTATCACAATTCTGAGCTATGGGCAATTGTAAACAATTTAAAGAAGTTTGAATTTTCATAGAATTAAATAAATGAGTCAGATTCAAATCTCAATGCTTCAAAGCATAGGACTTTCTTTCACATATGTCAGACACAGATTTGTTTCTCATGGACCTTCATTTAAAAAAAAATAAAATAAAATAAAACAAATAACAGAAAAAATAAAAAAAATTGTTTCTCATGGAACTTCATTTAAAAAAAATAAAATAAAATAAAAAACAGAAAAAATACATAAAATTGAACTGAAATGGTACCTGCAATTCCAGCAGCTTCGCTACAAATTGAGTGAACAGAAGAAAGCCCAGTTGAATCCATTGATAATAAAAATTGCCCAGCAACTCAAAATCCTCGAAAGCTTTGTTGATTTTTGAATCTTATTTTATATCTTCCAAAGCATATTGTATATATGCAATAGGAATACACAGAAGAGAGAGAAAAAGAGAGTCTTTTAATGTGGCTCCTTGTTGAATTTTCAGTGGCTCTTCTTGTACTTCATCCTCTCTCTCTCTCTCTCTCTCTCTATTTCCGTCGCACTGTCCGTGGCTCCACTTTCTTGTATGGTCGTCGTCCAGAGGTAGAGAGGGTCAGGGAAGAATACAATGAAAATATAAGGGGAAAGATTTTATTTTTAGTAAGGCTGTGTTTTTGTCCAGTTATTGGACCTTACTCAATTAGTGGAAATAAGTAGCAAGGTCTTACTTAATTATCAAGAATCATTGAATAATCTTATTGAATCAGTGAAAATCAGTGACATGACCTTACTCAATCAGTGGAAATCAGTGGCATGACTCACATTCCTACCCACAGTATCAGTGAGAATCAGTGGTATGACTTTATTGAATCAGTGGAAATCATTGGCAAGGACCTTATTGACTAGTGGAAATCAGTGACAAGACCTTACCCAATCAATGAGAATCTGTGAAAATAAGTGAAAAAGAACGCACCCTAAGTCTTGTGAGAGACTAAACCATAATATAATTGGGTCATTACTCCGAAATGTACGAGTCATCGTTTATGATCGGTGACTCTAATTTCAGATAAACGGGACACTTATCTCATTGAAAGTTACAAAATATCGTCATTTAGAAACTTTTGTGTTCTTTTTTATACAAAAACTCGTATGAGTCGGCCTAAAGAAAAGACGCCTTAAACAAGCATGATGTCATGTTGATATCATGCTTGGCTACCGAGGTGACTTCACATTGAGTCGGCCCATAAGAATTTTCTTTTTTTTTTTAATTTGAAAAAGGAAAAAGAGATTTTTTAGGTGGTCAAATCTTTGTTTTTTGTTTCCTGTAAATGATAACATAACAGCTAAGAATGAAAAACGACACGTTCAAAATCCTCCAATTCCAAATAAGAAAAGAAAAAGAAAATAGAGAAGGTTTAAGGAGGTGTGGTTGAGTGGTAGAAACTCATTCATCCTTAATTAAGATTGAGAGTTTGAATCTTGTCTTGGGCATGGAGCAACTTTAAATTTCTTGGCTAGCTGTCCCACCCTTTGAGGTGCCTACAAACCAGCGTGGGGATAGTCACTGTGGTTGACGGTGAATACCCTTGGTCGTGAACCAAAAAAAAAAAAAAAAAAAAATAGAGAAAAGACATGTTGAAAATGTTGCCTTTTTTATTTGTTTGTTGTTTGTTCTTTGTTCTTTTGCTCTAAAAGTGCAAGTATAATTATCTTGGCAATCTAAAATTGGCATCTAATAATTAACAAATATGTATTAGAGTAATAAGGATTCTCTAAAGTAATTCCCTCCAATATCTCCTCTAATAAACCAATATCATCATGTCATATCACTTGTCACTTCAAAAGATATTCAACTCTAATTCTTTTTTCCTTTTCTTTTTTGATTCTTGTGAGTTACTACACCAAGTACTTTACCATTTTTTGGGTGCTAATGTACTTTACCATTTTATTGGAGAGGATTACATCTCTATGGGTTATAGTGTAATTTTGAATTGTTTAATAAAGGTTGCTTTGAAAGCTAAAATTACCAAAAAGTTTGGAGCGCGAAACGCTCTTGTTCGATTCAACTTAATTTTATTTAGATTCAGTTCAATTCAGTCCAGTTAATTCAGTTCAGTTCACGTGTAACTTTATTATTCAGATAACTTTTTATTCCGAAATAAATTAATGATGATGACTATGTCAAAAAGATCTCAAAGCATACTTTCAAATGAGTCTTGTATTGAATATGTTTGGACAAATTTTAAATGGTTAACGGTCAAATTTTTTAAAAAAAATCAATTAGTTCAGTTTAATTTTTTCCAAATAAATCAAACAAGAGTATTAATCATTTTTACCAAAACTTGGTTCAATCACTTAAAATTCCTTGAAATAGTGGTAAAATCATGAAAGTTTCGAGTGATATATTAACAAAGAGAAAATGCACTAAAAAACCTATTAAGAGTATAATATAAGATCTTATTTTGTATCTTTAATTTGTATATAGGTACTCCCTCCGTTCTTTTTTCTCCTACCCACTTCTTTTTGCACGGAGTTTAATGAGAGTTGCTTTTGAAACAAAAATTCCTTATTTGCCCCTACTTTAATATGAGAGAGTGTGTGAGTTAGTAGTGGGTTGGAAAGTAATGATGACAAGAAAAAGTAAGGATAAATGGGTCTTTAATACTCAAAGTATTACTAAAAGGAGAAGTGGGTAGGAGAAAAAAGAACGGATGTAAAAGGAAAGTGGGTAGGAGAAAAAAGAACGAAGGGAGTAACTAATTATCAAGATTTCGATCAATTATACTTAGATCACAAAAAAAAAAAAAAAGATATCAATTGTGCTCGAAAAGCAAACTCTACAAATAAAGGCAAACTCTACAAATAAAAGCAAACTCCATAAGCAAGGGGGCGCATCATTGTCCCTGTCAATAGTGACAGTTGAAGTAATACAAACCATGCAAGTCAAGGGTTTAAATGGCTAATCAACAATATCAAACCTAGAGTTTTAAAACGTCACCTGTGTTGATCGAAGATATTATTGAAATCATTTGGCATCCAATTCCGTAGAAAACATATGTTGTAGAAGTAAATTGAATTGAAATGACATTTAAGATGTGGTCTAGTATTCATTATTCATTCAATCTGCTATCTTATTACTCTTGTAAAATATGACTTATTATATTCGATTGTATCTAATTATCTTTTAGTATTCCTTAATAATTATATTGTGGATTTTTCACGGGATGATGATCTCCTTCGACATGGGTTCTATTAAATCAAAGTTTTAAAAAATTTTGAACTCCAAACCATCACATTGTCATTGCCGCCTCAATCATCACAATACATAACCTAAATTTTGTAATGCTGATTCGTGCAAAAATATATGTTCCATTACAACTAGCAAAATTAACCACAACTTTATCGTCTTTCAAAAATCCATCAAAATTCGCTATTATATACGAGTAATTGACATTTCATGCTTCCTACAATAGTACAGTCCTCCCTAACCAAAAACCATGAGTCTAGTCTATTGTCATTAAGATGACAATACAATACTTTCCCTTTCTATTCCCATATACTGTATGTATATATATGGTACGACTATACGTACGAATATTTTGATATACCATAGTTCTTTACAAGCATTCTTTGTACGAAGTTGAAGTGAAGGCAGTAGACACCCACGCCAAAATTAGGACCATGGTTATCATTCATGTCATAGGACCAAGACCAGCAGTACAGTGAATCCTAGATCGATCATTTTGCTCCAGTTGTTAATTACTGTAGTTGTTACACATTTCACATCATCTTTGACTACGATGGTAATGACTAATGAACATGTGCGAAACATGACTAGGCCTTATTCTCAACGGAAAATAATGGATTAAAATGAAACGAAACGGAGTGGAACGACGCGGTTAATGAAACAAAATGTGAGACAAAATGAAATATAAAATGTAGAACATAACGAATTGGAACGGAATAAAACAGAATGCAACATGCATAATGAAGAAGAAAATAACCGGGCCTAGGAGCGAGGTTGCAAATTGTTATAGTCACATCACATGACATGAACATATTTATGTTACTCCCCATAGAAGTGCAACTAAGTTAGCCATACACCTTGTCTATGTTATACCTCTTTATCCCTAATTTTTTTGTGTCTATCTCTCTCATCTCCCTCATCTCCCCTTTTTCCCCCCTTTTCACCATACCCATATTACCCCCTGAAATCCTAAGAAGCAAGGAGTAAATTTGTCCTCTTTCTTATAGGAGACAAGAGGGTGTAATATATACAGGGTGTATGGGTAGCCATTTCCATAGAAGTGGCAAAATCCTTGTCATCGTTAGTTTGTAGTTATATGATATATGGATAAGAGATGCCAAGTCCAAGTGCTTACAAGGTACCAAATGCCAAACTGGACTCATATATGCGAATCAAATACAGTAGATGATATGACAATCCAATAACTAGGTGGCTCAATTAAACACCCACGGTTATCCCAAAAATAAAAAAAGTAGAAGACATCTATAAGTTTTGGAGATATAATCCCTAGTTAACGGGGTTTGTATTTGCGCTAGTTGTTCAATTAATTTGATATATTCGCTATTAAGTATAAGAGTCATGAATATGACGTAGTGAAGAGTGTCTCGATTGCCATTCACTCACACCTTTCTTTTGCGTACAAAAAAAAAATATAGATATGGTGTAATATTTTCGTAGAAGTATTTTAAATGATACTAGGAATTATCTTCACTACTTTTTTTTTTTGGGTGCGTAAGAGGGGTTAAAGCCCCATAATTAATAGAATACCAAACTAAACAAAGTAAAAAAAAAAAAGGAAAATTTGGTCAAAATCACCTTAAGTTTGGGGGGATTTGCCAAGAACCACCTTAAGTTTTACTCTTTGGCAGGTACCACCTTAAAATTTAAAAACGCCGTGTTAGAAACCCCTTACTCTCTTTTCCGTCCAAATTTTAGTTGAAACGGACCAAAATGCCCTAACATGCAGATCACGAGACATACTTATATCTAATTTTACCACAGTTATTTGCCCTGAAATAATTACCCACCTAATTATTCATTAATTAAAGAAAATTGAACTCTCCTTGTTTAAAATCCTCCACCCCCACCACACGACATTAAACTTCTCTCTTTACTCTCTTCTGCAATTCATCTCTTCCATCTCCACAAAGCCTATTGAAGACAAATTCTCTCTCCTTTTCTATCAAGAGGTAAACATCTTCTTATCTTTTTCTCTCCTCTTTTTCTGTCAACCTCCTTCAAATTCTCTCAATTTTTTTTCTGTCTCTGTTATGTGAAATTAGGGTTAGGGTTTCAAAACCCCCAACATTGAAATTGATTGTATTGTGTGTGTCTTATTGATAGGGGAAAATGTCTAGCTCAAGTTTGAACTCAGCTCCTACGGAGGTTCCTCTTTGCAGATGTAAGAAGCCAAAGCCAGCCTCATTGGTGAAGTCATGGACTATCAAAAATCCTGGAAGACGATTCTTTGCATGTCATAATTATGATCACTCAACTGGAAGGAGGGTGTGCTAATTTTTCAAATGGTATGATGAAAGCATTACTGAATGGCAAAGATAGTTGACTTTGGAGTTGATTGATGAGAAGAAGGAGTTGCAGATTGAAGTGGCAAGACTGAGAGCCAAAGTCACCTTGTCTAAAGCTGAGAAAGATAAGATGAAGGGCAAGACTGAGATTTGGTCTGCTGAAGTGAAGAAGGTGAAAAAACCATGAAGGAGATGAAGACCAAAATGGTCACCCTTTATTTTGCTTTCATTGTTTCTGTAATTCCGTTGGTGGGTGTGGTGTTTTGTTTGATGGTTAAAGAAATTATGGGTTGATGTAGTAGGAGGTTTGGGTGTTGTAATGGAGCATTTTGTGTTGTATGTATGGCCAGGAGGCCAAAAATCTATGGTTCAATGAATGAAGATCATGTATTGTTATTGAAAGTTGTTGGTTTTGTTAACATATTGTCCAAAAACAACAGAACATGAAGACATCAATTGAAGATATTTAATTAACCTATTTAAGATCCCAAAACCAATTAGAAATTGAATTGACCCAAAAACAAATGACATAAAAACATCAATTTCCAAAAGCACTTTGTAACTAAGGTTTTGTTGTCCAAAATAAGTTACAACTACTAGTTACTTGTCCAATAACACAATAACAAGGCAACATGGTTGTTTGCCAAATGTTTCCAAAACAAAATTACAACCAAACAACCTTGTTTGGTTGTTTCAAAAAGAGCTTGTCAATTCTGTCCATTTTCACAACTGCAGAACTGCCTTTGTTGTATTTCATGATGGCAGCTACATAGTCATGTACTCTCTTGTATTGTTCCCCAGCTGCCCCATAAATCATGAATCTAGCCCTTTGCCTTGCATTCCAGCACAAGTAGTACCCAGCATACAACCCTGTAACTGCTTCAACTTGAGCTTTGAAGGACTTCAATTTCCAGTCAGGGTCTAGTCTCCATTGATTGATATACTTATCAGCCAAGAACTCAGCACTGAGCTTTTTAACATAAGCAAGCTTCTCACATTGATGGTCCAATATCAGGGTTCTAATTTGAAAGGTTTCTTCATCCCTCATCTTTCTACAGTGCACTTTGAAGTGACAAGTCCAAATTTTGGATCACACTTACACCCCCTTTTTTCCCTTAACAATCTTACATGGACACATATTGACACAATATGAGGTCACCCTTGATTTATCATTATGTAGGTAAAAATAATCATACCTATTCTCAATAGCATGAATCCTCAAGGCCTTCCTTAGACAATCATTTGTATGGAATTTCAGACCTCTTTTCAAACTAATAGGCTTTTTAAAATCTGACCTAGTGTTCCATGAAGGGTAATTGTGTCTCTCTTCCTCACTGTCCACCAATGAATCTAGCTCATCAGAATCATCATGCAAGGCTTCTTCAACAAATGGCCCTGGTCTCTCATCATCAGTAGGGTCATCATCACTATATGGCCCTGGAACTGTTTCATTGTGTTGTGGCTGCAATTCCTGACCAAGTGAATTCTCCACACTATTTAGTATCCCCCCTGGATCTAATTCAACAAACACATCATGTTGAATCTCATTTCCAAACTCCTCTTCTGGTAATTGGAAGTCAGAATCTGTTGAGTTTTCACCAGATTCAGAGGATATCCAGTCCTCAACCACAAAACCCTCTCCCCTAATGACAAGTCCAGTTGGGATCACTTTTTCTTTGCCTTTGGTCCCTGATTTTGAGCTTCTAAGGGACTTTTTTCTACTGTCTTGTAGATTCTGTGGGGGGGGGGGTAATCTCTGAGCTAGTGCTTTCTTGGGAAGGGAATTTGGATCTTGGGTTTTCTTTCTAGCAGTGGTTTTAATTCTTTTTCCAGGGCTGGGGTTTTTGAAGTTGGAAGCAGAGCTGGAAATGGGGTAAGCTCATCAGATGTGAATATGGGGTTTGTTGAGCTGCTAGGAATTTCTGAGTTAGATGGGATTTCTGAGGTAGGGCTATTTGAGCTGGATGGGTTTTTTAGGATAGGGTTAAGTGAGGTACAGGGGAGGAAATTTTGGTCAATGCTTAAGTCATATGCTGAGGTGGAAGGCAATGAATTTGGGCTTAGGTGTGCTTCTTTATTGTACATTGAATGCTAGGCTGATGTGGCATCCTGGCCATTTACTTCTTGCCTTGGACTGTCATGGCCATCTTCCTTCTCCCCACCAGTGCCATCACAACCAAAATCACCCTCATCACCCTCATCATCCCCAATCTCACCAAGATCAACACCTCCACTAGCCTCACATTCCCAATCATCATCATCTTCCTCATTCTCAGTACTTTCAACCACATACAAAATGACCAATCCTTGGTCATTTTTACTTGCAACCAAGGCCCTAACATCATCATCATTTACAATCAATTGCCTATTTCTAGCCAAACTCTTTCCAGGAGTTTTGTTGAACCACATCTCAAACTTTCCTTTGTACCCTAACTCTCTACAGGTTCTAAGAAAGTCAAAATAGCAAGCTTCTTTTTCTACTGTCAAATAAACACCACCACCTTCATATCTCAACTTACCACCCTTACTCCACTGCCAATACCCCCCATAATGAAATCTAAATGTAATATCATCATGGAAAAAAGGAAATTTTTTGAGGCTAAACATCCTAACAGAAATTAGGGGATTTTTTTGATTAATTAACAACAGAAATCAAATAAAAAAAACAATTCTTACACAAATAACAAACAAACATTCCAGTTTTTGCTCCCCAAGGAATTAATTTGATTAATTAACAACATAAATAAATCAATAAATAAAAAAATATGTTATTTTTACACACATAACAACCAAAAATTCTAGTTTTTGCTCTCCACCAAGTGAAATCAACATTTAAATATTAGGGTTTACTCCTTAACAATTAATCGATTATTTTTATACCATACAACAAAATAAACAGGCTAAAAGGATAAACTTTCAGTAAATGATTATTTTTTTACCTTAATTGTGGAGTTCAAACACCATGCAATAGCAACCACAAATTTCGACCTTCAAGATTCCCCTTTTTCGATCTTCTAGTCCCCAGGTGGTCCCTTCTTCAGGGAATATGCTCTCTTGCCAGAGATTCTTTGTGACGGATGAGAGAGAAAGAGAGAGAGAACGAAAAAGAAAGAAAAATGGTGAAGAGATTGAGTGTGAGGGTGACAATGGGGGTACGAAGCAGAGCACTGACAGTGGATACTTTGGAGGGAAAATGAAAAAAAAAAGACAAAATGATTGTGAGTAAATGGGGGTAAGTTGGGGGGAGTAATTACGGGCGTTGGGAAGTAAAATTAGATATAAGTATATCTCGTGATCTGCACGTGAGGGCATTTTGGTCCGTTTTAACTAAAATTTGGACGGAAAAGAGAGTAAGGGATTTCTAACACGGCGTTTTTAAATTTTAAGGTGGTACCTGCCAAAGAGTAAAACTTAAGGTAGTTCTTGGCAAAACCTCCCAAACTTAAGGTGGTTTTGACCAAATTTTCCTAAAAAAAAAACAAAACAGAAGGGAAACACACAGCTAAAACCAAAGAAAAGAAAACCAAAACTAAAAAAACAAAACAAAACTAACTAGCAGCTACTAGTCACTCCCCACAACACATGGCCAAGAAACACCCCTGAGGTCTTCATCAAGAATTTGACAGAGAGCTGCCGGAGGTGAGGTGAGGTGAGGTTGACAATGGGTTGTGCAAGCTCAACTCCCAAATTTGCCAGCCAGTCGGCCGCCTTGTTCGATTCTCTATAACAATGAAAAATACGCACCATCCACTTCTCACGATTGATCAAGTTTCTACACTGGTTGATGAGATGGAAATTTGCACTTGACTTGGTTGCCGGAGACACCAGTAGCTCCACCGCCAATTGGGAATCCACATGCAACTCCACCATTCTAAATCCCAAATTCCAGGTAGCCAAGAGCCCCTTGTAGATTGCTTGAAGCTCCGCTCGCAGTGAGGAGGACACCCCTAGCTTCATCGCAAACGCACCCTTGAATTCACCCATATGACCACACACAATTCCACCTCCACCCGCAGCAGGGCCTGGGTTGCCACGAGATGCCTCGTCAGTGATGAGGCGTACCCAATTCTCCGGTGGTGCGTGCCATCTAATGTAAATTTCCTTTTTTAATTTATTGTGGACTTGATCAGAAACTAGACCCAATTTCATAGCCTTCTCAATTTTCTCCACACGAAATAAAATAAAAGTAATTTTATCAATTGGGATGATCATCAGAGGTAGCAAAATTCCTCCAAAGCCATAGCCACCAAACTGTCACTGCAAAAATCATAGGTCATTTCTTGTTTGGACCACCATTGGGATTCAGGTTAGCTGTGATCCAGTTATGTAATGGGGTAGAGAAGAAGGGATCTTGAGGGTACACACCAAGCTTTTGACACACTAAATGTGTAGCTGGACAATCAGGGACTACATGAATGGCCGTCTCCTCAGACGCTTCCACAAATCTTCACTACTTTGATAAGTTTGAACTACGTACACCACTACTTCTAGTAATACAACTGTACAGTTACAGAGTTTTGTCTAATTAGGGTCTTGAACTCTTGATCATGATTTTTTTGGGCTAATTCAACAATTAATCGCCCCGAGGCATATGGCGTAGTGGCAAAAAGTGAATTTATAAGGGTGAGTATCGAGAGTTGTAGTCTTGATTTGATTTCTGTGTGTTGCGTCGTACATCTTGTGACTAACTCCTCCATGAAGGCCCAAGATAGAGTTCATGGAGGCGCTCAAAGGGAGCGTAATCCCTTTTTTAAACTCAATAATTCATCTTAGGCCTATAAATCTAGCTCATTTTCGATTGGACCTAAGTTGGGTGTACAAATAAGTCTCTAATATCCCCTTGGGCCCAATCTTCACAATTTTGCCCAATTATTGGGATTGCGTTTTTTTCGGCACACAAGGATACGTTGAAAAATTTAAAACCTTAAATTTGGATCATTAGGATAAAAGGCATATTAATAAAAAATTTAAATAAACTCATTTGGTTAATGTATTGCCTAAAAATAAACTCATTTGGTTAATGTATTGCCTAAATGCAAGTAATTCGTGGATTGGGATTGAAAATCAGACGATTTTAATTCAATCTAAAATGTATTGCCTATGTTTATTATGGGCATTCAAGTCACCTATCTGAATAAACCTAAGAACCCAACTATCTTATCTAGGGGTGTCCAAAGAAATCGTAACCGAAAAACTGAACCGTTACTCCGAAAGACCGCATTGAAAATTCGGTTAACCGAATCTATTTTTCCGTTTAAAACGGTTCGGTTAACCGAATCGAATATTTTTCGATTTCTCGGTTCGGTTTAGGTTCACTAAGCTTTTTTTTATTTATTACTATTTTTTTATTTTAATACAAACTTTAAATATAAAGGTGGTATGTAATGTTTAGCAACTAAGAATTCATGTTTTTTATATTTTTTTTTTATTTTGACTATGTTTAATCGAATCTAAATTGTAAATTTAATTTTTATTTTTTTTATATACGTTTAAAAGTAGCTAATTATACTACATAAATCATGTAAGTACGAAAAATCGATTAACCAAAAGTTGATTAACCTATATTTTCGATTAAAGTTACGGTTTACGAATTTGGCGAACCGAAATATTGATTAATCGAACCGAGTCAAACTTTTAATTCGGTTAACATACCATAAACACCCCTAACCTTACCTGTTCATAGTAGAAAAAATAAAAATTTTCAACCTGAAAAAAACAAAACAAAAACAGAAAGTCCCATTGTGCTCCGAAATTGCAAACGCCCGGGCCCAAAATTTCTCCCCATTTCCCCAAAATAATTCCCGCCATAACCACAGCCAATGTAAATACATTCAGAACTCAGAAAAACTGCGTGAAGTTTTTGCTCTAAAACCCCCTTCAAATCCATTCTTTCCCCTAATTTTCCCCTTCACCAATCTGCCCATTTAACCCACAGATTTTACCAAGTCAATAATGGGGATTCAGGGGCTATTGCCGCTATTGAAATCAATAATGTCACCAATTCACATAAAAGATTTGAAGGGATGTTCTGTTGCTATTGATACTTATTCTTGGCTTCACAAAGGCGCTTTGTCTTGCAGTGCTGAGCTATGCAAGGGCTTACCCACAACCCGGTAATTTCATTGCTACCTACATTTTTGGGATTTTGGTTAATTTTGATTTTTGAAGTTGATTAGAGATGAAATCTTGGACCCATTTGCATTTTGGTGAAAACCCAATTGGGGTTTTAATTTTAGATATGAAATTAGGATATCAATTAGTTTGATTGGGTGCATTTTTTGGCTGATTTGGTGACATTTTGGGGTTTAGTAAATTGGGTTTTTGCAGGTTATGTGTTATTTTGTTTGGTGAGGTAGGGGTGTGTTTATGTGGGTTTATACTTTTAAAGAGATGTAAAGCTTCATTTTTGTGGTTGTTCATGCTAATAACTACATTACTAACTATAGTAGAACTTTGAGTGAGGAAGACCCATTTGCACATGAGGTTTTTTTTGCTTTGATTGCTTGACTGGTCAATTTCATTTTTCTTCCTGAGACTTGATAGGTTTGGTGTTAAGTTAGCAGATGGGTTAGAGGTCTTTGTGCAGTTGTTTTCTTTGGTAGAGAAGGGCATGTGCGGTTTGTACTTGTATATTGATGAAAAAGTCCCCATTTTAGTGTTTGCATTTCTCATTTGTGCATAGTAAGGGTTTGGATAGGGGATGTTCAACGCATCTCTAGTGCAACATCCATAGCCCCACATAGGCAACCTCCTTGGCTAAACTTCAGTTCTGAGGAAAAGCAATACTATCCAGTTGTCTGTTATACCTAAGAAAGATATTGAAACTTTGAAACACCTGTTTCTACATTACCAGTTTGAAACTACATGTGGAAGCAGTTCTTTGAGGTGAAAATGTTGAGTTTGGAAGGATAAGGAGTGTTCAATCCTTTGACAAAATACTGATTTGTTGACCATGAAAATTATTAGGGAAAGACTTTAAAGCCATCAGCCACAAGTTCAATTAGGAACTGAAGGCCTTCTTGCATCTACATGTACTGTTGTACATACATTGTGCAAGCATATTGATAATTATCTTTGGTGTCCTTGGAAAAGGGATTTCTGGTCTTTATCTTTATTACCCTTCATGATTCCTGAGAATTTTAGTACAATTTTCTTGTTATATTGTATATAAGAAGATTGGCTTACAGGATTCAGAAAGGGAGTCCGTGCTCCCTTTCTCTGAGTCCTACTTTTCGAAGTACTCATTGGGTATTATTTGTGAAATGAAAACACGAAACACGTACTTAGCTGATGAAATTACTTCCAGCTTCTTTAGGCATAGGGTGATTTAACATTGCAAAATGAAACTCGTGCATCATGAATGATGCATATACTAGATATGTTATGAAGGAAAGGGGTCTCCTTTCTCACTTTAGCTGTGATTATGTCACACTCAAAATTCTTTTGAGTTTTCATTCTGTTTATATCAGTAGCATGATTTTTCCAAAACTAGTCTAAGATGAACTATGTGTGCTGACCTTTGTTTTCTATTAGATGTTTACAACCTAGCAATATAAATGAGAAATATGGACAAATGAGAAATGCAGCTATGACCCTGACTAATCAAACAGAACATGCACAAAGTATTAAGAGTCATACATCAAATGGAATATGAACTCGTCTTTTAGTCCATCTAACTTGGTTGTTGACAGTTCGTAAAAAAACATGGTGCTGGGCAGCATCTTGTAAAGAAAAGAAAAATGACTTCATATTTCTATTTTTGATCCTCTGAATTAATAGGTAGAGTGAGGTAAACATTTCTCTTTTGAAGAATTACATTTAAAATCTTGTGGCATCTTTGTGGTGAGTAGTACAAAGAGGGTTCTCTTATCTTGCCCCACCATCTTGGATTTTGCTGAGTGTTTTATCTTCCCCAAAACAGAGGGAGCTAAAACTTACTTCACTTGAGTTGTCTCAAGGATCATGTCGGATGTTTCAAGATGATACATTTGTCCGAGCGATATTCTTGTCTGATTATTTATTATCTAGTTCACATGCACTAAATGGTATCTCTAGAATACTCATGAACTGTTAAGACTTTTTGTAAATTAATTTTGTCCAGCCCTTAGAATTAACAGAAAGGGTAGGGAGAATGAGAAACAATGAGAGTATATATTCCTGAAGGAGGTCGTGGAAGTATTTATCTCACTTATCAGATCATGCCTAAGACCATAATCGAGTTAAGCTTGCGCTTACGTGTTACAGCATGTAGAACTTCGAATCATCCTCCACAACCCAATATTTTCAAATTTTCTTTTTAGTTTTGATTTTTTTTTGTATTTTGTCTTCAACCTCCTTGGGCCGGAATCCAGACCTAAGGACCCAGCGAAAACCAAGCCCTAGAAAGTAAAGAAATGAGTCTAATCATGTTTTACAGTTAATGATAAATGTGTTTTTTTTTTCCCCCATCAGCCTTAAGGCTGTAGGTTTGAATTTATTCTTATTGTGCAAATTACAAAGGGATGATACCTCAGTTTCTCACTCCAGGTATAATCATACTTGTAATTCTCGTGAAATCTACTGATATGACATTGATAAACTCAAACAACTCTTCTACAGTTGCATTTTACGAGCTTTATACCTATGTATGTGATGCATATATGAAATGGGGGTGAGGGAGTTGAAGCTTTTTCATGACTCATGAGTATACGAGTAGGAAAGAAAACAAGAATAGGAGAAACAAAAAGAGGTGTTACAGTGGTGATATTTCCATCAGCTTTGCTATTGTGCTGTTTCTAAAGTTTCTTTTCCTTCAGGCACATTGACTACTGCATGCATAGAGTGAATTTGTTGCTTCATTATGGTGTCAGACCTATTCTTGTCTTTGATGGAGGTCTTCTACCAATGAAGGGTGAGCAAGAGAATAAGCGTGCAAGGTGCGTATTAACTCATAGAAGGACAACTTGCTCTTTTCTTCACTTAAATTTATATGCTGCACCTTCTTTAGCTTTCTTTTATCTGTCTCGAGTTTATGACAGCATATTTCATTATTGGAGTGGCTTAAGCTATAGCCTGACAAGCCTGCTATGTTACATGGACTCGGCTGGAAGTGTCCAACGTGGATACGTGTCCGACTCGGCCATATTTTGAAAATTTAGCATCTTTTTGGCTGAAAATGAAGTGTCGAGTGTCCGTACCCATGTCCGAGTGTCCGACACGGGTACTCGAGGTGGAATGAAGAGTCCATGTAACATAGCAAGCCTGTTAGTTAGTTTGGAAGTTTTGTTGTTTCATGATATTAGTCTATGTTTAGATCCCATTCTGAACCTGTTTTTGCAATTCTTGCCCCGTACTGCCCATTATTTTCCATGAAAAATGAATGAAAGTCACTGAATATCCTGATTCCTGAAATCCCCCCCCCCTCACATGTTGGTAGTTTATATGGCTGTACAGGAAAAAAATCCTCCACATAAATAAACAATTACTAATGTTTCTAGTTTCTCTGATGACAACCTTATAGAAGCCCCTTCCCTGAGCTCCCAAAGAGAAGCCAGGCAAACCACTTGTCTACTAAAGGCAAATTTCAGTGTAGAACTTTTTTGAGAAAGTCCTATAACTCCTCCTTCAGAAATAGACACCTTATTTTTATTAAGAAAGCATTGCACCACATAATCTTCTTTCCTTATCTGCCAATACCAATGGACTTCCCTTTAGGTAATCGTGTGATCCAAATTAATAGTGGGGTAACCTGCAAGTTCACCTCTTACCCAACCAACCTCATGTAGAGATGTTGAGCGAACAAGCAATGAAGAAGAAATGTAACTGGATAGCCATCTCATCGCCTTTGAGACATAACATTTATCCATTATGGAAGAGGGCCTTAGCTGGCCATCTTACCTGAAGCAAGTCAATTGTCTTAAATCTTAAATCTAATTATAAAATAGGAAAAAATAATAGTCAAAATGCATTATTTCACCTTGAATGGAGCCTTGTATTCTCAAATCAAGTTAGAGAGCAGAAAAGAAACGAACAAATAGATAAACATGCAAAATTCATTATGTACCCAAAAATGACTTGTTGATATGTGAATTGAACTCATTTTCATTGTTAGCCTCTCTTCTTCTTTTCCTTCTCTAGCCCTTTTTACTCTTTACCTCTCCTGATAGGAAAACAGTCCAAGGGAGCATGGGAAAATGGTGAGAGAGCTTAGGTCCCTATATCAATAAGCTGTCTTCTCCAAGTCTTTTTTCAATCTAGCTAAATGAATCACTATTCAGCCACTTTCATGTTTTGGATTATAGCAGACTAAAGAAATTTTGTTCTTTAAACTGTTCTCCGCTTCTTGTACCTTGTGAAGTAATAGGCCATTCAATTTCTATATATCATCAAGGATTTTCAGAAACCACCTCTTTGTAATTGTAAAGTTAGGATACATTTGTCCCATCTATTAGGAGGGAGCCTTGTGAGAGGCACCCCGTAATGGTATGCTGTACTAGCAAAGTGAGGCAGATCGAGAGCTTCGTGGGTAATACTGGCTGTGGTTTATCTGTGGTTTTGTAATAAAAATGGGTTCTCTTAATGTAATTGGATTATAGTCTATACTCTAACCTCCAATGGCTGGTCAGTTAACTTACAAAAGAAAATGCTAAAAATGCAGGTCTAGGAAGGAAAATCTTGCACGTGCTATTGAACATGAGTCCAGTGGAAATTCCGCTGCTGCATATGAATGCTATCAAAAAGCTGTTGATATTTCCCCAGCGATTGCATATGAATTAATACAGGTACTCTAAAATTTTATACTTGTTTATGTTGATTATTGAGCCATAATTTTTATCATTATAATTCTGTTAGGAAAAAGCTTTATAATTTCATTGGCTTTACTATTCAGCAAGATACCATTTTGCTTTGAGTTACTTCAATAATTCATATTGATGTTCAAGGTTTTAAAGCGGGAAGGTATATGCTATGTAGTGGCCCCTTATGAAGCAGACGCGCAAATGACCTTCTTGGCAACAAATAAACAGGTGGATGCAGTGATTACTGAGGACTCGGACCTCATTGCATTTGGTTGTCCAAGAGTAAGTAACAGCATATGCACCTTCGGTAAATTTACCTCCCTTCATAGTTACTAGATCATGTTGATGTTTCTATAAATAGGAAATTTACCTCGCTTCATATGACTTCACATTTTCCTTAGGGTAGTGTTGATGTTCTATAAATAGGAAATGGCATTAATTTTTAGGAAGACAGCGTCTTAGCTATCCACTTGTCCAGTAAATGCTGGAAGTAGGAACATTTGCATATAAAAAGAACTGAACAGATCAATATACAAGGTCACTAGATGAAGTGGCTGGTCCTGATTCGTGATTTTGTAAATAGGTGGCCTATGGCTGAAATACCTTGTGATTAAAACTTGTAGTAAAAGGGGGAGAGCTAGAACCATTTAACAAATTTGTAGTAATTAGTATGTTAACCAATATTCTGATACATGTGTAGACAATACCTTTGCAGTTATCCTATTGTTCTACCAATTGGTAAGTAGGGGTACATAGGAAAGCATATGTATTGATGCTAATGGGCTTGTATTGAGTAGCAAATGCTTCATTTGTCCGTAGGGAAAAGTTGCTAATTAGATGTTCTAGTTTTTGAATGTATAGTATAATTTTGTGCCGCTTCTCTTTGAACAAAATATAGGAAGTTAAGCAAGAAACAGAGATCTGTCATGTTCTTTCAATTGGCAACAAGAGGAATATTGTTTTAGATTTACTAATCCTTGAATCTGACAGAAAAGTTGGCTAACATACTTAAAGCTGACAAAAAAGCTAGAATAACATTTTCATCTAGCTTGAAGTTAAAACAAAAGAGGCTCATGCTTTCTTAATGATTTCATTACTCATAAGAACCAAACTTTGCAAAGGAAGTACTAGAGATATACTGTAAGAACATATACTTAAACCACGTCATAAAGTAAAATGTCAAGACACTATCTTATATGATTTGTGGGCTTATTAATTAATAGTTGTGTTTCCTAATTGCAGCATGATAAACTATTAGTCGAGTTCAAATATGTAAATTGGATGATCTTGTGATTGGATTTGCTTTGTTTTGCTTTATTCCAGATTATCTACAAGATGGATAAATTTGGACAAGGTGTTGAGTTTCAATTTAGCAGGCTACGACATAACAAGGATCTGGCTTTTACAGGATTTACCAACGACATGGTACTTGAAATGTGTATCCTAAGTGGCTGTGACTATTTGCCATCACTTCCCGGTATGGGCCTAAAAAGAGCCCATGCTCTGATAACCAAGTTCAAAACCTTTGAAAAGGTGAAGTTCTAAAAGGCTATTGAAATTCTTGGTTACTATATCCACTTAGCATATACTCAGTGGATATGTTGCCTAGTATATAGCTTCTCAGCCAACATTTCTCTAGATCAACCCAAGGTTTATAATTTCAATCAAATTCTAAGTTTTGTTCAAGGCTATGGTTATGTTTTCAGGTAATTAAACACTTAAAGTACAGTTCCGTGTCAGTTCCCCCACTGTATGAGAAGTCATTCAAGAAAGCAGTGTGGACATTCCGACATCAAAGAGTTTATGATCCAATCAAGGAGGATATTGTGCATCTGTCAACTATTTCCGACACCATTGATGAGGATTTGGAATTCTTAGGCCCATATCCTTTTGGCTGTTTCCATATTTCTAATTAAGTACTTTGGTGATCATTAATTTTTAGCAGATATTTGCATGAGGTGTACCTTAACCATTTCTTACAATGATGCCCGAACATATTGCTAAATCCATAGCGAAAGGTGAACTTGATCCGATAAGTAAAGTACCATTTCAGGTACTTGATTGTTTCACCCAGAATGTCTATTCTTTTCTTGCTTTTTACAGAGTGGGAATTGTTTTTTCCCAGACATATAACTCTTCATTGTGTTACCCAATTAAGATTTAACCTCCCTAGTCTGGTATTTAACAAAGGAATGAGGCAGATGAGGACATCCCTGATGTTACAGGTTGCTGACTGCGTTTTTAGTTTAATTTTTTCCCCTTAGTTTTTACTGATATGGTTGGGGGAAGGGAGGAATCGGGGATGGGTTAGGAATTAGGATCCTCTTCATTTCTTAAAAAAATGGAGGCTTCGATTTCCTAAATGAAGGGCCATATCTCTTTCTATTATTTTGCTGAAAGAGATCTGGCCCTCCATTTGGGAATGGAAGCAAGCAAAATAGAGAGGATCCCAACTCGTTGGGGATATGTCTTGATGTGCTGTTATCTTTCCATCTGAGGTAACTGGGAGTCTAGGACTCCCTTCAGTTTGTTTAAGTGAGTAGAATCTTGATAGCACTTAACTTTGGCATGACTGCTCTCAAGGAATTACAAGTCCAAAATTATTAACTCAGACACCTTTTTTCATAAAACCTAGGTCATAACCTCAACAGACATTTAAGGAGATGACAACGGAATTCTTAAAAGCAGAATACTTTAGTAAATCTTTTCAGGTGAAGTGATAATTCAGAAATATATCACAAATAGATTAAATGGAAAAGCACAAAATAAGAGTGATTTTAGATATGTACTCTCAAGATGAGACACAAAGGGTGATACTACCACATCGGTCCCACACTCCCACTCTAGGGAAGAGGTCCATAAAATGGTGATAGAAGCATATTGCAGGTACCGGATTTGTTATAGCTCTGAAGCAACATGGCTTTTCAAAAAACTAGTTTTTACCTGTGATAAGTATCTTATAGGGTTAATGGTATTACTTGGCAAAATGAAGAGCAAGTTAGATATTTCTGGAAACTTAGAAGTTGGTCCTGCTGATAGTGAGTCAAAGGAAGAGACTAGAATGGTGTAAATATGTGCTATGCATGACTGATCCTGAAATTTTTTGTTCTTTCTTCAAGTACTGACTATTGTCTGAAGTCTTTTCTGCTCTTTCTTATAGGTGGATAATGTTCATCTGAATCCAGGTAGTGATACATCTTATCAAGTCAAAGATTTTAAGCTTGAAAGTGACAAGAAGCAGCTAGATTTGCCAGCACAGAAGAATGTTCTGACTAACTACTTCTGTATCCTTTTGCGGTATTACTGTCTGTCTCTGTTTGTGAAACACAGTAGCATTCATAATGTAACCATAGTTTCTGAAAAATTTACATTTGAAACCCTTCAATTGATTCCTTTCTCCTAGACAATTTCCTGATAACATGTCTATTTCCTTATAACACTACACTGAGCTAATGGAAAAGGAAAGCAAACTGTTCTATTCTACTTTTGTATGTCGAAATTTTATCACCAGGTACTGATAAGTGATAATGTCCATTTAAAAGTCTCCTGGAGAAATCAATAAAGCTAAAACAATCTTGAGCTAATTTATAAATGTGGGAATTCTTCTCAAAACAGCCTCCTTGCTGCTCTTCATCTGTTAGCTATAAGGGAGCAAAAAGGTGGGATCTCAAATGGTAGAGCTCTCACCCCTCCAACCTCTTGGTTGGAGGTTCGAGGCTCATTGCCCTCACTTTCGGGTTGAGGGTGGTGTTTGTTGGTATAGGCCTTTAGGCCACCCCCAACCCCATGTAATGGGTCAAAGAGCCTGGCTTCCTTGCCTGTTCAGAAAAAAATAAAATATGTTAGCTATAAGGTTTCATACATTCTTGATCCACCCAGACTCTTCCAGAGATGGTTTCACACTATCATGCTAAGGCATTTGGATCCTAGAGCTAGACCTCACTCCAAATATTTTTCCGACATTATTATACAATAATATTAAGTGCGTATGGGGCAAATGCTTCCCTTCATGATAACACTTAGCTGGGGCATTTGAATATCATTGGTAGAGTGTTAGTGAATCATCCTTAAGTATTCTTCGTGATCTTTATTACTACATTTAACTGCTTTACCTTCAAGTTTCTTGGTGAAAGCCGAAAGGTAACACAGAATTTCACCAAATAACCAAGGTAGTTTTAGAATGACAAAAAAGATGTCGTAGAGGTTAGTTTGGGACTGGATGCTTATTGCAAGACCATGTAAATATTACTTTGCTTGCATGTATTTAATCTTTCTGCTGTTTTGGAATTTTTTTTAAGTTTATGATACTAAGCAAACTGAGAATTGGTGCATTATCTTTGTTTTCATTTGCTGATCGGACTTTCATGCAATTTGTTCCATTTAAATCTCCTCAACTTGTGAAGGTGTTGCATCACTAGAAGCAAAGAGAAAATTCAGGGTGCCACGAGTCTCACCTAAGTATTCATATTCAGCAAATGAATCGTCCCCAACTTTAGAAAGTCAAGTCTGTCAAGACGCTACTGCTTGCAAAGTAAATAGTTCATCAGAATTATCGCTTGGTCCACTTTCGGGTGTTGCCATCTCTTCTTATAATGCAGTATGTTCTCAAGCAACTTCTACTATTTTATTCTCTTTGGGTGATGATGCGATTCAGACTGATATTATCTGCTTTTGTTAACTCTGTGCCTCCCTTTTTCCTTAAACGTCTTGCAGATGGAAATCAAGTTTTCAGGAAAAGAGGTTGAGGGCTTGGGCTCTCCATATGAAGGTAAGAGTCTGTTTTTTTTTTTTTTTTTTTGCATGTGCTATAGTTGAGTTTTAACTATTGTATTAATCTCTTCTGCAATTCTTGACAGAAAAGTGAAAGTGAATGAATTGTTTAATAATCACTGTAGGAAATCTGGGGCACAATCCTTTGGAGCAATCTACATCTTCAATTCACAAACCCTGCATAGTGTTGCGTAGGGGGCGTGAACATGAGCATGGTTCAGAGACAGTTTTGGAGAAGACACATTTGCAGAACAAGGATGCTGCTGTCAGAGACTCTTCTTTGCAGCACAAGTTGATGGATGAGAGTGATCTGGACCATGGAAGTAATAGAGTCACTTTGAAGAGCTCTTATTTTCTGGATAAGTCAGATAACAATGCCTCAGATGGAAAAAGTAAAAAGGTCATTGTTAGAAGTTCTTACTTTAAGCGTAAGGCAAATAAAACTTCTGGAAGCAATGCAAACGACATGCGGGTAGCTAATGATGATTTTTCTGTTGAAAAAAGTGATATTACTTTAGTTGAAGCCACTTCACTTAGAAATAGCGATAAAGAAGCCTCCCATATGAAAAGAAAAGCTTATCCTGGTCACAGCCACTCCAAGGTAAGTTTTAGTATCAGTGTGTTTGATTTTGTCTCTGGCAGTCTGGCACATTCTTAATCAATTCTTTCACACACTCACGCTTAGCTTGTAATCTTGTAGGAACTTGTCGAAAACAAACACGCGAGGACAGAGACATCCGGGGAAGTAAACGGTATGTTTCTGGTGTCTCTAAGAGCTGATTTCTTGGCAAACTGGTTGATGTTTCTTTCTTATCAGCTATTAAACATGTAGCTTGTTATATTTCTTTCGATAAGTAGTACCAACTTTGACGCATGCATACTAATGCCGTTAGCCTAATAGATAAGATACACTATCTGATTGTATTGCTTAGGTTTATGATTAATCTAAAATAAGATTCTGTATCCATATTAATTGACTTGAAGTGTTAAAGTTCTTCGTGATCTTTTGTCAACCTGAATCCCATTTCCCTTTTGAGGAGGTTGATTTAATATGTGATCTTGTACTTATTTAGTTTTAGTTTTCTATTATTAACTTTTTTAAAATTATTTTTAACTAAAATTTAATCATACATCTTTAAGTTTTGTGCTTACTCGACCATATGTCAGACAATGCTACTTTCATATTTTTAGTAAACAATGATTGTAAGGGGACCTTCATCAGCAATGGGATATAGTAATTTAATTCGAAAAGTAGTCAGCAGGTCAGCTAGATTAGGCCTGACATTTGCACTCACCGAGAGGGCTTAATAATAATTTATGCAGATTAATCATTCTTGTGGTGAACTTCAGAACTGCAGTTGAATATAAAGGCGCAGGCGCTAGTTTAATTTCGTAAAGCTGAAAGATGGTTATAGTTTGATTTTCGCTAGACTATTGGTCCTGCAAGAGTCCAAGATCATTATGTACATTTTCCAGATGCTCCAAGTAATCCATTGAAGGCCTGACTAAAATTCCAGTGACATATTTGCTGGAAAACAGAGGTTTCTTATAGCCTCATTGTGCATGGAGACTGCTGGGACTTTCTTTCTGCTAGCTAAAAATAATATGTTCCTTCTGATTGGCATATCCTGTTGCTTTCGTAACTCTTGGTAACTAGTGGTTCTGCATGGGACTTGTCCTCCTCTCCTGTACTTTTGCCTATTTCTTTGTCCAAAAAAGGGGGTCTTCTGCATATGTACTTGGTTAGCCTATTCAAGGAACAATCTCCTGGTTCGACAAGATGATGGTATAGTAAGTCCTGCAGTGGATATAGTACATGGCAAGGTTGGAGGTATGCTAGACTCAATCCTAAACAATCAAATGACCTGAAATACAACCTAACTGGTCTTCTTTTTAGCTTCAAGGAGGCCTCTTCTGGTAGGTGTCCAATCCATGTTCTTATCTAAAACAGGTATCCAATGCATGTTCACCTGGGAAAGCTTGTGTCATTGTTTGACCTTTCCTTCTCTCCCCATGGTCCATCTTGCAACCCTTGGTCCTGGGGCAAGGGTGCATTAGGTACATGACGATCGACACCTAGCTTAAAACGTAATGACACCTATGAATATGCAGACTTTCCACTGCATCATGTTGATCTAGTCCATTGGTACTTAGCAAGCGCCCGAGTGCTTTAGATGGTGGTGGCACTTGTGTACAAGGCAAATTAGGCTGCTCGCTTTGTAGTCATGAATAGTACACTGATTTATGCTTTTGCATTGTGTTCTTCATTCAGCTTGGTTTCTATTTCATACTCCATCGCAAAATAAATTTCTTGCTTTGGATAGGTCTTTCCTGCAATAAACTTCCTAAATTTATAACATATTAAACTGGACATTCCAACATACTCGTTTTATAAAGCTTCACAGAGGTCACTTAGTTATTAAAATTCTCTTCACTTCTTTTTATTGTAAGTAGCTGATTGTTGTCGTGCATTGGATCAAGGGTCAAACAGATCCAGGCTCTTTGTTCTTACAGGGGTTAGGCTGCATACACCTTACCCCGCCTGTGGGAGAGCCTCTTTGGAGGTACTGGAGGTGTGTTGACAGAGTTCACTAAATATGTCTGGTAAAATTGGTTTTGGGACTGGAGGAGCATTTTTTTTGGCCTTATTATTGTGGCACATATGTATGTGCGTATCATAATGCATATCTAAAGCATTATCCTGCTGTTAGATGCTGCTGTGCCATCTGACTGAAAGTATGTCCACACTGATGTTTTTACTGTGATTTGCTGTGCAATCTCACCCATGAGCTGTTTTCCTTTTGTTCTGATTCGAGTTCTAAGTGATGCATCTTAGAATGTTTTTTCTCTCTCTTGGTCTAGGTGCCAACCTTCCCACTGATGGTGGTAACTTAACTGACGCGATGCAGCAAGATGAAAAATTTGGGTGCAACATTTCCCATTTGGGTCACTACTCTGATATATCAGGGAAGTCACTGGATAAGTTTGTCTCTGTTATATCATCATTTAAATTTACCTCATCGGGTTCTCGTGCCAGTGGACTTCGGCCCCCATTGAAAGATGTCGAAAACACTTGTTCTCATAGGTAAATGTACATTAAACTCTGTACAGCGTTATTATGATCAAGATAATGATCATGACAGCATTACTAATTTTAACATCTTTTCAGATCACCGGCTGCCATTGATATAGGAAAATTCTCCTACTTGCCAAACAATGGGAAGCTTGCAAGAGCATCTCGTAGACGTTGAGAGATTGCATGGTTTATCAGCAGTCAGTGGATCATTAGCTGGTTCCAGCACCTGTACCTGTACCTGTACCTGTACCTGTATGTAATGTAACTCCTTCCTATACACATTTTTGATGCAGATAATCAAATGGGATGTCAATTTCTTCGGAATCTTATTTGCTTGTGTAATTATTGCTCAGCGAGTTTCAATACAATTGCCAATTGCCAATTTCCATACCATTTCTAACTGTACTTCTCAGCTGTACCGATTTCTTCTCTCTGTGATCACTATGATCACTATATACTTGATTCCTTCCCTTGTGACGGTATTTATTTGGTGTATAAGTTCTGTAATCCCTGTAATTCCTATTATTTGATGTTGAAAATAGTGTTGAATTCGACAAATGCAGAAGTTGAAGGAGCATTTTGTGTCACCTAGTTGAATGTCTCTATTATGGACATGGCAAAGGTAACCTATTATTGAGGTGAAAATGTGAAAGTACTCAAATCTTGGCAGCTCCAGTGACTTCACTCACTAATAAAATGCAACAAGCAGATATGTTGGCCTGGCTGGGTAGGAGAACAGTGGGAATTAGTCATCTTTTTGATCCAGGATGACTAACAATTTCATGAAAAGAACTTCTGATTGAATGACCTTAAAGTCTTTTACTCTAAAGTAACCATGAACTAATGCGAATTCTACAAAGTTAACTAATCGAGTACTTTAGCTAAAAAAAACTAATAGAGTGCGTTCATGATAATAAAAAGTTTACCTAATAATGATATCAAAATTAATTTTCACACGAGTAAGGATCGGTATGATACTTGCACGTACGATTATACAATTTTATTTTATTTTTTCGTGAGATGATATATGATTATAGAAATTTGACAACCCTCTTCTGTTATTGAGAAATGTGTAATAGTATTTTACTGTCACTAAGTCCAACAACTCTTCCCATACAAATCCTATACCAATATCAAGTCACACCCCTCTGTTAAACCTAATGTAACAAATGTATAATATAGAGTAGCGCAATTTGGTGAAAACCACCTGAAAAGTTTTAGTTTTTGTCCAGTACCCCTTGAATTGTTGTTATTTGTTCAGTATCACCTCAAAAGTTGATTCCGTCCTGAGACTCACCCCTCAAGTGAATTTCCGGTCAATCTCATATTTGTCTTCCCGTTTTGCCCTCACGTGCAAATCATCATGTATCTACTTAAATGAACCACCCCTAACTAGATCAAAAAAAAAAAAAGAAAAAAGAAATATGAACAACTCCTAACAGAAAACAAAATTAGAAACACATTAAACCTTTCTCCCCTCCTCTCTCTCTCCCTCTCTCTCTAAATCAGCCATGGAAATCAACCTTCCATTACAAAGAGCAACAATCTCAGGCCCAACTCTCTCTTCACTCATCAACTTCACTTCCTCTTCTCACAACAACACCGATGTTCTCCTCTTCGACTCTTTCTCCCTCCTCTCTTCTTCGTCTCTCTCCGACGATTCCCCCAATTCTCTCTTATCTTCTTTCATCGCCACCACCACCTTCTTCTCCACCGCAACAACTACCGGCAACCACCACCACAATCTCATCGGTTGCTTTTCCTCTCACTGTCATTCTCTCTCACTCAATCTCACTTTCTCTCTCCTCTAACCCTAACCCTAATTTCATTTGTTATTAATTAATTAAAGGGTCAAATCAGTGTTTAATTTGGTCAAATAGGGGAAGGTCATTTAAGTAGACACATGATTCACACGTGAGGGCAAAACGGTAAGAGAAATATGAAATTTGGCTCGGAAATCACTTAAGGGGTGAGTCTCAGAGCATTGTCAACTTTTAAGTTGCTACTGAACAAATAACAACAATTTAGGGGCTACTTGACAAAAAGTGGAACTTTTCAAATGGTTTTCACCAAATTGCGCTATAGAGTATTATAAACTAGAGTATATATAGTAATATACATATATCTATGCACTCGTGACTAATAACATCTCATCCACTCAAATAAAGGAGAAAATCCTCCCTACAAAGAAAATTAGAGAAAATTTTATTATTCTTTTTATATGAGGCCACATCCTCACTAATCTGATATTGCTTGAGCGCTATATTTATTCATTATTTGTATAGAAGGTTTGTTTTTCAAACAACTACCGCCATCCGTCACTTACATTCTCTCTCCTCGAGCAGTTCGCTCCACACACACACACTCTCCTCAAGCAGTTGTCTGCGGTCATCCAAAGTTTACAAACCCTTTCTAGTTCCACTAACACCATAGAGAGAGAAAAACAAGAAGAGAGGCCATGGAGGGCCAAAAGTCGCAGAACGAACACCTAATTCTGCTACCAAAACTCTTCCTTTTGAATCATCGTAAGAGTGTCTTAATTTCAATTAAATCCGATTGTAAGTTTGTTTTCATCAACTAAGGAGGTGTGATTGAGTGGTAGAGACTCATACATCCTTAATCAAGGTCGAGGATTCGAATCTCGTCTTGGGTATGGAGCAACTTTAAATTCCTTGGCCAGCTGTCCCAGAGGTGCCTACAAGCCGGTCGACGGTGGAAACCCTTGGGGGTGAACCAAAAAAAAAAGGAAAAAAGTTTTTTTTCATCAGAATTTTTAACACTTGAATTATTCAATTTGGTGGAGTTTTAATTTGGTTAAATGAAACCCTAATTGTTTGGCAAATTATGCTTAATTTTTGGTGGTTTGTTTGCTAGATATGGCGTATGAAAGACTAGCTTCGAAGGGGTTTTTAGAGTTGGATCTGTCACTTTTGAACTCAATGTATGGATATATCAACGAGAAGCTCAAGAAGCTTAATGACAAGTGAGTTTTCGTTGAATATTTTGTTACTTTGGTTTTCGAAATCATGGCTTTTTGTTTCTTCTGCCCTACTTTTGCCCTCCCATTTTGCATCAAATTTCTGACGTTTGTTTATGTTGCAATTTTGTCATTGTAATCCGGTGTTGAGATCTTTTCGATAGTGATTTTGAAATTTGAAATTACAGTGAAATTGACTGAGAATTTTAATTCATGCACACTAGGTGTTTGCTGAAAGTCCATAAACATTTTTCTTAGTTTGTTCCTCTAGTTGTTGGTTAATTAATCTATGTGTTAGTTGCCAAAAAGGTGATAGGCTTAATCATGCGTTGATTGACTTGAAGGCTTTTTCTTTTTTTTTGACCGGCAAAAACAAATTTCATTGATTAAGCAACTAACTGGCAGAAAGCAATTGTATGGTCGGAGCGATTAAGAATCTTCGAGTCCACAACCTATCTCTCCTGAGATGCACAAAGCACCCTCCTATACAAAAAACTACCAACTACAGCAAAGACATGTCAAAAGCAAGTGAAAAGATCGTAATTTTCCAATCACCTCCTGCTTCTGAATTCCGATCATAATCAGAATGCACCTTCACGTGCATCCTAGTTTCTGCTTTATCATTTGTAAATTGTAATCCGTGGTATACCCCCATAAGCTCTGTATACTGTGAATCAGTAAAGAATACTTTTCTGCAAATCACCTCAATTTCCATCTTGGTACATATCCTGTATCCTGTTGCATCTCTTCCTGAATAAGGTCCAGAGATCTTTTTAACTAGGTCAGTATCAACACCTTTGGTGAGCCCTAGCACCATCCAAAATAATCATCATTACATAGGAATAGTTGAGCAATATTACATTGGATAATGCAATTAACCCTACTTTTCACATCCCTCTCTTCCCACTCCTTCCTTTTCCACCCCACATTTACTCTATAAAATGATTGCATTGCATTGCATTGCATTGCATTGCATTTGATTGCAAGCAAGTAAACGAGCCCTGACAATTACTACCCAAAACAGGCAACCAAAGCTCAACAAAATCAAACAAAGATCATAGCTTGTTAAATTTCTTGGCAAACTGGTTGATGTTTCTTTCTTATCAGATGCTAAACATGTAGCTTGTTATATCTCTCTCGACAAGTAGTACCAACGTCATCGCATGCATACTAATGCCCTTTGCCTAATAGATAAGATGCACTATCTTATTGTATTGCTTAGGATTATGTGTAATCTAAAATAAGATTCCGTTTCCAAATTAATTGACTTCAAGTGTTATGTTCTTCGTGATCTTTTGTCAAACTGAATCCTATTTCCCTTTTGAGGATGTGGAATTAATATGTGATCGTGTACTTATATGGTTTTAGTTTTTATTACTAAAATTTAATTATAACCCTCTTCAAGTTATTTGCCTAATTTTTGATTAGGTTGAGCATAAACAGATAAATGACCATGTGTCAGACAATGCTACTTTCATATTTTAGCAAACTATGATTGTAAGGGAGCTTCATCAGTAATGTGATATAGTACTTTAATTCAACATAGTCAGCAGGCCAGCTACGTAAGGCCTGCAAAATGCAAAGCCCTCACCGGGAGGGCCTAAAAACTAATCTATGCAGATTAACCATTCTTGTGATGAACTTCATAAGTGCAGTTGAATAGAAAGGCGCTAGTTTAGTTCTTAAAGCTGAAAGGTGGTTATAATTTGATTTTGGCTAGACTAGTTGTCCTGCAAGAGTCCAAGATCAATATATACATTTTCCGGAATCCAGAAGGTCCAAGTAATCCATTGAAGATCTGGCTAAAAGTTCCAATGACATATTTGCTGCAAAACAGAGGTTCTTATAGCCTCATTGTGTATGGAGGTCTGCTAGCTAAAACTATTATGTTCCTTCTGATTGGCATACCCTGTTGGTTTCATAACTCATGGTAACTAGTGGTCATGCATGAGTATTGTCCTCCTCTCCTATGCTCTTGCTTACTTCTTTGTCGAAAAAAGGGTCTTCTACATATGTACTTGGTTAGATTATTCAAGGAGTAATCTCCTGGTTTGATGATGGTATAAGTAAGTCCTGCAGTGGAGGTAGTACATGGCCATGTTGGGAGGTATGCTAGTCTCAATCCTATCAATCAAATGATGTGAAATACAACCTAACTGGTAATCTTTTTTAGCTTCGAGGAGGCCTCTTCTGGTAGGTATCCAATCCATGATCACATGGCGTATTTTCTTGGAGCCGGTTGATGTATAGAATGGAGTTGTTGTTGTGTCATTACATAGCAGTTATCTCTGGGTAGGAGTTGATGATTCATTTGAGGTGGGAAATTCTGGTTTACCTATTACGATCCAGGTGTTTTGGAGTTGCTAGGTGAAAATGCTTCTTTGTGGCAAGGGGAGAATGTATGGTTTGGTTTTAGCCTTAATCAGTAGTGAGACGTGTGTTTCGACTGAGGTCATGGAGGAGATGATGTAGAATTTTCACAGAATTAGATGAAGATCTTTAACTTTTGGTTCTAACAATCTAACTTGTCAAATGGTTCAGTTGATGACAATGATTTTGCAGCCCATGGGATTGTTATGATTTCAATGTTCATGAGAGTTTTCAAATAATGACGAATAATGACGAAGTTTTGACGCTTGTTGAAAATTCTTTCAATAATGACGAAGTTCTCAAAAAACAATACAATTTCAGGAGGGGAAAATCAACATTGAGAGGAAAGTTTTACGTGTTTTCGAAGGTATTTGTAACGATGTTACTCTACAAATCTGACATAGGGTTAATTAAGGACCTCACATTGGTGTTTGATGTGGTTCCATTGTCCTTTTCATCTCGTTGGTTTATTTGTGATATAGTTTTGAGTTTCATCCTTGATCTCTAGCGCATTATCTTGTAGGAGTGTTTTTAATGTGTGTACTCACTTAGGTGTTTGTGGATTTAGGCATAAGGTGTTGATGATCGGATGTATTTAATTTGGTTTTAATTGGTATTTGAGTTTCTACTTTAATAAGTGTCTGAGTTTGGTCTCCGTTTTCTTCCAATTAAAAAATAGACGTCTAATTATCAAAAACAAAATAGTGTGTCACAGAAAAATATTTACATATCGATGTACTCCATCACTAGATGGTTAAAAAAATAATAATAATAAAACTCTGTAGACTTATAATATAACCTGCTGTCTTACTAGTTACTACTGATTTATGTTCCTGTGCCAGATGCGCATGTGAAAAGAAATGATAGTAAAATGACCAGGTTTACATCCAAGAGCCAAGTCAACATCCTTCGTTTTTTGAAGAAACTAAGAAAATGAAGCAACTAGCATTACTTAATTTGAAATCCTAAGCAATTATGTGTTCAGCAGCGCCCTTCGCTTTAAAATTAATTTAAGACACAAGAGAGCAGATCCAAGTGCCTAAGAGAGAGAGAGAGAGAGAGAGAGCAAGAGATCAGATGGCTTCTGCAGCTGTTGATTTCCTGCTGAATAATATCCTACAGCTACTGAAAGAAAAGGCTCAGCTGATAAGCAAAGTGAAGAACGATGTTGAAACTCTCCAAAAAGACCTTGGCATGTTCAAAGCCTTTCTCAAAGACTGCAGTGGAAGGAGTGATTCTGACACTGTCAATGAACTCATTAAGCAGATCCGAGAAGTGACTCACAAAGCTGAGGATGCTGTTGAATCGTATGTCTGCGGAGCTGCTCGTCAGAATGACAACATGGCGAAGCGTGTTTTGGGTACCATCATCCCCTTCCCCAAGCTTGCCCACCTCGCCGACGACATTTTAAAGATCGGAGAGGATGTCAAGAAGATCTATGAATACAGGATTATTGCCCTCGATGCCATTAACATGAGGGACGGTAACCTTTCCAACACAAGGCAAAGGGACAAAAAGGTACTTTTTTTAAGCTAATCTGGAACCTACTAATACTTGCTTTCACTCTCGTTTAATTTTGGAATTTTTGTTTATTATTAAGTGAAAACGGGAGAAAATATGAAAAATCGGAGAAAACTGAAAAACCAATCTAGAAAAATTGGAACTTACTAGAAACCAATTAAATAATAATATATATTTTTAATGGTCAAAGATTGTGAACTTTAACTTTAATATTTTTATGTGGCGTAGCGAGTGAGTAGTATGGGTGTATTAGTGTGTATATATGAAATGATGCTTTAGTTATGAATATTTGTCTCATCCCTAATAGCTCATTTCACTGCAGGGGTGGAACCCGGAACCAAGCCCCACCCTATTCGAAGAAACCGAGAAAATAATACTTGATATTATTCTCAGCTGGCTAAAGTTGTTAACACCTTATCTTCTATAATGTGCTTGGATTCAAGGACTGTTTAACGTATATCAATATCTAATTTAATTTTAAAACTTTATCTGACGTGGCACAAGCTTGAAATGTAAACTCATTCCATTTTAAAATTAAAAAAAAATAAAATAAATCTTCATCCTCATGTTTTTTTTTTTTTTGATGGAACCATATTACAATGTTTTGGTGTTGTTTTCCTCTATTGTTTTGATTTTGTTGTTGAACTTGTATGGATGAATCATCGTAAAATTTCCTAAAAATAGAATTTCTTTTTATGCTACATGAATTATGAATGAGCACTACGTAAATGTACCTTGAGATTCGAAGATTGATTGCTTAATCGACATACTTTTAAATCACTTGCAGGTATTCTCTTAAGGAGATTTAAAGACAAAAATTGGTGGACTAAGGTTGCTGAAAAGGTGACTGATTATGTTGCAAGGGATAAAGAGCAGTGCAAGAAAGTTGTGAGATGGAGTTACGATAACTTGCCTGATCATGCATGAGTATTGTCCTCCTCTCCTATACTCTTGCTTACTTCTTTGTCGAAAAAAGGGTCTTCTACATATGTACTTGGTTAGATTATTCAAGGAGTAATCTCCTGGTTAAAAAAAATGATGGTATAAGTAAGTCCTGCAGTGGAGGTAGTACATGGACATGTTGGGAGGTATGCTAGTCTCAATCCTATCAATCAAATGACCTGAAATACAACCTAACTGGTAATCTTTTTTAGCTTCGAGGAGGCCTCTTCTGGTAGGTATCCAATCCATGATCACATGGCGTATTTTCTTGGAGCCGGTTGATGTATAGAATGGAGTTGTTGTTGTGTCATTACATAGCAGTTATCTCTGGGTAGGAGTTGATGATTCATTTGAGGTGGGAAATTCTGGTTTACCTATTACGATCCAGGTGTTTTGGAGTTGCTAGGTGAAAATGCTTCTTTGTGGCAAGGGGAGAATGTATGGTTTGGTTTTAGCCTTAATCAGTAGTGAGACGTGTGTTTCGACTGAGGTCATGGAGGAGATGATGTAAGAATTTTCACAGAATTAGATGAAGATCTTTAACTTTTGGTTCTAACAATCTAACTCGTCAAATGGTTCAGTTGATGACAATGATTTTGCAGCCCATGGGATTGTTATGATTTCAATGTTCATGAGAGTTTTCAAATAATGACGAAGTTTTGACGCTTGTTGAAAATTCTTTCAATAATGACGAAGTTTTCAAAAAACAATACAATTTCAGGAGGAGGGGAAAATCAACGTTGAGAGGAAAATCAAAGTTTTACGTGTTTCCGAAGGTATTTGTAACGATGTTACTCTACAAATCTGACATAGGGTTAATTAAGGACCTCACAGTGCTGGTGTTTGATGTGGTTCAATTGTCTTTTTCTTCTCGTTGGTTTATTTGTGATATAGTTTTGAGTTTCATCCTTGATCTCTAGCGCATTATCTTGTAGGAGTGTTTCTAATGTGTGTACTCACTTAGGTGTTTGTGGATTTAGGCATAAGGTGTTGATGATCGGATGTATTTAGTTTGGTTTTAATTGGTATTTGAGTTTCCACTTTAATAAGTGTTTGAGTTTGGTCTCCGTTTTCTTCCAATTAAAAAATAGACGTCTAATTATCAAAAACAAAATAGTGTGTCACAGAAAAATATTTACATATCGATGTACTCTTCACTCGATGTAAAAAAAAAAAAAAAAACTTTGTAGACTTAGAATATAACCTGCTGTCTTACTAGTTACTACTGATTTATGTTCCTGTGCCAGTTGCGCATGTGAAAAGAAATGATAGTAAAATGACCAGGTTTACCTCCCAAGACCAAGAGTCAAGTCAACATCCTTCGTTTTTTAAGAAACTAAGAAAATGA
This sequence comes from Tetragonia tetragonoides, assembly GCA_038025085.1. NCBI lineage: Eukaryota > Viridiplantae > Streptophyta > Magnoliopsida > Caryophyllales > Aizoaceae > Tetragonia > Tetragonia tetragonoides. The sequence continues at coordinate 9,859,997 of CM076148.1, read as the reverse complement.
AGCAACTAGCATTACTTAATTTGAAATCCTAAGCAATTATGTGTTCAGCAGCGCCCTTCGCTTTAAAATTAATTTAAGACACAAGAGAGCAGATCCAAGTGCCTAAGAGAGAGAGAGAGAGAGAGAGCAAGAGATCAGATGGCTTCTGCAGCTGTTGATTTCCTGCTGAATAATATCCTACAGCTACTGAAAGAAAAGGCTCAGCTGATAAGCAAAGTGAAGAACGATGTTGAAACTCTCCAAAAAGACCTTGGCATGTTCAAAGCCTTTCTCAAAGACTGCAGTGGAAGGAGTGATTCTGACACTGTCAATGAACTTATCAAGCAGATCCGAGAAGTCACTCACAAAGCTGAGGATGCTGTTGAGTCGTATGTCTGTGGCGCTTCCCGTCAGAATGACAACATGGCGAAGCGTGTTTTGGGTACCATAATCCACTTCCCAAAGCTTGCAAACCTGGCCGAGGACATTGCAAAGATCGGAGAGGATGTCAAGAAGATCTATGAATACAGGCTTATCGCCCTCGATGCCATCAACATGAGGGACGGCAACCTGTCCAACAGAAGGCCAAGGGACAAAAAGGTACTTTATTAAGCTAATCTGGAACCTACTAATAATACCTGCTTCCACTCTTGTTTGATTGAGGAATTTTGTTTTTTCAAACACCAACGTATTTTTAAGTGAAATCCGGAGAGAACATGGAAAATTGGAGAAAACTGAAAACCAATTTAAAAATTTGGAACTGATTAGAAATTAATTAAATAATTTCTTTTCCTTAATGATCAAAGATGGTGAACTTTAAAACATAAATATTTTTATGTGGCGGAGGTAGTAAGTAGTGTGGGTGTATTAGTGTATATATTTGAAGTGATGCTTTAGTTTTGAATACTCGTTCTCATCCCCAATAGCTCATTTACTGCAGGGAGAAACTGAAAAAATAATTAATATATCATGCAAATAGCATAATGTAATAGTAGTAGCTCAGCTGGCTTAGGTTCAAGGACAGTCTAACTTAGATTTTACCCTTTTGTCATTTCTATTCAATTTCCTTTTTATTTTTCAACGTTTTCATCTTTCCTTAATTGTTCTCCCTCACCCCTCATTTCTTCACAATTTTTAATAGAGCAAATTTTGTGTGAGACCAACTCACAATAAATTGGGGTCACTAACTAAAGATGTAAGGGTCACTTATTATAAACATGACCGTTGTTTTTCTAAAAATTAACCCTCGTTCCATAAAATAAAGTTCTGGTAAGACCATCTTATACAAGTTTTATATTAGTGGTATATACACTATTTGCATATAGAACCACTAATACATTTGACCGTCCTATAAACAATTTCTGGTTATTCCGCCATGGAGCTGATGGACTCCAATTTGATTCTTACACATCTGACATGATCAATTTCCTTTTTCTTTTTGATTTGGACATAATTTCTGGATAGGCGCCGATAGTAGAAGAAGATAATGTGGTGGGCTTTGACGGTGAAGCACAGAATGTAATCCAAAAACTCAAAGGAGGATCAGATGAGCTAGAAGTTGTGTCAATCATAGGCATGCCTGGTCTGGGGAAGACGACACTGGCCAACAAAGTCTATAAAGATCGTGATATTGAGTTCGAGTTCATGATTCGTTCATGGGTTTATGTTTCACAAACCTACACTAGAAAGGAAGTGTTCCTCAAAATCTTGAGAGATGTTTGTGGGCGGGTAACAGATGATATGCACAAAATGAGTGCTGATGATTTGGTTAAAGAGATATCCGGAAAGTTAGAAAAACATAAGTATCTGATTGTCATGGACGATGTGTGGAGCAAAGATGCTTGGACTGAACTCCAACCTGCCTTTCCGAGAAACAACAAGGGAAGTAGAGTTTTGTTAACCACACGAATTAACGATGTTGGTGTCCACGCCCAAGAAGATGGTATCTATGGTCTTCGGTTCTTGACAGATGATGAATGTTGGGTGCTATTGCAAAAGAGAGTTTTTCGTAACGACCAAAGCTGCCCTGAAGACCTGATAAAAGTTGGAAAAAACATTGCCAAAAGATGTGATGGGCTGCCACTTGCAGTTGTGATAATTGCAGGTATTGTATCCCTCTCTCTGTTTGTTGTATGAAAAGCGTAGTGGGAATTGGGATGCTATGCTATATATCGGAAACTGTTGGAAATTTAGTGAGCCAAACTGTAAATCTTTCTAAGTTATGGATGGAAAATTTAATGGCAGTAACTAATTAATTTTATGGTCATGGCTGAAAGACAGATAGGAATTTGGAAGTGAAGATTAGGTACTTAGGTTTGCTATATAAAAGGCTTGTATGGTAGATATATTGCACAGGGAATATATTCAGATAATATAAATTTAATTTGTTAGTTAATTTCCTCCGATCTTTGCCATAAAATTTTATTTTGGTTATTTTCCAGGGATATATAATTTATAACAACTCTGAAATCCTTTAAAATTGTTATCCTTGCTTGAAGACGATGGCAGACTTATAGGCAGATTACAAAGAGAGAAAGAAATTAATGGACAGCATTTTTGATCAATGTGTAAACAACTACTCTCCTACTTTTCGGCAATCCAAGGTCATAAATGAGGGGGTGTATTGTTATTTATATGGTTGGTTGATTAGTAATACAAATATGTTGAGGTTCATTGACATTGGACACTGAGTTGGGATCAAACCATTCTTAAAATGTTGTGGTGTTGTTTTCCTCTATTGTTTTGATTTTGTTATCGAACTTGGATGGATGAATCACCGTAAAATTCCCTAAAAATTGATTTTCTTTTTATGCTACACGAATTATGAACGAGCACTACGTAAATGTACCTTGAGATTCGAAGATTGATTGCTTAATCTACATACTTCTAAATCACTTGCAGGTATTCTCTTAAGGAGATTTAAAGACAAAAATTGGTGGACTAAGATTGCTGAAAAGGTGACTGATTATGTTGCAAGGGATGAAGAGCAGTGCAAGAAAGTTGTGAGATGGAGTTACGATAACTTGCCTGATCACCTAAAAGTGTGCTTTGTCTACATTGGAATCTTTCCTGAAGATTTTGAGATTCCTGTCTGGAAATTAACCTTCTTGTGGATAGCAGAGGGATTCATTGAGCAAAAAGAAGGAGAAAGCATGGAGGAAACTGCAGAGGAGTACTTGGAGGAGCTTATCGACAAGAATTTGGTGTTAGCTGGTGATAGGACAGTCGATGGACGGATAAAAAACTGTCGTGTTCATGACATGATGCATGATCTGTGTAAGAAACTAGCTGCAGAAGAGAATCTTTTCAAAGTAGTGAAAGACCCTCAAAATTCCCTCTCTTCAAATGATGCTGTTCATATGTATCGACGGCTTTGTGTACACTCCAGTATTTTGGACTATGTTAAGTCAAAGCCTTCAGCCGCACGTACACGCTCAATGTTGTCCATGGCTGTAGAAGAGATGAAGTTGCCACTGGAACACAACTCGTTTATTCCAAAGGCCTTTCAACTGCTCAGAGTGTTGGATGTTACGTCTATAATTTTTGAGCGATTTCCAAGGGAATTGATTGGACTAGTTCTTTTAAGATATATTGCTATGTCAATTGGCTTCAAGGTTATCCCCGCCGATCTCTCCAAGCTATGGAACTTGCAGATTCTGTTACTTAAGGTAACATCAGGAAATATTCTCGACATTAAAGCTGATGTATGGCAGATGCATCAGTTGAGACATCTGCATACCAATGTGTCCACTAATTTGGTAGTCTCTTCCTCCAAAACAAAGAAAGGTAATGAAAGGCATCCCTCTCTTGTCCAAACACTCACTTCAATATCACCTCAATGCTGCACAGAAGAGGTCTTGGCTACGATACCACATATTAACCAATTAGGCATTCGCGGGAATATGGAAACCCTTTTGGATGTCAAAGGAGGAGAAAGTAGCTTTGGAGCACTTGCAAAGTTAGTTTATCTTGAAACAATGAAGTTACATAATGATGCGTCCTCCAGTTATCTTTCTGGAGGAAAAAAGAGTGGCCTTCCCCCACACAAATTATTTCCTCCAAACCTCAAGCGGCTAACTTTGTCGAATACAATGCTTACTTGGGAGCATATGGCCACTCTTGGAATGCTGCCTAACCTTGTGGTGCTCAAACTTAAAGAAAATGCATTCATGGGGAACTATTGGAAGCCTAAACCGGAGGGTTTCATTTGCCTCAAAGTCCTTTATCTCGGAAGGACAGACTTACAGCACTGGGAGGGCTCTAGTGATCACTTTCCTGTACTTGCAAAACTTATTCTCAAATATTGTGACCGTCTTGAAGCTGTTCCTTCTGGCTTCGCAGAGCTGTCAAGCCTTCAGTTAATAGATGTTTACTGCACCAACCGTTCCGTAGCTGCTTCTGCCAGGCAAATTCAGCAACAAAAGGAAAGCAAAAATGCAAGTATGCTTCAGGTCTTCATCTATCCTCCTGTTCATGATTCTCACTTGAATCCAGTTGTCTGACGACATTGTCCCAGGTAATTTTCTAAGCCTTCTCTTGTTGCAGTCATTTTTTTATTTTTTATTTTTATCTTGATAGCACTCTTCAATTTCAATCACAGGATAGTCTGAAACTTCTGAGTTCTGATAATCTATCTTCTTTAAAATTTGTACAACGTGATTATTATTATCTTATTATATTCTTTTGCTCATCCACGCACGTCCAATATTCTTGGTTAAAGTTCTTAGTCGTCTAGAACCTCAAGTTGATTTTACTCCACTTACCCCTGGGCCTCGATCTACACTTTCAGAAGTTCATCGCAATGAAGAACTCTCGTTAAAGCATAACTTCATGTTCTTCAATATCTGTTTTTTTTTTAATCATTTTCTCCTCATATGTACTTTCATGCTTCATCTGTTTATCTACAAAAACTTGTGTGGACTTAGTACATGGTGGATCAATAGTTCACCTTAAGCCACCCCTTTAATAGTAGAGTCACCCCATATTTCACCTGGAGCCACCCCTCTAATAGTGGAGTCACCCCTTATTTGACCTGTAGCCACCCTCTAATAGTGGAGCCAACCCCTACGTACTTCACTTGAAGTCACAAATCAAATTTATACTGCACCACCCCTCTAATAGCGGAGCCACCCATACTTCACCTAGAGTCACCCGTTTAATAGTGAAGCCACCCCCTACTTCACTTGGAGCCATCTCTCAAATTTATTTGATCCACGGTGAACTAAGTCCACACAAGACAAGGCAATGTTATACCAATGTTTATCATAATTAAACTTCAGCCCAAAATTTTGCATGTCGAGATTAATCCTCACCTCTGCTGTAAGCTTCAATACAATACTTTTTTTTTTTTGGGCCAAAACGTCAATATGATCTATGTTGAGCTAGGTAACTACCCAAAACCAAATACCAAATACTAATGTTTAGTAGTGTTTTATTTTGGCCAATTAATCAGATTGATATATAAAACGAGCCCCCTTCGAATCTCAACATATATTGGAATTTTTTGTTGCTTAGGCGACATATGAGTATATAGTAAAAATACACCGGTGATAAATACATCCAAAAATACATTGTTGAAGTGACTTTGATTAAAATATTAATCATTTATATTGTTAATTGTGTATTCCTACCATCTTCAGCCTTAAAAATACAATTTTGAATTTCTACCCTCATTTAATTTTATTTTATTTTTCCCCTTTTCCCGATATCAGAAACTCTAAATCCCTTCCCTAAAAAAAAAAAGCTGTAAACCCCCAATATAGTTTGTAAAATAAATGAAATAGAACAAAAGAAAAGAATGAAAAACCCCCCAAATTACTTACCAGATAGGTGTAAAAACAATATCACCTGTTACTACATGAGTATTAATAAACGTGCTGGTACCACTTAAGTATTAAAAGAATACAAAAAAGTGCAGATACACCCAAAATTCATTTTACGAGATGAATCTCCAACTAAAATGATTTTTTAGCCTTTTAATCTCTTTTTTGCCTATTTTCCCTCTTCTTGCTTTTCTCCTCTTTTCTTCTTTTTTCTTTCTTTATCTTTTTCGTGGGCTACTAACCCAACCCCCCTCCTCCATAGATGTCAACTTGTCAAACATTCATTTCATATACCATCTGCAGATTTAGTAAACATAGGGGGAGAAAAAGACATTGAATGCGATGGGATAGAGGAGAACAAAGATAATGATATACCGAGAGTAACGAAAATGCCAAATAGAAGTGTACAATAGTGGAAGTTCACTCATGTCATTTGCCTCTATTATTACGACTTGCCGTTGTGTTAATTAGTTCCATGAAATGACGAGCAAAAAATAAAATTAGTTCCATGAAATAGTGAATTGCTTTTCTTGTTTACTTCGATATTATTGGATACAGGTACAACAACACACAACTATAAATAGCTATTCAATTGCGCACTCAAACCCCCTAAATTGATTTTGTCCCTTTTCAAACTCTAACCCTAACTTCGGCCCCTCCCATCTATTGAAGAAATGAGCGCATGTAGATTAAGAAGGAAGCAAAAAGAGAAGAGAGAAAAAGAGAGCAGAATAAAATGGGAGCAAAGAGAACAGAAGAAAATGGGAGAAAAAAGGGATGAAAAAGGTAGGATAGGTGAAAGTGAAGTTAAGAGGTTACAAAATCTTATATTGACCGGAGATTCTTCTCGGAAAATAAATTATGGGTAGATCTGCACAGTTTGGCACTTTTTACTGCTCGAGTGGTACCGATGTGAATTTTTTTTTTTACTCATGTGGTAAGAGGTGGTATTTTTAAATACTCATCTGGTAATTTGGGGAATGAAAAACGAAAAGATAAGAAGCTAGAAGTATCACCGAATTGAGTATTTGGGTGATGTGCTGCATGATTGGGGCTTAATTGGTGTTTAGTAGCATGAATTGTGTAAACTAAGTCCACCGTAGAACAAGGCATACTAGTGTAAATATTCTAGAACATGGACGGTATTTTTCAAAAGATTTAGTCTTTTGGTCCACCATGAACTAAGTTTACACAAGTTTTTGCATTGGGGCTTAGTCTGACATGAGGAAAGCTTCTACTTGAAGCTATTGTGGGATACAAAGGACGAGGCTTTTGTTGGGTCGGGGTAGAGAAAAACAACAACTGAAATAAGAAGAGTGAAAAAGAGCCAGTGAGAGAGAACAAACAGAGAGTGAGAGAAATAGAGGATATCTTCAAAAAGGTTTATTCAACTCACGGTTGATTCAGCTTGGTCGGGTGAAAATAATAAGAGTATTCGGATTTGGAGCTGGTAAAACCCCACCCGATACAAGATAACCGATTTGAACCGCCCGATATCGGACCTGCTCAACACCCAATACCGTATCAATTATTATCCGGAATAGATTTGACCTGCTCTGGATCAACCCGATACCCAAAAACACCCGACCCGAAAAATCCGAAATCGAAATAAATCGAAACCTGAGTATATCCAACACATAATGACATAATATCCCAAAATTATTAGAAGTTTTGCTAAACATAAGTTAAAGTCATTGTTATGAATATTTTCGCATAAAATTGAAATGTTATTATCTTTTAACTCTATGTAATGAAACTTGAATTAAACTTGACATGATATAATCCGAAATCTGAATTAATCTGAACCCCATTTAACCGAAATCTAAACTAACCCGAACCCGATTTAACTGAAATCTGAACTAACCCGATCCAAAATGACCCGTAACCCAACATAAGCAGCATGGACCCAATACAATCGGAACCAAACCAATACGCGCCGAATACCATTCTAATCCGAAAGAACCCGATCTCAATATGACCTGAAATCGAAACGAGCCGATCCGCTCGATTGCCACCTTTATTCAAATTGGTCATCGACGAGTATGTGTGGGTTAGATGGAATTTATGGTGTTTGTGGAATTACCAAATTAAATTGGTTTATCAATTTGTACTAGTTCCAAAATAGTTTGTTTGTCTGTTGATTGATCTTACGATTGTTCTTGTTGTTGTATTCTTCACTATCATAGTTGATTATATTTTAGTGCGTGAAAATACGCACCGTAGTTTTCCCTTATTCGAGAGAGGTTTTCCACGTAAATTATATGTGTTGATTTTGATTTCTTGCACTTTGTTTTCTCCGATTACTATTGTTATGATTGTGGGTAAATACCATAATTTTTCCGAACCGTCTATTACCAACTAGTGGAAAAGAAAATATAAATACCATACTGAGGGAGGAAATTGGATAAAACAAACCATTCTCCAGGACGGGTATCTATTCTCAACTTTCCAGACCTCAAAAAAAAAAAAAAAAAAAAAAAAAAAAAAAAAAAAAAAAAGCCCATATTACATCGAGTTTTCCACAAAAATCTTAACTCTACCAGATAACTTACACAAAACATTAAAACTGATTCTTGTCTTAATTTCTCTAATGATGTTTTTGCGAACCAGCTCAAAAGACGTTTGAACATTTCGAAAATATCTTTTCTCTTAACCAAGGCATGATAAGTGATAGCAACCACGCATGTTGCAAAGATCCTCTTCTTCCCCCTACAGAACTTCCTCCTATTTTAAATCCACGTGTACCGTCTCCCATCGCAAATTATTGCCTGATCTTGTGATCAGGAGGGAACCTAATCCCAGGCGCGCACGTGGGTTTTACCCGCCTGCCGGTGCCTGAGATCCACGCGCTGCAACAATTTTTATTTTTATTATTATTATTATTTTTTTTTTGCAATTTTCCCTTCGGATTCAGGTCGAATCATGTCATTTGGATCGGAGTCGACCTCTGCCGTGGCCAGAGAGGGGCGGTGAGGAGAGTTAAAATGTGGGTTTGGGGGTGTGGGAGGAGAGAGAGAGGTGGGGGTCGGGTCGGCTGGTGGGGGCCACCGTCGTGTTCTCCAGCCAGTGCCAAACACGACGATGGCCGGGGCTGTGGTGGTGGTGGGGCAGCGGGAGAGGTGAATGGAGGAGAGAGAAAATGAGAGTTTGGGGGTGAGGGGAGGAGAGAGAAGGGGTGGGGGTCGGGTGGGGTGGTGGGGCCACCGTCGTGGTCTCTGGCCAGCGCCTACCACAACAGTGGCCGGGGCGGTGATTGTTGGGCAGGGGTGGTGGTGGTGAGGCAGCGTCGGCGATCAGAGGGAGGAGAGAGTGTGACAAAGAGGGTTAAAGGAGGGGAGAGAGAGAGAGTGGGGGAAGGCCGGAAGGGAGATAGGAATTATGTTACAATGTAAACATGAGATTAGTGTTTAAGCTTTGGTCTCCCATTCTCATCAGGTATATGTTAAGCCTTTTCAAACTCTCTTTTTTCAGGTCTGTAACCCATGGACAAGTGTGAAACAAATAATGTGAGTTATCTTCATCTGCACTTTGGCATCTTGTAATCATGATTCATTGTATCCTTCGTAAGCAACATGTTCATATTTGCTAACCAAAAGATAAAACAGTGTTTTGGGACAACACACCTAGACCAGATGAACTTTGTTGTCCTATGAGTGCCAGTAGTAGAGTTTCTCAGGTGTTTATACCCATCAGTAACCCTGTATTTCTTTTGTTGTACCCTTCACATGCAATCATCAAGAAATAAGTCTCTCATTTCTAACAATTTTTTTTCAAATACCAATTGCAATCCAATGGGTGGTATATTGATCTGCAGAAATCCGTCCCTTTCATATAGATACTATCAACCCACCTCACGCAGAGATGATCCTCTTTCTGAGCCAAAGCCCACATCAACCGCCTTATCGGAGCTCTGACATTGTTGAAAGTTTAAGCCACCATGCTTCTTTTCTCTACAAATTAGATCCCAGCTCATAAGAGGAGTATTTTGTTGTGTGTGTCACTAGAACCCCACAGAAACTTCGTGCATACATTTTCTATTCCCTTGATGATGCTCTGAGGTAACAATACTGATGCATGCCCAATGTATAGAAACTAGAAAGTGAGTGAATAAGTTGGCACTTCCCCATTAGTGAAAAATGTCTTTTACCACAGCATTTCACCCGTGCTGTAGTCGGTCTTATCAACTAGAAACTCTCATTTCACCTTTGTCCATTTTGTAGGGTCCATATGCATCCCCAAATACTTCATTGGGAAAACCCTCTCTTGAAACCCAGTCAATTGCAAAATATGTTGTTTCAATGTATCATTCGCCCCATTCATGTAAATATGGGATTTCAGCTGATATGGACAAAGGCCAGAAGCTACAGAATGATCAAACCCCTTTATGATGCTCTTGACTGACTGATGGTGACCCTTGTAAAAAATCATCAAGTCATGAGCAAAACAAAGGCTAGCAAATTCTAGATTTTTGCATAGGGGTGAAATCTAAAATAATCATAAAGCTCACTTGCCATCTTTAAGATTTTTGTTAGGTACTCCATTACTAAAACAAAAGTGAGAGGAGACAAGGGGTTTCCCTCCCTCAAGCCCCTACCTCCCTTAAAGTAATCATGCATTCTTTATTCAATGCAATAGAGAAACTTGTGGTTAGGGCTGTTTAGCGATCCAGACTCGGATCGGACCACTTGTATCCAGTCTGACCGATCCAAAAGCAGGATCAATCTCGACCGGTCCTATCTTAATCGGGTCGGTTCGGAGCGGTTCGATCTGGGCCGGAACATGAACAACCCTATTTGTACTGGTTAAACAACAAATAACCCAATTAACTGAAAATTGAAGGAAAGCCAAAACCCTTTCAATATTTCCTCCAAAAAGTCCTAACGCCTTGTGTCATTTGTCTTCCAAACGTCAATCTAAGACAACCAACTAAGAGACACATGGACCTTCCTATTATACAGTCGAATAAAATCTTGACTCATCTATGATAGGTCTTTCCTTCATCACAAACGCATCCTGATAGTGATTAATCACTTCAGGCAAAACCAGGGCTAATCTGTGATACCCTAATATTTTTAGGATTATTACATCGATTCATAAATGATTTTTGACTTTTAAATGGTATTAATATGCGATTATTCGATTTAGTTGATTAAAGCCATAATAAAAATAATTATGGACTTTATTTAAAAATTATTGAAAGAAATTATTTGAGAAACCTATTTAAATGATTATTTGAGAAATTTATTTAAATGATTTCGGAGAGTTTGGGTAATTATATTTATGTTTACCATTAGATTTCAGGGATTTTATTCACAAAGTTAGTTTAGGAATATTTTATTTAATTTCTATTGTGACTAGGGTTGACTTCTTGGTGGTTTATATAAACAAAGTGATGGAAACTTTCATCAGTTTGCAAACTTGGAGCAACAGTTAATTTGTGCGGAGTATGAGAGAGAGAGAGAGAGAGAGAGAGAGAGGGGAGAGGTCATTTCAATTAGTAAGGTGTTGCACATGAATGAGGGTAATGGTGAGACTAATCATGCAAAAAAAATTAACTGAAGGGAGTTAGTTTATATGTATTTGTTACAACTTTTAAAAAATTGGAAAATGTAGATGATATTTTACATACAAACATCAGTTTCAATTGCTCTTTTTTTCTTAATTATAAATATTTGTGTTATATCTTACATTGCGAAAATGTTATTACCATACTATCATACATGTATGAATGTTTGGAGAAAATGTCTAACCATGAGTTTGCTAGAGGTATTGTGCACACTAGAGTCCTTAAATACATGACATGATTATATTCTGTAGACAACGTGAGTGTTCACTTGTCTATTCAACTCTCTTACATCTCTCTAACCAAGACATATTGTTTATGTTGTGTTGGAATGATCACTAAGAAAGATTGCATGTAAATGAATCTTTTGTTGTCCGTGTGCTTGATATATTGTTTGACTATGTGTGTATGCGAATGAATTTCAAAGAATCTTCGAAACCCGTAGGTAAGGTTTGCAGACTCGTTTTCACGGGGTATGGATTGCGGTCACTCAGGTTATCTTATTTTTGTTTCTTTTTCTTTTGTATATTGTTTCCCTCATGAAAACCAAATGTGCAGGTACGTTTGAGTGAGGACGCTATCTTTTAGAGGCTTAAAGATGCTTTGGATTGAAGAACTCGTTTTAGTTATTTTGTTGGGAAGTTTTTTGGTTACCCAAGTTTGCATGTCGTAATAAATTTAAAGGATTTATGTTTCATTTAGATAACTCTAATTAATAAAGTTTAAGTTTCAATTGTTTAGTAAGCTCCTTTTGATATCTACTAGGCCTTTCTTCTGCTTAGCATTTATTCGTTAGAGATAAATATTACAGTAGTGCCTTTGAGTTTATAGTGATTCGGATGTGTCGAGTCATGGATAATGACGCCAATATTCCCAGTAAATTAGTATAAATTCGGGAGTGTTACATAATCTATTCCAAATCATTTTTGAAATGCATATACAAGTTATTAAAACATGTGATGGGTCTAAAGTCACTAGGTATAGCAGGGGTATCTACACTGGTTATAAAGAAAGGACAATTGGGTTTAATTGAGCAAGAATTTTACCTGACTTGAAAAAATCCAGTATAGCCTCTGATGTTTCAGGTCCAATGATGTTCCAAACAAACTTGAAAAAGCCACTTCCATCGCCATTCGGACCATGACTTTTATAAGATGATACGGAAAACATGGTTGCCTTCACCTCGACTCTTGTGAAAGGACGAGTAAGTTTCATTTTATTTATGCTTAATGGTAAGCAGTCTCCCCACATTCAAAATAGTTTTGTTGGCATTGCACCTCTCGTGTTCAGTCACCTCTAACATTTGCTTATAGAACTGGAAAAATTCCTCTACAATCTGTTTTTGCTCATGTACCCAAGTCCCACTGCTATCTTGAATAGCTCTGACTTTATTCTTGATTCTTCTAGCTTGCAGCAGCATGGAAATACTTATTCTTCTAGTCCCTAAGCTCAATCCATGTAGCTTTGCTTTTTTGTTGAAGAAACAACTCAGCTGCATAAGATACATTTCTAAATATCTCTGTAGCTTTTTTCTCCTTCCTTTCCAAATGCACATTCAGCAAGTCCTTATGAAGGTCCTCCTGAGCCTTATACATGGGACATGGCCTGTCTAGGCTCATATGAGCCTGTACTTGAATTCCACAAAATTGAGTTTTGTTGAGCTTTCTGAGTTTACCCTACCTTGATCTTCTACAATTCTGAATAACTTTGAACATCCTGCAGCCATTTATTGCAATTCTCCAGGCAGTCTCAACTAGTTGTAAAAACTCCAGGCAGTGTCAACTAGTTGTAAAAACTCCAGGCAGTGTCAACTAGTTGTAAAAGTAATTTATGTATATGTTTGCTACTATTTTTAGACTAGTAAAATTATGAGTTTGTAGCTGAACTAGGGGTAGTTGTAGACACTCCGCCATATCTACCCCATTGAAGAAAACGTGATGATGATAACTGATGATTACAACGCACAAGAAAATTTTGAGAATGATCACATAGCCTACAGATAAGCTTTCTAACGCCACCTTCCGTGCGAAAATCGGACTCCGGACCAAGAAGTTACGGTTAAACGATGTTTAGATCAAATCTAACTCCTTGTACCCGAACACTATAGTCCCGGTTCCAGGACCAATTTTAAGGTCTTTGAGGATGAATTATTTTATGAATCATACCTTGTTGGCATCCTAATTGAATAAACTTTCCAAGGACATATTGTAAGCCCGCATAAGATTTATAACAAAAGAGATATGAGCCCGATACTAAGCACTGCTCCAAATCAAACCACTTCTTAGTGTTTTGGGTGTAACTTATGAAGGACAATATATGTTGATGTTTTAAGAGAAACAAAGATTAAAGAATTACTCTCTTTATTGCTTAAGAAACTCTCTCAAAACTTAAGCTCTCTTTTTATCTCTCTCAAATTGATTATGATGCTACATACCAGCATCTATATATATACAAAGAAAGGAGGTGAATCTGATTCCTAAAAGGAATCCGACATAATTAGATAACTCCTAATTCTAAATGTATATTTAGCTTATCTCCTAAATATACTCCGATTCCTTATCCTCTTTAATATTGGCTTCAAGCTTAAGCCAACATTCACCCTCCTAAGCTTGAAGTCATTCTCAAGCTAAATCCTTCATACCCATAAGGTCCCTCATCTCCTTGAATTTGAGTCTTCCAAGAGCCTTTGTTAGAATGCCTGCCTTTTGCTCATTTTCCGGAACATGTTCTACTTCTATTAATCCTTTCTCAACATATTCTCTGATAAAATGATACCTCGTATGTATGTGTTTGCTTCTACCATGAAAAACCGGGTTTTTAGTGAGAGCAATTGCAGATTGATTATCAATTCGAATGATAACCCTTTTATATATCTTTCCAGTGATTTCACCAAGTAAATCTTGAAGCCAAATAGCTTGTTTTGCTGCCTCTGTGCCCGCCATAAATTCAGCTTCGCAAGATGATAATGCTACAGTTTCTTGCTTTTGTGAACACCAAGATATTGGACTTCCGCCAAGATAAAACACATGTCCTGTGGTGCTTTTTCCATCGTCCGGATCCACATTATGGCTACTATCGCTATAACCAACTAGACTTGTTGCTTTTGATCCACCTTGTTTAAACTCCAATCCGAAATCAACAGTACCTCGTAAATACCTTAGACATCGCTCCAATGCTACTCCATGGGATTGCTTCGGTTTTTGCATATAACGACTTAGTACTCCTACACAATAAGATAAATCTGGTCTTGTGTGAAGTAAATAACGAAGACACCCAATGATCTTTCTATAACTTGTCGCATCAATATCCTTTTCTTCTAGCCCTTTAGATAGTTTAATTCCAGCTTCCATAGGTGTATGCATCAAGTTGCATTCCTTCATTCCAGCTTCTTCTAAGATTTTTAACGCATAGCGTTTTTGGTTTACCGTAATTCCTTCCTTGTCTTGACATATCTCCATTCCTAAATAGAAAGATAACTTGCCGAGGTCGCTCATCTCAAATTTGGATTCCATCTCTTTCTTGAACTCAGTGATAACCTCCAAGCTCGATCCCGTAACAAATAAGTCATCAACATATACTGCAACAAGCAGGATTTCTTGCTTTCCTTCTCTTCGATAAACTGATGGTTCTTTGGAACACCTTTTAAACTGAAGATCTCGAAGTATTTGATTTAACTTGTCATTCCAAGCTCTTGGAGCTTGTTTTAATCCATACAATGCTTTGTTGAGTTTGTAAACTTTGCCTTTGCATCCTTTTACTTCGAAACCTTCCGGTTGTGTAACATAAACTGTCTCCTTTAGTTCTCCATGAAGGAATGCTGTTTTGACATCAAGATGATGTATTTCCCATCCATTAGAAGCTGCAAGATTAATAAGAAGGCGAATTGTCTCAATTCGAGCTACAGGCGCAAATACTTCCTCATAATCTATTCCATGTTTTTGCACATATCCCTTGGCGACGAGTCTTGCTTTGTATTTGTTGATGCTACCATCTAAGTTTCTCTTTAGTTTGAACACCCATTTTAAACCAATTGGTTTAATTCCTAGCGGGGCATCTTCGAGGTTCCAGGTTTGGTTCTTTGTTATTGATCGGATTTCATCTTCGCATGCTATCAGCCAAGCCTTCGATTCTTTAGCTTCAGAGAAGTTACGTGGTTCTTCATTTAAGCATAGCGATGGATACTCACCTTCTTCTTCTGCCATCATTACGTAGTCATTGAGGTAACTTGGTTTAACGCTTAATCGTTGTGTTCTTCTTGGAATCAGATGATCTTGATTTTCTTCTGTAGCTTCATCATCTTCTTCGTTATCTGTTTCAATGGTAATGTAATCTTTTTCTGGATTTTGGATGTTGCCTTCATTATTGTTGTGCTCTGTATTTCCCCTGTTTTCCGCTGCTGTCAAACCAGAGCTTCCAAAATCTGAGTTCGATAAAACAGAATTATTTTCTGCATGGGTACTGATATCGACTCCGTGATT
This sequence comes from Tetragonia tetragonoides, assembly GCA_038025085.1. NCBI lineage: Eukaryota > Viridiplantae > Streptophyta > Magnoliopsida > Caryophyllales > Aizoaceae > Tetragonia > Tetragonia tetragonoides. The sequence goes on along the minus strand of CM076148.1, from coordinate 9,844,155 downwards.
ACCGAATTCTCCAAGTTCTATACTAAAATCTTCGGTTTCATTGGTTGTTTTATTCTGTTGATTCCAATCCCAGCCTCTTGACTCATCAAACACAACATCACGACTAACGATTATCTTCTGATTTGTTGGATCAAACATCCTGTATGCCTTTGTTCCTGGTTCGGTTGCAAGGTGTACTAACTTCTTTGATCTATCATCTAGTTTTGTAAGATGCTGTGCTTCTGTTTTAGCAAAACAGATACATCCAAAAATTCTCAAATGCTTAACATTAGGCTTCCTCTTCTTAAATGCTTCATATGGAGTTTGATTTGCTAAAGCTCTTGAGGCAACTCGATTGATTAGATAGGTGGAGTGTCTCACCGCTTCTCCCCACAAGTAATTTGGTATGTTCATGTGTTTTAGAGTGCTTCTTGTCATCTCCAACAATGTCCTATTTCGCCTCTCTACCACTCCATTTTGTTGAGGTGAATATGGAGCTGTTAAGTGCCTTTTTACCCCAGATTTTTCACAGAAATTCTGAAATTCTAAAGATGTAAACTCACCACCTCTATCTGTACGAAAACATTTGATAGCAGCTCCAGTCTCTTGTTCGACTAGTGTCTTGAATTTTCTGAACATGTCGAATGCTTCTCCCTTTTCCTTTAATAGGATTGTCCACATATAGCGGGAATAGTCATCTATTAAAACAAATATATATCTGTTTCTCGCCGGTGTAGGAGGTGTAATAGGTCCACAAAGATCTCCATGTATAAGTTCAAGCACTTGAGAAGCACGATATTTGGCAACTTGTGGGAATGATCCTCTCGTTTGTTTTCCCAGCAGACACGAAGTACATATTTCTTTTCCAATTACGATTTCAGGGATCCCGACCACTAGTTCCTTCTTTACCATTGATTTCATTGATTCTACTCCAATATGTCCTAATCTAGCATGCCATTTGCTTGAATCACTTGTGGTTATGAGTTGAAAGCACCTTGTATCAATACTTTCTAAGATCACTTTGTATAGTCGATTCTTCGATCTGCTAGCTCTTGTGATCAAGTTTCCTTCTTTGTCGTGTAAAGTAAGATAATCTTCCTTCATCCTAACTTTGCAGCCTGATTCCGTAGCCTGTCCAAGGCTGATAATGTTACTTTTTAGTTCCGGGATAAAGTAGACATTGGTCAAAACTCTCTTCTTTCCATTCTTATTGACAAACATAATTGAACCTTTCCCTTTTATGTCTACTCGAGAATCATCCCCAAATCTGACCTTCCCTGTGATGGATGTATTAATGAATTGGAAGAAATCTCGATTTCCTGTCATATGATTACTAGCCCCGTTATCCAAATACCAGAGGTTTTCTCCATCTGCAGAAGTTTCGAAATCCTTTGGTTTTACGTTTTTCTCATTAAGCAGCACTGTTTCATTTGTTTCTACAACCTCATGCATCATAAGTTCATCTGCTTCCTGTGTGTCTGAGTTATTAAATTCTTGAGCTTCCTGTAACTTGAGTAGGCGATCTGGACAACTCGATGCGAAGTGTCCAAACTTATCACATCGGAAACATTCGATTTTGGACAAATCTTTAGTTCCGTTATAACGTCCTCCGCGTCCTCTACCTCTGTAACTTCGTCCTCCTCCTCTATAAAAACCACGTCCTCTACTTCGATTTTCTCCATCAAAAACACGACTTGGTTGTGTTTCTGATTTTACAAACATAAGTTTGCTTTGGTCTTCACGAGTCTCTTCTTCATCTTCAGCAATACGTTCTTCATATGCTTTAATACGCCCTATAATATCTTCAAAAGGAGTTTTCTTAAGATCCAGTAATTGCTCAAGTGAAGCTACCATGTGAATATATTTCTTTCGAGGAAGGCTTTTAAGAAATTTCTGAACTATTTTGGGTTCTTCTATTTCTTCTCCTAACGCTGCTGCTCTTGACGTTATTTCGGTTAGTTTACCAACGAATTCATCAATTTTCTCTGTTTCTTTCATCCTAAGTCGATCGAACTCAGCCATTAACGTCTGTAGTCTCGCTTCTTTGACACGATCTGCTCCAATGTTTCGTAGTTTTATAGCGTCCCATACTTTCTTTGCAGTTTCTAGTTTTCCGACCTGCAGAATGAGAGCTTCCGGAATTGATTCGAACAACAGTGCTGTTGCTAAGTCGTTTCTGTCTCCATCGTCTTCTCCTTTTTCAATGGCCTCCCATACCTTATTCACTTTAAGCAAGGTCTTCATCCTAATGGCCCAAACAGTATAATTACTGGAATTGAGCATCGGACATTTGATTGAGGAAGCTCCTCCTTCCTTCTTCAGCCCGGACGTTGATGGTTTCTTCTCATCACCGCTCATCTTGTATCTCTTGATTTACGCAAGCTCTGATACCAATATGATGTTTTAAGAGAAACAAAGATTAAAGAATTACTCTCTTTATTGCTTAAGAAACTCTCTCAAAACTTAAGCTCTCTTTTTATCTCTCTCAAATTGATTATGATGCTACATACCAGCATCTATATATATACAAAGAAAGGAGGTGAATCCGATTCCTAAAAGGAATCCGACATAATTAGATAACTCCTAATTCTAAATGTATATTTAGCTTATCTCCTAAATATACTCTGATTCCTTATCCTCTTTAATATTGGCTTCAAGCTTAAGCCAACATATGTGGGCTTGAAGCTATTTTTGTAATGAAATTAGACATCCAAGACTTTCCCATGCATCCTCATGGAACGATAATGGAGCCCAAACAAGGGAAATATGATCAGTCAAAGTTGAGCATCGAACCTGCATTCCCAAGACGAGACCTGATGGCACGTAGGTGCCGGTTTTCGCTTGCTAGGCGCCGGACATAGGCCAATTGGAGCCATAAGGCACTGGCTGGGGTGATTTCGCTCGTTTGGCGCGGTGAGGCACCGAGCCAATGCTCTATTGCGCAGGGTCACTTGTTTTCATGTCTCTTATCCGATTTTCGTTTGGTTTCTTCCTTTCCATATGAATATGACCCTTCTAAGTCTGTTTCTACGGACAATTCATTCATATTTCTACCCTCCATATAGAGAGCTCCCAAAAACCTTTCAAACACATTTATTACACATTCAAATAGATTCACCACACATTCAAACACATTGATCTCACATTCAAATACATTCAACCTACATTCATACACCTTCAATGAGCATTCAAAGTCTTTCTTCTGCATAGATCTTGGTATAGATCTTCATTCAATCATCTATACATCCATCTCAAAGAGATCTATGCACTCTTATGCTTGGGTTCGACTAGCGCAGAATAGCTGTGCTATCTTGAGGGCGACAACAGAACAAATCTCTCATCTTTTTATTATTTACAGCGATGTTCTAATCTTTATTAGTGCTTTGATTATTTTATTATTTTGATTGAGATTTGTTTAAAACGGAAAGAAAAAGAGATTCCAATTTTGTTTCTTAAATGAAATGTTAACCCCCTACCCCGAAGCCATGTAATTATTTAATCATTTCATTACTTTTTTTGTTTTAATAACTTTGATGCTTTATTTAATTGTTCATGCTTAGTGTTTCATTAAATTTTCATGAATTGGTAGCATGTTTAATATAGTATCCACTTTTAAGGTTCCTAATTGTACGTCCAATCACCATAACATGAATTGCATTAATTAATTTTTGTTGATCATTAATAATTTGATGAGTTTTATCAAATTCAAAGTGCTCGTAGAGTTTGGTTGCTACGGGCAAGTACGTGAACTCTTCCTTACCACTCATATGTCTCATAACCTTACCCCCGATTCTTATCTCATGCCTCATTTTTCAGTAATGTGAGTCATATCTTTCGCTTATAAAACAGGAGGGGGTACTTTTCGTTAAAACTTATTTTTTGGTGGATTTTAGACACTGAATCTCAACAAGTTAAATTGAATTATTTAATCAAAGATGTTGCTAGCAAAATTATTTCATTGGTTAACTTAGTGAAATCTTAGGTAGCAAATTATTTTCCTTGAATTACATAGTTACATTTTTGGTAGCAAAATTTTTCTTTGTTGTTTTCTTCTACGTAATTGTCAGAGAATTTCGTCGGAAACAATGGAGGCTTCAAATCTAGACAATCATTAAAAAATATGGCAAGAAAACAACTTTGTTTGATAATAATAATTCATTGATTAGAATTATTGTCAGACAAAAAGGTTTTTTATTTTTAGTAATTTTTGGGTGTCAGCGGAAAGTGTGGTCGGAGAAGATGGAGGAACGCCGGAGAAAAAGGAGGATTTGGTTGCTCTTTTTTTACCTTTTTCTCTCCTATCTAATTAGAGGTGTAAAATTTGGACTCCTCACATCCATTTTCCCCTCTAAATCTTTCTTTGCTCCCATTGCACTCACTTTTCACGTTTCTAGACGAAATATTGGCCCACATGTATATATCTTTACATGCACAAAGTATATGTGTATCAGGATCCTAAATTTAATTACTTGTTATTTGTCTTGTTGTGCATGGGGTTATATCCGGATTAGAGCGAAGTCAAACATAAATAAGCAAATAAATCATAAAAACAATTTGTCTTTGTAAATTTTTTGTAAACATAAATAAATCATCATGGTAATTATTTGTCTTTGTAAGGACGAGCCAAAAAAACGAATTATCTTTTAAATGAGCAAAGAAAAATTATTTGTGTGTGTTAAAGTGAGTGAGGACTAATGCCCCACATCCGATAAGTTGAGGGGAAAATATCATCATATAAGTTAAGTGGACTACGATTGGAGGGATGTAACTAAAACCTATTGCATATTAGATAAGACCCTACCCCCACTCCACTGTGGATCTACCCATGGGTGCCACGTAACACACACTGCCCACCCCACCTAAGAGCACAAGACATTTGGCTATAAATACTTGGGAGGAGCTCAAAGGCGCTCTCTCTCTCTCTCCAATGATTAACTTGGATATCGGAGGAGGGATTCCTCATCCACCCCTGACGGTATGTTAACCTCATTGTGTAGGAGACGTTGATTGCTGACCGAAGACGGACCTACTGGAGAGAGATCTCACTCCCCCCCTTGAAATAGGCTACTTCTCCTATTGACAATTGGTTTTAGGATGCACCATCACTTGACTTGTATGCAGTGTTACTCTCTTCATCCATGAGCCTTATCCAGGCTCATTGGAACTTTAACATGTTATAGGAGCCCATGGTAGTCAACCTTGAACCCCCTATTTCAGAATCCCAGAAGGTCATTCCTGGGTAGTTCAGTTCACTCTTCTAGCCCAAAAAGAGGCATTCGCATGCCGGGGAGTGTTAAAGTGAGTGATGACTAATATCCCACATTGGAATAATTAAGGGAGAAACATCATTATATAAGTCAAATGAGACACTCCTCCGATTGTCAATTGATTTAAAATGGACTCTCACTTAACTTTTATCTGGTGTGCTCTCCTCATCAATAAGCCTTGTCTAGTCGCATTGGAATTTTAATAGTCTTGTTGTGCATGTGGGCTGTTTCGGTTATTTGTCTTGTTGTGCATGTGGGTTTGTTCGGATTGGAGCGAAGTCAAACATAAATGATGGTAGTTGTTAACTATTTGTCTTTCTAAATGAGCAAAAAATGAAAATAAAAATTGTCTTGTTCATGTGCGTTGTTTGGCTATTTGTCTTGTTGTGCAAGTGGGTTGTTTCGGACGGGAGCAAAGTCCGCACACCTATATTTTTTTTTTCAGCAGAAATATCGAGTACCTAACATTGAGAATCGGTTTGATGATTTGATTCCTGATTCTCAATAATAGATATCGGTATCAATCAACTACTATAATTCTAATGCATGACTTTTTGGAACTATAGTCGGTTGGGTACCCAATGTAAATTGATTATAAGAATTTTTTCTTTGTTGCAAATAAAGAATGATAATTTTCTAGTAATTTTAGTGGTTTATAAAGTTGTGTTTGTTATTGGGGCAGCATAACGTAAATCGCAAATTGCTTAATGTAATTTTTTCCCCACAATACCCGTCTTAATTTTCTCCCACGCACAGTCTCTCTCCTTTCTCTCTGTAGCAACTCAGTTCTCAGCCCAAAACCCGAGCCAAAAACAAAAGGTAAAGGGAAAAAATTAAAATTAAACCCAAAACCCCAGCTGTAATACCCAACATTTTCTGGTTGGCTACAATTACTTGAGACCAATGACTGAGAAACACAAGAATGCTAAATATGTATCGGAGCGTGCCTCAATCCCCAAGAATTGCTTTATATTCTGGTTAGCAGACAGAAACAGGCTGCTAACTAAAAATAGGATGCTGCAGACATTTCAAATCTCTGTAGACCAGCTGTGTGTTCTATGTACAGGGGCTAATGAGAGTCATACACACCTCTTCTTCTCATGTCCCTCTGTTGCTGAATTGAAACGAAGTGTTTGCAGATGGATAAAGGTAGAAGATATTCCTGATGAGCAGGGCAGATGGTGGAGATGGTTGGATAACAAGAAAAGCATGTGCAAATGTCAGAAGAGGATGGCTTCAGCTTGCCTTGCAGCAATAACATACCAAGTCTGGATAGAAAGAAATAGGAGGATCTTTCAATCCGTGAGTAGACCAGTCCAGGTGGTAAGTAGGTTGATTGAAACTGAGTTGAAGATGAGAGTTGCTGGGTCTGTACTTGGTAAACTGTCTAGTAAAGATCAGACGTATTTAGATATGATTTTGTAGTAATAGACTTTATTTTAGGCTTGGGAAGTTAGGGAATTGGAATCCTTCCTAGAAGGTGGCTTATTTTTTCCTTTCCCTTTCTTAGCGTGTTATGTTTTTATTCTCGCCACTAGTTGGTAATAGATCACACTGACCTTTTACCAAAAAAAAAAAATAAAAAAATACCCAGCATTTTCATTTTATTTTCTAAAATTAGGAATAATTTCTTTTGTGCATTTCTTTTGAGTAATGTTAGTAAATTGATTATTGCTGAATAATTTATCATATTAAAGATCAATTTTTTTTTTTTTTTCTGTAGAAGGACGTTTATGCGCAATTTCCGTTTTAGTTTAGCATGCCCACAAATAAAGATTTAGCTAGTAATATAAATAGCCAAATAGGTGTTTAATTAGAATTCTAGAAAATTAGGAATTTGTGGCAAAACTTATTTGGGCAAAGAACTCTAGAAGGTAGTAAATAATCTTCTTGGGCAATTGAAGGAAAAGTCAGGTGTATTAGCTTTAGGGGTCCAATTAGGAAATCTCATAATAAAACCCATCTATAACTATTACTAAAACAGCAACCGCTGACGTCATACTTTCTTATGTGGTAGCCTCTGGTGAAATATTTTTCCACCCAAACACCATCTCTGTAAGAAAGCGTATTACTGAAACCGTTTGCTATCCCTAGTCAGCTCGCAGTCTACTTTCATCTTCTCAGTTTTGAAAAACACGCAGTTTGGGAAATGTAAAAGCAGAGTAATTGAATTTTCTTTTTCAGGACATGCTTGAAATAAGGGTAATGATTAAGGGGTTAATACTTAATAGATAAATTATGGGGTAAAATGGAGGGCGTGGATATGGTGAGTGTTAGATTTTGTAAAGAGGAGGGTAATCATTCCACCATTTGGGGAGTAAAAGTTGCCACGCTCCCCCTAAAGTAATGCATTACCCTCATTTTTCCCTTCATTTTCTCCATTACTCCCTTAATCATTACGCCACCAGACCACCACCACCTCTACCTTCCTATTCTACCATTTAATTTGCTTTATTACCCCCTTAATCATTACCCCCAATCCAAGCATGTCATCGATCAATACGGACTTTCCATTTCACATACTCCTTTTCCATGGAATATTAAATCACTGGGTAATCATCATTCAAAAGACTTTTGCTAATTCTTCAAAGCTTCTTTCATGGACATACTATGAACTCCTTTTTTTCTTTGTAATTGCTAAACTCCTTTTGGTGCATTTTAACTCTCTCTGGGACGATGGATTAATGCCTGTTTATGATTCTCATTAAAGCCGATTTTGGATTTTTCAGAAGGCCACCACATATTTGTATGAATGTCTGATTGAAGCAGTTTGTTGGTTGCCCGCCTTTGTGTTTGTATGAGATTTTTTTTGACATTTTGGGTTTCTTTTCCACAAATTAGTCCTTTGAATATGGGAGAAAATCTCTAAATCTGAATCTTTATTATTCCAAGGTGGAGATTATTTGGTGTTGTGATGGCTTGTTTGGGTGTAGTGACAGTAGGACTATCATTTACGTCGAAGACATAAGTTCAAATTCCAGAGAAGGTTCTCATAGTGTGATTGAGTTCCTTAAGTTGTGCCTGTAATGTAGTTTAATAGAGACTTATTATCATTAATTGGATTTTAAAGACATTAGTTTGTTCTGGGTTTTGTAATTTGTTAATCATGTTCATGTGATTGGTTGTATTGGCATATTCATACTTCATCAAGCTGTTTAGCCTCATTGCTAAGATCATTTGATATCCTAATTTTCTTTTTTACTGTGTATTGCACCAAACAACCATGATATATTGATAAGGAAACAACTGGTGAGAAGTTCCCCATCAGTAAGTTTCAGGTTATGCAATTATTTCTTAAAGTTCAGATTTATTTTTGTATAATTTTGTATGCTTTGGTTGTTGTGTTTTGTTCCTTTTCCTTCCTCTTATACTGATCAAGATTATAGATCATTTTTTTGTGGGTGCTTATCTACCCTCATCCCCGGTTGAGTTTTGGTTTGTGTTCAAGTTGGATACTCTTAATCATCATGTTGGTATGATTCATTATCTTGGCATTTTTCATGCTTTGTCAAGCTGGTATCTTACCAATTACGTTGAAAAGCTTAACATGAAGGGTTTACTCTTTCCTCACAACCTTCTCGAATAATCAGCCATCATTGTAGTCCATGAGAGCTGATAAGGGGCCAACTGAAACTTTTCATGTTGATATTTGAGGAATTAGCAGAGTATTGGAAGTAGCCTGTTACGAGATCTGCGAGATTTCAGGCGTGACTTATGGAAAGTTCGGTTGCGCCTGAATATGGCAAGTTATCATAGAATTTGATATGGTTTAGGATTGTTTCCATATACAAATTATTTCCGTTTTCTACAAGATATGTATAGATACTAGGGCTGTATTACCAGGGCTGTATATATATTCTCGGTGATAATCAATACAAACACAAGCTTTTAGCCTCAATCTTGTCATGTTACGAGATCTGCGAGATTTTAGGCGTGACTTATGGAAAGTTCGGTTGCGCCTGAATATGGCAAGTTATCATAGAATTTGATATGGTTTAGGATTGTTTCCATATACAAATTATTTCCGTTTTCTAAAAGATATGTATAGATACTAGGGCTGTATTACTAGGGCTTTATATATATTCTCAGTGATAATCAATACAAACACAAGCTTTTAGCCTCAATCTTGTCATGGTATCAGAGCGTGAAAGATCCTTAAACAAACCTTAAACAAAAACCCAAAAAAAACCCTTAAACCCTAACAATGGCCGTGGAAGATCCACCACCAAAAATTGACTCAAATACCCTTATTTTCTAGGTCCTCAAGATCGACCTGGTAATTTTATAATTGCAGCAAGATTTAATGGCGAAAATTATGATGATTGGGCTGGTGAAATTGAAACTGCCCTTCAAGCTCGAAGAAAGTTCGGATTTTTGGATGGTACGATTGTATCTCCAACACCTCCTTGCACACAAGATGATTGGAATACAATCCAAGCCATGTTGGTATCTTGGATTATGAATACCATCACAGCAGAAGTGAAGAGTACCTTGTCCAAATATAAAGATGCCAGGCGTCTATGGGAGACGCTTAAGGAGCGATTTGCTCTTGCTAATGGACCATGAATACAGCAGTTGAAGGCGGCCATCTCTGACTGTAAGCAAACCAAATCCATGTCGGTTGCTTCTTACTATGGAAAACTCACGGCTCTATGGGAGGAATTGCATAATCATGAACCCTTTATTACTTGTTCTTGCTGTGCAAAGTCTACCGCAGGGCCAGAACATGAGCGTCGCCGTGCAAAGGACATGCTCCATGAATTTCTGATGGGTTTGTATACTCCATCTTATGGTCCTTTGCGATTAAATATTCTTTCTCAAGATCCTCTGCCCTCTCTCAGCCGTGCCTACCATCTTGTTATTTAAGATGAATGAGTCAGAACGTCTTCGGCTCTGCCCGAAGAGAAGTCCGAAGTTGTTGGATTTTCTGTGCGAACTAGTGGGCGCACACGAGGAAAAATAGAGAAACCTGATAAATCACGTCTATCCTGCACCTACTGTAAGAAGACAGGCCACGAAGTAACTAATTGCTTCGAAATTCATGGTTATCCAGAATGGTGGGAGGATCGTGTGAAGTCTGACAGCGGATCAGGTATGACCAAACTGATGATTGGTCATAACCAACCATCAACGACCTATTCTTCTTCCCTTGCGACAGGACGCGGTGGAAGGGGGTCCGTGCCGATGCTGTAGTTGTTTCAGAACCCACTGGAACACCATCTGCAGAATTATTTTCCGTTGATCAATGGAAGGCACTTGCAAGTGTCTTTGGTAATATGACTGTTTCTGGTAATCGTTTGAGTGGTAAGATTAATGGTCATTCTTGGATTATTGATACAGGTGCATCTAATCATGTTACTGGTAATCTTTCTCTATTATTCGATGTAAAAGACATCTTATGTCTCGTTGGTCTTCCTGATGGAAAGAAAGTGGTTGCAACAAAGAAGGGATCAGTGCGATTGTCGGATGCTATGACTCTCACTCATGTTCTTTATGTCCCTCTCTTAAATTGCAGCTTATTGTCCGTGTCACAATTATGTGATGATTTGGATAGTATTGTCATTTTTAATCGACATGTGTGTGCTCTACAGGACCAAACGAGGAAGCTGATTGGAACGGAAAGTAAGCAAGATGGACTCTACTACTTCAAGGGATCACAGACAGTGCAGACAGTCACAGTGGACGAGGACGCTTCTTCTTTGGCTCTTTGGCATGCTAGGATGGGGCATCCTTCAGAAAAAATCGTAAAATTGCTCCCTCGCGTTTGTAATTCTAAAGGTAGTTTGAATAAAGCCTGTGACGTATGTTTTAGAGCTAAACATCACAGAGACAAATTTCCTTTGAGTGAGAATAAAGCCAGTCGAATTTTTGAACTGATTCATATTGATTTGTTGGGCGGCTATCGTCATACATCTTCTTGTGGTGCTAGATAATTTTTTGACTATTGTGGATGATTTTTCTCGGGCTGTGTGGGTTTATTTGATGGATGATAAAACAGAGGTCTTTTCCAAATTTATGTCCTTTGTTGCTATGGTTGAGTGACAATTTTCTCAAACCATAAAAATTGTTCGGAGTGATAATGGAACGGAGTTCCGGTGTTTGCTTGGCTATTTTACTGCATGTGGTATCTTATTTCAAACCTCATGCACTGGGACACCACAACAAAATGGGAGAGTTGAAAGGAAACACCAACACATCCTAAATGTTGCCCGCGCCTTGCGCTTCCAAGACAATTTGCCTATTTATTTTTTGGGGGAGAGTGTTTTGACCGCTGTTCATTTAATCAATAGAACTCCTTCTACTATCCTTGAAAATCTCACTCCTTTTGAGAAATTGTTTGGTTACCCTCCCTCTTATGATGCCATTTGAGTGTTCGGGTCTTTATGTTTTGCCCACAACCAAAAGACAAAGGGGGATAAATTTGCGAGTCGTAGTCGTAAATGCATATTTGTTGGGTATCCTTTTGGTCAAAAGGGATGGATGCTTTATGACCTTGATAAACATGAGTTCTTTGTGTCAAGAGACGTAAAATTCTTTGAAGAGATTTTTCCTTTTATTGACATGGAAGCTAGCAATATTAGGCCTATGGATCACTTTGATATGGATATGGATATTGATTTAGACTTTGCAGAATTTTTGGATGAGTCCACTGTTGCCCCTGTCCCTAATACCAGGGATACAACAGATGATGGTATTGATGTGCCTCTTATCCCCAATGACCCTACTTCCTCTGGCACTGTCAATACTGGGTCTGACCAAACCACAAGTCCGGCAAGCCCAATAGAAATAGAGTAGTCTAGTGCTGTGGACGACTCTGTCCACACTGAGTCTGGGTCTGATCATACTGAAGAACAGGTAGGCTTAAATAATCAGGGTTCCGAAGAAGTTTTGGGTCGTGGAAAGCGCACTAAAACCCCTTCAGTGCTCCTCAAGGATTTTGTTACTCACAACATTGTTAAAGAGAGTCCATGGAACATTGCTACTTCTCTTCCACAGCATACCTTAGGTACTCCTTTCCCTATAGCACATTATATTAATTGTGACAATTTCTCTGTGCCCTATCGCAAGTTTCTTGCAGCTGTCACTACAGGAGAGGAACCTCGGTCTTTTAAGGAGGCCATGAAAGATGATGGGTGGAAGAAAGCTATGCAAGAGGAAATTAAAGCATTGGAGGATAATGGTACTTGGACTCTCGAATGACTTCCACCTGGCAAGCGTGCACTGGGAAATCAATGGGTTTATAAGAGAAAATACCTCTCCAATGGTGATCTTGAGCGGTTAAAAGCTCGCTTGGTTATTTTTGGGAATCATCAAATTGAAGGTTTGGACTACTCTGAGACTTTTGCTCCCGTTGCCAAAATGGCAACCATTCGTGCTTTTCTAGCCATTGTCGCTTCCAAGAATTGGGAACTTCACCAAATGGATGTTCATAATGCATTTCTCCATGGTGATCTTGATGAGGAATTTTATATGAAATTACCTCCTGGTTTCACGTCATCGGAGCCAAATTTGGTTTGTCGTCTTCGCAAATCTCTATATGGCTTAAAATAAGCACCCCGTTGTTGGTTTGCAAAACTGGTCACTGCTTTGAAAGGGTATGGCTTTCTTCAGTCTTACTCTGATTATACATTGTTTACTGACGCTAAAAATGGCGTGCAGCTCAATGTCTTGGTGTATGTTGATGATTTAATTATTTCTGGCAATGATTCTGTTGCTTTAAGTGCTTTCAAGGCCTATTTGGGTGACTATTTTCATATGAAAGACCTTGGTCCACTTAAATATTTTCTTGGTATTGAGGTAGCTCGGAGTACAACTGGCTTATTTCTTTGTCAAAGAAAGTATACCCTTGACATTATTACTGAGGTCGGCCTCTTGGGGGCAAAACCAGCAGATACTCCTATTGAGCAAAATCACAAGTTAGGCCATGCCATTGGTGCCAAACTTGATGATCTGGAATCCTATCGGCGTCTTGTAGGTCGTCTTGTCTATTTATCTGTCACACGACCTGACTTGGCATATTCGGTTCACATTTTATCTCAATTTATGCAAGATCCTCACCAAGAGCATTGGGAAGCCGCTCTACGGGTTGTGCGTTATTTGAAAGGAACTCCAGGTCAAGGTATTTTATTGCGAGCTGACAGTGACTTATCTTTAAATGGATGGTGTGACTCGGATTGGGGTGCCTGCCCCCTCACACGGCGCTCCTTAACGGGTTGGCTGGTATTCCTTGGTTAATCACCTATCTGATGGAAAACAAAGAAGCAAACTACTGTCTCAAAGTCTTCCGCTGAAGCAGAATATCGCTCCTTGGCTGCCATCACATGTGAGCTCAAGTGGTTGAAAGGTGTGTTATAAAGCTTGGTTGTTCATCATCCCAAAGCTATACCATTGTTTTGTGATTGCCAATCGGCTTTACATATTGCCCGCAATCCTGTTTATCATGAATGCACGAAGCATATTGAAGTTGATTGTCATTTTGTTGGTGATGCTATTACCGAAGGACTGATTGCCCCTTCGTATGTCCCTACGATAGTGCAATTGGCTGATTTATTTACAAAAGCCCTAGGCAGGAAGCAGTTTGATCTATTACTCAGCAAGTTGGGCATCGTGAACCTCCATGCTCCAACTTGAGGGGGGGTGTTACGAGATCTGCGAGATTTCAGGCGTGACTGATGGAAAGTTCGGTTGCGCCTGAATATGAAAAGTTATCATAGAATTTGATATGGTTTAGGATTGTTTCCATATACAAATTATTTCCGTTTTCTAAAAGATATGTATAGATACTAGGGTTGTATTACTAGGGCTGTATATATATTCTCGGTGATAATCAATACAAACACAAGCTTTTAGCCTCAATCTTGTCATAGCCTACAACAGTTGATGGCACGAGCGTCATTACACTGAGTTTTATTCATTGCATTTGCAGTTCACTTAAACAATGATACATGCAAGGTGAAGAAAAACCACCAGATGCAAGGAGTTCGCTTACAAAGAACATGGATGAGCTGAAGATAGCTCACGAATTGTTGGTCTACTAGCTAACGAAGTTTCCGTGAACACGAAGAGTTTAACTGTTTTGTGTAATAGCTTTTACGCTTTATGTAAATTTAAGTTTTTTTAATCCCCTTGCAGCTGATGCAAGAATGGATGTATGCTTTAATTTAGACATGATTGATTATGTGAGGATAGTTGTACCAGTCACCAAGGGTTTATTTCTTAAGTGATGTATACAGACAATACAGTAAGTGTCCATGTTGTTGCAATTTTTTTTTAAACATATATGTAAACCATATTTTTGTTAACACCAATGAATCATGATTATTGTATCCCTTCATCAAAATAATTGGTGATCCATTCCTGTATTAAAGGTTGTTGGAGTATATTTGAAGTAAATGGATTACTATTTACTAAATTTGATTTATGTGCTTCCTATTGAACACATACTATTTAATAATTTATAAGTCCTCTTAATATATATAATTTATGAATCCTCTTAATATATATAATTTATAAATCCTCTTAATAGATATGGATGATATATCATTTATAATCCGTGGTTCCTTTGAACCAAAATTATTGTTATGTAGAAGTTTTGCACATATATGAGTCATTGAGCAATGTAATACTCCTTAAAAGAGAAACAATAAGTCTTGAAAAATGGGCAGTGATCCTTATTTTATTGAAAAAGTGACCCCCGTCTCATCAAAAACTGCGAAAATGTGTTTTATGCTTTTGAAATCTGAAGATAAATATCTTTCAATAAGGCCAAAACCACTTTGGACGAAAGTCCTTTTCGAAATCCAATTGTAAAAACATTTTCGAAATCCTTCGAAACTTGTGCTCTGCTGGGAACTGACAAGGGTCTGGTCCATCATCTGGTCCATTGTTCCCAGCAACCTTCAATCTTAATGTTGGCCATAAGTTAACATGTTCCAAGCCTTACCAAGTCTTAACATAAGTCAAACCACGTTACATTATGAATCCTAATCTAAAAGACACCCACATATCTTCCTTCTTAGTCTTCACGTATCTTCTCCATGATGGTTAATTGGAAAGACACCCATATATCTTCCTTCTCAGTCTTCACGGATCACCAAGAGGGCTAATTGGAAAGACACCCATATATATCTCTTCTTAGTCTTCAAGGTGCATCACCAAGCAAGCTATCCATTCATGAGGTTAATTCAAGGCTACACAAGATCACACTTAACAAACTCCTTAGTATTAATTAGGTGCATAATCATAGTTTGTTAATCATCAAAACTCTAAGGGACTCAACAGCTATGTTTGACAAAACTAGCTGTAGTAGTAGAAGTCAAATGTAAATTAAGGAAATAAATTGTAGTAGAAAACAGCTTAAAAGTGCAACAAATTGTAGTTGAAAGCATGAGGGATAGCATTTAAAAAATTAGCGATAGCTGTAGCTGCTAAAAGAAAATCTAATGGCAAACTACTGCTTGATAGCAAAGAGTAAAAAATACTAGCTGCCAGCTTCAAGTTGTGGCTTTTATTAAAAAGCTAGTTGTTCGTGCCAAACATAGCCTAAAGGCTATTTTCGGCACAAACTTGCAGCTACTTTTTCAACTTTGAGTTCAGCTACTTAACAGTTTGTTAGATTATTTTCAAGTTGTACCAACAACAATAACAAATTTGTGAAGTTAACCATACTAACATTGTAACACCCCGAATTTCCGTATAATTTAAAATCATTTAAAATCACTAGTTGCAGCGGAAAAACATTGAAAATTCGAAGCGTTACCGCCGTATTTAATGTTCAAATCAAATACAAGGCTAGAAAGAAAACAAATGCTAGTGTCCCCAAACATACGTAATGGATAATTAAATAATAACTATCTTCTCTAACTAACTTAAACAAATAATCCAAATGAAATAAAAGTATTAAACTTATTAATTCTCATGCAAGAGAATTAATCTCATTACAATATAAAAATCCAATAAATAGAAGTTCCAAACTAAACAATAAAATAAATGTTTTTAGAAGATACACTATCTTCTTGGCACGCCTTCACTAGCTCTACTCCTCGAGCTACAATCCTGTCAATCTACTCCCCCATATAGATAAATTCCAAATAGGTTCAGCATAGGCCCACCATTGAAGAGAAATAGACAACAAACACAAGTAAAAACAAAAACAACTAATCAGCGATGCTAGGTAATTCATAACCACATAATCCATCTCAATCTCAAAAATAAAGTCCACATGCTTAATCAAATACAATAGTCATGCTTTAAGAAATAAAGACAACATGCTTTAAAAGTAAAGACACAACACTCGCCAAATAATAAATCACATTATTTATTATTATCCATTAGCCAAGTTTATTAAAGAGAAGAGAATCGCATGAATTGTCAAACCAACCGCAGTTGATTCAATAGGATCTTAGTCCCGTGCACAGTGGCGAAAGAGGGATCAACCGTCCCGAAGTATAGATGACTCCCGAAGTACTTCTAGTGTTCCTTAGTATGCATACCCTCCTTTGACCCTAAAGTCTACAGGAAGAACTGTTCCGGAGAACCACTTGCCCAATCATCATATATGGATACAAGATTTCCAAACATTGAGGCCATAACCAATGCAACCACTCAATGCTATAAGTGACAAATTCCCATTCGCAACCTTCAGTGGATCCATTACCAAAGAAGTCTTAGCTCTCAATTCAATTTAATATGGTGATCACATAACAAGTAATTCACATAACCAATAATAAAACATGCATCTCCTCACATGATGAATATTAATCAAGTAGACATTGCTACACAAGTGAATTTCCAACATTATACATGCATTCACTAACATATAATTCTATACGAATTATCACAAGGAAATAAACATCAATTATCCCTTTTCAAATATTCACATGTCCAAATATGAATTCACATTCCTAATTCAATGCTAGACAAATGAATACAAATTCCAAACGATATGAATTTTGACAAAGAGATTACATAATTCATAGAGACATGAATTACCTTAGCAATAGGCAATCACACAGATAACGTAAGCTCCTTACGTTTACGGGCGGTCAACGGGTTCTAACAGATCCACAATGTGACCAATAGTCAATACCTTGACTTCTAAACCACTTTATTAATCTTTAAAGATTATTTAGTACCCTTAATTTAATTAATTAAGTTGCTGGAAATTTCAGTTACTCATGCATGCTCAAAGTTTCCAAAAACGAATCTACATAAACCAATTTAGGAAACTTTCCAAAACCCTAAACAAGTCAACTAGTCAAAGCAAGTCAAAACCCAAACCACATCACTATCACCACCACCAGCAAACCCGCTGGTGGTTGGTCCGCCGGCAGCAGCTGGCCCGTGCAGCCCGCAGCAGGCGCGGTCGTGCCTTCGTGCACGGCCGTGTCTTCTCTTTTTTCTTTTTAAATTAAATTAACAAAACCCTAATCTAATTAAATCTACCATTATTTCCAGATTTAATTAAATTACAAAGATCCAACCTTTTCATTCAAACTTGATTTAGTTCAATAAAAACCACAAATCAACCCTAATCATGATTCTATCATGCAAAATTAATAGAATCTAGCAAACCCTAGGCAAAACTAAATTAGGGTTTACTCATAAAAAAACTAGGGTTCATAAAATCATACTTGAATTGAATCTAAAAGCTAATCAAAGGAAACCAATTTAAAACATTTACTTGAAAATTCAAAGGATTAAAACTGAGCAAGATGGATTGTGAAAAGTGATGAACTTTCTCCTTCTTTTGCTCTTCGGTTTTCGGCGTGTGAGGTAAAGAGAGAGAGAACGTGTGTTTTTTTTTTTTTTTGGTAAAAAATCAGTTAATTTTGGAAGCTAAGTGTATTTAGGAACCTAAATACACTCCTTCCTTAACTAAACTTCTTCTTTCCTAAAAACTCTCTTAACTTCCCTCCACTTACCAAATATTTAGGAAACAAAATTTTGAAAAATAAAAACTGATTGATGCCCATTTTTTTGGCTCTTGGCCGAAAATAATGGCCCTAATTGGGTCCTAATTATTTTCGGCCAATCCGAATTAATTAAGCCCAATTTCTTCCTTTTGATTAGGTCCAAAACTAAAACCCAATATTACTTAGGCACTCAAAAATATTTATGAGCCCAATTAATTATTTTAAATAAGAAATCGCATTTTCTTTTTAAGTAATTATTATTCTAAAATGAATAAAAATTACGCATAACGCTTGCGCATGTCAGCCTCTGTTTCCCAAGTCGCCTCTTCGACTTTATGGTTAGCCCACAACACTTTCACAAGATTGATCGTAGATGCACGAGTTTTATTCGTTTTCTCGTCTAGGATCCTCACAGGTTTAGTTCGCTCCTCAAGGACTCGAACTGGTTGCTCTTCATAGGTAAGTGCGTCGTCTAACACTTCCTTTTCCGGGTTCAGCACATGACTCAGATCATGGTGATATCTCTTGAGTTGTGACAAGTGGAACACATAGTGCACTTGCTCCAAATCCATAGGCATAGCAAGCCTATAAGCGACCTCTCCAGCTCTTTCAAGAATCTCATAAGGTCCAATGTACTTTGGCCTAAGCTTCCCTTTACGCCCAAATCTCATAACTCCATGTGTTGACGATACTTTGAGAAGTACCTTCTCACCAACTTGGAATTCCTCCATTCATCGATTTTGATCTGCATAGGCTTTCTGCCTATCTTGTGCAACTTTCATCTTCTCTTGGACAAGTTTCACTTGATCCACAGTCTCTTGGATAAACTTCGGACCCAAAATAAAGGTCTCACTTATGTCGTTCCAACACGTAGGAGATTGACACTTTCTCCCATACAACGCCTCGTAAGGTGCCCTATCAATGCTCGCATGGTAACTATTGTTGTAGGAAAACTCAATTAAAGGCAAACTCTTCTCCCAAGAGTCCTTCATCTCTAGAGCACAAGCTCGCAACATGTCCTCCAGTGTCTGAATAGTACGCTCCGTTTGACCATCTATCGCAGAATGAAATGTTGTACTAAATTTCAACTTTGTACCAAAGGCCTCTTATAATTTTCCATAGAAGTTCGACAAGAATCTCGTATCCCTGTCTGAGCTAATGTCCTTAGGTACTCCGTGTAACCTCAAGACCTCTTCCACATAAACTGCAGCGAGTTGGTCCATTGACCAAGTCTTCTTCATTTCAATGAATCTCGCCGTTTTCGTCAGTCTGTCAACAATCACCCAAATAGTGTCCTTTCCAGACCTCGTCTTTGGTAATCCAGTCACGAAATTCATCAAGATTGAATCCCACTTCCATCCAAAAATTTCTAGCGATTGAAGACCTCCAGGCCTCCTGTGTTCGATCTTCACTTTTTGACAAGTAAGACATTTTACCACATACTCAGCACATTCTCGCTTCATGTTCATCCACCAAAACTAAAGTTTTAAGTCTTTGTACAACTTATCACCTCCTGGGTGAACAAAATACGCAGTTCCATGTGCCTCATCTAGAATTGTTCTCTTCAGCTCGTCATTGTCGGGTACACACCAACGCCCCTTCATCTTGATCATACCATCATCAAGGATCTCAAAATCAGGATGCTTCCCATCCTTTATCTTGACCCGTACTTCCTCTAGAAACGGGTCATGAACTTGCAACTGTCGAATCTCATCATAGATCGACGGTCGCACTACAAGTGCATTCAGCAACACTGCAGTCTCACCTTGTTGAACAACTTCTAGGTCCAACTTTCTGAATTCCTCACAGAAATAGTACAGTAATACCATCATGCTATTCACAGTGTGTGAAGTCTTCCTACTCAACCCATCAGCCGCTACATTGGCCTTTCCCTCGTGATACTGAATATCCAGATCGTACTCAGATATCAACTCGAGCCATCTTCGTTGCCTCATATTCAACTCCTTTTGAGTGAAGATATACTTCAAATTCTTGTGATGTGTAAAGATCTTGCAACGAGCTCCGTACAAGTAATGCCTCCAGATTTTCAAGGCAAAGATCACAGCAGCTAGCTCCATGTCATGAGTAGGGTAGTTCTTCTCTTGCATTTTCAACTGACGAGAGGCATAAGCAACCACCTTGCCATTCTGCATAAGTACACACCCCAACCCATTCTTAGATGCGTCACTATAGACCTCAAATCCTTCCGTTCCAGACGATAAAGTCAACACTGGTGTCGTTGTCAACCTCTTCTTAAGCTCTTGAAAAGCTTCTTCACATTGTTCAGTCCACTTGTACTTATCTCCTTTTTCATCAAATTTGTGGTAGGTCTAGCTACCTTGGAGAAGTCTTGCACAAATCTCCTATAGTAGCCAGCCAACCCGAGGAAACTTCATACCTCAGTCACACTTTTCGGAGCAGGCCAATCCATGACAGCCCGAATCTTAGAAGGGTCTACAGAAACTCCTTCTTTAGAGATAATGTGCCCAAGAAAAGTAACACTCTAGCCAAAACTCACATTTTGAGAGTTTAGCGTACAACTTCTCATTTCGCAAAACCTCGAAAACAGTCCCAAGTGTCTTGTGTGTTCCTCCTTGTCTTTCGAATACACCAAAATGTCATCGGTAAACACGACCACAAAACTATCCAGATATGGTCTAAAGGTTTTATTCATCATCTCCATAAACTTAGCAGGTGCATTAGTTAACCCAAATGGCATAACAGTAAACTCATAATGCCAATACCTTGTCCTAAAGGCAGTTTTCGCAATGCCGACCTCATCAATTCTCAGTTGATGATAACCAGACCGCAAATCCACCTTCGAAAACACTCCAGCTCCTTGGAGTTGATCGAACAGGTCTTCAGTCCTACGTGGAGGATACTATTCTTGATAGTGACCTTATTCAACTCACGATAGTCAATGCAGAGACGCAGACTACCACTCTTCTTACGTACAAATAGAACTGGTGCGCCCCACGGTGACACACTAGGTCAAATGTACCCTTTATCCAACAACTCCTCTTATTACTCCTTCAGTTCTTTCATCTCTAAAGGTGTCATTCTATACGGTGCCCTCGAAATCGGACCTGTTCCAGGAACTAGGTCAATCTAAAATACAGTATCCCTCACTGTTGGCATACCAGGAATCTCTTTTGGGAAAACATCCGGAAACTCATTGACCATGTAATCTTTGAGATTTCCTCGTCTACCCCCTCTATATTCTGAATGTGACACAAAAATCCCTCACATCCTTTCTCTAGGTGCTTTTTCTCCACTAACATTGAAATAATCCCAATTCCTCCCTTAGTGACAATTCCTTTATAAGAGATTCTATTACCTCTACCTCCTTTCAGCGATATCTTTTGTTCACTATAATCGATTCTCGCTTTATACTTGTTAAGCCACTTCATACCTAGAATAACATCAAAATCTTCCAATTGAAACTCAATCAGGTCTGTAGGCAGTTCAAACCTTGTAATGTTCACTCAAACATTGGGATGGATTACTCTACGCAGTACGACCTTCCCAGTAGGAGTGGTTATACTAGTCTCTAAAGGTTCTGTAACAGTTGAGCCTTGAAATTCCCCATGTTTCTTAACAAAGTTTTTAGATATGAATGAATGTGATGCTCCAGAATCAAATAATACATAGGCAGGCAAAGAATTTACAAGAAACGTACCACTCACCACATTGTTTGCCGCATCCGCTTGTACTTGATTCATCACAAACAAACGACCTCTATTTTTGTTATGGTTGCCATTATTGTTCTGAACATTTCCACCCTGTCCATTCGGCTCATTCTGTCGATTATCACCCTGATTGTTTCCATTCTGACCCTGAGCTGCAGGAGCTTGAACATTGTTGTTGCCCCCAACATTGTTCACGGTCTTGCCCTTCTGATGACAATCAAAAGAACGATGCCCCAACTCTTGACAAGTGTAGCACCTAACCTTATTTCCAGCACAATCAAGCCCTGGGTGATTCTTATTGCATCTCTTGCAAATGTAGGGTTTACCCTTCCAACCCCCATTACTCTTATGGCCATTTCCATTGCCATTCTTGGCACCCTCATTGTGGTTACTTCCCTTGTTGTTGTTGTTGTTGTTGTTGTTGTTGTTGTTGTTGTTGTTGTTGTTGTTGTTGTTGTTGTTGTTGTTGTTGTTGTTGCCATTCTGGTTGTTCCCTCCCCGGAACTTTTCCTTCTTCTCACCACCACTACCCTGATGGTCCTCAAACTTTCTCTTCTTCCCAGTCACCTCCTTTCGTTGCTTATAAACCGCAGCTTGATTCGCAGCCCGATTGTAAGCCTCTTGCACAGTTCGACACTTAAAACCTCCAAAAGATTCGCGAATGGTCCAGTACAACCCCATTTCTGGAATCTACGGGCCCTTTGCTCTTCTGTAGAGACTAACTCTCCAGAAAAACGAGCAAGGTCTCAAACTTTTCAGCATATTCTTGAACATTCATCCTTCCCTGGATAAGGTTCAAGAACTCGTTATATTTCTGGTCCTGGAGATATTCTCGGTAGAATTCCTCTCGAAGAGCCGTTTTGAACATCTCCCATTAAAACCCGGTCGAGCTCTAATTGAGGTATCGTTGGTTGTCCACCATCGATCAGCCTTCTTTCGAAACAGATAGATAGCACTATCCACCTTGAGTTTCTCTGGTCACCCCGTTATCGCGAAGATCTTCTCTAGGTCCCGCATCCAGTCATCAAGTAGTACAGGGTCCTCGTGCCCCTCAAAGATAGGCAGGTTATGCCCTTTTATCTTCTTGGATACGGCGGCGAAGTCGTCACCCCCAGTAACCCTAGTGTCCTCCCTTTGCATCATCTGCGCGATGAATGCATTGGACTGCGCCAAAGCTTGCTGCGACTGAGCAAGTTGCACTAATAAGGCTTGCATCATTTGTTCCCCATTTCTGACACCTCCATTGTCGTTGTCTCCCATTGAACTGTTCGAATCTTAGATTCTTTGTCTGTTTCGTCTAGGGGGCATCTAGCGTTCTAAAGGATCAACAAAATCAAAAGGAAAGGGTATTAGCTACCCATATCACACTCAGGTGCGATAATCACAACTAGCATATACACTTGACTCATATATACGTTCAATAGCCAACTAGGGCTCTAGGCTCTTATTGCGTTCAAGCATGGCCTTATCACACTCTTGTGTACAAGCAAGTTCAAGTTTCAATTGACTTTGTTCTTTCTCATAAATAAACAAATAACAATCAAAATGAAACGTCCATGCCTTTCATAGGCGCTTTCACATTACTCATGCTCCAAATAGCAAGTAAAGAACACATTTCTTGAAAAGTCAATCTCATAAATCAAATAATCATAGTATTTGTTCCAAAAATGAGGACTTGTCACACCAAGCCTCAATAGCATGAAGTAAAGTAAAAACAATAACATTCTAAAATAATGTCAAAAACAATTGGCTCACATGCCCAAATAAAGTCTCAAATAGTTTACTTCATCAAAACTAAATAAAACTAAGAACTACGCTTTCTTCGCGATCTTGCGTTTCTTAGCGCCTTTCTATTGGAGCGCCTCTTGGTAGATTTCATCGAGACTCTGATCCATCTTGTTGAACAAATCCTTTTCGAGCTCCTTGCCCTCATCGACCATTTCCTCCTTATCCTCCTTTGCAGGACTTGGTGGAAATTTGAACTTACGCGAGCTCCTTCATCTCGTCGATCTTGTCAATGATGCCAGGGTGCTTTGCGAATAGTCCTTCGGCCAAAGCATAGCACGACTAAAGATAGAGTTGAAGCTCTCCTTGAACGGCTTTCCCGCGTCGTAGGATTGCTCCAACTCGTCATGGATCTTGTCTCTGAAAGCCTCCCAAATTTGGTTATGTCCAAAGGCCTTGTACATAACATACGCCTTCATGCATTGTGACCTCAAGTTAGACTTATTCCCATGGTAGTCGTTATATTCCTTGAAGGTCGCACGCGCCTCGGACTTGAACTCGTGCAGACTGTTGTCCCCCTTCCATTGCAGAGTTCGCAGATCCCTGGGCGAACGACTCATCTGCAAACGGAAACAACTCGTTAGTACTTCACTCGAGTACTTCAAATAATACCAAAACAAGTAAGAATAACCAATCAACTCATTTCGGCTTATAAGGCTTTTATTCACATAACTTAAGTCTATTTAAATTTTGACCTAAGAATATGTCTTAATGACATACCTTACAATCAAAGCGTCTATTAGGGACTATAACACACGCTCTGATACCAACTTGTAACACCCCGAATTTTCGTCTAATTTAAAACCATTTAAAATCACGAGTTGCAGCTGAAAAACACTGGAAATTCGAAGCGTTACCGCCGTATTTAATGTTCAAATCAAATACAAGGCTAGAAAGAAAACAAATGCTAGTGTCCCCAAACATACGTAATAGATTATTAAATAATAACTATCTTCTCTAACTAACTTAAACAAATGATCCAAATGAAATAAAAGTATTAAACTTATTAATTCTCATGCAAGACAATTAATCTCATTACAACATAAAAATCCCAATAAATAGAACTTCCAAACTAAACAATAAAATAAATGTTTTTAGAAGATATACTATCTTCTTGGCACGCCTTCACTAGCTCTACTCCTCGAGCTACAATCCTGTCAATCTACTCCCCCATATAGACAAATTCCATATAGGTTCATCATAGGCTCACTATTGAAGAGAAATGGACAACAAATACAAGTAAAAAGAAAAACAGCTAATCAACTATACCGAGTAATTCATAACCACATGATCCATCTCAATCTCCACAATTAAGTCCACATGCTTAATCAAATACAATAGTCATGCTTTAAGAAATAAAGACAACATGTTTTAAAAGTAAAGACACAACACTCGCCAAATAATAAATCTCATTATTTATTATTATCCATTAGTCAAGTTCATTAAAGAGAAGAGAATCGCATGAATTGTCAAACCAACCGCAGTCGATTCAATAGGATCTTAGTCCCGTGCACAGTGGCAAAAGAGGGATCCACCGTCCCAGAGTATAGATGACTCCCGAAGTACTTCTAGTGTTCCTAGTATGCATACCCTCCTTTGACCCTAAAATCTATAGGAAGAACTGTTCCAGAGAACCACTCGCCCAATCATCATATATGGATACAAGATTTCCAAACATTGAGGCCATAGCCAATGGAACCACTCAACGCTACAAGTGACAAATTCCCATTCGCATCCTTCGGTGGATCCATTACCAAAGAAGTCTTAACTCTCAATTCAATTTAATATGGTGATCACATAACAAGTAATTCACATAATCTTGGCACTCAAGTAACACAATATGGTTACAAATTTCCGATGGCATTTTGCATGAATGGCATCTAGGCCTCAGTTCAAAACCACCTATTTCAATAGTCTAAGTTCATATCAACTTATTGAAGTAACATGCTTTTAACATGAATCCACATGCTTCCTAACATGATACAAAATAGCAATTCCGAGCTATATCCAATTGAACAATTATTAACATAATTTTCGTTCAATAACAAATTAATAAAATATGCATCTCCTCACATGAATATTAATCAAGTAGACATTGCTGCACAAGTGAATTTCCAACATTATACATGCATTCACTAACATGTAATTCTATACGAATTATCACAAGGAAATAAACATCAATTACCCCTTTTCAAACATTCACAAGTCCAAATATGAATTCATATTCCTAATTCAATGCTAGACAAATGAATAAAAATCCCAAACGATATGAATTATGACAAAGAGATTACATAATTCATAAAGACATGAATTACCTTAGCAATAGGGAATCACACAGATAACGTAAGCTCCTTACGTTTACGCGCGGTCAACGGGTCCTAACAAATTCACAATGTAACCAATAGTCAATACCTTGACTTCTAAACCACTTTATTAATCTTTAAAGATGATTTAGTACCCTTATATTAATTAATTAAGTTGCTGGAAATTTCAGTTACTCATGCATGCTCAAAGTTTCCAAAAACGAATTTACATAAACCAATTTAGGAAACTTTCCAAAACCCTAAACAAGTCAACTAGTCAAAGCAAGTAAACACCCAAACCACATCACCATCACCACCACCGGCGGGCCCCGCCACCAGCAGACCCGCTGGTGGTTGTCCCACCGGCGGGCTGCACGGACAGCGACCCTTGCAACCCGCGGCAGCCCGCAGCAGGCACGATCGTGCCTTCGTGCACGGCCGTGTCTTCTCTTTTTGTTTTTTCTTTTTTTTTTTTAAATTCAATTAACAAAAACCTAATCTAATTAAATCCACCATTATTTCCAGATTTAATTAAATTACAAATATCCAACCTTTTCATTCAAACTTGATTCAATTCAATAAAAACCACAAACTAACCCTAATCATGATTCTATCATGCAAAATTAATAGAATCTAGCAAACCCTAGGCACTAAATTAGGGTTTACTCATACAAAAAATTAGGGTTCATAAAATCATACTTGAATTGAATCTAAAAGCTTTTAATAATCAAAGAAAACCAAATTAGAACACTTACTTGAAAATTCAAGGGATTAAAACTGATCATTCTTTTGCTCTTGGGGTGTGAGGTAAAGAGAGAGAAAACGTGTTTTTTTTTTTTTTTTTTTTTTGGTAAAGAATCAGTTAAGTTTGGAAGCTGAGTGTATTTAGGAACCCAAATACACTCCATTCCTTAACTAAACTTCTTCTTTCCTAAAAACTCTCCTAACCTCCCTCCACTTACCAAATATTTAGGAAACAAAATTTTGAAAAATAAAAATTGATTTGATGCCCATATTTTCGGCTCTTGGCAGAAAATAATGGCCCTAATTGGGTCCTAATTATTTTCGGCCAATCCGAATTAATTAAGCCCAATTTCTTCCTTTTATTTTGGCCCAATTAATTTAATTAGGTCCAAAACTAAAATCCAATATTAATTAGGCACTCAAAAACATTTATGAGCCCAATTAATTATTTTAAATACGAAATCATATGTTCTTTTTAAGTAATTATTATTCTAAAATGAATAAAAATTACGTGGTATTACAAACATTCAACTTGTAACTACACCTACAACTAATTTATTAGTTTTTCGTAACAACTATCAGTTATTTTCTACGAATTTCATTACCTTTTTCACACCGATGGTTGAGTGTTAGTGACTTATCTAACCTTAACCAAAGTCGACGGTTCAAATCTCGCCTCCAGCATGGAGCAGATTTAAATTCCTTGGTCAGATGTTTTATCCTTTAAAGTACCTACAAGCCAGCGAAAAAATAATTATTGTAGTCGACAATGAATACTTTTGATTATGAACAAATAATAAAAAAAAACTATATCTACTAATATTGCCAAACATAACATAAATTCTCTCAACCAAACAAGCTGTAGAGTCACCTTCTTCTTCTTCTTTTATTATTATTATTATTATTATTATTATTATTATTATTATTATTATTATTATTATTATTATTATTATTATTATTATTATTATTATTATTATTATTATTATTATTATTATTATTTATTTTTATTTTTTTATTTTTTTATTATTATTATTATTATTTTTTTTCGAGGACAAGCTTTTAGATCACTTTTGTTTTTTTTTTTCTCACCAAAAAGAGGGTGCAAGTGAATGGCGATGATGATGCAAGTGAATAGCGTTCGAAACACCCTCCGTTACGTCGTGTTCGAACTCTCTTGTTCAATAGCAATCATATCAGAATAGGTAAATAACTAGCACAAGCACTGACCCCGTCAATGTAGCACCAACAAGGGACTAGTATAATTTCTAGAAGCCCGTAGACACAAGGCAGGGCTGTTGCTGAGATATTGGAGACCCTATGCTAAAATAGGAAATTAGGCCTCAAAATTTCTTTTAAACAATGGACATTTTATAAATATTTTTCTAAAAAAAAGAAAGATATATTCTATTGCTATTGGTAAATTAGAGAGCTCTGCCCATCAAGCTTTCAATCACTGAACCAAAGACCAAGTTATGTTACTTAGCCACAACATTTTGTATATACAAAAACTTGTGTGGACTTAGTCTATGATGGACCAATATTTGGAGTCACCTCTTACTTCAACTGAAGTCACCCCCTCTAAAAGTGGAGTCACCCCCCTACTTCACTTAGAGCCACCCCTAAATTTATACTTGACACCACCCATATTTCACCTGGAGCCACCCCCTACTTTACTTGGAGCCACCCTTTACTTCACTTGGAGTCACCTCTTACTTCATTTGGAGTCACCCCTCAAAATCACTCAAAATTACTTTATTTGGAGTCACCCCCTTACTTTATCTGGAGCCATGGGCGAACCTATGTGGAGCAATGAGTGGACCATTGCACCATCATTTTTTATTTTTTTTGCCTTTTAAATGTACAATATTTCTTTTTTTTTTTTTTTAGTTTTTTTTTCCTCTTATTGCATCCCAATTCTTTAATTTTTACCTGGGATGAGCAAAAAAAAAAAAAAATTAATTTTTATCTTTATTTTCAAATTTGCACCCCTATTCTTAATTTTCTCGATTCGCCACTTTCCGAAACCACTCCTATTTCACCTAGAACCACCCCTCAAAATTATTTGATCCACGTGGATTAAATCCACACAAGACATGCTGTATGGCTGCACATAGGTCCAGAACCTAACCGAATTGGACCGAACCCGAATCTAGTCAATTGGTGGACCGAGGACCTAACCTAATTACAATAGGACTTGGATCTAACCGAACCTAGAAAACCTGAACCGAACCGGAATGGACCTGAATTATTTTGAGCTCCAATACAATTTTTAATATTACTCATAAAAAAATTGCCCAAATAATATTCAATTCCAAGCAAATAAACAACACAAAAAGAAACACAATAAAAGTCCAAACAAGCCTTAATATGTTTAAACAACGCAATAATGAATTAAAAAAAATAAAAAATACAAAGGTTTTCGTCTCACAAAACCCACAAAACTACTTTTTCTATATTTTTTTTCATAATTCCGAAAGTTTTCGGTACATCAATCCCCACAAATCCACTTTTTTTATATATATTTTTTATAATTTAAAGATTTTCGGTCCAACCAGGTCCAATCAGATCCAAACCGGAAAAAAGACCGAACCGGATCTAAACCGAAATTTTATAAAAGTTGGACCGTGAACCTAACCGAATATATTAGGTTCGGTCTAGGTCCAACTCGGTTAGATTAGGTTTGGTCTAAATATCTGGTCTGGACCTATTCTTGTGCAGCCCTAGCTGTATATATAACAAAGTTTTATTCTCTTTTGGCCTTTTGGGTCCCCAATCACGTTGTTGGGCCTGTGCGGTTGCAGCAAGTGGTGGATTTAGGTAGTTATTTATGTTCGAATAACGCAACTCTATAAACTACTCCGTATTTTATATTACTGCCGACGGAACAGCCAGCTGTCAACACGGAATTGAGTTGAATTTAAGGAAATGGGGCTAAACGAGTCTGGGGTTTAATTACTCATCGGATCAGATACCAGCGAGCGGCCAATCTGATCTGTTCAGGAACACTGATGCTGCTTTGCGGGATCTTGACTACAGCTATTCAGGTGCATAGCTTAACTTTCCCAAATTTCATTTCTGCTGCTCGATCCCTTTTCAGTTCTCAGCACGCACTGTGCACGAGCTATCAATGTCCAGTTCATTTTACTCAATTTTTTCCCCTCTTTGTACAATATGATGTGAGTTGACACAGTTTTTTGGTTTTGTGTTTGTTCTGGTTCTTGTTTTAGTTTTTGCCTTTTCATTTTTTTGATAAAGACAACATAGTGTTGTGGGTTGTGAATACTTGTGATAGTTATGATTAGTAGGTCTGAACAACGGGTCGGGTCTAGTCTGGTCATTTATTAAATGGCCGGGTCAGACATGTTTGTGGGTTGGTTAGGCTAGTTATGGATCCAGGCAGCCCATTTTTGCCCGTTTAAAATTTAAAAAGTGCTTTTTAAATAATAATTTTTTTGTGGGTTAACCCAATCCTGACCCTTAATGACTTGTCTAACACTCTAACTTTTAAATAGGCCGGTCCATTTTGATCCCGCCTATTTACATTTGTAAAGATCCACTGGGCACTGGGTCGGGCGTGGTCACCTACAGGGTCCCCCAGTTGTAAACGTGCCATGATCCACTGGGCAGTGGGTCGGGCCTGGTCACCTACACGGTCCCACCAGTTGTCCAGGTGTAATGATTTTAACAAGGTAAAAGCTTGTGTGAACTTAATCCATGGTGGACCAGTACTTTCTGGAGCCACCCCGCTAATAGTGGAGTCACCCCATACTTCACCTGGAGCCTCCCCTCTAATAGTGGGACCACCCCTTTTCACCTGGAGCCACCCCTCTAATAGTGGGGCCACCCCCTAATTCACCTGGAGCCACTCCTCAAATTTAAATAATGGAGTCACTCCCTACTTCAACTGAAGCCACCCCTCCAATAGTTTTAGATAAAGAAAAAGTATATTGATATGAGTTTGAATGTACAGCAGAAGAGAGGATAAGGTATCCTCTAAATAAAACATTTACAGATTGCCCCAATTCCTCTAATTCCTCTGTATATCAGTTATAGAGTAATCCCTAAAAGCCCCCGCAGCCTTAGCCCATAAGGAAGCTAAATAAGTGATTCTCTCCCAAAGCATCGCAGGAGTTGCTGAAAGTCCCTTAAACACTCGTGCATTCCTCTCTAACCAAATGCACCACAAAATTGCAAAATAAGCATTGCGCCACAACAACCTCCTCTCCTTACCACCCCCAAAGCCCCGGAAATGCATCTGTAAAAAGGCCTCAACACTAGAAGGGTAAACAAACACCTCCCCCTAAATCAATCTACGCTCTGTGCCACATCACACCAAAGAAAAAGATGTGCAGAAGTCTCGCAGCTAGACCGACATAGCGAACACATATCTGGTGACAAAAGCACCCCGGGTCTCCTCCGCTGCCTTAAGTTGTTTGTATTAACCCTATCCAGCACCAAAGTCCACACAAATGCCTTCACCTTCATAGGTACCTTTGCTTTCCAAATGTAGTCTGCTAGAGGAAAACAAGGGAGAGCTGTCCCCAAATCCCGACAGAAGGACTTGCAAGAGAACTCCCCCTAAGGATCTCCAATCCCCTCCAATAGTGGAGCCACCCCATACTTCACTTGGAGCCACCTCTCTAATAGTGCGGCCACCCTTCAAATTTACTTGATCCACGATGGACTAAGTCCACACAAGACATGGTGAAATACCGGGGTACATAGTTGTGGTATTGAAACCGATGGTGACGGAATCAAAATCAGGATGACTGATTTAATTGTGGTTTCTAAAAATAGGATTCGATACCAACCAATTTCAATTTCCATTCTCGAGTTTTTGGAGTCGGAAACAAGTTGTAGAGTGAGCTTTTTTTTTCCTTTTTCTTTCTACAAATCATTATTCTACTAATCCTACGCACTTGATGCATTTGATTTTCATTTTTTTTCTTTCCTAACCCTTTGTTTCATAAATTCACACTCCAACTACATCACTCTCCATTGTTAACACCTCACACACCCAATTACACTCAACAAAACTCGAAATACACAATCCAAATCCGGATTCATGTGAGGCCTCAAATGACCCACTAATCGCGACTTGTGGATCACCACTTTAACAAATCCATTATTCCAAACCGAGGATTTTAAATACTTCAATTAAAAGGGCACCTAAACCCAAAACCTACCAATAAGAAAATATGCACAAAACTCTAAAACAAAAATCTTTTCTTTGTACAATTGTTTCCAAAATTATAAGAGTAAATTTCAAAGAAAAGAAGAAAAATAAGGAAAAAAATTTGGGTTGCCTCCCAAGAAGTGATCGTTTTGGTCACGAGGTCGACCCATTCGTTCTCATCCCGGATGAATCATAACGCTGCTGTAGTTTTCCCACCACCTTGGCCTTTCTTGCCTCCACAATATTTAGACTTCCTTCATTGTGACGTAATAACGGCCTTAGGTTGCGATACCAAGAAAATTTTCTTAACCTTGTCAATGAATTTCTTGCAAGCCCTCTTCTCCTTGACATTTGTTTTTTAGGGGAGCTTGTGTGTTTCATCCTTGGGTACGTCTAGATCATGGTCCCCTAAGGAGATATCCTTCTCTTCAAAGATTGAGAGACCACCATTTTCAAGCGATGCTTCAAGAAAATCCTCGGTGTTATCTTGAAATGAAGGTTTAAATGACTCAACCCTACAACAAGTTCCTTTCATCGATGAACCTAGTTATGGTATTGTTCAAATCGAACTCAATCTTGTCCTCACCCACATTGAGAGAGAGCTTGCCATTTTTGACATCAATAATTGCACCCGCCGTGGCTAGGAAGGGTCTCCCCAAAATTATAGGAATTTGGGAGTCCTCTTCCATTTCCATCACAACAAAGTCACTAGTGTAAACCGTCTCAACCTTTAGAGGCACGTCATCCAAAATACCTAAGGGATAATTAACCGATCGATCCGCCAATTGCAAAGACATAGAGACGGGTTTCAAATCACCTAATTTGAGTTTGTTTTGCAAATCAACAAGGGCATAATGGTTACACTAGCACCAAGATCACATAGAGCCTTATTCATTGATACATCCCAAATAAAGCAAGGAATATAAAAGTTGCCTGGATCCTTGAGTTTCGGAAAGGGTGTGTTTTGAATAATTGCACTACACTCCGTCGTGAGAGATACCATGGAATTATCTTTAAACTTACGCTTGTTGGAGAGAATCTCTTTCATGAATTTGGCATATGAAGGCATTTCGAAACCACCTCGAAGAAAGGAATGTTGGTGTAAAGTTTTTTGAGGATTTCTAGAAACTTTCCATACTTTGTCTCGAGTCTTGCGTTGGCGAGCCTTTGAGGAATGGGAACCCGAGGCTTAGAAGGTTAGGAGATGGTTGCCTAGGTTACTTTTTCTTTGCTTTCTTTACTTTTTCATCAACTTGTGTCTCAACCAGCGTTGGAACCTCAACCTCTATCCCACTTTCAATCGCTCCTTTCTTATCATTGCCATTTACAACCATTTTAGGACCTTCATAATGCGCCCGCTTCTCAACATGATAGCATTTACATGCCCCTTGGATTTGTCTCGGGTTGACTCGGTGCTGTAATTGATGAAGCTTGATTGAAGCTCAATTGGTCGGATTTTAGAGTTAATTGGCGAAGATACTCGTTTTCGACTAGTTTTGTTTTCTTGGAGCACTTAGGAAGTTTTCCATAAGGCTCTCAAAGTTTGGCTTCGAATTAGGGTTGGTATTAATGGAAGGTCTAACGTTGAAACTGGGTGTGGTGATGTTGTGAAGATTGAAATTGAGATTGGTATTGTTGGTTGTTTTCAGGTTATTAGTTGGGTTGGAATTTTGTGGTGGAAAATTAGAAGGGGGAATTTCAGATGCATTGGAGTTGCGGTATGAGAAGTTAGGCTGATTCCTCTACCCTGAATTGTAGGTGTTGGAATAAGGGTCATTTTTGGGACAAGGGGCAAAATTACTAAGAGTATGAGCGTGATCAATGGTGAGGTGTTGACACTCTTTGGTAATGTGTCCTTGAACCCAACATACTTCACACCAAGGGTCATCAAAATGAGAATCATTCCCCATAGTCACTTGTGAAACATTTCCCTTTGAACTTTGAGCTTGATCAAATTTAAGTGCCAATGCATCTAGCTTGCTTGCTAGAAAAGAGGTTGCATCAACATCCATTATTCATTCTTATCAATTATGTATGTAAAATCTATCAAAGCATATAAAACACCCAAAAGGCGTAAAGATCGGAATAAGAATTGCAAAACTAAGCAATAAGGACATGAATAAATCGTGAAATAGGGTAAAATGAAGCATGAATCAATCACAAATAATTGTAAAAAACGCATATTATCACTCATGTTGAGTTCATAGGAGGCCGACCTATGACTGCACACGTTTATGGATCATTGTCCCCCCGATTCGGTCATCGAAGCCTCATTCAGTACTGTCCCGTTCACTGAACAGGCAACCTTCTTGGGACATCCTTCCCTTTGTGTGAACACTTGGAAGTATCCCTTTCAATCCCCAAGTTCCCATGGGGTCGCCCACGGTACCGATGTCCTGGAACCTAAGAGCATCGCTAGTGCAACACGGGCCCTCGTTGATTGGACTTCCCGAAAGTCCTCAAGGAGGATCTTGTCGCATTAATAAGGTTCAAGGACATAGCGCTTCGCAATCGGCTCGAAATGGCAACCCCTCCTCTCGGCGCATGGTGCACATTATCAAGCCCGCAGGGTTCTCAATAATGTCCCTGATTATCCTATCCGGATGAGACTCGAAGTTGTCCTTAGAAATGCCATCGAGTCAGTCCCCTTTTCGGTACGTTCACTTAAGTGTCAAGATGTTTGCCAATCATCCATGCACCCAGGTAGGGCTATTCAGCGACCGACTCGAACCAAATCTTTAGACTGAACCAACCGAACGAGACCGGTCAATCCACATTTTTGGTCCGGTCTGAACAAGTTGGGCGGATGGCTTCAAAATATATGGACCGGTCCACTAACCTTTTTTAAAAAAATCGGTATTATCTCATACCAAAAGCAAGTGGTTCGATCCGATCTGGACCGGTGAACAGCCCTACACCTAGGGAAGGTGGAGAGCTCAATAACTACTACCCCCTAAACAGTCTTATATGGTTCCGCACAGCTAACAGGAGTGAACATCAAAACTGCGTAACTTTTATAGTCGACCTCCGATGAGACTCTAACCTTGTTTCCCATTATCCGACTCTATTGTGGACCTTTTCATCTCCAAAGGAAATCCTTCGGTTATCCTTGTCCGGAGAATTTCACACTTTGTCTGGGCATTTTGGATTCCGTCACTCATAACCGAAACGGCGTCTGTCCGCGACACTCTTGACTGAGTAACCGAGCGCCTGTGACCCTTTTATCGAGCTGTCGAGGTGAGGACCACGACACGTCGCAGTTCTCACCATCCTTCCAGATCAGAAATATTAGTAATTTTCTCCTCACAAAAGTGGCTATTGCATACACCCGAGAGTAGTGGTTGCAGATTTCTCGTATAAAAAAAAACTGGCCGTTGGAGCCATACTTTGATGTTGTTTTTATTATTTATTTTTAACAATGATATTGCCCGTAACATTAAGGAGACTTTGAACCACTTGTTAGCTTGTTGGAGAGATAAAGATAGATAGAACTAGAGAATGTTTTTGTTGTGTATTTCCATAGCTACCAACATAGATATTTATACATGAAGCTTTTTAGGAGTCATAACATTTACCACACATTAAACTGTCATAACCAAAATGCAGCATAACTCTTCACCTAGGCTACATGTAAAAGATTTAACTTTTATGAAGTTTTTTTTGAGTGAACTTTTATGTTGTGAAGATATTGAGATATTGAAGGCATGCATTAATCTTAGTTAATTGTCGGTTTCAAAATATTTTACATTTCTTGAGAAAAACAAAAACAATTCGTCGAGTTATAGGTTATCCTCTGTTGTTACGTTCTGTTATTATTAAATGTCATATTTAGAATTTATTTAATGGAATTAACAATGGAAACAATCTTGCACATTTACTGAAACATAATGTAAATGCAACTCATTCAGAAGTACTTTTCAGACAAATATGATGATATAAAAATTATTATTTTTAGAGATGTGTAAAATAGTTATATCCGAGTTTGAATATTAGACAAAGATAAAGTTATAACTCTAGCTATTTAGCACAAGTCAAACTCTCTTTTTTTTTGTTATTCGTAGCTTTATTTTTTCCGAAAAATTATACATGCTTACCTGGTTAGCGCTTTTCACCGGTCCAGACCCGGACCGGACCACACGTGGCCGGTCTGAGACCGGACCGGATTGCGACTGGTCTTGGTCCGGACCGGGCCGGTTTTTTCAAAAAGTACATGAACGATTTTTAGCGTTTAGCATCAATTTGACATCCGGTCCAAACCGGACCGGACCGAAACCCGGTCTGACCGGTCTAAAAAACAGAACCGGTCTCGACCGGGTCGGTCCGGTCCAAACATGAACAGCCCTATACCTGGTAACATGGCAATCCTGTGTGACGCATTCTATGCTCGCCAAAAATCCCTCCTCTATATATGTTATCAGGAAGAAGAAAAGGAGAGGGAGATTGATGGGAGCTGCATCTTAATTTTCTGTGTTTCACTTAATCTATGCCGTTTAAAATTGATCCAACAGTGTTTAGTGAGCCCTATCAACTCTCACCGTAAGTAGCCCCTCTCAATGGATACATTCCCTATATATATATATACAACATTGAAAAGAATTATTGCATTGAATAAGATTATGTCATTAATTACAACTTAAAACAAAGTTTAGAGGGGCGGCAGCCTAAATTCCAAGTTCGCGAAAAATCATGTATTCATGTCTTAACAAAAACCAATAGTAGTTCGAGAATTGTTCGGTTGAAAGTGAGAGTGCCGTTATTTGTTAACCAGTTGTCCTTCTGTCCCCTTGTACAGTAATAAAGAGAAAGAGACAGAGTGGTGGATTGTAGCCTGCCAGGCCATAATGGATGAAGAGAATGTTGATTTTGCGTTGGGAAGAGGTCCTCGCTGCTTTGATGTTTTATTAGACAACATGAAGTTTTGTAAAATGGACAAGACATTAGACTGTGGAGACTCTGATTTGAATGAAAAATTAGAGACCTTTATTGC
Organism: Tetragonia tetragonoides; assembly: GCA_038025085.1. NCBI lineage: Eukaryota > Viridiplantae > Streptophyta > Magnoliopsida > Caryophyllales > Aizoaceae > Tetragonia > Tetragonia tetragonoides. The sequence continues at coordinate 9,807,311 of CM076148.1, read as the reverse complement.
AAATGAAGCGCTAATGCGGATTTTTCTTCGCATAGCACAAAAATGGTATACCGAGCATGAGGGTATCAGTCTTGTCTTTAAGCAGTTTGAGAGCCTGTTTTTTGAGCTGTTGATATGCATGCAACAATTGAAAAGAGGATTACTTAGCTTCTTTCATTCTGACAGATGGTATGGAAGTGAGTGGAGAAAAGTGAGTCTTGAGGTACATGGTAGGATAGTACACATTGATGGGCTTGTCGAGCAAGAGGCAGAGCGAGTTTTTCAAGTTCCCAAGTCACATCTAGCAAACTCACTCAAGCCTCAACAAATTCTGCAAGTTTTCCTGTATTTTCTCCAAGCGAATTTTGAAGAGCTACTTAAGTGCAGGATGAAAGTCACAAATATAGCACAATGGCCGTTAGATACAGGATATCATTCACTGTACCTCAAGTTAAAGACTAACAAGATAGCTTCCAACATGAACCAAATAGAAAGCCTTACAGAAGATGTAAGCTTCCTGATAACATTTCTTGGTGATACGCCACTTCAGTATCCCAAGTCTCAGAATGTGAAGATTATAGATGTTTTGGATGATATTGAGGTTATGGCAAACAAGGTAGGACATTTTTGTTTCATGTTCTTTACAGATAAAATGAGTGGCATGTATGTGAGTCCTGTTCTTTCTGATATATTGCAAAGGAATGAGCTTATTAAGGCAAAGGTCAAGGCATATGTGGAAGAATTTCAACCAGCGATATGTGTGAGTAGGAGAACAAATAAATTACTGGTACCATTTGATAATGCACACCTACTACAACATCTCAACAAGCTCTTACAACACAATCCTGATTTGATCCTTTTGGTGAAAAGTAAGATTGCAATTCTTATCAAGGAACTGGAATCCCTGTCAGATTTCCTCATGGAACAACAAGCTGAGAACGAAGGTTTCAAAAACCTCGTGGCACATTATGCAGATGTCAGAGACAAGGCTGAATATTTGACGGACTCTCTTGCGGTTCAAGGTTGTCCTGATTGGTATTTCGACCTCAGGTTCTCTCAAGTCATTGAAGAGATTCAGCTTATTAAGACGGAAAAGACACAAATTGAAGAGGAGAACAATTGTGGGAGTGGAGTCCAAGAAGAAGCTGCAGGGCGGTCTGGAGGATATTCCTCTGAGGCTGTCAAACCTGGGAATACCAAAGTTATGGTGGATTTTGTTCATAAAGAAAAAATAATGAAGTATTAAGAGGAGAATCTGGGCTTAAACTGATTTCCATTGTTGGGATGCCTGGACTTGGTAAAACAACTCTTGCCCAGGAAATATATGATGATCCTTCTATTGTCTCTACTTTTCCTGTGCGAGTATGGTGTTCCGTTTCTCGAGTATATCAAAAGAGAGGCTTGGTAATGGATATATTACGTTCATTGGTTGAAATTACCGATGATATGTTAAAAGAGGAGGCAGAGGATTTACAGAAAAGGTTGTACAAACTTTTAAAAGAAAAAGAGAAGTACCTTATTATCATGGATGATGTTTGGGATAATAAGCCCTGGGATGACTTTAGTAACTGTTTTCGGAATTGCAATGCTCGAAGTAGAATTATCTTTACGAGTAGGAAAGAAAATCTGGATTTGACACACAAAGCTCATGCGAAATTTGCACTTCGTCTCCTTGAAGATAAAGTATGTCGGTTTCTGTTGGAAAAGAACGTGTTTCAAAATGGGGAATGCCCTCAGGAATTGGCAGAATATGCGAAAGAAATTGCTAGAAAATGTCAGGGTCTACCCCTTCTTGTCCATCTGGTAGCTGGACTTCTTAGAGAGGACAGGGAGCTGGGCTCATGGGAACGCGTTTCAAGAAGTTTAGGTTCAGGCAAAGTGGGAGATTCAAATGTGACTGGCAGTATACAAGAACAGACTGAGATATTACTAGAGCAGAGTTATATGAACTTACCAGTTATTGGCAGACCATGTTTACTATACTGCGGTGGTTTTCCTAAAGAGAAACCAATTCCAGCAAGGAAGCTGATACAATTGTGGGTTGCTGAAGGATTTATAATGAAAAGGGGGCAAAACTCATTGGAGAATATAGCAGAAAAATGGTTGGCAAACCTTATCAATACAAATCTGCTACTGGTTGTTGGTCGAAGATCCAATGGGACTGTCAAGACTTGTCGCATTCATGCTTTGGTGCATGACTTTTGTCTCAAGAAAGCAGAGGAAGTGAAGTTCTTGAAGGGGATAGATAGGTATGTCATCTTCCTCCTTCTCCTCTACCTCCGTTTTCATGTTTCTTACCTTTGCTGTGTATTAAACTGTCATCCACATCGCTTCATATTACACTTTACTAGTTTTCCAGATTGGATAAAATTGCACTTAGTACAGTCTGTCATTATTTAACATTCACTGTCAGCTTGAATATTATGAAAGCTGCACAGTTAGTAGGCTGAAGAAAATCCTTGTAGGTCTGCCATTTTAGGCCCCAGTAATATTTCCATAGTTTCCCAGACCCCGCCCTAGGCGGGATACTTACTGGTTTGTTGTTTGTTGTTTGTTGTTTGTTGTTGTTTTTGTTGTTTCCATAGCATCACAAGTCCCACACATGCTTTTGGAAACCCGACACAAAGCTGTAATAACCACAAGCCAATTCTTGTTCTCTCCTAATTAACCTTTCCTATCAACATTCATTTTAATGGCACATTAACCTCATGCATAGGGCCACCATTTCGATTTTCGCCATCGCCTATGTACTAATTCCTTCCTCCTATATAAAGATCTTTGTATAAAATATATCAAGTTAATACGAGTAATATGAAAAATCTACGAAAATATCTACTAAGAAGCTAATTAATCATATAGGCATCTATAGAGATATGGCCCATGTGTATAGAGATATCATTGTACACTAGTACTAGCATCCTTTGTTGCATGAACACTATAAGCACTAGCTTTAGATCTGTTAAATAAACGTTTGTAATCGGTGTATTCATTAATCTCTAAACTTGTCTTTTGAACTAGTTTCTTTTTATCAATTTGTTGTGGTGACATTGTGCTTCTTTAATGATCATGGTCACTCATGTGCGTGGCGCTGTTGCGTCTTAATGAATTGGTGATGCTCTAATTTCTCATAACTCTGGACTAATTAATGGCAACCTTCTTCAGTTCTTTCTCAATATATGAGCGTCATCGCCGCCTAGCCTTTACTGATCCCAATTGTCAAGACATCCACAGTTCTATCCTTATGGGCTCTCATGTCTGCTCCTTGTTCGGCTTTTTCACCAATCGCCCTAACCGCCAAGACTCAGTTGACGTTTCGTTCCTAATTCGTGGGTTGAAACTTCTTAAGGTCCTGGATTTGGAGAGCGTAAGTCTTTCTGAATTTCCAGACGAGATTGGAAATCTAGTTCTATTGAAATACCTGGCCTTCGGAGGTGGTTTTTCAACATTCCCGATAGTTGTAGGTAAACTCTGGAATCTAGAAACGTTTATTTTCAATGGCTCGGTATATGATTTATGGGGTGATGATAGCAATTTAAGACGCCTGTTAGACGCAATTCAAGGTATGTCTAACGTGAGGCATCTGCAACTCGCATCAAAAAAGAGTGCTACACGTCTATACAAGGATGAGGATAAAACATATGAGTTCCAGACAGTGCAAACGCTGTCTGGGGTACATGTAAATGGTCCTGAATCTGAGGGGGCACTGAGAAGTTTCCCAAATGTTGTCAAACTGAAATGCACTTTTGGTGTGGGCATGATTCCTTCTAAATCTCGCTACCCAGCACTGGATTTTTTCGATAAACTTGAGACATTGCATGTTTCTTACGAAAGTGTAAGCTGGAATGAAGTTAGACCAGAAGTTGCTTCCTTGAGATTACCGATCTCTCTTAGACAACTTACACTGACAACACTTGAACTTCCATGGAAAAAAATGTCGGCAATTGGAAGATTGCTTATTAACCTTGAGGTTCTCAAGCTACTATAAAAATCCTTTGTGGGAGAAGAATGGGATATGGGGAACGATGGTGATGAGGCGGTGGAGTTTCCTGAACTCAAATTCCTGAAATTTGAAGGCCTTGATATCAGAAGTTGGAAGGTCAGCTACGGGGATCAGCTCCCCAAGCTCGAAAAGCTAGTGCTGCGCGAATGTTCTCGTCTTGAGGAACTCCCTACAGGTAGTTTAGCTCAAATGTATTGTCTCCAGGGGATTCACATGCAAGGATGCACAAGATCAGCAATTGAGTCTGCCAAACAATTCAAGCAAGAACAGGAGGACTACAATGAAAACTTCAAGCTAGTCATCCACGCTTAACAATAATAATGAAGACTGTCCCTTCAGGGACATCTGATAAAATTGGAACGATATAGAGATAATAATGAAGACCAGAATGTAAATTTCTTTCAAGTTTCTTTTCTTTCCGCTTCGTGGGATGTACTGATCGGATTGTTTCCCCGCCTTTTGATTTTAGTTCATGCCTCAACTATTTTACATAATTTATGTTGTATGTTGGAGAGTTTAAGGAGTAAAATGTTCCCACTAAATTGTTTTTAGATTCACAAGATTCGAACTTTCGACCTTACTTAAAGGGATAAGGAGTGCCAAACCACTCTTACCAACCATTGGTTGTATGTTGGAGAGTTTGACAATATTACCTTTATTCCACGTTCAAAGAGTGAAAGTATTGTCAATGGTTTATCATCATTATTATTAAGACCCTTCTTAGTGGTATTACAAAATCATAAAAAGGGCTCACTAGTGGATAGTAAGAAAATTTCTGTATTTTTTCTTCTAAATTTTTAACCTTTTCTTAGAGTCTTTTTATCTACTTTTAAAAACTTTTTACTTCTTTTTTATATTTTTGAGTTTTTGACGTCTATAAGTTATTATTTTTTATTTATTGTTAAATCTTATTAATTAAATTTTACAAGAGAATAAATTTTCTGGAAAAATGATGGGAAAGAAAAATAGTTTTATGTTGTAATAAAACGATGGAAAATGTGAGCTAAAATGTTTTTTTCACTGAGAATGATGTTCAGCTGAAAGTATTCCCCCCCCCCCCCAAACAGAAACAGGACCATAGTTGAAAATGTTTTTCCATGTAAAACCATTTTTCTTCTTCTTTTAATTAAACTAAATAACAGAAAATGGGAAAACTGTTTTCCGAAGCTTGCAAGAGCATCTTGAAGACGTTGAGAGATTGCATGGTTTATCAGCAGTCAGTGGATCATTAGGTGGTTCCAGCACCTGTACCTGTATGTAAGGTAACTCCTTCCTATATACATTCTTGATGCAGATAATCAAATGGGACGTCAATTTCTTCGGAAACTTATTTGCTTGTATAATTATTGCTCAATGAGTTTCAATACAGTTGCCAATTGCCATGCCAGTTCTGATTGTACTTCTCAGCTGTACCGATTTCTTCTCTCTGTGATCACTATGATCAGTATATACTTGATTCCTTCTCTTATGACGATATTTATTTTGTGTATAAGTTCTGTAATATCTGTAATTCCTATTATTTGAAGTTAAAAATAGTGTTGAATTCGGCAAATGCAGAAGTTGAAGGAACATATTGTGTCACCTAGTTGAATGTTTTCTATTATGAACATGGCAAAAGTAACCTAGTATTGTGGTGAAAATGTGAAAGCACTCAAATCTTGTATATCGTTTACTCTAAAAGTAACCTTGAACTAAAGAGAACTCTACATAGTTAACTAATGGAGTATAGCCAAAAAAACTAATGAAGTACTTTCGCAAGATAAACTAATGGAGTACGTTCATAATAATAAAAGGCTGCTAATAATGATATTAAACTTAATTTTCACACCAGGAAGGTTGGACATGGTAGTTGCACATACGTTCATATAATTTTATTTTACTTTTTCATGAGATAATAAATAATTATACGAATGTGACAACCTCTTCCCGTTCCTGAGAAATGTGAAATAATTTTCTATCATATAATGTCACTAGCAATCCAAATCATCTTTCCTATAAAACAACAAAAAAACATAGTGATGTGCTATACGTACAATTAATAGCTAATTCAACCACTAATCACTAGTAAAGTGTAAAACAACTAAAGACTACCGCTACAACTTAAATATTGCCGAACTTAAGCTGAAGGGGTAGGAGCCTAGGACTATGATAATTTGGGCGGGAAAACAGTAAACTACTAATCTCATATCACTTCCAGTGAGCATCAAACAACTACCGCCATCTGCTCACTTACATTCTCTCTCCTTGAGCAGTTCGCTCCACTGTCTCTCTCTCTCTCTCCTCAAGCAGCTCGTTACAATTTTGTCAGAAATCCAAAGTTCACAAACCCTTTCTAGTTCCATTAACAACATAGAGAGAAAAACAAGATGAGAAGCCGTGGAGGGCCAAAAATCGCAGAACAACCACCTAATTCTGCTACGAAAACTCTTCCCTTTGAAACATCGTACGAGGGTCTTAACTTCAATTTAATCCGATTGTAAGTTTGTTTTCATCAGATTTCCTAATATTTGAATTATTTAATTCCGTCGAGTTTTAATTTTGTTAAATGAAACCCTAATTTGTTTTTGGCAAATTATGCTTAATTTTTGGTGGTTTGTTTGCTAGATATGGCGTATGAAAGTCTAGCTTTCTCTCTCAAAAAAAAGAAAGTCTAGCTTTTGAAGGGGTTTTTAGAGTTGGATCAGTCACTTTTGAACTCAATGTATGGATATATCAACGAGAAGCTTAATGAGGTAATGATTCTTTCATTATTAATGAGATGGCTGAATTATCAAAAAAAAAGCTTAATGAGAAGTGAGTTTTCGTCAAATATTTTGTTACTTCGGATCGAAATCATGGCTTTTTGTTTTTTCTCCCCTGCTTTTGCTCTCCCATTATTCAGGGGTCATCAAATTTCTGATGTCTGTATATGTTGCAATCTTATCACTGTATAGTTGAAAATTGAAATTACAGTGAAATTGACTGAGAATTCTAATTCATGCACACTAGATGTTTGCTGAAAGTCCTCAATCATTTTTCACAGTTTTGTTCTTCTAATTGTTGGTTAATCAATCTATATGTTAGTTGCCAAAAAGTTGGTAGGTTTTAATCATGCATTGATTCATTTGAAGGATTTTTTTTCGATTTTTTGAACGGCAAAATCAAATTTCATTGATTAAGCAAGTAACTGGCAAAAAACAATCGTATGGCCGGAGCTTCCAAGACTCTTCAAGTTCACAGCGTATCTCTCCTGAGATGCACAAAGCACCCTCCTGTACAAAAAACTACAAACTACAACAAAGAGATGTCAAAAACAAGTGAAAAGATCATAATTTTCCAATCACCTCCTGCTTCTGAGCTCTGATCATAATCAGAATGCACCTTTCACGTGCATCCTAACTTCTGCTTTATCATTGGTAATCCATGATATACCCTCATAAGCTCTGTATACTGTGAATCAGTAAACAAAAGAATACTTTTCTGCAAATCACCTCAATTTCCATCATGGGACGTATCCTGCATCCTGTTGCATCTCTTCCTGAATAAGGCCCTGAAGATCTTTTTAACTAGGTCAGTACCAATACCTTTGGTGAGCTCTAGCATCTTACCAACTTCCCATGTCTCAGCAACTTGGGCTTCCAGATCATTCTGTATAGGAGATAGATTTGGTTCGTTCCATGCATCAATGCATGTAATGGGTAATTCGCAATAACAAGGCATTTACTCTGACATTTACTACCCAAAAAAGGCGACCAAAGCACAACAAAATCAAACAAAGATCGTAGCTTGTTTTTTTTCTTGGCAAACTGGTTGATGTTTCTTTTTGTTATATCTCTCTCGACAGTAGTACCAACGTCATCGCATGCATTCTAATGCCCTTTGCCTAATAGATAAGATGCACTATCTTATTGTATTGCTTAGGATTATGTGTAATCTAAAATAAGATTCCGTTTCCAAATTAATTGACTTCAAGTGTTATGTTCTTCGTGATCTTTTGTCAAACTGAATCCCATTTCCCTTTTGAGGATGTGGAATTAATATGTGATCGTGTACTTATATGGTTTTAGTTTTTATTGCTAAAATTTAATTCTTCAAGTTTTTTGCTTCCTTTTCGATTAGGTTGAGCAGAAATAGATAAATGACCATGTGTCAGACAATGCTACTTTCATATTTTAGCAAACTATGATTGTAAGGGAGCTTATCAGCAATGTGATATAGTACTTTAATTCAACATAGTCAGCTGGCCATCTGGCCTGCAAAATGCAAAGCCCTCACCGGGAGGGCCTAAAAACTAATCTATGCAGATTATTCATTCTTGTGATGAACTTCATAAGTGCAGTTGAACAGAAAGGCGCTAGTTTAGTTTCTTAAAGCTGAAAGGTGGTTATAATTTGATTTTGGCTAGACTAGTTGTCCTGCAAGAGTCCAAGATCAATATATACATTTTCCAGAATCCAGAAGGTCCAAGTAATCCATTGAAGATCTGGCTAAAAGTTCCAATGACATATTTGCTGCAAAACAGAGGTTCTTATAGCCTCATTGTGTATGGAGGTCTGCTAGCTAAAAATATTATGTTCCTTCTGATTGGCATACCCTGTTGGTTTCATAACTCGTGGTAACTAGTGGTCATGCATGAGTATTGTCCTCCTCTCCTATACTCTTGCTTACTTCTTTGTCGAAAAAAGGGTCTTCTACATATGTACTTGGTTAGATTATAAAAGGAGTAATCTCCTGGTTAAAAAAAATGATGGTATAAGTAAGTCCTGCAGTGGAGGTAGTACATGGCCATGTTGGGAGGTATGCTAGTCTCAATCCTATCAATCAAATGACCTGAAATACAACCTAACTGGTAATCTTTTTTAGCTTCGAGGAGGCCTCTTCTGGTAGGTATCCAATCCATGATCACATGGCGTATTTTCTTGGAGCCGGTTGATGTATAGAATGGAGTTGTTGTTGTGTCATTACATAGCAGTTATCTCTGGGTAGGAGTTGATGATTCATTTGAGGTGGGAAATTCTGGTTTACCTATTACGATCCAGGTGTTTTGGAGTTGCTAGGTGAAAATGCTTCTTTGTGGCAAGGGGAGAATGTATGGTTTGGTTTTAGCCTTAATCAGTAGTGAGACGTGTGTTTCGACTGAGGTCATGGAGGAGATGATGTAAGAATTTTCACAGAATTAGATGAAGATCTTTAACTTTTGGTTCTGACAATCTAACTCGTCAAATGGTTCAGTTGATGACAATGATTTTGCAGCCCATGGGATTGTTATGGTTTCAATGTTCATGAGAGTTTACAAATAATGACGAAGTTTTGACGCTTGTTGAAAATTCTTTCAATAATGACGAAGTTTTCAAAAAACAATACAATTTCAGGAGGAGGGGAAAATCAACATTGAGAGGAAAATCAAAGTTTTACGTGTTTCCGAAGGTATTTGTAACGATGTTACTCTACAAATCTGACATAGGGTTAATTAAGGACCTCACAGTGCTGGTGTTTGATGTGGTTCAATTGTCTTTTTCATCTCGTTGGTTTATTTGTGATATAGTTTTGAGTTTCATCCTTGATCTCTAGCGCATTATCTTGTAGGAGTGTTTCTAATGTGTGTACTCACTTAGGTGTTTGTGGATTTAGGCATAAGGTGTTGATGATCGGATGTATTTAGTTTGGTTTTAATTTGGTATTTGAGTTTCCACTTTAATAAGTGTTTGAGTTCGGTCTCCGTTTTCTTCCAATCAAAAAATAGACGTCTAATTATCAAAAACAAAATAGTGTGTCACAGAAAAATATTTACATGTCGATGTACTCCATCACTCGATGTAAAAAAAAAAAAAAAACTCTGTAGACTTAGAATATAACCTGCTGTCTTACTAGTTACTACTGATTTATGTTCCTGTGCCAGTTGCGCATGTGAAAAGAAATGATAGTAAAATGACCAGGTTTACCTCCAAGACCAAGAGTCAAGTCGACATCCTTCGTTTTTTAAGAAACTAAGAAAATGAAGCAACTAGCATTACTTAATTTGAAATCCTAAGCAATTATGTGTTCAGCAGCGCCCTTCGCTTTAAAATTAATTTAAGACACAAGAGAGCAGATCCAAGTGCCTAAGAGAGAGAGAGAGAGAGAGAGCAAGAGATCAGATGGCTTCCGCAGCTGTTGATTTCCTGCTGAATAATATCCTACAGCTACTGAAAGAAAAGGCTCAGCTGATAAGCAAAGTGAAGAACGATGTTGAAACTCTCCAAAAAGACCTTGGCATGTTCAAAGCCTTTCTCAAAGACTGCAGTGGAAGGAGTGATTCTGACACTGTCAATGAACTTATCAAGCAGATCCGAGAAGTCACTCACAAAGCTGAGGATGCTGTTGAGTCGTATGTCTGCGGAGCTTCCCGTCAGAATGACAACATGGCGAAGCGTGTTTTGGGTACCATAATCCACTTCCCAAAGCTTGCAAACCTGGCCGAGGACATTGCAAAGATCGGAGAGGATGTCAAGAAGATCTATGAATACAGGCTTATCGCCCTCGATGCCATCAACATGAGGGACGGCAAACTGTCCAAGAGAAGGCCAAGGGACAAAAAGGTACTTTATTAAGCTAATCTGGAACCTACTAATAATACCTGCTTCCACTCTTGTTTGATTGAGGAATTTTGTTTTTTCAAACACCAACGTATTTTTAAGTGAAATCCGGAGAGAACATGGAAAATTGGAGAAAATCGAAAACCAATTTAAAAATTTGGAACTGATTAGAAATTAATTAAATAATTTCTTTTCCTTAATGCTTAAAGATGGTGAACCTTAAAACATAAATAATTTTATGTGGCGGAGGTAGTAAGTAGTGTGGGTATATTAGTGTATATATTTGAAATGATGCTTTAGTTTTGAATATTCGTTCTCATCCCCAATAGCTCATTTACTGCAGGGAGAAACTGAAAAAATAATTAATATATCATGCAAATAGCATAATGTAATAGTAGTAGCTCAGCTGGCTTAGGTTCAAGGACCGTCTAACTTAGATTTTACCCTTTTGTCATTTCTATTCAATTTCCTTTCTATTTTTCAACGTTTTCGTCTTTCCTTAATTGTTCTCCCTCACCCCTCATTTCTTCACAATTTTTAATAGAGCAAATCTTGTGTGAGACCAACTCACAATAAATTGGGGTCACTAACTAAAGATGTAAGGGTCACTTATTATAAACAGGACCGTTGTTTTTCTAAAAATTAACCCTCGTTCCATAAAATAAAGTTCTGGTAAGACCATCTTATACAATTTTTATATTAGTGGTATATACACTATTTGCATATAGAACCACTAATACATTTGACCGTCCTATAAACAATTTCTGGTTATTCCGCCATGGAGCTGATGGACTCCAATTTGATTCTTACACATCTGACATGATCAATTTCCTTTTTCTTTTTGATTTGGACATAATTTCTGGATAGGCACCGATAGTAGAAGAAGATAATGTGGTGGGCTTTGACGGTGAAGCACAGAATGTAATCCAAAAACTCAAAGGAGGATCAGATGAGCTAGAAGTTGTGTCAATCATAGGCATGCCTGGTCTGGGGAAGACGACACTGGCCAACAAAGTCTATAAAGATCGTGATATTGAGTTCGAGTTCATGATTCGTTCATGGGTTTATGTTTCACAAACCTACACTAGAAAGGAAGTGTTCCTCAAAATCTTGAGAGATGTTTGTGGGCGGGTAACAGATGATATGCACAAAATGAGTGCTGATGATTTGGTTAAAGAGATATCCGGAAAGTTAGAAAAACACAAGTATCTGATTGTCATGGACGATGTGTGGAGCAAAGATGCTTGGACTGAACTCCAACCTGCCTTTCCGAGAAACAACAAGGGAAGTAGAGTTTTGTTAACCACACGAATTAACGATGTTGGTGTCCACGCCCAAGAAGATGGTATCTATGGTCTTCGGTTCTTGACAGATGACGAATGTTGGGTGCTATTGCAAAAGAGAGTTTTTCGTAACGACCAAAGCTGCCCTGAAGACCTGATAAAAGTTGGAAAAAACATTGCCAAAAGATGTGATGGGCTGCCACTTGCAGTTGTGATAATTGCAGGTATTGTATCCCTCTCTCTGTTCTTTTTGATTTTATTGTTAGTTCTCTAATTCTTTGTAAATAGGTATATATTAATTGGAGATATTAGCTAGGTAGGAATATTATCATGGTTGTAATTAGAAAAAGGTATCATAGTTGATACTTATATTCATGGATGGGTTATAGGCACTAATGTATGTGCGCTCATATTATAAGAGGGAGAGAGCGCTAGAGGGAATCATCTATCATATAAATGATAATGGTGCAAGTGGCACCCATAGGGGGCGCACTAGGGAGACTTGAAGGGAACATATTGTGGACTGTGCTTAAGCCGTGGGATTGAGTGTTTGAGATGGACGGTGTCTCTTTGTTTATCTCTTTAAGTCATGAGGGGGTGTATTGTTATTTATATGGTTGGTTGATTAGTAATACAAATATGTTGAGGTTCATTGACATTGGACACTGAGTTGGGATCGAACCATTCTTAAAATGTTGTGGTGTTGTTTTCCTCTATTGTTTTGATTTTGTTATCGAACTTGGATGGATGAATCATCGTGAAATTCCCTAAAAATAGATTTTCTTTTTATGCTACACGAATTATGAACGAGCGCTACGTAAATGTACCCTGAGATTCGAAGATTGATTGCTTAATCTACATACTTCTAAATCACTTGCAGGTATTCTCTTAAGGAGATTTAAAGACAAAAATTGGTGGACTAAGATTGCTGAAAAGGTGACTGATTATGTTGCAAGGGATGAAGAGCAGTGCAAGAAAGTTGTGAGATGGAGTTACGATAACTTGCCTGATCACCTAAAAGTGTGCTTTGTCTACATTGGAATCTTTCCTGAAGATTTTGAGATTCCTGTCTGGAAATTAACCTTCTTGTGGATAGCAGAGGGATTCATTGAGCAAAAAGAAGGAGAAAGCATGGAGGAAACTGCAGAGGAGTACTTGGAGGAGCATATTGACAAGAATTTGGTGTTAGCTGGTGATAGGACAGTCGATGGACGGATAAAAAACTGTCGTGTTCATGACATGATGCATGATCTGTGTAAGAAACTAGCTGCAGAAGAGAATCTTTTCAAAGTAGTGAAAGACCCTCAAAATTCACTCTCTTCAAATGATGCTGTTCATATGTATCGACGGCTTTGTGTACACTCCAGTATTTTGGACTATGTTAAGTCAAAGCCTTCAGCCGCACGTACACGCTCAATTTTGTCCATGGCTGTAGAAGAGATGAAGTTGCCACTGGAACACAACTCGTTTATTCCAAAGGCCTTTCAACTGCTCAGAGTGTTGGATGTTACGTCTATAATTTTTGAGCGATTTCCAAGGGAATTGATTGGACTAGTTCTTTTAAGATATATTGCTATGTCAATTGGCTTCAAGGTTATCCCCGCCGATCTCTCCAAGCTATGGAACTTGCAGATTCTATTACTTAAGGTAACATCAGGAAATATTCTCGACATTAAAGCTGATGTATGGCAGATGCATCAGTTGAGACATCTGCATACCAATGTGTCCACTAATTTGGTAGTCTCTTCCTCCAAAACAAAGAAAGGTAATGAAAGGCATCCCTCTCTTGTCCAAACACTCACTTCAATATCACCTCAATGCTGCACAGAAGAGGTCTTGGCTACGATACCACATATTAACCAATTAGGCATTCGCGGGAATATGGAAACCCTTTTGGATGTCAAAGGAGGAGAAAGTAGCTTTGGAGCACTTGCAAAGTTAGTTTATCTTGAAACAATGAAGTTACATAATGATGCTTCCTCCAGTTATCTTTCTGGAGGAAAAAAGAGTGGCCTTCCCCCACACAACTTATTTCCTCCAAACCTCAAGCGGCTAACTTTGTCGAATACAATGCTTACTTGGGAGCATATGGCCACTCTTGGAATGCTGCCTAACCTTGTGGTGCTCAAACTTAAAGAAAATGCATTCATGGGGAACTATTGGAAGCCTAAACCGGAGGGTTTCATTTGCCTCAAAGTCCTTTATCTCGGAAGGACAGACTTACAGCACTGGGAGGGCTCTAGTGATCACTTTCCTGTACTTGCAAAACTTATTCTCAAATATTGTGACTGTCTTGAAGCTGTTCCATCTGGCTTCGCAGAGCTGTCAAGCCTTCAGTTAATAGATGTTTACTGCACCAACCGTTCCGTAGCTGCTTCTGCCAGGCAAATTCAGCAACAAAAGCAAAGCAAAAATGCAAGTATGCTTCAGGTCTCCATCTATCCTCCTGTTCATGATTCTCACTTGAATCCAGTTGTCTGACGACATTGTCCCAGATAATTTTCTAAGCCTTCTCTTGTTGCAGTCATTTTTTATTTTTTATTTTTTATTTTTATCTTGATAGCACTCTTCAATTTCAATCACAGGATAGTCTGAAACTTTTTTTTTTTTTTTTTTGTTTTTGATAATCGATTGTCTGAAACTTCTGAGTTCTGATAATCTATCTTCTTTAAAATTTGTACAACGTGATTATTATTATTTTATTATATTCTTTTGCTCATCCACGCACGTCCAATATTCTTGGTTAAAGTTCTTAGTCGTCTAGAACCTCAAGTTGATTTTACTCCACTTACCCCTGGGCCTCGATCTACACTTTCAGAAGTTCATCGCAATGAAGAACTCTCGTTAAAGCATAACTTCATGTTCTTCAATATCTGTTTTTTTTTTAATCATTCTCTCCTCATATGTACTTTCATGCTTCATCTGTTTATCTACAAAAATTGTGTGGACTTAGTCCATGGTGGATCAATAGTTCACCTTAAGCCACCCATATTTCACCTGGAGCTACCCCATATTTCACCTGGAGCCACCCCTCTAATAATGGAGTCACCCCTTATTTGACCTGTAGCCACCCTCTAATAGTGGAGCCACCCCCTACGTACTTCACTTGGAGTCACAAATCAAATTTATACTGCACCACCCCTCTAATAGCGGAGTCACCCATACTTCACCTAGAGTCACCCGTTTAATAGTGGAGCCACCCCCTACTTCACTTGGAGCCATCTCTCAAATTTATTTGGTCCACGGTGAATTAAGTCCACACAAGACATGTCAATGTTTATCATAATTAAACTTCAGCCCAAAATTTTGCATGTCGAGATTAATCCTCACCCTGCTGTAAGCTTCAATACAATACTTTTTTTTTTTGGGCCAAAACGTCAATATTATCTATGTTGAGCTAGGTAACTACCCAAAACCAAATACCAAATACTAATGTTTAGTAGTGTTTTATTTTGGCCAATTAATCAGGTTGGTATATAAAACGAGCCCCCCTTGAATCTCAACATACATTGGAATTTTTTGTTGCTTAGGCGACATATGAGTATATATTAAAAATACACCGACGATAAATACATCCAAAAATACATTGTCGAAGTGAATCTTTGATTAAAATATTAATCATTTATACTTTTAATTGTGTATTCCTACCATCTTCAGCCTTAAAAATACAATTTTGAATTTCTACCCTCATTTTATTTTATTTTATTTTCCCCCTTTTCCCGATATCAAAAACTCTAAATCCCTTCCCTAAAAAAAAAAAAGTTGTAAATCCCCAATATAGTTTGTAAAATAAATAAAATAGAACAAAAGAAAAGAATGAAAAACCCCCAAATTACTTACCAGATAGGTATAAAAACAATATCACCTGTTACCACATGAGTATTAATAAACGTGCTGGTACCACTTAAATATTAAAAGAATACAAAAAAGTGTAGATACACCCAAACTTCATTTTACGAGATGAATCTCCAACTAAAATGATTTTTTTAGCCTCTTGGTAGATTTCATCGAGACTCTGATCCATCTTGTTGAACAAATCCTTTTCGAGCTCCTTGCCCTCATCGACCATTTCCTCCTTATCCTCCTTTGCAGGACTTGGTGGAAATTTGAACTTACGCGAGCTCCTTCATCTCGTCGATCTTGTCAATGATGCCAGGGTGCTTTGCGAAATAGTCCTTCGGCCAAAGCATAGCACGACTAAAGATAGAGTTGAAGCTCTCCTTGAACGGCTTTCCCGCGTCGTAGGATTGCTCCAACTCGTCATGGATCTTGTCTCTGAAAGCCTCCCAAATTTGGTTATGTCCAAAGGCCTTGTACATAACATACGCCTTCATGCATTGTGACCTCAAGTTAGACTTATTCCCATGGTAGTCGTTATATTCCTTGAAGGTCGCACGCGCCTCGGACTTGAACTCGTGCAGACTGTTGTCCCCCTTCCATTGCAGAGTTTGCGGATCCCTGGGCGAACGACTCATCTGCAAACGGAAACAACTCGTTAGTACTTCACTCGAGTACTTCAAATAATACCAAAACAAGTAAGAATAACCAATCAACTCATTTCGGCTTATAAGGCTTTTATTCACATAACTTAAGTCTATTTAAATTTTGACCTAAGAATATGTCTTAATGACATACCTTACAATCAAAGCGTCTATTAGGGACTATAACACACGCTCTGATACCAACTTGTAACACCCCGAATTTTCGTCTAATTTAAAACCATTTAAAATCACGAGTTGCAGCTGAAAAACACTGGAAATTCGAAGCGTTACCGCCGTATTTAATGTTCAAATCAAATACAAGGCTAGAAAGAAAACAAATGCTAGTGTCCCCAAACATACGTAATAGATTATTAAATAATAACTATCTTCTCTAACTAACTTAAACAAATGATCCAAATGAAATAAAAGTATTAAACTTATTAATTCTCATGCAAGACAATTAATCTCATTACAACATAAAAATCCCAATAAATAGAACTTCCAAACTAAACAATAAAATAAATGTTTTTAGAAGATATACTATCTTCTTGGCACGCCTTCACTAGCTCTACTCCTCGAGCTACAATCCTGTCAATCTACTCCCCCATATAGACAAATTCCATATAGGTTCATCATAGGCTCACTATTGAAGAGAAATGGACAACAAATACAAGTAAAAAAAAAAAACAGCTAATCAACTATACCGAGTAATTCATAACCACATGATCCATCTCAATCTCCACAATTAAGTCCACATGCTTAATCAAATACAATAGTCATGCTTTAAGAAATAAAGACAACATGTTTTAAAAGTAAAGACACAACACTCGCCAAATAATAAATCTCATTATTTATTATTATCCATTAGTCAAGTTCATTAAAGAGAAGAGAATCGCATGAATTGTCAAACCAACCGCAGTCGATTCAATAGGATCTTAGTCCCGTGCACAGTGGCAAAAGAGGGATCCACCGTCCCAGAGTATAGATGACTCCCGAAGTACTTCTAGTGTTCCTAGTATGCATACCCTCCTTTGACCCTAAAATCTATAGGAAGAACTGTTCCAGAGAACCACTCAGAGAACCACTCGCCCAATCATCATATATGGATACAAGATTTCCAAACATTGAGGCCATAGCCAATGGAACCACTCAACGCTACAAGTGACAAATTCCCATTCGCATCCTTCGGTGGATCCATTACCAAAGAAGTCTTAACTCTCAATTCAATTTAATATGGTGATCACATAACAAGTAATTCACATAATCTTGGCACTCAAGTAACACAATATGGTTACAAATTTCCGATGGCATTTTGCATGAATGGCATCTAGGCCTCAGTTCAAAACCACCTATTTCAATAGTCTAAGTTCATATCAACTTATTGAAGTAACATGCTTTTAACATGAATCCACATGCTTCCTAACATGATACAAAATAGCAATTCCGAGCTATATCCAATTGAACAATTATTAACATAATTTTCGTTCAATAACAAATTAATAAAATATGCATCTCCTCACATGAATATTAATCAAGTAGACATTGCTGCACAAGTGAATTTCCAACATTATACATGCATTCACTAACATGTAATTCTATACGAATTATCACAAGGAAATAAACATCAATTACCCCTTTTCAAACATTCACAAGTCCAAATATGAATTCATATTCCTAATTCAATGCTAGACAAATGAATAAAAATCCCAAACGATATGAATTATGACAAAGAGATTACATAATTCATAAAGACATGAATTACCTTAGCAATAGGGAATCACACAGATAACGTAAGCTCCTTACGTTTACGCGCGGTCAACGGGTCCTAACAAATTCACAATGTAACCAATAGTCAATACCTTGACTTCTAAACCACTTTATTAATCTTTAAAGATGATTTAGTACCCTTAATTTAATTAATTAAGTTGCTGGAAATTTCAGTTACTCATGCATGCTCAAAGTTTCCAAAAACGAATTTACATAAACCAATTTAGGAAACTTTCCAAAACCCTAAACAAGTCAACTAGTCAAAGCAAGTAAACACCCAAACCACATCACCATCACCACCACCGGCGGGCCCCGCCACCAGCAGACCCGCTGGTGGTTGTCCCGCCGGCGGGCTGCACGGACAGCGACCCTTGCAACCCGCGGCAGCCCGCAGCAGGCACGATCGTGCCTTCGTGCACGGCCGTGTCTTCTCTTTTTTTTTTTTCTTTTTTTTTTTTTAAATTCAATTAACAAAAACCTAATCTAATTAAATCCACCATTATTTCCAGATTTAATTAAATTACAAATATCCAACCTTTTCATTCAAACTTGATTCAATTCAATAAAAATCACAAACTAACCCTAATCATGATTCTATCATGCAAAATTAATAGAATCTAGCAAACCCTAGGCACTAAATTAGGGTTTACTCATACAAAAAATTAGGGTTCATAAAATCATACTTGAATTGAATCTAAAAGCTTTTAATAATCAAAGAAAACCAAATTAGAACACTTACTTGAAAATTCAAGGGATTAAAACTGATCATTCTTTTGCTCTTGGGGTGTGAGGTAAAGAGAGAGAAAACGTGTGTTTTTTTTTTTTTTTTTTTGGTAAAGAATCAGTTAAGTTTGGAAGCTGAGTGTATTTAGGAACCCAAATACACTCCATTCCTTAACTAAACTTCTTCTTTCCTAAAAACTCTCCTAACCTCCCTCCACTTACCAAATATTTAGGAAACAAAATTTTGAAAAATAAAAATTGATTTGATGCCCATATTTTCGGCTCTTGGCAGAAAATAATGGCCCTAATTGGGTCCTAATTATTTTCGGCCAATCCGAATTAATTAAGCCCAATTTCTTCCTTTTATTTTGGCCCAATTAATTTAATTAGGTCCAAAACTAAAATCCAATATTAATTAGGCACTCAAAAACATTTATGAGCCCAATTAATTATTTTAAATACGAAATCATATGTTCTTTTTAAGTAATTATTATTCTAAAATGAATAAAAATTACGTGGTATTACAAACATTCAACTTGTAACTACACCTACAACTAATTTATTAGTTTTTCGTAACAACTATCAGTTATTTTCTACGAATTTCATTACCTTTTTCACACCGATGGTTGAGTGTTAGTGACTTATCTAACCTTAACCAAAGTCGACGGTTCAAATCTCGCCTCCAGCATGGAGCAGATTTAAATTCCTTGGTCAGATGTTTTATCCTTTAAGGTACCTACAAGCCAGCGAAAAAATAATTATTGTAGTCGACAATGAATACTTTTGATTATGAACAAATAATAAAAAAAAACTATATCTACTAATATTGCCAAACATAACATAAATTCTCTCAACCAAACAAGCTGTAGAGTCACCTTCTTCTTCTTTTATTATTATTATTATTATTATTATTATTATTATTATTATTATTATTATTATTATTATTATTATTATTATTATTATTATTATTATTATTATTATTATTATTATTATTATTTATTATTATTTTTTTATTATTTTATTATTATTATTATTATTTTTTTTCGAGGACAAGCTTTTAGATCACTTTTGTTTTTTTTTTTTCTCACCAAAAAGAGGGTGCAAGTGAATGGCGATGATGATGCAAGTGAATAGCGTTCGAAACACCCTCCGTTACGTCGTGTTCGAACTCTCTTGTTCAATAGCAATCATATCAGAATAGGTAAATAACCAGCACAAGCACTGACCCCGTCAATGTAGCACCAACAAGGGACTAGTATAATTTCTAGAAGCCCGTAGACACAAGACAAGGCTGTTGCTGAGATATTGGAGACCCTATGCTAAAATAGGAAGTTAGGCCTCAAAATTTCTTTTAAACAATGGACATTTTATAAATATTTTTCTAAAAAAAAGAAAGATATATTCTATTGCTATTGGTAAATTAGAGAGCTCTGCCCATCAAGCTTTCAATCACTGAACCAAAGACCAAGTTATGTTACTTAGCCACAACATTTTGTATATACAAAAACTTGTGTGGACTTAGTCTATGATGGACCAATATTTGGAGTCACCTCTTACTTCAACTGAAGTCACCCCCTCTAAAAGTGGAGTCACCCCCCTACTTCACTTAGAGCCACCCCTAAATTTATACTTGACACCACCCATATTTCACCTGGAGCCACCCCCTACTTTACTTGGAGCCACCCTTTACTTCACTTGGAGTCACCTCTTACTTCATTTGGAGTCACCCCTCAAAATCACTCAAAATTACTTTATTTGGAGTCACCCCCTTACTTTATCTGGAGCCATGGGCGAACCTATGTGGAGCAATGAGTGGACCATTGCACCATCATTTTTTATTTTTTTTGCCTTTTAAATGTACAATATTTCTTTTTTTTTTTTTAGTTTTTTTTTCCTCTTATTGCATCCCAATTCTTTAATTTTTACCTGGGATGAGCAAAAAAAAAAATAATTAATTTTTATCTTTATTTTCAAATTTGCACCCCTATTCTTAATTTTCTCGATTCGCCACTTTCCGAAACCACTCCTATTTCACCTAGAACCACCCCTCAAAATTATTTGATCCACGTGGATTAAATCCACACAAGACATGCTGTATGGCTGCACATAGGTCCAAAACCTAACCGAATTGGACCGAACCTGAATTGGACCGAACCCGAATCTAGTCAATTGGTGGACCGAGGACCTAACCTAATTACAATAGGACTTGGACCTAACCGAACCTAGAAAACCTGAACCGAACCGGAATGGACCTGAATTATTTTGAGCTCCAATACAATTTTTAATATTACTCATAAAAAAATTGCCCAAATAATATTCAATTCCAAGCAAATAAACAACACAAAAAGAAAGACAATAAAAGTCCAAACAAGCCTTAATATGTTTAAACAACGCAATAATGAATTAAAAAAAATAAAAAATACAAAGGTTTTCGTCTCACAAAACTCACAAAACTACTTTTTCTATATTTTTTTTCATAATTCCGAAAGTTTTCGGTACATCAATCCCCACAAATCCACTTTTTTTATATATATTTTTTATAATTTAAAGATTTTCGGTCCAACCAGGTCCAATCAGATCCAAACCGGAAAAAAGACCGAACCGGATCTAAACCGAAATTTTATAAAAGTTGGACCGTGAACCTAACCGAATATATTAGGTTCGGTCTAGGTCCAACTCGGTTAGATTAGGTTTGGTCTAAATATCTGGTCTGGACCTATTCTTGTGCAGCCCTAGCTGTATATATAACAAAGTTTTATTCTCTTTTGGCCTTTTGGGTCCCCAATCACGTTGTTGGGCCTGTGCGGTTGCAGCAAGTGGTGGATTTAGGTAGTTATTTATGTTCGAATAACGCAACTCTATAAACTACTCCGTATTTTATATTACTGCCGACGGAACAGCCAGCTGTCAACACGGAATTGAGTTGAATTTAAGGAAATGGGGCTAAACGAGTCTGGGGTTTAATTACTCATCGGATCAGATACCAGCGAGCGGCCAATCTGATCTGTTCAGGAACACTGATGCTGCTTTGCGGGATCTTGACTACAGCTATTCAGGTGCATAGCTTAACTTTCCCAAATTTCATTTCTGCTGCTCGATCCCTTTTCAGTTCTCAGCACGCACTGTGCACGAGCTATCAATGTCCAGTTCATTTTACTCAATTTTTTCCCCTCTTTGTACAATATGATGTGAGTTGACACAGTTTTTTGGTTTTGTGTTTGTTCTGGTTCTTGTTTTAGTTTTTGCCTTTTCATTTTTTTGATAAAGACAACATAGTGTTGTGGGTTGTGAATACTTGTGATAGTTATGATTAGTAGGTCTGAACAACGGGTCGGGTCTAGTCTGGTCATTTATTAAATGGCCGGGTCAGACATGTTTGTGGGTTGGTTAGGCTAGTTATGGATCCAGGCAGCCCATTTTTGCCCGTTTAAAATTTAAAAAGTGCTTTTTAAATAATAATTTTTTTGTGGGTTAACCCAATCCTGACCCTTAATGACTTGTCTAACACTCTAACTTTTAAATAGGCCGGTCCATTTTGATCCCGCCTATTTACATTTGTAAAGATCCACTGGGCACTGGGTCGGGCGTGGTCACCTACAGGGTCCCCCAGTTGTAAACGTGCCATGATCCACTGGGCAGTGGGTCGGGCCTGGTCACCTACACGGTCCCACCAGTTGTCCAGGTGTAATGATTTTAACAAGGTAAAAGCTTGTGTGAACTTAATCCATGGTGGACCAGTACTTTCTGGAGCCACCCCGCTAATAGTGGAGTCACCCCATACTTCACCTGGAGCCTCCCCTCTAATAGTGGGACCACCCCTTTTCACCTGGAGCCACCCCTCTAATAGTGGGGCCACCCCCTAATTCACCTGGAGCCACTCCTCAAATTTAAATAATGGAGTCACTCCCTACTTCAACTGAAGCCACCCCTCCAATAGTTTTAGATAAAGAAAAAGTATATTGATATGAGTTTGAATGTACAGCAGAAGAGAGGATAAGGTATCCTCTAAATAAAACATTTACAGATTGCCCCAATTCCTCTAATTCCTCTGTATATCAGTTATAGAGTAATCCCTAAAAGCCCCCGCAGCCTTAGCCCATAAGGAAGCTAAATAAGTGATTCTCTCCCAAAGCATCGCAGGAGTTGCTGAAAGTCCCTTAAACACTCGTGCATTCCTCTCTAACCAAATGCACCACAAAATTGCAAAATAAGCATTGCGCCACAACAACCTCCTCTCCTTACCACCCCCAAAGCCCCGGAAATGCATCTGTAAAAAGGCCTCAACACTAGAAGGGTAAACAAACACCTCCCCCTAAATCAATCTACGCTCTGTGCCACATCACACCAAAGAAAAAGATGTGCAGAAGTCTCGCAGCTAGACCGACATAGCGAACACATATCTGGTGACAAAAGCACCCCGGGTCTCCTCCGCTGCCTTAAGTTGTTTGTATTAACCCTATCCAGCACCAAAGTCCATACAAATGCCTTCACCTTCATAGGTACCTTTGCTTTCCAAATGTAGTCTGCTAGAGGAAAACAAGGGAGAGCTGTCCCCAAATCCCGACAGAAGGACTTGCAAGAGAACTCCCCCTAAGGATCTCCAATCCCCTCCAATAGTGGAGCCACCCCATACTTCACTTGGAGCCACCTCTCTAATAGTGCGGCCACCCCTCAAATTTACTTGATCCACGATGGACTAAGTCCACACAAGACATGGTGAAATACCGGGGTACATAGTTGTGGTATTGAAACCGATGGTGACGGAATCAAAATCAGGATGACTGATTTAATTGTGGTTTCTAAAAATAGGATTCGATACCAACCAATTTCAATTTCCATTCTCGAGTTTTTGGAGTCGGAAACAAGTTGTAGAGTGAGCTTTTTTTTTCCTTTTTCTTTCTACAAATCATTATTCTACTAATCCTACGCACTTGATGCATTTGATTTTCATTTTTTTTCTTTCCTAACCCTTTGTTTCATAAATTCACACTCCAACTACATCACTCTCCATTGTTAACACCTCACACACCCAATTACACTCAACAAAACTCGAAATACACAATCCAAATCCGGATTCATGTGAGGCCTCAAATGACCCACTAATCGCGACTTGTGGATCACCACTTTAACAAATCCATTATTCCAAACCGAGGATTTTAAATACTTCAATTAAAAGGGCACCTAAACCCAAAACCTACCAATAAGAAAATATGCACAAAACTCTAAAACAAAAATCTTTTCTTTGTACAATTGTTTCCAAAATTATAAGAGTAAATTTCAAAGAAAAGAAGAAAAATAAGGAAAAAAATTTGGGTTGCCTCCCAAGAAGTGATCGTTTTGGTCACGAGGTCGACCCATTCGTTCTCATCCCGGATGAATCATAACGCTGCTGTAGTTTTCCCACCACCTTGGCCTTTCTTGCCTCCACAATATTTAGACTTCCTTCATTGTGACGTAATAACGGCCTTAGGTTGCGATACCAAGAAAATTTTCTTAACCTTGTCAATGAATTTCTTGCAAGCCCTCTTCTCCTTGACATTTGTTTTTTAGGGGAGCTTGTGTGTTTCATCCTTGGGTACGTCTAGATCATGGTCCCCTAAGGAGATATCCTTCTCTTCAAAGATTGAGAGACCACCATTTTCAAGCGATGCTTCAAGAAAATCCTCGGTGTTATCTTGAAATGAAGGTTTAAATGACTCAACCCTACAACAAGTTCCTTTCATCGATGAACCTAGTTATGGTATTGTTCAAATCGAACTCAATCTTGTCCTCACCCACATTGAGAGAGAGCTTGCCATTTTTGACATCAATAATTGCACCCGCCGTGGCTAGGAAGGGTCTCCCCAAAATTATAGGAATTTGGGAGTCCTCTTCCATTTCCATCACAACAAAGTCACTAGTGTAAACCGTCTCAACCTTTAGAGGCACGTCATCCAAAATACCTAAGGGATAATTAACCGATCGATCCGCCAATTGCAAAGACATAGAGACGGGTTTCAAATCACCTAATTTGAGTTTGTTTTGCAAATCAACAAGGGCATAATGGTTACACTAGCACCAAGATCACATAGAGCCTTATTCATTGATACATCCCAAATAAAGCAAGGAATATAAAAGTTGCCTGGATCCTTGAGTTTCGGAAAGGGTGTGTTTTGAATAATTGCACTACACTCCGTCGTGAGAGATACCATGGAATTATCTTTAAACTTACGCTTGTTGGAGAGAATCTCTTTCATGAATTTGGCATATGAAGGCATTTCGAAACCACCTCGAAGAAAGGAATGTTGGTGTAAAGTTTTTTGAGGATTTCTAGAAACTTTCCATACTTTGTCTCGAGTCTTGCGTTGGCGAGCCTTTGAGGAATGGGAACCCGAGGCTTAGAAGGTTAGGAGATGGTTGCCTAGGTTACTTTTTCTTTGCTTTCTTTACTTTTTCATCAACTTGTGTCTCAACCAGCGTTGGAACCTCAACCTCTATCCCACTTTCAATCGCTCCTTTCTTATCATTGCCATTTACAACCATTTTAGGACCTTCATAATGCGCCCGCTTCTCAACATGATAGCATTTACATGCCCCTTGGATTTGTCTCGGGTTGACTCGGTGCTGTAATTGATGAAGCTTGATTGAAGCTCAATTGGTCGGATTTTAGAGTTAATTGGCGAAGATACTCGTTTTCGACTAGTTTTGTTTTCTTGGAGCACTTAGGAAGTTTTCCATAAGGCTCTCAAAGTTTGGCTTCGAATTAGGGTTGGTATTAATGGAAGGTCTAACGTTGAAACTGGGTGTGGTGATGTTGTGAAGATTGAAATTGAGATTGGTATTGTTGGTTGTTTTCAGGTTATTAGTTGGGTTGGAATTTTGTGGTGGAAAATTAGAAGGGGGAATTTCAGATGCATTGGAGTTGCGGTATGAGAAGTTAGGCTGATTCCTCTACCCTGAATTGTAGGTGTTGGAATAAGGGTCATTTTTGGGACAAGGGGCAAAATTACTAAGAGTATGAGCGTGATCAATGGTGAGGTGTTGACACTCTTTGGTAATGTGTCCTTGAACCCAACATACTTCACACCAAGGGTCATCAAAATGAGAATCATTCCCCATAGTCACTTGTGAAACATTTCCCTTTGAACTTTGAGCTTGATCAAATTTAAGTGCCAATGCATCTAGCTTGCTTGCTAGAAAAGAGGTTGCATCAACATCCATTATTCATTCTTATCAATTATGTATGTAAAATCTATCAAAGCATATAAAACACCCAAAAGGCGTAAAGATCGGAATAAGAATTGCAAAACTAAGCAATAAGGACATGAATAAATCGTGAAATAGGGTAAAATGAAGCATGAATCAATCACAAATAATTGTAAAAAACGCATATTATCACTCATGTTGAGTTCATAGGAGGCCGACCTATGACTGCACACGTTTATGGATCATTGTCCCCCCGATTCGGTCATCGAAGCCTCATTCAGTACTGTCCCGTTCACTGAACAGGCAACCTTCTTGGGACATCCTTCCCTTTGTGTGAACACTTGGAAGTATCCCTTTCAATCCCCAAGTTCCCATGGGGTCGCCCACGGTACCGATGTCCTGGAACCTAAGAGCATCGCTAGTGCAACACGGGCCCTCGTTGATTGGACTTCCCGAAAGTCCTCAAGGAGGATCTTGTCGCATTAATAAGGTTCAAGGACATAGCGCTTCGCAATCGGCTCGAAATGGCAACCCCTCCTCTCGGCGCATGGTGCACATTATCAAGCCCGCAGGGTTCTCAATAATGTCCCTGATTATCCTATCCGGATGAGACTCGAAGTTGTCCTTAGAAATGCCATCGAGTCAGTCCCCTTTTCGGTACGTTCACTTAAGTGTCAAGATGTTTGCCAATCATCCATGCACCCAGGTAGGGCTATTCAGCGACCGACTCGAACCAAATCTTTAGACTGAACCAACCGAACGAGACCGGTCAATCCACATTTTTGGTCCGGTCTGAACAAGTTGGGCGGATGGCTTCAAAATATATGGACCGGTCCACTAACCTTTTTTAAAAAAATCGGTATTATCTCATACCAAAAGCAAGTGGTTCGATCCGATCTGGACCGGTGAACAGCCCTACACCTAGGGAAGGTGGAGAGCTCAATAACTACTACCCCCTAAACAGTCTTATATGGTTCCGCACAGCTAACAGGAGTGAACATCAAAACTGCGTAACTTTTATAGTCGACCTCCGATGAGACTCTAACCTTGTTTCCCATTATCCGACTCTATTGTGGACCTTTTCATCTCCAAAGGAAATCCTTCGGTTATCCTTGTCCGGAGAATTTCACACTTTGTCTGGGCATTTTGGATTCCGTCACTCATAACCGAAACGGCGTCTGTCCGCGACGCTCTTGACTGAGTAACCGAGCGCCTGTGACCCTTTTATCGAGCTGTCGAGGTGAGGACCACGACACGTCGCAGTTCTCACCATCCTTCCAGATCAGAAATATTAGTAATTTTCTCCTCACAAAAGTGGCTATTGCATACACCCGAGAGTAGTGGTTGCAGATTTCTCGTATAAAAAAAAACTGGCCGTTGGAGCCATACTTTGATGTTGTTTTTATTATTTATTTTTAACAATGATATTGCCCGTAACATTAAGGAGACTTTGAACCACTTGTTAGCTTGTTGGAGAGATAAAGATAGATAGAACTAGAGAATGTTTTTGTTGTGTATTTCCATAGCTACCAACATAGATATTTATACATGAAGCTTTTTAGGAGTCATAACATTTACCACACATTAAACTGTCATAACCAAAATGCAGCATAACTCTTCACCTAGGCTACATGTAAAAGATTTAACTTTTATGAAGTTTTTTTTGAGTGAACTTTTATGTTGTGAAGATATTGAGATATTGAAGGCATGCATTAATCTTAGTTAATTGTCGGTTTCAAAATATTTTACATTTCTTGAGAAAAACAAAAACAATTCGTCGAGTTATGGGTTATCCTCTGTTGTTACGTTCTGTTATTATTAAATGTCATATTTAGAATTTATTTAATGGAATTAACAATGGAAACAATCTTGCACATTTACTGAAACATAATGTAAATGCAACTCATTCAGAAGTACTTTTCAGACAAATATGATGATATAAAAATTATTATTTTTAGAGATGTGTAAAATAGTTATATCCGAGTTTGAATATTAGACAAAGATAAAGTTATAACTCTAGCTATTTAGCACAAGTCAAACTCTCTTTTTTTTTGTTATTCGTAGCTTTATTTTTTCCGAAAAATTATACATGCTTACCTGGTTAGCGCTTTTCACCGGTCCAGACCCGGACCGGACCACACGTGGCCGGTCTGAGACCGGACCGGATTGCGACCGGTCTTGGTCCGGACCGGGCCGGTTTTTTCAAAAAGTACATGAACGATTTTTAGCGTTTAGCATCAATTTGACATCCGGTCCAAACCGGACCGGACCGAAACCCGGTCTGACCGGTCTAAAAAACAGAACCGGTCTCGACCGGGTCGGTCCGGTCCAAACATGAACAGCCCTATACCTGGTAACATGGCAATCCTGTGTGACGCGTTCTATGCTCGCCAAAAATCCCTCCTCTATATATGTTATCAGGAAGAAGAAAAGGAGAGGGAGATTGATGGGAGCTGCATCTTAATTTTCTGTGTTTCACTTAATCTATGCCGTTTAAAATTGATCCAACAGTGTTTAGTGAGCCCTATCAACTCTCACCGTAAGTAGCCCCTCTCAATGGATACATTCCCTATATATATATATACAACATTGAAAAGAATTATTGCATTGAATAAGATTATGTCATTAATTACAACTTAAAACAAAGTTTAGAGGGGCGGCAGCCTAAATTCCAAGTTCGCGAAAAATCATGTATTCATGTCTTAACAAAAACCAATAGTAGTTCGAGAATTGTTCGGTTGAAAGTGAGAGTGCCGTTATTTGTTAACCAGTTGTCCTTCTGTCCCCTTGTACAGTAGTAAAGAGAAAGAGACAGAGTGGTGGATTGTAGCCTGCCAGGCCATAATGGATGAAGAGAATGTTGATTTTGCGTTGGGAAGAGGTCCTCGCTGCTTTGATGTTTTATTAGACAACATGAAGTTTTGTAAAATGGACAAGACATTAGACTGTGGAGACTCTGATTTGAATGAAAAATTAGAGACCTTTATTGCAAATGAAGCGCTAATGCGGATTTTTCTTCGCATAGCACGAAAATGGTATACCGAGCATGAGGGTATCAGTCTTGTCTTTAAGCAGTTTGAGAGCCTGTTTTTTGAGCTGTTGATATGCATGCAACAATTGAAAAGAGGATTACTTAGCTTCTTTCATTCTGACAGATGGTATGGAAGTGAGTGGAGAAAAGTGAGTCTTGAGGTACATGGTAGGATAGTACACATTGATGGGCTTGTCGAGCAAGAGGCAGAGCGAGTTTTTCAAGTTCCCAAGTCACATCTAGCAAACTCACTCAAGCCTCAACAAATTCTGCAAGTTTTCCTGTATTTTCTCCAAGCGAATTTTGAAGAGCTACTTAAGTGCAGGATGAAAGTCACAAATATAGCACAATGGCCGTTAGATACAGGATATCATTCACTGTACCTCAAGTTAAAGACTAACAAGATAGCTTCCAACATGAACCAAATAGAAAGCCTTACAGAAGATGTAAGCTTCCTGATAACATTTCTTGGTGATACGCCACTTCAGTATCCCAAGTCTCAGAATGTGAAGATTATAGATGTTTTGGATGATATTGAGGTTATGGCAAACAAGGTAGGACATTTTTGTTTCATGTTCTTTACAGATAAAATGAGTGGCATGTATGTGAGTCCTGTTCTTTCTGATATATTGCAAAGGAATGAGCTTATTAAGGCAAAGGTCAAGGCATATGTGGAAGAATTTCAACCAGCGATATGTGTGAGTAGGAGAACAAATAAATTACTGGTACCATTTGATAATGCACACCTACTACAACATCTCAACAAGCTCTTACAACACAATCCTGATTTGATCCTTTTGGTGAAAAGTAAGATTGCAATTCTTATCAAGGAACTGGAATCCCTGTCAGATTTCCTCATGGAACAACAAGCTGAGAACGAAGGTTTCAAAAACCTCGTGGCACATTATGCAGATGTCAGAGACAAGGCTGAATATTTGACGGACTCTCTTGCGGTTCAAGGTTGTCCTGATTGGTATTTCGACCTCAGGTTCTCTCAAGTCATTGAAGAGATTCAGCTTATTAAGACGGAAAAGACACAAATTGAAGAGGAGAACAATTGTGGGAGTGGAGTCCAAGAAGAAGCTGCAGGGCGGTCTGGAGGATATTCCTCTGAGGCTGTCAAACCTGGGAATACCAAAGTTATGGTGGATTTTGTTCATAAAGAAAAAATAATGAAGTATTAAGAGGAGAATCTGGGCTTAAACTGATTTCCATTGTTGGGATGCCTGGACTTGGTAAAACAACTCTTGCCCAGGAAATATATGATGATCCTTCTATTGTCTCTACTTTTCCTGTGCGAGTATGGTGTTCCGTTTCTCGAGTATATCAAAAGAGAGGCTTGGTAATGGATATATTACGTTCATTGGTTGAAATTACCGATGATATGTTAAAAGAGGAGGCAGAGGATTTACAGAAAAGGTTGTACAAACTTTTAAAAGAAAAAGAGAAGTACCTTATTATCATGGATGATGTTTGGGATAATAAGCCCTGGGATGACTTTAGTAACTGTTTTCGGAATTGCAATGCTCGAAGTAGAATTATCTTTACGAGTAGGAAAGAAAATCTGGATTTGACACACAAAGCTCATGCGAAATTTGCACTTCGTCTCCTTGAAGATAAAGTATGTCGGTTTCTGTTGGAAAAGAACGTGTTTCAAAATGGGGAATGCCCTCAGGAATTGGCAGAATATGCGAAAGAAATTGCTAGAAAATGTCAGGGTCTACCCCTTCTTGTCCATCTGGTAGCTGGACTTCTTAGAGAGGACAGGGAGCTGGGCTCATGGGAACGCGTTTCAAGAAGTTTAGGTTCAGGCAAAGTGGGAGATTCAAATGTGACTGGCAGTATACAAGAACAGACTGAGATATTACTAGAGCAGAGTTATATGAACTTACCAGTTATTGGCAGACCATGTTTACTATACTGCGGTGGTTTTCCTAAAGAGAAACCAATTCCAGCAAGGAAGCTGATACAATTGTGGGTTGCTGAAGGATTTATAATGAAAAGGGGGCAAAACTCATTGGAGAATATAGCAGAAAAATGGTTGGCAAACCTTATCAATACAAATCTGCTACTGGTTGTTGGTCGAAGATCCAATGGGACTGTCAAGACTTGTCGCATTCATGCTTTGGTGCATGACTTTTGTCTCAAGAAAGCAGAGGAAGTGAAGTTCTTGAAGGGGATAGATAGGTATGTCATCTTCCTCCTTCTCCTCTACCTCCGTTTTCATGTTTCTTACCTTTGCTGTGTATTAAACTGTCATCCACATCGCTTCATATTACACTTTACTAGTTTTCCAGATTGGATAAAATTGCACTTAGTACAGTCTGTCATTATTTAACATTCACTGTCAGCTTGAATATTATGAAAGCTGCACAGTTAGTAGGCTGAAGAAAATCCTTGTAGGTCTGCCATTTTAGGCCCCAGTAATATTTCCATAGTTTCCCAGACCCCGCCCTAGGCGGGATACTTACTGGTTTGTTGTTTGTTGTTTGTTGTTTGTTGTTGTTTTTGTTGTTTCCATAGCATCACAAGTCCCACACATGCTTTTGGAAACCCGACACAAAGCTGTAATAACCACAAGCCAATTCTTGTTCTCTCCTAATTAACCTTTCCTATCAACATTCATTTTAATGGCACATTAACCTCATGCATAGGGCCACCATTTCGATTTTCGCCATCGCCTATGTACTAATTCCTTCCTCCTATATAAAGATCTTTGTATAAAATATATCAAGTTAATACGAGTAATATGAAAAATCTACGAAAATATCTACTAAGAAGCTAATTAATCATATAGGCATCTATAGAGATATGGCCCATGTGTATAGAGATATCATTGTACACTAGTACTAGCATCCTTTGTTGCATGAACACTATAAGCACTAGCTTTAGATCTGTTAAATAAACGTTTGTAATCGGTGTATTCATTAATCTCTAAACTTGTCTTTTGAACTAGTTTCTTTTTATCAATTTGTTGTGGTGACATTGTGCTTCTTTAATGATCATGGTCACTCATGTGCGTGGCGCTGTTGCGTCTTAATGAATTGGTGATGCTCTAATTTCTCATAACTCTGGACTAATTAATGGCAACCTTCTTCAGTTCTTTCTCAATATATGAGCGTCATCGCCGCCTAGCCTTTACTGATCCCAATTGTCAAGACATCCACAGTTCTATCCTTATGGGCTCTCATGTCTGCTCCTTGTTCGGCTTTTTCACCAATCGCCCTAACCGCCAAGACTCAGTTGACGTTTCGTTCCTAATTCGTGGGTTGAAACTTCTTAAGGTCCTGGATTTGGAGAGCGTAAGTCTTTCTGAATTTCCAGACGAGATTGGAAATCTAGTTCTATTGAAATACCTGGCCTTCGGAGGTGGTTTTTCAACATTCCCGATAGTTGTAGGTAAACTCTGGAATCTAGAAACGTTTATTTTCAATGGCTCGGTATATGATTTATGGGGTGATGATAGCAATTTAAGACGCCTGTTAGACGCAATTCAAGGTATGTCTAACGTGAGGCATCTGCAACTCGCATCAAAAAAGAGTGCTACACGTCTATACAAGGATGAGGATAAAACATATGAGTTCCAGACAGTGCAAACGCTGTCTGGGGTACATGTAAATGGTCCTGAATCTGAGGGGGCACTGAGAAGTTTCCCAAATGTTGTCAAACTGAAATGCACTTTTGGTGTGGGCATGATTCCTTCTAAATCTCGCTACCCAGCACTGGATTTTTTCGATAAACTTGAGACATTGCATGTTTCTTACGAAAGTGTAAGCTGGAATGAAGTTAGACCAGAAGTTGCTTCCTTGAGATTACCGATCTCTCTTAGACAACTTACACTGACAACACTTGAACTTCCCTGGAAAAAAATGTCGGCAATTGGAAGATTGCTTATTAACCTTGAGGTTCTCAAGCTACTATAAAAATCCTTTGTGGGAGAAGAATGGGATATGGGGAACGATGGTGATGAGGCGGTGGAGTTTCCTGAACTCAAATTCCTGAAATTTGAAGGCCTTGATATCAGAAGTTGGAAGGTCAGCTACGGGGATCAGCTCCCCAAGCTCGAAAAGCTAGTGCTGCGCGAATGTTCTCGTCTTGAGGAACTCCCTACAGGTAGTTTAGCTCAAATGTATTGTCTCCAGGGGATTCACATGCAAGGATGCACAAGATCAGCAATTGAGTCTGCCAAACAATTCAAGCAAGAACAGGAGGACTACAATGAAAACTTCAAGCTAGTCATCCACGCTTAACAATAATAATGAAGACTGTCCCTTCAGGGACATCTGATAAAATTGGAACGATATAGAGATAATAATGAAGACCAGAATGTAAATTTCTTTCAAGTTTCTTTTCTTTCCGCTTCGTGGGATGTACTGATCGGATTGTTTCCCCGCCTTTTGATTTTAGTTCATGCCTCAACTATTTTACATAATTTATGTTGTATGTTGGAGAGTTTAAGGAGTAAAATGTTCCCACTAAATTGTTTTTAGATTCACAAGATTCGAACTTTCGACCTTACTTAAAGGGATAAGGAGTGCCAAACCACTCTTACCAACCATTGGTTGTATGTTGGAGAGTTTGACAATATTACCTTTATTCCACGTTCAAAGAGTGAAAGTATTGTCAATGGTTTATCATCATTATTATTAAGACCCTTCTTAGTGGTATTACAAAATCATAAAAAGGGCTCACTAGTGGATAGTAAGAAAATTTCTGTATTTTTTCTTCTAAATTTTTAACCTTTTCTTAGAGTCTTTTTATCTACTTTTAAAAACTTTTTACTTCTTTTTTATATTTTTGAGTTTTTGACGTCTATAAGTTATTATTTTTTATTTATTGTTAAATCTTATTAATTAAATTTTACAAGAGAATAAATTTTCTGGAAAAATGATGGGAAAGAAAAATAGTTTTATGTTGTAATAAAACGATGGAAAATGTGAGCTAAAATGTTTTTTTCACTGAGAATGATGTTCAGCTGAAAGTATTCCCCCCCCCCCCAAACAGAAACAGGACCATAGTTGAAAATGTTTTTCCATGTAAAACCATTTTTCTTCTTCTTTTAATTAAACTAAATAACAGAAAATGGGAAAACTGTTTTCCGAAGCTTGCAAGAGCATCTTGAAGACGTTGAGAGATTGCATGGTTTATCAGCAGTCAGTGGATCATTAGGTGGTTCCAGCACCTGTACCTGTATGTAAGGTAACTCCTTCCTATATACATTCTTGATGCAGATAATCAAATGGGACGTCAATTTCTTCGGAAACTTATTTGCTTGTATAATTATTGCTCAATGAGTTTCAATACAGTTGCCAATTGCCATGCCAGTTCTGATTGTACTTCTCAGCTGTACCGATTTCTTCTCTCTGTGATCACTATGATCAGTATATACTTGATTCCTTCTCTTATGACGATATTTATTTTGTGTATAAGTTCTGTAATATCTGTAATTCCTATTATTTGAAGTTAAAAATAGTGTTGAATTCGGCAAATGCAGAAGTTGAAGGAACATATTGTGTCACCTAGTTGAATGTTTTCTATTATGAACATGGCAAAAGTAACCTAGTATTGTGGTGAAAATGTGAAAGCACTCAAATCTTGTATATCGTTTACTCTAAAAGTAACCTTGAACTAAAGAGAACTCTACATAGTTAACTAATGGAGTATAGCCAAAAAAACTAATGAAGTACTTTCGCAAGATAAACTAATGGAGTACGTTCATAATAATAAAAGGCTGCTAATAATGATATTAAACTTAATTTTCACACCAGGAAGGTTGGACATGGTAGTTGCATATACGTTCATATAATTTTATTTTACTTTTTCATGAGATAATAAATAATTATACGAATGTGACAACCTCTTCCCGTTCCTGAGAAATGTGAAATAATTTTCTATCATATAATGTCACTAGCAATCCAAATCATCTTTCCTATAAAACAACAAAAAAACATAGTGATGTGCTATACGTACAATTAATAGCTAATTCAACCACTAATCACTAGTAAAGTGTAAAACAACTAAAGACTACCGCTACAACTTAAATATTGCCGAACTTAAGCTGAAGGGGTAGGAGCCTAGGACTATGATAATTTGGGCGGGAAAACAGTAAACTACTAATCTCATATCACTTCCAGTGAGCATCAAACAACTACCGCCATCTGCTCACTTACATTCTCTCTCCTTGAGCAGTTCGCTCCACTGTCTCTCTCTCTCTCTCTCCTCAAGCAGCTCGTTACAATTTTGTCAGAAATCCAAAGTTCACAAACCCTTTCTAGTTCCATTAACAACATAGAGAGAAAAACAAGATGAGAAGCCGTGGAGGGCCAAAAATCGCAGAACAACCACCTAATTCTGCTACGAAAACTCTTCCCTTTGAAACATCGTACGAGGGTCTTAACTTCAATTTAATCCGATTGTAAGTTTGTTTTCATCAGATTTCCTAATATTTGAATTATTTAATTCCGTCGAGTTTTAATTTTGTTAAATGAAACCCTAATTTGTTTTTGGCAAATTATGCTTAATTTTTGGTGGTTTGTTTGCTAGATATGGCGTATGAAAGTCTAGCTTTCTCTCTCAAAAAAAAGAAAGTCTAGCTTTTGAAGGGGTTTTTAGAGTTGGATCAGTCACTTTTGAACTCAATGTATGGATATATCAACGAGAAGCTTAATGAGGTAATGATTCTTTCATTATTAATGAGATGGCTGAATTATCAAAAAAAAAGCTTAATGAGAAGTGAGTTTTCGTCAAATATTTTGTTACTTCGGATCGAAATCATGGCTTTTTGTTTTTTCTCCCCTGCTTTTGCTCTCCCATTATTCAGGGGTCATCAAATTTCTGATGTCTGTATATGTTGCAATCTTATCACTGTATAGTTGAAAATTGAAATTACAGTGAAATTGACTGAGAATTCTAATTCATGCACACTAGATGTTTGCTGAAAGTCCTCAATCATTTTTCACAGTTTTGTTCTTCTAATTGTTGGTTAATCAATCTATATGTTAGTTGCCAAAAAGTTGGTAGGTTTTAATCATGCATTGATTCACTTGAAGGATTTTTTTTCGATTTTTTGAACGGCAAAATCAAATTTCATTGATTAAGCAAGTAACTGGCAAAAAACAATCGTATGGCCGGAGCTTCCAAGACTCTTCAAGTTCACAGCGTATCTCTCCTGAGATGCACAAAGCACCCTCCTGTACAAAAAACTACAAACTACAACAAAGAGATGTCAAAAACAAGTGAAAAGATCATAATTTTCCAATCACCTCCTGCTTCTGAGCTCTGATCATAATCAGAATGCACCTTTCACGTGCATCCTAACTTCTGCTTTATCATTGGTAATCCATGATATACCCTCATAAGCTCTGTATACTGTGAATCAGTAAACAAAAGAATACTTTTCTGCAAATCACCTCAATTTCCATCATGGGACGTATCCTGCATCCTGTTGCATCTCTTCCTGAATAAGGCCCTGAAGATCTTTTTAACTAGGTCAGTACCAATACCTTTGGTGAGCTCTAGCATCTTACCAACTTCCCATGTCTCAGCAACTTGGGCTTCCAGATCATTCTGTATAGGAGATAGATTTGGTTCGTTCCATGCATCAATGCATGTAATGGGTAATTCGCAATAACAAGGCATTTACTCTGACATTTACTACCCAAAAAAGGCGACCAAAGCACAACAAAATCAAACAAAGATCGTAGCTTGTTTTTTTTCTTGGCAAACTGGTTGATGTTTCTTTTTGTTATATCTCTCTCGACAGTAGTACCAACGTCATCGCATGCATTCTAATGCCCTTTGCCTAATAGATAAGATGCACTATCTTATTGTATTGCTTAGGATTATGTGTAATCTAAAATAAGATTCCGTTTCCAAATTAATTGACTTCAAGTGTTATGTTCTTCGTGATCTTTTGTCAAACTGAATCCCATTTCCCTTTTGAGGATGTGGAATTAATATGTGATCGTGTACTTATATGGTTTTAGTTTTTATTGCTAAAATTTAATTCTTCAAGTTTTTTGCTTCCTTTTCGATTAGGTTGAGCAGAAATAGATAAATGACCATGTGTCAGACAATGCTACTTTCATATTTTAGCAAACTATGATTGTAAGGGAGCTTATCAGCAATGTGATATAGTACTTTAATTCAACATAGTCAGCTGGCCATCTGGCCTGCAAAATGCAAAGCCCTCACCGGGAGGGCCTAAAAACTAATCTATGCAGATTATTCATTCTTGTGATGAACTTCATAAGTGCAGTTGAACAGAAAGGCGCTAGTTTAGTTTCTTAAAGCTGAAAGGTGGTTATAATTTGATTTTGGCTAGACTAGTTGTCCTGCAAGAGTCCAAGATCAATATATACATTTTCCAGAATCCAGAAGGTCCAAGTAATCCATTGAAGATCTGGCTAAAAGTTCCAATGACATATTTGCTGCAAAACAGAGGTTCTTATAGCCTCATTGTGTATGGAGGTCTGCTAGCTAAAAATATTATGTTCCTTCTGATTGGCATACCCTGTTGGTTTCATAACTCGTGGTAACTAGTGGTCATGCATGAGTATTGTCCTCCTCTCCTATACTCTTGCTTACTTCTTTGTCGAAAAAAGGGTCTTCTACATATGTACTTGGTTAGATTATAAAAGGAGTAATCTCCTGGTTAAAAAAAATGATGGTATAAGTAAGTCCTGCAGTGGAGGTAGTACATGGCCATGTTGGGAGGTATGCTAGTCTCAATCCTATCAATCAAATGACCTGAAATACAACCTAACTGGTAATCTTTTTTAGCTTCGAGGAGGCCTCTTCTGGTAGGTATCCAATCCATGATCACATGGCGTATTTTCTTGGAGCCGGTTGATGTATAGAATGGAGTTGTTGTTGTGTCATTACATAGCAGTTATCTCTGGGTAGGAGTTGATGATTCATTTGAGGTGGGAAATTCTGGTTTACCTATTACGATCCAGGTGTTTTGGAGTTGCTAGGTGAAAATGCTTCTTTGTGGCAAGGGGAGAATGTATGGTTTGGTTTTAGCCTTAATCAGTAGTGAGACGTGTGTTTCGACTGAGGTCATGGAGGAGATGATGTAAGAATTTTCACAGAATTAGATGAAGATCTTTAACTTTTGGTTCTGACAATCTAACTCGTCAAATGGTTCAGTTGATGACAATGATTTTGCAGCCCATGGGATTGTTATGGTTTCAATGTTCATGAGAGTTTACAAATAATGACGAAGTTTTGACGCTTGTTGAAAATTCTTTCAATAATGACGAAGTTTTCAAAAAACAATACAATTTCAGGAGGAGGGGAAAATCAACATTGAGAGGAAAATCAAAGTTTTACGTGTTTCCGAAGGTATTTGTAACGATGTTACTCTACAAATCTGACATAGGGTTAATTAAGGACCTCACAGTGCTGGTGTTTGATGTGGTTCAATTGTCTTTTTCATCTCGTTGGTTTATTTGTGATATAGTTTTGAGTTTCATCCTTGATCTCTAGCGCATTATCTTGTAGGAGTGTTTCTAATGTGTGTACTCACTTAGGTGTTTGTGGATTTAGGCATAAGGTGTTGATGATCGGATGTATTTAGTTTGGTTTTAATTTGGTATTTGAGTTTCCACTTTAATAAGTGTTTGAGTTCGGTCTCCGTTTTCTTCCAATCAAAAAATAGACGTCTAATTATCAAAAACAAAATAGTGTGTCACAGAAAAATATTTACATGTCGATGTACTCCATCACTCGATGTAAAAAAAAAAAAAAAACTCTGTAGACTTAGAATATAACCTGCTGTCTTACTAGTTACTACTGATTTATGTTCCTGTGCCAGTTGCGCATGTGAAAAGAAATGATAGTAAAATGACCAGGTTTACCTCCAAGACCAAGAGTCAAGTCGACATCCTTCGTTTTTTAAGAAACTAAGAAAATGAAGCAACTAGCATTACTTAATTTGAAATCCTAAGCAATTATGTGTTCAGCAGCGCCCTTCGCTTTAAAATTAATTTAAGACACAAGAGAGCAGATCCAAGTGCCTAAGAGAGAGAGAGAGAGAGAGAGCAAGAGATCAGATGGCTTCCGCAGCTGTTGATTTCCTGCTGAATAATATCCTACAGCTACTGAAAGAAAAGGCTCAGCTGATAAGCAAAGTGAAGAACGATGTTGAAACTCTCCAAAAAGACCTTGGCATGTTCAAAGCCTTTCTCAAAGACTGCAGTGGAAGGAGTGATTCTGACACTGTCAATGAACTTATCAAGCAGATCCGAGAAGTCACTCACAAAGCTGAGGATGCTGTTGAGTCGTATGTCTGCGGAGCTTCCCGTCAGAATGACAACATGGCGAAGCGTGTTTTGGGTACCATAATCCACTTCCCAAAGCTTGCAAACCTGGCCGAGGACATTGCAAAGATCGGAGAGGATGTCAAGAAGATCTATGAATACAGGCTTATCGCCCTCGATGCCATCAACATGAGGGACGGCAAACTGTCCAAGAGAAGGCCAAGGGACAAAAAGGTACTTTATTAAGCTAATCTGGAACCTACTAATAATACCTGCTTCCACTCTTGTTTGATTGAGGAATTTTGTTTTTTCAAACACCAACGTATTTTTAAGTGAAATCCGGAGAGAACATGGAAAATTGGAGAAAATCGAAAACCAATTTAAAAATTTGGAACTGATTAGAAATTAATTAAATAATTTCTTTTCCTTAATGCTTAAAGATGGTGAACCTTAAAACATAAATAATTTTATGTGGCGGAGGTAGTAAGTAGTGTGGGTATATTAGTGTATATATTTGAAATGATGCTTTAGTTTTGAATATTCGTTCTCATCCCCAATAGCTCATTTACTGCAGGGAGAAACTGAAAAAATAATTAATATATCATGCAAATAGCATAATGTAATAGTAGTAGCTCAGCTGGCTTAGGTTCAAGGACCGTCTAACTTAGATTTTACCCTTTTGTCATTTCTATTCAATTTCCTTTCTATTTTTCAACGTTTTCGTCTTTCCTTAATTGTTCTCCCTCACCCCTCATTTCTTCACAATTTTTAATAGAGCAAATCTTGTGTGAGACCAACTCACAATAAATTGGGGTCACTAACTAAAGATGTAAGGGTCACTTATTATAAACAGGACCGTTGTTTTTCTAAAAATTAACCCTCGTTCCATAAAATAAAGTTCTGGTAAGACCATCTTATACAATTTTTATATTAGTGGTATATACACTATTTGCATATAGAACCACTAATACATTTGACCGTCCTATAAACAATTTCTGGTTATTCCGCCATGGAGCTGATGGACTCCAATTTGATTCTTACACATCTGACATGATCAATTTCCTTTTTCTTTTTGATTTGGACATAATTTCTGGATAGGCACCGATAGTAGAAGAAGATAATGTGGTGGGCTTTGACGGTGAAGCACAGAATGTAATCCAAAAACTCAAAGGAGGATCAGATGAGCTAGAAGTTGTGTCAATCATAGGCATGCCTGGTCTGGGGAAGACGACACTGGCCAACAAAGTCTATAAAGATCGTGATATTGAGTTCGAGTTCATGATTCGTTCATGGGTTTATGTTTCACAAACCTACACTAGAAAGGAAGTGTTCCTCAAAATCTTGAGAGATGTTTGTGGGCGGGTAACAGATGATATGCACAAAATGAGTGCTGATGATTTGGTTAAAGAGATATCCGGAAAGTTAGAAAAACACAAGTATCTGATTGTCATGGACGATGTGTGGAGCAAAGATGCTTGGACTGAACTCCAACCTGCCTTTCCGAGAAACAACAAGGGAAGTAGAGTTTTGTTAACCACACGAATTAACGATGTTGGTGTCCACGCCCAAGAAGATGGTATCTATGGTCTTCGGTTCTTGACAGATGACGAATGTTGGGTGCTATTGCAAAAGAGAGTTTTTCGTAACGACCAAAGCTGCCCTGAAGACCTGATAAAAGTTGGAAAAAACATTGCCAAAAGATGTGATGGGCTGCCACTTGCAGTTGTGATAATTGCAGGTATTGTATCCCTCTCTCTGTTCTTTTTGATTTTATTGTTAGTTCTCTAATTCTTTGTAAATAGGTATATATTAATTGGAGATATTAGCTAGGTAGGAATATTATCATGGTTGTAATTAGAAAAAGGTATCATAGTTGATACTTATATTCATGGATGGGTTATAGGCACTAATGTATGTGCGCTCATATTATAACAGGGAGAGAGCGCTAGAGGGAATCATCGATCATATAAATGATAATGGTGCAAGTGGCACCCATAGGGGGCGCACTAGGGAGACTTGAAGGGAACATATTGTGGACTGTGCTTAAGCCGTGGGATTGAGTGTTTGAGATGGACGGTGTCTCTTTGTTTATCTCTTTAAGTCATGAGGGGGTGTATTGTTATTTATATGGTTGGTTGATTAGTAATACAAATATGTTGAGGTTCATTGACATTGGACACTGAGTTGGGATCGAACCATTCTTAAAATGTTGTGGTGTTGTTTTCCTCTATTGTTTTGATTTTGTTATCGAACTTGGATGGATGAATCATCGTGAAATTCCCTAAAAATAGATTTTCTTTTTATGCTACACGAATTATGAACGAGCGCTACGTAAATGTACCCTGAGATTCGAAGATTGATTGCTTAATCTACATACTTCTAAATCACTTGCAGGTATTCTCTTAAGGAGATTTAAAGACAAAAATTGGTGGACTAAGATTGCTGAAAAGGTGACTGATTATGTTGCAAGGGATGAAGAGCAGTGCAAGAAAGTTGTGAGATGGAGTTACGATAACTTGCCTGATCACCTAAAAGTGTGCTTTGTCTACATTGGAATCTTTCCTGAAGATTTTGAGATTCCTGTCTGGAAATTAACCTTCTTGTGGATAGCAGAGGGATTCATTGAGCAAAAAGAAGGAGAAAGCATGGAGGAAACTGCAGAGGAGTACTTGGAGGAGCATATTGACAAGAATTTGGTGTTAGCTGGTGATAGGACAGTCGATGGACGGATAAAAAACTGTCGTGTTCATGACATGATGCATGATCTGTGTAAGAAACTAGCTGCAGAAGAGAATCTTTTCAAAGTAGTGAAAGACCCTCAAAATTCACTCTCTTCAAATGATGCTGTTCATATGTATCGACGGCTTTGTGTACACTCCAGTATTTTGGACTATGTTAAGTCAAAGCCTTCAGCCGCACGTACACGCTCAATTTTGTCCATGGCTGTAGAAGAGATGAAGTTGCCACTGGAACACAACTCGTTTATTCCAAAGGCCTTTCAACTGCTCAGAGTGTTGGATGTTACGTCTATAATTTTTGAGCGATTTCCAAGGGAATTGATTGGACTAGTTCTTTTAAGATATATTGCTATGTCAATTGGCTTCAAGGTTATCCCCGCCGATCTCTCCAAGCTATGGAACTTGCAGATTCTGTTACTTAAGGTAACATCAGGAAATATTCTCGACATTAAAGCTGATGTATGGCAGATGCATCAGTTGAGACATCTGCATACCAATGTGTCCACTAATTTGGTAGTCTCTTCCTCCAAAACAAAGAAAGGTAATGAAAGGCATCCCTCTCTTGTCCAAACACTCACTTCAATATCACCTCAATGCTGCACAGAAGAGGTCTTGGCTACGATACCACATATTAACCAATTAGGCATTCGCGGGAATATGGAAACCCTTTTGGATGTCAAAGGAGGAGAAAGTAGCTTTGGAGCACTTGCAAAGTTAGTTTATCTTGAAACAATGAAGTTACATAATGATGCTTCCTCCAGTTATCTTTCTGGAGGAAAAAAGAGTGGCCTTCCCCCACACAACTTATTTCCTCCAAACCTCAAGCGGCTAACTTTGTCGAATACAATGCTTACTTGGGAGCATATGGCCACTCTTGGAATGCTGCCTAACCTTGTGGTGCTCAAACTTAAAGAAAATGCATTCATGGGGAACTATTGGAAGCCTAAACCGGAGGGTTTCATTTGCCTCAAAGTCCTTTATCTCGGAAGGACAGACTTACAGCACTGGGAGGGCTCTAGTGATCACTTTCCTGTACTTGCAAAACTTATTCTCAAATATTGTGACTGTCTTGAAGCTGTTCCATCTGGCTTCGCAGAGCTGTCAAGCCTTCAGTTAATAGATGTTTACTGCACCAACCGTTCCGTAGCTGCTTCTGCCAGGCAAATTCAGCAACAAAAGCAAAGCAAAAATGCAAGTATGCTTCAGGTCTCCATCTATCCTCCTGTTCATGATTCTCACTTGAATCCAGTTGTCTGACGACATTGTCCCAGATAATTTTCTAAGCCTTCTCTTGTTGCAGTCATTTTTTATTTTTTATTTTTTATTTTTATCTTGATAGCACTCTTCAATTTCAATCACAGGATAGTCTGAAACTTTTTTTTTTTTTTTTTTTGTTTTTGATAATCGATTGTCTGAAACTTCTGAGTTCTGATAATCTATCTTCTTTAAAATTTGTACAACGTGATTATTATTATTTTATTATATTCTTTTGCTCATCCACGCACGTCCAATATTCTTGGTTAAAGTTCTTAGTCGTCTAGAACCTCAAGTTGATTTTACTCCACTTACCCCTGGGCCTCGATCTACACTTTCAGAAGTTCATCGCAATGAAGAACTCTCGTTAAAGCATAACTTCATGTTCTTCAATATCTGTTTTTTCTTTAATCATTCTCTCCTCATATGTACTTTCATGCTTCATCTGTTTATCTACAAAAATTGTGTGGACTTAGTCCATGGTGGATCAATAGTTCACCTTAAGCCACCCATATTTCACCTGGAGCTACCCCATATTTCACCTGGAGCCACCCCTCTAATAATGGAGTCACCCCTTATTTGACCTGTAGCCACCCTCTAATAGTGGAGCCACCCCCTACGTACTTCACTTGGAGTCACAAATCAAATTTATACTGCACCACCCCTCTAATAGCGGAGCCACCCATACTTCACCTAGAGTCACCCGTTTAA
Source organism: Tetragonia tetragonoides (assembly GCA_038025085.1). Classification (NCBI taxonomy): domain Eukaryota; kingdom Viridiplantae; phylum Streptophyta; class Magnoliopsida; order Caryophyllales; family Aizoaceae; genus Tetragonia; species Tetragonia tetragonoides. Next base: position 9,763,343 of record CM076148.1, on the reverse strand, counting down.
TAGTGGAGCCACCCCCTACTTCACTTGGAACCATCTCTCAAATTTATTTGGTCCACGGTGAATTAAGTCCACACAAGACATGTCAATGTTTATCATAATTAAACTTCAGCCCAAAATTTTGCATGTCGAGATTAATCCTCACCCTGCTGTAAGCTTCAATACAATACTTTTTTTTTTTGGGCCAAAACGTCAATATTATCTATGTTGAGCTAGGTAACTACCCAAAACCAAATACCAAATACTAATGTTTAGTAGTGTTTTATTTTGGCCAATTAATCAGGTTGGTATATAAAATGAGCCCCCCTTGAATCTCAACATACATTGGAATTTTTTGTTGCTTAGGCGACATATGAGTATATATTAAAAATACACCGACGATAAATACATCCAAAAATACATTGTCGAAGTGAATCTTTGATTAAAATATTAATCATTTATACTTTTAATTGTGTATTCCTACCATCTTCAGCCTTAAAAATACAATTTTGAATTTCTACCCTCATTTTATTTTATTTTATTTTCCCCCTTTTCCCGATATCAAAAACTCTAAATCCCTTCCCTAAAAAAAAAAAAGTTGTAAATCCCCAATATAGTTTGTAAAATAAATAAAATAGAACAAAAGAAAAGAATGAAAAACCCCCAAATTACTTACCAGATAGGTATAAAAACAATATCACCTGTTACCACATGAGTATTAATAAACGTGCTGGTACCACTTAAATATTAAAAGAATACAAAAAAGTGTAGATACACCCAAACTTCATTTTACGAGATGAATCTCCAACTAAAATGATTTTTTTAGCCTTTTAATCTCTTTTTTGCCTATTTCCCTCTTCTTGCTTTTCTCCTCTTTTCTTCTTTTTTCTTTCTTTATCTTTTTCGTGGGCTAACTAACCCAACCCCCCTCCTCCATAGATGTCAACTTGTCAAACATTCATTTCATATACCATCTGCAGATTTAGTAAATATAGGGGGAGAAAAAGACATTGAATGCGATGGGATAGAGGAGAACAAAGATAATGATATACCGAGAGTAACGAAAATGCCAAAATAGAAGTGGACAATAGTGGAAGTTCACTCATGTCATTTGCCTCTATTATTACGACTTGCCGTTGTGTTAATTAGTTCCATGAAATGACGAGCAAAAAATAAAATTAGTTCCATGAAATAGTGAATTGCTTTTCTTGTTTACTTCGATATTATTGGATACAGGTACAATAACACACAACTATAAATAGCTATTCAATTGCGCACTCAAACCCCCTAAATTGATTTTGTCCCTTTTCAAACTCTAACCCTAACTTTCGGTCCCTCCCATCTATTGAAGAAATGAGCGCATGTAGATTAAGAAGGAAGCAAAAAGAGAAGAGAGAAAAAGAGAGCAGAATAAAATGGGAGCAAAGAGAACATAAGAAAATGGGAGAAAAAAGGGATGAAAAAGGTAGGATAGGTGAAAGTGAAGTTAAGAGGTTACAAAATCTTATATTGACCGGAGATTCTTCTCGGAAAATAAATTATGGGTAGATCTGCACAGTTTGGCACTTTTTAATGCTCGAGTGGTACCGACGTGTTTTTATATACTCATGTGGTAAGAGGTGGTATTTTTAAATACTCATCTGGTAATTTGGGGAATGAAAAACGAAAAGATAAGAAGCTAGAAGTATCACCGAATTGAGTATTTGGGTGATGTGCTGCATTATTGGGGCTTAATTGGCGTTTAGTAGCATGAAGTGTGTAAACTAAGTCCACCGTAGAACAAGGCATACTAGTGTAAGTATTCTAGAACATGGACGATATTTTTCAAAAGATTTAGTCTTTTGGTCCACCATGAACTAAGTTTACACAAGTTTTTGCATTGGGGCTTAGTCTGACATGAGGAAAGCTTCACTTGAAGCTATTGTGGGATACAAAGGACGAGGCTTTTGTTGGGTCGGGGTAGAGAAAAACAACAACTGAAATAAGAAGAGTGAAAAAGAGCCAGTGAGAGCGAACAAACAAAGAGTGAGAGAAATAGAGGATATCTTCAAAAAGGTTTATTCAACTCACGGTTGATTCAGCTTGGTCGGGTGAAAATAATAAGAGTATTCGGATTTGGAGCTGGTAAAACGCACCCGATACAAGATAACCGATTTGAACCGCCCGATATCGGACCCGCTCAACACCCAATACCGTATCAGTTATTATCCGGAATCGATTCGACCTGCTCTAGATCAACCCGATACCCAAAAACACCCGACCCGAAAAATCCGAAATCGAAATGAATCGAAACCTGAGTATATCCAACACCTAATGACATAATATCCCAAAATTATTAAAATTTTTACTAAACATAAGTTAAAGTCATTGTTATGAATATTTTCGCATAAAATTGAAATGTTATTATTTTTGAACTCTATGTAATGAAACTTGAATTAAGCTTGACGTGATATAATCTGAAATCCGAACTAATCTGAACCCGGTTTAACCGAAATCTAAACTAACCCGAATCCGATTTAATTGAAATCTGAACTAACCCGATCCAAAATGACCCGTAACCCAACATAAGCAGCATGGACCCAATACAATCGGAACCAAACCAATACGCGCCGAATACCATTCTAATCCGGAAGAACCCGATCTCAATATGACCCGAAATTGAAACGAGTCGATCCGCTCAATTTCCACCTTTATTCAAATTAGTCATCGACGAGTATGTGTGGGTTAGATGGTGTATTTATGGTGTTTGTGGAATTACCAAATTAAATTGGTTTATCAATTTGTACTAGTTCCAAAAATAGTTTGTTTGTCTGTTGATTGATCTTACGATTGTTGTTGTTGTTGTATTCTTCACTATCATAGTTGATTATATTTTAGTGCGTGAAAATACGCACCGTAGTTTTCCCTTATTCGAGAGAGGTTTTCCACGTAAATTATATGTGTTGATTTTGATTTCTTGCACTTTATTTTTTCCGATTACTATTGTTATGATTGTGGGTAAATACTATAATTTTTCCCAACCGTCTATTACCAACTAGTGGAAAAGAAAATATAAATAACATACTGAGGGAGGAAATTGGATAAAACAAACCATTCTCCAGGACGGGTATCTATTCTCAACTTTCCAGACCTCAACAAAAAAAAAAAAAAAAAAAAAACAGCCCATATTACATCAAGTTTCCCACAAAAATCATAACTCCACCAGATAACTTACACAAAACATTAAAACTGATTCTCGTCTTAATTTCTCTAATGATGTTTTTGCGAACCAGCTCAAAAGACGTTTGAACATTTCGAAAATATCTTTTCTCTCAACCAAGGCATGATAAGTGATAGCAACCACGCATGTTGCAAAGATCCTCTTCTACCCCCTACAGAACTTCCTCCTATTTTAAATCCACGTGTGCCGTCTCCCATGGCAAATTATTGCCTGATCTCGTGATCAGGAGGGAACCTAATCCCAGGCGCGCACGTGGGTTTTATGCATTGGCCTGCCGGTGCCTGAGATCCACGCGCCGCAACAATTTTTATTTTTATTAATTTTTTTTTTTTTTTGCAATTTCCCCTTCGGATTCAGGTCGAATCATGTCATTTGGATTGGCGTCGACCTCTGCCGTGGCCAGGGAGGGGCGGTGAGGAGAGAGAAAATGTGGGTTTGGGGGTGTGAGAGGAGAGAGAGGGGGTGGGGGTCGGTTCGGCTGGTGGGGGCCACCGTCGTGTTCTCCAGCCAGCGCCAAACACGACGATGGCCGGGGCTGTGGTGGTGGTGGGGCAGCGGGAGAGGTGAAGGGAGGAGAGAGAAAATGAGAGTTTGGGGGTGAGGGGAGGAGAGAGAAGGGGTGGGGGTCGGGTGGGCTGGTGGGGCCACCGTCGTGGTTTCCGGCCAGCGCCTACCACGACATTGGCCGAGGCGGTGGTTGTTGGGTGGGGGTGGTGGTGGTGAGGCAGCGTTGGCGATCGGAGGGAGGAGAGAGAGTGACAATGAGGGTTAAAGGAGGAGAGAGAGAGAGAGTGGGGGAAGGCCGGAAGGGAGATAGGAATTATGTTACAATGTAAACATGAGATTAGTGTTTAAGCTTTGGTCTCCCATTCTCATCAGGTATATGTTCAGCCTTTTCAAACTCTCTTTTTCAGGTCTGTAACCCATGGACAAGTGTGAAACAAATAATGTGAGTGATCTTCATCTGCACTTTGGCATCTTGTAATCATGATTCATTGTATCCTTCGTAAGCAACATGTTCATATTTGCTAACCAAAAGATAAAACAGTGTTTTTGGACAACACACCTAGAACATATGAACTTTGTTGTCCTATGAGTGCCAGTAGTAGAGTTTCTCAGGTGTTTATACCCATCAGTAACCCTGTATTTCTTCTGTTGTACCCTTCACATGCAATCATCAAGAAATAAGTCTCTCATTTCTAACAATTTTTTTTCATATACCAATTGCAATCCAGTGGGTGGTATATTGATCTGCCAGAAATCCGTCCCTTTCATATAGATACTATCAACCCACCTCACGCAGAGATGATCCTCTTTCTGAGCCAAAGCCCACATCAACCGCCTTATCGCAGCTCTGACATTGTTGAAAGTTTAAGCCACCATGCTTCTTTTCTCTACAAATTAGATCCCAGCTCATAAGAGGAGTATTTTGTTGTGTGTGTCACTAGAACCCCACAGAAACTTCGTGCATACATTTTCTATTCCCTTGATGATGCTCTGAGGTAACAATACTGATGCATGCCCAATGTATAGAAACTAGAAAGTGAGTGAATAAGTTGGCACTTCCCCATTAGTGAAAAATGTCTTTTACCACAGCATTTCACCCGTGCTGTAGTCGGTCTTATCAACTAGAAACTCTCATTTCACCTTTGTCCATTTTGTAGGGTCCATATGCATCCCCAAATACTTCATTGGGAAAACCCTCTCTTGAAACCCAGTCAATTGCAAAATATGTTGTTTCAATGTATCATTCGCCCCATTCATGTAAATATGGGATTTCAGCTGATATGGACAAAGGCCAGAAGCTACAGAATGATCAAACCCCTTTATGATGCTCTTGACTGACTGATGGTGACCCTTGTAAAAAATCATCAAGTCATGAGCAAAACAAAGGCTAGCAAATTCTAGATTTTTGCATAGGGGTGAAATCTAAAATAATCATAAAGCTCACTTGCCATCTTTAAGACTCTTGTTAGGTACTCCATTACTAAAACAAAAATGAGAGGAGACAAGGGGTTTCCCTCCCTCAAGCCCCTACCTCCCTTAAAGTAATCATGCATTCTTTATTCAATGCAATAGAGAAACTTGTGGTTAGGGCTGTTTAGCGATCCAGACTCGGACCGGACCACTCGTATCCAGTCTGACCGGTCCAAAAACAGGATCGATCTCGACCGGTCCTATCTTAACCGGATCGGTTCGGAGCGGTTCGATCTGGACCGGAACATGAACAACCCTATTTATACTGGTTAAACAACAAACAACCCAATTAACTAAAAATTGAAGGAAAGCCAAAACCCTTTCAAAATTTCCTCCAAAAAGTCCTAACGCCTTGTGTCATTTGTCTTCCAAACGTCAATCTAAGACAACCACCTAAGAGACACATGGACCTTCCTATTATACAGTCGAATAAAATCTTGACTCATTTATGATAGGTCTTCCCTTCATCACAAACGCACCCTGATAGTGATTATTCACTTCAGGCGAAACTAGGGCTAATCTGTGATACCCTAATATTTTTAGGATTATTACATCGATTCATAAATGATTTTTGACTTTTAAATGGTATTAATATGCGATTATTCGATTTAGTTGATTAAAGCCATAATAACAATAATTATGGACTTTAATTTAAAAATTATTGAAAGAAATTATTTGAGAAACTTATTTAAATGATTATTTGAGAAATTTATTTAAATGAGAGTTTGGGTATTTATATTTATGTTTACCATTAGATTTCAGGGATTTTATTCACAAAGTTAGTTTAGGAATATTTTATTTAATTCCTATTGTGACTAGGGTTGACTTCTTGGTGGTTTATATAAACAAAGTGATGGGAACTTTCATCAGTTTGCAAACTTGGAGCAACAGTTAATTTGTGCGGAGTATGAGAGAGAGAGAGAGGGGGGAGGTCATTTCAATTAGTAAGGTGTTGCACTGAGGGTAATGGTGAGACTAATCATGCAAAAAAAATTAACTAAAGGGAGTTAATTTATATGTATTTGTTACAACTTTTAAAAGATTGGAAAATGTAGATGATATTTTACATACAAACATCAGTTTCAATTGCTCTTTTTTCTTAATTATAAATATTTGTGTTATATCTTACATTGAGAAAATGTTATTACCATACTATCATACATGTATGAATGTTTGGAGAAAATGTCTAACCATGAGTTTGCTAGAGGTATTGTGCACACTAGAGTCCTTAAATACATGACATGATTATATTCTGTAGACAACGTGAGTGTTCACTTGTCTATTCAACTCTCTTACATCTCTCTAACCAAGACATATTGTTTATGTTGTGTTGGAATGATCACTAAGAAAGATTGCATGTAAATGAATCTTTTGTTGTCCGTGTGCTTGATATATTGTTTGACTATGTGTGTATGCGAATGAATTTCAAAGAATCTTCGAAACCCGTAGGTAAGGTTTGCAGATTCGTTTTCACGGGGTATGGATTGCGGTCACTCAGGTTATCTTATTTTTGTTTCTTTTTCTTTTGTATATTGTTTCCCTCATGAAAACCAAATGTGTAGGTACGTTTGAGTGAGGACGCTATCTTTTAGAGGCTTAAAGATGCTTTGGATTGAAGAACTCGTTTTAGTTATTTTGTTGGGAAGTTTTTTGGTTACCCAAGTTTGCATGTCGTAATAAATTTAAAGGATTTATGTTTCATTTAGATAACTCTAATTAATAAAGTTTAAGTTTCAATTGTTTAGTAAGCTCCTTTTGATATCTACTAGGCCTTTCTTCTGCTTAGCATTTATTCGTTAGAGATAAATATTACAGTAGTGCCTTTGAGTTTATAGTGATTCGGATGTGTCGAGTCATGGATAATGACGCCAATATTCCCAGTAAATTAGTATAAATTCGGGAGTGTTACATAATCTATTCCAAATCATTTTTGAAATGCATATACAAGTTATTAAAACATGTGATGGGTCTAAAGTCACTAGGTATAGCAGGGGTATCTACACTGGTTATAAAGAAAGGACAATTGGGTTTAATTGAGCAAGAATTTTACCTGACTTGAAAAAATCCAGTATAGCCTCTGATGTTTCAGGTCCAATGATGTTCCAAACAAACTTGAAAAAGCCACTTCCATCGCCATTCGGACCATGACTTTTATAAGATGATACGGAAAACATGGTTGCCTTCACCTCGACTCTTGTGAAAGGACGAGTAAGTTTCATTTTATTTATGCTTAATGGTAAGCAGTCTCCCCACATTCAAAATAGTTTTGTTGGCATTGCACCTCTCGTGTTCAGTCACCTCTAACATTTGCTTATAGAACTGGAAAAATTCCTCTACAATCTGTTTTTGCTCATGTACCCAAGTCCCACTGCTATCTTGAATAGCTCTGACTTTATTCTTGATTCTTCTAGCTTGCAGCAGCATGGAAATACTTATTCTTCTAGTCCCTAAGCTCAATCCATGTAGCTTTGCTTTTTTGTTGAAGAAACAACTCAGCTGCATAAGATACATTTCTAAATATCTCTGTAGCTTTTTTCTCCTTCCTTTCTGAGTTTACCCTACCTTGATCTTCTACAATTCTGAATAACTTTGAACATCCTGCAGCCATTTATTGCAATTCTCCAGGCAGTCTCAACTAGTTGTAAAAACTCCAGGCAGTGTCAACTAGTTGTAAAAGTAATTTATGTATATTTTTGCTATTATTTTTAGACTAGTAAAATTATGAGTTTGTAGCTGAACTAGGGGTAGTTGTAGACACCCTGCCATATCTACCCCATTGAAGAAAACGTGATGATGATAACTTATGAATACAGCGCACAAGAAAATTTTGAGAATGATCACATAGCCTACAGAATAAGCTTTCTAACGCCACCTTCCGTGCGAAAATCGGACTCCGGACCAAGAAGTTACGGTTAAACGAAGTTTAAGATCAAATCTAACTCCTTGTACCCGAACACTATAGTCCCGGTTCCAGGACCAATTTTAAGGTCTCTGAGGATGAACTATTTTATGAATCATACCTTGTTGGCATCCTAATTGAATAAACTTTCCAAGGACATATTGTAAGCCCGCATAAGATTTATAACAAAAGAGATATGAGCCCGATACTAAGCACTGCTCTAAATCAAATCACTTCTTAGTGTTTCGGGTGTAACTTATGAAGGAAAATATATGTGGGCTTGAAGCTATTTTGTAATGAAATTAGACATCCAAGACTTTCCCATGCATCCTCATGGAACGATAATGGAGCCCAAACAAGGGAAATATGATCAGTCAAAGTTGAGCATCGAACCTGCATTCCCAAGACGAGACCCTATGCCACGTAGGTGCCGGTTTTCGCTTGCTAGGCGCCGGACATAGGCCAATTGGAGCCATAAGGCACTGGCTGGGGTGATTTCGCTCGTTTGGCACGGTGAGGCACCGAGCAAATGCTCTATTGTGCAGGGTCACTTGTTTTCATGTCTCTTATCCGATTTTCGTTTGGTTTCTTCCTTTCCCTATGAATATGACCCTTCTAAGTCTGTTTCTACGGACAATTCATTCATATTTCTACCCTCTATATAGAGAGCTCCCAAAAACCTTTCAAACACATTTATTGCACATTCAAATAGATTCATCACACATTCATCTCACATTCAAATACATTCATCGCACATTCATACACATTCAACCTACATTCATACACCTTCAATGAGCATTCAAAGTCTTCCTTCTGCATAGATCTTGGTATAGATCTTCATTCAATCATCAATACATCCATCTCGAAGAGATCTATGCACTCTTATGCTTGGGTTCGACTAGCGCAGAATAGCTGTGCTATCTTGAGGGCGATAACAGAATAAATTTCTCATCTTTTTATTATTTAAAGCGATTTTCTAATCTTTATTAGTGCTTTGATTATTTTATTGTTTTGATTGAGATTTGTTTAAAACGGAAAGAAAAAGAGATTCCAATTTTGTTTCTTAAATGAAATGTTAACCCCCTACCCCGAAGCCATGTAATTATTTAATCATTTCATTACTTTTTTTGTTTTAATAACTTTGATTGCTTTATTTAATTGTTCATGCTTAGTGTTTCATTAAATTTTCATGAATTGGTTGCATGTTTAATATAGTATCCACTTTTAAGGTTCCTAATTGTACGTCCAATCACCATAACATGAATTGCATTAATTAATTTTTGTTGATTATTAATAATTTGATTAGTTTTATCAAATTCAAAGTGCTCGTAGAGTTCGGTTGCTACGGACGAGTACGTGAACTCTTCCTTACCACTCATATGTCTCATAACCTTACTCCCGAATCTTATCTCATGCCTCATCCTTCAGCAATGTGAGTCAGCTCTTTCGCTTATAAAACAGGAGGGAGTACTTTTCGTTAAAACTTATTTTTTGGTGGATTTTAGACACTGAATCTCAACAAGTTAAATTGAATTATTTAATCAAAGATGTTGGTAGCAAAATTATTTCATTGGTTAACTTAGTGAAATCTTAGGTAGCAAATTATTTTCCTTGAATTACAGTCACATTTTTGGTAGCAAAATTTTTCTTTGTTGTTTTCTTCTACGTAATTGTCGGAGAGTTTCGTTGGAAACAATGGAGGCTTCAAATCTAGACAATCATTAAAAAATATGGCAAGAAAGCAACTTTGTTTGATAATAATCATTCATTGATTAGAATTATTGTCAGACAAAAAGATTTTTTATTTTTAGTAATTTTTGGGTGTCAGCGGAAAGTGTGGTCAGAGAAGATAGAGGAACGCCGGAGAAAAAGGAGGATTTGGTTGCTCTTTTTTTACCTTTCTCTCTCCTATCTAATTAGAGGTGTAAACTTTGGACTCCTCACATCCATTTTCCCCTCTAAATCTTTCTTTGCTCCAATTGCACTCACTTTTCACGTTTCTAGAGAAAATATTGGCCCACATGTATATATCTTTACATGCACAAAGTATATGTGTATCAGGATCCTAAATTTAATTACTTGTTATTTGTCTTGTTGTGCATGGGGTTATATCCGGATTAGAGCGAAGTCAAACATAAATGAGCAAATAAATCATAAAAACAATTTGTCTTGTAAATTTTTTGTGAACATAAATAAGTCATCATGGTAATTATTTGTCTTTGTAAGGACGAGCAAAAAAAAACGATTTATCTTTTAAATGAGCAAAGAAAAATTATTTGTGTGTGTTAAAGTGAGTGAGGACTAATGCCCCACATCCGATAAGTTGAGGGGAAAATATCATCATATAAGTTAAGTGGACTACGATTGGAGGGATGTAACTAAAACCTATTGCATATTAGATAAGACCCTACCCCCACTCCATTGTGGATCTACCCATGGGTGCCACGTAACACACACTGCCCACCCCACCTAAGAGCACAATACACTTGGCTATAAATACTTGGGAGGAGCTCAAAGGCTCTCTCTCTCTCTCTCTCTCTCTCTCTCTCTCTCTCTCTCTCTCTCTCCATTCTTTACCTAACCACCTTTACTGCTATACCCACAATGATTAACTTGGATATCGGAGGAGGGATTCCTCACCCACCCCCGACGGTATGTTAACCTCATTGTGTAGGAGATGTTGATTGCTGACCGAAGACGGACCTACTGGAGAGAGATCTCACTCCCCCCCTTAAAATAGGCTACTCCTCCTATTGACAATTGGTTTTAGGATGCATCATCACTTGACTTGTATGCAGTGTTACTCTCTTCATCCATGAGCCTTATCCAGGCTCATTGGAATTTTAACATGGTATAGGAGCCCATGGTAGTCAACCTTGAACCCCCTATTTCAGAATCCCAGAAGGTCATTCCTGGGTAGTTCAGTCCACTCTTCTAGCCCAAAAAGAGGCATTCGCATGCCGGGTAGTGTTAAAGTGAGGGATGACTAATATCCCACATCGGAATAATTGAGGGAGAAACATCATTATATAAGTCAAGTGAGATACTCCTCCTATTGTCAATTGATTTAAAATAGACTCTTACTTGACTTTTATCTAGTGTGCTCTCCTCATCAATGAGCCTTGTCTAGTCGCATTGGAATTTTAATAGTCTTGTTGTGCGTGTGGGCTGTTTCGGTTGTTTGTCTTGTTGTGCATGTGGGTTTGTTCGGATTGGAGCGAAGTCAAACATAAATGATGGTAGTTGTTAATTATTGTGAATTGCTAAATACTGCCCCTTTTTACTAGCTACCGCCCCCCCCCCCTTTCCAATTTTACCCTCACCCACCCCACTTGCTCACTCACTCTCACTCATCCTCTCTTCCTCACTCACTCTCACTCATCCCCTCTTCCTCACTCATCCTCACCACCACACCATCACACCGGCAACCACCACCACCACCACCACCACCACGACCATGTCAAGTGCTAGCGGCAGAGGTTTCGACGGCGAGGGAGGCGGCGACTGACGGCGCGGGGGGGTAACTTTTCGAATTTTTTTTTTTTTTTGTTGTTTGAATTGAATTTTTTTTGCCTTGAATTGAATCGTGAAGTTATGAATTGAAGTTGTGTTTTTTTTTTTTTTTTTTTTTTTTTTTTTTTTTTTTTGCGTCGATCGTCTGCCGATCTCGACTCACCCAAGGGTGAGTCGTCTGCCGATCTCGACTCGCCCAAGGGTAGTCGTCGGTCGCAGACGACTCACCCTTGGGTGAGTCGAGATAGGCAGACGACTCACCCTTGGGTGAGTCGCCGGTCTGAGGCGACTCACCCAAGGGTGAGTCGAGATCGGCCGACGACTCACCCTTGGGTGAGTCGTCTGAGACCAGACGACCGACACAAAAAAAAAAATATTTATTATTATTATTATTATTATTATTATTATTATTATTATTATTTATTATTATTATTATTATTTATTGTTATTTTTATTATTATTATTATTATTATTTATTGTTATTATTATTATTATTATTATTATTATTATTATTATTATTATTATTATTATTATTATTATTATTATTATTATTATTATTATTTATTGTTTATTATTATTATTATTATTATTATTATTATTATTATTATTATTATTATTATTATTATTATTATTATTGTTATTATTATTATTATTATTTATCGTTATTATTATTATTATTATTATTGATTATTGTTTAATTAATTAAAAATGTGAAATGATAGATGGGAGGAGCCGGTAAATCGGTGCCTCGGTTATTTAGTGAACTAGCTGGTTCGGGACCGCGTCACACGAGGACGCGCGGGATTGATGCCTCTGTACGGAGACAGAGAGAGGCAGTTCGGATGAGGGAGATGACTGCTGAGCAAGACGATTACGCAACTAGCGAGTTCTACTCCGGTGAGCAAGACGATGATCAGATTGGCGTCGAATTATCCTCAGATTGGCGCGTGGTGAAGGGCAGAGGCGGTAGGTTTGTTAGTACTGGGTCGTCCAGTACTGGCAAACGATCTAGAGCGGAGGACGACACTACGTGGCTTGTTACATAGCCTGTGCCCGGTGGGCCGGCGGATGATAGCGTCATACCGAGCTTCCTGGGCCACGTTGCGTCTCGTATGTGGAATGGAGAGATGAGGGGTCTCTTGAAGTGTCATAACCGATGGAATGTCTGTTAGCGGCTGAGTCAGTGGCGAGCGGAGATGTCGGCCGAGATGAGGGCCCAGATCGAGGGGACTGGGTTATCACACCTGGCAGACATTATGTTCAGACATATTGACTTCCCCCTGATATCTGCATTCGTGGAAAGGTGGCAGCCGGATACGAACTCGTTCCACATGCCGTTCGGAGAGATGACGATCATGTTGCACGATGTATGGCATATTCTTCGGATTCCTGTAGATGGAGAGCTCGCTTCTAATGAGGGACGGGATGGGCAGCTGCAGACGGCGGCCATGGAGGTTCTCGGGGTCAGCCCAGAAGAACTGATGTGTAGCCACTGGCAGGGCGGTGCGGTCCTCACGGAGTCGGTTTTTGAGCTTTGCCGTGAGCAAATAGATGACATCCAGGCGACAGCTTGGATGTGGTTACTTATTGGATCCACCTTGTTTGTCGACAAGAGTGGTAACCGTATTAGACCCTCCTGCGTGATGGAAGTGATGGACGACGGTGTCGATACGGTGCATGACTTCTCTTGGGGATCTGCTGCCCTCGCCTTCCTATATCGTCAGCTCGGTATAGCTAGTCGCGGGGATTCTCAGGGCATCTGCGGATGCCTAACTCTCCTGCAGGCATGGATATACGAGTACTTTCCCTGCTTCCGACCTCATCGGGAGCGGATGGTTGTCGGGGACGACGAGGCTCCCCGTGCGTCCGTATGGAGTGCCCTGGCTGAGGGCAAGGACGTGGGTCGACTGGACTCCTTACGTAGACGCTTGGATCATCTACGAGCGACAGAGGTACGTCATTTAGTTATCGGTGTTCATGATTTATTTCGTCGTTTGCTATGTTTTTTTACTTCACCGTAACTTTCAACATTTCTACGTAGGTGGTGTGGCTGCCGTACAGTTCTAACCCGGCAGTATCTGTACCGAGGACTGTATTCATGGGGTGGCTACAGTATCGGGATATTATCGAACCGTACATGCCTGGTCGTTGTTTACGACAAATCGGGTACGTACAGAGTATCCCAACCCCGATCTTTAGGCCAGTCAAAGCGATCAAGTCATGGAGCAGTCGTTCGTACAAGGTTGTCTTCCCCGAACAAATGTCATCTGATGCTTGGTGTATGTTCCCGGGATTTTACATTCTTGGTCTCCATGGGTTTCAGGCATCCACGTCAGATTCCACAGCATGTACGGATGACTACCTCGCATGGTACTACCTTCACTCCCACCCTCGGCTGATACGTGACGCTGCAGCACCTGTGATTCCTCCACGATCCAACAACGATTATGTAAGTGATTAACTAAAATATATATTTTTTTACGTATTACATGTCTCTGAACTCACACTCATTGTTACTTTTTTGCAGTGGGTGAATCGTCTAGCCGTCGGATTTGAGTCTTCCATTACTTTGATTCCTCCGGAGCAAGCGGAAGGTCCTCGATCATTTATGGACGAGTTTATGAGAGATTGGCGGGCTGCCAAATGATGTATTAACCCTAGATGAATTTGTTATTATAAGAGTTTCATTGTTATTGTTATTATTTATTTGTGTTATTGTAATTTGTTGTTTCTTATTTACATTTTTTGTTTTATTGTAATTTGTTGTTTTATTTACCTCCAATAATCACGACCACTCTCCACATGCAAAATATAACAATCACACAAAAATGTGACAATGATATAAGTATAACAATCACGCAAAACATTCAATTACATCGACCTCGCTAAACGATCCCAATGTGCTCTTCGCGTAACATACATTTGCTCCCAACCAGCGACACTATCAGAACGGAAAGTAAACCATGCTTCGCATATCGGAGGAACAGGAAAATCTGAGGCTAAATCCAGACGGATATAATGGGAATACGAATCACCTAAATGACACATGACAATTTCCCTACTTGGACGTGTAGCAGTCGAAGGTGCTTGGAACGGTAGCACTGTGTAACAAGAATATAACCCCCTTCCACTGCCGTATCCGAATAACATAATCGCTGCATTGAAGAGGTTGGCAATCGGGAACAAATCCTCAATTACTGTCATCCAGTGATCATCGTTACACGCACCTCCGTCCCACATAATACGGCGGTAACCAGCGTCGACCCCTTCAACGTATAAGTTTTCGTACAATGCTCGGTTAGCTAAGAGTTCGTGTGCAATGCAAACTCTCGCCACTCACCATTGCTCTTGGTCTCCGAAAATGTAGTCCGCAATGACACGGAAACCGCAATTACCATCCCCAAGCACATCGAGATATCCTTCAATGAAAGGTACGATGACACCCGGAATTTTGTTAACATGATAGAATTCAGTGATATCTATTGCGTGTCCAGCTGCAAGACAATATAATAGAAAGTCAATAATAGTACTTATCAAAATGTAACAACATTATGTACATGTTAATAAATTATGGGTTTTCATACCAGTACTGTTTACGAAGTTACTCGATGAGGATGAGGTACGACCACGCCCGCGGCTCGAACTGGATGACCTAGGGCGACCACGACCCCTCTGGGAGTACTCCCATGAACTAGGATCACGTCTGGTAGAGGAACTCCCTATCGGTCGACCTCTGACTGTCGTGTTCGCTTCCGGCTCGACGTAACTCGCTTCCTCAGGATGAAGCTGCTCATTCATAAGGACAGATATGTTGCGCACAACTGCCGGGTCGCTTGAGTTAACCTCGTCGACCAGAGACCGAAAGTATCGATGGTCCTCAGATGGATGCTCAGTCATGTCAAGCGTAGCTATCTCCACTGCATCACTAATAACGAGTGTTCGCCAAAATTTGTGGACACTATTCAAGCTAATTGGCGTGCCCGTATCCGTGGCCGTTTTCAACTCACACGCACACAGGATCTGATGAGTGGATCTCAATACACAACCGCAACGATCAAATACTTGGTGACTCAATTCTCTCATCCTGTTCAGCTCAGCCAATAATATTTGTAAGCAGTAATGGGAAACATACCCGGTCAGATAGTTGAATGGGAAACCCGAGTACACCACACTTCTTTGTCTTCTGCACTCTTCAAGTGTGTACTTGATCTCAGTTATTTGTGACTCGATTGACTTGTTGACCTTGTTCCAAACATTGTCCAAAGCTCCAGTTGAGGAGTTCAACCACTGTTTTAGCGCGGCATGTGCACTCTCCACCCTGCAAGTCGTAGTGTTGCCAAGGTGTAGCACCTTATTCGTCCACTCAGCCACAAACATCTCTTTGTGTCTCAGCCAGGTCTCCTCTACATAGGATATCACGTGAGGGTAAGTCCTCCAACTAACCTTCATCGTACGCACTGCTCTATCGTACGCAGCTTCTGTGGAAGCTTCCATGATAATTTTCCACCTCCCATTCTTGAACCTCTGCGCGACGGCCTTATCTTTTCCACAAAGTCTGTACACTTTGTCTTCAACGACTTTGTTAATGTGCCATGTACAGAGCAAATGGGCACTCTCGGGAAATATCTCTCTAATAGGTGTCATCAACCCTAGCTCACGATCGGTCACAATTGCTGTTGGGTGTACATCATTTCCAATAAGCATCCTCAACTTATCTAAGACCCACGCATAGCTTGCCTGAGTCTCATCCTTCATAATGGCATAAGCTATGAGGAAGTTCTTATTGGTTGGAGTCATCCCCACTATCTCAACAAACGGCATCTTATACTTGTTTGTTTTGTACGTGGAATCTAAGCCAATCAACCAACGAAAAGACCGAAGTAACTGAATTGATGTAGGGTGTGCCATGAACACGTGAGTTACCTCATTAGTAGCTCGGTCGGCTCTTGTCCAATGTACGTACTTATTCGCCACAGCTAAATGATGAAACTGACCAATGACATCTCTCTCTTCAAAATCAAGTTTCCTTATACGATCTCTGTGGTTGTACACATGCCGTCTAGTTGCATTGTCCTCGGGAAATTTTTCCTTAATCGCGGCCAAGATAGCACATGGCTTTGTTTGTGCCGAAGTCATGTCACGAACGAGTTTCTTTGACCCAGGACTAAGACCACTCATCTGACGATATCCCTCAGGATACACAGCAAAGTCATGGTTGTGCGTACCCCTAGTCCCAGGCAATGTGACAATCATCCAACTACTGGACCCATACACTTGCCGAGCTCTCAATTGGAACGTACATTTACAAGCCTTTGTTTTCGATTTCTTCCGAGCAACAGTATCTAAGTCTCTTAATTCCCCTCTGTAGCGTTCACCTCGATTGCATTTTAACAATTTTACGCTTCCACTCTTCTTGTGTGACGAAATTATCAACTCAAACCCGATAGTAAGTGCAATTTGTTTTGCCCAATTAATTGCATCTGTATCACTATCAAATAACTCATCAGTGACGAAATGCGTACTGTAATCAACACCATCACCACCGAACCGCTCCAAAGGAATCTAACGAAAACAACGAAAACAATGTTAGCTTAATCTTAAATTCAAACAATAAATAATAATAATAATAATAATAATAATAATAATAATAATAATAATAATAATAATAATAATAATAATAATAATAATAATAATAATAAATAATAATATTTTTTTTTTTTGTGTCTGTCGGTCGTCGATCTCGACTCACCCTTGGGTGAGTCGTCTGTTACAGGCGACCAACCCAAGGGTGAGTCGTCTATTGATCTCGACTCACCCAAGGGTGAGTTGCCTGTAGCGGACGACTCACCCAAGGGTGAGTCGCGATCGACAGACGACTCCCCTTGGGTGGGTCGCCTGTAGCAGACGACTCACCCAAGGGTGAGTCGAAAATCTCAGACGACCGTGCAAAAAAAATGCGCAAAAAAAATAAATTTTACCTCCGCCACCGTCGACGGCACTTCTTCATCGCCGGCAGACATCCGCGGGTTGCTTGAGTGAATGTTGATGAAGGTTGGGTATGAGAGTGGGTGGTAGAGTGGGAGAGAAGTGGTGTGAGAGTTAGAGAGGGAGAGGATGAGTGAAAAATTAAAAAAGGGCAAAATTGGAATTTTGGGGGGCGGTACCTAGTAATTTAGGGGCGGCATTTAGTAACACCCTAATTATTTGTCTTTCTAAATGAGCAAAAAAAAAAAAAATTGTCTTGTTCATGTGCGTTGTTTGGCTATTTGTCTTGTTGTGCAAGTGGGTTGTTTCGGACGGGAGCAAAGTCCGCACACCTATATTTTTTTTTCAGCAGAAATATCGAGTACCTAACATTGAGAATCGGTTTGATGATCTGATTCCTGATTCTCAAAAATAGATATCGGTATCAATCAATTACTATAATTATAATTCATGACTTTTTGGAATCATAGTCGGTTTGGGTACCCAATGTAAAATGATTATAAGAATTTTTTTCTTTGTTGCAAATAAAAAATGATGATTTTCTAGTAATTTTAGTGGTTTATAAAGTTGTGTTTGTTATTGGGGCAGCATAATGTAAATCACAAATTACTTAATGTAATTTTTTTCCCACAATACTCGTCTTAATTTTCTCCCACGCACACTCTCTCTCCTTTCTCTCTGTAGCAACTTCGTCCTCAGCCCAAAACCCCAGCCAAAAAAAAAAGGTAAAGGGAAAAAATTAAAATTAAAACCCAAAACCCCAGCTGTAATACCCAATATTTTCTGGTTGGCTACAATTACTTGAGACCAGTGACTGAGAAACACAAGAATGCTAAATATGTATCGGGGCGTGCCTCAGTCCCCAAGAATTGCTTTATATTCTGGTTAGCAGACAGAAACAAGCTGCTAACTAAAGATAGGATGCTGCAGACATTCCAAATCTTTGTAGACCAGTTGTGTGTTCTATGTACAGGGGCTAATGAGAGTCATACAGACCTCTTCTTCTCATGTCCCTGGGTTGCTGAATTGAAACGAAGTGTTTGTAGATGGATAAAGGTAGAAGATATTCCTGATGAGCAGGGCGGATGGTGGAGATGGTTGGATAACAAGAAAAGCATGTGCAAATGTTAGAAGAGGATGGCTTCAGCTTGCCGTGCAGCAATAACATATCAAGTCTGGATAGAAAGAAATAGGAGGATCTTTCAATCCGTGAGTAGACCAGTCCAGGTGTTAAGTAGGTTGATTGAAACTGAGTTGAAGATGAGAGTTGCTGGGTCTGTACTTGGTAAACTGTCTAGTAAAGATCAGAGGTATTTAGATATGATTTTGTAGTAATAGACTTTATTTGAGGCTTGGGAAGTTAGGGAATTGGAACCCTTCCTAGAAGGTGGCCTATTTTTCCCCTTCCCTTCCTTAGCGTATTATGCTTTTATTCTCGTCACTAATTGGTAATAGATCGCACTGACCTTTTACCCAAAAAAAAAATAAAAAAATACCCAGTATTTTCATTTTATTTTCTAAAATTAGGAATAATTTCTTTTGTGCATTTCTTTTGAGTAATGTTAGTAAATTGATTATTGCTGAATAATTTATCATATTAAAGATCATTTTTTTTTTTATAGAAGGACGTTTATGCACAATTTCCGTTTTAGTTTAGCATGCCCACAAATAAGGATTTAGCTAGAAATATAAATAGCCAAATAGGTGTTTAATTAGAATTCTAGAAAATTAGGAATTTTTGGCAAAACTTATTTGGGCAAAGAACTCTAGAAGGTAGTAAATAATCTTCTTGGGCAATTGAAGGAAAAGTCAGGTGTATTAGCTTTAGGGGTCCAATTAGGAAATCTCATAAGAAAACCCATCTATAACTATTACTAAAACAGCAACCGCTGACGTCATACTTTCTTATGTGGTAGCCTCTGGTGAAATATTTTACCACCCAAACACCATCTCTGTAAGAAAGGGTGTTACTGAAACCGTTTGCTATCCCTAATCAGCTCGCAGTCTACTTTCATCTTCTCAGTTTTGGAAAACACGCAGTTTGGGAAACGTAAAAGCAGAGTAATTGAATTTTCTTTTTCAGAACATGCTTGAAATAAGGGTAATGATTAAGGGGTTAATACTTAATAGATAAATTATGGGGTAAAATGGAGGGTGTGGAGATGGTGAGTGTTAAATTTTGTGAAGAGGAGGGTAATCATTCCCTCATTTGGGGGGTAAAAGTTGCCACCCTCCCCCTAAAGTAATGCATTACCCTCATTTCTCCCTTCATTTTCTCCATTACTCCCTTAATCATTACGCCACCAGACCACCACCACCTCTACCTTCCTATTCTACCCTTTAATTTGCTCCATTACCCCCTTAATCATTATCCCCAATCCAAGCATGCTTTCGATCAATACGGAATTTCCATTTCACATACTCCTTTTCCATGGAATATTAAATCACTGGGTAATCATCATTCAAAAGAATTTTGCTAATTCTTCAAAGCTTCCTTCATGGACATACTATGAACTCCTTTTTTTCTTTGTAATTGCTAAACTCCTTTTGGTGCATTTAACTCTCTCTTGGACGATGGGTTAATGCCTGTTTATGATTCTCATTAAAGTCGATTTTGGATTTTTCAGAAGGCCACCACATATTTGTATGAATGTCTGATTGAAGCAGTTTGTTGGTTGCCTGCCTTTGTGTTTGTATGAGATTTTTTTTGACATTTTGGGTTTCTTTTCCACAAATTAGTCCTTTGAATATGGGAGAAAATCTCTAAATCTAAATCTTTATTATTCCAAGGTGGAGATTATTTAGTGTCGTGATGGCTTATTTGGGTGTAGTGACAGTAGGACTATCATTTACGTCGAAGACATAAGTTCAAATTCCAGAGAAGGTTCTCATAGTGTGATTGAGTTCCTTAAGTTGTGCCTGTAATGTAGTTTAATATAGACTTATCATCATTAATTGGATTTTAAAGACATTAGTTTGTTTTGGGTTTTGTAATTTGTTAATCATGTTCATGTGATTGGTTGTATTGGGATATTCATACTTCATCAAGCTGTTTAGCCTCATTGCTAAGATCATTTGATATCCTAATTTTCTTTCTTACTGTGTATTGCACCAAACAACCATGATATATTGATAAGGAAACAACTGGTGAGAAGTTCCCCATCAGTAAATTTCAGGTTATGCAATTATTTCTTAAAGTTCAGATTTATTTTTGTATGATTTTGTATGCTTTGGTTGTTGTGTTTTGTTCCTTTTCCTTCCTCTTATACTGATCAAGATTATAGATCATATTTTTGTGGGTGCTTAACTACCCTCATCCCCGATTGAGTTTTGGTTTGTGTTCAAGTTGGATACTCTTAATCATCATGTTGGTATGATTCATTGTCTTGGCATTTTTCATGCTTTGTCAAGCTGGTATCTTACAAAAGCTTGACATGGAGGGATTATTCTTTCCTCACAACCTTCTCGAATAATCAGCCATCATTGTAGTCCATGAGAGCTGATAAGGGGCCAACTAAAACTTTTCATGTTGATATTTGAGGAATTAGCAGAGTATTGGAAGTAGCCTGTTACGAGATCTGCGAGATTTTAGGCGTGACTTATGGAAAGTTCGGTTGTGCCTGAATATGGCAAGTTATCATAGAATTTGATATGGTTTAGGATTGTTTCCATATACAAATTATTTCTGTTTTCTAAAAGATATATATAGATACTAGGGCTGTATTACTAGAGCTGTATATATATTCTCGGTGATAATCAATACAAACACAAGCTTTTAGCTCAATCTTGTCATGTTACGAGATCTGCGAGATTTCAGGCGTGACTTATGGAAAGTTCGGTTGCGCCTGAATATGGCAAGTTATCATAGAATTTGATATGGTTTAGGATTGTTTCCATATACAAATTATTTCCGTTTTCTAAAAGATATGTATAGTTACTAGGGCTGTATATATATTCTCGGTGATAATCAATACAAGCACAATCTTTTAGCCTCAATCTTGTCATAGTCTATAACAGTTGATGGCACGAGCGTCATTACACTGAGTTTTATTCATTGCATTTGCAGTTCACTTAAACAATGATACATGCAAGGGGAAGAAAAACCACCAGATGCAAGGAGTTCGCTTACAAAGAACATGGATGAGCTGAAGATAGCTCACGAATTGTTGGTCTACTAGCTAACGAAGTTTCCTTGAACACGAAAAGTTTAACTGTTTTGAGTAATAGCCTTTACGCTTTATGTAAATTTAATTTTTTTTTAATCCCCTTGCAGCTGATGCAAGAGGGGACGTATGCTTTAATTTAGACATGATTGATTATGTGAGGATACTTGTACCAGTCACCAAGGGTTTATTTCTTAAGTGATATATACAGACAATACAGTAAGTGTCCATGTTGTTGCAATTTTTTTTTTTAAATTTATATGTAAACCATATTTTTGTTAACACCAATGAATCATGATTATTGTATCCCTTCATCAAAATAGTTGGTGATCCATTCCTGTTTTAAAGGTTGTTGGAGTATATTTGAAGTAGATGGATTACTATTTACTAAATTTGATTTATGTGCTTCCTATTGAACACATACTATTTAATAATTTATAAGTCCTCTTAATATATATAATTTATGAATCCTCTTAATATATATAATTTATAAATCCTTTTAATAGATATGGATGATATATCATTTATAATCCGTAGTTCCTTTGAACCAAAATTATTGTTATGTAGAAGTTTTGCACATATATGAGTCATTGAGCAATGTAATACTCCTTAAAAGAGAAACAATAAGTCTTGAAAAATGGGCAGTGATCTTTATTTTATTGAAAAAGTGACCCCCGTCTCATCAAAAACTGCGAAAATGTGTTTTATGCTTTTGAAATCTAAAGATAAATATCTTCCAATAAGGCCAAAAACACTTTGGACGAAAGTCCTTTTCGAATCCAATTGTAAAAACATTTTCGAAATCCTTCGAAACTCGTGCTGTGCTGGGAACTGACAGGGGTCTGGTCCATCATCTGGTCCATTGTTCCCAGCAACCTTCAATCTTAATGTTGGCCATAAGTTAACATGTTCCAAGCCTTACCAAGTCTTAACATAAGTCAAACCACGTTACATTATGAATCCTAATCTGAAAGACACCCATATATCTTCCTTCTTAGTCTTCACATATCTTCTCCATGATGGTTAATTGGAAAGACACCCATATATCTTCCTTCTTAGTCTTCACGGATCACCAAGAGGGCTAATTGGAAAGACACCCATATATATCTCTTCTTAGTCTTCAAGGTGCATCACCAAGCAAGCTATCCATTCATGAGGTTAATTCAAGGCTACACAAGATCACACTTAACAAACTCATTAGTATTAATTAGGTGCATAATCATAGTTTGTTAATCATCAAAACTCTAAGGGACTCAACAGCTATGTTTGACAAAACTAGCTGTAGCAGTAACTGTCAAATGTAAATTAAGAAAACAAATTGTAGTAGAAAACAGCTAAAAAGTGCAACAAATTGTAGTTGAAAGCTTGAGGGATAGCATTTAAAAAATTAGCGGTAGCTGTAGCTGCTAAAAGAAAATCTAATGGCAAACTACTGTTTGATAGCAGAGAGTAAAAAAATACTAGCTGCCAACTTCAAGTTGTGGCTTTTATTAAAAAGCTAGTTGATCGTGTCAAACATAGCATAAAGGCTATTTTCAGCACAAACTTGCAGCTACTTTTTCAACTTTGAGTTCAGCTACTTAACAGTTTCTTAGATTATTTTCAAGTTGTACCTACAACAATATCAAATTTGTGAAGTTAACCATACTAACATTGTAACACCTCGAATTTCCGTCTAATTTAAAATCATTTAAAATCACGAGTTGCAGCGGAAAAACATTGAAAATTAGAAGCGTTACCACCGTATTTAATGTTCAAATCAAATACAAGGCTAGAAAGAAAACAAATGCTAGTGTCCCCAAACATACGTAATAGATAATTAAATAATAACTATCTTCTCTAACTAACTTAAACAAATAATCCAAATGAAATAAAAGTATTAAACTTATTAATTCTCATGCAAGAGAATTAATCTCATTACAATATAAAAATCCCAATAAATAGAAGTTCCAAACTAAACAATAAAATAAATGTTTTCAGAAGATATACTATCTTCTTGGCACGCCTTCACTAGCTCTACTACTCGAGCTACAATCCTGTCAATCTACTCCCCCATATAGACAAATTCCAAATAAGTTCAGCATAGGCCCACCATTGAAGAGAAATACACAACAAACACAAGTAAAAACAAAACAACTAATCAGCGATGCTGAGTAATTCATAACCACATAATCCATCTCAATCTCCAAAATTAAGTCCACATGCTTAATTAAATACAATATTCATGCTTTAAGAAATAAAGACAACATGCTTTAAAAGTAAAGACACAACACTCGCCAAATAATAAATCTCATTATTTATTATTATCCATTAGCCAAGTTCATTAGAGAGAAGAGAATCGCATGAATTGTCAAACCAACCGCAGTCGATTCAATAGGATCTTAGTCCCGTGCACAGTGGCAAAAGAGGGATCAACCGTCCCGGAGTATAGATGACTCCCGAAGTACTTCTAGTGTTCCTTAGTATGCATACCCTCCTTTGACCCTAAAGTCTACAGGAAGAACTGTTCCGGAGAACCACTTGCCCAATCATCATATATGGATACAAGATTTCCAAACATTGAGGTCATAACCAATGGAACCACTCAATGCTACAAGTGACAAATTCTCATTCGCATCCTTCAGTGGATCCATTACCAAAGAAGTCTTAACTCTCAATTCAATTTAATATGGTGTTCACATAACAAGTAATTCACATAATCTTGGCACTCAAGTAAGACAATATGGTTACAAATTTCCGATGCCATGTTACATGAATGGCATCTAGGCCTCAATTGAAAACCACCTATTTCAATAGTCATAGTTCATATCAACTTATTGAAGTAACATGCTTTTAACATGAATCCACATGCTTACTAACATGATACAAAATAGCAATTCCGAGCTATATCCAATTGAACAATTATTAACATAATTTTCGTTCAATAACCAATAATAAAACATGCATCTCCTCACATGATGAATATTAATCAAGTAGACATTGCTACACAAGTGAATTTCCAACATTATACATGCATTCACTAACATATAATTCTATACGAATTATCACAAGGAAATAGACATCAATTATACCTTTTCAAATATTCACATGTCCAAATATGAATTCACATTCCTAATTCAATGTTAGACAAATGAATACAAATCCCAAACGATATGAATTATGACAAAGAGATTACATAATTCATAGAGACATGAATTACTAGCAATAGGCAATCACACAGATAACGTAAGCTCCTTACGTTTACGCGCGGTCAACGGGTCCTAACAAATCCACAATGTAACCAATAGTCAATACCTTGACTTCTAAACCACTTTATTAATCTTTAAAGATGATTTAGTACCCTTAATTTAATTAATTAAGTTGTTGGAAATTTCAGTTACTCATGCATGCTCAAAGTTCCCAAAAACGAATTTACATAAACCAATTTAGGAAACTTTCCAAAACCCTGAACAAGTCAACTAGTCAAAGCAAGTCAACACCCAAACCACATCACCATCACCACCACCAGCAGGCCCCACCACCAGCAGACCTGCTGGTGGTTGGTCCGCCGGCGGCAGCTGGCCCGTGCAGCCCGCAACAGGCGCAGTCGTGCCTTCGTGCACGATCGTGTCTTCTCTTTTTTTTTTTCTTTTTTAAATTCAATTAACAAAACCCTAATCTAAATAAATCTACCATTATTTCCAGATTTAATTAAATTACAAAGATCCAACCTTTTCATTCAAACTTGATTTAATTCAATAAAAACCACAAACCAACCCTAATCATGATTCCATCATGCAAAAAAATAATAGAATCTAGCAAACCCTAGGCAAAATTAAATTAGGGTTTACTCATACAAAAACTAGGGTTCATAATCAAAGGAAACCAATTTAGAACATTTACTTGAAAATTCAAGGGATTAAAACTGAGCAAGATGGATTGTGAAAAGTGATGAACTTTCTCCTTCTTTTGCTCTTCGGTTTTCGACGTGTGAGGTGAAGAGAGAGAGAACGTGTGGCTTTTTTTTTTTTTTTTTTTGGTAAAGAACAATTAATTTTGGAAGCTGAGTGTATTTAGGAACCCAAATACACTCCTTCCTTAACTAAACTTCTTCTTTCCTAAAAACTCTCTTACCTTCCCTCCACTTACCAAATATTTAGGAAACAAAATTTTGAAAAATAAAAACTGATTTGATGCCCATATTTTCGGCTCTTGGCTGAAAATATTGGCCCTAATTGGGTCCTAATTATTTTCGGCCAATCCGATTTAATTAAGCCCAATTTCTTCCTTTTATTTTGGCCCAATTAATTTAATTAGGTCCAAAACTAAAACCCCATATTAACTAGGCACTCAAAAACATTTATGAGCCCAATTAAATATTTTAAATACGAAATCGCATTTTCTTTTTAAGTAATTATTATTCTAAAATGAATAAAAATTACGGATAACGCTTGCGCATGTCAGCCTCTGTTTCCCAAGTCGCCTCTTCGACTTTATGGTTCGCCCACAACACTTTCACAAGATTGATCGTAGATGCACGAGTTTTCTTCGTTTTCTCGTCTAGGATCCTCACAGGTTTAGTTCGCTCCTCAACGACTCGAACTGGTTGCTCTTCATAGGTTAGTGTGTCGTCTAACACTTCCTTTTTCGGGTTCAGCACATGACTCGGATCATGGTGATATCTCTTGAGTTGTGACACGTGGAACACATCGTGCACTTGCTCCAAATCCATAGGCATAGCAAGCCTATAAGCGACCCCTCCACCTCTTTCAAGAATCTCATAAGGTCCAATGTACTTTGGGCTAAGCTTCCCTTTACGCCCAAATCTCATAACTCCACGAGTTGACGATACTTTGAGAAGTACCTTCTCACCAACTTGGAATTCCTCCATTCGTCGATGTTGATCTACATAGGCTTTCTGTCTATCTTGTGCAGCTTTCATCTTCTCATGGACAAGTTTCACTTGATCCACAGTCTCTTGGATAAACTACGGACCCAAAACAAAGGTCTCACTTATGTCGTTCCAACACGTAGGAGATTGACACTTTCTCCCATAAACGCCTCGTAAGGTGGCCTATCAATGCTCGCATGGTAACTATTGTTGTAGAAGAACTCAATCAAAGGCAAACTCTTCTCCCAAGAGTCCTTCATCTCTAGAGCACAAGCTCGCAACATGTCCTCCAGTGTCTGAATAGTACGCTTCGTTTGACCATCTGTCGCCGAATGAAATGTTGTACTAAATTTCAACTTTGTACCAAAGGCCTCTTGTAATTTGCCATAGAAGTTTGACAAGAATCTCGTATCCCTGTCTGAGACAATGTCCTTAGGTACTCCGTGTAACCTCAAGACCTCTTCCACATAAGCTGCAGCGAGTTGGTCCATTGACCAAGTCTTCTTCATTGCAATGAATCTCGCCGTTTTCGTCAGTCGGTCGACAATCACCCAAATAGTGTCCTTGCCAGACCTCGTCTTTGGTAATCCAGTCATGAAATCCATCAAGATTGAATCCCACTTCCATCCAAGAATTTCTAGCGATTGAACAAGACCTCCAGGCCTCCTGTGTTCGATCTTCACTTTTTGACAAGTAAGACATTTTGCCACATACTCAGCACATTCTCGCCTCATGTTCATCCACCAAAACTGAAGTTTTAAGTCTTTGTACAACTTATCACCTCCTGGGTGAACAGAATACGCAGTTCCATGTGCCTCATCTAGAATTGTTCTCTTCAGCTCGTCATTGTCGGGTACACACCAACGCCCCTTCATCTTGATCGTACCATCATCAAGGATCTCAAAATCAGGATGCTTCTCATCCTTTATCTTGACCCGTACTTCCTCTAGAAACGGGTCATGAATTTGCAACTGTTGGATCTCATCATAGATCGACGGTCGCACTACAAGTGCATTCAGCAACACTGCAGTCTCACCTTGTTGAACAACTTCTAGGTCCAACTTTCTGAATTCTTCACACAAATCGTACGGTAATACCATCATGCTATTCACAGTGTGTGAAGTCTTCCTACTCAACCCATCAGCCGCTACATTGGCCTTTCCCTCGTGATACTGAATATCCAGATCGTACTCAGATATCAACTCGAGCCATCTTCGTTGCCTCATATTAAACTCCTTTTGAGTGAAGATATACTTCAAACTCTTGTGATGTTTAAAGATCTTGCAACAAGCTCCGTACAAGTAATGCCTCCAGATTTTTAAGGCAAAGATCACAACAGCTAGCTCCATGTCATGAGTAGGGTAGTTCTTCTCATGCATTTTCAACTGGCGAGAGGCATAAGCAACCACCTTGCCATTCTTCATAAGTACACACCCCAACCCATTCTTAGATGCGTCACTATAGACC
The DNA here is from genome assembly GCA_038025085.1 of Tetragonia tetragonoides. Classification (NCBI taxonomy): domain Eukaryota; kingdom Viridiplantae; phylum Streptophyta; class Magnoliopsida; order Caryophyllales; family Aizoaceae; genus Tetragonia; species Tetragonia tetragonoides. The sequence continues at coordinate 9,735,273 of CM076148.1, read as the reverse complement.
TCAAATCCTTCCGTTCCAGATGGTAAAGTCAACACTGGTGCCGTTGTCAACCTCTTCTTAAGCTCTTGAAAAGCTTCTTCACATTGTTCAGTCCACTTGTACTTTATCTCCTTTTTCATCAAATTTGTGATAGGTCTAGCTACCTTGGATAAGTCTTGCACAAATCTCCTATAGTAGCCAGCAAACCCGAGGAAACTTCATACCTCAGTCACACTTTTCGGAGCAGGCTAATCCATGATAGCCCGAATCTTAGAAGGGTCAACAGAAACTCCTTCTTTAGAGATAATGTGCCCAAGAAAAGCAACACTCTCTAGCCAAAACTCACATTTTGAGAGTTTAGCGTACAACTTCTCATTTCGCAAAACCTCCAAAACAGTCCCCAAGTGTCTTGTGTGTTCCTCCTTGTCTTTCGAATACACCAAAATGTCATCGATAAACACGACCACAAAACTATCCAGATATGGTCTAAAGGTGTTATTCATCATCTCCATAAACTTAGCAGGTGCATTAGTTAACCCAAATGGCATAACAGTAAACTCATAATGCCCATACCTTGTCCTAAAGGCAGTTTTCGCAATGTCGACCTCATCAATTCTCAGTTGATGATAACCAGACCACAAATCCACCTTCGAAAACACTCCAGCTCCTTGGAGTTGATCGAACAGGTCTTCAATCCTATGTGGAGGATACTATTCTTGATAGTGACCTTATTCAACTCACGATAGTCAATGCAGAGACGCAGACTAGCACTCTTCTTGTGCACAAATAGAACTGGTGTGCCCCACGGTGACACACTAGGTCTAATGTACCCTTTATCCAACAACTCCTCTAATTGCTCCTTCAGTTCTTTCATCTCTAAAGGTGTCATTCTATACGGTTCCCTCAAAATCGGACCTGTTCCAGGAACTAGGTCAATCTAAAATACAGTATCCCTCACTGTTGGCATACCAGGAATCTCTTTTGGGAAAACATCCAGAAACTCATTGACCACGTCAATCTTTGAGATTTCCTTGTCTACCCCCTCTATATTCTGAATGTAACACAAAAATTTCTCACATCCTTTCTCTAGGTGCTTTTTTGCCACTAACATTGAAATAATCCCAATTCCTCCCTTAGTGACAATTCCTTTATAAGAGATTCTATTACCTCTACGTCCTTTCAACGATATCTTTTGTTCACTATAATCGATTCTCGCTTTATACTTGTTAAGCCAGTTCATACCTAAAATAACATCAAAATCTTCCAATTTAAACTCAATCAGGTCTGTAGGTAGTTCAGACCCTGTAATGTTCACTCGAACATTGGGATGAATTACTCTACGCAGTACCATCTTCCCAGTAGGAGTGGTTATACTAGTCTCTAAAGGTTCTGTAACAGTTGAGCCTTGAAATTCCCCGTGTTTCTTAACAAAGTTTTTATATATGAATGAATGTGATGCTCCAGAATCAAATAATACATAGGCAGGCAAAGAATTTACAAGAAACGTACCAGTCACCACATTGTTTGCCGCATCCACTTGTACTTGATTCATCACAAACAAACGACCTCCATTTCTGTTCTGGTTGCCATTATTGTTCTGAACATTTCCAGCCTGTCCATTCGGCCCATTCTGTCGATTACCACCCTGATTGTTCCCATTCTGACCCTGAGCTGCAGGAGCTTGAACATTGTTGTTGCCCCCAACATTGTTCACGGTCTTGCCCTTCTAATGACAATCAAAAGAACGATGCCCCAACTCTTGACAAGTGTAACACCTCACCTTATTTCCAGCACAATCAAGCCCTGGGTGATTCTTATTGCATCTCTTGCAAATGTAGGGTTTACCCTTCCAACCCCCATTACTCTTATGGCCATTTTCATTGCCATTCTTGGCACCCTCATTGTGATTATTCCCCTTGTTGTTGTTGTTGTTGCTGTTGTTTTTGTTGTTGCCATTCTGGTTGTTCCCTCCCCGAAACTTTTCCTTCTTCTCACCACCACTACCCTGATGGTCCTCAAACTTTCTCTTCTTCCCAGTCACCTCCTTTCGTTGCTTATAAACCGCAGCTTGATTCGCAGCCCGATTGTAATCCTCTTACACAGTTCGACACTTAAAACCTCCAAAAGATTTGCGAATGCTCCAGTACAACCCCATTTCTGGAATCTACGGGCCCTTTGCTCTTCTGTAGAGACTAACTCTCCAACGAAATGAGCAAGGTCGTCAAAATTTTCAGCATATTCTTGAACAATCATCCTTCCCTGGATAAGGTTCAAGAACTCGTTATATTTCTGGTCCTGGAGATATTCTGGGTAGAATTCCTCTCAAAGAGCCATTTTGAACATCTCCCATTAAAACCCGGTCGAGCTCTAATTGAGGTACCGTTGGTTGTCCACCATCGATCAGCCTTCTTTCGAAATAGATAGATAACACTATCCACCTTGAGTTCCTCTGACACCCCGTTATCGCGAAGATCTTCTCTAGGTCCCGCATCCAGTCATCAAGTAGTACAGGGTCCTCGTGCCCCTCAAAGATAGGCAGGTTATGCCCTTTTATCTTCTTGGATACGGCGGCGAAGTCGTCACCCCCAGTAACCCTAGTGTCCTCCCTTTGCATCATCTGCGTGATGAATGCATTGGACTGCGCCAAAGCTTGTTGCGACTGAGCAAGTTGCACTAATAAGGCTTGCGCCATTTGTTCCCCATTTCTGACACCTCCATTGTCGTTGTCTCCCATTGAACTGTTCGAATCTTCGATTCTTTGTCTGTTTCGTCTAGGGGGCATCTAGCGACCTACAGGATTAACAAATTCAAAAGGAAAGGGTATTATCTACCCATACCACACTCAGGTGTGATAATCACAACTAACATATACACTTGACTCATATATATGTTCAATAGCCAACTAGGGCTCTAGACTCTTATTGCGTTCAAGCATGGCCTTATCACACTCTTGTGTACAAGCAAGTTCAAGTTTCAATTGACTTTGTTCTTTCTTATAAATAAACAAATAACAATCAAAATGAAACATCCATGCCTTTCATAGGCGCTTTCACATTACTCATGCTCCAAATAGCAAGTAAATAACACATTCCTTGAAAAGTCAATCTCATAAATCAAATAATCATAGTATTTTTTCCAAAAATGAGGACTTGTCATACCAAGCCTCAATAGCATGAAGTAAAGTAAAAATAATAACATTCTAAAATAATGTCAAAAATAATTGGCTCACATGCCCAAATAAAGTATCAAATAGTTTACTTCATCAAAACTAAATAAAACTAAGAACTACGCTTCGCGATCTTGCGTTTCTTAGCGCCTTTCTATTGGAGCGCCTCTTGGTAGATTTCATCGAGACTCTGATCCATCTCGTTGAACAAATCCTTTTCGAGCTCCTTGCCCTCATCGACCACTTCCTCCTTATCCTCCTTCGCGGGACTTGGTGGAAATTTGAACTTACGCGAGCTCCTTCATCTCGTTGATCTTGTCAATGATGCCAGGGTGCTTCGCGAAATAGTCCTTCGGCCAAAGCATAGCACGACTAAAGATAGATTCGAAGCTCTCCTTGAACGGCTTTCCCGCGTCTTAGGATTGCTCCCACTCGTCATGGATCTTGTCTCTGAAAGCCTCCCAAATTTGGTTATATCCAAAGGCCTTGTACATAACATACGCCTTCATGCGTTGTGACCTCAAGTTAGACTTATTCCCTGGTAGTCGTTATATTCCTTGAAGGTCGCACGCGCCTCGGACGCGAAGTCGTGCAGACTGTTGTCCCCCTTCCATTGCAGAGTTCGCGGATCCCTGGGCGAACGACTCATATGCAAACGGAAACAACTCGTTAGTACTTCACTCGAGTACTTCAAATAATACCAAAACAAGTAAGAATAGCCAATCAACTCATTTCGGCTTATAAGGCTTTTATTCACATAACTTAAGTCTATTTAAATTTTAACCTAAGAATATGTCTTAATGACATACCTTACAATCAAAGCGTCTATTAGGGACTATAACACACGCTCTGATACCAACTTGTAACACCCCAAATTTTCGTCTAATTTAAAACCATTTAAAATCACGAGTTGCAGCTGAAAAACACTGGAAATTCGAAGCGTTGCCGCCATATTTAATGTTCAAATCAAATACAAGGCTAGAAAGAAAACAAATGCTATTGTCCCCAAACATACGTAATAGATTATTAAATAATAACTTTCTTCTCTAACTAACTTAAACAAATGATCCAAATGAAATAAAAGTATTAAACTTATTAATTCTCATGCAAGAGAATTAATCTCATTACAATATAAAAATTCCAATAAATAGAAGTTCCAAACTAAACAATAAAATAAATGTTTTTAGAAGATATACTATCTTCTTGGCACGCCTTCACTAGCTCTACTCCTCGAGCAACAATTCTGTCAATCTACTGCCCCATATAGACAAATTCCATATAGGTTCATCATAGGCTCACCATTGAAGAGAAATGGACAACAAATACAAGTAAAAGGAAAAACAACTAATCAACTATGCTGAGTAATTCATAACCACATGATCCATCTCAATCTCCAAAATTAAGTCCACATGCTTAATCAAATACAATAGTCATGCATTAAGAAATAAAGACAACATGCTTTAAAAGTAAAGACACAACACTCGCCAAATAATAAATCTCATTATTTATTATTATCTATTAGTCAAGTTCATTAAAGAGAAGAGAATCGCATGAATTGTCAAACCAACCGCAGTCGATTCAATAGGATCTTAGTCCCGTGCACAGTGGCAAAAGAGGGATCAACCGTCCCAGAGTATAGATGACTCTCGAAGTACTTCTAGTGTTCCTTAGTATGCATACCCTCCTTCGACCCTAAAGTCTACAGGAAGAACTGTTCTAGAGAACCACTTGCCCAATCATCATATATGGATACAAGATTTCCAAACATTGAGGCCATAGCCAAAGGAACCACTCAACGCTACAAGTGACAAATTCCCATTCGCATCCTTCGGTGGATCCATTACCAAAGAAGTCTTAACTCTCAATTCAATTTAATATGGTGATCACATAACAAGTAATTCACATAATCTTGGCACTCAAGTAACACAATATGGTTACAAATTTCCGATGACATTTTGCATGAATGACATCTAGGCCTCAATTCAAAACCACCTATTTCAATAGTCAAAGTTCATATCAACTTATTGAAGTAACATGCTTCTAACATGAATCCACATGCTTACTAACATGATACAAAATAGCAATTCTGAGCTATATCCAATTGAACAATTATTATCATAATTTTCGTTCAATAACAATTAATAAAACATGGATCTCCTCACATGAATATTAATCAAGTAGACATTGCTACACAAGTGAATTTCCAACATTATACATGGATTCACTAACATGTAATTCTATACGAATTATCACAAGGAAATAAACATCAATTACCCCTTTTCAAATATTCACAAGTCCAAATATGAATTCACATTCCTAATTCAATGCTAGACAAATGAATACAAATCCCAAACGATATGAATTATGACAAAGAGATTACATAATTCATAGAGACATGAATTACCTTAGCAATAGGGAATCACACAGATAACATAAGCTCCTTACGTTTACGCGCGGTCAACGGGTCCTAACAAATCCACAATGTAACCAATAGTCAATACCTTGACTTCTAAACCATTTTATTAATCTTTAAAGATGATTTAGTACCCTTAATTTAATTAATTAAGTTGGTGGAAATTTCAGTTACTCATGCATGCTCAAAGTTTCCAAAAACGAATTTACATAAACAAATTTAGGAAACTTTCCAAAACCCTAAACAAGTCAACTAGTCAAAGTAAGTCAACACCAAAATCACATAACCATCACCACCACAGGCGGGCCCGCCACCAGCAGACCCGCTGGTGGTTGTCCCGCCGGCGGGCTACACGGCCAGCGACCCTTGCAGCCCGCGGCAGCCCGCAGCAGGCGCGGTCGTGCCTTTGTGTACGACCATGTCTTCTCTTTTTGTTTTTTCTTTTTTTTTTTTTTTAAATTCAATTACCAAAACCCTAATCTAATTAAATCTACCATTATTTCCAGATTTAATTGAATTACAAAGATCCAACCTTTTCATTCAAACTTGATTCAATTCAATAAAAACCACAAACCAACCCCAATCATGATTCTATCATGCAAAATTAATAGTTACTAGCAAACCCTAGGCACTAAATTAGGGTTTACTCATACAAAAACTAGGGTTCATAAAATCATACTTGAATTGAATTTAAAAGCTTTTAATAATCAAAGGAAACCAATTTAGAACATTTACTTGAAAATTCAAGGGATTAAAACTGATCATTCTTTTGCTCTTGGGTTTTCGGCGTGGGAGGTGAAGAGAGAGAAAACGTGTTTTTTTTTGTGTGGTAAAGAATCAGTTAAGTTTGGAAGCTGAGTGTATTTAGGAACCCAACTACACTCCTTCCTTAACTAAACTTATTCTTTCCCAAAAACTCTCCTAACTTCCCTCCACTTACCAAATATTTCGGAAACAAAATTTTGAAAAATAAAAATTGAATTGATGCCCATATTTTCGGCTCTTGGCCGAAAATAATGGCCCTAATTGGGTCCTAATTATTTTTGGCCAATCCGAATTAATTAAGCCCACTTTCTTCCTTTTATTTTGGCCCAATTAATTTAATTAGGTCCAAAACTAAAATCCAATATTAATTAGGCACTCAAAAATATTTATGAGCCCAATTAATTATTTTAAATACGAAATTATATGTTCTTTTTATGTAATTATTATTCTAAAATGAATAAAAATTACGGGGTATTACAAACATTCAACTTGTAACTACACCTACAACTAATTTATTAGTTTTTCGTAACAACTATCAGTTATTTTCTACGAATTTCATTACCTTTTTCACACCGATGGTTGAGTGTTAGTGACTCATCTAACCTTAACCAAAGTCGACGGTTCAAATCTCGCCTTGAGCATGGAGCAGATTTAAATTCCTTGGTCAGATGTTTTATCCTTTAAGGTACCTACAAACCAGCGAAAAAATAATTATTATAGTCGACAATGAATACTTTTGATTATGAACAAATAATAAAAAAAAAAACTATGTCTACTAATATTGCCAAACATAACATAAATTCTCTCAACCAAAAAGCTGTAGAGTCACCTTCTTCTTTTATTATTATTATTATTATTATTATTATTATTATTATTATTATTATTATTATTATTATTATTATTATTATTATTATTATTATTATTATTATTATTATTATTATTATTATTTTATTTTATTTTATTTTTCGAGGACAAGCTTTTAGATCACTTTTGTTTTTTTTTTTTTCTCGTCAAAAAGAGGCTGCAAGTGAATGACGATGATGGTGCAAGTGAATAGCGACCGAAACTCCCTCCGTTACGTCGTGTTCGAACTCTCTTGTTCAATAGCAATTATATCAGAATAGGTAAATAACCAGCACAAACACTGACCCCGTCAATGTAGCACCAACAAGGGACTAGTATAGTTTCTAGAAGTCCGTAGACTCAAGGCAGGGCCGTTGCTGAGGTATTGGGGACGCTATGCTAAATTAGGAAATTAGGCCTCAAAATTTCTTTTAAATAATGGACATTTTATAAATATTTTTCTAAAAAAAAGAAAGATATATTCTATTGCTACAGGTAAATTAGAGAGCTCTGTCCATCAAGCTTTCAATCACTGACTCAAAGACCAAGTTATGTTACTTAGCCACAACATTTTGTATATACAAAAACTTGTGTGGATTTAGTCTATGGTGGACCAATATTTGGAGTCACCTCTTACTTCAACTGAAGTCACCCCCTCTAAAAGTGAAGTCACCCCCCTACTTCACTTAGAGCCACCCCTCAAATTTATACTTTACCTGGGATGAGCAAAAAAAAAAAAAAAAAAAAAAAATAATTTTTACCTTTATTTTCAAATTTGCACCCCTATTCTTAATTTTCTGGATTCGCCACTTTCCGAAACCACTCCTATTTCACCTAGAACCACCCTCAAAATTGTTTGATCCACGTGGATTAAATCAACACAAGACATGCTGTATATAGGGCTGCACATAGGTCCGAAACCTAACCGAACCGGACCGAACCTGAATTGGATCGAACCTGAATCTAGTCAATTGGTGGACCGAGGACCTAACCTAATTACAATAGGTCTTGGACCTAACCGAACCTAGAAAACCTGGACCGAACCGGAATGGACCTGAATTATTTTGAGCTCCAATACGATTTTTAATATTACTCATAAAAAAATTGTCCAAATAATATTCAATTCCAAGCAAATAAACAACACAAAAAGAAACACAATAAAAGTCCAAACAAGCCTTAATATGTTTAAACAACGCAATAATGAATTAAAAAACAATAAAAAATACAAAGGTTTTCGGCTCACAAAACCCACAAAACTACTTTTTCTATATTTTTTTTCATAATTCCGAAAGTTTTCGGTACATCAAACCCCACAAAGCCACTTTTTTTATATATATTTTTAATAATTTAAAGATTTTCGGTCCAACCAGGTCCAATCAGGTTCAAACCGGAAAAAAGACCGAATCGGATCTATACCGAAATTTTATAAAAGCTGGACCGTGAATCTAACCGAATACATTAGATTCGGTCTAGGTCCAACTCAGTTAGATTAGATTCGATCTAAATATCAAGTCTGGACCTATTCTTGTGCAGCCCTATCTGTATATATAACAAAGTTTTCTTCTGTTTTGGCCTTTTGGGTCCCCAATCACGTTGTTGGGCTCTGTACGGTTGCAGCAAGTGGTGGATTTAGGTAGTTATTTATGTTCGAATAACGCAACGCTATAAACTACTCCGTATTTTATATTACTGCCGACGGAACAGCCAGCGGTCAACACGGAATTGAGTTGAATTTAAGGAAATGGGGCTAACGAGTCTGGGGTTTAATTACTCATCGGATCAGATACCAGCGAGCGGCCAATCTGATCGGTTCAGGAACACTGATGCTGCTTTGCGGGATCTTGACTACAGCTATTCAGGTGCATAGCTTAACTTTCCCAAATTTCATTTCTGCTGCTCTATCCCTTTTCAGTTCTCAGCACGAACTGTGCACGAGCTATCAATGTCCAGTTCATTTTACTCAAATTTTTCCCCTCTTTGTACAATATGATGTGAGTTGACACAGTTTTTTGGTTTTGTGTTTGTTCTGGTTCTTGTTTTAGTTTTTGCCTTTTCATTTTTTTGATAGAGACAACATAGTGTTGTGGGTTGTGAATACTTGTGATAGTTATGATTAGTAGGTCTGAACAACGGGTCGGGTCTGGTCTGGTCTGGTCATTTATTAAATTGGCCGGGTCAGACATGTTTGTGAGTCGGTTAGGCTAGTTATGGGTCCAGGCAGCCCATTTTTGCCTGTTTAAAATTTAAAAAGTGCTTTTTAAATACTAAATTTTTGTGGGTTAGCCCAGTCCTGACCCTTAATGACTTGTCTAACACTCTAACTTTTAAATAGGCCGGTCCATTTTAATCTCGCCTATTTACATTTGTAAAGATCCACTGGGCACTGGGTCGGGCCTGGTCACCTACAGGGTCCCCCAGTTGTAAACGTGCCATGATCCACTGGGCAGTGGGTCGGGCCTGGTCACCTACAGGGTCCCACCAGTTGTCCATGTGTAATGATTGGGCACTGGGTCGGGCCTGGTCACCTACAGGGTCCCCCAGTTGTAAACGTGCCATGATCCACTGGGCAGTGGGTCGGGCTGGTCACCTACAGGGTCCCACCAGTTGTCCAGGTGTAATGATTTTAACAAGGTAAAAGCTTGTGTGAACTTAGTCCATGGTGGACCAGTACTTTCTGGAGCCACCCCATACTTCACCTGGAGTCTCCCCTCTAATAGTGGGACGACCCCTTTTCACCTGGAGCCACCCCTCTAATAGTGGAGCCACCCCATAATTCACCTGGAGCCACTCCTCAAATTTAAATAATGGAGTCACTACCTATTTCAACTGAAGCCACCCCTCTAATAGTGGAGCCACCCCATACTTCACTTGGAGCCACCTCTCTAATAGTGCGGCCACCCCTCAAATTTACTTGGTCCACGATGGACTAAGTCCACATAAGACATGGTGAAATACCGGGGTACGTAGTTGTGGTATTGAAACCGATGGTGACGGAATCAAAATCAGGATGACTGATTTAATTGTGGTTTCTAAAAATAGGATTCGATACCAACCAATTTCAATTTCCATTCTCGAGTTTTTGGAGTCGGAAACAAGGTGTAGAGTGAGCTTTTTTTTTCCTTTTTCTTTCTACAAATCATTATTCTACTAATCCCACGCACTTGATGCATTTGATTTTCATTTTTTTCCTTTCCTAACCCTTGTTTCATAAATTCACTCCAACTACATCACTCTCCATTGTTAACACCTCACACACCCAATTACACTCAACAAAACTCGAAATACACAATCCAAATCCGGATTCATGCGAGGCCTCAAATGACCCACTAATCGCGACTTGTGGATCACCACTTTAACAAATCCATTATTCCAAACCGAGGATTTTAATACTTCAATTAAAAGGCCACCTAAACACAAAACCTACCAATAAGAAAATATGCACAAAACTCTAAAACAAAAATCTTTTCTTTGTACAATTGTTTCCAAAATTATAAGAGTAAATTTCAAAGAAAAGAAGAAAAATAAGGAAAAAAATTTGGGTTGCCTCCCACGAAGTGATCGTTTTGGTCACGAGGTCGACCCATTCGTTCTCATCTCGGATGAATCATAACGCTGCTGTAGTTTTCCCACCACCTTGGCCTTTCTTGCCTCCACAATATTTAGACTTCCTTCATTGTGACGTAATAATGGCCTTAGGTTGCGATACCAAGAAAATTGTCTTAGCCTTGTTAATGAATTTCTTGCAAGCCCTCTTCTCCTTGACATTTGTTTTTTAGCAGCTTGTGTGTTTCATCCTTGGGTACGTCTAGATCATGGTCCCCTAAGGAGATATCCTTCTCTTCAAAGATTGAGAGACCACCATTTTCAAGCGATGCTTCAAGAAAATCCTCGGTGTTATCTTGAAATGAAGGTTTAAATGACTCAACCCTACAACAAGTTCCTTTCATCGATGAACCTAGTTATGGTATTGTTCAAATCGAACTCAATCTTGTCCTCACCCACATTGAGAGAGAGCTTGCCATTTTTGACATCAATAATTGCACCCGCCGTGGCTAGGAAGGGTCTCCCCAAAATTATAGGAATTTGGGAGTCCTCTTCCATTTCCATCACAACAAAGTCACTAGTGTCAACCGTCTCAACCTTTAGAGGCACGTCATCCAAAATACCTAAGGGATAATTAACCGATCGATCCGCCAATTGCAAAGACATAGTGACGGGTTTCAAATCACCTAATTTGAGTTTTTTTTGCAAATCAACAAGGGCATAATGGTTACACTAGCACCAAGATCACATAGAGCCTTATTCATTGATACATCCCAAATAAAACAAGGAATATAAAAGTTGCCCGGATCCTTGAGTTTCGGAAAGGGTGTGTTTTGAATAATTGCACTACACTCCGTCGTGAGAGATACCATGGAATTATTTTTAAACTTACGCTTGTTGGAGAGAATCTCTTTCATGAATTTGGCATATGAAGGCATTTCGAAACCACCTCGAAGAAAGGAATGTTGGTGTAAAGTTTTTTGAGGATTTCTAGAAACTTTCCATACTTTGTCTCGAGTCTTGCGTTGGCGAGCCTTTGAGGAATGGGAACCCGAGGCTTAGAAGGTTAGGAGATGGTTGCCTAGGTTACTTTTTCTTTGCTTTCTTTACTTTTTCATCAACTTGTGTCTCAACCAGCATTGGAACCTCAACCTCTATCCCACTTTCAATCGCTCCTTTCTTATCATTGCCATTTACAACCATTTTAGGACCTTCATAATGCGCCCGCTTCTCAACATGATAGCATTTACATGCCCCTTGGATTTGTCTCGGGTTGACTCGGTGCTGTAATTGATGAAGCTTGATTGAAGCTCAATTGGTCGGATTTTAGAGTTAATTGGCGAAGATACTCGTTTTCGACTAGTTTTGTTTTCTTGGAGCACTTAGGAAGTTTTCCATAAGGCTCTCAAAGTTTGGCTTCGAATTAGGGTTGGTATTAATGGAAGGTCTAACGTTGAAACTGGGTGTGGTGATGTTGTGAAGATTGAAATTGAGATTGGTATTGTTGGTTGTTTTCAGGTTATTAGTTGGGTTGGAATTTTGTGGTGGAAAATTAGAAGGGGGAATTTCAGATGCATTGGAGTTGCGGTATGAGAAGTTAGGGTGATTCCTCTACCCTGAATTGTAGGTGTTGGAATAAGGGTCATTTTTGGGACAAGGGGCAAAATTACTAAGAGTAAGGTGCTGACACTCTTTGGTAATGTGTCCTTGAACCCCACATACTTCACACCAAGGGTCATCAAAATGAGAATCATTCCCCATAGTCACTTGTGAAACATTGCCCTTTGAACTTTGAGCTTGATCAAATTTAAGTGCCAATGCATCTAGCTTGCTTGCTAGAAGAGAGGTTGCATCAACATCCATTATTCATTCTTATCGATTATGTATCTAAAATCTATCAAAGCATACAAAACACCCAAAAGGCGTAAAGATCGGAATAAGAGTTGCAAAACTAAGCAATAAGGACATGAATAAATCGTGAAAGAGAGTAAAATGAAGCATGAATCAATCACAAATAATTGTAAAAAACGCATATTATCACTCATGTTGAGTTCATAGGAGGCCGACCTATGAGTGCACACGTTCATGGATCATTGTCCCCCCGATTCGGTCATCGAAGCCTCATTCAGTACTGTCCAGTTCACTGAACAGGCAACCTTCTTGGGACATCCTTCCCTTTTGTGTGAACACTTGGAAGTATCCCTTTCAATCCCCAAGTTCCCATGGGGTCGCCCATCCCGCGGAACCGATGTCCTGGAACCTAAGAGCACCGCTAGTGCAACACGGGCCCTCGTTGATTGGACTTCCCGAAAGTCCTCAAGGAGGATCTTGTCGCATTAATAAGGTTCAGGGACATAACGCTTCGCAACCGGCTCGAAATGGCAACCCCTCCTCTCGGCGCATGGTGCACATTATCAAGCCCGCTGGCTACTCAATAATGTCCCTGAGTTATCCTATCCGGATGAGACTCGAAGTTGTCCTTAGAAATGCCATCGAGTCAGTCCCCTTTTCGGTAAGTTCACTTAAGTGTCAAGATGTTTGCCAATCATCCATGCACCCAGGTAGGGCTATTCAGCGACCGACTCGAGCCAAATCTTTAGACTGAACCAACCGAACGAGACCGGTCAATCCACATTTTTGGTCCGGTCTGAACAAGTTGGGCGGATGGCTTCAAAATATATGGACCGGTCCACTAGCTTTTTTTAAAAAAATCGATATGATCTCATACCAAAAGCAAGTGGTTCGATCCGATCTGGACCGGTGAACAGCCCTACACCTAGGGAAGGTGGAGAGCTCAATAACTACTACCCCCTAAACAGTCTTATATGGTTCCGCACAGCTAACAGGAGTGAACATCAAAACTGCTTAACTTTTATAGTCGACCTCCGATGAGACTCTAACCTTGTTTCCCATTATCCGACTCTATTGTGGACCTTTTCATCTCCAAAGGAAATCCTTCGGTTATCCTTGTCCGGAGAATTTCACACTTTGTCTGGGCATTTTGGATTCCGTCACTCATAACCGAAACGGCGCCTGTCCGCGACACTCTTGACTGAGTAACCGAGCGCCTGTGACCCTTTTACCGAGTTGTCGAGGTGAGGACCACGACACGTCGCGGTTCTCACCATCTTTCCAGATCAGAAATATTAGTAATTTTCTCCTCACAAAAGTGGCTATTGCATACACCCGAGGTTTGCCAGTGCACACTTTAAGAGTAGTGGTTGCAGATTTCTCGTATAAAAAAAAACTGGCCGTTGGAGCCATACTTTGATGTTGTTTTTATTATTTATTTTTAACAATGATATTGCCCGTAACATTAAGGAGACTTTGAACCACTTGTTAGCTTGTTGGAGAGATAAAGATAGATAGAACTAGAGAATGTTTTTGTTGTGTATTTCCATAGCTACCAACATAGATATTTATACATGAAGCTTTTTAGGAGTCATAACATTTACCACACATTAAACTGTCATAACCAAAATGCAGCATAACTCTTCACCTAGGCTACATGTAAAAGATTTAACTTTTATGATGTTTTTTTTGAGTGAACTTTTATGTTGTGAAGATATTGAGATATTGAAGGCATGCATTAATCTTAGTTAATTGTCGGTTTCAAAATATTTTACATTTCTTGAGAAAAAGAAAAACAATTCGTCGAGTTATAGGTTATCCTTTGTTGTTACGTTCTTTTATTATTAAATGTCATATTTAGAATTTATTTAATGGAATTAACAATGGAAACAATCTTGCACATTTACTGAAACATAATGTAAATGCAACTCATTCAGAAGTACTTTTCAGACAAATATGATGATATAAAAATTATTATTTTTAGAGATGTGTAAAATAGTTATATTCGAGTTTGAATATTAGACAAAGATAAAGTTATAACTCTAGCTATTTAGTACAAGTCAAACTCTCTTTTTTTTTGTTATTCGTAGCTTTATTTTTTCCGAAAAATTATACATGCTTACCTGGTTAGCGTTTTTCACCGGTCCAGACCCGGACCGGACCACACGTGGCCGGTCTGAGACCGCACCGGAATGCGACCGGTCTTGGTCCGGACCGGACCAGTTTTTTCAAAAAGTACATGAACGATTTTTAGCGTTTAGCATCAATTTGACATCCGGTCCAGACCGGACCGGACCGAAACCCGGTCTGACCGGTCTAAAAAACAGAACGGGTCTCGACCGGATCGGTCCGGTCCAAACATGGACAGCCCTATACCTGGTAACATGGCAATCCTGTGTGACGCGTTCTATGCTCGCCAAAAATCCCTCCTCTATATATGTTATCAGGAAGAAGAAAAGAAGAGGGAGATTGATGGGAGCTGCATCTTAATTTTCTGTGTTTCACTTAACCTATGCCGTTTAAAATTGATCCAACAGTGTTTAGTGAGCCCTGTCATCTCTCACCGTAAGTGGCCCCTCTCAATGGATACATTCCCTATATATATATATACAAGTTTGAAAAGAATTATTGCATTGAATAAGATTATGTCATTAATTACAACTTAAAACAAAGTTTAGAGGGGGCGGCAGCCTAAATTCCAAGTTCGCGAAAAATCATGTATTCATGTCTTAACAAAAAACCAATAGTAGCTCGAGAATTGTTCAGTTGAAAGTGAGAGGGCCGTTATTTGTTAACCAGTTGTCCTTCTGTCCCCTTGTACCAGCAGTAAAGAGAAAGAGACAGAGTGGTGGATTGTAGCCTGCCAGCCCATAATGGATGAAGAGAATGTTGATTCTGCGTTGGGAGGAGGTCCTCGCGGCTTTGATGGTTTATTAGCCGGCTTGAAGTGGTGTACCATAGACGAGACATTAGACTGTGGAGACTCTGATTTGAATGAAAAATTTAAGACCTTCATGGCAAATGGAGCGCTACTGCGGATTTTTCTTCGCATAGCACGAAAATGGTATACCGTGCATGAGGGTATCAGTCTTGTCTTTAAGCAGTTTGAGAGCCTGTTTCCTGAGCTGGTGAAATGCGTGCAAGCTATGGACAGAGAACTAGTTAGCAACTGGAATGAAGATCATGAATGGTATAAAAATGAGTGGAGAGAAAAGAGTCTTGAGTTACATGGTGGGATAGTACACATTGATGGGCTTGTCGAGCAAGAGGCAGAGCGAGTTTTCCAAGTTCCCAAGTCGCATCTAGCCAACGCACTCAAGCCTCATCAAATTCTGCAACTTTTCCTGTATTTTCTCCAAGCAAATTTTGAAGAGCTACTCAAGTCCAGGATTGAGGTCACAAATATAGCACAATTGTCGTTACAAGGAGGATTTGATTCACTGTACCTCAAGTTTAAGACTGACATGATAGCTTCGAACATGAACCAAATAGCAAGCCTTGCAGAAGATGTAAGCTTCCTGATAACATTTCTTGGTGATACACCACTTCAGTATCCCAAGTCTCAGAATGTGAGGATAATAGATGTTTTGGATGATATTGAGGATATGGCAAACAAGGCAGGACATTTTTGTTTCATGTTCTTTACAGATAAAATGAGTGGCATGGATGTGAGTCTTGTTCTTTCTGATATATTGCAAAGGAATGAGCTTATTAAGGCAAAGGTCAAGGCATATGTGGAAGAATTTCAACCAGCGATATGTGTGAGTAGGAGAACAAATAAATTACTGGTACCATTTGATAATGCACACCTACTACAACATCTCAACAAGCTCTTACAACACAATCCTGATTTGATCCTTTTGGTGAAAAGTAAGATTGCAATTCTTATCAAGGAACTGGAATCCCTGTCAGATTTCCTCATGGAACAACAAGCTGAGAACGAAGGTTTCAAGAACCTCGTGGCACATTATGCAGATGTCAGAGACAAGGCTGAATATTTGACGGACTCTCTTGCGGTTCAAGGTTGTCCTGATTGGTATTTCGACCTCAGGTTCTCTCAAGTCATTGAAGAGATTCAGCTTATTAAGACAGAAAAGACACAAATTGAAGAGGAGAACAATTGTGGGAGTGGAGTCCAAGAAGAAGCTGCAGAGCGGTCTGGAGGATATTCCTCTGAGGCTGTCAAACCTGGGAATACCAAAGTTATGGTGGATTTTGTTCATAAAGAAAAAATAATGGAGGAAGTATTAAGAGGAGAATCTGGGCTTAAACTGATTTCCATTGTTGGGATGCCTGGACTTGGTAAAACAACTCTTGCCCAGGAAATATATGATGATCCTTCTATTGTCTCTACTTTTCCTGTGCGAGTATGGTGTGCCGTTTCTCGAGTATATCAAAAGAGAGGCTTGGTAATGGATATATTACGTTCATTGGTTGAAATTACCGATGATATGTTAAAAGAGGAGGCAGAGGATTTACAGAAAAGGTTGTACAAACTTTTAAAAGAAAAAGAGAAGTACCTTATTATCATGGATGATGTTTGGGATAATAAGCCCTGGGATGACTTTAGTAACTGTTTTCGGAATTGCAATGCTCGAAGTAGAATTATCTTTACGAGTAGGAAAGAAAATCTGGATTTGACACACAAAGCTCATGCGAAATTTGCACTTCCTCTCCTTGAAGATAAAGTATGTCGGTTTCTGTTGGAAAAGAACGTGTTTCAAAATGGGGAATGCCCTCCGGAATTGGCAGAATATGCGAAAGAAATTGCTAGAAAATGTCAGGGTCTACCCCTTCTTGTCCATCTGGTAGCTGGACTTCTTAGAGAGGACAGGGAGCTGGGCTCATGGGAACACGTTTCAAGAAGTTTAGGTTCAGGCAAAGTGGGAGATTCAAATGTGACTGGCAGTATACAAGAACAGACTGAGATATTACTAGAGCAGAGTTATATGAACTTACCAGTTATTCGTAGACCATGTTTACTATACTGCGGTGGTTTTCCTAAAGAGAAACCAATTCCAGCAAGGAAGCTGATACAATTGTGGGTTGCTGAAGGATTTATAATGAAAAGGGGGCAAAACTCATTGGAGAATATAGCAGAAAAATGGTTGGCAAACCTTATCAATACAAATCTGCTACTGGTTGTTGGTCGAAGATCCAATGGGACTGTCAAGACTTGTCGCATTCATGCTTTGGTGCATGACTTTTGTCTCAAGAAAGCAGAGGAAGTGAAGTTCTTGAAGGGGATAGATAGGTATGTCATCTTCCTCCTTCTCCTCTACCTCCGTTTTCATGTTTCTTACCTTTGCTGTGTACTAAACTGTCATCCACATCGCTTCATATTACACTTTACTAGTTTTCCAGATTGGATAAAATTGCACTTAGTACAGTCTGTCATTATTTAACATTCACTGTCAGCTTGAATATTATGAAAGCCGCACAGTTAGTAGGCTGAAGAAAATCCTTGTAGGTCTGCCATTTTAGGCCCCAGTAATATTTCCATAGTTCCCCAGACCCCGCCCTAGGCGGGATACTTACTGGTTTGTTGTTTGTTGTTTGTTGTTGTTTTTGTTGTTTCCATAGCATCACAAGTCCCACACATGCTTTTGGAAACCCGACACAAAGCTGTAATAACCACAACCCAATTCTTGTTCTCTCCTAATTAACCTTTCCTATCAACATTCATTTTGATGGCACATTAACCTCATGCATAGGGCCACCATTTCGATTTTCGCCGTCGCCTATGTACTAATTCCTTCCTCCTATATAAAGATCTTTGTATAAAATATATCAAGTTAATACGAGTAATATGAAAAATCTACGAAAATATCTACTAAAGAAGCTAATTAATCATATAGGCATCTATAGAGATATGGCCCATGTGTATAGAGATATCATTGTACACTAGTACTAGCATCCTTTGTTGCATGAACACTATAAGCACTAGCTTTAGATCTGTTAAATAAACATTTGTAATCGGTGTATTCATTAATCTCTAAACTTGTCTTTTGAACTAGTTTCTTTTTATCAATTTGTTGTGGTGACATTGTGCTTCTTTTATGATCATGGTCACTCATGTGCGTGGTGCTGTTGCGTCTTAATGAATTGGTGATGCTCTAATTTTGTCATAACTCTGGACTAATTAATGGCAACCTTCTTCAGTTCTTTCTCAATATATGAGCGTCATCGCCGCCTAGCCTTTACTGATCCCAATTGTCAAGACATCCACAGTTCTATCCTTATGGGCTCTCATGTCTGCTCCTTGTTCGGCTTTTTCACCAATGACCCTATCCGCCAAGGCCCATTTGACGTTTCGTTCCTAATTCGTGGGTTGAAACTTCTTAAGGTCCTGGATTTGGAGAGCGTAAGTATTTCTGAATTTCCAGACGAGATTGGAAATCTAGTTCTTTTGAAATACCTGGCCTTCGGAGGTGATTTTTCGCCATTCCCGATAGCAGTAGGTAAACTCTGGAATCTAGAAACGTTTATTTTCAATGGCCAGGTAGTGCGTGTGTCTGGTGAAGATAGCAATTTAACACGCCTACTAGATGCAGTTCAAGGTATGTCTAACGTGAGGCATCTGCAACTCGCATCAGAAAAGAGTGCTACACGTCTATACAAGGATGAGGATAAAACATATGAGTTCCAGACAGTGCAAACGCTGTCTGGGGTACATGTATATGGTCCTGAATCTGAGGGGGCACTGAGAAGTTTCCCAAATGTTGTCAAACTGAAATGCACTTTTGGTGTGGTCATGATTTCTTCTTCTAAATCTCGCTACCCAGCACTGGATTTTTTCGATAAACTTGAGACATTGCATGTTTCTTACAAAAGTGCACGCTGGAATGAAGTTAGACCAGAAGTTGCTTCCTTGAGATTACCGATCTCTCTTAGACAACTTACACTGACAACACTTGAACTTCCGTGGAAAGAAATGTCGGCAATTGGAAGATTGCTTATTAACCTTGAGGTTCTCAAGTTACTAAACAAATCCTTTGTGGGAGAAGAATGGGATATGGGGAACGATGGTGATGAGGCGGTGGAGTTTCCTGAACTCAAATTCCTGAAATTTGAAGGCCTTGATATCAGAAGTTGGAAGGTCAGCTACGGGGATCAGTTCCCCAAGCTCGAAAAGCTAGTGCTGCGCGAATGTTCTCGTCTTGAGGAACTCCCTACAGATAGTTTAGCTGAAATGTATTGTCTCCAGGGGATTCACATGCAAGGATGCACAAGATCAGCAATTGAGTCTGCCAAACAATTCAAGCAAGAACAGGAGGACTACAATGAAAACTTCAAGCTAGTCATCCACGCTTAACAATAATAATGAAGACTGTCCCTTCGGGGACATCTGATAAAATTGGAACGATATAGAGATAATATCGAAGACCAGAATGTAAATTTCTTTCAAGTTTCTTTTCTTTCCGCTTCGTGGGATGTACTGATCGGATTGTTTCCCCGCCTTTTGATTTTAGTTCATGCCTCAACTATTTTACATAATTTATGTTGTATGTTGGGGAGTTTAAGGAGTAAAATGCTCCCACTAAATTGTTTTTAGATTTATAATACTCGAACTTTCGACCTTACTTAAAGGGATAAGGAGTGTCAAACCACTCTTACCAACCATTGGTTGTATGTTGGAGAGTTTGACAATATTACCTTTATTCCACGTTCAAAGAGTGAAAGTATTGTCAATGGTTTATCATTATTATTATTAAGACCCTTCTTACTGGTATTACAAAATCATAAAAAGGGCTCACTAGTGGATAGTAAGAAAATTTCTGTATTTTTTCTTCTAAATTTTTAACCTTTTCTCAGAGTCTTTTTATCTACTTTTAAAAACTTTTTACTTCTTTTTTATATTTTTGAGTTTTTGACCTCTATAAATTATTATTTTTTATTTATTATTAAATCTTATTAATTAAATTTTACAAGAGAAAAATTTTTCTGAAAAAATGATAGGAAAGAAAAATAGTTTTATGTTGTAATAAAACGATGGAGAATGTGAGCTAAAATGCTTTTTTCACTGAGAATGATGTTCAGCTGAAAGTATTTTCCCTCCCACACAAACAGAAACAGGACCATAGTTGAAAATGTTTTTCCATGTAAAACCATTTTTCTTCTTCTTTTAATTAAACCAAATAACAGAAAATGGGAAAACTGTTTTCCGAAGCTTGCAAGACTGTTTTCCGAAGCTTGCAAGAGCATCTTGAAGACGTTGAGAGATTGCATGGTTTATCAGCAGTCAGTGGATCATTAGCTGGTTCCAGCACCTGTACCTGTATGTAAGGTAAGTCCTTCCTATATACATTTTTGATGCAGATAATCAAATGGGACGTCAATTTCTTCGGAAACTTATTTGCTTGTATAATTATTGCTCAATGACTTTTAATACAGTTGCCAATTGCCATGTCAGTTCAGACTGTACTTCTCAGCTGTACCGATTTCTTCTCTCTGTGATCACTATGATCAGTATATACTTGATTCCTTCCCTTGTGACGATATTTATTTTGTGTATAAGTTTTGTAATATCTGTAATTCCTATTATTTGAAGTTAAAAATAGTGTTGAATTCGGCAAATGCAGAAGTTGAAGGAACATTTTGTGTCACCTAGTTGAATGTTTCTATTATGAACATGGCAAAAGTAACCTAGTATTGTGGTGAAAATGTGAAAGCACTCAAATCTTGTATATCGTTTACTCTAAAAGTAACCTTGAACTAAAGAGAACTCTACATAGTTAACTAATGGAGTACTTTAGCAAAAAAAACTAATGGAGTACTTTAGCAAAAAAAACTAATGAAGTACTTTCGCAAGATAAACTAATGGAGTACATTCATAATAATAAAATTGATATATCGCATATTCGTATGTGATGTAACTGATCATTCTTTATAATTATTAACAACATAGTGATTTACAGAAAAGTGAGACACTTATTGAATTAAATCCACAAGTCACTGTTTTCAATGTGATCCCCTCTACAAGTCTACAGCATCTCGTCTTGCTTATGATCCATTTTAGCAGCTTTTGGCAGTCGGAACCGTGTGAGCTAAATTCCTTGTGATTTTGCTGATTAATGTTAGTAGGGGTATTACTAGCTTTATGCATTTCATTGAAGATTGAATGAGGTTAACTGTTGACACGCCTCCTAGCACCACTTGGGCAAAATCCTTTAGAACTTTTCACCAGGCTAAAAGAAAGAGGTCTTATCAAGTCAATGGATCCCCCAGACATTCCCATGCAGTATGATGAAAATTCTCACAAAAATTACTGTTCTTATCACCGACAAGTCATTCATCCCCTGCATTTGTGTGTGAGCTTATCAATGCAGATCTGCTTTAGACATTTCTGTCTCATTGAAGGAGGAAGGTTCAATATCCATGGAGTTATTTCTTATTTATTGCTTCCAATCATTGTCAATCGCATACCAAGAACTACGTCATGGTCTGATCCCCAATAGGACTTAAAAGTGCACTTTTGATGATCCAAAATAGATACACATGTAAGCACAAGCACTTGGGGTACGTGGGCAACTCATTTGAGTTCGACCATAGGAAGTAAATCTTTTCATTAAGCATTTTGTAACAGAACTACGTATGGCCTGATCACCGTAGGATTTGGTAACATCTAGGCACACTTAAACGCACATGCACCGGGGTACGTAGGCAGCTCTTTTCGAGCTCGGCTAAAAAAAAATATATGAAGAAAAAAATGATCAGTTATTATCCTGAACTACGTGGACCTGATTCTCCAGTGCACATTTTCAAAATATCCAATATTTTCGAAAAACATTTGCTTGCACATTGGAGATACATAAGCAGCCTTCGGGTGCGCTCCAACAATAAAAAAAAATCTGTGATGAAATAGAAAGAAAAAAGAAAAAAAAGAAAAATAGTAAGAAGTTGAAATCCAAAAAAAAAAAAAGAAAAAAAATGGATTTGGAGATACAAAGGGTCGAGATTGGTTTTAACTCATTTTTTATATAAAACTTGGAGAAATAATGATTTCATTTTAACTTTAATTTTCGAATGATTTTTTTTTGGGAAGTCCATTTTCTTGTTTTCAAATAATAATAAAAATTTTCAAAATAATCGACAGGAATTCCAAGCATGATTTATGTTGCCCTTAGGATTATCTTGCATTGTTGTGCGCATTTGTTTATAATCATCTTATTTTTTAAGTTTTAGCACTAACTTGCTAGGGATAAGATCATTTTTTATAACAAATCGGGATTCAGAAGGAAATTCTGGAATCCCAAATCCAGTTGTTAAGATTCGGTTCGAAATAACTTAGTCGTATAGTTATGAAGTCTAGATGACTAAGCGATTGTTGGGAGAGGTTTTCAAATGTTTTTGGGTCGTGATCATGAGCATTGTTGAATATGCAGTTTTCTCAAATGTTTTAAAAAAGTGGAATGCGATAATTTTTGTTATGAATTAACTGATATTCGAACATATACATGACAAGTGTCTTAGAGGCCTACCGTAGTGATCTATACCTTCAACCCTAAACACATTTTGCAAACCCAGCTATATGAGTTCCTTATCTTTCCAGTACTCGTCATTTCGAGGGGTATCCACATTTGCATCACCATTTCCACATTTTGGTTGGAGGAACACTTCTATTCAATCCTTAATACGATAAGCACTTTTGTGGTGAACTCCAATTCACGGCCATGACAAAGCAACGACGACTTTTTAAAATTTGAAGGATCAATATTTACAAGAACGACCATTAGAGTAGTGATAATGAATCAAGGACCTGGGCCAACAATGTGCCACCAAGATCGACAATTGATGAAGTGCATCTGGTAGGAAGTCCTGCAGCCAGTCTCCAGTTTTCGCATCAAGAGCGCCAACTACGTCCGACCTGATTCCCTTCAAAGGGATACGTAGGCAATCCTCTTGGATTCGGTCAACACAATGCTCAACTTTCACCCTAGGGGCATGGAAAAATGATGTGTATATGGAAAATCTCGAGTCCCTAATGAGTCTTCTTTGATTGATTTCATTAACATGACATGCTTGAGGTGCCTTCCAATTCAAGATCAAGATTAGACTCGAAGGACTAACTCTCATTCGGGGTGAACCGACTTTTAAGCAGTCTAGAACATCAACTCCTTTTGATTTTAAGATGTGAGATGTTGAGGAAAGATTTTTATACATTAATCCACCTAACTAGTACCTGACTTCCATGGTGACTCTCGAAAGGTCTTTTATTTATGCGTGAAAACGAAAAAGCGTGGGAAAATTTGATCCAATGCTCTCGGAGGAGGCCTCTGTAAAACCCAAGGGGGCATCCATAGTAATCACGAGATGATTGCGACCAAGAGTATGAGCATATGAAGCATATCAGAGATTGTGATATATTGAGTAACCGGGTGTTCGCGCCTCATGAAGCGGGAACATTCGCGTAAAAAGGTATATCATATTCTGATAAAAATCTCACCGCAAAAGAAAATAAAATAAAAGAAATCAAAAGTACCAAAAGGTGACTAGTAAATCTGACCAATAATCGAGAGGACGAACCATGCACTGTTGCACAAAGGTGCTGGAAGTCATGGGAATCAACTTAAACAATAATACAGTTCAACCTAGGTATCTCACATCTGGATATCATTGTTAGTCGAACAACTAGATTACTTAAAAACTGGGTCGCCCAAAATTGAGGTGTGAAGGTCTTTGAGTTTCATCTAATTTGGAATTGAAACTTACACTCTTAACGTGTCATGTTGACGAGTTAATTGATTGCAAGCTCGTTCTACATAAAAGATTTTGGTGTGTACATTTTGAAATAAAAAGAGCCTTGGGGTTTTAGTGGGCATGTGTTACGGAAAGAGGTTCTTGCGAAGACATGAGAATCAGCATGCAGAATTTTTCAGATGCAAATGCCAAAAAAAAAGCACATGACTTTTCAGCTAGCAGAAAATTTGGAAATTGGTTGTTGGGGGCAACTAACTTATTCAGGGTGGATCCTTTGAAACTCGATCATTTGATGCTAGGGGCATTTTTTTTTTTCTTCTCAAGAAGATCAACTATATACTTGGACTAGTGAAGAAGAGTTCTCCTTAAGTATGCAAAAAAAAAAAAGGAGAAGAATGCACCGGCTCCTCGAGCGCTAAAAGTTTGAATAGAATATGCTTCCTTCCAACCTCTACCTAAATTGACAAAACCATCAATCTTTGCACCTAAATGGCTCATAATACCCCATAAGTTTGCATGCTAATATGCCCCTCGATTACTAACCTTCCTCTTTGTCACCAATTTGTATTAGGGGCAATTACGCATGTGTGTCGCAAACTCTGCCTCGAAAATTGACATGCTATCATTTCAAACCCAACATAAAGATGCAAGTTCACTCTTTAGAATCTCTATTCGGCAACTCTTTGGCCAGTTATGCATATGTTCAAATACAAGTAATGGCTTTTTATACTCCGAATTTTCTTGGATTATCACGCCTTTTGTTTTAAAATGAAAAGTTTGTAAAACTGTTTTACTACACGATCCATAATCATGCTTTTCTTGAAAATAAAAGTACCAGCTTCTTGAAAGTATCAGCTCCTCGAGAGTGTCTAGCTTCTTGAAAGTATTAGCTCCTCGAGAGTGTCCAGCTTCTTGAAAGTATCAGCTCCTCGACAGTGTCTAGCTTCTTGAAAGTATTAGCTCCTCGAGAGTGTCCAACTTCTTGAAAGTATCAGCTCCTTGAGAGTATTGGCTTCTTGAAAGTATCTGCTCCTTGAGAGTATCATCTTCTTGAAAGTTTTTAACTTCTCGAAAGTATCAGCTCCTCAAGAGCATCCGCGTCTTGGCTCCTTGAGAGTGTGGCACATCGTCGTCTTTAACTCCAAAAGAGTATGATTAATCCGCGTCATTCCTTTTAAATTTTACTTTCGTAAGTCAAAATTTTGTGTCTATTTGTTATCGTTGACCTTCGTTTCTTCGAAACTTAATTTTGTGTCTATTTGTTATCGCTGACATTCGTTTCTTCGAAACTCAATATTTGTTTCTCAGAAACTTGATCAACGAGAGACATCTGTAGACACCGAAATTTTGACTCTTTTTTTATTTATTATTATAATTATTAGTTTTTATTTTATAAAAGGTTAATATAAGAAATTGTTTGTGTTTTGGATATTTAAATAGGGATCACTTTTGGTGTAGACAATGGTCATTCTTAGTGTCAAATTGGGCCACACCCAAACCAAAACTCATAACAAAATAGAGAGAAAAAGAGAAAAGAAAACAATAACAAAAAAAAAAAAAAAAATGATTATTCCCCCCAGTGGGCCCCACCGAAAGTAAAAAAAAAAAAAAAAAAATTGCATTCCCTTCTTTAGTTCTTTACGTAAGTTTTAGCTAGCTTTTTATTTTATTTATTTTCCTTCTTTTTTCCTTATTCTCTCTCGCCGCGGGACCCACACCCATTTCCTCTCTCTTTTTCCTGCTCAGTTCTTAAACAAACAATTAACAACCTTTTTTTCTTTAGTTTTCCTTGCTTTGTTTTATCTACCAATTTATCTTATTCTCCAAAAATTACAAAATATTACAATTGTCTCCTACTTACCCAATATAGTCTAACATCATTTTTATTTTGTAAGATTCCTATTTCTTCTCTTAGTTACCTACACTTGACCCCTAAATTTAGCTCCTACACTTGGCCCCTAAATTATCCCCTAATAAACCTATTTTCTATTTTATTACTATATTTTTCTGAATTTCTCCCTCTCAAACCCTAATCCCCCACTCCTTGACTTTCCCTATAAATACCTCCCATTTTTCACTTACAAAGAGGGCCTTTTTCTTAGTGAATTTTCCTAAGCACTTTTCTCATCTTCTATCTCTACTCCTCACTTTCTAATAATATTAAGTTAGAATTTTTTAGAAATTAAGAAAAATCAAAAAAATCAAAAACAAAACAAACACAAACACAAAACAAAAAGAAGAGGAGTCTCTTTTAGTTTAATTTCCAACAATTGAAGAGTCAAGATCAACTTCAAGTAAAGGGTAATTATCTCTTCATCTTTGTAATATTTTTTTTCACCCTCTTTTCATTCTTTTGATCTTTGTGTAAATCCTCCTCCCACTTCTACGCATTATGTAATTTTGTTTATTAAACTAACTTCATTAGCTAAAAACCCACACATTGATTTGTTGCGATATGGGATGATCTATTGGGTCTACCATTTTTCAAAGGCCAAGAAACTAATAGGATTCAACCTTCATTGAGGATTTAGACGTTAATTACAAGATAAAAACGAAAATTCGGAGAGGATGAGTGAGAGCTAACTTTATTTGTTTTTTTATTTATTTGTGTTTTTATACTCACCATCTTAATATTCTTCATCAAAAATGTTAAAAAACGTTCATTTTGCATATCAAATGAAATAATGGCCTTAGAGGAATATTATTTAGTTGTTGTAATAATTTCGAACTTTTGACAGTTTCTTAGTATCAACTTCTTTTATATTTTTCGGATGATCCAACGGTTAGATCTGAGTGAAATTAACTTTAAACAAAACTTTGGTTTGTTATCTTGAAAATGAAATAATTTTCATCATGATCCAACGGTTAATTATTTCGTTATAACGATCCTAAGTTGAGGTGTCCAGATCTGATCCTCAAAGATAAAATGAGCTATAACTTATGAAAATGAACAATTTAGATTTAAGATATTTCTGAATAATTTATAAAGGACATTCTCACGGTTCTACAGACACCAAGAACGCTAAAAACGCGATAATGTCCAGAATTTATAACCTTCAATAACCTGTAAATAACATGGTAATTTGCACTACCTCAATGCAAAATGACTCTTGAACTGGATACTAGACTCCATTTGGACCATTTTGAACTTTAGAATTACTCAATTTGGACTTTCAATGTATTTTAACGAATTAAACAAAACCGAGCAATAATCTGCCAAGAAAGAAATGTTTCTGTCAACATTGTCATCATGAATGAAGTGCTGGATTTTTGTTTAATTTCGTTAATTGTCTTAACGTCCACGATAATTCTCGATAAGTTTTTTAAATAATAAAAAATCGACCTAGTTTAATGTATGTAAATATTGGACACTAAATCCTTGTAATTAATTCCAGTTAAATCGAAAACCGCAAGTTTGAATTTCACTTCCAGAAGCTAGTAATTAGACAATAATGCCCTACTCATAAACTTTATAAACTTCATTTTTTTACAGTAGAAAGAGCAAATAACATTACACAGGTTGGGATTTGTAATCACTCCATTTGCTTACTCTAAGACATAATTATGATTTTTCAAAGCTCTGTCCAGACTTGCACAAAAACAGTTTTTCTTTCCTCATTTGAGGATTTTCGTTTAATTATCAAATAAAATGAAAAAATATGCTCTTCAGTCTAGCTCTTTAGTGAGTCTAGTTTATTTTAAAAATAATTTTATGAATAAAAAGATTCGTTTAGATAATTTTCTTGTTCAAATTAGTGAGAGTGCGCTGTAAATAATCAATTTTTAGATTAATTCATTGAAAATAATGATTTCAACATCGATCTTCCAATCTTTCGAAGACGGGAGCCAATCCCGAGTCCTGGAGCAACAATGGATATCAAGACCGAGCGATATTCTATTTTTGTAGGATTTGTATATATTTGTATCATTTTGATGTATATATTTTCCAATGATGTAATTCGTCTCCCTAAGGCCATTATAAATTCGTTTGTGTACATATTTGCGTATGCATATTTCCACTAAATAATTCAACTCACCACAATAAAAAATATTGTTTGACTTAACCATGAGTGTTTGCATAATTATACGATTATTGTTGATAAAGATCGGTATGAAGGATTTATGTCCTGTCAGTCAAGGTGCAAAATTCGGGATTAAATAATAGAAATAGTTAACTCACCAATTTAGTAGGTCGTAATGTTTAGCTAGAGACCGCTTACGATAACTGGACCAATATGAGTTTGCCGACTACTAAATGCGATGGGCCTAACGGGTCACACGCTTAAGTAATTGATGGATCAATAATTAATTAATGGACCTAGGAGTCGCATTAGTTAATTAGTAAGAGAGAACGATAAGTGGGCCTACCTAGGGTTAGCCCACTACATGTGAACTCTACCGTTTAAATAGAAGAGAAGGAGGATGTAATTAGGTTACAGGTTTCAACTGATAGTCTCCTTCTCTCATATTTTCTCTCTAAACAACCAAGCACCTCCATAGCCCAAGGAACGGTTCCTTGTGCTCGTTCTAGCTAAAGAACGTGTTTGGATTGATCGTATCGATTGCTGTGTGGACTACGGTAGAGGGATTACACTTGGAATCCTAATTCGTACTTATCGATATTTAATTGATCAACGAGGCACGCATCAAGAAGTATACTTATGTGTATTTAATGACCCGTTAAGTTTCCTGTTTTTTAGTTGTCTTCCGCTGTTATGATTAGATCATTGCAACTAGATTCTACAGTGGTATCAGAGCCTAATTAATGGATTAATTAGATCACTTTATTCAACCTTGTTGCACGAAAAAGTAGCGTTTATTGGCTATGTTGTTTCGGTGTACTTTTGGTTGGGTTGGTAATTATGAGATCTTGATCTTTTATGTGTTTTTCCGTCTTCTTTATTGAAGAGAAAGATTGGATTTTTCTCTTCTTTTATTTGGCAAGTGTATCGTTGCAGCATGTACCATATTATCTTGTGAAGATTTTTTATTGAGTTTATGTGGCCTAGGGCTCCGTATTCAACATATCTTAATTCATTCGATTTGGTAATTTATATGGTTTTGTTTGTTTACTGGGTCAATACGGTGATTGGCGTAAGTCTCTGCTTGCTGTTTCACTTGCATTGTTATAAGGAGTTTTATGATTGATTATGGTTTGTGCTTGTTTTCAACTCCTGATTGGATCATATGATCAAAGCACTAGTTTAGCTAATTCGATTATTTATTTTATTAATTAGCTTGCCTTAGTCTAAAGTTTGGAAGTTTGGCTAAAAAAAATATTATTTTTATGATAAGATGAAATATATTTTATTCATTAGCATATAATTTAAATTACTTTAATGATTAGATTATTGATCTACTCGTTTATTGTATGGCTTTTGGATATATTTTATGTTGATGGGTTACCCATCTTATGGGTGAATGAATGTATGATCTAATATGGCCCAAAATATGGTCTGCGCACCGTTTGTATTGTGTAACCTAAATACGGTATATAAAACCTTCATATTTATGTAATTTATTTTATTGCATTAGCTTTAAGTTTAAATATCTAAGTTACGGTTACAAAATGGAAAGCTTGAAGAACGGAACCTTGGAGGATATCACGATTCAAGTGGGAGATATTTGAAGATTAGATCTTTATATTTTTTCCTTTTAAGGGCCATACTAGGATCACTTATTTATTGCTTTAATTATTGCTTAAATTAGATTTATTGCTTTAATTATCACATGCCTGATTTATTATATTGTTTTAATATAACTATTAGTTCATATATATTAAAGCAATTTATTAAATTCCGTCCCAAGGAAATATTGAGTTTATGCCCTCCCAAATAAGGTTCACCCATTACACTTTCGATCATTCATAATGGGCATCGCCAAAGCGTGACATTATTTTAATCTTGAGTTAATGCGGGTAAGTCTAAGAAGAGATTTACAAGACTATTTTGGTTTCCTCAAAGATATGAGTAAGGAGTCCTTACATATCGGGGCAAAGGGATAGCCATATTAGATATGCCTATCAACCGAGAGTTATGTTGGACATAATTAGCAAGGATTGCTTACCTATTTTAACTAGTGTGGTTAACAAGACAAAGCTTGGTCACATTAGGGTAAAATGAGGATCTTGAAATTATTTTATTCATAGGGGCACCTTAGAGGATGAATAAAATATTAAATAACTTTTCTATTTTGAAAATTGATTAAGTTATTTATTGATAAATGTACTAAATTTTTGCATATTATTTCTGTCTTGTAGCAATGGCTAATAAAAGCAAGTCAACTTTTAATCTAAAGTCGTTGCTAGACAGTGAACGTTTGGTTGGACCAAATAATTACATGGAGAGTCATCGCAACCTGAGAATGGTTCTCAGGCATGATAAGAAGGAATGCGTCTCGGAGAAGCCTATTCCATGACTTCCCGAAAAGCAAATGCCTAATTTCGGGAGGGGAAAGAAAGGGGCCACTTCAAAGGGAAACCTGTTGAAAGGCAAGGGCGGTGTGACCAAGCCTAAGCCTAAGCTACGATTGGCCGCTAAGAAATCGTCCTTAGCTGCGGATAATCAGTGCTTCCATTGCCAACAAAAGGGGCATTGGAAGAAGAACTGCCCAAAGCTAAAGGAAGACTTGAAGTATGGAATGGTTTCCATGACTTCAAATGTTTTCATTTTTTGAAATCAATTTAGCTACAACCACTTCTGATTGGATATTGGATACCGGTTGTGGTACTCACATTTGTTCAAATGTGGAGGGACTAAAACAACCTTAGAAGGTAGCTAGAGATGAGGTGAACCTACGATTCGCAAATGAGGCAAGGGTGGCTGCTTTGACTGTAGGAACTTATGTTTTGTCGTTGCCCTAGAGCCTTGAACTAGAACTTAATAATTGTTATTATGTTCCTAGTATAAACAAAAACATCATTTCTCCTTCTGTATTGGATATGGAAGGTTTTGATATGCGTATTAAGAATGGTTCTTATACGGTTTCAAAAGATGATGTATTTTATTTTAGGGCCCGTTTTCATAATGGGCTTTATTTGCTAAATTTTGACAAACATATACTCATCATCAATAACAAAAGGGCTAGAACTAATGATTCTAACCCCACATATCTATGGCATTGTCGATTAGGCCATATAAATATGAAACGGATTCAGAAACTTCTTAAGGAAGGCATTATGGACTCATTTGATACTTACGAATCATGTTTACTTGGCAAATTGACAAAGTAAGTCACCCTTTCTAGGAAAGGGAGAGCGAACCAGTGAGCTATTTGGTCTAATACACTCAGATGTATGTGGAACAATGAGTTCGAATGCAAGAGGTGGGTTAAACTACTTCATTACATTTACTGATGATTTGAGTAGATATGGATATATTTACTTAATGAAATATAAATCTGAATCTTTTGATAAACTCAAAGAGTTTCGGAATGAAGTAGAAAATCAGTTAGGCAAGAAGATAAAAGCTCTTCAATTGGATCGAGGAGGCGAATATATGAGCCTAGAGTTCGATGAATATCTAAAGGGTTGTGGAGTACTTTCACAACTAACTCCGCCCGGTACACCACAGTGGAACAGTGTGTCTGAACGGAAGAATCGAACCTTATTAGATATGGTTAGATCAATGATGGGTCATGCCAATCTTCCTATCTCTTTCTGGGGATATGCTCTCGAGACGGCAGCTTTCACGCTGAACAAGACTCTGTCAAAAGCCGTTGAGAAGACACCAGATGAACTGTGGACGGGAATGGTTCCCAAGTTGTCTTTTCTCAAGATTTGGGGGTGTGAAGCTTATGTAAAGAGGTTGCTCGGCGATAAGCTTGCACCCAAATCAGAAAAAGTTTTCTTTGTGGGTTATGCAAAAGAAACGAAGGGTTATTATTTCTATAATCAAACTGAGAACAAGGTATTTGTTGCTCGGAATGGTGTCTTTTTGGAGAAGGAATTCCTTTCCAAAGAGACAAGTGGGAGTAAAGTCCATCTCGAAGAAATTGAAGATGAGCAATAATTGGAGATGGATAGAGATTTGGAATCCATCCATAATGTTTTGGAAACAACTCCAACGGATGTGGATAGGGATTTAGAATCCATCTAAGGTGTTTTGGAAACATCTCCAGATTCAACTCTAGAGGCAACTCGAGAGGTTGAACCTGAATCCACCCTTCGAAGGTCTGATAGAGTTAGGCTTCCAACAAATATATATATTTCAATCTATTCGACGGAAAACCGTGACATTTTCCTTGTTGAAAGTGAAGAACCCACCACTTACAAGGAAGCAATGACGAGTCAAAATTGCAGCAAATGGCAAGAAGCCATGAAATCCGAAATGGATTCCATGTCCGAGAATCAAGTCTGGGACTTGGTCGATTTTCCGGATGGAGCTAGGCCCATCGGGTGCAAATGGATCTTTAAGATCAAAACGGACAAAGATGGAAACTTTTCAGTTTTCAAAGCTAAACTGGTGGCAAAAGGTTACAGGCAAATTCAAGGAATTGATTTTGATGAAATTTTTTCGCCAGTTGCCATGCTTAAATCCATTAGGATACTCCTAGTAAGTGCAGCTCATTATGACTATGAGATCTGGCAAATGGATGTCAAAAACCGCTTTCTTGAACGGGGTTCTGGAAGAGGATGTGTTTGTAACACAACCTGATGGTTTTGTCAATCCTAAAAATGTTGGGAAGGTTTGCAAGCTGAGAAGATCCATTTATGGGTTGAAGCAAGCATCACGGAGCTGGAATCTGTGTTTTGATGACGCCATAACTAGGTTTGGTTTTATCAGAAACATAGAAGAACCTTGTGTATACAAGAAGTTCAGTGGGAGCAAAATTGTCTTCTTGGTCATGTATGTTGATGACATAATGATCATTGGAAACGACATTCCATTGCTGGAGTCTGTAAAGATTTGGCCTTGGAAGTGTTTTCGAAAAGTTGATTGTGAAAGGTTACACTTATGCCTCCTTCCAGACCGACAAAGATGGTTCTCAATCCCAATCAGGATTTGTCTTCTGTCTCAATGGAGGAGCAGTGACCTAGAAGAGTGTTAAAGCACTGTGGCAGATTCTACAACCAAAGCAGAGTACATCGCAGCTTTGGAAGCTGCGAAGGAGACTGTTTGGATACGCAAGTTCATGGCTGAGCTTGGCGTTGTCCCTACGGCGGCTGAACCGTTGGCTCTTTATTGTGATAATAATGGAGTCATCGCCCAAGCCAAGGAGCCAAGGTCACACCAAAAGTCTAAACATGTACATCGCAAATATCACATTATTAGACAATGGGTCAAGGATGGTGATATTAGCATATGCAACGTTCATACTGATGATTAACTTCATTGTTTTAGATTATGAAATGGTGTTCATGATTTAAACATGGTTCTGTACATTTATCATAATGAGTTTTGGTCCTATTCAATTTTCTGTATGATTTTGAATATTAATCCAAAATAATATAACAAAAATATCCAAATAGGTTATCAAGACGATGTCTTGGATAATGAAACCCTATTGAGTGAACTGGGTTTTGTGGTTATTTGTCCCTAATCTAGGTGTTAGAATTAGATTCTAATAACCGGTGATGATTAGATTGCAAGTTGATCTCAGTGCCCGTTTCATGGGCTGGAGACATGGGATATCAAGGATCATTTGCATAGATATGAATTGGGGATTCATGATCGAACAGACCCACCATGAGAGTTCTTTAAGAACGAATAGTCATATTAGACTCTCATAAAACTATCTTGAACCATTTCTCAAACCTGAGTGGTTGTGAATAACGACATGAAGATTGGTGATCTGTGATTACTCCTAACGCCTGCGTACCAAGAGGAAATAACGGATACATCCGGATTATTGAGAATCATGTTGAAATTCATGAATGCACAAGACGGGAATTGTCCTCCCTACGGGGATCGTTGTCTTATAGGCCTCTTGTAGAATTGGGATTGTGAAATGCATGGCCGTGCTCAAATGGATTGTTGGATAATCATTTGTCTTAACAATCCAATTCGGGATCAAGAAAAGATATGAACATTGTAAGGATGACTAGACTTCTTACCTTACGTTCACATCAAGACAGTAAGAGACAAGGGAATGGATTTGCATACTTGTCTTAAGGACAAGTGGGAGATTGAAGGATTTATGTCCTGTCAGTCAAGGTGCAAAATTTGGGATTAAATAACAGAGATAGTTAACCCACCGATTTAGTAGGTCGTAATGTTTAGCTAGAGACCGCTTACGATAACTGGACCAATATGAGTTGGCCGACTACTAAATGCGATGGGCCTAACGGGTCACACGCTTAAGTAATCGATGGATCAATAATTAATTAATGGACCTAGGAGTCGCATTAGTTAATTAGTAAGAGAGAACGATAAGTGGGCCTAACTAGGGTTAGCCCACTACATGTGAACTCTACCGTTTAAATAGAAGAGAAGGAGGATGTAACTAGGTTACAGGTTTCAACTGATAGCCTCCTTCTCTCATATTTTCTCTCTAAACAACCAAGCACCTCCATAGCCCAAGGAACTTGTGCTCGTTCTAGCTAACGAACGTGTTTGGATTGATCGTATCGATTGCTGCATGGACTACGGTAGAGGGATTATACTTGGAATCCTAATTCGCACCTATCGATATTTAATCGATCAACGAGGCACGCATCAAGAGGTATATTTATGTCTATTTAATGCATCGTTAAGTCTCCTATTTTCTAGTTGTCTTTCGCTTTTATGATTAGATCATTGCAACTAGATCCTACACGGTATATTCACTTATGTACAAAACTGGCCCAAAATCAAATTCGAGGTTTGAATCACTTAGTTCACTTATACGCGATCATGGGTATTTCACCTACCACTATTCAAAATCGACTTCACTCATCAATCCCCAGTGGACATTTCTCCAGTGGCATGAATCCTTATTGGATTATCCCATAATTGAAAGACGCTTTCCCTGGTGGAATACCTATGATCGAATATAAACAAATAATTGATTGTCCCCTCTTATTTGGCTTTGGGCCATCTCGGGGAATTCTATCTAAGACTCTTTCGAACCACTATTCACCAAACCCATAACCAAATTCTACTCAAATCATCCATTTATCCAATCCCAGTGAACGTTATTCCTCAGTGAAGAACGAATATTTTCGAGAAGTCTAATACTCATACTCAAAACTAAGAATTTGGTTGATCCCCGTATATAACCAGATGTTATTGGGTTGAACGCCTCGAATGAGTAGGCAAATCATCCCATTTTGAACCATTTATTGCTCCATGTTAGGGGAGTAGGAGATTCCTCGGATCAATTCGACTCTAATAGCGAGTCATCTTATAAGCTTCTCGATTATATCCCTCTAACGGGAAACAACGAACACACACGCCTTAGTGGCACCCAAGAGTCTAATGACGGAATTTCCCATTCAAGAACTACGATTAGGGCTTTGATCCATGAGTAGATTCAAGTCATACGATGATTGGTACGTAGTGCAGTATAAGCGCATCCAAGCCCATTGTACATGTGTGAATATATCGGTTTTAAGCATTTGCCTTGATTTGCGTGCAGACATGTTGTGTGACAATGTGAACTTATGTGTTTTCGTTTTTTGGCATAATGTAACCAAATTCGAAGCTTTCAAAGGAATTTGACGTATTAGTAAAGAGCTTGTACTCAGTACGGAGGAGGAGACGGGTCGAAGTGATGTCCGCACCTTCTAACCTAGATCCCGAACCCAAATCTTTGCGTTCTCAGACCAGTCACAAGAATTTTCGCGCCTTATCGCTATGGAGTCAATTTGGGTTTCTTAAAAGATTTTCTTTTAAATCTTTTATAAAACCCTTTCCTTTTGGAACCCGTCCTTGTTTGGGTCATAACAAGGTGGCGACTTCGAACCCTTATTTATATTTTATTTTAACAAGGTGGCGATTTCGAACCTTACGATGATTCCTTGACATTTGACCCCTTCAATCGGTCGATTTCCGTGGGATGCGCCCCTTGGCGCATAACGCAACGATTCCCGGGTCTAATCTTAAAAACCCGAGAATCTGTCCCCA
The DNA here is from genome assembly GCA_038025085.1 of Tetragonia tetragonoides. Classification (NCBI taxonomy): domain Eukaryota; kingdom Viridiplantae; phylum Streptophyta; class Magnoliopsida; order Caryophyllales; family Aizoaceae; genus Tetragonia; species Tetragonia tetragonoides. The sequence continues at coordinate 9,698,969 of CM076148.1, read as the reverse complement.
CAGTGAGCAATGTAAACCATCAGGGATCTCCATTGTTACTCCTGGAATAGATTGTGGTACAGTATCTAGACCTTCACCCTCCTTATCAGTGCCTCGCTTTGCTTTTTCCTTCCTCACCATTGAACTAGGAGCAAGTTAGCGTGATACTATCGTGCGCCTGAGGAGAGAGAATTGAGAGCATTGCTAAGCACGTGTTGCTTACTGTATTCAAAACGCTTTAATGGTTGACAACACTACTAGCATTGTAATCGTAGATGCTTCAAAAAAATGCAGGGTGTCCAAAATGAAACCAAGAGTTCCAGAAAGACTTTGAAAGTCTTGTAATTTGGATTTAATATGGTGATCATGTTGAGTAAAGTTATCAGCAAAGTTTACTACCTTGGAACTTGGAAGTAGTCATCAACCTTTGTGGTCCAGCCCGGCTAGTGGCGAATCCAGAAAATTTAAAATAAGGGTGTAGATTTTAATATAGGGGTAAAATATTTAGAATAGAGGTGTAGTAAGAAAAAAAAAAGAATTTTACCAAAAAAATAGGAAATTTTTTGTATTAAAAGAAAAAAATAATAAAAAATGGTGGTGCAGTAGTCAACCCATTGATATGCATGGTTACGCCACTGGGCCCGACTTACCGGGTGAAACTCGTCCAACATGACTCGTTGAGCAGATTGGTCCAATTCGATTTGGTCTGTTTTGGCAATTGGGCGGGCTTAATTGGTAAATGGTAATGGGCTAATCCAAGCCTTATTTTTGGATTCAGCCCTAGTCTCATCCGGTCGAACAACTTAGAGCCAGCACGCGAGCACTAGATAACTTTTCTCATATTAATAAGGGAAATTTGTTTGAATACATCTAATAAGTTTAACAATTTATGGTGATACACTTACTGAAAAATTTGTATTGTTAAACCTAATAAAAACAAATAGTAATGTTGGACATACCAAATGAGATTTTTCGGCCAATTTTTAATTCTAGTGAATCGATTTTTCTTTCACGTGTTCTGCGCATGCCTTTTTTATTCTTTCATTTGTTTTATATCTCCAATTTACTCTGATTAATTTCGAAATACTACCGATCAGAGACTATAATTATAATATCTATGTTTCCATAATCAAATGAATTATGAGAAAATGAAATTTAATAATTTATAGTTTTACTAGAATAGAAATATTTACCATTATAGTCATATGACATTAATGTAACTCTTTTTCTAACAAAAATTTCTAAGAAAAACCAATATTTGATGCTTCATATGTCACTAAGAGAATAATCTTGGCATAATTTGATCTATAGCAAACAAATTGAAAAGTGAAATAATACTATACATAGTGGTAAGACAAGACTAATCGGCCGAAAACAGCCTCACATTTTTCCATCACGTGAAGTTGGAACATCAAATAGAAACTTGGGGAAATCATGGGTTGTTAATTGTGATGCTGCTGTTGATGTCTCCACTAGTGTAGCTGCTGTTGCAGGAGTAGTTAAAAACTCAGCAGGTGATTGGATGATGGGGTTTGGAATAAAGATAAGAACAACTAATGTGCTGATAGTCGAGTTAATTGCAATCAGGTAAGCACTGAAACTCATCAAGGTTAACAACTGGAGCCAAACTATTATCTGTTCTGACTCAAGCAGAGCAGTGGATCTGCTGAACAAAGGGGATGCTAATGGAAGTTCCTTACAATGAGGATCTTGGCGCAGCAGACGATCCTCCATGTATATAGGGAAGCAAATGGGTGTGCAGAAGTCGTTGCGCGTGGAGTAATGGAGGAGGAGCAACTTTTTAACAGTGGGAACTTGATGTTAATGAGCAAAAGAAGCAAAATTATAGAACTTTTAAAATTTTCTTTGTTTGGTTTCCCTGATCTGGACACATGCCATCAACATATACTGAAGATCAGAGCACGTCTTTGATATCCCAGAACTGGCGTAACACCATGACCACTCATCCATAGACCACTGTCGCATTCTTGATTGAATCACAATTATGTACTTAGCAACGACAAAAAATATTCCCATTCTATGTTGGTATGTTTGGCTCTCCTTTCTGAGATCATGTTCGTTTAAATATTTCCTTTCTATGCTTGTATGTTTGGCTCTCTAATTCAATAGTATTCGAATACGTATACATAGTAAATATCACTGTCACCAAGTTTCCACCTCTTGGCCAAAGCTGGTGTCCTGGGGTGGAAGGGTAGGTTCGAATAGGGAGCGACCTGCTCAAGATAGTCCTAGACCTTATTTAAGACCTTTGTAAGAGTCGTAGGACTGCCCCTCACGATTGTTTGTGACCCCTAAGTACAAAACACAACAGCTGTATGAACCTTTCTTGCGTGAGAATTTTATTTTGATATTATTAACTAACCCCTTTTCTATAAAGAAAAAAGATGAACATTTTACTATGAGTTGATGTGCACACAACACTTGCTCTTTATTATTAAACTCATCTCTTATTAAACCAAGCACAATGAGTGTAATCAAATCATCTACAAATTAGTACTTGAGCTACAAATCTTGGGTTGGTCTAATGGTGTCAAGGGCAAGATTTTGGTAGGGAGAACCAAGGTCGATCCCCACAACTACGATTGGGAGGAGCGCAAACCATAACCTCGGGACCAGCTCCGGACTATTGGAAAATATTTACCAATGTTTTGTTACTTTGAGCTCTAGTTTAATATAGCATCTCATTCAGCCACCCATCTACTTTATGTGATGGGTTGAAAATGAGATCAATAGGTCTCTTAAAAGACCGCCCTATCTTATAAGGTGAACAATGACTAGGCATGCGCGCTCTAATAAGTTTGCACGCGTGTTTCACTTTTTTATTTTTTTTTAATTTCAGCAGCGAACTCGTTATATATTAAACAATCCCCTTGAATTCTACCAGCCTTCCTCCAGCCTAGTGGTTATGACCTATTGGCCCAACTAGATATTTTTGTTATCCTGGGTTCGAATCCCATGCACGCCCCCACCTACTTGTGTCTTTTCCCTTATTATATTTTTTTTCTTGTAAGTGGGAATATGAGTGTCAATTTATTTTTTGGTGGTACCACTTATATTGCTTTGGGTGTCAGTTTGTTTTTTTTGTAATACCACTTACATTGCCTTGTGGTGTCAGTTTATTTTTTTGTGGTACCACTTACGTTGCCTTGTGGTGTCAACTTATTTTTTTATGGTACCACTTATGTTGCCTTGTGGTGTCAGTTTATTTTTTTATGGTACCACTTATGTTGCCTTGGGTGTCAGTTTATTTTGCTGTAATGTTACTTTGTTCTTTAATTTTTCTTAAGAGTTGTTGTCATGACACGTTGTTGTCTTATGGTGTCAGCTAATTTAATTGTAGTGTCATTTTATGTTCTTGTAGTGATATTTTTTAATTTTTGTGTTGTTATTTTTCTCTTATTTCATTTTTGTGGAGTTATAGTAGTGTCACCTTTTTACCTTAGGGTATTAGTCTTTTTTACTACAGTGTTAGTTTATTTTGAGGGTTTTATACTATGTAAGTTTGTTTCTTTGTAGTAACACTTTTTTAAGCTCCAGTGTTAGTTTCATCGCTTACTGTGTTAGTTTTTTTAATTTATTATAACGTTACTTTGTTGTCAATTTCTATTGCTCAAACACTTGGAGAGTTCAGATATTACTTCTATTTGATTAAACAAAGCTAAAAAGGAAAAGAAGAATAAAAAAAGGGACACATACATGCTTCCTTCTTTCAAATGTTACTGTACAATCTCCTTCCACTGCCACAATAGAAAGAAAACAACAATTAATCATAATCCTTACACCAAGTCTCTATCGGCCACTTATTATATTTCACCCAAACCCACTATTACTAATTTCCCTTTACTAAACATTTCCAACTCCGACTTTCATCTCTAGATCTTGGTTCTCTCTCCTCCAAAAATGCCAGAATCTTGTAACATCTCTCTATTTGAAATTGGGGTACCTTTGTTTCAGAAGACACCGAGCATGAGTGGATCGATGTTTGGTCATGACTCACGAGTTGAGGTTGTGGTGGTGGTGCTTGTGGGTTGAAGAGTGAGAGAAAATAACGGAGAAATCGGGTGCGATATGGATCGTATGATGCTGAGGAATGTTTTTGGTTTGGTTTGATTTGATTTGAGGGGATGGAGATGGAGAGGAGAGAGAAATAGAGTGAACGTGAAAAGGGTGGACTGAATTGTGCTCAAACAACAATGAGGAAAGTGAAGGTGAAGTTGCGCAAGTGAGATCTGTTCCGTGCGCGTGGGATGACGTGGAAAGCCGCCCTAAACAATAGGGCGGCCTCGTTTGAGTTTTTGCGAAATGAGATTGCAATCAGTTGCTTAAATTACGCAATCCAAAAACTAGAGCTAGAGCTTGAATCCGTTTTAAATAAAAACTACAGCTTAAATCTTACAGAAATATTCAATCACCCGCTCCCACCTTGTATGAAAGATTGAGAAGATCAAAAGATTAAAATTATGTGCTCAAATATAGCTATAAAAGGTTAAAATTTGACAATTCCCCAACAAACATTTTTCTAGCCTTCACAATACTAATGAAGTTATTTTTATTATTACGAGTAACTTTTCTCCCCATTCCCCAAGTAATAGTTATAACATGTGATATCAGATATATTCCGATACGTATGATTAACACTTAAGATAAAGTACTAACTTATAATATATTAAGCATGTGTCTCTACTTACTCTCTCTCTAAACCCTAGCTCCATCACTAGAGTAATTTTCAGGCCGAGAATGGTTGATTTTAGACCATTCTCGGCCTGCAATCATTGTTTTTCTTTGTTGTTTGCTTTAGTTTTTAATGTTTTTGTGTAGTTTCAATAAGTTTGTCTCTCCGTTTGTGAGAGTAGTTCTATCCTTTTTTATGGGATTTTTAGTCTCTTCTATTATAACAGTTTTATGGTTTTGTGAGAATGAAGATCTAGAAGACCGTACAAATTTCTACTTCAACGAATCTATACCAGCAATCGAGATCTCTTTCAGAAAAGATGTTATTTATCGATTATTATATATGGTTTGATTCCTTTCACGGTTTTGGAGTCGAGCATCAGAAGCGAAATTAGTGATTAGTTGAAAGAAAAAGAAAATTGTGTACTTTTATTTTAGATCTTTCATTGGTTAGGAATGATTATTGTTGTACATACCGCTACTTGGCTATCTATCAATCTGAATATGCTTTTTTGGCGTCTATAGTAACCCGCGGAAGCAGAACTTTCAGTTTGTTAGCAAGCACCATGGAAATAAGCTTATACACAACGTTGCACAAGCTTATAGGTCGGAAGTCTGCAACTGACTGCAAATCCTTCTTCTTCGGAATTAACACAATATCAGTATGATTGATCCCCGGACCTCTTCGGCCGAATAGGCCCTATGAAACTCCCTATCCATAGGTTCAGTAACCTGCTCCTCAATCCCTCGTAGAGCATCCTCCATCCCATACGAACTCAACAAGTGGAAAAGCTCTAAAAAGTAATTGCATGCTATCCTCGTTACCTCCCCATCTCCTTCTTTTAACACACCATCAGTATCAACGAGAACTTTGACAAAATTCTTACGATGACGCTGTGAGGCACGTCGATGGAAAATTTTCTTTTTACGATCGCCCTCCTCGAGCCATAAGACATGCGATCGGTGTCGCCAGTATTTTTCCTCCTCACGCACTAAAGTCTCGATGCTTCCCAATAGCTCCTTACGTTTTTGCAGTTGACGCTCTGAGAGCCTAGCACCATTATACAATTACAATTTTCGTATAACCTTTCGCAACTCATTAAAGGGAGCACCAAAGGTTGATGTCCCCCAATCGCGAAGATCATACGCACAAAGGGCTATCTTCTCACGCGTAGTTGTGCCACCTCCCAACCATGTGTTTTCTACCACCATACCACACTCATCATGATTGACCCACAACTTTTCAAAGCGGAATGGCTTATCTCTCCTATATCTCCCTTGAGCAAGGTCTTCAAGCATGAGTTTGCTCGGGGAGTGATCCGACCATTCTCCTTCAAGATGAACCAGCTTAGCGTGCGGGAACATATCAAGCCATGCCTCGATAGCTAACGCCCTATGAAGTCTACTTTGTACATTCTTATCTCCCACCTTTCCATTATCATATGTAAATTCATACCCACACCATCTCACCTCATGTAACAAACAACGATCAATCAAATCACGAAAATTTCTCATCTGCTATTCTGCTCTATCATTACGCCCTATCACCTCAGTATTGAATCAAACCTCATCGAAATCACCAAAACAGACCCAAGGTGCTGAACAAGCACCTGCCAGCGTCTCCAAAAGAGACCAAGAAAGATATCTATCAGGAATTTTCGGCCATCCATAGAAACCAGTAGCTTGCCACGAGCCATCACCCAAGCCACTCTCAACCATAACGTCAATGTAATGCAACGTCATAGACAAGAGCTTAATAACAATCTCACCACGCCTCCATAATAGTGCTAAACCTCCAGAGCGTCACGCACTATCCACAAAAACCCCATCATAATCAGCTAGCAACTTTAAACCGGAACCATTTCACGTCCACTTAGTTGCGTCTCTAAAAGAAACAAAATAGACGGGGCCTCTCTCCGTACTAGATCATGGAGCAATGCAACTACCCGGGGTTACCCAACCCCCGACAGTTGAGGCTTAGAATACTCATTGCGTGTGGCGGGTCTGATCCTCGTCGGACACCGCCTTACTTGCCAGTAGATTATCAACACCCGAAAAAGCCTTCTTCACCACTGAACCATCACCACTATCAATCAACATATCATCACTAGCATCCCCTCTCCCACGCTTGGAAGCACCAACCAAACCTACCACCCCCGCAGGCTTTCTACTTTCCTCCTCCCCCTTATGCTCCCGCGCCAGCTTCTTTCAAACACGACCATTCTTCTTTTTCTGATTAGATTTCATACCCACAACATCATCATGAAAGCGTCCAACCTCTCTCCCTATCGTCAAATCAACCATAGAGAGCTTATCAATTGTAGGTATAGGATCACCTACCTCCTCATTGACTACCCCACGAATCTCACACTCTTCACTACACCTCTCTATAATTTTATGGAGGTTCCCCACGCTCACCCGAGGCTCCCTCCGGACTACGAATAACCTTACGTTGGACTTTTCATTGTTTACAAGACACTACTTTGACCACAAATAACTCTTATAATATGAATATAAAATTATAAAGCTTTAATTTTTTGGAAAATTCTATTTGAAATGAATCTAGCAAAAGTATAATTATGATGTAAAACTTTATAGTTTTTCATTAATTAATGGTCAAAGTTTGTTAACTTTGACCCCCAATAGTTTCAATGTAAGGTTATTGAAGAGCAGTTTCATTAATAATGCAATTTATTCTCAAAAAAGTAATCAAATTTGCTTCAAAATCAGTAGCTAGCACACGTACATGGCTAAAAGCATCCAAAGTTATACAAACACCTTGGTCTATTACCCTCGATCTTATACATCTCTATTAGAGTTATTTCTGTTTATTTCAACAAATTGCACCCCCTTACTCAGTTACTCCTATTGAAGTCGCATTGTGGATCTTTCATCTAAGAAAACCATTATATTTTTTTTGCTCCACAAACACTTTCTCCTTACTACTGGCAATTTGAAGTGTTTACATAAGACCTTACCAAACAAGTTGTGCAAAATCTAACTCAAACCAACCAATGAAGTTGTGAGTGGCTGCCCAGTGTGCAAGATTATGAGCAAAAAGTGTCAATGGCATGTTCTATTCAACTTTTTTTTGAAGTATTCAGTAAATTTCAATTTAGTTAAGTAAAATTTAGTTCAGTTCAGTAAAAAGAATTTCAGTACAGTTCGGTGAATCGAAGTACAATTTTACTCTTTATAATTATAGATTCAGTGAAAGTAAGTTCAATTTAAAAAATTCAGTTCACTTTGAGTGAATTTCAGTTCAATAAACAGGGTCTAAGGGCATGTTCTCTTCACCTTCTTTTTATTGAACTTATCTGCACAATACTGAACAGAACTGAAATTTACTGAACTTAACTGAATTTTTCAGATGTGGACTTATATTTAAATCTACAATCACCAAGAGTAAATTTGTGCTTTGATTTACCGAACTTTACTGAATTTTTCTGAACTGAACTTCTTTTTACTAAACTGAACTGAATTTTACTGAACTGAACTAAACTGAACTGTACTGAATACTTTACGGAGAAGTTGAAGAGAACAGACCCTAAATCTCAGAAACCAACACAAAGTATAAGCGTAGAAACTAGAAAATTTGAAGAGTTAGCAATCAACAATATCTAGTGCTAGATGCTTAGTGTAGCAACAAAAATAATAAAACAAACACAAAAGCTCTCCTATGAGGCGGCTTCATGCATGAGGTAACTGTTGGGGTTCCCTCCTTAATTAGGAGGCACAACAAGAACTAAATAAAGTTATTACTATAAAATATGTTGCTGAGAGAAGTAAACGACATAGATTATTTATTTAAGGAGTTCTTTCTATTTTTAAGTAGTTAATTATAGCATTGTGTAACATATAAATTGTACATGAATATGCTAGAGAAAGATACAGTGAAAACACAGAGAAAAACAGTGAGAGAAAATCCACAGGAGAAAAACTGTGAGAGAAATCCACTCTTAGAGTGAGAGCAAGAGAGAGCCACATAAGAGTGAGGGAATTTGAGATCATCGTACATTTTAAAATTCATCTTTGAGAGTTCCACCATCTTGGTGAGATAATACCTTTTGTAATCCATCTTTTGTGGATTAGCTTATCCTCTAGTTTTTACTGGAGACGACATATTTGTAATCCTACTATATTATAGTGGAAGTTTTTTGGACTCTACGTCCCGTGGGTTTTTACCTTCATTTTTGGAGGGTTTTCAACGTAAAAATTTCGGTGTCCTCATCTATTTATTTTTCTACATAATTTATTTTTAGAACCATTTTAATTACGCAAAGAGGGAAAAGTTATTCCGCAAATTTCCCGTTTTTCCCAACAGTGGTATCAGAGCTTGGTTTATTGGGTTATCATTCCAGTCTGAGGCCAACGTTGTCGAGCCCAGGGGTAGAACTGAAAATCGTGGAAGGAGTAACACCAGAGGTCGTGACAAGTCGAGAGGACGGTTTAAGTCACGCCCAAGATTCACTTGGTACTATTGTAGCAAGCCGGGTCAAAAGAGGGCCGAATGCCGGAATCTCAAGAGAGATCAAAAGGCCGGAAATTTTAAACCCGACCAAATCGACCCGAAGAAGAAGAAGGAAGAAGAGAATAATACAACCGTCGTGGCAACAAGAGATGATATTGATGATTTCTTTCTATTTGGGGAAGACAATTATCTCAATCTTGTTTAAGATGATAGCACATGGATAGTTGATTCATGTGCTTCCTTTCATGTCACCCCACATGGAGAATTTTTCTCAACCTACAAAAGTGGCAACTTAGGTAATGTCAAAATGGAAAACAAGGTGACCAGCAAGATCACAGGCATAGGCAGCATCGCCTTGACAACCAACACGGGATGTGAACTTGTGTTAAAAGAAGTGAGACATGTTCCTGATATGCGCCTCAACCTGATGTCAACTGGGAAGTTAGATGACGCCGGTTATAAAAACCTGTTTGGCGCGGGAAAATGAAAACTCACGAGAAACAACATGATCGTTGCTAGAGGCAGGAAGGAAGGTTCATTGTACTTCACCCAAGCAAAGTTAAGCAAGGGAGAAGTTAATGTTGCCCATAATAATTCGTGCTTAGAACTATGGCACAAGAGGTTAGGGCACATGAGCGAGAAGGGATTACAAATCCTCGCAAGAAAAGAGATGCTCCTAGATGTGAAATGTAAAGTACTTGAGCCATGCACTCATGTTTGGCTGGAAAACAACATAGAGTCTCATTTAACAGACCTAGTCAGCCACGTAGGAGAAATCCTATTCTTGAATTGATGCATACGATGTGTGTTCAATGACTGAAAAATCTCTTGGTGATGCATTATATTTTGTTATATTTATTGATGACCACTCGAGAAAGGTTTGGGTATCTCTGTTGAAAACAAAAGATCAGGTACTCTAGAATTTCAAGGAGTTCCATGCCATGGTGGAGCGAGAGACAGGCTAAAAGCTCAAGTGTGTCCATTTTGATAATGGTGGAGAGTATCGTGGTCCGTTTGAAGCCTATTACAAGTCTTGAAGAAACGCCACAAAAAACACCACAGCTAAATGGTGTAGCCGATAATAGAATGAATCGCACGATTGAGGAAAGAGTTCGTTGCATGCTCTCTCATGCCAAACTCCCTAAGTATTTCTGGGGAGAAGCCGTCAAGACAGTCATCGACATTATCAACCATTCTCCCTCATGTCCATTGGATGGAGATATCCCAAAGGAGGTATGGATGAGAAGAAAAGTTTCCTACGACCAGTTCAAAGTATTTGGTTGTCGTGCATTCGTCCACATTCCAAAGGACGAAAGGTCAAAGCTTGATTCAAAGACCAAACAGTGCATCTATCTTGGCTCACCTCGAGATGAATTTGGATATTGTCTATGGGATCCTTTGAAGAGAAGGATTGTTAGAAGTCGAGATGTTGTATTCTTCGAGGACAAGACCAATCCAAGATACCAAGGAGCCAGAGAAGCCCAGAGTTAGCATTCGGCGATACGCTGACTCATCCCCTATTGTACATGATGAGTTAGGGGAAAAAACAGTTGAGAATAATGATGATGAAAATGGTGATAGGCTTGATCCAGATATGGAAGAAGTACAAGAGTCCTCAACAGATGCTAATGATGATGAGTCTGTCGAGTCTAGTGAACCAGTGGAACAACCCCAGTTGCGAAGATCTACAAGAGTGAGGATACCTTCCACCAAAAGACCCTCGGATGAGTATGTGACACTCACAAGTGAGGAGCAGCCTCAAAGCTATGATGAGGCCATAAATGATCCTCATAGAGAAGAATGGAAGAAATCCATGCAAGAGGAGATGGAATCTTTGCATGAGAACCACACTTACGATCTTGTCACATTACCCAAGGGAAGGCGAGCCTTGAAGAATAAAGGGGTTTACAAGATCAAGGCCGGAGAAAATAATCCAAAGCCGAGATTCAAGGTCCGAATTGTTGTCAAAGGGTGAAACCAGAAGAAGGGTATTGATTTTGATGAAATATTCTCTTAGATGGTAAAAATGTCATCTATCTGAGCAGTTCTCGGTCTGGCCACCAGCCTAGACCTGGAGATTGAACAACTTGATGTCAAGACTACATTTCTACACAGGGACCTAGAGGAGGAGATATACATGGAGCAACCTGACGGATATGAAGAATCAGGTAAAGAACACTTAGTGTGTCGACTGAAAAAGAGCCTCTACGGCTTAAAGCAAGCACCGAGGCAATGGTACAAGAAGTTTGATTCTTTGATGGTTCAATATTATTTCAAGAAGACCCACGCAGATCATTGTGTCGTCGTGAAGAAATATGATAATGGCAATTTCATCATACTTTTGCTATATGTTGATGATATGTTGATTGTTGGGCAAGATAAGAAGAAGATTGTAGCTCTTAAAGATGCCCTAAGCAAGTCATTCGCCATGAAAGATTTGGGACCAGCAAAACAAATCCTTGGAATGAAGATCACTCGAGATCGTTCCAAGAAGTTATCATGGCTATCTCAAGAACGATACATTGAGAAGGTTCTTGAAATGTTCAACTTGCATAAGGCTAAACCAGACAGTGTTCCATTAGCCAGACATTTTAAGCTAACCAAGAAGCAAAGTCTGAGAAGCGACATTATATTGAGCAAGAAGAAATGGAAAAAATCCCTTATTCATCTGCAGTTGGCAGCCTCATGTATGCTATGGTATGTATAAGACCTGATATAGCTTATGCAGTTGGTGCAATTAGTAGATTCTTGTCTAACCCCGTAAAACCACATTGGAAAGTTGTGAAGTGGATATTTTGATATCTCCGGGGTATGACCAAAAGATGCTTATGCTTTGGTAAAGGATAACCTGTGTTAGAGGTATATATAGATGCAGATATGGCTGGAGATGTCGATTCTAAAAAGTCGACGTCAGGATACGTGACTACTTTTTGAGGGGGAGCTATATCTTGGCAGTCAAAGCTCCAAAAATGTGTCGCACTTTCTACAAGAGAGGCAGAGTACATCGCAGCCACAGAAGCGTGGAAGGAAATGCTATGGTTGAAAAACTTCCTCTGTGATTTAGGACAGGAACAAGAGAGGTATGTCTTGAAGTGTGATAATCAGAGTGCTACACACTTAGCCAAAAATGCAGCCTATCACTCCCGTACAAAATATATCGATGTTCGATATCACTGGATACAGGATGTGCTTGAAGAAAAGTTATTGCAACAAGACAAGGTCAACATTGATGATAACTGGTCCGACATGATGACCAAGGTTATACCAACTAGAAAGTTCGATGATGGTTGCAGAGGTACCGGTCTGGTGGAATCCCCTAATTAATCTGGGGATGGGAGATTGTTGGGGATCCCTCCTTAATTAGGGGGCACAACAATAACTAAATAAAGTTATTACTATAAAATATGTTGCTGAGAGAAGTAAATGACAGAGATTATTTATTTAAGGAGTTCTTTCTATTTTTAAGTAGTTAATTATAGCATTGTGTAACATATAAATTGTACATGAATATGCTAGAGAAAGATTCAGTAAAAACACAGAGAAAAACAGTGAGAGAAAATCCATAGGAGAAAAACTGTGAGAGAAATCTACTCTTAGAGTGAGAGCAAGAGAGAGCCACATAAAAGTGAGGGAATTTGAGATCATCGTACATTCTCAAATTCATCTTTGAGAGTTCCACCATCTTGGTGAGATAATACATTTTGTAATCCATCTTTTATGGATTAGCTTATCATCTAGTTTTTACTGGAGACGACATATTTGTAATCCTACTATATTATAGTGGAAGTTTTTTGGACTCTACGTCCCATGGTTTTTTACCTTCGTTTTTAGAGGGTTTTCCACGTAAAAATTTCGGTGTCCTCATCTATTTATTTTTCTGCATAATTTATTTTTAGAACCATTTTAATTACACAAAGAGGAAAAAGTTATTCCGCAAATTTCCCGTTTTTCCCAACAATAACGTTTTTTCATCTGGAGGTATCACTTTTCATTAATGGTGGTATCACTTTTTTTTCTTGAAAGTATCACTTGTTTGCTCCATACCATGGTAATTTCATCTCCCGCCTTTTAGGATGGGTTGAGATGAGGCCACTTGATTTGAAAGGAACCAACCCAACTTATGCATCCACTGCCCAAAGTTGAAACGTAAATACCAAGAAGTGCAGCCTCAAGAAAATGAAACCAAAATGGATGAAACCCGCCAGCAATGTCAGGTATGATTAAATGCAAACAATAAAGTACTACCAGTATTAAAACAAGAGAATGTAGAGAGAGAAAGTGAGAGAATGTGAGATGAGAGACCCATCCCCCTCCCCTGGTGCCCCAACGGTGTCCCCTCCCCCTAGAGAATCCAGCGGCACTTGTGACCCAGTTGTAGCTGGTAATGGTTCTCCCCTCTCACCCATTCCTCCTCCCTCCTCCCTCCTCCTCTGACCCCAAACCTTCACCCTCTTCTCCAACAGCCCTGCTCAAACAACCCACACCACCAACACCACCCCCTACCCATCCAAACTTGTTAGCCAAGGGTGTAGGTCAATCAATGGGTACCCGGTGTACACCCGTATATGGGAACCTGGATTCCAAGCATCAAACGTAAAAATTGATCGTGCTCCTGTTTGGGTTCATCTCCCTGAATTACCTATCGAATTCTACCGAAAGGATATGCTTGAAAATATTGGGAATAGTTTGGGTAAACTCTTGAAAATTGATATGAGAACCCTTCATGGAAATTCAATGAGGTATGCCAAGATTAGTGTGCAGATGAATATTGCAAAAGATCCTTCCCACACATGTGATTATTGGAACAGTTAAGCAAGTTATTGATGTTCCAGATTTTCCAAACTTTTGTGAGGTATGTGCTACTCTGGGACATGCCACAGGAAGATGCCAAAAATTGAAGGAAAAAAGCATAGCTCCGGTGATCTGTACGAGCAATACACTAGCCATCATGGACGGTGGTCAAACGGAAAGCTGCAATGAGCAGCCATGGCAGAACATTTAGTCGAGAAATGATCAAAGAGGCAATATTCGCAGACCACCTTCAAAATGTAGAAACAGGGGTAGATCTTCGAAACGTGGCAAGAAATAAAAACAAAAGCAACAGTTTCCCAAAACAAATATCACGTGTTGGGTGAAAACCCTGTTAACCCAAATGAAACATTTGTCCAAAAAGCTATTGGGCCACCTACATCTGGGCCCTCCCACCTGCCCGACCCAGTGTATGCTCCCATTTCTGAGCTTATTCGGTCAGAATCCCCTATTCTTGAACATTTGGGCCCAAACCAACAAAATGAACCAAGCAAATTAAAAAATCCCCAAATCAGATTACAACCCCAAAACCCTCCCAGAATTTAGACAAAAAATACGACCTTCATCCCCCTTATCCCTCCTCCTCCACTTACATCTCCATCTCCAACCTCACCTTCAAACTCCAATAAAAATGGAACCTCCAGAATTGGTTCCCCCACACATGAACCCATTTCTCTCTCCACCACGAACTCTATCCTACCAAGTCCACCACTAGTGCCAAAATACCCAGAGACACATCCTCTACCATCATACAGAGAAAAGTTTGTGGAGAGGCAAAAGATCTGCTTTGTAACCAAACCGTATCTCTTTCCTCCAGAAATGTCTCTAAATCAAGTCCATTATTCGTATTGGAAAGATAACCAGCTTTGCTCTCTGACCCCGGTGGAGTTTCGTCATGTGTTAGTGCTTCCTCTGTCAGCCCACAAAGACAAGTTTGTCGATCTACTAATGACAAACAATTGGGGTCAATTGGTACTAGCTCACGTCCCTTGAAGAGCGGACCTACAGAGGTTACCACCATTGCTCTACAACCACCTTCTCCGATGGTGCTGGCAACATCACCGGGGAATAGAGACGGGACTATTTTTTCCTCCGGAGATGACATTTCTACTGGATCCACCACCAAAGTTCCCGGACCTAGTGGAAATTTGCCCGTTGAAACAGAAAAAAGTTCGAATGTGCATAGCAAGCTTCAGCAATGCCGTCCAAATGTTCAGTCTGGAGGGAAAGGCCGCGGGTTTCGAACTAACAATAAAAAACAAAGAGCTGTATCTCCCGGAGGAGAGAGTATACCACATGATCAAGATGAAAATCCACAGGAGGTTTATGCTCATTCCAAACGGAAAAACCTCTTCGTGGACACTCGGAACCCGGTTTCAGAAAGAGTCTCAGGAGGACTAAGCCACCGGCCAAACTTATTCCATAGTACGTCGATCTTGGTTTGGAATTGTAATACCCCGTAATTTTTATTCATTTTAGAATAATAATTACTTAAAAAGAAAATGCAAATTCGTATTTAAAATATTTAATTGCACTCATAAATGTTTTGAGTGCCTAATTAATATTGGGTTTTAGTTTTGGACCTAATTAAATTATAATTGGGCCAAAATTAATAAAAGAGATTGGGCTCTATAATTTCGGAAGTGGCCGAAAATTATAAGGAACCAATGGGCCTTATTTTCGGCCACCCTAGCCGAAAATAGGGATCAATTTTGCTGATTTTATTTTCAAAATTTAGTTCCTAAAATAGTTGGTAAGTGGAGGGAATTAAAGAGAATTTTTAGGAAACAAGCAGTTTAGTAAAGAAGAAGGAGTAGATTTATAACTGATTCTTTACCAAACAAAAAAAAAAAAAAAAAAAAAAAAAAAAACCTCTCTCTCTCTCCACCCACACGACCGAAATTCCTAGGGAAAAAAGGAGGAGAAAGTTCATCATTTTTCACAATCCATCTTGCTCAATTTTAACTCTTTGAATTTTCAAGTAAGTATTCTAAATTGATTTCCTTTGATTATTAAACGTTTTTGATTCGATTCAAGTATGTTTTCATGAAACCTAGTTTTGTATGATAAACCCTAATTTAGTATTATCTAGGGTTTGTTAGATTCTATTCAATTTGCATGATAGAATCATGATTAGGGTTTGATTTGTGGTTTTTATTGAATTGGATCAAGTTTGAATGAAAAAGGTTAGATATTTGTAATCTAATTAAATCTGAAAATTTATTAAATTATGGATTTGGTTAGATTAGGGTTTGTTAAATTTGATTAACAAAAAAAAAAGGGGTTTTGGTTCGGGTGCAACACAGCAGGGTCATGTGCTGCACACGGCAGCACCCTGCCATGATGCAGTAGCCGGCAGCGCCGGGCTGCTGCCCGACGCCACTAGCCACTGCTGGCAGGGGGACAGCGGTGGTGATGGTGATGTGGTTTGAGTGTTGACTTGCTTTGACTTGTTTAGGGTTTTGGAAAATTTCCTATTTTGTTTATGCGAATTCGTTTTTGGAAACTTTGAGCATGCATGAGTAAGTGAAAATTCCAGCAACTTAATTAATTAAATTAAGGGTACTAAATCATCCTTAAAGTTTAATAAAGTGGTTTAGAAGTTAAGGTATTGACTATTGTTACATTGTGGATTTGTTAGGATCCGTTGACCGCGCTTAAACGTAAGGAGCTTACGTTTATTGATTGTGTGATTGCCTATTGCTAAAGGTAATTCATGTCTCTATGAATTATGTAATCTCTTTGTCATAATTCATATTGGTTAGGATTTGTATTCATTGTCTAGTATTGAATTAGGAGTGTGAATTCATATTTGGACTTGTGAATATTTGAGAAGGGATAATCGATGTTTATTTCCTTGTGATGATTCCTATAGAATTATATGATAGTGAATGCATGTATAATGTTGGAAATTCACTTTTGTAGCAATGTATACTTGATTAATATTCATGTGAGGAGATGCATGTTTTATTATTGGTTATTGAACGAAAATTATGTTAATAATTGTTCAATTGATAGTAAGCATGTGGAATCATGTTAGAAGCATGTTACTTCAATAAGTTGATATGAACTTTGACTATTGATTAGGCGGTTTTGAATTAAGGCCTAGATGCCCTTTCATGTAAAATGTCATCGGGAATCGTAACCATATCGTGTTACTTGAGTGCCAAGCTTACGTGTATTACTTGTTATGCGATCACCATATTAAATTGAATTGAGAGTTAAGACTTCTTTGTGTGAGAGATCCACCAAAGGATGCGAATGAGAATTTGTCATTTGGTACGTTGAGTGGTTCCATTGGTTATGGCCTCAATGTATTTAGTTAAAGCTTGTATCCATATATGATGATTGGGCGAGTGAAGTTTTGTGGATGAAACTGTTCTTCTTGTAAACCTAAGGGTTGAGAGAGGGTATGCATACTTAGGAACATCTAGAAGTACTTCGGGAGTCATCTATACTCCGGGAAGGTTGATCCCTCTTTTGCTACTGTGCACGGGACTAAGATCCTATTGAATCATCTGCGGTTGGTTTGACAATTCTTGCGGTTCTCTTCTCTCTAACGAACTTGGCTAAAGGATAATAATAAATAATGAGATTTATTATTTGGTGATTACTGTGTCTTTAAGTTAAAGCATGTTGTCTTACTTTTCTTAAAGCATGATTATTGTTGTTATTGATTAAGCATGTGAACTTAATTTTGGAGATTGAGATGGATTATGTGGTTATGAATTACTCAGGATCGCTGATTAGTTGTTTTTCTTTTTACTTGTGTTTGTTGTCCATTTCTCTTCAATGGTGGGCCTATGATGAACCTATATGGAATTTGTCTATATGGGGGAGTAGATTGACAGGATATTAGCTCCAGGAGTAGAGCTAGAGAGGAGGCGTACGAAGAAGATAGTATATCTTCTAAAAACATTTACTTATTGTTTAGTTTGGAACATTGGTATTATTGGGATTTTATTATTGTAACGAGATTAATTCTCTTGCATGAGAATTAATAAGCTTAATACTTTTATTTCATTTGGACTAATTTTTTTAAGTTAGTTGGAAGCTAGTTAATATTTAATTATCTAGTATGTTGAGTTAAGGTTTCTAGCCTTGTATTTGATTTGAACATTAAATACGGCGTAAACGCTTCAGATTTTCAGAGTTTTTCCGCTGCAACTCGTGATTTTAAATGGTTTTAAATTGGACGGAAATTCGGGGTGTTACAAGTTGGTATCAGAGCGGGTTAGTTTTGGGCTTAACGCTTGCATCTTCATATGCTCGTGTTGTTCTTTATTCCTTATTGGTGTTTAGAGTTGGCTCTGATACAAATGATTTCAGAGCGGGTTTGGTTTTGGGTGTAACGTGAGTATCTTCATATGCTTGCATCGTTTTTAGGAAAGTGAAGAACGTTGTTTAGAGTTGACTCTGATACACTGGTATCAGAGTGGGTTAGTTTTGGGTTTAACGCATGCATCTTCACATGCTCACGTTTCTCTTTGTTGTGTTTATATGCCAATCTGTTTTACGTGAATTTTATTTTTGGCGGGCCTATACCCCAAAGGCTAAGAATCCGACTTTTATGTCCTAATTGTTGCGTAGTGATTTTCGAGGCCGAAAATCTTTTTAAAGAGGATAGAATGTAATACCCCGCATATTTTTAATATTTATTATATTCAAAAATGTGAATATCTGATTTGGAATATGAATATTTGGAGGAAAGAATATTTGTTAATATTTATTTCCTTACGAATTAGTGTTTGAAAAGGAAAAGATATTTTCCTTAATTGAGTTGGGTTCTAGTTTGATTAGGATTCTAACTAGGTGTAAGAACCCTCGCCTTTCCGGATGGCGCTTAATTGGAATATTTAGTTGGAATTAATGGTTCTTAAATATATGCATGTGATTCAAATTAATTATAAAGAACAATGATTTACAAATAAGAAGCCGCCACCAATTTTTAAAGAAACAATTGGAAACCATCAAAGGTGCACCCCAAATTCCTATTGGGAATTGACTCATGCCCATGGGGACTAAATATTGAGTTCGGGGATGTAGGTACGAAATAAACAAAAAGAATCTCATCTAAATCGCCCGTATTAACGGCCTCTACTAAGCTTATCCATGTCAAATATTTATTTATGCTAGATGGTTCCATACAAATCCGGTCGTCCAATGATCCTAAATTAACTAGGCGGGTTAAGATCAACCAAATTACCTACGTTATCGCTTTGCACAATTTATATCCAATTTGCATGCATACTATTAACAAGCATAAACATGATATAGAACATTAAATAATGCTCCAACCTACCAACTTTGCTAAACGCGCCATTTATTGCATATGCACATCAATAAAACCGTTATTATCTTCAAAAGAGTAATAAATAATGCAAAGGTACTAACTTTATGCTAAAATAAAACTAGGAGGCTACTATATGCATGCAAAAACTATAAAAAGATGCAAACTTGCATAAACTAATAAAAAGACTCAAACTTTATATTAACTAATCATGCATCACTATATGCAAAATCAAAAGCATGCAAATTTATTCAACGATAATCAAAAGCTAAATAAAACATGATTGATAAACGATAAAACAAGAGATTTAATAAAGAATTAGGCCCTTAGGATGGTTAACCTGGATGTTCTGTACGAACGGGACTAGTAGAATTGGGATTGCTCTTCGATCTTGGGTGCTAGGCTAGGTGTATTGCTTGTTTGGATTTTCAGATTTCTGAATATGGGGGAATATGTGCTCTCAATGCACTCCAAATTGTGAACTGACTGACCTCCCGTAGAAGAGGGTGAAAGGGAGTATTTATAGAGTTGGGGGACGGATTTAGGGGCCTAGGGCTGGAAGCCCGGATCCAAAACTCGGCCCAGTAAAAAAATGGCTTCAGCGGCCACACGGAGGGCAGCTGGGGCTCAGCGGCTGGCCCAATGGGCCCCGCTGTCACGCGCTGGCCACCGAATAGGTCGCATCAGCCGCTGGATATGACGGTGCGTGCGTGACTAGGGTTTTGACTTTTTGGTACTCTTTAAATTACGAAATTGCCCATGGGCTGGCCCAGGGGGCCGGGATTGAGCGGTTTTGACCCAAATATTCAAGACGCGATATCTTTTGATCCGGGAACCTGATTGAGGCAAGGTCAAAGGCGTTGGAATCCTTATAACAAGGGCTATCCAAAGGCTGAGGTTTCAAAGAATTTGGTCTAGATTTCCGAGCAATGTCCTTTTCTACTTACGTCCATGTTAATCCATTACCATCATCATCGGGCGTTGCGGTGTCAGGGGATGAAACCGATTAGGGTGTCTACAGAAGCCCCCAGCTTGGCCGAGCTTGTAAAAGCGAAGATCAAATTATTTGCTAAAAATGCCTGCAGTGTTTTTTTTTGAAAATGCTTTATGTTAGAAAGAAGAAAAGATAGACTCCTGACCGCCTGTGGTCAGAGTTACCTGCTTTGTTTAAAGAGCGATGCGTTGCTCTGCTTTGTGGATGCTGACATGGCGCTAAACCTGATAGCTTCCACATCAAAGGGTGTTGCGTTGCCCTGCTTTAATTGTTGCTAACGTGACGCTATTTCTGATAGCTTCAACGTGAAAGGGGGTTTCGTTGCCCTGTTTCAGTTGTTGTTGACACTACGCTAATTTTGATAGCCTCGTCGCCAAAGAGCGGTATGTTGCTCTGCTTCAGTTGTGCCTGCAAAAATAAAATAGAGTGCCTGTGCCCGTAAAAAGTTAGATATAAGGCTCGCGCCTGCAAAAAATAGATGATACCGGGTCCCTAGGATATGAAACCAAGCTGTGGGGGCAAAAAAGTCATTTTGGGTGACATATTCGAATCTCCCGGGCTTCCAACGGTCGAGATACACAATTCCGTGCAGAATTTGAACTCGTGGGCCCGCCGAGCAAAAACTGTTTGGCGGGCCATGCGCAGGGCCGCCGAGCGCTGGGCGGCCTTTACGGGCCCGCTCAGCGGCCCTGAACCGGGCCGCTGGGCCGGTTCAGTGGCGAAAACAGGGCTTTTGAGTGAGGGAGACGAATTTTGGGTCATGTCATCCCGAAAAATTCGAGACTCTCTCTCCCTACCTCCATTGTTGCCCAAACCTTGTTCCTTGCTCAAATTTGCTCAAATTTGCTTCTTTTTGCTTGCATTTGCTTGATTTTGCATAATCTTTCCATAATTTCAAGTTTATTTGTGATTTCTCACAAATTTGGGGTGAATTTGTGAGTGGGTTTTTGAAACCCTTGGAGAGAGAAAATCCAAAATTTCTCCATTTTTGCTTGTCTGTTCTTGCTAGCTTGTTGATCTTTCTTTATGGCTCCCAAATTGGCAAAGAAGAGGAGTAGAAGGGCCAAGGTTCGGGAGGAGGTTGAAGAAATCAATATCTTCACCAAGGCTTTTCCCTCTCATGTCAAGCCTTCAAAGAGGAAGCCTAATGTGGCTTTCCCTCAAGATAGGTACACCCGATCGGATAGGATGCCGGACATTGTTGATTGGTTGGAGTTGATCTTCCGACCGGGGACTCACTTGAGTTCCCGTGCTTCCAAGTTTGTGGTAAGCCTCAAACCTTGAATTCATAGTTTTGTGCATTGAATTTAGTTTATATGCTTTGCCTTGAGTAGAATTGTGTAGGAATAATATGCAATTGTCAAGTTTGTTGCGCATGTGATCTTGCGCGGCTTGAACGAACTTAGAAGCATGCTTAGGACTTGAACGAACTTAGAAGCATGCTTAGGACTTGAACAATTTGGTTGAAATGTGAACCTAAGAGGTTGCAAATTTGATGATAGGAACCCGATGGTAATTTGAAACCTCATGGCAATTATGGTTCATCGGTGAGGCTTTTTAAGACTTTGCCCAAGGAGTTGCAAAGTGCGGTTTTTGGGTGCGGGGTTCGGACCCCTTTTGAAAGCGGCGGACTCGGTTGGGCAAGTCAAAAGGTGCATAGTTCACTTGTCTTTGGAACGTTTTTGGGATACAACCAACATGTTTCATTTCCCTAATGGGGAGATGATGATCACTCCATCGGAGTTTGCTATGTTGACTGGGTGCCTTGCGTGGGTACACCCATTGTGTGTGACGTTTCCATCTGGAAACGTAAGACTGAGATGGTGGAGTTGTTTTGGCCCTTGGGGAAGTACATGGGGTCACCATTATCGTCCCTATAGCGAGCTCTATGCCACTTTGACTGACGCAAGGTACAAGAGGAGTACTTCGGTGGAGCAGAAGGCGAGGAAGTTTATCACCTATCTCCTTGCCACCACCATCTTTGGTGACAAGGGAGAGCGTATTCATGCTATTTACCTCCCTAGCTTGTTGGATTGGGAGAGGGTGAGAGAGTACAACTGGGGGTTGCCGGGCTACGCCAACCTCTTGAGGTGCATGCGGTTTGCTTGCCGCGTGAATGATGAGGGGTACAAGCAGATGACTCTTCCCCCTGTGAGCTTGTGCGGCTTTTGGAAGGCCTTGTAGTTATGTTTGCTTTTTTTATCCATTTGATGATTTGCATGATTTAAGTGTATAGTGCTTAATTTCATGTTTCGATGTAGCCCTGGTTTTTTGAGCATTTCCTGGACATGGCGCCTACGGGCTGGGAGTTGGATTTCCCGATTTGTCGGGCATGGCGTCACAGAGGTTCTGCGCCCTTTTCGACCCTCCAGCAGTACAGGGAGGCTCTCTTGCGCCTAGATTGGCACAAGGTAACGCAATTTTGCTTTTTGTTGCATGTTTTGTATTTCTTGGTGTGGAAATATCTTATATTGCATGCTTGTGTAGATTGACTACTTCCCTTGGGCGAAGTACCATGGGTTGGCGCCGGATGCTGTTCTTTCGTCCAGGGCGTTAGACCGGCAGAGGATCCTGATTGCGGGTCCGTTCTCTTTTGAGTGGTATTTAGGAGAGCGGATCTTCCGTCAGGTTTATCCTGACGTGGCTGGCCCGAGGATTCCCTTGGATCCTCCCTCGACCATGTTCTTGTCGAGGTGCTTGTCTCGCGAGCAGGTTGCGAAGGCCATGGTCGGCTCAGATGCTATGCGGTATTTGAGGGAGCCTTCGTGATCGCCTCATGCCTTCATTTGTGGGTTTGAAGGTAAGAATTTTATATTTATTTTCTATGCCTTTCTTGCTTTGTTGATTAGCTGACTTACTTTGCTTTGTAGGAGCCTCGGGTTTACGATGTCGACGTGGATGTCCCGGATATGCGGGTCCGAGGTCGGGACTATGGCGGAAAGGAGTGCTGGGGAGAGGTCCCGATGACGAAGGACCTTGATGAGGACATCCAGGGCCTTCCTCTTCCAGTTGGGCATCCAGGGGTAAATTCGTAATTTTACCTGTTGCATGTGATTTTTACTGCTTTCATGCTTATAATGACTTTTCTTTGCGCAGCTTGACCATGAGCAGACCGGGAAGGTCTTCAAGATGATGCATGCCATGAAGTCTTGGATCTCTCGAGCTCTCTCAAAGGTCACCTTCTCGAGGGCTGACTTGGATAAGGTGAACTTGACTTTGCATCTTCAAAGTTGTATGCTTTGGGAAATGTATTTTATATGTTTGGTGAGTTGCAGGTTGAGTATCGTCGACCCCGTCCTCGTCGGTCACGACAGGTGGTATTGTCGGATGATGAGGTTGTGAGCTCGCCTGAGCGTAGTCCTTCCCGCGAGAGCAGTCCTCGGAGGGAGAGTCCTTGGAGAGAGAGGGAGCCAGTGCATCGGACGGATCGTCCTGGTGGGAGTAGGATGGCTCCGTTTGTGGAGCCTACTCCTTTGCCTATGCCGATGTATCCTTCTTATCCCGGGTATGCGGGGTATGTTCCTTATGGTGGTCTTTACTACCAGCCCCCTGTCCCTGCTCCTATGATGCCTACCATGCCTCCTCGTTCTTCGTGGGGGTATGATTCGAGTTATGCTGGAGAGGGGTGCTCGTATCGGGAGCCTGCCCGTCATTCCTCCTTTGACCTGGGCCAGCTGGCGGCGTCGATCTTTGGTGATGAGCCCCGGAGGTCGGAGGATCATTTTGAGGTGCTCCGTTCAGATGCTGATGCGGGTGATGATTTTTATGACAATGCATTTGTGTGAAATACATTTATGAACATTTGTGTTGAACAAAATATTCAGACTTTGCTTTGTAATATATTGCTGTTCTTATTGGTCCCTGCATATAATTAGGCTAATGCAAATGCACAGGTAGTCAAGCAAAAGCGCAAGTGATAGCCATGAAGCAAAAAAAGGTACAGCCAAAAGTTAAAATTGGGTGTACCCTATCCCCCTAAAAAAAAATAAGGGGTGCTGAAAATGAAATAAAATTAATAAGTGTAAAAGGGATGAATAAAAATAAAAAGATGATAAACATCAAAAAAAGAAATAAAGAAATTGTGGAGTTCCCATAAATAATTAAGGGAATTATAGAAAATAGTAATAATAGAGTAAATAGGTAACTGAGCCAAATCGGAGTCCAAAACGGTTAAGGAAAGTGTCCAAAACTGGGTAGAAGAGTGCTGTCCCGAAAAAGAGGCTCGGCGGCCAAAGGGGTGCATTCAGCGGCTGACGCGAAGGAGCGGGGGTCAAAACAGGGGCCACCAGGCTCAGCGGCTGGGCCGCGGAGGCTGGGCGGCTGGCCGCTGGGCCTTGGCTGCCATAACGGGGCCGCTGAGTTTTCACCGGCTGCCCTATGGGCCGCTGAAGCTTATTTTTCGACGGGTTGCCTTATTTTCGTCTTTTTCGTGCGAGCCCTACATAAGCCTTGAGTTAGTCCGATTTTGGGACATCACCTTCATATTCTATAGCAATAGAGAGCTTTTTAGAGAGAGAAACCTCCAATTAATATAGAATTCAGCAATGACAAGCTTTGAAGTTAGGTTCGATAAGTGGTTGCAATCTATGACCCCTGAAGAAAGGATGAGACTTGTGCCCTTTCACTTGAATGCTTTCTTCCATCTGAAGCAAGTTCAAGTTATCTGGAACCTTCTTGAGGCTGCGGTTGACTTTTTGGATGACAAGCTTCATGTTTTTAGGTTCGGGTATAACGAATTGTGCCCTCTCCCTGAAGAATTTGCTGCCATAATTGGGTTTCCCCATGATCAAGCACCTGCAACTCCATGGCTCGGGGCAAACCTTGAAGGTTACTATAAAAGGTATCTTGGTTTATCTGCAACACAAGCCTCTTCTGTGGCTAGAACCGGTGAGTTAGACCTCAATGGTGTGATTGACATCTTTTTCCCAAAGGTAAGGGATGATCATAATGAGACATATTATAGACGTGCTTTTATCTTATGTCTATTGCATAGGTACCTCTTCGTTGGTGGAGGTAATAATGGTAAAACTTGTATGCTTAGAATTGTTGAACAAATTCAAAACGATTTTACCCCTATGTCTCATGTTCTTGGTGAAACCTTAATGTGCCTGGATCGTAAGAAACAAGAACCGACTCATGGCGGATGGACGGGAAGCCCTCTTCTCCTTTAAGTGAGTGCTTGAATAATTGCTTTGTATATAAAGTTTGAATCTTTTTTATTATTATTATTTTTTTTTGCCTTGTGCTTTTTGCAGATTTGGCTTTTGGAGCATATGTGTTTCATTGAGAGGCCTGCTAATGCGCTCAAGTACCAACCAAAACAGTTGCCTGCCCGCTGAAGGCTTTATTATGAATCCACCATTGATGAATGGCGTGGATACCTTAAAGCTTGCCCTTTGCTAAGATGGACTGTCAAGTGGTGGGGCTTAAATCCGCAATCGGATGCAGCAAGGAGACGGGATATTATCAAATCCTTGGTCTTCAAAATTTGACTTATATATTTCCTAGCCGTATCATGCGGCAATGTGGGAAACGCCAGATTATCCAACAGAAGGATAGTGTTGCGCCTGCAACCCAGGTTTTGACCATTAGTATGGTGAGATCATGGGAGTGTGCATGGGATCGCCGCCCTAAGTGGACTATTCCTCATATTAAGGCCCCAACGACGATATCTTCAACTTATGAAGCTTGGATTGATTGTAAGACTGCGGAGGGTCGTCGTGCATGCAGGAAATCTGAACAAGATGATCTCAAGGCGCAATCGGTCAAGGCTAGCTTAAGACTTTCCAACCCTAATGATCCTAAAGGGAAAGGTAAACAAAAGGGAGTCAAGCATGTGAAAAGTGTCCTTAACCCAAAGGCCAAGAAAGCTTTAGCCAAGATTACTACTAAGCCAGAGGAGGGGCTCCAAATTCGGGCCAATGATCATGAAGCCTCTACAAGTGATCCTCTAATGGAGGTTGAAAAGGAAGAAGAGCCTGTGGTCCGAGAAAGATGGGCTCCCAAGGAGCGCGAAGTGGAAGGTCCAAAGGTTGACGAACCAATGGAAGATGTTGTCCCTACTACCGAAGCTACAGAGTAGTCTATTAGGAAATACTCTTTTGGAGCATGACTAGCTTAGGATTGCCTCTCTTTTTTTTTTTTTTTTTTTTTTTTTTTTATTGCTTTAAATTCAATAAGGGTGAGTGCCCCCCTTTTTTTATTTTTAGTTAATTTATTTTATTGCTTAGGAATTGCCAAGTCTTGTAATGGACTTTATTATTATTATTTATTTATGGACACATGCTCATTTAATATTGCAACCTTGTGTTTATTCTGTGCACAAATTTTAACAACTTTTGAATGCGAATTTGATGAAGGGGTCGGGCCCAATTGTAATTGGGTTATCCTACGTATCCTTTTAGGGAAATCAGGCCGCTCGTAGTTCTTATCCGTTTTTTTTTTTTATCATACAAATCAATTTTTTTTTTTTTTTTACAGGATTAGTTAGCCTTGTGTGGGCCTCTCGAAAGTGTTATATTGGGTGTCTTGCCTAAGCATAGAACCTCTTTAATTGATCCATGTTTATCCATTGACTAAATTCGATCCCGTCTAAATCTGCCAATCTTGCAGTGCCACCTGTTAAAATCTTTGTGATGATAAACGGGCCTGACCAGTTGGGTCGAAATTTACCTCTTGGGTCAGTGACATTGGCCCTTACTTCTGTAAGTACTAGGTCTCCAACCTTAAGGTCCCTCATTTTGAGCCTTTGGTTAAAGTGTCTTGTTAATATATTCTGATAGATTCTCACATTGTGCAAAGCATGCAACCTTTTCTGATCTAGCAGGACTAATTGATCGTAGCGGGCTTGGACCCAATCTACTTCTGGGATTTGACTTTCTAACACGATCCTTAGAGATGGGATCTCCAATTCGATTGGTAATACGACTTTCATTCCGTAAACCAGGGAGTACGGTGTTGCTCCCATTGATGCGCGAGCTGATGTCCTATAACCCCAAAGCGCGAATGGCAGCTTGTCTGGCCAGTCATGATAATTTTCGGACATTTTGTTGGCCGCTTCTACTGCACCGTTTTTTTGCGGTCTGTAGGGAGATGACTTTTGATGTTGGATTTTAAATTGGTCCAACAGCTCAATCACTTCTTTCATGAAGTGTGACCCATTATCACTGATGATCTCTTTGGGAACTCCATATCTAGCTATTATGTAATTCTTAATGAACTTTACCACGTGTTTTGCTTTGAGTTTTGCGTATGATTGCGCCTCGACCCATTTGGTAAAGTAGTCGATTGCTACTAGTATATACTCGTGGCCCCCTTTTCCTGTTGGGGTTATTTTACCGATGATATCGATCCCCCAAGCTGAGAAAGGCCAAGGTGAGGTGAAGGTATATTATGGGCTTGGTGGTAGGTGTTGTAGATTGGCATGAGTCTGGCATTGTACGCATCTTTTGACAAACTCACAACAGTCTTTCTCCATCGTTGTCCAATAATACCCAAGCCTTATTATCTTCCTAGATAGCATCATACCGTTCATGTGCGGTCCACATACTCCTGCATGTACTTCCCTTAAGACCTTATGGGCCATTTCGGTACCTAGGCAACGGAGGTTGACTCCATTTGGGCTTTTCTTGTATATTTCACCCTGTACTTCCAAGAATTGGGTCGCGAGCCTTCTAAGCGCTTTCTGGGCTCTAGGGCTAGAATCAGGAGGATAGAGCTGGTAGACAAGTAGATTTTTTATATCGGTGTACCACTCATCTTCTTCGTCGTGGAATACTTCCAAGGCGTCGCAATATGAAGGCTCAGATCTCCTTTGTACGCAGATGGGCATCATCCGAATGGTTTCGGGTATGTTAATCATGCTTGCTAGCTTAGCCAAGGCGTCTGCGAATTGATTATCTTCTGGTGGAAGGTATGTAAAGTGTATTTGATTGAAATACACTATGGTCTTGTCTAAGTATTCCTGGTAGAGTGCGAATGATTCACTTTTAACCTTCCATATTTTGGAAATTTGGTTAATTATGAGTGACGAGTTCCCATAGACTCAGAGTGTCTTAATGCCGAGGCTTATGGCAGATTGTAGTCCTATTATGCAAGCTTCATATTCGGCGCCATTATTTGTGACCTCGTGGTCCAACTTAACTGAAATGGGTGTATGTGCACCTTCGGGGGATACTATCAGTATTCCTACTCCAAGAACCTTTTGGTTGGATGCTCCGTCGAAGTATAGCTGCCAAGTTTCGGTATCTAAGGTCATAACCCCTTCGTCTTGGAAGTGGTATTCGTCCTTGTGATCTGGTTCGTTTATGGCTTGGTCGGCCAGATATTCTGAAATAGCATGCCCTTTTATGGATTTTTGATGTTCAAATTTAAGGTCGAACCCTGAAAGGAGGACGGTCCACCTTGCTATTCTACCATTTAGTATGGGCTTTTGGAATATGTATTTCAAAGGGTTTTCTCCCGATCTGATGTGGATCGTGTGTTGGAGCATGTAATGTCGTAGCTTTTTGGTAGTTGCTACTAGGGCTAGACATGTCTTTTCCAGGGATGAGTAGCGGGTTTCATATTCCAGAAACTTCTTGCTACATTGTATATTGCTTTCTCTTCCTTATCTACTTCTTGGGCTAATATGGCCCCCATTGATGTTTCTGTGACCGTAAGGTAGAGTATTAGAGGCATGCATCGGATGGGCGGTACTAGAACGGGTGGTTCGGATAAATAGGCTTTAATTTTGTCAAAGGACCGGATAAATAGGCTTTAATTTTGTCAAAGGACTTTTGGCATTGCTCGTCCCATTCTGTCTTTACCTCTTTTTTGAGTTTCTTGAATATGGGTTCACAAGTAATAGTTAACTTGGAAATGAACCTGCTAATGTACTGGATTCTTCCTAGGAAGCCTTTTATTTCTTTTTCCGTTTTCGGAGGTGGCATGTCTATTATGGCTTTGATCTTAGATGGATCAATTTCTATCCCTCTGGTGCTTATGACAAATCCTAGAAGTTTGCCGGATGTAACTCCGAATGCACACTTCTTGGGATTAAGCCTCATATTGTACTTCCTAAGCCTGTTGAAGAACTTTTGAAGTGAGGGTACATGCCCTTCTCTGTCCTTGGATTTTATGATCATGTCGTCTACGTACACTTCAGCCTCTTTATGCATCATATCGTGGAGTAAGGTCGTAGCGGTTCTTTAGTATGTGGCTCCCGCATTCTTAAGTCCGAACGGCATTACAGTATAGCAATAAGTGCCCCACTGTGTGGTGAAAGTGGTTTTCTCTTCATCCTCTTTGGCCATTAGGACATGGTTGTATCATGCGTACCCGTCCATGAATGATAGAAGGGCGAGTCCGGCGGTGTTATCTACCAAGACGTCTATGTGAGGTACGGGGAAGTCGTCTTTTGGACATGCTTTGTTTAGGTCCCTAAAATCTACACACATTCGGACCCGTCCGTCCTTTTTTGTGACTGGGACAATGTTGGCTACCCTATCGGGGTTATTGGCCACTCTTATGAAGCCTGCCTCTAGTTGTTTTTGGACTTCCTCCTTGATCTTAAGAGCCCAGTCTGGCTTCATTCTTCTTAGCTTTTGTTTGACTGGTTTGCAGTCGGGGTTTAGTGGAATGGTATGCTGAGCAATTTTGCGGTCTATGCCAGGCATGTCCTTGTCGGACCAGGTGAAAACATCCGTATAATCCTTTAGGAGTGTTACGAATTGTCCGCATTCATTAGATGTTAGAGACAAGCCTACTTGCACGTGGCGAGGCTCATCATTAGTTGCAATGTTTATTGTCTCGGTTTCTTCGACTATTGAAGTCTTTTGCCCATGTTCGATTAATGCTTTATTAACTTCTTTTGGCAATTCCGTTATATTTTCTGAATTATTAGCAGTGAGGCAATCCGAGTAAGCAAAATCGACGTTCATAATATTAATAGAAGCGAACAATACATCAATGAGGTCATCACTAAGGACCTTAGGAATAGACTGGGGTGGACTGCTCGACACTTCTAGGATAACAGACTCAGAATCGGACTCGGACTCAGAATCGGACTCGGAATCGGAATTCGGCCCTCCTGTCGGGCCGTTGCGGATGGTGAATTTGTACATGGCTTCCTTGACTGGAGTCCGATCCGTCTCGTGCTTCCATGCGGTGCGGTCGGGCCCGATTGGGGCGATCAGCTTGGTCGGGTCGAAACCTTCATTAAAAAGCACAATAAGAGGAAGTTTGGTAGTGGTCTCGTCGTAGTGACGACGCTCTTCGCCAAATAAAAGCCCAAAGTTATTGGGTGCCATGTCATTAGCCCAATCTTTAGTGGATTGGTCCTCATTGGGAGGTATGGGTGTGTCTTCATTGAAAAGAAAACAATCTTGAAATGCTTCGAAGCCTGGCATCAGGATCCCGTTGATTGTGTATGGTTCAGGGAATCCATAGTATGGATATGGGTCGCCTTCCTAAACGAATTGCCCATTGAAGGTGAGAGGATAAGGATCCATGTTGTGTGTAACGGGTTTATTAGCCACAAGGACTCTTTTCTTAGCCATCACTTTGGATATGTAGGCCCTAACTTCTGGCCTTGTGGGTAACCTAGCCCAAATAAGTCATTTTTGATCTTGATGTTCCAAGAGGTTTGAGCTACCTTGGGATGAGGACCCTAAGTGGTGCCTGGGAAGTACCCTTGCTTTCTGAGTAAAGCGTTCACATCGAGTGTGGGCTCTATTGTTTCTATGTAGGCTATCTTCTCAAAACCCCATAACTCTTCGTCTTGCTCATTATGCTCTATCTTTAGGACTGGAGCTTTCTCAATCTGGGCTATCATAGTATCAGCGCAGAACTCCAAGGTGGATCCTGCCATGGATAGCTTCACCTTTTGATGCAGAGTTGAGGCTACAACATTTAACCCGTGTAACCAGGCCTTCCCAAGAGTAAGTTAAAAGTGGCTGGAATGTCAATCACATGGAATTTGACCATTTTCTCGATGGGCCCAATATTGATATTCATGGAGAAGGTACCCAATACGTTTCTTTTGGAGTTATCGTAGGTCCTTAACCCTTGTGCGGAATGCGCGAGTCTATTTTGAGGTGTTCAGCAGTCCTCAAAGGGCATACATTTACAGCCGAGCCATTGTCGACTAAAGTCATAGGGACTTGCCTCTGTTGACAGATTATAGTAAGATAAAGGGCTTTGTTGTAGTGAGTACCTTCGGGTGGAAGGTCTTTATCAGAAAAGGTTATGGGCGTGGATGACTTTCCTTGGATTAGGAGGTTGAGTACCTCTTCAGGAGTGGCATTTGGAGAAATGGTGGTTGTGTTTAAGGCCTCTAGCACGGCCCGTCTATGAGTGATAGAAGTGGTCAACAGTTGCCAAATGGATATATCGGCTTTTGTTCTTTGCAGTTGCTTGAGAATGTTGGTCCCATCATCTTCTTTTGCCATTTCCCTTTGGGCCGAATCCCTATTGGGGATGGCTATAGGCTCTACAGGTTGGATTTGAGATGGATCCATACAAATGTTCTCGGGCCTGAACTGGCGTCCCGATCTTGTGAGATAGTTTAGAGTTTTGTTATCTTCTTCCTTCTCATCATTGGAGATATCATACCAGGCTTTGCCATTGGTTATGTCATGGACTTGAGGAGTCAACACATCTTTTGGATCAGTATATGCCCCATTATCTTACTCATCACTATCCCAAAGGCCGCAGACATCGAGTGTGGATCTTTGGCTTGGGTATGGTGGTATAGTCTGTCCAATAGGTGTGATCAAATAGGAGGGATCGAATCCTTCTTCTATGTCAATAGCAAAAGAGTTCCCAAGGGGATTGTTGTTGTTACTAGGTGGTGGTGCATCTTTAGGCAATGGTATGGTGCCGTTGTCAAACAGATCTTGGATTTTATCCTTAAGGGTGTAACACTTTTCAGTATCGTGCCCACGCCCCCTGTGGTATTTGCAAAATGCGGACTCATTCCAATATGGTGACCTTTTCTCTACAGGTGGATCGGGGGTAGGCCCAATCGTGTGT
Source organism: Tetragonia tetragonoides (assembly GCA_038025085.1). Lineage (NCBI taxonomy): Eukaryota > Viridiplantae > Streptophyta > Magnoliopsida > Caryophyllales > Aizoaceae > Tetragonia > Tetragonia tetragonoides. The sequence continues at coordinate 9,666,722 of CM076148.1, read as the reverse complement.
AGATAGTTTCCTTTGATCAACTTATCTAGGGCCTTGACATAAATCATCCCGAGGGGAGTATACCTTCTTGGACGCCTATCAGCTATGGCGTTCACTTCATTTCCTCTACTTGTGGAGGCATGGTTGGTATTAGTGTATTTCTTATCTTTATATCCGCTTGTGTTGTTATTGTAAATGACCTTGTTCTTCCCTCTTTGGAGTTGGTCATCTTCAATGGCCATGCCCACTTCAGTTAACTGAGCATAGGTGGTTATGGGTTGAAACTTCATGTGTTCACGATATTCGGATGCCAAGTTCTGGCCTAGCATGCGGATTTGATCCCTTTCAGATGGGCGATCAATCATTTCGGCTACCTTAGTCCTCCATCTTCTCACGAAACTAGTGAACCCTTCTTTGTCACCTTGCTTGGTGATGTCCAGTTCTCTTAGTGTCATGGGTGGCAAGACATTGTCAGCGTATCTTTGAAGGAACACTGTGGATAGATCTTCCCATTTTTCCAGCTTTTGGTTGGACAGCTTGAAGAACCAGGCCCTGACAGCAGGATCCAAGGTTTGAGGAAAGAGGTGAACATACAGCTCTTGTTCAATGCCTCTAAGGCCCAATGCAGTGGTAAAAACCCTAATATGATCTTGTGGATCGTCGGTTCCTTTGAATGTGGGAACTTCAGGCATGGAGAACTTAGTGGGCAGTTTTCCCTTGATGTGGGGAGCATAGCCCTCAGAATTGATGATCATGTCATTGAAGGCCCGACTCTTACCCAGGACAGATTCAAGCCTGTTCAGCTTGGCTTGGAGTTCTTGCACCTCTTTAGTGGAGGGTTCGGCCCTTTCCCCATCGGGCTTGGGCTCATCATCATCTCTATTAGGGGGATCCAACTTGGCGACACGGGCTTCCATATCAGTGAATCTAGCATTCATATCGACCATTTGGGCGAAAAGGTCATCCATCTTTTGGTCGGCGGTTCTCTCGGCGTCTCCAGACATAGCGGACTTAGGCGAATTGGATGGTGAGGTCTGAGGTGACGGTCGCGGTGTGCGAAGGTAATCGAGCCAAACAGGGCCCACGAACTGTGCTTGTGGTGAAGGTTCGAATGACAACTTGCGGACTAACCTCTTGCTGGACTCGTCTCTCTCCTACTCCCTAGGACCAGGATCTCTACTTCTACCAATTCTGGACATGAAAAGGCCCGTTTAAGAAAATAGAAAATAAATGGGAATCTCCACATAATAATAAAAGTTTTATTTTAAAACAAATGTGGGAAGAGAATCTAGCACTAATCCTCAACATGGTGATCTTTTGGGTAAGACGCGACTTTATGTAAATAACATATTCTAATCAATGATCTTTCGACTCTATTATATAAATACTCTTGACTTGCACATGGGATAAAACTCCCTAATTTTAGAAAAAGAGAAATACTGTTGACTTGCATATGGAATTAAATTGGACTCTTTCCCCAGTGAAGTCGCCACTGTAAGAACCCTCGCCTTTCCGGATGGCGCTTAATTGGAATATTTAATTGGAATTAATGGTTCTTAAATATATGCATGTGATTCAAATTAATTATAAAGAACAATGATTTACAAATAAGAAGCCGCCACCAATTTTTAAGGAAACAATTGGAAACCATCAAAGGTGCACCCCAATTCCTATTGGGAATTGACTCATGCCCATGGGGACTAAATTTTGAGTTCGGGGATGTAGGTACGAAATAAACAAAACGAATCTCATCTAAATCGCCCGTAGTAACGGCCTCTACTAAGCTTATCCATGTCAAATATTTATTTATGCTAGATGGTTACATACAAATCCGGTTGTCCAATGATCCTAAATTAACTAGGCGGGTTAAAATCAACCAAATTACCTACGTTATCGCTTTGCACAATTTATATCCAATTTGCATGCATAACAAGCATAAACATGATATAGAACATTAAATAATGCTCCAACCTACCAACTTTGCTAAACGCGCCATGTATTGCATATGCACATCAATAAAACTGTTAGTATCATCAATAAAACTGTTAGTATCTTCAAAAGAGTAATAAATAATGCAAAGGTACTAACTTTATGCTAAAATAAACCTAGGAGGCTACTATATGCATGCAAAAACTATAAAAAGATGCAAACTTGCATAAACTAATAAAAAGACTCAAACTTTATATTAACTAATCATGCATAACTATATACAAAATAAAAAGCATGCAAATTTATTCAACCATAATCAAAAGCTAAATAAAACATGATTGATAAACGATAAAACAAGAGATTTTTAGAAAGAATTAGGCCCTTAGGATGGTTAACCTGGACGTTCTGTTCGAATGGGAAAAGTAGAATTGGGATTGCTCTTCGATCTTGGGTGCTAGGCTAGGTGTATTGCTTGCTTGGATCTTCAGATTTCTAAATATGGGGGAATATGTGCTCTCAATGCTCTCAAAATTGTGAACTGACTGACCTCCCGCAGAAGAGGGTGAAAGGGAGTATTTATAGAGTTGGGGGACGGATTTAGGGGTTTACGGCTGGAAGCCCGGCTCCAAAACTCGGCCCAGTCAAAAAATAGGTTCAGCGGCCACACGGAGGGCAGCTGGGACCCGCGGTGGCCGTTGGGGCTCAGCGGCTGGCCGCTGGGGCCAGCGGCTGGCCCAATGGCCCCCGCTGTCACGCGCTGGCCGCCGAACAGGTCGCGTCAGCCGCTGGACCTGACGGCGCGTGCGTGGCTTGGGTTTTCACTTTTAGGTGCTTTGTAAATTACGAAATTTCCCTTGGGCTGGCCCAGGGGGCCGGGATTGAGCGGTTTTGACCCAAATCTTCAAGACGCGATATCTTTTGATCCGGGAACCTGATTGAGGCAAGGTCAAAGGCGTTGGAATCCTTATAACAAGGGCTATCCAAAGGCTGAGGTTTCAAAGAATTTGGTCTAGATTTCCGAGCAATGTCCTTTTCTACTTACGTCCATGTTAATCCATTACCATCATCATCAGGCGTTGCGGTGTCAGGGGATGAGAACCGATTAGGGTGTCTACACTAGGTCAAGGTTTTCTAACCTCTATACATACCTTTTGACACTATAAAATATGATTCTTTTCCTCTAAATTCGTACCCTAGTGAGTCCATAATACTCACTCACGTTTTCTGTCTTGCAAGTCTCACAAAAACCCTAAAAACTATCTAGCACACAGGTTCGGATTGAAAATTTTTTTTCTCCTGTTCTACTTATTTTCTAGACTTGAATTTTGGATATGTTTTATAACTACATGTCCAGAAGCATACTGGAAAGTTTCGTAACTTTTAGAGTTCTTTGGTACCCCAAATCATTTTTCTCTTGAGTCAGCGCAGTGCTGATGCGAGATTCAGATCCGCCTATTTTGTTTTATCATATCTCAAAACCTAGGCATTATTTGTTCAAACGTTTCGGTGGTATTTAACCATGGGGTGTCCTCAGCATGTACGCCAAAGTTTAAAGGATATCGAGTTCGTTTGGTGGTTCGTTCGAGCGTTTGTCTCAAATCGCGCGTGCTGATTTCAGATTTCAGATTTGTTCTTTGTGATTTATGGTGTCTCAAATCGCGCGTGCTGAATTGAATTCTTATCGGTTGGAGACGTATGATACTGTTATTTGAGTATTTATTCATGTGTAATCTTCATGTTTAAAGATATTTATTTTATTTTTACATGTATTGATTGGTTTGGCATGATAGTTGAACATGATTGAAATTATCGTTTATTAACTGTTTACATGTTATTGATTATCAATTGATACAATTAAGATATGGTTCTACACGATGAGAGTTTATAGCTAGATTGTGATATGGTGATGGACTAAATGGAAAGGGGCATACTTTTGAGATAGATGCCTGTTACTCTAAGTGAGATGACTAGATGAGTACACTAAGAGTAGTTTATCGTAACTATTTGAGTGATAGTTAGTGCAACCCGAGAATATATTGTACTTTGGGAAACCGTGCCAACTTGTGATTCATATGTCGTTGAAACCCGAAAAGGTGTGTGATTGAGGATATCATTGTGAATTAACCCATGTTGGGTAATCGATTGAGGTATGAACTTGAGGATGAGTTGATACATACATATTATTTTGGTTTGAGGCTCGTTAGGTTTATTAGCTACTTAGGCCTTGGAATGTTGGTGAGTAGCCTAAGAGATTGACTCTTAGGTGATGAGCAATTATTTTTATAAAAATTAGAATCTCGTTATGATTCGATTATGATTGGTCCAGAGTGGACTTTTGAGAGCCTGTGATGGCTATGTTATTGAGAGCCTGTGATGGCTATGTTATTGAGAGTCTATGATGGCTATGTTATATATTAGATATTGGTTTTGCGGCTTTATCACCGCTAGTTCGCTTTCCTCATGTCCAAGGCTAGGAGCTAATGACCAATAGTAAATGGCACATGTATTGGGCTAATTGAGTGAATAGCAAAGTGGTATTCACGAGCATTTGGGAATTGAGACGTTATAGTTATATCCTTTGGAATTTAGTGTAAGGTCTAAGAAGACCTAAGTTGTGTATTGATTATGTGACACAATTGCACTTATAGCTTTTGAATATATTCATATTAAATTATGAATTCGTATATTGTTCAATGAATGTTGAGTTACTCAGCTTCGCTGACTGGTTGCTTTTGTGCTACGTGTGTTTGTTGTCCATGTCTCTTCAAATGGTGGACCTATGATGAACCTATGCGATATGCGATTGCATGGGGGAGTAGATTGGTGATTGGCTCATAGGTTGCATTGAAGATCAAGTTTGGACGATCGGATAGAGCTCCCAAGAAGTTGGTCTTGTATATTTTGTAATGAGTAGTCATTTATTGTACTATTCAGTATGTTGAGAGTTGTACCGTTTAGCCTTGCACTCATTCGTTAGAGTGAGTGTGGCGATAACGCCCAGGATTTTGTATAGAAGTCTTCCGCTATTGTAAATATTATTGATTTATGAAGGTTTTTATTGGTCCCAAAATCCGGGGTGTCACAACTGGTATCAGAGCTGCGATTTTAAAATGGTATCCCACCAGTGAGGGATCCTGTGTTTCAGATCGACCTAGTGCCTGGTACAGGTCCGATTTCAAGGGTACCGTATAGAATGGCACCTTTAGAGATGAAAGAACTGAAGGAGCAATTAGAGGAGTTGTTGGATAAAGGGTACATTAGACCTAGTGTGTCACCTTGGGGCGCACCAGTTCTATTTGTGCGTAAGAAGGATGGTAGTCTACGTCTCTGCATTGACTATCGTGAGTTGAATAAGGTCACAGTCAAGAATAGGTATCCCCTACCTAGAATTGAAGACCTGTTCGATCAACTCTAAGGAGCTGGAGTGTTTTCGAAGGTGGATTTGCGATCATGTTATCATCAGCTGAGAATTGATGAGGTCGACATTGCGAAAACTGCCTTTAGGACAAGGTATGGGCATTATGAGTTTACTGTTATGCCATTTGGGTTAACTAATGCACCTGCCAAGTTTATGGAGATGATGAATAACACCTTTAGACCATATCTGGATAGTTTTGTGGTCGTGTTTATAGATGACATTTTGGTGTATTCGAAAGATGAGGAGGAACACGCAAGACACTTGAGGACTGTTTTAGAGGTTTGGGCGAAATAAGAAGTTGTAAGGTGAACTCTCAAAGTGTGAGTTTTGGCTAGAGAGTGTTGCCTTCCTTGGGCACATTTTCTCTAAAGAAGGAGTCTCAGTTGATCCTTCTAAGATTCGGGCAGTCATGGATTGGCCTGCTCCGAAAGTGTGACTGAGGTGAGAAGTTTCCTCGGTTTGGCTGGCTACTATAGGAGATTTGTGCAAGACTCCTCTAAGGTAGCTAGACCTATCACAAATTTGATGAAAAAGGAGATGAAGTACAAGTGGACTGAACAATGTGAAGAAGCTTTCCAAGAGCTTAAGAAGAGGTTGACAACAGTACCAGTGTTGACTTTACCGTCCGGAACGGAAGGATTTGAGGTCTATAGCGACGCATCTAAGAATGGGTTGGGGTGTGTACTTATGAAGAATGGCAAGGTGGTTGCTTATGCCTCTCGCCAATTGAAAGTGCATGAGAAGAACTACCCTACTCATGACATGGAGTTAGCTGCTGTGATTTTTGCCTTGAAAATTTGGAGGCATTACTTGTATCGAGCTCGTTGCAAGATCTTTATAGATCACAAGAGTTTGAAGTATATCTTCACTCAAAAGGAGTTGAATATGAGGCAACGAAGATGGCTCGAGTTGATATATGAGAACGATTTGGATATTCAGTATCACGAGGGAAAGGCCAACGTAGTGGCTGATGGGTTGAGTAGGAAGACTTCACATACTGTGAATAGCATGATGGTACTACCGCATGACTTGTGTGAGGAATTCAGAAAGTTGGACCTAGAAGTTGTTCAACAATGTGAGACTGCAGTGTTACTGATGCACTTGTAGTGCGACCGTCGATCTACGATGAGATCCGACAGTTGCAAGTTAATGACCCGTTTCTAGAGGAAGTACGTGTCAAGATAAAGGATGGGAAGCATCCTGATTTTGAGATCCTTGATGATGGTACGATCAAGATGAAGGGGCGTTGGTGTATACCTGACAATGAGGAGTTGAAGAAAACAATTCTAGACGAGGCGCATGGAACTGCGTATTCTGTTCACCCAGGAGGTGATAAGTTGTACAAAGACTTAAAACTTCAATTTTGGTGGATGAACATGAAGCGAGAATGTGCTGAGTATGTGGCAAAATGTCTTACTTGTCAAAAGGTGAAGATCGAACACAAGAGGCTTGGAGGACTTGTTCAATCGCTGGAAATTCCTGGATGGAAATGGGATTCAATCTCGATGGATTTCGTGACTGGATTACCAAAGACGAGGTCTGGCAAAGACACTAGTTGGGTTATTGTCGACCACTGATGAAAAGGGCGAGGTTCATTGCAATGAAGAAGACTTGGTCAATGGACCAACTCGCCGCAGCCTATGTGAAAGAGGTCTTGAGGTTAGATGGAGTACCTAAGGACATTGTGTCAGACAGGGATACGAGATTCTTCTCAATTTTCTGGGGCAAATTACAAGAAACCTTTGGTACGAAATTGAAATTTAGTACAGCATTTTATCCTACGACAGATGGTCAAACGGAGCGTACTATTCAGACATTAGAGGACATGTTGCGAGCTTGTGCTCTAGAGATGAAGGACTCTTGGGAGAAGAGTTTGCCTTTGATTGAGTTCTCCTACAACAATAGCTACCATGCGAGCATCAGTAGGGCACCTTACGAGGCGTTGTATGGGAGAAAGTGTTGATCTCCTACATGTTGGAGCGACATAAGTGAAACCTTTGTTTTGGGTCCGGAATTTATCCAAGAGATTGTGGATCAAGTGAAACTTGTGCAAGAGAAGATGAAAGTTGCACAAGATAGACAGAAATCCTATGCAGATCAACATCGACAAATGTAAGAATTCCAAGTTGGTGAGAAGGTACTTATCAAAGTATCGCCGATTCGTGGAGTTATGAGATTTGGGCGTAAAGGGAAGCTTAGCCCAAAGTACATTGGACCTTACGAAATTCTTGAAAGAGTTGGAGAGGTCGCTTATAGGCTTGCTATGCCTATGGATTTGGAGCAAGTGCACGATTGTTCCACGTGTCACAACTCAAGAGATATCACCATGATCCGAGTCATGTGCTGAACCCAGAAAAGGTAGTGTTAGACGATACACTTACCGATGAAGAACAACCAGTTCGAGTCCTTGAGGAGAGAACTAAACCTGTGAGGATCCTAGACGAGAAAACGAAGAAAACTCGTGCGTCTACAATCAATCTTGTGAAAGTGTTGTGGGCTAACCACAAAGTCGAAGAGGCGACTTGGAAAACTGAGGCTGACATGCGCAAGCGTTATCCTAAATTGTTCGAACAAGGTACTTAACCTTGGTTTCGAGGCCGAAACCTTTTTAAGGGGGGAAGGGTATAACAATCCACAAAAGAAAAGAACAAAGACTGGAAAATTCATTGCATTGCATTGCATCATGCTCATTTTGTTATTTCGAAAAGTTGTGTGAAACTTTTAAACTTTCAAGTTACATGTTGTGTATTGAACTTTGAAAGTATGGTGGAAAAACATTGCCTTATGGAAGTAGCTTCACTTTGGTGGTGATCCTATGTTTCGAGGACGAAACTATTTTTAGTTAAAGCTTTTATCCATATATGATTATTGGGCAAGTGAAGTTTTGTGAATGAAACTGTTCTTCTTGTAAACTTCTTTTAGTTAAGGATGTAATACCCCGTAATTTTTATTCATTTTAGAATAATAATTACTTAGAAAGAAAATGCAAATTCGTATTTAAAATATTTAATTGGGCTCATATTTAATGGCCTCAATGTATTTAGTTAAAGCTTGTATCCATATATGATGATTGGGCAAGTGAAGTTTTGTGGATCAAACTGTTCTTCTTGTAAACCTAAGGGTTGAGAGAGGGTATGCATACTTAGGAACATCTAGAAGTACTTCGGGAGTCATCTATACTCCGAACGGTTGATCCCTCTTTTACCACTGTGCACGGGACTAAGATCCTATCGAATCGATTGCGGTTGGTTTCACAATTGTTGCGATTCTCTTCTCTCTAACGAACTTGGCTAAAGGATAAGAATAAATAATGAGATTTATTATTTGGTGATTATTGTGTCTTTAAGTTAAAGCATGTTGTCTTACTTTTGTTAAAGCATGATTATTGTTGTTATTGATTAAGCATGTGAACTTAATTTTGGAGATTGAGATGGATTATGTGGTTATGAATTACTCAGCATCGCTGATTAGTTGTTTTTCTTTTTACTTGTGTTTGTTGTCCATTTCTCTTCAATGGTAGGCCTATGATGAACCTATATGGAATTTGTCTATATGGGGGAGTAGATTAACAGGATATTAGCTCCAGGAGTAGAGCTAGAGAGGAGGCGTACGAAGAAGATAGTATATCTTCTAAAAATATTTACTTATTGTTTAGTTTGGAACATTTGTATTATTGGGATTTTATTATTGTAACGAGATTAATTCTCTTGCATGAGAATTAATAAGCTTAATACTTTTATTTCATTTGGACTAATTGTTTAAGTTAGTTGGAAGCTAGTTAATATTTAATTATCTAGTATGTTGAGTTTAGGTTTCTAGCCTTGTATTTGATTTGAACATTAAATACGGCGGTAACGCTTCGGATTTCCAGAGTTTTTCCGCTGCAACTCGTGATTTTAAATGGTTTTAAATTGGACGAAAATTCGGGGTGTTACAGGAATGCTCAGGGTATATAGCTTGCCCATGCATCCTTTCGTAGAAATTTTCTTAAACTAGTCTCGTACCACAAACCTGACATGGTTATATTAACAGAAACTCGTGTTCGCCAAAAAAATACTGAAACTATTGTGAGAACATTACCTTTTGACAACTGGGTTTTGATGGAGTCTCAAGGATTCCCTGGGGTAGTTCTGGTCCTTTAGAATTCACTCGTGAATTTCGATGTGGTTTTGAACAACAAGCAGGGGATACATGGCGTGGTCCAGGTACATTCGTCCAAATTCCCTACTTTTTTTCTTTCAGCTGTTTATGGTAATCCTAATTTAGCTATACGTAAAGAGTTATGGAATGATATGACTACTATTGCTGCCTCAATATCCTTGCCTTGGGTTACAATGGGTGATTTTAATGATATGGTCAGCAACCATGAAAGACTTGGGGGTAATCCTATTATTTAAAATAGAATGAACTTGTTCACTGATTGTTTGAGTACTTGTGAGCTTCTTGATCTCGGTTTTGTGGGCCCACGTTTTACTTGGACTAATAAGAGAAAGAGTTCACCTATACTAGAGAGGTTGGACAGAGCAGTTGGTAATGTCAGGTGGTTACATGCTTTCCCAAATAGCCTTGTTTCTCATCTACCAAGACTATCTTCAGACCATTACCCTATACTCCTCCAATTTGATTCTACTAAACCTGCTAAAGGGATTAGACCCATTAGATTTAAATCTATGTGGTTACTAGAGCCCTCTTTTGAGCATTTGCTAAGGGATGATTGGTCATTGATTAATTTACCTTTAATTGGTAAAATGGTGCATTTTCAAAAAGCTACTGTTTTCTAGAATAAAAAAGTGTTTGGCAATATTTTCAAAAAGAAAAAAATCTCTCTACGCTAGGCTTAATGGAATTCAGAAATGCTTGTGCGACTCCCCTCTGTCCTCTCATCTAATGCAACTTGAAGAAATGCTAACAAATGAACTGAACAATATTTTAGACCAAGAGGAAATTTTCTGGATGATGAAATCTGGTTGCAATTGAATTGTGGAAGGGGATAGGAACACTAGCTAATTTCTTCCATAATGCGGTAAAAATTAGAAGAAAAAAAGCTAACATTTCCTGTCTAATGGAAGATGTGGGAAATGAGATTACTAATTCTACTGCTCTATCTAACTTGATTCATAAATTTTTGTGAATTTATTTACAACTGACATGTATTCTACATGTCCTAATGTGCTTTCTGGTATGCATAACTAAAATCTTGTTATTAAACTAGCTCTCTCTCCCTGACCAATAGAAATTAAGGATGCTATGTTTAGTTTAGGGCCTTTGAAAGCCCCGTGGCCTGACGGGTTACATGCTATTTTTTTTCCAAAAAAATTGGGGATTTGTTGGTTCTGATATAATTCCTTTATTCAATCCGCTTTCTGCAATGCTTACTTCCCTGAGTGTTTTAACATGTTCCTGATCTGCTTAATACCCAAAGTTGAGAATCCAACAGTGGTCAAACAGTTTAGACCAATTGGACTCTGTAACACTGTCTATAAATGTATAACCAAGATTTTGGTTAATAGACTAAGACCTTACTTACATGATTTAATCTCCCCAAATCAAAACAGTTTCATACCTGGGCGAGGTTCTGATGTTAATGTCATTGTGGCTTATGAAATTTTACACTCAATGAAAAATGATAAAGGAAGAAAATGATTCTTTGCTCTTAAGATTGATCTAGAAAAAGCTTATGACAGACTAGAATTGAGTTTTATCAGAAATACTTTAAAATTCTTTAATTTTGATGATAATTCAGTTAAACTTATAATGCACTGTGTGTCTTCTTCCAATGGGTCTGTCATTGTGAATGGTAAACTTACTGATTGGTTCCAACCTTCTAGAGGTATTAGGCAAGGTGATTCGCTGTCTCCTTATCTGTTCATTTTGTGTATGGAGATGTTGTCTAGGCTTATTCATGATGCATGTGAATCTGGTGAATGGAAACCTTTTTTAGTTGGTAAAATGAAAGTTGCTATCTCTCATCTTTTGTTTGCGGACGATTTAATAGTGTTTGGTGAGGCTGATAAGAACACGTTTGACTGTATGATGGACACAGTTGATACGTTTTGTTCTGCATCTGGCCAAAAGGTTAATTGTGATAAGAGTAAAGTCTATTTTTCTCCTAATACAGACGTGAACTTTATTGATCATGCTGAACAAGCTCTTGATATCATAGCAAGTAAAGACCTAGGTATCTATTTATGGTTTCCTCTGTCTCCCTATAAACCTAGGAAAAACAAGGTGGACTTCATAGTGCAAAAAGTTAAAAGAAAGTTGGCCAGTTGGAAAACTAGGTGTCTGACCAAAGCGGGGAGTGTCTGTTTGATTAATTCTACTCTAAATTCTATCCCTAATTACTATATGCAAAACTTTTAATTATCTGCTATTGTTTTGGATGATCTTGATAGAACTGTTACTAATTTCCTATGGGGTGATGAAGAAAATAAGAAAAAAATTCATTTGATTAAAAAAGAGACTATCTTCAAAGCTAAAGAAAGAGGCGGTCTTGGCATAAGAAGTAACAGACTTATGAACGATGTTTGGATGGCTATGTTGAACTGGAAGCATCTGGTAAATGATAACTTAGCTAATAAAGTGCTTAGGAGCAAATATGTTTGGAGGAAAAAACAACCAACAAAATTTCAAAAATGGATCGCACATTTGGCAAAATTTTGAGAAAGGGTGGTAACTTTTTCAGGATAACTCAATGTGGATTGTGGGTAATGGTAAAGATATTGAGTTTTGGAATGATAATTGGACAGGACTAGGACCTCTTAGAAGTCTTATCCATGGCCATTCTTAGATGGTGATTTGAAAAGAAAAGTTGCTGAGTACATAGTGGCTGGTCATTGGTATCTCGATGCCTTGTCTTACTTACTTCCTGACTTTGTTAAAGATACAATACTAACTGTTCCTATTCCCCTGCATGAGTCTGATGACTTCCCTGTTTGTCTGCTTGCTGATGATAAGAAATTCAATGCAAAAAAAGCTTATGAGCTCTTGGTTAAAAATGGTTGTAATGATGTAGATGTTTCTCGGATATGGAAACTACCTACTCATCCAAAAATCCAATTTTTTATACGGGTATCCTGGTTTGATAAAAATGCCCATAATTGTACACTTGCACAAAGGCGAATCATGCCTAGCTCTTCTTGTTCATTATGTCACCATAGCATTGAGAATATTTTACATATTTTGAGAGATTGTCCAAACACTTCTCTTTTATGGAAAAAAATTGACTTATCTGATACCTTCTTTAGTGTTAACTTGAAAGAGTGGTTCTATGACAACCTTACCTCTACCAGCACCTTTGACTCTCTCCCATGGCCCATCGTTTTTTCCTTTATCATTTGGAACATTTGGAAACAGAGAAATGATAGAGTCTTTGGTAACAACACCATCCCACCTGACATTTGGCTTAAAAACACCAAAGCTAAAGCGTGGGAGTTATTTACTTCCCAGCAGCACCCACTCAACAAAGTTAGAACCAAAGATGAAATTCTCATCACTTGGGAACCACCTATCCATGGCTGGAGGAATTTGAATGTGGATGCTTCCTTTGATGGAAAGGAACATGTTGCATCTGTAGCAGGTGTAATTAGAGGGCATGACAGAGTGTGGCAAGAAGGGTTCTTCATGAAAATAAGAGCAAAGGATGCACTGACAGCAGAGTTACTAGCTATTAGAGAAGCACAAAAACTGTTGCAGGACAGCAATGACCACAATATCAATATCATCTCGGACTGTCATAAAGCGGTTGAGTTTATTAGTCAAACCAGCTCAAAAAGTCATTGCTTATCTAACTTGATTTCCGATTGTAGGGGAATGATGAGGAACTCGGAGCAGCTGAAGATCCTTGGTTGTTTTAGGGAACAAAACGAGCTAGCGGATAGCCTTGCTAAGTTTGCAATGAAGACTAATGTAACACTGAATAGTTTAGTTAAAATTAGTACTATTCCTATGGTTTGTAAAAGCTATTATGACTTGGATCTTGTAGGCTCTATGCACTCTCGCTTGGTTACAAGCTAATTTATTTGATGTACTCTTTTTAAGCAAAAAAAATAAAAATGTCAGGTATGATTCCCTACCTTTACACTTAAAATGTATGGCCTGTCACTTGAATGGATGAAACCCGCCAGCGATGTCAACTGGTTTGTTGCTAGATTGTAAAACTCTGTAACAACTTCCAGCCCTTAGAGAGTAATGAGCTGCACAAATTTGATTTAATGCCTAACAGAACAACTTGTGTTACGAAAGTCGTCAATGGACTTATCTGATTACTACCACCAAACCCTGTGTCAACCACCCCAAATCCAATTTCATTAGCCGTGATTTCATCATATATGACCACTTAAAATTTGCCTATTGTCACAAAATCTGAATGTGAATTATAGAGGTAATTTTTCATAAAAGAAGGAAATTTTTGAATATGATTCATTCAATCATAAAAACTCTAAGTACACTGATAGCATTTGAGGATATTTCTTATTCATGTCGAAAATCAGAAAAGGGACTCTGATTTCAGGACATTGTACTTTCGGAACATAGAAAGTAAATCTTAAACCATATAGAGTAGCATGTAAGAATTATACTTGCAGGCTAATAAAGATTGTCAGGAAGACGAGGTATGAGGATGACATCAAGTGGGGAGGCTTTGAGGTTGGTTAATCCAAACCCCTCAGTCATGTCAACTGTTTCGTTCGATGAAGTTGTGATCTCGAATCCTTGGAGTAAATTAGCTAACGTAAACTGCATGAACTGAAGGGCGTAAGATATTCCTGGACAGATCCTTTTGCCAGTTCCAAAAGGCATCAGTTCAATATTTTGCCCCCTTATGTCATAGTCTTTGTGAGTTGTCAGAAACCTTTCTGGCCGGAATTCTAAAGGATCTGACCACACTTGGGGATTCCTGTGCATCTTGTAAAGATTGACAAAGAGCCGGGTTCCAGCTGGGATTTCGTAACCACTCACAGTGCAATCTGTTATTGCTTCGCGTGGCAATGAGAGGGGGGCGGAAGGGTATAGCCTCATTGTTTCCTTGATGACTGCTTCAAGGTAGACAAGATTCTTGACATCTGATTCATCTACCTGCCTTGCTTTGCCTACATGGGTGTCTAGCTCAGCTTGGACCTTCTTCAGAACATCTCTGTTATTGAGTAGCAACGATATTGCCCATGTTAAGGTCACAGCTGTTGTGTCTGATCCTGCTATAATCAACGCCTGCCATGTGCTACAGAAAGTTAAATTCGCGGCATTGTTTGTCAAGTGATGTTAAAATTCAGCAATATGAGCTGAAGACATCTAGTTGATGCAAAGGAAGGGTAGCAAGGCTGAACATGTCGAGTAAAACAACAGGTGGGGGGACACGTAGGAGACGCCCTCATAATGATGGCATCCACTTCGGATCTAATCTCTAGGCCGTGCGCCTTAGCACATAAGACTTATGCTTGGCTGCAACAATAGCTACTGGTTGATCAGGATGTATTGAACCGGAGATTTCTTTTGTGTGCTTGTGCCTTGTAGCACAGATGAAATTGTGAGATAATTTTTCGCAGTATATATCACTTTAGAAATTGGATTTGAAGAATTAGAATGCTGGGTTAGACAATCAAGAAAATTATTGATGGAGAATGCTGAAGTAGATATGATGGCAACCAAAATTTGGATCAGAGAAGTTGGGAGTACAGAGATCTTAAGCTACTGTCAAGAAGCAAAGAGTTTTCTTTTACCAGAAACCTTCAAAAAGAATTATCTATTTTGTGACAGAAGCAGTAAACAATAATACTACCCAGCAACCACCTCTGAATTTGGATATGGAAAGTGAAATATAGAAAGATGAATTTCCAAAAAAAAGAAATCAAGAAAGTCAAACGCAACACAATCACATAAAATGCTGTTTTTTGAAATAGTAAGTATAGACCTCAACCACCAAACCTATTGTTTTTTGCAGGTATGTAGTTAACTTAACAGTGGTCACTTTTAGGACTATTGGCAGACTATCAAATCTCCATATAAACATATTAGAACAGCTGTTAATTTTACTTATCATAAAGTCAAAAAAAACGGAAGTGCATCTCCAGGAACAAAGGTGGCTGCTAATTCAGTGAAATCCGTAATTGCTTGTTCGCACTTGCTATATTTTCCTAGGTCGAATTCCTTAATTGACTTCCCAGCAATTAATTTTACTATACTGTTGAAGTTCAGCTCATTAAACCATCGCTTCATGTCCACTACTCTTGTGTCAGAACCAGAACCGAATTTGTTCTGAATCGAGTATTTGTCATGGATTGCTTTGATTGCTGACCGTACCTCGGATATTCTAACATCCTTTAACATCTCTACCCGATGATTGGATAGGAGCTTGAGGGCGGTGATCTTGTGCATCTCACGCCAATGTGGACCAAAAGGGCTAAAGCCTATCATGGCAGAATCATAAGCCATATGCTCTGCAAAGATTGTTTGGGGGCGGGTGACAAACACCTTATCACCGCTGCCTAAACACTCCTTGACCATCTCAGGTGAGCTAACAACCAAAGCGCGGTGAATACCAAGCTTAATCATGAAGATTGGGCCATTTTCATCTGCTAGTTTCCCTAATGTTATGTGGGGAAGTCCCCCCCGGTAGAGGTAGATGAC
Source organism: Tetragonia tetragonoides (assembly GCA_038025085.1). Classification (NCBI taxonomy): domain Eukaryota; kingdom Viridiplantae; phylum Streptophyta; class Magnoliopsida; order Caryophyllales; family Aizoaceae; genus Tetragonia; species Tetragonia tetragonoides. The sequence goes on along the minus strand of CM076148.1, from coordinate 9,650,773 downwards.
CAATCACAGGCCATGAACCAGCTGGTTGAGGGGGTTTGTTTTTGGTATGCGTCTTTTTCTTCCATTTTAGCTGGCAATAGAGGAATAACAGCAAGGCAAATACACTTGCAGCTTCAGTAGAAAACTGGATTGGAAGTTGAAACTCCATTTAGATCTCTAAGTGGTTTGATGTTTTGATAAATTGATGATATGTACTGTACTACTTTTGTAGCTATTAAAATGATTCTATTTGTTAACAAGAGTACGTTGTTTAGTTGTATAATACAATAAACAGGTTGTCAATCTGAAACATATTGCTTTTGGACGAGTACATGGGCGTTTAAATAGACAAAAACAAATCCTAATCTATCTTGGAAACCAAAAACTTTCTTTTTTGTTTTTTTTGAAAAGGCAAGAAAGTCAGGTAACCCGTAGATTAATCTAAGGTGTCCTTTACCAACAGATTGGTAATGGACTGGTTAAAAGGAGTTGACCAAGAATGTAAAGTAACACAGGAGTAGCGGCCAATATGAGCTAGATAGTCAGCCACCGGATTTGCCTCACGGAAACAATGAACAACCTCCACTTTATCGAAGAAATGGAGATTCTTCTTGGTATTGAATAGGATGTTCTCTATCTCCCACGGGATGTGTCACTCCGGGGCGGGCAGGGCTTCCGCAAGAGCCTCCCCCCTCTTCCAGGCGAATAGCTTTGATTACAACCAAATTGTCACCCTCATTAATAATGTTCCTAATTCCCTTAGCTCTTACTAATTTGACGCCTTCTCGCAATCCAATACCTTCATCCATAAGAATAGAAGCAGTACCACAAGAGCGCGCCCCTATCAGTATTGCCTCTCCAGCATCGTTCCGCAGTACAAAACCTGCAGCAGCTGCAGATTTTTTTAATTTAGATACATCAAAGTTTAATTTGACATAATCTTTCCTCGGGGCTGACCAAAAAATATTTGGTCGGGATCCTTTGTTGTTACATTTACAGGAAAAAGCCCCTTTAGTATCAAAATCAAAATTCTTTAGAGATAGAGACTTCCACTCATTAAAGCTAACTTTGACCGAGATAGCAATCTGGATAGGGCTAGTTTTTAGATTATCAAATTGTATTTTGTTCCGCGCAAACCAAAACAATTACCCAGTCATAATTAAAAAGATAAAATTCCATTCTAAAAGCTTTTCCCTTAGAAAATTAAGACTTGAAAATTCTGGGTTAATATCCATATGTAGCTGGACCCCACAAAAGATTTCAACTTCCTTTAAAGTTTGCAGAAAAGCTGGGCAGTGGAAAAATAAACGGAAATTTTATGTGGTACCCTCAAAGTTTGCACTTTTGAACGTGATACCCACTTTTTTTAAACTTTGCACGAAATAACCTCAAAGTTCAAAATTTCTGCGCCCCGTTTACAAAATCTGGAATGACATCTTAACACCGTCAAGTTTATGCGAAAGCACCAATTTTGAATTTTAATTTTTTTTTTGAAATTTTTTAATTAAATTCTCTAAAGTTTTTGTAATTTTTTTTTGCACATAATACCCACTACATTATAAAATTTTAGGGGTACCATGTGCACAATTTTATAAGTTGAATGTTATCCTGTGCAAACTATGTACCTGAAACCAACGATTATTTTGGGTTTAACTAGCCGTTTATAGCTGATGGTTTTTGGCTATTTAATGGGCAAATGTGCATCTTCTCTCACACCCAAATCACTCTATTTTCAACATTAAGCTATGTATAAGTTGTGACTTTTGAGTTCTTTGTAATTCCCTCCAAGTTGGTGTTTAGTAAGATTATTTGTTGAGTGTTGTCTGTAAAAAAACGTTTATTAAATTTCTCATACGATCCTAACCTATAAATAAGATGGATTTTTTTTATTAAGAAAATAAAATAAGCATAAATAAAAAAATAATATTTTTTTCTTAATGTGCTAATTGTCTCATTCAAAATCGGGGTGAGAGAAGAAGCACATTTGAAAATAGAGTGATCTAATCTAGAAATTACAAAGAATTCAAAACTCACAACTCAGAAATAACTTGGAGTTGAAAGTAAAATGATTTGGGGTGAGAGAAGAAGCACATTTGACCATTATATAGCTTGAAACCAATGGCTATAAGCGGTTAGATCCACTCAAAATAGCATTTGGTTTCAATTAAAGAGTTTGCAGAGAATAACACTGAACTTATTAAGGTGTGCACATGGTACCCCTAAAGTTTTATATTGTAGTGGGTATTCTGTGCAACAAAAAAGTTCACAGAAAATATAGAAAATTAAATTAAAAAATATTTCAAAAAAAAATAATTTCAATTTTGGTTCTTTCGCATTAAGACATAGGGGCAAAATAATCATTTCACTATTTATAATTGACCAACTTAACCGCATTAAACTGTTGTTTCAGATTTTGTATACGAGGTGCATAAGTTATAAACTTTATGGTTATTTCGTGCAAAGTTTAAAAAAAGTGGGTATCCCGTTCAAAAGTGCAAACTTTGAGGGTACCACATGAAATTTCCGAAAAATAAATGGTATTTATCTTCACTATGATAATTACAAAAAACACATTCTTGCGGAATAAAAACATGGCTTTGTTGGAGTCTATGCTTAGTCGGTAATCCGTCTAGACAAAGTTTTCATAAGAAGATTTTAATCTTTGATGGAATATTAATATCCCATATCCAGCTAAAATGACATTTCTGCTGTTAAGAACTCTGTAAGCCTTAGGCAATCCATATAGCTGATTTACAGGTAATATTTCCATTACTTGAGAAACCCCAATAAAATTTATGATATTGTTTAACTTTCACCATACATTTAACTTGTTTTGAGGACTAGAAGATGAGAAGATAATGGGTTGTTAAGTGGGTAATTCGATAGGTTGAAAATAAAATCAGTTGCACGCATTTGTGTAGCATTCAGGGTAAATTGTCTACATGGTTTTTGACTGGTTTGCTTGTGACTAGTAGTACAATGGGTCTGTTATATTTTCGGATCTGTTTTTGGACTGTTTGAGCTTGATTTTTGCATGCTAAAATGGGTGAATGCTTTTTGCTTCAGTAGATATGTATATCAAGGGGTGTTTCCTATTATCTATTTTCCTTGCTTTCTTCGACAAAAGCATAATTACGTTCTTGTATTTGGTCTACCTTTTGCAGGCAGTTTAAACTTTACAAGAGACATTGGAGAAACCACTCTGAAAGATAAAAGCTCAAGCTCACACTAGATAATCAGGTTGGTAAGGTTACGTTCTATTGAAATAAACTTACTGATGCTTTGGCTTTTGGTTACGGGTTCCATCCTTCCTCCCTTTTTTTAGGGGGTTCATACTTCACAGTGTCAAAATTAAGCAAGAGAAAAAAATGAGTTTTGCATTATCTCCTTATAAGTTGTATACCCATTTCTTCATTACTTTGAATCGATAGTTTCAAAATAGCAGTGAGGTATGAGGTATCATTTGCCCTGTGTGTCCTTGAGTTTTCTACATGATATTCTAAATTGTGTTTTGATTCGCATTCTTAGTATAAGGTGTTGCGGCTTGGTTCTCTAGACTAGTATTTCTCAGCTTCTAAATTTTAAGGTCTTTTCAAAGATATTCTATTCTATGTTAGTAAGTATTAAATTTAACAGATTTTGCAAATTTTGAGAAGATTCCAGATATCTTAGTTATTCAACATCTCCCATTGATGAAGTTATGAGCGTGGGGGAATTCTATGTAATGAGACCTAATTACTTAGACTTTTGTGATAAATTAATGTACTCTTACTACTTACAGTAGAACCTCTATAAATTAATACTCGATAAAATAATAATCTCTCTAAAATAATAATTTTGCTCGGTCTCGACTCGGGACTAGGGTCTAAATTAATAATTTCGATAAAATAATAAGATAATAAATTTTCAGAAGATCCTCATATAAATTTAAGGTCCCATCAAAATCATAAATTAATAATTACATAAAATTACAAATATAACTAGCAAAAATTAGTAAAGTATGACTCTAATGTTATTTGCTTTTTCATAAAATTTAAATCTAGCTACATTTCATCTCTAATTATTCTTAGTGCATCAAAAAGTTCCAGTGTTGCATTCTCATATTGCAACAAAATATTGTGAAGAGTTGTTGCTGCTATAAGTCTAAGACAATGAATACTTCCTTTAAGTAATTGGTTGCAAAGGTATTATACCATCATCAGTATCACCCTCAATAGGATCTTCAACCATGATAACTACAATTTCTTTTAAACATTGGACCTCTGAACATATATCATTTTCACCTTGGTAATAGGTGATTGACATCCATTTTTGTACGGTATCAAGATCATTAATCATTGTCTTCTTCACTTGCTTCTTATTACATGTATAAATATATTAAGAATAACACAGGCTCGTTATATCGAGAAAAATCTCTTTAAATTAATAATTTATTAATTTATTGATTAAATAATATCTCTCTAAATTAATAAAATTACGTGGTCCCAACATTATTAATTTATAGAGGTTTTACTGTATTTGTATATGGAAATAATGTCATTATATTTGATATAAAATAACTTTGTTTATCAGTGGTGTCTTCTTCGTGTTCACTGCACTTCATTTTGATATTGATTGCTAAAAAAACGTTTAATGCAAAGATAGCTTATTGACTTCCACTTAAACCTTCAATGCAAAGATTAAATAAATAAATCAACCTACAACAGCGGTCGGTCAAAAATCGCTGTCATAAGTAACATATGATAGCGGTAAGTCAACAACTATTGTCCTAGGTTAAAGCTAAGTCAAAGTCAAAACTTGACCAACATACGACAGAGGTCGGTTTGTAACCGCTGTCGTAGAGTACTCTACGACAGCGGTCAAACCGGAATCGCTGTCGTAGAGTTTGACATATGTCCGCGCTCAAGACAAAAGCGGTTGAAATCGCTGTCTTAGGCCAAAATTGACCGCTGTCGTAGGTGTTTTTTGGCGTAGTGCCTGGATAAAACTTATCTAAACTGAATTGAACTGAACTATTATTTTTAACTTGACCCTTAACCATTTAAAATTCGTCCAAACATAGTCAATATTGGATTCATTTGAAAGTATGCTTTGAGATCTTTCCGATGACATAGTTATCATCATGAAACTATTTCGGAATAAAAAGTTATATGAGTGATAAAATTACACATAAACTGAACTGAATTTGAGTAAAATTAAGTTGAATCAAACATAGCCTTATACTGTTACACATTATCAAATTTAATAGCCCCTTCTTATAAAAAAAATAAATAAATTCAATGGCCCCTCAAGTCACATGGTGCAATGGCTAGGTAATTTTTCAAGGATTAACAAGCCGAAAACCTGAAATTATGGGCGCTTAATTAATATTGAAATGGCTGATTGGATGCCCCATCCACAAAAAAAAAAATCAAAATTTGGGTGGTTGGATGGCGAGATGTTATTAGCAAGGAGAGGAGTGAATAAAAATATGTATAAACTCATTAATCATATCATATATTTTAGGAAAAATAGATGTGAATAATCTCACATTTAGGCGATTGTATAAGAATAATCCCACAAATTACTTTGGCCCAAAATAATCCCACAAATAAACGGTGTTAACATGAGTGAGTTAAGTGAGGACGGAGTTAAACCTCCGTTAATTCCGTCCTCATTTAACTCACTCGTATTAACGCCGTTTATTTGTGGGATTATTTTGGATTAAAGTCATTTGTGGGATTATTCTTGTACGACCGCCCAAATATGGGATTATTCACGTCCATTTTTCCTATATTTTATACTAGTTACATAATTATTCATTAGGTTCAACAGACTGGTGTGACTTGATATTGATATATGAATTGTGTCATTGTGTGTGCAAGAACTGTTAGTGACAATATACGATAAGAAAAACTATTTCATTTGTCTCCTGGATCGGAGAGGATTGTCACATTCCTATCATTGTATATCAGTCGGGATCCTCTACTGTTGCTAAAAGAACAGTAGAGTACTTTTCTTCAAATTTCTACCATTGGATTAGAGGGGGTGGGCTTTTGACTATTGGATAGAGGGAGTGAGTTTTTGAAATTTAAACAGTTAGAGGAGAGAGATAGAGAAAAAAAAAAAGAACAGTAGAGTGCTGTAACAGTAGAGAATTCAAATTTCATATTATATATATATATATATATATATATATATATATATATATATATATATATATATATATATATATATATATATATATATATATATATATATATATATATATATATATATATATATATCATCTAAAAAAAAAAAAAAACACAAAATTAGAGACATGTGCAACTACCATGGATGAACCTTCCCTGTGTGAGAATTTTATTTTGGTATCAATCATATTATTAGCAGACCCATTTTTCTATTTTAGTTTGTCCTATTAACGTAACCAAATCAGCTACAAAATCAGTAGCTATCACAACATAATCAAATCAGCAACAAAATCAATAAATAGCGCAAAAAAAAAAAAAACACAAAATTAGAGACATGTGCAACTACCATGGATGAACCTTCCCTGTGTGAGAATTTTATTTTGGTATCAATCATATTATTAGCAGACCCATTTTTCTATTTTAGTTTGTCCTATTAACGTAACCAAATCAGCTACAAAATCAGTAGCTATCACAACATAATCAAATCAGCAACAAAATCAATAAATAGCGCAATACGACGAGTTTTGATTTTTATTGCATAAGCTAACCCATCTGGCTTACCACATTTAGTTAGCCCATATTATTATTTAGGCCAAGTACTCTAATATTATTAATGACATGAGTCACGTGACATTTATGGGCACATCAAGCACCATATACCGAGTGTATTGTATACTTCACGCGTTGTAGTCATACCCACCAAAGGAACACCTTTATCCTGCCTACACAACATACCAATACTAGACTACTAGTACCAAGTTCACCCATTCGACCTGCAGCAACATTGATTTTCACTTGTGACACACCTCGCACCTTGCGCTTTTGAACTCCTTGTCTAATGGGTAGAAGGGGATTGCAGTCATGTGTTTGGACAAATCAAAAAGTACAATAAAAATCATACTCCCTCCGTTTCAAATTAAGCTACTTGTTTCTTTTTACGCGGTTTACGACATAACACTTTGACTATCAGTAACTATAATTATATTAATGTCCAAATTATAAAAAGTTGACATTGTGAAAGTATAATTAAAAATGAATCTAAGAATACTATTTTGATATTGTAAATCTTCGTATTTCTTTGACAAATCAAAAGTCAAATTTTGTTAAGTTTGACCCAAAAAGTCCAACAGGAAGCTCAATTTGAAATGGAGGGAGTATAACTTTTTGAGTTGGATAAAAAACATGAACTTCACAAGAAACATCTTGGTCTATTACCCAATTTCAGAGCAACCGTTGTTACTAGGAGTAAATAGATATACTGGGTACTCGGTATTGGAACTGAATTTATTAAGAATATCGGGGGTTCTGAAATCGAAATGATTTGACGGATTTAGTTCCGACTTGAAGAAAATAAGAGCTTGTGTCAACCATTCCATTACAATATCATAACTTGTTAGATATCTAGCGTAAAAACTTTACAATACTTTTTTCATTGTTGGAAACAAATAATGGTGATTGTGTGTGTATTCTTTAGAGCTTATCCTATCAGTTCAGTTCATTGATTTTCAGATGACTGAACTCGTGCCAGTTCAGTGATTTTCAGTTCATTTCATTTCAGTGGTGTTCAGTTTAGAAATATACATTTTATCTCACACATAAAGTGGTGTTTAGTTTAATTTAGTGGTGTTTAGTTTAGTTTAGTGGTGTTCATTTTAGTTCAATAGTGTTACGTAGTTAAATTTGGTTCAGTTCAATTCAAATAAGTTTATCCCTAAAAGAATACACCCTATATAATCTATATTTGCAATCTTATTGGTTTAAGGATTGTATTTATAATATTTATAATTTAATGACGGTATTGTTATCTAAACTTGCATATAGAATATGTTAATTTTTAGATCGTAATATTTGATTTTGATAATTGCATTTTTGAAAGTTAACATTTGTTGGTGTGATATTATATTATATTTATTATTATTAAAAAAAATAATATTATTAGACTTCAGAAAATAACGGATTTGGAGTTTAATATGGACTGACATGTTCCCACACAAGAAATATGGACCTGGGAATCTAATTTGGGTACCCTGAAATCAACGGGTATTCAGGAACCGGTGAGTACCCAAAAACTGATAGGTATCTAGGAACCGCTGGGTATCCAGCTGATCCAATTCACATTCCAAAATATAGGAATCGGGAGGAATAAATTTCAATTTCAATTTCTAAGAATCAGGTGTCGACGATTCCAATTTAGTGGATAGTTGGTTGCGCTCACCCCTACTCATTTGTTTTGGAGAAATTTAGTGATGACTTAGTGAATGATTTTAACAAAATTCCTGATTCTTTATTTTTTTTAAATAATTGAAGTGCCGTTTTTGTTAATAAGACAATTTCTATATTAAGAAAATGCAATCAAATCAGCTACAAATCAGTAGCTAACACACGTTAGATCAGATACACCTATCAGTATGATTACCTACTTAAGGATAAAGTAGCATATTATCTAAGACAAATAATTGTATCAAAAAATGTATTATTTAAGAACTAGTTGGAATATAGTTTGGACAAAAAAAGTCCTAAATAAGTGACTCCATTTGACGGTGCTTTATTGTAACACCCCCAAATTCATAACGATTTTTCGGGAATTATCGACGTCGTTGTGCACGACTCGATACCACTGAACCATCTCAAACCCGGGAAATGCTACTGCAACATTTATCACTAAGGAATAAATGCGAAGCAAAAAGAAAGTCTAGGCATCAAAGGATCTTACTAAGGAAACTAAACAATCTAAAACAGTTAATATCAGAGTTGTCTATATAGTGAGCTAAAACCATGAAACCAATAAAATCCCAACGATCTAAACTGAACAAAAAGAGTTCTAAAAATCGACGCCAACTCTAGCTTCCAAGCTGTACCTTCTCACTCGACTAAACCTGCACTTTGGTTTTCGTGACGGAAACAAAATACGAAAGAAAAGAAAACAAACAAAAGAGAAACAAAAATCAGATAAACTGAATAAACGCCATCCGTACCTAGTAAAAACATTTCGCAAAGCTTACGTAAGGTTTTAGAAGAATCATTGAAATTCATTTGCATACGCACATAAGCATATAATCAAGCATACACCTAACGACAATCTTTTATATGCAATTCTTGTATAGTGATCATACAAAATACGTCCTAGACAATCCGTCTTGATTAGAGAGATCTAAGAGAGCGTATTGAATAGCGATTACCCATACTGTTCATCGAAGCTACAATCATGCCACGGACTTAATGACTCTAGCCTGCACACTACCTCTATTATAATAAACGAGTCTATAAGACTTAATAAATGGCAAATGATCCGTCTCAAACACACTATGAGATGTCTATAAGTAACTTGGGAATAAACGCACCCCTTGAATCACACCATTAAGTGTAATCCCGATTGCTCGACTACTGCTTGGGATCCATTAGGAGTCTTACTCTCCATTAGTTCAATTCACATAATTTGCATTGGTTGACATAGTGGTACTACGAGACCACGACTTACTAATTCAATTCATGATCTTGACAATGAATAGTAAATAACGAAGATAATGATAATCCAATACAATGAGAATTAAACGTGCTTTAATTCAATGACGATGATTCAACAAAGATGACATGCAATGTCTATCACAATTTCAGCAGCACTTCAGTAAGATAATATGATATCCAAAAATCACAAATCATCCAAATACATTCAACGATAATATATAGGTGCTCCCTAGCACTCAATAATACACATACCAATTTGCAATTAATTAATAGCATAATAACCGACCGACTTTTTTAATAACAAGAAGGCGAGTTGATATGCTTAATAATTCACCATTCAATAATTGTCCAATAATCATCATATGGACTAATTAATTTCCAAAACTTGATAACATCGATATGCTAATTATAAACAATATTTACAGCAGTGAATCATGCTTAATAACTTCATAATAACGACGATATAATTTAATTATGCTTTGCATATTAAATTCACAACAAATTCCCAATTAGCACATAACACATCAAAATAGTTTTGATGTGGCTTTTGAAGAAGGTAGGCATGAGCGCTTACCACTACAAACGGTTCCAAATTAAACAGAAAGAACGCTCCAACAACCAAAAATTATCTCGCTTGCTCGTTAGGTCCTAATTAAAAACAATTACCAAATTAGTATTAATTTAATACGAAAATGCAAACAATAAAGAAATATTAATATAATATTTTTTATGAAATTCCTTGATTTATTTCAACCAATATAGATTTTTGAAAATCCGAATGCCGATTCCGAATGAGTGCAGAAAAATGAAAACATTAAATCGTACTGAAAATCGAAATAATAATTACGAAAATACAAAATCGAAACCTTAACTGAAAACCAGGTCTAGGTCACGGGTACCAATGCATAGGACCCATAACCCGACCCATCACCATCACCACCATCTACTGATCACCATGGCCGGTAGTGGTGGTTGCCAGAGCTCCAGCGGTGAGGAGAGAGAAAGAGGTGCGAAGAGAGAGAAGAAGAGAAAACGAGATAGAGCAGGGGGAAGGGGGTCGGAGTCAACGACCCGCTGATCACCACCTAGGGTCCGGCGGTCGTGCATCCAAAACAGTGGGCGAGGGAGAGAGACTTCACGAGGGGAAGAGAAAGAGAAAAAGAAAGAGAAAGAAAGAGAGGAGGGCGGCGAGGCTTACAGCCGGTAGGGAGAGCTTGCTGGTGGCCGGCGATGGTTGGGAGAAGAGAAAGAGAGAGGACGCCGGTGAGAGTGAAAGAGAGTGGAGAGAATACGTGTGTTTGAGTGAGGAGGAGAGAGAAATTCTATGAGGGTTTGCTCAGTTGTGAAAACTGATGAATTGCCTCCTCTTTTTCTTTATATAGGCCCTCAGTCAACCCAAGACAAATACTACTAGGTTTAGCAATTTATTTAATAATTTTTCGATTTAAATAGCTAATTAAAACTAATTAAAACAATATGAATACTTCTTATTCATATATAAAACACTTTAATTAAACTCCCCAAATTTGATAAATACAATTTATGAAAGTCCCATAATAATAATAAAATTATTATGGCTTTAATTGAATAAATCGAATCCTTGAATGAACATACGATTTAATTTCCGAAACTATTTATAAATCAGCATAATAATTATAGAAAATGTTGGGGTATCACATTCTACCCTCCTTAAAAGAAGTTTCGTCCCGAAACTTGAGACATGAAGTAGTCACTTCCCAAACAAAACGAGTTTACCCATACGAAGGTATAAAGTAATTTCTAGGACACTAACATATGCAAGCTGAGCAAGTACGATCGTAATTCTTAGTTGATTAGCAATGCAACATGCAGTGCTTGGACATGCAATTCGTGCAAAGCGATAAACAAAACACGCAAAAAGGCGAAGTTTCGAGGTTTGAGGAAAGAGGTGAACATACAGCTCTTGTTCAATGCCTCTAAGGCCCAATGCAGTGGTAAAAGCCCTAATCTGATCTTGTGGATCGTCGGTTCCTTGGACTGTGGGAACTTCAGGCATGGAGAACTTAGTGGGCAGTTTTTCCTTGATGTGGGGAGCATAGCCCTCAGAATTGATGATCATGTCATTGAAGGCCCGACCCTTACCCAGGACAGATTCAAGCCTGTTCAGCTTGGCTTGGAGTTCTTGCACCTCTTTAGTGGAGGGTTCAGCCCTTTCCCCATCGGGCTTGGGCTCATCATCATCTATATTAGGGGGATCCAATTTGGCGACACGGGCTTCCATATCAGTGAATATAGCATTCATATCGACCATTTGGGCGAAAAGGTCATCCATCTTTTGGTCGGCGGTTCTCTCGGCGTCTCCAGACATAGCGGACTTAAGCGAATTGGATGGTGAGGTCTGAGGTGACGGTCGCGGTGTGCGAAGGTAATCGAGCCAAACAGGGCCCACGAACTGTGCTTGTGGTGAAGGTTCGAATGACAACTTGCGGACTAACCTCTTGCTGGACTCGTCTCTCTCCTACTCCCTAGGACCAGGATCTCTACTTCTACCAATTCTGGACATGAAAAGGCCCATTTAAGAAAATAGAAAATAAATGGGAATCTCCACATAATAATAAAAGTTTTATTTTAAAACAAATGTGGGAAGAGAATCTAGCACTAATCCTCAACATGGTGATCTTTTGGGTAAGACGCGACTTTATGTAAATAACATATTCTAATCAATGATCTTTCGACTCTATTATATAAATACTCTTGACTTGCACATGGGATAAAACTCCCTAATTTTAGAAAAAGAGAAATACTGTTGACTTGCATATGGAATTAAATTGGACTCTTTTTTTTTTTGAAAGATCATTGATGGGAATATGTTATTTGCATCAATCTAATTCTTATGGAAAGGAACGTCTTCCTAATATGGTCACTAGCATCGTCGGAGTCTTACAGGGATTCTACTTCCTAAAAAGATAAGATCCTAGACTCTATTTGTAAACTTGAACAAGCAAACAAAAGGGAAACCTTCCCTAACCAGGACTCAATAAAAGAATCCTAAGGGGGGATCTAATCCTAGTATTCTTATGGAAGTTAATCACATATTAAGGAAACAATTAATAATATAACAAATAAAGCAATTAGCACTTTGATATGGACTATGAGACTTAGTGGAATGGTTTGACATAATCTATGATTGGATAAGATAACCCATGGCCGGATGCGTTTTGTCATCTATGGGGTGCATAGTAAGACTAGACGTACCGTTTTACACATCTCGAATGAAAACATGTAAATGTCATGGGGCGGAACAGGACTATGTGCAAAGGTAATTCGGACCGAGTGGGTCACTGGCCTAAGTCATAGACAATGCTCCAAGGGTAAATCCTATAATGGTGTGGTGATGTCTTTCGACTTCTTGCAAAGATAATGCATGCAATATGAATGATATGGATGCAAAGAGGCAAAGAAAATAAACACGTACGGTAATTGAACCAAATAGCTAAAATAAATTATTGACATAGATAAGTGTTCGAATTAATCCTATTATTAAGTCCCCAGTGAAGTCGCCACTGTAAGAACCCTCGCCTTTCCGGATGGCGCTTAATTGGAATATTTAGTTGGAATTAATGGTTCTTAAATATATGCATGTGATTCAAATTAATTATAAAGAACAATGATTTACAAATAAGAAGCTGCCACCAATTTTTAAGGAAACAATTGGAAACCATCAAAGGTGCACCCCAATTCCTATTGGGAATTGACTCATGCCCATGGGGACTAAATATTGAGTTCGGGGATGTAGGTACGAAATAAACAAAACGAATCTCATCTAAATCGCCCGTATTAACGGCCTCTACTAAGCTTATCCATGTTAAATATTTATTTATGCTAGATGGTTCCATACAAATCCGGTCGTCCAATGATCCTAAATTAACTAGGCGGGTTAAGATCAACCAAATTACCTACGTTATTGCTTTGCACAATTTATATCCAATTTGCATGCATATTATTAACAAGCATAAACATGATATAGAACATTAAATTACGCTCCATCCTACCAACTTTGCTAAACGCGCCATGTATTGCATATGCACATCAATAAAACCGTTAGTATCTTCAAAAGAGTAATAAATAATGCAAAGGTACTAACTTTATGCTAAAATAAACCTAGGAGACTACTATATGCATGCAAAAACTATAAAAAGATGCAAACTTGCATAAACTAATAAAAAGACTCAAACTTTATATTAACTAATCATGCATAACTATATACAAAATAAAAAGCATGCAAATTTATTCAACCATAATCAAAAGCTAAATAAAACATGATTGATAAACGATAAAACAAGAGATTTAATAAAGAATTAGGCCCTTAGGATGGTTAACCTGGACGTTCTGTTCGAACGGGACTAGTAGAATTGGGAGTGCTCTTCGATCTTGGGTGCTAGGCTAGGTGTATTGCTTGCTTGGATCTTCAGATTTCTGAATATGGAGGAGTATGTGCTCTCAATGCTCTCAAAATTGTGAACTGACTGACCTCCCGCAGAAGAGAGTGAAAAGGAGTATTTATAGAGTTGGAGGACGGATTTAGGGGCCTAGGGCTGGAAGCCCGGCTCCAAAACTCGACCCAGTCAAAAAATGGGTTCAGCGGCCACACGGAGGGCAGCTGGGGCCCGCGGTGGCCGTTGGGGCTCAGTGGCTGGCCCAATGTTTTAGAACTATATGTCTAGAGCCATACTGGAAAGTTTCGTAATTGCTAGAGTTCGTTTGATACCCCAAATCATTTTTCTCTTGAGTCAGCGCAGTGTTGATGCGAGATTCAGATCCGCCTACTTTGTTTTATCATATCTCAAAACCTAGGCATTATTTGTTCCAACTGTTCGGTTGTATTTAACCATAGGGTGTCCTCAGCATGTAAGCCAAATTTGAAAGGATATCGAGTTCGTTTAGTGGTTCGTTCGAGCGTTTGTATCAGATCGCGCGTGCTGATTTCAGATTTCAGATTTGTTCTTTGTGATTTATGGTGATTGAATTGAAAGGTAACCATCATTCTTATCGGTTGGAGACATATGATACTGTTATTTGAGTATTTATTCATGTGTAATCTTCATGTTTAAAGATATTTATTTTATTTTTACATGTATTGATTGGTTTGGCATGATAGTTGAACATGATTGAAATTATCGTTTATTAACTGTTTACATGTTATTGTTATTGATTATCAATTGATACAATTAAGAGATGGTTTGACACAATGAGAGTTTATAGCTAGATTGTGATATGGTGATGGATTAAATGGAAAGGGGCATAGTTTTGAGATAGATGCCTGTTACTCTAAGTGAGATGACTAGATGAGTACACTAAGAGTAGTATATCGTAAATATTTGAGTGATAGTTAGTGCAACCAGAGAATATATTGTACTTTGGGAAACCGTGCCAACTTGTGATTCATATATCGTTGAAACCCGAAAAGGTGTGTGATTGAGGATATCATTGTGAATTAACCCATGTTGGGTAATCGATTGAGGTATGAACTTGAGAATGAGTTGATACATACATATTATTTTGGTTTGAGGCTCGTTAGGTTTATTAGATACTTAGGCCTTGGAATGTTGGTGAGTAGCCTAAGAGATTGACTCTTAGGTGATGAGCAATTATTTTTATAAAAATTAGAATCTCGTTATGATTCGATTATGATTGGTCCAGAGTAGACTTTTGAGAGCCTGTGATGGCTATGTTATTGAGAGCATGTGATGGCTATGTTATTGAGAGCCTATGATGGCTATGGTTATATATTAGATATTGGTTTTGCGGCTTTATCACCGCTAGTTCGCTTTCCTCATGTCCAAGGCTAGGAGCTAATGACCAATAGCAAATGGCACATGTATTAGGCTAATTGAGTGAATAGCAAAGTGGTATTCACGAGCATTTGAGAATTGAGACGTTATAGTTATATCCTTTGGATTTAGTGTAAGGTCTAAGAAGACCTAAGTTGTGTATTGATTATGTGACACAATTGCACTTATAGCTTTTGAATATATTCATATGAAATTATGAATTCGTATATTGTTCGATGAATGTTGAGTTACTCAGCTTTGCTGACTGGTTGCTTTTGTGCTACGTGTGTTTGTTGTCCATGTCTGTTCAAATGGTGGACCTATGATGAACCTATGCGATATGCGATTGCATGGGGGAGTAGATTGGTGATTGGCTCATAGGTTGCATTGAAGATCAAGTTTGGACGATCGGATAAAGCTCCCAAGATGTTGGTCTTGTATATTTTGTAATGAGTAGTCATTTATTGTACTATTGAGTATGTTGAGAGTTGTACCGTTTAGCCTTGCACTCATTCGTTGGAGTGAGTGGCGATAACGCCCAAGATTTTGTATAGAAGTCTTCCGCTGTTGTAAATATTATTGATTTATGAAGGTTTTTATTGGTCCCAAAATCCGGGGTGTTACAAATGGTATCAGAGCTGCGATTTAAAATGGTATCCCACCAGTGAGGGATACTATGTTTCAGATCGACCTAGTGCCCGGTACAGGTCCGATTTCGAGGGCATCGTATAGAATGGCACCTTTAGAGATGAAAGAACTGAAGGAGCAATTAGAGGAGTTTTTGAATAAAGGGTACATTAGACTTAGTGTGTCACCTTGGGGCGCACCAGTTCTATTTGTGCGTAAGAAGGATGGTAGTCTGCGTCTCTGCATTGACTATCGTGAGTTGAATAAGGTTACAGTCAAGAATAGGTATCCCCTACCTAGAATTGAAGACCTGTTCGATCAACTCCAAGGAGCTGGAGTGTTTTCGAAGGTGGATTTGCGATCTGGTTATCATGAGCTGAGAATTGATAAGGTCGACATTGCGAAAACTGCCTTTAAGACAAGGTATGGGCATTATGAGTTTACTGTTATGCCATTTGGGTTAACTAATGCACCTGCCAAGTTTATGGAGATGATGAATAACACCTTTAGACCATATCTGGATAGTTTTGTGGTCGTGTTTATAGATGACATTTTGGTGTATTCGAAAGATGAGGAGGAACACGCAAGACACTTGAAGACTGTTTTAGAGGTTTTGCGAAATGAGAAGTTGTACGCTAAACTCTCAAAGTATGAGTTTTGGCTAGAGAGTGTTGCCTTCCTTGGGCACATTATCTCTAAAGAAGGAGTCTCAGTTGATCCTTCTAAGATTCGGGCAGTCATGGATTAACCTGCTCCGAAAAGTGTGACTGAGGTCAGAAGTTTCCTCGGTTTGGCTGGCTACTATAGGAGATTTGTGCAAGACTTCTCTAAGGTAGCTAGACCTATCACAAATTTGATGAAAAAGGAGATGAAGTACAAGTGGACTGAACAATGTGAAGAAGCTTTCCAAGGGCTTAAGAAGAGGTTGACAACAGCACCAGTGTTGACTTTACCGTCCGGAACGGAAGGATTTGAGGTCTATAGCGACGCATCTAAGAATGGGTTGGGGTGTACTTATGCAGAATGGCAAGGTGGTTGCTTATGCCTCTCGCCAATTGAAAGTGCATGAGAAGAACTACCCTACTCATGACATGGAGTTAGCTGCTGTGATTTTTGCCTTGAAAATTTGGAGGCATTACTTGTATGGAGCTCGTTGCAAGATCTTTACAGATCACAAGAGTTTGAAGTATATCTTCACTCAAAAGGAGTTGAATATGAGGCAACGAAGATGGCTCAAGTTGATATCTGAGTACGATTTGGATATTCAGTATCACGAGGGAAAGGCCAACGTAGTGGCTGATGGGTTGAGTAGGAAGACTTCACATACTGTGCATAGCATGATGGTACTACCGCATGACTTGTGTGAGGAATTCAGAAAGTTGGACCTAGAAGTTGTTCAACAAGGTGAGACTGCAGTGTTACTGAATGCACTTGTAGTGCGACCGTCGATCTACGATGAGATTCCACAGTTGAGGAAGTACGTGTCAAGATAAAGGATGGGAAGCATCCTGATTTTAAGATCCTTGATGATGGTACGATCAAGATGAAGGGGCGTTGGTGTATACCTGACAATGACGAGTTGAAGAAAACAATTCTAGACGAGGCGCATGGAACTGCGTATTCTGTTCACCCAGGAGGTGATAAGATGTACAAAGACTTAAAACTTCTATTTTGGTGGATGAACATGAAGCGAGAATGTGCTGAGTATGTGACGAAATGTCTTACTTGTCAAAAGGTGAAGATCGAACACAGGAGGCCTGGTGGTCTTGTTCAATCGCTGGAAATTCCTGGATGGAAATGGGATTCAATCTCGATGGATTTCGTGACTGGATTATCAAAGACGAGGTCTGGCAAAGACACTATTTGGGTTATTGTCGACCGACAGACGAAAACGGCGAGATTCATTGCAATGAAGAAGACTTGGTCAATGGACCAACTCGCCGCAGCCTATGTGAAAGAGGTCTTGAGGTTACATGGAGTACCTAAGGACATTGTGTCAAACAGGGATACGAGATTCTTGTCAAATTTCTGGGGCAAATTACAAGAAGCCTTTGGTACGAAATTGAAATTTAGTACAGCATTTCATCCTACGACAGATGGTCAAACAGAGCGTACTATTCAGACATTGGAGGACATGTTACGAGCTTGTGCTCTAGAGATGAAGGACTCTTGGGAGAAGAGTTTGCCTTTGATTGAGTTCTCCTACTACAATAGCTACCATGCGAGCATCGGAAGGGCACCTTACGAGGCGTTGTACATTGGACCTTACAAAATTCTTGAAAGAGTTGGAGAGGTCGCTTATAGGCTTGCTATGCCTATGGATTTGGAGCAAGTGCACGATGTGTTCCACTTGTCACAACTCAAGAGATATCACCATGATCCGAGTCATGTGCTGAACCCAGAAAAGGTAGTGTTAGACGATACACTTACCTATGAAGAACAACCAGTTCGACTCCTTGAGGAGCGAACTAAACCTGTGAGGATCCTAGACGAGAAAACGAAGAAACGTGTGTCTACAATCAATCTTGTGAAAGTGTTGTGGGCTAACCACAAAGTCGAAGAGGCGACTTGGGAAACTGAGGCTGACATGCGCAAGCGTTATCCTAAATTGTTCGAACAAGGTACTTAACCTTGGTTTCGAGGTCGAAACCTTTTTAAGGGGGGAAGGGTGTAACAATCGACAAAAGAAAAGAACAAAGACTGGAAAATTCATTGCATTGCATTGCATCATGCTCATTTTGTTATTTGGAAAAGTTGTGTGAAACTTTTAAACTTTCAAGTTACAAGTTGTGTATTGAACTTTGAAAGTATGGTGGAAAAACTTCGCCTTATGGAACTAGCTTCACTTTGGTGGTGATCCTAAGTTTCGAGGACAAAACTTCTTTTAAGGGGGTAAGGATGTAATACCCCGTAATTTTTTATTCATTTTAGAATAATAATTACTTAAAAAGAAAATGCAAATTCGTATTTAAAATATTTAATTGGGCTCATATTTAATGGCCTCAATGTATTTAGTTAAAGCTTGTATCCATATATGATAATTGGGCAAGTGAAGTTTTGTGGATCAAACTGTTCTTCTTGTAAACCTAAGGGTTGAGAGAGGGTATGCATACTTAGGAACATCTAGAAGTACTTCGGGAGTCATCTATACTCCGGACGGTTGATCCCTCTTTTGCCACTGTGCACGGGACTAAGATCCTATTGAATCGACTGTGGTTGGTTTGACAATTCTTGCGATTCTGTTCTCTCTAACGAACTTGGCTAAAGGATAATAGTAAATAATGAGATTTATTATTTGGTGATTATTGTATCTTTAAGTTAAAGCATGTTGTCTTACTTTTCTTAAAGCATGATTATTGTTGTTATTGATTAAGCATGTGAACTTAATTTTGGAGATTGAGATGGATTATGTGGTCATGAATTACTCAGCATCGCTGATTAGTTGTCTTTCTTTTTACTTGTGTTTGTTGTCCATTTCTCTTCAATGGTGGGCCTATGATGAACCTATATGGAATTTGTCTATATGGGGGAGTAGATTGACAGGATATTAGCTCCATGAGTAGAGCTAGAGAGTAGGCGTACGAAGAAGATAGTATATCTTCTAAAAACATTTACTTATTGTTTAGTTTGGAACATTGGTATTATTGAGATTTTATTATTGTAACGAGATTAATTCTCTTGCATGAGAATTAATAAGCTTAATACTTTTATTTCATTTGGACTAATTGTTTTAAGTTAGTTGGAAGCTAGTTAATATTTAATTATCTAGTATGTTGAGTTAAGGTTTCTAGCCTTGTATTTGATTTGAACATTAAATACGGCGGTAACGCTTCGGATTTCCAGAGTTTTTCCGCTGCGACTTGTGATTTTAAATGGGATGGAAATTCGGGGTGTTACAGGAATGCTCAGGGTATAGCTTGCCCATGGATCCTTTCGTAGACATTTTCTTAAACTAGTCTCGTACCACAAACCTGACATGGTTATATTAACAGAAACTCGTGTTCGCCAAAAAAATACTGAAACTATTGTGAGAACATTACCTTTTGACAACTGAGTTTTGAGGGAGTCTCAAGGATTCCCTGGGGTAGTTCTGGTCCTTTAGAATTCACTCGTGAATTTCAATGTAGTTTTGAACAACAAGCAGGGAATACATGGCGTGGTCCAGGTACATTCGTCCAAATTCCCTACTTTTTTTCTTTCAGCTGTTTATGGTAATCCTGATTTAGCTATACGTAAAGAGTTATGGAATGATATGACTACTATTGCTACTTCAATATCCTTGCCTTGGGTTACAATGGGTGATTTTAATGATATGGTCAGCCAACATGAAAGACTTGGGGGTAACCCTATTAGTAAAAATAGAATGAACTTGTTCAGTGATTGTTTGAGTACTTGTGAGCTTCTTGATCTCGGTTTTGTGGGCCCACGTTTTACTTGGACTAATAAGAGAAATAGTTCACCTATACTAGAGAGGTTGGACAGAGCTGTTGGTAATGTTAGGTGGTTACATGCTTTCCCAAATAGCCTTGTTTCTCATCTAACAAGACTATCTTTAGACCATTGCCCTATACTCCTCCAATTTGATTCTACTAAACCTGCTAAAGGGATTAGACCCTTTAGATTTGAATCTATGTGGTTACTAGAGCCCTCTTTTGAGCATTTGCTAAGGGATGATTGGTCATTGATTAATTTATCTTTAATTGGTAAAATGGTGCATTTTCGAAAAGCTGCTGTTTTCTAGAATAAAAAAGTGTTTGGCAATATTTTCAAAAAAAAAAAAAAATCTCTCTATGCTAGGCTTAATGGAATTCAGAAATGCTTGTGCGACTCCCCTCTGTCCTCTCATCTAATGCAACTTGAAGAAATGCTAACAAATGAACTGAACAATATTTTAGACCGAGAGGAAATTTTCTGGATGATGAAATCTCGTTGTAATTGGATTGTGGAAGGGGATAGGAACACTAGCTAATTTCTTCCATAATGCAGTAAAAATTAGAAGAAAAAGAGCTAATATTTCCTGTCTAATGGATGATGTGGGAAATGAGATTACTAATTCTACTGCTCTATCTAACTTGATTCATAAATTTTTGTGAATTTATTTACAACTGACATGTATTCTGCATGCCCTAATGTGCTTTCTGGTATGCATAACTAAAATCTTGTTATTAAACTAGCTCTCTCTCCCTGACCAATAGAAATTAAGGATGCTATGTTTAGTTTAGGGCCTTTGAAAGCCCCGTGGCCTGACGGGTTACATGCTTCTTTTTTTCCCAAAAAAATTGGGAATTTGTTGGTTCTGATATAATTCCTTTATTCAATCCGCTTTCTACAATGCTTACTTCCCTGAGTGTTTTATGTTCTTGATCTGCTTAATACCCAAAGTTGAGAATCCAACAGTGGTCAAACAGTTTAGACCAATTGGCCTCTGTAACACTGTCTATAAATGTATAACCAAGATTTTGGTTAATAGACTAAGACCTTACTTACATGATTTAATCTCCCCAAATCAAAATAGTTTCATACCTGGGCGAGGTTATGATGTTAATGTCATTGTGGCTAATGAAATTTTACACTCAATGAAAAATGATAAAGGAAGGAAATGATTCTTTGCTCTTAAGATTGATCTAGAAAAAGCTTATGACAGACTAGAATTGAGTTTTATCAGAAATACTTTAAAATTCTTTAATTTTGATGATAATTCAGTTAAACTTATAATGCACTGTGTGTGTTCTTCCAATGGGTCTGTCATTGTGAATGGTAATCTTACTGATTGGTTTCAACCTTCTAGAGGTATTAGGCAAGGTGATTCGCTGTCTCCTTATCTGTTCATTTTGTGTATGGAGATGTTGTCTAGGCTTATTCATGATGCATGTGAATCTGGTGAATGGAAACCTTTTTTAGTTGGTAAGATGAAAGTTGCTATCTCTCATCTTTTGTTTGCGGACGATTTAATAGTGTTTGGTGAGGCTGATAAGAACACGTTTGACTGTATGATGGACACACTTGATACGTTTTGTTCTGCATCTGGCCAAAAGGTTAATTGTGATAAGAGTAAAGTCTATTTTTCTCCTAATACAGACGTGAACTTTATTGATCATGCTGAACAAGCTCTTGATATCACAGCAAGTAAAGACCTAGGTATCTATTTATGGTTTCCTCTGTCTCCCTATAAACCTAGGAAAAACAAGGTGGACTTCATAGTGCAAAAAGTTAAAAGAAAGTTGGCCAATTGGAAAACTAGGTGTCTGACCAAAGCGGGGAGTGTCTGTTTGATTAATTCTACTCTAAATTCTATCCCTAATTACTATATGCAAAACTTTCAATTATCTGCTATTGTTTTGGATGATCTTGATAGAACTGTTACTAATTTCCTATGGGGTGATGAAGAAAATAAGAAAAAAATTCATTTGATTAAAAAAGAGACTATCTTCAAAGCTAAAGAAAGAGGCGGTCTTGGCATAAGAAGTAACAGACTTATGAACAATGTTTGGATGGCTAAGTTGAACTGGAAGCATCTGGTAAATGATAACTTAGCTAATAAAGTGCTTCGGAGCAAATATGTTTGGAGGAAAAAACAACCAACAAAATTTCAAAAAGGGATAGCACATTTGGTAAAATTTTGAGAAAGGGTGGTAACGTTTTCAGGATAACTCAATGTGGATTGTGGGTAATGGTAAAGATATTGAGTTTTGGAATGATAATTGGACTGGACTAGGACCTCTTAGAAGTCTTATCCATGGCCCTTCTTAGATGGTGATTTGAAAAGAAAAGTTGCTGAGTACATAGTGGCTGGTCATTGGTATCTCGATGCCTTGTCTTACTCACTTCCTGACTTTGTTAAAGATACAATACTAACTGTTCCTATTCCCCTGCATGAGTCTGATGACTTCCCTGTTTGTCTGCTTGCTGATGATAAGAAACTCAATGCAAAAAAAGCCTATGAGCTCTTGGTTAAAAATGGTTGTAATGATGTAGATGTTTCTTGGATATGGAAACTACCTACTCATCCAAAAATCCAATTTTTTATATGGGTATCCTGGTTTGATAAAAATGCCCATAATTGTGCACTTGCACAAAGGGGAATAATGCCTAGCTCTTCTTGTTCATTATGTCACCATAGCATTGCGAATATTTTACATATTTTGAGAGATTGTCCAAACACTTCTCTTTTATGGAAAAATTTTGACTTATCTGATACCTTCTTTAGTGTTAACTTGAAAGAGTGGTTCTATGACAACCTTACCTCTACCAGCACCTTTGACTCTCTCCCATGGCCCATCGTTTTTTCCTTTATCATTTGGAACATTTGGAAACAGAGAAATGATAGTCTTTGGTAACAACACCATCCCACCTGACATTTGGCTTAAAAACACCAAAGCTAAAGCGTGGGAGTTCTTTACTTCCCAGCAGCACCCACTCAACAAAGTTAGAACCAAAGATGAAATTCTCATCACTTGGGAACCACCTATCCATGGCTGGAGGAATTTGAATGTGGATGCTTCCTTTGATGGAAGGGAACATGTTGCATCTGTAGCAGGTGTAATTAGAGGGCATGACAGAGTGTGGCAAGAAGGGTTCTTCATGAAGGTAAGAGCAAAGGATGCACTGACAGCAGAGTTACTAGCTATTAGAGAAGCACTAAAACTGTTGCAGGACAGCAATGACCACAATATCAATATCATCTCGGACTGTCATAAAGCGGTTGAGCTTATTGCTCAAACCAGCTCAAAAAGTCATTGCTTATCTAACTTGATTTCCGATTGTAGGGGAATGATGAAGGAACTCGGAGCAGCTGAAGATCCTTGGTTGTTTTAGGGAACAAAACGAGCTAGCGGATAGCCTTGCTAAGTTTGCAATGAAGACTAATGTAACACTGAATAGTTTAGTTAAAATTAGTACTATTCCTATGGTTTGTAAAAGCTATTATGACTTGGATCTTGTAGGCTCTATGCACTCTCGCTTGGTTACAAGCTAATTTATTTGATGTACTCTTTTTAAGCAAAAAAAATAAAAGTGTCAGGTATGATTCCCTACCTTTACTCTTAAAATGTATGGCCTGTCACTTGAATGGATGAAACCCGCCAGCGATGTTAACTGGTTTGTTGCTAGATTGTAAAACTCTGTAACAACTTCCAGCCCTTAAAGAGTAATGAGCTGCACAAATTTGATTTAATGCCTAACAGAACAACTTGTGTTACGAAAGTCGTCAATGGACTCATCTGATTACTACCACCAAACCCTGTGTCAACCACCCCAAATCCAATTTTATTAGCCGTGATTTCATCATATATGACCACTTAAAATTTGCCTATTGTCACAAAATCTGAATGTGAATTATAGAGGTAAATATTCATAAAAGAAGGAAATTTTTGAATATGATTCATTCAATCATAAAAAACTAAATACACATTGATAGCATTTGAGGATATTTCTTATTCATGTCGAAAATCAGAAAAGGGACTCTGATTCAGGACATTGTACTTTCGGAACATAGAAAGTAAATCTTAAACCATATAGAGTAGCATGTAAGAATTATACTTGCAGGCTAATAAAGATTGTCAGGAAGACGAGGTATGAGGATGACATCAAGTGGGGAGGCTTTGAGGTTGGTTAATCCAAACCCCTCAGTCATGTCAACTGTTTAGTTCGATGAAGTTGTGATCTCGAATCCATGGAGTAAATTAGCTAACGTAAACTGCATGAACTGAAGGGCGTAAGATATTCCTGGACAGATCCTTTTGCCAGTTCCAAAAGGCATCAGTTCAATATTTTGCCCCCTTATGTCATAGTCTTTGTGAGTTGTCAGAAACCTTTCTGGCCGGAATTCTAAAGGATCTGACCACACTTGGGGATTCCTGTGCATCTTGTAAAGATTGACAAAGAGCCGGGTTCCAGCTGGGATGTCGTAACCACTCACAGTGCAATCTGTTATTGCTTCGCGTGGCAATGACAGGGGGACGGAAGGGTATAGCCTCATTGTTTCCTTGATGACTGCTTCAAGGTAGACAAGATTCTTGACATCTGATTCATCTACCTGCCTTGCTTTGCCTACATGGGTGTCTAGCTCAGCTTGGACCTTCTTCAGAACATCTCTGTTATTGAGTAGCAACGATATTGCCCATGTTAAGGTCACAGCTGTTGTGTCTGATCCTGCTATAATCAACGCCTGCCATGTGCTACAGAAAGTTAAATTCGCGGCATTGTTTGTCAAGTGATGTTAAAATTCAGCAATATGAGCTGAAGACATCTAGTTGATGCAAAGGAAGAGTAGCAAGGCTGAACATGTCGAGTAAAACAACAGGTGGGGGGACACGTAGGAGACGCCCTCATAATGATGGCATCCACTTCGGATCTAATCTCTAGGCCGTGCGCCTTAGCACATAAGACTTATGCTTGGCTGCAACAATAGCTACTGGTTGATCAGGATGTATTGAACCGGAGATTTCTTTTGTGTGCTTGTGCCTTGTAGCACAGATGAAATTGTGAGATAATTTTTCGCAGTATATATCACTTTAGAAATTGGATTTGAAGAATTAGAATGCTGGGTTAGACAATCAAGAAAATTATTGATGGAGAATGCTGAAGTAGATATGATGGCAACCAAAATTTGGATCAGAGAAGTTGGGAGTACAGAGATCTTAAGCTACTGTCAAGAAGCAAAGAGTTTTCTTTTACCAGAAACCTTCAAAAAGAATTATCTATTTTGTGACAGAAGCAGTAAACAATAATACTACCCAGCAACCACCTCTGAATTTGGATATGGAAAGTGAAATATAGAAAGATGAATTTCCAAAAAAAAGAAATCAAGAAAGTCAAACGCAACACAATCACATAAAATGCTGTTTTTTGAAATAGTAAGTATAGACCTCAACCACCAAACCTATTGTTTTTTGCAGGTATGTAGTTAACTTAACAGTGGTCACTTTTAGGACTATTGGCAGACTATCAAATCTCCATATAAACATATTAGAACAGCTGTTAATTTTACTTATCATAAAGTTAAAAAAAACTATGTAAATGTATACCATGCAAGTGGCTTTGATGACAGTATCTGCATCAAATTTGGATGGTTTGTGCTGTTCTGTCTCATAAATTTCGAGCATAACATCCATAACATCCTTATCTCGGATCGCCTCTCCCGAGGCTCTTTTTCTTTTATGTTCCTCCAGCCACCCTTGAGCTACATGGTCAATCTCTTTGGCAGCCTTCTTCATCGCTTTCTCATATCCTCTGATATCTAACCACCTTAAAAACGGAAGTGCATCTCCAGGAACAAAGGTGGCTGCTAATTCAGTGAAATCCGTAATTGCTTGTTTGCACTTGCTATATTTTCCTAGGTCGAATTCCTTAATTGACTTCCCAGCAATTAATTTTACTATACTGTTCAAGTTCAGCTCATTAAACCATCGCTTCATGTCCACTACTCTTGTTTCAGAACCAGAACCGAATTTGTTCTGAATCGAGTATTTGTCATGGATTGCTTTGATTGCTGACCGTACCTCGGATATTCTAACATCCTTTAACATCTCTACCCGATGATTGGATAGGAGCTTGAGGGCGGTGATCTTGCGCATCTCACGCCAATGTGGACCAAAAGGGCTAAAGCCTATCATGGCAGAATCATAAGCCATATGCTCTGCAAAGATTGTTTGGGGGCGGGTGACAAACACCTTATCACCGCTGCCTAAACACTCCTTGACCATCTCAGGTGAGCTAACAACCAAAGCGCGGTGAATACCAAGCTTAATCATGAAGATTGGGCCATTTTCATCTGCTAGTTTCCCTAATGTTATGTGGGGAAGTCCCCCCAGTAGAGGTAGATGACCAATCACAGGCCATGAACCAGCTGGTTGAGGGGGTTTGTTTTTGGTATGTGTCTTTTTCTTCCAATTTAGCTGGCAATAGAGGAAGAACAGCAAGGCAAATACACTTGCAGCTTCAGTAGAAAACTGGATTGGAACTTGAAACTCCATTTAGATCTCTAAGTGGTTTGATGTTTTGATCAATTGATGATATGTACTGTACTACTTTTGTAGCTATTAAAATGATTCTCTTTGTTAACAAGAGTACGTTGTTTAGGTTGTATAATACAATAAACAGGTTGTTAATCTGAAACATATTGCTTTTGGACGAGTACATGGGCGTTTAAATAGACAAAAACAAATCCTAATCTATCTTGGAAACCAAAAACTTCCTTTTTTGTTTTTTTTTTTTTTGAAAAGGCAAGAAGGTCAGGTAATTCGTAGGTTAATCTAAGGTATCCTTTACCAACAGATTGGTAATTGACTGGTCAAAAGGAGTTGACCAAGAATGTAAAGTAACACAGGAGTAGTGGCCAATATGAGCTAGATAGTCAGCCACCGGATTTGCCTCACGGAAACAATGAACAACCTCCACTTTATCCTCACCGGATTTGCACTTTTGAACGTGATACCCACTTTTTTTAAACTTTGCACGAAATAACCTCAAAGTTCAAAATTTCTGCGCCCGGTATACAAAATCTGGAATAACATCTTAACGCCGTCAAGTTGACTAATTATGAATAGTAAAATGACTATTTTGCCCCTATATGTTTATGCGAAAGAACCAATTTTGAATTTTAATTTTTTTTTGAAATTTTTTAATTAAATTCCCTAAAGTTTATGTAAATTTTTTTTTACACATAATACCCACTACATTATAAAATTTTAGGGGTACCATGTGCACAATTTTATAAGTTGAATGTTATCCTGTGCAAACTCTGTACCTGAAACCAACAATTATTTTGGGTGTAACTAACCGTTTATAGCCAATGGTTTTTGGCTATTTAATGGGCAAATGTGCATCTTCTCTCACACCCAAATCACTCTATTTTCAACATTAAGCTATGTGTAAGTTGTAACTTTTGAATTCTTTGTAATTTACTCCAAGTTGGTGTTTAGTAAGATTATTTGTTGAGTGTTGTCTGTAAAAAAACGTTTATTAAATTTCTCATACGATCCTAACCTATAAATAAGATGGAAGTTTTTTATTAACAAAATAAAATAAGCATAAATAAAAAAATAATATTTTTTTCTTAATGTGCTAATTGTCTCAATCAAAATCGGGGTGAGAGAAGAAGCACATTTCAAAATAGAGTGATCTAATCTAGAAATTACAAAGAATTCAAAACTCACAACTCAAAAATAACTTGGAGTTGAAAGTAAAATGATTTGGGGTGAGAGAAGAAGCACATTTGACCATTATATAGCTTGAAACCAATGGCTATAAGCAGTTAGATCCACTCAAAATAGCATTTGGTTTCAATTAAAGAGTTTGCAGAGAATAACACTGAACTTATTAAGTTGTGCACATGGTACCCCTAAAGTTTTATATTGTAGTGGGTATTCTGTGCAACAAAAAAGTTCACAGAAAATATAGAAAATTAAATAAAATTATTTCAAAAAAAAATAATTTCAATTTTGGTTCTTTCGCATTAAGACATAGGGGCAAAACAGTCATTTCATTATTTATAATTGACCAACTTAACCGCATTAAACTGTTGTTTCAGATTTTGTATAAGGGGTGCATAAGTTTTAAACTTTATGATTATTTCGTGCAAAGTTTAAAAAAGTGGGTATACCCGTTCAAAAGTGCAAACTTTGAGGGTACCACATGAAATTTCCGAAAAATAAATGGTATTTATCTTCACTATGATAATTACAAAAAACACATTCTTGCGGAATAAAAACATGGCTTTGTTGGAGTCTATACTTAGTTGGTAATCCGTTATTAGCAAGGAGAGGAGTGAATAAAAATATGCATAAACTCATTAATCATATCATATATTTTAGGAAAAATAGATGTGAATAATCTCACATTTAGGCGATTGTATAAGAATAATCCCACAAATGACTTTGGCCCAAAATAATCCCACAATTAAATGGTGTTAACACGAGTGAGTTAAGTGAGGACGGAGTTAAACCTCCGTTAATTCCGTCCTCATTTAACTTACTCGTATTAACGCCGTTTATTTGTGGGATTATTTTGGGTTAAAGTCATTTGTGGGATTATTCTTGTACGACCGTCCAAATATGGGATTATTCACGTCCATTTTTCCTATATTTTATACTAGTTACATAATTATTCATTAGGTTCAACAGACTGGTGTGACTTGATATTGATATATGAATTGTGTCATTGTGTGTGCAAGAACGGTTAGTGACAATATACAATAAGAAAAACTATTTCATTTGTCTCCTGGATCGGAGAGGATTGTCACATTCCTATCATTGTATATCAGTCGGGATCCTCTACTGTTACTAAAAGAATAGTAGAGTACTTTTCTTCAAATTTCTACCATTGGGATTAGAGGGGGTGGGCTTTTGGCTATTAGATAGAGGGAGTGAGTTTTTGAAATTTAAATAGTTAGAGGAGAGAGATAGAGAAAAAAAAAAAAAGAACAGTAGAATGCTGTAACATATATATATATATATATATATATATATATATATATATATATATATATATATATATATATATATATATATATATATATATATATATATATATATATATATATATATATATATATATATATATATATATATATATATATCATCTCACAAAAAAAAAAACACAAAATTAGAGACATGTGCAACTACCATGGATGAACCTTCCCTGTGTGAGAATTTTATTTTGGTATCAATCATATTATTAGCAAACCCATTATTCTATTTTAGTTTGTCCTAGTAACGTAACCAAATCAGCTACAAAATCAGTAGCTATCACAACATAATCAAATCAGCAACAAAATCAATAAATAGCGCAATACCATGAGTTTTGATTTTTATTGCATAATTCAGCCAACCCATCTGGTTTACCACATTTAGTTAACCCATATTTTTATTTAGGCCAAGTACTCCAATAATATTAATGACGTGAGTCACGTGACACTTATGGGCACATCAAGCATCATATACCGAGTGTATTGTATACTTCACGCGTTGTAGTCATACCCACCAAAGGAACACCTTTATCCTGCCCACACAACATACCAATACTAGACTACTAGTACCAAGTTCACCCATTCGACCTGCAGCAACATTGATTTTCACTTGTGACAAACCTCGCACCTTGCGCTTTTGAACTCCTTGTCTAATGGGTAGAAGGTGATTGCAGTCATGTGTTTGGACAAGTCAAAAAGTACAATAAAAATCATACTCTCTCCGTTCCAAATTGAGCTTCTTGTTTCTTTTTACGCGGTCTACGAAATAACACTTTGACTATCAGTAACTATAATTATATTAATGTCCAAATTATAAAAAGTTGACATTGTGAAAGTATAATTAAAAATGAATCTAAGAATACTATTTTGATATTGCAAATCTTCGTATTTCTTTGATAAATCAAAAGTCAAATTTTGTTAAGTTTGACCCAAAAAGTCCAACAGGAAGCTCAACTTGGAATAAAAGGAGTATAACTTTTTGAGTTGGATAAAAAACATGAACTTCACAAGAAACATCTTGGTCTATTACCCAATTTCAGAGCAACCGTTGTTACTAGGAGTAAATAGATATAATGGGTACTCGGTATTGGAACTGAATTGATTCAGAATATCGGGGGTTCTGAAATCGAAATGATTTGACGGATTCAGTTCCGACTTGAAGAAAATAAGAGCTTGTGTCAACCATTCCATAACAATATCATAACTTGTTAGATATCTAGCGTAAAAACTTTACAATACTTTTTTCATTGTTGGAAACAAATAATGGTGATTGTGGGTGTGTTCTTTAGAGCTTATCCTATCAGTTCAGTTCATTGATTTTCAGATGACTGATCTCGTGCCAGTTCAGTGATTTTCAGTTCATTTCATTTCAGTGGTGTTCAGTTCAGAAACATACATTTTATCTCACACATAAAGTGGTGTTTAGTTTAGTTTAGTGGTGTTTAGTTTAGTTTAGTGGTGTTCATTTTAATTCAATAATATTAAGTAGTTAAATTTGGTTCAGTTCAATTCAAATAAGTTTATCCCTAAAAGAATACACCCTATATAATCTATATTTGCAATCTTATTGGTTTAAGGATTGTATTTATAATGTTTATAATTTAATGACTGTATTGTTATCTAAACATGGATTTAGAATATGTTAAATTTTTGGATCGTAATATTTAATTTTGATAATTGCATTTTTGAAAGTTAACATTTGTTGGTGTGATATTATATTATATTTATTATTATTAAAAAAAAAATATTATTAGACTTCAGAAAATAACGGATTTGGAGTTTAATATGGACTGCCATGTTCCCACACAAGAAATATGGACCTGGGAATCTAACTTGGGTACCCTGAAATCAACGGGTACCCAGGAATCGGTGAGTACCCAGAAACTGATAGGTACCTAGGAATCGTTGGTTATCCAGCTGATCTAATTCAAAATTCCAAAATATAGGAATCGGGTAGAATAAATTTCAATTCCAATTTCTAAGAATCAGGTGCCGACGATTTTAACAAAATTCCTGATTCTTTATTTTTTTTAGTGATGACGACTTTATTTTTTTAGTAACAAAATTCCGATTTTAACAGAATCAGGTGCCGACGATTTCTAAGAATCGGGTGGAATAGTTGGTTGCGCTCACCGCTACTCATTTGTTTTGGAGAAATTTAGTGATGACTTAGTGAATGATTTTAACAAAATTCCTGATTCTTTATTTTTTTTAAATAATTGAAGTGCCGTTTTTGTTAATAAGACAATTTCTATATTAAGAAAATGCAATCAAATCAGCTACAAATCAGTAGCTAACACACGTTAGATCAGATACACCTATCAGTATGATTACCCACTTAAGGATAAAGTAGCATATTATCTAAGACAAATAATTGTATGAAAAAATGTATTATTTAAGAACTAGTTGGAATATAGTTTGGACAAAAAAAATCCTAAATAAGTGACTCCATTTGACGGTGCTTTATTGTAACACCCCCAAATTCATAACGATTTTCCGGGAACTATCGACGTCGTTGTGCACGACTCGACACCACTGAACCGTCCCAAACGCGGGGAATGCTACTGCAACATTTATCACTAAGGAGTAAATGCGAAGCAAAAAGAAAGTCTAGGCATCAAAGGATCTTACTAAGGAAACTAAACAATCTAAAACAGTTAATATCAAAGTTGTCTATATAGTGAGCTAAAACCATTAAACCAATAAAATCCCAACGATCTAAGCTGAACAAAAAGAGTTCTAAAAATCGACGCCAACTCTAGCTTCCAAGCTGTACCTCCTCACTCGACTAAACCTGCACTTTGGTTTTCGTGACGGAAACAAAATACGAAAGAAAAGAAAACAAACAAAAGAGAAACAAAAATCAGATAAACTGAATAAACGCCATTCGTACCTAGTAAAAACATTTCGCAAACCTTACGTAAGGTTTTAGAAGAATCATTGAAATTCATTTGCATACGCACATAAGCATATAATCAAGCATACACATAACGACAATATTTTATATGCAATTCTTGTATAGTGATCATACAAAATACGTCATAGACAATCCATCTTGATTAGAGAGATCTAAGAGAGCGTATTGAATAGCGATTACCGATACTGTTCATCGAAGCTACAATCATGCCATGGACTTAATGACTCTAGCGTTCACACTACCTCTATTATAATTACGAGTCTATAAGACTTAATAAATGGTGAATGATCCGTCTCAAACACACTATGAGATGTCCATAAGTAACTTGGGAATAAACGCACCCCTTGAATTACACCATTAGGTGTAATCCCGATTGCTCGACTACCTAGGGATCCATTAGGAGTCTTACTCTCCATTAATTCAATTCACATAATTTGCATTGGTTGACATAGTGGTACTACGAGACCACGACTTACTAATTCAATTCATGATCTTGACAATGAATAGTAAATAACGAAGATAATGATAATCCAATACAATGAGAATTAAACGTGCTTTAATTCAATGACGATGATTCAACAAAGATGACATGCAATGTCTATCACAATTTCAGCAGCACTTCGGTAAGATAATATGATATCCAAAAATCACAAATCATCCAAATACATTCAACAATAATATATAGGTGCTCACTAGCACTCAATAATACACATACCAATTAGCAATTAATTAATAGCATAATAACCGACCGACTTTTTTTATAACAAGAAGGCGAGCTGATCTGCTTAATAATTCACCATTCAACAATTGTCCAATAATCATCATATGGACTAATTAATTCCCAAAACTTGATAACATCGATATGCTAATTATAAACAATATTTACAGCAGTGAATCATGCTTAATAACTTCATAATAACGACGATATAATTTAATTATGCTTTGCATATTAAATTCACAACAAATTCCCAATTAGCACATAACACATCAAAATAGTTTTGATGTGGCTTTTGAAGAAAGGTAGGCATGAGCGCTTACCAGTACAAACAGTTCCAAATTAAACAGAAAGCACGCTCCAACAACCAAAAATTATCTCGCTTGCTCGTTAGGTCCTAATTAAAAACAATGCCAAATCAGTATTAATTTAATACGAAAATCCAAACAATAACGAAATATTAATATAATATTTTTTATTAAATTCCTTGATTTATTTCAACCAATATAGATTTTTGAAAATCCGAATGCCGATTCCGAATGAGTGCAGAAAAATGAAAACATTAGATCGTACTGAAAATCGAAATAATAATTACGAAAATACAAAATCGAAACCCTAACTGAAAACCTGGTCTAGGTCACGGGTACCCCATGCATAGGACCCATAACCCGACCCATCACCATCACCACCACCTACTGATCACCATGGCCGGTAGTGGTGGTTGCCGGAGCTCCGGCGGTGAGGAGAGAGAAAGAGGTGCAAAGAGAGAGAAGAAGAGAAAACGAGAGAGAGCAGGGGGAAGGGGGTCGGAGTCGACGACCCGCCGATCACCACCTAGGGTCCGGCGGTCGTGCATCCAAAACAGAGGGCGAGGGAGAGAGACTTCACGAGGGGAAGAGAAAGAGAAAAAGAAAGAGAAAGAAAGAGAGGAGGGCGGCGAGGCTTACAGCCGGTAGGGAGATCTTGCTGGTGGCCGGCGATGGTTGGGAGAAGAGAAAGAGAGAGGACGCCGGTGAGAGTGTAAGAGAGAGGAGAGAATACGTGTGTTTGAGTGAGGAGGAGAGAGAAATTTTGTGAGGGTTTGCTCAGTTGTGAAAACTGATGAATTGCCTCCTCTTTTTCTTTATATAGGCCCTCAGTCAACCCAAGACAAATACTACTAGGTTTAGCAATTTATTTAATAATTTTCGGATTTAAATAGGTAATTAAAACTAATTAAAACAATATGAATACTTCTTATTCATATATAAAACACTTTAATTAAACTCCCCAAATTTGATAAATACAATTTATGAAAGTCCCATAATAATAATAAAATTATTATGGCTTTAATTGAATAAATCGAATCCTTGAATGAACATACGATTTAATTTCCGAAACTATTTATAAATTAGTATAATAATTATAGAAAATGTTGGGGTATCACATTCTACCCTCCTTAAAAGAAGTTTCGTCCCGAAACTTGAGACATGAAGTAGTCACTTCCCAAACAAAACGAGTTTACCCATACGAAGGTATAAAGTAATTTCTAGGACACTAACATATGCAAGCTGATCAATTACGATCGTAATTCTTAGTTGATTAGCAATGCAACATGCAGTGCTTGGACATGCAATTCGTGCAAAGAGATAAACAAAACACGCAAAAAGGCGAAGTTTCGAGGAGTGACATTCTACCTTCCTTAAAAGGAGTTTCTTCCCGAAACACAAGTGGGACTAGTACCTTATAGGAAGAGGTCTGGATACTTCTCGTGCATCATGGATTCTGCTTCCCATGTTGCTTCTTCTTGACTTTATCGAGACCAAACGACTTTGATAATCGGAATAGTCTTTGTTCGTGTCGAGCGCTCCTTGCGGTCCACTATCTTGATAGGACGCTTTTCATAAGTCAAACTCTCGTCAAGATCGATTGCTTCAGGTTGAACGGCATTAGTTGAAACACTATGGACTTTCTCAAGTTCTACAGGTAAAGCTAGTCGATAAGCAACCTCACCAATCCTTTCTAGGATCTCCTAAGGTCCAATGTAACGAGGACTCAATTTCCCATTACGAGCAAAAGGCATAACACCCTTGGTAGGAGATACTCACAAAAGTACCTTGCTTCCCACCTTAAACTCTTCAGGTCTACGACCTCTATCTGCGTACGATTTCTGGCGATCTTGTGCACTACGCATCTTCGCTTGAATCACCTTGACCACATCGACGGTGTGCTGGATCATCTCAGGACCCAAAACTGCAGTTTTGCTAATATCGTTCCAACAAACAGGCGATCTACACTTTCTACCATACAATGCTTCATATGGTGCTCGATCAATGGTTGAGTGATAGCTATTATTGTAAGGAAACTCAATCAACAAAATGTGTGTATCCCACGAGCCTTGATACTCGAGAGCACACGCTCGGAGCATATCTTCCAGAGTCTGAATCGTTCTTTCCGTCTGACCATCAGTCGCGGGATGAAAAGCAGTACTGAACTTCAACTTGCTTTCAAAAGCTTATTGAAATTTTTGCCAAAAATGTGATAGAAATCTCGAGTCTCTTTCTGAAACGATATCTTCTGGAACAACATGAAGTCTCATGATTTCCTTGACGTAAGCATCCGCGAGCTTCTCCATTTCCCAAGTGTCGTTCATTGGGATAAACCTCGTAACTTTTGTCAAACAATCCACGACAACCCAAATGGCGTTTTTCTTCTTCTATGTCAAAGGTAAACCCATGACAAAATCCATAGAAATTGAATTCCATTTCCAAGTAGGAACTTCAAGCGATTGAATTATTCCACCAGGTCTTTTGTGCTCAATCTTGACCTTCTGGCAAGTCAGACACTTAGCCACAAACTCAGCGATATCTTGCTTCATACCTTTCCACCAAAACACTAAGCGAAGATCTTTGTAAAGCTTGTCTCCATCAGGATGCACATAATATGGAGTATTGTGAGCTTCACCCAGAATCTGACTCTTGATATCCGGGTCATTTGGCACACAAACACGATCACGAAATCTCAAGACACCATCTTGACCAATAGAAAAGTCCTCGGATCTACCCTCGTCCTTGTGGTGTAGAATCCGTTGACGATCCTCATCTGAATTCTGTTTATCCTTGATCTCGTCGAGCAAGGTTGGTCGAATTGACATATATGCTAAGGTACATTGAATGTCACCTTTCAGCACAATCTCCACGTTAGCTTTCCCCTCGTGATACTGAATATCGATGTCGTACTCCATCATCAAATCTAGCCATCTTCTTTGCCGTATATTCAACTCCTTTTGCGTGAATATTTACTTGAGACTCTTGTGGTCCGTAAACATCTTGACAGCAGAACCATAGTGATAGTGTCGCCAAATCTTCAGGGCAAATGCGACAGCAGCGAGCTTTAAGTCGTGAGTAGGGTAGTTATTCTCGTGTTTCTTTAGTTGTCTTGAGGCATAACCACTACCTTTCCATGTTGCATCAAAACACAACCTAAGTCATGCTTAGACGCATCACTATAGACTTCATATCCGATGACAAAGTCAAAATTGGTGCGCTTGTAAGTCATTTCTTCAACTCTTTAAAAGCAGCTTCACACTTTTCAGACCACACGAACTTCGTCGTCTTCTTCATCAGGTGTGTCATAGGCTGCGCTATCTTGGAAAATCCTTCCACAAACCTACGATAATAACCAGCTAACCCAAAAAAACTTCTAACATCAGTCACGCTCTTCGGTGCAGAACAGTCCATAACATCTCTAATCTTTTCTGAGTCAACAGCAACTCCACTCTTAGACACCACATGTCCTAAGAAATAAATAGTCTCTAACCAAAACTCGCACTTCGACAACTTGGCGTACAGTTGATGTCGTCTCAAAGCTTCCAAAACGGCTCGCAACTGTTGCTCGTGCTCAGCAGCATTCTTCAAGTAGACCAAAATATCGTCAATAAAGACAACTACGAACTGATCAAGATTAAGGTTGGAAAGTATGGTTCATCAAATCCATAAACTTTGTAGGTGCGTTCGTCAACCCAAAAGGCATAATTGTGAACTCGTAGTGTCCATACCTCGTCCTAAACGCATTTTTTGCAATGTTAGGCTCGGAAATCCTCAGTTGATGGTGTCCTGAACGTATGTCGATCTTGGAGAAAACAGTTGCTCCACGAAGTTGGTCAAACAAATCGTCAATCCTCGAAAGTGGATATCGATTCCTGATCGTAATCTTGCTCAACTCTCGGTAGTCTATACACAGTCTCATACAACCGTCCTTGTTACGCACAAATAGCACACGAGCACCCCAAAGCGATACACTAGGACGTATGTATCCCTTCTCCACTAGTTCCTCATGTTTCGTCTTCAGTTCTTTCATTTTTGTAGGAGGCATGCGAAAAGGAGCTTTCAAAATCGGAGCAGAACCCAGAGCTAAGTCGAAAGTGAAGTCGACAATGCGTTTCGGCGGCATTCCGAGAATCTCGTATGGAAAGACGTCAGCGTATTCTGAAACAACTGGAATAGGTTGCTAAACTTTAGCTTCTCGTCTTGGATCCACTACATCACATAAGTAAATCGCTTCACCTTTAGTTACGCACTCCATTACTTTCATGGTCGCCACTACCTTCATCTTCGGCTTGACCATGATTCCTTTATAGGTAATCCTTCTACCCTTTGGTCCACGCAATGACACTCGTTGCTCAATGCACTCTATCTTAGTACTATACTTGTCTGACCAATCCATTCCCAAAATTACATCAAATTCCTTCAAATCCATCTGTATTAAATCCGCAGGCAAATCAGAACCAAGTATCCTAATCAGACACTTTTCATACAACGCTTTACAATTAACATTCGACCCATCAGGCATCGTAATGTTTGCACTATACACAGAATTAGGTTCTAAGTCTATCTTAGATGCAAAAGAATAGAATGCGATACACCATTATCAAAAAAAATAAAAGCAGGTTGAGAGTTAACGAGGAAAGTACCAGCGATCACATTGTGGTTTGTCTCAACTTCATTGCGGTTCAGCACGTAAACCCTTCTATTCACCCCTCTATTGTTGTTTATGTTCTGCGCCGGCTTGGCAGGTGCGGAAAGTAGTGCTTGATTGTTCGCGGGAGGAGCAACATCATCGTTGCGGTTGTTATTGTTGTAACCCCCATTTCCACGGTAGTTACCACCATTTTCGCTATTACCATTTCCATTTCCACCACGATTGTAGTTGTTATCGCGGTTCTGACCATTATCGTCCCTTCCACGACTCTATCCTCTTAGAAGCTTTATGACCAGGCTTGTTACACTCGAAGCATTGAAGCACGTCGCCACGACAGTTCTTTCCAGGATGCGTCTTGTTGCAGCGACTACAAGGCGCATTCCTCCTAGCTAAGATCGTAGCTCTATGACTGTCTGAGTCACGATTCTTGTTCCCGTTGTGGTTCTGATCACCACCTTGGTTGTTGTGATTGTTGATGGGCCTTGGCCTCTTGTCTGCGCTATTTGACTGGGAAGAAGTCCTTTCGTCACGTCTATGCTTCCCAAGCAACGAATCACGACGGTCCACAGCACGCTCTTGGTTCAAGGCCTTCTCGTAAGATCCTTGGAACATCAGCGAGTTTCCCATAACAAAACACTGAATATCCCACTTTAGACCATCTTCGAACCTCTCGACACGTTCCACTTCGGTCATCACCAAGTTAGGTGCAAAAGCAGCAAGCTTGTTGAACTTTGTTGCGTACTCAGCCACAGATAGCTTCCCTTGATAGATGTTCTAGAATTCCCGTTGCTTCTGGAAATGGATAACTCTTGGATAGAACCGCTCACGAATGGATTCCTTGAATTCGGTCCATCCATAGTTCTCAATGGCAAGTAGTTCGGTGCCCACATCCCTCCACCGCTTGTTCGCTTCACCCTTCAGGTAATAGGTAGCGGTGTTGACCTTCATGTTACTGGGCCGACTAGTCGCCCTAAAAAACTTCTCG
This sequence comes from Tetragonia tetragonoides, assembly GCA_038025085.1. Taxonomy (NCBI): domain Eukaryota; kingdom Viridiplantae; phylum Streptophyta; class Magnoliopsida; order Caryophyllales; family Aizoaceae; genus Tetragonia; species Tetragonia tetragonoides. Next base: position 9,611,678 of record CM076148.1, on the reverse strand, counting down.
AACTCTATAATCCAGTTCTCTAGCTTGATGGGCTCAGACCCACCCTCAAACGTTGGAGGTTTGAGTGCATCAAAATCCTTAAAGTTGCGTGTTTCAGGATTCTGCACGTTGTGATCTTGCTCTTCACACTCTAACTGGCGCGTAATGTGCTCGACCACGTTAGTAAGACCTACTTCTAGTCTCGCGAGTCGGTCGTTGGTTGCCATTACAACAATCTGAGACATAAAAGAGCAATGGTCGATCACCATTTCATCAAATTTGGCACATTTGACCCAAATCGAGGTCTAATTGAGAGATATAGGTGGTAATTGAAACCTATCTCTTAATATTTAGAAAATAGCATTTAAGTTCCAATGATCGGCCTTACTTTGAATAGCTCTCAATTCTCATGCATAATAGTTCGATATGCAATAACAAATTTGACGCATTGGTCTCAAACGATTGATAAGCAATAACATTGACAATTCACACATCGAGGCTCCATACCATTTAGTAGGGCAAAAAACAATGACATTTGATTGCATACAATACATTTTTAGCCTTTGGCTCACAATTAATATGATCATGCTCAATGAAAATTTTGCCATAATTCTGACATGGATTTCCCATCATGCCTTGGCAATACGAGATAGCATTTCGAAGCTATTTGTCAACCTTGCAATTATGTGATAAAACGATCATATAAAATAAATTCTCAACGATATCATATAATCAAATGAAATAGTTTTACAATGAAGCAAATTACAAAGCAAATAACAATAATAAATATTTGTTGCCTATGCAACTACACCAACATCAAACTTGAACACGTAGGGCCATCACATTAACTAAAAGTTCAATAAAACTCAAATAAAACTACTAAAGCAATCAACTGATTCTACTTGACAATCGCACAATTCTGCTTCGCACTAGGGGACTCGTCATGATCGTCCTTCTTCCTAGATTTCACCTCTTTGCAGGGCGTGTACGGGTAAGCATATTCACCAAATTTATGGGGCATGAAACGCTTCCTAAAATCATTGGTTTGCTTGCGCTCCTTGTATAGCAATACTTACACATGCCATTTGGCACAGGCACTAGCACATGGTTCACCTTCCACTCGAACTCGGACATGCATAACTCGGCTGCGACACCCCTAAAGCAAAGAGACCATCGCGTCCCTTCACCATATTTCTTCTCGTGCAAATGACCACTCTTGGAAACACGTCGTCGTACTTCTCCTTGAGTCCTATCCAAGGATGGTTGTTACTCATACCAGCTAACAGTAGCTCCACCCATAAGCCTTCATGTAGAATCGTGCGATTCTCGTACTGATAACGCTTGTTCGTAGTGTAAGCACATCGTATGTAGATACGAATATCCTCTAGCTCAGCGTCAGTAACAAAGAATGGCTCCACAGGGGGAGACCAATTTGCAGCAGGAATAGGTGTAAGAGCAGGTATGGCGTTGTTGTCGCTCTCGACACCAATATCTTCCAAATTCGGCATTATCGTCAGACCTTCCAGCTGGGGTACTCAGGCTCGGACTTAGAAGGATCCTCATCTTCTTCCTCGTGATCATCATGCGCAGCATGTACAGCAGGTGGGGGCTCGGCAGGCGCGGCTTGCACGACGCGTGCGCCCCCGTCGCATGCGACGTCTTCGCGTGCGACGTCTTCGCGCGCGGCTCAGTCTTGCTCAGCCTCGTGGGCATGTTCGCGTTGTTTCCCGTCGACTCGTTATCCGAAGAAGCTACAAACTTCACGGGTTGTGCACGATGAGCTAGGGGGGGTGCCCTTTGGTGTGCAGTTGACTTCCTCGTAGTTACTCTTGTCCATACCATCTACAAGTAGACAATCAAACAATAAGAACTTTATAAATCAGAAGCAAAGTGATTTTAAATAATTCTTATCTTCTAGGACTACTACGCTCAACGACTTTAATTATTTTTTTACTTTCCCCGAAATGAAAGTAATCTATATTAATTCATTAATTAATCCTAAGCAACCCTTTAAACCTAGGGCTCTGATACCATTTGTAACACTCCCGAATTCACAACGATTTCCCTGGAATAATCGACGTCATTGTGCACGACTCAATACCACTGAACCGTCCCAAACCTGGGGAATGCAACTGCAACATTTATCACTAAGGAGTAAATGCTAAGCAGAAAGAAAGTCTAGGCATCTAAGGAGCTTACTAAGGATACTAAACAATCTAAAACAATAATATCAGAGTTGTCTATATAGTGAGCTAAAACCATTAAACCAACTTATTACAACTTGCCTTCAATGGCTAAAACCAATAAAATCCCAACGATCTAAACTGAACAAAAAAGAGTTCTAAAACCCGATGCCAACTCTAACTTCCAAGCTGTACGTCCTCATTCGACTAAACCTGCACTTTGGTTTCCGTGAAGGAAACAAAATACAGAAAAAAAGAAAAGAAACAAAAGAGAAACGAAAATCAGATAAATAAACTAAATAAACATCATCCGTACCCAGTAAATATATTTCGCAAACCTTACTTGAGGTTTTAGAATAATCATTGAAATTCATTTGCATACGCACATAAGTATATAATCAAGCATATGCATAACGACGTCTTTTTATATGTAATTCTGGTATAATGATCATACAAAATACGACATAGACAATCCGTCTTGATTAGAGAGATGTAAGAGAGCGAATTGAACAGCGATTACCCATACTATTCATCGAAGATACAATCATGCAATGGACTTAATGACTCTAGTCTGCACACTACCTCTAGTATAATAAACGAGTCTAGAAGACTTAATAAATAGGGAATGATCCGTCTCAGACACACTATGAGGTGTCCATAAGTAACTTGGGAATCACGCATCCCTTGAATTACACCATTAGGTGTAATCCCGATTGCTCGGCTACTCCTAGGGATCCATTAGGAGGCTTTCTCTCATTTAATTCAGTTCAATAGTTTGCATTGGTTGACATAGTGGTACTACGAGACCACGACTTACTAATTCATTTCATGCTCCTGACAATGAATAGTAAATAACGACGATAATCACAATTCAATTCAATGAGAATGAAACATGCTTTAATTCAACGGCGATGATTCAACAAAGATGACATGCAATGTCTAACACAATTTCGGCAGGGTAATATGATATCCAAAAATCACAAATCATCCAAATACATTCAACGATAATATATAGGTGCTCACTAGCACTCAATAATACCCATACCAATTAGCAATTAATTAAAAGCATAATAATACTAACAATTCACCATTGAACAATTGTCCAATAATCATCATATGGACTAATTATTTCCCAAAATATGATAACATCGACATGCTAATTATAAGCAATATTTCCAGTAGTGATTCATGCTAATAACTTCATAATAACAACGATATAATTTAATCATGCTTTGCATATTAAATTCACAATAAATTCCCAATTAGCACATAACACATTTGATGGGGCTTTGGAGGAAGGTAGGCATGAGCTCTTACCACTACAAATGCTTCCAAACAGAAAGTATGCTCCAATAACCAAAGATTATCACGCTTGCTTATTAGGTCCTAATTAAAAACAATTACCGAATCAGTATTAACTCAATACGAAAATCTAAACCGTAATGAAATATTAATCTAATATTTTTGTAAAATTTTTTGATTTATTTCAACCAATCTAGACTTTTGAAAATCTGAATTCTGATTCTAAATGAGTGCAGTAAAATAAAAACATTAAATTAAAAATTACCGAAAATCGAAATAATAATTACGAAAATTTAAAAACGAAACCCTAACTTCAAAACTAGGTCTAGGTCACAGTTACCCATGCATGAGACCCATAACCCGACCCATCACCATTATCACCACCCACTGACCAACATGGCTGGTGGTGGTGGTTGTCGGAGCTCCGGCGGTGAGGAGAGAGAAAGAGGTGCGAAGAGAGAGAAGAAGAGAAAACGAGAGAGAGAAGAAGAGAGAGAGAGCAAAGGGAAGGGGGTCGAAGCCGCCCACCCGCCAGTCACCACCCAGGCGACGGCCTGGGGGTCCAGTGGTCGCGCGTCCGAAAGAGAGGGCGAGGGAGAGGGACTTCACGAGGGGAAGAGAAAGAGAAAAAGAAAGAGAAAAAGAAAGAGGAGGGCGGCAAGGAGAGTTTTCTAGTGGGGAGCGATGGCAAGGAGAACAAAGAGAGAGATGACGCCGGTGAGAGTGAAAGAGAGATGAGAGAATACGTGAGTTTGAGAGAGGAGGAGAGAGAAATTCTGTGAGGGTTTGCTCAGTTGTGAAAACTAATTAATTGCCTCCTCTTTTTCTTTATATAGGCCCTCAGTCAACCCAAGTCAAGTAGTACTAGGTTTAGGAATTTATTTAATAATTTTCTGATTTAAATAGCTAATTAGAACTAATTAAAACAATATAAATACTTCTTATTCATATGTAAAACACTTTAATTAAACTTTTCAAATTTGATAAATACAATTTATGAAAGTCCAATAATAATAATTAATATTATTAGGGATTTAATTGAATAAATTGAATCCTTGAATGAACATACGATTTAATCTCCGAAACTATTTATAAATCATTTATAAATAAATTTAATAATTATAGAAAATATTGGGCACATTTATCTTTAGTTTATTTCACAATCGGAAGATAGATAGCCAATAATAAGCAAAGGTCTATGAAGGGAACAAGGTTTAGAAATAGGGTATAGGCCATGAATGAATATGCAAAAGGCTTGGTGATTGGTCATATGAAGAAGCTTTTATTTGATGTCGGATAGCTTGGATTTTCTCTTGCCACTAGACTGAACAACAACCCCGTTTCCATCTGAACTGGAATTTTGACAGATGAATCGAGTTTGCAAAAAATGTCTGAACGGTTTTTCATGTGAGACGTGCAATCACTATCAATGAACCATTTGTCATCACTGTTGTGAGTTGATGCTTGTCGTGCGAAAAACAGACGGCCATCTTCTTGATTGCTATAAGAATAATGAGCCTCTAAAGTGGATTGTTGCTGCTGGTTTTGCCTTTGTTTTTGTCTGCATTCCTTCTCGGTGTGGCCAATTCGCTTGCAATAGTGACACTTAGGCTTTCCTTTGTGAACACAATCTTGTTCAAGATGATTTGTCTTGCTGCAAATGCTGCAAGGAGGGAATTTCCCTCTTGATTGTGGGTGCTTCCTGTCCTTCCTTTGAAATTTTCCAACACCTTTGGCTTTGGCTGGTGCTTTAACTGGAAAGCATCTTCAGAAGCGTTTGTCATTTTTCTGAATTTTTGTTCATGTGCAAACAAGGAACCCATCAACTCAGTTACACTGAGTTTTGATAAATCTTTTGATTCTTCAATAATAGTGACAATGGCGTTGAACCTTTCAGTCAAGGTTCCCATAATATTTTGCACGACTCTCGCATCGGAGATGTCTTACCCATAAACTTTCATTTGATTTACAAAAGCTTCGTTCTCCTTCATCTTCATATTTTCAAATTCCTTCCTTAAGGGGTTGAGTCGAATAGTCCGTACCTTCTCATCACCATGGAACTCATTCTGGAGAGTACTCCATGTCTCTTTCGCAGTGGAAGCTCTCATAATTCTAGGAAAGATGGTGTCTGTGATAGCTCTGAGTATGAAGGACAAAGCCTTGGCATCCTTCAACTCATCGTCATTCAACTTCTTTGAGCTTCAGTGTATTCAGCTCCTTCTTTTCTTTCTTCGACTCCATTTTCCACTCTCTCCCATGGTGCATTAGCTCTTAAAAAGATTTTCATTTTTATGCAACAATAGTCATAGTTCTCTCCACCAAACGACGGAGCTGCTGGCATAGAGATGGTAGATGTAGAGGATGTTGAAGTCATACTTCAACTTGACAGAAACTGTTCTTTTTTTCTGTTTTTCTTTGTATTTCTGGCCCCTTAAGATCTAAGGTGTGCAAAGGAGGTTTAGTGCAGGAAGAGATGGAGAGAAATCTGATCTGTATTTTGTTATTGATGTTCTGGATTTTGTTGTGTACAACAATACCTTGTCAACAACCTTTATATAAGGAGATACAGAAAATTCTAGAGAGAAATGATCTAGAAACTAGTTCGATTAATGTTGCATTAATGCCTAGGGTAATGGAAAGTCTCAAAAGACTTTTCATCTTCAACTTCATTAACTCCTTAGCTGCTGGATATTGCTGAACACTTCTAGATTATTTTCCAGATTTTTCTGGTAAAACTCTCACTTTCTAACAGGTATATTATCAGAATATAAACTCTAAAAGATAATAGAGATATTCCATAAGATAATACTTTCCATAAAAAATAATACTTGGCCATAAGTAAAAGATAATATCTTTTTCAAAATAAAATCTTTTTCCAATCTGTAAAATGGATTGTGCAATATCTAAATTTCCAAAACAATTTATATTTCAGCAGAAGAATATTTGTGTGAAGACCTAGAAAGATAATACACAAATATTCACAGAAATAATAAATATGATAATATGCAAAACTCGTTCAAATACACAGATAGAAGGAATAGGGTCCAAAGCGTTTGTTCCCCTTTGGTTCCTTCAAGCTCTAGTGTTGGTCATAGAGAACAGGGTTCACAAGACTGTTCCCCTATACTCTTTGAACCTTATGCACTTCAACCTTTGTGTATGTTATTCGTCCCTTGTCAATACCACTTTGAATCCAACCTATAACACACTCAATGCATAGTAGTACATGAAGACTAATAATAGAAATACCAATTAAAGATATAGTCTTCATGTCTTGTAAGGATCCAAGCATTTTCATGAGCAATCATGCATCAAGCGCTTCAACTTCTTGAATCCTTAAGTAAACATGTCATCATTGTTAATTCAACAAAGATAAGAACACTTTGTTTGTTATCATCAAAATCAGAAACCCAACAACCCTATATAAGCAAATGAAGCTTGCTAGTGTGGAAATGACGCATTGCCATGTTGCACACCCGTCCATACGATTTAATTTTAACTTTTGTGAGAAAATTGATGAATGGAATGTGACAATTCCCTCACATTATGGGAAAAGTGAAATAATTTCCTTCGTGTAATGCCACTAACAGTTCTTCCAAGCACAATACAAATCCTACACCAATATCAAGCGTCGGTTGAACCTAATGTAACGTAACTAATGAATATAAAATATGGGTATGTATGATTAACGAATATACTATATTATGCAGTTTTGAATAAAACATTTTAAATATTAAATTTAGGGCCAATAATCATTCCAAAATTTCTGCTTGTTATTCCTTCAAAATTTACATAGCAATTATCCACGTGATTTGAGTGGGCACTATATTGCATATTCACACTAATAGACGAAAATAATGCTATATATTGGCCAAGGTGTTTGTTGGGAGCTTTATATGATTGGGAGTTGGGACCCAATAATTCAATAATGCTTACATAATTGTGTGGGAGCCAGTAATTCATCAATAATGCTATATTGGGTAGCTACATAATTGTTTTTTTTTGTTGTTGCTAAGTACATAATTGTGATTCAATCAAGAATGCGATAGTGGTCTATGGATGAGTGGTCATGTTGTTACGCCTGTTCTGGGATATCAAAGACGTGCTCTGATCTTCAGTATATGTTGTTGGCATGTGTCCAGATCAGGGGACAGAATAGTCCCATAGGAACAACCACCCTCAAGTTGTTTTCATACAGTGTAGTAGACCAAGGTGTTTGTGATTTTTGTGAAAATGTATGGTTTTGGATTGTCTTTTTAGGCTTGTCCAAACACATGACTGTACTGTTGTTATCCTCTTCTTAACCCTATACAAAAATGCTGAATGATGCTTTAATAAATCAAAGCTTGTGGTGTTGTGCAGCTTGGAGACAGGTCCGAATCGATGAATAGCCCTAGCTAATTGTGCTAGCTATAGTGGAAAAGATTGAGGTATTAGATATATTAGGTATCAGGTTCGAACCCTTCCACATCTCTATATATGTATATTTAATACAGACATTTTCATGACTCCAGATCAGGGGACAGAATAGTCCCATAGTAACAACCCCCCTCAAGTTGCTTTCATACAGTGTAGTAGACCAGTAAGGTGTTTGTGATTTTGTGAAATGTATGGTTTGGATTGTCTTTTTAGGCTTGTCCAAGCACATGACTGTACTGTTATCCTCTTCTTAACCCTATACAAAAATGCGGAATGATGCTATAATAAATCAAAGCTTGTGGTGTTGTGTAGCTTGAAGACAGGTCCGAATCGATGAATAGCCCTAATTGTGCTAGCTAGGTATTTGATCAAAATTTAGAAACAAATAACATGTTGAACTTTATTTGTTTGTAAATTGACAGTGAACATAAGATTGAGTTCACTCCAATAATTTCAAAAAATGCATAGATGGTGACTTTAAAATGGACTCCTCAAAATAGTTAGACTACATTTCATTTACCATGTGATCGATTTTTAATTAATATAACACAAATATGACTATCATACATGTCTTGTCTACCTAACTTTAACCAAATATTTTAGGACATATATATCTTATTTTGAAGGATTTCTCAAGTCAAATCCAATTAAGTAAGATATATAATTTATAGAGTTTTGTAACTAAGTTATTTTATTTTGTGGTGTGAAAACTGCTAATAAATATGTAATAAATACAACTAAAAATGATGCACTAATGAGTGATACTTGGAAAATGTGTTAGGCTCTGTGGCAACTTTGTACTCTATGTTTCGCCTAAGTGTCATCTCCACACGAACATCACCCTGATATGTGGCGTCCTACGTGTCCTCCCCACACGAAAGCAACCAAGGCTACATTGCATTTTAATATTAAGTAAGATGTTAAATTTTCTTTTTAAATATATAATAGATAATAGATTCTTGGTGGTTTTTTTTGAAAAATATTTAAGAGTCTATGAAATACCTATGTTAAATTATTTTTTTTGTCCAAATTATATTCCAACTAGGCAGTTCTTTTTTTTTTTTTTTTTGTTAAGTGATCCAACTAATTGTTAAATACATTCTTGCTTACACTTTTTCTTTTTAATAATAATATATGTTAGTACTTTTTTTTTCAGTAGTGAAAACGGGAAGGGAGAAATTATCATTGATTGATAGCCAAGTAGCGGTATGTAAAACAATAATCATTCCTAACCAATGAAAGATCTAAATTAACAGTACAATTTTCTTTTTCCTTCAACTCATCACTAATTTCGCTTCTGATGTTCGACTCCAAAATCGTGGAAGGAATCCAACCATGTATAATAATCGATAAATAACATCTTTTCTGTAAGAGATCTCGACTGCTATAGATTCGTTGAAGTAGAAATTTGTACGGTCTTCTGAATCTTCATTCCCGCAAAACCATAAAACTGTTACAATAGAAGAGACTAAAAATCTCATGAAAAAGAATAGAACTACTCTCACAAACGGAGAGACAAACTTATTGAAACTACACAAAAACATTAAAAACTAAAGCAAACAACAAAGAAAAACAATTATTGCATGCCGAGAATGGTCAAAAATAACCATTCTCGGCCTGAAAATTAGGCTCCGTTTGATTCACCTGGATAAAATTGTTCTGAACTGATCTGAACTGAACTGAACTTAATTGATTTTTTGAATTTGACCGTTAACCATTTTAAATTCGTCCAAACATAGTCAATATTGGACTCATTTGAAAGTATGCTTTGAAATCTTTCCGAGGACATAATTTTCATCATGAAATTATTTCGGAATAAAAAGTTATATGAGTAATAAAGTTACACATGAACTGAACTGAACTAAAATAAACTGGACTGAATTAAATTTAAGTAAAATTAAGGTAAATCAAACAGACCCTTACTCTAGTGAAGCTAGGGTTTAGAGAGAAAGTAAAAGTAGAGACACACGCTTAATATATTATAAGTTAGTACTTTATCTTATGTGGTAATCATACCTATCGGAATATCTGATGTCACATATTATAACTATCAATTGGGGAATGGGGAGAAAAGTTACTCGTAATAATTAAAATTACTTCATTAGTATTGTGAAGGCTAGAAAAATGTTTGTTGGGAAATTGTCAAATTTTAAACTTTTATAGCTATATTTGAGCACATAATTGAAATCTTTTGATCTTCTCAATCTTTCATACAAGGTGGGAGCAGGTGATTGAGTATTTCTGTAAGATTTAAGCTGCAGTTTTTATTTAAAACGGATTCAAGCTCTAGCTCTAGTTTTTAGATTGTGTAATTTAAGCAACTGATTCCAATATTATTCTCAACCGATTACATAAAATAGATGGGTGGCTGAATGAGATGCTATATTAAACTAGAGCTCATGGTGTGCTAGCTAATAATTTTTAGATGATTTGATTACACTCATTGTGTTTGGTTTAATAAGAGATGGAGATTAATAATAAAGAGCAAGGGTTGTGTGCACATCAACTCATAGTACGAAGGGTCATCTTTATAAAAAAGAGGTTAGTTAATAATGTAAAAATAAAACTGTCACGCAAGAAATGTTCATACATTGGACTCTCAACTTCATATAGGGCTAAAGTACCAACTGATACCATAATTTAGTTACGATATATAAACTATTTACCAAGAAGATGTCTATGTATTAGACATAAGTAGCCACAACAAATAAAAACTTTACTGAAAACTTTAGTGAACGAAAGCCGCTACCAGTACTAACGACATACGGCGTCGAAAGTCGTCCTTTCTGTAAGCTATACATATTCTTGCGCAAGTGGCCGAAAGTCGCATTATTTGCTAAATTTTGAACCTACGTCGAGACCTCCTAAGGACACTTTTCAACTGGTTTTCAATTTTGTCCCATTTATCCCAATTTTTTGAAAAGTAATAATAAAATGATATTTAAATAAAGACATTTTCAGACATGAGTCCAGATCAGGGGACAGAATAGTCCGATAGTAACAACCCCCTCAAGTTGCTTTTATACAGTGTAGTAGAACAAGGTGTTTGTGATTTTGTGAAATGTATGGTTTTGGATTGTCTTTTTAGGCTTGTCCAAGCACATTACTGGACTGTAATCCTCTTCTTAACCCTATACAAAAATGCTGAATGATGCTACAATAAATCAAAGCTTGTGGTGTTGTGCAGCTTGAAGACAGGTCGAATCGATGAATAGCCCTAAGGGCTCTGGAAATTTGTGACTGGTAACTGGGTAAAATTGGGCAAAACTGGTAAAAATTGGTATGTTTAACTGGTAACTGGGAGAAGTAGTGAAAGCTGGGTCAAACTGGGAGAAACTGGGACAAACTAGAAATTTTATATTTTTTAGTCTTTAATAATAATAATAATAATAATAATAATAATAATAATAATAATAATAACAACAACAACAAGGTCAACAACAACAACAACAATAATAATAATAAAATAATAATATTAATGATAATGATAATAATAATAATAATATTATTATTATTATTATTATTATTATTATTATTATTATTATTACTATTATTAGTCATGTTTAAATATTAGTCAATTCATATATTTATTTTTATATTTGATGTAACATATTATATATTTAATTATTATGTTCAATATATATAAATATTAAAACTGGGCAGAATTAGGAGAAACTGGGCAAAATTGGGTCAAACTGGGAGAAACAGAATAAAACTGGGGAAACTGTATTTTGTAACTGGTAACTGGAAAAAACTGGGGAGAACTGGTCAAAATTTGGCAAAACTGAAAGCCAGTTGAAAAGAACATGCCCTAATTGTCCTAGCTAGTGATTTTGTAGCTGTTTCCAATAGGGTATTAGATTATTGATGAAAGTTTTATAGGAGACCAACACACAATGAAAAGGTTGTCTTAATTTAGTGGAAAAGATTGAGGTGTTGGATGTATTAGGTCTCAAGTTCGAACCCCTCCACCTCCCTGTATATGTATGTTATGCTTATTTTATTTTATTTTGGTTTAACTATAGGTTAACTTAAAGTGCTTTGGGCCAAGATTAATCTTGTTCGCATCTGGTCGCACGAAGGGATAAAGTGCTCCCACTAAATAGTTTTTCCATTCACAAGATTCGAACCCTCAATCTTGCTTAAGAGATGAGAGTGCCAAACCACTTACACCAACCACTTATTGGTATGTTATGCTGATATTTGTACCTTATCTAAACCAAAAAAGAAGGTTCACTTTTATAGGTGCATTTTATAGAAATAAAGTCCTCTAATATAAAGATACCGAAACGAAAAAATTTCAACAAGGAAGATTCATTCATGGTAGGTGCATATACTACATCTATACAGTAGCACTACCAATAAAATATACATCTATACAGTTTTAATTTATACTAGTAATCGTACATGTACAATGCACTAAAATCTATTTGTTTAAACTATTATCATATTTTAAAACTTATTTATGAGAATTAACATTATATTCCGTAAACAACAAACAACTTTATTTACGGGAATTAAATATCTTAATAAAATAAATTTAAAATTTAATGTGTCAAATGAATTTGGTTTGCTCCACTTCTTTTTTTCTTTTCTTTGCTCCACAATGAGTCAACTGAATAAGAAAATGCAATACAGTATATAATAATCAAACGGGGACATAAAATCCTCACCAATATCCACGATATATGAACAATAGTGCCAACGGTAGATAATGATGTCATTTTTGCTGTATTGCTGTCCAACAACAATGATTTCAATTAATATATAGATACCGATAAAAAACAAAAGCAACTCATAATGGTGGTTAAATTATTAAACCAAAAGCAACACTAATGTCACATTTTTGGACCTTTGCACTTTAAGTGAAATCCCCAAAAGCAATAAAGACGAACTGAATTCAGAGACGAAGTCAAGATTTTAATAAAAGAGGGTCCAAATTCAATAGGCTTTTATTATTAGATCGATTTAAAGTAACATTGCTATTTGAAACAAACATTACATATCTTATTAATTTTGTCAATATTTTTCATGGTAATAAGCACTTGAAAACGTTTACACTATGTTTAGGTACTTTCGAAATGAGGAAAACTAAAGAGAAGTAAATATGTGAAAATCTACGTAAAAGTAAAACTATGAAAATCTACGTAAAAGTAAAACTATGGAAATTTTCTCATTTTCACTTGTTTGATTTGTTACTGCAGAAAATCTATTGATGAATAAATATTTTCTTTTTAGATTTCCTCAGATTTTCATAAATTTTCCATCGATTTTGAGGGAAAAACTATGAAAATCTAATTGGGCAAATTATAACTAGCAGATTTCCATACTTTTATTTTTCCACTGTTTTCCTTTCAATAACCAAACAAAAAAACTTTTAAAAGTTCTATAGTTTTTTGTTTCCTTTTGCTCATTAACATCAAGTTCCCAAACGCACTATTAGGTAGTATGAATAAGAAAATCTAAACAATAACCTAATTACTAGAAGATTTTTTTTTTATATATTATGATGTATTAAATGATAAACTTGGAAGAAAATCATAATATATATATATTAGAGCCATTTTCTGACAGCATTGGAGGCGTCCACCTAAACATGCCACCTAAGCGATCCTTTTATAATAAACCATAAATAGAAATTAGGAAAGAGAGAATATTAGAGTTATAGCAGTAAATCATTGGAGATAACGAAATATTCACTAGCGTATAATTTTTGTTTCATGTTTCAAACATTCAAATATCTTACACCAATGGAAAGAACGCGAAACACACTTTAAAGATCTAGATGCATTTTCTGACAGCATTGGAGGCGTCCACCTAAGCATGCCACCTAAGCGAGCCTTTTATAATAGTAAACCAATAAATAGAAGTTAGGAAATAAAAAACATTAGAGTTATTGCACTAAATCATTAGAGATAACGAAATATTCACTAGCATATAACTTTTGTTTCATGTTTCAGAAATTCAAATATCTTACACCAATGGAAAGAGCGGGAAATACACTTTAAAACAAGATCCATTTATCATCTTTTGATAGCATCGGACGCGTCATCTAAGCGTTTCGAGTATCCATATAAATGAGTCATTTTCTGACAGTACTGGAAGCATCTACCTACACAAGTCATTATTAACAGGTTCATCTAAGCAAACCTCATTAGGCTTTGTTTGATTCAATTTAATTTCACTTAAATTTAGTTCAATTCAGTCCAGTTCAGTTCATTTGTAACTTTGTCACTCATATAACTTTTTATTCCGAAATAACTTCATGATGACAATTATGTCATCGGAAAGATGTCAAAGCATATTTCCAAAGGAGTCCAATATTGACTATGTTTGGACGAGTTTTAAATGGTTAACGACCAAGTCAAAAAAAATTAATTCAGTTCAGTTCAGTTCAATTCAATTAAGTTCAGATCAGTTTTATCCAGGTGAATCAAATGGAGCCTTAGTAAGGCCATGTTCTTTTCATCCTTTCTATGCTGAATTTTGTTCTCTTCCGATCAATTCCATTCCAATCCATTCCGTTCTGCATTATGTACTTCAGTTTGTCTGACAATTTCTTTCATTATCCGCAACGCGTCGTTCCGTTCCGTTCCACGCCATTTCATTCCATTCCGTTCCTCACCGTCCCGCACCATTCCATTGACGGAAACTAGGGCCTAAAAGATGAATAACAATATAAAACTATCCTTAAAAAAAGTTACTGGAACTAATCATAACTGTTATCTCATTCTTCTTAAAAAAAATTATCTCAATCTTTGGTCAAAAATATGATGACAATATCTCATTCTCCGGTTAATAGAAGTTAAGGTTTTCCAAAAAACAAATAAGTAGAAGTTAAGACATGGCACACAGAATAAAAAAATTAATAAATCAAATCCGCTCTAAATAGTTCCTTTTTAAGTGTATTTATTCATGCTTAGGCTTCATTTAATTCACTTGAATAAAACTGATCTAATCTGAATTGAACTGAACTGAACTGAATTGCGAAATGAAATGAATTAAACTGAATTGATTTTTTTAGTTTGACCATTAACCATTATTTAAAATTTGTCCAAACATATTGAATATTAGAATCATTAGAAAGTATGCTTTAAAATCTTTCCGATGACATAATTATCGTCAAGGAATTATTTCTGAATAAAAAGCTATATAACTTATGAGTGATAAAGTTAGACATGAACTAAAATGGGCTGAACTGAACTGAATTTGAGTGAAATTAAGTAGAATCAAACAGAGCCTTAATAGACCATTTTGTTTACATAAACAATATACTACAATATTTTCTTTTTACTGATATGAACAACATACTACAATATACTACCCCTAAAATCCAACTCAAAACCCCACGGATGCCATAGAAAAAGTTTAATACCCCCCCTAAATAGATTTTTTCTTTCCAATCTAATATATATATATATATATATATATATATATATGAATCATCACAGCTGCTGTTTGGACACTTGGCAACTATCCATTGGCTTCCAGGTTATAACTCCAATTACAGAAACTCCTCACCTTGCCTGCTCAGCGCATTATTCAATTTCTTAAGTCAGATTCCTTAACACCCACAAACACAATTGCTTTAGTCAGACTTTTCAATAACCACGTTTCTAATTTAACAGTTATACATAGGCCTTCCATATACCTATATTAGTTGCATGTGTTAATTGCCTGAGAGTTATTTCCCCAATAAATCCAACCCAACTCAATTACACGCATATAAAACTATATAAATACGGAAGAGTTCTCCCACACTTTCACTTTCTGCTTCCTCCATTCTAAAAAACTAAAGCCCTAGATTGAGCCATCCGACTAAACTCTTCATCCATGATGTCCATTCCAAGGTACTTTTGTCAACATGCCCATCCTTGTAATCTCCAACCTATTGCTTATCACTAATCTCTGTATCTGAATATGTAGGAGGCTTATCACTAATCTCTGTATCTGAATATGTAGGCGTAGACTTGCAAAATCTGGCGACAAATTCTCCTTCATCGACCAAATGGATCCTGAAGCCAAAAACAACAGCTTGAAAGTAAGAGTATCAAGGCTATGGGATGTATTGAACTCTAGAAACAACAACCAATTGCTGAGCACAGAAATGGTACTCATTGATGAGAAGGTACATATATTTATAAAACTATTGATTATGAGATGGACTGAATCTCTCTAAAATTTTTTCATTTTGGTAACCTTGGGGGGAAGTAATATAATTAATGAACCATATCAATTCCACAAGAAGTTAAATGTATTTGAGAACTTGAAAACCTCCATATTTTAGAAGGGATATGAACTAACTTTGAAAGGCCCACTATCTGTTCTGAAGTTGATGCATTCAAGGCAATTATACTGTTAACTGGTCAGGTGGGTTCAACAACTGAAGTTGTACCATCCGTATCTAAATCACCTTAGCTAGCATGACTCTTCACCATATGATTACACTTCAATCATGATTCAGTATATCCATGAACAATTAACCAAATAACTGTGAAATCTACTTATGATACCATTGTCGTTCCGGAAAAGAGAGAAAGCATCAATAAGCAGTAGGGAAATCTAAAAAATCAAGATATAGTGCTTTAGGAAGAAATATCATAGTAAAAAAAAGAGAGAAGTTAATGAACAAATACCAGAAGTGCCATTCAGCAAACATAAGGTCCACTGAAAATAGTACTACATAACAAAACCATTAAAAGGGGAAAATAAAGAAAAAGGTATTGTTAATAATATTACCATCCTCAAAAACAAGAATTTAAACCTTAAAAAAGTAGGTTGAATGTGCAACAAGAATGATTACTTTGGCCAGGCTCAGGGAAAAGCCTAGATCTAAGATACAAACACAAGAAACTGAGATAAACACTAAATTAATAACGAACCTTAAGCCCATTGCAACCTGTCTTTACCTCAGGGCTGGGAGTAAGGAGCCAGAAAAATGAATCGGCATGCTCCACTACAAAAGCTGCATGCTTCATTGATGATGATTTGCTCCTTTTGGAAATCTACAGAAGAAATTTATTTAGTCTGATTCTTTTCTACCTTTTGGAGGAAATATTCATCATTATTAGGAGAGAAGAAAAAGCCAAATTACCTGAACTTCTATTCAGCACAAACATAAGGTCCAATCCTCATATGAACCTAAGCCCAGCTTGCTGAATCAGAGATTTAGAGTGATGGATTTGACAAGGTTATACCTCCCCTCAAAATGGTACTACAAACCATGGCACATCTAAACCAACAACAACAAATATTTAAAACATATTTGCAGCTAAAATAAACACCCAGATTGAAGAAGAAATACAATAGCAACAAACTGAGAGAAACACAAGTAATAACAAACACTAAGCACATCGTTGAAAGTAAGGGTATCAAGGCTATGGGATTTATTGAACTCTAGAAACAACAACCAATTGCTGAGCACAGAATTGGTACTCATTCATGAGAAGGTATATATATTTATAAAACTATTGATTATGAGATGAACTCAATCCCTCTAATTGTTTCATTGTAATTATTTTTATCTCGATGTTGTTCTAAAAAACACTATTATTATGAGATCATTCCACTAATTATGATTTTTTTTTTGGGCTAACTGTCATTGTAATTTTTTTTTGGGTGTCTTGGGAAACAATAGTCCTCTTACATTCATGCGGTTATAAAATCATCTTTTTGCGCACCGGTTCCGCGGGACGCTTGATGAAGGTCAAGTGTACATCTTCAAGAACTTTGTTGTTGTCAAGAATAAGGAGTGTTACCGAATTGTGAGCGACAACAAAGATATGATAGAATTTTATGCCAACACAGTAGTCAAGTGTGTGAATGAGAAGTCCAGCAACATTCCCATGCATAAGTTTGACTATTATGAATTTGATAAGCTTCTCTTGCGGCTGAACAAAAATTACATCCTTACAGGTGCATGTTTTCTATCTTTTTGTGCCATTAAAATCCCTGACAATAGTACAACCACCCTTCCATCTAATATTTGTCACTCCTAACACTTTTTTTTGAAGATGTTATTGGAAGAGTCATTGCTGAAGGTGAAGTTCAACACAAGAATTCAAAAGGCTCTGATGTAGATATTTTAACAATTGAATTGGAGGACTTGAAGTAAGTTGTATGACTTTTCATAGTTATTTTATTTGTATCTTTATGAAAAGAATTCAGATATACGTGATTTTGTTATATGCATCACTTAGGTTGCTAATATTAGTGTATAAAGAACTTCCCCAATCCTAATCATATCTTGAAATGTGCAACGGAAAATGAAATTAGAATTAGTTAACCAAATACACTGTAATAGAGGATTCCTTACCTTATAAACAACACACCGCCAAATTGACATCTCCAAACGGCTGTCTATAGTTCCGCTAAAATGTTCCTGCAAGTACCAAACCATCATATTAACCTTCATGACTGTAAAACTTAAAACAAACAAACTTTAGGAAAAGTCATTGCTGAAGATCAAGTTCAACACTAGAATTCAAAAGGATCTGATGAAGACATTTTAGCAATTGAATTAAAGGACTTAAAGTAAGTTGTCTGACTTTACATAACTATTTTATTCTTATCTGTATGAAAATAATTCAGATATACGTGATTTTATTATTATATGCATCACTTAGGTTCAAATATTACTGTATCAAGAACTTCACCAATCTTAAGCATATCTTTGAAATAAACCTCTCCAAACTGTTGTTCATAGTTCCGCTGAAATGTTCCTGCCAGCACCAATCACTTAGTTGCTAATATTAGTGTATAAAGAACTTCCCCAATCCTAGCATATCTTGAAATGTGCAAGGGAAGAATGGAATTAGAATTAGTTAATCAAATACACTGTAATAGAGGATTCCATACCTTATAAACAACACACCACCAAATTGACATCTCCAAACAGTTGTCCACAGTTCCGCTAAAATTTTTCTGCAAGTACCAAACCATCAAATTAACCTTCATGACTGTAAAACATAAATCAAACAAACTTCAGGAAGAGTCATTGCTAAAGGTCAATTTTAACACTAGAATTCAAAACGCTCTGATGAAGACATTTTAGCAATTGAATTGAAGGACTTAAAAGTAAGTTGTCTGACTTTACATAACTAATTTATTCCTATCTGTATGAAAAGAATTCAGATATACGTGATTTTATTATTATATGCATCACTTAGATTAAAATATTAGTGTATAAAGAACTTCACCAATCTTAAGCATATCTTGAAATTGACCTCTCAAAAAAGCATGAGGATTGATAAGTGATGGCACAACTTATCCATGAGGATACTCCTTAACTATGTGAAGGGGCCAAAAAATTATGAAGAAATTAGAACTGTTAATGGCACAACTTATCCAACTTTCAAAAAAGCATGTTATGCAATGGGATTGATAAGTTATGACAAGGAGTGGAATGATGCACTACAAGAAGCAAAGCATTGGGCAACAGGATCACAAATGAGAGAACTATTTGTCACAATGCTGCTGTTCTGCGAAGTACAAGACCCAGTCAACTTTTGGTCAACAAATGTAGCTACACTTTCGGAAGATATTTTACACAGAAAAAGGAAGCAATTTAGACATCTCGATTTGTTGCTCACAGATGACCAAATCAATAATTATTGCCTCATTGAAGTGGAAAAAATACTACAGAAGAGACAAAGATCTAGCAGACTGACAAATTCCCAAGCCCGAAGAAAGATGACTTGCACCATCTTGGAAACAAATTGATAAGGGAAGAACTGAATTACGACACACAAGTGTTAGAGGAACAATGGAGAAAATCAGTCTCAAAAATAATCCAGAACAATTGCAAATCTATGAGGAAGTCACAAAAGCAGTTGACACCAACAGTGGGCAACTTTTCTTCGTTTATGGCCATGGAGGAACAGGGAAAACATTTGTATACCACCGTTCAATAACAGCAAAGTTGAGATCAGAAAGGAAAATCGTAATCACAACAGCTTCATCAGGTTTGTCACATTGTGGACTTTTTCCAAAAATAAAAACAAATGATTAAAGAACAACTAATTCAACTATACTTTACATGCACATTTTATTATCCCGTTTTATTTGAAGGTTTTTTTAAAGTGGTTGATAAAAAAATTAATTATGGAATTCACAATCTGAACATCAAATTAGGAATAGCGGCATTGCTACTACCAGGAGGCAGAACAGCCCACAGCAGATTTGAGATACCATGTGACTTAACAGAAACTTCAACGTGCTCAGTAAAGCAAAAGACACAAGTAGCACAATTGCTACATGCAACCTCATTGATTATTTGGGATGAGGCACCAATGGACCACATATTTGCTTTTGAGGCTGTAGACAGGACTTTCAGAGATATCTTATCCTTCAAGGACAGCTTAGCGGCTCAAAAGCCTTTTGGGGGAAAGGTTTTGGTACTTGGAGGTGATTTTAGACAGATCCTTCCGGTGATTCCAAAAGGGAAAAGACAAGACGTTGTTCAAGCAACAATAAACAGATCACCATTATGGGAGTTCTGCAAAATACTCACACTGTCACGGAACATGAGAGTTAAGCAAAATGAAAATGAGGAGGATAATGTTTCTGGCAAGAAAGACTTCAAGAAGTGGGTACTCGATATAGGCAATGGGACCGCTCAGGCAAAAGTTAGAGAAGGAGAAAATGAACCTACGTGGGTGAAAATTCCACATGAAAACATGTTAACGTATACAGATAACACAAACACATTATTGCAATTTCAACCACACAACATCTTTGATTTACATGCATCTTAGATTGAGCTTCTTAGGAAAATATCATTAATGATAGCGTTAAAAAACTTAAGATTATAACAGAGTTCACAACAACAAAAAATCACAAACAACGAATTGCAATGACAAATATTAAACTTTGAAGAACAACCAATTGCAAAGATACTAACAAGAACATACCCAAACAATGAATTGCAATGACAAATATTAAACTTTGCAGATCAACCAATTGAGAAGATAGTTACAAGCACATACCCAGATTTCCAGCAAAAGCGGCATGATGAAGACTATTTCAGAGAACGAGCAATATTGACACCACTTAATGACATTGCAGATGAAATCAATGAGTACATGATGCAACTAGTACCTGGAGAAATAAGAGAAAACACAAGTTGTGATGAAGTGTGCCCAGGATCAACAGAGACAAATGCGCAAGATTTGATGTTCCCATCAGAGTACTTAAATACACTCAAATTCCCAGGAATTCCAATCCACAAAATAAGACTCAAGGTGGCATGCCAGTGATGCTGTTAAGAAACATAAATCCATTGATGGAATTATGCAATGGGACACGGATAATATTGACATACTTGGGCAAATACATTATTAAAGGAAGAGTACTCACTGGGAATAAGATAGGAACAAAGGTGTTGATACCGAGAAGTTTCATGACTTCAAATGATCTGCAATTGCCAGTCAAAGTAAAACGGAGACAATACCCCCTCAAAATCTGCTATGCAATGACTATTAACAAAAGTCAAGGGCAATCACTTTAAAATGCAGGTGTCTACCTATCAAGTCCAGTGTTTAGTCACGGGCAGCTATATGTTGCAGCGTCAAGGGTTACATCTCCACAAGGTTTGAAATTCCTGATCAAAGAAGACGATCCAAGTTACAAGGAATACACAAGAAACATCGTGTACAAAGAAGTCTTCAACAATTTACCTCAGGTATCTTGCTATTTCACAGACGCATAACATACAAACTACAATTAGCTCTTTCTTTGAAAATTAATTCAGAAAAAAGAAATATAAAATAAAGAAATCAAAGTGCAACAATGTAACAGACATATAGAACATGACCCAAACATATATATTTCAATTTAACAATAGCTAAATGTATTCATGTGTAGAAGTCGGGAAGCAATGTAATAAAGGCACAACAGTGAAGAAACTCGATCCGAAAGACAGGCTACCCAATTGTCATTGAAGGACAAATGCTGAATATGAAGGGACCTCGCTGATGAGAAATCGCTACCTCCATAAAACAAGAAAAAGGGTGTTATTGGGAAATCATTGAGATACCTCTCATTTGTCTCTTTATTTCTTTGGAATGTAATTTAAAAACAGCAAAAGAATTTTTCAGTAAATATACACTAAAGGGCTTCAAATCACTACGCATGATGATACGATCTATGGAAAAATAATATCTCTCACTCTAAAAAAAACAATGTAACATATATCAAAATTTTTATAATACACAACAACCGTACTTGATATATATAATACAGAAGAAGAGCTTCATTAAGGAGTGGAGCTGATAAATTTTTTAAAAACACAACAACCGACACAAACCTAACCCAAACTATCCGTGCTTGGGTTATAATTTTCAGCACGGTTAATTAAACAAGACCAACATAACTAGTCTGTTCAGTAAATGGGTAAGGTGAGGGTTGAAAGTCTCAAAAAACAGAGAATGACCCGCCTCACCCATTTACTGACTTTACTGGAAAAAAAAAATTAAAAATCAATACATTTGGTACCATAAATATTTGATAATGATGACAACACATCATACTCTATTAATAACCCAATAGTTTACTCACAAATAAATATACTTATTTGATAATTTGAATGCTATACTTATTGGCCACTGACCCCTCGCTCACCATACTCTATTAACCCAATACTTATTGACAGCTAGGCCTCCGCATTTCATTCGTTTCAGCCCCAACCAAACAACTCTTGAGAGCTATTTTGATTTTAGAATCTATTGAAGACTTGAATGGAAAACATATTTCTCATCCAGTGTGAATCCGTGTTTTTGTAGTACTCAAATGCATTCTAATAAATCAACTCTACTACAAGGCAATTTCATTGTTGTTCGGAGATCGCAGCTTCCAGGTTTGAACAAACAAGCTATCCTTGCACATAAAATCACTTACACTACCAGTTTCATCATCAAAAGTGATCCTGCGTGGCTGCATCTTCAGGATGAAAAATGTACTTAATAGCAAACCTCTCTCCATGGCCATAAGTTAGCCATCATCATATCAGGTCGCAAGATTGGAATATCACAATTTAAATGCAACAGAACTGCACTATGGCTACTTCATGTGAGGTGTAAGGTTAAATAACAACCAAATGTATCCGAACAAGAAGATACTATCTACAACCATGATCATCAATCTCTGCTGTGTTCTTTAAAATTTAGCATACAAAAAGTTTTCAAACACAAACATTCAAGATTCTATTCAATACTCTGATTGCTCTGGAAGGTATAAATCTTAGGCTATTATAGACATTACTTGTTAGTCATCACGTAATAAAGTTTTTACATTACAAGATGGCAAAGGCCATTGTAGTCAATCAACTAAAGGGGAAAACTAATGTCACAGATTTTGGCTTTCACAAAATATTTCCCCTCTGCTCAAAATCACATGAATTGTGGTTTTTCAGGTTCAATATTTTAAGTCAATTCCTGCTATGACAACCACTAAGGTAATATGCAACTATTAGTAGCTTTCTTTTATAAACAGACCTTAATTCCTTATAACTCTTAGGGCTACTGGTTCCTCACGGCTTCTCCCTTAGTCTACAACACATTGTATCTATGTCTACACTATGCAGGTCATTCCAGGATGTGTATATTGGCATGATGTGAAACCATTCCACCTTAATGCCATCGACACAGCTTTAATAAACAATAGGTCACCCCATCTACATTCCGATCTGGCAGTCCTCTATTTATTACTTGAACCTTAATACCATAGCAATTATTCCCATTCACCTTATGCATATACTAAACAACTCCACCACATCATTCTAATAAATACTACCTCCCAAATTTGCTTACATAGAAACAGAGTGAATACATCAAAGTGTTGCAGAGACTAGCCTTAAACCATGTTACACTAAACTATGCTACACATAACCTGTGGCCCTTGCCCGTTATGATTCATCCAGCCTCCAATTCAAACCAACAAATCTAAAAACGTCATAAAATAGGAAAACTTGATCATACCACTAATCTAACACCAACTTCATTACTTCTAAGCAAATTCACAAAGCTGTTCAATTAAAAAAAAAATCATATAAAGGAGATGCCTTGGCCTTCCACATAGTATCTATTCAATATAAACCACACAAAAATCTAAATCAAAAATAATAATTTCAAAAAATAACAAAACTACACATTCAAGAATATATAACCAGAATAAACTTTGATATAAATAGATTAATATACTATATAACTACTAATAAGCATATATAACAACAGGTAAGCCAACAAATGAAATCGAACTGATACAACAACAACACAAAGAATTAAATTAGGTAAAATAAATTAGTTGTGAAACAAATAGATGAGAGAAGTAGGAAACTTATTAATACCTAACCAACAAAATCGAAACCACCGCGCAAACCGCTGTCAACTATTCCACTAAATACCTAGAGGTATCAATCGCTCGGAATCAGGCACACACTAAAACCATTCCCAATTTACTACACCCCAATTTAATTGACAGTGACCTTAAAGTAAATCAAAAAGGGCACTACCCTTCAAATGATGGAATTTGTAGGGGAGAGAGAGTGAGAAAACAAGGTGCTGTCTGAAAGATAGGAGGAGAGAAAATCTTAAGGGATATGGAATTGCAGAGATTATCAAATTGAGCATGGCTAGAGATCTAGAAGTGGTGGGGGATTCATTGATAGAGTTGGTGAAGGTGGTGGGTGTGCTGATGAAGGGAAGAGCAGTCAAAATGGGAAGGGAAACAACGAAAAGCGAAGAAAGGGAAGAAAAGACAAAAAAAAATAAAAACAAACCATTTCGGGCGGGGTTGACTGAAACAGAATAGGGGAAACACGAGTAACACATGTATGGGAAAACATACTTCGGTGGTATCGACCATCGGTATGACCAAATAGTTTGGAAAATCTTACTTACACCCAATAACGATAACAATACCGATAACAATATCGACACCGATATCGATATCTATATAAATACTGATACCTTTAACGATATTTAAAATCGTAAAATTACAAAACAAAGGCGCCTAAATATACAAATGAAAGTAACTTATCCTTCCAAAACACAAATTCAATTAAACCCTTTTTTGGATCTCCTCCCACAAACAAAAAAACACCAAAAACACAAATTCAATTATTTTTCCTTTCAAATTATAAACTATTGGAGGGGAAAAAAAATATCCAATTAATAAAAATCAACATGATTACAAATGGGATCAACTATATAATTTGCATCCAAAATAAAGTAAAGAAACATTGTCCATCATGCTGGGAATTGGTGGGTTATTAAACAATAGAAAAATTTAATCTTAATTAAAACAAAATTATAAGACAACATTGATCTACAAAATTTGCTTCGCTAATCACATATACTTTGAACTTAACGACTAGGAAAACCTATAATTATACTGAGGGAAAGCGAAGAAATAAGATTATCATTAATAGACATCAATAAAGATTGATAACTAAATGGTATTGCTTTATGTACGATGTTATATAATAATAATAATAATAATAATAATAATAATAATAATAATAATAATAATAATAATAATAAAATGTATGATAATATCAGTTTTGGAGGTAAAATAAAATAAGGGAAAAAATATTAATACACATAGGTTATATGCTTATAAACAACCATATAGTAATACCTCATGAATTCTATACATAACAAATGTGATTTGCACAGTAAACTTCAAAATTTAAGATTCTAAAAGTTCAAAGCCTACAAAAATACAAACATACCTTAGACCCTAAACTAGAGGAGAAATATTAATTGGATATGTATTTTTGGCCTATAAATAATAGTTAAGGAGAAGGAAATATAGGTAAACAAACCATATATACTATATTCATACATTCAATAAAAATCATCCCAAGCCCGTGCATCTCACGGGTTTACAACTAGTTAATATTGAAAAGGTAAAATACCTAGTATTAATCATTTGCTTATCTCAATAAAAGGTAAAAATATCCCTAGAGAATATTAATCTCATAAGTTACTAAAAATTTGATATTTAGCACAATATGGCCAATGATTCAAAAACTAAGTACGATGTATTATAAAGGCAATGTTATTGCAAAGCAATAAAACCCTATTAACAGGTTATTTTATGCTATATTTTCTTATATGTGAAAATATGAAAGAGCAAGTCCTTTGATATTCGATCTGATAATAGTACTGTTTACTGACCTGACAATGGCCATGTTTGGATATTAGCGGATTCACCCAAAATTAGCGGATTGGAATACTTTAGAGGATTTGACTGGCCAATCCTCTAATTTTAGTCATTTGGTTAACAGAGAATTGCAATAGCGGATTATACCCGATCCTCTAATTTTGAAAACGCTGAATAATGAGCGTTTTTGAAGAGAGGATTGCTCTTTGCACGCAAACTACCATCCATGCCCAACAATTGTTGCAAATTATAAGATCTGCCAACAATCAAATTCAAGAGGAAAAAATGAATAAAATTTTCAAGAACAATGTTCAACCCACCGGCCACTAGCCCACAACCATGCCCATGAATCCTTCTTTCTGTGGTTGTTACCATCAAAAATAATAAATTAAATTTAGGGGACTATGGGTTGGATTTTCTATCTAGAATAGGAATTTGCCAAACTAATTGCAGGTTATGCGATGCTGGGATGATGAATTGATGATAGTGGAGATGGTTGTGGGAGGTGGAAGCCATGGAAGGCTTTGAAGGATGAGAGAGAAACCGTGTGGTGGGGTGGGTTGAGGGAAAAATGAATTTTCTTTTTTCTTTTTTTTGGGAGGAAACAAATGAATTTTCTTTTGGGGGTGGGGTGGAGACCTAGAGGGTAGTGTTAATTATTTAGTTTATTATTTTTAGATATTTTTCTATTTAATATATTTTTTTATTATATATGAGTTATGAATTAAAAAGAAATATTGTGAATTATAAGTTGGTATACATTACAAGGTTTTTCACTATTTAAATAAAAGCCTTCACAATGTAAACCCTTTTGTACAACTAATGTGTTTTTTAGTCATTTTACATCTTGAACTAACTAACCGCTAAATCTCATCAGCTAATTTACCAAACACATTTTTACAAATCAGCTAATACAATCCTCTGGTCAAATCTGCTAATGTAATCCGCTATCAGCTATCCGATATCCGCTAATTCCCAAACAGGGCCAATAACATCATCCTATTATAATACTTATCTCCATAGTATATCTTCTTCTTTTGGCAAGTGGAATTTCATTATGTTATTGAGATATGGACTATATAATAACAACACTTCTCTTATTAGAAAGCCTTATATATGAGACACTTAAAAGTATCACTTTTCATCCAAAGGTAACATGTAATATATAGAATGAGTTAATTGAAAATTAATTAAAACTGAGGTGTGCCTTATAAGTCATAAAAACTTTATTAAATGGCATTGTGATATTAATGTTTGTTCATATATCCTCAATTATATATTTAGAAGTGTCCATTATTATTTTTTTGATAATTAATTTCAGAAGTGTTAATTACACTTTGATTTTTCGATAAGATTAATAACCACGCTATATTAATTTTATCATATAATTACAGCCCGTGCAACGCACGAGCATCCACCTAGTGTTTACCATAAGTCAACGTAAAAAAAAAAAAAAAAAAAAAAAAAAGAGAAATCATAAAACTAGGATAGAGGAGGTAAAAAGAGCATTCCAACTGTATTTGATGTTCTTCATCTAGTTTGACTCTAATTTCTACTCTTTTTCGCTTTAGGTGGAATAAATTTCCCTCCTTTTGTGGAGTTCATTGGTATTTTCATTTCTTCCTTTTCGTAGGATTCTCTTTTCGCCTATGGTGCGATATCTATTTTATAGATTCAATATGAATTTGGGAACCGGATATACATACAACCAATGATATCTGTAAGAACCCTAGCCTTTCGGCGCCTAATCTGAAATATTTAGTTGAAATTACTGGTTCATAAAATAGTGTATTGTATGCGATTCAAATTAATTATAAAGAACAATTTGCAAATAAGAAGCCGCCACCAATTTTTAAGGAAACAATTGGAAACCATCAAAAGTGCACCCCAATTCCTATTTGGAATTGACTCATGCCCATGGGGACTAAGGATTGAGTTCGGGGATGTAGGTACGAAATAAACAAAACGAATCTCATCTATATTGCCCGTATAAACGGCCTCTACTAAGCTTATCCATGTCAAATATTTATTTATACTATATGGTTCCATGCAAATCCGGTCGTCCAAGGTCCTAAATTAACTAGGCGGGTTAAGAACAACCAAATTACCTATGTTATCGCTTTGCACAATTTATATTCAATTTACATGCATACTATTAACAAGCATAGACAAGATATAAAGCATTAAATTAACGCTCAAACCTACCAACTTTGCTAAACGTGCCAATCATTGTATATGCACATCAATAAAACCATTAGTAACTTCAAACAAATATTAATGATGTAAAGATAATAACTTTATGCTAAAATAAACCTAAGAGGCTACTATATGCATGCAAAAACTACGAAAATATGCAAACTTGCATAAACTAATAAAAAGATGCTAACTTTATATAAACTAAGCATGCATAATTATGTACAAAACCCAAAACTTGCAAGTTTATTCAACCATAATCAAAAGCTAAATAAAACATGATTAATAAACGATAAACAAGAGATTTAATAAAGAGTTAGGCCCTCAGGATGGTTAACCTGGATGTTCTATTCGAACGGGACTAGTAGAATTAGGATTGCTCTTCGATCTTGGGTGGTAGGCTAGGTGTATTGCTTGCTTGGATCTTCAGATTTCTGAATTCTCTTTGATTTGGGAAAATATGTGCTCTCAATGCTCTCAAAATTGTGAACTGACTGACCCCTTGCAAAAGAGGGTGAAAAGGAGTATTTATAGAGTTAGGGGACGAATGTAGGGGCTTAGAGCAAGAAGCCCGGCGCCAAAACTCGGCCCAGTCAAAAAGCTGATTCAGCGGCCACAAAGAGGGCAACCAGGGCCCGCGGCCGCCGCTGGAGCTGAGTGGATGGCTGCTGAAACTCAGCGGCTGGCCGCCGAGCAGCCTGCGAAGGCCGCCGGGCCTGACGGCACGCGCGCGACTAGGGTTTTTGACTTTTTGTGCTCTGTAAATTATGAAATTGCCCTTGGGCTGACCCAAGGGGCCGAGATTAAGCGGTTTTGACCCAAATCTTCGAGACGCGATATCTGTTGATCCGGGAACCTGATTGAGGCAAGGTCAAAGGCGTTGGAATCCTTATAACAAGGGCTATCCAAAGACTAAGGTTTTAAGAAATTTGGTCTAGATTTCCGAGCAATATCCTTTTCTACTTACGTCCATTTTAATCCATTACCATCATCATCGGGCGTTGCGGTGTCAGGGGATGAGAACCGGTTAGGGTGTCTACAGAAGCCCCCCCTTTGGCCGAGCTTGTAAAAGCGAAGGTCAAAGTATTTGCTAAAACTGCCTGCAATGTTTTTTTTTTAAAATGCTTTATGTTAGAAAGAAGGAAAGATAAACTCCTGACCGCGAGTGGTCAGCGTTACCTGCTTTGTGGGGCTGACGCGACGCTATTTTTAATAGCTTCGTCGTCAAAGAGCATTGCGTTGCTCTGCTTTGTGGGTGCCAACATGACGATAATTTTAATAGTTTCAACGTCAAAGAGCGTTGTGTTGCTCTGCTTTGATTGTTGTCGACGCGACGCTAATTTTAATAGCCTCAACGTCAAAGAGCGTTGCGTTGCTCTGCTTCAGTTGTCGACGCGATGCTAATTTTAATAGCCTCATTGTCAAGGAGCGGTATGTTGCTCTGCTTCTGTGTTTAACAAAATTGTGTCTGCAAAAATAAAATAAAGTGCATGTGCCTGTAACAGATTTGATATAAGGCTCGCGCCTGCAAAAATAGATAATACCGGGTCATTAGGATAGGAAACCAAGCTGTGGGGGCAAAAGAGTCATTTTGGGTGACATGTTCGAATCTCCCGGGTTTCCAACGGTCGAGAAATGCAATCCCGCGCGTAATTTGAACTCGTGGGCCGCCCCGAGAGGGGCGAACGAGAAAAATGGTTCGGCGGCCATGCGCAGGGCCGCCGAGCGCTGGGCGGCCTTTACCGGCCCGCTCAGTGGCTCAAATGGCCGTGAGAAGGCTACAGAAGGGGCCGCCAGGGTCAGCGGCTGGGCCGCTGAGCCTGGGCGGCCCTGAACCTGGCCGTCGGGCCTGTTCAGAGGCCAAAATCGGGTATTTCTTTTGAGGAGCCGAATTTTTGGGTCATTTTGCCCCAAGTTTTCGAGACTCTCTCTCTAACTCCATTGTTGCCCAACCTTCATTTCTTACTCAAATTTGCTTCTTTTTGCTTGCATTTGCTTGGGTTTGCATAATCTTTGCATAATTTGAAGTTTATTTGTGATTTCTCCCAAATTTGGGGTGAATTTGAGAGTGGGTTTTTGAAACCCTTGGAGAGAGAAAATCCCAATTCTCCATCTTTGCTTGTTTGTTCTTGCTTGCCTTCCTCATAAATCTTCATGGCTCCTAAATTGGTGAAGAAAAGGAGTAGAAGGGCCGAGGTTCGGGAAGAGGTTGAAATAATTAACATCTTCACCAAAGCTTTTCCTTCCCATGTCAAGCCTTCCAAGAGGAAGCCCAATGTGGCTTTCCCTCAAGATAGGTATACATGATCGGATAGGATGCTCGACATCATTTGGGATCGGTCGGAGTTTCTCTTTCGACCGGAGACTCACTTGAGTTCCTGTGCTTCCAAGTTTGTGGTAAGCCTAAAACTTTGAATTCATAGTTTTATGCATTGAATTTTAGTTTATATGCTTTGCCTTGAGTAGAATTTGTGTAGAGATTGTATGCAATTGTCAAGTTTGTAGCGCATGTGATCTTGCGCGGTTTGAACGAACTTAGAAATATGCTTAGGATTGAACATTTGATTGAAATGTGAACCTAAGAGGTTGCAAATTTGATCATAGGAACCCGATGGGAATTTGAAGCCCCATGGAAATTATGGTTTTCGGTAAAGCTTTTTAAGATTTTGCCCAAAGAGGTGCAAAGTGCAGTTTTGGGTGCGGGGTTTGGGCCCCTTTTGAAAGCGGCGGACTCGGTTGAGCGAGTCAAGAGATGCATTGTCCGCTTGTCCTTGGAGCGCTTTTGGGATACTACCAACACGTTTCACTTCCCTAATGGGGAGATGATGATCACTCCTTCGGAGTTTGCTATGCTGACTGGGGTGCCCTGCGAGGGTACACCCATTATGTATGACGTTTCCATTTGGAAACGTACGACTGAGATGGGTGAGTTGTTTGGCCCTTGGGGGAATACCTGGGGTCACCATTATCGTCCCTATAGCGAGCTCTACGTCGCTTTGACTGATGCGAGGTACAAGAGAACTACCTCGGTGGAGCAGAAAGCAAGGATGTTCATCGCCTATCTTCTTGCCACCACCATATTTGGTGTCAAGGGAGAGCGTATTCATGCTATTTACCTCCCTAGCTTGTTGGATTGGGAGAGGGTGAGAGAGTACAACTGGGGGTTGCCAGGCTACGCCAACCTCTTGAGGTGCATGCGGTTTGCTTGCTGCGTGAATGATGAGGGATACAAGCAGTCGACTCTTCCTCTCGTGGCTTGTGCGGTTTCTGGAAGGCCTTGCAGGTGCATTTTTCTTTTGTATCTGTTTGATGATTCGCATGATTTAAGTGTATGGTGCTTGATTTCATGTTTCGATGTAGCCTTGGTTCTTTGAGCATTTCCCGGACATGGCGCCTACAGGATGGGAGTCAGATTTCCCGGTTTGCAGGGCATGGCGTCATAGGGGTCCTGCGCATTTTCAGACCCTTCAGCAGTATAGGGAGGCCCTCTTGCGCCTAGATTGGCACAAGGTAATGCAATTTTGCTTTTTGTTTGTTGCATGGATTTGTATTTCTTGGTGTGGAAATATCTTATGGTGTATGTTTGTGCAGATTGACTACTTCCCCTGGGTGAAGTACCATGGGTTGGCTTAGGATGCTGTCCTTGCATCTAGGGCGATAGACCGGAAGAGGATCCTGATTGCGGGTCCGTTCTCTTTCGAGTGGTATTTGGGAGAGAGGATCTTCCGTTAGGTTTATCCTGATGTGGTGGGACCGAGGATTCCATTGGATCCTCCCTCGACCATGTTTTTGGTGAGGTGCTTGTTTCGCGAGCAGGTTGCGGAGGCCATAGTGGGCTCGGATGCTATGCAGTATTTGAGGGAGCCTGCGGAGGACCTTGCGGGGCACTACAAGCAGTTCCGTCGTGATTGCCTCATGCCTTCCTTTGTGGGCTTGAAGGTAAAAGCTTTTGCATTGGATATTCTATGCCTTTTTTTGCTTTGTTGGTTGCTAACCCTCTTTTGCTTCATAGGAGCCTCGGGTTGATGCCGTTGACGTGGATGTCTCGGATATGTGGGTCCGAGGTCGGGACTATGGCGGGAAGGAGTGTTGGAGAGAGGTCCCGATGATGGAGGACCTTGATGAGGACATCCAGGGCCTTCCTCTTCCAGTTGGCCATCCAGGGGTAAATTCATAATTTTACCTGTTGCATGTGATTTTTACCATTTTCATGCTTGTATTGACTTTTCCTTTGTGCAACTTGACCGTGAGCGGACCAGGAAGGTCTTCAAGATGATGCATGCTATGAAGTCTTGGATATCCCGAGCTCTTTCGAAGGGCACTTGCTCGAGAGCCGACTTGGATAAGGTAAGCTTGATTTTGCATATTCAAAGTTGTATGCTTTTAGAAATGTATCTTATATGTTTGGTGGGTTGCAGGTTGAGTACCGTCGACCTCTTCCTCGTCGGTCACGACAGGTGGTTATGTGTGATGATGAGGTCGTGAGCTCTCCTGAGCGCAGCCCTTCTCGCGAGAGGAGCCCTCGGAGGGAGAGTCCTAGGAGAGAGAGAGAGCCTGTGCATCGGACGGAGTGTCCTAGTGGGGGTAGGATGACTCAGTTTGTGAAGCCTACTCCTATGCCTATGCCGATGTATCCTTCTTATCCTGGGTATGCGGGCTACGCTCCTTATGGCGGTCTTTACTACCAGCCCCCTGTCCCTACTCCTATGATGCCTACCATGCCTCCTCGTTCTTCGTGGGGGTATGATTCGAGTTATGCTGGAGAGGGGTGCTCATATCGGGAGCCTGCCCGTCACTCTTCCTTTAACCCTGGCCAGTTAGTGGCGTCGATCTTTGGCGACGACCCACGGAGGTCGGAGGATCACTTTGAGGTGCTCCACACAGATGCTGATACAGGTGATGATTTATATGATAATGTATTTGTATGAAATACATTCTTGAACATTTGTGTTGAACAAAACATTCGGACTTTGCTTTGTAATATATATTGCCGTTTTATTGGTCCCTGGCTCCCTGCATATAATTAGGCTAATGCAAATGCACAAGTAGTCAAGCAAAAGCGCAAGTAATAGCCATGTAGCAAAAAGTGGTATAACCAAAAAGTTAAAATTGGTGTACCCTATCCCCCCTAAAAAAATGAAAAAAAGAAAGGGGTGCAAAAATGAAATGAAATTAATAAGTAGAAAAAGAGAGTAATAAAAATAAAAGATTATAATCATCCAAAAAGAAATAAGGAAATTGTGGGTTCCCATAAATAATTAAGGAAATAAAAGAAAAATAGGAATAATAGAAGAAATAGGAAACTGAGCCAAATTGGAGTCCAAAACGGTTAAGGAAAGTGTCCAAAACCGGGTAGAAGAGGGCTGCCTCGAAAAAGGTGCTCGACGGTCGAAGGAAGTCGCTCAGCGGCTGTCGCGAAGGAGCGGGGGTCAAAAGAGGGGCCGCCAGACTCAGCGGCTGGGCCGCTAAGGCTGGCCGGCTGGCCGTTGAAGCTCAGCGGCTGGGCCGCCGGGCCTTGGCTGCCATATCGTGGCCGCCGAGCCTTCGGCGGCTGCCCTATGGGCCGCTGAAGCGTATTTTTCGATTGGTTGCCATATTTTCGTCTTTTTTCGTGCGAGCCCTATATAAGCCTTGGGTTAGTCCGGTTTTGGGACATCACCTTCATAATTCAATAGTAATAGAGAGCTTTTTAGAGAGAGAAACTCCCAATTAATTTAGATTTCATCCATGGCGACTTTTGAGGTTAAGTTTGATAAGTGGTTGCAATCCATGGCCCCTGAAGAAAGGATGAGACTTGTGCTCTTTCACTTGAATGCTTTCTTCCACCTGAAGCAAGTTCAGGTTGTCTGGAACCTCCTTGAGTTTGCGGTTGAATTTTGGGATGACAAGCTTCATGTTTTTAGATTTGGGTATAACGAACTGTGTCCTCTTCCTGAAGAATTTGCTGCCATAATTGGGTTCACTCATGATCAAGCTCCTGCAACTCCATGGCTCGGGGCCAATCTTGAAGGCTACTATAATAGGTATCTTGGTTTATCCCCGACACAAGCCTCTTCTGTGGCGAGAACCTGTGAGCTAGACCTTAATGGTGTGATTGATATATTTTTCCCCAAGGTAAGGGATGATCATAATGAGAAATATTATAGGCGTGGTTTTATCTTATGTCTCCTACATAGGTACCTCTTTGTTGGTGGAGGTAATAATGCTAAAACTTGTATGCTTAGAATTGTTGAACAAATTCAAATGATTTTACCCCTATGTCTCTTGTTCTTGGTGAAACCCTAATGTGCTTGGACCGCAAGAAACAAGAACCATTGCATGGTGGATGGACAGGAAGCCCTCTTCTCCTTCAAGTGAGTGTTTGAATAATTCCTTTGGATATAAAGTTTGAATCTTTAATGGATACCTAACTTTATTACTTTTGTGTTTGTTTGTTTTTGTAGATATGGCTTTTGGAGCACATGTGCTTCATTGAGAGGCCGGCTAATGCGCTCATTTCCAACCAAAGCAGTTTCCTGCCCGCCGAAGGCTTTACTATGAATCCACCATTGATGAATGGCTTGGATATCTTAAAGCTTGCCCTTTGCTAAGATGGACTGTCAAGTGGTGGGGCCTAAAATCCGCAATCGGATGCAGTAAGGAGACGGGATATTATCAAATCCTTGGTCTTCAAAATTTGACTTACACATTTCTTAGCCGTATCATGCGGCAATATGGGAAATGCCAGATTATCCCACAGAAGCACTACCCGGGTTTTGACTATTAGTATGGTGAGATCTTGGGAGTGTGCATGGGATTGTCGTCCAAAGTGGAGCATTCCTCACATTAAGGCCCCAACGGCCATATCTTCAGCTTATGAAGCTTGGATGGATTGTAAGACCATGGAAGGTCGTCGTGCATGCAGGAAATCCGAACAAGATGATCTTAAGGTCCAATCGGTCAAGGCTAGCTTAAGGCTTTCTAACCCCAATGATCCCAAAGGGAAGGGTAAGCAAAAAGGAGTCAAGCATGTGAAAAGTGTTCTCAACCCGAAGGCCAAGAAAGCTCTAGCCAAGATTACTACTAAACCAGAAGAAAAGCCCCAAATTCGGGCCAATGATCATGAAGCCCCTTCCAGTGCTCCTCTAATGGAGGTTGAAAAGGAAGAAGAGCCCGTGGTTCGAGAGAGATGGGCTCCCAAGGAACGTGAGGTGGAGGGCCCAAAGGTTGATGAACCCATAGAGGATGTCGTCCCTACTACCGAAGCTACGGAGTAGTCTATTAGGAAATACTCTTTTGGAGCATGTCTTAGCTTAGGATTGCCTTTTATATGCTTTAAATTCAATAAGGGTGATGTGCCCCCCTTTTTAGATTTAGTTAATGTGTTTTTATTATTTAGGAATTGCCAAGTCTTGTAATGGACTTTATTATTATTTATGGAGAAATGCTTATTTTATTATTGAAACCTTGTGTTTATTATGTGCACAATATTTAACAACTTCTGAACGCGAATTTGATGAAGGGGCCGGGCCCAATTGTAATTGGGTTGTCCTACGTATCCTTTTAGGGGAAGCAGGCCGCTCGTAGTTCTTATCCGTTTGTTTTTTAACATCAAATCCCGTTTTATTTTTTTTGTTTTTTCTCTTTTTTCGAGATTAGTTAGCCTTGTGTGGGCCTCTAGAACGTGATATATTGGGTGTATTTCCTAAGCAAAGAACCTCTTTGATTGATCCATGTTTATCCAATGAATAAATTCAATTCCGTCTAAATCTGCCAATCTTGCAGCACCACCTGTCAAGATCTTTGTAATGATAAACGGGCTTGACCAGTTGGGTCAAAATTTACCTCTTGGGTCGGTTACATTGGCCCTTACCTTCTTAAGTACTAAGTCTCCAACCTTAAAGTCCCTTATTTTGAGCCTTTGGTTAAAATGCCTGGTTAGTAGACTCTTACGTTGTGCAAAGCTTGCAACCTTTTCTCATCTAGCAGGATTAATTGGTCATAGCGGGCTTGGACCCAATCCGCCTCGGGGATTTGACTTTCTAGAACGATCACCTTAGAGATGGGATCTCTAGCTCAATCGGTAATACGACTTCCATTCCGTAAACCAGGGAGTAGGGTGTTGCTTCCGTTGATGCGCGAACTGATGTCCTATAACCCAAAAGTGCGAATGGCAGCGTATCTGGCCAGTCATGATAATTTTCTGACATTCTTTCAATGATTTTCTTGATGTTCTTGTTAGCTGCCTTTACTGCGCCGTTTGTCTGCGGCCTGTAGGGAGACGACTTTCGATGCTGGATTTTAAATTGGTCCAACAGCTCAATCACTTCTTTCATGAAGTGTGATCCATTATCACTGATGATTTCCTGGGGAACCCCATATCTGGCTATTATGTTATTCTTAATGAACTTAACTACATGCTTTGCTTTGAGCTTTGCGTACGATTGCGCTTCAACCCATTTAGTAAAATAGTCGATTGCGACTAGGATATATTCGTGACCTCCTTTCCCTGTCGATGTTATTTTGCCGATGATGTCGATTCCCCAAGCCGAGAAAGGCCAAGGAGAGATGAAGGTATATAGTGGGCTTGGTGGTAGATGTTGTAGATTTGCATGGGTCTGGCATTGTACGCATCTTTTGACAAATTCACAACAGTCCTTTTCCATTATGATCCAATAATACCCAAGCCTTATTATTTTCCTGGATAGCATCATACCGTTCATGTGCGGTCCACATACCCCTGCATGTACATCTCTTAGGACCTTATGAGCCATCTCGGTACCTAGGCATAGGAGGTTGACTCCGTTTGGGCTTTTCTTGTATATTTGACCTTGTACTTCTAAGAATTCGACCACGAGCCTTCTGAGCGCTTTCTAGGCTCTAGGGCTAGAATCAGGAGGGTAGAGCTGGTAAACAAGCAGATCTCTTATGTCAGTGTACCATTCGTCTTCTTCGTCGTAGAACACTTCTAAAGCGTCACAATATGAAGGCTCAGATCTCCTTTGTACACGGATGGGCATCATCTGGATGGTTTCAGGTATATTGATCATGCTTGCTAATTTAGCCAATGCGTCTGCAAATTGATTATCTTCTCGTGGAAGGTATGTAAAGTGTATTTGATTGAAATACACTATGATCTTATCTAAGTATTCCTGGTAGAGTGCCAGGGATTCACTTTTAACCTTCCACACCTTCGAAATTTGGTTATTTATGAGTGACGAGTCCCCATAGACTCGGAGTGTTTTGATGCCAAGGCTTATGGCGGATTGTAGTCCTATTATGCAAGCTTCATACTCGGCGCCATTATTTGTAACCTCATGGTCTAGTTTGACTGAAATAGGTGTGTGTACACCTTCGGGGGATACTATTAGTACTCCTACCCTGAAACCCTTTTGGTTGGATGCTCCATCAAAGTATAGTTGCCAAGTTTCAGTATCTAATGTCATAACCCCCTCGTCCGAAAAGTGATATTCTTCCTTGTGATCCGGCTCGTTTATGGCTTGGTCGGCTAAGTATTCCGAGTTAGCATGCCCTTTTATGGCCTTTTGATGCTCAAATTTGAGGTCGAATTCTGAGAGGAGGACTGTCCATCTTGCCATCCTGCCATTCAGTATGGGCTTTTCGAATATGTATTTCAAAGGATTTTCTCTTGATCTTATGTAGATCGTGTGCTGGAGCATGTAATGTCATAGCTTTTTAGTAGTTGCTACCAAAGCTAAGCATGTCTTTGCTAGGGATGAATAGCGGGTTTCGAATTCCAGAAACTTCTTGCTTACATAGTATATAACTTTCTCTTCCTTATCTACTTCTTGGGCTAGCATGGCCCCCATTGATGTTTCTGTGACTGTAAGGTAGAGGATTAGAGGCATGCCTAGAATGGGCGGTACTAGGACAGGTGGTTCGGATAGATAGGCCTTAATTTTGTCAAAGGCCTTTTGGCATTGCTCGTCCCATTCTGTCTTTACCTCTTTTTTGAGTTTCTTGAATATGGGCTCGCATGTGATGGTTAATTTGGAGATGAACCTGCTAATGTACTGGATTCTCCCTAGAAAGCCTTTTATTTCTTTCTCTGTCTTTGGACTTGGATGTCTATTATGGCTTTGATCTTGGAAGGATCAGTTTATATTCCTCTGGTGCTTATGACAAATCCTAGAACTTTGCCGGATGTGACTCCGAATGCGCACTTCTTGGGATTAAGCCTCATATTGTACTTCCTAAGCCTGTCAAAGAACTTTTGAAGTGAGGGTACATGTCCTTCTCTGTCTTTGGACTTTATGATCATATCATCTACATACACTTCAGCCTCCTTATGCATCATGTCGTGGAGTAAGGTTGTAGCAGTTCTTTGGTATGTAGCTCCTACGTTTTTAAGCCCAAATGGCATTACTGTATAGCAATAAGTGCCCCACTGTGTGATGAAAGTGGTTTTCTCTTCGTCCTCTTTGGCCATTAGGACCTGGTTATGTCCTACGTACCCGTCCATAAACGATAGAAGGGCGTGTCCGGCGGTGTTATCTACTAGGACGTCCATGTGAGGTAAGGGAAAGTTGTCTTTCGGACTTGGTTTGTTCAAGTCCCTAAAGTCTACACACATTCGGACTCGTCCGTCCTTTTTTGGGACTGGGACAATGTTGGCTACCCAATCGTGGTAATTGGCCACTCTTATGAAGCCTGCCTCTAGTTGATTCTGGACCTCTTCTTTGATCTTAAGAGCCCACTCTGGCTTCATTCTTCTTAACTTTTGTTTGACTGATTTGCAGTCGGGGTTTAGTGGAATGGTATGCTGAGCAATTTTGCGGCTATGCCTGGCATGTCCTTGTAGGACCAGGCAAAAACATCCGTATAATCCTTTAGGAGTGTTACGAATTGTTCGCGTTCATTAGGTGTTAAAGACAAGCCTATTTGCACGTGGCGAGGCTCATCATTAGTTGCAATGTTTATTGTCTCGGTTTCTTCAACTATTGAAGTCTTTTGCTCATGTTCGATTAGTGCTTTAATAACTTCTTTTGGCAATTCTGTTATATCCTCTAAAGTATTAGCAGTGAGGCAATCCAAGTAAGCAAAATCGACGTTCATAATATTACAAGTAGCGGACAATACATCAATGAGGTCATCACTAAGGACCTTAGTAGTAGAAGGAATAGACTAGGGTGGACTACCTGACACTTCTAGGATAATAGACTCAGAATCAGACTCGGGCTCGGAATCAGACTCAGAATCGAAAATGGGCCCTCCTGTAGGACCGTTGCGGATTGTGAACTTGTACTTGGCTCCTTTGACTTGAGTCCACTTCGTCTCGTGCTTCCAGGTGGTGCGGTCGGGCCCGATTAGGGCGATCAGCTTGGACGGGTCGAAACCTTCATTAAAAAGCACAGTAAGGGAAAGTTTGGTAGTTGTCTCGTCGTACTAACGACGCTCTTCACCGAATAAGAGCCCAAAGTCGTTAGGTGCCATGTCATTAGCCCAATCTTTAGTGTATTGGTCCTCATTAGGAGGTATGGGTGCGTCTTCACTCATGGTGAAGCAGTCTTGAAATGCCTTAAAGCCTGGCATTAGGATCCCGTTAATTGTGCATGGTTCAGGGAATCTATAGTAAGGATATGGGTCACCTTCCTGAAGAAATTGTCCATTGAGGGTAAGGGAATAAGGATCCATGCTGTGTGGAACAGGTTTGTTAGCCGCACGGGCTCTTTTCTTAGCCATCACTTTGGATATATAGATCCTAACTTCTTGCCTTGTGGGCTTGTAGCCTAGCCCAAATAGATCATTTTTGATCTTGGTGTGACAAGTTTGGGCTACCTTGGGATGTGGGCCAAAAGTGGTGCCTGGGAAATGGCCTTGCTTTCTGAGTAAAGCATTCACCTTAAGTGTGGGCTCAATTGTTTCTATGAAGGCTATCTTCTCAAAGCCCCATAACTCCTCGTCTTGCTCATTATGCTCTATCTTTAGGACTGGAGCTTTCTCAATTTGGGCTACCATTGTATCCGCGCAGACTTCTAAGGTGGATCCTGCCAAGGATAGCTTTACTTTTTGATGCAGGGTTGAGGCTACGGCATTTAGCCCGTGTAACCAAGGCCTTCCTAAGAGTAGGTTGAAGGTGGCCGGAATGTCAATTACATGAAACTGGACCATTTTCTCGATGGGCCCAATATTGATGTTCATGGAGAAGGTACCCAATACGTTCCTCTGGGAATTATCGTAAGCCCTTAGCCCTTATGCTGAATCTGCGAGGTTATTGCAGTCTATTTTGAGGTGTTCAGCAGTCCTCAAACGGCATACATTTACAGCGGAGCCATTGTCGACTAAAGTCATAGGGACTTGTCTTTGCTGACAGATTACAGTAAGATAGAGGGCTTAGTTATGGTGAATACTCTCAGGTGGAAGGTCTTTGTCAGAAAAGGTGATGGACGTAGATGACTTTCCTTGGACCAGGAGGTTGACTACCTCTTCGGGGGTAGCATTTGGAAAAATGGTATTTGCAAATTCCGCCTCTAGCACGGCCCTTCTATGAGTGATAGAAGTGGTCAACAGTTGCCAGATGGATATGTCAGCTTTTGTTCTTTGTAGTTGTTTGAGGATGTTGGTCCCATCGTCCTCTTTTGCCATTTCTCTTTGGGCCGAATCCCTAGTGGGGATAGCCACACGCTCTACGAGTTG
Organism: Tetragonia tetragonoides; assembly: GCA_038025085.1. NCBI lineage: Eukaryota > Viridiplantae > Streptophyta > Magnoliopsida > Caryophyllales > Aizoaceae > Tetragonia > Tetragonia tetragonoides. The sequence continues at coordinate 9,570,804 of CM076148.1, read as the reverse complement.
GATTTGAGATGGATCCATATAGCTGTTTTCGGGCCTGAATTGGCGTCCTGATCTAGAGAGATAGTTTAGGGCCTTATCATCCTCTTCTTTCTCATCATCTGAGATATCATACCAGGCTTTGCCATTAGCTATGTCATGGACTTGAGGAGTCAATACATCTTCTGGATCAGTTTATGACTCATTATCTTCCTCATCGCTATCCCAAAGGCCGCAGACGTCCAGCGTGGGCCACGGGCTTGAATATGGAGGTATGGCCTGTCCAATAGGTGTGATCAGATAAGATGGATCAAACCCTTCTTCTGTGTCAATGGCAAAAGAATTCCCGAGGGGATTGTTGTTGTTGCTGGGTGGTGGTGCATCTTTAGGCAATGGTATGGTGCCATTATCGAACAAATCTTGGATTTTATCTTTGAGAGTGTAACACTTTTCAGTGTCGTGTCCGCGCCCCCTATGGTATTTGCAGAATGCAGATTCGTTCCAGTATGGTGATCTTTTCTCTACAGGTGGATCGGGAGTAGGCCCAATCGGGTGTAGATAGTCTCCTTTGATCAACTTGTCTAGAGTCTTGACATAAGTCATTCCGAGGGGAGTGTACCTTCTTGGACGCCTATCAGTTATGTCGTTCACTTCATTTCCTCTACTTGTGGAGGCATGGTTCATATTGGTGTATTTCTTATCCTCATATTCACTTGTGTTGTTATTGTAAGTGACCTTGTTCTTCCCTCTTTGGAGTTAATCATCTTCAATGGCCATGCCTACTTCAATTAGTTGGGCATAGGTGGTTATGGGTTGAAACTTCATGTGTTCGCGGTATTCAGATGCCAAATTCTGGACTAGCATTCGGATTTGGTCCCTTTCAGATGGGCGGTCGATCATTTCAGCTACCTTAGTCCTCCATCTTTTCACGAAATTGGTGAACCCTTATTTATCACTTTGCTTGGTGTTGTACAACTCTCTCAATGTCATGGGTGGCAAGACATTGTCAGCATATCTCTGGAGGAACAATGTGGATAGATCTTCCCATTTTTCCAGCTTTTGGGTGGGCAACTTGAAGAACCAGGCCCTGACAGCAGGATCCAAGGTTTGGGGAAAGAGGTGAACATACAGCTCTTGTCAATACCTCTAAGGCCCAATGCGATAGTAAAAGCTCTAATGTGATCCTGTGGATCGTCGGTTCCTTTGAAAGTGGGAACTTAAGGCATGGAAAACTTAGTGGGCAACTTTCCCTTGATGTGGGGAGCATAGCCTTCTGAATTAATGATCATGTCATTGAAGACACGACTCTTGCCTAGGACAGATTGAAGCCTGTTTATCTTGGCTTGAAGTTCTTGGACCTCTTTAGTGGAGGGTTCGGCCTTTTCCTCATCGAGTTTGGGCTCATCATCATTCCTAGTAGGGGGATCCAACTTGGCGACATGGGCTTCCATATCAGTGAACCTAGCATTCATGGCGACCATTTGGGCTAAAAGGTAATCCATCTTTTGGTCAGCGGTTCTCTCAGCGTCTCCAGACATAGCAAACTTAGGTGAATAGGGTGGTGAGGCTTGAGGTGACAATGGCGGTGTACGAAGGTAATCGAACCAAATGGGGCCCACGAACTGTGCTTGTGGTGAAGGTTCGAACGACAACTTGCGGACTAACCTCTTGCTGGACTCGTCTCTCTCCCACTTCCTAGGACCGGGATCTTTACTTCTACCAATTCTGGACATAAAAAGTCCCGTTTAAGAAAATAGAAAACAAATGGGAACCTCCACAGAATAAAAGGTTTTATTTTAAAACAAATGTGGGAAAAGAATCTAGCACTAATCCTTAACATGGTGATCTTTTGGGAAATACGCGATTTTATGTAAATAGCATATTCTAGTCAATGATCTTACGACTTTATTAGAATAACAAATACTCTTGACTTGCATATGGGATGAAATTCCCTAATTTAAGGAAAAGATATACTGTTGACTTGCATATGGAATAAAATTGGACTCTTTTTTTTATTTGGTGAAAGATCATTGACGGGAATATATTATTTGCATGCAATCTAATTCTTATGGAAAGGAACGTCTTCCTGACATGGTCACTAGCATCATCGGAGTCATACAGGGATTCTACTTCCTAAAAAGAAAAGATCCTAGACTCTATTTGTAAACCTGACAAAATGTACAAGCACACAAAAGGGAAACCTTCCCTAACCAGGACTCAATAAAAGAATCCTAAGGGGGGATCTAGTCTTAATACTCTATGGAAACTAATCACATAGCAAGGAAACAATTAATAATAATATAGCAAGTAAACCAATTAGCACCTTGATATGGACTACGGGACATAATGCAATAGTTGACACAATCTATGGTTGGATAAGGTAACCCATGACCGGATGCGTTTTGTCATCTATGAGGTGCATAGTAAGACTATACGTACCGTTTTACACATCTCGAATGGAAACATGTAAATGCCATGGGGTGAAATACGACTATATGCAAAGATAATTCGGACCGAGTGGGTCACTGACCTAAGTCATAGACAATATTCCGAAGGGTAAATCCTGTTTATGGAGTGTGATGTCTTTCGACATCTTGCGATGATAACGCATGCAGTATGAGGGATATGGATGCAAAAGCAAAGAAAATAAACACATACGGTAATTGAACCAAATAGCTAAAATAAATTATTGACATAGATAAGTGTTCGAATTACATCCTCTTATTAAGTCCCTAGTGAAGTCGCCACTGTAAGAACCCTTGCCTTTCGGCGCCTAATCTGAAATATTTAATTGGAATTAATGGTTCTTAAATAGTGTATTGCATGCGATTCAAATTAATTTGTAATAACCCAAAATTTTAATTACTTAATTAACGTTAATAAAACACAATTAACGTAATAAAACACGATAAAAACTCTTAATTAATTAATCAATTCTAAAATTACCCATAATTCGAAACTTTTATAATTATGCTTAGCTTATTCTAACCAAGGTGATTAAAACACCTAATTAGCGAAATGAAATGATCAAATTAGGTTTGATCATCAAATTGTGTGATTAAGTGTTAATGCGATTAGTTAGCTAATTACGAAATTAAGCTCTAATTATCCTAGTTACGTAAATAGTGCATGGTAATACTATTACATGCAAAAACTTGGCACTATTTATTTGATTAAGACTAACCTTAATATTTTATGAGTGATAAAAATTAATTTGTGACAAGTGTATAGTTAGGTGGCAATTTTTCTGATTTTTGAAATTAAGTAAAAATCATGCCCATAGTATTTTTGCATGAAACTAGCTTAGGTGTATAGTTTTATCACATGGTGGGCTTGGTGAGAGAAAATTCAGCTCATATGTGGGCTAGATGAGCACATGGAAGCTTAAGGAAAAAGGGAAATAAAATTGGGCTTGTGGTGGACACTTGTGTGGGCTCTAAGGGGAAGTGAACTAAGCTAAGAAATGTGAAAATTTGGGCTATAAAAGAGAGAAAGAGAACCGGGTAAGAGAAGGAAAAAAAGGGAAGAAAAGAGAAGAGAAAATAAGGAAGAAAAGAGAGAAAGAAAAAAATACGAAAATAGGGAAATGATTATGAAAGGCACAAAACTATTGGCAAGTAAAATATCCAATGAAAATATAACCCACCCTACACTCTATAATTATTAACATCTCCTTTTATTCTTTCCCAAACAAGCAAATCATCTTACCTCTTCTTTATTCCCTCTTGGCCGAAACTCCCCACAAACCCCAACCAAATTCAGAAATTTTCTTCCCAAAAATAATCTCTCTAAAAATTTCTCAAACTCCATAAAAGATCAAGAAAAAGAGTAGAAGTTTTTAGAAAAAAAGAGAGAAGGAAAGAAGAAGAAAAAGGTAAGAAATCACTAAATTAAAAACTTGTACATTTGTTACTTAATCTTTAGCTTATAAACTCAACACTTACAAATTCTTAAACCCTCTTGTTTGTATGAAAAACAAGATCAACTTATCAAGAGCACTCAAACTCATCCAAGTTCCAAATCCCAATTTCGAAATTCCAAGAAGAAAGGTAAGAAATTCAAAACCTAACTTGTTTATTCTTCATTTTAGCTTAGATCATTTGTATTCTTCATGATCTAAAATTAAACCCTTTAAACCTTACTTTGACTCATGAAAATGAAAATAAGAAAAATAAAGAAAATGTTATCTAGCTAAATTTCCATTTTACGTACATGCATGAACTTAGATTTGATTTTGGACCAAAAAGGATAACTATGGACCAAAATGAAAATTTGACTTAAAATGAACTACTAATCCACTTCCTAAAAAGGAAATGTCAAAAAAAGGAAAAATAAAAGTTAATAAACCCTAAAATCGAAAATTAACAAAAGATGGGTAAAAATCAAGATCTTCAATTTTTAGACTTATTTATGTAAATTGGAGCTAATTAAAAAGAAATAAAAAAGTATAGGCTCAAGGAGGATTGCTGAGTAGAAAAGAGAGAAAAGAAGAAGGACTTTGATTTCAATTTGCTCAAGTGAAGGTAATTTTCATGTCCATTAATACCCTTTTAAAATTATATAAAAATGATTTGTTGATTTACAAAAATTATGGAAAAGAGATAGATTTTGTGGATTTTTAAGTTTTATGGGTTAGGAATGAGAAATATGAAATTTATTGTGAAATATGGATTTTGTGATGATTATGGTTTTGGATTTGATTTGTTGTTTTATGGTGAAATATTGTGGTATTGTGATGTTTGATAAATGTCGTGTGTTAGTAAGTGTGCATAAGTGATTATGAAGTGAGTTGTGTGGAAATTCTATGTTTAAGTGATGAATGGTGATTTATTAAGTGTTACTATGAACTATGGAGAAGTATTGTTGAAATGAGAAATTTCGGTGTATGTATGGATGTTGTGTGTATCCAAAAATGGTGATATTTGAGGAGTGCATATTGCTGAATTTTACTAAGTATGGTGACTTTGGGAGATTTTATTTTTAAGGAATTTTTACGGAAAATAAAAAATTATCTATATGGGGTATATCAAGTTATCACTTGATCCCAGCTTAAGTGGAAAGAAAATTGTGTGCAGTTGTTTTATCACTAATGAAAGATAATTTGTGGTAGCGCTCAAGCTTTGAAACCTTGAGGGATAGAAGGGAATGTGAGTAAAGTGTACACTATAATAAAGAGGCTACCGTGCCTGGCCAAGAGTCGATTTGTGAAATGATTGGACCAAGAGTCCGGATATGTTTATGAGATATGAGAAATGATTATGAAAAGAATATTGAGTTTTGATTAAGGCGGTAATGACCTTTCACGCATCTCTTCCTACCACCTAACTTTAAAATGATTTACTATTAGTAATTAGGATTTTTGATGATTAATTGTGATTTGCGTGTTTTGGTGATCTATTGTGATTGATCGACTTGGGATGATCTATACTTGATTTCGAAATGATTTTGAGAATTTACGTGTATTATATTATATACAAACACATCACTTACTACTTATATAGTTTTGGCAAACGGTTTATGGACAAGGAAAATGTAAGTCTCTCAAAATTACTTTATTATTATTTTTACGTAATGGGGTGAAATTGCTTAGCTTCTCGCTAATTTTCTCTTATTTTGTTTCCTGTAAACGCTCGTGGATTTTGGAGCAGTTTGATGGACGTGTTTTGCATGGCATGGGATGACATTTTCGTAATAATACTAGTTTACATAGGCGTCAAGTTATGTTTATATGTATTAATAACATTTCGTTTAGCTTGGTTTTTATCGTGTACTTAACTTTAGCCTTGTATCCATTTGTGTTAAAATGGATACGGCGGTAATAACTTCGGAATTACGAAATATTAATTAGCATAATAATTAATATAATAATTATGATCTTGGGATAATTATCCTCGATTAGCACTAATTAATCGGGATTAAAATTCTGGGTCGTTACATAATTATAAAGAACAATTTGCAAATAAGAAGCCGCCACCAATTTTTAAGGAAACAATTAGAAACCATCAAAAGTGCACCCCAATTTCTATTGGGAATTGACTCATGCCCATGGGGACTAAGGATTGAGTTCGGGGATGTAGGTACGAAATAAACAAAACGAATCTCATCTATATCGCCCGTATAAACGACCTCTACTAAGCTTATCCATGTCAAATATTTATTTATACTATATGGTTCCATGCAAATCCGGTCGTCCCAGGTCCTAAATTAACTAGGCGGGTTAAGAACAACCAAATTACCTATGTTACCGCTTTGCACAATTTATATTCAATTTACATGCATACTATTAACAAGCATAGACAAGATATAAAGCATTAAATTAACGCTCAAACCTACCAACTTTGCTAAACGTGTCAATCATTGTATATGCACATCAATAAAACCGTTAGTAACTTCAAACAAATATTAATGATGTAAAGATAATAACTTTATGCTAAAATAAACCTAAGAGGCTACTATATGCATGCAAAAACTACGAAAATATGCAAACTTGCATAAACTAATAAAAAGATGCAAACTTTATATTAACTAAGCATGCATAATTATGTACAAAACCCAAAACTTGCAAGTTTATTCAACCATAATCAAAAGCTAAATAAAACATGATTAATAAACGATAAACAAGAGATTTAATAAAGAGTTAGACCCTCAGGATGGTTAACCTGGACATTCTATTTGAACGGGACTAGTAGAATTAGGATTGCTCTTCGATCTTGGGTGGTAGGCTAGGTGTATTGCTTGCTTGGATCTTCAGATTTCTGAATTCTCTTTGATTTGGGGAAATATGTGCTCTCAATGCTCTCAAAATTATGAACTGACTGACCCCTTGCAAAAGAGGGTGAAAAGGAGTATTTATAGAGTTAGGGGACGAATGTAGGGGCTTAGAGCAAGAAGCCCGGCGCCAAAACTTGGCCCAGTCAAAAATCTGATTTAGCGGCCACAAAGAGGGCAACCAGGGCCCGCGGCCGCCGCTGGAGCTCAGCGGCTGGGCCGCTTGGCCCCTGCTGTCACGCGCTGGCCGCCGAGCAGCCTGCGAAGGCCGGGGCCTAAAGGCGAGCGCGCGACTAGGGTATTTTGACTTTTTGTGCTCTGTAAATTACGAAATTGCCCTTGTGTTGACCCAAGGGGCCGGGATTTAGCGGTTTTGACCCAAATCTTCGAGACGCGATATCTCTTGATCCAGGAACCTGATTGAGGCAAGGTCAAAGGCATTGGAATCCTTATAACAAGGGCTATCCAAAGACTGAGGTTTCAAGAAATTTGGTCTAGATTTCCGAGAAATGTCATTTTCTACTTACGTCCATGTTAATCCATTACCATCACCGTCGGACGTTTCGGTGTCAGGGGATGAGAACCGATTAGGGTGTCTACAGTATCAAACAGAGTTTTGCAGGCAAGTGATTGTGTTTGCTCACGGTGAAGATCTCCACTTCTCTCAAAGATGAAGATACATCAAAGGAAGCACATGGTTACTATGCATGTTGGGAGCCGCATCGAGGTGTCATTGTCAATTGTCCTGTTAGCAAAAATTGTGCTGTTATTGTTGATTTAGTATATTTTATGATTATTAATTGTATTTTCCGTATGACTTTTCTATTAATGAATATTTCCTATTCCCCTCAAAAAAAAAAAAGAGCATTCCAAAACAGAAAATAAATATAAATAAATAAAAGGAAAGCTCCACAGAGAAGACAAAAGGCTGAGAAGAAGAAGAAAATCTGTGATTGAGCATTTGAGCTCTGTGGCACAAATGAGCGAATGACTAAACAATGAAGAAAAATTAAAAAAAAAATGGAGTTAAAAGTCATATCGCAGTAGGACTCAAACGCAGAGCACGCGGCATGAGGACTATCGTTAAAAGGGCAAACCAATTATGCTACTCTTTGTTTATTGTATAGGGACTGGGTGCTCTAGATATAGTCACAGCCAAAAATTTGTTTAAGATGGTTTTATTGTCACTTTTGGTAAGATGATGATCACTTTTAAATGGAATAAAGATTCCGGCATAGGACATCCCTATCAAATAGCTTAGTGGAAGAGCTTTTTGTCATGCCACATCACCAACCCACAAATCTCTCTCCTACAAACCTCCACCTCCTATTAAAAAAAATCTCTAAAAACCTCTCAAACCTGTAAAAGTATCTCTTCTTTTTTTCCTCTCAATAAAGTTTGTGGGAGAGCTTTGTACTGCGAAACCTGCTTTGTAGCAGACCCCTCAAACCTTTGACCTTTTTGGCCAGCACAAATCTATACCAAAACCTTTGATGGGAATACCCTAAGTAACTCCTACATTTCTAAATAATGACCCTATTTTTGGATGAGTTAGTCTTACAAAAAACTTGCTCCTTATATGTGGGCATAACATGTTAACCCACAAAAACAAAAAATATTAAACTAATTTTTTTAGAGACGGGTTCATACAGTAGATCGTTATTGAGCCTTGAGGTTTGTAAATGTTGGCTTAAATACCTACCCAAAAAAAGCTGACCTAAATACATGTACTAGTTTAACATATCAAAAACCCTACAAATCATGCAAAATATAGATATTGTTTTACACACCTTTAACTATACTGATGGTAAATGGTTTAGCGGACGGGTTAGCGGATGAGAAATTGTGATACCCCAATATTTTCTATAATTATAATATCGATCTATAATTCATTTATAAATAGTTTCGGAGATTTAAATCGTATATTTATTTAACGATTCGATTTAATCAAATTAAGCCATAATAATATTTAATTATTATTATGGGAATTTCGGGAATTATAATTATCAAATTAAGGGATTTAATTAAAATAATTTTTGTATATGAATGAGGCTTGTTCATATTGTTTTAATTATTTTTAATGGTGTTTTAATTAATTATTAAATCAAAAAATAATCCTAATTCTAGTAGGCTGTGACTTTTCATGATTAAGCACCTATATAAACTAACAGATGGGTCAGTTGATCAGTTTACAGAACTGAGCCAAAACCCAATTCTCTCTCTCCTCCCTCACGGCACACTCTCTCTCTTTTCTCTCTCCTCTCACACCGCCGACCATGGTGGTCGGTGGGTGGTGGTCTTGGTGATGGGGTAGGTCGTGGGTCCCCATGCTTGGTGTATCACGGCTAGACTCGAAAAACCGATTAGGGTTTCGTTTAATATTTTCGTTTTAATTAATTTCGTATTTCAGTATTTTTCAATAATTATTTTTATTTTTCTGTACTTGTTCGGAGTCTGAATCTGGATTTTCAAAAGCCTAGATTGGTTGAATTAAATCAAGGAATTTAGTAAAAAAATTATTTTAGAGTTTCAGTACTGTTTCAATTTTCTTATTTACTAAATATGTCTCGGTAATTGTTTTTAGTTAGGACCAAACGGACAAGCGTGATCGGGTTGTGATTAGCCAAGTTACCTACTGCTTAGTGAGCGTTTTTTAGGTAAGCGATTTTGCCTACCTCTTTCCAAAGCCCCATCAAAACTATTTTGATGTGTTATGTGCTAATTGATCATTATTTGTGAATTTAAAATGCTAAGCATGATTAAATTATGTCTTTGTTAATTATGAGAATATGAAATATATTCTTCGCTGTAAATATGATTTATATTTAGTATAACAAGTTTATGAAGTTTCGTTAATTAATTAATTCATATGCTAATTATTGAGCATGTATGACGATGTTGAATTTCTAATATTATAATGACATAATAATATGTGCTATTTGGAATGGGTTATTATTGAGTGCTAATCAGAACCTATTATGTTGTTGGATATTATTTGTGAAAGTGTAATTTTTGGATATCATGATTTACTGCCGAAGTGCTGCCGAAATGTCGGTAGACATATATGAAGCATGACTATTGTTAATATGCCTTTATGTCATTATCGTTATTATTATTCATTATCATGAGCATGAAATGAAGTAGTATGTCGTGGTCTTGTTGTAGCACTAGGTCAATCAATGCAAGTATGTGAATTGAATTAAATGAGAATCAGACTCCTAATGGGTCCCTAGGAGTAGTCGAGCTATAAAGACTTATCTAATTGATGTAGTCTAGGGATGCGTGATTTCCAAGTTACTTTTATGGACACCTCGTAGTGTGTTCGGGACGGATCATTCCCCATTGTTTATTTCTCTACATATTGATTATTATGTTAGAGGTAGTGTGAGTATACACTAGAGTAAGTCCATGGCACGTCTATATCTATCTATGAACAGTATGGGTAATCGTTGTTCTATTCGCTCTCTTATTACTCTAATCAAGATGATTTATCTATTTGTGCTCGAATGATCACTAAAGCAAGAATTGCATGTAATTGGATATTGAGTATGTGTGTGCTTGATTGTATGACTACTTGTGCATGCAAATGAATTTCAATGATTCTTCTAAAACCGAGGTAAGATTTGCGAAAGTGTTTTTACTGGGTATGGATGACGTTTATTCAATTTATCTGATTTTTGTTTTCTTTTGTTTCTTTCTCTTTTTCTTCTGTACCTTATTTCCGTCACGGAAACCAAAGTGCAGGTGTAGCTGAGTGAGGACGGTTTGCTAGAAGGTTGAATGTGGGCCGTTTCTTTAGAACTATGGATTATTGGTTGCTTTGGATTATTTGAGATTTTGGTTTGTGCCATTGAAGACAAAGTTGTAATAAAAGTATAATGGACTTAAGACCGCTGATAAACCACAAGCGATGATTGTAGCACTCGAGAACAAAGTGGAGTATGTAGATATCTCCGATAGCGAGCCAACGCACGACGAGCGTGACGATGCCGCGGCTGCCCCTGTGGCGCAAGGCAATGGCGCGCTGGAGGTGGAACAACCCGCGCATGATGCTCACGATGATGACGCTCCGATTGAGCCGAACCATGATTTGGAAGCCAACGAGGATCCTGATTCTGAAGAGGAACCTACGGAGTTTGAACATCAAGCTGACGATGCTCCTGCCGACGATCCAAGCATTGAGCCTAACTCTGTGGAACTAAAGATGCGATTTGAGGATGGAACTGGTGTCCCTAATTCACCTAGCATGCCAGATTTAGAGGATATTGGTGATGCATGCAAGCGAAAACAACTCTGCACCTCCATCGCCTACTGCTGATGTGTCTTCTCCTGTGGAGCCTTTCTTTACCAGTGATGCCGAGCTGAATGACATTCGTGCCTACATCGATCGCGCATTCACTATGATCGAGCAATACGAGTATGAGAACCGTACGAGGATACACCAAGGTTTCTAGGTAGAACTCTTACTAGCTGGCTTACCCAACCTGCATCCTTGGAGAAGTCTCAAGGAAAAGTATGACGATGTGGTACTGAGGAGTGCCTACATCACCGATGGGAAGTATGGCAAAGGCAATCAATGGGCACTGACTTTTCAGGGTGTTGGCAACGAGTTATGTTTGTCTGAGTTTGAGTGGAAGGTTAATCACGTCCTAATGCCTGCTCCGAAGGACATCTGTAAGAGCTGCTGGTCTAGGAAGCGCAAACTCGTGGACAACTTTAGAAGGCGCTTCATGCCTCAAAAGTTCAAAGGTGATGAACATCTTTACACTCCATGTAGGGAAGTGAAACCAATGAGGGATGATGATGATGATACGCCTCCCGGATCGAAGCAAAACCTAGTTGTTGTTTAGTTATTTTATTGAGTAGAGTTAGTTGTTTTGGTTAGAAACATTATTCCACTTTTGTGATGGCCCTGCGTGGTCAAGTTTGATGATGGTGTGTAGTTGCCTAAGCAACAAATATTTATGACTCTTATTTATTTTGTAATCTATCTTATTGCAAAACTATTTCATTTGATTATATGAAAGTCGTTATGATTTGTTTATATCATTGTTGTGTCACATATTTGCATGGTTGACCAAAAGCATGAATGCTATCTCTTATCTTCGTGACATGATGGGAAATCCATGTCGAAATTTATGGCAAAAATTTTTGTTGAGCATTATCAACTCTCTTGTGAGCCAAGTGCTAAAGCATATCAATATGTCTAAGTGGGATTATCTATTGCCCTACTAAAATAGTATGGAGCCTCTTTATGTGCATTATGAACATCTTTGTCTATTCATGTGAAACCAACATGTCTAAAGTGTATTACATGCCTATCGAACTATTGTGCATGAGAACTGAGAACAATAAAACAAGTATGTTGCTTAGACCTACGATGTAAGGTCGATCATCGAAACTTATATGCTATATGCTAAATGTCAAGAGAAAGGTTTCAATTACATCCTATTTCTCTCAATTAGACCTTAATGGGTCGAGATGTGCAAATTGTGTGAATGGTGTTCATACCATTACTTTTATATTCTCAGATTCGCGAAATGACAACCAACGCTGATATAATTGCACGACTCGAGGATGGTTTGACCGATGTGGTCGAGATCAGGGCACGAAAAATGGCACACCAAGAAGAGATGGAAACCGCACAAGCCTCTGCAGCGCGTAGTTTTCGAGATTTTGACGCTCTTAAACCTCCTACGTACTATCTGAAACTTGGATCATTGAGTTTGAGAAGTTGTTCCTGGCTACGAGTCGGCCTAACAACATGAAGATTAGCTCTGCGACGTACTATCTGAAAGGCGAAGCTAACAAGTGGTGGAATGATGTGCGAACTGACTCGCTTGCAACGCTGAACTTTAATTCGGATCGTTTTAAGGTAGCTATTCGTGCTAGATTTTATCATAGTGCTCTACGACGCCTGAAGCAGCATGAGTTTAAAGGGTTAAGCCAAGACAAAATGTATGTGGCCGAGTATGCTGCCAAGTTCAATGAGCTTGCTATCTTTGCACCTAATCTGCTGACAACTGAAGCCGAGCGAATCGAAAGATTCGAGGATAAACTGAAATGGGATATTCAACTTTTTGTCGCTGGACAATCTATCACTTTTCAGGAATCTTATTACAAGGCCCTGAATCAGGAGAGGATTGTTGGACGTCGTGACACGCATTTGGGAAAGAACAAGCGCGACGAAGGCAATCCATCGCAGTTGAACAATGGCGACTAGAGGCCAAGACCGAATGGCAACAACAACTACCAAGGTGGTCAGAACAATGCGAATAGAAATCGTGATTCGAATAGTCATCTAGCTACGATAATGGCAAGAAGGAATACGCCTTGTACTCGCTGTAACAAGACGCATGCTGGTAAGAACTGCCGAGGTGAAGTGTTGCAATGCTATGAATGCAACAAGCCGAGTCATAAAGCTTCTAAATGTTGGAACCAAGGTAGGAATGGTAATGGGCAGAACCGCGATAACAACTACAATCGTGGTGGGAATAACAATGGCTATCGTGGTAATGGTGGTAACTACCGTGGAAATGGGGGTTACACCAACAACAACAACCGCAACAATGCTGCTCCTGCTGTGAACAACCAAGTTCAAACTCTGGTAGGGTTTGACTTCCTTAATTAAGCACCTATATAAACTAAGAGATGGGTCAGTTGATCAGTTTATAGAACTGAGCCAAAACCCAATTCTCTCTCTCCTCCCTCATGGCACACTCTCTCTCTTTTCTCTCTCCTCTCACACGACAGACACACACACACACACACTCTCTCTCTCTCTCTCTCTCTCTCTCTCTCTCTCTCTCTCTCTCTCTCTCTCTCTCACTCAGCGTCCCCCTTGCTCGGTCGCCAGTCGCTGGAGAAGCCAGGGCCACCACCAGGGTGAGCCGCTCCTCCCTCTCCCTCTTTCGTTCTTTCTCTTTTCCTTTCTCTCTCCTCCATGCTCTATTTTTCCCCCTCCCCTGTTTTCGTCGGTCGTGACTGTCGCACCACCAGGCCGCCCCTGGGTGATCGCCGGCGAGTGGCTGACGCGATAGGACCTTGCCTGTCGCTCCTCCCCCTCTCAGTCTCTCTCTATCTCCCTCGCGAACTCTCTCTCTCTCTCTCGCAATCTCACTCACTCTCTCTCTCCTCCGTCGCCGGTGCTCCGGCAAGCCACCGCCGACCATGGTGGTCGGTGGGTAGTGGTCTTCGTGATGGGCTCACTACAAGAAAAACCTTTTATAGCAACAAGGTTTTCGCAACGACATATAAATGTCGTTGCCATAAATGTATATCACAACGACAAGTATGTATCGTTGCGAAAAGTTATTGCAATTAATGTGGTTTTCATTTCCCTCAGTCCACAATAAGTAGCGGGCGAAATTAAATTTTGAGAGTTATCTTTTGCAACAATCGTTGCAATACTTGTGTGCTATATTTCGCAACGACAACAATCGTTGCGCATCTTAAGACCTATTTTCCGCAACACTATTTGTCGTTGCTGAACATAAGGCGTCTATACGACAACGACCCTCGTCGTTGCTTAAAATGAATTTTTTTTTTCTTTTTTTCTTTTTTCGCAAATTAAAAGAAACATGTAGACACTCGAGAGAAGCAAAAGAAATATGAATTGCTAAATACCGCCCCAAATTACTACCTACCGCCCCCCCAAATTCCAATTTTGCCCTTTTTTAAATTTTCACTCATCCTCTCCCTCTCTAACTCTCACACCAATTCTCCCTCTCTACCACCCACTCTCATACCCAACCTTCATCAACATTCACTCAAGCAACGGCCGCGGATGTCTGCCGGCGACCAGGAAGTGCCGTCGATGGTGGCGGAGGTAAATTTTTTTTTTGCGCATTTTTTTTGCACAGTCGTCTGAAATTTCCGACTCACCCTTGGGTGAGTCGTCTGAAATTTCCGACTCACCCTTGGGTGAGTCGAGATCGGCAGACGACTAACCCTTGGGTGAGTCGCCGGTCGCAGACGACTCACCCAAGGGTGAGTCGGAAATTTCAGACGACTGTGCAAAAAAAAAAAATTATTATTATTATTATTTATTATTATTATTATTATTATTATTATTATTATTATTATTATTATTTATTGTTATAATAATTATTATTATTATTATTATTATTATTATTATTTATTGATATTATTATTATTATTATTATTATTATTATTACTGATTATTTTTTAATTAATTAAAAATGTGAACTAGCTCGGCACCGATTTACCGGCTCCTCCCCTCTACCATTTCACATTTTTAATTAATTAAATAATAATCAGTAATAATAATAATAATAATAATAATAATAATAACAATAAATAATAATAATAATAATAATAATAATAATAATAAATAATAATAATAATATTTTTTTTGCACAGTCGTCTGAAATTTCCGACTCACCCTTGGGTGAGTCGTCTGCGACCGGCGACTCACCCAAGGGTTAGTCGTCTGCCGATCTCGACTCACCCAAGGGTGAGTCGAAAATTTCAGACGACTGTGCAAAAAAAATGCGCAAAAAAAAAATTTACCTCCGCCACCGTCGACGGCACTTCCTGGTCGCCGGCAGACATCCGCGGCCGTTGCTTGAGTGAATGTTGATGAAGGTTGGGTATGAGAGTGGGTGGTAGAGAGGGAGAATTGGTGTGAGAGTTAGAGAGGGAGAGGGTGAGTGAAAATTTAAAAAAGGGCAAAATTGGAATTTGGGGGGGCGGTAAGTAGTAATTTAGGGGCGGTAAATAGTAATTCCCATTGAGCGAATACGTCCCAATCCCAAACCATTCTCAAACCCACCTACCATCTTCAATAATTCTCCACAGCCAACAAAAGAGAGACGCCACAGCCCACGCGGTCGCTCACTCGCCGGCGTCCCAGCACCCACCCGGTGTGATGACCTATCTCTCTCTCCATCCAAACACTACCAGCAGCCACGACGACGAGTTCCGGCGCGTCTCTCCTCTCACAGCTGCTCCATTCTCTGCAGGTATGTATTTTATTGATTTCTTATTTTCGTTTCAGTTTTGTAATAGATTAGTTGGGATTGTTATGTTGTCAATTTTGAGTTTGGGGCTGAAAAGTTCGATTTGACGGATAGATTTCAAATGTTAATTGGTTGAACTTTTGACTTTAGGGTTGAATGTAACAGTTTTAGGTTGGATTTTCACAAGGTGCTTCTAGGGCTTGCAATTTTAGTGTCATTCTGACAAAGCTTGGGTTAAGTTCTTCTCGTTAATGTTCACTCACTCTTTCTCTCTCTCTAAATGTCTCATATCATTTTCTACATTTTGAGGTATCAAGCAATTGAAGTCTGTACGTGAACAGCGAAAGCTTTGGCGACGTGACGACGAACTGGAGGTTGTGGGCTACTGAGACAAGCGGATTCTGGACTGGGTATCTTTTCTCCACACAAAAACCTTCGAATTTTCAAGTATTGAGTAGAAATTTAGTGATTTATGCTTAGTTTAGCGTAATTTATGTACAAATTTAGCAGAATATTGGGTGTTCTTGAGCTAGACATACTAGGAATTTGGATGCTTAAGTCAAATTATTTGGAGTAATTGTATATTGTAGAAATTTGGGTGCTTATGAATTAGTCATTCAGGAGAATGAGATTATTTGCTTATGTGCTATTCTGTGCCTAGAAAGGGAGTTTGTTTCTTAGCATTTGCTTTTGTTAAATTTAATAAAACTTGGTTAATCTTGTAAGGATAATATCACGATTTGTCCAAGAAACAGTTTGATGCTGAAGTCATTTTTGTCGGTTGCCTAAGAACTAGAGAAAGCTGAATGTGAAATTTTGGTGCTATTTTGGTATCCACCTACTAGTGTTTTAAATAGCTGCTTATTTCTAATATTTACGTGCAATTTTCAGCATCTGTTGCCACTTTACTGAGACTTTGTACTAAAGAATTCATGCTTGATTATTAAACCAACCAAGGGCGTTGAACGGAAGTTGTCTTAGGTGATATTTGGGGGCAAGAGTTTGTAATTTGCACTCTATTGTATGATTCAAATTACAGAGCTGTTGCTGGATTGATTAAGAATTATTTTTGCATGCTAAAAGGCTTAAAAGACAATGAAAAAAAGTGTATGAAGTTGGGCTTCAAATGAGGGACTAGCTAGGATGAGTTTTAAAGCACTTCAAGTGGTAGTTCGATATCTTTGTAAGCTGACTTGTTTTCTGAATTCTGGACTGATATCACACTATCTAACCATGTTTTCAACATGTTTTGAGAATTAGAACACAAGTAGAAATGATGTATTTTTGTTGTATTTCAACAAGGGAAAGTAACAATTAGTTTGCATGCATTTGTGTAGCAGTTTCTAAATTTACTGGTTCTTAAACCTGAATGTACATGTTTTAAGCTGGTTCTTAAACCTGAATGTACATGTTTTTGGACTGGTTCTTAAACCTGCATTGCAGCTTCGCTTATGGTGCATAGGACTGCCAGAGCTGACATTCTCAAAAGGAAGAATGTATCATACGTTACTGTTGAAACACATCAGATATGCTTTATAATCTACTCTGCAGTGTACCTTTCATATGCCTGGATACTCCTATGTGCTTGAATTTGGATATGGGAAATACTTTCTCTAAAATTGAACATGATCTAAAATTTATATCCACCTCTGCTTGGAGCATGCTTACTTCTTGGATTACAAGGTAAGTGCCAGATTAATCTCTTTTGACAATTGTGCATATTGTACTAGAGGTTGACTCATTTTGTTTATAGCCTGTAGTGTCTTCTTCACTTTATGTTGTTCATTTAGTAATATCTTGTGTTAGTATATTTACTGCTTTACTTCTCTTGCCCTTTTGATCATCCTTTAGTGCTTTTTTATTACCAAAAAAAAAAAAAAAAAATCCTTTTTGCAAATGTATTTAAAAAAAAAAAAAAAAAAGTTTTTGTGGGTCTTTCGGAAACAGTCTCTCTTCTAGGCGACTAGTTAGGGGTAAGACTGCGTACATCTGGACCTCCCCAGACCCCGTCCTAGGCGGGATACTTACTGGGTTGTTGTTGTTGTCTGCAGTGTACCTTTCCCTTACTCTTTAATTTCATATCAGGTTATACAAAGTTCTATGGTAATATTCGGGATAATGGAGCCGCTGATATTGCATATTGCTTTGAATGGTAATTAATTCATTTAAAAACATCATACAAGATTGAAGTTCTTTAGTCAGTAACATTTGTGATTTTTTATCAATGAATTCGTCTGATCTGCTTTTATTACTGATATGTTGAGTTGATGCACCTGTTGCATTGTTTGATCCCTTATCCCTGAAAAACTACTGTTTAGTCCCTCTTTTTGACTTTCTGTAAGTGATATAGTTGTTCTATGGCTATTTCTGTAAGTGATTGCCCTTGTTGTTGGCTTGTTTAATTACAGATTTCCTACATGCCTTCTGATGCTAGCTTAACTACTGAAGTGGACAGACATTTGGGGTTCTATCTATGATCTGAAAGAATTCCTTATGTATACTTAAGTATTGACTGGGTTTGTTTGTTACTGCTGTCATGTTGTTCTGATGGTTTTTGACTCTTGTAAATGGAGGTGCCATGAACCTTCAGTTGCTGTTTGCTGTTTGCTGTTTGCTGTTTGATGTCTGCTGTGTTCTGCTGCTGTATGAGGTTGCTACTGCGGTTAGGGGTAATTGTGTAATACATATCATAATTGGCGTACTAAGTAGCGGTGGGTAAAGGTGATTGTGCATTCAGTTATGTATTATTTTTCTAGAGGCTGGCAAACTTATAACATTCTTAAATGCTACTGAGTTTCTTATGTAAATGATTGCATTTAGGCCCTCAATGGGCTTGTATTTAATTTGTACTATTAATAAATATAGTGATATGTTGCCTTTACTTTGGGTCTTTGTTCTACAAGAATTCCCTTTTAAGATCACTGGGGGTGGAGGAAGAAATACCAGTAATCTGAAATATTTGTGGGTGGCTTTACTGTTGAACTCACACCAGTTTCCTTAGGTTAATACAAAATATTCATTGGTATAAAAAAGTGATCAATAAACTTGTTTGGCAGTATCGTGTCTCCTTTGCATGATAATTTACATCCCCTTTCTTATTTTGCTGTATGATAATGTCCTGCATATTATTTATTTGACAGACAAATACCATGATTGCCAAGACGTCTTTGCCTGCATCCCCAATGATCTCATCTCATACATTCCTGGTGTGTTCAAGACCTTCTCTCCTTACCTTTCATGTATATATTTTCCTTTCCTTGTTGGCTTTGGTGTTTGGGTGCTTCAGATTTCACAAGTTTGTGAACTATTTAGAGAATTCAATGTCTTGATCAGTTTTGACAAGTTTTCATCCTGTCATTTGGATGCTTATATGGCTTAGAATATATTATAGATCAAGCAAGTACATGGGGTAAGTATTGAGGAGGAACTCGAATCAAATTGAGGCGTTAGAAATGGCAACATCACATGTTACTGAAGTGGCAATACATTTACTGCAACGACCAAAGTCGTTGCGTTATTTTTTTGTAACGCCATGACACACAACGATCATGCAACGACAAAAGTCGTTGCGAAAAATGTTTTTTGCAACGACATGCTATTTTTTGCAACGACTTTTCTCGTTGCGGAAAAGGGTTTTTCTTGTAGTGGCTAGGTCGTGGGTCCCCATGCTTGGTGTATCACGGCCTAGACTCGAAAAACCGATTAGGGTTCGTTTAATATTTTCGTTTTAATTAATTTCGTATTTTCAGTATTTTTCAATAATTGTTTTTATTTTTCTGTACTGGTTCGCAGTACCAATCCGGATTTTCAAAAGTCTAGATTGGTTGGATTAAATCAAGGAATTTAATAAAAATATTAGTTTACAGTTTCAGTACTGTTTGGATTTTCTTATTTACTAATTATGTCTCGGTAATTGTTTTTAATTAGGACCAAACGGACAAGCGTGATCGGGTTGTGATTAGCCAAGTTACCTATTGCTTAGTGAGCGTTTGTTAGGTAAGCGATTGTACCTACCTCTTTCCAAAGCCCCATCAAAACTATTTTGATGTGTTATGTGCTAATTGATAATTATTTGTGAATTTAATATGCTAAGAATGATTAAATTATATCGTCATTAATTATGAGAATATGAAATATATTCTTCGTTGTAAATATGATTTATATTGAGTATGACAAGTTTATGAAGTTTCGTTAATTAATTAGTTCATATGCTAATTATTGAGCATGTAAGACGATGTTGAATTTCTAATATTATTATGACATAATAATATGTGCTATTTGGAATGGGTTATTATTGAGTGCTAATGAGCACCTATTATGTTGTTGGATGTTATTTGTGAAAGTGTAATTTTTGGATATCATGATTTACTGTCGAAGTGTTGCCGAAATTTCGTTAGACATATATGAAGTATGACTATTGTTAATATGCCTTTATGTCATTATCGTTATTATTATTCATTATCATGAGCATGAAATGAAGTAGTATGTCGTGGTCTCGTTGTACCACTAGGTCAACCAATGCAAGTATGTGAATTGAATTAAATGAGAATAAGACTCCTAATGGATCCCTAGGAGTAGTCGAGCTATCGAGACTTATCTAATTGATGTAGTCTAGGGATGCGTGATTCCCAAGTTACTTTTATGGACACCTCGTAGTGTGTTCGCGACGGATCATTCTCCATTGTTTATTTCTCTACATATCGATTATTATGTTACAGGTAGTGTCAGTATACACTAGATTAAGTCCATGACACGTCTATATCTATCTATGAACATTATGGGTAATCACTGTTCTATTCGCTCTCTTATTACTCTAATCAAGATGGTTTATCTATTGTGCTCGAATGATCACTAAGCAAGAATTGCATGTAATTGAATATTGAGTATGCGTGTGCTTGATTGTATGACTACTTGTGCATGCAAATGAATTTCAATGATTCTTCTAAAACCCACGTAAGGTTTGCAAATTTTTACTGGGTATGGACGACGTTTATTCAGTTTGTCTGATTTTTGTTTTCTTTTGTTTCTTCTCTTTTTCTTCTATACCTTGTTTCCGTCACGGAAACCAAAGTGCAGGTGTAGCTGAGTGAAGACGGTTTGCTAGAAGGTTGAATGTGGGCCGTTTCTTTAGAACTATGGATTATTGGTTGCTTTGGATTATTTGGCATTTTGGTTTGTGCCCTTGAAGGCAAAGTTGTAATAAACTATAATGGACTTAAGACCGCTGATAGACAACTCTGATATTCATGTTAATTTGTTTAGATGCTTCCTTTGATACCTAGTTTTCCTTTCTGCTTAGCATTTACTCCTTAGCGATAAATGTTGCAGTAACCAATCCTTGGGTCCGTGACGATTCAGCGGTGTCGAGTCGTGGACAGCAACGTCGATAGTTCCCAGGAAATCGTTGCGAATTCGGGGGTGTTATAGAAATTTCCACCCAAGTCCAATTCCATCAGTCGCCCGCTCCATCTTTCATCAACGAAAGAGTTCATTTATTCAGATTTTTATTCATGCAGTTGTTGGAAATAGTGCTCAGAGTTGGAGTTTGGTTATGACCAATCTGAGTTTGGTTCCACCCAATCGTATCCAGATTCGCGACATCTTAATGGCTGAAATCACGGAATTAGTGAGATCCGTTCCTGCTGTTATAATCCTTTATTCTTGTATATAACAGCTCCTGATATTCAGTCTAATATCTTTATTGTGATATTATATCTTTGATCTCTAAGTCATTGATTTTCTTGATTCTCTCCCCATTAATTGCCTTATTTGATTTCCTATTGATGGGAAAGTTATGGCCCTCTTTTGACTATAAAAGCTTTGTCAATCTTGTTGGAAAATATACAGGAGAAAAATCTTTTAGCATCCTTTTCTCTCTCTACATCTTTCATTATTCCCGAGTAAGTTGAGTTTTGTTCCAATCCTTCCTCGTGAGTGCACACGAGTAAGGGTGTTGTGTTAACCTTGGGAAGCGAGCGCTGGGTAATCGATTTGCACTTAGATCGAGGCAAAATTGCTTTTAAGGCAGTGGTTAATCCCACGGCACAGCAAGCTACTTTCGTGTTCTGTTTCTGCTAGTTAATCATTGGGACTGACCAAACATCCGTTTGGGTACACCTATTCTAATAATTTTCAAGCGATTTACCATTTCCCTTTGATCAATGGCCCTTTTGTTGAACAAGACTATCACTGACATGTCGCAAATTAAGGCTCTTGATGGGAACAATTATAAGAGGTGGTCCCAAAAGATGCTCATCGTTTTCGAACAATTTGAGTTGGACTATGTCCTATTCAACCCACCAATCTTTGCGAAGAAGACAAAAAATAATGCTGATGAGAAAGTTAAAGAAAAGTTCGAGAATGACAACAAATCTGTCCGTGTAAGCAAATGATTGCAATCCTATTCTCAACCTTTCACACAAAGTAGATTGGTGGGTGAATGATTGCTATATTAAACTAAAGGTCATGATGTTATGTTGATTTTATAGCTGATTTGATTACGCTAATTTGTTTTAATAAGAGATTCGATCAATGATGAAGAGTAAGTTTTGTGTGAATTCAACTGGCAGTGAGAAGGGTAACTTTTACGAAAAAAGAGGTCAGTAAATAATGATGTCGACTTTATTAAAGGAAAGCATCTATATGTGATGACTTACGCGGCCGAATGTCATCATTTCGAATAGCGAAATACTAAAAGTTGCTCCCAAAAACAACAATTTTGCTGGTCAAAAGTTTCTACCAACGGCGGCGACTTTTCTTCACTGAAGTTTCCATTTGTGGTGGCGGCAAAAGCCGTTGATCAAGATAAAAACAAATTGCAAAGTTCGTTAGATCCCGAATATTATGTAGACACCCTATTTAGGGATAGTTTCTATCCCAATCTAAATTTGGTGTTTATAGTTTATATTTTTGCACTATATATATATAGTTTCAAACCCAATTTAAATTTTTGGAAGGTAAGGATGCCTACTTCTAAAATGCCCGAACGATTATAACCCTATGAGCCTAAGGGCAAGTAGCCAGACACTAGGGTGAGAGGGGATAGGGGATCTCAAATACCCCTAGTACGATTTGAACCCTTTTTTTTGGGAGGGGGGTTACACGTTCACCTTAAACTTTTTGGCTTACGACTAATTCTATTCAAGTCGGATCGCCCTACAAAAAAGTAAAGTGCTCCCAACAAGCAGTGATTTCATTTTCAAAATTATAAACCCTTTATTTTAGCCATGTATAAGCTAATGAAGCTTTGCTAGTGTGGAAATCACTACAAAAAAAGAGCCTCATTGCTACCGATTTCAGCGACCGATATTATATCGGTCGCTAATTTCAGCATACCTGCTCATTTAGCTTTGGAGCGTGATTAATTTTGTTTTGTTCTTATTTTTGTCACTTCTCATTACCTAGCTATATAACCAGCACTTAGAAAAAAAAACCTCACTCAATTCCCATCCCAGCGCCTCCTCCTCTCCCTCTCTCCTGTCTCTCTCCTCTTTTCTTTCTCACTATACAACTCCTAAGTATGAAGTACTCCTGATATCATCATCTTCGTCCCTCTCTCCCATCACCTTCAAATTAAACTTCCTCATTTCCTGGTCTTTATCATCTTCTTCTTTGTCCCCTCTCTCTATCTATTCGATCTCATACCCTTTTTTTCGTTATTTTTGTATCGTAATTTGTGAATCGTTGGCTAAAAATCCCTCACCAAAAATCACTCTTTTCTCATTCCTTGATGGCAAATCGTTGCCTAAAAAGAACAGATCGAGGCCCTTCATCGCAAAATTGAGGCCCTTCTTCGCCAAATCGAGGCCCTTTTCACCAGATCGAAGCAATGCTCCTTGCTTTTTCATCACTTGTCAATTTGGGTTTGATGGAAGCTAAGTTTCCATATCTGTAAGAGTTTGAATATTCCTTTTGGTAGAAGTTTTGTCTATATTTTTCTAGATCTAGCTTATTTTTACTTTCTTAAATTAATTTTACTTGTAATTGAATTCGTAGAAGTATATTGATTTTGTATTGCTGTAGATATTTGTTTTTAGTATTTAAGGAAGTAGTAGATTGATTTTTGTACATGTTATATTCTTAATTTGAAATAAATTTTGGGTTTAATGTGCCGATATTTAACATTCTGGTGGTGGAACTGATGAACATGAGAACTTAAGATCTAGATAGGGTGTGGATGATGAGCAAAAAAAATATAGTGTGTGGATGACGAAAGTGTTTTGTTTATTTTCTCCTTAATTTCCAGATTAGTAACCGATTTAAATCGTTTACTAATCTGAATTTTTTTTAAAGATAAATAAATTTAGCGACCGACGATCGGTCGCAGACATCGATCGCAGATAATTAGCCACCAGGTTGTTTGCGATCGACAAAAATCGGTCGCAGATCGGTCGCAAAAACGTTTCTGCAACCGATTTAAGAGGATTAGCGACCGATTACAGCGGTAGCAAATCAATGATATTTTTGTAGTGAATGGAGCACTGTCATGTCGCACATACGTACATACTATCGTACTTTCTTTATACTTGAGATGAGATATGATGAATAGAATGTGACAACTCCTTTCTGTTCCAGAAAAACGTGAAACAGTTTTCTATTTTATTTTGTATAATGTCACTAACAGCTCTTTAAAACACAAATCCTAGACCAAAATCAAGTGTCGGTTCAACCTAATGTAAAAGCTAATGAGTATAAAATGTGGGTATGTTAACATGTACAACTGAGGTGTATAAGGACCTGATCAAGGATCTCTGAATGATGAGCTCACCAATACAAAGTGGATCTGGAAACTCAAAATTCCTCCAAAGATCCAATCTTTTCTCTAGTTGGTTTATAATGACAGACTGCCTCACATGAAGACTCTTCTTCAAAGGAAAATTGTGGCTAATACTGATTGCCACCTTTGTCCTAACTTTGTAGAAGATACTTTACATGTGCTTAGAGCAAGACTGTCCCCTTGCAAGTGAAATATGGGGTAATATTGATAATCCTGAGACCAATAATATTAATAATATCAGGGCTTGGCTCCACATAAACCTTACCAACAACAAAAATTGGGAGTCCAAACCTTGGAACACAGTGTTTCCTTTCTTAATTTGGGAATTTGGAAAAGAAGAAATAGGAAAATCTTTGATGATAAAGTCTGCCTTGTGATACCTTGGCTCAAATCTGTCCTCTCTAATGACATTGAATTCCTTACCTCCCAACCTTCTAACATTCCCACCACTAATGATTTAGTTGAAACTTCTGGACAATGGTCTCCTCCTAACCCTGGGACGTTGAAATGCAATGTAGATGCCTCCTGCGCTTGTCCAACTTCATGTGCAGGAATTGCAGGTTGTGTTAGAATTGAGGAGGGAAAGTGGATCATTGGCTTTGCAAGGAGAATGAAGGCAAAGAATTTAGCCATGGCTGAGCTTCTAGCGAAAAAAGAAGCACTCAAACGGCCCCATACAAACAACTGGGATGATATTATCTTCTGCTATGACTCCCCAAAAGCTGTGGATCTTATTTTGAGCAAATGATGTGTGAAGAATGTTTACCTTAACATTGTATTGGATTGTAGGGATTTGCTCACTAAGAAGAACTGGAGGATTGAACATGAAGGACACCAGAACAACAAGGTAGCTGATATGTTATTTAAGCAAGTTAAGAAGGGGTCTGTCATGGACTGTATTTTGGATAGACCACCCATAAATGTGATAGACTTAGTTAAATTTGACTATGAGGCATGTAATAACTCTTTAAACTATGCTATTTAATTTAATGCACATTTCGTACCAAATAAATAAAAAAAAAGGTACAAATCGATATTTATGCACTCTTGGTAAAAAAAACATCTCATAGCGATTGATCCACTGGATTTAAGTGGCTATTATATTGCATAACGTTAACTACTACTCCCTCTGTCCCATATTATAAGTCGTTCTAGAAAATTATTTTTCTCGATAATATGGTCATTTTAGAGTTTCAATAAAATATTTATTACTTTTTACCTATTTTACCGTTCTTTCACATTACTTTATTAATTATTCTCTTCTTTATCAAATCTAAAGTTAAAGGGTAATCTAATAAAATAAATCTACTTTTTTGTTAGAATTAAGACTATTTTTCTTAATTCTTATACAAAAATCTTAAATGCTCTATATAATGATATGGAGTTGACCTGTGTTTGCTCTATAAAAAAAATTAAAATATAGGGAACGAGATCATACAAAATAACACCATTGGGCATATTTCAGTATACTAAAACTTTTCAACCGACACAAAATCGGTTGGTATTTAACTAAAAAGCGTCCAATAAATCATCGGTCGCTAATTATCGGTCGCAATATCGCTTGTTTCTTGTAGTGGTAGAACACCATCCATAGACCAAAAGGTAAATACTCTAATATATATAAAATTTATACTCTAAGACTTTGTTATCATCAGCTTTTGTTAGTACAGTTTAATTTGGTTCAATCCAATTTATTTTAGTTAAATTTAGTTAGTTGAGTTCAAGTTGTGACGATTTTGATCAATGATGGTTCTAAGGAGTTACAAGCACATCAGGACACAACCATATTGGTTCCATCAATTTTCCTTCTTCATCCTTTGCTTTAATGTCACTCCCCCATTATTGCATAGGTTCTCTCGAAGTTCCAGCCAAGCAGCTAAAGTGGATGAATCGAATTCGAAGATCCATAAGTTGGGGTATCCTCTGGAAGTACTACTAGATAGGAGAAAATACTGAACTACATGGGGCATCAATACATACATGTTGCATTCATTTGTTGGCATTGAGTAGTGTTTTTAGTTCTAATGAAAATACATACTGTTTAAGTACATGTTAAAAGAAGGGTTTAGTTTTGTTCATGTAGGAACTTATTATATCACTCAAATAGATTTTTTATTCTTAAGAAATTCAATTGGATACCATAACCCCTAAAATAGAGTATAAGTTTATGAAGTCTTTTATTTTTATTGAAATAAAGGGGAGAAGAAAACAGTCTCCATACAAGATGAGGTTTACAAAGAAAGTACAGTACAAGATGAGGTTTACAAAGAAAGTAGTAGGCTAGCTAGTAGCCTTATTTCATAGATCTAGCTTGAGAACTCTTTAAACTTTTGCAAAGTCAAGAGTTGCTTTCCCATTATGGGCATTCTTGAAGAAATTCTTAACATAGTCCGAGTATAGAACAGGCTTATACAACGGCTTCTCTCCGGTATTTAGCAATTCTGCAAAAGGTTTAATAATGTCATTTGGTCCGGGGTTAGCGAACACAGGCACTGAAAACCTATTCTTGGTACTAGAAGGAAACACACGATGCTCGATGCTCCTGTATCGACCATTGCTCATAATCTCAAGAGCATCACCAACATTTACCACAAAAGATCCACTTAATGGTGGGATAAAAATCCATCCATTATCACTGTTGATCTTTCGGACATATAGTCCTCCGGTCTGATCTTGGAGAAGGATAGTTACTGTCGAAACATCCGAGTGCTTTCCTACACCAACTGTGAGCTCAGGATCCGGACATGCAGGATAACATATTAGGTTAGTTCTCCATGATCCCATCAATAGAGATGATTTCTCCTCATCGATCTCGTGTATATTCAGTCCCTTCATCAGAGCAGCAAACAACTTCTTAAAAAGTTCTTTGCAGTTTGACATATATTCCAGCACTTCATTCCTACAAGTGAACAGTTTGTGAGAAGATTGACAACATACTACGGGAAAATAAGTATCATTTAAATGTAGAATACATCTTGTAGTAAGAAAGCCAAAGTTACGTATGCAATAATCGACAAATCACATGATATCGGGCAAGCCAGCTCATTTATGATGGGATAACGAGCTCCCTGCAAAGAAAGGTAGAGGAGCTGCATGGATGAGGATTTGAACCATGACCAATATGAATGGGACACTTACCACTTTTTACTGTCACATCATCCTCTACGCTGTTAATTATTACTATATAGAAGAATATTATTACGAAAATGATCTAGAGGCATATATATGTAAAGGTTTAAGGAGTTAATTACTTGCACACAGAAGGCCAAAGGCATGAGCTTCCTCATCAGAGACATGAACCAGACTGAGGTAATCTTTCCACTCCAAAGCCTTTTCAAGGTCAGGAAGAAAGCTTGTAGTTAAGCGAACATTATTGGTAGGCATATGACCCGTCAAATAATGCATCTTTTCCTCAGCCTGGAATTCAAAGAACCGCATAGTGGCATTCTTCGCGTTGTCCATCACGTCAGTTGGTACACCGTGGTTGACAACGACGAAGAATCCCCATTTCCGAGCCGCCTCGCAAATCGAATCCATCACCTTGGGATCGTTATCCCAATTCGACATGTCGATAACAGGGATGGATTCTTCTTCAAGACAACCATTGAACTCTTTCTTTCTTGTTCAGGTTGTATGAATCTCTTAGGTAGGCTTTCAACGCCTAAGTCCCTTACGAGACCTAACACTCCATAACCTTTGTTCACAGCCATATCCACAACCTCATCCTCAGAAGTAATAATTGAAGAGAGTGTTGATGGTATTGGTGCCATGACAAAGAGTTATGTTTAAAATGTGACGAATAAAACGTATACTAGAGGGGAATTGAGTGAGATGATGCTCTTTGTCCCTTGGCGAATGTCCAATTTATAGGCCTAGACCATAGTAGCTAAGGTATACCTTTAAATCATTCAATTCAATATCAACACACATATCCCAATGTCTCCAAAGAGACTCTCATTTAGATAGGTAAGGAGGATCGATTGTACATAACCTTATGTCTGTGAGAGTCTCACAAAGAAATTGTTTCCGTTTAATTCGAGATCCGAAATTCGACGACCATCAACAACTTCACATTAAATTAAGAAATGCCGACAGGTTTAGAAACAACGTAACCTCTCACTAAATTTATGGTAACTAAAACCGTCTCATTCAAATACTTTGTACTATTGTAAACATACATTATTTTTTCTTTACTGTTACTAGTAGTCTTTTGCTGTTTTGCACTTTCACCATGCATCAGCTGGCTGACATATTAGACTCTAAGAAGCACATGCGCGGCAGACTGATCACCACAGCAATAATCCTTGTCAGCTACTAGATGAAGTGTTTCCCCTTGTGGCTGCTGGCCATGGTTGTTTAATTATTAAAATGTCTGCTAAACGAGAATAAGGAACTTCTTAAGAGTTTATGACCTTTTAAGGCTTTAAGTTCTCTACTGCTTAGAATGCGTTTGTTAAAGTTTACACGGTCAATTCAGATCAGATCAGTTCAGCTGTTAGTTCAGTGATTTTAAATTCAGTTCAATGGTGCTGAGTTTATTAATCTACTTTTTGTCTTATATATCAAATGGTATTCAATTCAGTTCAGTTGTATCAAGTTACATTATTATTCAACTTTTTTTATCTTATATATTGATTCAACAATTGAGAAGATGATATTCCGTGATGGCTGATACTAGCTAGCTACTTGTGTTTTAATTTTGTAAATAAATGAGTGGCGGTGATGTCAAGAACTTGTGCCTCTTCTTGACTATGGTTTGAATTTTGATCCTTGGTGGTGGCATCAGTCGTTAATTACGGGTGTGTTTGTTAGATTTTACACGTTCAGTTCAGTTCAATTCAGTTCAGGTGTCAGTTCGGTAATTTTAAATTCAGTTAAACGATGTTCAATTCAGTTCAGTATATTGAGTTTAGAAATATACTTTTTGTCTCACATAGTAAGTTATGTTCAATTCACTTATGTTGTGTCTAGTTCAGCAGTTTCTAGTTCAGTAGTGTCTAGCTTAGTGATGTTGAATTCAGTTCAGTTCAGTGTTGGTAAGTTCAGTTCTAACAAACGCACCCTATGTCGAGATTAAGACTTTTTTGTTTGCCTAAATTTAATTTCAGTTAAATTCAGTTCGGTTCAGTTCAATTCAGTTCAGTTCAAGTCAGTTCATCCCAGTTCAGTTTATGTGTAACTTTATATCTCAGAGAACTTCTTTTTCTGAAATATAATCATGATGATATTTATCTCATCAGAAAAATCTCAAAGCATACTTTCAAACGAGTCCAATATTGAATATTTTGGAAGAATTTTAAATGGTTAACGGTCAAGTTAGAAAAATCAATTCAGTTCAGTTCAATTCATTTCATTCAGTTCAGTTCAGTTTATTCCAGGTAAATCAAACAAAGTCTAAGAGTATTACTGCACAATCAAACATAGTCACTACAATATATTCTGATCCCTCCGCCATTCCAAATAATTCTTTTCATTTACTTTTTGATGGTCGAAAAGACTATTGAAAATCAATAATTCAGTAAAATTATTATTACATTGTAAATATTAAATAATTTTGCATAAATTAATCGTTAAAGGTTGTGAATTTGACATTTGAAAGAGCAAATGACAATATTTAGTTATTGGAACAGACTATAAAATAATGAATTTTCAAAAAAAAAAAAAAAAATAACCAATGATGTCTTGACTTAGGGTTCGTTAGTTAGAGCTTACACGGTCAGTTCAGTTTAGTTCAGATGTCAATTTAGTGATTTCAAATTCAGTTAAATGATGTTCAATTCATTTCAGTGGTGAGTTCAGAAACATACTTTTTGTCTCACATATCAAGTTGTGTTCATCAATTCAGTTCAGTTGTATCTAGTTTAGTGATGTTTAGTTCAGTTCAGTTTTGGTAAGTTCAGCTCTAACAAACGCATCCTTAGTGCTTAAGACTAATTAATGTGTTGAGTACGTTAAATCTCAAGTTAATTAAGATGCCAAAAACGTATTATTAAATAGATGACGCGGTGCAAAATCTGAAAAATTCATTGTGGCGTCCAGGCGTCGTCATGCACGCTCCAACCCATGCCCCTCAATTTCGTGAGGTTAATTGTGACAAGTTAGAATCATTTTCATTTATTTTCTCTCCATTTTCTAAATAAAGGACTAGATTGTCTTCATTCTCCCATTTTACCTCTTGAATTTATTTATTTTAAAAACTAGGTTTTATCCCCGTGCTTTGCACGGGCTCGTAAAATAATTTTATGAACATACTGAACAAAATAATGCTTAAAAGTTTGGAAGTGAAATTATTAATATTATTGATAAAAATATTTTTTTAGTTTTATTTTTTCAAAGATTTCTATCCATATTATGCATCATAATAATTCTTAAATAAATGATATCTTCATTCCACCTTCATTTGTAATGAGATTGGACTAAATATAGATAAAGAGTAAAAACAATACTTGTACACTAATTTTAATAAGTAATTCAATTAATGATAAAAAAAGAATAAACTCATTCTGCAATAACAGTATATTTGTACTAAGAGTTTGATACAATGCTCATTTTATACCGCACAACTAAAACTGCGTGAGAAAGCTGTGCACATGTGGCGTTTATGTATCATCTTCACACGAACATTCCCTCCGATGTGACATTTACGTCCGCATGGAAATGACCCAACTACTATCGGACACATATACATATATATCACATTTTGAAGCGTTTTTCAAATCCAATCCAACGGAGTCAGATTTATAATTTGTTGACTTATGTAACTAAAGTTATTTTATTTTATAATTTAGAAATATGCTAACAAATATGTAATTAAGTCATCTAATGATAAGACATTAATGCTGGATGATATGTCATGGTATGTGGCAAGCTTATGCTAACATGTCGGCTTACGTGTCATGTCCACACAACGTGGTGCGCCTACGTGGCATCCCACGTGTCGGCACCACGCGAAAAATGACCCATATATATATATATATATATATATATATATATATATATATATATATATATATATATATATATATATATATATAACGCCTCCAGTTTCTTTTAGAATTGGAGAAGATCCCAACTTAATAGTTAGTTCATTTGAGGACGGAAGCTCCTTTGAACATTTTTTTTGGAAGATAAGGAAGAGAAAAAGAAGTTAAGAGCTCCTACTCTTGGGGATTGTTCATAATCTACCTACATAAAGAAGATAATCCAATTTCACAAATGGAAAAGCAGTTCATAAAAACGGTAAGGTGGATTGAAAGCCTTTAGGCTGATGTCCTAATAGGTTTCATATTTTCTTCTACTTGTATAATTTTATTCTGCCTTTCACTATCAGGATCTCCCACTAATGACTGTGCACCAAATAAATTAACCCCCAAACTATATTAAATCAAAGCTCACGGTATTGTGCTAGTATCTAGCTATTGATTTTCAAGCTGATTTGATTCCGTTGTGCTAGCTACTAATTTTGTAGTTGATTTGATTACATTAATTATTATTTCAATAAGAAACACCACTTTTATAGAAAAATGGGTCTGCTAATAATGATATCGGGAATAAAATTTTTATAAAAAGGAAAGTTCATCAATGATAGCTGCACATACATTTATAAAATTTTAATTTATTTTATCTTTTCTAGGAGATGATATATATATATATATATATATATATATATATATATATATATATATATATATATATATATATATATATATAATATTGATAGGAATATGACAACTCCCTCCCATGCATTCACGAGAAACGTGAATTTTATTATTATTATTATTATTATTATTATTATTATTATTATTATTATTATTATTATTAATGACACTAACAACATTTTCATACACAAATCCTATATCAATATGAAATCACACCTGCCAGTCGTTATACCTAGCGTAACGACGCGAGTATAAAATATGGGCATGGACACATATATGCATGGTTAACGAGTATATATATTTATTCATTCCAGGCCAATAACGTGATATCACACCAGTCAATTGAATCTAACATCACGACACGAGTATAAAATATGGGCATGGACGTATGCCTGGTTAACCAGTATATATATTTATTCATTCAGGCCCGTGCTTGGGCGTGTGCGAGCTGTGCGGCCGCACAGGGCCTCCTGATTTTGGGGACCTAATTTTTAATTCTAGAGTATGGAAATCCTGGCCCAACTTTATAATTTCAAGGATTATAGTTAATGATATAACGCAAGACAGGAGCACGCTTCAATTCCCAAAACCCAGAAAGACGCTTAATCTCCTCCTTTTTTCTCTCTACAATATTTTGTGTGGACTTAGTTCACGGTGGACCAAAGATCAAATCTTTTACAAAAATACTTTCTATATCCCTAAAAGATTTGCACTATATCTTGATTCAACCTTTACTCCACGGTGAACTAAGTCCACACAAGACG
The DNA here is from genome assembly GCA_038025085.1 of Tetragonia tetragonoides. NCBI lineage: Eukaryota > Viridiplantae > Streptophyta > Magnoliopsida > Caryophyllales > Aizoaceae > Tetragonia > Tetragonia tetragonoides. The sequence continues at coordinate 9,537,881 of CM076148.1, read as the reverse complement.
AGTTGTTTTCTCTCACTTGCCTTGTGAATCTGTGAATAGAGCAAGGCCTTTCATTAAATGCTCATACTTCCCCCAAAAATTGCAATGGCCTTTCATTACTACTCCATTATTTGAAGAATGACTGACCCTCTCTCTCTCCCCTTTTTATTCATATGGGTGGAGTGGGTGCTGTAAGTTTTTGAGTAATTAATTTTTGGGGGAGTTCTAAACTTCTAATTAGGGAGTTCTTGATGTTGGTATTGAGGATTGAGGAAGGCAAACCAGTTTAGGGTTGGAGGAAGGTTAGACTCATTTTAATTTGTGTTTTGGGTATGGTCTTTTTAGGAGGGTGGGGAAATAAATTGAAAGCGCAATTTTAATTTGAAGTGGTGGACATTTGTTAAGTATTCACTAATCTACCTTCAAAAAGTATTCACATATCTGTTTTTTTGCCATTTATTCTTTTGTTTGAAGGTTAGTAATTGTGAACTTTAGCATTCGACCAAACTTTGTTCTTGCTCTATCGTTTTTTTGTGTCCTAATTTTCTATTTTATGTTCTCAATTTTGATCCTTTATTTTGTGTAATCTAAAATGTACTCGTAATTGTCTAATTTCTTTTTTTTTGGGTTTTGTATAAAATATTAGTGTGAATTGGTTTTTTTTTTTTTTTTAAATGTTAACTATTATTGTGCTTTGCTATTGTGATAATAGTACTACAATATTATTATCAAAAGAAAAAAATCATCAATCTAGGGCCTAACTTTTAGAGTAGCACAGGGCCTCCAAAATTACAGGGACGACCCTGTATTCATTCCTTGCTAATAACATCACATCATCCAACTAACATTATGCTTTAGAGGCATCCAACCAACCATATCACTATTGTAGTCTAAGGCACTGATTATACCATTCAAGAAAGTACATATAAAACAAGTGAGGTTTTGACCCAAAATCAATTGGTAATGGGTGAGTGATTTTGTCTATAGCCCAGGATGTCTCCTACCCTCCTACCGTGCATTGTTCTTTGGAGTTCGCTTTTCAACGACAATACAAAAAACTCGAGATATAGCACATATTAGTAAAGCCAATGACAACCAAATATCGCCGCTCTGGGACAGTGGCGGCGGATTCAGCGGCGGGAAACGTTTGCCACAGTTTTGCTCGACGGAGACAAATTAAAACAGTTGTGAAAATCGATTTGCAATTGAAATCAGCGGCATGAGCAACAAGATCAGCGGCGGAAAAAATAAAGGTTTTTGTCTTCTTGAGCACCAGGGAATTGATTCCATAAGAATGCTTCTTGCAAGAGTCGAACCCAACCTGCTCGTGCAGTAGTGGACATGTGACTATCAGTAAGGCGGTAAGCCGCATAATAAGTTGTCAATATATAATGCAACTTATTAAATTTTAACATGTGTTCCACCCCAGCCAAAAAATATAATTAGCGAGTAAATTAATTAATTTCACAGCTAAAATTTAACAATTATTTTGTAGTTATCGCCTATGGAATTAAATTCTCTGCAACTTATTAACTGCGGAAATTTAATTTCCGTAGCTAAATACATATGGGAAAAAATTCGCAACTAATTTAGTTAAGAAAATAAATTTCCTCAAGTGCAACTGTACCAGTGGATGATTTACAAAAGTAGACCCATTATTCCTCAAACAATAAAAAGTGTTCAATACAATGATAACAGGTAGCAGGAATTTCAAATTCAAAGCATTGGCTTACAGGAAAAGACAAACTGAATTTTGATATTAAGATAGATAGATAGATAGATAGATAGATAACAAATTTTTTGGTGCAAAGATAGAAAACAAAATTAAACATGGTAATAAAGGGTCTCAAGCATAAGTAAAGCCCTTTTTTTTTAAGGAAAATTGACTGCCAATAATCCGAAGTTTTGGCCTTCCGTCGCGAATAATCCCAAGTTTGCTTTCAGCTCCAAATAATCCGAAGTTCAGACTCATCCGCCCAAAACGCTTTTAATGAACACGGTGTTAGACTTCTGTTAACAGCCGTTACTAATTGCACCCTAAACCCATTTTTTTATCCTTTCTCTTTTCCTTCATCTTCAACCTTCTTTCATCTTCAACCTCCTTCTTCAACCTCTTTTCTCCCTCACACACACACACACTTAAATCTCCAACCACTATTGTGGCCCCCCAACTTCATGTCAAATTGACCAAATTAAAAATAGCATCCCACCCAAAGTCAAATTCTCTCTTTTCCCCAAACCCCAAATCTCACCAAACTCCCCAATTCAATTTCACACACTTGCTCTTCAACAATCACAAGTTTCACTGGATTCTCGGACCAATCTATGTAGCCAAATGTAGTACTTCACTTAATTTGCATCACCATGCAATTTACTAAAAGTAGTGTACGTAAGATATACTAGAGTCATTTATGCTATGCCACATCTGTTGTTAAGGAAAAAAAAATCTTATGTAAAATATGTATATGCACTAATTCTCGGAGAATTAGTGCGATGAATGTATATCCTTTCATGGTATGATTTATCTCACTGGTGAGTATGGTGTCATCCTTCGCTTCTCATTTTGGTTATTCTGCTGTTGCTCATACATTGCAATTTGTAAGTATCTTATGATAGTTGAAAAAAATAATTCTGAATTCTTCATTTTGCTACTTAATAATTTTTTTTTGTGATGGTTGAACTGGAAGGGTGTGAATTGATTAGGGACTTTGGTGAGATTTGGGGTTTGGGGAAGGGAGAGAATTTGAGTCTAGGTGAGATGATGTTTTTTAATTTGTTCAATTTGACATGAAATTGGAGGGTGACAATAGTAGTTGGAGGTTTAAGTGTGTGTGAGGGAGAAAGGACATGGAAGATGAAGGAGGTTGAAGATGAAAAAAGGTCGATGATGAAGGGAGAGATAAAGGATGAAAAAAATGGTTTAGGGTGCAATTAGTAACGGCGGTTAACGGAAATCTAACACCGTTTTCATTTAAAGCGTTTTGGGCGGATGGGTGTGAACTTCGGATTATTTGGAGTTGAAAGCAAACTTGAGATTATTGGCGGCGAACGACCCAAACTTCGGATTATTGGCAGCCAATTTTCTTTTTTTTAATAATCAAAACTAAGACTTATCTATTGGAAATCTTCAGTCACGTGTTTGATTTTTTTGTGCCACTTTTTTTTTTTTTTAAATTTATGTTTTCTCTTGGGTGAAGTCTGGCGTCTGGGGGATAGTTGGTCGCACCCTCGCAGCCCAACCAATCAAGTGTTACATTTTGTTTTTTTGGGTAATATAATTTCTTTTTTAATGGGCAAGAAAATCGGGTTCTTCGACCCAATACAATATACATGGCGTCGAAGTGACCTCCAATTCAATAACCACATTCTAAATATAAAATTGAAGGTAATGAACCTTAAACTCTCAAATTTAAAATTCGAGGAATAAGAGCATCTTCAGTGTAAGGTTTTTGGAGAGGCTTGTAAAGTGAAAAAACCTTCCCAATAAACCTTTTACCCCATAGTGACAAACCTAAAAACTTCTAGTTTCTACAAAGTGGTTTGTCTAGATAAACCAAATTTGTGGCATGTTCTTTTCTATATTAGGGCCCTAAATAAGAGGTTTTTAAAGGTTTGTAATATTCGGAGAGAGGGATTTGTAAAAATGAATTTTTACATTTTTTAATGTGGCATACCTAAAACTCCAATTAAGAATTTATAGCATTAGAGATGCTCTAAAAGCTCTACCATTTGAGTTCCCACGTTCTTCTGGTGAGTCATATTCATGAACCAGTGTTACCTTTTTTTTTTTTATTATTGAATGCATGAACCAGTGTTACTTAGAACAATTAGTTTCAATTTACTTTGTGCCTACCAATCAAGAACTACCATATACGATGAATATACTTATTAACTTATCTATAAAACACCATACCATACTCATCCAACACCACCATTCACCTACCAAGCTTAATTAAACTCACACACCAACAAACAAACACTATGGAAGTAACCATCCAAGAAACCACCACCATCTACCCTTCCAACCCACCCTTTGACAACCACCATATCCTCTCTCTCTCCTACCTCGACACCGATCCCAGCGCCCACCCTACCTTCCGGTACTTCCGTGTCTACGCCAACCAAAACCCCGATCACCACCACCCCTTCGATGTCATCACCTCCGCTCTCTCCACCGCCCTCGTCCCTTACTACCCGTTCGCGGGTGATCTCCGCCACAATGACCAAGATGGGAACCGCCTCGAGCTGCACTGCTCGCCGGGGCGAGGTGTCCCTGTCATCAGAGCCACCGTTGACTGCCAATTGGAGTCCGTTGACTTCCTTGACAGCCCGGATGAAGCTTTTTCTGAGGCGTTGGTTCCGGACCCGGATTCGGATGAAGCTATGGCCCACCCGATCATTTTGCAGGTTAATTTCTAATCTTTAATTATATAGCAAAAGTTGATTTTATTTAGACAACTGATTGATTGCGAAATCACAACTATTCATAGTATTTTAGGCTTCTCCATGAGTAATTTAGTTTGGACCCAAAAAAAAAAAAAAAGAGTAATTTAGTTCATGTCGATATTATCATATTATCACTTGAATAAGTTGTTACTCCTTCCATTCCGGTCAAATACTTTTATTTTCCTTTTTTACATGTTTCATACAAACACTCTCATCTCTATATTTGGTAAAAAAATTACTAGTCTTTTACAATATTACCCTTTACATTAAAATCAAATCAGCCCCCACCAAAAAATTCTCACCCTCCTCTCTTTCTCTCTCCTTACCCCATCCACCATAATCACCACCCCCATAAAAACACCACACCATAACCACCAAAAAAACTCAAAACCTCAATCCCCTCCCTCTCTCTCTACTCTCTCTCTCACAAACATTAGACCACCCACATTCAGATAACCAGGAAAATACAAGAAAAAGAGGAAAAGAAGATGAAGTTCAGAACCCATCATCAATTTCGAGATGAAGAAAACAATGAATTTTATGGCAATAGACACAATCATCTTTCTCCTTCCGAGGGAAAGTACACGCGTCAAGCCCAGAAACAAAGTAGAAACAAGAACTACAGTAAAGGCACCTGTTCTACACGTGCCCTTCTCTCCCTCCTTCACCATTTCTCTCTCCTCAGTCCTCTTTTTATTTTATTTTTATTTAAATTAATTTATTTTGTTGTCGTTTAATGACACTTTTAGCCTCAAAAATTCACCTATTATGCGGGCGGACGTCTCAAACAGTGTCCCATAAAATCAAATCAAAATTCATAGTATAGTAAAATCCCAAAATTTCAGCCCCCCCCCTATGGTGGCCCCCACTTTTTCATGATCAGACGAGCATTTTCTTAAGAAACCCACATTTTCAATTAAGGGATACCTCACCCTCGTCTTCTTTTGCCCCCAATATTTTCAGCCATATCTCTCTCTCTCTCCAGTCCAGGATTGAAGTGTTTGTCTCTCAAGCTGGTTTTGAAGCATCACAGTGTTTTTTGAAGCTGGATTTTGTTGATAATTATCTGCTTCATCAATCAGGTCATTCGCCTTTTCTCATTTCATTCAGCCCATTAATCATCAATCGCAATAATAATATGATGCAAAACATGGTACCAAGAAGAAAACAATGAAGAATTCATCATCATTATCATCAAATCAGATGTACGATAGTAACCAAGGAAAGTGGAGCTTGGGTTCTTTAATGGCTGCTCACTCTCTCTCTTACTGTTGCCGGCGACACCCCCACCACGAACCCCCCACCAGCCCCCTCTCTCTCTCTCTTACCCTCGCCGGAAAACCCCCACCAGGCACCAGCACCCCCACCATGAAACCCCCACCATCCCCCTCTCTCTTACACTCCCAATTCGTGAAACCCCCCACCAGCCCGCCCACGCGAAACCCCCCACCAGCCCGCCCAAGCGAAACCCCCAAACCCCCCATCAACACCTCTCTCTCTCTCCTATTCGCACCGACGAAACCCCCCACCACGAAATCGATGACCACTCTCTTCTCTCTCTCTCCTCAGATCCCCACCCACCAATCCACCATAACCACCACCCACCTTAAACCCACTATTTTAATTGAATTGCATTTTGTTTAAAAATTAATGACTCTTAAGTAAGAAAAATTAAAAACAACTAAGTAAGAAAAAAATTAAAAATTAATATGGTTAGCTATTAACTATTGCAATTCAAATATGATTAACAAACTAAATTTAAGGGTAAAAATGGAAAGCACATGTCAAAATAAGCTCTTCTTAGTTTTTGTGACAAAAGTAAATGGTTGTGTTTGACAGAGGGAGTATTACAAGATGATTGATAATGATACTTCTGTCATTCGAAATACTTTAAAATATAACTTCAATTGAGTTCCAATGCTGACGAGCTTTATGTGGATGAAGGTCCACTTAAAAAAAAAAACATTTCGGTTTATTGGTTCAGTTAATTTAATTTAGTTTATTTCAATTCAATTTTTTTCAGGTGAAAAGAACTAAATATTAATCATAACTGATCTTTGGGGTATATATTAAATCAGTATGTAGGTCCCATATTAAATATCTATTTACTCTGTTCATAGTTTATTCAAATGATGCATGAATCGGTAATTAATTACTAGTGTATCTTATATTATTGTGCATTTTAAAAGTGGACTGCTATTTACCGCTCAAAAATACTCACCATCGCCCTTAGAATTTACGATTTTGCCCTTTATTCGTTTTTTTTTTCCAGTTTGTAGTATCGGGCGTCTGTAATTTCCGCCTGACCCATGGTTCGGGCGTCTGTAATTTCCGCCTGACCCATGGGTGAGGCGGATGGGTCAGGCGTCTGCAGATTCCGCCTCACCCATAGGTCAGGCGTCTGCAGATTCCGCCTCACTCATGGGTCAGGCGAAAATTACAGACGCTTGACCCAGTTTCTGCGAAAAAAAATGAATCTCGGACGACGTCGACGGCACTTCTTGGTCGCCGGAAGACATTTGCGGTCGTTCCTTGCTTGCCGGTGAGAGAATGTTGGTAATGGGTGGGTGTGAGAGTGGGTGGGTGAGTTAGAGAGGGAGAGGGAGAGTGGGAGAAAGAAGGGTGAAAATATGAGCGGGGGCAATATTGTAATTTCTAGGGGCGGTAGGTAGTAATTTTATGGCGGTAAATAGTAACACCCTTTTAAAATTAAGAACACTACTAAAATTAAACCAATGATCTTGCACTTTTACAACTTACACCTAGCTAATTAATTTCTCAAACCACATGGTTTTAATTGCAGGTTACTATGTTCAAGTGTGGTGGTTACGTCCTAGGATCAGCCGTACATAGTGTATTATGTGATGGCCTAGGGGCTTCTCAGTTTTTCAACCTAATGGCCGAGTTAGCTCGTGGGGTGACTCGTGAGGTGACTCGGTTGAAAGTTGAACCGGTTTGGGACCGGGCGAGTTTGCTCGGTCCAAGAGATCCTCCCCGAGTTGAGTTTCCGTTTCATGAGGTTTTGAGTCTTGACAAAGACTTCTCCATCTACAACTCGGTCGAAGGACCGGTTGTTAGAGAGTGCTTTGACATGAAGGAAGAGTGGCTTGATGCGCTCAAGTCATGGCTTTTTGAACGGTCTGTTTCGCAGTTCACCACTTTTGAGGCCCTTGGTGCCTTCATATGGCGTGCAAGGTACATTTGATTATTGCATCATGGAGTATATTGTGTTATAATTTGTAGTTATTATCCATATTCATTTTAGGAATGAATTGAAATAAATTGAAATATAATGAATAGTGAATTGCACGTCACTTTGAAGTATGATAGTAGTAATAACTAATAAATAGAAGTGGGTAAGTGGGAGGGACCCCAGTCCGGCCCTGTGTCTAATGGGCCATAGCACATTTACAATTTTAAATGGGCAGATTGCAAATGGGTCAACCCATTTAAAAATTAAACGGGCATATTGGGTCGCAAATAACCTAACCCACAAAAAAAGTTATTATTAAAAAAAACTTTTTAAATTGTAAGTGGAAAATAGGCCGTCATGACCCATAACTGACCCAATCCACCCAAAAACATAGTTGATCTTAACTGATCCGGCCCATTTAATAAATGGGTCGGCCCGACCCGTTGCCCAGGCCCAGTAATAATTAATAGGAGTAAGTGAGAGGGAAATTGAATTGAATTTAAGTAAACACCTTTAAATTGAAGTGAAAACAATAATGAACCGTATTCGAGAACACCAAATTTTAAAGGGATCGTTGTGTTTTGCTTCTTTTTTTTTTTTTCCAGTAATTGATGCATCATAATAACGTGATCTCTACTATAAAATGTTGATTGATTGTTTTTTTTTTTGATACTCCATTATTATTGTTCATTGTCAATCATGAATAGAGTGAAAGCATCCAAGGTCCCACCAAAGGAGAAAGTCAAGTACTCATACTTAATGAACATAAGAAAGTTACTAAACCCTCCATTACCAAGAGGCTATTGGGGCAACGGTTGTGTACAAATGTACATCCAACTTACAGCTGAAGAGCTAGTGAATAAGCCCCTTTGGGAGACGGCGGAGCTGATCAAGAAGAGCAAACACGACGCCACGGACGAGTACGCTCGGTCGTATATCGACTTCCAGAAGATCAACTATGGCAAAGGGATCACAGCTGGGAAAGAAGTGAGTGGATTTACTGATTGGAGACATTTGGGTCACTCTTCTGTAGACTTTGGTTGTGGTGGTCCGGTTAATGTGTTTCCTGTTACTAAGTACTTTCTTGGGAGTATTGAGCCTTGTTTCTTTTTGCCTTATTTAAGTGTTAATAAAGGGGATGAGAAACCTGATGGGTTTAAGGTTTTGGTTAATTTGAGGAAATCTGCTATGGATTCATTTAAGGTAGAAATGGATAGGCTTAGTAAATTGGAGTTTGGTCTTTGTTGATTGTGTTTTGTAATGCACACTAATGTTTGTTTTGGTTGCTTTGTGATTGTTGTATATGGTTTTTATTATGTAATTTGAGAATAATCGATTGTAAGGACCAATTACCAATTACCATACATCGAATGTATGTCTTTTATTTAAATTTTGGGTAATTCCAATTGGTAGGCTTGAGTTTGTGGTTTTTTCAACTGGTAGACATTATTAGAGGTGAAATCCAAGTGGTAGGCCTTTACTCTTGATATTGTTCAGTTTGTATCCATTTTTTGCCTTTTTCGTTAACTTGCCCGTTAATTGTAGCGCTTGACTTTATTTTTTGAGTTGAATGATGTTAATCCAATTTGTTTGTCCAAAAGACCATTTGCATCCTTGAGAGTTTTGAATGTTATACCCAATTGAAAGGCATGAAAAAGGGAACAAAATGCATAGTGAAAATTTGGCCTGTTAATTATAGTCACCTCTTTCACCAGGGATTTGTTCAAGAACAGAACAATCAACCCTGGCCACATGATCAACAAGAGCAGAGGGTTGAAGACACAAAACCATAGAGGCTTTATCTTCTTTCTTTTTTTTAATCGTCGAAATTCTGAGTGGGTTTCGGTTTGGTGGTGTGATGGGAATTCTGGGTTTGGGGTTTGTTGATTGTGGGCGAGTGGTAACAGAATTGTAATGGTTGGTGAAAGGATCGAGGTGGTGTTTGTGAGGGTGGGGCAAAAATGGAGGAAAAGAAAGATGGTTGTGGATCTGGGGTTTTGGGTGGTGTCGGTTAGTGGGATGGTGAGAGAAGATGGTGGTGGTCAGTGTTTCGGTTTTGGTGTGTGAGGTGCTAAAATGGTGGTGGTAGTAAGCTTAATTCGGTGGTCGGATCTGGTGGGTTGAAGTGGTCGTGGTGCTGTGGAGGTGGCGGGATTTCGTGGTGGTCAAGTGAAGTGGTGAGAGAAAGAGAGTGTGATGGTGGCAGCAGTTGTTTTTGTGGTGGTCGTCGGAGATGGTTGGTGTGTGGTGGTGGGATTTTATGGTGTTTACAGATCTGGAAGGAGAGAGGGAGATGAAGATGGTGGGGTTACCACAGGGCCATAATGGATAATTTTGATAATTAACGAGCAGGTTGACGGAAAAGGTAAAAAGATGGTACGGACTGAACGATGCCAAAAGTAAAAGCCTACCAGCTGAATTTTGCCTCTAAAAATGTCTACCAGTTGGAAAAACCACAAACTCAAGCCTATCAATTGGAATAACATCTGATGTCTCTTTTCGCTCTCAAATTCTTGTTTAACTTCAAGTAGATTTATTAATTTTCTTTTGGGATTTCCAAAGGTGTAACGTTATTACGGGTTGATGATAGGAAAATTTAAGGATAGAATTGACAATTGCTTTATGATTGTTTTCATTTACAGAAAATTACAAGTGCTATTGGAGATGGGCCAAAATGGAATAATATAAGTAATCAAAATTATGACTAGAAAAAAAATAATCAAAAATATCATATATTTTCAGTGATTCGGCATATTATTTAGGGGTGAGTAGAAATTTCGGGTACTCAGTATCGGTACCGAAATTGGTTAGGAATCTGTGGTTGCGGAACCGGAACCGGTCTAACCAATTCCAATTTCAATTTCCAAAAATAGGAACCGTACCAACCAATTCCAATTCCGATTCCTGACTTTTGGGAACCGGAACCGGTTGGATACCCAGTGTAAAAAAATTAAATAACTTTTTTCCTATTTCAGAAATAAAAAATGGTGATTTTCTAGTAAGCTTAGTAGTTTAAAATTTCCATTTATGTTTAATGTTTTTAATCATTGTATTTGTAATATTAATAATTTAATGATTGTATATGTTATTTAAATTTTGATTTACAATGTTAATTATTTTGATTGTAGTATTTGATTTTATGTTTGCTGTATTTTTGAAAACTAATGTTTATTATTGTAATTTTTTTATTGGTGTTTTTTATCATTAAAATATACATTTATTTGATTTAAAAAATAAGAAAATTTGGATTTAATGCGGACTTGGGTACCCAGGAATCGGTGGGTACCAAGTGGATCCAATTCCGATTCCTAAGATTTAGGAACCGGTGCAACCAATTCCAATTCTAATTCCTACAAATTAGGAACCGGTGGATCCAATTTCAATTTCGGGTAGTGCAATACCCGGTAGGTACCCGGTTACGCTCACCCCTAATATCATCCACACTCATTAAGCAAGGGCGGGGAAGGATGATCTAAGGCTATGGATATATCATATATGTGTGCCTCTTTGAACAGTAATAAGGTTCCGTTTGATTCATCTGAAAAAAAAACTAAATATAGAAGGAATTAAGGCTATGGATATATGTGTGCCTTTTTGATATAGTAATAAGATTCCATTTGATTCACCTGAAAAAAACTGAATTGAAATTTTTTTTTTTTTTGAGAGGAAAAACTGAATTGAATTGATTTATTTAACTTCATCGTTAGTCATTTAATTATCTAAATTTTATTAATATTGGAGTCATTTGAAGAATGCTTTGTTATTTTTTCAATAACATATGCATACTACAACAATTTACGGCCAATCTTTGCCTAATTAGAAATCTAACAACTTTTTTTAAAGAGAACTAAAAAGTATCTTAATAAGTCACGAGCTCTGATCTTCGTGCCTCTTTCAAACCAAAAAAAAAAGAGTCATGAGCTCACTATATTAACAATTTTTGCAATGATTCAAATACTACTTTTTTCATTTAAGATATTTTTTATTAAAAGCACTACGACAAATTAGCTTAAAACAACGATGAATTTGCATTGATCCCTTACTTTGCATGCGTTTTTTAGAGCTTATACGATCAGTTCAGATCAGTTCACTTCAAATGTTAATTCAACGATTTCCAGTTCAGTTGAGTGATGTTCAGTTCATTTCAATGGTGATGAGTACAGAAACATACCTTTTGTCTATATCAAGTTGAGTTCAGTTCAGTTCAGTGATGTCTAGTTCATTTCAGTGATGTCCAATTTAGGGTCTGTTCTCTTCACCTTCTTTTTACTGAACTTATCTGCACAATATTAAACTAAACTGAAATTTACTGAACTGAACTTATTTTTACTGAATCTACAATTACAAATAGTAAATTTGTTCTTTGGTTTACCGAACTCTACTGAATTTTTTCGAACTCAACTTCTTTTTACTGAACTGAACTGAGTTTTACTAAATACTTCAGGGAGAAGTTGAGAAGAACAGACCCTTAGTGATTTTTGAATTCGATTGGTTTGGTTCAGATAAGTTCAGCACTACAAAAGGCACTTTTTATAGAACTATATGCATATCACCTAAAGACCATTGCCTGAACTTGTTACATGTAATTTGTTTTAATCTTTAACTTAGCAAAAAAAAAAAAAAAAAGGTACTCGTAGTTACAATTTGGTGTAAACACTACACTCGACTCAATGCATTCCCCTAGTTTTATCAAGTGCATAGCACATTATTAACCAAACAATATGCACATAATCAACCGAATAATTTTGGCCACTTAATGAAATTCTTGGTTTGTTCTTTATCACTGAAGTGTACTAAATTGAACTGAATTAGCATACTAAACTAAAATGATAATAATGATATACGTCTATCAAATAGACAATGAAAGATGACTATTTAAGGTAGATTGAAGATTTACTAAACGAAATTGGTATTTTAGTAAATGAATTTGATATTTTAGTAAACAAAATCAATATTTTAGTAAACAAAAGTGATATTTTAGTAAACAAAATTGGTGTTCAAGTGAACAAAATTGATGTTTGTAATTTCTAAAATTTGAATTTTTTTTAGTAAATAAAATTTATGTGTTTAGTAAAAAGTTATGAAATAGACAATATTTCTTGTCTATTCAATAGACTCGTAACAACTTCTCTAAAATAAACTTAACTTAATTGAATAGTAATTTGTGAGAGAAAAAAGGTCCATCTCATCACATAACTAATCTGAACTGAGCTGAACTCCATTAAATTAAATTAACGAACTGAATTGAACTCATTATTGGATAATTGAAAAAAAAAGATAAGAATTACTGGTACATTTTTACGATACTTTACTTCTTAAAGTGAACAAATTAAAGTCAAGTGACTACTTGGTGAGTCGTGGAAACTCGAAGTGTGCTTGCACATTATTTCCATTGGTTGCTAGCAGTCGATCTATAGTACTAAGTACTAACTATGACTGGTCTCAACATTTATATACCAACAATTTTTTCCAATGATCTATAGTACTTTTTCCATGCATGTGTGCTATATATATGGTCGTACTTCATTCCAAACACCACCCTAATAAATCAGCTTAAAGATGGTGGTCCTTTTGTCTTAATGTCGCAATCATCAACGTGCTCATCAAGTGCATGTCGAGAAATATCTGGGTGGTTTAGGAAATTGTTAAATAATGAGAATAATCCCACACAATCCTTGATTTTTCTTGATATAACATTTTTATAGCTATAGGGTATAAGAGTCTTACTCTCATGAAAATCGTAGATTAAACAATCTCTATGATATTATGCTAATCAAAAATATTTCTAAGATATATTAGATAATATTTTCTCATATTCTCTGCATTTTTAGTGGTAGATGAACGAACGCTATAATTAGAGGTTACAATAAAAATAATTGAAAATTACTAGAATAAATATATGGAGATCTTGTGACGCAAGTCACGCAATCAAGCATGAATAATCATTGTATCCTGTATGGCCGTTTGAACTTGTACCAACCGCTGCATAACCATTTAACCAACCAAACTTCAAAAGAGAGATGTGTAGAGAAGGCCCTAATGTATAAGAGAGAACATCTAGTATTGTGTGGATTTAGTCTATTGTGGACCAACAACCGACCAAGTATATTTAAGTAGTGGATTCAGGTGAAATAGGGGGTGAATTCATAATTAGAGGAGTGGCTCCAGGTAAAGTATGGGGTGACTCCACTTTTAATTAGAGGGGTGACGCCAAGGGAGGTGACTCCACTAGAAGCAGAGGGTGGCTCCAAGGGAAGTATGAGGTGACATTTAAACTATTGGTCCACCATAAAATAAGTCCACGCAAGTTTTTATAAAAAGAGAAATATAGAGAGGAAAAAATACATAAAGGAGACCAAAGCCCAAAATAAAAGGAGAAAATGGATGAGTAGTTTGTATATATAAATGGTACTTTATTTTAACATTATAAATCCCGATATTCCTGAAGTTTGTATATATGGTACTTTAAGTCCGTCCCAATACTTTTATTTTGGTGCTTTATACGATTATTCATGTGACGATGTAGAGACATTTCAACGATCTTTCAAAGGCTAAATTATAAAAAAGCGAGAATACTAGTGTTTGTCGTTAGAGGCAATTAAGGTCAGTTTTATTTAGTGTACGAACCATACTAGAATAACTAAACAAAGACTAGTGTTTGGCCTTTTGATTTTTCCAACAAATACTTCAACAAAGACTTAATTGTTGTAGAAATTTCGAGTGAGTGTGCGTGGTTTGAAATTAATAGTAAGCGTGGTTTGAAATTAATAGTACTAGATTTCGTGCCCGATGCACGGGTTTTTGTTATTCATCATTCGTTATTAGCATCAATATAAAAAGAAAAATTAATGATATCAATATAAAAAGTTGAGTAGTACCAAGGAATAATAAGTATTCGATCAACCAATAAGAAAGCCACAATGAACAAAGATTTACTTTTTTCTTTCGATCAAACATATTTTTTTTCTTAATATATTTTGGTTACTTATTATTATGTAAAAATAAAATATAATTAATTATAATTTCTTTTTAATCACCAATGTATTTATAAATTTTTAATCATATCATTATGTAAAAGTTGAATAATAGGAGTAGCAAAGAATAATAATAATATTTTTATCAACAAAAAAAATAGCATAGAAATTACATATTTAGTAAAATGTATAATAAATATAATACTTATGTTACCTATTTCTTATTATTTTTAATTTCTTTTTAATCACTCATGCATTTATGGCTATTTATTACCTATTCAATGCTTGGTGAAAACTCAATTTTACATATATACTAGATTTCTTGTCCGTACGATGCACGGGTTCTTGTTTATCATCCTCTATTATTAGAATCAATATAATAAAAAAAAATTAATCATATCTATATATAAAGTTGAATAATAGGAGTAGCAATGAATAATTTATAATAATGTTTTTATCAACCAAAAAAGCACACACATTTAACAAAAAAATTACATTTTTAGTGAATATATAATATTTTTTTTAAGAATAATAAATATAATACTTATATTAATTATTTTTTATTAAAATAAAATAAAACTATTTTTATTTTCTTTTTAATCGTTCATGCATTTATGACTATTTATTTTACATATATATATTGAAGCGTGGTTTGAAATTTCTAGTTTGCGTCGATGTCAGACAAAATATCACCTGTGGAAAAGTGATAGAGTCTATTGGAGTAATGGTTCAGATAAAGAGGGTAGTACGATTGTTTATAGACTAGTGTGCTCTTATGTATAGTGAATACTGAACTTATTTGAACTTCCACATTGTCCAAAAATAATTAGATAGATGGTCCCAAATTATACTTTTATTTTTTATAATTATCACTTGTTGTTGAAGTGAATTTGAGTAGGCTCCACTTATGTTGTAAGAGGTTAGAGTATTGGTGTCGAACTATATGTAATAAATCTCCAAATTGTTCGTAGCACAAAAGGATAACAAAGCTTTAAACATAGTACATATGTATGTAAACACCATAGTCTTCACCGTTCACGATGACTATACATGTGAGTTGGTGAAGATTTCGACGTATTTATACTTTTAAAAAAGTCTATTATAAATTAAAGAGGTTTTGACTAAAGCTGTTAAACAGACGATACGACAATACGATATGAACCAGAAACAAATCTCGCACATTAGTTCTATTTATATACGAACATGATATGAAATGACCTATTAGATAACTTTTGTTTTTACGAGTTAGTGAGAGCTAAAGGCCAAGCAACAAAAATTAGTTCAATTTGATTCTGTTCATATTTGTTCAATTCACTTGATTTCTTATTAGGTGAAAATAACACAAGAGTTACAGAAAATAAATAAAGACTAGTATTCGTCCTTTATTCATATCCAATAATAACTATTTCAAGAAAGACAAAGGTCCTGTTAGTTCTTATCGGTGTTTTATGCTACATTTTGTCACGTTTCTATTTGCACTAAATCTTATATTATATTTCATTTTATCTCACATTTTGTTTTATTCTGTAACCTATTGCGTTCCGTTTTACGCAACAAATGTCACTAGTGGGAAAAGTAGTGCTGGCTGGGTCTATTGGGAAATTTCCATATAGAGACTAGTGTGCTCTGTGATGTATTTATTTTTCTATGTCTCACAATTTTCTTTTTTCTTTTTTGTATCCAATGCGTTGCACACACATTGGCGGATCTTGTATAGTGCATACCCTCCCATGAATGAAGAAAACAACTACTTTATGTAGGCAATATATTTCATTGCTAATTTGCAGTTCACACCGACCCACCAACCAGAGTAAGCACCACCTTCCATCAATTTCTTTATGCATGTAGGGGAATTGCAACCCTTTTGTACTTATTTTGCAAAACGCATAATATTGTACGAATTAAGTGAAATGTCTATAATTAAAACTCTATATATGTTCAGTAAATTAATGCTAACTTACACTAAAAATATGACTGACAAAATAATTTCAAATTGATTATACTTGCATGCATCTCTTATTTCTCTCGGTCTTGTATAGATCGATATAGAATAATGAGAACACTATATAGTTATTATCAACGATAATTATGCCAATATCTCAAGTTTTTTTTTCACTCTTGGTGTACGTATAAATCATGTTCGTAATTCTTAATCAAATCTCGTTTTTTTTTTTTTTTGTGTTTGTTGTTATTAATCGACATGTAGTACAATTAACATAATGTTTAGTTTCTATCATTAGGGTACCAATAACAACTCACTCATTGCATAATTTGTCAAAATGTGTTATCTTTCTTAAACATTTATATCCGTTTTTTGATTTTTTTGGTAGGAAGATCCGTTAGTTTAGTATCAAGTATTTTATTGATTTCGACGATATCGGAACTTCTTGGTCTACTACGTAATTAACCAATCTTCTAGTTAATGGACGTAATAAGCAAATTGATGATTGATTAGTTTTGCTAATATATGATGCTACGTACTCATGTTTCACGTTCATTATTAGTCTCTTGCATCACCTCGATGAGATAATGTAACTTCGTACTAGCTAGTCGACATGTCTAGTCTTTTCAGAAGTGTTGAAGTGGGTTGTTCCACATTGGTTAAGAAAGAGTGTCTTGAGGTGTTTATAACTAAGGGAGTTACTCCACCCATTGCCAATTGTTTTGGGTTGGAACCTCACTTATGTTATAAACATTCTCTTAATGGGCCAAATTATAAAAGTTAACATGGTATCAGAGCGTGAAAGATCCATAAACAAACCTTAAACAAAAACACAAAAACCTTAAACCCTAAACAATGGCCGTGGAAGATCCACCACCAAAAATTGACTCAAAATCCCCTTATTTCCTAGGTCCTCAAGATAGATCTAGTGATTTTATTACTGCAGCCAGATTTGATGGCGAAAGCTATGATGATTGGGCTGGAGAGATTGAGACGGCTCTTCAAGCTCGAAGAAAGTTCGGATTTTTAGATGGTACGATTGTATCTCCAACACCTCCTTGTACACAAGATGATTGGAATACAATTCAAGCCATGTTGGTATCTTGGATTATGAATACCATCACAGTAGAAGTGAAAAGTACATTGTTCAAATATAAAGACGCCAGGCGCCTATGGGAGACGCTTAAAGAGCGATTTGCTCTTACGAATGGACCATGCATACAGCTATTAAAGGCGGCCATCTCTGACTGTAAGCAAACCAAATCTATGTCGGTTGCTTCTTACTATGGCAAACTCACGGCTCTATGGGAGGAATTGCATAACCATGAACCCTTGATTACTTGTTCTTGTTGTACAAAGTGTACCGCAGGACTTGAACATGAGTGTAGACGTGCGAAGGACATGCTTCATGAATTTCTGATGGGTTTATATGCCCCATCTTATGGTCCTTTGCGATCGAATATTCTTGCACAAGATCCCTTGCCTTCTCTGAGTCGTGCCTACCAACTGGTTATTCAAGATGAACGAGTCAGAATGTCCTCGACTCTGCCCGAGGAGAAAACCGATATAGTTGGATTTTCTGTGCGAACTAGTGGGCGCGGCCGAGGCAAAATAGAGAAACCTGATACATCACATCTTTCTTGCACCTATTGTAAAAAGACAGGCCACAAAGTAGCTAATTGCTTTGAAATTCATGGATATCCAGAATGGTGGGAAGATCGTGTGGCGTCTGACAACGGATCAGGTACGACCAAACTGATGATTGCTCGTAACCAAAAATCAACGACTTCTTCTTCTCCTGCGACAGGACGTGGTCGAGGGGGGGTTCGTGTCAATGCTGCAGTTGTTTCAGAACCCACTGGAACACCATCTGCAGAATTATTTTCCGCTGATCAGTGGAAGGCGCTTGCAAGTGTTTTTGGTAATATGTCTGTTTCCGGTAATCGTTTGAGTGGTAAGATTAATGGTCACTCTTGGATTATTGATATAGGTGCATCTAATCATGTTACTAGTAATCTTTCTCTATTATTTGATGTGAAAGACATCTTATGTCTTGTTGGTCTTCTTGATGGAAAGAAAGTGGTTGCAACAAAGAAGGAATCAGTGCGATTGTCGGATGCTATGACCCTCACTCACGTTCTTTATGTCCCTCTCTTGAATTGCAGCTTATTGTCCGTGTCACAATTGTGTGATGATTTGGATAGTATTGTCATTTTTAATCGATATGTGTGTGCTATACAGGACCAAACGAGGAAGCTGATTGGAACGGAAAGTAAGCAAGATGGACTCTACTACTTCAAGGGACCACATACAGTGCAGGCGGTCACTATGGACGCGGACGCTTCTTCTTTGGCTCTTTGGCATGCTAGGATGGGGCATCCTTCAGAAAAAGTAGTAAAATTGCTCCCTCCCATTTGTAATTCTAAAGGTAGTTTGAATAAAGCCTGTGAAGTATGTTTTAGAGCTAAACATCCCAGAGACAAATTTCCTTTCAGGCGTGACTTATGGAAAGTTCAGTTGCGCCTGAGTATAGCAAGTTATCATAGCGTTTGATATTGTTTAGTTTGATATTCTAAAAGATATGTATAGATACTAGGGTTGTATATATATACTCGGCTATAATCAATACAGAGCTAAGCTTTTCGCCTCAATCTTGACATGGTATCAGAGGGGGCTTTGGTCCTGCCTTTATAACCCCTTGTTGGCCCACATGTTGAAGCCCAATGAGGCAATTGTGCGGCGGGGTAGTTTAATTTGACCGCTTTTTAGCTCACGCGCGTGTGACTGACCCAAGTTGGGTTTGATTGGTCCACGCTTCAGCCCAAAATGGGTCTTTGCGTGAGGTGGGGTGTTGAAGTGGGTTGTCCCACATTGGTTAAGAAAGAGTGCCTTGAGGTGTTTATAACTAAGGGAGTTACTCCACCCATTGCCAATTGATTTTGGGTTGGAACCTCACTTATGATATAAACACTCTCTTAATGGGCCAAATTATAAAAGTTAACAAGAAGACCTCTTACATATGATGTGCAATGTTTCCTGGTCACTGGGGTGACTAATTGTCTGTTGAGAAGTCCATCGTCTTTTTGACTTGTTGAATGCTCAACTTATTGGACTTGTAATCGATCACATCGATAGCACGTAATTGGCAACTTGGACTTGGATGTCATGGATGGAAGACTAATTACATTTGGAAGTTGTTACGAGTCTACTAAATAGATCGACTAGAAGTTTTATAATTTCGTTTACTAAAATATCAATTTTGTTTACTTGAAAAATGTCAATTTTTGAAGTTACAAACATTACTAATTTAATTTGTTCATTGAAATATATATCTTGTTAACTCAATATATCAAACGTATTTACTCTATAAGATACTAAGGGTACATTTTTTAAACCTTACATGATCAATCTCGTTCAGGTGTTAATTCAATGATTTCTAGTTCTAAGTGAGGTTCAGTTCAGTTCAGTGGTATTGAGTTGAGAAACATTTTGTCTCACAATCTGGATTATAATTACTTGAGTAATAATTATTATTATAATTGACCATGAAATGTGGATTGTTCTTTCAAACAAATCACAATCGGTTACAATGTATCTCCGCATGAAACAAAGATATGCTGAGTTATAAAAGAAGATTCATGGCAAATTGAAGTCATTTGAGTCATGTTCACTTATGCATTTAGTTAAATATTGAAACTACATTTGTTAATGTAGGAGATAAAATCAATAATTGTATAGCTGCCAACTATCAGTTTAAATTTTCTTTTTGAGTGAATTTATTCCATCACATGGTTGCTATCAGGACCTGATGACCAAAAGGTCGTGATTTCTACTATCAAAAAAAAAAAAAAGGTCGTGATTTCAAATATTGAAAATCCTCAAACTAATTGGTTAATTTCCCTTATCTCCTTTTTTAAAACAACAAAGGTCATATCAGCCATTTACGTTGTCCATTTCGATTACGTAGACCACCGACGTTGAAAAATGGTCATATAAGCCCTTACGTTCAATATTTTAGTCATTCAAGCCATTAAATAGGAGAGTGAATTACACACTCCGGCAAAGCAAGTGGTAAAAAAAAAAATATAATTTATTTGGGTATTTTAAGTTTATTATCACTATTTTAACTCCAATAGTAAATTTGGTGTGTGCAAAAATTTGATGTTCTTATATATTGAGAAAATACATACTTAAATAAATAGTATTACCTGTTTCTTTTAAAATAATACATATTATGTCATTATATTTCTTTTTGTGAAGTTTTGTTGTTTGAAAAAATCAATTAGAAGTGAAATAACACTATTTTACTGTAAAATTTAACCTTTTTTTTCCAAAATTTCTTTACTAGCTAGGGCTACGGAAAAAATATATAGTTTTTGAAATAATATTTCTCGATTACGTTTACTATATTTTGTGATGAAGAAAAGTCTTTCATGAAGTATCAACCATTTGCATAATATTATAAAAGTGAATAAAGGGATGATTAACCATGAAGTCAAGTACTAATTGATAAAGATTCATACAAATAAACTATCCAAAAAAGTTTAATAATTATGATCTTTAGACAATATGATAAAGTTATGGAATAACATTGACTAAAATATTTGTTGAAAGTTTAACAAAAATTGTAAAATTCATTTAAGCAATTTACATGTCTTTATTTTTATTTACTCAATGAGGTGATTCTTGTTCTAAGGGCCTATTCTCTTCACCTTTTTTTTACTGAACTTATCTGCACAATATTGAATTAAACTGAAATTTACTGAATTGAACTTATTTTTACTGAATCTACAATTACCATCATGAGTAAATTTGTGCTTCGATTTATCAAACTGTACTGAATTTTTTTGAAGTGATCTTCTTTTTACTGAACTGTACTGAATTTTACAGAACTACACTAAATTTTATTGAATATTTCAAAGAGAAGTTGAAAAGATCAGGCCCTAACTTGTGTTAGATGACAAATCTCGCAAAACTTGTTAATTAAACTTGATCGTTTGATATGGTCAAATTGTAGTACACAATCTTGTTGGACTTCTGTTCTAAGAAAATGGAATTATAAAGAATAAAAAGTAAAACTTTAAGAATTTTTGTATCCTACAGAAATAATTTTACGAAAATTTTAGAAGAAACAAAAGAAATTGTAGAAACCGGCTTAAGGTTACATTTAGCTGTCTAGAACAACAACATTAAATTTTGGCTATGTTCAATCATTAATTAAGTTATTGGGATGTTGAAAAATCAAAGGGTGAGTTACACATTTCGGTGTTCAATAGCTTGTATGATTCAAAACTATAATACTGTTGATGGTTTGTATGATCAGTTATCAACGTCGATGGTCTAGTGACCTGAAGTATAAACGATAAGGATCTATATAATCTTTGATGTTTTTTAAAAGAATAATTTTGTAATGTTTTCTTTATCGGAACTTTATACTTTTGATTATAGGGGTAGAGAAAATAAACTTAAGACTAGTTTCTTGTCCTTTTGTGATGATTGATACTAATCGCTTAATCACGTACTATTGCTAGCCTAATCTTGCCTACACATCGTTAAAATTAGTGAAGTAGCATTGAGGAGAAAACCTGGCCTGATGGCTGGCTGACACTTATTTTAATATGGCAAAATTGTACTGTGAAGAGACTTAATCCCGTTCTCTTTTGTAGAATCTATACATGTATGATGCTATAAGTCACTAATGGCAACGGAGATTTCACCACTTTTTAGTACAGGAAGGGTTTGAGAAGGAAAATAAAAGAAAAAAATTTTAAGAAAAAATAATAGAGACTAATTTTATTTTTTCGACTAGTGGCCTATATGTAGAATTAAATAATTAATGTATATTTTAAGATTGATATTTAAAATGCCAAAATTGTTTTTTTTATTTGTTAGACCAAACGTTCGCCCAAGTTTTTTGGGGCAAGATTAATCCTGCTCACACTGTGTCAACCCACAAAGGGGTAAAGTGTTCCAACTAATTAAGTAGTTTTTCCATTCACAAGATTTGAACCCTCGACCTTGTTTAAGGGTTAAAAGTGACGAACCACTCACACTAAAAACTTATTACTTATTAGTGCCAAAATTGTTATGTGAGGAGACTTAATCAGTTCTTGTGAACATTGATGAGAGAGAAACGAAAGAAGTAGAGAGAGGATTTGTTATTGATGAATGATGGAATGAATGGGATTATTACAGCAGGAATTCATTATATACAGTAGCTAGAATAACTAACTAGTGCTGAGTTGGCATCTCTTCTAACAACCTTAACAAACTAATTATTACAGCCTCTTACACCCCCTCAAGTTGGAGGATGTGAAGCATTGGACATCCCCAACTTGTCAAGGATGTAATGGTGTTGCTTTCAAATTAAACTCTTGGTAAAGAGGTCAGCCAGTTGCTCTGTGGTCTTGACATAAGAAAGAGTGATCAATCCCTCTTGTAATTTCTCCCGGACAAAGTGACAATCCAAGTTAATATGCTTTGTGCGCTCGTGAAACACATGATTCCTAGCTTTATATATAGTGGCTTGACTATCACACTTCAATGGAACATGGATAATAGATGGTACAGTGAGATCAGTGAGTAATCTGGTGAGCCAAGCCAATTCTGCTGTAACCTTTCTCATTGATTTGTATTCAGCCTCTACTGGAGATAAAGAAATTGTTGGTTGTTTCTTGGATTTCCAAGAAATAGGAGAACCTCCAAGAGTAATATAGAAACCACTTACTGATCTTCTAGTAGATGAACAGGCAGCCCAGTCTGAGTCACAATAGGCTTGGAGAGAAAAAGAAGGAGAGGAATTCAACAACAATCCCTGAGAAGGAGATGCACTCAGGTACTTCAATGTATGCAAGGCTGCACCTAGATGAGGCTCTCTAGGATGCTGCATAAACTGACTTAGAAACTGAACAGAGAATGCTAAGTCAGGTCTTGTGTTGGTGAGGTAGTTTAGCTTGCCTACAAGGATTCCGTATGAGGTAGGATCAGCCAGTAAAGTGCCAGAATCAGCTCTGAACCTAAGATTAGGTTCAAGAGGACTAACCACAGAATGTGTAGAAGGAATAACCCCAAATTCAGTCAGAAGATCTGTAGCAAATTTTCTCTGTGTGAGAATTAAACCAGAATTAGTGGTATAAACCTCCAGGCCCAAGAAATAACTAAGGAAGCCAAGATCCTTAATTTTGAACGGTGAATCCAGAAAACCCTTTAAATGACTAATTTTTGCTTCATTATCCCCTGTAATCACTATGTCATCCACATATACTACTACTAGAACAGTAAGAGAACCAGTCTTTCTAGTGAAAAGAGAATAGTCATTCTTTGAGCTGGTATAACCTTGACTAAGCAAGGCTTGACAGAGCTTGTCATACCACTGGCGTGAGGCCTGTTTAAGGCCACATGGAGACTTCTTAAGTCTACAAACTTGATTTCTGGAACATGAAAGACCAGGAGGAGGAACCATGTATATCTCTTCATCCAAATTTTCATGAAAAAAATGCATTAGTAACATCTAGTTGATGTAATCCCCAACCCTTCTTCACTGCAGTAGCAATATGGCATCTAATTGTGGTCATCTTGAACATTGGAGAAAATGTTTCTGTAAATCTAACCCCTCTTTTTGTGTAAAACCTCTAACATCAAGTCTGGCGTTAAACCTCTCTATAGTACCATCTGATCTGTATTTTACAGCATACACCCATTTGCATGAAATTGGCTTCTTACCTGCAGGTAAAGCCACTAATTCCCAAGTTTGATTAGCAAACAAAGCCTTGAATTATTCTTTGTCCATAGCTTGCTGCCAAGCGGGAACATCAGCTGCTTCAGCATAACATTTAGTTATATGAACATGATCTAGTGTGTTCAAAAGCTGTTGGTTTTGAGGTGTAAGGGCTGAACAACAGATGGTATTAGGTATATGACAAGTAAAGGTGATAGTATGAGCACAAAAATGAGATTGCACTTGAGAATGATTACACTTATAATATGACAAATAACTAGGTTTATGATGAGTCCTTGTGCCTCTTCTTGGGACTGGTGAGATAATGTCCTGCTCAAGAGAAGAATTTATTTGTGGTGGTGAAGATGGGAGATGAGGAGAATGTGATGATGGAGAGAAATCTGGAGAAGGTGGAGGAATAGGAGATGAAAGAGAATCAGGAGAAGATGGAGAATCAGGAATATCAGAGAAAAAGTCTGTGGAATCTGTAGGAGGTGTAAAGAAGGAGGAAGACTGAATATTTTTGTGAAATGGAAATATTTGTTCATGAAAAATAACATCCCTAGAATGAAGGATCTGAAAAGTATCAAGGTTACGAACCTTATATGCCTTTTTACCAAATGGATAACCTAAGAAAACATAAGGGGAAGCCCTTGGCATAAACTTGTCTCTATGTCTTTTCAAGGTTGACACATAGCAAAGACAACCAAAAGATTTTAAGTGAGTATGGGAAGGAATATGGTCAAAAAGAAGTTGAAAATGAGTAAGGTTATTGAGAATTCTGGAGGAAAACCTATTAATAAGGTATATGGCAGTCAAGACACACTCTCCTCAATACTTGAGTGGAACATTGGACTGGAAAAGCAAAGCCCTAGCTGTTTCTGAGAGATGTTTGTGTTTTCTTTCAACAACTCCATTTTTTTGAGGTGTGTCTACACAGCTAGTTTGATGAATTATACCATGAGAAAGAAAATAGGCAGTAGCTTCTTTGCTCAAACCCGACTCCAAAGCATTATCTGATCTGACTGTTTGTATTTTGGTGTTAAATAGAGTTTGGACCATGGTGGAAAAAGCTTTAATGAGTTCAAGAGCATTACTTTTACAGTGGAGAAGATGAGTCCAAGTAGTCCTACTGTAGTCATCTACAATAGTAAGGAAATAGCTATGACCATCATGAGTTTTTGTGTGATAAGGGCCCCAAAGATCTATGTGAATAAGCTCAAAAGTATGTGTAGTATGAATTGTACTGTGGGGAAAGGGTAATCTGTGTTGCCTTGCCTTTGGACATATGTTGCAAGGAAAAATGGAATCTATATTACTTGTAGGATCAAGTAAACACAAGTATTTTAGTTTATGAATTGGTAAATGACCCATTCTGTTACGCCACAATGTGGCAGAATTATTACGACTAGCATTGCACTGAGCATGCTCATTTACAGGAAAAGCAGAATCTACTGAAGAAGAAAAATTATGAGAATTATCATGAGAAATGGAAAGAGATGAGCAGGATATATCATGTACCAATGGATCTTGAGACTGCATATGCAACAAGTATAAACCTCCTCTAGATTCACCAAGTTCCAGTGACTTCTTCAGAGAAGGGCCCTGCAACAACCAAGAGGTTGGTGTAAAAAGGACATTGCAGAGGGTTTGTGAAATTAATTTGCTAATGAAAAGAAAATTATATCTGAAACTAGTAACATATAAAACGTTATGATGGATAAATCTTTGGTGATGGGGATACTGCCAATCTGATCAACAGAAACATTATGGCCATCAGGTAACGTAATGGAATAAGGTTTAGTAAGTTTTCTCAGGTTAGAAAATAGGGTTTTATCATAGCACATATGATCTGTAGCATCAGTATCTATTATCCAGGGTTTGGTCTCAGCTAGAACACAATTAGAAGAAGCACATGCAACATAAATGTTATGAATAAAGCCACTAATGATACCTGCAAAGGTAGAAGATGTGATGGCTTGATGAGCAGCACCCTGAGCACCATTCTGGTTCTGTATCTGCATATTACTCAATAAGTGCATGAGTTGTGTAATTTGATCTCCAGAAAGATGGATTTTCCCATTGTTATTACTTGAATCAATGGAAGATGATCAATAACATTACAGCCTCCCTCAACATTAGCTGCAACCTTCCTTTCCTGACTATTCTGATTATACTGACTGTAACTACCTCTATTTGGTCCATTGTAACCTCCATTGCTATTACCATTCTTGAAAGTGAATTTTGTAGGAAATCCATGTAGTTTATAACACTTGCTAATGAGATGTCCATGTTTCTTGCAATAATTGCAAACAGTGGAAGACTTATCATCAGTTTTTGGTCTTTGAAACTGAGATCCTCTATGAACTCAACATGAAAAGATGCTGAATCTGAAACAAAATGAGTTGTGGTTCTGACTTCTCTTTGTTTGTCCTCTTGAAGTAAAATGGAATAAGCTTGAGCTACTGATGGTAAAGGTTTCATCATCAAGAAATTCCCCCTAATTGTTTTATATTCAGAATTTAATCCCATCAAAAATTGAATCAGCCTATGATCTTGTTCTAATTTTATCCAGGCTGCAGCTCTTGCACATGTACAAGGTGGTAGTATAGTCAAATTGCCCAGCTCATCCCAAGCAAATTTTCTTGATTTTAGTATAATATGAACATATATCATCAGATCCTTGATCAAGTGAAGTTAAATCTTTCTGGAATTGAAATATAGTTGTGCCACTACTCTGACCAAATCTTTCCTCTAACTCAAGCCAAATATTTTTAGCAGAAGAAGCATATAAGACACTATAAGCTATATCTATAGAGAGAGAATTTAAAAGCCAACTGTTACCATATCATTGCATCTCTGCCATTATTGTTTCTTGAGAGGAGAATCTACA
The DNA here is from genome assembly GCA_038025085.1 of Tetragonia tetragonoides. Taxonomy (NCBI): domain Eukaryota; kingdom Viridiplantae; phylum Streptophyta; class Magnoliopsida; order Caryophyllales; family Aizoaceae; genus Tetragonia; species Tetragonia tetragonoides. The sequence continues at coordinate 9,510,737 of CM076148.1, read as the reverse complement.
CCAGGATGAACTGAGTCACCATTGATGAAACTCAGTTTGTTCTTCGCAGAAAGTGCAATCATCATACCCTTTTTCGAGCTACCAAAACAATTGCCATCAAATGGTTGAGAAACAAGCGTCATCCCTGGATGATCTGATGGATGTAAGTATAACGAATCAGAATGTACAATTGAAGACATGAGTGATGTCAATTGAAAGAGAATTTGATCAATTAACAACGTAAAATTGATCGAGAGAAGTCGAATCCCTAATTGTTACGAGCTGGAGCAAGTGAAGAAATCAATCCACATGCTCGAAAAAGTAGTAAATCCAATTGGCTCATTTTGGACTGCAACTCTTTTGAGACCTGTCTTAACACGTGCATGGCTGCTTTGGGACTTTTGGATGTTCGCATTCTACTAGCGGTCGGGTTACTGACTCACACACACATACATTGATGCGTACACCGACGGTCGACGGCCATTAAGTGTTATTATGAACTTAATTTTTTTTTTTTGAGTGAACTAAATATGAAATTCAATTGTTATTTTTTTGGGTGAAATATGAACTTCAATTATTGACATCATCAATTCAAATGTAACACATATATATTTATGTGATAACATAAAAACATTTTCGATAAGATTGAGTGCGTTTGTTAGAGCTGAACTTATCAGAACTCAATTGAATTCAACATCACTAAATTGGACACGAGTGAACTGAATGGGACACAAGTGAATTGAATTGAACACAACTTCATATGTGAGACAAAACGTATGTTTTTGAACTCAACACCATTGAAATGAACTGAACATCATTTAACTGAATTTGAAATCACTGAATTCACACCTGAACTGATTGAACTGGTTGTGTAACATCTAACAAACGCAGCCATTGTTGCTGGTGTAGCTGAACAATAAAAATTCGAGTAAAGTTGTATGCTAGGATGTGGTAAATAATACCTAAGGATATCATTTGATTGAGAAGTTAAGATTATGTCCCTCCAAGGTCCATATTGGGGTAATATAGGACTATATTAGTATTAAATAGTTGGACTTGCATAATTCATACGCGAAAGTTGTATCCAATATATGATTTTGAGTAAATTTGTTAAGTGGTATTTGAACATTTGATAATTTGGGGCGAAGACAATAATGTAATGTATGAAACTATGACAATAATGTAATTTGGTGCGTGGGAAGCATTTTGGCACCATATTTTTTTTTTTTTGAACGACAACATCACTAATTGCCTAAAAACAAACAACTACAAGAGTCCTGATGCCCTTAAAGTCCTCTACATCTACGAAAACAAACCAACCGATCTGCTCAACCTTAGCGTAGCTAAAATATCAGTTTCATGACTCTTTTCTCCGATAATATGTACAATTGTAAAGCCTGCTAAAAATTAAAAGAAGTTATCTAATTCTCTACATTTTGGCACCAATTACTATCTACAAGACCAGACACAAGTTAAGCTAAGGGTACGTTTGTTAAAATTTACATGTTCAGTTTATTTCAGTTCAGTTCAGTTCATCTGTCAATTCACTGATTTCAAATTAAATTAAATGTTGTTCAATTCAATTTAGTGGTGCTGAGTTTAGAAACATATTTTTTGTCTCACATATCAAGTTGTGTTCAATTCAGTTGTGTCCAATTCAATTTAATAGTGTCCAGTTTAATTTAGTGATGTTGTATACACTTCTGGTAAGTTCACCTCTAACAAACGCACTGTAAATTTTTGACATCATCACGACGCCCCTACTGAAATATTTTAATAAAAACACAAGGAGTATCAGCCATATATATAGGAAGATAATGTTAATCATCTTAAAATTATACGAACAGGAACTAAAGGTGATATGTAGATTATAGATCACATAATTTTCTTATTAAATATCATTGGTAATTTTTTTTCAATATTTCAAAACTGGTTCCGAGAATCGAACCTTAATCCTTTTTACCAAAGTCTTACTCCTAGCACCACTAGACCAACCCACGATTGGATAGACAGAAATATTTTAAGGTATAAAAGGTATAGCAGTATAGACCGAAATCTAGATACCAAGTAGAAAGACGAAAGTTCTGATTCGATATCATAATAAGCAGACGTTTTCAGAAATATATTTGGATTTTGGAAGTACTACTTCAGGCAGCCTTTGACAAGGACTTTGGAGATCAGTCCCGCATTTTTTCTTAAAAGTCCAAAATGGCAGCTGATGATGAAATTGCAAGAGAATAGTAGCTAGAAACTCCGTACTAGCTAGCTATTAACAATATATACGAAGTAGTTGTATCAGAACACATTGGGTGCGTTTTTTTTGAGCTTATATGGTCGGTTCAGTTCATATGTCAATTTAGTGTTTTGCAATTCAGTTAATTGATGTTCAATTTAGTTCAGTGGTACTGAGTTCAGAATCATACTTTTTGTCTCACATATCAAGTTTTGTTTAATTCAGTTTAGTGGTTTCCAATTCAGTTTAGTAGTATCTAGTTCAATGGTGTTGAATTCAGTTTTATTCAGTGTAGTTCAGATATGTTCAGTCCTAAATAACACACCCATTATTACAGTAGTACGACGATTACTGAGGTTATAGGTACGATTCCCCATCCCCTAATTAATAATTTGTAGCTGTCGGCTTTTATGAACTATATAAATACCTGCTCATTAATAATGATACGTTGACATAGTCAGTATTTTCGCTAATTTTTGTTCAATAGTATGATATGTTCGCAATTGAACAAGATAATTCGAATATGACGTAGCTGAGTGCTATAGTCGCCTCACTTAATAACTTGCACCCTCCTTTTGCACCCTCCTTTTGACGAGGGAAAAAAATGATTTATCTGCCGTACCTTAGCAACTAAGCCTATAAATTGGGCATTCGAGGAGGGGACTAAGAGCACCATCTCCTTCACCATCTCTTGCACATCTAACATTCTCACCGTTTCTAAACGTAACTCTTTTGTCATGGCACCAACACCAACACCAACAACATTCTCTTCAGTTACTTCTGAGGATGAGGTTGTGGATATGGCTGTGAACAAAGGTTATGGAGTGTTAGGTCTTGTAAGGGACATAGGCGTTGACACCTTACCTAAGAGATTCATACAACCTGAACAAGAAAGAAAGAGTTCAATGGTTGTCCTTGAAGAAGAATCCATCCCTGTTATCGACATGTCAAATTGGGATAACGATCCCAAGGTGATGGATTCGATTTGCGAGGCGGCTCGGAAATGGGGATTCTTCGTGGTTGTCAACCACGGTGTACCAACTGATGTGATGGACAACGCGAAGAACGCCACTATGCGGTTCTTTGAATTGCAGGCTGAGGAAAAGATGCATTATTTGAAGGGTCATATGCCTACCAATAATGTTCGCTTAACTACAAGCTTTCTTCCTGACCTTGAAAAGGCTTTGGAGTGGAAAGATTACCTCAGTCTGGTTCATGTCTCTGATGAGGAAGCTCATGCCCTTTGGCCTTCTGTGTGCAAGTAATTAACTCCTTAAACCTATACATCATATGCCTTTTGATCATTTTCATTATAATATTCTTCTATATAGTAATAATTAACAACGTAGAGGATGATGTGAGAGTACAAATGGTAAGTGTCCCACTCGTAGTGGTCATGGTTCAAATCCTCATCCATGTAGCTCTTCTACCTTTCTTTGCAAGGAGGATCGATAACATGTGATTTGTCGATTATTACATTTAAATGATACTTATTTTCCCATAGGATGTCAATCTTCTCACAAACTGTTTACTTGTAGGAATGAAGTGCTGGAATATATGTCAAATTGCAAAGAACTTTTTAAGAAGTTGTTTGCTGCTCTGATGAAGGGACTGAATATACACGAGATCGATGAGGAGAAATCATCTCTATTGATGGGATCATGGAGGACTAACCTGATATGTTATCCTGCATGTCCTGATCCTGAGCTCACAGTTGGTGTAGGAAAGCATTCGGATGTTTCGACACTAACTATCCTTCTCCAAGATCAGACCGGAGGACTATACGTCCGAAAGATCAATAGCGATAATGGATGGATTTTTATCCCACCATTAAATGGATCTTTTGTGGTAAATGTTGGTGATGCTCTTGAGATTATGAGCAATGGTCGATACAGAAGCATCGAGCATCGTGTGTTTCCTTCTAGTACCAAGAATAGGTTTTCAGTGCCTGTGTTTGCTAACCCTGGACCAAATGACATTATTAAACCTTTTGCAGAATTGCTAAAAACGGGAGAGAAACCGTTGTATAAGCCAGTTCTATACTCAGATTATGTGAAGAATTTCTTCAAGAATGCCCATAAGGGAAAGGCTACTCTTGACTTTGCCAAGGTTTAAAGAGTTCGCAAGCTAGATCTACGAAATAAGGCTACTAGCTAGCCTACTCCTTTCTTTATATACCTCATCTTGTAATAGCCTACTACTTTCTTTGTAAACCTCGTCATGTACTGTACTTTCTTTGTAAACCTCACTTGTATGGAGAGTGTTTTCTTCTCCCTTTTATTTCAATAAAAATAAAAGACTTCATAAACTTATATTTTAGGGGTTATGGTATCCAATTGAATTTCTTAAGAATGAAAAATCTATTTGAGTGATATAATAAGTTCCTACATGAACAAAACTAACCCCTTCTTTTAACATGTAAAAAGTATGTATTTTCATTAGAACTAACACTACTCAATGCCTACAAATGAATGCAACATATATGTATTGATGCCCCATGTAGTTCAGTATTTTCTCCTATCTAGTATCTAGTACTTCCAGAGGATACCCCAACTTATGGATCTTCGAATTCGATTCATCCACTTTAGTTGCTTGGCTGGAACTTCGAGAGAACGATGAAGAACCTATGCAATAATGGGAGTGACATTAAAGCAAAGGATGAAGAAGGAAAATCCCACTAAGCTTCCTTTGCTGAGCTTGTCTATAAGATTTATCTTGTTGATTTGCCTGGTGTATATGGTTTGTAGGCTATTGCATATACTCGGGGTTTATCCAGTGCACACCCAAAGAGTATTGCGGGTTCCTCGTATCAAAAAAGAAAAAAAATAAATAAAATAAAAAAATAAAGGTTGAGAAAAATATTACCATTATGTACTTCGACATGGCTAAAAGCATCCAAAGCTATACAAACACCTTGGTCTATTACCCTAAATCTTATACATCTCTATTAAAGTCCTATTATCCCCAACTTATTTCTATTTATTTATGTTCATTTTAACAAATTTTAATAAATTTCAACAAAATTAAGTAAAATAAACAAAATTCAAAAAAGTTCAACAAAGTTCAGTAGAATAAACAAAGTTCAACAATGTTAAACAAACTAACACACACGTTAGCTATAAAATTCACTTGAATCAACCGAATTCGACAAATTAAACACACCCTTACTCCTATTATAGTCACGTTGTGAATCTCTCATGCATCTCAGAAAACCAATTTTTTTTTGCTTCACCAACACTTTCTCCTTATTCCTGGCAATTTGATGTGTATACATTAAAGCCTCGTTTACTAGCTTGCAATCAAATGTAATGCAATGCAATCATTTTGTAGAGTAAATGTGGATAAAATTAAAGTGAACGAGTGGGAGGAGAGGGATGGGAAAAGTAGGGTTGATTGCATCATTCAATGTAATCACAATTGCTCAACTTTTCCCATGTAATTGTGATGACTTTGAGTGATGTAATCAACCTTACTTTTCTCATCTCCTTCCTTCCCCTCCTTCATTTTCCACCTCACAACTACCTTAAAAAATGATGACATTGCAAGCATTTGGTTGCAAGATAGTAAACACCACCTAAGACCTTAGCAAACAAGCTGTGCAAAATCCAACTGATGTCTGGCTACTTGCACTTAGGCTCATAGTCATCCGGGCGCCTTAGAAATAGGCCTCCTTACTTTCCAAATTTAGATTGGGATTGAAACTATATATTTCTGTTTATTTTTGTTTATTTTAACAAACTTCAGCAAACTACAACAAACCTTAATAAAATTCAGTAAAATAAACAAAATTGAACAAACTTCAACAAATTTCATTAAAATTCAGTAAAATAAACAAAGTTCAACAAAATTCAACAAAAACAAACATACATTAGCTATAAAAATCACTTGAATCAACCAAATTCAACAAAGTTAAACACCTTACTCCTATTAAAGTTGCGCTGTGAATCTCTCATCTCAGAAATTCAATATTTTTTTTTGCTCCACCAATACTTTCTCTTTATTAATGGCAATTTGAAGTGTTTACATTAAGACCTTACCAAACAAGGTGTGCAAAATCCAGCTCAAACCAACCAGAGAAGTTGTGAGTGGTTGCCTAGTGTGCTGTGGGCAAGGTTATGAGCAAAAGTGTTAAGGGTCTGTTCTCTTCAACTTCTGTTCTCTTCAACTTCTGCTTGAAGTATTCAGTAAATTTCATTTCAGCTCAGTAAAATTCAGTTCAGTTCAGTAGAAAAAATTTCACTTCAGTTCGGTACAATTTTACTATTTATAATAATAGATTCAGTGAAAGTAAGTTCAATTTAGAAAAAATCAGTTTCGTTGAGTAAATTTTAGTCTAGTTCACTATTATGCAGATAAGTGTAGTAAAAAGAAAGTGAACAGTTTGGGCCCAAATCTCAGAATCCAATATAAACAAAGTATAAGCGTAGAAACCAGAAAATTGGAAGAGTTAACAATCAATAATATTTGGTCATATTAAAATTCTTTAATAAAACGTGGTTTATTAATTGGTATACGAGTATTAAAGAAGTTTATTGTAATAAAAGGTGGTTTATTACATTGGTATTAAAGAAGTTTGTGCTGTTTTGTCTCATAACAGACCCTTAACACCTCGTCGAAGTCCTTTATTGACTTCCCAGCAATTAATTTTACTATAGTGTTCAAGTTCAGCTCATTAAACCATCGCTTCATGTCCACTACTCTGGTGTCAGAAACAGAACCGATTTTTTTCTGAACCGAGTGATTAAACATCTTTTAACATCTCTACCCGATGATTGGATAGGAGCTTGAGGGCGGTGATCTTGCGCATCTCACGCCAATGTGGCCCAAACCATATGTGTCTTTTTTTACAGTTTAGCAGGCAATAGAGGAAGACTAGCATCGGAAATACACTTGCAGCTGCAGTAGAAAACTGGATTGGAAGTTGAAACTCCATTTAGATCTCTATTGGTTTGAAATGATGATATGTATAATGTATTACGTAGCTATGGAAAATATGATTCTCTTATTAGTTGACAAGAGATGTTTAGTTGTATAATACAATCAACAGGTTTGTCAATCATTGGAACTGAAACTTATTGCTTGCCTTCTCATGGTTGACATCAGTCACACCACAACCTCAAACTAACGGTGTAAATCGATTCATCGTCTGCGGATATCCAATCCGTCCGAACCAATTGTATGGATAAAAATCCGAATAAATGAACTCGGTTGCTCGTGCGTTGCATGGACTGTAATTGTATGATAAAATTAATATAACGTGATTATTAATCTTATCGAAAAATCAAAGTGTTATGGACACTTCTGAAATTAATTATCAAAAAATAATAATTGACACTTCTAAATATATGATTGAGGATATATGAACAAACATTAATATCATCAATGCCATTTAATAAAGTTTTTATGACTTATAAGGCACACCTCAGTTTCAATTAATTTTTAATTAACTCATTCTATATATTACATGTTATCTTTGGATGAAAAGTGATACTTTTAAATGTCTCATATATAAGGCTTTCTAATAAGAGAAATGTTGTTATTATATAGTCCATATCTCAATAACATAACGAAATTCCACTTGCCAAAAGAAGAAGCCGTATACTATGGAGATAAGTATTATAATAGGGTGATGTTATTGTCAGGTCAATAAACACTATTATCAGGTCGAATATCAAAGAACTTGCTCTTTCATATTTTCATATATGAGAAAATACGGCATAAAATAACATGTCAATAGGATTTTATGATCTCGCAATAACATTACCCTTATAATACACCGTACTTAGTTTTTGAATCATTGGCCATATTGTGCTAAATCGTGGATCAAATTCTTAGTAACTTATGAGATTAATATTTTCTAGGGATATTTTTACTTTTTATTGAGATATTCTAACTTATTAGGTATTTTACTTTTTTAATATTAATTGGAAAGCAAAAATCTATTTAGAGGGGGGATTAGACTTTTTTTTTATGGCATCCGTGGGGTTTCTAGTTGGATTTTAGGGGTACTACTAGTTTTCTCGTTAATATCTCTCGAAAATGAAGATAAATTTATAGGTGATAACTCATGCTTGTTTTCTAGGTGATACCTCATGCATGTTTTATACTGCACAATTAATCTTACTTTTGACTGTTTTAATTTTTTTGGTATGAAATGTCCTTTTAAATCAATCTATAACTAAAATAGAATGAATGTAAAAAAGATTAATTTATGAAGATAATTTGAGGCCTACTTCAAATTCCAAAACGAAAAAGAAAAATCAATTTAATGAAGTAAGATTTATAATTTTTAAAGTTACGTAACTAAAAATATGGTTTTTTAGTTTAAAATAATATAGAATTAAATCATATAATAAGGTCGAGTGATGATAATCATGTGGGACTTGGGCATGATATTTGTTAAGCTATATCTGGCATAGTTATGCACATGTAGCGTCTAACATGTCATTTTCACACGAACATCCCCTCTTATATGGCGTCTACATGTTATCAGCGCAGGTAAAAACCCTAACTTGTATAGGACATACATATCCCATTTTGAAACTTCTTTATAAGTTTAATCCATTGGACTAAGATTTATAAATATTTGACTTACGTAACTAAATTATTTTATTTTTGTAATATAAAACTATGCTAATATATAGATATTTGATAAATTCAACTAATATGTTAAAATATAAATATGTAATGTAATAAATCCAACCAATGATAACGCATTAATGGGTGACACTTGAATAATGAGTTGTTAGGCTATGTGGTAATCTTTGCTTATGTGGCGGCTTAGGTGTCATCGTCACATGAAATTGGGCCTCTACGTGGCGTCCTACGCGTGTCATGCCCACATGAATTGAACTTGAATGATATTTGTTAAGTTATGTGGCAAAGTTGTGTACATGTAGCGTCTACGTGTCATTTTCACACGGACATTCCCTCTTATGTGGCGTCTACATGTTATCACCGCACAGAAAAGACCCAGCTTGTATAGGACGTAGACGCTACATGTGCACAACTTTGCTTACGTGGCGGCTTAGGTGTCATCGTCACACGAATTTGGGCCTCTACGTGGCGTTCCACATGTCAGGCCAACAAAAAATTGAGCGCTTATGTGGCATCTCACGTGGCGTGCCCACATGAAATTGACTCACTTTTATATCACCACTCGAATTAGGACCCAATTTTAGTGTGATATACTCAATTAATGTATTGCCAGTATGATTATTCTACGTATTTTATCATTAACCTATTTAAAACTTTCCCGTAAAAAGGTCAAACTTTATAAGCTTAAATATAGGACATATACATCTCATTTTGAAGTATTTTTCATTTCCAATGTAATGACGTAAAACTTAGATTTTTTATAATTGTGTAACCAAAGTTATCTTATTTTTTAGTTTGAAACAAATAGGCTAATAATTATAAATATTATATTTAGTTACTGTATTAATGTCAAGAATGAGGATGCATTTATTAATGTTACTTGTACGACTTGCTTATGTGTCCACTTATGTGGCGCTTAGTTGTCATCACCACATGAAATTTGGTCTCCAATGTGGCATCCTACGTGGTGTGCACACGCGAAATTGACTCAACTTTATATAGTTATCTTACGTGTCTTATCCACTTAACTTCTACGAAAACTTATAGAATATATATATATCTCATTTTGAAGTACGTTCTAAATTCAATTCATTGAAATAAGATTATAATTTTTTTGAGTTACGTAACTTATTTTATTTTCTATTTTGAAACAATATACTAATTTATAATAAAATTAATTATCGATGATGTATTAAACGCGTGACACTTGGATTATTTGTTAGCAGTAGGTGAGTTATACTCCCCTCTCCACCTAGCTACATAGAGCCTTTCCCCTTCTCTCTCTCTCTCTCCTGCCCACTCTCCCTCTCTCCTACTCGTGGACCTCACCTACCTATCCCAACTCCACGAAGCTCCGTGTAGCTGGGAGTATATAAAAATTTGCGATTTGTTAGGCTTATGGCAAGCTTATACGTATACCGAGGTGGCGTCTATGTGTAATCTTCACACAAACATATCCCTCCCATGTGGCGTCCCATATTTCAGCCTCACACAAAAAGAACCCAACTTTATAGGACATAATACATATGTATATCATTTTGAAGTATTTTTCGAACCTTATCCAATGGAGTAAGAATTATAATTTTTAAAGTTGCTTAATCAAAGTTATTTTATTTTATAATTTGAATAAAATTATAATTGTTATATTATGTTGTATTTATGAAGTTAAATCATGATCATTAATGATTGACCCACTTGGATGGTGGCTTAGGTGGCAGCATATGTGTCATCACCACATGAATTTGGGCGCTGCGTGGCATCCCACGTGTCATCCTCACATGAATATAGGCGCTTGCGTGGCATCCCACGTGGCGTGGCCACACGAAATGAACTCACTTATATATATATATATATATATATATATATACTAGTTTTATCTCCGTGCTCCGCACGGACTCGTAATTATCTCTCGAAAATGAAAATAACTTCCTAAGTGATACCTCATGCCTGTTTTATACTGCACAACTAATTCTACATTTGATTATTTTAATATTTCTGATATGAAATGTCCATTTAAATCGATCTACATTAAAATTAGAATGAGTGTAAAAAAAAGATTGATTTATAAACATAATTTTAGCCTACATCAAAATTCTAAAAAAAAAAAGATAAAGATTAATAAACCTTTTTTCGAGTATACAAAGACTCTATTTTATCAATTTATTATTAGTCCAATTCAGATTAGTTAAGTAGATCATGTAGGAACATACCAGTTAAATAAATTTCATTTATGCTATACAATATTAAAGGTCAAGTTAAATATATATGACATCAAATAGTTAAGGCCAGTATTGTTAGAAGTGTCATTTATTGTTATTTAACCAAGTTGTACACATGTGGCATCTACATGTAATTTTCACACAAACATTTCCTCTTAAGTATCATCCTACATGCCATCACCGCCAGGAAATGACCCAACTTTTGGAAGACATATATCTCGTTTTGAAGAGTTTTTCAAATCCAATCCATTGAATCAAGATTTATTAGTTTTTTACTTACGTAACTAAAGTTTTTTTTTTTATTTTGTAATATAAAAAAAAGCTAATAAATATGTAATAAAGCCAACTAATGATAACACATTAATGAGTGACACTTTGATGGTGAGTTATTAGGCTATGTGCGTGGCAAGCTTTGCTTACGTGGCGCTTAGGGGTTATCATCACACTAATTTACACCTCCTACGTGGTGTCCTACGTGTCGTGCCCACACGAATTCGACTCACTTTATACGTATACCGATGTGGCGCCTATGTGTCATCTTCACACGAATATATCCCTCCCATGTGGCGTCTCACATGTCATCATCCCACGAAAAGAACCCAACTTTATAAGACATAGTACATATGCATCTCATTTTGAAGTATTTTCCGAACCTGATCCAATGGAGGAAAAATTATAATTTTTAAAGTCGCGTAACAAAAGTTATCTTATTTTATAATCTTAATAACATGATAATAAATATAACAGATTGTATTTATGAAGTCAAATAATGATTATTAATTAATGCTTGACACACTTGGATGGAGGCTTAGGTGGCGGCATACGTGTCATCACCACACGAACTTGGCGCTTACGTGGCATCTTAGGTGTCATGCCCACACGGTTTTAGGCGCTTGCGTGGCATTCGATGTGTCGTGGCCACACGAAATAAACTCACTTATATATATATATATATATATATATATATATATATATATATATATATTGTAGTATATTGTTCATATCAGCAAAAAGAAAATATTGTAGTATATTATTGTTAATGTAAACAAAATGGTCTATTAAGGCTCTGTTTAATTCTACTTAATTTCACTTAAATTCAGTTCAGTTCAATCCAGTGTAGTTCATGTCTAACTTTATCACTCATAAGTCATATAGCTTTTTATTCAGAATTAATTTCTTGATGATAATTATGTCATCATAAAGATTTTAAAGCATACTTTTAAATGAGTCCAATATTCAATATGTTTGGACAAATTTTAAATGGTTAATGGTCAAGTTAAAAAATAAAAATTTAGTTCAATTCATTTCATTTCACGGTTCAGTTCATTTCAGTTTAGTTCAGTTCAATTCAAATAAGATCAGATCAGTTTTATACAAGTAAATCAAACGGAGCCTAAGCATAAATAAATGCACTTAAAAAGGAACTATTTAGAGCGGAATTTGATTTATTAATTTTTTTTATTCTATGTGCCATGTCTTAACTTCTACTTTTTTTTTTAGGAAAACCTTAACTTGAATTAACCGGAGAATGAGATATTGTCATCACATTTTCGATAAAATATTGAGATAATTTTTTTTAAGAGGAATGAGATAACAGTTATGTTTAGGTCCAGTAACTTTTTTTAAGGATAGTTTAATATTGTTATTCATCGTTTAGGCCCTGATCCTCGTCAACGGAATGGTGCGGGACGGTGGGGAACGGAATGGCGTGGAACGGAACGGAACGAAATGGCGTGGAACGGAACGGAACGACGCGGTGCGGATAATGGAAGAAATTGTCAAACAAAATGAAGTACAGAATGCATAACGGAACGGATTGGAACAGAACAGAACAGAACAGAACAGAACAGAACAGAACGAAATTCAACATAGAAACGATGAAAAGATCAGGGCATTACTAAGGCTCCGTTTGATTCACCTGGATAAAACTGATCTGAACTGAATTGAAATGAACTGAATTAATTTTTTTAAATTGGCCGTTAACCATTTAAAATTCGTCCAAACATTGTCAATATTGGACTCATTTTTTGGAAATATGCTTTGAGATCTTTCCGATGACATAGTTGTCATCATGAAGTTATTTCGGAATAAAAAGTTATATGAGTGACAAAGTTACACATGAACTGAACTGGACTGAATTGAACTGAATTTAAGTGAAATTAAGTTGAATCAATCAGGGCCTAAGAGGTTTGTTTAGATGGACGTGTTAATAATGACTTGTGTAGGCAGATGCGTCCAGTACTGTCAGAGAATGCCTCGTTTATACAGATACTCGAAACGCTTAGGTGACGCGTCTGATGCTATCAAATGATGATAAATGGATTTTGTTTTAAAGTGTGTTTCCCGTTCTTTCCATTGGTGTAAGATATTTGAATTTCTGAAACATTAAACAAAAGTTATACGCTAGTGAATATTTCGTTATCTCCAATGATTTACTGCATTAACTCTAATATTCTCTATTTCCTAACTTCTATTTATGGTTTACTATTATAAAATGTTCGCTTAGGTGGCATGCTTAGGTGGACGCCTCCAATGCTGTCAGAAAATGCATCTAGATCTTTAAAGTGTGTTTCGCGTTCTTCCATTGATGTAAGATATTTGAATGCTTGAAACATGAAACAAAAGTTATATGCTAGTGAATATTTCGTTATCTCCAATTATTTACTGCTATAACTCTAATATTCTCTCTTTCCTAATTTCTATTTATGGTTTATTATAGATATTATAATTTTCTTCCAAGTTTATCATTTAATACATCATAATATAAAAAAAAATCTTCTAGTAATTAGGTTATTGTTTAGATTTTCTTATTCATACTACCTAATAGTGCGTTTGGAACTTGATATTAATGAGCAAAAGGAAGCAAAACTATAAAACTTTTAAAATTTTCTTTGTTTGGTTATTTGAAAGGAAAACAGTGGAAAAGTAAAAGTATGGAAATCTGTGGAAATCTCCTGGTTATAATTTTCCCAATTAAAATAGTTTTCCCCTCAAAATCGATGGAAAATCTATGAAAATCTGAGGAAATCTAAAAAGAAAATATTTATTCTGCAATAGATTTTCTACAGTAACAAACCAAACAATTGAAAACTGTGTAAATCTCCTACATTTCTACAACCTTTATAAAAATGAACCAAACAAGATTTCCATAGTTTTACTTTAACGTAAATTTTCAATGTTTTACTTCTAGGTAGATTTCCACAGATTTACTTTTCTTTAATTTTCCTCACTTTGAAAGTACCTAAACGTAGTGTAAACGTTTTCGAGTGCTTATTAGTTATTACCATGAAAAATATTGACAAAATTAAAAAGATATGTAATGTTTGTTTCAAATAGCAATGTTACTTTAAATCGATTAAATAATAGAAGCCTATTGAATTTGGACCCTTTTTTATTAAAATCTTGGCTTCGTCTCTGAATGACCCGTTCGTCTTTATTGCTTTTGGGGATTTCACTTAAAGTGCAAAGGTCCAAAAACATGACATCATTATGAGTTACTTTTGTTTTTGATCGGTATCTATATATTAATTGAAATTATTGTCGTTGGATTGCAAAACAGAAAAATTGACATCATTATCGACCGTTGGCACTATTGTTCATATATCGTGGATATTGGTGAGGATTTTATGTCCCCATTTTGATTGTCATGTACTGTATCGCATTTCGTTATTCAGTTGACTCAGTTGAGCAAAAAAAAAAACAAAAAAAGAAGTGGAGCAAACAAATTCATTTGACACATTAAATTTTAAATTTATTTTATTAAGATATTTAATTCCTGTAAATAAATTTGTTTGTTGTCTACAGTATATAATGTTAATTCTCATAAATAAGTTTTAAAATATAATAATAGTTTATAATATAAAAACAACAAAAACAAATAGATTTTAGTGCATCGTATCTGTACGATTACTAGTATAAATTAAAACTGTATAGATCCCCTCAAAAAAAAAAAAAAATAAAAAAAATAAAACTGTATAGATGTATATTTTATTGGTGCTACTGTATAGATGTAGTATATGCACCTACCATGAATGAATCTTCCTTGTGGAAATTTTTTTGTTTCGATATCTTTATATTAGAGGACTTTATTTCTATAAAAGGCACCTATAAAAGTGAACCTTTCTTTTTTGGTTTAGATAAGGCACAAATATCAGTATAATTAGGAGTGAGCGTAACCGGGTATCCATAGGGTATTGCACTACCTGGAATTGGAATTAGATCCACTGGTTCCTAATTTGTAGAAATTGAAATTGGAATTGGTTGCACCAGTTTTCTAAATCTTAGGAATTGGAATTTGATCCACCGAGGTTCCTGGGTACCCAAGTCTACATTAAATCTAAATTTTCTTATTTTTTAAATATATTTTTTGATAATAAAAAACAACAATAAAATATTACACTAATAAATATTAGTTTCTATAAATATCGCAAATATAAAATCAAATACTACAATTAAAATATTTAACATTGTAAATCAAAATTTAAATAACGTATACAATCATTTAATTATTAATATTACAAATACAATCATTAAGAACATTAAAATTACAAATGAAAAATTTTAAACTAGTAACCTTAATAGAAAATCACCATTCTTTATTTCTAACAAAGAAAAAAAGTCATTTAATTCTTTTACACTGGGTACCCAACCGGTTCCGGTTCCCAAAAGTCAGGAATTGAAATCGGAATTGGTTGGTACCGGTTCCTATTTTTGGGAATTGGAATTGGAATTTCGGAACCACCGGTTCCTAACCAACTCCAGTTCCGCTACTGGGTACCCGGAATTTCTGCTCACCCCTAAGTATAACATACCAATAAGTGGTTGTTATGCTGGGTGAGTTTTGTGGTAGATTTGAAAAGAAATTGCCCCAAATTTCCAGTAGCTCCTCATCTCTCTCTCTCTCTCCCCTCTCCGAATCCGAAATTAATTTCGTGGTTGTTATGGTGGTTGGGTTTTGTGGTAGATTTGAAGAGAAATAGTGAATATGGTTGGGTGTTTAGGGCCTAACCTTTGTTTTAGCACAGGGCCCCCGAAATGATTGGAACGACCCTGCATACATATATAGGGAGGTGGAGGGGTTCGAACCTGAGACCTATAATATATCCAACACCCCAATCTTTTCCACTAAATTAAGACAGGCTTTTCATTGTGCGTTGGTTTCTTACAAAACTTTCATCAATAATCTATTCTCCTATTGAAAAGAGTAACGTTATCAAATCAGCTACAAAATCACTAGTTAGCACAAGTAGGGCTATTCATCGGTTCGGACCTGTCTTCAAGGTGCACAACACCACAAGCTTTGATGTATAAAAGCATCATTCAGCATTTTTGTATAGGGTTAAGAAAAGGATAACAGTACAGTCATGTGCTTGGACAAGCCTAAAAAGACGATCCAAAACCATACATTTCACAAAATCACAAACACCTTGGTCTACTACACTGTATGAAAGCAACTTGAGGGGCGTTGTTACTATGGGACTATTCGTACTTAGCAACGACAAAAAAAAAAAAAAAAAAAAAAAAAAAAAAAAAATGTAGCTACCCAATATAGCATTATTGATGAATTACTGGCTCCCACACAATTATGTAAGCTTTATTGATTTATTGGGTCCCAACTCCCAATCATACAAAGCTCATAACAAACACCTTGGCCAATATATACCATTATTTATTTACCATTATTTTCGTTTATTAGTGTGTAATATGTAGAGGTGGTCACGGGTCGGTCCATTCCATTCGTGGGCCGGATTTTGTCGTGGAATGGGCCTCGTCGTAGCTCAGCACTGACCCGTATGGATGGGCACCGGTCCGTGCCAGACCGTCCATCCAGAACTGAAAGGGTCTTAGCCAACTTTGGCCCATAAATAGGAGCGTATCTAGTCCAGAGCATCGGTGTCCCGAACACTCAGCGTATCTACCATTATTTTCGTCTATTAGTGTTGATCACGTACGTAATATGCAATATAGTGCCCACTTAAATCACGTGGATAATTGCTATGTAATTTTTAAAGGAATAACAAGAAGAAATTTTGGAATAATTATTGGCCCTAAATTTAATATTTAAAATGTTGCATAATATAGTATACTAGATTTCGTGCCCGTGCGATGCACAGGTTCTTGTTTATCATGTATACTCCGTTACTAGAAGAAATATAATAAATTTTTTAATCATATCATTATGTAAAAGTTAAATAATAAGAGTAGCAAATAACAATAATAATATTTTTATCAACAAAAAAAAATTAACAAAGAAATTACATTTTTAGTAAATGTATAATATCATTTTTTTTTTTGCATAATAAATATAATACTTATGTCACTTATTTCTTATTAAAATAAAATAAAATTATTTTTAATTTCTTTTTAATCACCCATGCATTTATTGCTATTTATTTCCTATTCAATGTTTGGTGAGAACTCAATTTTACATATATATACTAGATTTTGTGCCCGTGCGATGCACGGGTTCTTGTTTATCATGTATACTCTGTTATTAGATGAAATATAATAAAAAAATTTAATCATATCAATATGTAAAGTTGAATAATAGGAGTAATAAATAATAAAATAATATTTTTATCAACAAAAAAAATACATTTAACAAAGAAATTACATTTTTAGTGAATATATATATATATATATATATATATATATATATATATGGATAATTAATATAATACTTATGTTACTTATTTCTTATTAAAATAAATTAAAATTATTTTTAATTTCTTTTTAATCACCCATGTATTTATGGTTATTTTATTACCTATTCAATGCTTGGTGAGATCTCAACTTTACATATATATATATATATATATATATATTGATGATTAGTTAACCATACATACCCATATTTTATATTCATTAGTTGCGTTACATTAGGATCAATCCACGCTTGATATTGGTGTAGGATTTGTATTGTGTTTGGAAGAACTGTTAGTGGCATTACACGTAGGATATTATTTCACTTTTCCCATTCATCAATTTTCTCACAAAAAGATAAATTAAATCATATGAACGTGTGTGCAACATGACAATGCGTCATTTCCACACTCCACACACTAGCAAGCTTCATTTGCTTATATAGGGTTAAATTAAAGGTTTCAAATTTTGTTAATGAAATCAATGCTTGCCTAGAGCACATTTTTTGTGCAAAGGAGGGCAGGGCCTTTGCTTATTAAGAGCACTTTAATTATTTCTTTATGGCCAATTCAATACGAACATGATTAGTTATCCTAATCCAAAAAATTTAGGGTGAATATGTAGACAACAAAACCCCAAATCAAAATAAGTGGTTCAAATAGCACTATGATCATTTCGGATCCCCTATCCAATTTCCCTCTTTCCCAAATGCCTGGCCACTGATCACTTACCTTCTTAAATGAACTAATACCAAATTTAGATTACCCTAAAAGAAACACAAAATTTAGATTGGATTCGGATAGAAACTATTATCCCTCTTAGAGGGTCTCGACGTAGGTTCAAAATTTAACAAATAATGCGACTTTCGGCCACTTGCGCAAGATTATGTAGCTTACAGAAAGGACGACTTTTGGGGACGTATGTCGTTAGTACTGGTAGCGGCTTTCCTTCACTAAAGTTTCTATTTGTTGTGGCTACTTATGTCTAATACATAGACATTTTCTTGGTAAATAGTTTATATATCGTAAGTAAATTATGGTATCAGTTACCAACAAGCACCTAGATGAGTTGGTGAGAGACTCTTCTAGCTTAAGTAGAGATCTCGGGTTGGAGACCCTGTGAATAGAGCAATGTTAAATACTTGTTGGGAGAGCTTTGCCGCCCTTGTGGTCCCACCCTGCTCGGTCCGGATTCAACCGGACGGTCTCAGACCAAAAAAAATAATTATGGTATCAGTTGGTATTTTAGCCCTATATGAAATTAAGTGTCCAATGTATGTGTTACACATGAAATAAAATCAGACTTAGAAAGTCAGTAGATAAGTGGGTCAACGCGAGTCAAAGAGTCCTAAATATGATAAAAAAAACCTCATATATATATATATATATATATATATATATATATATATATATATATATATATATATATATATATATATATATATATATATATATATATATATATATATATATATATATATATATATATATATATATATATATATATATATATATATATATATATATATATACGAAATATATATATACAAGAGTATTTTATACAAAAGCAGTTGTACGAAAAGGCTAGTTTAGAAGACCCAGCACAATACAGAGACACTCAATAGAAGTGGAGAACGTGGGAAAGTGGAACACCAGCATGAAGAAGGTGGATGAATAGAAGAACTGCTAGATCATGGGCAGTTACCTCAAACCCCTATAAATACAAAGAAGAAGAGAAGGACAAGTCAGCCGAGCTCATATTGACAAGGTGTAAAAAAATTAGTTTTAGAGTAGTGTAGTCTAGGAGTAGATTGTAACTTAGGCTCTTTGAGCGTGTAACCCAGCCACTCAGCAATGGCGCCTTCATGTGAGATATAATTGCTTTTATCCTTCTTATTTTTTGTACTGAATCGAATGTATGCCTGTCTTTAATTGAATGAAGTATGTTTAGCTCTCCTTCCCGAGATCATGTTCGTTTAAATATTCTCTTTCTATGCTTGTATGTTTGGCTCTCTAATTCAATAGTATTCGAATACGTATACATAGTAGATATCACTGTCACCAAGTTTCCACCTCTTGGCCAAAGTGGGTGTCCTGGGGTGGAAGGGTAGGTTCGAATAGGGAGCGACCTGCTCTAAGATAGTTCTAGACCTTATTTTAGACCTTTGTAAGGGCCGTAGGACTGCCACTCACGGTTGTTTGTGACCCCTAAGTACAAAACACAACAAAAAAATTTGGCGACCACAGTGGGAGTTACGAAATACACTCCACGAATAAATCCTTTTAATGCCTCAAACTAGGTCTCAAATAAGAAATATATCTGGTGAAATGAGTACTCAAAGAGAGGATAACGCTTCGAATGCAACATCTCAACCTCAAGGCTCTTCTTCTCGAGAAGAAATTCCACGAAAAACTAAGTTCGATATACAAGACGTTTATGAGAAATTTGTGGAATATATGAAAGAAAATTTATTAGAAGCCCGAGAAAGCCAACGAAAAGAGTATAATGATCAGTATAGAGCCTTAGCACATGATACTTCAAGGGTTTGCCATCAAATTGTAGATAGCATAGTGACAAACTCGAAAGAATGTCTAGCCAAAGAAGTAGGGAAAATCATACTAGATATACAAGAGACCTTTAATTCTACATTTATAGCCTTATCGAAAAGTATGGCTAATGACGTGACAGTGAATTTAGAGCCAAATATTGAAAAGCATAATAAACTCATCGAAAAGGTTATACAGTTAACTGGCTGGACTTTTAAAGATAAAGCACCTATAGGAGAAAATACTGAGACACCTATAGGATATCCACCACCAGGTTTTCCTAGGGAATCTCAACGAACAGCTAGGAATTTTGAAACAGGCCAACCGTCAAATCCGATCAATTTGACATCATCCCCTAGAGTTAATACGAATTTAGGTCTAGGACCCATAGGGGACAAAAATAATATAGGAAAAGATAAAAATCCTGGGATACCTTTCGAATACCCCAGGACATCAAATATATCTTCAAAACCTATTCACTCTGACCCAAACCCACCAGAGTACACGACTATGGGTCAGGGAAACCCTTACCCACCTTTCGAAGGAAATTTTCAGGGGAGAAGACCAACTACTTTTGGTCAGAATACACACTACAATACAAGATATGGGACGAATGATCCATTTAATTCACAACCCACCCCATAGCCATATACGATGCCAGGAATGATGGGGGAAGAACCTATTCAGTCACAAATCAAACAAATAGTAGAAAGGTTATACGGGCCAACATTGAGAAAAGTGAACAGACCCCTAACGAGTAAACCTTACCCTGATTGGATAGATAGAGCGCATCCTTTCCGTAGAGGATTTAGGGTCCCTGATTTTACTCTATTCTCGGGAGAGGATAATGTATCTGCACTAGAACATGTAGCTAGGTTCTCATGTCAATGTAGAGAAGCAGCAGATAACGAATATTCAAAGCTTCGAATGTTTCCTAATTCGTTAACAGGAACTGCTTTTAATTGGTATATAAGCCTAGCCCCAAATTCGATACATAGTTGGGAGGAAATGCAATTCCATTTCCAAAATCATTTCGCTAGAACAGATCTAGGCATCTCGATGAGCGATCTTGCTAGAATACGACAACATACTGGAGAATCAGTACAGGAATACCTATCTAGATTTAAGAGAGTTAGGATAAGATGCCACACAAATTTACCTGTAAAAGAATTTGTACAATTAGCTAAAGAAAATATGGTCATAGAGTATCGAATGAAATTCGATGATCTTCCTTTTCATGACTTTAGAGAATTCGCAGAAAGTGCAATACGATACGAAAATATGCTAACAGAAGAAAGTCAAAGAAAACATCATAGATTTAATGCATTCGAAATAGAAGCACCATGAGTTTTTGAAGATCCTTTTGAAATAGATTATACTGAATTTAAGAATGGACCACCGTTCTCATGCCCTAAACTCGAAAAGCAAGATAGTTTAGTGGATATAGGGGGTAAGCCTAGGAAATATTCTTTTGATGCTTCGAAAGCCGAAAAGATTTTTGACTGATTACTCGGTAATAAGAAAATTAGGAGCACTAGAAATATTAGGATACCTTCAGATGCAGAATTAGAGAAGAAACCATATTGTAAATGGCATAATACTATGACACATAAAGCCAATGATTGTACATACTTTTGAACTATCATACAGAAAAAGATAGACGAAAAGGAATTATTCTTCCTAACGAAGAAAAAACAGAAATTGAGAAAGATCCTTTTCAACACTGTAGAAATCAATATGATAGATGTTGACATACTTAATATTTCGCATTTGCAGATATCGAGTTATACGAAAATGGCCAACATTATGTTCAATAGATACATCGACCAAGGAATTCTAACATTTCCTAAGGTCAAAGATGAAGGGCTCGAAGAGATGTGTAGATGGCACATGAATACTCTACATACTACTGACGAATGTCAAATATTTCGAAGGTTTGTAGCTTGGAACAGTAGAGTTGACCTATGTCGAAAGGGTTACTTTAGGAATGGAAACAGCTGACGATATCGAAGTACATCAACAAGAGGTAAGACCTGTTAACAAAGAATAGGTGGCTAATGTTAGGGACAAAACGTACAAAGAAATCCTCGAGACAGAAGGTGTGGTAACCCCGAAAATTGCTACTAACCTTAGAGGACTACAGAAGGTATTATGTTCTGACTGTTCTGATATTTTGCACTTCGAATTAGTGCGACTACAGATTATCCCTAATGATCCAAACTGGGTACCGACCTATCAACGGAGTTATGAAATGCCCGAAACAACCACGAATGGATATCTTCCCAATAGGAAGAGGATGTCGAGGAGGTAGAGGAGGCAGAATGGGGGCAAATATGCTCTCAGAGGAGGTTTTCCTCAGAACGGGTCAAGAGCGTCAGGGTATTTCGAAGATGCCCGATCTTCTCATATGACCCAGTTAGGGAACATCCCTTCGAAAGCTCAAGAAAGGAGGCAAGTGGCAGAGAAATTAAGCCATGCCAGAGCTCAGGTTGCAATGAAGATGCAACAAGAAGCACTCGTCAATCAACTGAAGATTGATGAGGATGCAATGTCGAAATGAACATTGCAAATCCAAGTTGGACAAATCGAATGTCCATCAAAAGAGAGTGAAGGGGTGGACATAGATACCCTCAGCGATCAAATGAGGGAAGTCAAAGTTCATCCCAGTATGTTCAAAAGGAGGAATCGAGAGGAAGACGAATATACCTCAGACGAAGGGATAGAGATCTACGTCAACAATGAAGAGTTTGCACGAACGCTAGCTGTTCAAAGGGCTTTGAATTTCGAAGATAAAACTGAAGTGACTATGGTGAATGCCATGCACCCAGAGATTCAGCCAGAAGGAAAAAATCGAGAACGTCAGCGATGGCACGAGATGGTGGAAGAAGAAGAAGCCTACGAATTCATGGCTCAATCAGGTACGTCCTCTCAATCTTATGTAGAAATAGAACGAAATTCAACTTCTACTTTAGATGACTCACCATACGAATTCGTAGAAAATACCCTCCTAGATTTAAAATGTTATGAAGACTTAAACATTTCAGAGATCGAAGAGATCGAAGCTTGTACTTGAGAGCATAACATAGACCCAGGTTTAAGGAATTATTGGATAGAAAAGCCATAAATAATAATCACATTAAACCATTATATATAAAAGCAGAAATTGATAATGTTGGGATAAGCAGAGTTTTAATTGATAATAGGGAAGTTGTGAATGTATTACCATTATCTACTTTACCACTCTTAGGAAAATCCATGAAGGATTTAATAATTGCAGATGTAGCAGTATATGGCTTCTCAAAACAAGCCACAAAATCCGACGGACTGTTACCAGTAAAAATTAAAGTAGGAAATACGATTTCTTATACCGCCTTCTTTGTGGTTAATACCAGTTCTAGCTATCAGGCTTTATTAGGAAGATATTGGATCCATAGCAATTATTGTATACCATCTACCCTACACCAAATATTGATAATTTGGAATGGTGAGAAATTTGAAACTGTTAAGGCAGAAGAAAAGTCTCATTTAACCACTGCTAATTTTGTGGAAGCCAGGTTCTACACAGGGGAATGCGCGCCAATTCGAATAGAGGTGCTCGAGGAACAACGAAGAAACGAGGTCAGCCGAAGACCAGAAGAAAGCGATGAAGCGAAAATTAGGGACTTTAGTAACAAACTAAAGGAAGGACCCTTGAAAATTACAGCTTCCTAGAAATAGGATTAGAAATAGTTGTAATTATTATCATTTTTAAGAAGTATTGTTATGTCTGGAACAATAGATTGTATGGAGGTTACTCGAATTAATACAAATGTTTCTTACGAAGAGAATGGTTCTGTAGTTGAATTGAAGAAAGCCTTGGATAAAACTTTACGAGTCGTAGCAAGTCTAAATAGCGAACGAAAGCTAATTCAAGCAATGACTAACAAATTAAAAGAAATACAAGAAGATATCACATACGAAATACCAGAATGAATCGGGGAGAAAAATAAGGATATAAAAATGGAGATATTAGATCCACTCGAAGAGATCAATTTGGGGACAAAAGAAAAATCCAGAATAACTTATATTAGTGCAAAATTACTTCCAAATGAGAAGGAAGATTTTTATCAAAATTTTAGTTGAATATAAAGATTGTTTTGCTTGGGCTCATCATGAGATGCCAGGGATAGACACTCGAATAGCACAATATGAGCTACCCATAAAAAAGAATTGTAGAACGATTATGCAACCTCCACGAACAATAACCCTAGAGGTTGTTTTGGGGGGTCAAAAAGGAAATAGAAAATTTACTCAAAGCAAAATTCATAAGGCCAGCCAATTATGTCAAATGGTTAGCAAATGTAGTCCCGGTGGTAAAAAAGAAGCAAGTTATGTTCAATTCACTTCTGTTGTGTCCAGTTTAGTAGTGTCCAGTTTAGGCTCCGTTTGATTCACCTGGATAAAACTGATCTGAACTGAACTGAACTGATCTGAACTGAACTGAACTTAATTGATTTTTTAAACTTGACCGTTTACCATTTAAAATTTGTCCAAACATAGTCAATATTGGACTCATTTGAAAGTATGCTTCGAGATCTTTCCGACGACATAATTATCATTATGAAATTATTTCGGAATAAAAAGTAATATGAGTGCTAAAGTTACGCATGAACTGAACTGAACTGAATTTAAGTAAAATTAAGGTGAATCAAACAGAGCCTTAGTGATGTTGAATTCAGTTTAGTTCAGTTAGTTCAGTTCTGGTAAGTTCAGCTCTAACAAACGCACCCTATGTCGAGATTAAGACTTTGTTTGCCTAAATTTAATTTCAGTTAAATTCAGTTCGGTTCAGTTTAGTTCAAGTCAGTTCATTCCAGTTTGGTTCATGTGTAAATTTATATCTCAGATAACTTCTTATTCTGAAATATAATCATGATGATAATTATGTCATCGGAAAAATCTCAAAAAATACTTTCAAACGAGTCCAATATTGAATATTTTGGACGAATTTTAAATGATTAACAGTCAAGTTAGAAAAATCAATTCAGTTCAGTTTAGTTCATTTCATTCAGTTCAGTTCAGTTTTTTTTCCAGGTGAATCAAACGAAGTCGGCTAAGAGTATTATTGTACAATCAAACATAGTCACTGCAATTTATTCTGATCCCTCGGCCATTCCAAATATTTCTTTTCATTTGCTTTTTGATGGTCGAAAGTACTATTGAAAATCTAATAATCCAGTAAAATTATTATTACATTGTAAATATTTAATAACTTTGCATAAATTAATCGTCAAAGTTTGTGCGTGAATTTGACCTTTTAAAAAGCAAATGACCATATTTACTTATTGGAACAAACTATAAAATAACAAATTTTCAAAAATAATAATAAATAACCAATGATGTCTTGACTAAAGGTCCATCTGTTAGAGCTTACACGGTCAGTTCAGTTCAGTTCAGGTGTCAATTAATTTAGTGATTTCAAATTCAGTTAAATGATGTTCAATTCATTTCAGTGGTGGTGAGTTCAGAAACATATTTTTTTATCTCACATATCAAGTAGTATTCATCAATTCAGTTTAGTTTTGTGCAGTTCACTTCAGTAGTATCTAGTTTAGTGATGTTCAGTTCAGTCGAGTTCTGTTCAGTTTTGTAAGTTGAGCTCTAACAAACGCGTCCTTAGTGCTTAAGAATAATTAATGTGTTGGGTAAGTTAAATCTCAAGTAAATTAAGATGCCAAAAATGTAGCATTAAATAGATGACGCGGTGCAAAACCTGAAAAATTCATTGTGGCGTCCAGGCGCCATGCACGCTCCAGCCCATGCCCCTCAATTTCGTGAGGTTAATTGTGACGAGTTAGAATCCTTTCCATGTATTTTCTCTCCATTTTCTAAATAAAGGACTAGATCTCCTTCATTCTCCCATTTTACCTCTTGAATTTATTTAATTGAAAAATTGGTTAGGACAATCCACCTCCTTTCATTTAGAAATGAACGCCTCCATATTCTTTTGGAATTGGAGAGGATCCCAAATTAATAGTTACTTCATTTGAGGACTGAAGCTTCTTTGAACATTTTTTTTTAAAGATAAGGAAGAGAGAAAAAAAAAAAAAAAAAGGTTAATTAAGAGCTCCTACTTTTAAGGATGGTTCATAATCTACCTACATAAAGAAGATAATCCAATTTCGCAAATGGGAAGGCAATTCAGAGAAACAGTAAGGTGGATTGAAAGCCTTTAGGCTGATGCCCTAATAGGTTTCATATTTTCTTCTACTTGTATAATTTTATTCTGCCTTTCACTATCATGATCTCCCACTGATGACTGTGCACCAACTAAATTCCCCAAATTATTCTTTATCAAAGCTCACAGTATTGTGCCCCTCACACATGATTGCAACCCTCTTCATAAACCGTCACACAAGACATATGGGTGGCTTAATTATGCTATATTAAATCAAAGCTCACGGTATTGTGCTAGTAGCTAGCTATTGATTTTCAAGCTGATTTTGTAGCTGATTTGATTGTTGGATTTATTACAATGTAAATAGTCTGGTACAACTCAAATTAGTTTGTTAGAGTTGTCACAATTAGTTAGAGGTTGTTACTACAGTAATATGTAGTTAGTCCTGCGCCTCAGTGGCGCCTCTCCTCTCCTTTCTTCCTGTGCTCTATTCTCTTGTACTCTAAAGCATTTTTGTGTAACAGAAATCATTAATCAATCAATGAGAAGTAATTCACTACTTTCTCTCACTACAAATTCTCTCTCAATTGTTCTTCCCTCTTTTCTAGAGTTTGAGCTAATATTCACTTCAATCAACAGGGTATCAGAGCGATTTTTGCTCAATTAGCTCAAATTCGATCTCTTAATCTCTCTTTTGTTCATTTCAAAGTTTTGCTTCATCAATTGATCTTGCTCGCTATTTTTCTTTCGAGAATTCTCAAAGAAATTCATACAAATTTTACATTTCTTAATTCGAATAGATTGATTTGTTTCATCAACTATTCTACCTCATCAATTGATTCAGAGATTTTCACAAAATTTTGATCATCGTGATTCTTCGTTCATAGAATCACAATTCTTCATTCTGATTCTATTCTGCAAATTCTTCATTGTTCTTGATTTTCACCTCTGATCAAATAAAATTACGCAAAATGCCTCAAATAGATTCAAAAAATTCTTTGTATCTGCATCCATCAGATCATCCTGGGATGCTACTTGTAGCTAAACCTTTTGATGGATCAGGATATGGATCATGGAAGAAAGCCATGTCAATAGGCTTATGATGGTTACTGGACAAGTTGTTAGACCTGCAAGCACTGATGATACCTTCAACTCATGGCAAAGGTGTAACGACATGATCACTTCTTGGGTCCTTAATGTCCTTACAAGTGATATAGCAGAAAGTGTTTTGTACTGCAGTTTTGCACATTAGATTTGGACTGAGTTGAAAGACAGATACGGCCAAGCCAGTGGTGCAAAGCTGTACCAACTGCAAAAGAACATCAGTGATACTGGACAAGGTGCAAGTGATATGAATCATATTTCACCAAAATGAAGAGAAACTGGGATGACCTCAGTGTTCTAACTTGTCTTCCAACCTGTACATGTGGAGCTGTGCAAGCTTTGTCTAAACATGATCAAGATCAGAAGCTAATACAATTTCTAATGGGACTTAACCCCGTCTATGATAATATCAGAGGGAACATACTAATGATGAAGCCACTTCCCAGTCTCAGCCAAACTTATGCTCTTTTGGTTCAGGATGAGAACCAAAGAGAAATTCATTCAACTACTCAATTTGTCGCTGAATCAGCTGCTATGAATGTTAATCGGCAGTATCAATCATCTCAGAATTACAAAGGAAAAATGCCACTTGTTTGCTCTCATTGCAAGAAGACAGGACACATTGCAAGTAAATGTTACAAGCTCATAAGGTTTCCTAAAGATTTCAAGTTCACTAGAAGCAAGAAGTATGCTGCAAATGCTTATGGAGATTCTGGAGATGAAGAAGAATTTTGTTATGAAAAGGTTGGCAATAACTCAGTCAAAGGTGGTTCTGACTCTATTATCCCTGAACTGTCACAAGAAGATTGTAATAATCTCTTGGCTTTGCTCAGCAAGACTCGATAGGTGTTGCAAATTGTGTTAAAGGCACTCAGGACTCTGGAATTTCTTTGGCTCATGTCAATTCTGTTGTCAACTGTGCTGGTAAGGTTTCTGGTGTCTCTCAAAACTTTTCGGGTTCATGTATTTGCTCTACTTGTTGTTCAGCATCTGCTGATTATACTTGGATTATTGACACTGCAGCATCTGATCCTATGTGCCACGATCTCTCACTCTTTTCAAGCACCAAAATTCTAAATAAACCCTGTCATATTAGCCTTCCCAATGGTCAGTTTGTTGCTGTCACTCAAACTGGCACTGTTCAGATCACAAACACAATTTCTTTGCATAATGTCTTGTATGTTCCTCAGTTCAGATATACCTTTCTTTCCATTTGCAAATTATGCAAACAGTTACATTTTATGCTTTATTCACTGAAATGCAATGCTTCTTATTATTCCTGGAGGGCCCTTCAATGAAGAGGCCTCACGTTCTTGGTGATGCTCATGGTGAATTGTTTCTTTTACATATGAAATCTTCAAATACTCATTTTGCTGGCTCTCCTAATATTTCCATAGAAAATAATGTTTGATTTATTTTCATCTTCTGTCAACAAAAAATGTATTTTCTAATCCTTGTAATGTCATTGATGACAATTCACATACTCTTGTTCATGATAAGGTATATGATGTTCTTTGTAATAATGTTCATAGAAGCAATGCTTGGTTATGGCATAATAGGCTTGGACATTTACCTCTATACAAATTGAAGTCTCTAAGCTTCTTTGATAATAATTCTGATAATGATGCCATTTCAAGCTGTCATATATGTCCCAAAGCCAGACAACATAGAAATCCTTTTCCCCATAGCCAAATTCACACATCTCAACCATTTCAGCTTATACATATTGACCTCTGGGGCGCATATCACACTTCAACTTATAATGGATACAGCTATTTCTTTACCATAGTTGATGACTTTACTAGAGCTCCTTGGATATGTTTACTCAGTGCCAAGAGCAATGCCTTACCCATCATTTTAGCCTTCACAGAAATGGCCTATACTCAATACCAAGCCAAGATACAGATTATCAGATCTGACAATGCCTTAGAATTAAGATCTAGCCATGAAGCCACCAGTTTCTTCCTCTCAAAGAGAATTCTCCATCAAACCAGTTGTACAGACACCCCACAACAAAATGGGATAGTTGAGATGTGATATTTTGGGGTGACTGTGTTCTTGCAGCAACATATCTAATTAGCATATTCCCTACTAAACTACTACATGGAAAGACTCCTTATGAACTACTTGGTGGTTCTAAACCCTCATACACTCATCTAAGAAGCTTTGGTTGTTTGTGCTATGCTTCTAGACTTAGAGAGGCAGTGATAAGTTTAAGCCTAGAGCATCTTCATGTAAATTCCTAGGCTATCCATATGGCAAGAAGGCCTACAAATTATATAACCTTGATACAAAAAACATTCAGATATCAAGAAATATCATTTTTCATGAAGAGATATTCCCTTATCAATCTCCTTTTCTCAGTCAAACAGCTTCATCACCCTATTTCTTTCCCTTTCAAACTTTACCTCATGACCATGTTCTTGGCACTGATATTTTTTCCTTTCAGCAATCTACTGATCCTCAAGATCACATTCCAGATATACCATCTCCCACTCCCTCTCCTCATCATCTACCACCACAAAACCAGATTCAAGCTCACCCTGAAGTCAAGAGATGACTACAATTAGAGCATTGTACCATTGCAAAGTCAAGATGATCCACTCAGGTTGAGGGGATAGACTATACTGAAACCTTCTCTCCAGTGGTCAAGATGACTACAATTAGAGCATTGATTGCCACCGCCATCAAGAAATGTTGAAATATGCACCAACTTGATGTCAACAATGCCTTCCTCCATGTTGATCTCCATGAGGAAATCTAAATGAAACCACCTCCAGGACTACCTTTATCCAACTCTAATCAAGTTTGCAAACTCAGAAAATCACTATATGGCCTTAAGCAAGCCTCTAGGAAATTGTATGGGAAGTTATCAGATTCTCTAAAGTTGATACCCCCGCAAGTATACGGGTATTTCGAAGTAATAAATAAGATCGTCTCCACAAGGAGCGAGGCGTTTCGAGTACCAAAATAACTAGAATTGGGAAAGCTAAGCTAATTCGGGTAAATTGGATGGTGGTTTAGTTCAATAAAACCTAAAACTAAAACTAAATTAATTAACTAAGATGAGAGAAAATAGCAATCACAATTTATAAGAATCAAGAGTTAAAGCTAGAGTTGGGGGTTCACCCAACTAATGATGCTCTAATGCAATGGATGATAATATAGCATGCAATCGAATGAGAAATTGTATAGAGATACTAGGTTAATCGATAACTAAGGGCCTCTCTCAAGGTCACCAAAGAAATACCCAATTCCACCCTTCCACCTATTTTCATGGGGTCAAGCTTTATTGGGCTCCTTAAGCAACATCTAGCTCAAACATCTCCAAAAGGAAATCTACCTACTTTCGTGGTTGAATCCGTTTGTTTAGTCAATGAAACTCCTATGATTACCTTACCCCCTTTCGGTTTTAAGTTAATCACACAAAAGATAAGTCAAGTTCTCACTTAGGCATTTTATTAAACACTTGGAGTTCACAAAGCTAAATGCAACTCAATCAATCACAATATATTCACATCATCCAAGCATCAAAACACCATAGTTGGGCTAACCCTAACTCTAATAAGAGAGATTAGCCAATAAACATCATAGGATTAAGAAAAATAAACTTTATAATAACAATACCCATTAATATTCAACAACAAAGATTTAAACTTGCAAGTATTGATAGAAAGAGAAAGGAGAGAGAAAACTTACAACCAATAATGTTGATTAAAGAGAAGTTAGAACTAAAATAACCAAGATCAAAGATTACTAAGTACCTAAGCTTAGTTCTTGAAGAACCCTAAAAACCCTAAGAAAAGTTCTAGTCAAGCCTCAAAAATGAAGCATACCCCCTTCTCCAAGAAAATGTCACTTATATAGGGGTTTTACAAGTCAAAATGGTCAACCATGACCTCTGATAGCGAACCGTGACCAAAACTAGCGAACTGCGACCAGGTCATGGTTCACAACTGATGCTCTTAAGAGTTAATTACTAGCTAAGGCGAACCACGACCAGGTCATGGCTTGACTTCACAAGTCATGGTAGACTCTGGTGCTATTTCCTTGCCTCTTGAAGGTGAACCATGACCATGTTTGAGACATGGCTTGCTCATGGTTCATTCTTGAGGTCTATTCTTGATATTTCTTTGCTTCCTTTGATCATCCTTGCTCATGCTTGAGTCTCCATCACAATCTCCTCAAAATTTGGGATCGTTCAACACTCAACATGTCACATTTTTGCTCCAAGAACGGTTATCTCCACAAGAAGATAAACCAAAAGCGTAAAATAGAACAAAGAAGGATAAAACGAATAAAAGAGAACGAAAAACCATCAATTAACCTAGTAAACTAGTACTAAATTATACTAAAAATATATACAAATAAACACTTATCAAACTCCCCCATGCTTAACCTTTGTTTGTCCTCAAGAAAACCACTAGACAAACACATCACGTAAGATCAAAGGTTAGCTCGAAGTAGTCGAGAGATCACCTCCTCAAGTGAGGAACATTAACAAAGCACTTAACATGAATATAAGAACTCGAGATCCTTGAGATCAAAACAAGTTTTCAAACCATTTTAAACCCAAGTTTTGAAAAGTTATGAAACAAGTTCACGAAGTACAAAGCATACAAGCACTCAACCTACTTGGTAATTTTTCTCAAGAAGTAAAGCAAGTTAGCCCGAGAAACTCTCAATTTGGGAAATATTAGTCACTCACTCTCATGTGTTTTGTGTAATCATGCAATATTCAACACTCGGGATTCAAACGTCGGTGGCATCCTACCATATGCTTGCCTATCTTCTAAAATCTCTACCGCTAGTTGACAACTCCATATGCAAAGATCGGGAGGACTTTTGGGTTGGAATGAGGCTTAAGGTAATGTGGGAATACATTTGGGATGTGGACTTAGAGTCAAAAAGACATAGTGGAAACAAAAACATCCCCCTAGATCCGTGTAGAAAAGATCAAAGGGATGCAAAAATTATCTCCAAAAACCAAAAACACCAACTCCACTCTTATGTAACATTACACCAAACCAACCTTATTGACAGTTTTGACCAAACTTTATCACTAGGAGTATCAACGCAAGATGATTCCAATTAAATGAGATAAATCCCTTCCTCTACTCCTAAAACATTTATTTACTCCTTTTTTTCTTTTCTTTTTTTTTCTTTTTTTTTCAATGTACCGAAGCTTCTTGAAACTCAAAGCCAACCATTATCATTCCATTTCTCACAAATCACACCCTCATACTTATCTTTTACTCAAATACACAATTCAATACTCAACCCATCGAAAAGGACAAATTCCACTAGTCT
Organism: Tetragonia tetragonoides; assembly: GCA_038025085.1. Taxonomy (NCBI): domain Eukaryota; kingdom Viridiplantae; phylum Streptophyta; class Magnoliopsida; order Caryophyllales; family Aizoaceae; genus Tetragonia; species Tetragonia tetragonoides. Next base: position 9,477,950 of record CM076148.1, on the reverse strand, counting down.
TAGACTCGGGAGATGGTTGTGTTTGGGGAAGAGAAAGCATGTAATGAAGTTTACCAAAGAAAGGGCACAAGCTCAAAGGGGCTCCAAAGTGGGAAAATGATGCACAAGGGAGGCTATTTGGCTTAAAGTAGCTTAAGTACAAACAAACAAAAGAACGCCTCCATCCTACCGATGCAAAATGGGTGTCTAATGCAATTTTGACCAAGAATCAAGGCAAATTCTAGAGTGATGCCAATCGAAGTGAATCAAGCACACATGAAAAGAAAATAAACAGATATGAACGTGTCGATTTGTGCTCAAATTCTCACCGGTTAAAATCCATCTAAAACTAACCACTTCACGACTTAAGGAGGATTAGCAAGTGATTGACAACGTGCAACACTCATGCTTGCATACCAAGACCAAGTGAAAAAAAAAAAACAATTTTAAAAACCATGGTTAGGAAATCACATTTTTCAAAATTTTCACCTCAAAGCTCAAGTCTCATGCCACATGTTAAATATCAACCAATGTTCCTCTATGGTCATCATACAAGGATCACTTCTCTCTATTTTTTTGGGTATTTTCATGTTTTTGATTTTTTTGATTTTTATTTTTTTCAATATGCAAAATGAAATCTGAACTATATCAAATGCAAATTCCTAAACATGATTAAGAAGAAAACTAATGAAAATGAAAAATAAAACCTAGATGTCACTATATACAAGATGTGCAACCAAATGCGACTATATGCCTAAAAATGCAAGTTGTAAGCTAGATGCATATATACATGAAAGAGTCGATCATTTTAACTCATCAACACCATCCAATCACAAACAACAATCAACCATCATCATTCCAATCAACACTGTCCAATTCACAATAACCAACTTCAAGAAATTCCAAGATAACCAAGAGAGCTATAGAAATCATGCACCACCCTTATAAGCTATCTAAACCTCCCCCTCCCCCCCCCCCCCCATGTTTGACATGTACATTGTCCCCAATTAACTATAAAGTGAGAAAGGGTGGGAGGGGGAGAAGGACTTACAAGGCTCATTGAGCACCCCCGTTGGGGAAAAGTGGTGGTTGTTGGTTACCAAGAACAACTTGTGCATGGAGAAATCTTTCCATCATCTCCACAAGGAGCGAGGCGTTTCGAGTATCAAAATCAATAGAATTGGGAAAGCTAAGCTAATTCGGGTAAATTGGATGGTGGTTTAGTTCAATAAAACCTAAAACAAAAACTAAATTAATTAACTAAGATGAGAGGAAATAACAATCACAATTTAGAAGAATCAAGAGTTAAAGCTAGAGTTGGGGGTTCACCCAACTAATGATGCTCTAATGCAATGGATGATAATATAGCATGCAATCGAATGAGAAATTGTACAGAGATACTAGGTTAATCGATAACTAAGGGCCTCTCTCAAGGTCACCAAAGAAATACCCAATTCCACCCTTTCACCTATTTTCATGGGGTCAAGCTTTATTGGGCTCATTAAGCAACACCTGGCTCAAACATCTCCAAAAGAAAATCTACCTACTTTCGTGGTTGAATCCGTTTGTTTAGTCAATGAAACTCCTATGATTACCTTACCCCCTTTCGGATTTAAGTTAATCACACAAAAGATAAGCCAAGTTCTCACTTAGGCATTTTATCAAACACTTGGAGTTCACAAAGCTAAATGCACAATAACTCAATCAATCAAAATATATTCACATCATCCAAGCATCAAAACACCATAGTTGGGCTAACCCTAACTCTAATAAGAGAGATTAGCCAATAAACATCATAGGATTAAGAAAAATAAACTTCATAATAACAATACCCATTAACATTCAACAATAAAGATTTAAACTTGCAAGTATTGATAGAAAGAGAGAGGAGAGAGAAAACTTATAACCAATAATGTTGATTAAAGAGAAGTTAGAACTAAAATAACCAAGATCAAAGTTTACTAAGTACCTAAGCTTAGTTCTTGAAGAACCCTAAAATCCCTAAGAAAAGTTCTAGTCTACCCCCAAAAATGAAGCATACCCCCTTCTCCCAGAAAATGTCATTTATATAGGGGTTTTAGAAGTTACAATGGTCAACCATGACCTTTGATAGCGAACCGTGACCAAAACTAGCAAACCGCGACCAGGTCATGGTTTGCATCTGATGCTCTTAAGAGTTAATTACTAGCTAAGAGGCGAACCACGACCAGGTCACGGCTCGACTTCACAAGTCATGGTAGAGTCTGGTGCTATTTCCTTGCCTCTTGAAGGTGAACCATTACCATGTTTGAGACATGGCTTGCTCATGCTTCATTCTTGAGGTGTCTTCTTGATATTTCTTTGCTTCCTTTGATCATCCTTGCTCATGCTTGAGTCTCCATCACAATCTCCTCAACATTTGGGAACGTCCAACACTCAACATGTCACATTTTTGCTCCAAGAACGGTTATCTACACAAGAAGATAAACCAAAAGCGTAAAATAGAACAAAGAAGGATAAAACGAATAAAGAAGAACGAAAAACCATCAATTAACCTAGTAAACTAGTACTAAATGATACTAAAAATATATACAAATAAACACTTATCAAAATTCCAGGGGTTATCAAATGTCCAAAAATGATTATTTCTTGTTTCCCGAAAAGATGGGAAGTTCCATAGTGTTTGTTGTTATTTATGTTGATGATGTTCTGATCACAGGCAACAATGAAGAAGAAATTGCAAAACTAAAATTGTTCTTGGACAATACTTTCAAAATTAAAGATTTGGGATTTCTTAATTATTTTTTGGGTATTGAGATTGTAAACAACAATGGTGGTGTCGTTTTGACACAAAGGAAGTTTGTCCATGATTTGTTGAAGGAATTTGATTGCTCACCTGGTCCTACTGATGTATGTCCTCTAGAGAACACTATAATGTTGAACCTTGATGAAGGCACTCTCTTGATTGAACGTGGTCTATACTGGAAAATTGGTTGGAAAACTAAATTTTCTTACTCATACTAGGCATGATCTAGCCTTTGATGTCCAGTATTTGAGCCAGTTTATGCAAAATCCAAGACAACCTCATATGGATGCTTCCATGCATGTTCTAAAGTATCTAAGAAGGGATCCTAGATTCCTAGCCAAGGTTTATTTATGAATTCTAAAACTGAGTTCCATTTACAAGCTTATTGTGACTCTAATTGGGCAGCTTGTCCACAGTCTAGAAGATCAATTAGTGGATACTTTATCATGATTGGTTGGAGCCCTATCTCATGGAAATCAAAGAAGCAGACCACTGTCTCCTTGTCTAGTGCAGAGGCTGAGTACAGGAGTATGAGAAGAGTTACTTTAGAGTTAGCTTGGCTCTCTAGATTATTGAATGAGTTGACGGTTCCTGATGTTGTACCAATTGCTCTCAAATGTGACAGTCAAGCAGCTATTTACATAGCTAAGAACCCAGTCTACCATGAACGTACGAAACACATTGCTCTTGATTGCCATTATGTCAGGGAACAATTACAAGAGGGGTTGATAAGCCTACATCATGTGAAGACAGATGAGCAATTGGCTGATATATTCACTAAAAGCTTACCAGGGCGCCAGCACCATTATTTACTTGGCAAGTTAGGAGTGTCATCCCCTCCTACTTGACGGGAGGTGTTGGATTTATTACAATGTAAATAGTCTTGTACAGCTCAGATTAGTTTGTTAGAGTTGTTAGAGTTAGTTAGAGGTTGTTACTACAGTAATAGGTGGTTAGTCCTGCGCCTCAGTGGCGCCTCTCATCTCCTTTCTTCCTCTGCTCTATTCTATTGTACTATAAAGCGCATTTCTGTAACAGAAGTCATTAATCAATCAATGAGAAGTAATTCACTTTCTCTCATTACACATTCTCTCTTAATTGTTCTTCCCTCTTTTCTAGGGTTTGAGCTAGTATTCACTTCAATCAACAATTACGTTGTGCTAGCTACTGATTTTGTAGCTGATTTGATTACATTAATTATTATTTCAATAAGAAACACCACTTACTAATAATGACATTGGAATAAACTTTTCATAAAAAGGAAAGTTCATCTATGGTAGCTACACATACGTTTATAAAATTTAAATTTATGTTATTCTTTTTAGGAGATGATATATATTGATAGGAATGTGACAATGCAACCGCCTCCCATGCATCCACAAGAAATGTAAATTTTATTATTATTATTATTATTATTATTATTATTATTATTATTATTATTATTATTATTATTATTATTATTATTATTATTATTATTATTTTGGAAAAATGATAAGTATTTATTCCATTGACCCAAGGGATGCCGGAATAGCACCCTCAACAAAACCATACACTTATGCAGGGCAAAAAACCATACACATCAAACAGATTACATGCCAAGCCAGAAAACCCCAAAGCAACCCCTAATCTAGCTCTTACAGCACCTCAAATACAGCTTCAGCCTTCTCTTTATACAAAGTAATAAACCTAGCACAAACATCCCTCTGAATTTGTCTAACAATAACATTAGGTGCTCTACACTTTTCCTAGAATACTCTGTTGTTTCTTTCGCGCCATAGCTCATATATGGTAGCAGAGAAAGCGGCTCTTCTAATCTTGTTAATCATTGAATTGCCTTTGCAGTGTATTTGGAACCACCTTATTTCATGCCCCAAACTTACAGGCCCTCTGGGAACCTTAATCCACCTCAAAATAGCTCTCCAGACAGTATGAGACAAAGAACAAGCAAAGAGGAGATGGAAGCAAGTTTCTTCCTCGCCACCACAAATACCACATTCAGTATTAATGTCCATACCTCGATTTTTCAGCATAGCACGCGTCATCAGCTTTCCTTGACATGCTAACCATGAGACAAAAGCATGGCGAGGTCTGGTACCCTTTTCCCAAACTAGCTTATACCATTGCACCACTGTTCGGGGCTTATCAAACTGATCATAAACCTGCTGTAAATGGAATTTTTCACTGTGCACACATGAATCAATGAAGCTTTTAGCTTCGTCAACCATCCCAAGTTGCAAAGTCAGTTGGTCTCTAACCTGCAGAATTTTCTTCCATACCTATGAACTACATGAATTAGCTCTAACCTCCCAAATGGAATCATGATGTAAAAAGTACGCATGAACCCATTTTATCCAGCAGCTCCCTTGATTTTTGTCCAACCATCAAACATTTTTGCAGATGGAAGCCAGATTCCACAATTCAATATTACAAACATTTAGGCCACCAATTTTTGTCAGACAACATATATTGTGCCAACTAACGGGGAAAAGAGCATGTGCATTCCCAAGCTTACCCCAAATAAACCCTCTCCCCAGCTTCTCAATCTCGTAGATAACCTGCTTGGGGAGTAAGAACACAGAACACCAATAATTGAGTGTGGAGAACACCACAATTGAAGGCAACCAGCATAACTAAGCATATGAGAAGCCCAGTGATGAACATGTTTTGAAATAGTAAGGAGAAGAGGCTGACAAAGCGCTCGAGTGAGCCTAGTAGTAGAGAGAGGAACTCCTAGATACTTGAAAGGGAGGTTGCCCTCAATGAAGCCTATGTACTCTAGGATCTCCCCTTTCACTCCCTCCTCAACACCCCCAAAATACAGACAACTTTTTGAATCATTTGCCTCCAAACCAGAAAGCCTAGCAAACTTATTAAACATATCCATGGCAGCACTAACAGACGGCTTATCCCCCCTTGTGAAAACTAGTAAGTCATCCGCAAAGATTATGTGGGTTAAGCCAAGCCTACAACACTTCGAATGGGAACTAAAGCTGGGGTGAGAGGAAAGCTTCCTCATAATTCTTGAAAGCCCTTCCATACAAATCACAAAAAGATATGGGGACATGGTATCCCCTTGCCGCAATCCCCTTTTCCCTGGGAAAAATCCTTTCAAGCAATCGTTAATATTTAAAGAAAACTGAGAAGTTGTCACACACATCATCACTCTGTCAACAAACCAACCAGGAAAACCAAGCACTTTCAACATACCTTGCAAGAACTCCCAATGAACAGAGTCACATGCTTTGCGGATGTCAATTTTAAGCATTGCCCTAGGCGAGGAGTTCTTCCTACCATACTTACTTACAAGCTCATGTGCTAACAAAATCTTGTCATGAATTCTTCTACGTGGAATAAACGCAGACTGCTCACAACCAATCAAATCAGGAATAAGGGCCTTCATTCTTCCTGTCATAAGTTTAGTGATTACCTTATACAGCACATTGCAGCACGCAATGGGCCTATAATCACCAGTAGTAGAGGGATTCGCCACCTTAGGTACAGGTGTCACAGCAGTAGCATTGACAAATTTAAGTAGCGTGCCACTCACAAAGAAATCCTTGACAGCTTCACACACTTCCTATCCAAAAATACCCCACACCCTTTTGAAAAATGCAGAACCAAACCCATCTGGCCCCGGAGCCTTGAGGTCAGGAATACTGAACACAACACCTCTAATTTCCTCATCACTAACCTCTCTCATCAGCAAGTTTTGTTGTTGAGCAGAAAGACAAGGACCATCAACAAACAGATCAGGGTCAAAAGCTTCCACCATAGGAGATTCCCCAAATAACCCTTTAAAAAAATCAATCATAACACCAGAAATCTTATCTGAATCAGTATGACGATTCCCGTGAGCATCATAAATAGCCTTCACAGAGTGTCTAGTATGATTATCTTTGACCTTAGCATGCATGTAGCTATTATTTCCATCCCCAAGTCTAATATCCAAGGCTTTTGCCTTCTGTTGCAGAACTTTTTCTTCAATACTACGCCATTTAAGATAGTCTGCCATCAACTCCTTTTCTTTACCTATCAACTCGTCATCTCTAGGGCACTGTTGCAACAAAACTTGAGTGTTCAGAAGTCGCTTCTCAGCCTCAATCACCCTCTCACTAGTCTTCGAGTACGTTTGTGAATGCAGCTTCTTAAGTTCCCCTTTGAGCCATTGCAATTTCTTTGCAATTCTGTACATAGGGCAACCTCTGACGTCTTTCAACCACACACTCTCAACAATACCTAGGAAAGTCGGGTCATTTAAATGTCTTTGGCCCAGGTCTATTGCTATTAGAAAGATGAATAATCCCCAGGGAGTGATCAGAAACTCCGCGAGGCAGAAACTCAACAGCAGTACTCCAAGCATGTGAGCCCCAAAGAACATTACTCAGCACCCTATCAAGCTTACAAGTGACATTTCTATTAGATTTTTGCTTATTCGTCCATGTAAAATGGGCTCCAATATATGGCAAGTCTTGAAGACCACACCCTCCAAGGCACTGAACAAAATCTTGAATGTCAGCCGCATCTGGATCAGAATCTGACACTCACTCATCTGGATGCAACACCACATTAAAATCCCCCACTACTAGCTAAGGGTCATACATAGCCCTAGACTTTGTGTACAACTCCTCCCATAAACATTTCCTATAACCTCCCTAATTGAAAGCATAAACAGCTGATAACTGAAAATTAACCCCTCCACTCCCCTTGATTCTCACATGAATAGCCTGAGCTGACATACCCAGAACATCAACATCCAGTTCTCCTCCCTTCCAGAGGCAAATAACCCTTCCATTATCATGATAACTATGATTACTAACAAATTTATACTGTCTAAACTTCCTCTTCATAATAAAACCCAAACTAGCCAGCTTAATTTTTGTTTCCACAAGAGCAATAAAATCAATTTTATTTATATGCATGAACTTCCTAATTTCCTTTATTTTTTGAGGATTATTACATCCTCTTACATTCCAAACAGCAATCTTCACAAATCTGGTGGAATTCCAGCTCTCTCCCCAACTTCAGTCCCAAATCCCTCCATATCATCATTGAGCAAAATCCCAAAGCCATTTGTGAGAGGAAGAATCTTACCAATAGAACTGCTAGCTTGAAAGCCACCACTTCTCTGGATAATAGCTGCTCTTCGACTAGTAGAATTCCTTTTAGCTGTGACAATCTGAAATCCATCTGCATCTTGAGTGCTTGCACCCTTTTCTCCTCCATTTTTCGTATCACCAGCAACTCCCTGTATTATCTCTTGCCCTTTCACAGGCTCCCGTGTCTGCACATGTTCCTGAGCTTTCTCATGCTCAATTGGCTGCTGTACAATAGACTGAACCTGTTTTGGAACCCATTGTCTTCTAACACCACATTTCTCAGTTGTGTGCCCCATCCTCGAACATTTGGAGCAGTACCAAGGTAAGTTTTCGTATTCAACTCTTTGTGTGAATTTCTTCCCTAGAGGAGAAGTAAGCTTGATAACTTCAGGAAGCGACCCCTTCAAGTCCACCTCCACCAACATTCGAGCATATGACAATCTCGTCTTCATAGTGGTGCATTTATCCGCGAAGTAAGGCCTTCCAACCTTACTACCTACTTTGCTCAATCCCCTTTGTGTCCAAAATTGAATATCCAGAATAGGAAAGGTGACCCAAACTGGAATCCTATTGGTTTCTTCAGCATCAAATTCAAATTCATGTGACCAAGGCTTTAACACAAGCAATCTATGTGCAAGATACCAAGGTCCTCTATCTATAGCAGCCATTTTTGCTTCTTCCGAAGGGAATTTCAGCATAAACCATCCCCTCGAATGCATATGAATGTGAGGCATGGCTAAATTCCCTCCAAGACATTTCAACAAATTGCTTAATTGCAGTAAAAGTCACCCTACCCCCAACACAATACCCAACCAAAGTGTGCTGCCAAAATTCAATTGACTCTTGTATATCATCAAAATCCATTCTAACATCTTCAGTATCACTCAAATCCATGAAAGAGAGTTTCATACCTTTGGAGGGATAACGATTTTCCTAGAATAATTTTGCCCAATTCTTCTTCTCAGGCATATTCACTCGCTTCGGAGTCTCAACTGGCTGTGCTTCACCGGCCTTAGTCTGTGTCATCACCATAGCCTCCTTTTCCTTCCCCTCACATTCGTCCCTGTGCTCAACCTCCTCCGCCCAGCTCTGCCGCCCATGGCCTCCATTACCAGGTACAGTCAAGCTTTCAATAAACCCTAGCTCATCCAAATTCAGAGAAGAGCTAGAAGCTGTTGCACGAACCTGAATATCACCATCACAATCTGAATCCGCCTCAATCGAGCCAAATTTTGGCGTGAATCCACCCTTCGAGCTTGAACCGATGAAGAAGTCGCCTAGAACTGGAGCCCTTCTAGGTGAAGGTTTAGGTTTTTTGGCCGCCTTCTTGAGAGTCTCATCAGGTGGTTTGTTCTTCCGTGGCCGCCCACGCTTAGCACCTCCAACGACCATAGCAGCGGAAAGGAGATAGGCGATCACCAATCGCCTTCAGAGCTTCTCTCTCTTACCACCGCTTTTGTGTGAAGAATTATTATTATTATTATTATTATTATTATTATTATTATTATTATTATTATTATTATTATTATTATTATTATTATTATTTATTTTATTATTAATTTTTTTTTAATAATGACACTAACAACATTTTCATACACAAATCCTGCTATATCAATATGAAATAACACCGACCAGTCGTTATACCTAGCGTAACGACGCGAGTATAAAATATGGGCATGGACACATATATGCATGGTTAACGAGTAAATATATTTATTTATTCCATGCTAATAACGTGATATCCCACCAGTCGATTGAACCTAGCATAACAACATGAGTATAAAATATGGGCATGGACGTATGCATGGTTACACTAAAAGAAACACGCGATTTAGCGACCGAAATTTACCGACCGACAATTAGTCGGTCGGAAATTTACTTATTTCCAACCGATATAAAGTCGGTCTAAAAAATACCGACCAATCTAGTGTCGGTCGGAAAGTTTGCGACCGAAATGTTAGGAAACCAACCGGGAAAAGAGCATGTGCATTCCCAAGCTTACCCCAAATAAACCCTCTCCCCAGCTTCTCAATCTCGTAGATAACCTGCTTGGGGAGTAAGAACACAGAACACCAATAATTGAGTGTGGAGAATACCACAGAATTCCACAATTGAAGGCGACCAACATAACTAAGCATATGAGAAGCCCAGTGATGAACATGTTTTGAAATAGTAAGGAGAAGAGGCTGACAAAGCGCTCGAGTGAGGCTAGTAGCAGAGAGAGGAACTCTTAGATACTTGAAAGGGTGGTTGCCCTCAATGAAGCCTGTGTACTCTAGGATCTCCCCTTTCACTCCCTCCTCAACACCCCCAAAATACAGACAACTTTTTGAATCATTTGCCTCCAAACCAGAAAGCCTAGCAAACTTATTAAACATATCCATGGCAGCACTAACAGACGGCTTATCCCCCCTTGTGAAAACTAGTAAGTCATCCGCAAAGATTATGTGGGTTAAGCCAAGCCTACAACACTTCGAATGGGAACTAAAGCTGGGGTGAGAGGAAAGCTTCCTCATAATTCTTGAAAGCCCTTCCATACAAATCACAAAAAGATATGGGGACATGGGATCCCCTTGCCGCAATCCCCTTTTCCCTGGGAAAAATCCTTTCAAGCAACCGTTAATATTTAAAGAAAACTGAGAAGTTGTCACACACATCATCACTCTGTCAACAAACCAACCAGGAAAACCAAGCACTTTCAACATACCTTGCAAGAACTCCCAATGAACAGAGTCACATGCTTTGCGGATGTCAATTTTAAGCATTGCCCTAGGCGAGGAGTTCTTCCTACCATACTTACTTACAAGCTCATGTGCTAACAAAATCTTGTCATGAATTCTTCTACGTGGAATAAACGCAGACTGCTCACAACCAATCAAATCAGGAATAAGGGCCTTCATTCTTCCTGTCATAAGTTTAGTGATTACCTTATACAGCACATTGCAGCACGCAATGGGCCTATAATCACCAGCAGTAGAGGGATTCGCCACCTTAGGTACAAGTGTCACAGCAGTAGCATTGACAAATTTAAGTAGCTTGCCACTCACAAAGAAATCCTTGACAGCTTCACACACTTCCTATCCAAAAATACCCCACACCCTTTTGAAAAATGCAGAACCAAACCCATCTGGCCCCGGAGCCTTCTTGAGAGTCTCATCAGGTGGTTTGTTCTTCCGTGGCCGCCCACGCTTAGCCCCTCCAACAACCATAGCAGCGGAAAGGAGATAGGCGATCACCAATCGCCTTTAGAGCTTCTCTCTCTTACCACCGCTTTTGTGTGAAGAATTATTATTATTATTATTATTATTATTATTATTATTATTATTATTATTATTATTATTATTATTATTATTATTATTATTATTATTATTATTATTATTATTATTATTATTATTATTATTATTATTATTATTATTATTATTATTATTATTATTATTATTATTATTATTATTATTTATTTTTTACTTTATTTATTTTATTATTAATTTTTTTAATAATGACACTAACAACATTTTCATACACAAATCCTGCTATATCAATATGAAATAACACTGACCAGTCGTTATACCTAGTGTAACGACGCGAGTATAAAATATGGGCATAGACACATATATGCATGGTTAACGAGTAAATATATTTATTTATTCCATGCCAATAAAGTGATATCCCACCAGTCGATTGAACCTAGCATAACAACACGAGTATAAAATATGGGCATGGACGTATGCATGGTTACACTAAAAGAAACACGCGATTTAGCGACCGAAATTTACCGACCGACAATTAGTCGGTCGGAAATTTACTTATTTCCAACCGATATAAAGTCGGTCTAAAAAATACCGACCAATCTAGTGTCGGTCGGAAAGTTTGCGACCGAAATGTTAGGAAACCAACCGATATTCGGTCGGTGAATCAAAAATATAGAAAAAAGAAAATTAAAGGGGCGGGGCATATATAAGTTAGCCTTAGGTTTTTCCCCCTTCCAGCCACTCCACAGTCCACACTTTCCTTCTCTCTCCTCAGTTCCACTTCCATTCGGCTGTATAATCGCTTCTTCTATCCATCCCCCTCTTTCCTCTCTCTGTCTCTCTTTCCCCTTTCTCCATCCTTCAACTGTACAACCTCTCCCTACTTGAGGCACCATTACTCTCTCTCTACCTCACGCATATCACTGAAATTTGAGTACAAAGTTCAAATCGAAGCTTTTCTACGGTGGATTAAAGGGTTGTTCTCGACGGTGGGAGGATGGTGGAGAAGCGATCTAAAATAGGATCTGTGTTCGACAGATCGATTGGGAGCGATTTGGGCAACTGATGGCGGTGAAGAAGCGATCTGGGCAAATACCTCTAGATGGTTAACTGAGAGGCAGATCTAAGAAATTAATTTGGAGTTTTTAGAGGTATTTTTTGGTGATTTCTTGTGGTTATTAAGACCTAGAATTTGTTTTTTTCTTCGTCTGCGATTTCTAGCTTTCTAGTTTGTTGGAAGACTATTGTAAATAGCTCCTGTAATTTTTTTGTTCATATTTTTTAGATTAGTTTTGTATTATTGCTCAATTGTGATGGTTGGAATATATGCTTGAGGATTTGTTATGACCTTGTAACGAAGCAGTCATGTTTTCCTTCCTTTCTCTTCACTTATGTCCTAAATTTGGTTGAATTTTTTGTTCTTTGGATGGTTTTGGTTGTTGTTAGTTTGTTGAGTTTGAGTTACTGATGGTGTTCTTGGTTCAAGAGGTCTTGGGTTTCTTTCCTCCTTAATTACGAATTTTCCAACTAATAATTGGTTGGAAATATCTTCTATTTTTTTTAATGAATTTTTAGGTAAGCGACCGACCTATCGGTCGGCAGTATATTTTTAGATCGGTCGGTCCATTTTGCGACCGATTTATCGGTCGCTTATTTGCTTTGCGACCAGCATATTAGCTGCCTCCTTTGGTCGGTCACAACCGATTGACCCATTTTTGCGTCCGATAAAGCGGTAGCAATAATGCGTATTTCTTGTAGTGTTAACCAGTATATATAATTATTCATTCCAGGCTAATAACATCACATCATCCAACTAACATTATGCTTTAGAGGCATCCAACCAACCATATCACTATTAGTTGAAGGCACTGATTATACAATTCAAATGAGCACATATAAAATAAGTGAGATTCTGACTTAAAATCAATTGATAATGAATGAACTAACTTACTAGCTTATATAGTTATATTAAGGCCATTCAATATTTTAATGTGGGACGACAACCCACTTTTCTATATTCTCCTCAGTCTAATATCATATGTATCTATCTATCTATAGATTCATATAAATAAATACCTATATATTGTACTTAACAATTAAACACGATTGAGCCTTATCATGTGGCACTTCTAGTATATATCTTTCCTATTCCTTTTATGAATTAGTCTCCACGTAATTCACCTTTATGGGCATGTGTCATCCTTGATGTATGATGCATGTGACACTTCATGGACTGAATAATATCATCTGAACGGGGATAGTATCTCGCAATGCACACTATAAGGCAGGGTGACTCCTCGTTTTATGAGTGATTTTGTCTATAACCCAGGCTGTCTCCTACCCTCCTAACGTGTATTGTTCTTTGGAGTTCGCTTTTCATTGACACTACAAAAAACTTGAGATATAGCACAGATTAATACAGCCAATGACAACCAAATATCGCCGCTCTGGGACAATAGCGGCGGATACAGCGGCGGGAAACGTTTGCCACAGTTTTGCTCGACGGAGACAAAAAAAGTTGTGAAAATCGATCTGCAATTGAAATCAGCGACAGAAGCAACAAGATCAGCGGCGAAAAAAAAAATAAAGATTCATGTCGTCTTGAGCACAAGGGAATTGATTCCAAAAGGATGCTTCTTGTAAGAGTCGAATCCGACCTGCTCGTGCAGTGGACATGTGACTATTAGTAAGCCGCATAATAAGTTGTCAATATATAATGCAACTTATTAAATTTAACATGTGTTCCACCCCAACCAAAAAAACTAATTAGCGAGTAAATTAATTAATTTCACAGCTAAAATTTAACAATTTATTTTCTAGTTATCACCTATGAAATTAAATTCTCTGTAGCTTATTAGCTGTGGAAACTTAATATTTGTAGCTAAATACCTGTGGAAAAAAATTCGCAACTTATTTAATTACGGAAATAAATTTCTTCAACAAGAACGGCACAAGTGGATGATTTATAAAAGTAGACCCATTATTCCTCAAGAAAAAAAAAAAAGTGTTCAATACAATGGTAACAGGTAGCAGGAATTTCAAATTCAAAATATTGACTTATAGGAAAAGACAAACTGAATTTTGATATTAAGATAGATACTCTGGAAAACAAAATTATTGGTGCAAAGATAGAAAACAAAATTAAACATGGTAATAAAGGGTCTCAAGCATAAGTAAAGGCCTTTTTTTTTATAATCAAAATTAAGACTATCTATTGGAAATCGTCAGTCACGTGTTTGATTTTTTTGTGCCACTTTTTTTATTATTTAAATTTATGTTTTCTCGTGGGTGAGGTCTGGCGTCTGGGGGATAGTTGGTCGCAGGCTCGCAGCCTTGCAGCCCAACCAATCAAGTGTTACATTTTGATATTTTGGGTAATATAATTTCTTTTTAAATGGGCAAGAGAGTCGGGTTATTTGACCCAATATAATATAAATGGCGTCGAAGTGACCTCAATAACTACCACTCTAAGAGTCTGTTTGGGAGTTGGAGAATGGAGGGGAAGGGAGAGGAATGAGGGGAAAATAAAAGGTTTTCCTTATTTGTCAGTTTTTAAAGACGGGAAAGGAGGGGAGTGAAGGGGAACAATTTCCCTCTATTCCCCTCCATTAACTCAATTTTTGTTCCCCTCAAATTAGGGAGGAATGGAGGGAGATGAGAATTTTTATGTGACAGTAGTCGATTCCCTTCCATTCCCCTCCATTAAACTTCCAAACAAGATGATTTATTTCACCTTCGTTCTCCTTCCTTCCCTTCCTTTTTCTTCCCCTTTATTCCTTTTTCTTTTCTTCTCACCCAAAACTCCCAAACAGACTGTAAATATGAAATTGAGGATAATAAATCTTAAACTCTCGAATTAAAAATTCGAAAGATGAGAGCTCTACCATTTGAGTTCCGAGATTCTTCTGGTAGGTCATATTCATGAACCAGTGTTTTTTTTTTTTTTTTTGGAATGCATGAAAATATTACTTAGAACAATTAGTTTCTAAATCTATTTACTTTGTACCTACCAATCAAGAACTACCATATACAATGAATATACTTATCTATAAAACACCATACTCATCCAACACCACCATTCACCCGCCAAGCTTAATTAAACTCACAAACCAATCCAAACAAACACTATGGAAGTAACCATCCAAGAAACCACCACCATCTACCCTTCCAACCCACCCTTTGACAACCACCATGTCCTTTCTCTCTCCTACCTCGACACCGACCCCAGCGCCCACCCAACCTTCCGCTATTTCCGTGTCTACGCCAACCAAAACCCCGATCACCACCATCCCTTCGATGTCATCACCTCCTCCCTCGCCACCGCCCTCGTCCCTTACTACCCGTTCGCGGGTGATCTCCGCCACAACGAGAACCGCCTCGAGCTGCACTGCTCCCCGGGGCGAGGTGTCCCTGTCATCAGAGCCGCCGTTGACTGCCCATTGGAGTCCGTTGACTTCCTTGACAACCCGGATGAGGCGTTTTCTGAGACGTTCGTTCCGGACCCGGATTCGGATGAATCTATGGCCCACCCGATCATTTTGCAGGTGAATTCCTTAATTTTTAATTATACATAGCAAAAGTTCATTTTATTTAGACAAATGATTGCGGAATCACAACTATTCAAAGGTGGTTTCTAGGCTGCTTAATGAGTAATTTTGTTCATGTATGTGGATATTATCGCTCGGATAAGTTTTCGTTGTTACAAAATGATTGATGATAGTTCTGTCAGTAGAAAGACTTTTAAAGTATAATTTCAAATGAGTTTCAATACTGACGAGCTTTATGTGGACAAAGGTCAACCTAAAAATAAATCATTTCGATTTATTAGTTCAGTCAATTCAATTTAATTTATTTCAATTCAATTTAATTTATTTCAATTCGATTTTTTCCTTGGAAATAAAAACTACATCTTAATTAAAATTGACATTAGATATATATTAAGTCAGTAGGTTCCACATTAAATATCCATTTAATCTGTTCGTACGTAGTTTACTCAAATGATGCATGAATCGATAATTAGTTACTACTGTATCTTATATTTATTGTGAATTTTAAAATTAAGAACACAGTAAATTACTAAAATTAGAGCAATGATCGTGCACTTTATTAACACCTAGTGTTGGAGCAAACCCAACATAGTTCGGGAGGCCGGTCTCAGGGATGGGGGGCAAGTTAGCAGAAGTAAAGGAGGTAAAGTGGAGAACACATGGTTGGGCGGATTTGGTGGTGTAATGTTGCAAGGTCATGCGGAGCTGACAGCAAGGGGCTGTCAGCGCCGCACGACCGGGCATATTTTGTGAGGCGATTCTGCACGACCATGCGGTCCCATGCGAGCCAACGGACGGCGGTTTGGTTTGTTTGCTTTTGGGAGATTTTCTCCCATTATCTTTTGGGAATCTTTTAGGTTATTATGGGTGTTTTCTATTGGCATGTAATTACGTATCTGAGTAGGATAATATCTAGGTGTTGTTGTGTAACTAGGAAACTAGTATCCTAAAAGATGTATTCCTTAGCCTAGTGGTTTTAGAGTTAGGAATACTTTGCCTATATAAGGAGTGTTATAGTCTAGGGTTGGATATCATACATGTGAACTCATACTCTAAGAGAGGAAGAGAGAGAGTGAGTCACCATATAAGGGGGACGCACCCCATGGAGGGGACGTCAAGGAAAACACATAGTGTGCTTAAGCCATGGGATGGAGTGCTTAAGAAGGAAGGAATCACTTTGTGTATCTCTAGAGAGGATGTATAATTAGTTATGTGGTTGATTAATAAATAATACAAATATATATATATGAGTCTCGTGGACGTAGGCCATTGATTTGGGGCCGAACCAAGTTAAAATTGTTGTGTTGTCCTTCTTACTTATTGACATATGTTTATCTCGAATTTGTATGGATGGACCATCGTAAAATTTCCCAACACCTAGCTAATTTCTCAAACAACATGGTTGTAATTGCAGGTTACTATGTTCAAGTGTGGTGGTTACGTTCTAGGATCAGCCGTACAGAGTGTGTTATGTGTTGGCCTAGGGGCTTCTCAGTTTTTCAACTTAATGGCCGAGTTAGCTCGTGGGGTGACTCGTGCGGTGACTCAGTTGAAAGTTGAACTGGTTTGGGACCGGGCGAGTTTGCTCGGTCCAAGAGACCCTCCCCGAGTTGAGTTTCCGTTTCATGAGGTTTTGACTCTTGACAAAGACTTCTCCATCTACGAATCGGTCGAAGGACCGGTTGTTAGAGAGTGCTTTGACATGTGATAAATTCCAACAAATTGGGTCTTAACAAGTGAGCACACACACACAAGATAAGTGAGGTTCCAACCCAAAATCAATTGGCAATGGGTGGAATAACCCACTTCCTTATATGTATGCTTAAGACCCTTTACTCTTTCCATGTGGGACATAAACCCACTTCAACACCCCACCTCACGCAAAGGCCCATCATGGGCTGAAGCGTGGACCAATCAAAGCCTACTATGGGCCAGTCACACGCGCGTGGGCCAATAAGGGGTAACATAAAGTTAGGACAAAACCCGCTCTGATACCATGATAAATTTCAACAAATTGGGCCTTAACAAGTGAGCACACACACACAAGATAAGTGAGGTTTCAACCCAAAACCAATTGACAATTGGTGGAGTAACCCAGTTCCTTATATGTATACTCAAGACCCTTTAATCTTTCCATGTGGGACATAAACCCACTTCAACAACATGAAGAAAGAGTGGCTTGATGCGCTCAAGTCATGGCTGTTTGAGCGGTCTAGTTCACGGTTCACCACTTTTGAAGCCCTTGGTGCATTCATTTGGCGTGCAAGGTACATAAGCTAAGGTGGAGTATATTTTTTATGTTATAATTTTTAGTTATTATCTATATTTGTTTAGGGATGATACAAATTGAAATCATACATGGGTAAGCACCACGAATAGGGAATTGCACGTCATTGAAATGAACTAATCACTATTGAAGTAAATGGTAGTTGTATTTGAAAGCAAAATTGAATTGAACTGAACTGAATATCACTGAATTGAAGTGAAAACAACGAACTGAATCCGAAAATACCAAATGACAAAATTTAAAGAACACATCTATAGTGTGACGTAAATCCACCTTATTTAGCAAATTGTGGGGTGCTCATGTACATCCGCTTGATTTTTAAAATTCAACTCACTAATTTTGTAAATCCAACTCACGTATTTTAAGGCACATACGTAGTTATAAAAAGAGAGTATATGAGAGTATCCACCCTTTGGTATTTGCTTTTTAATCTATAGAAAGTGGTTTGGATGTAGGACTATTTTTGTTCGACAAGGTGGTTCAAATTTAGAATTATAGAAGTAGTTGCTCATGGAATATCAGCGTTACCCAATACTCCAAATTCTCATGATTGGTCATTCTCATCAAATTCTCATTATTGATAGTCTGCATAATTGTTTTTAATAGTATTGAAATCTTGGTATATTTAATGGTCAAAACTGGGAATGGTATTGGGGCCGATATATGTTGGTTCGCCCTGCATCCGTCTAGTTGGAGCGGGGATGGGGAATGCTGCGCTAGGTGGGGAGGGGTGGGGATGATTTTTGAAAAAGCAAAGATGCTATAGGGATAAGGACGGGTGTGTGTGTTTGCTGTTAGAGCTGAACTTACCAAAATTGAACTGAATTCAATCTCACTAAATTGGAGACAACTGAAATGAATCGGAAACAACTAAATTGAATTGAACACAACTTGATATGTGAGACAAAAAATTATGTTTTTGAACTCAGCACCACTGAACTGAACTGGTCATTATTTAACTGAATTTAAAATCACTAAATTCACACCTGAACTGAACTGAACTGACCGTATAACCTTTAACAAATACACCCATTATTGCTTGTCTAGCTAAACGATAAAAATACGAGTAAAATCGTCTACTAGGATGTGGTAAATATAATACCTAAGGATATCATCTGATTGAGAAATTAAGATTATGTCCCTCCAATGTCCATATTGGGTATTGGGTAAAGGAGTATTAAATAGTTGGACTTGCATATTCATACGCGAAAGTTGTATCCAATATATGATTTTGAGTATATTTGTTAAGTGGTATTTAAACATTTGATAATTTGCGCTGATGACAATAATGTAATGTATGAAACTATGACAATAACATAATTTGGTGCGTGGGAATAAGCATTTTGGCACCCAAATTTTTTTTTTTTTTGAACGACAACTAATAATTGCCTGAAAACAAACAACTACAAGAGTCCTGATGCCCTTAAAGCCCTCTACATCTACAAAAACAAATCAACCGATCTGCTCAACCAGCGTAGCTAATTGATTGGTTTCATGATTCTTTTCTCCGACAATATGTACAATTGTAAAGCATGCATGCTAAACAATTACAAAAGTTATATAATTCTCTACATCTGCTCAACCAGCGTAGCTAATTGATTGGTTTCATGATTCTTTTCTCCGACAATATGTACAATTGTAAAGCATGCATGCTAAACAATTACAAAAGTTATCTAATTCTCTACATCTGCTCAACCAGCGTAGCTAATTGATTGGTTTCATGATTCTTTTCTCCGACAATATGTACAATTGTAAAGCATGCTAAACAATTACAAAAGTTATCTAATTCTCTACATTTTGGCCCCAATTACTATCTACAAGAACAGGCACAAACTAAGCTAAGGGTGAGTTTATTAGAGCTTACATGATCAGTTTACCTGTTAATTTAGTGATTTCAAATTAAGTAAATGATGTTCAGTTCAATTTAGTGGTGTTGAGTTCAGAAACATACTTTTTTATCTCACATATCAAGTTTAGTTCAATTCAGTTCAGTTGTGTCCAATTCAGTTCAGTACGTAGTGCCCAGTTTAATGATGTTGAAATCTGTTTCGGGGTTCTTTTCTGAGGGGTCGACTAGAAATATGTCGAAGTGAGGGAGCTCCGAAGCTGAGGGTCTAAGCAGGCAACCTGCAAAAGAGAACACGTGACTGCCCCAGGGGTTTTCCGGGAAGGGGCCCCTCCGACGGTCAAGTCAGATATTTTTGCAGGAAGAGAGAGAAAGTCCAGAGAGAATCTAGAAAGTTGTGCTAGAGAGAGAAAATCCAAAGTTATCACCTTAAATGACTAGTGACCGCATATTTATAGGACATCAGCTTTAGGGCACGCGATTCCGTACTCTGTCAGATGTCAGGCGGAAACCTCAGCGCCTCGATAAATGGGCCTGCCATTTATAGTATTTATGGGCCAGGCTGGTCAGATCAATCATGCTGACACGCTAAGAAATATTCCCAAAATTTTAGGGGGTTTTATCATAACCCTTGACTACCATATGTCACCTTCTCGTTCGTTGGTTGACCTTTCGGTGACAGAAATATTTTAAGGTATAATAAAAAAAAGGTGTAGCTGTATACACAGAAATCTAGACACCAAGTAGAAAGACAAAAGTTCTGATAATTCAATATCATAATAATAAACAGACATTTTCAGAAATATATTTGGATTTTGGAAGTATTACTTCAGGCAGCCTGTTGACAAGGACTTTGGAGATCAGTCACGCATTTTTTACTTAAAGTCCGAAATGGCAGCTGATAATGAAATTGCAAGAGAACACTAGCTAGAAACTCCGTACTAGCTAGCTAGTAACAATATATACAAAGTAGTTGTATTAGAACACATTGGGTGCCTTTTCTAGAGTTTATACGATCAATTCAATTCAGGTGTCAATTTAGTGTTTTGCAATTCAGTTAATTGATGTTTAGTTATTTAGTTAATTCAGTGGTGTTGAGTTGAGAATCATATTTTTGTTTCACATATCAAGTCGTGTTTAGTTCAATTTAGTGGTGTCCAACTCAGTTCAGTAGTGTCTAGTTCAGTACTACCTAGTTCAATGGTGTTGAATTCAGTTCGGTTCAATGTAGTTCAGATAAGTTCAGTCTCAAATAAAGCACACATTATTATTACACTAGTATGACAATTATTGAGGTTATAGATACGATTCCCCATCTCCTAATAACTTGTAAATGTCGACTTTTAGGAACTATATATAAATACTTGCTCATTAATAATGCTACGTTGACATGGACAGTACTAGCGCTGATCGTTGTTTAATTAATATGATATATTCGTAATGAACAAAATTATTCGAACATGACATAGCTGGGGTGCTACAGTCGCCTCACTTAATAACTTGCACCCTCCTTTTGACGAGGAAAAATAATAATTTACCTGCCGTACTTTAGCAACTAAGCCTATAAATTGGCATTCGAGGAGGTGACTAAGAGCACCATCTCCTTCAACTAGTACTTCCTCTCTCTTGTACATCAAACATACTCACCATTTCTAACGTAACTCTTTTGTCATGGCACCAACACCAACAAGACTCTCTTCAACTTCTTCTGAGGATGAGGTTGTGGATATGGCTGTGAACAAAGGTTATGGAGTGTTAGGTCTTGTAAGAGACTTAGGCGTCGAAACCCTACCTAAGAGATTCATACAGCCTGAAGAAGAAAGAAAGGGTTCAATGGTTGTCCTTGATGAAGAATCCATCCCTGTTATCGACATGTCAAATTGGGATACCGATCCCAAGGTGATGGATTCGATTTGCGAGGCGGCTCGGAAATGGGGATTCTTCGTGGTTGTCAACCACGGTGTACCAACTGACGTGATGGACAACGCGAAGAATGCCACTATGCGGTTTTTTGAATTGCAAGCTGAGGAGAAAATGGATTATTTGAAGGGTCATATGCCTACCAATAATGTTCGCTTGACCACAAGTTTTCTTCCTGACCTTGAAAAGGCTTTCGAGTGGAAAGATTACCTCAGTCTTGTTCATGTCTCCGATGAGGAAGCTCATGCCCTTTGGCCTTCTGTGTGCAAGTAATTAACTCGATCCTTAAACCTATACATATGCTTCTTGATCATTTTCGTTATACTAATTTTCGACATAGTAATTAACAATGTAGAGGATCAGGTGAGAGTACAAGTGATTCTATCAATTAAGTACTCAGAGATTCAAATACTCATTTATTTGTAGCTCTTCTACATTTATATTTGCACTGAGGATATTCTCCTCCGCTTGAGCCCGTCAGTTGACTTGTCCATCCATACATGTGGTTCGCAAGTTATTGCATGCGTAACTTTGGAGTTTATATATATATATATATATATATATATATATATATATATATATATATATATATATATATATATATATATATATATATGCCTCAGGATTATCTTTTATCATATTTACATTATTATTTCTTTTTGTGTTCCCATTAGTTTTTATTCACAAACACTAACAACTAGGACTTTACCTGTGCTACGCAGGGACGACCAAATTATCACTTTATTTTTTATGTATAAATTAATTTTTGAATTTTTTAAAATTATGTATAGGTATGTACAGAATAGTAAAAGTAGTGATTGGTCGAAATTTTACACATGTCATACCACTCATAATTCTCCTATTTAAAAAATAAAATAATATGAGTCACTTATCAAATAAGTACTTGCAATTATATATCATATGTATAACTTAATAAAATGTCACTCAAACTATGACCCATGTCAATTTATTTAAGCTTACTTAACCTGTGTTTATGCTCTCAAATAACAAACGTAATTAAATATTTGAAGCTTGTCATATTAACAACAATTATCCTCACAAATAATACTCAATTTTCACGTAACCTACACTTATACCAGCTAATATAATTTTTGTTATTAAACAACCATTGATTTGATCAGACTGTCCTTTAAAATGTATTTCACTAACTGGAATCTAAAAGTTGAAAGACTAACCTTCTTTCAATTGGAAAAAAAAAATAGCGACAACTCACCATCTAGAAAAAAGGGGAAATGATATGTAATTTATTAAAATTTGACACTTATACGTTGACCGCGCTTATACCTACAAGGCTACAACTATATATAAACCTTATTATATTATGTGCACCTTATCCCCCCAGATATTTATCATCTGATCTATGCCCAGTAAAAGTTTTTATTGTGTTCAAAACATTAAAACTGGACATTAATGCCATTTTAGATTGTATCAATGTGATTCTAACTAAAAAAATAAAAAGAATATGAATAGGCTATAACAATCACTATAGGATATTGCTAATTAGTCGCCAAAATAAAAAAAATAAAAAATAAATAAATGACCAATCAGATTGTAACACTTGTCATGTTATCTGTGATCTTACCCAAAATTATATTATACCTACACTTATTATATTCCACAAATATCAGTCACATGTTAATTGTCACATCACCTGCGCTTATCCCCGCAAATATTAGTCAAATATGATTTGCCATGTAATACCCACAACTATATATTATAACTTGAAAATGATGACTTTATATGTGACCATTGTCACATTACATGTGTTTATCCCCGTAAATTAGGCAAACAAATATTAGTCACATATTTGTTGTCATATTACCTACCCTTATCGCTGCAAATATTAGTCAAATATCACCTACTACGTAATATCCACAATATATTGTTTAATAAAATTGATGAGTCTATATGTGACCCTCATCCATTACACGCGCTTATCCCTTAAAATTAGGCAAATATATTTTGTCACGTCAAAATACTTATTTTCGTCCACAATTATAAAACTGAATAAAAGTGGTGACATTAAGTGCTCTAATACTTATAATTATAAAACTTAATCAGATTGATGACCCAAAATAGTATTTAATTTAAAAATATTCAAGTATTAAATAAATACTTTTAATAAGACATTTAGTACAATAACAACTTAAATATGACCATTAAGGCCATAATGACAAAAAAATAAAAGAAAAAAGAAAATAAATACAATAGCCAATAAGGAGGTGACAAATGTCACATTACCAGCGCTTTTACCCAAATATATATATATATATATATATATATATATATATATATATATATATATATATATATATATATATATATATATATATATATATATATATAACACTAGGTTTTATCCCCGTGCTTTGCACGGGCTCGTAAAATAATTCTATGAACATATTGAATAATGTAATGTTTAAAAAATTGAAAGTGAAACTATTAAAATTATTGATAAAAATATATTTGATTTTATTTTATTTTTATAAAGATTTCTATCGATATTATGCATCATAATAAGTCTTAAATATTAAATAATATTTTAATTCTACCTTTATTTGTAATGAGATTGGACTAGATATAGATAGAGAGTAAAAATAGTATACGTACAGTAATTTTAATAAGTAATTCAGTTAATGATAAAAAAGAATAAACTCATTCCGTAATAACATTATATTTGTACTAAAAGTTTCATACCATGCTCCTTTTATACCGCATAACTACAACTACGTGAGAAAGTTGTGCACATGTGGCATTTATGTATCATCTTCACACGAACATTCCCTTTGAAATGACATTTACGGCCGCATGTAAATGACCCAACTTTTATCGGACACATATACATATGTATTTCATTTTGAAGCGTTTTTCAAATCCAATCTAATAGAGTCAGTTTTATAATTTTCTGACTTACGTAACTAAAGTTATTTTATTTTGTAATTTAGAAATATGGTAATAAATATGTAATTAAGTCAACTAATGATGAGACATTAATGATTGAGGACGTGTCATGTTTCATGGCAAGTTTGTGCTTACGTGTCGCTTGTGTGTCATGTTTGCACGACGTGACTCGCCTATGTGGCATCTCACGTGTCGGCACCACACGAAGATATATATATATATATATATATATATATATATATATATATATATATATATATATATATATATATATATATATATATATAGATAGATAGATTTGTTACAATAGTACTTAACTACTTATTAGGTAGTCAACTACTCATAATATCACTCTTACGGTTGTTATTGCATACATAAATAACAACTTATACACATATATATGCTCCATATATATCTAGGATCATCAGATGACTTATGTATATAGCGTAGCTAGCCAAATAATGTTCAGTTTTTAATGCATGTCATGTTTCATGAAGAAATGATTAGGACTGTATATTTATACAATAGAAAGCTGATCTAATTTGGTTTCAAGGAGGAATACAATTTGAGAAATCAATATAAAACCTTGTTTCCGGCCAGTTGATTCGAAGATTAATTAGAGTAAGACATGTGCATTATACATTTAGTTAATGAATGTTAACATTATAATTTATCACAATTTCACAAACTATGTTTACTTTGTATAGGAATGAAGTGCTGGAATATATGTCAAACTGCAAAGAACTCTTTAAGAAGTTGTTTGCTGCTCTGATGAAGGGACTGAATATACACGAGATTGATGAGGAGAAATCATCTTTATTGATGGGATCATGGAGAACTAACCTAATATGTTATCCTGCATGTCCTGATCCCGAGCTCACAGTTGGTGTAGGAAAGCACTCGGATGTTTCGACACTAACTATCCTTCTCCAAGATCAGACCGGAGGACTATATGTCCGAAAGATTAATAGTGATAATGGATGGATTTTTATCCCACCATTAAGTGGATCTTTTGTGGTAAATGTTGGTGACGCTCTTGAGATTATGAGCAATGGTCGATACAGGAGCATCGAGCATCGTGTGTTTCCTTCTAGCACCAAGAATAGATTTTCAGTGCCTGTGTTTGCTAACCCTGGACCAAATGACATTATTAAACCTTTGCCAGAATTACTAAAAACTGGAGAGAAGCTGTTGTATAAGCCTGTTTTATACTCGGACTATGTTAAGAATTTCTTCAAGAATGCTCATAAGGGAAAGGCTACTCTTTACTTTGCGAAGGTTTGAAAAAGAGGTTCCTCTAGCGTCATATAAAGACTAGTACTACTTTGTAAAACTCATCATGTAATGGAATAAAAATATAAGTGCTTTATAAAGCTATATCATACTCATATGTGATATCCAGCATCTAATTACTCTATATGCACCTTTTTAATGCTTCATTCTAAAACCAATTAGCTAGATTTCATTTTAAAAATTTGTAAGACAAATGTTCAACCCTAGAAATTAATGGCCAACTGTAGTCCATAGATGAAAGAATGTTTTTATTTATTATAAAGAAAAGCAAATAAATAAATAAATAAATTGAAGTTGCATTGGTTTCATAGTTTATCACTTCATTATTCAAGAAAAGAAAAAGTTTCCTGCCAGAATAAGTAGGTTATAGAATATGATAAATATAGTACTTTACAAAAAATAATTAGTCTAGTTTATATTGAAATAAGTCATGAAATCTAAAGAAATATATAAGTTTAAGACAAAGAAAAAAGAGAAATATATAAGTTTAATCGGCTAGTGTGCATAACACGGTTAATTTTGAAATTAATTATGAGGTTATTTTTTTCATTTGACGCAAGAAAACATTGATTCTGAAAAACTAAATATGAGATAGATAAGAACCACACAAGCTGTGAGATCCATCTAGTAAGACAAATGATTTATTTGTTTTCCGTTTCATATAAACTTTTACAACTTTTTTGCTATTCATTTTTTCAAACATTTTAATTTTCAACCAACAAAAAGTTAAATTAGTTGTGCTAAACATAGCCGAAAACATAAATTTTGTAACCTTCTATTTTATGTGCTTATTGGATCTTATATGTTCATGAAGGAGGGTTGATGTTTGTATAGTTGTTGTCATATGAGTACTAGTACTACCTCTCAAGATAAGAGTTCAAGAGATGCTTACATTAATACTTCGATACTCCGGTGGGCGATCTACGATCATGCAACCGTCTTCGACTACTCCTATAATACACGCTGAAAATTTAGTAGTACTAGTTTTTGTAGATGATATGACATATAATAACTAATTCATATTACATTGGAGTTAATAACTGGTTTTTGGTTTTAGATTTTTTTTTTCTTTGCGCTTTTTTTTTGGATGTTGTTTACACTGCTATGGTTTTTAGTTGATTAATTTCTAAGAAGTTAACAAATTCAACTAAATGAACAGACTAGAATTAATGTATACGAGTATTATTTTTGGGCAAATTGATAATAAGAAAAGATGGAGAGAGAAAAAGGGGTGACATACTTGGTAGGTGGTAGGGGTAGTGTAGGAAAAATAAATTTACGTTTAGTAATTTGCGATTTTCGTTTATCAACCCCCTATCTAATAAGGCACTTTCAAAAAAGGTGTCTTTCCTCTCTATTATGCATTAGTGAATGTGCCATTTCTCTCTATTATAGTATTATTATTATTATGCATTATCTAATAGGACACTTTACAAAAAGAAAAAATCCTCCTACTTACTACTAAAATTTGAAAATAGTAGTTATTTTGGACCATTTGTCTAAAACAACATAGAAAAGAAAAAGAAGAAAAAGAAAAAAATAAAGGAAAATAAAACATACGCTATTAGCATTATTGATTTGTTGTTAGTTAAAAGAAGTGTAAACATACGTTATCAGAAGGAGAAGAAGAAAATTAATTATAGAGTAGTTGGTATGTTCCTCTAACTCTCTAAAAACCTAGAAGCCCTTTGTTGCTTAGCCGCCATCCCCAAAGAGAAAAAAAAAAAAAAAAAACCTCAGCAATTTCAGCTAGGCTTATCCACCACAATCTCCAGATTTCTATTGATTATGGCTCAGTTGCCATTTTCATCTAAGATTTTGAGTACCAAGGTTTGGTTAATCTCCCCTTTCTCAAACTTTCTTTCATGCTTTCCCTCTCCATATCTATTCCAAATCAAGGTGATAATTCAGATATGAATTATGCCTTAGATTCCGTTTGTTTTTAGCCTTTCTTGTGTAGATCGGTATCCAAGCTCGATCTCGTTCTCAATTTTTCGCCTTTCAGGATTTTTCCTATTCGTTCTTCCATGTTTTCTTTGGCCCCAAGTTGTTAAAACTTGGGTTTTGCTTGATTGAAGGTCGGATTTTGTGAACGTGATGTTAAGTTTTCAGATTGTGAGCGGTGATGTTGTCGTTTCTCCATCTAATTTCGTGGATTGGTATTGCTCCCGTATGGCTACTTGAGTCATTCATCAACGTCATCGATTGGTGGAATGAAGGAGATGTGCTTGCATCATTCATTAATGGGAGTTTCAAGAAGAATATTTGGGTTTTTTAGATCCCAGATCTAAAAACCCCAAAGCCCAAAAAAAGCAAAGGAAAAAAAAACAAGGAAGAAGGTGAATCTGGGCCCAGCCGCCCTTTTTTGATGTTGGATGTGGATTGCTATTGTTATCGACCTTCGGCCACCTTGATATTGGTGTAGCTGGTGATGGTCCTGACGGTGGAAGATTGGAGCTTATGTTATTGATTCTTATCGTGACTGGTTCCTTTAATGCAGGATTGAAGAAGTAGCGGTCAAGGCAAATCATCCGTCATCAGTTTTTTATTTTTTGTTGTTGGTTTTGTTTTTATTGCTTGGAATTCCACATCTCTCATGGATGGTGACATTGTTGCTTGCACACTATCAAAATTCCAGGTTAAGGATTATGTGGGTGTGAAATGAATGGTTATGTGTTTAAGGCCCAACTTGGTTGTAAGTGGATTTTGAATGTGGCTTGAAAAGGATTGATAAAGGGTGACAAATGAATGCCTCTTGTCCTCGATTGGAGCTATGGACACATGCTTTTATTCTTATTTTTGTCCTTTGATTTGAATTGATCATCCTTTTCCTTGGCATTAATGAATTATTGCAACTTGGATTCATCATTGAATTTGAATGTTCCATGTATAGAAGATATAACATAATTGAGAAAAGTAATCGGCTTTATTGAATAGAAAGGAAGAAACACACGACAAAGACTTGATAACTCCTAAAGCAGACTTGAACTCGAATTGGGAAAGAAAGAACTAGGAGGGACTCTCCGACTCATGCTAATCTTATTGAACTCGAAAATAAAATAAAATTCTAAGAGAAGAATAATCTTGAAGGCGCTTGACATCTTGATGCTTCTCTTGACGCTCTTGGCTTGAACTTCAAAAATGGGCCTCTTGATTGAGAAAAGACTTAACATCCTCCCTAAGTTTCTTGATTTCGATATCTTGGGCTTGGAGACGAGTATCCATCAATTTCAATTGCTCGAGAATGGCTTTGAGTTCATCATCTCCTGGCATGGTAGAGATTGGGCTTGAACTTGAAGTATAATGTTCAGGTGGATTTGAAGGTGGTGATTGAAACAATTTCCTAACGAGCCTACCGTTGGTACTCGAACGCTCCCACTTTGGGCTTGACTTTCCTATCCTGGATCAAAGGATGAATCAGAAAAGGAAAAAGGAAAAAGAAATTGAAAAGAGAAGAAAAAAGAAGAGATTTATCCACAATTCTAGTCCCTTAATTTTTATTTTTTTTTTTTATTTTATTTTTTGTTGATTATTTTCGAATTTCCGTCTTTTTTTTTTTTTTTTTACGGGACATGGAAAAGTGGATGGGAAGAAAAAAGGAAGGAGATTTTGGAAAATATAAGAAAAGGTGAAATTTTTGAAAACGGGGAAGAGATTTCGAAAATGGAAAATAAAGAGATTTCAGTAATAAAAAAGATCTCCTTCTTAAATTAGGACCCCTAACATATGAGAGTTTTGAAATAAGGGGAAGAACACGATAAAGAATGTTCCAACTAGCATATAGCACATAGATCACGTCCAACCAGGCAAGAAAGGTGGGAAATTGAATCTAGAATAATCCCTCAACATAGTAACTTCTCAAGGAGATTTAACTCAAAAATCCTCTAAGGTAAGTAATGTGCTTTAATTATTGATCCTCCATTTTTGACTTGATTAATAGAAAGACTCTTGAAAGGAAAATATATATACTATTGACTTGATTATGGAAACATCACTCTTTTATGAGTAAGAGTTGGGGAAGGGGAAAGACTCTTGACTTGTTATGGAAAAAAAAAAAGAATATTACTCTTGACTTAAATAAGACTCGATTGAAAATATGGAAAAGACTCGAAAAATGGAAAATATTACTCTTGACTGATTATGGAAAGTGAGACTCTTTTTTTTATTGGAAGGATCTTTAATCGAAACACGTTACCTACTAGGATTCTATTTTCTTGGAAAACAAATCTCCCTAATATGGTTAGTAGCATCGTAGGAATCATATATGGATTCTATTTCCTAAAAAGAAAATATTCTAGACTCGATCTTAGAAAGATATCTACATAATAAGGGATACCAAATAACGCAAAAAGATTACGCTCACACGAGTTGGCAGACAATCATGCAAGAATGGACATGTGAATGAATGCAAAATTGGGTGAATCTATGGCTTTGGTAAGGGAACCCACGACCGGATGCGTTTCGTCATCTATGGCGTGCATAGTAAAACTAGACGTACCGTTTTACATATCTCGAATGGAAACATGTAAGTGTCATGGGGTGGAACACGACTATGTGCAAAGGTAATTCGGACCTAGTGGGTCACCGGCCTAAGTCATAGACAATGCCCCAAAGGGTAATTCCTGATTATGGTGTGGTGATGTCTTTTGACATCTTGCGAAGATAACGCATGCAAATGGATGACATGAATGCAAAGCAATAATAACCACATAATGATCTTGAACCAAGAAATAATAATTAACAATCAACATGGACAAGCTTTCGAATTACACCCTCTTATTAAATCCCCAGTGAAGTCGCCACTGAACCCTCGCCTTTCGGCGCCTAATTGAAATAATAAATAATATATGTTATAGGTTCTTAAATAAAAGAGATTGATTGATATTGATTAAGGGACTATTGAACATATGAAGTCGCCACCAATTTTTAGGAAACAATTGGAAACCATCGAAGTGCACCCAATTCCTATTGGGAATTATGACTCATATAACCCAAAGGCCAAAGATTGAGTTCGGGGGTGTGGGTACGAAAAAGACAAAACGAATCTCATCTAAATCGCCCATAATAACGGCCTCTACTAATCCTATCCATGTTGATTCTTAATTCACATAATAAGGTTCCAAACAATCCGGTCGTCCAAGATCCTAAATTAATTAGGTGGGTTAAACAAACCAAATTATTAGAGTTATCGCTTTGCACATGATTATCCAATTGCATGATTTAACTAATAGAACACAATCACAATAATAGAAATATGTTCCCCAACCTTACCGTGCTAGCTTAACGCGCCAATTGCCAATTTGCATGAACAAACATATTAGTAACTTCAATGGAAGTAAAATAAAAGATATAAACTTTAACTATATGTTAGTATGCTAATTGAATTGATTAATCATGGAAAACATGTAAAGATATGATATTTACAATAAAAAAGATAAGTGTTGGATTTGCCCTATGAACTAATCATAATAAGAATTAATAATTGCATTATTGGTTGGACTATGGAAACTGATCTTTACTTAATATGGGTAATCGTAATGTTTTGCTAGAAACCAATTACCATTTGTGGGCCCAAAAAGAGTTTTGGACTTACTGCCAGATTAAGTAAACCAGCAGGGTCGCACACTTAATAGGCTCGTTTTATTATAAGGGTCTAATTCGGATTGGGCCCATTACACACTTAACCTAATCAGACCTCTTGCCTCCCTATATATATCGTGACTGTCGATCAGTTAGGGTTACACGTGATAATCAGTTTTCACGAAACCCTAACTGTGTGTCATTAGAGAAAGGAGAGAACAGAGGTTGTGAACGGGATCGCTGTACTAGCATACTGACGTGTGAATTCGAGCCTGTGTGTGGATACCAGTTGAGGCACGACATCTGACGTGTTCATCCATACCCAATCACTGTTCATCCAACCAGCGACCAAGGAGTGAGGTAGGATTTCGATTTGATATTAATTATAGTAATCACATGTTTTTCTGGGTTAATTGAATTTCTATTATGCATGTATGATCATGTTATTAGTTAGAAATTCCTTTAATAAGATATAAGAAAACTAGAAAATAAACTAAAAAGTATGAAAATCATGTATGGATAATAATTAAACTAACCTATGCATGATAATCATGAAAACAATAAAAAAAAATTGATCTACATAGGATGAACTAAATAAAACAATTAAAACATGCAAAGAATATTAACCATGATCATAATATAAATAAAACATGCTTTGAAAATAGATTTAAGAGTTGAAAAGATGAGCCCTCAGGTTGAACCTTGATTGTACTAGAACTGAATGTCAATTGCTCTTGATATTGAACTTGATCTTGGGATGAGACAAGTTCTTGATTAGGGTTTGAAGATGGGTTTGATTGATGTGACTAGGGTTGAATGGAAGAGAGGAGAGAGAGAGAGAGAGATTGAGGTTTTCTTGAGTTGAATCCCGTAATAATGAGTTGTGTCCCCGAAAAACGGAGTTTAGAGGAGTATTTATAGGGAATAGTTCAAATTAGGGTTTCCGGACCAAAAACGGTGCCCAGCGGCCCCCCGGAGAGCCGCTCGAGGGTCGGCGGCCTCGATAGTGCAGCAGAGGCTCAGCGGCTGGGCCGCTGGGGCTCGGCGGCTGGCCGCTGGGCCCGGCGGCCCGTGTCACGGCCTCCGCTCCCACGAAAAGGCCTCCGGAGCGCTCGTTTGAGCTTTGATTGGCTTAATTCTTGGTTAATTGGATTCCTTGTTCAAAGGGCTTTCTTTTGACATATTGTGGGCTCAAATAGCACGAGTATCCTATGAGTTATGGCCCAAACACTAGAGAGGTGTCTGTTTCATTGGATTAATCAATCATCGGATCATATCTTCTTCGTTTGTAATGGGATTTTGGCCCATAATACATCATTGGAAAGCTAATTTAAAGGGGAATACAAGTTTAGTGGGATAATACTTTAATTAATCCTTTAATGGCTAAAAATCAGTCTTGAACCGTGATATACGGGTATGAGAACATCGTTTTTAGCCCGTAACTTCATTAAATCATAACTTTTAACTCCGGTGTCCGATTGGGACAAATGAGATGGCGTTGGAAAGCTTATGGAAAGAGATATTATATGGTATTGAAATATAAAGGGTCCAGAATAAATATAGATAATGGGATACAAATAAGCACAATTATTTTGAGTATTGACATTCAATTCATTATGTTCATTATTGGTTATCATCATTGGGCATTTAAAAAAGGGGGAACCGATTTAGGTGTTTACAGCCCGCCAGACGCAATGAGTATACTAAGCCTAAACTGTAGGGGGCTGGGCAACCTTCGTGCAGTTTCTTTACTCCGCAATCTTGTTTTATTTCTTTCGAAAATGGAGTTAAGCGGACGTGAAATGGAGAAGGTTCGGGAAAAGTTGCATGGTTTTGATGGTGTCTTTGTTGGTAGTGCGGGACGTTCGGGTGGTCTTGCATTATTTTGGAAATGCTTAGTAGATGTGCAATTGTTGTCTTATTCGTTGCATCATATTGACGTTTTGGTTACTAGTGGTCTTGGTGAGGCGCCTTGGCGTCTTATAGGTTTTTATGGTTGGCCGAGGTCCAAAATCGCTACCTCTCATGTGAACTTTTGGGGATCTTAACTGCAGAGATGGATGATCCTTGGGTGTGTATTGGAGATTTTAATGAAATCCTCTTTTCTAATGAGATGATGGGTAGTCATGATCGTGCTGAGTGGAAAATGCGTAATTTCCATAATGTTGTGGATGTGTGTGGCTTTCGGGAGGTACGTTACAGTGGCTAACAATATACTTATGATAATGGGAGAGAATGAGAAGATAATACTCAGAGCCGCCTTGACAGAGCTTTGGCGACTGACTCTTGGTTGGATTGCTGCCCGTTCTCCAAGCTCATTCAGTTGGAGAGGGAGTGGTCGGATCATTGTCCGATTAGGCTTTTGTTAGAGGGTGAGGTGCGTTCTTCACGGGGTATAAAGTTGTTCCGCTTTGAACAATTATGGGCGGAGCATGATCAATGTGAAGATGTGGTTAAAGATGCATGGTTTTTAGAGGACCTACAGCTCAAGAAAAAATCAAATTTTGTGCTGAGGAGCTTGATTCCTGGAGTTCGAGTATTTTTGGAAAAAAATTTCGTTACCTGAGAAGTAAATGCAAGAAACTTAA
The DNA here is from genome assembly GCA_038025085.1 of Tetragonia tetragonoides. NCBI lineage: Eukaryota > Viridiplantae > Streptophyta > Magnoliopsida > Caryophyllales > Aizoaceae > Tetragonia > Tetragonia tetragonoides. Next base: position 9,443,859 of record CM076148.1, on the reverse strand, counting down.
AATGCTGAATGGTGGGGGCTTATCACGCCAGCAGCTAGCTGAGAGAAAGCGTTTAGTGAGGGAGATTGAGGAGTTGGTGCGTGAAGAAGAAGTGGTGTGGCGTCAAAGATCACGGGTCTTTTAGCTTGCTTCTGGTGATCGCAATACTGGTTTCTTTCATAAAAGAGCGTCGGGAAGAAAGGAAAAAAATACTATTAAGGAGTTACGGGATTCTGATCGTCTAGTGAAGAAGGGTGATAGAGAGGTGGGTCGTATAACAAATACATATTTTTCGGAGTTGTTCTCGCCTACTAGTCAGCTATGTATGGATGATGCTCTCCTTGGAGTCAATGCCCGGGTCACTGCAGACATGAACGCCGACCTGCGTAGAGAATATATAGCCGAGGAGGTTAAGGTGGCTCTGAGCCAAATGCATCCGCTCAAGGCCCCTGGCCCCGATGGTATGTGTCCTTTATTTTTTTTACTAACTTGGTATACAACTTATTGGCATATTGTTGCTGATTGTCTTACTAACTTGGTGCTAGATTTTCTGAATGGAGGGCAAATGCCTGTTGGACTCAATCACACCTTTTTGGTGTTAATCCCAAAGAAAAAGAAGCCGGAAATTATTACTGACTTTCGGCCTATTAGCTTGTGCAATGTGACTTATAAGCTTATTTCTAAGGTGATAGCTAATAGGTTGAAATCTTTTCTGTCGAAGATTGTTTCTTTGAACTAGAGTGCTTTTACTCCGGGCTGGCTTAGGCTTTTGAGACTTTCCATCACATGCAAAATATTAGCTCCAGTGAGGGGTTTATGGCTCTTAAACTGGATATGGAAAAGGCATATGATAGAGTGGAATGAAATTTTTTGGAAGCTGTGTTACGTAAAATGGGGTTTGATGAGGCTTGGTTGGGTCGTGTTATGTTGTGTGTACGATCTGTGTCGTTTTCTATTTTAATGAATGGGAACCCATCCGAGTCTTTTAGACCTTGGAGGGGTCTTCGTCAAGGTGACCCAATATCTCCCTATCTGTATATCCTGTGTGCTGAAGTATATTCTGGCTTAATAAGAAGAGCGGATGAAAGAGGTGCCATCTCGGGGATTCGTATCTGTGCGGGGGCGCCTTCAGTAAGTCATCTTTTCTTTGCAGATGGCAGTTTGTTGTTCACAGAAGCATCAGAAGGGCAAGCACAAGTGGTCAAGGAGATTTTGAATTTGTATGAAGTGGCCTCGGGGCAAAAAGTAAGCTTTGAGGAATCAAAAGTTTGTTTTAGCAAGGGGCTTCGCTCAGTTATGAGGGTAAAAGTTCAAGATATTTTGGTTGTGGAAGAGGTGGAGGTTCATGAAAAATATTTGGGTCTGCCAACTACGATAGGGAGGTCCAAAGAAAAGATTTGTGATCCTTTGAAAGAGCGTTTATGGAAGAAGCTTTAATGGTGGAAATGTTTGTTGCTATCTAAAGTAGGGAGAAAAATTATGATAAAGGCAGTGGCCCAATCTATCCCAACCTATGTGATGAGTGTGTTCAAATTAGCAGCGACTTTTTGCAATAAAGTGAAATCGATGATCTCTCAGTTTTTTTGGGGCCAAAGAAGACTGAAAGGAAGATCCATTGGTTAAGCTGGGGTAAATTGTGTACACCGAAGAGTTTAGGTGGCCTGGGTTTCAGAAATCTCAAAATGTTCAATTGGGCACTATTAGGAAAACAAGTATGGAGATTATTTACTGGGGAGAATGGTCTGCTGGGTCAAATGCTCCGTGCGAAATACTAGGGGTGTCCAAAAAAACGTAACCAAAAAACGAACCGTAAAACCGAAAAATCGCACCGGAAATTCGGTTAACCGAATATTTTTTCGGTTTCTCGGTTCGGTTTAGGTTCACGATTTTGGAGATTTCGGTTAACCGAAAAACCGAAAAGTATTTTTTAAGCTTTTTTTTTAATATTTTATTATGTTTTTATACAAACTTTAAATATAAATTTTGTATGTAATGTTTAATAACTAAAAATTCATGCAATTTATATCTCTTTATTATTTTGACAATGTCTTATCGAATCTAAATAGTAAATTTAGCTTTTATTTTTTAAAAAATATGTTTAAAAGTAGCTCATTATACTATAAAAATCATATTAGTACGGTTTCCGGTTAACCTTATAACCGAACCGGAAAAATCGGTTAACCGAAAGTCGGTTAACCTGTATTTTTGGTTACGGTTACGGTTCACGAAATTGACGAATTGAAATATCGGTTAACCGAACCGAGTCAACCTTTCGATTCGGTTAACCTACCATGAACACCCCTACGAAATACTACCCAGACGGTGATTTTTTGAATGCTCCGCTAGGTAATAATCCTAGCTTTACTTGGCGTGGCATTTGGGAGTCGAAATGGGTGCTCAAGAAGGGAATGTCATGGAGGGTGGGTGACGGTGAGAGTATTCGGGCATGGCGGGATCCATGGCTTGCTGGCAACGGGTCATGAAAGATTATCTCGCCACAAGGATTACATGATTCAGAGTAGAGAGTAGCGGAGTTCATTGATCAAAATACTAGGAGCTGGAATGTGACTAAAATTCGCGACACGTTATTCCCTATTGATGTGGAGCGTATTTTGTCTATCACACTTAGCTCTCGTTTGCCCGTCGACAAGGTTTTTTGGAAATGGGAAAGGCGTGGTGAATACTCTGTCAAAAGCGCTTATAATGGGATTATGTGTAATCCGATAGTTGAAGTAGAAGCGTCATCGTCAGCGTCGGATAATTTGTTTGGAATAAGGTGTGGAATGTTGAGACGCTACCTCTTCGAACCCATGACATGACATTGCCTTACCAAACCATTTGGGAGTAAGTTTGGAACCATTAAACTACCACCCTTGTTGATAACCGAACCACTACTTAAGTTTTCAACCCATGTGAATTTTAGAAGGCCCTTAGCCCAATAAAAGATACCTCAATTGGGCCATATTCTAAAGCCTTATTAGATACAAGTTGAATCGTACATTAAACTTTATGGATAATATAAAAATTTGTGTGGATTTAGTTCATGGTGGACCAATATTTGGAGTCACTCTCTACTTTACTTGGAATTACCCCTCTTTAAAAGTGGAGCCAACCTTAATTCACCTAAAGTCACCCCTCAAATTTATACTTGATACCAACCTCTATTTCACCTGGAGCCACCCCCCTATTTTATGTGGAGTCCCTCCTATTTTACCTGGAGCCACCCCTCAAAAATTACTTCACCTGTAGCCAACCTCCCTACTTTTACCTGGACTCGCCTCCTACTTTACCTGTAGCCACCTCCTACTTCACTTGAAGCAAGTCCACACAAGACATGTTGTATAGATAAAGCTGCAAATCAATTTCTGAGCCGTACAGCTACTTCTCTAATGACCGCTTCTGATCAAATTAAATGTCTTACTGCTCTCAAATCGCACCTAATTTACTGTATGATCAGATTCCATTATGATATATCCAATTCATTCTTCCTCCAAAACACAGCATCGACATCGCCGTAAAACTACAAATTTGATCTGAGATCAATAGAATCAACTCTCTCTCATCTCATCAGTATTAATTTCTGTTCAAGCCCCACTTACTACGAGCAGTCCCTCACAAATCAAACAATTTTAAATCAATTCACTTCATCAGCAGAACTATCCTTCACAATTTGCACTTACAAGAAAACACTTCATTTCGTGCATATCATGGGCTTGCAAGTTCCCACCTTTGAATAAAAAAAAAAATCAAATAATTTCAGTTTTCTTATTGGTGAAATAATCTACTATTAAAATACGAATTGTATGTTTTAATGTGGGGCTTCCAAATGTTCAATTCAAAACTAAACCTTAATTTCCTCCTCTCAACTTTCAATGTGGTTTGAGTATTCAAACTCCTCACAAATTACAACCCATTAAGAAAATTTGAGATCACACCTAATAAGAAAAACAAATACTCTTTAACTCAATACAGCAACAAGCACACAAAGAAAATGTAGATCATGAAAAAAGGATTTTTTGTCGAAGACTATCTTTGTTTGTACACTTTTTGTAGGTAACTACCTTAAAAAATTTAAGTTGTGGGGAAATAACTTATTTCATAAATTTTTTTTGTTAAAGACTACCCATAGACAAAATTGTCTCTAACGGGGTTAACTTTAAAGGAAAAAGACCTTTGAGCCCCTCACTTACACCATGTTGACTTGACTGAATTTCACTCAACTGTCTTCTTCTTCCTCACCACTTCTGCACATCTCTCTCTATCTCCATCAATGGCGCCACGACTGTAACTCTACAAATCAATAGCTTCTCTCTTCTCAAAAAAACATTTCGTAACCATAAATTTTGTCGTTGGAGACATCATCGATCAAAACCAAAACCAAAGCAAAAACAAATAGAAACACTTTTGTCTCTCCTAGACAACCTAAATGCATCAACACCATTACCAGCCTTATAACCGTCAATCGATTTTCTCTCTCATCTCCCTTTTAATTGGCTCCCACCAGCTGCGTTAGGGTTCATCTTTGCAAGTCCCGAAGCCCTAACCCCACCCCTAGGTTTCTGACCCCAATCCCATTTCCAAAATGCTCAGCTCATTTAGCAAAGTTCCTCAATTATCAACAATCAATGAAGAATTTCGACTGGAGACGAAAGTCGAGCACAATCGCCAACTCAAACAGAAATGGAAATGAAAAAGCAAATACAAATTCAAATGCGATTTACAAATGGAGGAGAGATAAAATCGATCCCTTGAAGACGCCAAGCAGCCTAGACTTGAAATCAGTTTCTTGGTTTGCTTTGTCTTTCATTCTAGTTAGTTTTAATTTTTAAAGTTACAACTTTGAGGATCGAAAAACTAACAAGTAATTAAGGAATTTCTAGAAAGCTCATTGCTTCTTTCTCTTAGCTTTGGTGCTCGTTGTGACGCCTACATAATCAGTCCCTGTGTCTTTCTTTAGTGGGCAAAAAAAATGGAGGAGAAATAAAAGGGGAAAGAGCGAGAAGAACGATGGAACATGGATATCATCACTGTAAGAGGAGAAAGAGTCAGAGAGTGAAGTCATTGTAAATGGTGGTTGGAGGAAGAAATGAGGGTAAATTGGTCAGATCAAATTGTTAAGTAGCAAAGTTAATCCCGTTAGGGGAAATTTTGTCAATTGGTAGTCTTTGACAAAAAAAAAATATGGAATAAGGTAGTTCCCCACAACTTAAATTTTTTAAGGTAGTTCCCCACAAAAACTGAACAAAAAAAGGTAGTTTCTGGTAAAAAATCCATGAAAAAAATATGAAACTTACAATCTCCCGTGTAAAAGAAAGAAGTAAAAAGTGCATAAATAAAAACAAACAAATATTCGTTCCAATTTGCACCGCCCATTTCAAAATTGAGAAACAACATAACGACAAGAAAGACAGCTAAAAAAGTCAAGGAAAAAAAACAAAAGGCCATCAAATATTAGAACACGCGATGACACGAAGAAAGGAAAGAAATGGGAAAAAGAAAATGAAAAAAAGGAAATAAAATTTAGACAAACAGCTTGCATAAGGTTATCTATCTATTTTAGGTGCATTTGTTAGAGCTGAACTTATTAGAACTGAACAGAACTAAACTGAATCACTAAACTGAACTGAATTTAACATCACTAAACTGGAGACTATTGAACTGAATTGGGCACAACTGAACTGAATTGAACACAATTTGATATGTGACACAAAAAGTATGGTTCTGAACTCAACACCACTAAACTGAATTGAACATCCTTTAACTGAACTTGAAATTACTGAATTGACCCCTAAACTGAACTGAACTGAATTGAACTTACCGTGTAAACTCTAACAAACGCACCCTCTATCTACTCAACTATTAAAATATTAATGTAGTTTTTGGTAGGATGCTAGCAAAAGTCAATCCAAGCCACTTTCTTAATTCTAACTTATCAACTTTTAACCAGCGTTGAATATTGATATATTTTGAGCACTCCACAAAACTTCTCATAAATTTCACCTTCAAATTTAAAAGTACAAAAGGAAAACAAATTCAATCATACCTCCCAATTGAATTTAGAACCTAAAGGGCAACTTCAAATAAAAAAGTTTCACTTCTTTATTGAGTTTTTTACACCAAACTAATTTGATAACTCCAATCACTATCTAACTCTATCATTATACCTATAAATTACTTTATATGAATTTATCTAGATAAAAGGCAAAGTGGAAGATAATTGATAACATGACGATGCAAACCTGCTGACGAGCCAGTTTAGCGGTACCTTTTTTTTAGTGAATTGCTAAATACCGCCCCTTTTTACTAGCTACCGCCCCCCCAATTTCCAATTTTACCCTCACCCCTCTTCCTCACTCACTCTCACTCATCCTCTCTTCCTCACTCACTCTCACTCATCCTCTCTTCCTCACTCATCCTCACCACCACACCATCACACCGGCAACCACCACCACCACCACGACCATGTCAAGTGCTAGCGGCAGCGGCGGCAGAGGTTTCGACGGCGAGGGAGGCGGCGACCGACGGCGCGGGGGGGTAACTTTTCGAATTTTTTTTTTTTTTTTTTGAATTGAATTTTTTTTGCCTTGAATTGAATATTTTTTGCCTTGAATTGAATCGTGAAGTTATGAATTGAAGTTGTGTTTTTTTTTTTTTGCGTCGATCGTCTACCGATCTCGACTCACCCTTGGGTGAGTCGTCTGCCGATCTCGACTCGCCCAAGGGTAGTCGTCGGTCGCAGACGACTCACCCTTGGGTGAGTCGAGATCGGCAGACGACTCACCCTTGGGTGAGTCGCCGGTGTGAGGCGACTCACCCAAGGGTGAGTCGAGATCGGCCGACGACTCACCCTTGGGTGAGTCGTCTGAGACCAGACGACCGACACAAAAAAAAAAATTATTATTATTTATTATTATTATTATTATTATTTATTATTATTTATTATTATTATTATTATTTATTGTTATTATTATTATTATTATTATTATTTATTGTTTATTGTTATTATTATTATTATTATTATTATTATTATTATTATTATTATTATTATTATTTATCGTTATTATTATTATTATTATTATTATTATTATTGATTATTGTTTAATTAATTAAAAATGTGAAATGATAGATGGGAGGAGCCGGTAAATCGGTGCCTCGGTTATTTAGTGAACTAGCTGGTTCAGGACCGCGTCACACGAGGAAGCGCAGGATTGATGCCTCTGTACGGAGACAGAGAGAGGCAGTTCGGATGAGGGAGATGACTGCTGAGCAAGACGATTACGCAACTAGCGAGTTCTACTCCGGTGAGCAAGACGATGATCAGATTGGCGTCGAATTATCCTCAGATTGGCGCGTGGTGAAGGGCAGAGGCGGTAGGTTTGTTAGTACTGGGTCGTCCAGTACTGGCAAACGATCTAGAGCGGAGGACGACACTACGTGGCTTGTTACAGAGCCTGTGCCCGGTGGGCCGGCGGATGATAGCGTCATACCGAGCTTCCTGGGCCACGTAGCGTCTCGTATGTGGAATGGAGAGATGAGGGGTCTCTTGAAGTGTCAGAACCGATGGAATGTCTGTCAGCGGCTGAGTCAGTGGCGAGCGGAGATGTCGGCCGAGATGAGGGCCCAGATCGAGGGGACTGGGTTATCACACCTGGCAGACATTATGTTCAGACATATTGACTTCCCCCTGATATCTGCATTCGTGGAAAGGTGGCAGCCGGATACGAACTCGTTCCACATGCCGTTCGGAGAGATGACGATCATGTTGCACGATGTATGACATATTCTTCGGATTCCTGTAGACGGAGAGCTCGTTTCCAATGAGGGACGGGATGGGCAGCTGCAGACGGCGGCCATGGAGGTTCTCGGGGTCAGCCCAGAAGAACTGATGTGTAGCCACTGGCAGGGCGGTGCGGTCCTCACGGAGTCGGTTTTTGAGCTTTGCCGTGAGCAAATAGATGACATCCAGGCGACAGCTTGGATGTGGTTACTTATTGGATCCACCTTGTTTGTCGACAAGAGTGGTAACCGTATTAGACCCTCCTGCGTGATGGAGGTGATGGACGACGGTGTCGATATGGTGCATGACTTCTCTTGGGGATCTGCTGCCCTCGCCTTCCTATATCGTCAGCTCGGTATAGCTAGTCGCGGGGATTCTCAGGGCATCTGCGGATGCCTAACTCTCCTGCAGGCATGGATATACGAGTACTTTCCCTGCTTCCGACCTCATCGGGAGCGGATGGTTGTCGGGGACGACGAGGCTCCCCGTGCGTCCGTATGGAGTGCCCTGGCTGAGGGCAAGGACATGGGTCGACTGGACTCCTTACGTAGACGCTTGGATCATCTGCGAGCGACAGAGGTACGTCATTTAGTTATCGGTGTTCATGATTTATTTCGTCGTTTGCTATGTTTTTTTACTTCACCGTAACTTTCAACATTTCTACGTAGGTGGTGTGGCTGCCGTACGGTTCTAACCCGGCAGTATCTGTACCGAGGACTGTATTCATGGGGTGGCTACAGTATCGGGATATTATCGAACCGTACATGCCTGGTCGTTGTTTACGACCAATCGGGTACGTACAGAGTATCCCAACCCCGATCTTTAGGCCAGTCAAAGCGATCAGGTCATGGAGCAGTCGTTCGTACAAGGTTGTCTTCCCCGAACGGATGTCATCTGATGCTTGGCGTATGTTCCCGGGATTTTACATTCTTGGTCTCCATGGGTTTCAGGCATCCACGTCAGATCCCACAGCATGTACGGATGACTACCTCGCATGGTACTACCTTCACTCCCACCCTCGGCTGATACGTGACGCTGCAGATCCAACAACGATTATGTAAGTGATTAACTAAACTAAAATATATATTTTTTTTACGTATTACATATCTCTGAACTCACACTCATTGTTACTTTTTTGCAGTGGGTGAATCGTCTAGCCGTCTTACATGAGCAGGCCATTACTTTGATTCCTCCGGAGCAAGAGGAAGGTTCTCGATCCCAAATGGACGAGTATATGAGAGATTGGCGGGCTGCCAAATGATGTATTGACCCTAGATGAATTTGTTATTATAAGAGTTTCATTGTTATTGTTATTATTTATTTGTGTTATTGTAATTTGTTGTTTCTTATTTACATTTTTTGTTTTATTGTAATTTGTTGTTTTATTTACCTCCAATAATCACGACCACTCTCCACATGCAAAATATAACAATCACACAAAAATGTGACAATGATATAAGTATAACAATCACGCAAAACATTCAATTACGTCGACCTCGCTAAACGATCCCAATGTGCTCTTCGCGTAACATACATTTACTCCCAACCAGCGACACTATCAGAACGGAAAGTAAACCAAGCTTCGCATATCGGAGGAACAGGGAAATCTGAGGCTAAATCCAGACGGATATAATGGGAATACGAATCACCTAAATGACACATGACAATTTCCCTACTTGGACGTGTAGCAGTCGAAGGTGCTTGGAACGGTAGCACTGTGTAACAATAATATAACCCCCTTCCGCTGCCGTATCCGAATAACATAATCGCTGCATTGAAGAGGTTGGCAATCGGGAACAAATCCTCAATTACTGTCATCCAGTGATCATCGTTACACGCACCTCCGTCCCACATAATACGACGGTAACCAGCGTCGACCCCTTCAACGTATAAGTTTTCGTACAATGCTCGGTTAGCTAAGAGTTCGTGTGCAATGCAAACTCTCGCCACTCGCCATTGCTCTTGGTCTCCGAAAATGTAGTCCGCAATGACACGGAAACCGCAATTACCATCCCCAAGCACATCGAGATATCCTTCAATGAAAGGTACGATGATTCCCGGAATTTTGTTAACATGATAGAATTCAGTGATATCTATTGCGTGTCCAGCTGCAAGACAATATAATAGAAAGTCAATAATAGTACTTATCAAAAAGTAACAACATTATGTACATGTTAATAAATTATGGGTTTTCATACCAGTACTGTTTACGAAGTTACTCGATGAGGATGAGGTACGACCACGCCCGCGGCTCGAACTGGATGACCTAGGGCGACCACGACCCCTCTGGGAGTACTCCCATGAACTAGGATCACGTCTGGTAGAGGAACTCCCTCTCGGTCGACCTCTGACTGTCGTGTTCGCTTCCGGCTCGACGTAACTCGCTTCCTCAGGATGAAGCTGCTCATTCATAAGGACAGATATGTTGCGCACAACTGCCGGGTCGCTTGAGTTAACCTCGTCGACCAGAGACCGAAAGTATCGATGGTCCTCAGATGGATGCTCAGTCATGTCAAGCGTAGCTATCTCCACTGCATCACTAATAACGAGTGTTCGCCAAAATTTGTGGACACTATTCAAGCTAATTGGCGTGCCCGTATCCGTGGCCGTTTTCAACTCACACGCACACGGGATCTGATGAGTGGATCTCAATACACAACCGCAAAGATCAAATACTTGGTGACTCAATTCTCTCATCCTGTTCAGCTCAGCCAATAATATTTGTAAGCAGTAATGGGAAACATACCCGGTCAGATAGTTGAATGGGAAACCCGAGTACACCACACTTCTTCGTCTTCTGCACTCTTCAAGTGTGTACTTGATCTCAGTTATTTGTGACTCGATTGACTTGTTGACCTTGTTCCAAACATTGTCCAAAGCTCCAGTTGAGGAGTTCAACCACTGTTTTAGCGCGGCATGTGCACTCTCCACCCTGCAAGTCGTAGTGTTGCCAAGGTGTAGCACCTTATTCGTCCACGCAGCCACAAACATCTCTTTGTGTCTCAGCCAGGTCTCCTCTACATAGGATATCACGTGAGGGTAAGTCCTCCAACTAACCTTCATCGTACGCACTGCTCTATCGTACGCAGCTTCTGTGGAAGCTTCCATGATAATTTTCCACCTCCCATTCTTGAACCTCTGCGCGACGGCCTTATCTTTTCCACAAAGTCTGTACACTTTGTCTTCAACGACTTTGTTAATGTGCCATGTACAGAGCAAATGGGCACTCTCGGGAAATATCTCTCTAATAGGTGTCATCAACCCTAGCTCACGATCGGTCACAATTGCTGTTGGGTGTACATCATTTCCAATAAGCATCCTCAACTTATCTAAGACCCACGCATAGCTTGCCTGAGTCTCATCCTTCATAATGGCATAAGCTATGAGGAAGTTCTTATTGGTTGGAGTCATCCCCACTATCTCAACAAACGGCATCTTATACTTGTTTGTTTTGTACGTGGAATCTAAGCCAATCAACCAACGAAAAGACCGAAGTAACTGAATTGATGTAGGGTGTGCCATGAACACGTGAGTTACCTCATTAGTAGCTCGGTCGGCTCTTGTCCAATGTACGTACTTATTCGCCACAGCTAAATGATGAAACTGACCAATGACATCTCTCTCTTCAAAATCAAGTTTCCTTATACGATCTCTGTGGTTGTACACATGCCGTCTAGTTGCATTGTCCTCGGGAAATTTTTTCTTAATCGCGGCCAAGATAGCACATGGCTTTGTTTGTGCCGAAGTCATGTCACGGACGAGTTTCTTTGACCCAGGACTAAGACCACTCATCTGACGATATCCCTCAGGATACACAGCAAAGTCATGGTTGTGCGTACCCCTAGTCCCAGGCAATGTGACAATCATCCAACTACTGGACCCATACACTTGCCGAGCTCTCAACTGGAACGTACATTTACAAGCCTTTGTTTTCGATTTCTTCCGAGCAGCAGTATCTAAGTCTCTTAATTCCCCTCTGTAGCGTTCACCTCGATTGCATTTTAACAATTTTACGCTTCCACTCTTCTTGTGTGACGAAATTATCAACTCAAACCCGATAGTAAGTGCAATTTGTTTTGCCCAATTAATTGCATCTGTATCACTATCAAATAACTCATCAGTGACGAAATGCGTACTGTAATCAACACCATCACCACCGAACCGCTCCAAAGGAATCTAACGAAAACAACGAAAACAATGTTAGCTTAATCTTAAATTCAAACAATAAATAATAATAATAATAATAATAATAATAATAATAATAATAATAATAATAATAATAATAATAATAATAATAATAATAATAAATTTTTTTTTTTTGTGTCTGTCGGTCGTCAATCTCGACTCACCCTTGGGTGAGTCGTCTGCTACAGGCGACCAACCCAAGGGTGAGTCGTCTATTAATCTCGACTCGCCCAAGGGTGAGTCGCCTGTAGCGGACGACTCACCCAAGGGTGAGTCGAGATCGACAGACGACTCCCCTTGGGTGGGTCGCCTGTAGCAGACGACTCACCCAAGGGTGAGTCGAAAATCTCAGACGACCGTGCAAAAAAAATGCGCAAAAAAAATTAATTTTACCTCCGCCACCGTCGACGGCACTTCTGGATCGCCGGCAGACATCCGCGGGTTGCTTGAGTGAATGTTGATGAAGGTTGGGTATGAGAGTGGGTGGTAGAGTGCGAGAGAAGTGGTATGAGAGTTAGAGAGGGAGAGAGGGAGAGGATGAGTGAAAAATTAAAAAAGGGCAAAATTGAAATTTTGGGGGGCGGTACCTAGTAATTTAGGGGCGGCATTTAGTAACACCCTTTTCTTATCATTCAATACATTTTCGAAACTACTTAATATAAATCTTAAATTACTTAACGTACATTTTTTTATTGCAATACTTTCCAATATACCCTTTTATTTGAGAGACAACTTTTTTCATTTTCTTTTTTTCTCTCAAATCCCTCTGGCCTCTACAATCTCTTGCTTTATTCATATTTCATTGTAATAAAAACTTAAAATACATCACTGTGAATGATACATTTGATTGGAGTTACGCAATTAACAATGATACTTAGGTGATAATTAGAGTTAGAATTTGAAGTTTTATTAATTATTCATTGTTTAGATAGGGTTTGTTGGTTATTGAAGTCTAGCGAAGGCTGGGTGGCAGCAGGAGTATGGCCGGTAGGTAGCTGATCTGCTGATGAGTGGTGGCTGGAGTCCGTACGGTTAGGTAGGAGAGAGAGTCAGGAGGTTGCGGGTTAGCGTCGTGGGTAGGAGGACGGCGCGTCGTTGAGATGAATCAACTGATGACGTACGCATGACCATCGCCACCCCATCTTGAGCTCCTCTCTTCCACATCCCGTCGGACGACGCACCCAAACAGGCACCTTGCCGGAGACGCCCCCTCGTCCCAAACAAACAACCACCCTAGCGGCAGGATTCAAGTGGTTGGGTTATACGCAAAGAGGGAGTTCGAGAGTGAGAAATATGAGTAGGGCATTGTGGGAAAAAAGAATTTAAATTTAGTAATTTGCGATTTACGTTTAGCAATCTCCTAGATTTTACTTAATTAGAAAACAATACTCTTTCTTGGTGATATATTTCCTTTTTTTTTTTTTTAACGGGTGCTTTTTTGTGATAGTCGAACATAACCCAATACAAGACAACTGATTTTATATACCGAAAGTCCCACATCGAAGAAAATAAGTAAGAATCGAGGTTGATAAGATATATAAAAATTAAAAGCTTAAGGGGCTAAATAAAAGCATACCTTTCTCGGCTATTTGCATGACTATGATCAAGCAAAGTATCTATTTATCGGTCTAAATATGATACCTTGATCACTACTAGCTCATTGCATTACTATATGGTTAGGTGTATATATATTTTTTTTAATCAATTTAAATTATTACAATCAAGTAGTTGGCTCACATTTATGCTAAATCATTTTTGTAAGGACAAAGCGACTAGATATATAGCTACATATATATTGAAAATTACTTGAAAATGAATTGCAATAGAGCAAAATATTGAAATAAATCCACCATAAAAAAGTAATAAATATTTCTAGAGTCAATGGAAATAACTTTTCAACGCACTTTCTCTTTGATACCCATGAGTCCCACATTGAAATAATATGAGAGCAATTAAGTAGGGAATATATTAAAAAAATTAGAGGACTAAACTTAAAATTAAAGCATGCGTTTTCTTCGATATTTTTGTTTTCGAGAGCTAAGATCAAGTATGATATAAGTCTTATCAGTTTATATCTGATATGTAGTGTCAATGTCTAGAGTCCCACATCGGATAAGATTGTGAGTTGTGACGGATAAAGCATAATTGAGGCCTAAAAAGGCATTGTTAACATCGATCGATGCTCAATCAAATATTAATGCCGAATGTTATTATGAGTCCCATACCGGGAAATGCATGAAGTAAAGAAACCTGTTGTTATGAGTATTTTAATATCCCTTTATTAAATCTTGAATGGGTTTACAGTTTGCAGGCCCAAACATGGAAGAGAGTAGACGGTACACAGCCCCGCTCCATCCTAAAACCAATTATTGGGTTTAGGTGGAGTACCCCACCAAACTTATATGTTAGTTTCTTCTCTCCTTTTTTTTTTGATGTGGGATACTCACGTGTGGATTGTTCTCTTAACATCCCCCCCTCATGTGAGTCCCTTATGGACTTGTGCTGGGCCTTCTTGACTCCATACAATATTCTTCCAGTTGCATGATTAATGGGCCTCTGTTCATGGGTTATTTTAAAACCCAATTTGGTTTATTGGACGTGGTTGAGTGGTAGGGACTCATCCATCCTTATCCAACATCGAGGACTCGAATCTAGCATTGGGCGTGGAGCAGCCTTAAATTCCTTGGCGAGTTGTCACACCCTTTAAGGTGCCTAAAGGCCAGCGTGGAGATATATAATCACTATGGTCGACATTGATTATCCCAAGTGTGAACCAAAAAAAAAATTAGAATTGACCCCTTTTATTTTTATTTTTTTGTTGTTACAAGGTTGTATTTCCAGGGAGTGTATTGTTGTATCCTTTTAGGCTATTTTCACTAATACAAGCATATGATTAGATGATTCTATTTTCTATCTCAACTCTTCCTAGAACTTCTTAGAAGGTGGAAGATGGGTTGCTATGATGCTATTTATGATCAATATTAATCCCTTATAATTTTACACGAGTTTTATTTTTATTTTGTTTTTGGTTACATTACAAGGTTGAATAAACCGAAGTTTATGAAAAACATTAATAATAATTTCGGGTATTCTTTTTGCAGGGTATAATAGAAGAGGAAACATTGAACTCCTTCCACGTACCTATTTACACACCCACGATCGAGGAAGTCAAAACTTTGGTGGGCGCTGAAGGATCGTTTGTTGTCAATGAACTCAAAACATTCTCAGTTGACTGGACCGCAGACACTGACCAAGCTAACTTTGTTTCCCGTTGCTCGAGAGCTGGACTGGAACCCCTTTTGGCAACTACATTTGGCCTAGGAACCATGGATGATTTGTTTCAAAGATTCCAAGAAACGATCAAAGAGCAAATTGCAAGAGAGATCAAATATGAATACCTCAACATAGTTGTCTCAATGACCAAGACATGAATATTATTGTGGATGGTCTGAAAACACCCAAGTTATACTGTACTTGATTTTTCAATCACAGTGTTTGTAAATACCCTAAAATAAATTTAAAATTTGTGGGTTGTCCATTAACAAATTCTCTTTCGATTTGGATTTCGAAAAAAAACCTTATTTTTCGCATTTACCCATTACAATTTTGGGTATTCTGCCCCATGTTAAACATTTTACTTTACATTTTCCTCTTGTCCAAGTTATAAAGTGCTTTTGGCTTACCTTGAGCATTTGATTGGGTGAGTACGGTCTCATCCTTCCTAGAAGTTAAGGGGATGATGTCCACTATGAGACTTAGGCTAGCTTGATTTTGGTTATTAAAAAATTCAGAAATTTATCCTCAAAGTTTGCACTTTTGAACGGGATACTCACTTTTTTTGAAATAATCCTAAAGTTCAAAACTTCTGTACCCCGTCTACAAAATCAGGAACGAAACCTTAACGCCTTCAAGTTGGTCAATTATGAATAGTGAAATGACTATTTTGCACCTATATCTTAATGCGAAAGAACCAAAATTGAAATAGCCGTTGGTTTCTGCTACAGAGTTCGCACAGAATGACACTGAAATTATAAAGTAGTGCACTTGATACCCTCGAAGTTTTGTAATGTAATGGGTATTCGCCGGAAAAAAAAAAATACAAAAAATATAGAAGATTAAATACAAATATTTTATTTTTTTTCAATATTGGTTCTTTCGCAATAAGATATAGGGACAAAATAGTCATTTTTCTATTCATAATTGACCAACTTGACTGTGTTAAGCTTCTGTTCCAGATTTTGTATACGGGGTGCAGAAATTTTGAACTTTAGGGTTATTTCGTGCAAAGTTTAAAAAAAGTGGGCATCTCGTTCAAAAGTGCAAACTTTAAAGGTACCACATGAAATTTCCGTGAAAATTTTTAGAGCTAATTCTGCGTGAGACCAACTGAAAATAAAATAGGGTCACTATTTAGAAATGTAGGAGTCGCTTATTTTAAATTGTAACCATTGTTTTACAAAAAAGTGAACTCATCTCACCAAAAGTTACGAAAAAACCGTCTTATATAAGAGCATCTCCAACAAGGTTTTTGTAGAGGTTTGTGAAGTTAAAAAATCTTCCAAATAAACCTTAACCCATAGTGACAAACCTAAAAAGATGTAGTTTTTACAAAGTGGTTTGTCTAGACAAACCCTGTTTATAGCATGTTCTTTTCTATATTTGGCCCCTCAATATGAGATTTTAAAGGTTTGTAACATTCGAATGAAGGGTTTCAGAGGGTTTTTGTATTTATGATGTGGCACACCTAAAAACCTAGTTAAGTAAAAAAAAAAACCTAGTTAAGGGATTGTAGCATTGAAGATGCTCTAAGTTTTTGTGAAACTAGAAACAACCAACGACGAAGCTAACAACCAAGAGAGAGAAAGAGCGTGAGAGAGCGATGAGTGACCCCCTCCCATCCCCCACCCCCTGAAGTGCAGGTGTCCCCTTCCCCCGGTGAACCTGGCGGCTCCAGCGGCCCGGTCAAGGATGGCAGTTGTTCTCCCCTTCCTACCTCTACCCTTTCCTCCAACATTCATGTCCCTGTTGCAAAACCTTCCCAACCCCTTCACCCAAATTCCTGTTCCCGTCTTCTTTTTTTCCTTGCTAAATGCAACTCCACTAGTGGCTCTCACTGGCTCAACCTTAATCCTATCTCCCACCCTCCATGCCGCCCTCCCATCTTGACATCCCTTCTTCCTCCTCCTCTCCCCCCCTTTTTATTCCCCTGTCTCAGGAGGAGTATGTTGACCTGTGTCAACCCTGGCTTCACGCAGTTATTTGCAAAGTGCAAGGAATCATTCGAATCTGAATTCCTAAAGGAAAAAATGAAAAAGTTTTGGGGCACTGTGGCTACCTTTGAGTTCATCCCTGTGGGAAAAGGTTTCTTTGTGGCTCAGTTTGCCAAAGAACAAGATTTTCATAAAGTTCTGGCTAAAGGCCCCAGCTCGGTCAATGGGTCTGAAATCTACAACGGATTGATGGGAACCTGGGTTCCAAGCATCAAATGCAAAAATTGATCGGGCTCCAGTGTGGGTGAATCTTCCAGAACTTCCAATTGAATTATATAGAAAAAATATGCTGATAAAAATTGGAAACTGTTTGGGAAATTTGATCAAGATTGATATGAATACTTGTTCAAGAAACTCGGCTCGATTTGCACGTTTGTGCGTGCAAATGGATATAACCAGGGATCCTCCTACTAATATTACAATTGGAAAAATCCACCCGCGCATTGCTATTCCTGATTTCCCTATTTCTTGTGATAAATGTGCTGCTTTGGGTCATTCGGCGGCGAGATGCAACCGGAGCTCCGGCAAAAATGTATCTCAAGGCAGAAAAAGCATTCAACGATCAAATGCAACTACAAGACAGAAGGAGAAAAGTTGTACTGGTCAGGAACAAGAATGGCAGGATATCCAATCGACGAATCCTAGAAATAGATATGTAAGCAGAGGAGTGTACAAAAGCAGAGCTAGGGGTCGCTCCCAACTTAGATGGAGAGAAAAAAGCGGGAATTGTAATAGCTTTTCTGCATAAGAAACTGAACCGAAAAAGACCAACTCGGATGTTGGGCCAGTTGGTGATTCTATCATTGTTGGGTCGGCCCTTTGCGGAGGTTCTTTTTCAATTGAAATTCAGAAGTGTTCTACATATGGGTTTGTGGGTTTTAACCCCGATCCGACTCCAGCTCTTAATAATATCTTCACCTCTCATGACCTAGCTATCCTACAACCAACCTTAAACCCTATCACTAACCCTCTTCCTCAACCACCTCAACCTCCCTCTTCTCTCTGGAAAACCATATCGAACCCTAACCTCCCTCCCTTCACAGATGTTTCCGTTCTATCTCCCCCTTGCTCACCCCGATCTGGGAATTTCGGACTCACCCTTAGACCAGATGTAACCCACACCTTTAACTGACCCGTTCGATTCACCCCCTCCATCACCAACAAAAATAGCCCAAACAACTCTCAACCCGTCGGAAACTCTTGTCTCACCCCCACAAAGGGCGAGATTTGCAGAAAGAACTCTGATTCTCTTCTCCCTGAAGCCTCGGATCTATGATCCAGAAATTCCCCTGTCGAGGACGGCCTTTCTTTACCATAATGCATCGCCTCCTACAACTCAACCCAGCGAAATTCAGACACTCTTTCAACCTCCCAAGATCAGCTCAGAAAGCCTCGTTCATAGATCTTCTGACTCCAGAACAAGAAGGTTATCTCACTCCAGCCCACTTCCCGGCCTTTCTGGACTTGGGGCCCCTTCTGCTCTTTTTGAGGATTTTCCTCTACTGGTGGAACTGGCAGCATCACAGAGGCTCAAAATCAGTACTATTTGTGCCTCCGGAGATGGAAAGATTGATTGATCCGACACCTCGGTTCCCCAATCGAGTGGAGATCTTCCCCCTAAGGAGGAAAACAGTGAGAATGTTTGCCAGGAACTATTCAAATGCGGTCCAAGCCTTCAATCTGGAAGGAAAGGCAACAGATTTATCACTGACGATAAAGAGGAAGGAGAAATTCCTGCCAGAGGAGAGGATTTTTTACAAGATAAAGAACCAAATCCACAGGAGATACATCCACATTCCAAAATTAAACATTCTAGGGATAATACTCGGAGCCCAAACTCAGGTAGAGCGGTAGGAGGACTAAAGCTCCCTCCAAATATCTTTCATAATATGTTGATATTAGCATGGAATGCAACGGAAATTGCTCGTCCATCCTTTCACCTCAATTTCATGGACTTGTTCGAGTATCACAAACCTGATTTGGTTATAATTACTGAAACCAGAGTTAACCTCGCAAACAATGTCCCTATTGTCCAAACACTGCCATTCGAACATTGGGAGCTGATGGAACCAGAAGGGTTCACGGGGGTATCTTGGTCATGTGGAATTCCTTGGTGAATTTTGACGTGGTTCTCAAGAATAAACAGGGAATTCATGGCATCGTTCAGGTAAACAATTCCATTTTCCATACATTCTTCTTATCTGCTATTAATGGTAGTCCTAATATTATTATTAGAAAATTTTTGTGGCTTGATTTAAGTACTATTGCGGTCAACATGAATCTGTCGTGGCTTGACTTCAGTGATTTTAATGATATGAATAGCCTACCTGAAAATTTTGATGGGACAGTTAGTTGGTCTGGATGAAAGCTTTCAATGATTGTCTTCGTGATGGCCATTTGGTTGATCTTGGCTTTATGGGTCAAAGGTTTACGTGGACCAATAAAAGGAAGATTTTTCCGATCCAATCATGGAGAGGATTGACAGAGCTGTGGGTAATGTTGGTTATTTGGATTAATGCTTTCCCTAATTGCCTTTTGACTCATCTGCCTAGGCTTTCCTCAAACCATTGCCCTATTCTCATGGAATTCAATAATACCACCACATTTAAAGGTCAAAGACCCTTCAAATTTGAACCTATGTGGTTGATTGTGCCCTCTTTTGTTTTAGTGGTAAATGATGATTGGTTTAATGTGTGTTTTTCATTAGAACAAAAAATCTCTCATTTTGGTTTAGCTGCAAAAACTAGAATAAAAATGTTTTTGGCAATATTTTCAAGAAGAAAAAGAAGCTTTATGCTAGACTTCATGGTGTACAAAGAAGTCTGTATGACTCCCCTTTTTCTGATTTTCTTCATGAGCTTGATATGGTTTTAACTAAGGAACTGAATGATCTCCTTGACCAAGAGGAACTTTACTGGCTTATGAAATTTAGATGTAATTGGGTCATTGAGGGTGATATGAGTACCTCCTTCTATCATAATTCTGTGAAAGTTAGGAGGAACAGGTCTAAAATTATGTGCTTAACTGATGATGTGGGGAATGATATCTCAGACCCCAGGCTTATTTCTGACTTGATTGTTAAGTTTTTCAATAACTTTTTCACTACTGGTATGTCTTCTGCTGCCTTATGTGATGTTGATTTGGGTAGAAATAATAATTGCAGCATTGTTCTTGCTTTTCCACCTTCCCCTCAGGAGATTAAAAAGGCTATGTTTGACGTTGGACCTCTTAAATCTCCTGGCCCTGATGATCTCCATGCTATTTTCTTCCGGAAAAATTGGGTGGCTATGTTTGGCACGAACAACTAGCTTTTCAATAAAAGCTACAGCTTAAATCTTGAAGATAGTGTTTTATGCTCTCTGGAGTCTCTGCTGCCAAACAGTTTGCCATTAGATTTTCACTTTGCAGCTATAACTACAGCTAATTTTGTGAAAGCTATCCCTGCAAGCTTTCACCTGCAGCTACAGCTACAACTAGATTATTAGCATTTCGTAGCACTTTTTAGCAGTTTTCTACTAATTTCTTTCCTTAAATTACATTTGACAGCTACAGCTACAGGTACAACTAATTTTGCCAAACATAGCCATAGTGTGTGAAGATGTGATTCCTTTTGTTATGAATGTTTTTAGAAATGCTAGTTTTCCTGAAGCTATCAATCACTTCCTCATATGTTTGAATCCTAAAGTGACCAACCTTGCATGGTCAAACAATATAGACCTATAGGATTGTGCAACACTATCTATAAATGCATAACAAAAATTATTGTTGCCAGACTTAGACCCTTCGTACAGGATCTAATCTCACCCTATCAAAATAGCTTTATCCTAGGAAGGGGTTCTAGTGTGAATGTTATTGTTGCTAATGAAGTTATGCATTCCATGCACTCAGCTAGAGGAAATAAGGGCTTTTTTGCACTCAAGTTTGACCTAGAGAAAGCATATGATAGGATTGAATGGAGTTTCATTATTAGAAATTGTCAGAATTTCTTCCAGTTTGACTCTCATTCTATTAAGTTGATCATGCATTACATTTCTACCTCCACTGATCTGTTATTGTTAATGACAACATGACGGATTGGTTTAAACCTTCTAGGGGCATTAGACAAGGTGACCCTCTCTCCACCTTACATTTTCATCATGTATATGGAAATGCTCTCTAGACTTATCCATGAGGCATGTAACTCTAACAAGTGGAAACCCATACCGGCCTATTGGTAGAATGAAAGTTCTCATGTCACACTTTCTCTTTGCTTATGATTGATTGTTTTTGGTGAGACTGGGTCTGAAACCATTGACTGTCTACTCTTAATAGTTTTTGTGAGGCCTCTGGACAAAAGATCAATAGTAAAAAAAACAAGATATATTTCTCTCCCAACACTAGTATTAATATTATTGATTATGCTGAGGATACTTTCAATATGACTAATAGCAAGGATTTGGGGACCTACCTAGGCTTCCCTTTGTCTCCTTATAAGCCTAGCAAAAGCAAGGTGTACTTCATTGTGCAAAAGGTTAAAAATAAACTTGCTAGCTGGAAATCTAGGTGTCTTACTAAGGCTGGGAGAGTCTGCTTTATCAAATTGTATGCACAACATGCATCTTCCTGCTGCCACTGTTGATCACCTAGATAAAACTGTCATTAACTTCCTTTGGGGAGATGAGGAGGGAAAAAAGAAGATTCACCTTATGAATTAAGACACTCTTTAAACCAAAAGAGAGAGGTGGCCTTGGCATAAGAAGTAATAGGGTGATGAATAATGTGCTGAAAACTAAATTGAGTTGCAAACTTATCAATCTTACTGACAACCTTGCACACAAAGTTTTAAAAGCAAAGGAAATTTTCTGCCTCTTTTAAGAGTGGTTCTCATATTTGAAGAGTTTCGATAAAGGTTGGAGTCTTTTCAAAGATAACAACTTGTGGATTGTGAGTAGTGGGAAGGACATCTCCCTCTGGGAGGATAACTAGACGGGGTTTGGGCCTCTTTGCTCTTTCATTGATGGACCCCTGCAACTCAAATATTGGTACTTAAGAATTAGGCACTGCATTCTGAATGGGTAGTGAAATTTGGAGGTTCTTTTTTATGTGCTCCCCAAAGATGTTTGTGATACTATCTTGTCTATTCCCATCCCCTTTAATAACTGCTTTGATTTCCCTGTGTGCTTGTTATTTGATGACAAGAAGTTTGACTCCAGTAAAACATATGATTTGTTGGTCAAGGAATGTCATAATGATGTGAATGCTTCTTGGATCTGGGATATCCCCGCACTTCCAAAGATTAAAATTTTCATATGGGCTGCTTGGTATGATATAAACTTACCCACAACTGTACCCTGGCTCAAAGGGAAATGCTACCAGATTCTTTGTGCACCATTTGTAAATCTAACATTGAAAGTACATTCCATGTGGTGAGAGATTGTCCTCTATTGTTTTGATGTGGAAAAAATATAACTTACCGTTTTTACTGGTAAGATATTGTCCTCATCTAGCTAGATGCTACATATATGTCATATATTCAGGGTAATGGTATATATGTACACACATCCAATCAGCCAAGTCTTAGTTGATCACTTCAACCATTTCTCTACCTCAGATCTGACATTGTATTCAATAATCCAAAGCTGAGAAAGGATAATTGCCTATTAAAATATATATAGAGAATATTTAAATTAATTGGCCGGGAAAATGTTAGATCTTCAATGAACATCGTAATTTACTCTAATGAATTTATTTTTATTATATATTAAATTGGCTAGTCTATACTCTACACTCTACAGTCTACAGGCAACTTCACGGGCAAAAACCGAATTACGGAAAACCCATGAAGAATACTTTTACATATGTAGTACACAATAGTGCAATACAATTGACTTCTCTTTTCTCCAACTAAAAGCCTGAAGTAAAAGAAAATTCCCGAAAATAAAATTACAGAAAAAAAGGAAAATTAAACTCAACTTTTTTTTTTTCTATTTTTTTTTTTTTTGGAATGAAGTCAATATCCTTCTCTTCAAATTTCTCATCTATCCTATCTACACCCAATCAAAAAAAAAAAATGTGTAATAAATAATAAAATTGTCATCTCTCAAGAAACCCAGTCATTCTTAGGATGGAATTCCTAACATGACGCAAGTTCTTACCCTTAAGAGGACTAAACGACTTCGCTATATCTCCATTATTATTATCTCTTCTCTCCACAATCACATGAGGAGGCAATCTCGTTATGATCTCATCACCATCTTCATCGAATTCGTCGTCATCTAACGACTCGAACCCCGCCACGTGGATATCATTTTCATAAAGAAAAGAACAATTTTGTGGTATGTTAACAGGCAATGAGGAGCAAAGTACCCTTTGCTTTTTCCTCATATCAATATCAGCTGATATGTTTTCTTCGTTGTCGCCATTGCTTTGATCGTCGTCCGATGAGTAATAATAATCCGTGAACATCACGTCGGATTCGTCGAATTCCTCGAAATTCATGGTCTTTTTTGGGTTTTGTGTTCCTTAAAAAGTGAATTGTGCTATAGCTTCTTCCAAAGGAATAAGAGTGATGAAGGGTTTAAAATGAGGTTGAAAAATGATGAAGAGAAATGAAGGATATATATATATAGGTGTTGGAGCTTGGGGAGAAAGTATATATTGATTGGTTTACTTAGTGGAATATTTAGGGAATCAATAGAAAGCGTAGCAAAGAAACCTTTTGATTATGTCTTCAATTGGATGGGCGTTGAGTACGGGGAACTTAATTGGTAACTTCCCCTTTCTTTATGGCCCACGGCATTGTTCAATAGGAAGCCCTCACAAGAATATTATATTTGATTCCCATTGCACTGTTTTAGTTATTTGGCATCTTCTTTTGTGTAGAACTCCAAATATCCATGACCTGGATATAGGAAATATGAAGATTGAAGTGGATGATTTTTCTTGGTATACAAATATTGGCAAATTGATGAAGGGGAGCAAATACTCTCGACTGTAATGACTTAACTTTTATCCAGTAGAGCTGGCAAAAACTGACCCGACTTGATGACCGACTCGAACCCGACCCGTTACAGATCCGACCCTAAAAAATTCCAATCCGAGATGACCCGATTCGTTTTGACCCGTGATCGAGATGACCCGACCCGTTTTGACCCGTGATCGAAATGACCCGACCCAAACCCGGAAGTTGTAAGACAACATTTGTCAAACCCATTGGGTAACCCGAAATCGAACCTGTATTTGACCCAATGTATTCGACCCGAATTTGACCTGATCCATATTTAACCCACCCGTATTTGACCCAACCCGAACCCGACCTGACCGACCCGTTTTCCAGGTCTATTAAATACCCAGTGATCAAATGAGTTATTATTAGGCTTTAATCAGTGATCAAATGAGTTGTTGTAATTGAGTTTTGTTACGAAATCAAACTCTATGATAACTTGCCATAAATAGATGAAAGCGAACTTTTTATAAATCACGCCTGAAATTTCGCAGATCTCGTAACAAGTTTTGAGCTTAAACGTGTTTTTATTTTTATTTTTATCAATGTGTCAATCATTAGAGCAAGTTTTGTGTGAGATTCACTCTTTACCTCAAAATAGTCTGGGTCACTATTTAGAAATGTAGAATAACGTATTATTATGAACTGTGAACATCGCGTTTCACCAAAAATTACGATCAGACCGTCTTATATAAGTACAAGTTTTTTTGTAACAGAAAAATATACTAATCCATACTCCAAATAAATTGTGTTGCTCTTTCTTCAGATTCCTACGTACACTTGACTTGGCTAGTTGACTATATATGTACAATCATAAAGGTACCTTGATTTAAAAATAAACCTTTTTAATTTCCTCATCTCATCCTCCTTGATCGTTCGAATCATGGAACAGGAAACTTATGATCTACTGCAACCCTACATTATTAACATTAATAGCCTTCTCAAATCTCAATGGATATATGAGTATATATTTTGGGTTCGATGCATGATCTCAATTATTATTAGGGTTCCTAAACCAATTAGAACTTTCATTCTGACCCAAGCAAATTAAATCCTCAAATATATGTATAGTAATAGTATATTTCTATTTGATAAGACAAAATATATTCCAACTATTTATAGAGTATAAACCTTGTCGTTTTTAAACTTGAGGTTACGTGAGAAGTTGGGAAGAGTTATAACTTTAATTCGCAGGTCCTTGCTGTCAAATAATTTCTAATGTTGTGCTAGTAGGCTCTTCCGCAATCAATATTCAATTAGCTAAACTAATGAGATATAGTTGAGTAGTAGGGATTCATCCATTTATATCTAAGGTCGAGGATTCGAATTTCACTTTTGATATGGATCACCAACTATTTATGGTGTATAATAACCTTTTGTCGTTTAAACTTGAGGGGTAAATTACGTAAGAACTTGAGGGGTATGACTTTAATTCGCAGGTCTAATATATAATGTCTAAGTGCCAAGTAGATAAGCATGTTGTGGCTTGAAAATGGGTGCACTATTTCGACATTTATGTTTAAGCTAGCTAGTGATGTTTTGTCATTAACTCATTACAGTTCATTGGCTTCATTGACAAGCAAGCTAAGGAACAAATGTGATTTTTGTCGGTATTGGTAATTCAATAATCAATAGTTGTAGAAACCAAAATGAAAACATTTACTTGTCTGAATCACGCTATAGTAATGTGACCAATAATGCAAACTAGAATAAGACAATAAATTTAATTTGTTATACATGCATGTACATATATATATGGTCCAATTTCTATTGATCATCCAGCCACATCCATCCTTAATTTCTCCACATACATCCACGTACAACACAAGTGACAATGTTAAGGGATTTGTCACCTTAATTTGATGTTAATTTCTCTTTGTCGAAAAAGAAAGTGTAAGAAGTTTAACTTTTTGAATAATGATCGTGAAATATCACATCTTTTTCCTTTTTAGTTGTTAAGAGAATCGACATAAAAAATTCCACCGACGTTAAAGAATAAGAAGAGGAGTACATACTCGTATTATACATCCTCTAACCCGGATATAAACAGTTGTCCACTTTTAAGCACAGCTAATCATATAAAACAGCTGCAGATACGTGGCCCTTTTTGATAAGCTGTCATTAGAAAGTATCTTGATTTGTTGCCACAAAGGGAATGATGAAAATGATAGATATGTCCTTCATCTTATACTTTTGAAAGCCCTTTCTTTAGTGTTAGGATATGCTTGTTATTATATGAAGTCAATGGCCTTTGTAAGCAGAATTGAACAACACGAAGCTAAATTGAAAATGTATATACGAAAGCGAGGTGGCTAACTAAATCTAGCCTGGGAGATAAAAAATAAAATGAGTTGAAATCCTTTTTAATTAATCTCTTCACTACATCTGGAAACAAATATTTTTTGTCAATAAATTTCTCCAATACCTCACAAAAATTCAAAACGCTTATTTCTTTTTTTTTTGGTCCTATTGAGGTATTGGATGAATTTTTGGAGGGATCAGTGATGCACTAAAGGCTACAACAACGGTGGCTATGGTGACGAATAATAAAATCTGTATGGGAAATGTTTTTAGGGCGACTATAATCAGCATAATAGGATATTTTAAACTTCACAAAAAGTATTTTTTTTTTGTAGTGCCAAATAAATTATTAGCATAGCAAGTCTAGTTTTTTTTTTGGGTGCAAAAGCATAGCAAGTTTAGTTTTATCTGAAAATGAAGATCGTCCTAAGTGTATTCTATAATCACTACAATTGAGTATTTATTTTACTACAACAATACCATTTTTTATTATAAAAAAATCCCCTTTTATTAGAGAATACTCCTTTTTTTTTACTATAAAATACTCCTTTAACTACAAAATACTCCTGATAAGAGTATATTCTGAGAAGACAACAAGGTAAGAATGAGATTTTAAAGTAATGTATAAGATTTACCTTAATATCTCTCCTTGCCTCTTGGTCCTTGCTTCATATTGAGTCGTCATCACTTACTTGACTTGAAAATTTCGCAAGTCTAGTTTAAGTGTTAGTGTAATGTCTAATGATACACATATTCTGAGAACGAAGATGGTTTTAACTACCGTACAATTTTTCACTTTTTATTATTAAAAAAAACCCAATTTACTACAAAATACCACTTTTTTTACTACAGAATACTCTTAAAAGCATATTTTGAGAAGACGTGTATCAATTTTAACTGTTGTATTGTATTAGATTTACCTTGATATCTATCCTTGCCTCTTGCTGCTTCTTGCTCCATATTGAGTCGTCTTCACTTCCTTGACTTGAAATTTTCGTTTGTTGGACATGCCTCTGATCTACTTATCTAGTCTCTCTAAAATTTTGAAGACTTTGTCTTGAAACATAAAAAAATACAAAAGTCCCCCTTTTTTATGTTTAAAATAATTTAGTATAGAAATATTTATTTTGGATTGTATAATAATTGAACGGTCCTGTTCTATAAGATCTCACAATATCACCCATAAATCTTCAGCAATTTAAATATTAAGGCCCTGTTCTTTTTAATGGAATGGTGCGGGACGTTAAGAAATAGAACGGAACGGAACAGAACGGCACGACACGGATAATTCAAAAATATATGAGACAAAATGAAGTACAGAATGCGGCACGAAACGGAACTGAACGGAACGAAACGGATTGAAACAGAACGAAACGGAATACAACATATAATCGACGAAAAGAACAAGGCCCAAGTTAAAAATCTGTTGAAACAATATTTAATTGAACCCCAATCATAGTTATGGAAATTCCCAACCACTAATATTCCCTTTAACTAATACGGAACTACTACTATATGGTCTTCTTATAAATTATTTCTTATTATATCAAAGCATGACTAATGATAGATGAAGCATATATCGCACTACATATTGTATGTTCTTTGGCTTTTTGGCAGTCCACGTAGTAAATTGTTTATTTGAGATGATCAAATTAAGCATATTTAACTTTTACGAAATTTACGCTACATAAATTTTGAGATCAATGCTTATATACAGAATTCAAATCAATTTCAAGTAATATAGTGGGAAAAGGGACTACATATTCCCCCTACTCATTTCAAAAACCAATACTTGTATGATTCGCACCAAAAACTACTTGTATGGTGGACGGGTTGTTTCCGACTTCTTTTTTTTTAGGTTTGCCACCAAAGGTCACAACGATGAAAAGAATGGTTATTTCATATCTGGTTCTAGTTCCTGGAAATATCTGTAAGGATCCGGAATTTTTCCAATTTTATTTTCACGGAGTGCGTCCTTATAGAAAATTTGTTAATTGGGGGCTTAGATAAGTTCAAGGGACCATCGAGTTAGAAAAGCTTTTGAAAAGCCTTGAATTGAACAAAAACCATGAAAGAGGTCACAAATCTGCTATCGGCGTTTTATCGAAGGGACAACCCAATAGCGTGATAAGTGAACTAATCATGTTTTTAGAAAGACTCGTGCTTATATAAAACATATAAGTACCCAAGAATAAAGGGTTCGGGGGCGAAAGTACGAGGTGGGAAGGTGTTAGGCACCCAACTCGCCCGTTTTATGACGGCCTCTACTAACTCAAGTTTGCTTAATAATTTAAAGACATGATTCCGACACAAACCGAATTAACAACCTAGGCTTAGACTATTAATTGGTTCATCACAAGAATCAGAACATTTATTTTTAACCTTTATTTAGACATGCATTTGATTTGACAAGTTGGACAGCAAAACGACTATGCACACAGTATTTAGGAAGCAATAAATACGTTATTCTAGCATGATATCTACAGTATGACTACTAGAAAATAAATAATTAAGCAAGTAAATTAATTTGAGCCCTCATGATTTTGTACCTGAACTATAGGCTATATTTGACAAGAATAGTAAAACAAGATCTCAAATTTGGAAGAAAGAGGGGGAAGCTCGGTGTCAATACTCCCGAGAATAGAGGTTGTCAACTGTAGACGGTGTGTTTTGAACTGAGGGTGAAGGGTTGTTTATATAGGCGAGGAAAGTAGGGTTGCACGGTCTAATTTGAGTTGAAAAATGAGACGGGCTTGAAAAATGAGCCAGAGCCGAAGAGAAGTCAGACCCGCTAGCGACCCTGGGAAGTTGGTCAGCGCCGCTAGCGGCCCTGGCACTTTTTCTAGGGTCGCTGACGGCTCTCAGCAGCCAGCTGGATGACGTCATAATGACGTCATCCAGCCTGTTTATATTTTCCGAAGGGATTTAAATATTCCGAAAAAACGTGAAAAGACCGTTTTACCCCTGGACGGTAAAAGATGGTTTTGCCCCTGAATTGCAATTTGGCGACCGGGGGTCGGAGTGAGGCATGAGACGTGTCGTTGGAAAGCTGTTGAACGGGACTTTTGAATGAAATGAAATGAAAGAGTGTTTGGAGGAAAAACCTGAGACCGTATCTTAACTATTAATGCAAAAATAGCAGTTCAAGCTTAAAAATTACTCCTTTCATCATCGGGCTTTTGCGGATAAATCTGAAAACGCTTTTTTGGCGTCTCAGAAGCCCCCACTTTGATCGAGCTTGAGTAAAAGCGAAGATCAAAGTATTCCAAAGGCGACATGCAGGATGCTGATGTGCAAACGGTGTCTGAGAGTATGCATGCATAGGAAGACAAACCTGAGTTGGAACACGCTCGTAGTGTGCTAAGATTTCATCCCTGTAAACACAAGAGAAAACAAAGGTTATAGTAGCAGGATAGAACACCACTTGTAGATGGTCTAAACGTCTGCTGGGGACCTGTATTTAGAGTGAATGAAAAAGTTAGTAATACTTTGAGAATGATCAACATAGAGTGCTTCAACAAGCAGTGACTAAACACCGCTCGACGAATGTCGAGATTCCAACCCTGTTTAAGAAACAAAAAAGTCAACGAGATAGCGCGATTAAAAATAATCGGCCATAAAGTGGTTAAAACATATGAACAGTTTAAATACAATAGTTTAAGCAATCATTGGCTGAAACATACAAAGAAAAATAATGGACAGTATAACCGCAACAATTTAAGCAATCATTGACTGAATAATGGACAGTATTACTGCAACAGTTTAAGCAATCATTGACTGGAACATATAAAGAAAAACAATGGGCAGTATAACTGCAACAGTTTAAGCAATCATTGACTGAAACATATAAAGAAAATAATGGACAATATAACCGCAACAGTTTAAGCAATCATTGACTGAAACATATAAAGAAAAATAATGGACAGTATAACCGCAACAGTTTACGCAATCATTGACTGACACAAAATAAGTAATCTTGTAGAGGGATAGTTTAACCGCAACAGCTTAAGCGATCATTGACTAACCCCAAAAATTTGTAACCTTGAAGAGGGACAGTTTAACCGCAATAACTTAAGCGATCATTGACTAACCCTAAAAATTTGTAGTGTTGTGTTGCTTAGCAAGTGACGAAAAAATTTCGGGCTCATAAATAACTTGGGGGCTCCGGGTGGTAAGAGTCGTCGCCATGTAGATACGAGTTTCAGTACTTGGGACCTGCAAAAATAAACAGGTTAGTTTTACCTGAAAATAGTTGGTACCGTAAAATGGGTCAACTGCCGAATTTGAATTTGTGGGCCAGGGGCTTTGCTCCCGCGCGCTTGGTACTGATATTGCCGCAAAATGAACTGTAATAACGAACTTCGGACTGGAAAAAGGGGCCATGGGTCAGCAGTGGGGCCCGCGCTGCAGGTCTGTCAAGGCCGGTATTTCCATTCTTGGTTGTAGTCGGATGGTCGCTTCTGGGCTTGATCATGAGTTACGGGCTTACTGGTTTCGATGGAGAGCTGGTATACTCAAACCTGCAGTAGAAATATGCACATATGAAAAGATGCAATGGATATGCCCGACTGACCATGACAAGATGCACATGACATGAGATAGTAATATGCACGGGGAAAAGGGAAATTGACATGTAAACACGCAAGGACTCAAGACAGTGAAAAATTATGTACACACATGCATGCCTTTGTAGGCAACTCTAATGCAAATATGATGTATGCAGACTCTATTGATTCATTGCTCCATGCAGCCTAGCATAACATGCGCGACTCTCCTATAGGGTCTAAAGAGGGTCTTCATATGGGAAAACTTTTTGTGATCAAGAATTTCATTCCTGTGGTGATCTTGGCTGAGTATGAGACAAGTGGATAAACTGGGTACAGTCAAGGGAGAATCAGCCCCCAATTTGATGTATGGTTCTTGAGGGTTATGACCTACTCGAGGAGCTATGGGTGTTGATGCA
Organism: Tetragonia tetragonoides; assembly: GCA_038025085.1. Taxonomy (NCBI): domain Eukaryota; kingdom Viridiplantae; phylum Streptophyta; class Magnoliopsida; order Caryophyllales; family Aizoaceae; genus Tetragonia; species Tetragonia tetragonoides. The sequence continues at coordinate 9,412,402 of CM076148.1, read as the reverse complement.
GCGGTACAAAATATCCTAACTTAAGGTATTGGGACGGAATTGACAACTTGAAACGTAGCGGACAAAGAACCGACTCATTCTGAAAAAGCCCCCAGTTGGAAAGCCAATGTGCAACCCTACGAGAAAGGTGATGAGTATGACCTCTAGATGACTGACCAAAGAGTTCTTAAACGAGAAACAATGTCCTAAATCCTCGGAAATTTAAGTTTCCTCAAGATATTTATATATATATATATATATTGGTTGCCCTAACTTTTGCTTAGGCCGCCCTTTCGGGTTTTCAACCTATCGGGCTCATTTTTTTTATCCTTAGATGAGAATAGTGGAATGGGAAAACACCTTATGATCATGTGACAAAGTGGTTGTCGCCGGATCTCCTTGAGGTTTCCTACGTATCCACTGTTTGGAATCAGGCCGACGTAGTTCAGGACTATACAATTGAATGGTCGTACCTCTTGGAGGGCTTTAGGATTGTAATGTCAGGCTGGGTTAAGGTGTCAAAGAAAGGATAAAGGCTCAAATAAACCCAATGTAAATCCCTCCCCAAAGTATGCTAGATGGTATAGAAGTTTTTGATCTAGGCGAGTTGGCTAAGGGACCTTTGTATAGGTAATGCCACTATTTGGTTGTGCTTGAAGTGTTTGCACTCTTTTGGATCTTTGATCGCTCTCGAATTTTTTCTCTTTTGTTTTTTTTGTTTTTGCTCTTGAACTTTCGAGTTCTCTCTTCTTCTTTTTTTTTTGCATTTCTCTTGGTGGCTTTTTGATTTTGTAGGTCGGTCCACCTTGCCTAGAAGGTTGCTTCTATTTCCATGTCGCACACACCCATTTTCCGGGTAAGGGTGATGTGGTTAAGAAATGAACGGCTATGTATTTAAGGCTCAAAGGGTTGAAAATGGTAATGATGTATAGGGTAGTAAAGGATATTGATGTGAGGTGCCAAATGAATGCCTCCTGTCCTCGGCACGGACGGTTCAACTGTATGTCCTCTATGGGGATGGTCATTAGGGAGTTGTTGCTTAATGTTTTCCGCAATGAAGGCTTTCTTTCGAATTTTTTTTTTTTTGATTTTTTTTATTCCGCCATAGGCAACTTAAGTTCGTCATAGAATTGAACAAAGAACAATGATGGGACTCAAAATGCAATCTTTATTGAATCGAAGAAAAGCATTACACGAGAAGTAAGCTAGACTCTATGACGAATTGAAAGGACAAACTAGACATCATTAAACTTTACTGGACTCAACTAGACTTGCACACTAGGAAACTTCGACTCTCTTCCACTTTTCGAGCCCGAGCTGTTCACAGGGACACGAAGGACAACCCCCAGTAGATACTTGCGTTGTTCACGAATTAAGTAGAATTCTTAAGAAGGTTATCTTCAATTAGGATGCCCACAACATAGAGCCGGTTGTATGAGTCAATTGCTTGATACTTAAGGAGTTCCTTGTAAGCAGGTTGCAGGTTCTTTATGAGTTGGCGGATTTGATCATTTTGCGAAGGTCGCTCAACCAGTTCGGCTATCTTTACCTTCCAACGCATAAGGAAGACAGTGAATCCCTCATTTTCTTCTTGTTTGGTGATCTCTAACTCTCGAAGGGTCATAGGTAGAGCAACATTTTCCTTGTAGCGTGCAAGGAAGACTGTGGTAAAATCGGACCAAGTTGGGTAGCTTTCCAGATCTAGGGAATAGAACCATCGTCAAGCATGTGTATCAAGGGTTTGGGGAAACAGATGGGCATAGAGTTTCTTGTTGATTCCCCTTAGAGCCATAGCAGTAGTGAAGGATTTCAAGTGATCCTGTTGTCGACTCCCGTGAAGGTGGGTACTTCAGGCATAGAGAATTTGGCCAGAAGCTTACCCTTGATCTTAGTGTCAAACTTTCCTACGTTGGCACTAGAGTTGGAGATCAAGCCGCTACTCTTGAGCACAGAGGTGATCTTAGCCAGCATGGCATCTGATCCTTCTTCCTCAGAATCGGAATCGGAAGGGATCCTTGACCCTTCTTCTCTTTCCTCTCTGTATCTTAAACCTTGAGTCGAACCCTTTCTAACTCACTCATGAGGTCATCAAGTCTTTCATCGGTGGTCTTAGGCATTGTGAAGTTTGGGGTTGTGATCGGTGAGGTAAAGGATGTATTGAGTGGTGGCGAGCTTTGTGGTGGTGATGGATTATTGGGTGATGGCCTTTTGGAATGTGGTGGTGTCTTGGAGGTACCTTGTACACGAGCCAATCTGCCGGATGATCGAGCCCAACCTTTATCTCCGTAAATCTTCCTCGAGCCCCCAATCCTGAACACAATTCTCAACTTAGAAAGACGTCAAAGAAAGGACTTGAAAACAAGGACTCATTTTTTTTTAGAAGACCCTCGATAACCCCTAAAGTGAATGAATCTAAGGACATCTATAAACTTGAATGCATGATGATGACAATGCAATGACAGAGCTACGACAACAATATGCAAGATGCATTGTGGAATGACCTTGACATGTATGACAATGTATGGATGCTTCCTAGAATGACCCTAAAGGGCTTAATGAATGACCTTTCTAGACTTTTAGTGCATGAGATGTAATGAATTTAATGAATGCAAGACTCGAATTTTTGTACAAATGCACATGCAAAATGACGACAATGCAAACATGATGACTAGTTATGAATGCTAGCATGGAGCGTCTAATACATTTAATACAATGCAATGGAAAGAAATGGAAAAGAAGAAAATAAAATCTAAGCCTAAATGCCCAATTATTTCCCCTCATATCAAAGGAAAAATGAAGTCGATGAACGAAAATGAGAAAAATAGAAAAAAGATGGACCATCCTTTTTTTTTTAGACTCAAAGAAAGTGGAAAATGAGATAAATAAATAAAAAAGGAGAATTTTGGCAAAAAAAAAATTTGATCTTCCAATATAGTTTTTCTTTTTTTTTCGGTCGTTTTTTTTTCGCCTTTTTTTTTTTTGCCGAATCTGAATTACATCAAAACAATAGAGAAAAGAAAAGAAAAATAAAAAATAAAAGTGGGAGAGGGGAATTGGAGAGACTGACTTTTTTCTTCTTTTTTTTTTTGCTAAAAGGTCCTAGAAAATTATTCATGACTTCGACGTTGTATGAAAATATATCATCGGGGAAACAAGTGCTCATTGAATAGAATTCTCGCACTATTTTTGGGCATTAGGAACTAGGTAAAAATAAAAGAAAAGACTCCTAGCACGTAAGTACATGTTGGCACATAATCACGATATTTATGCATTCAAGCAAGCATTACAACAACGCAGTTTACAGGCAAACATGTGATCAGACGGGCATTACAACGACACATGCACAACAAGCAAGCGGATGCACGAATGTGGGTTAGAGGCTTTTGGCTCCTGTGAGCTTACCACGACAAAGTACAATTTTCGTTCGGCGGATGGTCGACACATCGATTGTAATTCTTTTCATCAACAAGGATTGATGAGTCATGGGTGAGGAAGCATCGATTTGCATGATAGGAAAATTGTATATTCCTTTAGATATACGGGTTTTCTACAAGTTGCGACACAAACTTCCTCGAGGGTCCAAAAGGGTCAAAAGGTTGTGCCAAAGCACATGCAAATGATGCAAAAATATGAACAATGTTATTAAACAATTAAGCAAACTTAACTTTCGACTATCACCCTCTTAAATAAATCCCAAGTGAAGTCGCCACTGTAAGGATCCGGGATTTTTTCAACATTGTTTCCACGGAGTGCGTCCTTATAGAAAATTTGTCAATTGGGGGCTTAGATAAGTTCAAAGGACCATCGAGTTAGAAAAGCTTTTGAAAAGACTTGAATTGAACAAAAACCATGAAAGAGGTCACAAATCTGTTATCGGCGTTTTATCGAAGGATAAGTGAACTAATCATGTTTTTAGAAAGACTCCCGCTTATATAAAACATATAAGTACCCAAGAATAAAGGGTTCGGGGGCGAAGGTACGAGGTGGGAATGTGTTAGTAAAACCAACTTGCCCGTTTTATGACGGCCTCTACTAACTCAAGTTTGCTTAATAATTTAAAGACATGATTACCACACAAACCGGATTAACAACCTAGGCTTAGACTATTAATTGGTTCATCACAAGCATCACAATATTTATTTTTAACCTTTATTTAGACATGCATTTGATTTGACAAGTTGGGCAGCACAACGACTATACACACAGTATTTAGGAAGCAATAAAAACGTTATTCTAGCATGATATCTACATTATAACTATTAGAAAATAAATAATTAAGCAAGTAATTTAATTTGAGCTCTTAGGATTTTGTACCTGAACTGTAGGCTATATTTGACAAGAATAGTAAAACAAGATCTCAAATTTGGAAGAAAGAGGGGGGAGCTCGGTGTCAATACTCCCAAGAATAGGGGTTGTCAATTGTAGACGGTGTGTTTTGAACTGAGGGTGAAGGGTTGTTTATATAGGCGAGGGAAGTAGGGTTGTACGGTCGAATTTGAGCTGAAAAATGAGACGGTCTTGAAAAATGAGCCGAGCCCGAGGAGAAGTCAGAGCCGCTAGCGGCCCTGGGAAGTTGGTCAGCGCCGCTAGCGGCCCTGTTCCCAGGGTCGCTGACGGCTCTCAGCAGCCAGTTGGATGACTTCATAATGACGTCATCCAACCTGTTTGTATTTTTCGGGGTGATTTAAATATTCCGAAAAAACGTGAAAAAACCGTTTTACCCTTGGACGGTAAAAGACGGTTTTGGCCCTGAATTGCAATTTGGCGACCGGGGTCGGAATGAGGCATGAGACGCGTCGTTGGAAAGCTCTTGAATGGGGCTTCTGAATGAAATGAAATGTTAGATTGTTTGGAAGAAAAACCTTAGACCTTATCTTAACTATTAAAGCAAAAATAGCAGTTCAAGCTTAAAAATTACTCCTTTCATCATCGGGCTTTTGCGGAGAAATCTGAAGACGCTTTTTTGGCATTTACAATATCACACTGATAATCTCTTGTAATTCCTTTGGAATAAGGAAAGAGAAGGTTACCATTATTTCAGAAACAAAAAAAAGATTGGTTATGACCAACTTTGTACTTGGGCTATCTCTTGGATCATGATAGTTGTTACATCAACACGTGTTATGCCACCTCGCCATGTCCAGTCATCATTAAATAGAAAGTCAATGCCAAGTCATTAATTAAATTAAATTAATTAGGTTACTTGAATAATTTTATCTAATAAAATTAGGGTATATGAATATTAATTTCATAAATATGATACATGAACTTAAAATAAACTAAAAATTAGGTACATTGAATTTTATGATTTTGATACATGAAAACTAATCTCATAAATTGCTACATGGACTTAAAATTAATAATACTTAAGCCAAGTACATCGAATTTAATTAGTAAGGAAAAATTATCATAAACAATTATTCCATAAAGACTACAAAACTAACGGATATATAATATCTACGTATCAGTAAATTTAGACATTAAAATTTTTAAGGTGATCCTCCATGGAATGGAGAAATATTGTACTTATTTTTTAAACTTAGTAGTCGATTTTATTAAATGGATAATGAAAGTAGAAGAAACTCAAACACCCATTAGAGTCGTAGCTCATACACCCATTGGAGCCATAACTCATACACCCATAGTATCTAAGAAAAATGTACAGCCAGAGACACATATACCAAAGAAACATAGTAAATTATTAGAATATTTAATTAAGGTAAATGTAACTATAAGCTAGCTGTAAACATAACTATTTTTATCAATAAAATCTTTTAATTAAATTGGACATTAATTAAGTTGTCCACATGGATCCAAACAACAGTTGCATAAGACATGACATAAATCATAAATAATTTACGCATAATACAATGTAAATAAAGAAGGACAAGAACCATTACTAATGGACATTGATTATGAGAGGGTATAAAGCTATATAATACAAAAACAGATGGAGGTTTTAATATAACGATTGGTAGAGCGTGTGAAGATTGTAGTTACAAACATGTCACTTAATTATTTCTTGAAATTTGTTTTGCTTTATGAGATTTATTTATTTTTTCGGATCCAATCAATTGAGCATGTCATATAAAAAGATTTTGAGAGAAGAGGAAGAAGAGTGGGGAAAGAGGGTCGGGGTCCGAAGTGCCACTGTGTCTGAAGTTATAAGGTGTATCAAAATCTGATTAATGAAGATTTTAAGCTGGAATATTAGAGGTCTTCATAGTAGAGAAAACAAGACAGCATTGAGGCGTTTGATTAAAAATCATAATCCAAACATGATTGCTATTCAGGAGTCCAAATTCGAGAATTATAGCGACAGGGAATTAAGGAAGGTGTGGAAGGAAGATGGGATCCAGATGAGATATGCTCAAGCTAGGGGAAACTCGGGTGGAATCATTTTAGCGTGGAAAGACAATTTTTTTGCTCCCACTTCAGAAGTGATTGCAACTAATTGGATACTTATCAATGGTGTGTTAGCTGAGAAAAACTTCAATTGTACTATAGTAACAGTGTATGCCCCAAATGATGTGAACTTGAGAGCTCATGTGTGGGAAGAATTAGCGGATGAGTGGACAAGAAGTACGACGCCTTGGTTGATTTTTGGTGACTTCAATGAAGTTTTAAAATCTGAAGACAGAGCTAGCAAACAGTTAAACTGTAGGGGAGTAGAAGATTTTAAGAACTGCATATCGAAGCTACAATTGATGGAGATGGATCTAAAGGGTGGGAAGTGTTGAGGAAATTTGCGCAGCGTATATGTAGAGCAATAAAACACAATATAAAAGATAAATAGACACACGATATTTTTAACGTGGTTCGGCCCCTCCAGCCTACATCCACGACCCTCTTATAGGACAACATCCACTAACTCATCAAGTACAAGTTTTGCACGGTAAACTTGCAAACCCTCCCACATACAAGTTTTGGACGGACAAACCTACAAACCCTCTCATATAGTGTAAACCACCCTACTAACCCGAGACCCTCTCTCAAGAGTTACAAGGAATAGTTACAACACACACAATTACTCTCTCTCTCATCTAATTAGGTGGATCACGTCTCCCCCTAATTAGGATCCACTCGATCCTGCATATCTCACACCCCGTGTTTGGACTACCCTACAAGCCCGAGGACTCCCTCCACTCAAGGACTACAAGGAATAGCCTCCACTCTCCTCACACACTACATGTGTCTACATTGTGGAATATGGGATATGAGATATTGACACAAAGCTAGCACCTCTATTTATAGGTGTACAAGTGAAACTCTTGAGCTTCTCTACGTAACTTTATAACTTCCTCCATTTAGTGTTTGAATGTTACATCTCCTCAATATTAATAAACAAAGTAGTTTCAATTAGCTACTTTAATTATTTTCTCAATGCCACTTACACTTCTCTTTTTCCTTCTCATTAATTGTGGTAGCTCACACATAATTGGGACATAATCCCAACAGGAAGTACACGTGGTTTCGTGGCGGGTCTATGAGTAGGATTGATAGAGCTTTTGCAAATTCAGAATGGTTCTCTAAGTGGCCATACATGGCAATGTCATGCCTGCGGAGGGGATTATCCGACCATGTGCCTTTGTTGATTAGTGCAGGGGAGGAAAAGTGGGGACCGAAACCGTTTCGAATACTTGATTGTTGGTTGGATCATCCAGGCTTCATGAAACTAGTGGAAGAGTGAGGCTGTAGATAATAACGGGAAGAAAATCCACGTTAGCAATCAAGAAATTGAAAAATCTTAGAGTTAAGATGAGGGATTGGAATAAGGGAGAATTTGGTGATTTAAACCAGAAGATAGAGGAATTCGAGAGAAAAGGAGAAGAATGGGATCGAATTGCGGCAAATAGACAACTATCTCCAGATGAATTACAGAGGAGAAAACATGATACAACCGAACTTTGGAGATGGGCAAGAAGAAGAGAGTCCTACTGAGCTCAAATGGTTAAAAGCTGGAGATAAAAACACCAGGTATTTCCACGTTGTGGCGTCAAGTAGGAGACGAAAAAATGGGATATCTAGCTTACGTGTTGGAGATAAGTTACTATCCAAACCAGCGGAGATTCGTAAAGCTACTGTTGATTATTTTCAGAGTATTTTCAAGGAGGAATATGCATCACACCCAGTATTCAATAATATTGGCCTGCGTGGTATATCTGAAGAGCAGGGTAGGGATTTGACGGAAAAATTCAGTGAAGAGGAGATTAAAAATGCAGTTTGGCAATGTGAACGTTCAAAGGCTCCTGGGCCCGATGGAAATGATTTTAATTATTTCAAGGGTGCGTGGGAGTTGATAAAAAATGATGTAATTGAGTTTGTTGAGAATTTTTGGGAGACGGGTGAATTTCAGAGATGTGTCAATGTGGCTTTTATCAGTTTAATACCAAAAATTGATACTCCACTAGAATTGAAGGACTTTAGACCTATTAGTATGATAGGTGCTTTGTACAAGATATTATCGAAGCTTTTGGCGAATAGATTGAAGAAGGTGATGAATTGCATTGTCGGGGATACTCAGTCAGCTTTTATACAAGGAAGGCAGATTTTTGATAGTGTGTTGATAGCAAACGAGATTATTGATTCCGCTGTAAAGAACAAGGAAAAAAATATGTGTATGGAAGCTGGATTTTCACAAGGCGTATATAGCGTTTCTTGGTCGTTTATTGACTGGGTTCTTGGTCAAATGAACTTCCCGCTCCGTTGGTGGAAATGGATCTCATGGTGCTTGAGCTCAGCCTTGGCTTCAATTCTTGTCAATGGTTCCCCAACACCACCTTTTAAGCTAGAGCGGGGATTGCGTCAGGGGGATCCTTTATCCCCATTCTTGTTTAACCTTGTGGCTGAAGTACTCAATTGCTTATTCAGACAGGCCGTCAACAAAGGGGATCTGCGAGGTGTTAGTGTAACCAATGGAGGTACGGAATTCTCTCACTTACAATTCGCAGATGATACAATAATTTTTTGTCCAGGGGAGAGGTGCTACTTGGAGGTGGTTAAAATGGTGTTAATCTCGTTCCATCTCGCATCGGGACTAAAAATTAATTTTAATAAATGTTCATTGATTGGTGTTAATATGGAAAAGGAATGGGTTGAGCATATGGCGTCCTTACTGCATTGCAAATCAGAAAACTTCCCAATAAAATATATTGGCATGCCCTTGGGTGCAAACCACCGTAATGTTGAGTTCTGGAGACCAATTATTGAGCAGCTGGAGGGGAGATTAGCGACATGGAAAGGGAAATTACTTTCTGCCGGGGGGCGGCTTACACTGATCAAGTCATGTTTGAGTAGCTTGTCGTTAAACTACATGTCTCTATTCAAGATTCCGAAGAAGGTGACAGAGACGATTATCAGGTTACAGAGGGAATGTTTTTGGTCTGGCAATTGCGAAGACAAGAAACCAGTGTGTTCAGTCAGTTGGAAATTGATTCAAAAACCCAAAGATTTAGGAGGGTTAGGCGTTGGCAGTTTAACAGACATGAACTCTGCTTTGCTAAGCAAATGGGTGTGGCGCTTGTTATCACGTGATGAGGGTGTGTGGAGATCTTTGTTAGTGGAAAAATACAACTTGAGGGATATTGTATCTTTTGAAGATATTGCTGTTCCTAGGAGTGGAGGTTTATGGAAGGATATTATTTCCTTCCTAAAAAAGAGCAGTACAGTGGAGGCTATTTTCAAGGAGAATTTGGTACTAAACATTGGCAAAGGAAATTCATGTCGCTTCTGGCATGACTTATGGGTGGGGGATCAGCCATTAGTAAAAACATTTCCTAGGCTGTTTGCAATTTCAAATGAACCGAACGCTCGAGTTTGTGAGGTGGGTATATGGGATGGTTTTATCTGGAGGTGGAGTTTGAGTTGGAGACGGAATCTTTTTGTGTGGGAGGAGCAATTAAAAGAGCAGTTGAATGAAATTCTTTGTCAGGTACAACTCGATCCTGGGATTGAGGATAAGTTTTTCTGGAAATTGAACAATAATGGGAGCTTCTCGGTGAAATCTTTGAGGCTGGAAATCATCAAGAGAGAGGGAGGCGTGATCAATGAGTTCGTTAGGGGAATATGGCAAGGTCTTGCTCCTCCTAAGGTAGAAATTTTTATGTGGCTCTCGTGTCTCGGGAGGTTAAAAACCAAAGATCGTCTGTCAAAGTTGGGGTTCATGTGTATATCTGATTTGAAGTGTGTAATGTGTGAATGTGAAGAGGAGACATGTTATCACTTACTTATTCACTGTCCTTTTGTGCGAGAACTGTGGAATCAGTGGTTGGCACTATGGAACATTGCTTGGTGTGCACCTCTAGAGATGATGGAATTCTTCATACAGTGGATTTCTATGGTAACTGGTGATCACTTTAGAAAGGTTCATATTACGTTCTTGTATGTGTTAGTGTGGTCAATATGGCTTGAAAGAAATGGCAGGATATTTGAAGGGAAAAGATGCAATGTTCTGGAGATGTTTGACTTGATATTACTGAGATTGGGTTGGTGGGTAAGAGCGTGGGATGAGTCTTTCCCATACCAGTTGAGGTTTGTCAAAATCCTTGTTGCTTGAAGTTATGCAATCCAACCATTCGATTCAAACCTCAAGTCCAATGGGAGCCGCCTGCCAATGGTGTTTTGAAATGGAATATTGATGCATCTTTTAAAGATGGAATAGCAGCGGTGGGTGGTGTATTACGTGACTGGAAGGGCAATTGCAGATGTATGTTCTCGTGTCGTGTCCCATGCCTTGAGATTAATCATGCGGAAATTGCAGCGATATGTAAAGCTCTGGGTGAAACTTTATCAAAGGAGTGGCTCTCCCATGTTGAGATCATTTTCGAATCCGACTCGGCGAATGCGATAAGGTGGTGTAATGCTAGAGTTGGTGGACCTTGGAATGCAAGATTCGATCATAATTTTATCAGACATACAAAGGAGTGGTGGCCAAAGTTCTCTTTTGTTCGCAAACCAAGGAGTGCAAATGCGGTGGTGGATGGACTAGCAAAACAAGGACTACATAAGTTTGAGGAGTTCGTAGCTTGGTTCTAATTTTGGTACTGCGTACTTTGGAGTCTGTTTGGGTTGGAGTGATTATGGGTGTTAAATTGATCTCAACCTTCTTAGAAGGTGGGGATTAGAGTAACTGATGCTAATTTGGATTAGGCTTGTTTGGCAGTACCCGTGGCAATTTAGAAGTGAGCAGAGTTGTTGATAATATTTTATGTACATTATTCTTTGTTAAAAAAAAAGAAAAAAAAGAAAAAAAAATTATAATTGGACCCATTAAGATAGTGTTTATAACATAACTGAGATTCCAACCCAAAACCAATTGGCAATGGGTGGAGTAACTCGCTTAATTATAAACACCTCAAGCACTCTTTCTTGACCAATGTGGGATAACCCACTTCAACATTGATAAGATTTATGTACTTTGGACCATGTAGAAACCAGAGATTTGGTGAACTAAACAATCACAAGGTGGCCACAAGAGACTTATCATCATCATCTATGCAATCAAGAATGGAAGTTGGCAGGGTACCTGATGGAGTATATGTCAAAGCTAGGTGTTAGTTTTGGTGAGGCACGTGTGTGGCATCCTTCTCCATTGAAATCAAAGCTAGCTGTAGACCTAGGGTGATATAATCTGGAGTGAGAATTATGATCAAAACCAGCTGTAGAATTTGTCTGATCCCGTGAGGACTGAGGGGGTATAATTTGGCTTGGGTTTTTTGGGGTGTTACGGTTTCTCTTTGTTGTTCTCTGTTTTGCAAGCTCTGGTGTGAAACTTTGTAATTGGTGAAGATTTTTGCTAGCTCATTAGCACATGATGCTATGACTAATTTGCATTAATAATAATTTCTTTAATTATCAAAAAAAAAAAAAATACATATAATGCATCTCAATCTTTAAAGTGATTCCAACCTTAATAAAAATACATGATTCATGGAGATGGAACAATATGTTAAACTCATAAAATAATATGAATCAGGTAGGTTTAAACATTATTATTTTTCAATAAATTTCTTTAAGTAAAAAAAAAGAAAAAAATTAATGTATCTACATGTATCAAAACATGTGTTGTCATAACACATTACATGACAGATAAGTAATTTACATTAAAAAAAATAATCCAAAAAGAGATAAGAACCATTGTGAATTTATTATTTAACTATTATTCAAAAATATTTTTTAAAGGGATGAAATAATATAAAACTAACTTTTCCATTCAAATCCAAACAATTGTTATTGGCATGTCACATAAGTAACTTTAAACTACACATAGCACAATATTGGTTTTGTACGGATAACTCCATATTAGTTTGAGTATTATATACTGTATTGATAAATTATTACCCTATTTTCTTGATAACATTCAAAATATTTTTTCTAATGATAAACTACAAGTCCGTCTCACACGGGGCATACACCTAGTATTTAATAAAATTGGATGTAACTGCGAGTAATTTCAGTTTTTTTTTAACGGAAGGAGAATTTCATTAAATAAACCATACGACACTTGAAAACAGAATCAAATTCAATAATATAGAAATCTAAAATGTCAGAATATATTTGAACGAAAAACTTATGTAACCTTAGAAATTTAACAATTATAAACGACTTCTAGTCAATCGTTATTTTTCATATATCAACTTTTAGTTAAAAGTTATATATTAAGCAACTTTCACAAAAAAATGAGCTTTCAATCACGTAAAAAAAAGACAAATAAACTATATATACGTCTAAACCTTTTTATATATTAAGATGTCCATTTGTATTTGTATATGTAATTATGAATTTTTTTTTATTTGAAATTAGCGGTGTTTTCTTAAACAAAGCTCAATCTCCCATATTTGATTTTCGTAAATATTAGGAAGAGTGATGCTTCCCTGCTTGACTCTTAATCCGCAGTATTTTAAGGGTGTTACTAAATGCCGCCCCTAAATTACTAGGTACCGCCCCCCAAAATTCCAATTTTGCCCTTTTTTAATTTTTAACTCATCCTCTCCCTCTCTCCCTCTCTAACTCTCACACCACTTCTCTCCCACTCTACCACCCACTCTCATACCCAACCTTCATCAACATTCACTCAAGCAACCCGCGGATGTCTGCCGGCGATCAAGAAGTGCCGTCGACGGTGGCGGAGGTAAAATTAATTTTTTTTGCGCATTTTTTTTGCACGGTCGTCTGAGATTTTCGACTCACCCTTGGGTGAGTCGTCTGCTACAGGCGACCCATCCAAGGGGAGTCGTCTGTAGATCGCGACTCACCCTTGGGTGAGTCGTCCGCTACAGGCGACTCACCCTTGGGCGAGTCGAGATCAATAGACGACTCACCCTTGGGTTGGTCGCCTGTAGCAGACGACTCACCCTTGAGTGAGTCGAGATCGACGACCGACAGACACAAACACAAAAAAAATTTATTATTATTATTATTATTATTATTATTATTATTATTATTATTATTATTATTATTATTATTATTATTATTATTTATTGTTTGAATTTAAGATTAAGCTAACATTGTTTTCGTTGTTTTCGTTAGATTCCTTTGGAGCGGTTCGGTGGTGATGGTGTTGATTACAGTACGCATTTCGTCACTGATGAGTTATTTGATAGTGATACAGATGCAATTAATTGGGCAAAACAAATTGCACTTACTATCGGGTTTGAGTTGATAATTTCGTCACACAAGAAGAGTGGAAGCGTAAAATTGTTAAGATGCAATCGAGGTGAACGCTACAGAGGGGAATTAAGAGACTTAGATACTGCTGCTCGGAAGAATACGAAAACAAAGGCTTGTAAATGTACGTTCCAGTTGAGAGCTCGGCAAGTGTATGGATCCAGTAGTTGGATGATTGTCACATTGCCTGGGACTAGGGGTACGCACAACCATGACTTTGCTGTGTATCCTGAGGGATATCGTCAGATGAGTGGTCTTAGTCCTGGGTCAAAGAAACTCGTTCGTGACATGACTTCGGCACAAACAAAGCCATGTGCTATCTTGGCCGCGATTAAGGAAAAATTTCCCGAGGACAATGCAACTAGACGGCATGTGTACAACCACAGAGATCGTATAAGAAAACTTGATTTTGAAGAGAGAGATGTCATTGGTCAGTTTCATCATTTAGCTGTGGCGAATAAGTACGTACATTGGACAAGAGCCGACCGAGCTACTAATGAGGTAACTCACGTGTTCATGGCACACCCTACATCAATTCAGTTACTTCGGTCTTTTCGTTGGTTGATTGGCTTAGATTCCACGTACAAAACAAACAAGTATAAGATGCCGTTTCTTGAGATAGTGGGGATGACTCCAACCAATAAGAACTTCCTCATAGCTTATGCCATTATGAAGGATGAGACTCAGGCAAGCTATGCGTGGGTCTTAGATAAGTTGAGGATGCTTATTGGAAATGATGTACACCCAACAGCAATTGTGACCGATCGTGAGCTAGGGTTGATGACACCTATTAGAGAGATATTTCCCGAGAGTGCCCATTTGCTCTGTACATGGCACATTAACAAAGTCGTTGAAGACAAAGTGTACAGACTTTGTGGAAAAGATAAGGCCGTCGCGCAGAGGTTCAAGAATGGGAGGTGGAAAATTATCATGGAAGCTTCCACAGAAGCTGCGTACGATAGAGCAGTGCGTACGATGAAGGTTAGTTGGAGGACTTACCCTCACGTGATATCCTATGTAGAGGAGACCTGGCTGAGACACAAAGAGATGTTTGTGGCTGCGTGGACGAATAAGGTGCTACACCTCGGCAACACTACAACTTGCAGGGTGGAGAGTGCACATGCCGCGCTAAAACAGTGGTTGAACTCCTCAACTGGAGCTTTGGACAATGTTTGGAACAAGGTCAACAAGTCAATCGAGTCACAAATAACTGAGATCAAGTACACACTTGAAGAGTGCAGAAGACGAAGAAGTGTGGTGTACTCGGGTTTCCCATTCAACTATCTGACCGGGTATGTTTCCCATTACTGCTTACAAATATTATTGGCTGAGCTGAACAGGATGAGAGAATTGAGTCACCAAGTATTTGATCTTTGCGGTTGTGTATTGAGATCCACTCATCAGATCCCGTGTGCGTGTGAGTTGAAAACGGCCACGGATACGGGCACGCCAATTAGCTTGAATAGTGTCCACGAATTTTGGCGAACACTCGTTATTAGTGATGCAGTGGAGATAGCTACGCTTGACATGACTGAGCATCCATCTGAGGACCATCGATACTTTCGGTCTCTGGTCGACGAGGTTAACTCAAGCGACCCGGCAGTTGTGCGCAACATATCTGTCCTTATGAATGAGCAGCTTCATCCTGAGGAAGCGAGTTACGTCGAGCCGGAAGCGAACACGACAGTCAGAGGTCGACCGAGAGGGAGTTCCTCTACCAGACGTGATCCTAGTTCATGGGAGTACTCCCAGAGGGGTCGTGGTCGCCCTAGGTCATCCAGTTCGAGCCGCGGGCGTGGTCGTACCTCATCCTCATCGAGTAACTTCGTAAACAGTACTGGTATGAAAACCCATAATTTATTAACATGTACATAATGTTGTTACTTTTTGATAAGTACTATTATTGACTTTCTATTATATTGTCTTGCAGCTGGACACGCAATAGATATCACTGAATTCTATCATGTTAACAAAATTCCGGGAATCATCGTACCTTTCATTGAAGGATATCTCGATGTGCTTGGGGATGGTAATTGCGGTTTCCGTGTCATTGCGGACTACATTTTCGGAGACCAAGAGCAATGGCGAGTGGCGAGAGTTTGCATTGCACACGAACTCTTAGCTAACCGAGCATTGTACGAAAACTTATACGTTGAAGGGGTCGACGCTGGTTACCGCCGTATTATGTGGGACGGAGGTGCGTGTAACGATGATCACTGGATGACAGTAATTGAGGATTTGTTCCCGATTGCCAACCTCTTCAATGCAGCGATTATGTTATTCGGATACGGCAGCGGAAGGGGGTTATATCATTGTACAGTGCTACCGTTCCAAGCACCTTCGACTGCTACACGTCCAAGTAGGGAAATTGTCATGTGTCATTTAGGTGATTCGTATTCCCATTATATCCGTCTGGATTTAGCCTCAGATTTCCCTGTTCCTCCGATATGCGAAGCATGGTTTACTTTCCGTTCTGATAGTGTCGCTGGTTGGGAGCAAATGTATGTTACGCGAAGAGCACATTGGGATCGTTTAGCGAGGTCGATGTAATTGAATGTTTTGCGTGATTGTTATACTTATATCATTGTCACATTTTTGTGTGATTGTTATATTTTGCATGTGGAGAGTGGTCGTGATTATTGGAGGTAAATTAAACAACAAATTACAATAAAACAAAAAATGTAAATAAGAAACAACAAATTACAATAACACAAATAAATAATAACAATAACAATGAAACTCTTATAATAACAAATTCATCTAGGGTCAATACATCATTTGGCAGCCCGCCAATCTCTCATATACTCGTCCATAATCGATCGAGAATCTTCCGCTTGCTCCGGAGGAATCAAACTAATGAAAGACTCAGCTGCGACGGCTAGACGATTCACCCACTGCAAAAAAGTAACAATGAGTGTGAGTTCAGAGATATGTAATACGTAAAAATATATATTTTTTAGTTAATCACTTACATAATCGCTGTTGGATCGTGGAGGAATCACAGGTGCTGCAGCGTCACGTATCAGCCGAGGGTGGGAGTGAAGGTAGTACCATGCGAGGTAGTCATCCGTACATGCTGTGGGATCTGACGTGGATGCCTGAAACCCATGGAGACCAAGAATGTAAAATCCCGGGAACATACGCCAAGCATCAGATGACATCCGTTCGGGGAAGACAACCTTGTACGAACGACTGCTCCATGACCTGATCGCTTTGACTGGCCTAAAGATCGGGGTTGGGATACTCTGTACGTACCCGATTTGTCGTAAACAACGACCAGGCATGTACGGTTCGATAATATCCCGATACTGTAGCCACCCCATGAATACAGTCCTCGGTACAGATACTGCCGGGTTAGAACCGTACGGCAGCCACACCACCTACGTAGAAATGTTGAAAGTTACGGTGAAGTAAAAAAACATAGCAAACGACGAAATAAATCATGAACACCGATAACTAAATGACGTACCTCTGTCGCTCGCAGATGATCCAAGCGTCTACGTAAGGAGTCCAGTCGACCCATGTCCTTGCCCTCAGCCAGGGCACTCCATATGGACGCACGGGGAGCCTCGTCGTCCCCGACAACCATCCGCTCCCGATGAGGTCGGAAGCAGGGAAAGTACTCGTATACCCATGCCTGCAGGAGAGTTAGGCATCCGCAGATGCCCTGAGAATCCCCGCGACTAGCTATACCGAGCTGACGATATAGGAAGGCGAGGGCAGCAGATCCCCAAGAGAAGTCATGCACCGTATTGACACCGTCGTCCATCACCTCCATCACGCAGGAGGGTCTAATACGGTTACCACTCTTGTCGACAAACAAGGTGGATCCAATAAGTAACCACATCCAAGCTGTCGCCTGGATGTCATCTATTTGCTCACGGCAAAGCTCAAAAACCGACTCCGTGAGGACCGCACCGCCCTGCCAGTGGCTACACATCAGTTCTTCTGGGCTGACCCCGAGAACCTCCATGGCCGCCGTCTGCAGCTGCCCATCCCGTCCCTCATTGGAAACGAGCTCTCCGTCTACAGGAATCCGAAGAATATGCCATACATCGTG
Organism: Tetragonia tetragonoides; assembly: GCA_038025085.1. Lineage (NCBI taxonomy): Eukaryota > Viridiplantae > Streptophyta > Magnoliopsida > Caryophyllales > Aizoaceae > Tetragonia > Tetragonia tetragonoides. Next base: position 9,394,698 of record CM076148.1, on the reverse strand, counting down.
CAACATGATCGTCATCTCTCCGAACGGCATGTGGAACGAGTTCGTATCCGGCTGCCACCTTTCCACGAATGCAGATATCAGGGGGAAGTCAATATGTCTGAACATAATGTCTGCCAGGTGTGATAACCAAGTCCCCTCGATCTGGGCCCTCATCTCGGCCGACATCTCCGCTCGCCACTGACTCAGCCGCTGACATACAGTCCATCGGTTCTGACACTTCAAGAGACCCCTCATCTCTCCATTCCACATACGAGACGCTACGTGGCCCAAGAAGCTCGGTATGACGCTATCATCCGCCGGCCCACCGGACACAGGCTCTGTAACAAGCCACGTAGTGTCGTCCTCCGCTCTAGATCGTTTGCCAGTACTGGACGACCCAGTACTAACAAACCTACCGCCTCTGCCCTTCACCACGCGCCAATCTGAGGATAATTCGACGCCAATCTGATCATCGTCTTGCTCACCGGAGTAGAACTCGCTAGTTGCGTAATCGTCTTGCTCAGCAGTCATCTCCCTCATCCGAACTGCCTCTCTCTGTCTCCGTACAGAGGCATCAATCCCGCGCGTCCTCGTGTGACGCGGTCCTGAACCAGCTAGTTCACTAAATAACCGAGGCACCGATTTACCGGCTCCTTCCATCTATCATTTCACATTTTTAGTTAATTAAACAATAATCAATAATAATAATAATAATAACAATCAATAATAATAATAATAATAATAATAATAATAATAATAATAATAATAACAATAAATAATAATAATAATAATAATAATAATAATAATAATAACAATAAATAATAATAATAATAATAATAATAATAATAATAAATAATAATAATAATAATAATAATAATAATAATAACAATAAACAATAAATAATAATAATAATAATAATAATAACAATAAATAATAATAATAATAATAATAATAATAACAATAAATAATAATAATAATAATAATAATAAATAATAATAATAATAATAATAATAAATAACTTTTTTTTGTGTCGGTCGTCTGGTCTCAGACGACTCACCCTTTCACCCAAGGGTGAGTCGTCGGCCGATCTCGACTCACCCTTGGGTGAGTCGCCTCAGACCGGCGACTTAACCAAGGGTGAGTCGTCTGCCTGTCTCGACTCACCCAAGGGTGAGTCGTCTGCGACAGACGACTACCCTTGGGCGAGTCGAGATCGGCAGACGACTCACCCTTGGGTGAGTCGCCCGTCTCAGGCGACTCACCCAAGGGTGAGTCGAGATCGGCAGACGATCGACGCAAAAAAAAAAAAAAAAAACACAACTTCAATTCATAACTTCACGATTCAATTCAAGGCAAAAAATATTCAATTCAAGGCAAAAAAAATTCAATTCAAACAAAAAAAAAAAAAAAAAAAAAATTCGAAAAGTTACCCCCCCGCGCCGTCGGTCGCCGCCTCCCTCGCCGTCGAAACCTCTGCCGCCGCTGCCGCTAGCACTTGACATGGTCGTGGTGGTGGTGGTGGTGGTTGCCGGTGTGATGGTGTGGTGGTGAGGATGAGTGAGTGAGGAAGAGAGGATGAGTGAGAGTGGATGAGTGAGAGTGAGTGAGGAAGAGGGGTGGGTGAGGGTAAAATTGGAAAGGGGGGGCAGTAGCTAGTAAAAAGGGGCGGTATTTAGCAATTCACTATTTTAATTAAGCGTCAAACTCAAATGCTGCAACAACAACAACAACAACAACAACAATCTAGTAAGTATCCTGTTTAGGACGGGGTCTGGGGAGGTCCAGATATACGCAGTCCTACCCCTAACTAGTCGCCTAGAAGAGAGACTGTTTCCGAAAGACCCACAAAAACTTTTTTTTTTTTTTAAATCCATTTGCGAAAAGGGGTTTTTTTTTTTTTTTTTTTTTTGGGTAATAAAACAATAAGGGATGATCAAAGGGCAAGAGAAGTAAAGCTGTAAACATACTAACACAAGATATTACTAAATGAACAACATAAATTGAAGAAGACGCTACAGGCTATACGCAAAATGAATCAACCTCTAGTACTAGCCAATGCAAAACCATAATCTAACGAGGGTCCTCGACACGAATCCTGCTACGCCATAATTTCCTATCTAGGACCAAGTCCTCGGTAAGTTCTAGAAGGGTCAAATCCTGCCTGATTACCTCTCACCAAGTCTTCTTCGGGCGTCCTCTTCTTCGTTTACAGTCTCTAAGTATAATTCTCTCACACCTTCTCACCGGTGCATCTCGATGCCTCCTCCTTACATGCCCAAGTCACCTAAGCCTTGTTTCTCGCATTTTGTTGTCAATATCGGTCACTCCCACCTTGTCTCTCAACACTTCATTTCTAATTCTATCTCTTCTTGTAGAGTTACACATCCAGCGAAGCATCCTCATCTCGGTCACCCTCATTTTCTGCACATGCACCTGCCTCATCGGCCAACACTTCACCCCGTATAACGTCAAACTCAAATGCATATTTGATTATTTGTCGCTACTTGAAGATTTATTTTGTGATTTTCTGCTATATAGAAATTAGAATGCCATTGCCATTATCATATCAGGATAAGTAGTTAAAGATCAAGATAATACTATTTGACTTGATCACTTATATCTACCGATTGACTTTCTCCAAAAGCATCCTGCAATCACAAGAATAAATGAATTGTTTTTTAGGTGCAAAGAATAAATGAATTTTTAACTCTTATTGTTAATGGTCATATTCCACTGAAAAATTACTACATTTATCTGTCAGGTAATTCAATTTTTTGTTTTTTCTATTATTGGAGCGAATGGATCGATATACACATTTCTAAGAAGTAGTAATCGGCGGTGCTTTTTTCCTTTACTTAGCTCGTAATTCAGTCCAGTTGAGTTCAATTATAAAAAAAAATTCATATATTACTATTAGTTTAATTTAATTCAAATACGTTTTATTTGTTGAAAAATAACCCAGCTCCCCGACCAATGAAATCATGATTTGGAATTACCTTTTTCTTTTCTTTTTTTTTTTTCATTTTGTCCTTTTTCTCCGTGTTTGACTAGGAGTAGTATCACTAGCAATGGCATACTTGAATTATGGGTGTAGATTAAGGCAGTTCCTATTGGATGGACCTGCGTCCAGCCAAGTTGGCTGGACCGGCCCAATCAACTACGCGCGCTTAAACCAAATTATCATGGCACAAATAAATTTTTTAGTACCGTTCTCCATGTACTTTGTTTCCCACCTAGGCAAACCGGAGAAATGAGACGTGGTCCCCGCTCACTTGCTTTTCCTTTTTTTTCATTATTTTAATAAATTTTTTATGTTTTAGCTTTTTCTTATTATTTTAGAATCTTTAAATTTTAGAAGCCTTTAAATTATCTTAATGAAATTATAATCGTTACTTCTATTAATAAATCTTTAGATTTTTATTTACGGACTTTACCGTGATTTTTTTTTTGTCTGCTTATAACTAATGAACATTATATTTATACCTTATGAACAATTAGTCTATTATAAATAAACATTACATTTATACCTTATGAACACTTAGATTATTTTTGAAATAAACATTACGTTTATACCTTATGAACAATTAGACTATTTTAAATAAACATTACGTTTATACCTTATGAATAATTAGGCTAATTTTAATGAACATTATGTTTCTACCTTATGAACTACTCCCTCTGTCCCTCTCTTATCTTCTCATTTGACTTTTTGAGTCAAACTTTATAAATATTGATCATTGATTGTGAAAAATATATAAAGAATTATAAGATCAAAATACATTTATTAGATTCGTTTGAGATTATATTTTCACAATATTAATTTTTTAATATAATTATATCTGTATAATTAAAGTTATTAATGGTCAAAGTATCATCTTGGAGACTGTGCAAAGTCAAGTGAGAAGATAAGAGAGGGACGGAGGGAGTATTAGGCTATTTTAGGTGAACACTATATTTGTACATTATGAACAATTAGGTTATTTTAAATAAATACTACGTTTATACTATATGAACAATTAGACTATTTTAAATGAACACTACGTTTATACCTTTGAACAACTAGACTATTCTAAATGAACATTGCGTTTATACTTTATGAACAACTAGACTATTTTTACTTTTCTTTTTTCTTTGCGTGAATTTATGTTTTTTTTTTTCTAATGAAACTCTTAGTATTTATGAACCATTATATTATTTTTGATGAACATTACGTATATAACTTATGAACAATTAGATTACTTTTAATGAACATTACATATATAACCTATGAAAAATTAGACACTTTTAATGAATAATGCACTTATAACCAATGAACAATTAGACTATTTTTTATGAACATTAGGTAAAATAACTTATGAACAATTAAGTTATTTTTAATGAACATTATGTATATAACATATGAAAAATTTAGACTATGTTTATTGAACATTGCACTTATAACCAATGAACAATTAGACTATTTTTTATGAACACTGCGTATATAACCTATGAACAATTAGATTATATGAACAACTAAACTATTTTTTATGAACATTACGTATATAACCTATGAACAATTAGATTATGTTTAATGAACATTGCATATATAACCAATGAACAATTAGACTATTAATAACGGACATTGCACATATAACCGATGAACAACTAGATTATTTTTAATGAACATTACACATATAACTTATGAATAATTAGATTATTTTTAATGAATATTACGTATATAACCTATGAACAATTAGACTACTTTTGTTGAACATTGCACTTATAATCTATGAACAATTAGACTATTTCTAATGAACATTATGTACATAACCTATAAACAATTTGACTATTTTTAATGAACATTACGTATATAACTTATGAACAATTAGATTGATACTTTGTGAAGGACTGAATTACGAACAGTGTGCTACCACTTAAAAATATTAATCTTAACTTTGTAAGTGAAATTAATCTCAACTTTGTCTAAAAACAAGCAATGTCAGTACCACAAGTCTACAACTAACATTTTAGTGATTCACCATTCATTAGTTGATCATCATCACTCATCATCACTCATCAGTTCATAATCAACACTGTCCTGAACATAGCAACAAATAAAATGAAAAAGAAAGAGAACATGGCAGCATTTTAATACGACAATCGTCAACCCAACCACCACCAACCCCAAGCACTGCTAACCCCACGGCGCCGACCGAAGCATCCGTCGACCACCCACGCCCCACCACTGTCAACCGCCTACCCCCAATCCTGTTGATTCTCTTTCCTCACCCAACAATGGAGGAGAGAGAAAAAATAAGAACACCATGAAACTCAACCACCATCGATATCGACGTCGAGATGAACAGAGATCACAATTTTTAGATTTTAAAAAGATGTCAAATTGGATGTTGAATTGCCAAGAAAATTGAAAAGAATTTAGATATAGAACTTTTGTAAATTAATTTTGCACTTGAAGTTACAAGAAAATCAAAATTCCATGGTTCTCAGGAGAGAGAATGTATGTGTTGGAGGGGAGGACAAAGAGCCATAGAAAGTGAAGTGTGCGCACATTATGAAAATACCATTGTGCTTCTAATAATTTGCGAAATTACCACCGAAGTCCATCCGTTCCAATTGAGGTGGGGATGCGGGAGCGGTAGGTGGGGATGGTTTTGATAAAGAAAAACTGACGCGGAGATGAGGCGGAGGTGGTTTGCCTTCTTCTCCCAGTGGATACCCGTTGGAGCCCCGCCCCAACTTATACCCGACTACCCACCCCGCCTCCATACCCACATAAAAATAAAACAATGTAAAAAATATATATAAAACCTTATTATACCAAATATATAAACAATTTCTACTGTTATTGCTTATCAAAAAGCTCATATTTATCCTTGCAATTTATCTTAGGGTAAATTTGAGGTACATCAAAATGTGTGGGCTTCGGGCTTCGTTTGTTTTCGAGCGGGTACAAAGCGGATATGGATGCCCTCCCGATAAATGGAGCGGAGGTGGATACCCGCCAGGTAATAAATGGGGCCTGGGCAGGGTGGATTTTTGATCTCCAACCCGTAGTGAGGATGGGGTGGATGGTGAAATCAAAAGGAGAATGCTAAATACAACATTGATTTTTAAACAATACAACATTTTTCCAGACAAAAAGACCTATATACCCCCTTCTAATTTCCACTATTCACTCTCTTTCTCTCTCTTCCCCAAGTTCCCTTTTTGTACTTCAATCAACAAACTTACTGCAGCTCAAGAGCATCCTTTGAAGGAAGAAGATTCAATCATCAACCCTTGAGGAAGTCATCATCAATTAAACTGGAACTCCCCCTAGTTGTTATTGGTTGCTGAATTTGGTCATTGTTTGCCATTCATACTCGATGAATCCATGTATAGCCACCGAAACACCGATAACCATTTCAATCCATTATCTTATAGATCACTAGATCAGTCATTTAATCAAGTCACTTTACTGTCAATTTGCTTTAAAAGTCACCAAAACTGGGCATTTTTGGTTTCACTGTCGCCAACAAGTGGGGTTAATAACTGGGCATTACAGTTACAGTCGCTGAAACTGAGCGACTGTAGTGCCATGTTGTCGCCCAAATGAGGCGGCACGATTGGGACAGTCTCGTTATAACTGGGCGACTCTTTGTCAATACAGTCACCCGGTTTTGCTGACAACATCACAATTGTGTTGCCTGTTTCCGGTGACCATCATGGTGTTCGGTCGCATGTTGTGGGCGACTGTCATATATGTATGACTTCAGTTGTGGGCGACTCTTAGACTGTTAAGGGGAAGAAGTATATGATTTACATCTTTTGATTCTTGATCAACGCTATAATTTTCTAGATATAGGAAGTATATTACATAGTTGGTTAACAAACTTCATCATAATTTGTAGTATTGTTTATTGAATTAACTACAAGTAGCATGGATGCGTTATTGATCTCAATAGAAATTAGATTCAAGTGATAGAATTAATCCCTTTATTCTTCTTTTAATTTGACTTTTATGGTATACAAATCTATAAGACGACTTTAACCATAGAATAATGTAATTCTATTACAGTAAATTTGATGTGAGACCAACTCACATAAAAATTGGATCACTATTTGATTAGAATTGTAGGGGTTAATGAGTCATGAGCCTTATTTCACTAAAAGATCACTCTCGTCCTACCAAAAGTTTTGGTAAAATCATCTGAAACAAGTTTTTTGGAGACTATTAACAATAGCATTATAAATGGATGATGTTTTTAACCATTAATTTATGAATAAGTATAAAGGTTTAGATTGTAAAAAAAAAAGGTTTAGATAGTAAAAAAAAAAAAAACCACTACATTTATTTAAATAATAATTTTAAATAATTAGTAGTAAATTGTCAAAGTCTTTAAATTGTTAAAGTAATTATAAAAAATTATCATACGTAAAATGTGAAAAATGTTATTTTTCTTTATACTTTACTTAAGGTGAAAAAAATTCTATAAATTTTGTAGATTATTCTTCGACCCGAACCCTTTCCTCACAAAATCATCGATCTGACATACTTGTGGGCCAATAAGATCAATATCTCTCACATCTAAGCAACACATGGCTCAGCCCCTGATCCATCACTAGTATATGAACGAAGAATTGCAAAATGCATTTTGTTTTTGTAGCCAACTAATCTCACCCAACATTTGAGTATAGTTATTTACAGCTCTCGAATTATGCATCAGTAGCCAAAAAAGAAGTCACTAAATTCAACTTATATTTTACGAATTTAGTTATTCCCCCCTATAACTACCGTCGTATTTATAATGTAAATAACTAATTATATTGTAATTTACCCAACTATTACATTTTATTCTCTAGACATAATTAAGTTAGAAGCATAATTGAATGAATAATTCAAACATAAAATATTGGACAAAAGTTCGAGTTCGAGCTTGAGTTAGGTAATTTTTAATCAATCCAAACTTGAGTTCAATTTTATGGCTCGAATCGAGTTTGGCTTGAATTCGAGTTCGGAAATTTTAAGACGAGACAAACCCAAGTTTAATAGTGTTCAACTTGACTCGTGTCCAACTCTACTAGACAATAAGACATATATGATATTTATCAAAGAATCCTTAAAAAAAATTCATCTTTTGTAAATAGATATAAGATTAATACATGCAACGTTAATTTAGTTATAACGAAACAAATAAGATTATCCGTTTTTGCAGTAATACAGGGTTAAGGGTATTGGATTAATGATCAATAAGGGTATGATATAAATAAATTAGCAACATAATTAATAAACCATTTAAACATACATAACGAAAGAATAACATGCAGAGTCTATGTATATACATACCCAATATGAAGTCTAAATGAAAGTTTCGTCTAATGTACCGGGAGACATTGTGATATTATGACCATCAAAACGACTACGTTATGTATTAGTATTTTAAAACTTCATCTACCTCTTATCTTTATGTCAATTATCCATCTGGAGATGACAATGACGATGATCATTAAATTTATTTTATACCTTTTTCACCTTAAACGACGTGTGATAAAACATTAAAAAAAACCACTAACTAGCAATGCATATGAAGTCCGTTACAAAACCATCTCCCCAGAATAAATAAAATGTACTCATTATACTCATAATTTTTTTTATAATTGTATTAACAATTGAAGCACTTTTTCATTAAAGAAACAATCAATTGAAGCACTTTAACAATTTAGTACTAAAGCTCTATTTGCCTCAACTTAAATTCAGTTCATGTGTATCTTATCATTAAGTCTAATATTGAATATGTTTGAATGAATTTTAAATGGTTAATGGTCAAGCTAAAAAAAATCAATTCAGTTCAATTACAAAACCATCTCCCCAGAATAAATAAAATGTACTCATTATACTCATAATTTTTTTTATAATTGTATTAACAATTTATGCACTTTTTCATTAAAGAAACAATCAATTGAAGCACTTTAACAATTTAGTACTAAAGCTCTATTTGCCTCAACTTAAATTCAGTTCATGTGTATCTTATCATTAAGTCTAATATTGAATATGTTTGAACGAATTTTAAATGGTTAATGGTCAAGTTAAAAAAAATCAATTCAGTTCAATTAAGTTCATTTCAGTTTAGTAGTTTTTTCCAAGTGAAACAAATAGAGCCTAACTTTTACGCACTAAAACGTAAAATATATTCATATATTATATCAACAAATTATCGCAATTAATTTGATTTGTATTTTCATACATTTTTTACACAATTAATTGATTCTAATTTTTACACATTTTTCTCTCAAAAAAAAACAAAACTAATTGGGACTATAGTCGCCAACAACTAGCGATACCTTTTCATGACAGTCGCCAACAACAGGCGACCAAGAACCATGAAATGGAACACTAGCAGGCGGCCAAAAGCCAATGTTGTCGCCGATTTGTGGTGGCGGTATGCAAATGTTGTCGCTTGGCAACTATGTTTCATCTGTGCCGCCAGCTGCAAGCGACAATGTGGAAGTACAGTCGCTCAGTTTGAGCGACAGTGCCACGTTATCGCTTACTTTGGCGATAGTGGTATTAAATGGCCAACATCTATATTACTGCACAATTCTAAGAGTATCACGATAGAATTATCTGCGTCCAATCCAAGTAAAAGATAAGATAGTATAATGGAATGCTATTGATTGCTATACACATCCATTTTTGCTGTCCAAATTGCGCATATTCACCCCATGTTTGGATTTAATTGACTTTGTCACTCCATTACTGTAGTCCTTTTATTACTGTTGAAGGGGGTTAATGTCCCACATGAAAAGATTAAAGGGTCTTGAGCATACATATAAGAAAGTGGGTTACTCCACCCATTGTCAATTGGTTTTGGGTTGGAACCTCACTTATCTTGTATGTGTGCTCACTTGTTAAGGCCCAATTTGTTGAAATTTAACATGGTATCAGAGCGGGCTTGGTCCTGCCTTTATGACCCCCTTGTTGGCCCACGCGTGTGTGACTGGCCCATAGTAGGCTTTGATTGGTCCACGCTTCAGCCCATGATGGGTCTTTACGTGAGGTGGGGTGTTGAAGTGGGTTAATGTCCCACATGGAAAGATTAAAGGGTCTTGAGCATACATATAAGGAAGTGGGTTACTCCACCCATTGCCAATTGGCTTTGGGTTGGAACCTCACTTATCTTGTATGTGTGCTCACTTGTTAAGGCCCAATTTGTTGAAATTTAACAATTACTCTATTAGCAAATTCATAGATGAACAAGTATGGGTTTATGTGCAAATTAAAGATTTCCGGTTGAAAAACATAACTCAAAGCTTGAATGGTGATGACTTGCTCAAGGGTTGGTGCTGAGGTTGCTGATGAAGAATAGAAGGGGGTCTTGGGGAAGAGAGAGAAAGGTAAGGAAGAGTGGTAAATAAGGAGGGTATATGGGTCTTTTTAACTAAAAAAATGTTGTATTTGGTTTAAAATTCATGTTGTATATAGCACTTGTAAATTAAAATGCCCAGACGGATATGGAAATTGATCTATCTAGACCACCACTACCCCGCTCTATTGTCATCCCTACTGGCAGTGTGGCACACAGGCTGGGTAGGTACTAGTACCACCAAACAATTTGAGCAGATGTCCATTAATTGATTTTATTTCTTTTGTCATGTACCTATGTCTTAATAATGAAACACTGCAAAATGTCCATTAATTTAAAGATGAAATTAAAAGAAAAAGATAAAGAAAATCAAACAATGAAAGATGGTATATTCTACAAATTGATCATAAGGTTCCATTATAGAGATCTTAGCCTATTATTTGTACTACTACAAGACAAGCTCAAATTATGATCAATCATGTTTGGCAGATTGCGCAGGAATCTTGCGTAGTGAGAGAAAGCAACGTAACAAAGCTAGACTTGTAAATAATTTATTGTTTAAGCTAAGCAAAGTTAGATAAATCTGTCCCAAAGTATATTAGGTATTTAAGACCAATTGCACAATTGATTTAAATTGTGAATAATATTATACTAAAATCTCAAAACGACCTCATGTATGAGGTATGATATCTGTGAGCAAAAAGATATACCACACCGTATATAAAAAGTGTTACTTTTAAACAAAAAGATGATACCCCTTCTATAAAACCGTCTTATAAAAGAGTTTTTGATTAGAGTTTTTGCAACATTATATGATTTAGCCGTATTAGTTAAGCAAATACGACATTTACATTAGGCTAGTTAATATTAGGTAGTGGTATTGGAAGGAGTAATTTTGCCAATGCAATAATTATTCATTTCAGGGCAAATGTCTCAACTAGAAGAAGAGTTTGTTTTAGAAGAATTGCCTCGGAATTGGCTAGCAATAGGAAAATATTTGATAAATCATCTTTAGAAAATGCACTACATATACTATCAAAATTTATCAATTCCATGGGCAAAAACCACTAATGGAAAACCCATGAAACAATTTACAAAGTACTACTTCCTAATTTCTTAGTACTATATATTCAAATTACAGATCAGTTCTCTTTTCCTTTTTGTTTTCCACAATTAAAAGTAATTTAAAACACTCAACCAATAATGAAAATCAAACACACTACACACCCCAAAAACAAAAGGAAAATGAACTTTGTCCATTTCCTTCCCTTCTCAAATTTCCAATCTCCATTCTCTTCTAATGAGAATTGTTCTTCACAATCAAAATTCAACTACCAACAATTTAATAAAATTAAATTAAAATAAGCTAAGATTCAAGAAAACCAGTCAATTTGGGAATGGAATTCCGAACTTGAAACAAATTCCTGTTATTATTCCTCTCATGACTATTGAATGAGCACGCCATTTGACGATCAAAGGACCTTCGATCAACAATCACATGTGGTGGCACAATCATATCATCAAAATAATCATCAAATTCCATAGTTGAATCGTAACGAAAAGATGACGATGGAGAAGAATTATTGCTCCCTGATGGTATATTCATAGGAGCAGAGCTTGAGCTTGAGCTAATGTGCTTGCTCTTGGTGATTTTGTTAAATTTCGACAATTTGCTCCGGCGAGAATTCGATCGCCGGGGGTTTTCTCCGGCGAGGTTGTCGGAGGAGTAGTCGTCGGCGAAAATGACGTCGGATTCTTGGAACTCTTCTTCGAATTGGAACTCCATTTTTGTGTTTTTAGTGATTTTTGTGAGGGTTTTGGGTTGTGTTATGGTTTTCTGTTTAGGAGAGAAAATGAATGTGAAAGGAAATGAATGAGTAAAGAAAGGAAGAGAATATTGCATTGGGAGAGAGGGAGAAAAAGGGTGTATATTTATAGGTGGTTAAGGGAATTTTATTTTTTTTTATTGTGCAAAAAGGGAATATTATTTGAGAATATATTTGATGGAAATAGAATAGGTTGAGTGAGTAGAGGTTTGTCTTTTCTTTTTGGTTTCACGACCAACCGTATCCACTATTCACCATAGTCACTATTATATTGCGTTGATTTGTAGGTACTTTAAAAGATGGAACAACTGCTAAAAATTTAAAGTAATTATATGCCCAAAATAAAATTTAAATTATTAATCTTGATTAAAGATGAATGAATCTTTATTCTTTACACACTAAATTACACCTCCTTCATACAGTGAGTACACTTATTATTACGAGTGTTTTATGTGTTTTTTTTAGGAGAGTAGAGTTATTATTGATGAGGTATTGTGAATAAATGTTAATATGTGATGTGTGTCGTCATCAACCGTTACTTGCGGTCCCCGGTTTCTCTCTCTTCCATAGTTTTTTGTTTTCTTGAGGACTGTGGGACCAGTGCTAGGCTGCTAGCTTAAGCTTAACTTGGACGTGGCACTTTTTCATAGTTTTCGTGTTTGTATTTTGGATTTATAAGAACAACGCTCTTACGTGTCTTTCGGAAAGACAAGAAAATCGTCTTCCAAAGTTTATGTGGCAGTTAAAAAATTGTATTAGAATTGAGTCATCAATAAAAGTAATAAATGAAAGGAAATCAAAAATCTCACCTTATCCCTGTCAAAACATAAATTATTTTCTTTTAGTTAAATCACTCAAAACACTCACTCACTCACTCACTACACCATTACCACTCACTCCTCACTCCTCACTCCTCACTCCTCACTCTCTCTCTTCATACAACACATTCCCACTCATTTTCTCTCTCATCCGCACCACCGCTTCTCATCCAAGAAAATCAGATCCACCACCGCTTCTCTCACCGCACAACCACTGCTCTCCTCCTCTCTCTTAAAAAACTCTCATTCTCCTCCCACACTCTTTCTCTATTCGAAGAACACCCAAATCGACCATCACTCTCTATCTACGAAGAACCCCCACATCCTCATTTTTCTCTTAAAAACCCTCATTGTCCTCCCCAATTTTCTTACCACCGCGGAAAATCGAGCAGGACAACCAATTCTTCATCTCAATTCAGATACTATTGCTTATTTAGCTTTGTTAGTCAGATATTAGGGCTTGATCAGGTGTTTGGTGTTGGTTTCCATTAATTTGTGCAAGTTGTTGCTTTCTTTTTCTTTACATATACCTTATGGCATTTTCCACAATCTCTAATGCCTTAATCATGACCCCCTAATGGTTGATTTAATGACCTCCTAGTAGACTTAATCATCACCTCCTAATGACCCTATTCATGACCTTAATGGTATCATTTAATACCTGCTAATGGTATCCTCATTCAAGACCTGCAAATAGTATCATTCAAGACCTGCTAAGGGCATTAATCACGAGCTGCTTATGGAATTATCCACAACGTGGTCATGGAATCAACCACCAAGTGATCATGGATTAAACCTCCATCGGGTCATGACTTTAACCTCTACCTGGTCATGGCTTTAACCACTATTTGCTTTAACCAATAACTGCACTTAACATTATCCACCACCTATCATTCAAGACCATTTCATGAACCAGATTATCCATCAATTGCTCGTGGTTTAAACCACTAGTAGTATTCAATATACATCCATGTAAGTAAATCACACATTCAGATTTACTCGATAACACCAACATCAATCAATTTCACCTATTATTCAAGTACTGATTAATTGAATGTGAATAGTACAATTTAAATTAAAATTGTACAAATAACATCATTATAGTACAAATAAATCTAACATAGTACAATTTTATCTGAACCTATTACAAATTTATCATATTTTCGACCAATATTTATAACCAAATATTAGGTCGGTTGACCATGTGTAGCTTGTTTGACCACCTATGCTTTTATTTTCTCTTGTACGGCCATTGTATGCTTTATCAGATAAAGTGATATTAAACCTTCATTCTTCCTACATAGATACTTTTTACGTGAGGATGAGATTTACCCATTTTGGAAATCATCCTCTTTGGTATAATAACGAAGAAGTTAGTACATTTGTTTAGGCTTTGTACAAACGATTTGCAACTTTGTATTTTTATCTCTTATTCTAGTGCATTGATACTTTCTTATTCTAGTGCATTGATACTTTAATAGTAAAGACAACGAAATCAAATATTATCTGTATGCTCCATCCGAACATCAATGTAGTCAATGAATTGTCTCCATCAATATTAATAAATAATAAGTATCGAGACAAGTATTTAGTACAAATTTCCACTATTTAGTATAATGGACAAATATCCATATTGTGGACATAATTTTTTTTAGTACAATTGATAAAGTTTTAGTATATACACAGTTAGTTGAAGTAGATCAATAGTAAATGAGGATGTATTTGTCACGTTTTGAAATAGAGAATTAAAAGTTATTTTTTTTGTTAACATAGAGAATTAAAAGTTTAATCAAATCGTGTTAGTTAGCATATTTATTGTTGTAATTATTAACACGTCCACTTAATTTACATGTTCAGTTAGTACAATTTTTTTATAGTTAATACAATACATTATGCTGTACAATTTCTTATAAACCAAGTTCTTAGTAACACCATCATCAATTTAAATTCAATAATTGACCCTAATTAAATGATGGAAATAAAACATATTTAAACAGAATTTGAAATACATTAGTATGACTTATGTATTATTAATTATAATAAGTGATAAAAAATTTAATAGTATATTAGACTAGTCCGACTCTAGTTAGACGTTATTGGCCATTATAGTGATAATTAGTATTGATGGTGGTAAATGGTGGAAATAAAACATTTGAAATAGATTATGAAATACATTAGTGACACTTATGTATTAAATCTCATAATAAGTGATAAAAAACAATTTCAATATTGACTTGCACTATTCCAGTTGTTGGCCATTATAGTGATAATCAGTCTTAATGGTGCTAATGGTGGAGATGAAATATTTGTAAATAGAATTTTAAATCACTTAGTAATACTTATGTATTACATCTCATAATAAGTGATAAAAAAGCAATTTTAATAGCATATTAGAGTAGTACGGCTCTAATTAGACGTTGTTGGCCATTACAGTGATAATCAGTCTTAATGGTGCTAATGATGGAGATGAAAAATTTATGAATAGAATTTGAATTAACTTAGTAATACTTATGTACTAGGAAGTAACTCATGGTACGCACGGACTGTCAGTTTATTATTATATTTTTAATCTATTTACATAAATTTTTGGAATTTTTAAAAATTGTACAAAGTAAATAAAGAATAACAAAATGGTGACGGATCAAAATATTACGTGCATATTACTCATACTTATCTCCAAAAGTATTGATCACTTTCGCATCAAAAAATAAACAAATATTTATTACTGGTAACTTATCCTACGGTTGTACCTCAAATATATAACTTAGCATATTGTCACTCCAAATAGGACTATTGTCACTTATTCGCGCATCTCCTTGTAAAATTTTGGTCACATGTCTAACCTATGCTTATACCCTCAATATAAAACTTAATAAATATTTAACGCTTGTCATATTAACGATATTAATTCCACCAAATAATCGTCAATTTTTACATAACCTATGCAAATAATCGTCAATTTTCACATAACCTATGCTTATACCAACCAAGATAATTTTTGTTATTTAACAACACAACCTATTTGATCAGACTGTCCCTTAATATGTGTTTCAATAATTAGAATTAGTAAGTTGAAAGACCGACTTTAATTCTTTCAAATGGAAAAAATTGTGACGACTCACCATATAAGAAAAAAAATAAAAAAAATTATTTATCAAAACGTGACACTTGTATATTACGTGCACTCATAATACCCACAATTATGTAACATTTTGATTTTATATTTCGTGCATCTACTCCCGCAAATATTCGTCATCTATGCCAAATCAAATAGAAGTTTAGACAACTAAATTGTCAAATCAAGCATCCTTAATTGAAGAACGTTAATGTTGGAGATTAATGTCATTTTAGATTGTGTTAATGTTGGAGATTAATGTCATTTTAATAGCTTATTAGAGTATTAGTACGACTCTAATTAGACGTTATTGGCCATTATAGTGATAGTGAGTCTTATTGGTGATAATGGTGAAATGAAACATTTGAAATAGAATTTGAAATACATTAGTGACACTTATGTATTAATTCTCATAATAAGTGATAAAAAGCAATTTCAATATTGACTTACACTATTCCGGCTCTAATTAGACGTTATTGGCCATTATTGTGATAATCAGTCTTAATGGTGGTAATGATGGAAATGAAACATTTGTAAATAGAATTAGAAATAACTTAGTAACACTTATGTATTAAATCTCATAATAAGTTATAAAAAGCAATGTCAATAGCATATTAGAGTAGTCCGGCTCTAATTAGACGTTATTGGCCATTATAGTGATAATCAGTCTTAATGGTGGTAATGGTGAAATGAAACATTTGAAATACATTAGTGACACTTATGTATTAAATCTCATAATAAGTGATAAAAAGCAATTTCAATATTAAGTTACACTATTCCGGCTCTAATTAGACGTTGTTGGCCATTATAGTGATAATCAGTCTTAATGCCGGTAATGGTGAAAATGAAACATTATAGAAATAATTTAGTAACACTTATGTATTAAATTTTATAATAAGTGATAAAAAGCAATTTCAATTGCATATTAGAGTAGTCCGGCTCTAACTATTCGTTATTGGCCATTATAATGATAATGAGTCTTAATGGTGGTAATGGTGGAAATAAAACATCTTAATAGAATTTGAAAAACATTAGTAACACTTATCTATTAGTAAACATTAGTATTAATTATATATAATTTTTGATGTACCATGTAAGGTTTATTATTTCAGTATTAATGGTATATGTAATATGATAATGATGCATGATTAGCGGTTAGCCCATGATAATGCTGGTGATAATGATTACATCATTTAAGGTTTAATAATTCGGTAAGTAGCATTAGTTTCTGGGCTTGTTTTGACCGCCACCTATAGTTTGGGTGCAACTTTTAATGTTCTCTATAGTTAGTACCTTTAAGGATAAAATTAGTACAATTCTAATGGCCTTAGTACAATTTTATAGCAGTTTGTATACTATAATCCCTTATAGTACATATATACAGTTCTTCTAGTACAAATTTCATAAGGTGAGCGGAACTTTCAATGTTGTTTGTAGTTCCTTTTAACGAAAAAGTTGGTACAATTCTAGTGGCCTTAGTACAAATTTATAGCAGTTTGTATATTATAGTCCAATATAGTACATATATAGGTATTGTAGTACAATTTTCATTGAGTTAATTTTATATGTACATTTTGAAATTTCGAAAACCACCCATTGACGGCTACCTCCCAAGAACCGACCAGAACTAGCAAATACCAATACCTATGCAAATGTTTCTTTTTAATTTTTCACTCATTTTTCCTCCCTCACTAAACCACCAACATTCTCCACTTCGTTCATGACCTGCCGATGACCTTATTCATGACCTGCCGATGGCCTCATTCTGTCATTCATGACCTGCCAATGTCCTCCGTTCATGACCTGCTAATGGCCTCATTCATGGCCTGCCAATGGACTTAATCATGACCTGCCAATGGCCTTGGTTCATGACCTTCCAATGGCCTTATTCATGACCTCCCAATGACCTTATTCATGACCGGTTAATGGCCTTCGTTCATGATTTGACAATGGCTTCATTCATGACTTCCCAATGGTCTTATTCATGACCGACGGTAGTGGAGGGTGAGTGAGAGTTTGTGGGGTGGTGAGAGTTAGTAGGTGAGAGAAG
The DNA here is from genome assembly GCA_038025085.1 of Tetragonia tetragonoides. Lineage (NCBI taxonomy): Eukaryota > Viridiplantae > Streptophyta > Magnoliopsida > Caryophyllales > Aizoaceae > Tetragonia > Tetragonia tetragonoides. Next base: position 9,376,567 of record CM076148.1, on the reverse strand, counting down.
GAGAACGAGGGTTTAGACGTTTAGTTGCTTTACAATAGACATGAATAACCCACTTTGCTCCTCACTTATTTTACCATATCATCAATGCTAAATTGTAGTAAAACTGAGTTGTCATGCCAAATATGCTTCGAAAGACGTTTTTCTTGTCTTCCTAAAAGACTCCAAGCATTTGGGTATAAGAAAACGAAAAAGATATAGCTCCACAGTTCTAACTACACATGGCAAAACCTCTGTTGACCTGAGAAAATACCCCAAACCGTAGATATCTGATCTGTGTTATATCTGAAAATCCTGAAAGAAAAGAAAAAAAAAAAAAATCCTGAAAAGAAATGTTAAATTATTATAGCGAAATTAGAGTCTCCAAGATCCCATTGTTTTCATCCTTCTTATTTTGAGATTGGACAATTTAACAAATTGGTCTTTTTAATGACCCCCTATGGACGTATTGGTAGTTTCTTTTTGCGCCGGTAATATTATGGTTTATTTTCAACTCCGGTACCATTTAAATCTATTTATTCCCTAAATCGGCCAATAACGTCTTAAAATTCATCCTGTAACCGAGAAGGTTAACCTAAGGTGTCCTTCACCAATAAATTGGTAAGGGACGGATCAAAAGAGGACGACCACGACGCCAACTCAGCGCAAGAGTGACCCCAATGAGCTAGGAAATCCGCTAAAGCATTGGCTTCTTTGAAGCAGTGAAGAACCTCTACCCTGTCAAAAAAGTGAAGATCATTTTTCGTATCCGCTTCAGCAAGATCATTTTATTAATTACTAATTATTTGCTTCTTCTTTTTTGGCATTTTTTTCCTAATTAAAATGAACAAATTCAATCCCACAACTCTTTTCCTCATGCATAATTCATCGTCTTTACATAATTGACCCTCTCCTGTGATTCTCTTGTTGAGGAGAGAGAAACCAAAAAACATAAATCAATGGTGATTATAAGACTAAAGCTAGGCTCCATTTCCCTGTCTCTCACTCTCCTTCATTTTTCTCCTATTCTTACCATTACAAAAGAAATCTCTTTTTTTTCCTTATCCAAGAAAATATACAACTACAAAAAAAAAATTATCACGTACCCCTGTCTTTTTCTGGAGATAGGGAGGGCATAGATTTATTTGGGGGATTTTGCTCTTAATGAGAGTCCAAGTTTTTGGTGGATAGGAGAGAGAAAACTCTAAAAGGAAGAAAAATGGAGTTCGTCCATTTTAGAAATTAGAAAAAACGCAAAACAAAAGAAGTAAATAATTAATAATCAATGAAATGTGAAAAACTCACTCCATAATGGGTTTTAGGACGTTATTGGCCGATTTAGGGAATAAATAGACTTAAATGGGGTCGGAGTTTAAAAAATAAACCTTCATGTCGCCGGCGCAAAAAAAAAATACCAATACATTCATAGGGGGTCACTAAAAAGACCAATATGATAAATTGACCAAATTGGCCTTTTGAGATTTATTTGTTACGTTCCTTACTAAAAGTTTGGTTCCATTTCCTTCAAGTGATCGATATTAATGTGTTGCTAGTTCAATTTTGTTACAATTTGTATGGAGTGCATCATATAATGTGTGAGATATTGACTATTAGGTTTCCTTTAACAATCTGACTCTAACTTCATCAAAACTATCTTTCGTAATTTATACTGTATGTAACTTGATCTACCACATGATCGAGTATGTTCTTATCACTTACTCTACTAAAAGACGAAAGGTTGTTCTCCTTATTTCCAAGGTTGAAAGATCAGATCTTGGAGATGAAAATGCAGCTAGTTAATAGTACCTTGAAATATATTTTTTTTTGAAAAATGGTAGCATATTTCATTTCCATCTTACAAAGGATATCAACATGATACCCTTGAAGTACAATTTTACAATCAGTTTATGAAAGGAATGAGTTACCTATACATCCACAAGACTACTATACAGTGTAAGTAACCTTATCACTAGCACTATACAACCAATGAACTAACTAAGCACTCGTTGCACTGCTTGTTCTCCATAAATTGCATAAGCTCTCACATACATCTGACTCTAAATCAATTTCACCAATGAATCTTCAGTTTTCCTCACATCACCAAAGATTCTCCTGTTCCTTTTACACCAGATTCTGTAAACTGCTCCTGCAAGAGCAGCTTTGCAAAGCCTACTCTTTATATCTCGTCTTCTACAATGACGCTTCATCCATTTCAACTCTCTTTTCAGGCACCACACTCTTCTTTTAACCCCTAGCCAATGTAATAGCTCAGACCATACATTGTCAGCAATAGGGCATTGGAAAAACAGATGACTTTGGGAATCATTCCCATTTCTGCATAAGGAGCATCCATCTTGCACCAGGTTATTCTTTTTTGCAAGATTTTCCACTATTGGCAGTCTATTGAGCGCAGCAAACCAACATATAATTCTATGTTTTGGGACAATTAGGGTGTCCCTAATCACCTTGCTCCAGTGAACCTTCCTCCCTTAACTTCGAAACACATCATAAGCAAAAGAAATACTAAACTTTACCTTAACAACCCATTCACAGAGGCATTTTTTAGCTTTATCCCTATCTCCACATAGTGCGATAGGTTCATCCCTTATATGTAACAGGGATCTCCACACTCAGGAATCATTTGTTCTCCCTTGGACTATCCATATATCAGCATTTTTTAGGTAATAGACTGTGATCCATCTTATCCAAACAGTGTCCTAATGTTGCACAAGGAACCACAAAAGTTTCATGATACACCCTTTACTCCACTCCTTGATGTTTAGGCCACCTTCTTGAGCTTGCCTACAAATGTTTTTCCAGCTGACCATAGCACACTTCCTCTTGCCTTCTTTATTTCCCCAGAAGAAATCTCTACACAATTTCTTCATGTCTTTAATTACTTCCTTAGGCAAGACAAAAATAGCCCCCCCCCCCCCTTGAATGCTTGAATACTAAAAAGGACAGAGTTTATAAGTTAGACTCTGTCTGCATAGGACAGAAACTGAGTTGACCAGTGCTGCACTCTTTTAGCGATCTTCTCTAACAAGGGTCTGCACAAACTCTTGATTAGTCTAGAAGCAGATAAAGGAACCCCTAGGTATCTAAAGGGCAGAGAACCCTTACAGAAACTTGTTTCCTCAGAATTTCCTCCTGGACATCTGGTTTGACACCACCAAAGTACAGAGCTGTTTTTTAGTTATTAGCATAAAGACCTGACATCTCAGAAAACTGCTCAATTTTTTTTATAATATTAATTACAGAAGACACATCCCGCCCGACAAACATGAGTAGGTCATCAGAAAATACAAGGTGAGTGAGCCTGAGTCTAGCACATTTTGGATGAGGATGATAACTAGGATCAACATGCACTCTATTGAGATATCTAGACAAAAATTTCATGCATAGGACAAACAGGTAAGGGGACATTCGATCTCCTTGCCTCAAACCTCTTTTCCTTGGGAAGAAACCTCTTGAATAACCATTGATGTTCAAAAAATAGGTAGGAGATGAGACACAAAGCATAATAAGCTCCACAAATTCTGCAGGGAACCCAAAACCTTGCAATATTTGAAGTAAGAAATCCCAATTGATTGAGTCATATGCCTTCTTTACATGAACCTTTCTAGGGGAGACCCCTTTCCTATTATAATTCTTCACCAGTTCATGAGCCATGCAGATATTATCATGGATGCTACGCCATTTAATGAAAGCATTTTGTTCCTCACCAATTAAATCAGGCAAAGTAAATTGCAAACGACTTGGGATTACCTTATTCAGAGCTTTATAGATAATAGAGAAATAGGAAATTGGTCTAAAATCTGTAACAACTTCATCATTATCAGACTTAGGAATCAAAGTAGAGTTCACTTGTTTCAGCAACTTCTTCTTCTTGAAGATATCCTTTATTGCATTGCAGAAATCATCTCCTATGATATCCCAAGCATGCTTAAAGAAAGCAGCTAAGAGGCCATCCATTACATGACTCTTGCAATCCCGGATAGAAAAAAGAGCAACTTTAGTTTCCTGATTAGATACCTCTTCAAGGAGCCTAGCACAACGACTCCCCTGCAAGATATTCCCATTCCTGAAAGTACTAGTATCTAGAGTCGCAACAGGGGAAGAAGAGCACAACAACCCCTGATAATACTCTAAGAAGGCCTGACTAACCGCATCATGATCCCAACACAATACCCCATTTTGATCTTTGATGCTACTGATTCCCTTCATAGCTTTCCTCTCCATGACTTTGTCATGAAAGTATCTAAGATTCTCATTTGTCTTCTTAATAGATTTCACTTTGGCTCTTTGATGGAACATGCTAAGTTCAACTTTCTTAAGGCCAGTAACCTTCTTTACATCTTCATTTTTTTTAACTATAAAGTAGAATTCATAGGATCATCATACATCATCTTCTGAGTTTGAAACAAATCAGCATGTGCCTGTTGTACCCTAAGGATTATATTGATGTAATCTTCTCTATGGAGCTCTTGCAGCTTCATTCTCACCCTTTTCAACCTCTCCATAAATCTGTACTTCAGACAACCATATACTGGGTGATCCCAACAAGACTGCAATATCTCCCTAAATCTTGGGTCCTGAGCCCAGCAGTTGAGGAACTTAAAGAGCTTAAAACCTCTCACTACATGCTCCTTGATATTGTCCAAAGAGGGGGAGTGATCAGAGAGCAATGGGGGAAGGAACACAGCTTCAGTATCAATACCCGGCATAATCCAGTGGCCATTAACAAGCACACTGTCTAATTTGCTTCACACCCTACCAACCCCTTCCTACTTATTTGTCCAGGTCTGCACCTGAAGCATGCATGTCTTGTAACCCACAGTAGGCCACACAGTCACCAAAAGCATCCACTTTCGCCTCACAAATATCGACATAACTCATTTTTTCATCTGCCTTCAAAACCACATTGAAATCCCCCAAGAACACCCAGGGTACAGCAGGTTTCATGGCACATGACTCACTCCAAAGTTGTCCCCTAACACTTCCAGTATTATAAGCATACACAAAGGACATTACACAACAAAATGAGCTCAGTAAGGAAGTGACTTTAGAATGCACAGCTTGACTTGAAGTACTAAGAACTCCACAGCCACTCTAGTTTGGTTCCAAAGAACCCAAATTTCTACTATTATGGTGGTCTTAATAATTGAAACAAGCCCCCCCCCCCCCCTCTACCAAACTGTCTTTTCACGATCCTGCCATATTTTTTCTCTTTTATTTTGGTGTCACCTAAACCAACAATATCTACTTTATTAGCTAAGAGATAAGTTCATATCTCCTGCTATTTGAGAGGCTCATTCATGCCCCTCACATTCCATGCTGAGACTATAATGGATCACCCATCTGGGTCCCACTCCTCCCATTACTTGTGTTGAACCAGGAGCTAGTCTTCTTGAACCCTTTGTACCTGACTTCCAACAGAACTAGTACCACTAGCCCTACTATCAAATGCAGACTTTTCTAAGTTCTGCAATACATCAAAATGATTTCTCATCTTGAGCACACTAGCTTTCAAGGAACTTCCCTGCACTACAGGTAATTTTTTCCCAGCTGATTTATGTTTCACTACCAACTGGAATCCATCCCCTGGCTCCATCAGTTTATCAATAATTTCCACCTCCTGCTCAGACTGTGTTAGGGCACTGAGAGGTAAGGACTAGGCTATTCCACTACTTTCCCAGCTAGCACCATGACTGGCTGAACAACAAGCTTGTTTCTACTCTTTTACACTTCTCTCAATACTATGCCCCAACTGCTTATAGTGATTGCAATAACAGGGCACCCATTCATAAAAGACTTACTGATCAAAGTCTCCCAAGAAAGCATAAGATACTGTTACATTTTCTGGGAGCTCTCCAATGACTTCTACATCAATGAAAACCCTACATAAGAAATATGCTCTTTCTCTAAAGTATATTTATTAGCAAATAAGGGTCTGCCAATTTTACTAGCCATCTTGCTAAGACTCCTAGCTGACCAAATTGCACATCCAAGCCTGGAAACCTGACCCAAACAGGAACCCTACTGACCTCCACCTTATCCAAGCTAAAGTCCACAGACCATGGCTTTAATAGGAGAGTTTTGTTATTCACTGCCCATGCCCCCTGCTTCAAAATCAAGTCTCTATCCTCACGAGACTGGAACAGATATGAAATATCGTTCCTTGTTTTGGTAATGAAGTTTTGGTTTAGCCACATGGGCCCACTTCTTATCTATTAAATCATGAATAACAACAGTTTTTGGATTACCCCCCATTACAAATCCCACCAGTGTATTCTTTCAGTATTCAATCTCTTCATCAACATCCTCTAAATCAATATGCAATGCAACCCTAGAATGAACTTCAGGCATATATTCAAGTGCAATACCCTTTGAAATGCGCATTTCATTATTCCATTTCTTTGTTTTTGACCATCGCCCTCTCCCCAAAATTTGCCCATTAGTACCCAGGTTACCAAAAACAGGTTGGTTTACAGGTACCGACATATTTGGACCAGAATTAATCACAGGGTTCTCAATTTCATTATTAACATCACCATTAACATGAACAAAGTTATTAATACCCATCCACAAAATCGGACCACCATCAGTGAAGCCCAGATGGGCTAAATCCTCATTCGCACAGCAAGAATTCGTAACAGATAGACCAGAATTCACCATAACATGATGTACAGAAACGCTTACCTCAGGGGCTCTCAATTAAGAAGGCAAGAACTCATTCAATGTCAATGGTGATTTGCGCGAACGGGGCTGGGTATCCACTTTCTCCCCAAGAACACAAGAACTCGCCATAGTATCACCACCATTAGAATCAGAAGAAGAATCCGAGCAAGAAGGTTTCAGATTCTTGGGAGGACGACCAAGTTTACCACAAGGAGGCATGGCGGAAAGAGTAAGTAGGATAAGAAGATTGCACTTAGCCTATACCACTGGAGCTCTCAAACTCTGAAGACCGCAACTTGTGTCAAAATGCGAACATACTAACCCGAAAGATTTAGCATGAACTTATACTTCATACCAACAACTGGTTGAATGTAAGATTTACTAATAATGTTATTAAGGTCCTGCTCTCTTCAACGGAATGGTGCGGAACGGTGAGGAACGGAACAGAACGGAACGGTGCGGTGCGGATAATTCAGAAATATGTGAGACAAAATGAAGTGCAGAATGCGGCGCGGAACGGAACGGATTGGAACGGAACTGAACGAAACAGAATACAGCATGGAATCGACGAAAAAAACAGGGCCTAAATCCAACAATCTTATAGGTTAGCTATGAATTTATTTATTTTTTCCTACTTTTAATACTATTATCAGAAAACAGAGAATGTGAATCACAAGTATTTAGCATTGTAACTTTTTTTCGTAAGGGGTAAGAATGGAACATAAACATTAGATTAGGATTTTATTAACATTACGTTGTAGTTGTAATACATAACGTCTTCCTTATTTGAAAAAGTGTTTTCTTAAACAAAAATCAATCATGAATAAATATGCTTATTTGACATGTAATTAATTGAACACTTATACTCTCCTGGATTTAGGATATATCCCATGAACATTATCATATCAAGATACGTAGTTAAAAATCAAGATACAATAATGTTGATATGTTTATGTACTATTTGACCATTTGACATTATCACATGAGGCCTATATTGACTTTCCCAGTCACTTGCATTGCCCAGTCTAACATTTGCTTTCTCATAAAAAACAACTCCCAATTGAAAGAATAAATGAATTTTAACTCTAAGGTAATCAATATCCACTAAAATACAAAAATAGATTTGTTTTTTCTTTCTTTCTTTTTTTTTTTCTTGAAAGAGGATTTTTAAAAAGACGTCGACCATTACGTGGAGGATATTGAAATTTTTTTAATACGATTTTGGATCTTATATACACCCACTATATACACCAATGAGGCAATGACTAACTAGTAATATATTAGATCCAAACTGATATGATTACGAAATAAATATTCTTGTACTGAAAATAAATTGATGTTGATGAATGATGATTTGTTAAATAATGTGGGGCTGGTAAATTGGTCAACCTTTGGCTGCTGATGTCGTTGGGGATGATAGCCTACCAAACAAATTGTCTAATGTTTAGTTGTTTTGTATTTTATTTTTATTTGTTTTGATATATTGTCTACTAATATTACTTTTTTGGATAGAAGTCATCAGCAATCTTGGATTTCTCATGGTCCATTTATTAGTACACTAACAATCCTTGTACACCAACAATTATCAACATTATAGCAAAGGAAAATTGGTGGATAGATGTACACTCTAATAGAGTAAAGAGATAAAGTATAAACATTCAAAAAAAAAATTTAGAACTTTGATTTGGAAATAATAACTTTCGTTAATTCAGTTGGATTTTGTTGGAGGTTTAAATATGAGAGAACGTGAACAACACGTAATCAACGACTCAAATCTAGAAGTAGTTATCAGAGTGGTTGAATTACTCCCTCCGATTCACGGAAATCTTTACGCTTTCCTTTCATATTTGGTCCAGGAAAATCTTTACGTTTCCTTTATAGTATTGTGTTTGAGAATCATTTTTTATTTACCCCTCTTTACTCACCCCCCATGTGCCCATATTCTCTTAACCTCACTCTCTCTCTCTCTTTCTCTCTACACCTATGTGCTCTCTTAAGGGTAGGATTGAAACTATTGTACCCAAATATGTTTTACTTGTTGATCGGAAAGAGTATTAAACCTCTAGTTTTTTGACAATGTTGAAATCTTACATTGTTTTTAAGAGGCCAACAATGTGGCTAATTTTATGGACAAGCAAATTGGGGACATACTTGTCCTTTCCGCCTGATTGGTCACATATTTTCAACTAGGTGCGTACTACTCCCTCCGTTCCTGTCTAACACTCTCATTTTCCTTTTTCGTATGTTTTCTACAAACACTTCCATTTCTATGTTTGGTGAAAAAAATTGCTAGTCTTTAATATCACCCTTCACATTAAACCCCACCAAAAAATGGTATAACAAATTCAAAAGAATTTCATTTTGAATTTTAAATTCAAATATAGAAAATCAAAATTTAAATTTTGATTTGAACTTTCTTTTTTATTACGATATGTAGAATAAGAACGATTATGTTGACCGGAAAATAGTACTTTATCCCTACCAAGAAACCTCACCCTCCTCTCTTTCTCTCTCTCCTCACCCCATCCACCGTAACCACCACCACCATGAAAATACTCACCATAACCACCAAGAAATCCAATACCTCCTCTCTCTCTCTCTCTCTCTCTCTCTCTCTCTCTCTCTCTCTCTCTCTCTCTCATACCCTCGCCGGAAAACCTCTCACCACGAAACCCCACACCAGCCCTCTCTCTCTCTCTCTCTCTCTCTCTCTCTCTCTTACTCTCGCTGGAAAAACGCCCCACCAGCCGCCTCTCTCTCTCTTACCCTCGCCACAAAACCTCCCACAAAACCCCCAGCAGCCCCCACCACCCCCACCCGAAAACCCTCACCAGCCCGCCCACCCGAAACCCCCACCAGTCCGATCTTCTCTCTTTCTCCTCAGATCCCCACCCACCAATCCACTATAACCACCATCCACCTTAAACCCCCACTATTTTTATTGAATTACATTTTGTTTACGTTTTTAATTGAATTGCATTTTTTACTTTTTTAATTGAATAGCATTAGGAGAGATAGAGAGGGGTTGCAAATTAAAAACTAATGTGGTTAATTATTAAATATTGCAATCCAAATGTGATTAACAAATAAATTTGAGGGTAAAAGTGGAAAGTACATGTTAATATAAGCTCTTCTTGGTTTTTGTGCCAAAAGCAAATGATACTGTTTGACAGGAATGGAGGGAGTACATTGTTGTTTAAAGATGGGATAGGTTAATCTCATAGAGACGACGTTGGGTAGTGCGTTGTTTAGAGTTTACACGGTCAATTCAGTTCAGGTGTCAATTCGGTAATTCCAATTTAGTTAAGTGATGTTTAGTTCAATTAAGTGGTGTCGAGTTCAGTAACGTACTTTTTGTCTCACATATCAAATTGTATTAAATTCAATTGAGTAATGTTAAATTCAATTCAGTGTTATCTACTTCAATGATTTTGAGTTCAGTTCAACTCAAGTCGATTCTGTAAAATTCAATTCTAAAGAACGCATTCATTATCGTAGCTTTTCTTGCTAAGTTGAATTTTTTGCTTTTCACCAAATACGGTTTGTTTTTGGTAATCTTTCACCAAATAACCACTTTACTAGTGCCATTACACCTTTTGTAATGATAAATATACGCAAAACGCGCAAGCCAATAGCCACTAGCTACTAGGTGCACTAGCTATCAGTGAGAATTGAGATACATGGCAAAATTCAACTATTGATGGTAAGTTTTTAATATAAGGTGTGAATTGTGATATTATTATAATTAACTACTACTAAGGCTTTGTTTGATTCAACTTAATTTCACTTAAATTAAATTCAGTTCAGTTCATGTCCAATAAGTTCAGGGTCTATAAGTTCAGTTCAGTTCAATTTAGGGCCAATCATTTCAGTTCAGTTTAGTTCAGGGCCAATAAGTTCAGTTCAGTTCAGTTCAGTTCATGGCCAATAAGTTCAGTTCTGTTCAGTTATTATTATTATTATTATTATTATTATTATTATTATTATTATTATTATTATTATTATTATTATTATTATTATTATTATTATTATTATTATTATTATTATTATAAACCTAATTATTCTTCTTGATTGGTTCACTCTAGTAAAGTAGTAGACTTACTTTTAATTCACTTTGTTATTCTTTGGTTCGTTGATAGAGCTTTAAAAATAGTGAATTAAATAATAATAAAATATAATAATAAAAGTCAACTAGTAGTTGTAGTAGTAGTAGTAGTAGTAGTAGTAGTAGTAGTAGTAGTAATAATAATAATAATAATAATAATAATAATAATAATAATAATAATAATAATAATAATAATAATAATAATAATAATAATAATAATAATAATAATAATAATAATAATAATAATAATAATAATAATAATAATAATAATAAGTTCAGTTTAGTTCAGGAGCATTAAGTTCAGTTCAGTTCAGTTCAGGAGCATTAAATTAAGTTCAGTTCAGTGTAGGGCCAATAAGTTCAGTTCAATTCAGTTCAGAGCCAATAAGTTCAGTTCAGTTTAGTTAAGTTCAATTACGTGAAATTCAGTTGAATCAAACGGAGCCTAAGTACTACATGACTATAATTTATTATTTGTATGGCTTTTCTTATAATACATTGATGATTTCAAGTCCATGAGAACGAATTAAAAACTATTGCTATAATTGTTGTTATTATATACGATTTTGTTTTTTGTTTTTTTCAATAAGATTGTATAATTGACAGGTGGTACAAAACAAGATCAGATAACATCAGCAAAACCTTTCCATAAATTTAATATATTCAAAATAAATAAGCTACGTTAGAACAAAACTTGGTTTGAAAGGCAACCATCAGTTTTTCCTCAACTAGTGTAGCCTTGATACAATATTTACATCAGTTTTTCATCAAAAAAAAAAAAAAAAACTAGCGTAGCCTTGATACAAATAATTGGTATAAATATATAATTTGTTTAAAGATGACTTGTATTTGTTTCTGTGATCTGACAATGTCTCTAATTTCCCCTACAATCCATCTGATCATTATAACATAGATTTCCAGCCATTTTATGAACCACATGTGGCCTCGAATCTCGATGGCATTTCATTTGTCACGCTACTTGAGAGGATAATAATAGGTGACATCCATTTTCCTTTCGTATATTTGGAAATTTGTGAAACCCTGAAATTTAATTTCTTAAAGTCAAAGCAAAATATGCAATGTAGAATCCCTTCTTTTTAAATTTTGTTGAATTGGAGTAATTATTTAGATTAAAATAAATTGATTATTTTTGCTTGACATATATAGCTAAAGAGCTTTATTTATGTCCCCTAATTAATGAAATACATGCATGCACACCATGTAATCTAATTAAATGTGGATACATGAACATAACCTTCATAATACGGTATATAAACTTAACCTTAATTATACTAAAAGTAGACATAATGAATTTAATAAGGGAAATAGTCACAAGTAATAATCTTTTTTAAAAATGATAAAAATTATGTATCAATAATATTTATACATACATCTCAAAAATTTTAAGTGATTCATTTCATACTTCAGCTAAATAGTAGAAAGGCAATATTGGAAAATTACACGCCTACACACCATGGAGATGGAGAAATATAGTGTTCGGTAGAATGTGTGAATAATATAGTTGTAAATATAATTTCCCCCTAATTAATGAAATACATGCATGCACACACCAATGTTATCTAATTAAATGCGGATACATGAACATAAATTTCATAAATACGGTACATGAACTTAACCTTGATTATACTAAAAGTAGACATAATGAATTTAATAAGGAAAATAGTCACAAGTAATGATTATTTTTACAGAAATGATAAAATATTATGTATCGGTAATATTTATACAAACGTCTCAAAAATTTTAAGTGATTTCATTTCATACTTCGGCTAAATAGTAGAAAGCCAATATTGGGAAATTACATTATTACACACCATGGAGATGAAGAAATATAGTGTTCAGTAGAATGTGTGAATAATATAGTTTTAAAGATAATTAATTTCTTTAATAATTATTTGAGTTTTAAAAAAATAGAAAACTAATTGATATCTCTACATGGATCCAAACAACAATTGCATAACAAATGGGATGACATATAAGAAATTTAACATCAAATATAATGTAAACCTACTGTAGAAGGAAAAGAAAATACGATGAAAAGCAAAGATGGATAAGAACCATTTGTAGAAAGTTATGTAAATAAGTAAACACATGGGGGTATAAATATATCAATTGAAATAGTATATGGTATATGGTATGTCAAGATGATAGTTATGAATCTGGCAATTAATTATTTTTTTGAATAAAAGATATGAAATTCATTTATCCCTTTAGATCAAACAACTATTTCATGTCAGATAAGCAATTTTACATTACATAGCTATGAATAAAAATAATAAAAAGAAAAAAAAAACATTAGACAATACAGTACAACTTTAATTTTGTGTAACTCTATATTACTTGCTATATATCTAATTGATATATCATTATTTAATTAATAATTTAATAATAGAATTGAAATATGTATTTTGTAATGATAATTTACAAGCCCGTGCATCGCATGGGGCATACATCTAGTGTATCATATAATCCAACGTTAAAAAATAGAATTCCTTTATCCGTCTCTCTGATCTCCTTTCTCTCTCCAAAAAACTCTTAGACCCCTCTTATTTTTTTTACTCATCTCGGGGCTACCACCGACAAAATTGCCGGTGGTTATTAGCCCCTCTATCGTTGTTTTCAACCTTGCTAGTTTTCTAGTTTGTTTTTCATTTTTTATGGTTAATAATAAACTCTCATTTGGTGAGAGATTGTGTAGTTCTCCGTATTTGTCAGGGTGCCGTAGAATTAGTGTTTTTGGGTTTAGTTTGATGAATCAAGAAAACAAGTTCAATCTCCTATATATGCCAAGGGGATTTGTTCTTCCAATTGCAACACGTTTTGTGCTTACCTCCGATTCTCATTTGTCTTCTTAATAGATTTCACTTTGGCTCTTTGATGGAACATGCTAAGTTCAACTTTCTTAAGGCCAGTGACCTTCTTTACATCTTCATTTTTTTTAACTATAAAGTAGAATTCATAGGATCATCATGCATCATCTTCTGAGTTTGAAACAAATCAGCATGTGCCTGTTGTACCCTAAGGATTATATTGATGTAATCTGCTCCATGGAGTTCTTGCAACTTCATTCTCACCCTTTTCAACCTCTCCATAAATCTGTACTTTAGACAACCATATACTGGGTGATCCCAACAAGACTGCAATATCTCCCTAAATCTTGGGTCCTGAGCCAAGCAGTTGAGGAACTTAAAGAGCTTAAAACCTCTCACTACATGCTCCTTGATATTGTCCAAAGAGGAGGAGTGATCAGAGAGCCATGGGGGAAGGAACACAGCTTCAATATCAATACCCTGCATAATCCAGTGGTCATTAACAAGCACAATGTCTAATTTGTTTCACACCCTACCAACCCCTTCCTACTTATTTGTCCAGTTCTGCACCTGAAGCATGCATGTCATGTAACCCACAGTAGGCCACACAGTCACCAAAAGCGTCCACTTTCGCCTCACAAATATCGACAGAATTCATTTTTTCATCTGCCTTCAAAACCACATTGAAATCCCCCAAGAACACCCAGGGTACAGCAGGTTTCATGGCACACGACTCACTCCAAATTTGTCCCCTAACACTTCCAGTATTATAAGCATAAACAAAGGACATTACACAACAAAATGAGCTCAGTAAGGAAGTGACTTTAGAATGCACAACTTGACTTCAAGTACTAAGAACTTCCACAGGCACTCTAGTTTGGTTCCAAAGAACCCAGATTTCTACCATTATGGTGGTCTTGATAATTGAAACAAGCCCCCCTCCCCTCTACCAAACTGTCTTTTCACGATCCTGCCATATTTTTTCTCTTTTATTTTGGTCTCACTTAAACCAACAATATATACTTTATTAGCTAAGAGATAAGTTCATATCTCCTACTATATGAGAGGCTCATTCATGCCCCTCACATTCCATGCTGAGACTATAATGGATCACCCATCTGGGTCCCACTCCTCCCATTACTTGTCTTGAACCAGGAGCTAGTCTTCTTGAACCCTTTGTACCTGACTTCCAACAGAACTAGTACCACTAGCCCTACTATCAAATGCAGGCTTTTCTACGTCCTGCAATACATCAAAATGATTTCTCATCTTGAGCACACTAGCTTTCAAGGAACTTCCCTGCACTACAGGTAATTTTTTCCCAGTTGATTTATGTTTCACTACCAACTGGAATCCATCCCCTGGCTCCATCAGTTTATCAATAATTTCCACCTCCTGCTCAAACTGTGTTAGGGCACTGAGAGGTAAAGGACTAGGCTGTTCCACTACTTTCCCAGCTAGTGCCATGACTGGCTGAACAACAAGCTTATTCTTACTCTTCTACACTTCTCTCAATACTATGCCCCAACTGCTTATAGTGATTGCAATAATAGGGCACCCATTCATAAAAGACTTACTGATCAAAGTCTCCCAAGAAAGCCGAAGATACTGTTACATTTTCTGGGAGCTCTCCATTGACTTCTACATCAATGAGAACCCTGCATAAGAAATATGCTCTTTCTCTGAAGTATATTTATTAGCAAATAAGGGTCTGCCAATTTTACTAGCCATCTTGCTAAGACTCCTAGCTGACCAAATTGCACATCCAAACCTGGAAACCTGTCCCAAACAGGAACCCTACTGACCTCCACCTTATCCAAGCTAAAGTCCACAGACCATGGCTTCAATAGAAGAGTTTTGTTATTCACTGCCCATGCCCCCTGCTTCAAAATCAAGTCCCTATCCTCACGAGACTGGAACATGTATGAAATATCATCCCTTGTTTTGGTAATGAAGTTTTGGTTTAGCCACATGAGCCCACTTCTTATCTATTAAATCATGAATAACAACAGTTTTTGGATTACACCCCATTACAAATCCCACAAGTGTATTCTTTCAGTATTCAATCTCTTCCTCAACATCCTCTAAATCAATATGCAATGCAACCCTAGAATGAACTTCAGGCATATATTCAAGTGCAATACCCTTTGAAATGCGCATTTCATTATTCCATTTCTTTGTTTTTGACCATCGCTCTCTCCCCAAAATTTGCCCATTAGTACCCAGGTTACCAAAAACAGGTTGGTTTACAGGTACCGACATAGTTGGACCAGAATTAATCACAGGGTTCTCAATTTCATTATTAACATCACCATTAACATGAACAAAGTTATTAATACCCATCCACAAAATCGGACCACAATCAGTGAAGCCCAGATGGGCTAAATCCTCATTCGCACAGCAAGAATTCGTAACAGATAGACCAAAATTCACCATAACAGGATGTACAGAAACGCTTACCTCAGGGGCTCTCAATTGAGAAGGCAAGAACTCATTCAATGTCAATGGTGATTTGCGCGAACGGGGCTGGGTATCCACTTTCTCCCCAAGAACACAAGAACTCGCCACAATATCACCACCATTAGAATCAGAAGAAGAATCCGAGCAAGAAGGTTTCAGATTCTTGGGAGGATGACCAAGTTTACCACCAGGAGGCATGGTGGAAAGAGTAAGCAGGATAAGAAGATTGCACTTAACCTATACCACTGGAGCTCTCAAACTCTGAAGACCGCAACTTGTGTAAAAATGCGAACATTCTAACCCGGAAGATTTAGCATGAACTTATACTTCATACCAACAACTGGTTGAATGTTAGATTTACTAATAATGTTATTAAGGTCCTGTTCTCTTCAACGGAGTGGTGCGGGACGGTGAGGAACGGAACAGAACGAAACGGCGCGGTGCGGATAATTCAGAAATATGTGAGACAAAATGAAGTACAGAATGCGGCGCGGAACGGAACAGAACGGAACGAAACGGATTGGAACGGAACTAAACGGAACGGAATGCAGCATGAAATCGACGAAAAAAACAGGGCCTAAATCCAACAATCTTATAGGTTAGCTATGAAAAATTATTTTTTTCTCCTACTTTTAATACTATTATGAGAAAACAGAGAATGTGAATCACAAGTATTTAGCATTGTAACTTTTTTTCATAAGGGGTAAGAATGGAACATAAACATTAGATTAGGATTTTATTAACATTACGTTGTAGTTGTAATACATAACGTCTTCCTTATTTGAAAAAGTGTTTTCTTAAACAAAAATCAATCTTGAATAAATATGCTTATTTGACATGTAATTAGTTGAAGACTTATATTCTCCTGGATTTAGTATATATCCCATGAACATTATCATATCAAGATAAGTAGTTAAAAATCAAGATACAATAATGTTGATATGTATATGTACTATTTGACCATTTGACATTATCACATGAGGCCTATATTGACTTTCCCAGTCACTTGCATTGCCTAGTCTAACATTTGCTTTCTCATAAAAAACAACTCCCAATTGAAAGAATGAATGAATTTTAACTCTAAGGTAATCAATATCCACTAAAATACAAAAATAGATTTGTTTTTTCTTTCTTTTTTTTTCTTGAAAGAGGATTTTTAAAAAGACGTCGACCATTACGTGGAGGATATTGAAATTTTTTTAATACGATTTTGGATCTTATATACACCCACTATATACACCAATGAGGCAATGACTAACTAGTAATATATTAGATCCAAACTGATATGATTGCGAAATAAATATTCTTGTACTGAAAATAAATTGATGTTGATGAATGATGATTTGTTAAATAATGTGGGGCTGGTAAATTGGTTAACCTTTGGCTGCTGATGTCGTTGGGGGTGATAGCCTACCAAACAAATTGTCTAATGTTTAGTTGTTTTGTATTTTATTTTTATTTGTTTTGATATATTGTCTACTAATATTACTCTTTTGGATAGAAGTCATCAGCACTCTTGGATTTCTCATGGTCCATTTATTAGTACACTAACAATCCTTGTACACCAACAATTATCAACATTATAGCAAAGGAAAATTGGTGGATAGATGTACACTCTTTACTAGAGTAAAGAGATAAAGTATAAACATTCAAGAAAAAATTAAGAACTTCGATTTGGAAATTGTAACTTTCGTTAATTCAGTTGGATTTTGTTGGAGGTTTAAATATAAGAGAACGTGAACAACACGTAATCAACGACTCAAATCTAGAAGTAGTTATCAGAGAGGTTGAATTACTCCCTCTCATCCACGGAAATCTTTACGCTTTTCTTTCATATTTGGCCCAGGAAAATCTTTACGTTTCCTTTATAGTATTGTGTTTGAGAATCATTTCCTATTTTACCCCTCTTTACTCACCCCCTATGTCCCCATATTCTCTTAACCTCTCTCTCTCTCTCTCTCTCTCTCTCTCTCTACACCTATGTGCTCTCTTAAGGATAGGATTGAAACTATTGTACCCAAATACGCTTTACTTGCTGACCGGAAAGAGTATTAAACCGCTAGTTTTTTGACACTGTTGAAATCTTGCATTGTTTTTAAGAGGCCAACAATGTGGCTAATTTTATGGACAAGCAAATTGGGGACATACTTGTCCTTTCCGCCTGATTGGTCACATCTTATAATACATTGATGATTTCAAGTCCATGAGAACGAATTAAAAACTATTGCTATAATTGTTGTTATTATATACGATTTTTTTTTTTTTGTTTTTTTCAATAAGATTGTATAATTGACAGGTGGTACAAAACAAGATCAGATAACATCAGCAAAACCTTTCCATAAATTTAATACATTCAAAATAATAAATAAGCTACGTTAGAACAAAACTTGGTTTGAAAGGCAACCATCAGTTTTTCCTCAACTAGTGTAGCCTTGATACAATAATTACATCAGTTTTTCATCAAAAAAAAAAAAAAAAAACTAGCGTAGCCTTGATACAAATAATTGGTATAAATATAATTTGTTTAAATGATGACTTGTATTTGTTTCTGTGATCTGACAATGTTTCTAATTTCCCCTACAATCCATCTGATCATTATAACATAGATTTCCAGCCATTTTATGAACCACATGTGGCCTCGATGGCATTTCATTGGTCACGCTACTTGAGAGGATAATAATAGGTGACATCCATTTTCCATTCGTATATTTGGAAATTTGTGAAACCCTGAAGTTTAATTTCTTAAAGTCAAAGCAAAATATGCAATGTACAATCCCTTCTTTTTAAATTTTGTTGAATTGGAGTAATTATTTAAATTAAAATAAATTGATTATTTTTGCTTGACATATATAGCTAAAGCGTTTTATGTATATATAACTCGTTAAAGCATTATTGAGATATTCTAACAATACATCTAATATATATATATAAGTGGATCATGCACGCTGCTGCATTGACATGTGGCTTGCCACATCACCATGTCCAGTCAGAATCTTATCCAAAAGTCAATGTTATTTATGTCCCCTAATTAATGAAATACATGCATGCACACACCATGTAATCTAATTAAATGCGGATACATGAACATAAACTTCATAATACGGTACATAAACTTAACCTTAATTATACTAAAAGTAGACATAATGAATTTAATAAGGGAAATAGTCACAAGTAATAATCTTTTTAAAAAATGATAAAAATTATGTATCAATAATATTTATACATACATCTCTAAAATTTTTAAGTGATTCATTTCATACCTCAGCTAAATAGTAGAAAGGCAATATTGGAAAATTACACGCCTACACACCATGGAGATGGAGAAATATAGTGTTCGGTAGAATGTGTGAATAATATAGTTGTAAATATAATTTCCCCCTAATTAATGAAATACATGCATGCACACACCAATGTTATCTAATTAAATGCGGATACATGAACATAAATTTCATAAATACGGTACATGAACTTAACCTTGATTATACTAAAAGTAGACATAATGAATCTAATAAGGGAAATAGTCACAATTAATGATTATTTTTACACAAATGATAAAATATTATGTATCGGTAATATTTATACATACATCTCAAAAAACTTAAGTGATTTCATTTCATACTTCGGCTAAATAGTAGAAAGCCAATATTAGAAAATTACATTATTACACACCATGGAGATGGAGAAATATAGTGTTCGGTAGAATGTGTGAATAATATAGTTGTAAAGATATTTAATTTCTTTAATAATTATTTGAGTTTTAAAAAAATAGAAAACTAATTGATATCTCTACATGGATCCAAACAACAATTGCATAACAAATGGGATGACATATAAGAAATTTAACATCAAATATTATGTAAACCTACTGTAGAAAGAAAAGAAAATATGATGAAAAACAAAGATGGATAAGAACCATTTGTAGAAAGTTATGTAAATAAGTAAACACATGGGGGTAATATATCAATTGAAATAGTATATGGTATATGGTATGTCAAGATGATAGTTATGAATCTGCACTTAATTATTTTTTTGAATAAAAGATATGAAATTCATTTATCCCTTTGGATCAAACAACTATTTCATGTCAAATAAGCAAATTTACACTACATAGCTATGAATAAAAATAAATAAAAAGAAAAAAAAATATTAGACAGTACAGTACAACTTTAATTTTGTGTAACTCTATATTACTTGCTATATACCTAATTGATATATCATTATTTAATTAATAATTTAATAATAGAATTGAAATATATATTTTCTAATGATAATTTACAAGCCCGTGCATCGTATGGGGCATACACCTAGTGTATCATATAATCCAACGTTAAAAAATAGAATTCATTTATCCGTCTCTCTGATCTCCTTTCTCTCTCAAAAAAATCTCAAACCCCTCTTTTTTTTTTACTCATCTCGGGGCTACCACCGACAAAATTGTCGGTGGTTATTAGCCCCTCTATCGTTGTTTTCAACCTTGCTAGTTTTCTAGTTTGTTTTTCATTTTTTATGGTTAATAATAAACTCTCATTTGGTGAGAGATTGTGTAGTTCTCCGTATTTGTCAGGGTGCCGTAGAATTAGTGTTTTTGGGTTTAGTTTGATGAATCAAGAAAACAAGTTCAATCTCCTATATATGAGGGGATTTGTTCTTCCAATTGCAACATGTTTTGTGCTTATCTCCGATTGTAGGGAAAAGACAGTGTCCTCCCGTTTACTGTATAATATATTTTTTTACTATACCATGGCAGCCGATAATGATTGATTGTCAATTATCAACGAAGCCGATCAAAACGCCGATTTATTTCTAACAGTGATGTTTGGATTGGTAGCCACTTATCTATGAAGCTGATCAAAACATCGCTAATCATCTTGCTATGATAGATTCATACTTGGTTATATGTTAGATCTATATTTGTATAGAGATATTTTTTGTTGTAGATGGCGGATGACTTTTTAAGCATGAATGAATGAATATATCTTTTATTCAAACAAACAAAAAAAATCATTACATGCATGATTATTAAAACATAATGAAAAAGATTATTTAAGCAATGATAAGTTTCGACAATAACGGAGTGAAAATAAAATGAACTAAATTGAACTTAAGTTTAAGAAAGCAAAGTCCTAATTAGTATCGTAAAAGGGACAATGTACTTAGAAAATACTCCCTTCGGCCACAAATAATATTACGTTTGCTTTTTCGCGATCTTCAAGATACTACTTTGACCACATATAACTCTTTTAATATGAAAATAAAATTATAAAATTTTGATTTGTTTGAAAGTACTATTTAAAATAAATCTAGCAAAAGTATTTTTATGTTGTAAAACTTTATAATTTTTCATTAATCAATAGTCAAAGTTTGTTAATTAACTTTAGGGCCCTTAACTTTAACTCCAAAAGATCAAACATAATATTATTTGTGGTCCGAAAGGAGTAACTAGAATAAGCATGCTTGTATATCTAGGAAATTTTATGTTCAGATCAGAATTCAGATGGAACTAAAGATTCTTATCAGTGTTTCATAACCATAAGAGGTAGCGAATCTAGCGATGTTTGCATATCTGAGCATGTAAATATGATCAGTAAGTGGCGAATGGCAGGATCGTCCTTAGATAATTATTGGAACAAATGATCATCTTGTGTATACAGTGGGTGAGGATCATTTGTTGTTCTTGTAAAGGTGCAGTCTACTTAATCTCAGCTTAAAATTGGTTTTCCTTTTTTTTAGGTTCTTAAATTGCAAGGGGGTTTGGATGGTTGAAGGAGAGAGATATGGAGAAAAAAAGAATTGCCTTTGCTGATAACAACAGAGAATCTGAACTCGTATATAGTACATTAAAAACTCATGTGCATATTATTTTGTATTTGTAATACAAGTGTTCTTTTATCATTATTCAAAAACAAAAGTTCTCTTTAAGAAAATTCAATTTCAAACATCTAATAAATAAAATATATGACTGATTGTTGCTTGAGTAGTATTTTTGATGCAAATTAGTACTAGTATAAAAATTAATTAGAGCTTGTATGGTGGTTCTCGGTATTAATGTAGTCACCACAACTTTGCACGACGGTCGTTGATCACCATCTTGGTCAAACCATATCATTTAGTGTACTGTGGTTGCAACTATAATAATTAAAATAGTTGGCTAGTGGTTCTAAACAATTCTTTAATCGGTCATAAATATTCTAGAAATAGTCAACTTGTTATGACCGATAGTATAACTATGACCAAACTAACATCAAAAATTAAATCTAAATTAGGTAGTATCAAATCGAAATTATTCTTATCCAAATTAGTCAAACCAGTTAACGGTTGAAATTGTGATCGACGGATATAGTGCATAGTTATAATGACTACAATTTTTAATTGTAATCACCCTACAAATATGTCTAACTCATTTGCATACTGGTCACCTAATTGAAGATTTTAGGGGGGGGGGAACAAAGATTTATTTTGTGATTTGCCTGTATTTAGAATCCCAAGTAACACTATCATATCAAGATAAGTACTCTAAAAAATAGAGAAATATTGTTGATATTGATATGGACTTTTGACTATTTGACATTATATATCTCATCCACATTATTTGACTTGCCGGAGGATCGATCACTTGCATTGCCCTGCCTATCCGTGGACTTTCTTCAAAAACAACTCCTATTGGAATCTTAACTCTATAAGACTACTAATCTATCATCCACTAAAATATACCCTGAAATACATTTGTCTGTCTCTTTTTTTTTTTTCGATTTTATTAAAGTGCACCAATGAAATTTAGTAAATCTAAGAAGAAAATGATAGAAAATTTTAATAAGGAAATGGTGCTGATGTTTTCATATATAATCCTGGGCTATATGAATTGGTCAAGCTGATTTGTTGTTTGGGATGATAGGCGATACCCCAGGCCACCAAACATTTTGTCACAATGTCTCATATGTAATGTAATGAAATGATTTCTTGTTCCAAATAATTTGAAAGTGTTAGCTATATGATCCAGCTATTAGTTCACTCATATTTATAGTACACCATAATTATCCTAGTAGGTACTCTATTATTGGAGGCACTTGTTCGGATATGTGCGTACTGACATTCAGTTTCGTAGATCTTAATTCACCGGAAAAGAAAACACTTTAAATTATCTATCAAAATGAGCGATTCCTATTATCATGTTACCTTACTTAAAGATGAAACACTGCAAAAAAAATCTACAATTACTTAATGGGGACGAAAAAGAGAGGGGAAAAAAAGAACAAAGTTAAGAAGAAACAAAGAAGATAATGTATTAGATGAGAATTAATTAAGCTAGTTTGATGATGAGGGTCCGATAAAAGAGTACTTATAGCGTAGTATCAGTAGCTAGAAGACAACTTCTTTTAAACTAGCTAGCTAGCTAGCAATCAATCATATTTGGCAGATTGCGCATAAAGTTTGTTTCCACAGAAAGCAACAACCTACATGCATCTTTTTTATTTAAACAGAAAAACATAAAATAACGGATTATTTTTTATTTTTGATTTCTTTCAATTTGCCTCATAGCGTGTGTATGCGTGTATGACTTTAACTTAACTATATTTTCATCACTAGTTTTCGTTTAAACATCAAAATCTATTTCCCATTTGGATTATGTTTGGTTGAACAAATAGTTGCATTCAAATATTTGCGAAAATATTAATTGCCTTTATATTTACTTCAATTTCTCTACAATGTAGGTATATTTTAATTCTGAATTTGAATTTTACTATTATTGGGTATACTTTTCAAGTTGATTGTCAAACTCAGAAAGTATGTCCACGGTTTAATTAGTTCAGGACAATTGATTTCAATGACAACTAGTAATAATAGTAATAATATTCGTCTTGAAAAGATAGTGAAATTAGTCATGGATTGAATTTCATGATACATGTTACATGTTCAATTTTCATTGGACCTCTTTAAATAGTGGATGCAAATTTCTCATATAAAGAGAAACAAGTACTAGTATAATAGCGTTTAGATTATAATGAGGGCACAATAAATCTCAATAACAACTACTACATATATTATACTAGCTAGTAATATCATTTATGAAATACATATCTCCATCATCTTAATTCCATGGGAGAAAAACCACTAGCATTAGGCTCAAAACACATGAAATAGTATATTATATACATTCTAATATTCTATAATCCAATTACATTTTTTGTTTTTTCAATGAAAAAACACTCAACAAAATGAAAAAAAACCCAAAAACAAAATGAACATAAAAGCCCATTTTCTTCCCTTTTCCAATCTCCATCATCTTTCTTTTTTTTTTTTGATAAGAATCTCCATCATCTTCTTATTCTGATGGGAATGCTCTTCAGAATCAAACCTATAATAATTATAATTAAAAAAAAAACTAAAGCTAAAACTAAGATTCAAGAAAACCAGTCAATTTGAGAATGGAGTCCCGAACTTGAAACAAATTCCTGTTATTATTATTCCTCTCATGACTATTGAATGAACACGCCATTTGACCATCAATCGATCTTCGAGCAACAATTAGATGAGGTGGCACAATCATATCTTGAAGATTACCGTCAAAATAATCATCAAATTCGACGGTTGAATCGTAACGAAAAGATGATGATGGTGAAGAATTATTGCTCCCTGATGGTATATTCATAGGAGCAGAGCTTGAGCTAGAGCTTGAGCTAATGTGCTTGCCGCTCTTACTGATTCTCTTCAAATTCGACAATTTGCTCCGGCGAGAACTCGATCGCCGGCGATTTTCTCCGGCGAGGTTGTCGGAGGAATAATCGTCGGAGAAAATGACATCGGATTCTTGGAACTCTTCTTCGAATTGGAACTCCATTTTTGTGTTTTTTTTGTAAGTAGTTTGTGTTTAGGAGAGAGAAAATGAAATGAATGAAGGAATGACAAATGAAGATTAGATTGAGGAGAGAGAAAATGAATTGGATTAGGATTGGGTTGAGAGGAAAGAGAATGGAAGGAAAAGGGGAGTTTATATAGGTGGTTAAAGGGGAGTATTATTTGGGAATATTTGATGGGAAAATGTTGAGTGAGTCACCAATGAAGGGGTGTCGTCATCAAACTTTTGCTTGCGGGCCAATGGTTTCGCTATCTACCCCGTGGGTTAGTTTTCGTCTTTTTCCTCCACTTTTCTTAACTGTTCACTACTATGTTTCCTTTACCTATGGCGTGTCACGGTGTTTTTTTTATTTATTTATTTATCTATTTTGTGGTGGTTATTGGTTACATAGAAAAGAGTGTTCATTGGAATTCAGTGTTGACACCTGTAAACTCAAGGTGTGCACTCAAGTGAATTGGAGTAAATCGAACTTAACCTGAATTGAATTGAAATGAACCGATAATTAGATAAGTAGAAAATATACACGTACATCTGTATTAGTGTCGTTTCTGTAGATGAAAAAAGACGACGGACCATGTGTTATGCTATTAATTGCCGAATGTAAGCGCATTCTAGAGTGAAGGAGACACTGATCGATAAGTTAAGGTCTTTTGCCTAAGAGTAATCTTGAATTCTATTAAATTTGATCGCGAATCTTTTGTGATTGCCTCACGTTTTTCAGGATTATTTACCCAGTTGGGGCAAGGGTAGTGTTAGATTGTGATCATCAATTTGATTGTACTATAATAGTTTATCCTAGCTATTACATTCACATCACAATTCACTATGATCGAAATCCCCTAATGGGATCAATTTCTATAGTTTCTTGTTGCATTTTTAAATCGAACTTGTGTTTCGTCGCATATTAGAAATTTTATTATTTTCATAAGCACATTTATTTGTTGTGCAAATTGTTGCCTAAACAAGTAACAAAACAATAAGTGTTGTATTATAAGGCAACAACAAATATATTGTTATCATTAAATACAACGTTTTAAATATCTTTACCTTATGTAAGAAATGGACAACAATAATTGTTGCCTTATCCTGTATAAAGCAATAGTTTTTGTAGCGTTGCAAACAAATCATGCAACGCAAGAAAAACGTTGCCTTAGATAACAAAGGTAATGGTTGAAACATTGTTGTCATTTTATGTGTTACCTATTCTCTTTTTTGTTGTAGTGCATCGTGATGAAGTTAGTCCAAGTACATATTGTCTAATAGATTTCTCCCAAAGTAGATGATGGCTTAGACTTTACTAACTGAATGGAAAAGTACCTAAATAACGTCAATTATTCACATCAATTTACCAGCAATTTTGAGTTTCTAAATTTTATAATATTAGAGCTAATTAAAAGCCCTAATCTTCAGAAAAAGTACCCAAATTTGAGAAGCATAAACCCTAATCTTTAGTGAGGATCTCAACCCTTTTTTGTAAGAATGATGTTTGAGCTTGGGAAGTTCGGATTTGAAGTGCAAAAAACCTAATTTGGTGTCTTTATTGTGATAGGGAGAATGGACATGAGGGAGAGAGAGAGAAGAGAGAAGATGAAACTTTATGATAGGCTGGAAGTGAGAGAAAACAAGGGAATTGCAGGAAAAATAGGAAACATGGAGGGAAAAAAAATCGTCATTTAAAGAAGCTCCATGTTCAAGAATCGAAAAGCCACTGTTTGTGGCTTTTGTTTCTAGGGCCCTAGAAATTTCTTTTAGTTTCTAAGCAATTAACTATAATTTTCCAAAACAGTTAAAGAAACTAGACCAAACACCCTCTTATTATAACTGGATCAGTTTCTCTAAGTTTGGCGTTATTTTCAATTCGGAGTTGTGTTTCGTTGAATATACTTCCATATGCACATATATCTTCTTGTGCAATATGTATGAGCCAAATATGTTAAGACTATGTATTTCAATGTTTAACAAATTTTAGTAGTAAATAAGGTAAAGATACAGTAGAAATCATTGTGATTAATTTAGTTAGACTACATTTTTCTCAACCATCTAATTTAGTCAAACTACACAATTGTACGTTTACAAACATCTAAATTCAATTTCATCTCCACCTCCACTCCATTCCTCGAGCATATCCAAGCGGATGGGAAATAGGACAAACGTGTACTATGGCAGGATCTTAGTAACTAGATCCAAACTTTAAAGAATAATATACCACGTCACAAACTTGACAATGATATGATGAATTACACGTATTGTGTAGCCAATTGGCAAGAAAAATTAAAGATACAGAACAAGAAATTACTTAATTATACACGCCTCTCATCTAGCTAACTTTTGCTTGGTTAACTTTTAAAGAGTAATTTTCTATTATTTGCATATGATAGACTTATGTGATAGGGCCTCTTACCGTTTTTTCTTTAATCTCTTCTTGTTCTCTCTTCTCTTCCTTTTCCACGTTTCATGTAATAGATTCGCTCTACATAAGATTTATTAGGCTCTGTTTTTTTCGTCGTTTTTATGTTACATTCCGTTTCGTTACGTTCCGTTCTAATTCCTTCCGCGCCGTTTCGTTCGCCGTTCTGTACTTTATTTTATCTCACATTTTCTTTCATTATCCGCGACGCATTGTTCTGTTTCGTTTCATTTCAATCTGTTGAAGTGGGTTGTCCACATTGATCAAGAAAGAGTGCCTTGAGTTGTTTATAACTAAGGGAATTACTCCATCCATTACCAATTAGTTTTGGGTTAAAACCTCACTTATGTTATAAACACTCTCTTAATGGGCCTAACTATAAAAAGTTAACACAATCCGTTACATTACTCACCGTGAACAGACCCTTTTTGTTAACTTTTGAAATGCTAGAAGTTGGAAATTTTTCGTTACCGCCCAAATGGTCCCATATATACAGGACTTTTGGATCATGGTCTCATGGACACACGTGTAATTACTGAAGTGAATACGTAGGTTTGTAGAAATTTTGCTTCAAGTGCATTGTATGTTGGTGATCTATTTTAGGTTTCTAGTCTATGTGCATCCCCCACCAAGGCACCGACGACCACTATTTTCTTGGAACGTTTTCTAAGATAAGGCTGGGTAAGAAACAAATTCACACACTCCACTGTATTGTGCCCTGTATGTATAAAATACTTTACCACCGTTTTGTTTATGTAAAATTTATTTTATGATACAACTATGAAAAAGGTGCTCTTGACCTGGTAGGTTCCTGTGGTTGTTTAGATCTATAGTTAAACCATATATTAATGTGATTGTAAACCTTATCAATAGTAGCATTTTCAATGGAACTGGACAAGCTCTATGAAAGAGGAGAGCAGAGTAACCTATTTGTCTTACTGCCTCCATTTTAGAAAAATAATAACATTTATTTTTTGAAAGTCAAACTTTACAAACTTTGATCATTGATTTCGTAGTATATCTTTATATGATGATGTTTCTCTCTCAGATTTTTTTTTATGTGGGAAGCTAGCCAGTACTCACTCATTTTAACACTCCTCTACATGTGAATGTCTCTTTTGGATCTGATGCGTGGAATGAACTTCAAGGATAGTGAAATTGGGGGATTGACAGCCTTTAAGTAATAATGAAGTTCCAACGGCCCTAAACCAATTGGCATTACTGGATGAAGTAACTCGTTTAGTTATAAATAACTATCTCTATTTCTTCAGAACTGTGAGATTTTCCACATAAATATAATACTTCATTTAGGCTTTAACATGTGGGCCAATAAAGAGTTAGACCAAAAGTATTTTTAATAGTTTTTGAAGTTTTCAGACAGCCTTTGTGGATTTATGAGAAACAACCTCTTTACTAATAGAGTATAAGAGACTTGCCGCAAGGATAAAAATGCGTACATCTGAGTCTTTCCTGATCACACCCTCAACGGGACAATTCCTAAGTGTGTTGTTGTTGCACATCCTATAATGCCGATCCAAAGTTCGATCACGTATGTACCACTTAAAATAAACAAAGACCAGCAAAAAGTTAACTTAGCTTTCTGAATATTGAATGTCAAACCTTGGACATTCACATTATAAAGAGCATCTCTTCTATTACAATCGTGACCTGGGATCTTTTGTTCTTATCTAGTTCCTTATGACTTAAAATAATAAGCCCTTAGCTTGTAAAATAATCTTATTTTGTTGCTTACATCAATCCTAAAAGATACAAATCAAAATAATTGAATTTTCTTTCCAAGCTAAACACGATAACGTATTCACAAATTAAACACAGCACCCTTAGCTGCTCTCTCCCTTTAGCGAACCCAGGTGGATCAAGGTAGTTGCGGATCTAGGAAATTAATAAATGGGTGCCAAAATTAAATTATTAAATAGTATGGGTGTCAAAATTAAATTATTAAATAGTATGGGTGTCAAAACTAAATTGTTATGGTATTTTAGCAATAATTTTCAAAAAAATCCAAAAAAGTAAGGTATTTTAGCAAAAATTTCCCAAAAAACTGGGTGCCCGAGACCCTGGTGCCCCATACGTAGTGCTGTGCACTCTGCAGAATAGCTAGCTGGTTGTAACTTCACTTGTAAGGTTTTTATGAATTCTCTCTGCTCCTTTTTTCTAGATTCATTTGCTTCTGAAGGAGTCGGGTGGAACTTGATTGAACTCTCAAGTTTAAAATTGGGGGACAATACTCCTAATCAGAACCAGCTCAGAGGGGGTGGCAAGAAGGGTGACCGTCCAGGGCCCAAAGAAAAAGAGAGGAAAAAAGGGCCAAAAAAAATGTCTCCCTTTGTTTGTAAGAAAAAAAAATGGTTTATTGTCATCTTAAGGGCCCATTTTAATTGATTTGTCCTGGGGCCCATAAAAAATTAGGATCGCCACTGCTCCTAATTATTTATTATAGCATCTCTTGATTACAAATTTATAATATAATGTTCAAAGAAGAAAAGAAGTGT
The DNA here is from genome assembly GCA_038025085.1 of Tetragonia tetragonoides. Classification (NCBI taxonomy): domain Eukaryota; kingdom Viridiplantae; phylum Streptophyta; class Magnoliopsida; order Caryophyllales; family Aizoaceae; genus Tetragonia; species Tetragonia tetragonoides. The sequence continues at coordinate 9,346,743 of CM076148.1, read as the reverse complement.
TGTGCTCAGTAGGAGTTGACAAAAGAATGGATAGGTGACATTTTGTATGTGGAGGTGTTTCAAATTCACACATGTGACTATGTGAGGGGAGATTGTTAGGATTTTTCATGTGTGGAGTTAAAAGGTGAAAAAAGCCTCACATGGAAAAATAAGAGGATTTCCGATGAGTTATAAGTTGGTTATTACCATAGCCTAATATCTTACTGGGTAATTTTTGGATTGATATGGGCTTTGCTCACTTTTGATTCGTTGTCCTCTTGCCATTCTCCATTGGGCCCAACGGAAAGGCCGGTGATAAAAGTTTTGAAGAGGGAGAGAGATATATACATTTATTTCTAATTGAAGTATGTGTTCATCTCAATAATCGATGCTTTTATTAAACTTCAAATGGGCTGTCTGGACAAGGCCCATGAAGGCAGGAGAGCAATATGGATCACATATAAGTCAAGTAGGGTCCATTTTAAAACCAATTGACAATAGAAGGAGTAGCCCAGTTGACTTAAATACTGATATTTCATACTCAATTCTTCCAATATGGGACACAAGTCCTCACTCACTTTAACACTTCCTTGCACGCGAATGTCTCTTTTAGGCTTGAAGCGTGGATTGAACTACCCAAGAATTACCATCTGGGTCCAATAATGAACTTTCTGGGATACATAAACTGGGGTCCCAAGATTTACTGCCATGGGCTCGGATACGATATTAAACTTCTAGTGGACCTGGACAAGGCTAATGGAGGGAGAAGAACAACATCACACACAAGTTAAGTGAGGGTCTATCCTAAAACCAATTGGCAATAACAGGAGTGACCTACTTGACTTAGATACTGATATTTCATCTTCAATTTTCCGATATAAAACACAAGTCCTCACTCACTTTAAGAGTTTTAATTAAGATTTTATATACATGATAGATTGATGCATGTCTGCTACTAAGTATATACTACTGGTATAAGAATCTATAAGATCTTTTAGTCTTGGAAAACATGAAACTGAAGGGATGAAAATAAATAAGAGTACAACAGAAAAGCTTAAAGGAAAATATATATGCTTTTGGTTTACAATTAAGGATTTTCACCATCGATCATAGTGACTAGTTGACTAAGAAATTAAAAGTTGTTCCACACCCAATATAAAATTTAAAGGAAAATATATATTCTCCTAATAATGCATAATAACGAAATCTCGTAACTTAATAGGCGCTGTTAGAAAACAACTTGAGAAAATTTTATTTGGCAAGACGTCTATTGAGGCTATATGTTAGGCAAAGTTAGTTGTAGTCGATTAATTGTAGCTGTCAAATGTTAATAAAAGAAAGAAATTAGTAGAAAATTGCTACGAAATGCTAATAAACTAACTGTAGCTGTAGGTGAAAGCTTGCAGGAATAACTTTCATAAAACTACCTGTATTGATAGTTGTAAATTAAAAATAATCTGGCAAACTGTTTGATAACATAGATTAAAAATTAAAACACTAACTGCTAGCTATTCTAATACAGTACATCATTTTGATTTTATGTAGATTGTAGTATGTTGATATCAATGATATATATATATATATATAGGTAAAAGATTAGAACTCCTCATCTTGAGGAAGGACCTAATCCGAGTACAAGATAGGTATGAATTTCATTCATAATTAGAGACCCCCTAAATTCGGAAAAGCGCCCAAAAACCTGGACCCGGCAACCGAATTCATATAAACTCCAAAATGGGGCAGCCCGAAAAAACAAGGGTAAAGAGCCCGAATCCAACGGGCCCCCAACCATAAACTACTCATCACCCTACAATTACAACCTAAAAAAATTGAAAAACAAACTAAACTACTATAAAGTTACAACATTCCAAGAAACATACACGTGGCTAGAACACACAAAATACAAGTAACTCAACAAACATGCCACGTGTCAAGTAAAAGTAAAAGACCATCTTCAATGGCGGGCTGAGGCGAGGGCGGTGCGGTAGCAGTGGGTGCTGATAGCTGGGCAACATGACCCACAACTTCATCACCATGGCAGATCTGATCTAAATTGGCGGCGAGGTTGAGCAGGTCGACGATCTGAATTGGACCAAAGAAAACCACAATGAAAACCCAACAACCCACTCTGTACAATAAGCATTGATGCTCATCAAATGGAGTAACAAGGCACCAAGCGTACTCAAGTACAAAGCTACTGACAAAAATCCATAATTATATATATGCACTAAGCTAATATAGTTCTGAAAGTCAAGCTCTGAGGGGGCCTAGGGCTTAATTTCTCTCTCCTTCCCTCAAAGGAAAGAAAAAACCCAGTCAAATACATAGACTGTAATAATATTTCTCTAAGCATTATTACAGCTTCAATAAATAAGGGGTAGAAGAAAAAAATAAAAATAACTAGACTACACTTCTTCTAAAGTGTTCTAGCCAAATAAAATTGAAAAATAAAATTCGTAAGGGAAACGTAACAAAATGATCGATCAAAACGGTCACGTTTCGTAGAAACCAGTAAGCCGAAGAATCAAGTTCCTAACTTCACACAAATGTTTACCCTTAAGAATTCTTCCTTTCTCATCTTCAATGCTAAATGAACACGCCATTTCTCTTCCTACATTGTTTATCCTCCTAGCCACAATAAGGTGTGGTGGCAATCTCTCCCCTCCGATCCCATCATCGTCGTTATCATTGTCGTGATCGCGATACTCGATCACGTCAACGTACCGGATTCCGGTCTCGGGTATATTCATAGGCAAGGAGTTCTTGCAATGGTTGTTGTTGTTTGTAATTCCTTGTTTCTTTTTCGTCTTGCTATTTTTGTTGGTTTTTGTTGTAAAAGGTCTAGAGTTGTAATAATTTGATGGGTAATTGTGTATGTATGAGGAGTAACCGGAGAATACGACGTCGGATTCTTGGAATTCTTCTCCCATTTTGTGGTGAGCTTAAGGGGTTTTAGAGAGGGAAATGAGAGAATGGAGACTTGAGGGGGTATGCAATTTATAGGTGGTGGATGGGGAGATTGACTTGTTTTTCAAGATATTTTATATGGACTAAATAAAGAGATATTGTGTTACTCATTTTGTCCAAATAATTTATTTTCTTTTATCTTGTTGAATACTACTCCTTCTAATTACAATAAGACAAGATGAAATGAGTTAGCTTATTTGACAAAAATGTTTGGACTTTTCTTTTTTCTTGTAAAGGAGTAATAAGGAGGGTTGAATACATATTTGAACATAATAATTTTGGGTTTTGAAATTGAACACTTGAGCAGCTTAATCAGTTGACATCTTTATTTTTAGCGATTATCATGAAGAACGATGATTTACTTGGTACATTTGAAGTGTACAATTATTAATAGTGATCACAATTAAACAAGACACAAAGACACCAACAGTACAATGAACACAAGCGATATTTACCATTATAGCAAGTCTTGTGTAAGACAATTTTACAAAAATTAGAGTCACTTTTTAGAAATGTAGGGGTCACTTATGGTGAGCAATAACTTTTATTTCATAGAAAAGTGACCCCATCTCACCAAAAGTTATAAAATGACCGTTTTCTAAAAGTTTTTGTGTTACCCAGATACACCGAAACTGAAAAAAAACCCATAAAATGACACATTAAGAATAACTTTTTTTTTTTGAGGTGAATTAAGAATAACTTAAACAAAAAGAAAAGACAATAAAACTCTGTAATTCAACCCTTAAAACTTAATGAGTTATTACTAGTACCATATTTCTTTGTACTAATCCAAAAAGATCACAATGATGTGGCAATATTCAAACATTAAACGAATATTTTGACTTACAACAAAGTGTACTAAAAAGAAAAATAAAATCCGTGGTGATAATGTCGTTAAGTGGCGTCATATGTTGGCGCATAGAGTACGGCAGTCGCAACTCTCTTTCTTCTCTGTGTGGTCTGAGATCTTTGGACAATTTTGTGAGGGTTAATCCGTAATAGTACATACTAAACAGCCTGGTTTAGGTTCTCTGTTGCAAGTTAAGTAAGTCGATAAGACAATTACTTAACTAAACTAGCTAGCTAGCTCCATTACTTATGGCTCACGTCTTAATTTATCTTTATTGAAAACTTTGGTAAGGAATAAATTATACGCGTGTTGGCTTAGTTGTACTATTAATTGGGTTATATTTTGGGGGATGATTGTCACTTGTCACACACCACATGCATGTATATGTCATATTGTCATTAAACTTTTTTGATAGATGGGGGAATAATGTATAATAGGCCATTGATGATCAATTATGAATGTATAGCTAAGATAAGTAATGTGACTTTCTCCCATCTTTTTGATAGCTATGGTTTTGGTTTTGGCTTAGGCTAAAATTGATATGTTGTGGACATTCTTAGCTTTTATTTGAAGTTGATAGTTCTTCTAAAAGTATTTTGCATATGGCCCGCCATGTGGCCATTTTTCAATTATTGTGTGTGTTTTGGTTTAATTACAGGTTTACTTTGCTAAGTCATTTGGGTAAAAACCTATCACGTTCACATCGAGTTGACCAGAAAAGAGGAAAGTGTTTCAAATAAGTAGTTATAAGGATAGTGTATTATAATTAATCATTATGTTTGTCAAGTATTGTTGAATATTTTACTATAGTTCCAATGATTTCATCATACTGAGTAGGCCGGGGTGAGCAATGGGACTAAGTACCTGGTTTTGGATCCGAACTGGTCGGGATTCGGTGGGTCCAGATTTGGAACCAGTCCCACAGGGACCAGTTCTGGTTTCAGAATTTCGGAACTGGTTGGAACCGCTACCAGTTCCAGGTACCAGTTTTGGGACCATGTACCAGCCGGGTACCCGGCAGGACCAATTCCAAGATCCAATTTATGAGTTTCATCTTTGATGTGGCATTGAGTTTTATTAATTATTATTTTTGTATTTTCGTTTTTGGGTTCTAATATTATGATATTAGGTAAATTTTAGTAATAGATGGTTTATTAAAGAGAGTTGTATAAAAAAATACTAAGTTTTGGGAAAAAAAGAGAATAAAAAAGTCTATGAAAAAGTGAAAATGGGTACTTGGTCCCGGAACCGGTACCCGTCAGTTCCAGTACCAGTTCCCAAATTTCAGGATCCGTGGTAACCAGTTCCAATACCAGTTTTCAGATTTCATAACCCGTAATAACTAGTTTCAGAACCAGTTCTAGGTATTTTAGGCGGGTACCCACCAATGCTCACCCCTAATACTGAGTAAGCATATTGATCTTATATATTTTATAAGTAGCATGAGCTAGTTTGATCTAATTGGTAAGTCGCCTGATTTGACTGAGTAAGTATACTAATCTGATCTGATTGGTTAAGTATACCGTCTTGATCGGGTGATGACATTAAGAGGATCATATACATGTTGCTAGATCCTAAGCATGATGAAGGGAATGTTATGGGGCCGCCTGTTATCACTATCGTGGGAATGGGAGGGATGGGCAAGACTGCTCTTGCCCAACTCGTGTTCAATGACCAAAGCATTGCAAAACAATTCCCATTGATGTTGTGGGCTTGTGTCCCTGATGAAAGACAGCCACAACTGAACGTGGGATCCATACTCGGTAGCATTCTAAAGTCAGCCACTAGTGAGAGACACTCTCATGCTTTTGAAATAGAGCAGTTCCAGAAAATAGTTCGACAGAAGCTAAATGGCAAGAAGTACTTGCTTGTTTTGGATGACGTATGGACTGAGAAACGTGAACAATGGCTTAAGTTAGTAGAGTTCTTAATGCAAGGTCAAAAAGGAAGTAGGATTGTGGTAACCACAAGATCCAAAGGTACAGCCTTAGCGGTACAAAGGCACAACTCTGACGACGAACTTACTTATGAGTTGAAAGGATTGTCGGAGGCTGATTCATGGCGTTTGTTTGAAGTGACAGCTGGCGAAAAACATGCAAACCGCACAGACTTTGTTGATATTGGTAGAGCAATTGTTGAAAAGTGTGCCAACGTTTCTCTTGCTATAAAAGTGATAGGAACCCTTTTATATGGTCAAGATGATAATCAGTGGCGATCCTTTCAAAACCTTAGATTATTCGCCATAGAAAATGGTAAAAATAATATTATGCAGATATTGAATTTTAGTTACCATAATCTTAGCCCGTCGTTGAAGAGTTGCTTCAGCTACTGCGCACTCTTCCCTAAGGATTATACCATTTACAAGGAGATGTTGATTGGCGGGTGGATAGCACAAGGGTATATTGAGCCACTACATGGAGATCAGAGCATTGAAGACGCAGCTGATGATTACTTCTTAATTTTGTTGCGTAGATGTTTTTTCCAAGACCTTAAAAAGGATAAATACAGTGAAGAAGTTGTCACCTGTAAAATCCACGATTTGATGCATGATGTTGCTCAGGAGGTTGCAAGAACGGAGATATGTTCCATAAGTTTTACTAGCACGATTTTCTTGGATAAAAACATCCGCCACATATCTTATAATCCCAATTGTTATACCAAGAGCTTTTTAAGTAAGACTAAGATACGTACGCATATGATTCACACTCACACTTTTGGAAGAGTACATCTACAGTTCCCAGTGGGGGAATTATTAGCAAACTTGATGTGCGTCCGGACACTTGATTTGACTGGTATGGGAATTCAATGTTTGCCGAAGACAATGGGAGAATTGATGCATTTAAGGTTTCTTGATCTTTCTTGGAATGACAAGCTAGAGATGCTCCCATGATTGATTACGAAGCTACACAACTTGCAGACTCTAGATGTACAAGGTTGTTTAAGATTGAGATGGTTGCCAAAAGATTTGAGCAAACTGGTTAACCTTAGGATCTTGGATATATACAAATGCACAAGCTTGACTAGCATGCCTTCAAGCATGGAGAAATTAACTTGTCTTTGCAAGTTACATATTTTCATAGTAGGGGGAACAACTTCACATTCGAAGCAACGTGTTGGGGAGTTGGAAGACCTAGAAGCATTAAATAGGTTGAAGGGTCGTCTTAGCATTTTGATCAGCGAATGTTACTCATATGTGAAGGAGAAGCGTGGAGAAGGAAGTGGATATCTAAGCAACAAGGAACATCTATACAAAATCTGCATAGAGTGGCGAAGTGGTGAGAAGAATGAAGGAAGAGTACCAAAGCATGAAGCATTGCTGGACGAGCTGCAGTCGCATTGTAATCTTAAAGTGTTAAAGTTGAAAAATTACCATGGCGAGAGAATACCGAGGTGGGCAGGAGAAGACAGTCTGGCAACTTTTCTTTGTAATCTAGTAAAGATTAAGCTTGAGTGTTGTGAAGGGTTGCAGGAGTTGCCACGGCTAAGTAAACTTCGTTTTCTGATATCAGTTAGACTTGATGGGTTGACGAATTTGGAGTACATTGAGAATGATAACAAAAATTGCAGTAGTAGTAGCAGTAGTTATGGAGCAGCATCAACCAAAACAATGGAAATGGAATCATTATTCTTTCCGTCCCTTGAACATCTGTTGTTGTGGGATCTGCCAAAGTTAAAAGGATGGTGGAGAAGTTGTAGCAGCGGCAATGCAAATGTATTGTCGTCCTGTCCTTGTCTTTCTAGATTGGAAATACAGTTCTGCCCCAACCTCACATCTATCCCTCCCTTCCTCACTCTCACATTGGAGATGCTAACTCTAGTGAAAGTGAATGAAAGGCTGTGAAGGGAAATAATACTGAGAGAAGAAGAAACAGAGAAATTAGAGGAGGGCAGTGCACTTGGCGAGTCAGGTCATCTTCTTGTTCCGAATTGCAACGGGTGAATGTGGATGATGTGGGAATTCTGAAATCCCTGCCAATTGCCCTGCCAATATCAACCAAGTCTGTGCGGTTTACTTGTTTTTCCCCAGCTGTCACTTCAAACAAACGCCATGAATCAGCCTCCGACAGTCCTTTCAACTCATAAGTAAGTTCGTCCTTGGACTCCCCACTCCTTACCGCTATGGCTGTCTCTTTGGATCTTGTGGTTACCACAATCCTACTTCCCTTTTGACCTTGCATTAAGAACTCTAGTAACTTAAGCCATTGATCACATTTCTCAGTCCATACATCATCCAAAACAAGCAAGTACTTCTTCCCATCTAGCTTATGTCGAACTATTTTCTGGATCTGCTCTATTTCAAAAGCATGAGAGTGTCTCTCACTGGTGGTTGACTTTAGAATGCTACCGAGTATGGATCCCACGTTCAATTGTGGCTGTCCTTCATCAGTGACACAAGCCCACAACATCAATGGGAATTGTTTTGCAATGCTTTGATCATTGAACACCTATAAATTGTTAATGTTGAAAAATTACCATGGCAAGAGAATACCGAGGTGGGCAGGAGAAGACAATCTGCCAAAATTTCTTTGTAATTCAGTCAAGATTGAGCTTAAGTGCTGTGAAGGGTTGCAGGAGTTGGCGCCGCTAAGTAAACTTCAATTTTTGAAAAGAATTAGACTTGACGGGTTGATAAATTTGGAGTACATTGAGAATGATAATAAAAGGTGCAGTAGTAGTAGTAGCAGTAGTTATGAAGCAACATCAACCAGCACAACAATGGGAATGGAATCATTATTCTTTCCGTCCCTTGAGAAGCTGTCGTTACTTCATCTGCCAAAGTTGAAAGGATGGTGGAGAGGTTATTGCAGCAGCAGCAGCAATAGAAATAATGTATTGCCGTCCTTTCCCCGTCTTTCTAGATTGAGGATAGGGTATTGCCCAAACCGCATTGTAATCTTAAATTGTTAATGCTGCGAAGGGAAATAATAGTGAGAGAAGAAGAAACAGAGAAATCAGAGGAGGGCAGTGCAGTTGGCGAGTCAGGGTCATCTTCTTGTTCGGAATTGCAGTGGTTGATGTGGGAATTCTGAAATCCCTGCCAACAGCTGTCCTCCATGGTTTAAATTCTATAGCAATAGTCTACAACGAGGAGATGGAGAGTTTGTGGGGACTTGAGGAGGTGTTCCTCAACTGCTCGTCTACCCTTCGATTTCTGAATATTTATAAGTGCTCCAAATTGAGGAGCCTATGTAGAGGGTTGGAGCATCCCTAGGTTTTAGTTTGAGCCTCTATAAATTGCGTCTTAAATTACCAGGAATGCTGAGTCTGCCCAAGGGGTTGCGCTACTCAACCTCCCTCCAATTATTGGAGATTAAGGATTGTCTATTACTGGAAGAGATACCAGAGTGGATAGGCTCTGGCTGCTTCCCCTCTCTCTTTCACCTTTACATTCGCAATTGCAAAAATCTGAAATCACTGCCGGACGCAATGCCAAATCTCACTTCCCTCATGTTCATGTTTTTATTTTATGCATTTCTTGTACTACAAGTCTGAAGTTGCAGTCTTTCATCTCACGGGGAAGCTATTTGACTTGAAAAGTGATAATTACAGAGCCAAAACTTGGGATTAATCGCCTGCAGAATTAGGTGAAGAGTTTTCTTCCAAGTCTAGCAGTTTCTCTCATTCAGACTCATAGATATGCTTAATGGATACAGTGACCCCTTATTTTTGGCTAGTAAGCAATATTAGCAACAAAAATGTCTTTACATCTGCTCTGTATGAGTGTGCATATGGACTTGCACTAAAGTTTACGTCTTTACACAGTTGATGCATTTGTGGTTTGTGCTACTTGAAGTGTGGAGTGGCGTTCCTGAACATCTCAGTTTAGTGTTGCAGTCCTTTATCTGTATGGGGTGTTGCTTGGCATTCTATTTGTCTAGAAAAGTGATCATCAGAGTGACAATTACCTTGGGACTAATTCCCTGCAGCTCTAGCTAGACTTTCCTTCCCCATGCTGATAGCTTTTAGAATAGTGGTTGAAACTCATTTAATCACGCTTCGTTACTTTTGGTGATTATGCTATTACCTTGTGAGAATAAGAGAGGATATCCAAGAACATTCACTTTTTTTCTATATAGTTAGTTAATCTGACTAAATTAATTAGTTGCACAATACAGTAGGCACTGTACTCAATTTTATCAAACTTTGGAACTCTTGGTTTGCCGCAAGCTATTTCTAGGACCAACATCTATATTTGATTTTCTACACATTATGACTGAAAACATGGTTCTTGCAAGTTGCAATACACTTTCACTTGGTTCTGATAACATTTGTTAGGTGTTGTATGATCAGCTCCTGACCTCCACGTGGAACATCAAGGCCAAAAAAGAGAGAAATTTTGACTTGCTGAACATCAATGCTATGTGATTGTGCTTTATGTATCCATTTGTACCCCCATATGTGAACCAGTTCCCTTGGTACTCTGAAATGTCTCACATTGTCTTAATAATTTTGGTCACTTACAATTTTGAAATTTTCATTAGTAATGTTTGAACTCTATGATTAGTCGTCTTCGTGTAGTAACCATATTTTCTTCAAATTTGGGTTCTTACATTTGCATTGACAAGTACTATAAAAAAGTTTTGGTTTGCTAAAATGGTATCACAGGTGAGCTTCGAAATACTGTAATTCTTATTATCAGTGGCATGTTTTCTTTCTATTCTCAATGGCCTGTTTATTCTCTGTATTCTTAGTGGGCATTGGTTCTCAAAAGCTGTCTGAATAATGATTATTGTACTCTATTCTAAAAGGTTGCTGTATTTAAATTCAGAAGGTCTTACCTTCTTTCATGTGCTTTATGATTTGCTTACGGGATGGAAATTGTTTGTAAGGTGTTTGTGAAGTTAACTGTTCACCATATATATCTCAATCTGATTGGTGAACGCAGAGTTGAAATAAACTTCTGATCCATATTCTGCTTCTTTAACTGAACTCTTGCCATTGCAAAACCTTTTAAATTTTTAGCTTGAACTTTATGATGTTTGTCAACTTCCTTCCTGCCTTTTCTTAGGGAGACTGGGGCAGCAGTTTGTTATATTCATATGGTGTGTTCTCCCTGTATGAAGATTACGTTGAAGCTGCTGCAAAACAGGCAATGCCTATTCACATAACTTCCCTTCCAGGTGACATTCTTATACGTATTTGTGACCGACAAGATGATATTGAGTTAGCCTGTTGCAGAATGCATGGAACAGCGAATCTTCTCACCAAAAGGCAGTTGTAAAGCTCCTGATACTTACGATATACTCCCAGCTGCTTGCTGACTTGCAGCCAAAAATATTCCAGAGAACTGAAGATGGGGGCACAAAAATGCATTGTAACGACCAATATTGCTGAGACATCCTTTGACTGGATGTCATCTCCTATGTCATTGACACCAGTTATTGCATGGCAACATAATTCAACCTGTAATAAGGGGGCGGGGGGGTCTATTCTCACATTGGAAGGAAGCATTAGGCTACAAATGTATTTCATTGATTCCTTTCTTATGGGAGCCCACGACTTTGATGTTTGTAGGGCCATAATTTTTTTTTTGGAAAATATTTGTATGACCATAATTATTATGTCTAACGTTGACAATGATGGGAGTATGTTTTTTAAGTAGTGGGGACTGAGAAGTACTAATTTGTTCTCTCTCTTTTTATGACAAGTTAGTAACTTCTCTGGAGATGGATGGAATTTTCAAGGAAGTTATCATCTCCGGTACGGTGGGTTGTCCCACATGTGAAATTTATGCGTGGACGTGACGGAGCTCAATAAAAGGAGGGGGCTTGATCATGCTATCTATTCACATTTCACTAGCCCAGAATTACAACCTCAGTCCCTTTATAGTTTTTACTGAGTACTGAATACATTACAATGGCAGTTGAAGCCATCAGCCTAGCCTTTTCAGTTCCCCAAACTCTGCTTGCCGCAGTTCAATCTTCAAAGCTCAAAGATATGTTCTCCATGTTTGGCTACAAAATCGAACTTGAGAAGCTCGAAAAGACTGTCAAAACCATTAAGTCTGTATTGGAGGATGCTGTGCCAAGGGAGAACTCAGCCACCAAGAGCAAAACTGGATTGACAACCTCAGACCTGTTCTTTATGATGCTAATGTTTTGCTTGATAAGTTTGCCACTGTGGCTGAGCAGGAGATGCAACGCGTAGCCACGGAGGGCAGTATACGCCGCTTGTTTTCTCGCTTTAACAAGTTGGGGCTTGCTTACAAAATGTCTCGAGAGGTTAAGAACATAAGGGAGACGTTGGATGGGGTTGCCGGTGATGCGGAAAAGGTTAGCTTTAAGCTTTCGAAGCCTAGACGGGGAGGACTGTCCCAAAATTCAACATATCCCTCACGTCACAATTAACCTTAGCTTAGCTTGGTGGAAGTGATTTAAATAGGCAAATCTGGTAAGTAGCTCAAATCTCCATCGCCCACTTTTCTTCCATTTGGTTTATGTTTCAATTTTGATTCTCATTTTAATTTGCTTAATTACATTTTGCTGTGATTGAAAAAAATCGAATATATTCCCTTTTAATTGCCATGAAATTAGCCTCTCTTGTTTTGTTTTCCTATTAATTTTAGGGAGCCTCTAAAGTTATGATGTCCATTCATGAGATAAACTTTGTTTATTTATTAGATTCTTTTGTTTCATAAAGTTTAATTCAACCTTGAATTAGTTCACTTCTTTTTTGCCTTGTTTCTTTGAGGCTTTTGGATTCCAAAAACGATTCAGAAATCATTAATAGAAGAGGTGATTACCACCTGGTTCGCTAATGCACCTTCTATTGATGGAATACACTGGTAACATATATCTTTCAGTATCTCCTCACCTTTTTTTTCTCCATCAACAATCAAGTAATTAAATAAAAAAGTTGATGCTGAAATTAGGATTAGCAGCCTTATTGGTAATCAGTTCATTGTTTCTATTTTCAATAAAATAAAAGATGTACCAGTTCAAAACTGAAATGTATTTGCTATATAAGGTTGTCCTTGTTCTTAGACGATTCAGATAATGAAACTACTTCCGAAATCAGATTTTGATTTGTGCAGTGGATGGACTGTAGACAGTTTTTTATGTCAAGTTAAACGAATTGCTTCTCTGCTACACCTGTATGGATTTACCAGTATTGCCAGCAAAATTGTATCTCAATTGCTTGTAACTTCTGTAAGCTGTTAATCACCTTATGTGTTTACTTTAGAGCATATCATTCAGTCATTTACCATTGGCCTTGAGAAATAAGTTGTTGATTCTGCTAAGAATCTAGACGTTAAAGAAGAGGAGTATTATGACATGTAAGTTGATCAGTAGATCACTTCACAGCTTCCATGAACTTAGTGCTTGATGAACTTCACAGCTTCCCCTTTTTTTTAATTAATTATTATTGTAAAGCAGTGAAACAAAGGGTGGGGATGACATTTAAACTCCAACGAGATAACACTATCTATATACTTTGGCTACTCGCATGATCTGATCCTATGATTATGTGTCATTGCCTCACCATCAGCATCTTTAATAAGCTCGACTTACAGTACATTTCAGCTTCTATATTACCGTGCAAACTGTAACATTCTCTAACAGATTTGCATTTCATTGTGTTGCATGTGAGTGCTTTGTGGGTGACTTCACGTGATCATCTGATCCCCGCATGCTCATGTTTAATTGCTACGAATTCCTGTATTATATGTGAAGATATTAGGTTATGCCATGTTTAATTTCAAGATTAACTTTTGTGATGCCCCTCAACTTCTTCCCCATGTGTGTTTTGCAGATTGCAATACTAATTAATATGTTCTGTAATCCTTTTCCTGTAAAGGTAGAAGAGGCTATAAGAAAGCTTGTTGTCCTGCATGGCTGCATCTACTAATGTGCGCTTGACTGGAAATCCGGCGTCTGATCAAGTGGAACATGGCCAAGGAATTGAATTGAGTCTACGATGGCACTGCATACATGTAACAATACCTTAAGAATTAGAGGGGATCTATTCCCATTAACAGCAGATGCAAGCATTAGGCTATATAGGTTTTCATCAACCAACGCTCCTTGCCTGTGTACAAACTACAAAGCAATTAGCCAGTAAGGATGTTGCGTTGTTTGGAAGGTGATGGCTCTGTTTTTTTCTGCAGCTTCCTTGATTTGTGCTGCATTCTTTCAGTTTCGTATCCTTAAAAAGGGGACGGTTAGAAACCTTGCTGTCCTGCATCTAGTGGTTTGTGATCGAATGGTGAGAAATTGAACGCACTCTACCACCAACAGCATAGCAACAATGGCTAGGAATAGATCTATTCTGACAAAGGAAGCAAGCATTAGGCTACATATGTTGGCCTTGTAGCTCTCGCCCCACCCTGGAAGGTGTGCTTGAGTTTATTGACTATGCAGTTCTTGACCAGGTTATGATGTATCTACAGCTTAATTATGATGTTTGGTTAATTGGAAGATGCACAGCAGTCTTTCTGTTTGGTGCTGAAAATCAATCTCTAACAAAATGAAAAGCGATATTCTTTGGATATCCAAGTCCTGTTTAAGCTTTTCTTTTACAGCATCAGTTTATCATAATTTTCTTTCATTTTCCATCCATACACCTTATCAAAATTTTACAAGTCTGATTCCTATGAAATAAAAAAATAAATTGAAAGTCTGTTATTTACATTAAGCAATTTGTGATTTACATTAAGCAATCCCCTTACCCACTTATGGGACATAAAACCGATGTATGATCATTTACAATTGTCCTATTGGGTTCTTTTTCCTTTTTTGTCCCAGTTTTCAAGAAGGAAAAACTAGTCTAGACTTGCATCCATGAAATATAACAGCTCATAAGTCATAGCTATACAAAGAGTTAATTACATGCCTACATAAGCAGAGTCAAATACCAAATACCAAAACAGCATTTTGGCATTCATCAACACAGCTTATACTAAAAGTTCAGTTTGTCTGTTCTACGAGTCTGCAATACTAGCCACTGCTAGACCACTAGGCAGAGCATACTAAGGAAACCAACATAACTCCTTGACAAAATGGCATGCCACAAAAGATAGCGAGCACCCAAACAACAATCTTCTCAGTCTGCCCATCTTAAATCGTCAATCCAATGCAAAATCAATCGACTTCTCAACCATCAGATGTCGTTAATAAGATAGCATTCTAATTTTCCCTGCTGCAACTTCAGGAAGAAAAAAAGAGAAGATTAGCCATCATCATCAGACATCAAGGAAAGATTATCAGAAAAGAGTTGCTCAACTGTGAACATGCCAAAACAAGCAATATAATCAGCATGGACAATGCAAGATACTAATGGTGTCACAACAGGAATCAATAAAAAGAAAGAAAGTAATCTGTGATAAGAGAAGACTGTAAATAGTATTAAGCTCAACAAACACATTGATATAAGAAAGAAGGGTAAAGCGCGTACGAGAGGGGGATCTTCCTACTAAGCACATACAAAGTCGTTTCCTCCACAAGAGTGGCAATTTCTTTTCTTCCCATTTGTGTTTAAGAGCTAACCTTGCTAACATTGTACCTTTATAAGTCTAGTGACTGCTTTCATTTGATTCCACCCTCGCAAACAGTCAGCCGAGTCAGGCAATTTGGGGGTGGAGTGGGGGTGCGGGGGAGGAAATCATCTTCGTTAATAATTAGAGCACATGCTATAATAATAAAACGCAGCTCCGTTTGTGATGGCATATCATCTTTGCTAATAATTACTTACTCTTAAAAGAGAGGGAAAATCATTTCTGCACTCTTCTGAACCATAACACGTGCCACTTATTCCATTGTGATGGCTTGTGCCCATAACTTGTATAATATTATTTGACTACTGACTGATAATCTGATAAGAATCACAAATGGCAACGGTAGCTCCTAGGCCGACTCATAGCCACCATCAGAGGACTTCGATGTGTTGCCGGCTAAATCTAGTAAAGTCTTCAAAGTGCAGCTCAGCATTCATATTTTGTAGAAAGTTTCCTTTGAATAAGCCAATAAATAGGTAGTATGTGTGATGCTACGATCATTCAACTTTGCATCAGAAATTATCAACACACTTAAAGTGTTCTTATCAAGGTTGAGAATAACTCTCTGACTATCCTAGGTGTTACATCTGTATCCAAAGAACCCTTGGTGGTGTATTTGTATCCAAGTTTTTGCTCTATTTTTTCCCAGTGATGTATCTGTATCTAGGAATTGAAGGGCCTTCCAACGTGGTGATTGGCCAACTATCTATCTATTCATCTTACCCTATATCTATCCGGTGTCTACAAAAGTTGTTTATAGAATTTTCTCCATCAGTTAGGGATGTAACAATGCAGAAAGAAATTAGCCAGCCTTACTGCAAATCCATTCAAAATATTAATTCTTACTTCAAATTTTGATTGGTACGATTACAAGCATTAAACTATTCCAGATGTCCACTTATCACCAAAAAAACAAAGAGAGGGGACAAACAATACAATCCAATAAGAGACCACCAGCACTGTCATTTATGCATGAGCTCCATTCATACCTATCATTTTGGTTGTCTTCTATTCATTGTAATCGACTAGGAGTCTAGGACATAGTTCTAGAAAGAGTGTTAGCAATAGACTTTGGAGTAGCAATTTCAATTCGTATTCAAATTCTAACTTTCTGGAACTTCTAACTTCTTTCATTTCTTACCAAGTTCCATATTTTGTATCCCCTGCCAAAATCCTGCTTTCTTTTATTTTCTTTGGTTATAAACGGGAACAGGACTCGGCATTCACCAAATCAATGTGCACAATTAGTTAATACTACACAAATTAGAAGCTAAAACTACAAGCAGCAGCAGAAGCTTAAAAGGCTCTACATATTTCACTTAAAGAAATTCGGACAATCAAATTCGGATACATACATTTCAAATTTAGTCACCTGACCACCACACACTAGTGCACGGATTAATCATCTTACAAGTTTCAGTTTTGTAGATTAGTGTTAACTTGAATTGACCAATTTAATATTCTTCATAACCTATATATATTTCAGCTCTTGCTAACAGAGCAAAGTGCGGTCTAATTCATATACTTCCACTTATCATTATATAGTAATACTATTATAATGTCTCATAACCAAACAAAACAATGTTTTCATCCAGAACAGGACGCGCGCATAGTATTTTGCATGTCACGGCAAATAACTACCAAATGTTATAGTGGAGGACAATCTCGAATACTTTCTTGGTGGGTTCTCTTTGCCCTTTGATAATTGGCCTTCTTGGAGTTCAAAACTTGGGCCAGCTCCATAAGAGTGGAAATAGAACAGTGAACAGTAGAAAAGTAAAAAAAAAAAAATCTTGCAGCTCACAAGCATGTGGAAATGAAAAGTTAACAATAGATGCCATACACAATAAGTTCAGGACTTAGTACTTGCCATTACAAGTTGACAGCCACCCAGCAGCATGTTTGAGTTTGGGAAAGCCTCAGCTTGAACCCCTTAGAGAGAAAAGAATCCACATCATTCCTGTTGAGGAAAAGAAAAGAGAGCTTCAAAGAGCTTGAATGCGTATTACAGCTAACATGGTTACAGGACAAAACATATGCAAGGAGGCCTGGAATTCGCGCTCTTCCTAGATGCATTATGACATAGACAATAGTTGAGTCCTAAATAACTACAGAAGTATCTACTTAGTTTCAGACAACCAAAAAGGATAGAAGAATGAGACATGGATTTATCAGATATTAAATACAAGCAAAATGCAAGAAATCAGAATCATCTACTCCAGAAAGAGCAATAATGTTAAAACTATATACAGCTATGGCATCAAGAGACACTTGGGAAATAATAATATAAACAGTACTAAATATCCACAGAACGCAGTCTTGCAGCATTTTGCCACCTCCTAATGATAAGCATAACATGCTTAAATAGTGTAAAATGCAATAGAATATTCATCAATGTTTTTCAATTCCCGTCTTTATGTTGCGTAACCAGCTAACCACTATCCATTAACCAAGCATAAAAAAACAACAAATTCATCAGAATACTTAAGAATCATAACATTTACCAATTAGCAGCACAAAGAAATAAAAGAACTATCCATTTGATAGTAGGGGAAAGGCAGACATAAAAGCTTACTTCTTTTTAGTCTTCCTTTGAATTGTCCCTTCATCCAACAGCGGCTTATCTTCCCCAAGCAAAATGAGGCTACCAACAACACAAGTAGTTTCAAAATCCTCTTCAACCAGCCCACGAGTTTTAATAGTCTTAGCCCTCTTAGTCTTCAAATCATACCAAAGCAACTTCTCAGTATCCTGCTCAACAAAATCTTTCCCCCATCTCTAGAATAAGCGACAGCCTTAATCTGATGAAAACCCGAATAGTCTCTGATTGACGAACACTAAACAATCTAGTCCATGACTCTTTCTTACCATACTCCTTCATTACCCAAAAATCAGCACAACCCAACTGAGTATTATAATTAACCATCAAACATAAACACCCACCCAATCCTGACAAAAACAATGTCAAGCTACTAAGCTCATCCTCATACTCAGGACGGTCCACAAGCAAATAACTCTCAGTACGAAAATCGAAACAAGCAATAAACTTATGCCTAATATCCAACTCTTCCTTAGTCACAATATAATGAAGACCCTCCTTAACAAACACACCATGGGAATCTTTATAAAGGACACATAAAAAGGAATATCATTAACCCATTTCCAAGAATTGGTCTTCAAGCTATACAATTTAGCCTCATTGTGAACTTTATCATGACCCCCACAAGACCCACAACACTGAGCCATTCTTAAAACCTTATAATCGTCATTTACACTATCATACCCAAACCCAAATACCAACAAATCATCTGGATATTGAATATGAGAATATGGGAGCTTACGGTGCGTTTTGGTAGATGGGTTGTATAAAAAGATGTCGTCTTTGACAGAGTCTGAGATGCAGAGAATGCCATTAATGGAACCCAGAACTTCAACGCCTTTAGGAATAAAATTGAGTTTTGCATTTTCCTTGGTGGAGTTTTTGAGAGGGTGATCTTTGAGTTCTTTGAAGCGGAAATTGGGAGCGTCGAGTTCGGTTGAGGAGAGAGAAGAGTTGGAAATGATGAGATGGCGATTAGTGTTTGATTTGAGGGATTGTTTAAGGTGGTGTTTTATGAAATTAGGGGTTTTGATGAAAGAGTACCATGATTTGGAGACTAATTTGAAACGGAGAAGGGGTTTGATTGGTAATCGACAGAGAATTTCGGTGATTAGCTCCATTGGCAAGGTCGCCATTTTTGCTCTGTGTTCGAATTTCGAAGTTCTTGCTGGGGTTTTTAGCTGTTCTCTGTCCGAGGCGCCACCCGACCTTAAAAAGTCAGGGTTCAAGTATGGTCGGGCAGCAAGACCCAACAGTCCCAACACCACAAAAAATAAAATAAAATTCTGTAAAAAAGTGTTGGCACGACACGTCCGGCACGAGCAAAGAACACTAGTAATGATGCCCGTGTGATACACGGGTTAAGATATATATTTTTTATTATTTTTCTTATTATTTTATTCTTCAATATTATACATTTTAAATTATATCTTATACGTGAAGATTAAACATATTGTAAATGCATCTTATTTTGAAGTATTTTTCGATGCGAATACGATGGTATAAATACTATTTTTTTTGAAGATGTGTAGAAGATTACATTTGCTTTTGAATTTTGACATAGATTAAGTTATAACACTTATAAAACTCTAGTTATTCATCCCAAGTCAAACTCTCAATTTTATTTTTTTAAAAATTATTTTAATAATACATTTAATGATGTGGCATGGCTCAAAACTCACGAAATATGTCAGCTTTATATATATAGAGAAGATTAGAACAACATTGACATGGGTAATTGGGCAATCAAGGATGTCTTAGCCTGATTGTTAAGAACGAACTGTTAAGTATATTAGGTACTCCCTCCGTTCCGTTCAAACGCTCCCATTTGCTTTTGGCACAAAAAACAAGGAAAATTTATTTTGCCATCTACTTTTCCCATATACCCTCAACATTAACATGGGTGGAGAGAGACTTGAGGAGAGAGACTTGATGAGGGTGGGGCTTGGGTTTTAATGGGGGTAATATTGTAAATGACTAATAAATTCCTTACCAACTAAAGAAATAGGAGTGTTTGTATGAAACATCCATTTTAGGCAAATGGGAGCGTTTGAACGGAACGGAGGTAGTATTAGATTCGAATATGTAATCCCTCAGGTACATGTATAATGTTACTATAAGCCTCATTCGAACCAAAAGAAAGAAAAAAACCCTTAGACATGAGCACGAATTGAGTAAATACCAACTTTTAAAATGAGGTAGCACGACACGACTATAGAGAAACCACGAGCACGAGTGCACCACCCTAGTTTAGTATAATGGGAGGGAGGCTAGCTCTATAGTCTATTGGAAGGGATGCATGCCATTGTTGTTCTGTTTGCGAAGTTCAAATTTGAAAGTTTTATACTTGATATTGATTGTATCACTCGGTCACTTTTTGGACATATTTAGAATATTACTAGTTTTTCCAACAAAAAAATAATTATATCACCGCCCTTCTTTTAAGGAAAAAAAAAACTATGTTACTCTCATTTTCACTATAGACATGAGTGAGAGGGATGACCACCACATTATATCTAGTTGAAATTAGTTAACTTAATACTTATTTTCTGAACCTGATTTCAATAGGTCCTAATATTCGAGAAGTAGTATTGAAATTGATCATAACGCTTACTAAAATCTGAGAATTGGTCTAGTAATTGGTTCTAGGACCAGCTATCTATTTGTACCTCATTTTTTTTTTTTTTTTTTGAATAGGCAAGGAAGCCGGGCTTTTTGGCCCATTACATCATTTGGGAAGGGGGATGGCCTAAGGCCCCATACCACAAATACCACCCTCAACTCTGAAGTTGAGAGGAATGAGACTCGAATCCCCAACCTCTAGGTTGAAGGTGTGAGAGCTCAACCAAGTGAGCTCCCCACTTTTGCTCATCTATTTGTACCTCATGATAGCGATTTGTTGCGTTTTTTTTCTTTTTTTCTTTTCTTTTTCTTACTTGCAGTTCACATTATTTCATCTATTTTTTGCACTAAACCATATATATAGAGTATTACTCAATTTTCATCACACGACAAAAAAATTAGCTCATCAACGAAAGATACAAGTTTGCTTGGTTTAGCAACGACTACCCAAGATTTGGAACTGGTTCCTATAACTACCCATTGGGTAACGAGTCCAAAACTTTAAGACGTAGAGAAAAAAAAAAAAAAAAAACTCTTCAAATGAAACAAAAACAAGGCTGTAATGCTTCAAATATCTACAGATGCATCACTGGTGTCCTGTCCATCATATTTTCAGAACTCAAAGACAAAATCGTTGTTTCCACGAAAATTACAACTCCCCAGAGGCCCAAAATTTTGCGTGTTCAGTACACATTATTTGGGTACAACCACCTTTCACAATTCACTAAGGGTGTGTTTAATAGAGCGTAAGTTCAGGTGTCAATTTAGTGATTTTAAATTCATTTAAATGACGTCGAATTCAGTTAGTTACAATAGTGTTGAGTTCATAAACATACTTTTTGTGTCGGATATCAAATTATGTTTAATTCAGTTCGATTATATCCAATTCAATTCAATAGTGTCCACTTTAATAATGTTGAATTTAGTTCAGTTTAGTTCATTTCTGATAAATTCAACTCTAATAAACGCATCCTTTATACTACCCAGTTGGTCGTAGATTAGGCATTGTCCCAGCCGATACGCTTATCTTCATAACACATTTGGAAAAGTCGTGGAAATTAAATGAAATAGCAATCAAATTAAAAACACTCCCATTTATACTTTCACTCACCAAAAAAAAAAAAATCAAATGGGACCCTGTGCAATTCCGCCACTTGCACACCCCAAGAGCCGGACAAGTTGGATGGGATTGCCTGTGATGCTGAAAAGCTTAGCTTTAAGGTTGACCACCAACCTATTAGGCAAAGGCTGGAGGAAACTTGTTCTTATGTTTATGAACCCAATATTATTGGGAGGGATGATGACACCAACAGGATCATAGATATGTTGCTAGATCCTAACCTTGAAGGGCATGATGGAGCCCCTCCAGTTATCACAATTGTGGCAATGGGGGGGATGGGCAAAACTGCTCTTGCCCGACTTGTGTTCAATGATCAAAAAATAGCAAAAGAATTCCCGTTGAGGTTATGGGCTTGCGTGGCTGATGAAGGACAACCACACCTGAACGTGGGCTCCATACTCGGTAGCATTCTAGAGTCAGCCACTGGTGAGAGAGACTCTCACGCCTTTGGAATAGAGCTGCTACAGAAAAAACTTCGACAAGAACTAGTTGGGAACAAGTACTTGCTTGTTTTGGATGATGTATGGACCGAGGAACGAGGTGAATGGGTTAAGTTGGTAGAATTCTTCATGAGAGGTCAAACGGGAAGTAGGATTGTGGTAACAACGCGATCCAAAGGGACAGCCATAGCAGTACAAGGTGACGAGTCTGACGAACAACTTACATATGAGTTGAAAGGACTGTCGGAGGCTGATTCATGGCGTTTGTTTGAAGTGACAGCTGGGAAAAGACAAGCAAACCGCACAGACTTGGTTGATATTGGCAGGGCAATTGTTAAAAAGTGTGCCAACTTTCCTCTTGCTATAAACGTGATAGGAACCCTTTTATTTGGTCAAGATGATAAACAGTGGCGATCCTTTCAAAACCGTAGATTATCCGCCATAGAAAACGGTAAAAATAATATTATGCAGATATTGAATTTCAGTTATCGTAATCTTAGCCCGTCGTTAAAGAGTTGCTTCAGCTATTGTGCACTCTTCCCTAAGGATTACAACATTCATAAGGAGATGTTGATTAGTATGTGGATGGCACAAGGGTATATTGAGCCACTACATGGAGATCAGAGCATTGAAGACGCAGCTGAGGATTACTTCTTAATTTTGTTGCGTAGATGCTTTTTCCAGGACGTGGAAAAGGATGCACACAATGAAGTTGTTGCGTTTAAAGTTCATGACTTGATGCATGATGTTGCTCTGGAAGTTTCAAGAAAGGAGATATGGTTGCCTAATTTAACTATCACTAGGGTCTTGGATGAAAATTTCCGCCACATATCTTATAATCCCAATTGTTATACCAAGAGCTTTTTAAGTAAGACTAAGATACGTACCCATTTTGTTGAGAGTCACACTCTTGGAAGATCAGTACATCTGCAGTTCCCAGTGGGGGAATTATTAGCAAACTTGATGTGCGTCCGGACACTTGATTTGACTAGTCTGGGAATTCAATGTTTGCCGGAGACAATAGGAGAATTGATGCATTTAAGGTTTCTTGATCTTTCTTGGAATGACAAGCTAGAGATGCTCCCAGATTCAGTTACGAGGCTACACAACTTGCAGACTCTAGATGTACAAGGTTGTTCAAGATTGAGATGGTTGCCAAATGATTTGAGCAAGCTGATTAACCTTAGGATCTTGGATATAGATAAATGCAGAAGCTTGACTAGCATGCCTTCAAGCATGAAAAATTTGACTAGTCTTTGCAAGTTACCTATATTCATAGTAGGGGGCATAACTTCAAGGTGGAACCAACGTGTTGGAGAGATGGAAGACCTTGGAGCACTAAGTAAGTTAAGGGGCAAAGTCAGAATCCAGATTAGTGAAAATTACTCATATGTGAAGCAGACACGTGGAGAAGGAGGTGGATATCTAAGCAACAAGGAACTTCTGAATAAGATTTGCATAGAGTGGCCAAGTGGTGAAAATAATGAAAGAAGAGTAGCAGAGCAGGAAGAATTGCTGGAAGACATGCAGCCCCATCGTAATCTTAGAGAGTTAGATGTCAGAAACTACCACGGTGAGAGAATACCGAGGTGGGCAAGGGAAGATAATCTGGGAACGTTCCTTCCCAACCTAGTCGGCATTTATCTCTACTGCTGTGACGGGTTGAAGGAGTTGCCGCGGCTAAGTAAACTTAAATGTTTAAAGAAATTTACTCTTCAAGGATTGATGAATTTGGAGTACATTGAGAATGATAATAGAAGTTGGAGTACTAGTAGCAGTAGTTATGGAGCAGCATCGTCGACGATAACATTGGAAAGAGAATCATTATTCTTTCCGTCCCTTGAAGTGCTGTTTTTATTTAATCTGCCGAAGTTGAAAAGATGGTGGAGAGGTTATGATAGCAGCAATACAAATGTATTGCCGTCCTTTCCCCGTCTTCTTAGATTGGAAATAGAGGAGTGCCCAAACCTCACATCTATCCCACCCTTCCTCACTTTCATGTTGGAACATCTACAGTTATTGACAGTCAATGAAAGGCTGCGAAGGGAAATAATACTAAAAATGGAAGAAGATGAATTAAGGGAGAGCAGTGTAGTTGGCGGGTCATCTTCTTATTCCAAATCGAAGTCAGTGTTGATGGATGATGTGGGAATTCTTAAATCCCTGCCAGTAGAGGACGGTATTATGCCATGGAGATCCCTTGGTCTTCTGAGCCTCCGTAGATTGTATCTTTATAACTTACCAGGAATGGTGAGTCTGCCCAAGGGGTTGCGCTACTTAACCACCCTCCAAGACTTGTGGATTAAGAGTTGTCCATTGGAAGAGCTACCAGAGTGGATAGGCTCTTCAGACTGCTTCCCGTCTCTCAAAACCCTAACCATTGAGAAATGCAATAATCTGAAATCACTGCCGGACGCAATGCGAAATCTCACTTCCCTCATGAAACTTCATATAATCACCAATTCCCAAGTCCTCGAGCAAAGATGCCGAAGCCCAGACGGGGAAGACTGGCCCAAAATTCAACATATCCCTTACATCATATGCAGTCCTGATAACTACTTAAACTTCCAACTTAATGCCAATTTGGTGAAGGAGGAAGGGTGGGGAGTGGAGGGTTCGGAAAAAGCTCAATTATAGAAGGAAATGAAATCATTTCAGCAACCCATTTGTTCTTGCTTCTGGATGACTACTTAAACTTCCAACTTAATGCCAATTTATAACTAATGCAATCATAATGGAAGCTCCAACAAGATTGCTAAGCAATATTGTCCAACTGTTTATGATATTTGTAGTTCATTTTCTTTTGTCGATGTTGGTTTATATTTTGTATGAATGCATAATAAAAGTCTTAATATGTTGATGATTTAAATTATGTATGAATGAGTAGTAACCTCTTGATATTTTACGGTATGTTTAACCTCTACATTCCTCTGGACCATACCAGAGCACCCTTGTACTTGGATTCAGGGTTTGTGTTTGCCATTATGATTTCACTTTGTTGCATTTGTGCTACTTGAGGTCTGAAGTTGAACTCAATTGTCTCCAGGACGGCTTCTTAATTCAGTAGCACTCTATCTGACTTGAAAAGTGATCATCACAGTGCCAGAACTTGGGACCAATAGCCTGCAGAAATAGGTAAATATTTGTCTTCACAGTCTCACAGTTTATCCCATCAAACTTAAAAATGATTTACAGATACATCATCTTTTGTATTATTGTGGTATTTTCTTTCATCTAATCTATTACTTAAACTTGTCTTTGCAAGTCAAGAGGAAATCTGGATTGGCCAGTTCTTTGCAAGGCTGCATGTTCTTAAAATACTGCAAGAGCTACTCTATCTCAAACAGCTTTGGTAGGGCTCATCCTTACTCGAATGAAACTTACTTGCTGTGATTATATGCTTAATGAATGGAGTGAACTCGATTTGTCTTATAATACTTTTATTTGGGGCTAGTGAACAATAAGAGCTATGATATCTTCTGATATATCAATGCATGTGTAGTTTCTGCTCTACCATGTGCACTTGGACTCAAGTTCACATTTACTTGTCAGCATCCTCAAATGGTGCATTTTTGTTACTTGAAGTCGGAAGTAAGGTTTCTGAACATCTCTGTTTCATGTTGCAGTCATTTATCTGTATGGATTGTTGCTTTTACGGTGACATTATTCTACGTGTCTTGAAAAGTAATCATCAGAGTGCCAATTATACATTGTGAACCTGGGACTAATAACCTGCAGCAATAGGTAGAATTTCCTTTCCCAAGCAGATAGGTTTTTACAGATATAGGGGTTAAAACTCCCTATTCTTTTATCACACTTTCTATATTTGTTACCTGTGGTATTTTTTTTTTTTTTGCACACGGTCATTGAAACTTGTCTATGGAATTCCCAAAAGGATACCCATCAGAACCTCTTATGGTAATTTGATTTCTTTTTTGCTTGCAAGTACTTAACCAGATGATGTGTTTAGGGATGCTTAAATGGAATGTGGATGCATTGGTTAAGGGTGAGGTGGGAGCTATTGGAGGAGTTTCTAGAGATTCGAATGAAAACTTCAGATGCATGGTTTCCTGTCGAATACCTAGTGCTGTAATCAATCAAGCGGAAGTGATTGCCATCTATCAAGCCTTGAAGGAGTCGGTCAACAAAGGGTTGGGTGTTGCAAATATGGATAATTGTGGAATCAGACTCCATGAGCTGTAAATTGATGGTACGCAAAGGAAGGAGGTCCATGGGGAGTACGTTGTAAATTAATGGATGTACCATTTCCAAACTGCTATGTATTTACTGTGAGGTTGTCTGCTTTCTTAGGTGGTTTTGATGATGAACTTGCTTCAGAATAGCTGATTCGTGCAATGGAGGACTCCAGATAATCTTTGTGTTATGACAATAATAATTGCTCTCCTATACACCTGTTTCCCAGAATTGGCAGCAAACTCTGCAATATACAAAGGTACATTATTAAAAACATACATCTTGGTCACTCCAAAGTAATAAAAAAGAATCCTTTTCTGCTGTTAATTATAATTGTTATCATCAATTTATATACTGGTGATGCTATCTTTACTTATTTCCCTAATCTTGAAAATCTCAATTCTCATGTATCATGTTTCCCGGTAACCAATGGCAGACATTTCAATGCGTTTGAACTTGATGTGTTTGTGTTCTCTTTTGCTCCTTCACTAACGTGTTGCTTAAGGTTATGGAAATACCATTGAGATAAGATTAATTAATGGAACTTAGGATTAGCAGACTTATGTCGATTTGTATTTCTTTAAACGTTGCTCCTTCAGTTGCTTGTTGCTTACAGGTATCGGAAGAGATGCCACAATTTCTTAGTTTTTGGTGAAGGAGGAGGGGTGGGGAGTGGAGGGTTCTGTTTGACAAAGGACAATACCTTTATGTGCTGCATGCTCATTTGAATAGAAGGTGAAAGACAATGTATATGGTATCTGAATTCATGCCCAACTGGGGGAATTTTTACATGAAAAAATATCCAGTTATTTTGCACTTGCAGTCTTCAACAGCATGTGAAGTGCACACTAGCCAAACAAGTCATATAAACCACAACACTAAATCAAACAACATAATACTTCTAATTTTTGATAATAAACAGAAGAATTGAATACGTAAAACTATTAAATGTATGACGACAGACAGCACACAAGTTTTTCAAAAATGCAATTGATAGCAGGAAAGACGCAGGCACGCACGCATTAACGAAGTTCTAGCTAAAAACTAGGTTATGAACATGTAAAAAGTACAAACCACCAAACTCCTCGGCAGGGAGAAGGGTCGTGGGACGATTGCATAGCTGCATTGCCGGGCAAATCTCCTTTGGCAGTAGACTTGCTCAGCACTTTCAAGGGCAAAAGAAAGAGTAATCATCTGCCAATGGAGTATTTACCCTGTAATGCATCCATGCACTGAGCACACTGCATTGATGAACAGATTCATGCATAATGTGATTTTTATAGGTGATGGAAGAAGTCATGCATTTCCTGTGCAATTAGCATATTCTCAGCACATTGATTAGGTGATGGAAGAACTCATGCATAATTTGCGGATCATTCACAGGTACATTTCCAAGAATCTTTTGTTGTTCACCCCCTCCCCCCAAAACAAGAAGCTTTTGACCATCCTATGAAAATAATCAGATATGCTAGTCTGTTAAGTATTTGTCATTAACACTGCAAAATTTACTCATGACCACCTACACAACTACACAAGTACCGCGACAATATACAAGGACAACACCTCTGTCTCTGTGAATCCACATCTAGTGGTTTGGGGAAGTCCGGATGTACACGTCCTTATAATTGATAGGGATTGTCAAAATACATACGTGACATATGCAAAACCTAATGAATCAAAACAAAAAGCAAATTTCACCAGTAAATCAAAGTCTGCTGTGTTTTTTTTTTTTTTTAATTTGCTAGTGCAAAAGAGGATAGCAGAGTTCAATGTTTCCTAAACAGTTGTATAACTTGTAAGGCTTGCTGAACCACTTCAACTCCACTATTTGCAAAAGCCTTGTTGAGATATAGAGAGAGAAAATTAACGGTTGAACAACATTAGGATATTATTCCAGATCCTTTCACCATTCGCATCTCAAAGTTGCAGAAGTTCTGGTAAACCAGAAGTTCTCCATTTTTTTGGGGGTCAATTAGTACGCCTCTTATGCAAAAATGTCCGGTATTTTTCCGGTATCTGGCCTTCTTCAGCAGAAGTGACTCTTCAATGCTAAGAAAACTAATACTAAATACTAAAGTATAGATGTCTTTGAAGAATCATTACAGGCACCAATGCTGCCCTTTTCTCAGCCCAATATAAGAAAAGTGCAAGCAGTAGCAGGAAGATCCCAAAGCATGTTCTAGCAGGAAACCCCTCACTTTTCGGCATACCTAATAGGCCATAGAAGTGCAATGGAGTATTGATGGATTCTGATTCCCCAACATGTAAGGCTCAAAGAAACAACTTGTATCCAAGCATATGCCATCAGTTCATGGAATATCTTATTACAGAATGCAAATTCATCAGCATATATATAGAAGCCTAATTACATGCCTTCGGTAGAGCAGCAGTCTTAGATAAAAATGAAGATATATGCTTGGTGAATAACAGTGCGATTCTCCATTGGCATGCAGACCATGCACATGCATTATATCCTGTCATGCCAAAGGAGAATTGCCCTGCAATTCATCAATCACCGATGTGTTGATTTACTTTGAAAAAGAAAACTCATTCATTATTTTTATCTCTTTCTTTTTCTCATACCAACGGACAATCAGTAATGTTTTCATTATTTTCTATTTTTAAGGTATGGAGTACGTTTGCCAAAGTCTTTGAAGCACACAATCATCAAGTCCTTTTTGAAGCTTCCCTGTATTTATTTATTAGTTTTCAGTATGTGTTGCACAACCATTCGAATGGAAGACAGGTCAGAGGCTTAAGATAACTTACATCTGTGACCTTCTTGATTTTCAGATGCATATACTATCTTCTGCTGAATAGTTGCTGTTGGATGGCCAAAGAAGTCAGTGCAGAAATACCTATATATCCGTCTGGGAAGACAAGAATATATAACTTGTTGTCTATGAGAAAGACTTCAAGGGAGATGCAAATGTATCAAGTTCATGTACGGAATGGCATAACAGAACTATGCTGTTAATGTAACTCAGAACAAGAACACAAAAGTATTTGTTTCACTCGATTTCAGTAAAACAAGCATTATGGTTTGTCTTCCAATTTTCACAGCTAGTTTCAGGCTTTCAGCCACTTATAATTCATGATAACAGAAACATACTAGCAGAACAACATCAGATTTTCAAGGCATTTACATGAATGAGATGGTATGATACTATGTTATATCCCAAATCACATTTCTGGTTACGTTATCACAGGTATGCTCAAAATGTTATCAACAGAAGTATCTATGTACGCAGCCCCCATAAACTTTGTGGGATGTATATAAGTGCTTTAAAGAGATTCTTCATAATGAAAAAATCATCTAGAATTCAGGGTAGTTTCTATGCTACAGACTCTTTTTCTTCCCCCTCTATTGACCTTCTCATGGTTACACTGTCGATTATAGGGCTTATGGCAGCTTCCAAAACAATCAAATGTATGACAACAACAGACAGCAGACAAGTTTTTCAAAAATGCAATTGATAGCAAGAAAGACGCAGGCACGCATGATTTATTAGTTATTTACTCTTAACTGAGGTTTGTTAAGCTCATGTTAGGCAATAAACACAGCACAATTTCTTTTGGGTGCATTGCTGAATATTAATTGCACTACTTGTTTGGTTAAAAATGGTTGGAATTCAAGTCCTTAATTTTACCTTGAGGAGTAATAGTTTTATTTTTGCATAAATTTATCATTAAGAACATTACAGAGAGCCTCTTAAATAAATTGAGGAAAATACTGCAAATACTGAATCTGAAATTTTCGATCATCGGCTAGAATATAAATTGAAGTATAGAATACAACTAAATAAGTACTAAAAAAAAGAAGGACAAGAAAGAGATATATTGTCATTATCTTTCACATTTTCATGTTGCAAATCCCAATCTCATTCGACTAAAGGACACTCATACTGATAATGTTCATTCAATGATTTCTCTAAATCAATTATTTTTCATTCAATCTTTATGCTCACATTGCAGTGGATGAGGTTAGAGGTGGAATACTCTGTTCATGCCGGAAAAAGTTACCAGGATCAACACTGGTCTTAATTTGTAGCAATCTGTTAAAGTTTCCCTTGAAGTACTTGTAACCCCAAATTCCTATTTTCCCAATGCTTGTAATATTGCCCTGCTCATTCATGCCCAAATCAAAGTCCCTATAGTTGGCATATGAAGTTCTTGGATCTTTAGTAACACAAAGAGTCATAAATTGATACAACTTTCTAATCCAATTCATGTGCATTTTTTCACTGGTTTCCACGTTTTGCCAGACGGTCACATACTGAATCATGTAGATGGTACCATTCCTATGAGGAAATGGAGTAGCAGACTCAGGAACTCGGTTCATCATTACGCCATAAGGTGTGAATATGATTGAACCACTTTCAAGTTTCAGCCTTCTCCACAACTCTTGGATTGCAGTCTCAGGTATCGGTTCTCTGACAAAATCAGACTTAGCTTTGAAGTAAACCTTCACAAGAGAATTGGGCTCAAGTCGGACCTCTATAGGTGTACCATTCGGATGATCACCCATGAACAACACTGATTGAATCCAGCTTGTTTGGCTACAATCATTGCTCGACAAACCCAGTTCCGGAAAGCTCTCTGCCATTAGTTTCATCAGTCTGCTGATCTTGCCTAGGAACATGCCTTGATAGTTTATTGTCACATTCCTTTCACCTTTTTCGTTTGGATTCGTTGCTTGCATTGTGACTTTGATCAAGAGGTCTTCGTCTAGCTTGTCAACTACTTGTTGACATCTATATGAGAGCTTACTGTCATATTTTCGCATATTCTTTGTGACTGTGAAAACCGTCACAGTTTCTGGTACAGGAACAAGCTTAGCCTTCCAAGCAACAATGATGCAAAAGCTTCCTCCTCCACCTCCTCTGATGGCCCAAAACAGATCTTCCCCCATGGCTTTTCGGTCAAGAACTCGACCATTCACATTGACAAGACGAGCATCGATGACATTGTCCACAGCAAGACCATACTTTCTTAGCAAAGCACCGTATGCTCCTCCAGTAATATGTCCTCCAACACCCACGCTAGTGTACATTCCAGCTGGGAAGCCATGAATGTTGCTCTTTTCCGCAATTCTGTAATAAAATTCACTGAGAGTGGCACCAGCCTCAACCCATGCTGTCTCGGTATCTATGTCAATGTTGATCAAACGAAGCTTGGCAAGGTCTAGGATTAGGAAGGGTGTCTCGATCTCTGATGCATAAGAGACACCCTTGTAGTCATGCCTCCACTACGAACTCTAAGGGGAATCCCTAGGTGTTTCGAGCATTTGATAGCTGCTTGGATATGTGATTCGTGCAATGGGGTAAAGATAATAATTGGTTTGGGCACAGAAGGCAACAAGTACCTTAAGTTCATAGCAGTGGAGTTTAAAATAGAAGTGAAGGTGTTTCTTGGAGTAAAGAATGTGTTGGGAAAAGGAATATGGATAAGCTTTGAATTGAATTCTAGACATTTCGCAAAAGCTTTTTCAAGAGACTCTGAAGCTGCAAGAGAGGGTGATATCAGAACTAGAAGTAGTACAAGAATTGAGGTTGTTGAACAAGACATTATTTGCCGTCCTTGCTTTATCCAAATTCTCAAAGATTTCATATATAGAACTCCCAGAATGAGAATGCACTTACTTTCTTTCTTCTTATGTGCTGTGATCCCGTTACACACCACTATGCAATTTATTTCGTGTCGTTCTGTGTTGTTATGTTCCGTTTCATATCACTCTTTTTAATTTCGTTCCCCAACATTCCGCATCCAGGATCTACGGTATTGGGTGTGCGGGGACAAGCCCCCAGTGAGATATGGGCTGAGGAGGTAAAAACAAAAGGCCCAATTGGTGTACCCCACCCAAAAGTAGTTTGTGCCTCTAGCTAACAAGTGTCCAAGCATTTGAGGCCCCAAGAAAAAGAAATAAATCTGTTTCATCTAAAATGTTTACGTGATTGTTCAGTGTACTATGGACTACCCAATACTCCAAAACCGAGAATAAAAGGAGAGAGTAAAAAAAGAAATTAAAAATCTACATTGTTTGTCTACCTGAGCAATAACTACTGTATATTGTCTAAACACTCGGAAAAGTTTCAATTTAAGGATGATATCGTTTCATAGTTATTTTGGTGCATTATCGTTTCATAGTTATTTTGGTGGTAAAAACTTATGAAGAAAACAAAGTTTCTAAATCACTAATCTTCTATGATTTGGTAATATGGTGCCTATTTTCATTAAAGTATTAATTAAAAAAATTGGCCAGACCCAAAAAATATTACTTAATTAATGATAATTATGTTGTGGCTCTATTGAATTTTTTTGGATCTTCCATTGTCCCCACTATTAGTTGGAAGGAGCAAAGAGCTAAGAATAAGGTTATGCTTGGCACAAACAACTAGTTTTTCAATATAAGTTACAACTTTAACCTTACCGCTAGTGTTTTTTACTCTATGCTACCAGACAGTTTTCCAGATTATTTCTGTAGTTACAACTGCAACTAAGATTTCACCTACAACTAGTTTCTTAACATTTCGTAGCAAATTTTTGGCAGTTTTATACTAATTTATTTCCTTTATTAACATTTGACAGCTACAATTACAACTATGGCTAATTTTGCCAAGCATAGCCTAACCCTAACCCACCTTTCCTTGTAATTGTTCAACAGGTTTACCTAAATCATGGACCTTTCTCACAATGATAAATTGCATTGAGCCTTGTAGCAGTGTAGCTTTGATTGCAAGTAGCTACTGAACTGTGATAGCTGTTGGCCAGAGAATCCAGAACGTGGTGATTATCATTTATCTGTTTATAGTATGCATGAATTAGACGAGAAAAAGAAGCAAGAGATACAAGAAAATCAATCAAGGTTAGCAAACCCAACAATATTATAGTAGGACAGTTGAGTTTTGGAGTATCAACGTGTTGCGTTGGAGAGTTGATGACTCTGAATCGTCAATTGGAAAAAAAGAATTTAGAACAGAGCAAGGGAGTATTATTTATCAAAATTACAGTACAGTATAAGTAGTAAATATATTGGCGAAACATGTAACCTGCTTCATGGATTTGTCTGAAGAAGTTTGTGCCTAAAGTTTGCCTACATATCTTCATTTTGTAAATAAGTTCTGAGCAATATGTAACCTACATTAGTCTACCTCAAAAACTCTGAGCAATATGCTGGTGCGGACTGCACAAGCAGATGTCGTTGAATTGAATTATTGCCACATCTTTAAATTTTCCTGGACAAGATCAAAAACAGAATAATAAACATGAGAAAGTGTCAAACCATCTATTACAATTAATAATTACATCCCTTTGATTTGTAGACTAATCAATGTAGTCACGAATTGCACACAGGAGGAGCAGGTAATGGAAAAAATTACTGACTTAGAAGTTCGAACTTAACGAAGTTCTAGCTAAAAACTTGGTTATGAACATACAAAGTACAAAGTAAAAACTACCAAACTGCTCGGCAGGGAGAAGGGTCGTTGGTGGATTGCATAGTTGCATTGCCGGGCAAATCTCCTTTGGCAGTAGACTTGCTCTGCACTTTCAAGGGTGAAAGAAAGAGTAATCACCTGCCAATGGAGTATTTACCCTGTAATGCATCTATGCACTGAGCACACTGCATTGATGAACAGAGTCATGCATAATGTGATTTTTATAGGTGATGGAAGAAGTCATGCATTTTCTGTGCAAATAGGATATTCTCAGCACATTTAGGGTTTAACAAATGGTTCAGTATCTAGTGGTAATTTGCGGATCATTCACAGGTACAATCCCAAGTATCTTTTGTTGTTCACCCCCTCCCCCCAGAAAAAGAAGCTTTTGACCTCCCTATGAAAAAATGCTAGTCTGTTAAGTATTTAAGTGTCATTAACACTGCAAAATTTACTCATGACCACCTACACAAGTACCGCGACAATATACAAGGACAACACCTATGTGAATCCACCACTAGTGGTTTGGGGAAGTCAAGGATGTACACATCCTTACATTTGACAGGGATTGTCAAAATACATACGTGACATGCAAAACCTAATGAATCAAAGCAAAAACCAAATTTCCCCAGTAAATGAGAGTCTACTGTGTGTTTTTTTTTTGCTAGTGCAAAAGAGGATACCAGAGTTCAATGTTCCCTAAACAGTTGTAAGGCTTGCTGAACCAAATCAACCCCACTGTTTGCAAAAGCCTTATTGAGAAATTGAAAGAGGAAATAACCCTTGACCTACATAAGGATATTATTTCAGATCCTCTCCCCATTCACATCTCAAGGTTGCAGAAGTTCTCCTTTATTTTGTTTCGGGTCAATTTTTATGCCTCTTATGTAAAATGTCTGGCATTATTCCTTATCTGGCCTTCTTAGTAGAAGTGACTCTTCAATAGAAAAACTAATAGAGTACTAAAGTATACATGTCTTTGAAGAATATAACAGACAGCAATGTCACCCTTTTCTTAGCACAAGATAAGAAAAGTGCAAGCAGTAGCAGGAAGATCCCAAAGCATGTTCTACCAGGAAACTCCTCATTTTTCAGATAACCTCTTTTCCTTTCTTGATAATCTTATATCTGTTAAAACACTCCATACTTATTATAAGCCGGGTCATTCTGAACTGATGTAGAAGCAGTTGCGATTAAGTTGAAAAAGACCCCATCAAAAGGAGAACGGGAAAGTAAGGGGACAAATCAAAACTTCCAATCAGGGTAATGTATTTTATTTGTAAAATTCATCAAATGAACTTGTCTGTGAGAAACTAACATTAAAATGAAAATAAAAAACAATTGCCAAGTTAAAGAATCTGAAACTTCCTTGTGATCGCTCCAAATGTTGTTATAAGCTAAGTAATGTAAACGATATAGGATTATCAAAAATCCTGGTCATCAATGTAAGAGCATTGAATTTCATCACAGGATCAGCACTAGTGCTTTCATGATCAAAGCAATTCGATTTGATGTATAGATAAAAGAGACACATGCAAAGAAACCAATCTAATAGGCCATAGAAGTGCAATGGAGTATTGATGGATTCCGATTCTCCAACATGGCCAAGAGAAGCAACTTGTATCCTAGCATATGCCATCAGTTCATAGAATATCTCATTACAGAATGCAAATTCATCAGCATATATATAGAAGCCTATTACATGCCTTGGGTAGAGCAGCAGTCTCAGTCTCACAGATGTAAATGATCTATATGCTTGGTGAATAACAGTGTGATTCTCCATTGGCATGCAAACCATGCATATGCATATAAAACCATACATATGCATATATCCTGTCATGCCAAAGGAGAATTGCCCTGCAATTCACCAATCACCGATGCGTTGATTACTTTGAAAAAAAAAACATTCATCATTTCTCTCTCTATCTCTTTTCTTTTCTCATGCCAACGGACAAACAATGATGTTTTTACTTTTTTGTTTCTATTTTTAGCAGGTATGTTTGCTAAAGGCTCTGAAGCACTCAATCATCAACTTCTTTTTGAAGCTGCCGTGTATTCAATATGTGTTGTACAACCATTCAAATGGAAGAGAGGTCAGAGGGTTAAGATAACTTACAGATATGACCTTCTTGATTTTCAGATGCGTATATTATCTTCTGCTGAATAGTTGCTGTTTGATGGCCAAAGAAGTTAATGCAGAGATACCTATATTTCCGTCTGGGAACACAAGATTATATAACTTGTTGTCTACGAGAAAGACTTCAAGGGAGATGCAAATGTATCAAGTTCATGTAAGGAATGGCAAACAGAGCTGTGCTGTTGATGAACTCAGTAGTCAAAACAAGAACACAAAAGTAAAACCTAAAATGTTTGTTTCACTTGATGTCAGTAAAAAAAGCAATAATGGTTTGTTTTCCAAATTTCACAGTTAGTTTCAGGCTTTCAGTTACTTATAATTTATGATAACAGAAACATACTAGCAGAACAACATTAGATTTTCAAGGCATTTACATCAATGAGATGGTATGTTACTATGTTATATCCCAAATCACCATTTCAGATTACTATGTCTGCTCAAAATGTTATCAACAGAAGTATCTATGTACGCAGCCCCCGTACGCTTTGTTGGGTATAAAACTGATGTAAAGAGATTTTTCATAAACAAAAAATCACCTAGAATTCTATGCAACAGCCTCTTCCTTTCTTTCCCCCTCTAGGCTCTATGGCAGCTTCACAATAATATTTCTTACATGTCTTGCAGGCTGCAGCTCAAGCGTAGCCTTGAAAAGGTTATCATTTCCCAAAATGATTTACTAAAATATAGTCCTATGAACCACCTTAATTCTTCAAGATGCCAGTTTTTTACATGGCTGATAAGGAAGATCTTTGAAATCCAACGGTAAAGTATTTATGGCTGAATTGATTTTTTCAAAGAGTTGACTTGGTTGATCATCATTTTACCACCTATAACAATAGTCTTTAGTTTCCCGGGAAGGCATCTAAATCTCATAAAGTTGGAAAAGGGAAAAGAAACATTGATCCATGACTAATGATTGAGAATCTTCAAAGACCAGGAATGACAAAAGGGCTCCTCAATTTGCATTCTTTTCTTTGTCAAAGGACACTTGCCCAGTACATGCACACACACTAGAGTGCTCGCCCCCCCCCCCCAAGGATGCCCTGTCTTGGGGCCATGACTCCACTAAAACAGCCACTCTCATGGACATGCACACACACAAAAGAAGACCATAGAAAGCTAAAAAAACAACAGAAGACTCATTGGAACTTTTCCAGCCTATGCTCCTGATTCTTGGCACATTCGATCCCAGAAAACAAACTAAATACCTCATATAGGGCTCTAAATCTATCTCATGCACAAGTAAGATCCTCAAAGGCATAACCAATGTGGGCTTGGTGAATAACAGAGAAATATTCCTCTGGCATGCAGACAATGCACAACGGCACAAGCATACTTTCTGCCGTGCCAAAGGAGAAATGCCTGCCACTCATCTTCCCAAACTTAATACACCTACATTCTGTTTACATGTGCACGGCGACTCTTCATGTTTATCAGCACTTAATCTTTTCCTTTCTCCACCTTCAGGTCTTAAACTTCTCTTTGGAGTGGTGGGAACACCATGTAAATGGATTGTTAAGTAGTTGAGGAAGGAGAATGACAACTTACCTTCTTGTATCTTATTGAATAAATCATCCCATGTTCAACATGTTTCTTCAGATCAGATAGCTGCAGATAAATGCAAAGCAGTAGATGCAAAGTTAACCAAGATACTATATCTTCTTATGTACATAAGCCCAAATGTTAACCATCCAAAGCTTCAAACATTGACAACTCTCTGTTCTTCCCAGCTATGAGTTGTCAGTTTCAGAATTAAGACGACAAGCTTAATGACAGTACTCTAGGCTAATTTTTCAAAAGTCTGCAACCTGATCTCCTGCTCCGTCCTCCTACCTAGCTTGTACAGTTCTCTGTAACTGTATTATTTCTTATACATTTGGTACACATAGCACTAAAGCCAGTTTTAAGGGTTTGATTTTGGTGGTAATCAAACACACTGAAAATACTCATATAGGAGTTAGTAAAACAATGATACACAAGCTAGATGGATTTTCAATTCTTGCATATAATCAGTGGATACAAGTAGAATACTAATTGCATTCCAGAGAAAAGTTAGCTTTCACTTGTATCAGGTAACAGTGTAGCCAAGGATGTCTTGCATATGATTTGCACAGATGACTTGCCAGTTGCCAGGCAAATTTTCTTTAGCAGTTGCTGACCTCGCCATCCTGTGAAATTTATCAGAAGAATTTAGCACAGAACTCCAAAAGAAGATTTGGCCTGTAACGCAGCCTTGCACTTGACTTGACAATTTAGTAAG
This sequence comes from Tetragonia tetragonoides, assembly GCA_038025085.1. NCBI lineage: Eukaryota > Viridiplantae > Streptophyta > Magnoliopsida > Caryophyllales > Aizoaceae > Tetragonia > Tetragonia tetragonoides. The sequence continues at coordinate 9,308,645 of CM076148.1, read as the reverse complement.
ATATTTGCAGTACAACACGTATTTATAGACAATGCACTAAATACACATTTTTCATGCAAACAGCATACAGTGGCAGGGAAGTTTATTTCCAGGACATTAACATGTACAGTACTACTGGTGTGTTTCTCTTTGCATATGCATGGAATGCAAGAATCCAAGATATCCAGAAAATTTATGCTTGGTTATACCCAACTGTGCATGAGTGTATTCTAGTTTTTCAGGTCATACAAAACATATATTAAAATATTGAAATATGTTGATATGAAGCATTTCATTAAGAATCTAACTACCTTGAGCAGTCACACAAAAACAAATATTCAAATATGTTTGTAAACTCATTAATGAAGTAAAAAGACAGGAGAAAGAAGTGTTGATAATTCTTTTTTCAGATAACATGGGTATCCAAGCTTTGCTTGACTGATCGCATGAGCTCTGAAGTTAACGACCAGGAAAACCTCCCATGGCTCCGAGGGGGCTCGAAAAGAAATGTTGGTTATTCTTAGTACACAGTTGGATTTCAGTAACAATTATCATAAAGGATTCTGTTCCATTAGTTTCTCTGTACTTTCTGTCATTGATGGGGCTAGGAGTAGAGAGTTAAGAGTTAAAAGGTTCTTGTGCACTTAGAACTTTGAAACCTTTAGACATTCAATAGAAGATGAATTACGCAACAAGGCAACAACACTACCAGCAAAAAAGAAAAAGAAAAGAACCTCATAGTTCAACTGATACCAAACAGCAACTTCATAGTTCGTTGACAAGCTCACAGATTTGTTTTTTTAAATTTGTCAAAGGTTAACAAATAAGCATGAGTTTTGACTTGTTCGATCATCATTTCACTACCTATATAACAAGAATCTTACTTTTGGTTTCTTAAGAGGCATCTAAATCTCACAAAGTGGAAAAGGGAAAAGAGAAGATTGACCCCATCGGAATGATTGGGTCTTTAAGAGAACCAGAATTCTAAAATTCTCAACTGGAATTGTCTCCTAGCATATGCTAAGCCTTTCTCCAGCATATGTAATATTATGGTACAAGTTATATGGCATAAATATAGCTTGTGCTCATATTGTGGCAACTTGACACACTGAGAATAAGGCTAAAGTTGTGGGGCTAAGAAATCACAGCCCACTCCTCATTTCTCTAATTGGAAACTTGACTGGTTGTTTCCTGCATGCTCATTTTGCACAGAAGCTGAAAGATATGGTCTAAGATACCTAAATCTATGCCCAACTGGGTAAATTATTTTACTTTTTTTTTCTTCTTTTATTTTATCAACTGGGTAATATTTTTCATCAAAAACATCCTACCATCAGTTATTAAAAGTATGCAGTTTCTTCATCTAGAGGTCCAATACCCAGTAGCCAAACAAGTAACATGAACCACATGGAATTATTACAACACTAATCAAAATCTATCAGAATACTTAAAACCATCAATTATCTCAACACAGGATTATTAAAAGTCAAGCATTTAGTAACAAGCAAGATGCATGCACAAAGGTTTGTTTACTTCATTTTACTCTTTCTTGCCCAATAATATGATTAGACCAATACACTCCTCAATGGCAGCCTATCGACAAACTTCCTATAACACACAAGATTTTTGAACATGTCGAAAAAATTAATTGAGGCCCATAAACACTCATTCAATATCCCCAACCTAACATGGCAAAAAACATGAAATTTCATTCTATTAGTCAAAATTAAATGTAGAGCCTTACCAACAAGCACATCACCATCAAATCATTGCGGTAAATGGAGAAACAGAAGTTTCCTTTACCAACATTGACGAAATATTTGATTTGTTCCATAAATTTGAGGAATTGATTGATTGAGTTGGAATTTGATGAAATTAGGGTTTTGATTTGATGTTTTTAACGTACCAGAATTAGAAGACACAATTTGAGGGGAGGAGAGGATTTTACTAGTAATTCAGAGAGTATTTGAGCTGAATTATGCTTGACAAGTGAATGGCTGGTTTTGGCGGGTTATGGTTGACAAATTGACAATGGGTCGTCAAGCTCAGCCGAATAGTCGATTCAATTTTTTATCTCAATTTTTTCATACGAATCCATATAGCATAGTCTTATCGAGTTTAAATCCTCTTCTATTTCTCTCCTTTAACCCTCTAAATTTCCCTGCAATTCAAGAATCCAAAAAAAGAAAAATCAATTTTAGGGTGACTAGGGTGAGATCAACCCGTCTTCCATGGACAATTCTTACATTTTGATAAAAATATTACTTACTTAGGACTAGTTAGTGTAATAAAAATTATAATTATACATTAAGGTGTTAGGAGTACTTACGAACATCTCATTATAAAATGTTCTTATACAACACCTTCGGATTGATACCTATATTTTTGCCTCATCTTACAAAAGTATACTCAAACATTTGAGTTTCTTAGATAATATTATTTCATATAAAAAGATGATCTTATATTGTTGATTATTGAATCAAATGAAGACAGTGTTAAGTTTCCACACAATACTTTGATGATGAATGAAGTCTCCATTATCTATATATCCAAGGTCGAATCAAGCTTTTATTGTCTTTTCAAGCTCAAAGAAACTAAACGAATATTACTAATCTCTACTGATGCTCGCTATATATACCTTAAAGGAATCAAAGTGCTAAACAACTCATGCTCGCTATACTTTAACGAATCAATACAAAGTTACGAAGTACTTTGGCAAAAAAAAAAACAGCTATGTTAATTGAGTACCTAGAGGGCTAGAGGAAAAAAGAATAATTACTCCTATTGTCACCAAAGTTTCACATCTTGAAAGAAATTTCTCCGATCTTATTACCCACAAACTAGATTCCAAAATTTGGAAGTATTAAACTACACATAATTATTCCCTCCGTCTCAACTTAATCTTTACATTGGACATTTCACGGTATTCAAGACAAATGGCACGTTACCAGTGAGTTTACCCAAATATATATATATATATATATATATATATATATATATATATATATATATATATATATATATATATATATATATATATATATATATACACATGGCTTTTTTCAAATTTCTATGGAGTAGAGGACAGGGCTGATAATTATGCACCATGTCTAATATACACTCGACTAATACCAAAGGAAGCACCTTCTAATTTCATAATCCAAATTAAAAAATTGGCTGAAAAAAACTTGTAATTATTTATAAACAAATAGATATATTAAACTAGTTTTAACTTGGAGAATTGGTTATCCATTCTTTTTTCCTTATATATTTTTTTTTTTGTGTTTCTGAGACTATATAATTTAAGTCATTGTTTGTCAGTAAGAGTATCATCGAAATCGTATACGAGATTCTTTCCAAACACAGCGAAGTCGCTTTATGATTGTAAAAGGGTACCTATGATAGTATGGGATATACTATGCAAGCCCAAATCGGCAGGAGGGCTTGACCTTCGTAAAACAGGGCTACCAACAAGGTTTTTATTTGCAAATTAGCATGAAAAGTTCTCTCAGAACCAAACAACACTTGGGTTAAGACAGTCAAAGCTAAATATATGAAACACTGTGGTTTCTTAGAATGCAAGCCTAAAAGTTCTCATTCATGGGCTGATGGGCATGGAAGAACATTCTCAAGAGTCAGACCATATTACGCAAAGCTTGAGATGAAAACTTGGTGACGATAAGAAAATTAGCTTCTGGTTCGACCAATGGTGCCATCACAGATCTATTGCTGAACTACTAAAACTATCAGAAGGTCAAATTGCGAATCCTCAATGTAAAGTTTAGCGACTTTATAACTACCACAAGAAATTGGGACTCCTTAGAAATTTCTCGACTCCTCCCTAACCAGATCATCAAGCTAATAATGGGGGATCACCATTCCTATTCATGATATTGAGGATGAACTCTGTTGTGGACTCACGGGGAATGGTATTTTTTTCACTAAAACAGCAACTTGGTTGGCACATGACCTAGATCTAGACACCAAGGATGAATGGGCTTTTAAATGGATATGGAAGCTCGACATTAACCCGAAAATTAAAAAAAATTCTATTGCAACTTTTCCATCATGCTCTCCCCACTCGTAATGCTCTTCTTAGAAGAGGTATACATTTCAACAGGATGTCCTCTTTGTGGTAATGGAGAGGAAACACAAGACCATATTTTTGCCTACTGCCCAATAGCATCGCTTACATGGAAAACGACACAGGATGAAGGATGGATTAATTTTGACGGACCCAACTTGAGCATTATTCAATGGTTGCAGTCCTCGAAGAACAACCTCTATCTAAATTCTGATGATTTTATCAAGTGCGTTTATATTTTGTGGAGCCTTTGGAAAGATAGAAATGAGAAAATTTTTAACATGGTTGAACCGAAGCCAGCCAAGTGCTTCTTCCGTGCACTCAGTTGCCTTAAAGAATGGTCTACTAGACAAGAAATAGTTTTGATTGACGATATGGATAACAATAAGATAAAGAACCCATGCTCACGGGTTAAAGAATTAGTCAAATGGAAAACGCCACCACTCAACTACGACAAAGTTAATTTTGATGGATCACTCAAGCGACATGGTGCTGCGGCAGGATACATTATTAGGGATCCATTCGGAAAACTCTTGCAAGCAGGTATGACGAATCTTGGAACCACTTCAACCTTAGTAGCTGACGCTATTGCCATGCGTAATGGAATACGTGCAGCAGTTGAGGCAAGCTATAAGTACGTATATTCAGGTGGAAGGAGACAATCTCATGGTTATTCAAGCAATGAGAGGAGAGATTACTATCCCTTAGACCATTTTCAATATTGTAATTGGTGCTCGGAGATTCCTTGCTCGTTGTCCGCCTTGTATAGTCAACCACATCTTTCGGGAAGGTAATAGAGCTGTAGACTGGTGCGCCAATCTTGGGCATGCCATACTAGGTGATATTATTTGGAATGAATCGACGTCTGCGGAACTGGATAATATTCTTTTGGAAGATAGGCTAGGTGTCACCCTCAAGAGGAGAAGATCCTAGCGTCACCTCTATTTCTTAACTCCATAAAAAAAACAAAAAAATAAAAGAAAAAAAAACGTCGAAGTCGCTTTATCTCAAAATAGTTAAATTTAAATCTATAACTTTGGAATTATAAATTTTTATGTATAAATATCTAGTGATAATGTTTTTGTACTTTGCATTTTATAGGTTCTATCAGAGATCAAACGACTTGTGGAGCTATACAAGGATGAAGAGGTTTCTTTCTCAAAAAAAAAAGGATGAAGAGGTTAGCATAACCATAACAGGTCATAGTTTGGGTGCAGCACTAGCAACACTAAATGCTGTTGACATAGCTGTTGTAAACATAAACAAACCAAAAGAATCTCCAGAAAAATCCTCTTTGGTAACAGCCATAATATTTGCTAGCCCTAGGGTAGGAGACTTTAACTTTAAGAAAATCTTCTCATTACAATCTGAAAATCTTAAGCTCTTGAAGGTTCGTAATGCCTTAGATATCGTCCCTAATTATCCCCTACCAATCGGGTATTCTGACGTCGGCTATGAGCTCTTGATCGACACAACAAAGTCTCCATATTTGAAGACACCAGGAACATTCACAAATTGGCACGATTTGGAGGCCTACTTGCATGGAGTTGCAGGAACACAAGGGATTATAGGTGGGTTCAATATGGTGGTTGATCGGGATATTTCACTGGTAAATAAGTTGGGTGATAATTTGAAGGATGAATATTTGATTCCTGTGAGTTGGTGGCAATTGAAGAACAAGGGCATGGTTCAACAATCGGATGGTTCTTGGCTTTTGCTTGATCAAGAAACTGATTAATATTATCGATCATGGTTAATGTCTACTCTAGCTCTCTCTCTAGTTTGAAATTTGAATCCCGCTCGTAGGCTTGCCACGAGTCAAGTCCAGTCGAACAATGTAAAACTTCGTTTGGATCATTTTAAAATTCTCGAATTTGAACTCGAGTTGACTTCAATTCCAGCCATAAAGTTAAGTTTAAACTTGATTTGTTTAAATATTGTATTCGAGCTTGAATTCAAACTTATATTGAATATGTAAACTTTTATTTAATTCTTTCAATAAAATTAGAATATTTTTAATAATAATCAATTATATGAAATCCTCAAATGATATAAATTTTAATTTATAGTGTTTTATCCTAATTTTATTCACTCAATGAGAATGCTAACTAATTTACTAAAATCCTCTAAAAAAAAAAACTAATTTACTAAAATAAAATTTAATAAATAAAATGAGAACGAAAATAGATATTATTAGATAATTATTAGGAAAAACAAACATTATATCTTTTACAATTCATGAAATTAGAAAAAACATACAGCATACATGTTCGTTCGAGCCTTACAAACTTTTATTTCGAGTCAAACACCCTGATGCTTGGGTTTTGGTTTGTTTATCAAACAAGTCTAAACTTAAAGTTTGTGTTTGGTTCGAATACTAATCAAACCAAAGCCATGTCGAGCTTCTAATCGAGTCGAACCTGAACAATTCACGAGTTCTTTGGCCCGTGACCACCTTTACCCGCTTGTGTTGATTCGTATATCACTTTTAAACACACAAATTGTAACGCAGTAATAGTTTCTTGTAGTGGTTGATTCTCCACCAGGAAAGCTACTACCTATTGTAAGTGAGAATTTTGTTGAACAAAATGAGCTTTTGTCCAGAGGTATTATCTAGGCAACTTCCATGTTAGAGGTCCCATATATTCATGGTTTAAGACTTTCATACAACATGAGGAGTACCAAGACAAACCCAAGTAGTTTGGTTGGAAGACTAGCAAAAAAAAAGCAGTTTGGTTGGAAGGTTGTTGGTATACCCAACTTTGGCCAGACCAATTAAGAGATGAACTGGATTTTTGGGCCCAAGATGGGTAGGGTTGAATGAAGGCTCGATCCTTGTTTTGGTGCGAGCATGGAAATACATTTGTGCGCCGCTTGTAAATATACTTGATCAAAATTCAGTCAAAATACATTCGATAATAAACGAGTCCAGTACGAACAATAATTCAATGTCCTCATAAGAACAAGGCAATGTTCTCTTCAACGGAATGGTGCGGGACGGTGAGAAACGGAACGGAATGGCGCGCCGCGGATAATTCAAAAATATGTGAGACAAAATGAAGTACAGAATGTAGCGGGGAACGGAACGGAACAAAACGGAACAGAATGCAGCATGGAAACGATGAAAAGAACAGGGCCTTAGGCCTTTTTCTTTACGTCGTTTCTATGCTGCATTTCGTTCCTTCTGCACCGCACCGCAATTTCCGTTCTGTTCCACACCGCACCGTACTTTCAGTTACGTTCCGCACCATACAAGTTATATTTATTTTTCCATTCCGTCCTGCACTGCAACTTCCGTCCCACACTGTAATTTTCGTTCTGTTCCGTTATTCCATTGCGCACCGCGCTACAATTTTCGTTTCGTCACGTTTCATTTCGTTGACGAGAACAATACCTTAGTGAATTATTGAAAGCACTTTGAAAGGAATACTTGAAAGGAATGACACAACCTGTAGACACTCAAACGTGTCCCCCTGGCGTAGCGTCCAATGATGATAACCTATAATCATGTTAAAGAAACGAATGTCAATTCTCGACGTATTTATGCTCATTTGAAACCCCTTATCCATCCTCACTAAGGATCTTATTTATTTTCATACCCATAAATAGCCCTTTTCATAAGCTTTCCAACGCCATCTCATTTTTTAATGAAATTATGGGCTAAAAACGATGTTCTCATACCTGCATATCACGGTTCAAGACTTATTTTTAGCCATTAAAGGATTAATTGGATTATTGTCCCACTAGGATTGTATTCCTCGTTGAAATAGCTTTCCAATGATGTATTATGGGCCAAAATCCCATTTGAAACGAAGGAGATATGATCCGATGATTGATTAATCCATTGAAATGGACACTTCTCTAGTGTTTGGGCCATAACTCATGATATACTTAGGCTAGTTGAGTCCCAAATATGTCAAAAGAAATCCCTTTGAACAAGGAATCCAACGCACCAACAATCGTCCAATCGGAGATCAAACGAGCGCTACAGAGGCATTTGCGTGGGAGTGGGGGCCTTCTGGCCAGCCGCTGAGCTTCAGCGGCCCAGCCGTTGAGCCCCGCTGGCCCCAGCTGCCTTCCGTGTGGCCGCTGGGCACCGTTTTTAACCCAAGAGAACTCTAATCTCTCTCTCTCCTCTCTCCCATACAACCTTAATCAAATCATTCAAGCATTCATCAAGCCTCATTCAAGAGCAACTCCATACACAAGAGCAAGGCAAATACAAGAGCAATTGACATTCAATTCTGGTGCAACAAAAGGTTCACGTGAGGGCAATTTTCTCAACCTTTCAAAACTCTTTTTCAAATCATGTTTTACTTTGATTATGATTATGGTTGATTTGTATATCATGTTTTGATTGTTTTAGTTTTGATATTAATCATATTCATGTCTATATAGATAAATTGCATGTTTCAATTAGATTAATGCATGGTTAGTATAAATATTGCATCTTTGTATGATTAGCATATTTAATTAGCATGTTAGCATATAATTAGGGTTTTCGCATGTAATTAGCCCTAGATTGCATATTAGCTTATTTTTATTATTTTGTATATATTTCTTATTTTACTTACATTGAAGTTGCTAACAATCTTATTGATGTGCATATGCAATTTGGGCCGTTTAGCAAGAAAGGTAAAGTGGAGATTTTTTTATTTTATCTTATTTTGGTTTGGTTTATGCTTGTTAATTAATGCATGCAATTGGATGATATGTGCAAAGCGATCACTTTAGTAATTTGGTTTGTTCAACCCACCTAGTTAATTTAGGATCTTGGACGACCGTATTTGTTTGGAACCTTGCGATATGAATTATGAATCAACATGAATAAGATTAGTAGAGGCCGTTAATTCGGGCGATTTAGATAAGATTCAATTTATCTTTTTCGTACCCACACCCCCGAACTCAATCTTTGGCCCCTTTAGGGTATGAGTCAATTCCCAATAGGAATTGGGTGCACTTTTGTTGGTTTCCAATTGTTTCTTTAAAAGTTGGTGGCGACTTCATTATTTGCTTATTATTTCCCCTAGAACAATTAATCAAATTTCATATGACGTATTATTTAAGAACTATTAATTCCAACTAAATATTTCAATTAGCGCCGAAAGGCGAGGGTTATTACAGTAGCGACTTCACTGGGGATTTAATAAGAGGGTGTAATTCGAAAACTTATCCATGTTGATTATTAATTCATATTTCTTGGTTCATGGCCTTTATGTGTTCATTATTGCTTTGCATTCATATCATCCATTTGCATGCGTTATCTTCTCAAGATGTCGAAAGACATCACCACATCATAAATAGGAATTACCCTTTGGAGCATTGTCTATGACTTAGGCCGGTGACCCACTCGGTCCGAATTACCTTTGCACATAGTCGTGTTCCGTCCATGCCATTTACATGTTTCCATTCGAGATATGTAAAACGGTACGTTTAGTTTTACTATGCATCCTATAGATGACGAAACGCATCCGGTCGTGGGTTACCATATCCAACCATAGATTGTGTTAACCATTGCATTTAGTCTCATGGTCTATTCAAGGTGCTTAATTGATTGCTTGCCATATTGTGATTGATTGTTTCCTTGTTATGTGATTTGTTTCCTGAGATCGCTAGATTAGGTCCCCTTTAGGATCTTAGTGGTCTAGAGTATAGGAAGTTTCCTATTTGTGTATATGACTAACTTTGTAAACTAACTTAAGATCGAGTCTAGAATATTTTCTTTTTAGGAAGTAGGGTCCATGAATCTTCCCGACGATGCTAGTAACCATATTAGGGAGACTTGTTTTTCAAGAAAATCAATTTCGAGCAAGTAATATATTTCGACCAATGATCTTTCCCAAAAATAAAAGAGAGTCTTATTTATTTCCTTAAGCAAGTCAATAGTATATTTTCCTTTTCTTGAGTCCGGAATATATTTTCCATATCTAAGTCAAGAGTCTTATGGCAAGTCAAGAGTAGCGTCTTTATACTTTCCATTGCAAGTCAAGAGTATCTTTCCCCTTCCCCAAGGCTAAAAAAAATCTTGTTCCCATAGCAAGTCAAGAGTAATCTTTTGATTCCCATATTTTGTTTAGGGTCTAGGTTCATCCTTTTTCCCTTTACTTATTGTGCAAGTCAAGAGTAATGTTCTTTCTTTCTTGTGTCAAGAGTATTTTTGCTTATTCCCTTTTTAATATAAAGTCGAAAGATCATTGGTTAAAATACGTTAGTTGCATCGCAAAATTTCCAAATAAATTCAGTCACCTTGAGAAGTTACTATGTTGAGGGATTATTCTAGATTCTTTTCCCATCTTGTTTCTAACTAAAAATGAAAAAAATAAATTACATCACATTTCATTTTTAGATGCTCCATGCTAGGACATATAGAATCATTTTAGGTTAGGTTGCGTTGCATTGCATATCATTTTGCATCATCTTAGAACGTTGCATACACCCATTTGCCATAGGTGGATAGCTCATCATGCATCTCATGTTAGATATTTTGTGCATACATATAGGACATCGCATTTCGCATTGCATATCATTTTAGGACATTCTAGATTCTCCATATGATTTGCATGTAAATCATTTAGGCATGTCTAGGATACTGTAGAGTCTTGCATCACAATCGTTCTTCTCATATAGTTGCATTCATTGAGTCATAGGCCACAAGGCATCTATAAAGAGTCATCATTGCATGTTCATTTCAAGCTTGCATATAGAGTTCTCATCTTTGGACTTTGAGGGTTAATATAAGAGTTTGTCTTTTTCTAAAAGCCGTTTTCGAATTTCCTTCCCAAGTGTACCTTACTAAGTTGAGAATTGCATCTAGGATTGGAAAAGCCCAAGTTTACTCAAAGCAACCTAAGCCCAATATGACTGGAGAAGGTGAGAAAACCCAAGCCCAAGTGATGGAGGACCTTTTGACCCAAATGACTGCCATGAATGCTAGGTTCATTGAATTAGAGGCCAAGATTGCTAAGCTCGATCCTTACACCAAGGATCCCGAAGTGCTCAGTCCAAATGATGGCAAGCCCAAACCTCCCACTAAAGAGGTCCAAGAGCTCCAAGCTAAACTAAATAGGCTCGAGTCCATGTTAAGCAAAAGTCGTGTGTTCAATGACATGATAGTCAATTCTGAAGGCTATGCTCCCCACATCAAGGGAAAATTGCCCACTAAGTTTTCCATGCCTGAAGTTCCCATCTTCAAAAGAATCGACGATCCACAAGATCATATTAGAGCTTTCATTACTGCATTGGGCCTTAGAGGGATTGAACACGATCTGTATGTTCACCTTTTTCCACAAACCTTGGACCCCGCTGTAAGGGCCTGGTTTTTCAAGTTGCCATCTCAAAAGATCCAAAAGTGGGAAGACTTATCCACCTTATTTTTAGAGAGATACGCTGACAATGTCTTGCTCCCATGACTTTGAGAGAGCTAGAGATAACCAAGCAAGGTAATGAAGAAGGGTTTACCGATTTCATGAGAAGGTGGAAGACCAAGGTCGCCGAAATGACTGATCGCCCATCTGAATGGGATCAAATTAGAATTCTTGTCCACAACTTGACACCCAAGTATCGTGAGCACATGAAATACCAGCCGATTACTACTTATGCCCAACTAGTTGAAGTTGGCATGACCATTGAAGATGACCACCTCACCCAATTAAGCAACAAGCAAGGCAAGCGTGGCTCTAATAATGGAGGCTTATCCGATCAAGAAAATGAAGTGAATGTCATTGAAAGTAGGCATATAAGAGTATACACACCTCTTAGCATGACACAAGATGAAGCAATTCAGAGAGTATTTGAGCTGAATTATGCTTGACAAGTGAATGGCTGGTTTTGGCGGGTTATGGTTGACAAATTGACAATGGGTCGTCAAGCTCAGCCGAATAGTCGATTCAATTTTTTATCTCAATTTTTTCATACGAATCCATATAGCACAGTCTTATCGAGTTTAAATCCTCTTCTATTTCTCTCCTTCAACCTTCTAAATTTCCCTGCAATTCAAGAATCCAAAAAAAGAAAAATCAATTTTAGGGTGACTAGGGTGAGATCAACCCGTCTTCCATGGACAATTCTTACATTTTGATAAAAATATTACTTACTTTAGGACTAGTTAGTGTAATAAAAATTATAATTATACATACAAGGTGTTAGGAGTACTTACGAACATCTCATTATAAAATGTTCTTATACAACACCTTCGGATTGATACCTATATTTTTGCCTCATCTTACAAAAGTATACTCAAACATTTGAGTTTCTTAGATAATATTATTTCATATAAAAAGATGATCTTATATTGTTGAATTATTGAAGCAAATGAAGACAGTGTTAAGTTTCCACACAATACTTTGATGATGAATGAAGTCTCCATTATCTATATATCCAAGGTCGAACCAAGCTTTTATTGTCTTTTCAAGCTCAAAGAAACTAAACGAATCTTACTAATCTCTACTGATGCTCGCTATATATACCTTAAAGGAATCAAAGTGCTAAACAACTCATGCTCGCTATACTTTAACGAATCAATACAAAGTTACGAAGTACTTTGGCAAAAGAAAAAACAGCTATGTTGATTGAGTACCTAGAGAGCTAGAGGAAAAAAGAATAATTACTCCCATTGTCACCAAAGTTTCACATCTTGAAAGAAATTTCTCCGATCTTATTACCCACAAACTAGATTCCAAAATTTGGAAGTATTAAACTACACATAATTATTCCCTCCGTCTCAACTTAATCTTTACATTGGACATTTCACGGTATTCAAGACAAATGGCACGTTACCATTGAGTTTACCCAAATATATATATATATATATATATATAATAATCATGGCTTTTTTCAATTGGACGCCTAGCCCAGTCACGAAGCCCAAGAGTTTGAATTGGACGCCTAGCCCAGTCACGAAGCCCAAGCTCAAATATCATAGAGTCATAGTTTAGTTGGAGAATTTCCTTTCCCATTTCTTTCTTTGTCGAGTCCAAGTCTTGTCTTAGGATTTCCCTTAAAGCATTTGTCTTGCTTTCTTTTGATTGAATAAAATAAGCCTGCATTTCTTAATTTCCTCATGGAATTTCTCTTAGTTGCAAATCCAATGATGAATCTAAGTTGCCAAACTTAATCAATGCAAGGACCTAACTATTGAGGGGAGGACCTAAGAAAAATAAAAAAAAGAAATAAAAAATAACAAAGGGACACACATCCTTTAAGTCATACCAAGGACATGAGGCATTCATTTGGCATCCTTTATTATTATCCTTTCACTCACAATGCAAATTACCATTTGGAGCCCATTTGAGCCATCAAACACAAGCGATATTCTTTCTTGAACCACATTATCCTAACCCGGGGTATGGGAAGGGTGCAACAATTTTTAAGTGTCACCAAAATCTCAAAAGAGGCGTGAGAAACTCCAAAAAGAGTTCAAAAATGAAAAAGCAATTGTCGAAAACTCAAAATTAAAAAAAAAAGATGAAAAGAAGTTCCAAAGGCATAAAGAGAGCACCAAAGCATCAAGAGAGTTTCCTCACCTCGAAACATCACGTGACACCAAGCATACTGGGGGCTTTTATGGGATTTCGAGCCTTATTATCCATTCTTTGGCAACCTGCACCTTGGCCTAACATTACAACCTAAAATACCTCTTAGAGGTATGAATCTTAACAGACGTGTGTGCACCTGCAATAAAATAAATTTAAAAATAAGAGCCCGCTAGGTTGAAAACCCGAAAGGGCGGCCTAGGCAAAAGTTAAGGGCATAATCATCTAAAAGCCCGCTAAGTCTATTCATTCAATGGCTTAGGCAAAATTGGCAAGCCCGATGGGTCAATCATCCAGGCTAAAATTAGGGCACTAAAAACCAAATGTCCTCGAACTACGTTTTGGCCTGATTCCTCCGTAGATACGTAGGTAACCTCTTTGCATTGAGGCGCGGCCGTACTCTAATCTTTCTCAATTACAAGACCCATTTGAAATTACACATAGGATTCATTAAAGGTCCTAACTCAATAAATATTACTTCATCAATGGCAACTCAAAATTTTAAGGGTTTCAAATTCTGTGATTTTACCCCTTCTAGAGCCCAAGATTTGGATTCGAATTTTCTCCCTTGCATCACTCCCTATCACACAAATTTTCCTGTTTTATACTTTTTTGCACCAAGCCCATTTCTTTCATAATCTCACATTTCTTCATTGGAATTCTACGACTTGCATTGACTTAGTGCTCAAACGTTTTGGCTTCCATAGCCATCTTCTCTTGGATCAATAATTCCAACCAAGCATCCATCACTCATGGCATTTTCATGGATCTCATGTGCTCACTTCATGCATACTAGGGGCTTTGATTCCTCCCATTCTTGGTGAAAGATGTTTGAATACTCGAAATCTCACCCGCATGAGCTTTCGCTTTACGGTCCAACCAGTAAACTGGGGGCTTCGCCCTTGCCTTAAAGGCACCGATCACGCATATATCTCATAGTTTAAGAGGGACACTTTTATAAACAAAAATCCTAAGTAAAATGAAATCTCTCATTGATCCCTTGGAGTCCAGTCTTCTAAGCATTGCATATATGTCATAACTATTGAGTCACATGCATCATTATTTATAGCTAGGTTACATGGAGCTGTAGGCCTAGTTTGCATTGCATTTGCACACTTTGAGTGTTATTTCATTTATTTGCACTTACTAAGCACTAGTTGCCTCCGAGGCACATGCATAGCACACACGCACATAGCATTGATTGCACTTAAGTCTGAGTGTCTTCATCTAGAGTCTGTTCTCTAACATTCCTTTTGGGTCCGTCCCGTCGCATTTAGCAGGTCCGTCCTTTTGGGTCTGTCCCATTGCATTGAGCAAGGTCCGTCCTTTCAGTCCGTCTCATTGCATTGAGTAAGGTCCATCCTGTTGCATTTAGCGAGGTCCGTCCTTTTGGGTCCGCCCCGTTGCATTTAGCAAGGTCCGTCCTTTTGGGCCCGTCCTGTCGCATTTAGCAGGTCCGTCCTTTTGGGTCCGTCCCGTTGGATTGAGCATGGTACGTCCTTTTGGGTCCGTCCCGTCGCATTGAGCACGGTTCGTCCCGTTGCATTGAGTTAGGTCCGTCCTTTTGGGTCCGTCCTGTCTATGTCCGTCCTTTTGGGCCCGTCCAGTTGCATTGAGCAAGGTCCGTCCCTTTGGGTCCGTCCCGTCGCATTGAGCAGGGTCCGTCCACAGGGTCCATCCTATATCATCCCCATACTCTCTATCTCTTTCTATTTGAGTGTACAAACATGCAGGTTACAAAGCAAAGCACAAGCATTATTTCAGGAAAGCAAAATAAGGCACAAGAGCGACGCAAAGCCCTTCAACGATGGGCTATTACAATTAGTACCTTGTCAGCAAGGCAAAGGCACGAGAGCGACGCAAACCTCTCCGACGATGGGCTATTACAATTAGCACCACGTCTGCAAAGCAAGGCACGGGAGTGACACAAAACTCTTCGACGTCTGGACTATCGAAAATAGCACAGCGTCTACATTCGCAACGCAGGTAACCCTGACCACAGGCGGTCAGGATTTACTTTCATCGCATCTTTTTCTAACATAACCCATTTTCAAAAGCATTGCAGGCATTTTTGGCAAATACTTTGACCGTCGATTTTCTAAAGCTAGGCCAAAGTGGGGGATTCTGTAGACACTCAAACGTGCCCCCCTGGCATAGAGCCCAATGATGATAACCTATAATCATGTTGAAGAAACGAATGTGAATGCTCGACGTATTTATGCTCATTTGAAATTCCTTATCCATCCTCACTCAGGATCTTATTTATTCTCATACGCACAAATATCCCTTTCCATAAGCTTTTCAACGCCATCTTATTTGTCCCAATCGGACACAGGAGTCAAAAGTTATAATTTAATGAAGTTATGGGCTAAAAACGATGTTCCCGTACCCGCATATCACGGTTCAAGACTGATTTTTAGCCATTAAAGGATTAATTGAATTATTATCCCATTAGTTTTGTATTCCTCTTTGAATTAGCTTTCTAATGATGTATTATGGGTCAAAATCCCATTAAAAACGAAGGAGATATGATCCGATGATTGATTAATCCATTGAAACAGACACTTCTCTAGTATTTGGACCATAACTCATGATATAAATATGCTATTTGAGCCCAAAATATGTCAAAAGAAAGCTCTTTGAACAAGAAACCCAACGCACCAAGAATCAGACCAATCGGAGCTCAAACGAGCGCTGCAGCGGCATTTTCGTGGGAGTAGGGGCCTTCTGGCCAGCCGCTGAGCTTCAGTGGCCCAGCTGAGCTTCAGTGGCCCAGCTGAGCTTCAGCGGCCCAGCCGCTGAGCCCCAGCGGCAGCCGTTGGCCCCAGCTGCCTTCCGTGTGCCCACTGGGCACCGTTTTTAACCCAAGAGAACCCTAATATCTCTATCTTCTCTCTCCCATACAACCCTAATCAAATCATTCAAGCATTCATCAAGCCTCATTCAAGAGCAACTCCATATACAAGAGCAAGGCAAATACAAGAGCAATTGACATTCAATTCTAGTGCAAAAAGAGGTTAACCTGAGGGCAATTTTCTCAACCTTTCAAAACTCTTTTTCAAATCATGTTTTACTTTGATTATGATTATGGTTGATTTTTATATCATGTTTTGATTGTTTTAGTTTTGATATTAATCATATTCATGTCTAGATAGATAAATTGCATGTTTCAATTAGATTAATGCATGGTTAGTATAAATATTGCGTCTTGGCATGATTAGAATATTTAATTAGCATGTTAGCATATAATTAGGATTTTCGCATGTAATTAGCCCTAGATTGCATATTAGCGTATTTTTATTATTTTTTATACATTTCTTATTTTACTTCCATTGAAGTTGCTAACAATCTTATTGATGTGCATATGCAATTTGGGCCGTTTAGCAAGAAAGGTAAAGTAGAGATTTATTTATTTTATCTTATTTTGGTTTGGTTTATGCTTGTTAATTAATGCATGCAATTGGATAGTATGTGCAAAGCGATCACTTTAGTAATTTGGTTTGTTCAACCCACCTAGTTAATTTAGGATCTTGAACGATCGTATTTGTTTGGAACCTTGCGATATGAATTATGAATCAACATGGATAAGATTAGTAGAGGCCGTTAAATCGGGCGATTTAGAAGGATTCGTCTTATATTTTTCGTATCCACACCCCCGAACTCAATCTTTGGCCCCTTTAGGGTATGAGTCAATTCCCAATAGGAATTGGGTGCACTTTTGTTGGTTTTCAATTATTTTCTTAAAAGTTGGTGGCGACTTCATTATTTGCTTATTATTTCCCCAAGCACAATTAATCAAATTTCATATGACGTACTAACCATTAATTCCAACTAAGTATTTCAATTAGCGCCGAAAGGCGAGGGTTCTTACACAACCTCCCTATTCTCCATCGAGGTAAGTTCTACTTGAAGATTTCAAACTACCAAATATACCTCAAAAACTACCAAATATACCTCAAAAAGACAAGTAAAAAACACTCTGTTTTCCCTTCCTAAACTTGAAATCGAAACCTGATAAGTGTTTATTTGTATATATTTCTAGTATAAATTAGTACTAGTTTACTAGGTTAATTGATGGTTTTTCGTTCTCTATTATTTGTTTTATCCTTCTTTGTTCTATTTTACGCTTTTGGTTTACCTTCTTGTGTAGATAACCATTCTTAGAGCAAAAAGTGACATGTTGAGTATTGAACGATCTCAAATGTTGAGGAGATTGTGATGGAGACTCAAGCATGAGCAAGGATGATCAAAGGAAGCAAAGAAATATCAAGAAGAGACCTCTAAGAATGAACCATGAGCAAGCCATGTCTCAAACATGGTCATGGTTTACCTCTAAGAGGCAAGGAAATAGCACCAAAGTTTACCATGACTTGTGAAGTGGAGCCATGACCTGGTCGTGATTCGCCTTAGCTAGTAATTTACTCTTAAGAGCATCATATGCAAACCATGACCTGGTCGCGGTTCGCTAGTTTTGGTCACGGTTCGCTATCTGAGGTCACAGTTGACCATTTTGACTTGTAAAACCCCTATATAAGTGACATATTCTTGGCGAAGGGGGGATGCTTGATTTTTAGGGCTGGACTAGAACTTTTCTTCGGGTTTTTAGGGTTCTTCAAGAACTAAGCTTAGGTACTTAGTGAACTTTGATCTTGGTTATTTTAGTTCTAACTTCTCTCAACATTATTGGTTGTAAGTTTTCTCTCTCCTCTCTCGTTCTATCTACCCTAATTGTACATATATTTTGGGAATATGGGTCAAACCATATTCTGAAACTAGGTGGCATTGACTGATGGATCTAGTTGCAATGATCTAATCATAAAAGCGGAAGACAACTAGAAAATAGGAATCTTAACGGGTCATTAAATACACATAAATATACCTCTTGATGCGTGCCTTGTTGATCGATTAAATATCGATAGGTGCAAATTAGGATTCCAAGTGTAATCCCTCTACCATAGTCCACGCAGCAATTGATTTGATCAATCCAAACACGTTCGTTAGCTAGAACGAGCACAAGGAACCATTCCTTGGGCTATGGAGGTGCTTGGTTGTTTAGAGAGAAAATATGAGAGAAGGAGGCTGTCAGTTGAAACCTGTAACCTAGTTACATCCTCCTTCTCTTCTATTTAAACTGTAGAGTTCATATGTACTGGGCTACCCCTAGGTAGGCCCACTTACAGTTCTCTCTTAATAATTAACTAATGTGACTTCTAGGTCAATTAATTAATTATTGATCCATCGATTACTAAGCGTGTGACCCGTTAGGCCCATCGCATTTAGTAGTCGGCCAACTCATGTTGGTCCAATTATCGTAAGCGGTCTCTAGCTAAACGTTACGACCTACTAAATCGATGGGTTAACTATCTCTGTTATTTAATCCCGAATTTTGCACCTTGACTGACAGGACATAAATCCTTCAATCTCCCACTTGTCCTTAAGACAAGTGTGCAAATCCATTCCCTTGTCACTTAATGTCTTGATGTGAACGTAAGGTAAGAAGCCTAGTCATCCTTACAATGTTCATATCTTTTCTTGATCCCGAATTGGATTGTTAAGACAAATGATTATCCAATAATCCATTTGAGCACGGCCATGCATTTCACAATCTCAATTCTACAAGAGGCCCATAAGACAACGATCCCCGTAGGGAGGACAATTCCCGTCTTGTGCATTCATGAATTCCAACATGATTTTCAATAATCCGGATGTATCCGTTATTGCCTCCTGTTACGCAGACGTTAGGAGTAATCACAGATCATCAATCCTCATGTCGTTATTCATAACCACTCAGGTTTGAGAAATGGTTCAAGATAGTTTTATGAGAGTCTAATATGACTACTTGTTCTTAAAGAACTCTCATGGTGGGTCTGTCTGATCATGAATTCCCAATTCATATCTATGTAAATGGTCCTTGACATCCCATGTCTCCAGCCCATGAAACAGGCACTGAGATCATCTTGCAATCTAATCATCACTGGTTATTAGAATCAAATTCTAACAACTATATTAGGGACAAATAACCACAAAATCCAGTTCACTCAATAGGGTTTCATTATCCAAGACATCGTCTTGATAATCTATTTGGATATTTGTGTTATATTATTTTGGATTAATATTCAAAATCATACAGAAAATTGAATAAGACCAAAAACCATTGTGATAAATGTACAGAACCATGTTTTAATCATGAACACTATTTCAGTATCTAAAACAATGAAGCTAATCATTTGTATGAACCTTGCATATGCTAATATCATCATCCTTGACCCATTGTCTAATAATGTGATATTTGCGACGTACATGTTTAGACTTTTGGTGTGACCTTGGCTCATTGGCTTGGGCGATGACTCCATTATTATCACAAAAAAGAGTCAACGGTTCAGCCGCTGTAGGCACAACACCAAGCTCATCCATGAACTTGCATATCCAAACAGCCTCCTTCGGAGCTTCCAAAGCTGCGATGTACTCTGCTTCCATTGTAGAATCTGCCACAGTGCTTTAGCACTCTTCCAAGTCACTGCTCCTCCATTGAGACCGAAGACAAATCCTGATGGGATTGAGAACCATCTCTGTCGGTCTGGAAGGAGGAGTAAGTGTACCATTTCACAATCAACTTTTCGAAAACACTTACAAGGCCAAGTATTTACAGACTCCAGCAATGGAATGTCGTTTTCAATGATCAGTATGTCATCAACATACAAGACCAAGAAGACAATATTTCTCCCACTGAACTTCTTGTATACACAAGGTTCTTCTGAGTTTCTGAGAAAACCAAACCTAGTTATGGCTTCAAAACGCAGATTCCAGCTCTATGATGCTTGATTCAACCCATAAATGGATCGTCTCAGTTTGTAAACCTTCCCAGCGTTTTTAGGATCGTTATAAACACATCCTCTTTGAGAACCCCGTTCAAGAAAGCGGTTTTTGACATCCATTTGCCAGATCTCATAGTCATAATGACCTGCAATTGTTAGGAGTATCCTAATGGATTTAAGCATGGCAACTGGCGAAAAAACTTCATCAAAGTCAATTCCTTGAATTTGCTTGTAACCTTTTGCCACCAGTCTAGCTTTGAAAACTAGAAAGTTTTCATCTTTGTCCGTCTTGATCTTAAAGATCCATTTGCACCCGATGGGCCTAGCTCCATCCGGAAAATCGACCAAGTCCCAGACTTGATTCTCGGACATGGAATCCATTTCGAATTTCATGGCTTCTTGCCATTTGCTGGAGTTTCGACTCGTTAATGCTTCCTTGTAAGTGGTGGGTTCTTTACTTTCAACAAGGAAAATGTCATGGTTTTCTGTCGAATAGATTGAAATATATCTATTCGTTGGAAGCCTGACTCTATCAGACCTTCGAAGGGTGGATTCAGGTTCAACCTCGCGAGTTGCCTCTAGAGTTGAATCTGGAGATGTTTCCAAAACATCTTGGATGGATTCTAAATCCCTATCCACATCCATTGGAGTTGTTTCATAAACATAATGGATGGATTCCAAATCCCTATCCATCTCCATTGTTGCTCATCTTGAATTTCTTCAAGATGGACTTTACTCCCACTTGTCTCTTTGGAAAGGAATTCCTTCTCCAAAAAGACCCCATTCCGAGCAATAAATACCTTGTTCTCAGTTCGGTTGTAGAAATAGTAACCCTTCGTTTCCTTTGGATAACCCACAAAGAAAACTTTGTCTGATTTGGGTGCAAGCTTATCGCCAAGTAACCTCTTTTGCATAAGCTTCACACCCCCAAACCTTGAGAAAAGACAACTTGGGAACCCGTCCCGTCCACAGTTCATGTGTCTTTTCAACGGCTTTTGACAAAGTCTTGTTCAGTGTGAAAGCTGCCGTCTCGAAAGCATATCCCCAGAAAGAAATAGGAAGATTGGAATGACCCATCATTGATCTAACCATATCTAATAAGGTTCGATTCCTCCATTCTGACACACTGTTCCATTGTGGTGTTCTGGGCGAAGTTAGTTGTGAAATTACTCCACAACCCTTTAGATGTTCATCGAACTCTAGGCTCATATATTCGCCCCCTCGATCCTATTGAAGAGCTTTGATTTTCTCGCCTAGCTGATTTTCAACTTCATTCTGAAACTTTGAATTTTTCAAAAGATTCAGATTTATGTTTCATTAAGTAAATTTATCAATATCTACTCAAATCGTCAGTAAATGTAATGAAGTAGATAAACTCACCTCTCACAGTCGAACTGATTGGTCCACATACATATGAGTGTATTAGATCCAATAGCTCACTAGCTCGCTCTCTCTTACCTAAAAAGGGTGACTTTGTCATTTTGCCAAGTAAACATGATTCACAAGTATCAAATGACTCCAATGAGTCCAGAATCCCTTCTTCAAGAAGTTTCTGAATGCGTTTCACATTTATATGGCCTAATCGACAATGCCATAGATATGTGGGGTTAGAATCATTAGTTCTAGCCCTTTTTTTTTATTGATGGTGAGTATATGTTTGTCAAAATTTAGCAAATAAAGCCCATTATGCAAACGGGCGCTAAAATAAAATACATCATCTTTTGAAACCGTATAAGAACCATTCTTAATACGCATATCAAAACCTTCCATATCCAATATAGAAGGAGAAATGATATTTTTGTTTATACTAGAAACATAATAACAATTATTAAGTTCTAGTTCATAGCCCGAGGGCAACAACAAAACATAAGTTTCTACAGTCAAAGCAGCCACTCTGGCCCCATTTGCGACTCGTAGGTTCACCTCATCTCTAGCTACCTTCCGAGTTTGTTTTAGTCCCTCCACATTTGAACAAATGTGAGTACCACAACCGGTATCCAATATCCAATCAGAAGTAGTTGTAGCTAGATTGATTTCAATAACAAAAATATTTGAAGTCATGGAAACCATTCCATACTTCAGGTCTTCCTTTAGCTTTGGGCAGTTCTTCTTCCGATGCCCCTTTTGTTGGCAATGGAAGCACTGATTATCCGCAGCTAAGGACGACTTCTTAGCAGCCAACCGTTGCATAGGTTTAGACTTGGTCACACCACCCTTGCCTTTCAACAAGTTGCCCTTTAAAGTGGCCCCTTTCTTTGCCCTCCCGATATTAAGCATTTGCTTTTCGGGAAGTCTTGGAATAGGCGTCTCCGAGACACATTCCTTCTTATCATGCCTGAGAACTATTCTCAGGTTGCGATGACTCTCCAGGTAATTGTTTGGTCCAATCAAACGTTCACTGTCTAGCATCGACTTTAGGTTTAAAGTTGACTTGCTTTCATTGGTCATTGCTACAAAACAGAAATAATATGCAAAAATTTAGTACATTTATCAATAAATAACTTAATCAATTTCCAAAGTAGAAAAGTTATTTAATATTTTATTCATCCTCTATGGTGCCCCTATGAATAAAATAATTCCAAGGTCATCATTTTATCCTAATGTGACCAAGTTTTGGCTTGTCAACCACACTAGTCAAAATAGGTAAGCAATCTTTGCTAATTATGTCCAACATAACTCTTGGTTGATAGGCATATCTAATATGTTATCCTTTTGCCCCGATATGTAAGGACTCCTTACTCATATCTTTGAGGGAACCAAAATAGTCTTGTAAATCTCTTCTTAGACTTACCCGCATTAATTGAAGATTAAAATAATGTCACGCTTTGGCGATGCCCATTATGAATGATCGAATGTGTAATGGGTGAACCTTATTTGGGAGGGAGCAAACTCAATTTTTAATTTGGGACGAGATGTAATAACTTCTTTTAATATATGTGAACTAATAGTTATATTAAAACAATATAATAAACCAGACATGCGATAATTAAAGCAATAAATCTAATTTAAGCAATAATTAACGCAATATATAAATGATCCAGTATGGCCCCTAAAAGGAAAAAATAAAGATCTAATCTTCAAATATCTCCCACTTGAATCGTGATCTCCTCCAAGGTTCCGTTCTTCAAGCTTTACAATTTGTAACTGTAATTTAAACTTAAAGCTAATGCAATAAAATAAATTACATAAACACCACGGTATTACATACCGTATTTAGGTTACAAAAAATACAAACGGTATGCAGACCATATTTTGGGCCATACTAGATCATACATTCATTCACCCATAAAAGAGTGATCCATAAAATAATAAAATATATCCAAAAGCCATATAATAAACAAGTAGATCAATAATCTAATTATTAAAATAATTTAAATTATATGGTAAAGGAATCAGGTTATATTTTATATAAATAAATTATAATTCCAAATTATAATTTCCAGATTATCACAAAATTGATCAATTAACATTATGGACTTAAGTAAACGATCCAAACCTTACGCAAGACCATGCCATAGTTCATTGTTGTACTGACAATGTGGTTTGTCTGTTGAGCCCAGCTCGTACACGTCATTAAACAAGAGTAGTTGACAGAATTAATGCTCTTGTTAATCACAACCAATAGAATAATATATTTTAACCAAAGTTGCAAACTTTAGACTATGGCATGCTAATATATAAAGCAGAAAACTGAAACAATTTCTCTGAACATAACAGCACTAAAAAATCTCATGAGTGGACTTGATAACAGTAATCAAGAATTGCATCATGATGAATCAAATACTCTACAAACAAAACACTTTGATGATCCAATCATTCTCAGCATGATATGTAATTTGATCAAAACAAGTAGGCGATAAAAACTAATAAACATGCTCTACTAAAATTTACCATGATCGCATAGAACAAAAAAATACAATCATTAAACAATTGAGATTTGACTCACGGCATAAAACAGCGAACCCATATGATATACTACATGATCCAATCACGCATATCAAAATCTCAAAAAGATTGTATATAGCGAAACCATAACCAATTAATTGCTAAAAAAACCTTGACTAAAACCACAAATAAAGATCCGATCTAATCGGAAAATTTGAGCATCAAAATTAATTTTAGTGATCCAATTAACCCATTAAATAAGCTCTGATACCATTGATGGATCTAGTAGCAAGGATCTAATCATAAAACCGGAAGACAACTAGAAAACAGGAATCTTAACAGGTCATTAAATACACATAAATATACCTCTTGATGCGTGCCTCGTTGATCGATTAAATATCGATAGGTGCGAATTAGGATTCCAAGTGTAATCCCTCTACCGCAGTCCACGCAACAATCGATTTGATCAATCCAAACACGTTCGTTAGCTAGAACGAGCACAAGGAACCATTTCTTGGGCTATGCAGGTGCTTAGTTGTTTAGAGAGAAATTATGAGAGAAGGAGGCTGTCAATTGAAACCTGTAACCTAGTTACATCCTCATTCTCTTCTATTTAAACTGTAGATTTCACATGTACTGGGCTACCCCTAGGTAGGCCCACTTACAGTTCTCTCTTACTAATTAACTAATGCGACTCCTAGGTCCATTAATTAATTATTGATCCATCGATTACTTAAGCGTGTGACCCGTTAGGCCCATCGCATTTAGTAGTCAGCCAACTCATATTGGTCCAATTATCGTAAGCGGTCTCTACCTAAACGTTACGACTACTAAATCGATGGGTTAACTATCTCTAATATTTAATCCCGAATTTTGCACCTTGACTGACAGGACATAAATCCTTCATTGACTTTGTATCATGTGACATTATCTATTAGGCATGTAGCACATGCTTGGCCTAGGTGGCAATGACTACTCCATTAGCCCAAATACCAAATTAAGACAACTAACTAACATTAACCAACTAAATTAACATTAACCAACTAAATTATAAACACATTAATTAATCCAACATAAGTCACCATAATCATTTAACTCTACTCCCAACCAAACATTTCCCCCAAAACCAAGCAAAAACGCAAATCACACTGAAGAACACCTGTACTCACACTGAAGAATACCTGTACTCACACTGAAGAACACCTCTACTCCTACTTTTACTCCAATATGAATCAATAAGCCACTAAGTTTGATTTTGATAATTTTCCTTCGAAATTGTCCACATTGTAAATTGACATCCCTTTGTTTTACGTTTGAAATTGTAAACCGTAACTGGCGATTGTAAAACCCACAAACCCTAATTCGCGAAATATCGAAGGAAATTATTCAAAGGTCGAAAAGGTAGGTCAAATTGAGGGGAAGGTTACGTTGGATATAATTTTTGAGTTTTAGGAGCTGGAACTTAAATCATTTAGTTAAGAGCTGTGTTATTTAATTGGGCGAAATTGAAGTGAAGAGCTCTTTTATTTAATGGGGCAAAATTGAAGTTCTTCAAGCTATAGGTTACATTCGAGATTGACAGGTAATTAAGCAGAATCGTTGATTTGATTATATAATTTTGATGTATAATATGTTGTTTGCATGTGGGTATTATTGTATGTTTTTTTAATTCAAACTGTCATATTTTATGGTTTAATTATGGATTATAATGTAGTTGTATAATGTAATTATCATCTGTTTATGTGATTTGGGACTGAATGTTTTTAAAGTAGTAGCAATAATTTGTTTTGTTTATTGATGAACATGTAGAGTAGTGGAGATGGAGTAATATTAAAATGAAAATGTGAATTGTGTTGTGTTTGTGGACAACAATTTTGTTCTATAGTAGTACAGGAAATTAATTGTTTTGTGTGTAATGTGGAGTGCATGTTTTAATAGTTTTGAGACCTGTTGTATACATAAAGAAGTGGAGTAATATTGTAGTAGTTTGTGTGTTAGTTATTGATTGAAGGAGATGAGGACAAGGAGGACAAAAGGGAAGTTTAGTGAACAAGTTGATGAAGATGAAAATGATAGTTGTATTGGAGATGTATCTAAAAGAAAGGGAAAGAGGAAACAGAGGGTAGTTATTGAAGAGGTAGAAGGTGAAGAAACCTATGATGAAGAAGATGATGACGAATCCTATACTGAAGAGCAGAATGTTGAAGATGATGAAGTTGATGAAACTATGTAAACCAAGATGATGAAGAAGAAGATGGTATTTTGAATCAGAATAAGACAATTAAGGCTGAAGGACGTGGATTCAAGCGGAGAAAGGTAATGAGTAGGGAGAGTAGTAGGCTGCAGGATGATTCATAACCTCCAATGTTTTCAAAAATATTGACATTTGAATATGGTTTGACAGGTAGCAAACATGAGGAGTGTGTCTGAGAGAGTCGCACGTCTTCGTTTTAAGTTGTCTGTTGAGCAACAGATATGAGTGAGACAAATGGGTTTTGGTTCATTTCTTGATATGGACACCCTGAAGCTTGATAGGGAGTTGTGTTATTGGCTGATGGAACGATTAGATGATGAAACAGGGGAACTGGAGATTAGGGAAGGTTTGAAAGTTGAGATTAAATCCAATGATGTTGCTTGGATTTTAGGTATTCCTAAGGGAGGTATTGAGTTGTCTGATGAATTGAAGGTCGATGATGTAGTGAATTATGATACATTGAAGATGAAGTATGAGATTGTCAAAAGGGAAAGCTAAGAGGATGTTTATATCTGTTATTGCATTATTGGAACTGATTAAGAAGCAAAAAACACTTGAAGACTTTAAAGTACATTTTCTTGTGTACATATTGGGAAGTTTTTTGTGTCCCACACAGGGGAATATGTTAAGTCCGAGAATGATAAAGGTCGAATTGAATGTGAAGCGATCTTGTCTAGAGTACGACTTTGCTTCTTTTGTACTAGATGAGTTGTTGTTGGCAAAGAGGAAAGTGAGAGAGAGTTTGCAAAAGCGTTATGTTGAAGGTGAGACAGTGATTGTAAATCCAGGAGGTTATGGTGGTTGCTTGATAGTATTAGTGGTAAGTGAAGTTCTTTGTATTCATAAATATCCCTCCCATAATTCTGTTTTGTGTGATATGAATTGAAATAGTTGACATATGTGTAGATATTTTATTTGGATCGTTTGGAGCGAAGGAAGGTAATTGGGTGGGGAAGTCCAAATGCTTGGAGAGTGCGGCTCACTTCATGGGCAATGCGATCCATGGAGGAGGCTATAAGTAAAGATCGGAAGAGTACAAATGAATTTGGAGCTGCAAAGGTGAGGAATGAATTTGGAGTTGCTTTAAAGGCTTTTGTTAGTTTAGATGTTTTGTATTATGAATTTCATATTCATGATTGAACCGTAGGTATTGGATGTCTCGAAGCTCAAGTATGGCCAACCTCATCCAAAAGAGGTTGATGAAGTTATGTACAATGAGACTGTGATTGGGCCTTCTATTGCTCATGTTGTAAGTATTAACCTCTATGTAAACTATTATATGTTGTGTACACTAAACTTGTCAAACTGATTGAATATAGACCTTTGTTATATGAAGATTTAGTATAGGATTGAATGTAACTATATGAATTATCTGTTGTTGGTTGGAATGTAGGTTGATTAATGTGATTTACGTTATCGTAAGGCAGCTGTAGTAAAGAAGAAGGGTGTGAAAAGCAGTTCAAAGGGTGGTTTGGGTAAGAAGCCATCCCCATTGATTGTAAAGTCTATTGACAAGGAGAAGGATTCAGACGGTTCCCAACCTTCAGAGGCAACACCATATGGACATCCTAATGCTATACCATCATCTCCTGTACAGTTTGATTGGAGGACCAATAAGGAGAATATTGTAACTTTAAATTATGATGTGTTGACTCCTGAGACTAAGAAGCTGATAAAGTGTAAATCACTCAACCAGCTGCCGGTCATGAAACCTCCTCCTTTCAATGATTACAAGGGAGAATTCGATGAACAATTCAGTTCCTGTTATAATACAGTAAACTTAACCCCTGTTGATAATAATTTGATGAGCAATGGTGTTAGTGATGATGATGGTGGTCCAGGAAATGTTGAAGGCAATGTATTTGTGGTTGATGATGTTGTTGACAATGGTGGTGGTGATTTTGATGGTGATGGTGATGGTGATGGTGATAGTGATTTTGATGGTGATGGTGATGGTGATGGTGGTGGTTGTGATCATCATGATGGTGGTGATATAACGGTTGAAAAGGGTGCTGAGGAGGATGGTGGTGATACAAGGGGTGATAATGGGGGTTATGATGTTGATGCTGATGCAAAGAAAGCAAAAGTATTAGGAAAATGTCGAACAGACAGAAGTCACCGTGTTTCAAAAAGAGGATGTACAAACCCAGGTGAATGGAAGGTGATTAGTTTCATAACTGGTAGTGACCGCGACAGTACTTCGCTTGGGTAAGTATACTATACTTGAATTAGAGTTGAATTGCCTAATTATTGAGATAATAATAGTTACGATGACATGCAGATTGTTATTGATCGATACACCGGTATATCATTTGCCTAGGAGCGAATTGCGGTCATTAGCCAAGGGGAACGGCTGGTTGAGTAGTGCGGTAAGGAAATATACATATTAATGTCTTTAGGTTTGTCCGTGTACAAAAGTAGAGAATGAAACCAGTATGTTTTGATAGGTGGTGATGGTGTGGGCGTACATGAAGAATATCGATGAACACAAGAGGGGGAACAAGAGATTTATATTTGATCCTCAATATGCGGTAAACTTATTAATATTCAGTAGTTTATTAAGTGTATTTGAAAGTTCCAGTTGTTTAATTTGATTTTATATGCTGTTTTGAAGGCAATAGCTTTGATGGAGGAAAGAGTTTGTATGTTTTTGAAAAGCTTTAAGGAAAACAAACGATTACGGGTGGTTCACAGTGAGCTGGAG
This sequence comes from Tetragonia tetragonoides, assembly GCA_038025085.1. NCBI lineage: Eukaryota > Viridiplantae > Streptophyta > Magnoliopsida > Caryophyllales > Aizoaceae > Tetragonia > Tetragonia tetragonoides. Next base: position 9,279,394 of record CM076148.1, on the reverse strand, counting down.
GCAGTGGAAGTATCTCCACGTGGTTGCGTAGATGTAAGTGTCATTTTGAAATTTGTAGAAAAATGCTTTTTTCAGTTGAGTGTTTGACTATTGAATGACATAGAGGCCTGTTATTGTAGATATTTGTCCCAGTTTGTCATGCAAATCATTGGTATGCCTATCATTTTGATATGGGTGCAAAGCATGTGAAGAAGTTGGAGTCTTATTACATGAGCCCGAGTACACTGACTCTGGGTAAAGCGTGGAAAGGGCCGATTGCGACTGATTTCAGAATTGAGCAAAAGTTGGTATGTAAAATGAACACTAGGATATTTTGATTTTGTATGTATGAAACTCAGAAGAGTAAACTATAGTATTGTTAATGTAGATGGTCTGTCTGGAGAAGTTGATATCCAAATTTGTTGCTCAAGTTGATTTTGGAAAGTGGACTATGTTGAATGGCAAAATGCCTAGACAGAAAAATGGGTAAGTTAATAAATTCATACAGGTTATGCAACGAAAAATGACCGTTATTGATGATATGTTATCTATTGTACATAGGTTTGATTGTGGTGTTCACATGTTGGGGACCATAGAAGTGTGGCCAATGAGCAAAGAAGATCTACAACAGGAATTGGTAAGGCAAAACAAAGAAACAATGTCTTAGATGGTCTGTTTTACCAGTTATGAAAAATTCTTATGTGTTTTACCCATTGATTGTAGTTTCCTATCTCATCTACATGGAGGAGGATTCTATTGGAAATGTTGTTTTCTCCCCATAACAAGTTGAAAGAAAAAGTCAAAGATTTGTATTGTCCCAAAAAGAAAGGGAAGGATGTGAAATGAGTTGTATTCACAGATTGATTTTGTATTGAATGGAACAGTGCATTTGCATATGTATATTGGCTTTGCAAATTATGACAGCCCTGCTGTTTGTATCTTGCAAGTAGTACTTTATGATAGTATGTTGATATAGAAGAAGGCAATATTAAGGATATTATCATTAAACACCTAATTCGAGATTGACAATAGTATATAAACCTAAAATCAGCCTAGTACAACTGATACCTAATGATTGCATATTTGCATCACCAGTTACCACAACATTGCAAGAAGGACCAGAACAAGAACAATAAACAACTTGTCGCATCGTTTATTCTTAAGCATCTGCATATCACTATTTAGGTTGTGATTTTGCTTCTTCAAAGCATTTAGCTCCATCTGAAGCAATTTCATTCAATTTATAGACAAGTGCAAATATAGATAATGTCATTGCACTTTTTTAAATAGGGATAGATTAAATGTTGGTAGTACAATACAAAAGGATAGTAGAAAAGATTATTTATTCCTTGTTACATACTAAGCATCATTGTACAAAGGAGTTCCAACAAAGTATGAATTTGCTGATTCACACCCATCTTCATCAAATATTTGTACAACAAAAATCGAATCCCCCTTGTACTTGAACGAAATTATGCACCCTGGTGTTATCCCATGGTCCCTTAAGAAAATGTTCCACCCATTGCAGAAGATGTAATCATTTCCTAGTTTGTTAATATCAATCTTCCAAAATTTTCCACTTGGGCCTTGTATAGATGATTCAAAGGAGATTTGTCCATCAATTGAATCAATGAATTCCTTTGGTATTTTCTATTGTGGTCAATACAAAAACATAAAATGTTAGATTGAAACGTATATTCAAAAATGAAACAAATAGGAATTGAACGATAAACATTTATCTATTGAACGGTTACCTGCTCTGTAGTTGATTCATTGGTGACGAGGATGACGAATTTCTTACCACTTTGATTTGACATATCAATCACGTTTTAGATGAATAGTAGTATACAAAGTTGAGTAGATGAAATGGTAGGTTGTGTGAATAATTCCATTTCCATGTAAGTGCTTGCCTTTATATAAGAGGATGTGTGGATGTATTCAAACATTAGAGTTAGAGTAGGGTTTGACCGCTTTTAACACTCAATAGGCCGGTTTTGAAGTTATGGACATTGACCAGTCAAAAGTAATATTGCAACCTAAAACAGAAGGCTCCAAATCTGTTTATTTCACTAGAACGCAATACATGAATGACGGAATTCAAGTACTACACTTAATGTATATTGCGTATAACACATTGGAGCTTAGTTTACTTCATCTGTGAGTACCAATTTAGAGTTTTGATACTAATGTAATTGACAAGGTAGGACCTCTCCGAATAAATACATGCAACCTATATAGGAGGATAGTGTCATACATATGTTAAAAGTAAAATGTTGAATAATTTTATTAATTTGAAGTATCATTATTTAAGCATCGAATTATAACCTGTAATGCAAATATCAAAATGTAAAATTTGCAAAGGGGTATTAACACAATGAACTCATACAATAAATAAACAACTTCACAGAAATCCCTTACAAACCCTGACACAAAATAAAGGTTGGGTTAATAAACATGACAACAAGGGACATGACAATATCTACGTGATAAGCATAAAAGAAGCTGTAAAACAAGATGGACTACTAGGTTGTCCAGTTAATTAGACAAATAAAAACAACATCCCTATAAACATATCTTTAGCACAATCCCAAAAATAAAAGATATGTAAACCAATGCCAGGACAAAATAAGACCAGTTCTGTTGTTGCCTTCTTGGGTGTGAATCAAGTGGAGCTAAGTTGGATGAAATCATGGATTCCTTTGCCTGTTGAATTAGCCTTTGCCTTTGGTGAAATGTTAGCACATTTACCTTGTGAAGATTGACCAAAATGGCCCTTAGGAGTACTAGATGATTCACCAACATTGCCCTTAGGAGTAATTGCAATATTTTTTGCTTGGGTTGAAGGGGTAATCGACTTTCTCCACTGTGGCCCCTTAGTGACACGTGCTTTCCTTAGAAGTTTGATCATTTCTGGCAAGGGATCATCAAGAAGCATCCACTTCTTCACTTTTTGTTTCTTGTTGTAGTACATGGTCCTAGTCAAAAACTCAACAACCTCAGTTTCTAGCTTGTACAAAGGCTTTTCAAAATGCTGATAGAGAAATTCACTCCCCATCTGAGTTAGGCCTTCTGGTATATATTCCTGATAAGATTCAGATTGGGCATTGTTGCCTAAGTGAACCAGGTTAGACAAAGCTTAGCATTATTAAAATTCAAACAAGTAAATGTTGTACATGTATTTAATAGAACCAAAATACAAAATTCACAATAAATGAAGATAAATAAGGGAGTACACAATAAATGATTCATACCAAGTGGAATTGATAGAGGACTTTCAGCTTCAAACTCTGATGCTTTGATTCCATAACAAATAAATGATGTGTTAGAAGTTATGAAGAGAGAAGATGACGGTGGAGTAAATGATATTTTACCATATATATGGACACTCAATTAGGGTTAGTCACTACGTTATATCACTTGAGTACCCTGGAATTGGGAATGCAGTAAACAAAAATCAGAAAGTGAAGTAACAATGCATTTAATGTTGCCTACATGTGATGTTCAATAATCTGTCCATAACAGAGGAATTATGCAGGTTACTTTAATTTTATTTTTAAGCAACATGGAAAGTGTGCTTATGTGATGTTGGTATACATAGGGTAAGAAAAGATATGCTACATAGGAAGGATGTGATATGTTAGTACTACAATAAATGTTGTTAAATTTAAAATGGACATTTTATGTGTGAATTAGGGCTGTGAAAATGGGTGTTATTGTGTTAGAATGGTTGTTTTTTAAATTGCACAATAATCCACATGTTACAAAGAAATACTAATCTTACCATTAAATACGATTGTTAAAATTAGGTGTCAATTAGAAGTGTCAAGAGGGTTTGAATAAGGCTAATTTACAGAGTGGTTCAATGTTGCACACTCAGCATCCAAATACCACCACCTCCAAAATAAGCCCTCCAAAAAATTCAAAATGTCCACCAAAATACAACATGAATGACCTTCATTTTTATGAACATTTGTTTGGGATGGCTTATGTGGTGAGGTGAGGACCATGCAATTAATGTGATGTTGCCAAATGTGTTAAAGGTCATTGTCATGATTCCAACTCAAATCAGTTAAAGTAACTATTCCAAATGAGTACATCCTTTTGTCCTATCTACAATCCAAAGGTTTTGTAGTTCTCCTATGGACATTCCAAATGCGTATTGTAAGTATTTGGCTGATACCAATAAACAAGTATTTAAATAACTATTGAACGTTATACATAGGTATATGAGTCACGTTAAATGTTTAATTGTTTACTTCATCAATGCGTAAACGATACAGAAACATCTACCTTATTTACTTGAATGTAGTTATGACGTCACTAATAAGTCATTTGTCATTTGTAAAAATTAATTCCATTCTCAGAGAATAAGAAATATCTAGACAAAGAATGAGTACTAGATTGATCACCCTTAGTAAATCAATAGTATAACGATTAGTAATTAGACGGAATGAGAAATTGGATTTGTAATTCAACCATCAACATTAGTAATCAGAAATAATGTGTAATTGAATGATCACAATTAGTAATTAGAAGGAAAGACGAATCCAATTGGTGGAAATCAATATGATCACGATTACTATTTACAAGGATTGAGAAATTGGAAGTGTAATTCATCGATCACGATTAGTAATGAAAATGAATGTGTAATAGAATGGTCACAAATACTAATTACAAGGAATGACGAATCCAATTGGTGTAAATTAATACGACGACGATGACAATAAACTGTAATTGAATGATCACGATTAGTAATTACAAGAAATGACTAATCCAATTGGTGAATATCAATACCATCACGATTACTAATTACAATGAATGAGTAATTGGAAGTGTATTTCAACGATCAATATTAGTAATCAGAAAGATTTTGTGATAGAATGATCACGATTAGTAATTACAATAAATGACGAATCCAATTGCTGAAGATCAATATGATGACGACTACTAATTAGAACGATTGAGTAATTGGAAGTGTAATTGAACGATTACAATTAGTAATGAGAAAGAATTGATAATTGAATGATCACCATTAGTAATTTCAATAAATGACGAATCCAAATGCTGAAGATAAATACGATCACGACTACTAATTACAATGAATGAGTAATTGGAAGTGTAATTCAACGATCACTATTAGTAATGAGAAAGAATTTGTAATTGAATGATCACGAATAGTAATTACAATAAATGACGAATCCAATTGCTTAAGATCAATACAATGACGACTACTAATTAGAACGATTGAGTAATTCGAAGTGTAATTCAACAATCACTATTAGTAATGAGAAAGAACTGGTAATTAAATGATCACCATTAGTAATTACAATAAATGACGAATCCAAATGCTGAAGATCAATACGATCACGACTACTACTTACAATTAATGAGTAATTGGAATTGTAATTCAACGATCACTATTAGTAATGAGAAATAATTTGTAATTGAATGATCACGATTAGTAATTACAATAAATGACGAATCCAATTGCTTAAGATCAATACAATGACGACTACTAATTATAACGATTAAGTAATTGGAAGTGTAATTCAACGATCACTATTAGTAATGAGAAAGAATTGGTAATTGAATGATCACCATTACTAATTACAATAAATGACGAATCCAAATGCTAAAGATCAATACGATCACGATTACTTATTACAACGAATGAGTAATTGGAAGTGTAATTCAACGATCACTATTAGTAAAGAGAAAGAATTTGTAATTGAATGATCACCATTAGTAAAGACCAACTAATCAAATTGCAGAATATCAATACAATCACGATTAGTAATTTCAAGGAATGAGTAATTGGAATGGTATAGGGTATAGGGTATAGGGTATAGGGTATAGGGTATAGGGTATGGGGTTTAGGGTTTACGGTTTATGAAATACGGTTTAGGCAAGAAGATTTACCCAATATTGTAACAATAGTTTTGTAAATTTATCTAATTTAGAACTTATTATATATACAATTGAGATAAATTTTTGGTTGTCACATATTGAAACATATGAAAAAATATCTGAATTCAGCTTTGAAACACTTTCCCATGGTTTCGTAAACACTCCAAAATAAAAGGGTTTAGATACATTGAATGTCATTGTCAATCACTATCACCAACCATGCCAAAACCGTACTAGGTTTCACAATCCTAAACCCCCGGTCAAAAGGTTGGGAAGCATGAGCTACACTCTATCCAATGTTCATTTGACAAATGACAACATTGGGAGGTTCTGCAATGCAATCTTGAGGGATCGCAATGCAATCTCGTGAAGGACAAATGGATTCCGTAATTCTGCTTTGTCTCGCCTAATTTTCTTCCTTTGTGATTGTGTGATGAACAAATTTGAATAGATTAATGTGTTGCTAAGTTACGATAAGATGATTATTGAACAGTGTTTACCTTCAACTAGTTCCTATGTAACTATGACTATATATAAATGTAACTGTATATAGTAATTTAGTACAATGTGTTTTCGAATATGTCAATTTTATTTTGATCTGCATTAGGAATAATTAATAATGATTATTTGGTTATGTTACAAAGATCTCGTTTAGTAATTACAATGAATGAAGAATCCAAATGTTGAATATCAATACGATCACGATTACTAATTGAAAGTGTAATTCAGCTATCACTAATAGTACTGACAAAGAATTTTTAATTGAATGATCACATTAGTAATTACAATGAATGAAGAATCCAATTGCTGAATATCAATACGATCACGATTACTAATTACAATGAATGACTAATTCAAAGTGTACTTCAATGATCACTAATAGTAATGACAAACAAAGTGTAATTCAACGATCACGAATAGTAATTACAATGAAAGAAGAATTCAATTGCTGAATTTCAATACGATCACGATTACTAATTACAATGAATGACTAATTCAATGTGTAATTCAATGATCACTAATAGTAATGACAAAGAATGTGTAATTGAATGATCACGATTAGTAATTACAATGAATGGAGAATCCAATTGCTGAATTATTAATTGAAAGTGTAATTTAGCCATCACTAATAGTAATGACAAAGAATGTGTAATTCAATGTTCACGATTAGTAATTACAATGAATGAAGAATCCAATTGCTGAATATCTAGGGGATTATGAATACGATCACAATTACTAATTACAATGAATCACTAATTCGAAGTGTAATTCAATGATCACTAATAGTAATGACAAAGAATGTGTAATTCAATGATCACGATTAGTAATTACCCTGTAGGGTATAGGGTATAGGGTATAGGGTTTAGGGTTTAGGGTTTAGGGTATGGGGTTTATGGTTTAGGGTTAAGGGTTGTAGAAATATGGTTTAGGGTTGTAGAAAAACAGTTTAGGCAATACGATTTAGCCAATATTGTAACAATAGTTTAGTAAATATAAATATTTTACAACAAAATAAATACACAATTGAGATACATTTGTTGTTGTCAAATATTGAAACATATAAAAAGATTACTGAAATGGATTTATAATAGACGAAAACCGGATAAGTAAAAGACCCATGGTTTTGTAAGCACTCCAAAATAAAAGGGTAGTTTACATTACTTGTCATTGTCAATGACCATCAACATCCATGCCAAAATCGTACTATGTATGTGAAAGCTATACCCCACCTCAAAACCTTGGGAAGCAAGGGCTACACTCTATCCAATGTTCATTTGATAAATGACAACATTGGGAGGGTGTAACAAGAAGATATTGAGGGTCCGCAATGCAATCCCGAAAAGGATAATTGGAATCCCTAATTGTGCTTTGTCTCGCTTACGGTTAAGAGTTGTGATTCTGTGATGACATAATTCACGATTACATCAGTTTACAACGACGTTTACTTGTAAGTGGTGCTTACGTAACTAAGAATACATATGATTCTAAATGTATATAGTAATCTAGTAGAATGAGTGCTTGAATGTGTCCATTTAATTATGATTGAATTATTAATAATTAATAATGATTAATTGGTTGTGATATAATGATCTCATTTATTAATTTCAAGGAATGAGTAACATTTGTTTTGTAAATTATGTCAATTATAAATTAATATTTACGCAATTGAGAATAATTAGTGGTTGTCACATATTGAAACATAACAAAATATTTGTGAAATCGAATTATAACACATAAAAATTCCAATTTATCTCACGTAAGTATTAACTCATTTGTCATTGGTGCTGTCACGTAAGTTATAACCCTTGGTTTGGTAAACAAATCAAAATAAAAGGGTAAGTTTATATTGCTTGTCATTGTCAATTACTATCATCACAATTTGTAAAACATTAGAAATAGTATATGTAAAGTAGATTATTAATTATTTATACCAAGGAGTAAGCGTCATGTAGGTAACATATTTGAGTTTGAATCGTTTACTGTAAATGAAGGTAACGTTTTCTTTTGTATAAATAAGTGTTTACTGTATATACGTTATTGCGTAACTACCTATAACTACCAAACACCGCTTTTTATGTTCCTATAAATACACATGCTAAGGACCAGATTTACAGGTATTCTGTTGCATCATTCATAATTACGTACTTAATAATTCAAAAAACATGGATTTTTATTCAATTCCAATGAAAGGTCTATCTCTTAGACGCCAAACGGGGATTATGAAAATGGCTGAAGCATACGATGTTGATGCAATGATTGCTGTTGGTATGTATTTATATTTCGAAGATAAACAAGAAAAGGTTGGGATTAAAACTTTGGAGATGGCTAGTCAAATGGGATCAGAATTTCCTACATATGTAATAGGTGTAATTGAGTTTGGCCAAGACAAGATACGAGGATTTCTAAAGTTACTCAAAATTGCACGTTCACCAAATGCTAAAAGGAACATGCATATTTACCTGGGTAGACTAAGAAAAATGACGTATTAACCACCATGCCTACTACATCCAATAACTACAACAAATAAAAGGTTTGAACGATCAGTTTAAACCACTACGTATTAACCACCATGCCTACTACATCCAATAACTACACTAAATGTGTAAATTTACCACTTTCCCCATCTCTTTTTCATTTGGAAAATAGGGAATGGAATCCAACTTTGTAATTACTTTGTCTTGCATATCAAAGTGCAACCCCCACCAGTGCTTGGCTTCGCATACGGGAAGTAATACCTGCATAAATGAAAATATATTTAACACTTACACCTGATCTATTGCAAACAGTAGTAGCAATAATTTATCAAGACAGCTTACATGTCTGCAATTGTGTGGGCTGACATGAACATCATCAAGGCCTTGTTCAGTTCAGGCAACTGCTGTAGTTTTGAATAATTAACAAGAAATTCTCCTGGCGAAAGCTTAATTCTGCATTCATCGATAAAAGTAATAAGTACATGGGTCCAAAAATAAACATACAATTAGTAAAATCAAAATAAAAATTTAAACTTATACCCCACACAAATGATGAAAAATATATCGTCTTGCCCGTTGTGAGTTCCACACAACATTCTTAATGAAACAACAAACACTTGCAACCTGAACATGGAAAACTGTTATTAATACAATCTCTTTAGATGAAGACAACTATGCAACAAATATCATTACACTTACCCCACTGTGCATCCACTCCCGGCCCCTAGCTAGGGTCATCAAGTCAGATTTCAAAACAAAGTGAGGACCAACATCCACAACAACCATCCTATTTCAAAACACAATATATATAGTTTACGGTTCACTAACGAAATATAGAACAACCATAAACTCGGTAATATCAGAAATTCAATAAAAAAATAATTTTAATTCTATTAAACACATACCTCTCACAACCAGCTCCACCATCAGTAATGAACTGAATTATTCTCCAATCTTGTTCGGTAAGACCACCGCGGTTTTCTCGCAGGACACTTCTCGCATCTTTACGCCTTTTGTTATTCTCATTTTCACAAACATCATTAGAGAGCCTCGCTGAATGCCGTCTATTTACAACTTCATTACCACCTGAGGTTTTTACATTGAATTGATCTTCTTCACGAGAGATTTCCTGTTCACCATCATCATCAATGACTTCAACATCATCTTCCTTAACTTCAGCATCATCATTTAGTTCATCATAATCATCATTGACTTCATCATAATCATTCACACCATGAACAACATCATCCACTCTATCATCATCATGAGTCACTCCATCATCGTCACCATCATCATCATCATCACTACGAATAACCAACGTTTCATATGTACGTTCAGGCACTTGTATTGGGTTTCCAATTTTATGTTCATCCCTCACACTATCACTTGGACAGTCCGTCACACTGACCCTACCACCTGCCACAATCCTTAACCCTTTCACTTTCACTCCCACAACCCTTCAAAACAATACCTTTAACCCTCCCACAATGCCTTGGAAAATATGTACCACTAACAATCTCACTTCCTGTACCTCCTCTTTCATTCATTCCCATTATCCTCTAAGGGTACAACAACTTTCCCTTCTTTTTTCTAACTTCTCGGATGATTGTACATTTCGCATCCCATCCTTTTTTGTAACTACAATTTTCCTACCTCCCCCCATATCTGTTACATATGTATTACAACTAATTAATTACAATATTCCAACATATTTATAACCTTCTCTTAAATTTACAACCAGTTGCCCAACACAAACCTGCCTTTTTCACATTTGATGATTTAAAACCATTTCATGATAATATGTAAACTACTATACCTCTTATAAAATGACAACCACAGCAGTTCTTATAAAATGATAACTACAAAAAGCAAAACCTCTAATACAGTCATGTCTCTACCAATATCAAGCTAATTTTTCACCAATTTTAAACATGCAAATAGCTATATGTTGTAATCAAATTAAAAAACTTACAATGTAATAAAATTAAATTAACTATCTCATCATAAATCTCAAAATTTTCAGTTGTAATCCATTTCTTTACAAACTCTCATAAATAAAATCAACAATGTCGACATTCAAGTACATAAGTTGCGCTTACTCATTCACTCAATTTTGAATCTATCTGATCATGCTAATTTTGGGTAATCATTTTAAACGATTCACTTACCTCAATGATTTGGAACAACTTTGGGTAATTTTGGGTAATTCGAAACGATTCCTTCTTCCCCAATTTCACCGAAGTACACCAAACTATAACTTGCGTAATTTATAACACATCGATCGACCTCTCTCTCTATATCGCTCTCTATGGCTCTCTCTCTCTCTCTCTCGAGATCGCTTATCAGTGTCATTTTCAAATTGAGGTCTTTCAATTGGAAGTGGAGTACGGATAATATTAAACGAAAAAGACGTCACCTTCTTTTAGTAGTGGAAGTTTTTGAGGTACACAAGTCTCACCTCACATTCTCACCTCTTTCAGTAATGGATAATAGGAAGTGTTTTAAATGTGTGTAAAGTATGGATGATATTAACTGTTTTAAATGTGGCTAAGGTGTAATGTTATTGTATGTTGGTTATATTTGTTATTATTTTATCATAACTGCTTACTTCATCATAGAAATGTGTTTACTATGTCCATGACAAATACATACTTCCACAATGTCTATATTTAACTGATTTCGAATTACATAGAGATATCTTTTAATTTTCCTTTCAACTACTCTGGATAATAAGACTTCCTTTCAACTGTTTTTAATATATATTTAAAACTAAAATATGTATTATAATATTTTATGACGGTTATTATGCAATCACACTTACTAATTACTTGATTATCCAATGACACTTACTAATGTATTGACACGTACATAATGCTCTTTTGTGTCCCTTAAACTGTTTTTTAGTTACAAAAATAAAATCCTTTTAACTTACGTAAAAATGATTACATGAAATGATTAGTTACGTTTCAATAGAATAACGTTTACTACCATTGTGACACGCGTATACTGGAGAATTTCATAATTTTAACTGCTCTAAAATTGTAAATAACTCCTCAAAACTCCCAATTGTGTGCATCCTCATTTCCTATAAATAAGGCCCTTACCCTTTATCCAATTCCAACATCCCTCCAATTGTAAGTTATATCATATAGCCAATATGGACGAATTTAACTTTCCTGATTTCTTTTTCAAGCCCCTCAAAAAACTACCCAAACGCCGCCAATCCGAAATCATGACATTGGCTAAAGATACTAATGTTGATGCTTTGACGGCAGTTGGAATTGACTACTACTTGAAGATTCCAAACAAGAGGAAGGCCGAAATTCTTTGGAGTTGGCTAAGGATTGGGATCCCTATTTGCAAAGTATGTGATAGGAGTAATTGACTTAGGCAATGACAAGGTCAGCGGACTCATTATACTTCTTCAATTTGCCCGCTCTCCAAACGGTCGAAATGATCTTGATGCTTTTTGTTTACACCTTAGGTTGATGACTGACGTGCCCCAACCATTCATTTTAAACTCCCACGTTGAGAAAATCTGTCCGGAAACAGGTTACGGTCATTGGGAAATGTTTGAAGATATTCCTTACCCCCTTAACAATCCCGAATATGTGAATTGCGCATATTGTATGGTGGAACTTCAAATGTTCCTCCTCAATGGGAATATGTAGATGGACTATGTTTTACTAGGATGTACTTTGTTTGTCTTACTTATAATCTGCCATATAGGATCCAAGTATGTAGTTATGTACAATTTGCCAAAAACTTTGAATAATAAGTCTACCTTTTACTAGTTTATTTAGTCTTTGGTTTCAACATATGTTTTATCTATCATATGTCATGTAATATTGCTTGTCAAACAATGTTTACATACATAGTGACCAAGTAAAACATATGACATACAAAATGTTCTCTGTTAGGGTGGTATTATATTACACTAACAACTAAATATGTTAAACTAGCGATTATATTACATAATATAACATTACATGCCTGTTCGAGGGTGGCAAATACCCTACTACAAATGCATGTACCACTTTCATATCTAACATCATCCATTAATAACTACGAACAGCACAAACTCTAAACTACCATTACGTTCACTATTCAACATCTATCGATAACACATGGCTGTACCAGATTCAAAGTACCAAGGGCCCAAAATTTTGAATGTAGTACCAACAGCCATTGTCAAAATAATTAATTCATGTTCTATTGTTCTACCATACACATATCAAACTGCAATTCAATAGTTCACAACCAAACCAGCCGGGGGAGATACAACCCGGAATATGTTAACATCCAAAAGGTACCCAACACTCCGATCATACAACTGAACAACGCAAACATCATCGCACTCAAGTGCATTATCCCTGACAAACTCCCTCCAACCTTGTAACAGATAGCAGTATTGATATTTAGGGGGTCCTCCCTTCCAACGACACCGAACATCCCATTTTCTGTTTACATCCCCCTCATGCACAATGACACTTGACAATCCAAACGACCCAAGTGCTCAATTGCCCAACTTTTTGGGGTTTTCTGCAATAAAAACATGACAATGCTTACTACAAATTTCATATTGTTTGAATTATCCAATTTTTATATGTATAAATGAAATCTTTTCCAAATTCACTTACCAAATACAATCATGTGTACACTTTAGTGGGTAGTAAAGTTTTCTTAAATGTAGGGATGCGAAGTCTAGCATAGGTTCTGATGAATTTGTCCGCCATAGTCGATGCTCTTTTGATCTCGTCATCAGCTACTTCTCTACGCTGTGATGCCAATGACACAATGCGCAACGGTTCTACAACAACACAATCCCAACTTTCATGTATAAGAAATGTATCATATTTAAAACTAACATTACAACTACACTCACCCTCACCATACACCTCACGAGCCGGGGGAGACTCCGACCCCTCATCATCATCATCATCATCATCATCATCATCATCATCATCATCACTAGCATCAACAGAAATCCACCTTTCACCTATAATCTCCACTAACATATCACTATTATTATCATCATCATAACCATTCTTGGGCTCTAGGAAAACAGAACGATGTTGATCATCAGGCCTATCAACCATTCTCACAATGGCTTGACGACCATCAGAATCATCCCTTTCAACAACCCCGTCGACATCACCATCTCCACCAAGGTTTTCCCCCCAGAATATTTTGTAAGGTATCTCCACCGCAGTCAGGTCAAATATATTAACACGGAATGTTGAATCACCCTCACATTTGAAAAGTAAAAAATAACCACTACCCATATTATTTTCCTTCACAAAGAATTTCCAACCTTCATAAAACCAATAATCATCATCCTTCCTCCTAATACTGATTCTCCACCTCTGCTCCTCCAAAACAGGTGTTCTTAGAAAACAAATGTTACCAAATTCACCACCATACACTGCCCAGAACGTGCGCGGAATCCTCTGAAAAATAAAACATTTACCAATATTCCATTTTAGCAAATATACAAATAACACAAATAATGAACACTAATGTACAAAAATGTATTATGTACCATCTTAACTGCATAGAAGTCTATCACCATTAATTTGAAAAAGGTTTCCATGTCTTCAAATCTGTAATTTAAATGATAGAAATTCACCCATAATAATTATTGGGACTGCATAAATTACCATGCAAAAATAAATATACACGAAATTACTTACAAATGCAGTTTAAATCTCAATGTTATGTCATTAAACACTACACAAATTCATAATTAATAAAACACATACAACAAACTATTCGTCCCTTATAGAGTTAACCCTCTTAATACTAAATAATAATATTTAGACTACAAATAACGTCAACATTAGGTTCTGCTTTTACAACTCTTCTGTTCGTGTCTTTCAACATCTTCAGTCCACCTCCACAGAATCCAAATGTCTTCCTCCTTATAAAACCTGCAACATCCCAATCCTTTTTCAAGACAGGGCCACATAAAACCTCATAACCCTTATTTATATCATACTGTACTACTTTCTCAATCACTATGTACCATAATTCAGGGTGTTACCTAGAAAACATATGAAATCTTCAGTCACTGGACTCCTCCTCTATGTTATCTTCTAGATTAGCAGCTATATTAGCCTTTCAAGCCATCAAATCTAACTGATGGTATTAAACTGCCTGCTTTTTTATCTTAATTTTTAACATGAAAATGAAATGAATTTGCTCGCCAAACGGACACTCCTTCTAACAACTGGAGTTCTGGGACCGGGTCCGGCATCACATCTACGGTCCGCCCTTCTCAAATTACTTGGAGTACCTTCAAAACCCAAACCACCTTCGCGATTACTTCTTATGGGATTGGGTGTACTTGGTTCAGTACTAAAAGGATCTGGATGCCTCTCTTCCTCTTGTGTGTCAGGTTCACCATTGCCTTTGCCTTTCCGCATCTTTTCTTTGAAGGACAACTTCCTCCCTAGACCAGGCCTTCCCCTTCCTTCACAACCAAAGGATATTCATACATTGGCCCCTCTACATCATCATGTACCTCTTCACTTGACTGGCCCCAAGGTTCATAGAATTCAAACACATCTCCAACATCCTTCAAAACACTTTTAAAGTATGTACACATTTCCTCCGAACCAATAGCCCAATCTGCAAGTTCATAAAATTGTCTCTCCAAATCGCGTTTTCTCTCCCTCTCAACAGTCCATTTACCTCCAACTCCTACAAGCATCACCTTACTATGATCCCTCTTCACATCCTTCCTCCAACATCGACTTATGTACAACTCAGGCACGCACACAATATGCCTACATTGGAACACTGATATTGCATGCCTACACAACAAGCCTTTCCAATCCCACATGCCACAAATGCAATCCACTTCCCCAGTTCCTATATCGTAAATCACTCTAAATTCTTTCGTATCAACTGTCCCATCTTCTTTCTCCTTCTTCTCAACAACTTTATAAATGCATTCCCCCCCTGCTTCCCCAATCAACATAACCTCGCAGTACATTGTTTCAACAATCTCAGTTTGTACTTTTTGGAACATGGATGTAGTATATGATTCCTGGTATTGACGCTCCATTACAAACTTTGTTAGGCAGCTCACTTTCCCATGCAACGAATCAGAATCTGCCTTTGTCTCCTTCTCAATTTTAGCTGCCAAAGCTATCTCAAACCTATCCAAAAAGGATTTCAGGGATGTTTTGTTGTGTACATAGTCTTTAAAAAAAATAAGCATTCATCGACTCACTACGCTATGTTGAAGACATCCCCGCCCAAAACTGATCCTTCACAAAAACAGGAGCCCATTTCATACGCCACTTGTACAAATATTGTATCCATACCCACTGCTTCCTCATCTTGTTCAACCTAAATTCAATCACCATGCATTCCCACATGTCCTCAAACTCATCGAACGTCTGACTCTCGTACACAACGTCATAAAGCACATTCAACAGCTCATGGTATCTACTGTACCATCCAAACTTGTCCGGGAATTTCTTCAAAATGTGCCATAAACACAACCTATGTCTACTAAGGGGAAAAATCTCTTTTATTGCTTTGCCCATGCTCTGACATTGGTCTGTAATTATCGCACCAGGACTAACACCTCCCATTGCTCTCAAATATGCTGAAAACAACCATTTAAATGTATCAGCATCCTCCCCACACAACAAGGCTGAACCTAGCAAAATTGACTGTCCATGATGGTTAAAACCAACAAAGGGGGCAAACGACATCTTATACTTATTCAACAAGTACGTAGTGTCAAAGAAAATAACATCATGGAACTCCATATACGCCACCCTAGCTCTACCATCCACCTAAAACACATTATGAATCCTCCCTTGATCATCACCATCTATCTCATAGTAAAAATCAACATTCAGAATTTGTAACTTCAAAAACAACTGTTGAAGTGCATTAGCATCACCAGCCTTTAGACTTGCCCTCTTTATCTTTGCTAAATGGTTGCGGGTATCACTGGCCAAACAAGGCATTTTTTTAGCACCATCATAACAAGCGGTGGTTGCTTTGACAATCTGATTTCTCCTCACACCAGACTCCTCTAAATACTATATTGACTGCACAACAGGTTATGTGTTCCTAAACGCAGGTATAAATCTGGACTTAGAAGGACTCATCTCATGATTGTGCAACAAGTTAACAATTTTAATTATCCAACAGCGTACTTCTTGCTTACTAACCCCAACACGTACGTTACATTTACACTTCACACTTGGTTTCATTCGCTCTTTATTACCTTGTGATGGACTTTCCCCAGCCCTATGGCATGCAAACAATTGAGATTTTAAATCTCCGTCCTTGTTTTTATTGTGAGAGAACTTCACAAAGGCAAACCGTAAGCTCTTTTCATATGTTTGCAAAAAGGTAAGTGCATCATCAACACTGACAAATATCCTTCCCAACTCAGGGACAACTACTTCTTCATCCTCAGATAATCCAGATATATCTATATCATCCTCTTCTACACTGTTAACTTCTTGACCTCCATCAACTTCATCACCTTCATCAACTTCTTCAGAACTACCTTCTCCATTCTCATACACAGTATCAGTTTCATTACCTGAAGAAGATGATTCATATCTTACTTCAGGGTTGTTTGACTCATCCAAACCATGACAATGAGATTCTTCCATCACCAACAATACCTATGTGGGCCACAAAGTTCATAAATAGTTCATAAAACAACCAACTCATCAGCTATGTGTCCTAACAACACCTCCCTAACCACTATACTCCTACTATCATCATAAACTTCACAGCTTTCATATTTTAACCTAACTCCTATCAATAAACAGGAACCTATTGTATAACAACTATCACTAATATCAACCCTCAACTCTATTCAAAGTGCTACATAACTATTCAGTAGATTCAACACATAACCAACTACACACTGTTAAGCCTTCAACATTTATAGACCCTGTCATATACAAATACACATGGCGGGGGTGGGATTTTATACACTCCAACCAAACCACACTAACTCCAATTTATCCCCCATTTTATGGATTCAAAATTAAAATAGGGACAATTTACTACCACTCTCAAAAACATTTTACTCACAAATTAGGCAAAAATTTAGTTTTAATCATACAACCACCCTTACGCATACAAAACATGTCATGTCAATGACAAATAACACTATACCTACTTATACAAACATTCTCATGCAATATTTCTTGGCATATAACCATTGATTTCTTTACATACTACCAACTCAACTACATATACTTCACATATCACTATACTCAACTACATATACCGATACCAAATACAAGTAATCATGGAGAGGGAACAAAATAATACCAACTCAACTACATATACTTCACATATCACTATACTCAACTACATATACCCATACCAAATACAAGTAATCATGGAGAGGGAACAAAATACTACCAAACTCGACTACATATACTTCACATATGACCAAACTCAACTACATATAGTAAACATACCCAACATAAAGTTCAAAATCATACAACCACCCAATTTTTCTTATTTTCAACTGTAATTCATACAACAACCCCTAAACATGCAACATATCTAAACAGACAATTAGGATTTCACTACACTGTTAAACCATTAACATTTACTGTTGAGCAGATCTCAAACTAACAAACCAAAATTTCATTTTCCAGACTACAATTGTCATTCATTTAACTTCAGCTCCAGAAAACAACTAGGTACAATTACGGATTTTTGTTTGCAAACGTTTCTCTAACAAATCCTAAAAAGTTATTTAACATGCTCACTTATCATTTTCGCTACAATAAAACATCAATAACCTAGCAAATGTTACAAATACACTAAATTGTTAACAATTTAAGAGCTCACCTCAGCTTTCCTCTTCAAATTTCAACAGATCTACTTTTGTCCGCCTTCAACTTCAACCTACTGCGAATTCCACAATTTCAGGCTTCATTGAGAGAGCAAAGAGAGACTGAACACACTAAGAGTGAACAGAGTGAAGGGAGTGATGAGTGTGAAGAGAGTGAAGTGAACACAGTGATGAGTGTGAAGACAGTAAAGTGAATAGGGTTTCAAACACAAAGAAATGTCTTTCTCAGAAAGGAGAGAGAAAGGGTAGGGGGGAGATGACTGAATTAAAATAAGGGGAGAGTGTGTAATTAAATGAGGGGACAAGACAGGGGTAATTAAATCAGGGGACAATTGCTAATTGAGAATTATAACACGCAGGAGGAGAGAGAGGATGTGCCGTGTAGGAGAGAGAATTTAGGAGAGCTGGCCACTTACCCCATGCCACATGATACAAAGTCAATGCCACCTAGTTTCAGAATATGGTTTAACCCATATTCTCAGAATGTAAATAACAGAGCTCTTCTATCAATACTTGCAAGTTTAAATCTTTGTTGTTGAATGTTAATGGGTATTGTTATTATGAAGTATATTTGCTTGATCCTATGATGTTTATTGGCTAATCTCTCTAATTACATTTGGGATTAACCCAACTATGGTGTTTTGATGCTTGGATGATGTCAATATATTGTGATTGAATGGTTTATTGTGCATTCAACTTTGTGAACCCCAAGTGTTTGATAAAATGCCTAATTGAGAACTTGGCTTATCTTTTGTATGATTAACTTAAAACCGAAAGGGGGTAAGGTAATCATAGGAGTTTCATTGACTAAACAAATGGATTCAACCACGAAAGTAGGTAGATTTCCTTTTGGAGATGCTTGAGCCAGGTGTTGCTTAATGAGCCCAATAAAGCTTGACCCCATGAAAATAGGTGGAAGGGTGGAATTGGGTATTTCTTTAGTGACCTTGAGAGAGGCACTTAGTCATTGATTGACCTAGTATCTCTACACAATTGCTCGTTCGATTGTATGCTATTTTATCATCTATTGCATCAGATCGTCATTGGTTGGGTGAACCCCCAATTCTATCTTTGATCCTTGATTTTATAATTGTGATTGCTAATCACTCTTCTTAGATTGTCATCCTAATTTAGCTTTAGTTCTAGTTAAATTAATCAACATTATATTTACCCGAATTTGCTTAGCTTTCCGTATTATAGGGTTTCTGATACTCGAAATGCTTCGCTCCTTGTGGAGACGATCTTATTTATTACTTCGAAATACCCATATACTTGCGGGGGGATCATGTTTTTGGCGCCGTTGTCGAGGAGCAAGGCTTGTTTCGATATTTAAATACTCTTGAAGGGGATAGACTAGGCACTTTTCTTTTCTTTTCTTTCTTTTCTTTGGTTTAAAAATTTTCATTTTTATTTTCTTCTTCATTTGTGTGATGGAAACTTCATGGCATCAAAAGGTGTATGGTGATTATTATTCGTATTCATGTGATTATGATAATTAAAATTATAACCCTCATGACTCCATGAATGAGAATAGATATGATGTGCATAATGTCTCTTATGATTGTTATGATTACTTTGGACATGAGGATAATGTGCATCAACTTGGTCATGAAAATGCTAGTTATGCCGATACCCTTTATCAAAGTAAGCAAACTTATCATTGCTTTATTGACTACACTCTTGCTAATTGGGATCTTCCCGATCTCTATAGAGAAGATCATACTCCCCAACCCAAGTCAAGCTTGGAGACTCTTTTGGAACAATTTATTATTCAAACACAAAAGAGAAATGAGGAGTTACAAGAAACTCTAGGCAAATTGTGTTCCAAAGTTGATGCATTTATCACTCAAATCAAGATGCCCGAGCATCAAGTGGTTCAAGTGGCTAGTGTGTCATCATTTGGGGATGGTGTTGAAGAAGGGGTGATTGATGAATTATATTATAACACGTTCCATGACCTTGAATATCCCGATTCATTGTCAAACGAGTATATTGATATGATCCCCTCTCTAATTCCAAGTCTTTTCAATGATTCCCCTCCCAAGAAATTCCTTGAAAATGCTTTTGTGAAACTTGATGACGTGATTGTGATCTATGACTCTTGTACTCATTGGGTTGATGATCATATCATGAGTTACAAGCTAAAAAGGGGTTATGGGGATGCTTCTAAGCCAATTCAATGGGAAGGTTCTCCTTTCCATTCCTTTGGCTTTTTGAGGGATTTTAACAAGTTGGGAAAATCTTTGATTGCTTACTATATTGTGATGATAATGGCTTCTCACTTGCTCCTTGATGAGATGTGCTCAAGCTCTTTTGACAAATTGCTATGAGCCTTGGCATGCTATGATGATTGTTCGAAGTAAATGACAAATGACAAAGGAGGCATTGTCAATACTAGATCAACAATGACTTAATGCACACTCTCAAGTCTCCACACCACTGAGCATTTTGAAGAGCCAATCATTTTGTGAGTATCACTCCCCTCCCCTCCTTTCTATTTACTTGTTTACATTGAGGACAATGTAATGATTAAGCATGGGGGAGAGTATTGATGAGATGTGGTGGTTTGTGGCTAGCTAGCTTGTGTTGGAAGTGTGATGGTGAATTGATGAATAATAATGATGATGTTGATGTGTTGTGGATGTGGTGATAATGAGGTTGAAGTGTTGTGAATATGGTGATTAATTTTGTTGAATTTTTGCATATATGAGCATGCTAGATTGCATTTTTGCTTTTAACCCATTTAGTTGCATTATCATGTGTATATTGGCATTTAGATTGCATTGATCATGTTCTAGGTTTGCATATCATTAAGGTTGCATTTCAAATAATAATATAAATAAAATAAAAAATAAATAAAATTTCAAAAAATGAAAATAAACAAAATAGAGAGAAGTGATTCTTAAATGATTATGATGAACATAGAGGAACAATGGTTGGTATTTAACATGTGGCAAGAGACTTGAGTTTTGAGGTGAAAATTTTGGAAAAATGTGATCTACAAATCATGATTTTTAAAATTGGATTTTGTTCACTTGGTCTTGGTATGCAAGTATGAGTGTTGATACGTTGTCCATCACTTGCTAATCCTCCTTAAGTCGTGAAGTGGTTAGTTTTAGATGGGACTTTAATCGGTGAGAATTTGAGCCCAAAATCGACACATTCATATCGGTTTATTTTCTTTTCATGTGTGCTTGATTCATTTCGGTTGGCATCACTCTAGAACTTGCCTTGATTCTTAGTCAAAATTGCTTTAGACACCCATTTTGCATCGGTAGGACGGAGTCATTCATTTGTTTATTTGTATTTAAGCTACTTTAAGCCAAATAGCCTCCCTTATGCGTCATGTTATCACTTTGGAGCCCCTTTGAGCTTGTGCCATTTCTTTGGTAAACTTCAGTACATGCTTTATTTCTCTTCCCCAAACACATTTTCCCTCTCCCGAGTCTAATACTTGTGGAATTTGTCTTTCTCGTTGGGTCGAGTGTTGAATTCTGGATTTGAGTAAAAGATAAGCATGAGGGTGTCTTTTGTGAGAAATGGAATGATAATGGTTGGCTTTGAGTTTCAAGAAGCTTCAGTACATTGAAAAAAAAAGAAAACAAAAAGAAAAAAAAGAGTAAATAAATGTTTTAGGAGTAGAGGGAGGGCTTTATCTCGTTTAATCGGAATCATCTTGCCCCGATACTCCTAGTGATAAAGTTTGGTCAAAGTTGTCAATAAGGTTGGTTTGGTGTAATGTTACATAAGAGTGGAGTTGGTGTTTTTGGTTCTTAGAGATAATTTTTGCAGCCCTTTGATCTTTTCTAGACGGGTCTTGGGGGATGTTTTGTGTTTCCACTATGTCTTTTTGACTCTAAGTTCACATCCCAAATGTACTCCCACCTTACCGTAAGCCTCATTACAACCCAAAAGTCCTCTCGATCTTTGCATATGGAGTTGTCAACTAACGGTAGATTTTAGAAGATAGGCAAGCCTATGGTAGGATGCCACCGAAGTTTGAGTTGCGAGTGTTGAATATTGCATAATTACCCAAAACACATGAGAGTGAGAGACTTACATTTGCCAAAGTGAAAGTCTCTCGGGCTAACTTGCTTTACTTCTTAAGGAAAATTACCAAGTCGGTTGAGTGCTTGTATGCTTTGTACTTCGTGAACTTGTTTCATAACTTTTTGAAACTTGGGTTTAAAACTGTTTGAAAACTTGTTTTGGCCTCAAGGATCTCGAGTTCTTATGTTCATGTTAAGTGTTTTGTCGATGTTTCTCACTTGAGGAGGTGATCTCTCGACTACTTCGTGCTAACCTTTGATTCAACATGATGTGTTTGTCTAGTGGTTTGCTTGAGTACAAGCAAAGGTTAAGCATGGGGGAGTTTGATAAGTGTTTATTTGTATATAATTTTAGTATAATTTAGTACTAGTTTACTAGGTTAATTGATGGCTTTTCGTTCTCTTTTATTCGTTTTATTCTTCTTTGTTCTATTTTACGCTTTTGGTTTACCTTCTTGTGTAGATAACCGTTCTTGGAGCAAAAATGTGACATGTTGAGTGATCTCAAATGTTGAGGAGATTGTGATGGGGACTCAAGCATGAGCAAGGATGATCAAAGGAAGAAAAGAAATATCAAGAAGAGACCTCTAAGAATGAACCATGAGCAAGTCATGTCTTAAACATGGTCATGGTTCACCTCCAAGAGGCAAGGAAATAGCACCAGAGTCTACCATGACTTGTAAAGTCGAGCCATGAACTGGTCGTGGTTCGCCTTAACTAGTAATTTACTCTTAAGAGCATCATATGCGAACCATGACCTGGTCGCGGTTCGCTAGTTTTGGTCACGGTTCGCTATCTGAGGTCACAGTTGACCATTTTGACTTGTAAAACCCCTATATAAGTGACATTTTCTTGGAGAAGGGGGGATGCTTGATTTTTGGGGCTAGACTAGAACTTTTCTTAGGGTTTTTAGGGTTCTTCAAGAACGAAGCTTAGGTACTTAGTAAACTTTGATCTTGGTTATTTTAGTTCTAACTTCTCTCAACATTATTGGTTGTAAGTTTTCTCTCTCCTCTCTCTTTCTATCAATACGTGTAAGTTTAAATCTTTGTTGTTGAATGTTAATGGGTATTGTTATTATGAAGTTTATTTTGCTTGATCCTATGATGTTTATTGGCTAATCTCTCTTATTAGAGTTGGGATTAGCCCAACTATGGTGTTTTGATGCTTGGATGATGTGAATATATTGTGATTGAATGGTTTATTGTGCATTTAGCTTTGTGAACCCCAAGTGTTTGATAAAATGCCTAAGTGAGAACTTGGCTTATCTTTTGTGTGATTAACTTAAAACTGAAAGGGGGTAAGGTAATCATAGGAGTTGCATTGACTAAACAAATGGATTCAACCACGAAAGTAGGTAGATTTCCTTTTGGAGATATTTGAGCTAGGTGTTGCTTAATGAGCCCAATAAAGCTTAACCCCATGAAAATAGGTGGAAGAGTGAAACTGGGTATTTCTTTGGTGACCTTGAGAGAGGCCCTTAGTCATTGATTGACCTAGTATCTCTACACAATTGCTCATTCGATTGCATGTTATTTTATCATCTATTGCATTAGATCGTCATTGGTTGGGTGAACCCCCAACTCTATCTTTAATCCTTGATTTTATAATTGTGATTGCTAATACTTCTTCTTAGATTGTCATCCTAGTTTAACTTTAGGTCTAGTTAAATTAATCAAGATCACATTTACCCGAATTTGCTTAGCTTTCCGTATTATAGGGTTTCTGATACTCGAAATGCCTCGCTCCTTGTGGAGACGATCTTATTTATTACTTCAAAATATCCGTATACTTGCGGAGTATCAAAACCCAATTGGTGGCCAGAGAATATATATAACACAAAAACTTGAATAGAACATGAGAACGAATAGTAATGCTGGGTTTGCTTCAACTTGACACATCACATACATCAACTAGCTGATGCTATTAGTCCACAAAATTTCCATTTAAATTCCACCTAATTTTGTATAAGACATGGGAGTACACATGAGTAATGATCACACACTACAAAAAAAGGGGAAAATAGCTGGGCAAAAATAACGCCGCTAATAGGCCAAAATTGTAGCTAAACAGGATCGACGACGGGGTCAGCGGCGGTAGCCATTTTTCTCGACGCTGCCTAATGTTAGCTGCGGATTAAATTAAGTCTGCAAAGGGATATCGACGTCAGAACCCCATGAAACCACAGAGAAACTGACGCGCGGGAGATTTAGTTTCGAGCAGCATGCTCACGCAAAGGATCGAACCCAGACCTCCTGCCTGGCAAGGACCCCCTTTACCAGCGCCGGCCACGTTTTCCTTAACATATAATGCACTGCATTATATTTATTATTTAACTCATAATTCGCCGAGTTCAAAAATCAATATTAGCGGCGAAATTAATTAATTCCCCAGCTAATCAGTTACGGAATTAATTAAATACATCGTATTATCAGCTACGGAAACTATTCCGCAACTAATATTTTTTAAAACAAAAACTTGTGTGGCGGCAAATTAATATCCGCCGCTAATCAGCTGCTAAAATTAATTCCGTAGCTAATTTAGCTACGGAATCAATTTCGCAGCTAATTAGCGGCGAAATTTTAATTTTCGCGGCTAATTAGCTGCAAATTATTGTCCGCAGCTTTTTTTTTTTAATTTTTTTTTTGTAGTGACAATAGTTGGAAAACAATTTTTGTGATTGGCAAAAGGTTTCCTATGAGGTCGTCACTCTATTACAGTCAAGCATGACATAAACATGATGTTATCCTTATTAGAGGAGGTTTCAACTTAAGGCCGCCTCATACAAATTTTTGTAATTGGCAAATCAACTGATGTTTGCTTCATTTTGACAAAAAGGCAAAGCAACCCGCTGGATGCTATATGTCCACAGAATTTCCATTTAAATTCCACATGATTTGGCTTATTATAGATACAATGGTCCGTCATCCTGGTTGTTGAAAGCCAAGTTGTAGGACACCTCCTTATGCATGGTCTTGGATGTTTCACGAATTAATTCGTTTAGTTATTATTAAGGGTTCATTTTTAGAGCTTATTCGGTTAGTTCAGTTCAGTTCAGTTCAGGAGTGGTCTTGTGTCAGTTTAGTGATTTCAGTGCAATTTAGTAATGTTCAGTTTCCTTCAGTGGTCTTCAGTTCAGAAACATACATTTTGTCTCACATACAAATAGGGGTTCAATTCAATTCAATGGTGTTCAATTCAGTTAATTTGTGTTCATTTCAATTCCGTTAAGTTATGTTCATTATAAGCAAAAAAAAAGTTGTGTTCATTTCAATTCAGTGGTTTTGAATTCATTGCGTTCAGTTCAATTCAATTCAACCCTAAATAACGCACCCTCAGGTTTCATGAGGTTGGAACCCATGACTTGATTTAATTGTTCAAAGCCAAGATAGAGACCACTACATTCATTACCTATTTAGAAAATCAAGGGGTGTGGTTGAATGGTAGAGACTCATCTGTCGAGGGTTTGAATCTCGCTTTGGACATGGAGCAGGTTTAAATCCGTTGGCCAGTTGTCCAACCCTTTAAAGTGTCTATAAACCAACACAGGGTGATAATTATTATAATCGACATTGGATACCCTTGATATAAACCTAAAAAAACAAAGAGGCCACCCTCAAAAAAGGCAACTCTTTTATTCGTATCTTCATAACCACATCCATAACTTTCTGATAAAATTTTGATTGCGATTTGAGCGTAGAAAACGCTAAATGTTTTCAATAGATACAGCTGTGATGACCCACTACACGCCAGTACAACATTAATTAGGCTAAGGTACTGAAAGAAAATATACGAGCATATGATAGTTGAACCAATGCTAAGTTGAAAGTCTAGTGGAAAGTCTCATATTCATGAAGAAAGACACTATTTAGGTGTTTATAATTAGAGGGGCTATTCTATCTATTGTTAATTGATTTTGAACTGAAATTTGGTTAATGTTTATAAACACTCTTTTTACTACGCTAATTATTTATAAATTATCATGTCGTGGAGTGTTAAGTGGGAAGTTTTACACACATTGAGGTGTTTATAATTATATGGATAACTCTACCAATTGCCAATTAGTTTTGAGTTGAAACCTACTTAATATTATAATATACTCTAAGTCTTATATGAGGCCGCCTATGAGATCAGCTTTATAGCCAAACATGACATCACCATGATAACTGATGTCATGTACATATAATTGCATGAAGAAAGACATAAATAGAAAAGGCCATCCCACTCAATTTTGGCAAAAGCAAGAAGAAGAAGATAATGAATTCTCAAATTCCTGACATTGCCACAAAATGGAGGGAGCTAAGTGGCCAAAACAATTGGCAAGGCCTCTTAGATCCCCTCGACATCGATCTCCGACGATACTTAATCCATTATGGTGAGATGGCTCAAGCAACCTATGACACCTTCAATAGCAACAAGTTCTCAAAATATGCTGGTAGTACCCATTACTCAGAGAATAACTTATTTGCAAACGTTGGTCTAGGAATGGGTCACCCGTACAAGTACCGTGTCACAAAGTTCTTGTACGCGACGTCGGGTATAGATGTGCCTGATGCATTCATCTTCAAGTCTCTGTCTAGGGAGGCATGGAGCAAAGAGTCCAACTTCATAGGCTATGTGGCGGTGGCCAAGGACGAGTTGGTGGCGGTGTTGGGGAGAAGAGAGATTGTAGTTGCATGGAGAGGCACTATACAATCTTTGGAATGGATTAATGATTTCCAGTTTGTTCCAGTTTCCGCTTCGAGTATTCTTGGAGGTGGTGGTTTGCTTCAAACCCCATTGGTGCATCAAGGGTGGTACTCTATTTATACTTCAGAAAATCCGAGGTCACCTTTTGTAGAGACTAGTGCAAGAGACCAGGTAACATCCTCCTATTTAATTTATAGGGATTAATATTCCACCTTTAGGCTTAAGTAGTGAGTACTAATTCAATATTTCTAATCATGACCGTTTTAAGTAAATTCTTTACCAGTTCTGGTTGAATTAAAATGCAAACTAATCAAGATGAGTTGGTGTAGTGGTTCAGCACTTCATCTCTTAAACAAGTGGTTGGGGGTTCGAATCCTAACTCTTGCGAATGGAAAAAATCCCTTGGCCAGCCCCCTACCGCTTAGTGCGCTGACAGTTAGGGCGAGAGGATTAGTCATTGTGGTCGACGGTGGAAATCCTTGACAAAGACGAAAAAAAAAAAAATATATGCAAACTAAAACTTCCAACCAAGTGATTGAGCGAATGATAACGACGTGAAAAAAAAAAATTGACTAATAATGATAACTTCTTAATATGTGTTGTAGAAAAGAAAAACAGTTTCATTCAAGTCCAAGCTGATGATGTTTCCATAGCCACTTCATTTAGTAGTACATAATGGCCATCATGGATAAAGTTCCCCTAATTGTTGATTTTCTTTTTGAATTTTTTTTATGGGGGCATAAAATGTCATTTTATATAAATATGGATTTGGATCCTTTCCAATAATACCCCGTTTCTCACATTTATGCATTACACTTGTAGATGATTGCCACGTATGTATAAAAAAGTGTAACTTCAACTGTACTTTTTGTTTGTAATTGTTGAAGTGGGTTTGTGTCCCAAATGGAAAGATTTAGTGGTCTTGAGCATACATATAAATAAGTGGGTTACTTCACCCATTGCCAATTGGTTTTGGGTTGCAACCTCACTTGTCTATGTATTTGCTCGCTTGTTAATGCCAAATTATTAAAATTTATCATGGTATCAGAGTGGTTTTATCCCGGCTTTATGCTTATTGGCCCACGCACGTGCGTGTGACTGACCCATAGTAGGATTTGATTAGTCCATGCTTCATCCCATGACGGGTCTTTGCGTGAGGTAGAGTGTTGAAGTGGGCTTGTGTCCCACATTAGAAGGATTTACTGGTCTTGAACATACAAATAAACAAGTGTATTACTCCATCAATTATCAATTGGTTTTGGATTGGAACCTCACTTGTCTTATGTGTGTGCTCACTTGTTAAGGCTAAATTATTAATATTTATCAGTAATTAACTAAATCAACATGTGTAAGGCATCCACCAGTGTAAGGCGCGCGTAAATGCGGGCAATGGGATATTGGAGAAGATCCAAATCCAAAATACATATATTATGATATAGGGTATGAACCTAATAACCTAATCTGCCAATACAAAAACTCATATGAAACGGCCTCATGCGAATGGAAAATGTGAACGGACATATATTTTACACTTCAGTTAAAAATGATTTTCCCCCCCAACCAAACAAAGCCTTAACCCAGCTTCCACCTAGATATTTACCTAATGTTTTGTCGTTCTATCTATTAGGACAATGGATCTGTAAACTGTAAATATCTAGGGCGCTGTTATCGCCAGGTCAAAAATTACTAAAGTCAGGCCAAAGATTATTTGAGTTGACAATTTAATCCTTCATATTAAACGACATATTTTCTCTTCATTATCTTTACTTGCCTTATTGACTAACTAGTTTATGAAAATGCATTAAAATTAAAGATCCTCTCACTCCACCAATTTAGCAAATTGGCATTCATGAGAATCAAATTATTGTTTTTCTTATTGGGGAGGGGAGGGGAGGGGAGCACGCATACAATTACTTTTTGCTTCACAATGACTGATCAGAAGCTAAGAGAATGATACTACTAAAAATTCTGAATAATAAGTTAGCACATTACTCTTGGTTAAATATCATAATTACGTAACACACTATTGTCATGAACAATGATTATAATAGCTTGTCAATTCTAATTGCATCCTTGAGATTACTGGCACTACATTTATAAAAGTCATGCCCACAATTACAACCAAAATATATTAGCTAAATTAAATGACAGTTTTGTTCATTTACCCAAAAAAAAAAAAATCAATGTTTAACTATGAAGATCTATTGTCTATAATAACATTGCAATACCAAATCATTGGTACATCAAAGTGAAAAAAAAAAAAAAAAAAAAAAAAAATCATTCAGATGAAGAGGTAAATTATCTAAGAAAGTAGGAAGTCTAGGAATTGGGGATTTGGCACCATATGGCCAAAAATTGTGGGATGGATACCGTATATTAGGACATGGAAACTTTCATGATTTAATTTATGTTTGTCCATCAATCACATGTCTGGCTTTAATTCTAATGCATTTCCATAAATTAGTTAGTCAAAAAGGCAAGTAATGATAGTGGAGAGAAAATCTATCTTTTGCCTTATTAATATGAAGGGTTAAATTGCCCATTCAAATAATTTTTGACCTTGCATAAGTATTTATTGACTTGGCAATAACAGCGACCAATATCTAAAACATATATATATCAGTAAAAGAATATATCTTCACCGTATAAATGACATATAATGTTTCGTACTTTGCATTTAAATAGGTTCTATCAGAAATCAAACGACTTGTGGAGCTGTACAAGGATGAAGAGGTTAGCATAACCATAACAGGTCATAGTTTGGGTGCAGCACTAGCAACACTAAATGCTGTTGATATAGCCGTTAACAACATACAAAAACCAAAAGACTCTCCACAAAAATCCTCTTTGGTAACAGCCATGATATTTGCTAGCCCTCGTGTAGGAGACTTTAACTTTCAGAGAATCTTCTCATCACAATCTGAAAATCTTAAGCTCTTGAAGGTTCGTAATGCCTTAGATATCGTCCCTAATTATCCCTTACCAATCGGGTATTTCGATGTTGGTAAGGAGCTCTTAATCGACACAATGAGGTCTCCATATTTGAAGATACCAGGAACAATATCAACTTGGCACAATTTGGAGGCCTACTTGCATGGAGTTGCAGGAACTCAAGGGATTTTAGGCGGGTTCGCGATGGTGGTTGATCGAGATATTTCACTGGTAAATAAGTCGGAGGATAATTTGAAGGATGAATATCTCATTCCTGCGAGTTGGTGGCAATTGAAGAACAAGGGTATGGTTCAGCAACTAGATGGTTCTTGGCTTTTGCTTGATCAAGAAACCGATTAATTTCATCGATCATATGGTTGATGACTCCTTGAGAGTGCTTTATTTATTCAATAAGTCTTCTGTTATGCCGTCTTAAGATGAGACTATCCTTATAACTGTCATATTTGTATGAGTGACTTTATTTTAAAGCCGCCTCATACAAATTTTTGTGTTATTTATTTACTTGTTATTGTGTTTTAATTTTGTTTCTTTGCTAGTTTGTTTTGGTTGTTTGTTTGCTTTTCGGTTGTTTGTTTGCGTTTTGGTTGCTTCGATTGCGTCATTGTTTAGATGATTTAATTTGTTCTATGTGTATTGATGTTTCTATTAAAGAGGGTGGGGGAACTATGTTACAGAGACCAAACATATCTATGCTTGTATTTATGGATTGATGTATTTCAATAAAGGACAATGCTAGAGGTCTCCACTAAAGACACAAAAAATGTGTCTCCTATGACGTGTCAATTGTCATATTGTCAAATTCATTAATTACCATATACCATGTCATAGGGTTAAAGTAGATAATACAAAAATTCTTAGTGTTTTTGTGTTTGATATAGTGCTGAAAATTCTTAGTGGTCATGATTTTCCCCTTGAGATCAATCACACCCATGTAGTCTTAATTCCTAAAAAAAATAATCGTAGTCTTGTGGCAGATTTTCGGCCGATTAGCCTATGCAATGTGATTTTTAAAATTGCTACAAAGACTATTGCTAATAGGCTTAAGTTGATTCTCCCTTCTATTATCTCTGAAAATCAAAGTGCTTTCACTCCGGGTAGATTAATTAGTGATAATATTATTATTGCTTTTGAAGTCTTCCATTCTATGCATTGTCAAAATAGTGTTAATGGGAGTATGGCCCTTAAATTGGATATGAGTAAAGCCTATGATAGAGTTGAGTGGGGGTTTCTTGAAAAAATTATGCTTAAGATGGGTTTTAATCCCAATTGCGTGAGGGTGATTATGCGTTGTGTTAAATCTAATTCGTATTCCTTTGTTATTAATGGGGAGCCTAGTGGTTTTCTTAGGCCTTCAAGAGGGCTCCGTCAAGGGGATCCCATTTCTCCCTACCTATTTTTGCTTTGTGCAGAAGATTTATCAAGCTTGTTATCAAATGCAGTGGCTTCTGGTTCGTTCCAAGGTCACAAAATTTGTTCGAGGCCCCTGTTATTTCACATCTACTTTTTGCAGATGACTATTATTTTTGCTAAAGCAAATGAGGAACATGCTGAAAGAATAAAAGAGATGTTGTTACTGTATGAAGAAGCTTCTGGGCAACAAATAAATAGAGCCAAGACCACTGTGTCATTCAGTAAAGGGATAGTGACTGATGTGCGTGCGAGAGTTACCCAATGTCTTGGTGTGAGCGAGGTGGGAGTCCAAGATAAATACTTGGGGCTACCAACTCATATTGGGCGTTCGAAGAAAAAAGCTTTTCTGCCTATTAAGGATAGAGTTCGCAGGAAGCTCCAAGGGTGGATGAAAAGATTTCTCTCATGGTCGGGTAAGGAGGTGCTAGTAAAGGTCGTTGCCCAAGCTATCCCTACCTATACCATGAGTGTCTTTAAGTTCCCCGGAGATTTTTGTGAAGAACTTCAAGGTTTGGTGAGGAGGTTTTGGTGGGGTCATAAAGACGGAAAGAGGAAGATACATTGGGTTAAATGGGACAACCTTTGCAAAGCAAAGGGTGATGGTGGTCTGGGATTCCGCGATCTGGGAGCTTTTAATGATGCATTGTTGGCTAAACAACTGTGGAGGCTAATCTGTGAGCCAAACTCATTGTGTGCGCGTGTTTTGAAGGCTCGTTACTATCCCAATTGTGAGCTAGTTGATGCTGTTTTGGGCTCCCGACCGAGTTATATTTGGAGGAGTTTGTGGGGTGTGAGGTGGGTTATGAAGTCTGGGCTTTGTTGGATTTTGGGAAACAGGGACTCTATTCGAATTTGGAGGGATGCTTGGGTGCCTCGGCCTGTGTCGTTTCAACCTATCACGAGTGGCAGTGGTCATGACGCAGAGATGAGAGTAAGTGTGTTGATTGATAAGGAACAAGGGTGTTGGAAGGAACAACTTGTGAAGGAAATGATGTTACCCATTGACGCAGAGGTTATTCTCAATATTACATTATGTAATTTGTGGCCAGTAGACAGGTTAGTATGGCATTATACTACTGATGGCTGCTTTACAGTTCGTTCTGCTTATTTTGTGATTATGGAGGGACGAAGGAATGGACAAGCATCATCAAGCTCTTCGACTACCAATAAATTTTGGAAGGAACTCTGGCTCTTGGATGTTCCTCCACATATAAGGATGTTCGGATGGAAGGCATCATCTAATGCGTTGCCCACAAGGTCGAGTATTGCAAAAAGAATACGGAATGGGGATATGAGCTGTTCGCTTTGTGGAGCTCTTGAAGAGACGTCTCTGCATGCTCTTTTGGAGTGTCCGGTTGCAAAATGTGTGTGGGAGGCTAGTGGGTGGGAAGCAAAATTCTGGATGGGGAGATACCCCTCTGTTCGTGATTGGTTGGAGCTGATTTGGAGAGATAAGGAAATGGAGGATTTTGGTTCTTTTCTTGCTGCTGTTTGGGCCATTTGGAATGAGAGGTGCAGGTTGCTATTTAATGAAAAACATGAGCTCTCACTGGCAGTATGTGACAATGCTTCTACCTTTGTGAGAAGATACAGGATAGCTCGAGATAAGGGTGAAATACAGGCTGTTATGTTGCCTGCTTTGTGGCGTCCTCCAGCTCAGGGAATATGGAAGCTAAATACGGATGCTGGGAAGCTAGGTGAGTGGGGTGCTGGCTGAGGCATGGTTGTGCGTGATGCTATTGGGGAGCTGGTTGCTGTGGGTGTTCACCAATCAGCAAGTGGTACTTTTGATCCAGAAATAGAGGAAGCAAATGCAATCATATTTGGGGTACGAGCTGCTTGGGAGATGGGTTATTGTTCCGTGATTGTCGAGAGTGATTGTTTCAATCTCATTTCCAAGTTAAAGAAGAGGGTGTACGTTCGATCGACATTGGGTTTTTTGCTTGATGAGATTTTTGTTTGGTCTTCTAAGTTTGATTTTATTTCTTGGTCTTACATTCGTAGGGAGGGCAATACAGTTGCCCATAATATTGCTAGGCTTCAACCTTTTGAGGTGGGTGATAGATTTTGGCTAGAAAACATACTAGATAGTATTGTTGAACTGGCGAGCATGGATATGTGTAATTTCCTAGCTAATTAATAAAAATCCCTACGTCTTCTATCAAAAAAAAAGACAAAAAAGATAATACAAAATGAAAGGGTCTTTTAGCAAATATACAAAAAATGTTGTAGTTAGTTATATTAGGAACAAGGCCTAAAATAGAGGAAATGGTGATAAAGTTAACTCTATTAGCAAAAATAATAAAGGAAGGAAATTTATTTTATGATTTTAAATGGAAACAAAATCAAGACAACTACCATAATTTTATTTCCTTCATATTGCATATCACCCACTCTCTCTTATTTCTATTTTCGTTCTTTTTATTATTTATAATATATTATATTAATTATCACTTATGTTTCTAATCTCTATTTCTTTAATTTTTTTTAATTTTATTTTACATTACTTCTATAACAATATTCAATTATTAATGTCAAGTTTAAGAGATACGGAGACAAAACAAATTACTTTCTTATCTCTTCTAAAAAATTTATTCGGGTGCTTTTGTGAATAGTACTATTCTCTTTCAATGGAGGAGCTGTACAGACTCATACTATTGATACTTTTATTCTCTACTTCCAAAAAAGAAAAAAAATATACATTTTATCATTTGAATAAGATCCAATTTTACAGCATATACTCATAATTTATTATTTAATTTATACTTAATAAATGAATTTGAATTTATTAGAGTCCCAAATCTATTCTTGTGTATCAAAAAAAAAATTTACATATAAGTAGTAAGTAAATTAACATTCTACTTGCAATATTCTAGACTTTACTTGTACACTTTATCATTTTACTATTAGAAAATTCAATTTTACGGTATACTTTTATGTTACATGTTCTCTTTATTTGTATTAAATACAATAGAATTTATCAGAATATCATAATTTAATATTTCTTATAAATAATTTTTATATAATTTGAACATCCTACCAAATCATTGTATTTTATTTAATCATGATTTGTCTATCAAAAACTAATATTTTACTAGGCTATTTCATGATTTTACTTTATATTTCCACCAATCAATCTATAAGGTACTTTGTTTTTATAAATAAATCATAACCTTTAGTCTAATTTTACTATTATTGCACAATTTTTCTCACATTTTACAACCTGATCAAATCAAATTTTACTTTTTTCATAATGTACACGAGATTTTTATTATTATCAACCACAAGTCCATAACCCGTATTCAAAATTTACTATCATTGTACAATTTTTCTTATATTTCAATACAATTGTCTGGATTTACTACACACATGTCCTAATTGTCTTATAAGAATGACAATTTTGCTGTGTACTCTTTACTTTCTTATCAAAATATACTAAAAATAAAAGTATGTCTATGATTACTAAAAGAATAATCACTAGACAAGGCTTTTAAAGACTCTCTCATATATTTCCTTAATACTTGATTAACCAGTTTGTAAGATATAACAAATTTTGACTTTAAGTGTTTAGGTTTCATCACTCTACTAAATATCTTTTATATCAATTACATCATACATCTTAATTTGTGTACAATGTTTCTTACATTTTGCCTTCGAAAATCTAATTTTACAACACATGTATCCTAATGAGAATTTTACCTTGTACTTCGTATTATCATATATATTATAAAACACTTCATACATGGTTTTTTTTCCAAATGAATTAATGATGACAATGATAACAAGAATAACAATACAGTGGACAAAATATTTAGGGACTATCCCATTTTATATGTTCTTTAGTACTTTTCTAGCTTGTCTCAGAAATATTTTACAAGCTGACTTTTTAAGGCACAGGGTTTAGGTTTCATGGACGTCGAGTGATACATAACTATATCAATATATAAACCTTTAAATATTTTTATGGTTTAGGCTTTAATTTATGAAATGGGGGATATAATAGCTTTTTAAATATACAAAAATGATAATAACTTTTCCGACGATTATTTTTCTTAACACCACTAAAATAGTTGGGGTTTACGGTTTAATTTATCCATAAAATATAAATGGGTTAAAAAGTAGGTGGAGAGATCAAATGTAATAAAATCATGCACAAAAGTTATTAAGGACTATCACATATCATATGCTTTCTAATATCGTATCTATTTTGGTGTAGTCTAACTTTGTAAGAGTTTAGGGTTTAGGTTTCACAATTGTACTAACATTAGGATTTAAGGTGAGTATTAGAATCTAGGGTTTAGGTTTCATATAAAACGAATATTAGAATCTAGGGTTTAGGCTTCATATAAAACGGAGGGACTAATGATGATATCAATATAGAAAAATAATATTTACCTTTCTCTAGTGTATAGGCCAGAGTTTAAGGAACATAGAGTATTTATTAAGATTTAGTCATTTAGGGTTTAAGTTTTAAAGAATGAAGGCAATATTGATTATCACCATCCTAATTTTACTTTGTACTCTCATATTTTTTTGTAGAAATGTTCATAATTTTACTATACGTAGTTTCATAATTTAGCTTTAAATTTCGTCATAGTAACTTATAATAACCGATGAAGATGGATTCATTTAGATTCATATTTTTACTTTTTTTTTTTGGTTAGATTTAATTATATTTCATATTGGTGTAAAATAAATATTAATTTCAACACTTTTTATGTATGTTTGTGATTACACAAACTGCAATCGCAATTCTACCTTGTAGTTTCATAATTTTACTATGTAATATCATAATTTAACTTTATGCTTCATCATAGTAATTAGCTTATAATGATCGATTAGGATAGACCCATCAGTTTGTAGTTTTACTTTCTTTTAAAGGGTTTCATAATTTATGTTTTTTTTTTTACTGTTGCTTGACTTATTAATTATAAGTTCATATAGTCGCAAATAGATATAAATTATACTCTAGTTTTAATAATGTTGCAACATACTTTTATAATTTTACGGTATAAATATTACTTCGAATTTCTACTAACTTATTAAATAGTTAATCATTATTGTCTTAGGCCGTTAGAGTAGATCGAACGCGAGTTCGTGTTATAACGTGAATATAGGTTAGGTTGCCAGTCAGATGTACCCAAATGAACAATGAATATGAATAGGAGGGTGTAGGTTGAATTCCTATTTAGCTTAGTTTTGCAAATTTATCACTTTAAAAAAAAAGTATCGCAACTTGCCTTTTCTAATTTGTCTTCTTCTTTTGCTTCCTATTAGTACGTAGAAAGTTGCAATTGATGAAAATATTGGAAGACCTTACATTTTCAAATAAAACTTAAGATTTTTTCCACTGAGTCTCCGTTTGATTCAACTGAATTTCACGTAACTGAACTGAACTTATTGGCCCTAAACTGAACTGAACTGAACTTAATCCTCCTGAACGGAACTGAACTGAACTGAACCTATTATTATTATTATTATTATTATTATTATTATTATTATTATTATTATTATTATTATTATTATTATTATTATTATTATTATTATTATTATTATTATTATTATTATTATTATTATTATTATTATTATTGTTGTTGTTGTTGTTGTTGTTACTGTTGTTGTTGTTGTTGTTTTTATTATTATTATTATTACTATTATTATTATTATTATTATTATTATTATTATTATTATTATTATTATTATTATTATTATTTTATTTATTACTACTTCTACTACTACTACTACTACTTTTACTTTATTTATTATTATTATTTATTTATTTTTAATATTTAATTCACTATTTTCAAAGGTAATGTCACATATCTACAAGATAAATGCTACTTTTCCACACTTTTTTGTGGTAATTTTATTTTATCATCGATGTTATCTCTCAAAAATGGTAGAAAAAAAAATTTGGATTGAGTATCTCTATCAACGAGCCAAAGAATAGCAAAGTGAATTGAAATTAATTCTACTACTTTGCTACAGTTAACCAATCAAGAAGGATAACTAGGTTCATTTCTTTCATTTTTTCTTTTCTAATATTGATTATTTATTGATCGTTTCCCTTATCAAGTAACAAACCAATTGCCCCTTAATTTTGTTTCTTCCTATCTTATTGTTGTGTTTAATTTAAAACACAATATCTAATTTTAAAGGTATTACCACGCATAATAATAATAATAATAATAATAATAATAATAATAATAATAATAATAATAATAATAATAATAATAATAATAATAATAATAATAATAATAATAATAATAATAATAATATGAAATGAAATGAAATGAAATGAAATGAACTGAACTAAACTAAACTGAACTAAACTGAACTAAACTTATTGGCCTTGAACTGAACTGAACTGAACTTATTGATTCTGAACTGAACTTATTGGACCTGAACTGAACTTAATTTAAGTGAAATTAAGTTGAATCAAACAGAGCTTGAAAGAGTTTATTCTTTACCGAAGAGAAAGTGAAAGAAATTAAAATACTTTGTGAGAGGAGATTAACTGTTTATTTTCTTTTTAATAACTAATATCCGTGAGTAAAATGAAGGGAAGTAGAAAGGAGAAAAAAAAAAAACTAAAAATGGATAGATTTTATTTAAACATTTGAGTACAAATTAAAAGGTGGAATGAAAGATGTGGTTATAAATACAAAGGTGAAAGTAACCAAAATGGTAACAATTTCAATTAGAATAATTTACTCCTATATCAACGTAGAAAGAATATTACACATTCCTTGTTAATCGCTTATGAGATCACAATTTCCTAGTTTAATAACGTTGTCTCTCATATTTGCAAGAAGCCCTTAATCTTTTTAATTTACGTGTTTTAACCCTTATGAGATGTCAAGCTAATTAATAGTCTTGATGATATGACAATTGCCACATCACAGGAAGACACTTTTTTTGGTCATCAATGGAGACCCATAGAATTATTGTTCAATAAAACTAGCGGCGAATTGTGTTGCATCCACAATCATTCCTTTTTCTTTTACAGCTTGTTTGGTTATATTGGGTAGATTGGAAAGGAAGAGAAAGGAAAAGAAAGGAAAGGAAAATAATTATGTTTCTTCCGTTTGGTTGTATAATGAGCAATTGAAAGGAAAATAACATTTTCTATTGTTTGGTTGATGGGATTTGGAAAGAAAGGAAAGGAATAACAGTTTTAAACGCACTTTTCGTCTAAATTCCACCATTTTGGGAGGGAAAAAAATGGAGGATTTCATAGGAAAGCTTTCCCATCATTTCCTTTCCTTCTCTTCACATCCTTTTTATTTTTTAAAACCAAACATGAGAAAGTTAATCCTCCCTTCCTTTCCTCTCATTTTCTGTCTACCAAAAAATAAAGTAGATTTCTCTTTCCTTCCTTTCCTTTCCTTTCCTCTCATTTTTTATCTACCAAACTAGCTCTTAAAGTTGTATACAATCAACAAATAACAATCTTTCATATTTTTAAAATTGTTGCTTCAGATTAATAACATATGTTCTCAAATTTAATTTCATAATTATTCTTTACGTTTTCCTTATCCCGTCCACCTTACATAAATGTTTACACATTTCTTCAAGTAGTACCAAACTTTTCTTCGTCAAAAAACATCCGTAGCCCTAAGAAATTCACACCTGCACAATCACCCATATGAATTACGATTAGATTCTCTGTCTTGTCATTCTTTCTCCTCACTCTCTCACATTCTCTCTCCTGATGAATTACGATTAGATTCTCTGTCTTGTCATTCTCTCTCCTGATGAATTACGATTAGATTCTCTGTCTTGTCATTCTTTCTCCTCACTCTCTCACATTCTCTCTCCTTAAAACAGGAGGCTTTTGTACTCTACCCTTATCATTCACAAGGGCATTCTTAATACTCTTGATCCTTTTTTCTTTTTTCTCGATGTGCCATTTACAGACGTAAACACTTTTATGGACGGAGGAGTATAAGCCTGACTCTTTATGGATGGCAGGGCAAAAGCAAATAAAAGGGGTCATTTAGATGACAATATACCTTTTTTTTATTTTTTACAATTAAAGGGAGACATTTTTTTTGGGCCCTCTTTTCCCCTCTTTTTCTTTGGGCCCTGGGCAATCGCACTCCTTGTCCTCCCCTCTGAATCGGCTCGAGTATACAACATGTCTTGTGTGGACTTAGTCCACCGTGGACCAAGTAATTTTGAAGAGTGGCTCCAGGTAAAGTAGGGGGTGACTCCAGGTAAAGTAAGGGGTGACTCCAGGTGAAGTAGGGAGGTGACCCCAGGTAAAAGGATAGTGCTAAGTATAAATTTGAGGGGTAGCTCTAAATGAAGTAGGGGTGACTCCACTATTAGAAGGGGATGGCTCCAGATAAAGTAGGGGATGACTCTAAATATAACATGAACGATGCCATTCACATGCCAACATACGCGGAGGGTGTTTGTATACCCATATTTGACCAATTCAAAAATGAATTATTCTTTGGCTCCAAGATGGGTAGGGCCGTTGAATGAAGGCTCATTCCTATCTAGGGGTGCAAATGACCTTATACACTGATGAGTAGCTCGTAAATATATTCAGTCAATATTCAAATAAAACTTGTTCGATATCAAACAAGCCGCGTATGCGCACCAATTTAATGATCGTTTAAAGCCGAGTACTAGCATCTCCGACTCGGCTCGTTTAGTTTTCTTTTTATTGTGATATAGTATTACTTTCAAAATTAGTACACTCACGAGTAGTTTGGTTAAAACTTGTATAAAGCTCATTTGGTAATAAACAATCAGAGCACAAGTTTCACATGGATGCTCGTTTGGAGAAAAAGGTTGGGTTATATGAAACCAATGGACAAATGTACCCAAAACCGTAAGAACCAATTCGTTGGGCTTATCTAAACCTTTAGGCTATGCCCAGTTTGGGCGCGTAGCAAGCTTGAAAATAGCCAGCTGCAGCCTGCAAGTAACAGAAACGAGAGGACTGCAACGAAGAAGAAGAAAACAAAGCACAGGAAGCAGAGATTGAGAAAAGAAAAGGTACTGTATTTGCGATAAATTTATGGAAGCTGAATTCATTAATATTTATGAATATTTCGAACTGAATAATATGGGATTTTTGTTGCTTGTGTGATTACTTGCTCTTTAAATCCCCCATTTGGGTTAACAAGTTTAGCAAAATTGATGCTTTTTTCGGATTTCTTGATGTTGGATTGTTGGTTAATGTCTCTCTATCTCTCTCCTTTGGGTTTGTTTGAATATAGTGAACTTGGGAAATCTTATTATAGAAATCAGGAACTTTTCTTTCTTTGAGGCATTTCGTCGAACAGTTTATCTGTTTATGCCTTCTGTTTAAATTGCATGAAATTTGTAATAATCTTCTCTTAGGGAGATATTAAGTTGATAATATCTATTTTTTGTGGGAGTAAGATATACTATTTAGGAAACCAACTTGGAATATGAATAGGATTGTAAAGAACTGATTACTGAAAATTACTCTATTTCGTGCCAGCCATATATATTTTTTTTTATACGAGAAACCCTCAGCCACTACACTTCGAGTGTGCACCGAATAAATCCCGAGTGTATACAATAGCCTGGAAACCACACACACCAGGCAAGCCAACAAGATAAATCTTGTAGACAGGCTCAGCAAAGAGGCCTAGTAGAAATTGAACCCATGACCTTTGTCATGTAATATCAACCCTACGACCAACTCCGCTACCCCTTTCAGTATATCATGGCAGCTGCTGCAGCATATATCAATTGTTTATGTTGCTTATTTCCCCTTCTCTTCATGCGCCAAGAAGGCCACCTTTGCAATTCCTCAGGCCATCTGCTCATCTTTAGCCAAGTTTTCACCCCTTCAAGGACCTGGTTTGTCACTTCACATGCAAAAAATAGGTACTCACCAGTTTCTGCTTGTTTCTGACATAAAGGACAGTTAATATCATTGACAGTACAATTCATTCTAACAAGTCTATCTCTTGTGAGTAATCTCCTCTGTATTGCTAACCAGAAAAAGAAAGCATGTCGTGAGATAGTGTAGGCTCCCCAAACCATTGAAGCTTCTTTAAAACCAATCTGATCTCCAATAAACAGCTCATAACCCTTTTGAACTGTG
The DNA here is from genome assembly GCA_038025085.1 of Tetragonia tetragonoides. Taxonomy (NCBI): domain Eukaryota; kingdom Viridiplantae; phylum Streptophyta; class Magnoliopsida; order Caryophyllales; family Aizoaceae; genus Tetragonia; species Tetragonia tetragonoides. The sequence continues at coordinate 9,237,481 of CM076148.1, read as the reverse complement.
TATTCCTCTCGGTTGTTTACTGGCCAGGCAGCATTGACATCAAGCCCTCCAGTATCTCCTCTCAATTTCATGATCTTTTTCCAATACCAACCGCAATCAGTTGGTATGTTATACTCATATTACAGAATAATTTAATAGCAAGATTTTCTGTGTTTTTTTTTTCAGAACAGCAAATAAAATTTTATGAAGGCAACTTATTGCCAATAAGCAACAAACACAAATCCTAGAGCCCTCCACAGTTCGCTACTTATTGTACAAGCACCCAGAGCTAGAAGGTGGTAGCCTACATCCATGAGTAAAACGTACCCCCCTTCCCAACACCTTTCTTAGCTAGTATATCTGCATCAGAATTCTGCCCCCTAATTACATGATCAATATTAAATTCAACAAGAAAAGCAAGAATAGAATCTATGACATTAAAAGAGTTCCACCAACTAACAATATTTGTTGAATCACAATTAATCCGAATTCTGCATTGAGTCCAATCCGCAAGCTCCTTAAGCATAGTCAGACCATGTAACACCCCCATGAGTTCAGCATAGTTAGAGTCTGTAACCCCGAGATCAACAGAGTATACTCCTTGTATCTCCCCCAACGAGTCCCTAAATATACCCCCACAACCTGCCGGGCCAGGTTTGCCTAATGCCGAGCCATCAATATTCAAAGCCAACCAGCCTGTGGGAGGAGGTTTCCGGGTGTGATTATTCCTGTTAAACTTGTTGCTGTTGCAGATGTCATTATTTCTTACAAGAATAGAACGAGGATCAGTCTCCCATTGATGAAATTCATAAGCTGTCACTGTAAGCAAGATTTTCTGTGTGATGGTACATATGTTTTGGATGGCCAGTTTTTGACTTACCTTTGTTCCAATCAGAAAATTCTGAAGTACTATCCGCGAGAAAAGGCCGAAAAAGATGCAGGAAATAATAAAGGAATAGATATTCGGTTTCAAATTAAAACAAATTCCAATGGACAACAAACAGGTTTCTGCTTCACTGTCAATGACAATAACTTCATTAGGGAAGTCAAACAGCAGTATCTTTCATTTTCTTTGCATATCAACGGTAATTATTAGTTTTTCTTCTATAGTTATTAGCTTAGTAGGATAGGTACTAGAGACTGATATCTATGAGTAGTTTTTTTATAATTTGATGTTTCTACATAGAGTACTGGAAGTTAGATTATATATAGTAGAATTTATAAGGTACATAATGTTAAATTTGTGATATTTACAGTGGATGTTTTTTTCTATGTTACAGAAGTAATTTAATAGCCAGATTTTCTGTGTGATGGTACATATGTTTTGAATGGCCACTTTTTCCTTTGTTTCCAGTCAACAATAATAATTTAATTAAAAATAAAAAATCAATGCGCAATAAACAGGTTTCTATTGCACTGTCAATGACAATAATGTCATTTGGGAAGTCGAATGGCAGTTTCTTTAATTTTATTTGCACCACTGGATAATTCAATGCCTCTGGTGGAAATTCATGTGTGTGAGAGTGTACCGTATAAACGTTGAGATTGATTGAAGGCTTGAGAATTACATTAATAGGTGTATATACTTATATACAAACTATTGAAGAGAGAATATTTATAAACAAGGCAACTAAACTAATCTAATGCTATAATCAAGGAACAGAATATTAACACTCTAAGAATAGAAGATACATAGTGATAATTATGGAAGAGAATAACTGGAAATAATAAAGGAATATATGCAAGAAGATTCTCTGATTATTCTCTAATACGCCCCACAAGTTGGACGTTCGGTAGGAGAGTCCAATCTTGGAAGTAAGACAGGAGAAGTGATCACGGGAGAGCGATTTAGTGAGTACATCTATAAGTTGATAATTTCGTTGATTGTTAGCTAGATCATTGGACCCATTTGTGACGTGGTGACTCGCGCCACTGTCAAGGAGCCACAGTGGATTTGGTGAGGTTTAATTTGAGTGGTTTGTGCGACTTGGGCGCGAGGGGAGTAATGAGTTGGGTTGGGTGCTCAGTTTGAGCGAGAGATCAGAGTGGTACAACGATGTGCGGAATAGTTTTTAAAGTTCGGAACGTTGGGAGAGTATGTGACCTAAGGTACGACACCAAAGACATTTCCCGAGGAAGGGTTTCGGGTGTGTGTTGGATTGGTGGAGTTGATTTGTAAGGAGGTGGTGGGACGAGTGAATGCTCGTTTGTAGGCAGGAAGGACTGATCAGTACATGCTTTAATGGATTGCATGTAGTCGGTTATGATTTGAGTTGTTTTGGTGATATTGTTTAGGTTAGCCTTAGTTTGGAGGATGTGACCTCGGGTGGTTTGGCTTAGGTGTTGGCGAGAGTTTGCCATGCCTTAGCAGTGGTGGTAGAATGACAATTGACAAATAAGAGATCTAACAGAAGGTGTGAGAGTAAAAAGAAGAGAACCAAGATTGCATGTAGTTGGTTATGGTTTGAATTGTTTTGGTGATATTGTTTAGGTTAGCCTTGGTTTCGAGGATGTGACCTCGGGTGGGTTTGGCATAGGTGTTGGCGAGAGTTTGTCATGCCCTAGCATTGGTGGTAGAATGACAAATAAGAGATCTGACGGAGGTTGTGAGAGTGAAAAGAAGAGTACCAAGATTGCATGTAGTCGGTTATGGTTTGAGTTGTTTTGGTGATATTGTTTAGGCTACCCTTGGTTTGAGTTGTTTTGGTGATATTGTTTTGGCTATAGTTTGGTGAGAGTTTTCCTTGCCTTAGCAGTGGTGGTAGAATGACAAATAAGAGATCCGACGGAGGGTGTGAGAGTGCCAAGAACAGCACCAAAGAGAGAGTACGTAGTTGGTCTTGACAGGTCCACGTGAGGAAGATTGGGTTTGATTTGGTGGTGTCGTCGGTATTGGTGAGGGTGGCGACATGTGGTGATTTTGTGCCATAAACAAAGTGATGGAGGTGATAACCGATGAGAATGGATTTGATTTGGTGAAGCCATGGTGGTAGAGTTGAAGGTTGGATCGTAAAGCTCTGATACCATATAAACGTTGAGATTGATTGAAGGCTTGAGAATTACATTAATAGGTGCATATATTTATATACAAACTATTGAAGAGAGAATATTTATAAAGAAGGCAACTAAACTAATCTAATGCTATAATCAAGGAACAACATATTAACACTCTAAGAATAGAAGATACATAGTGATAATTATGGAAGAGAATAACTGAAAATAATAAAGGAATATATGCAAGAAGATTCTCTGATTATTCTCTAATATACAGAGCTTGTACTTATAAGATGACTTTGAGGATACTGATCAGAACTAGGGGAAGAAGACTCCTCTTAACATAAATCAATGTTTTGGTCAAGATTCATAAGTTTATTCATAAGCAAACACTTTGTCAAAGAGTCTCTATTTTGTTAGGAAGTTGTAGAATTAGAAGGTTGCATTCCAATGACTGAGTGAAAAATGGTGGCTGATTCCAAGTAAAAATGATGGTTAACTGTAGCAGGAATCTGTTTGTCCTTGTCTATCCTCGCTTTTGTCTAAGTCAGTTTACTCCTACTCTCATCTCCGTCTTCAATGACCGTATTCAAATTCACGTATTAGTGATACTATGCCTCAACTTGTTAGGTGAAGAAGATGAGCACAAGCTCATGTTTCCAGACTCGAATTCCTGGAAGCCAGACGTTTTCTCTGAAAAAGCCTTTGCACGTTTGTGTCGCTGCCGTCCAGGCAAGAAATAAGTACCATACATTGATTTCAACCAACTTCTTAGCTTCGAGGATCACCTTAGAAGATGAGATATTTTTGCTCTTACGCTATGATATTAATTAATTTTCTTTCAGGTTATGTGCTCCTCTGATCCTACTATTCAGAAGTATTCTCATTCTGGTGCAGTTGAGAGGTAAATGATTCCTCTTCTGATTTCACTGACTTTAAATTTCAACTTCGTGTCAGGTTTCTATTTTTGCACTTTTTTGCTGTTCTCAGATTAGTAAATCCATTGAGTTTTACATGATGTAGCATTACAAGAAAAACTGAGATTTGCGACCGAACTAAACGGACGCTGAATGGCTGGAATCGGTCGCTAAGCCACTAGCGACCGTAGTAAAGCTTTTAGTGTCCGATCAGCCATGGTAGCTAAAGCTGTAGACGCTAATTATTTTAGCGTCCAATTCTACAGACGCTAAAAGTGAGCGTCTGAAATTAGCGTCCTTAGGTTGGACGCTAATCTGCAATTAAAATAAAAAAAAAGACAAATTATTTCCCCCAGTGATGTCCATCCCCAACGCACAGACCACCACCTTTCACCCCCAGCCACGCCACCCTTCCCCCCACCACCTAGCACCTTACCCTTACCCTTACCCTTACCCTTACCCTTACCTAACAGAGGAGGAGGAGAAGAAGAAATCGAGAAATACAACGAAAGAGAAGTTAAATTAAAACTTACAGATCATCAGAAGGTGAAATCCGCTTAGACAATATTCCACAGCTCCCATGGATTTCAAGAGTAAAAGAAGACTTACAAGATCTAAGACGAAGATGATAAACTAAAATTCTCGAAAATCACAAAAAAAAAAAAAACTATAAATCAATCAAAATTATCGAAATTATAACAAAAACAAAAATCAATCAAAATTACAACAAATCGCAATAATCAATCGCGAATTCTCGAAAATTACGACAAAGCAAAAACTAAATGAAAATTATAAAAAGAAGCAAAATTTCATCTGTACTTCATGAAAATCACAATAAAATAAATCACAATAAAATCAAAGCTCAATGCTAGATCTAACAACCTCGTAGCAAAATAGTTTAAAAATTGACAAGTACAAGCCCTAAAAAAATTAGCTTGCCACTGAATTCTTCGTTTCCGAAGAGGTTGCAAATCTCATGAATGATTCGTGGTCAAATCGTTGTCTCTGTACTTCGAATGCTAAGAGATCGCGACTTCGCCGTGGTTTTCTCTTTCCTCCGATGAAGAAATATCAAACAACTTCGATTGTGAATGCTAGCTGAGAGGTTTGACCATGAGAAAGGAGGAGAGGAAATATTGGTAGAGCTGAGAGAAAGAGACATGGAGTGAGAGGAGGAGAGAGAAAAAGAGATGGACGAGGAGAGAGAAAAAGAGATGGAGTGAGAATAGGAGAGAGAAAGAGAGATGGAGAGAGAAATAAAAATAGAGAGAGAAAAACAAAAGGCGGACAAAACAATGTGGGGTGGGTGGGGTTTGTTACTCATCTTTGCTTTGAATATCAAGGGTTTTCACATTTCAATGCCCAAAATAAAAATTAAAACAAAATGAAGAATGCAGTGCTTTTGTCAACTACTATGGGAAGCTGCGTCCAAATTTTGTTATTCGGACGCCAAATTTGTCGACCAATCCCATATCGGTAGCTAAAATGAATAATTGGTCGCTAAAATGAATAAATCGGTCGCTAATTCGCTACCAAATAATATCGGAAGCTAATTCGCTACCGATTATAGTCGGTCTCAAAAAATCGGTCGCTAATCGTCCATTTTCTTGTAGTGTAGTTGGGGAAAAGGTATGACTACTGTAATTGTCTCATGTCGATCTAGTAGCTGGGTTGATAATTGAGGTCTCCAAGATAAATGCTTGCTAGCTTCTAATGATGACTACAATAATATTTTTTTTTTGGAGTTTTATTTAGGTTTGCATACTTGGGTGTGTCTATTGACATCACTGCTAAATTTATATTTTTTAAACTTTATCTTATGGATCAGAGACAGTGTTAGGAAGCCAGGGAAAAGAGAACATCATCTGTGAAAACGTAGAGATTCTGCTGGTTTGGGACAAAAGGCAATGAATCTCGTTCGAATTGTAAGCTTATGTGATTATCGTTTAGCTAAGCTGTTGAACTTTCTTTTGTGGTTTTCACTACCACATTTTCAAAGCAATGGTTCCAGAGAGTTTGCAGATATAGCTTTCTCTATTGTTACAGTTCCTGAAGAAGGCTGGATAATGTGCTCACCGAAAGTGAACTAAAATCTAATTATGAAATCTACTGCAAGTGGATCCTTCCTCTCAATGTTATTAATTGTTCACCAATTGCATGCAGGTTTCAGGACTTCCAAATGAGAAAGAGCCAGTTTATCGGTCATTAGATGAGTGGTGTGCCTGGGAGCTGGAATTCCCATTGATTGCAGCAGCTAAGGCTCTAAGAATCTTGAGAAACAGGAGCCAATGGTTGCGAGTGATTCAAGTATGATTTGTTTTTAAACTGCTCAAATCTAAATACCACACTTTTTCTATTGACCTATCCAGTCTTTGACCGTTGATCAGCAGTTCTAGTTTCATTCATATATGTCTATTTCCTTCTTTGGTAGCAAGATGTGGTGTATTTGTAATCTAAAGCTGAAGGACAAAAGTATAAACTGAGAAGGACATAAACAGAGTCTCTTGTTCAAAAAACTAAAATAAAAAAAGATAGATGAACGGAGTTTGATGTGGCCTTTCAATATGGCTTAGGATCTGCTGATGCCAGTGCAAAGGAAGCAACAAGCTGATCCCTTAATGGAAAGAATATGTTAAACTTCGGTCAATTATAGCTCAAATGTATTGCTTTGCCTCGTTTCAGCAAATACTTTTCCATCTATGTGAATGCTTTTGGAAACTGAATGGGGCATAGTGGTAAGCTTTCGACCTTCTAGGCATAGGCAAAGGGTTAAATCACCACTTTTCCATCTATGTGAATGCTTTTGGAAACTGAATGGGGCATAGTGGTAAGCTTTCGACCTTCTAGGCATAGGCAAAGGGTTAAATCACCACGAGCTTAACTTTCAACACCCTGTTCTTTTCCTACCACCTCCCTAGTCTTTATATTTCATTTCTTACTTTGAGCACTCATATGCTCTCATGGATGTAATGTATAAAAATGTGCAACACTATCTAAGTAGTTCAATGAAATGATAATTTGGCTGCAACCTGCTATTGAAACTGTAGTTGTTAGAATGACATAAAGTTGCAGTCTTGCCATTATCTTTCCATCCTCGCAAGTCAGTGATTTTTAAGGTTGTCACTTATGGGCACCCTCTGTCGTCGTGGGAGTAATATCTATGTAGGTGAAGCCTCCATCTGAGTATTCTTAAAAGAGAGGTGATGTCGCTACAATCTACCATGAAATCAAAGCTGGTAATACAACATGTTGTGTCTTAGGAACATAAAACTATTCACTAATATGCCTAATTGAAGTTGCTTGGATAGCATGTAGTTAAACTATGGTTTATTCCGTAACAGTAATTTTAAAATGGAAGTTCCTTGTAAATTAGAGTTCTAGATTTACAATGTAATGAAATCTAGGAGGAGCCACAGGGGGGTTATGAATTACTCCCCTCGTTCAGTATGCAAGGCAGTTTTTGACCCTTAGTTTTTTTATCACAATATAACGCGCATAACCATTTGCAAGAAGCAATTTTTGTTGTTTTTCCCACTTCACCTTTCCTTTTCCTTGATATTTACTCCTATTTCTCTATTATAACATTTAATGACTAAGGGTGTCTCAGCCATTTTACCTTCTTTTGTTTCTCGATTTTACACCTCATTGTATATGTGCAAAGTCAAATTTTTTTTTTTTAATCCTGTGGTAGCATAAATATCTTTTGATTTCATTGTACAGATGTGCATTTTAGGTCAATGTTAAATTATGAAGGTTGCATCATCACATGTGACAAATGAAGCACTTACTGATCTTCAATGCTGCATAGGTTGCTAAGTGGATGTTGAGCAAGGGTGAAGGCACAACCATGACAACATATGACACACTCCTTTTGGCGTTTGACCATGAAGCAAGGATAGATGAAGCTGGATCTTTGTGGAATATGATTTTGCATACTCATACACGTTCTATTTCAAAACGACTGTTCTCTCGGATGATTTCATTATATGATCATCATAATATGCAGGAGAAAATTATATAGGTAACTGGCAAAGTTGTGCTTTGAGCATGTTTCTTTTGTACCAGTTCGTTTAAGTTATATCGATGGCTGTCTTTCACTTGTCAAGTTATTTGTTATTGTTATTGCTTCTGGATTATCCAATCCATTCTTCACCTTTCAATCAGACAATAAGTACTCTGCGCTGTTCCTCCCTCAGTCCCTGCAATCCAACACTTTGAGTTTTTACTTGTGCTACAGTGCTAGTTCTGTTCTGAAATCGTATGCTCGTTGTAGGCACCTAGCAGATTTGAGCAGAACTTAATTGGTGGCGTGGAAATTGACTCTTTTTCTCATCTACAGCTAGATTCTCGATACCTATTTTTATTGACAACAGAAAGCCTTAGATTCTCGAACCATCTCTTCTGGGTTGCGTCTTTAATTTAATTGTCTTTATTTCCTCTTAAGCAATTGGAAGATTTGTCCTAGTTTGTCTGATCAATGCTGATTTGTGTTATATTCATTATGCTTCAATTAACAAACAAGTGGAGATTGCAATTTCCAAGTAATTATGCAGGACTTGCTATTACAGAACCCACTATGTTGCATGGTTAAACACTCCCCTGAATGTTATCTAATCAATGTACTAAAAACTTTATTCCTTTCAAGAATTCAGGTGTTTGGAGACATGGAAGAACTAAGGGTGAAACCAGATGAAGATACAGTCAGGCGGGTGGCAAGTGCCTTCGAGAGACTTGGTCAAGAGGACAAGAAAATGTTGGTCCTTCAAAGATATGGGTGTAAGTGGAAGTATGTCCACTTCAAAGGTGAAAGGGTCAAAGTGCGAAGAGATCCATGTCAGGATTAGAAGCCTTACTACAATACGCTCAATTGATTTGTTGAGCTGTACCTCCTTTCATGGGTGGCCAAAAGCCCTAGATATTCTCTTACTATCTAATTCCGAGTTTCAACTGAACTGCTGGCCACTCACTATTGGCCTCTAGTTGTGCTTCGCCAACAGGTTTTCTCTGCTGATGTGTTTGACCAGAGAAGCTGCTGTTGTGACCTGAACTAGACTGAGTGAGATTTACAAAAGCCAATGCAGAGAGCATGGCTGTATAAGCATCAAAACTCATAAAACTCGTGAAGGACGGGTCTCTACATTCAAATGACCATTCGTTTCAGAGCACTAGTGACCTTTGGGTAAAGGACATCTGTAGAATATGAGAGGAATGCCATCCTGACTGCAACGGAACAGAGTGCCAGATTTCTTAAGGTAACTCGCAGAAGCCGCAAACACGAGGATGAAGGGGGTTTAAACATGAGGATGAAGGGGTTTTAATCTTACCTGCAATGTGAAGTTCTTGTGATTTATTTGGCACAAGAGAAGTGGACAGATCACAGATGTGGTAAGTTTGTTAAAAGGATTCTTCTTCACTAGTTTATGATCAATATCCTTTAAAGTCGTTATAGACTCAAGATTATACAGTGTAGGAAGATCTAGAGATTACCCTTTTGATGTGCAAAGGAACTGAGAGAAATTAGCATTCAACTTTCCAAATTACATTGTACTTTTCCTTGTATCTTTAAGCCGTGGATTCTATTATAATCTGAGATCCAAAACATATGTACCATAACATAGAAAATCTTGCCATGGTGCCCGTCTATCCGGTCCCAAAAATGGGCGGGTATAACATGCTATTTGTGTAAATTTATAAGGATCCGATTCGTTAACCCGGTTCAAACCTATTTGTCGACCCTGTCTACAAGCTTAAAAAATATGTCAGGTCCGATCCGCATATGGTACAGTAATATAATTCAATCGAAGATGTTTTGATGTCATTTACCTAGTAGTCTCATTTTACAAGTTGGTTTACTAAATAGTGTTATGTTACATGTTACTATTCTTAGCTGAAATTAAATGTTAAATACTTTACGGTTCTAATTTTTTAAAGGCTTAAATGCTTAATACTGTATGAAACTTGGCCAGTAAAAGTGTTTTGATAAGGATAACACATTTACACAAATATAAATGGGCAAAAGAGCTAATAATCTACCAAGGTGAGGTCCATGTAGAGAACAATATACAGGAGGGAGAATAATTAAACAAACTAACTACTTAGTTTTTGCCTTTTGGAGCCAAAATTTCTTTGTATAAGAAGAAGCACAACTTCAATATCAAATATGGCCTTCATCGAGTGAAGTGCTAGCATTGTTAGCAAACAACTTTTCTGATATCTTACCAATCTATAAAAAATCTTAGTCTTCCTTCTCTTCCTAACTCATTTTTGGGCTACTATCACCGTTTTTACCGGTGATTAGCCCTTCTGTTATTGTTTTTCTTTTAATCTAGTTTTTGTAGTTTCATGTTCGTTAGGGTTATTAATAAACTGTCCATTATTGGTGGGAGATTGTTTGATTCTCCGTGCTCATCGGAGTTTGATTGTTCGTCAGAGTTTCTTAGAATTTCGTTTATCAGGTTAAGTTTCATGAATTGATAAAAACACAAGTTCAATCTTCTATGTCAAAGGGATCCGCACTTCCAAATAGGTGCAACACGTTTCGTGCTTACCTATATTCAGACCGTCGACGATTAATCGCCAGTCATCAACAAAGCCAATCAAAATGCTAATTTCTGGCATTGATGTTGGATTTAGTATATTAGATGATTGTTGTTGCTTTCGGAATGTTAGGTAGAGTCATATTTGTATGGTTGACAATCGAGATTGCTCATGAATCAGCCTATGTTGTTGCTTCAAAAGTACTCTAGGTTTTAATGGTTTTTTGGTATTTGAAATTCTTATAGCATGAACAACGAGTTGATGTTAGAATTTATCAATTAAATGGAAGTTATTGTCGTATTGCGGCATTGAGATAAAATAGAAAATAAAAAGTGCAAACACGACCAATTTTTGAGTCTTGAACTTTTGGGTATTGCGGCATTGAGTTCTGAAAATAGTCGTCGCTCCTTTGTTGATCTTGTTGAACATATTGGTCGCCACCTCATTACCCCCCGAACAATTGTCAATTATACATACCATTATTAGCAAATATTTCCCTGTCTTTTTGATTCTTGATTACACTAATTTGGAAGAGCATAAGTCAAGGATACAAGAATCTGAATTGTATTGGCATTCTTCAAACATTACAATCTACTCCTACCACTGGTATTTGAATGATATTTTATATTCGTATCTGGTACAAATCAGTATTTGTATGATGGTTACCACTTTTTTTTATGGCAAATGCTAATGACAGCCCTTAGTGCTGTCATTAAGCATTTAATTATCTCTAAGATTCTTTAGTTTAACGAGAAATGAAACTGATGCAAGATTGGAAAACTAACCCAATTAAAAACTCTAGTAAAGCATTAAATAAAGGACAAAAGAGAAAGGTCATTGAACTTCCATCACAGACTATCATCAATCAATTCACTTTGCTATCTATTTCTCTAGTTATTTTTGGCAGTAAAATAACAAAAAAAGTGAAAGGCCACTAAACTTCCATCTGACTATATATCACCCTTATGTACAGTTATAATTTTCTCATGTTCTTAGTCGACATATATGGGAAGACTCCATCAGATAAGGTAATTTCCAATCCTTTACTATTTTCTTTCCAGAAATACTTAGATTTAATTTTCTAATTGTTCTCATGATTTGCTCTGTTCAACTTACATGCTAATCTAATGACTCACGTTGCCTCGGTTTTTCGTTTTTTCTTTTCTTCTTTTTCTAGTAGTGTTCAATCATGATTAATCTAGACCTAAACAAGCCTCTGGATGAAGAAAACAATGAACCTTTTGTTGGCCAAACATTTTCAAGTCTGGATGAAGCGTGTCTTTTCTATAAAAACTATGCTAAACAACATGGCTTTGCGATTCGTAGAGATCGATCGGAGACTAAAGATGGTGAGACCGTCAGACGTGATTTTGTTTGCCATCGAGCAGGAAAACAAAGGGAGAAGGTAATTGACCCATCTAAAGTTCAAAGAAATAGGGAGTCTTCAAAATGTGATTGCAAGTCTCATATGCGTGTTACTTTGAAAAAATATTTTGATATATTTCCGAAAGAGTGGCATGTTACATCATTTACTAAGGCTCACAACCATGAACTTTTGTCACTCGAAGAAATGCGTTTCCTTCCCGTAAACCGAATTATTACTCCAGAAGATGAGAAGCAAATTTTCCTATACAAGGAGGCTGGACTTTCTGTAAGACAAATAATTCGAGTTCTAGAGCTTGAAAAGAATGTTAAACATGGTTATCTTCCATTCATAGAAAAAGATATACGAAATCTATTTGCTAGAGTTAAGAAAATGCTAGGAGCTAATGATGTCAAGGACCTTATGGAGTATATGAAATCTGCAAAAGAAGAAAATTTCAAGTTTCAATTTGCACGTACAGTGGATAATGAAAGGAGGTTAGAGCACTTGTTCTGGTGTCATAGTCAAAGTTTTGAATGCTACGACAAGTATGGTGATGTGGTTGTCTTTGATACCACTTACAAAGTAAATGCGTATGACATGCCTTGTGCAATATTTGTTGGTGTCGACAATCATGGGAAGACAATTTTATTCGGATGTGCACTTCTTCGCAATGAGACGACCTGCACCTTTAAGTGGTTGATGAAGGTATATATTTGATTACTTTAATCTTCTATATATTTTAGTGCTTATTTTAATCGCCTTTTTCCCTATAATTGGTATGTCATCATTAGTGCATTTGTTTAGGATCTCAAATAAACTAAAACAAACACGGGCAGTGGGCTTATGACCCAACTTCAAGTGTAAATGGTGAAAGAAAAATGATATTGGTCCATTGCATATCTTTTCTTACACACTATACATACATTGCCACTTTAAAATGCAGACATTTGTTACTATAATGAAGAAACCACCAAAAACCATCATAACTGATCAAGATGCATGCATGAGTGAAGCAATTGCCACTGAAATGTCGACTACAAAGCACAACTATTGTATATGGCACATCACTTCAAAATTTAGTTGCTGGTTTAGTGCTCTTCTTCGTAATGAGTACCAAAAGTGGTGTGCTGACTTCTATACTCTATGTAAGATGAGCTCTATTCAAGAGTTTGAGCATAATTGGCCTTTAGTGGTAAGTAAGTACAACTTGCAAAACAACAAGCATGTTCAGGGTTTGTATAAAATCAAGCAGTTTTGGGCTCCGTCTTATCTCCGCGAGCACTTTTTCGGAGGGATGATAACTACAGGCAGATCTGAGAGTATAAATGCATTCATGAAGAGATTTGTTTCATCCCATACAAGTCTGAGGGACTTTGTAAACAAGGTTAGTATCATACTCTTACATAATTTTATGTCTTTTTTTTAATGTTTATGTATTGACATGACCAGTTCGAATTTATTATTTAACTTGCTCCAATAATATGCTACATGTTAATAATTGTTTTATAGATGGATGTTGCTATCGAAGAAATTGTCCAAGGGCGCTCACAAAATAAGATGTCAGCCACGCTTAGGCCTACGTCTTTGAAAACAAAGTCACCACTGGAACAACAAGCTCGTGACGTCCTTACACCATTTGCTTTTAAAAAGGTACAAGATGAACTTGTGAGAGTGAGTCAATATTCACTTACGGTGGTTCAAGATGGAGTATTCATTGTAAGACATTTTGAAGGAGGGAACAAACAAAATCACAGAGTCTTTTGGGATGGAGAGATAGCAAAATGTAGCTGCAAACATTTTGAATTTTGGGGTATAATATGTCGCCATACTTTTCGGGTACTTCTCCATAATAATTGTTTCAAAATCCCATCAATCTATTTGCCTTCACGTTGGTGCTTACAAGTTGCTACAGAGACACAAGAAGTGCAAGGGGAAGAAGTTGTGATGGGAGAAGAACCTAATTATACTCCAGTATACAATACACTAGGAGGAGGAGATAGAGATGGAGATGATATACTGTGCCCACCGAAATCAATAATAAAAGGGCGTCCAAGAAAGAGACGCATAATGGGTGGAAAAGATTTGGGTAAGAAGCAAACTAAACGTTGTTCTCTATGCAAACAACTTGGTCACACCAAGCCCACATGTAAAAACAAAGAAAACATTTTTATCTTGAATGAAAGTTATTCAGATATGACACAACAAGGGAAAGAAGTTTTACCTAACGATCCCGGACGAAATCCCGTATTGAGTTTGAAGTATTAGGTAATGTTTCAAGGTCTCCCATTTTTTATTTTTCCAAAAAGACTTCAAGCTTTTTTTTTTCAATATTAATTGTGATCATTTTTGTTGCAGGTGGATTGGAATTTACATAATGGCAATGCTCTGTTTTGCATATTTGGGAACTAAGATATCAGAATTTCTTTCAAGTGAGCAGTTGGAGGATAATACTACTGTATTAGCTAGACTATTCGTACTCTTCAATCAAGAGGGTTAGTTTGAAGTAGGAGTCTTTCATTTTGCAAGTTAGTACTTTGAACTAGGAGTCTATTTTTTTTTTTTTTTTTTTTTTTTTTTCCTCCAGCAAGTATGTAGTCCAAATAATATGTTCAACGTTTTTTAAGTACTGAAAGGATCAATGTTTCAATGAATTGATCTGATGGTATTTTGTGGCAGTGCTTGCTCTATCCCAGTTGGTGGTGACTTATGAATATTTTTTGGCATATAAAATTCCAATTAGTAGAATTTACTTTGGAAAATGTTTGTTGATGGGTGCTGAACATTTAATGCTTGTTTGTAGTGGGATTTGGGATAATGGTTCATATTTTTCAAAGTTTCTTTCTCGTTAAACTACAAGAATCTTGGGGATAATTAAATGCTTATTGACAACCCTAAGGGCTATCATTAGCAAAACCGTTTTTTTATAACCACTAACCACAGTAATAATCTGATAACTAACATAATAAAATTGGATAAGACCGATTTTTACTTGATACAGAACTATTTAGATTAGTTCTTTGGTTTTAGTTTGGTTATAACAAGTTCTATTATCGGCTAAACTAAACTTAGTGATACTGCTTTGATCAATTATAAAATTAGTCATAACTATTGACACCCACTTTTTTTTTGGAAAATGATTATTATACCCTTTGAGCAAAACATTTTTGAACTATGACTAGTATACAGTATACACTGGTATACTGCCCCATTCTAAGAACAGACGAGACAAAATGCAAAAAGAATCAAACTTTCAACCAAAGCTCATTTGGTGAGGCTCGATAAACAGTGACCAGAGAGATGGAGAAACGAAATGGTAAGTTATTGGAAGCTCAATACAGTGTCTGGCAATTTTAATTATTGCAATTTATCCAATTGAGCAATATGATTATGATTGCCCTTTTCTTTTTTGATGGGAGATAATGATTGTTCTTTAAATTCCTATTTGGGCATCATGTTAAGCCAAAATCAAGCCTTTTTTCTGATTTGTTGATGTTTGTTTTGCTCTCTCTTTTTGATTTCTTTATGTGAACTTGGGAAATTCGGTTATAGGAATGAGTAAGTTTTCTTTCTTTGAGGCATTTCATCGAACAGGTATAATGCATGCCATCAATGTTTTAGTATCTAGTACAGCACTATTTAGTCTTTTATTAGATTTAAATTTTTACCATTATGGTAATGGTTTCCCTGTGAGTGATGAGACTATGAGAGTGTTTGCAGTTGGATTGTTGCCCTGGTCTTTTTGTATCGTGCTGTGTTCAAATTTTCCTATTCCATGTGACATTATTGCTAATTCATATTTTCATGAAGAATACTTCTGTTGGTGCTCTATCCATACTCTAAAACTTTGACATGGTTATGAAAGTTGGACACTACTATATCTGCTCATAGCTTTGTTGCGTGTTTCGCCAAACCCATATAACATTGATTGGTTGTCATGTTGTAATGGATGAAAGTTTGCAATTTAAAGTACAATTTACAAAATTCATTGCCAGATTATTACCAGAGGCAAGCACATAGATCAAAGAATATCTGCTCCTTGAGAGTTGAGGCCTCCAAGATAACCGCTTGTTAGCTTCTTATAATGACATTACTGCTAAGTTTTCATTTTGAAACTCTATCATATGGATCCAAATATATTCTGAGGAAGCAAGGGAAGAGAGAACATGATCATCTGTGGAAGCGTAGGAAATGCTGATTCGGGGCAACAGGCAATGAATCTAGTTCGAACTGTAGGTTTATGTGATTGTCTTAGAGCTGAAGCTGATGGATTTCTTTTTTGGTTTTCACTGCTACACCTTTAAGTAATATTTCCAGAGGGTCTGCAGTTTTGGGTTTTTGTAACTTCCTATGTCCCGAGAAAAATCATCTTAAGGCAGAATAACGTGTTCACCAAACGTATACAAAGATAAATAGAAGTGCAGCGAGTTGTGCCATTTCTGGAACTAATTGTTTATCCTTTCTTATGAGCTTCTTCTCGATAAAGATCTCAGAGTAAGATTGAATTTTGTCTATCAGCTCGTTATGTATGCTAAGGACTCAAACTGATATTGAAGTCTTGAACAGCAAGCTTACAATGTTGTTTACCATGTTGTTGATGTAAGTAGAGGTGATAGTGTGTTTAATCCAGTCACTCAGAGAGGTTTCTGATTCCGTTTCTATCAGATATTAATCTATGTTTGAGCGATATATTAAGGAAAGAGAATTCATTATTAATTGTTTCACTTTGTAGAGAAATTCAAGCTTGCGGTAGCACAGATATTTATATCTATTGTTTTTCATTGTACAATGGTGCATTTTAGGTCTATGTTATGTGATGAAAGCTGCCTTATTACGTATTACAGAGGAAGCGCTTACTGATCAAAAACTCTGCATAGATTGCTAAGTGGATGTTGAGCAGGGGCCAAGGCACAACCATGACAACATTTGACACACTCCTGTTGGAATTTACGTTATTTAACCATGATGCAAGGATAGATGAAGCTGGATCTTAACACTATGATTTTGCGTTCTCATAAAGGCAATTTTTCTCTCAGGTGATTTCATTATATGAAGATTATTATATGCAGAATGCAGGTGAAGCTGGATCTTAATACTATATGAAGGTAACCGACAAGGTTATGTTATGAGCATATTTCTTTTGTACCGGTTTGGTATTGTTATATCCATGGCCGTCTTTTTCTTGTTCCTTTTTATTTTGGTAATTTTGGCTTGGTTGTTTTTTTTATCTTTCAGTGTTTTTTTTTTTGGGATTTTGGACTGTCTTATCCATTCTTCATCTTTTAATCCATGCCCCATGTAGTTCCTCCTTGAGCTCTGCAGTTGAATCCCTAAGTTTCTGACTTGTGCTACAGTGCTAGTTCTGTTCTCAAATCTTATCAGTATTGTAGGCTCGTAGAAGATTTAGTAACTTTCCTTCTTAAACTAGTAGACTGGTAGTCTTTGGTGACATGGACATCGACTTTTATGTCTCATGTATGAACTGCTCGATACCTGTTTCTATTGAAAACAGAAAGCCATAGCTTATCTTCTTTTGTTGTTGCTAACCATTTGTTCTTACTTTTCGCTGTTAGCGAATTCGTCCTTTTTTTTTTTTTCTGCTCAACAGTGATTTCTGTTGTACTCTACTTTGGTTCAATAACTAACTAGATGAAGTGGAGATGGCAATTTCTAAGCAGTTATGATGGATCTGCTATGACAGAACCCACTATTTTGCATGGTCAAACAATTCCCCGAGGGTTAATCCCTTATGTGCTAATAACTTTTATTTCCTTTCATGAATTCAGGTGTTTTTGGAGACATGAAAGAATTAGGTGTGAAAACAGATGAAGATACAGTCAGGAGGGTGGCACGTACATTTGAGAGACTTGGTCAAGCGCACCAGAGAATTTTGGTCCTTGGAAGATATGGGTGTAAGTGAAAGTATGTCCACTTCATATATGAAATGATTGAAGTGGGAAGACATTCATTTGGTGATAAGAAGCCGTAATGCAAGATGCTTGATTGATCTGTAGTCTGTCCACACTAGAGGCCTATGGTTGCTGCTTCAGTGTTGGTTTCTGTGCTAATGTTTATGATCATCAGTATTGTCGTGTTTGAGTTATTAGTTGGAGGGAATTTTACAAAAGCCGAAGCAGAGAGCACGGTTGTATATACGTTTCCTACTCATAAAATTCACCATGGTTGGGGTATCTTCAGTCAATTGGCTATTCGTTTCAAATCACTAATTGCCTTTCAGAAAAGGACATAGTAGGACATGACAATGAGAGGAATGTCATCCAGACCTCCACAGGAGACAGAGTCCCAGAGGTCTTAGGTTGCTCGCTGGAGCCTGGAAAGGATATCTGACTGCAACTGTGAAGACCTTATGAATTACTTTAGCCAGCAGATAGTGGACAGATGTGGTAAGCTGAAGTTTCGCTTATAAATTTGAAACTGCATAACTTGACATATGTTAAGAGGAGTTTTTTTTTTCTCTAGTTCAAGATCAAAATCCTGAAGTCATCTTATAAGTACACTTGACATTCATGAATTTCCATGGGAGACATTGAATATCTCTGAATTACACGATGTGCAAAGAAAATGAAAGATACTTCCATTCGACTTCCCAAAGTAAGTTATTGTCATTGACAGTGAAATAGAAACCAGTTTCCTGTCCATTGGAATTTGTTTTTCAATAAAACTGAATATTTATTCAATTATTCCTGGATCTTTTTTAGCGTTTTCTCGTGGATATTTCAGATTTGCTGATTGGAACAAAGGGAAGTAAAAAGCTGGCCATCCAAAACATATAGCTATCTTCACACAGAAAACCTTGCTATTAAATTATGTAATATAGCTAAACCTCCACAATAAATAAATATTGCTAATTTAGCATTATGTATCCTATAAAGTCTACTACTATAGTCTATATATAATCTGACCTTTAGTACTGTATGTAGAAAAACATCAGAACTTATTGAAGTCACCTCCTAATATATTAGGATCTGGTACCTAGCCTACTAAACTTATAATGCTATAGAAGAAGAACTAGTTCATATCATATGTCTATACTCTCTTAAAAGAGAGTCTAAATCTTAAGAGGCAGGGCAGTATTGAGTAATAATCTGCTCGAGGAAAGGGCTCTGCTGGTAAGGAGCAGCAGGTCTGCAACTAGTAAGGAGAGCACAGCAGCCAGAGCTCATGGAAAATTGGTGTGTTACAAGAGAGTTGATGACATCCTGGATGCACGAGCCAATGCGGTTGTCAAGGAGCGCATCAAAGCACTTCCGTTGATCATCAGTCATCCCTGGAGGGATGGGGACGGGGTTTTGCCCATGGCTTGGTTGCGAGGGCGGTGATGGTGGAGTGAAGGGCCTGTTAGTGGGCTGTGGGAAGGTGGGTTGTGGGAAGGTTGGCTGTGGGAATGAAGGGAACGGAAGTCCTCTGCGTGGGAATGGGTATTGTGGTTGGGCAATGGCGCTCGTTGCCAATATGGCTAGAAAAGCAAACACGAAAACTGAGTTCTTCATTGTTTTTCTCTGTGGTGGTTTTGTTCTCTCTACAATATGAATATCTGATGATGGGATGGGGTTTGGGGTATAGAAGGGGGTTTATATAGAAAATTTGGAGGGGGTGGGGGATGAGCATGTCTTTGACTTGGATTTGGACTTTGACTTTAGCTTATCTTACGTTTGATATGATAGAATCTGAACTAAATTGTGATCCCTTTTCTCTTGAAGAATTCAATTAAACTGCTATGATCGTAATTTTAATTTGATCTTCATACTGATTATTGGATTCTGTCATGGATTAGATTACGGTTGAGAGTTTGATCTGCCATTGGTTTCTCTGGATCAAATTAGGATAATGACGCAGTTGACCAGATGATATTTAGATATTATTTCACTAGTTCCGCACAATCTCCTATTCATATTACAAGTCGGTTTCCTAAATACTGTTATCTTTATCTTACAAGTTTATCACGTTAAAGTTAGTATCTTCTTAAGATGTAGATCAGATTCATCCATCTGACATATCATTGGAATTTTGTGGACTATTGAAATTCTTCTTATGTTTCGTATAAAAAAAAAAGAAATTCTTCTTGTGTTTAATTTTTTACTCCCCGCAGTAAAGATTCCTCTTTCTGTTACCCCTTTATTTTTATCTGTGATCAGAAAATTATCTGTTTTCTTTTACCCCAATATTAATTAGTGTTCCAATTTTATTTCAGAATGATCAGCTTTGACAATTGCATTTACCATCAACTTGAATTAGTGCAGGAATGTGAACTTTGTTGTTTATGTACACCGCACAAAGGAGGTGTTGATTATAAGCAATTGAAACAAGAGTCCAAGTGAGATCAGAAGACAAAAAAACATAGTGGAACAGAAGGTACATTCACAAGCCTTCCCTTTGTTTTGTATTGATTAGTTTTCTTTTCATCTTATATATGTTATTTCCTTGCAGAAAAAGACTGATATTTGAAAACACTAAGTTTACCTCTAACAAAGAAATATCATTTCATTTTAGTATAACAAAACAAAAAGGTTAACCCAGGTTAACATCTTTGTTATCTCCCTAACTAGAAGACACAACCATAGGACTACTCACTGTATGAATCCCATCAAATAAAGTCATCCACCCAAATTCATACTTCCTCTCATTCTCTCCCAAGCTAAGCATTCTGTTTCTCTCCTTTTCGACTGTAATGTTGAAGCTCTTTTTCTCGCCTCTATGCTTTTGTGGGTCTGAGATGACCAGCTCCGAATTGGAAAGGGTCAGCTTCTTTGCCCATTGAATCAGTTATTAATGACCCATTGTTGTTCCTCAGACCAGCTGCAAGGTGAAGCAACAAGTTATGAGTGGTGTATTCAATGTAAGTGGAAAATACTGTGCAAAATTGGTTTTGAAGTCTTATGAGCATTAACTTTAGGAAATCACTACAGATCATGATGGTTAGGCAAAGGATATACAACAAAATGAGCTATGTTGAGTAATGTGAGTGAATCTTACCAGTGGTAATGAGGGCAGATCCAATAGCAGCAGAACTCCAAGTAGGATAAATAGCCTTAAGGAGCGCAGCAGCAGCAGCAGCTACGTGAGGGCATGACATTGAAGTCCCTGAGAAAATATTCCACTTCACTCTCCTGTCATCTTCTCCCAACCTTGTAGGTGAATCTTCCCCTGTCCATGCTGCCAATATATTCAACCCTGGAGCTGTAATATCAGGCTGCAAATTTACAAGTCGATTAGAAGTCATGAAGCGTGAATTTTCACATGGCTCTTATATGCAAAACTTGACAAATCCTGGTAGAATATAATGTGTAAGTGAAAGTTCTCGAGGTATTGAGGTTTAGGCCTAGTGGTTAAGACTGGATCAAGATACTAGAGTAATGAGGCTGTGAGGTTTAGGCCTAGTGGTTAAGACTGGATTCCCTCATTTGCACCCACAGGTGTTGCAGGAACATGGGGATCAGCTACAACCTCTCGTCCATTGGCAGGAGAATTGGCCAATATGTAGCCAACACCCCTGCCTTTTTGACCTCGAGCCCCTTCTCGATCCTTATTTTATTGCCTCTTACACATACCACTATCTGGTTATATGAATCAGCAATTTCTTTCTTTGAGGCATTTCTTGGAACAGTTATAATGCATGGATGCCATCAATGTTCTAGTCAGCTTATATAGCTTTAGTATCTAATTTCTAGTCTTTAATATCATACAACTTTAGAAGTAATGTAATCCGTCATCTACCAAAATCTCGGCATTCTCTACTGTACATGGATGTACACGGATAGACCTTGTTATTGCACAAAGGAATGGAAGCCCAAACTTTAACCTCCTTCCCATGATAGAGGAGAATAGTAGAAGATGGGTGATATTAAACATCACTGGCCGGTAAAAACTATGAAATTACTAATTAGATGTATTAACACTTGCATTTATAATTTTCTTAGGAGTAGTCATTAGTATAATTTTCTTACAGTTACGATTTGCTGCGATGAGGAGGAGTAAGGAGGGGAGATTGTTATGGCGATGTGCTTATATGGCTTTACTTTGGTGTGTTTGGTTGGAGAGGAACGCCAGGATCGATTATGTTTGGGATCATGTAGTCTATTTGGCTTCTCTTTGGGCTAAGGCGGCGGGGGCCTTTAAGGGTGTCCCGCTGACGTTAGTTCAACGCCATTGGCGTGATGTGTAGATAGTTCTTTTGTTTATACCGAGGAAACCTTATCCTCCACCTTTTTGTATTATTTAACACTTGATTAATAAAATTTTCTCTTATCTAAAAATAATTTTCTTAGTATAGTTTTTGCAATCCTTTACTATCTGTATTATGAAAGTGATCATTGTTGGTTTGTGTCTGCACTCGTATGTTAAGTTTCTGATCAGCAGTTTTACATAGACAGATGAGCATGATGAAGACTTAGGTGGCTTGGGCATGTGAGGAGGAGACATCGTGATGCACCGGTGAGAAGGTGTGAGAGAATTACACTTAGAGATTGTAAGCGAAGAAGAGGACGCCCGAAGAAGACTTGGGGAGAGGTAATTAGGCAGGATTTGACCCGTCTAGATCTTACCGAGGACTTGGTCCTAGATAGGAGATTATGGCGTAGCAGGATCCGTGCAGAGGATCTGCGTTAGATTAGGGTTGTGCATTGGCTAGTACTAGAGGTTGATTCATTTTGTTTATAGCCTGTAGCGTCTCCTTCACTTTATGTTGCTTAGTAAGTAGAATCTTGTGTTAGTATGTTTACTGATTTACTTTCATTGCCCTTTTGATCATTCTTCACTGCTTTAAAAAAAAAAAAAAAAACGTTTTGAAATACATTTAAAAAAAAAAAAAAAGGTTTTTGTGGGTCTTTCGGAAACAGTCTCTCTTCTAGGCAACTAGTTAGGGGTAAGACTGCGTACATCTTGACCTCTCCAGACCCCGCCCTAGGCGGGACACTTACTGGGTTGTTGTTGTTGTTGTTGTAGATGAGCATGATCAAGAATAACTGAGTTTGTTTTATTGCCATTTGTTAATAACAACACATTAAAAAAAACAAAAAGACCAAAGGGCTTGCGTCTAAACTTGCTGTGCTTCTATGTCACTTTCTGCCGTTGGTAATTCAAAATCCAGTAAGAATCTGCAAGCAGCTCAATATGACTCCTATTGCCCATAGATTACAAACATATTCATTACTTGGGATGCTAAAGATGATCATGGTTAATTTGAACAACAATGACATTCAAGAGCATTCAAAGATTGGTGGTTTACAGAAGTGATGCACTTGATTGGTGTTCTGGACTTGTGGATTTAGAGCGTGTTTGGGAGTTGGAGAATGGAGGGGAAGGGAGGGGAATGAGGGGGAAATAATAAATTCTCCTTGTTTGTGAGTTTTTTTAAGAGAGGAAGAGAGCTGAATGAAGGGGAACAGTTTTCCCCTCCATTCCCTTCCATTAACTCAATTTTTGTTCCCCTCCAAATTGGGGGGAAATGGAGCGGAAGGGGAATTTTTAAGTGAAAGTCGTCGGTTCCCCTCTGGTCCCCTCCCTTCCCCTTACTTAAACTCCCAAGCAAGGTGAAATACTTCACTTTCATTCTCTTCCCTTCCCTTCCCTTCCCCTCCCCTCCCCTCCCCCTCGTTCCCTTCCCTTCCCTTTCCACCCAAAACTTCCAAACATGCTGTAACTCAATTTTTGTTCCCCCCAAATTGGGGGGGGGGGGGGATGGAGGGGAAGGGGAATTTTTAAGTGACAGTAGTCGGTTCCCCTCCATTCCCTCCCTTCTCTTTACTTGAACTCCCAAACAAGGTGAAATATTTCACCTTCATTCTCCTCCCTTCCCTTCCCGTCCCCCTCATTTCCTTCCCTTCCCTTCCCACCCAAAACTCCCAAACATGCTCTTAAGTTTAACTTGATTTACAAGGTCATTCCAGTAAATAATAGGAGTATTAACCAACAAGGGTGGTGGTCTAGTGGTTCCAAGCTTACTTCCAAGTGGTTTGGTAAGGCAAGGTCATGGGTTTGAATCCCCATTCCCCTATGCATTGTGTCTGCTGGCTTCTAGGAACTATACTAGCTCCTTGTTGGTATTATGTTGACGGGGCCAGTGCTTGCGTTGGTTGTTCAGCTATTCTGATATGTTCGCTTTTGAACACGTGAGTCCGAACATGACGTAGCGGGGGTGCCTTAGTTGCCATTCACTTGCATCTTCTTCTTTATTGAGCAAAAAAAAAAAAAAAAAATAATAGGAGTATTAATGTTTTAGACTTCTTGGATTTTTAAAAGAGAAAAAGAGCCCTTTTACTATAACAGGCAGCGCTTACCTAAAAAAAAAAAAAGAAACTTTCTGCCCATAAAAGGAGTATAGCTCCGAGCTGCATTTGGCCATGTCTAAGCACATGATTGCAGCTTTCTGCTCAACTCTTCCTAGAAGGTGGGGATGGAATGATTGAATGATGCTAGAATGGACGTGCGTCTATTTAATTATTAATAAAGGATACACTAGTTATCAAAAAAAAAAAAAGAAGTTGTCAAACGATGCGATAATGTTTTGTATAAGAGTAATTTTTATATGCTACTTGCACAATGAATTATGCATTATTCAATAATACCCGCTTTTTTGTTAATGTTGTTTAACTTCAATTTTGCTGAATTTTGGCTTGTAGAGACTGGGATCTATAGAGTAAACTTTACTACTCATGAAAAGATCTTGTGGAGGAAGTTGAAGTGCTATAGCCCCTGCCTCTGCCATTTCATAGCAATTTTTGATGAGGAGTGTGTGACTTAGATACAGAAGAATTCAGTTTTTTGGAGCTTCCAGATGATGAGGGAGGCATGTTGCAGGTTGCTTTTCCTCTTTGGTGAGTCAGTTGCAGTTTTAGGCATTTCACCTCTACGTACCTGCATATGGGTAATGAACAAGGAAGGAGGAAAAGATTCGTGAATCAGTGGTATTCAGGGGATTCAACTTTAGGTGGGCACAACTTCTTCCGGGAGCACGTACATTGGAAATTTTTGTTTCCTGAGAAGGGAAACTGATGTGTTACAACTTTAGAAATCATGAAATACAGTATGTGGCAAAATCTACCTCTGTAGCTGACATGTACATACATGTAGAGAGCTTGTTGTTCTCTGGAGGATTCAGAGCCCAACCTTTGACATATTTCCCATGAAGATGGATGATTATGAAGATGACAGGTAAATAAGACAATGAATATGAACATATGAGCACTTACATTTCTAAATTCAATAAATTGTCAAATAATGTTGTTATGTTTGTAATTAGTTGGATACTTACAAAATGCTTTATGCGGTTTCCAATACCCACTGTTTTTCAAATGCTATTCAGCTTTAAATTTGTGGGCTTTTGTCTTGCAGAGGCTGGAACTTCTACAGTAGAACCTACTAGATAAAACAAAATAATAAAAATAAATTAGAAAAATTAAATAAAATAAAACTCTGAGATCTATTATTTGTTTCTCCTCCATGGTTTGAGGTTTTCAATGGGTCAATATTTGGAAAGATCTTGCATTTTCCCTTGTTCTTTAACTCGGAGATCCTAGAATCTTGCATGATTATATCCTATGTTATTACAGTCGGTGATATATGCAAATATTTCACTTTAACTCTTGTTTCTTCATTTGAAGTGGATGATACTAGCTAAGAGAAACTCACTCCTATGGTATCATTTGGCTCTGGCAGGATGCACACTACAATTTGATGCCAGCTGTTGAAGGTGAATTTCCCCGTGGTTGAGGCAGCAGGTTGTTTATATTGTTGGAAGTATTATGTAACAGAGTACTGCTCTAGATGGTAAGTAAGAGAATTCCATTGTTGTATCAATTCTACTAAGGAGTCTGCCTTTTGCAAGTCCTATTGGTAATTAGTATGAATTTTTCTTGGTATAATGCCGTGGTGTTTGTGCTTTATACGCTGTTTAATTATTCATTAGAATTGGTTGCCCTTCAATCCGATATTAATTTTCAGAGTGATTTAGTCTAGAGATATGAACACAGTGATGGAATGTTGAGCTTTTGATAGTTCATTAAGAAAACATCACTAGTGATGATCAGACTTTAGTATTCTTTTTGAAGAATCATGCAGTTGCTAAATTGATGGTATTGGGGTGGGTACTGGTGGTGTTTCTGTATGATGCACTTTAATCTTTTCTTTTTTTTCACATTTTGGGGGGTGGAGGGAGTTTGAACCTCCTATTTTTCACACGCCGACCTTAACATTTGGCCAGCCTTTATTTGTTCACAAACCTCCTATTTTCGCTGTATTTGATTGTCAATCTCCTTAAACCTCCTATTTTTCGCTGTTGGGATATGGCTGAACATAAGTAAGCCTTAAATTGCTTGATTAGTAGGGAACAGTCAATAGGATGCAAATCAGTGAATCACCTCGATCCTGGTATGTAAACTGATTGTAGCATACAAAGAGCTAAACGAATTTGCTCCTTTAGAAGCTCAAACTGTCAAACATCTTTTGTCCCTCCTCATAGCTGCTACCAAATGCTGCTCTAGATATCACATCAGTAGAAAGTGCTGTAAGATGCGGCCACACATCTAGCACATTAGAACTTGTTTCAGTTTCAGCAACTATGTTTTCCCACTTGTTTATCATGTCAGTACAACTGCCACAGAAAGCTGGCAACATAATCTGTAACAACACAAAACCAAATTCGAGGACATTTGTCACAATCAAACATCTTATCCCTGAGCCGAAGCTGTAACTTTTGTCACAGATCATTACTGGTTATTCACCTTCATATATTCTTTTTTGTTTTTGAGGACGATATGGTGTATATATCCTTATTCATAAATAAATAAATTTTAAATTAAATAATGTACTATCCCCTCACCCTGGCCCTCATTCTTTTTTCGTATGACTTTTTATGTTCTCCAAAATAACCCGTTGATCCTAAATAATAATGTCTATTTTTATTTTTATTTTTATTTTGTTCGGATAAGGTACAAAGGCCATTATAATTTACATATATGGATTCCAACTTGGAACCTAATCTACAGAGTACGTCATTCGTAATCAATAGGCCATGACATCATTTGTATAAATAGGATTTGCATCCTCTTCAATACCTAATTTTCTGCATGTAAACATTACACTTCGCTACAAAAAACAATAGTTCAAAAAAGGCGAAATGATTTCGCCTTTTTAGCCTAATAAGGCGATTTTTTTAGGATTTCCTTTATGTTGTCTTATTAGCCCCGTTGTGATAGATTTCCAAGGCAAGTGAAAAACGCTCGCCTTATTTGGTTCGGAACAAAAAAAGCAAAGTGGTTCAAAAAAAGCAAAGTGGTTCACGTTATTAGGCATAAAGTCGCCTTATTTGGTTCGGAACAAAAAAGGCAAAGCAATTCACCTTATTAGGCATAAAGTCGCCTTATGTAGTTTCAATCAAATAAGGCAAAAAGTTTGAAGTCACATTATATGGTATCTAACAAACAAGGCGAGTTGAGAATATTTGCGTTATTTGATGTCACCAAATAAGGTAATTATGTACCAAATAAGTTTATTCTCATATATTGCACTCAAATAAGGCATACCTTCAAAAGTCGCATTATTTGCTCTTTTATTTTATTTTATTTTCTCCGAAAGCAATATGCTTAAATATAAATCTAAATCTACCAACACCATAATCACGGGACAAAATGTTTAATATAATCTTGTCAAATAGCGTATACATTTCAAACAAACGGGTTCAAGTCAAATACAACATAATTTTTTCATGGAAAATTTGTTGGAATACATCTAATAAGTTACACCATTTGTGGTGATACATCTAATAATTTTTTTTTGCAATTGATACACCTAATAAGTTGATTTAATAATGTTGGACACACCATCTTTGATTTTGCAACCAATTTATTAGACAGAGGACCGAAACACCCTCACGCTTTTGGCACGTGACTCACTTAGGCTCCGTTTGATTCACTTGGATAAAACTGATCTGAACTGAACTGAACTGAACTTAATTGATTTTTGAACTTGACCGTTAACCATTTTAAATTCGTCCAAACATAGTCAATATTAGACTCATTTGAAAGTATGTTTTGAGATCTTTCCGATAACATAATTTTCATCATAAAATTATTTTAAAATAAAAAGTTATATGAGTAATAAAGTTGCACATAAACTGAACTGAACTGAATTTGAGTAAAATTAAGACGAATCAAACATAGCCTTAACTCACATCCTCCCCTACTTTTTACCCGCTTTTATTAGTCTTGAGTTTTGAGTGCGAGCCCCTGGGTTGGATTTTAGTTCAATTTTGGGTCAGTGGTAAACACATCCCTTCTTTTGTACCAAACTTTATGATTGAGTCAAGTTCGGTAACTTCAGATCCGGTCAAGTATTACCAGGTCTTATTGTGCATATCGAGCTACTGATAAAATCTACAAATTAATATGTTTATTAATTTGGCGTTACTTATAAATATACTCCCTCTGTCCTAGATTTACCTTTACATTGGATTTTTTAAGGTCAAAGTTTGTGAACTTTGACCACTTATGTGTTAAAAGTTACAAAGTTTTAGAATGTGAAAATAGTATTGTTAGAATCATTTTAAATAGTATTTGCAAAATATCATTTTATTATAAGTTCTATAATTATGAAATCATAAATATTCATGGTCAAAGTAGTGTCTTGGAGACCGTGTAAAATCCAATGTAAAAATAAACTTGGGACGGAGGAGTAATATCTATTGTGTGTATGTGCACTTGAATGGCCGGGTTTCAGTGGACTACATTTGAAGTGATTTACATGGGTTAGACTATGACTATTGCAGCTGGTCAACAGCTTTATAAGCTCAAGTTAGGATATCATATTGCAGCTCCGATCCGACATGTGCTCCTTTATCATGTTTGCTATATGTTTTCACTTAGGACTCGTTTACTTACCTGCAATAAAATATAATGTAATGTAATTAATTTATAGAGTATATGTGGGGTGAAAAGAGAAAGAGTGGGAGAAGAAGGATGAAAAAAGTGGGGTTAATTGCATTATCCAATGTATTAGCCGATCTTGTGTATACTTGTTAGTATTATGTTTATTCTATTTTAGCATGTATATTTAGGTGTATCTTGTAACTTTGGGTAGCTTTGATTTGGCGTTATTTCCTTCCTTTTCTTATGTAATTCTCCCTGTATTTATTCTCACTTTGTCACAAAATAATAGCAAGACAGTATAAGGAGAGTACTGAGATAATTCTCTCCCAACCATAGCCTAGTTTTATACAATGTAATCACAATTGCTCAATTTTTCCAATGTAATGGTGATTACTTTGGATGATGTAATCAAACTTACTTTTCCTATCTCTTTTCACCCCCTTCTTCCTTTTCCACTACAATTTACACAATAAAATAATTGCATTGCATTATATTGATTGCAAGATAGTAAACACCACCTTACTATAATTTCCATATTGTAAGATTTGGATCCTTGTAGACGCGTCAACTTTTGCCAATACTGCTGATAGTTCTGTTACTCCATAAGACTTGCATGACCTATGGGGTAATGGCATGAATACTATGGTGCATCATCACTTTTATGTATGGGAATTGAACTGGTGCACCGCATGCAAAGAAGCCCACCACTGACTCCATTCTTCAAGACTAGAGCCTAATTCCTGTTTGGCAGCTAAGCCAAACTTAATCGCGCACATGTAAACAATTCATGAAGCATCCTCATCCTGATCCCTGAGAGCTTCTTCCAGAAGTCCTTTGCTTAGGAAAGGCTAGGCTAGGAGGATGAATCATAGATTCACTCCAGTAGGGGGTTACCCATACAGAAGCCTGGAAAGCATAGCAAGCGAATGTCTTTAACTAAACAAAGCTCAATGGCCTGGAGCCTCCAGCCCGAAATGTATAACTAAGGACACTGGCTCGCTCGGCTCTTGGTTATGTTGGAATCTGTAAGTTACTGAATTCCTTTTGGGCACCAAAGTTTATGGGGCATTGTTGCTCAAGGTAATTTTGGGTTCTACATACCTTGTTTGACCCCATATAGCTTGCAGTTGCAAGTACCTGCAATTTAAGTTTATAACTCCTGGTGGTTGTACTGTCAAGCCCCAAAGATTAAAAGCTTGAATTCTGTTGCTTGTGAGGCACCCTACAGCTCAAGCGAGACTTTGTTGATAGTGGATATGGTCAGTATTTGGTTGCCCTAGAGTAATTTTCACAGTTCACAATGTTAGGTTATGTGATTCTGATGTGTCAAGGAACCTCGCGGTGAAGTCCTGAGCTCACAACATTGTAAGGGAATTTGGCATCATGTGGCAATAACTTGACTATATTTCAAAATCAACGCAGTTGAGCCAAGATTTGTAGATCATATGCGAATCTGGGGTCAAAATTTAGAGTTCAAGCATCTGGGGTATCAAATGCCGTATTGGATGGAGCTATTGTCTCAAGGTTTAGAGAGAGCCTAAGGCAAACCTGCCGTAATCAATGCCTCATTCTACTTGAACAGTTGTGGTGCATCTTGCACTAAACTGTAGCTGTACCGAGGTCTAGGAGGACGTGAAATACCTTGGGACATTGTTGAAGGGAAACTGTAATGAGCCTCCCAGTGTGCTGACCAAAGGTTTCGGCATTTTAATGCTGTCTAGCTAGCTCTCAAGGTAAATGAACATAGGTTGTGCACCTCCTCTGTGGCCTATATCTATAGTCCATTAGTTGTTACGTCTGGCCATTACATAGGTTGTGCACTGATTTTGTTGTTGTGATCGGCGATTGAAAGTTTCTTTTTGATAACATGGGTGTCCAAGCTTTTCTTAACTAATCTCATGAGTGCTGAAGTTAACGACCAAGAAAACCTCCAGTGGTCCTGAGGGGACTCGAACCTGGGACCTCTGGATTACTTCTCAGAGGTCTTACCAGCTGAGCTACTCCCTCAGGGTATCGGCAACTGAAAGTTTATTGTGGAATATCCACAGAACATTAAGTTAGGACTGGGTCGTGAACAGAAAACCTTCTAAGCTCCTTTTGTTTTGAACTACGAAGAAAAGAATTAAAAGATCATATCACTTAGCATCTGGCTTTGACTTACAAACACTGTTTGCGTATCCTAGATGACAGAGTCTATTTTATGTTGGTTCCATAAGGAATAGAAAACCTTTTATGCTCCTTTTGTTTGAACTGTGAAGAAAAGAATTAGAAGATGATATCACCTAGCATCTGGCTTTTACTTGCAAACAATGTTTACATGTCTTAGATAACAGCATCTATTCTATGTTGTTGTTGGTTAAATTAGGAACATTGTTCTGTCCAGTGAATTTGAAATTGGAATCTTCGTGAGATAGACTCATGCTTGTGTGGCAATGTCAAATTATCAAACAACAACAAGCAGTAAATCCTTCAAATACTTTAGCTAAAATTTGTGAAATAATTGAATGTAATAATAACAATGATGTCATCGAATGGATAATCTCTTCTTTCAATTTTAGTTTGGTTGAAGGCTTGAACCCCTTTTCGGTTAGTTAAGGGTCGAATTCATCAACCACTTCAGTGGACATTTTGAATAGGGGGGCAAGTTTCTGCAAAAATAATGAGGAAAAACTCAATAAATAATTTACAGATTAGAAGTTAAATAGGGTAAAAAAACTCTAGGGTCATGAAATTACAGTGGCCGAAACGCTATCAAGCCCCATCATTTTAGTAGCTCCTTTTAGCCTTGGCAATAAACTATTTAAGGCACAACTAAAGATAAACCCCAATATTTTCTTGGCCTAATTGAGGATAAATCAAAGTTATTTCACGACCGTCTCAAAATACAAACTTTAACTTGGAAATTTTTGAGCCATAAAATTAAATGGCCTAGTTACTGTAGGGCCGTGTGAATTTTCTGGCCCGTCCAAAACAAGGCCAATAAAGTCTCCTGGCTAGAGGTTATTTGAGCCAATTTTTTCTTAGGGTCCAATTATGTTTAAACCATAATCTGGATGCGCCTATCTTAAGATTTTAGCGGGAAGAAAAACCGAACTACGACCAGAGGTAGATGGATTTATCACAAAAAAGAATAATCAATTAGTGGCATAATATTATTCTGTGGCCCCTAATTTTCGTCTTCGATTGTGATCTTGAAATTTTCGAAGTATATGGAGTGAGTTGAATTAAGTAAGATAAGCGAAATGTGGTGAGTTAATTATAATAGTGGGAACTGAATTTGGATGGTGGGGAAGGTGGTTGGGTAAATTAGAACACTAAATAAACAAGGGTAAAATAGTAAGCACACCCTATATTTAGAATTTTCATTCCCTGTATTTAGCAAGTCCTGAAATTGAAAATGGCAATCAATACAAATCTCGTGTTTTTAATTATTTACTTTAATTGATAAAAAAAAATGGCATTATTTCCGATTTAGCTATTTACCAAATATTGTAATTATGTCCCTATTTTAGCTTTCTACAGTAACTTTTTCCTTTTTATTTTACAACTGCTTTTGTAATTGAAGCTATTGGCTTAGTTTCAAGGGTGCCAGGTACTAGGTAGCCTATTCTTACTGTTTCTCTTTGCTGGTTCAATTACAATGAATGGCCATATACCTATTTCCCCATCAAAAAGCAATGGGTGTTACTAAATGCCGCCCCTAAATTACTAGGTACCGCCCCCCAAAATTTCAATTTTGCCCTTTTTTAATTTTTCACTCATCCTCTCCCTCTCTAACTCTCACACCACTTCTCTCTCTCTTTCTCCCACTCTACCACCCACTCTCATACCCAACCTTCATCAACATTCACTCAAGCAACCCGCGGATGTCTGCCGGCGACCAGGAAGTGCTGTCAACGGTGGCGGAGGTAAAATTATTTTTTTTTGCGCATTTTTTTTGCACGGTCGTCTGAGATTTACGACTCACCCTTGGGTGAGTCGTCTGCTACAGGCGACCCACCCAAGGGGAGTCGTCTGTCGATCTCGACTCCCCAAGGGTGAGTCGTCTGCTACAGGCGACTCACCCTTGGGCGAGTCGAGATCAACAGACGACTCACCCTTGGGTTGGTCGCCTGTAGCAGACGACTCACCCAAGGGTGAGTCGAGATCGACGACCGACAGACACAAAAAAAAAAATTATTATTATTATTTATTATTATTATTATTATTATTATTTATTGTTATTGTTATTATTATTATTATTATTATTATTATTATTATTTATTGTTTGAATTTAAGATTAAGCTAACATTGTTTTCGTTGTTTTCGTTAGGTTCCTTTGGAGCGGTTCGGTGGTGATGGTGTTGATTACAGTACGCATTTCGTCACTGATGAGTTATTTGATAGTGATACAGATGCAATTAATTGGGCAAAACAAATTGCCCTTACTATCGGGTTTGAGTTGATAATTTCGTCACACAAGAAGAGTGGAAGCGTAAAATTGTTAAAATGTAATCGAGGTGAACGCTACAGAGGGGAATTAAGAGACTTAGATACTGCTGCTCGGAAGAAATCGAAAATAAAGGCTTGTAAATGTACGTTCCAGTTAAGAGCTCGGCAAGTGTATGGGTCCAGTAGTTGGATGATTGTCACATTGCCTGGGACTAGGGGTATGCACAACCATGACTTTGCTGTGTATCCTGAGGGATATCGTCAGATGAGTGGTCTTAGTCCTGGGTCAAAGAAACTCGTTCGTGACATGACTTCGGCACAAACAAAGCCATGTGCTATCTTGGCCGCTATTAAGGAAAAATTTCCCGAGGACAATGCAACTAGACGGCATGTGTACAACCACAGAGATCGTATAAGGAAACTTGATTTTGAAGAGAGAGATGTCATTGGTCAGTTTCATCATTTAGCTGTGGAGAATAAGTACGTACATTGGACAAGAGCCGACCGAGCTACTAATGAGGTAACTCACGTGTTCATGGCACACCCTACATCAATTCAGTTACTTCGGTCTTTTCGTTGGTTGATTGGCTTAGATTCCACGTACAAAACAAACAAGTATAAGATGCCGTTTCTTGAGATAGTGGGGATGACTCCAACCAATAAGAACTTCCTCATAACTTATGCCATTATGAAGGATGAGACTCAGGCAAGCTATGCGTGGGTCTTAGATAAGTTGAGGATGCTTATTGGAAATGATGTACACCCAACAGCAATTGTGACCGATCGTGAGCTAGGGTTGATGACACCTATTAGAGAGATATTTCCCGAGAGTGCCCATTTGCTCTGTACATGGCACATTAACAAAGTCGTTGAAGACAAAGTGTACAGACTTTGTGGAAAAGATAAGGCCGTCGCGCAGAGGTTCAAGAATGGGAGGTGGAAAATTATCATGGAAGCTTCCACAGAAGCTGCGTACGATAGAGCAGTGCGTACGATGAAGGTTAGTTGGAGGACTTACCCTCACGTGATATCCTATGTAGAGGAGACCTGGCTGAGATACAAAGAGATGTTTGTGGCTGCGTGGACGAATAAGGTGCTACACCTTGGCAACACTACGACTTGCAGGGTGGAGAGTGCACATGCCGCGCTAAAACAGTGGTTGAACTCCTCAACTGGAGCTTTGGACAATGTTTGGAACAAGGTCAACAAGTCAATCGAGTCACAAATAACTGAGATCAAGTACACACTTGAAGAGTGCAGAAGACGAAGAAGTGTGATGTACTCGGGTTTCCCATTCAACTATCTGACCGGGTATGTTTCCCATTACTGCTTACAAATATTATCGAATGAGCTGAAGAGGATGAGAGAATTGAGTCACCAAGTATTTGATCGTTGCGGTTGTGTATTGAGATCCACTCATCAGATCCCGTGTGCGTGTGAGATGAAAACGGCCATGGATACGGGCACGCCAATTAGCTTGAATAGTGTCCACAAATTTTGGCGAACACTCGTTATTAGTGATGCACTGGAGATAGCTACGCTTGACATGACTGAGCATCCATCTGAGGCACGCCAATTAGCTTGAATAGTGTCCAATCGAGTCACTCTCTCGTCGACGAGGTTAACTCAAGCGACCGGGCAGTTGTGCGCAACATATCTGTCATTATGAATGAGCAGCTTCATCCTGAGGAAGCGAGTTACGTCGAGCCGGAAGCGAACACGACAGTCAGAGGTCGACCGAGAGGGAGTTCTTCTACCAGACGTGATCCTAGTTCATGGGAGTACTCCCAGAGGGGTCGTGGTCGCCCTAAGTCATCCAGTTCGAGCCGCGGGCGTGGTCGTACCTCATCCTCATCGAGTAACTTCGTGCGGAGTACTGGTATGAAAACCAATAATTTATTAACATGTACATAATGTTGTTAATTTTTGATAAGTACTATTATTGACTTTCTATTATATTGTCTTGCAGCTGGACACGCAATAGATATCACTGAATTCTATCATGTTAACAAAATTCCGGGAATCATCATACCTTTCATTGAAGGCTATCTCGATGTGCTTGGGGATGGTAATTGCGGTTTCCGTGTCATTGCGGACTACATTTTCGGAGACCAAGAGCAATGGCGAGTGGCGAGAGTTTGCATTGCACACGAACTCTTAGCTAACCGAGCATTGTACGAAAACTTATACGTCGAAGGGGTCGACGCTGGTTACCGCCGTATTATGTGGGACGGAGGTACGTGTAACGATGATCACTGGATGATAGTAATTGAGGATTTGTTCCCGATTGCCAACCTCTTCAATGCAGCGATTATGTTATTCGGATACGGCACCGGAAGGGGGTTATATTCTTGTTACACGGTGCTACCGTTCCAAGCACCTTCGACTGCTACACGTCCAAGTAGGGAAATTGTCATGTGTCATTTAGGTGATTCGTACATGCATTATATCCGTCTGGATTTAGCCTCAGATTTCCCTGTTCCTCCGATATGCGAAGCATGGTTTACTTTCCGTTCTGATAGTGTCTCTGGTTGGGAGCAAATGTATGTTACGCGAAGAGCACATTGGGATCGTTTAGCGAGGTCGACGTAATTGAATGTTTTGCGTGATTGTTATACTTATATTATTGTCACATTTTTGTGTGA
Source organism: Tetragonia tetragonoides (assembly GCA_038025085.1). Classification (NCBI taxonomy): domain Eukaryota; kingdom Viridiplantae; phylum Streptophyta; class Magnoliopsida; order Caryophyllales; family Aizoaceae; genus Tetragonia; species Tetragonia tetragonoides. Next base: position 9,201,735 of record CM076148.1, on the reverse strand, counting down.
TTGTTATATTTTGCATGTGGAGAGTGGTCGTGATTATTGGAGGTAAATAAAACAACAAATTACAATAAAACAAAAAATGTAAATAAGAAACAACAAATTACAATAACACAAATAAATAACAATAACAATGAAACTCTTATATAAATATATATATAACAAATTCATCTAGGGTCAATACATCATTTGGCAGCCCGCCAATCTCTCATATACTCGTCCATAATCGATCGAGAATCTTCCGCTTGCTCCGAAGGAATCAAACTAATGAAAGACTCAGCTGCGACGGCTAGACGATTCACCCACTGCAAAAAAGTAACAATGAGTGTGAGTTCAGAGATATGTAATACGTAAAAATATATATATTTTAGTTAATCACTTACATAATCGCTGTTGGATCGTGGAGGAATCACAGGTGCTGCAGCGTCACGTATCAGCCGAGGGTGGGAGTGAAGGTAGTACCATGCGAGGTAGTTATCCGTACATGCTGTGGGATCTGACGTGGATGCCTGAAACCCATGGAGACCAAGAATGTAAAATCCCGAGAACATACGCCAAGCATCAGATGAGATCCGTTCGGGGAAGACAACCTTGTACGAACGACTGCTCCATGACCTGATCGCTTTGACTGGCCTAAAGATCGGGGAAGGGATACTCTGTACGTACCCGATTTGTCGTAAACAACGACCAGGCATGTACGGTTCGATAATATCCCGATACTGTAGCCACCCCATGAATATAAGCCTCGGTACAGATACTGCCGGGTTAGAATCGTACGGCAGCCACACCACCTACGTAGAAATGTTGAAAGTTACGGTGAAGTAAAAAAACATAGCAAACGACGAAATAAATCATGAACACCGATAACTAAATGACGTACCTCTGTCGCTCGCAGATGATCCAAGCGTCTACGTAAGGAGTCTAGTCGAACCACGTCATTGCCCTCAGCCTGGGCACTCCATACTGACGCACGGGGAGCCTCGTCGTCCCCGACAACAATCCGCTCCCGATGAGGTCGGAAGCAGGGAAAGTACTCGTATATCCATGCCTGCAGGAGAGTTAGGCATCCGCAGATGCCCTGAGAATCCCCGCGACTAGCTATACCGAGCTGACGATATAGGAAGGCGAGGGCAGCAGATCCCCAAGAGAAGTCATGCACCGTATCGACACTGTCGTCCATCACCTCCATCACGCAGGAGGGTCTAATACGGTTACCACTCTTGTCGACAAACAAGGTGGATCCAATAAGAAACCACATCCAAGCTGTCGCCTGGATGTCATCTATTTGCTCACGGCAAAGGTCAAAAACCGACTCCGTGAGGACCGCACCGCCCTGCTAGTGGCTAAACATCAGTTCTTCTGGGCTGACCCCGAGAACCTCCATGGCCGCCGTCTGCAGCTGCCCATCCCGTCCCTCATTGGAAACGAGCTCTCCGTCTACAGGAATCCGAAGAATATGCCATACATCGTGCAACATGATCGTCATCTCTCCGAACGGCATGTGGAACGAGTTCGTATCCGGCTGCCACCTTTCCACGAATGCAGATATCAGGGGGAAGTCAATATGTCTGAACATAATGTCTGCCAGGTGTGATAACCCAGTCCCCTCGATCTGGGCCCTCATCTCGGCCGACATCTCCGCTCGCCACTGACTCAGCCGCTGACAGACAGTCCATCGGTTCTGACACTTCAAGAGACCCCTCATCTCTCCATTCCACATACGAGACGCTACGTGGCCCAGGAAGCTCGGTATGACGCTATCATCCGCCGGCCCACCGGGCACAGGCTCTGTAACAAGCCACGTAGTGTCGTCCTCCGCTCTAGATCGTTTGCCAGTACTGGACGACCCAGTACTAACAAACCTACCGCCTCTGCCCTTCACCACGCGCCAATCTGAGGATAATTCGACGCCAATCTGATGATCGTCCATGGACTGATCCCCGGAGTAGAACTCGCTAGTTGCGTAATCGTCTTGCTCAGCAGTCATATCCCTCATCCGAACTGCCTCTCTCTGTCTCCGTACAGAGGCATCAATCCCGCGCGTCCTCGTGTGACGCGGTCCTGAACCAGCTAGTTCACTAAATAACCGAGGCACCGATTTACCGGCTCCTCCCATCTATCATTTCACATTTTTAATTAATTAAACAATAATCAATAATAATAATAATAATAATAATAATAATAACGATAAATAATAATAATAATAATAATAATAATAACAATAAATAATAATAATAATAATAATAATAATAACAATAAATAATAATAATAATAATAATAATAATAATAATAACAATAAATAATAATAATAATAATAATAATAATAATAATAATAATAATAATAATAATAATAAATAATAATAATATTTTTTTTTTTGTGTCGGTCGTCGGCCGATCTCGACTCACCCAAGGGTGAGTCGTCTGCGACCGGCGACCACCCTTGGGCGAGTCGAGATCGGCAGACGACTCACCCAAGGGTGAGTCGAGATCGGCAGACGATCGACGCAAAAAAAAAAAAAAAATTCAACACAACTTTAATTCATAAGTTCGCGATTCAATTCAAGGCAAAAAATATTCAATTCAAGGCAAAAAAAATTCAATTCAAACAAAAAAAAAAAAAAAATTCGAAAAGTTACCCCCCCGCGATGCCGTCGGTCGCCGCTTCCCTCGCCGTCGAAGCCTCTGCCGCCGCTGCCGCTAGCCCCTGACATGGTGGTGGTGGTTGCCTTGTGATGGTGTGGTGGTGAGGATGAGTGAGGAAGAGAGGATGAGTGAGAGTGAGTGAGGAAGAGAGGATGAGTGAGAGTGAGTGAGGAAGAGGGGTGAGGGTAAAATTGGAAATTGGGGGGGGGGAAGGGCGGTAGCTAGTAAAAAGGGGCGGTATTTAGCAATTCACAAAAGCAATTCCTCATCTGGACCATATCTAGGTCGAGCTACGGCTGACAAAAACATTATCTTGGTTATAAATTTCTTTGATTTGCATGTCTTATGGGGTTCTACCTCATTTGGATGCAAATAGTACCTTTGACTTGATTTTGATAAGAAAAATCATTTTTCATCTATATGAACATGGTTATCGAATGATTCAAAAGTGGGATTTGTATTGTCTTGGTCATAATGCAAGTTAGACAAGCAAAAGTCTAACCTGTTTTTGATGTTCTGTGGGGTTAGAAATGGCTTGATAAGATTTGTGTGTGTCCTAATCAGCTTCTTTTGGATGAGTCTATGACATGTACTCTTGGACATATCCAGATTCTTTGCAAGCACCCTAACTGTTTTCCTCTTGTCTCGATGCATACCAATAAGCAGGGTCGTCTCTAAGGTTTTAGAGGCCCCGGGACGGGATAAAAATGAGGGCCCCTGATGTATGAATAACTTGTTTTATCGCAAAAAAAAAAAAAAAAAAAAAAAAAAATTGAGCCCATAGAGATTTGAACTCAGGACCAATGTACATAAGGAGCAACACAACTCATTTCTAACCAAGGAATCACCCCCTTTTTCATGTTTAGTCTTTTCAAGTATTTTTATTTAACTTAATTTTTCATTGTTGTTTGGGCCCTACTCAGGCTGGGGCCCTAGGTGGTCGCCCCTCTGGCCACCCCCTTGGGCCGGCTCTGCCAAGAAGACGTTCCAGCTTCCAATCTTTTGGTTTTGGACCCATGTTTCCATTCTACAGTATAACCTCTACAAATTAATAATGTCGGGACTGCGTAATTATTTTATTAATTTAGAGAGATATTAGTTAATCGATAAATTAATAATTTATTAATTTAAGGAGAGCTTTCTCAATTCAACGAACGTGCATTATTCTTAATATTTAAAACATATAAAAAGGTGCTTTTATTAATTGATAGATCAAATACGTAAAGCACTATGTGACTAACGTGAGTATAAGAGAATGCAACATCAAAATTTTTGAATGCAGTGAGGATAGTTAGAGATGAAGTACAACTAGAATTAAATTTTAAGAACAAAGAAAACAAAAATAGAGTCAGTTATACTAAGTTGTCCTAGTTAGATTTGTAATTTTATATAATTATTAATTTATAATTTTGATGGGACCTTAAAATTATATGAGGGTCTTTCGAAAAATTATTATCTTATTATTTTATCGAAATTATTAATTTAGACCCTAGGCCCAAGTCGGAACCGAAAAAATTATTATCTTAAAGAGATTAATAATTTATCGAGTATTAATTTAAAGAGGTTCTACTATATTTACGCTCGACGTTAATTGCTAATGATGACTCCAACTGGCCATGAGCTATTTTCCAGATTTTCCTGATTGTCTGCCTTGAACATTCGAAGTTTGAAGCACACTTTTGTTGTATTCCATGTTCCAATTTTCCATCTCTGAAATTCCGTAGAAGAGTTTGAACTATTTTTGCTCTTTCATTATTTGTCATTGGGCAATTTTTGTTTCTGATTTCATTGACTGTTTTCATGTTTGTTTGTGTTTGACCTTCTGTTTCAACATGTGTTTCTTGAGGTTGAGAAGTTGGAGATGCCATGAAAAGAAAAAGACAAGAAAACCATGAAACAGAAACAGAAGAAGATGAAGAGAAGAAAATGGAATGAAAGGATGAAGATAGAGAGAAAGGGTGAAAAAAAGGACAGAAGAGTTGAAGGGAAAAAGAAAATGATTGAAAGAGTTCAAAGAATGCACTTTATAAATCCCACTTGGGGGGCAATGTTGAAATTTCTATTTTTATTTCAATTTGTTAAAATTTCAATTTCAGTTTGTTGTTGACGTTAGTAGTTTTTGAAATGGTGAAAAATTGTAAACCGGAGCCAAATTTGTAAATTGGAGGCAATTTTGAAATCAATAAAATTTGGAGGTTTATGTTGATATTTAAATTTTGGAGCCAAAATCTGTCCAGTTGCTATCTCTCTCTCTTTCCTCTGGTTAAGTGGTCAGTATGTGGGGGACGACCAATTCTCTCTCCTAATTCAAAAAACATTTCTATTTTGCTAGGACTATAAGTGTTTAGGAATAGACCACTTTATTTTCTCTTCTAGCTCAACAAGGGAAAAACTTGGTTCTCATTTAAATCCGTGCCATTTTACAATTGTGAACTTAAATACGGAACGGAGGGAGTAGTAATTTAAAAAATAGGATTTTTTGCTAAAAATACCCTTAAAAAATTTAAGTGAGTGAAAAAATACCCCTATAAATTACTTTTTGGAAGGAACACCCCAATACACCAAAAACGCCCTGACAGGACACCCCAAGCTAATCTTTATGGTGGTTTCGGTTCACTTTTTGCTGGGTTTGCCCATAATACCCTCACACTTATCTCATATGTGCAATTCTTGATAGAGAAAAAGTTAGAACGTAAGTAAGAGGGTAAATGATGGGAAATTGGGATGGTTATGGGTGGGTGTGAAATTAAATCCATGTGAGATAAGCGTGAGGGTAGTATGGACAAACCCAACAAAAGTGAACGGAAATCACCATAAAGATTAGCTTGGGGTGTCCTAACAGGGCATTTTTACTGTATTGGGATGTTCCTTTAAAAAAATAATTTATTAGGGTATTTTTCCACCTACTTAAGTTTAGGGGTGTTTTTAGCAAAACATCCTAAAAAATATTTTGTACTCTTTGGACGAAATTGCCCTCCCGGAGTAGCAAATTTAAGGGCTTCAGGCTTCCCCTCAAGTCCGCAAAACCCTCCCCTCATCTCTCTCTCTCTCTCCCTCTCTCTCTCTCCCACTCTTTTTCTCTCTCTCATTCTCACCTCTCACCTCTCACCTCTTACCTCCTGTTGTTGCATGTTGCGCCTCGAAATGGAATGGGTACAAATTGAATTGCTACAAGAATTGTGGACAGAGGTTCTGGCAAGACTCCCAGTCTTTGATTGATAATCCAGATTTCATTTCAATGCATTCAACTCTTTCTAAGAACAATCGTGAAAAGCTTCATACTATTTTATTAGGCCGAGATTTGGTACTCAAATCATTGCGTGTCGATAGATTAACATCTTATGGCAATTGTGAGTACGAGGAAATAGTCACGTTTTCCGAATCAACTTCTTGTCAAATCAACAGCTATGTGAATGGTTTAATGTTAATTTTGAGCGCCCAAGGAGATTTAATGTTGTGGAATCCTTCGATACGAAAATCATTCACACTTCCACCACCTAGACCTGATATATGGGTATTTGGTAGAACTCTTTTAGGGTTTGATCCCTTAAGTAATGATTTTAAGGTAGTAATATTCGAACCTGAGGAGTCGCGAGCTGTGATTTATGACCTTAGCAAGGGTTGTTGGCGAACTAAGAGCATAGAATTCGTCCAAGGTGTACAATTAAATGGGAAGCGTGTTTATTTGAAAGGAGTTGTACATTGGATTGATAAAGAACGCGAGCTTTGCTATTTCATTCGATTGTAGTAGTGAGACGTTGAGTTATAAAGTTTTGCCGCCCTTTGAATTTCGGGTAGATGATTGTGATTTCTGGAGGCGGAGAAAATACCTTTTCATTCTTGGAGTATGATTATTGTAGGAGATATTGCATATGGGTCATGGGAGAGACTGACGGGAGCGAGCTTTGGACAGAATGGTGCTCAAAGGATGTGCATTTATCAATGATTGCAGGTGATTGCCACTGCATCTATGTTAAGAAAGGTGGTATTTACTTTGTTGAGACTCCAACAACAATGGGTTCTTTGTATCTTAGTAATTATGTTCCGATGGATTTCACGGTTCCGTATCAGTTAAAGTTTATGGATACTTATGTGGAGAGCTTGGTATTATCAAATGTATTTGAATGCCAAATCAACGGTACAACAGACAGCGCTGCCTACACGGGAATTAGCTTCGGAGGTTAATCACTGGATTCATTGGTTTCTTCACAGGAAGACTGGATGCTTCAACAGAATATCCGTTTGTCGCAGGAAGACTGAATTTTACTGTAAGTTGGCTGTTGTTTCAGGTTTCTCTACAAAGGAAGGGAGTTGATCTTCGCATGTGTTTTGTCTGAAGATTACCATATGCTGTTTATATAAGTACTTTATTTTTCGCACCAATGCTTGTCATGTGGTACCATTGTTACTATTTGTTAGTATAATCCAAGTGTCTAACCAATGTCTACAATATTTTGGTTTCATTTACTCTATGCTGGTCAAGGTCGCTGAACTCCTAATTGGTAACTTCTTAGTTTTATTCATCTGTAGTTTTGTATGTCTTGAGATGGTCAGTTGAGTTTATGATCAAGAGTAGATGCTTGCTTGTTTGTAATTGCTTGAATCGCCTTTTGCTTATTCTAGCGTTTATCAGGTTTACTCCCCTATATAATGCACACTTACATGGTTTGTATTAAATTAGACACCCTTCAATCACCTCCACGCCACCCCTCTTTGCATAGGATCGATTGTTATCAAATGGAATCCTCTGGGGCATGGTAATATGAGGATCGTTCACTAGCTGCCCAAGTATTTTTGTTGATTTAAGCAGAGACTAGTTGATTAAACATCCTCCTGTAAAGTGACTATCCATGTCAAATGGAAACCCACTCAGAAACTTAGGCCCAAGGAGATGCTATGGAGGCTCAACGCCTTAATATAAGCCCGAGACAGTGGTAATCAAGATGAACACCCACCAAGTCAGAGTGTCAGACCTTAAATAGTTAGAACAGTAGGGCATTAATTTGTAATAGTAATAGTATTGAGACACCCCAAACAAGGAATATGGTGCATGTTCATTCTGAAGGGACAATATCTTGTTTTCTATAAATCCTCCATATTTGACAAACCACCATTCTGATAGAATGGAACTATTGAAGACAGCCTAAGCTCGATGACAAGGGATCAAAGACTCCATGAAGCTATGAAAAGGTAAAACTCAAGCAGCAAGCCTATAGAAACTAGAAAGTATGAACACTAATACTTTGCATACATGTATTGAAATCCTGTGTAAAATGATCTAAGCACCATGTTGAGGCTGGAGAGAAATAACTATCATGGGCGCGTGAGCATAGGATGTCGAAATATCTATAGAAAAGCACTGTAGAATCATAGCCAAAGCCATTTTAGCTTCTGTGAAGGCGAAAATTTTCCCCTATGCACATTCTTGGTCCCCATCCGAAGGGAAAGAATATGGTACTCCCTCCTGATGCCTGGAGTGGGGAGTGGAAGAGGGGGGGTCAGAATAGTCAGATATATCCTCATTCCTAGGATGTAAACTGATCCCAGAACAGGACGAATCAAATCAGTTTGCTCTTTGAGAAGTTCAAATATCCTTTGTCCTTCTTCATAACTACTACCAAATGCTGCTCTAGAAATGACATCTGCAGAGAGTTTCTTGAGGTATGGCAATAAATCTAGCTAAGTAGCACCCTTTTCAGCAACTACCTTCTCCCATTTACTAATCATTTCAAGAGTATCCCCAAATGTCTGCAACACACTTACTGTCTTCAGATGGTTTAAACCTTCAAAATCCGGTACATTATCCCCAAATGTCTGCAACACTTCTTCTCGTGCTCGTACCAGCCACTCTTGGTGCTTGCTCAACAAAATCAATGTCCATACTAGTACTAGCAATATTGAAGTAGTCTCTTGTCCAGCCAAGTAGAATAGCTTTTAAATTGGAATCCAAGAGTATACCCAACAAGTTAGAGTTGGCTGGTTTTCCGGCTTTGATCCCAGAAATGATACTGGCAAATGCTATCATTTGTCCTTTTTCACAGCTACTACCAAATGCTGCTCTAGAAATGATATCTGCAGAGAGTTTCTTGAAATATGGCAATAAATCTAGCTTTAGAATGCTGGTAGCATAAGCTGCAACAAACACCAAAGTAAGCTTGGAGTGAGGATTACTGGTATAATTATAAGCTTAGCTTCTTATATACAGTTAAACTGGGATCAATTTCATGAAGCATTATGTTGTACTTGAGTATGAGATCTTGATTTAATTGCTTTATCGTTTACTCCATAACTATTTCCAGCTATGTTAGGAGATGATTTTCTTCTTCTTTTTTTTTTTTTTGATAAATGACAGGTAAATGTGTCTTACTGTCTCTTACAGAGCCTAATTTATCTGATTAACTCCTATCAAGATAGAAAAAAGGATAATCAAGGCTAGCAAAAGCCAGTATCTACTATCTAGTCCACTGAACTCTTCAGCTCCTTTCACACTTGTTTATCTGACATAAAGCATTAAGTTCAAATATTTTTGCTTTTCTTCTCCTTTGTTTTTTTGCTTTGGGGAGGTGGAGTTCGAGGGAATGACCTTCAACTTCTCGACATGAAAAGAAGGGTTTATTATCTTTGGGTGTTTGGCCCATTTCTCGCCTTCCTAGCTGAAAAACCCAGGGAAAAGCTTCTGAGCAATAGGATTCAACTTAGGCTTCTGAAATTCCTGCATCTTTGTTGTGGCCTCCTTAATCAACTCAGGCGTTGAGATGGTCACAACCGGTGTAGGGCCCCAACCAATGGAAGTAATCTTTTGTTGCATTTCCTGTGTCAGAATTTAGATACAGCGCGACGAGTTTCTTAGAAGAAAATAGTTATGGCAGCAGTAGCTAAATCAGTATCAATATCAACCCTTTTTTTAGATTACATACCGAACTTGGTTAGGAGCTGATGATGGAGGGGATCAATTTGCGGGAGATGATCACTGGAGAAGCCGCTAATCGGTCCTTGCAAATCCTGTGTGCACATTGAGGAGAAGTCTTCCATATCCCCAAACAAGAGCTTATAAGAACTCCCAGGAATACCTTGTTGTCTTAACAACCTTTCCAACTTCTTCCGTCTGAGCCACACCCAGTTCAGTGCTTTAACTATACTGGTGACTATAATTATACAGATTAGTGAAATCAAAATAGAGCTTACTGGTACTTTGCCAGATCTTAGTTTCAGCTCTCTTTGGTGGTATATGTAAATGTATTGGGAAGGAAAAACAGAGAAACAAATTTATTTTGCACACTAGGAGATATAACAAACTTGAATAGTCCTTCTATTATCAACGTCCCATTTAACCGCACTTGTAGACTGTAGTTCTCCATTCTCATATCATAATTCATAAGCAAACCACAAGAGTTGTAAAGTTTATCAAAGTTTTTTTTTTTTTTTTTTTTTTGCTAAATAAAAAGAGGGTGCACATGAATGGCGATCGAGGCACCTCCGCTACATCATGTTTAAATTCTCGTGTTCAATAGCGAACATATCAGACTAGCTGAACAATCAGCGCAAGCACTGGCCCCGTCAACGTAGCACCAACAAGGGGCTAGTATAGTTCCTAGAAGCCAGCAGACACAATGCATAAGGGGGAATGGGGATTCGAAACCATGACCTTGCTTTATCAAAGAATTATTTGGTTGACCAAAATTTACGTTGATTGAAGAGGGGATGCGTAGCAAAATGAAAATTTAACATATTATTAATAGGAGCTTCCTTCAAAAATAAACGTATAATGATCAAATTCAATTGCCTGATTTAGTAATTTTGAAGAAACAAAGCAAAGGGGTGATCCTATATGGCAAGAAATAACATCGTAGGTTTGGTAATTTCTTTTTCCTCTTATTAGAAGAATTAAGAAGCCTTGATAATATTGTTCTCCCCTAGCAGTACCAAGCTCTCCACATATGTATCCATGAAATATATGCTATTATGATGGGTTTTCGCGACAATTTTTTCTTGTAACTTTTCGAGATCATACGAAAAAATTACTGTGGATGACCACGTTTGACAGAAAATCAAAATCTCATCATTCCCATTCCAATGTAATAAGAAACTTTCATTTGCAAATTGAGTGTGTATTGTTTCGTCCAGGACGATGAATTTTCCCATGCCCATATGTAAGCATGTCCTTCGCATATGTCTAAGAGCGCCACAGATTTGTTCAAAACCAATAGGTTTTTGTTCAACCATTGCTTTTTGGGGTGATCTTCACGCTGAGACAACTTAATGCAACTAAGTCTTCACTATGTCTTGACCTGCCTTCTTTGGACTCGCCCTCCAAAATCAACTTTGGCATCAGGACAAATTGAATACAACTTACAGGGTAGACCTCTGTGTGCCTTTAGCCGAGATCATGAACCAGAGCGTAGGCTGTAAACCTTAGTGTTCCCTCTACTACAAGTGAAAGATACAACCTAATAATCATTACTCGAGGAATCAAAACCAAAATTAATGGTCTTGTCTAATTCCATAAACTTTTCAAGTGGAATTTCTAAAGAGTTTCGAATTGAAGGATTCCACTACTTTGTAATCCGAATGCTGGAGTTGCTTATTATTGGCGCAATTGGGATTGAGTTCCGCAACCTTATTGAAGGTATCACTACAACGAACAACAAATCCATACTTGTAAGTTGTTGTAAACCATGCACACCTTTGCTGATTCTTCACCGGCTAATAGGTATATATTTAGCCTCGGCGTTATTTTTGTAACATCGAGTATGGATTTTATAAATGTTTATTTATTTATCTACGACTTTATTGGCATGTGTGAAAAAATAATTCCACTTTTTTCCTAGTCGGAATAGTGCAAGTTTGACTCCATTTATTTATTTATTTATTTATTTATTTTATTGAGAAGAAGCTCCATTTATTTTCATGTGCCGACAGAGCCAGTAGGCCCAAGCCCCAAGGGCCATAGAATCAGCCCGTTGGGTTTATTTGAACAGTGCCCAATTGTGAACACTGGAAATTGGAACGATGAAGAACGAAGGCGCTTGATGAACAAAACGGTAAGGTTAATTGATGCTGAATTGATAATCCCCTTTAGTATCTGGCAATTTTTTTAATTCAATTTATCGTACCGAACAAAATGAAATTAATGATTGCTTGTAAAATTCCCATTTGGGCAACTGGGCAATGGGCATCAAGTTAAGCTAAATTCAAGCCATTTTTCTGATTTCTTAATGTTTGGTTTTCTCTCATTTTCTTCCTTTGATTTGCTTGAATATATAGTAAACTTGGGAAATCTGGTTATTTGATTCAGCAATTTTTCTTTTCTGTGAGGCATTTCTTCGAACAGTTATAATGCATGGATGCCATCAATGTTTTAGTCAGCTTATATAGCTTTAATTGTCTAATTTCTAATCTTGCAAACCTGAATTTGACCAATATGGCAGTGATTTCTTTCACAGTGTTTGCAATTTGAATGTTGATATCCTATTACTGTATCGTGTTATGCTCAACTTTCTTGTTCCATGTGTCGTAGTTCGTCTCCCATTAAATTTCTTGCCAAGGAGAAGTGGGTAGATGATTTAGGAACCTAGGGAGTAACTGTCATTATTGGTATTTCATTTTTATCATGAAGAATGTTTCTGTTGGTATGCTATATGGCCTCTTTGTGTCATCTTGAGAACATGGAACTTGGACACTACAATATTTGCTCATACCAGTGTTGCATGCATCTTAGCCATGCCAATATAAGTTGTAAAATTGATCGGTTGTCATGCTGTAGTGGATGTTTTGTTTAAGTTGAAATATGGTTTGCAAAATTCATTGATAGGTTATTCTCAGTAGCAAACACTTTGTTGAAGGATATCTGCTCCTTGAGAACTGGTAGAGTCTAAAGGTAGTATTCTAGTGACAGAATAGTAAATGATGCGTGATTCTAAGTTGCAGATGGTGGTTAGTTCTAAGAATCTGTTTCCCGTTGGCTATCCTCGCGTTTGTCTAAGTCAGTCAGCTTCACTCCTAGTCTCATCTTGTCTTTTTCGTTCAGTGTCTTCTTTCAGATTCATGTACTGGTGATATTTTGCCTCGGTTTGTTAAGTGAAGAAGATAACAATAGACTCATGTTTCCAGACTCTGATTTCTCCGACATTCCAAATTTATGTTTGGTGTTGATATTGGACTTTTGTTATTGTGTTCCTTTTTCCACTTCTCAGATTAGTTAATCCATTGAGTTTTAAATGCTGTAGTAGGGGAAATGGTATGGCCACTGTAAATGTCTCATGTGTAGCTGGGTTGAGAATTGAGGCCACCAAGATAACTGCTTGTTAGGTTCATATAATGACTATGATAATGTATTTTTTTTCATTTTGTTTTGAACTTTATATTTTTGGGTGTATCTGTTGATATTTCTGGTAAGTTTTCTTTTTGACACTCTATTGTATGAATGCAGATATATTGTGAGGAAGCAAGGGAAGAGAGAACATTATTTGTGGAACCATAGAGAATCTGCTGGTTCAGGGCAACAGGCAATGAATCTAGTTCGAACTGTAAGTTTATGTGATTGTCTTAGTGTTGAAGCTGATAGATTTTTTTTTTTGTGGTTTCACTGCCACACCTTTGAAGTAATATTTCCAGAGAGTTTGCGGTTTTGACTTATTCTTACTTTTTAATTCCCGAGGAAAATCATACTAAGGTGGAAATGCGGAATAATGTGTTCACCAAATGTGAACTAAGATAAATAAAAGAGCAGTGAGTTGTGCCATTTTTAGAACTAATTGGTTATGCTTTCTTATCAGCTTCTTCTTGATACAGATCTCAGAGTAATATTGAATTTTGTCTATCAGGCTCCTTATGTATGCTAAGGACTAACTGATATTAAAGTCTTGAACAGCAAGCTTACATTGTTGTCTACCATGTTGTTGATATAACATATAAGTAGAGGTGATTGTGTGTTTTATCCAGTCACTCAGTGAGGCGCCTGATTACATTTCTATCAAATATTAATCTATTTTTGAGTGATCTAGTAAGGAAAGAAAATTCGTTATTGATTTTTTGTTTCATATTATAGAGAAATTCAAGCCTGTGGTAGCGTATATATCTTCTTTTTTGTTTTTTGAAAAAATCGGTAGCAAATATATCTTTTGTTTTCCACTGTACAACGGTGCATTTTAGGTTAATGTTATGATCTGAAAGCTGCCTCATTACATATTACAGAGGAAGCCCTTACTGATCTAAAATGCTGCATAGGTTGCTAAGTGGATATTGAGCAAGGGCCAAGGCACAACCACGATAACATTTGACACACTTCTGTTGGAATTTGACCATGATGCAAGGATAGATAAAGCTGGATCTTAAAATGATTTTGCAGTCTCTTAAAGGCAATTGTTCTCTGCGATGATTTGGTTATATGAAGATCATGATATGCAGGAGAAAATAATAAAGGTAACCTACAAGGTTATGTTAAAGGATACACTGCTGTCTTCTTTTGTACCAGTGTTCATGACCGTCTTTTTCTTGCCCTTTTTTTTTTTTTAAGTAATTTTGGCTTCGTTGTCTTTTCTTTCTTTCTTTCTTTCTTTCTTTCTTTTGTTTTCTTGGGACTCTGGGAGTGTCTTATCCATTCTTCACCTTTTAATCCATACCCCATATGGTTTCTCCATCAGCCCTGCAGTCAAATACTTAAATTTTTGACTTCTGCTAAACCCTACAGTGCTAGTTCTGTTCTCAAACCTTATCAGTATTGTAGACTCGTAGGAGATTTCGGAACTTTCCTTTTTAAACTAGTAGACTGGTAAGATATAAATCTTTGGTGACATGGAAATCAACTTTAATGTCTCATCAATAAACTGCTCGATACCTCTTTGTATTGACAACAGAAAGCCATAGCTTATCTTCTCTTTTGTTGTTGGAATTGGAAACCATTTGTTCTTACCTTTTGCTGTTAGCAAACTCGTCCTTGTTTTTCTGATCAGCAGTCATTTGTGTTGTATTCTATTTTGCTTCAATAACAAACTAGAAGTGGAGATTGCAAATTTCCAAGATCTGCTATAACAGAACCACTATTTTGGATGGTTAAACACTCCCCTGAGTGTTAATCTATTGTGTGTTAATAACTTTTACTTCCTTTCAAGAATTCAGGTGTTTGGAGACATGGAAGAATTAGGTATAAAACCATATGATGATACAATCAGGATGGTGGCGCTTACCTTTTAGAGACTTGGTCAAGCACACAAGAAATTTTGGTCCTTCAAAGATATTGGTGCAAGTAGAAGCATGTCCACTTTAAAGGTGAAAGGGTCAAATTGCGAACAGATGATGTTAAGCCGTGCTGCAATACACTTGATTGATGTGTACACACTAGAGGCCTATGGTTGCTGCTTCAATGTTGGTTTCTTTGCTCATGTTCATGACCAGTACTGTTCTGTGTGAGCTAGTTGGAGGGAGATTTTACAAAAGCCATTGCAAAGTGCACCGTTGTATAGGTGGCCTCTACCCATAAAATTCACCAAGGTCAGGTTCTCTTCATTCAGTTGGCTATTCGTCTCAAATCACTAATCCCCTTTTGGAGAAGGCCATAGTAGGACATCAGAGGAATGTCATCCAGATCCCACAGGAGACAGAGTCCCAGAGTTCTTAGGGTTGCTCGCTGGAGCCTTAAAGACATATCTGATCTACAATTGTGAAGAACTTGTGAGTTACTTCTAGCACCAGAAAGTGGACAGATGTGGTAAGCTTAAGTTTCACTTATAACCTTGACATCTGTAGTTCTTAGCATCTGCAGTTCTTTGTCTTGACTGTATGTTAAGAGGAGTTTTTTCTCTAGTTCATGATCAAAATCCTCAAGTCATCTTATAAGTACACTTGACATTCATGAATTTCCATGTGAAACATTGAATATCTCTGAATTACACGTTGATGTGCAAAGAAAATGAAAGATACTTCCATTCGAGTTCCCAAACTAAGTTATGTCATTGACAGTGAATAGAAACCTGTTTGATGTCCATTGGAATTTGTTTTTTAATGAAACTGAATATTTATTCAATTATTCCTGGATCTTTTTTAGCGTTTTCTCGTGAATATTTCAGATTTGCTGATTGGAACAAAGGGAAGTAAAAAAACTGACCATCCAAAACATAACTATCATCACACAGAAAATCTTGCTATTAAATAATTTAAAATAGAAAAAAATCCACTATAAATAAATATTGCTAATTTAGCATTATGAATCCTATAAAGTCTACTATATATAATCTGACCTCCAGTACCGCATGTAGAAAAACGTCAGAACTTATTGAAGAAATTCCTAATATATTAGGATCTAGTACCTAGCCTACTAAACTTATAATGCTACAGAAGAAGAACTGGTTCATATCATATGTCTAAACTCTCTTAAAAGAGCAATCTAAATCTTAAGAGGCAGGGCAGTATTGTGTGATAATCTGCTCGAGGAAAGGGCTCTGCTGGTAAGGAGCGGCGGGTCTGCAACTAGTAAGTAGAGAACAACAGCCAGAGCTCATGGAAAACCGGTGAGTTACGAAAGAGTTGATGACATCCTGGATGCACGAGCCAATGCGGTTGTCAAGGAGCGCATCAAAACACTTCTGTTGATCATCAGTCATCCCTGGAGGATGGGGACGGGGTTTTGCCCACGGCTTGCTTGCGAGGGCGGTGATGGTGGGGTGGAGGGCCTGTTAGTGGGCTGTGGGAAGGTGGGCTGTGGGAAGGTTGGCTGTGGGAATGAAGGGAACGGAAGTCCTCTGCGTGGGAATGGGTATTGTGGTTGGGCAATGGCGCTCGTTGCCAATATGGCTAGAAAAGCAAACACGAAAACTGAGTTGGGATGGGGTTTGGGGTATAGAAGGGGGGTTTATATAGAAAATTTGGAGGGGGTGGGGGATGAGCATGTCTTTGACTTGGATTTGGACATCAACTTCAGCTTATCTTACGTTTGATATGATAGAATCTGACTAAATTGTGATGCTTTTCTCTTGAAGAATTCAACTACACTGCTATGATCGTAATTTTAATCTGATCTTCATATGGATTATTGGATACTGTCATGGATTAGATTACGGTTTCAGAGTTTGATCTGCCATTGGTTTCTCTGGATCAATTTTAGGATAATGACGCAGTTGAACAGATGATATTTAGATATAATTTCACTAGTTCTGCACAATCCTATTCATATTACAAGTCAGTTTCCTAAATAGTGTTATCTTTATCTTACAACTTTATCACGTTAAAGTTAGTATCTTCTTAAGATGTACATCAGATTCATCCATCTGACATGTCATTGGAACTTTGTGGACTATTGAAATTCTTCTTGTGTTTCCTATAAAAAAATAAAAAAATAAAAAAACATTCTTCTTGTGTTTAATTTTCTACTCCCTGCAGTGAAGATTCCACTTTCTTTTACCCCTTTATTTTTATCTGTGATCAGAAATTTATCTGTTTTCTTTTACCCCAATATTAATTAGTGTTCCAATTTTACTTCAGAATGATCAGCTTTGACAATTGCATTCACCATCAACTTGAATTAGTGCAGGAAGGTGAACTCTCTTGTTTATGTACGCCTTAACGAAGGAGGTGTTAATTATACCAATTGAAACAAGAATCCAAGCGAGATCAGAAGATTGACGAGCAAAAAAAATAAATAGTGAGATCAGAAGACAAAAATCATAGTGGAACAGAAGGTACATTCACAAGCCTTCCCTTTTTTCTTTTTTTTTTTTTCTATTGATTAGTTTTCTTTTCATCTTATATATGTTATTTCCTTGCGGAAAAAGACTGATATTTGAAAACACTAATTTTACCTCTAACAAAGAAATATCATTTCATTTTAATATAACAAAACAAAAAGGTTAACCCAGGTTAACCCTTTTGTTATCTCCCTAACTAGAAGACACAACCATAGGACTTCTCACTGTATGAATCCCATCAAACCAAGTCATCCACCCAAATTCATACTTCCTCTCATTCTCTCCCAAGCTAAGCATTCTGTTTCTCTCCTTTTCGACTGTAATGTTGAAGCTCTTCTTCTCGCCTCTATGCTTGAAGGACAATATACTTGGTGAGATTTTAACTTTGTATCCCATTGGCGGCTTCACAGAAGCAAAGTAATTGCTTTTATGTTTGCCAACATTTGTAACTGTCCTTGTAACTGTCACTGTCCCCTTGAGCTTGGCAATCGAAACAGAAGGGTAGTTTAGGTCATTAGTCTTTGGTAGAGCTTTTGGGCACTTGAATGATGGGTCTGCATTTGTGATCCCCACACTGCAAAGGTAAGTCAAGTAGTCGGTGTAGGAGGCATCGTACACCAGGCCTGGATCTGCTGCCTTTGTGGGTCTGAGGTGACCAGCTCCGAATTGGAAAGGGTCAGCTTCTTTGCCCGACGAATCGGTTATTAAAGACCCATTGTTGTTCCTCAAACCAGCTGCAAGGTGAAGCAACAACTTAGGAGTGGTGTATTCAATGTAAGTGGAAAATGATGTGCAAAATTGGGTTTTAAGTGGGTTTTAAGTCTTAATAAGCATTAACTAGGAAATCACTGCAGATCATGATGGTTAATGCAAAGGATATACAACAAAATGAGTTGAGCTGACTAATGTGAGTGAATCTTGCCTGTGGTAATGAGGGCAGATCTAATAGCAGCAGAACTCCAAGTAGGATAAATAGCCTTAAGGAGCGCAGCAGCAGCAGCTACATGAGGGCATGACATTGAAGTCCCTGAGAAAATATTCCACTTCACTCTCCTGTCATCTTCTCCCAACCTTGTAGGTGAATCTTCCCCTGTCCATGCTGCCAATATATTCAACCCTGGAGCTGTAATATCAGGCTGCAAATTTACAAGTCAATTAGAAGACATGAACCGAATTTTAGATGACCATGTACTAGCATATAGGTCTTACAAATCCTGGTAGAATGTATAAGCGAAAGTTCTCGACAGACTGAGGTTTAGGCCTAGTGATAAGACTACATCAGACACTAGAGTAACTAGGCTGTGAAGTGTGAACTATCAGCAATTTGTGAGTACCTTGAGAATGGTTGGATCAACGACATTGGGTCCGCGACTGGTGAACGAGGCCATGAATGGTGCTGGTGATGTGTTTACCACAGTCTTTGCAGGGATGATTTTGGCCATCGGATTTTTGGTAGTTTTAATGTAGTTCAGGATCTGGATTGCCTCATTTGCACCCACAGCTGTTGCAGGAAGAACATGGGGATCAGCTACAACCTCTTGTCCATTGGCAGGAGAATTGGCCAATATGTAACCAACACCCCCTGCCTTTTTAACCTCGAGCCCCTTCCCGATCCTTGTTCCATTGCCTCTTACACATACCACAATCTTCCCCTTTGCCTTCTCTGGTGACAGAGTATTTGGAAGGCATTGCCTGTAAATTTTAATGTTAAACACATAGCACAAACATATTTGGGAAAACTAGATTAAAAACTAAGACTATATATCCTTGACATCAAATGAACAAAACTTACCCTGCCATATCTCGAGTCACCTTAGGGAGTACTATGTCCCCTGCATACACTAGTGGATACATCTTGTCCTGCAACTTATAGGGGGTCGTCGTTTCGCCCTAAAACATCGAGCATAACCGAAAGAAAACATGTCATACTATGATAAATTAACATAGGTAAGAGGCATCAACCCTAATTCAAGTTTTTCAAATGTAAATTATTACCTCAATGCTCATACCATTCCCTAACATTACAGGTGCAAGGAACTTCCTATCCAAGCTACTAGCCGCAACAGTGATGATCCAAGGGGCAGGATTAGACAATGTACTAGGATCAGGGCCCTCATTCCCAGCACTACAAGCCACTACAATGTTCCTTTTCACGGCATGCAACGCTCCGATAGCGATCCCATCATCGACATATGGGAGACGCTTCGTGGCCCCAATGGAGATGCTCATGACATGCACACCATCATTGATGGCATCGTCCATTGCTGCTAGCATATCAGCATCAAAGCATGTGTTCCCCTCTACCTTGTCGTGGCCCGGGATTGCCCAACATGTCTTGTATGCCGCCAGGTGGACTAACGGTGCACCACCGGAGGCTGTGCCTGGAGCCAAGGACCCCATGAAGGAGGCGTCTCGGACCATTCGCCCACCCACGGTTGAGATGGTGTGCGTTCCATGGCCATCTTTATCACGGGGAGAACGGTAGTCTATTGTTGTGTTTAATTTGCCGTAGTAATTCTCGTAGGCCTTTAGGTAGTAACGGGCCCCTATCACTTTCCTGTTACCAAAATACAAATCCAAAAACAACATCAAGTTTAGATGCCACACACGTGATTAACCAAGCATATTGCTGGATATATCTGTCCTGAGATGAAGAACTTGCAAACATGAAAATGATTTTTTTTTTCCTGTTCCCTACTTGTTTGGTTAATCATAAATGGAACGAAGGCTAAGTGGAGAGGAAACTGGAGTTATACCATAGGATGATCATAAAAACTTGTATAAGATAGTTTCTCTGTGAGACGATTGTTACATTTTAAACAAACAGCGTTATTTTTTCACTAAAAAACTCTATATATTGTTATCTAAAGTGTTACTTTTCACCCTCAAGACAGTTTTACCCAAGACCTTGGATGATATTGATTACATGCAGGGATACTACTAGTCAAATTGATTGTTTTAATTTGTTATGAAAATGGACATCGAACCTTTCCAACATTATCGTGCAACAATTAATTAGGCTGTCCCACGCACAAAACTATCTAAATCTAAATGAGTACGATACACTCAGCAAAACAAAATATCAAAAAAAAACATAGTGGTGTGGACGTGTGGTGCATCCAGCTTCCCGTGACGATATGTTCCATAGAAATGGACGACATTAGTTTTCTTGAGACGAAACTATATATAAGCTAGATCAATTTGAAAATATATTTTCAAGTATTTTTGTTTTCGTACAGTATTAGAATCTGTAATCTTTTGCCTATCTATACTCAATTTCGTAAAATATTGTAGTATAGAGATTTCCCACTTAACGATCTTTTACTATCATCTCAATCCTTAAAACTTGTCTTACCACTCGTCATACTCTAATAGTCAAAAAAGAAAATTAATGAAGTAAGAATCTTTAAGCGCATTAAATTGAAAATATTACTTTTTTATTCTCATATATTACGCCTCATATATAAAGGCATTTTATATAAATTTTTGTATTTATTATAACAGTTGATTATAGAGCGAGGATCACTCGCTTAGATTAGGGCATGTCAGTAACCGTGGGGATCGGATATGAGTCATAGATCTATTCATACCAAACCTAAAACTTTTATTATCCATCACACAATCCTAACAATACTATAGGCACTTGTGATTAAAAAAACAAAACAATACTATAGGCACATGCCTGTTTCGTTCAGGATTAAACTAGAATTTGCCATGTAATCGTTTATGTTAATCCCGAAGTTTGTCGCTAGGCCTAAAAACTATGAAAGTGATTCTTAACCTTTGGTCGAAATTTTGCATGTACCACTGTACGTAGGCTACATAGCAGGTTCACATGAAATTAGAAATTACTACGAAAACTATGACAAAAATAAGCCAATGAACGTATCATTGGGGCAACAAGTATGACCCACATTGGCATATAACACAACAATTTTGGGTCACGGGTTTGTATCAATCTCTATCACAACTTCAAAACAAAATTCTACTCATATTATTATTATTATTATTATTATTATTATTAAAGAGAATAATTGTGAGGTGATGGAAAAGAAAATGGCAAAAGTTTAAACTCACCTATTGCAATGCGACGAGTTGAAAGCATCGCCTATTTGGCAGATTCCTTTCCATGATTTCGGTATTGGTCCCATTTCTTCATCACTAAAGCTCTGTGATTCTGGCCAGAACCCTGATCAATGTAACAAATTATCATTGGTGCATGCTTCTTACTATTAAAAAAAAAAAAAAACTAAAAAAAACGAATTTTGTGTGAAACCAGCTCATAGAAAAATCGTATCTAGTAATGTAGGCTTCACTTATTATGAACGGACCATTGTCTTACAAAATTTTTCTATAATCGATTAGTTGTCAATAAGGCCTTGACCTATTGATTTATATTGAGGTTTAACATATAATTAGATCCCAAATTCAAATCTTTTGACTTAATTTTATACTGACTTTTGTGTCTCCTATAATTTTTTTTTTATTTTTTTTTTAACATTTTTCACTGGTTCCCTTTGGTACATGTTGTATGAGATGAAGGGCGGTGTTTGGGAACAAGCAAATTTCTTTCTAACTTTTTATTGGTTTTCAGAAGAGACGGAGGGGATATTGGAGAGCCATCAGCTACGTATTCGCCGCCAAAATAGGACCTAAAGTGACGTGAAACAATGTTTATCAGTGAAATACCAAAATAAACGACTTATTAATTATGTGAAGTTCCCCACTTAGAATAATTTTGTCACTCACTTTCAAGCACATAATCTGCCATTCCTTGACATTTCATTATAACGAGGGTAAATTCTTGGAACCAAAAGAACTACATAAACTAAAGTTAATACCAAAAACTAAGATTGCCAAAAAAAGAACTACTGTAAATCTCGCAGTGAATATCCTCCTAATCAATGATGATTGTTAATTATACATAGGCTTTATTCTTTTCGCCTCAACAAAATTGGACTGAATCAAAATAAATTGATGTTTTTTACAAAATATATGTGACTAGTAATATGCATATAATAAGTTGAACCGTATTGGACTAAATAGAAATTAAATTGAGGAGAACATAGCGATAATTAGATCAAGAGGTGAATTACCACTATCCAAGAGACCAACAATGACATTCCGTCCATACTTGGCTCTTTTAAGCAAACTTTCACTCTTCTCCATGTGCATGTACTGTGTTTTGATTTCCTCTTCCAGCCCTACAAATTCCCATGACCTTGTAGTGTGCATTATGTGCTTCCTTGGATGGCTTGGAAACACTGAAACCACTTCCTCCATTTCTGCTCAAAAAAACATAATTAATTAGTACTATGAACAAAGGATTTAGGAGTCAATAAATTTTTCGATAATAAGAAGACAACAAAGAAAGCGATTCATTCGAAATAGGAATTTGAATCAGCTGAACAGGAAATTCATTTTTTCCCTTCAATAATATTGTGTAACGATTTTATAATTCATATAAACATAGGTAAAAATGAATCAATGTTGTTTCTTATCATGTCATGAAACGATCTTAGACAAGATCTTCATAAAACAAAAAATAAGTAATTTCATGGAAATGGTTGCGAATTTTTGAACTTAGGGTTGGTTGAAAAGATTTTATGACTAAAGTTATTTCAGTCTTTCAAGGTCAAATTACCCAAGAGTTTAGTTTTCAACAAAAGTATTAACTCACTCATCTAAGTATGTTAGGAGTATTATTAATTTACCGGATAATTTGGCAGCTTGAGTAGGGGTAAGCACAGCCGCAAACCCATTAATACTATGCTTATAACTGTAAAGCAGAGCTGTTCTAGCCTCATCCTCTGTATCCTTAACAGAGGATACATACGAACGATGGTTATCTTCAATCTCATGCAATGCTTTCTCTCCACTATGCTCTCCAAAGTACACAATATAAACCTGTAACAATCATAAATTAATAATAGTAAATATTAATTATGAAATTAACCATAAAATTAAGCTTTCATAAAATTCAAAAATGAACCTGGCTCTGTGTGGATGAAACTATGATTGGGAGGAGCAAAAGAAGGAGAGAGAAAGTGGATGAGAATATCCCCATTGGTATAAGGTCTTCTTTTATTTTCTCTATTGGGGGATATAGTGGAGAATCAATGTGATTTTCAACTGGTGTATATAGTACCAGAATCTGATGGAATATTGGGTTATCTTTTCAAGATTTGCTATTTTTTTTTTTTTTAGTGATGTAAGGTACTATCTTTTCAAGATTTGCTATTATTTTTTTTTTAGTGATGTAAGGTACTGTATTATTTTGCTTGTAAGTTGTAACAAATGGAAGCAAGGAATTTATTATAATTTTATTATGGTATGGGAAATTTATGTGGTTATCTACTTATCTGTAAGACTGTGTAACAGTCCAAATAATGTGGGATGGCAATTGTTGGGGTGCGTTTGGACTCTTGAAGTGATGTTCCCTTCAATCCGTTCTTAGAGCACTTCAAGCATAGGGTGACCAATACTGTTACTTTAGGGTCCAAAATTTGTTAATTGTCACACAAAAAAAAGTAAAAGTCTATGCCATCTCTTTCGAAAAAATTATACGTGAGTTCTATTGTTGGGTTCTTCATCCTCAATACAAAGTTTTATATGAACCTAAGTCCATTCATCAAATTTGGTTAAACATCGGTGACAATTTCAAAATTATGAAAAATACAGGAGTATAAACGTAATTTCGAAGTAAAGTAAGTTGGAATAGGACCCATAAAAATTGATTTATTGATTGATTCCCACCATAAAAACAGAAACATTAAACATTTGGACGGGGTAGGAGAACTGATGTGGCCAATAGACGTATTCGGGCACATCTAATTTAGACATGTGTTCAGTAAACTTGGCTGGATCCAGGTCCAGTTAATAAAAACTGCCTTCTTATAAATTCCTTCATTCAACTTTTAAAAGGGTGTTCATTAGTCCGCATCGGACCAGAACTTATGGATCATAGACCAAAATTTGAATTTTTGGGATTTTGGAAAAATCATGAACCGAATTAGACCGCATAATACATTGGACCAACTATGAACCAAATCATATAGGTCGTCTTTACTTGATCTTGATGAACTCGATATATAAAGATCCACCCTTTTTTTGTTAAAATCTATTCAAAACAATCAAGCAATTACTTACATTTGGTAGTAACATAATAAGTATTTGGTCAAAGTAGCTTAAAACTCATGAGTACAATCACTATTTGCTTGTATATATCGACTACATTACTGGTTTGGCCATACAATTTTGGTTCACGGTTCAGTTTATAATTTGCGCGGTCCTTTTCAAAATCGGCTAGGATTTGAAATCAGATTCACCATGTATACATTGTTTTCTTGGTACCACTGATCCCTATTAAGTCCAGAAATAGAAACTTTTTAAATCAAAAAAGTAGATATTAAATAAAAAAAAATGAAAATTAGAAAATAAGAATAGGTGGAGGAAGTTTGCGCTGGGAGGTGGCTCCATCTTGTTTTGTTTCACTATTATTATTTTTTCTCGTTTCTCATGAATTCATGATCTATCTTTCTTTGTGTTTTTGCTAGTGATCGAGTCTACTGATTATTCATATTAAAGGGGAATTTTTTTTAATTAATTTGGGTAGGTTTCGGTTCTAGGTATCCACCTGTTCTGGACTTCAGGGTACCCGTAATTGGATTTGGTTTTACACTTGGTACCCAACCATTTTCCAATCCCTTAAAGCCATGAAGGGCGAAGTAGGCTCGACAAGGTAGGCTCGCAGGTAAAGTGCCATTTGTCTTTTGGCTATTCTTGTCTAGTAGGGCTCAGGGAAAGCCCGACTTACTTCTCGCCCTTGGGGTCTACTCTAAGCCACCAGTGCCCGAACTCCATCCTAGAGGGCCACCCTTTA
Organism: Tetragonia tetragonoides; assembly: GCA_038025085.1. Taxonomy (NCBI): domain Eukaryota; kingdom Viridiplantae; phylum Streptophyta; class Magnoliopsida; order Caryophyllales; family Aizoaceae; genus Tetragonia; species Tetragonia tetragonoides. The sequence goes on along the minus strand of CM076148.1, from coordinate 9,176,538 downwards.
TCTTCGAGGTTCTGAACGCTTTAAAGCAGGATCTTTCAGAACGCAACTGTGCTAGACTGCTGATCCTCTAGAGTAGTATGACTTTGGGAAACATAAGATTGAAAGATCCGAACCTTCATCTTCGGAGCGGAAACGTGAAGTTGGTTGATACCGATTCTTGTTTTTGGGAACCGGAACTAGAATTGGTTGATTAATTTCCGTTTTGAACCACCGATTTCGAATAGCATCCGATTTCAATTATAAAACCTGAATTTTCTGCTCAGCCCTAATAATTTAGTGATACTCGAATTCGAGTAGATTCATATTTATTGTTGGTCCGTACCTATAACACCTTAGGTTGTAATTGGTAAAGTCGATACTGTATCCTCCATTTGTTATTTGTTATTTGTCTTCACTTCGGTATGATACTTCACGATTTGGCAACCCCGTTGCTTATCATAGCACCACAATTTCACTCTGTTTTTAATTCCTCCAAAGTTCTTTTGGATATGCATTTTCCCATAATCCCATCATGACAAATTGACTAAAAGTTCTCCCATGGCAAGCAGAAACAAAGTCGTCTATTGTAGCTTAAGCCCATAACCCTACATGTAGGTTCTCCATTTAGGAGATCTAAAAAGGTAGTATACAAATCCATATTTGATGTAAGGAATTTTGTAATATTCCTCTTTAGAATTGTCATGTCCACATATATACTGGTTAACGAAAGAGGAATAAAGCTTGTGCATGCCGATTCGAGCGTGGACGAATTGGATTAGGCTTTTGAGTCAATATGATATTGATTGAAAATGCATGTCCATAAGTTTGGAGGAATTGGTAAATGGCAAGTTAACCAAGAGTAAGGTTATAGTAGTGATGTTGGTTACATGGTAAGTTAACCAAAAAGATTTCAATTTGTAGCAGTGATGTTGAGGTTGGTGTTCACTTATTATCAACGGAGTAATCGATCAAGACATCGATTTTAAGCAATGAATGATGGTGGGAGACATGTTTATCTTGGAATTTTAAATTTATACATGTTCAGAGATATTCATATGTCCATCATTTTCAGTGGAGTCAAAAGTTTCACTACTTTTGACTTCAAAATATATTGAACTAAATCAAAATGACTTATAAAACTATCAACACCTCTTATTTATTGTGAAGTTGTCATGGTCGTTGCACTTCAGATCAAAGGTCAAACGGAAATAACCTCTCTGTGAGAAACTATGTTTTCACAGGGGTAAGACTGCGTACAACTGATCCCCTTTACCTGCCTAGGCGGAAGCCTCTTTGGAGACAATGGGGTGATAATGTTGATGTTGATGTTGTACATGTCTAGAGATATTCATCTTTGTAGATGTCAAATGGCTTTTTATGAATCAATGAATTATCTTTCCCTCCAAAAAAAAAAAACGTAACGTTAAAGCAGAAATACAACATGATTAAATAATACAATAATCTTGTGTGGACTTGGGTCTATAGTGAACCAAGGATTAGTTGCAAAAAGTTTCTAAAACTTACTTGCACTTTGAACCCCTCAATATCCCTTGGTTCATGGTGAACCAAGTCCACACAAACTAAGACGGACTGTTAAATTTTGAACGATTAATGGAAAGGTAGATTCTATTTTTGCAAGTCATTTTTTTATATTAAAAAATATAGAGAAACAAATCCAATCACTCCTTTCAGTAAATAAAGGCTTCCCTTTACTTGGACAAATGAAGAGGATCCACGCTCCATAAGGTACCTTGGTCAGTTGGTCTCAATTTAGCTCCGCCCATGCTGACTCTAATAAACCCCAAAATTCAAATCCATTCTAACCCGGCCTGGTCCACAATGCCACTGATAGAATATAATTAAATATGTAAATATTTAGTTAATTCATAAAATGCTTATTTGTATAGTCAGACCCTTATGTTTGTATAAGGGTTACGGCCCAACTTTCCTTCTGTAAACCTTTGGTATATATTGTTAATAATAACGAGGTAATCTACATGGAATTATACCAGATAACATGGTATCAAAGCATAATCTCTGAAAACCATACCCTTCTCAAACAATCGACCACCGTCGACCTAGCACCGTACATGTCCTGGACCATCGGTCGAAGCTGCTACAGGTCACCGCCGACCTAGCACCGTACATCTTCTGGGCTGCATTCAACCGCTTCCGCTGCACTCCACGCGCCGCCTGCGCCCGTCCCTTCTCACATCCGCCTGTTGTCGGGTGTCGGTAATTCTGTGCCCTTCTCTCTTGTCCTTTCTTTGTTTCCTATTAATCGTGTTTTGTTGTTGTCCTTGTGTTTATCATGGTTGTCGATCCCTCCCACCACTACCACCACTACCACCACCACCACCACCACCACTACCACCACCACCACCACCACCACAAGCATATGGCATAACCAGCATCAAAATATATATATATATATATCCCTTCAACTTGACCTTAATGCTTTAAATTATGATGCTTTGCATAAACTATTTGGAACTCATTGTCTAAGCTTTGGGGTTCTTGGGAATCTTAACAGAACCTCTAAACCCTCGTGGAATGATGATAATGAATGAAAAAAACTTGATGGCATAGTTAAATTATGGATTTATGGCACCATATCCCAATCCATACTTACCATGATCCTTAAATTCAAAGTCACTGCTTACAACCTTTGGACATCCCTTGAACTACTTTTTAGAGGGGGGGGGGCGGATATGACAACACACCTCTCTATGACCTTTTTTCCACTAATGGTATTCTTATCCGATTTTCTTGCCCACGCACTTCCCAACAAAATGGAAAGTCTGAGCGCATGCTCCGCACCATCAATAACATCATCAGCACCCTTCTCTTTCAAGCTCAAATACCTCCCTCATATTGAAGCCCTTCATATGGCTGCCCATCTTCTTAATCTTCTCCCTTCCTCCACCATCTCAAATCAAATTCCCTTTACCCGTCTCTTCAAAAAACCCGCTTCCCACTCTCATTTCCCTATATTTGGTGTCTCTGCTATCTTAACCTCTCCTCCTCCATAAACTCTCACCCCGCTCCTCCCCCTGTGTCTTTCTTGGGTACCTCGCCAATCATCGGGGTTATCGATGTCTCGACTTAGCTAGCCAAAAAATAATCATCTCTCGCCATGTCACCTTTGACGAGACCACTTTTCCTTTCTCCACCTTCTCCACCTCTTCTCCCATTACTTATGACCTCCTAGACCTCGACTCCGAACCCTCCCCTCTCCACCAACTACTTACCCCCTACTGCCGCCCCCACGACCTCTGCTCCACCTGACAGCTCCATCTCCCTCCCCACCACAAACCGAAACCCCCACCTTGACATCCCCTCTCCCGTCGCCTCCCCCTCCTCCTCCCGTCACGCACCAAATGACCACTCGCGGTCAACTGGGAGTGTTCAAACCCAAGAAAATATTCACTATTCATACCTCCACCTTCTCCCCTATCCCTCGCTCTCATGTCTAGGCACTCAAGGATCCTAATTAACGGGCTGCTATGCAGTCTGAATTTGATGCTTTAATTAAAAATGATACTTGGACCTTGGAACCTCGACCTAAAGGGGTTAATGTGGTACGTTCAATGTGGCTTTTATAAGGACAAATACAATGTTGATGGTTCTTTTGAGCGGTATAAAGCCCACATGGTTGCTAATGGCAAGTCTCAACACCCCGACATTGACTGTGATGAGACATTCAGTCCGGTTGTCAAACTTGTCACCATCCGTACCGTCCTTAGCCTGGCCCTCTCTCACTCATGTCTTATTCACCAACTCGATGTCAAAAATGTCTTCCTCCATGGTCACCTACAGGAAACAGTCTACATGCACCAACCCCCGGGTTTGTAGACCCTGCCTACCCGGATTATGTGTGTCACCTTCACAAATCCCTTTATGGCCTCAACTAAGCCCCCTTGGGCTTGGTACCAGCGTTTTGCTGAGTTTATGACTCACATTGGTTTTTCACCCATCAAATTTGACTCATCCCTCTTCATTCACCACAATGGGCAACATACAACCTATCTTCTGCTTTATGTGGATGACATCGTCCTCACGGCCTCCTCAAACTCTATCCTTCGCCACATCAGCACCTCCCTTAGTGCCGAATTCTCCATGACCGATCTTGGACCTCTTCACTACTTCCTTGGCATCACTGCCTCCCGTACCCCACAGAGCTTATTCCTTTCCCAAAAGAAATATGCCACTAAGATTCTTGATCGTGCTCACATGGCTGACTGCAAACCATGCACCACTCCCGTCGACACCAAGTCTAAACTTGGTCCGGACAACCCTCCTGTGGCTGACCCTTCCCTCTACCGCAGTCTTGGAGGTGCTCTACAGTATCTCACCTTCACCCGTCCGGACATCTCTTATGGTGTCGAACATATTTGCCTCTACATGCATGATCCCTGGGAGCCTCACCTCCAGGCACTCAAACGCATCTTGCGTTACATACAGGGCACCCTTGAGTATGGTCTGCATCTCTACCCATCCTCCATCACTGGCCTCATCGCCTACTCTGATGCTGACTGGGCCGGCTGCCCGGATAGCCCCTGCTCCACTTCAGGTTATTGTGTGTTCCTCGGTGACAACCTTTTGTCTTGGTCCACAAAACACGAAGGCACTGTGTCCCGATCTAGCGTCGAGGCGGAATACTGCGGCATCGCCAACGCCGTTGCTGAGACATGTTGGCTGCGCAACTTACTGTTAGAGCTTCATTGCCTTGTGACACGGGCAACTTTTTTATATTGTGACAATGTTAGTGCAGTCTACCTCTCCACTAACGTAACCCGGTGCAACATCAGCGCACGAAACATATCGAGATCGTCATACACTTTGTGCGCAAAAATGTCGCTCTTGATCATGTTCGTGTACTTCATGTTCCATACAGTTCATAGTATGCAGATATTTTTACAAAGGGCATTCCTTCGTCTCTTTTTACTGTCTTTCGCTCCAGTCTGAGCGTTCGTCCTCCTTCCGCTCCGACTGCGGGGGTGTGATAGAATATAATTAAATATGTAAATATTTAGTTAATTCATAATATGCTTATTTGTATAGTCAGGCTCTTATGTTTGTATTAGGGTTACGACCCAACTTTCCTTCTGTAAACCTTTGATATATATTGTTAATAATAACAAAGTTATCCTCACGGAATTATACCAGATAACATGCCACAACTATAGTTCTAATTAGTAGAAAGTGAAGAGTTAGAAATGGCTAAATTTTTTGTCCAATGGTGAGGTCTTATATCTCTCTTGGTGATGGAAGATCGAGAATACATGTGGTTTTTCTGGTACAATACAAGCAGATTCTGAATGAATATGGGTCATCTTTTCAAGAGTTCCAATGCCATTTACCCCTTTTTTACCTTTTTTTTTTTTTTGTGTGTGTTCTTCTAGTGGGCATCATGTAACTTGTTTTGTTTTGTTTTGTAAGTTGTAACCAATAGAACCACAAGGATTTGTTCTATCAATTCCTGTCAATGTATACAGACATACAGTATATAGGGGCCATATAATGTTGGGATAGCAGTTGTTGGGACTTGAACTGTGTTTGGACTCTTTGTGACTGACCAATTTCCAGCCATGATCATATAATTTCTACCAATTGATCACTAATAGGTATCTTTGTCTTTACCAATCCCTCGAACATATTGGACCACACCATGATCTGGGTTAGATTTACACTCTCCATCAATTTGGGCCTTTAATTATAATATATATAGCAAAATTGATTTTTGGCTGCAGACTTCATTATTCGAGGACAAGCAGGTGAATCTACCGTTTGCTGAATCTTTCAAGTTGGCAGTATTTCAATATGTGGAGTACTTTGGGTTGTCGACACAAAAACTTATATGAAATTGTTCTATAATAGGTGGATAGTGAAAAACAAAGATGACTTATAAACAAAAATTTATTCTTATTTTTTTATAAAAGTCATATCATCTTATAGTAGGACAGTTCTATACAAAACTTTTTTTTTTTTATTTTTATAATTGTTGATACCTTTATCGCTTAAAGCAAAGAACAATAAAAGGTATACAACTTATTAGGCGTAAAATTTTTAATTAACCCAAACATTATTAGAAAACTACGTGGTAAAGTCTTGCTTAAGTTATTACAGACACTGATACACATGATTTGATCACGATTCATGGGTAGTAAAGTACAAAATATCATGAGGATGAGGTGGGGAGCTCAAGTGGTAAGTATTTTCCCCTCATAACCCAGTGGTCAGGGGTTCAAATCCTCATGTAGGGAGAATAATAAAAATCTCCTCTACCTTTCTTTGTAGGGAGAGTCTCCTCCTCTACTTGAGCCCGTCGGCCCATCAAAAATGGGTTATGTCTTAAATATAAAAGAGGGTGGGACAGGAGATGACACATAAAATGGGATAAAAAATCCTTACTTAAAAATTAAGGGCAATACTTTAGGGGTACGTTTTTAAAGCCTATATAATCTACTTGATCCATATTTCCTTTGTTTTTTTAGGAATTAAGTTTATTTCATAAATTTTATTAGGATACATGACAAAATTACCGACAATCAGCAGGATGTGATTTAGATAGGGAGCGGAACATACTGAAAATGCAGATTGCAATAATATGAAAATTGATTCATTCTTGTGTGTACGGATCACATACATATCAAAACCCTACATACATTACACTAGAAAGTTTGTCCTCACATTTCTGCCTAAAGAGAAGACACAACCATAGGACTTCTAACAGTATGAATCCCATCAAACCAAGTCAACCACCCAAATGCATACTCTTCTTTTACTTCTCCCTTGCTTAAATCTCTCACCATTTCAACTCTAATCCTAAAGCTCTTTTTTTGGCCTTCATGTTTGAAAATCAACATACTTGGTGAAATCTTAACATTATAACCCAATGGTGGCTTCACAGAAGCAACATAAGTACTTTGACTTTTGCCAACATTTGTAACTGTTCTTGTAATTGTTATTGTCCCATTGAGCTTGGCAATTGCAATTGAAGGGTAGTTTAGGTCATTTGTTCTTGGTACAACTTTTGGACACTTGAATGATGGGTCTGGAATTTTAACCTTAAAATTGCAAAGGTAAATTAAGTAATCTGTGTAGGTGGCATCGTATACGAGGCCCGGATCCGCTGCCTTTGTGGGTCGGAGGTGACCTGCTCCGAATTGGAATGGGCCGGCTGGTTTGCCCTGGGTGTCGGTTATTATGGATCCATTGTTGTTTTCAACACCAGCTGCAAAATCATGAAGTATTACAGTTAGTGTACTAATGAGTGCAAGGATATCATTATAGTTCGTTTAGAAAATCACTCCACTTAACAACAAATGATTTTATAATGAAATCTCAAATTGGCTGCAATATGCATTATTTCTTCTAACTAGGCTAGTTGAAGTAAACATTAACTTACATCAACTTGAGATTAAAATCGTGCAACTTAATGGTTGTTTGGTTGACATTAAAAAGTATGAAAAGTGCAACTTCCTGGAAAGTAAAAATCTTGAGTTGTTTGGTTGACAAAAAATTCAGAAAGTTGTATGTACTTTCCAGGAAGTTCTACTTCCCACAAAATGGGAGAAGTAGCTTACCTAGGTCCCCCTAGGTAAGTACAACTTCCTGTAGGAAATTACTTCTCATATTCAACCAAACAACTCTTGACACTTCGCAGGAAGCTTTAAGTCCTAGGAATTACAAGCTCCTTGAAAATGCTACTTCCCACATTGAATCAAATTAAACGACTACTTACATTAAGGGCATGCTTAGATTAAGGGTAATGATTAAGGGGGTAATAGAACAAATTAAAGGGTAAAATAGGAAAGTGGAGGTGGTGATGAGGTAATAATTAAGGGGGTTATGGAGGAAATGAAGGGAGAAAGGGGGTAATGCATTACTCTAGGGGGGAAGAGTAGACTGCACACAATACCCCTCAATTTAGCCTATAATTCTATCTATTACCCCCTTAATCATTTCCCTCATTCCAAACATGCCTTAAAAATTAGAAAAAAGAGCATACCAGTGGTAATAAGGGCGGATCTAATTGCTGCAGAGCTCCAAGTAGGATGGATAGCTTTGAGGAGAGCAGCAGCAGCAGCTACATGGGGGCAAGACATTGATGTTCCTGACATAAAATTCCACTCCACTCTCCTATCATCTTCTTCCAACCTCGTTGGCGAATTTTCCCCAGTCCATGCTGCTAATATGTTTATCCCTGGGGCTGTAATATCAGGCTGCAAAATAAATCACAGTTTTTAAACGTCAAAATGTCGCTATAATTTGAGAATTTTGTTAAGTATTAGTTTTTGATTTTATTGGAGACACAAATATCGATAATAATCGTACCATAAACCTTTGTAATTGGGACAATGCTAACAACTAGAGCATTTCTTAACTCATAAAAATACCATTTTGAAATATCCACATTTAATATGAATCCACATTATTTAAAGTGTGCGCAATTTAGAAAAACAACAAATCTTCAACTTTTTCCCCTTAAAAAGAATTTTATTGTAAGGTAACTATATTTCCTTGATATCTTCAAATAAATGTACACACGGAGATCAAAGTAGACTGCACACAAGTCCAATGAGCTTCCATTATAAGATCAATTAGTGTTAGGTGGAGTAACTCACTCAGTACTTATATGCTAGTTACATCTCTCCAATTCTTTCAATTTTTCCGATATGAGACACTCACATCACATGTGGATTATTCTGATCTTAACAGAAGTAGTTTTGACGAAGGTTGCCGTTAATGTGTTAACCACAGTTTTTATATACCTTGAGAATGGTGGGATCAACAAGATTAGGCCCCCTACTAGTGAAGAAGGCCATGAAGGGTGCCGGTGATGTGTTAACCACAGTTTTTGCCGGAAAGATTTTGGCCATGGGATTTTTGGTAGAGTTGATGTATTTGAGTATTTGTATGGCCTCATTTGAGCCCACGGCTGTTGCTGGAAGAACATGAGGATCAGCGTCAATCCCTTGTCCTTGAGCAGGAGAACTCCCCAATATGAAACCAACACCCCCTGCTCTTTTCACCTCTAATCCTTTCTCAAACCTTGAATTATTTTCTGTTATACAAAACACAATCTTTCCCTTTGCCTTCTGTCTTGAGAGGGTATGCGGAAGGCATTTCCTGCGGATTGCAACGTTTAGCAAGTTCAGTTTAGTTTAATTCAGTTCATATGAGTAATTATCAGTTAAATAATTTTTCATTTCAAAATATAATTCCATGATGATATATGTGTCGTTGGAAAGAAACGAACTGGGGTATCAGCCATGGTCTAAAAGATATTTTAAAGGCTCATAAAGGACCATTTACAGGTCAAGGGATTTTAAGTAAGTACAATAATACTGAATATTTTTGGACAAGTTCTAAATGATTAAAAATCAAGTTGAAAATATTAGTAATTCAGTTTACTTACCCTGCTATATCTTGGCTCACATTGCGATGTATTATATCTCCTGCATACACTAGTAGATGCATCTTATCTTCCAGCTTATAAGTGGTGGTCGTCTCTCCCTATGACAATTCATCAAAGAATATTAAGTTATGAAACTATATAAGGCATAATTCAATATCATGGACTAAATCATCAGACTTAAAATCGGCCTTCGAACACACTAACTATATAGTCCTTTCATCCCAAATAAATGTTTATATTGTCATTTTGGCACGGGATTTAAAGCAAAGAAAATGGTATTTGTTTATATCTTTTTTGCCCTTGTTAGAAAATTTTTATTTTCAAGTTGTTCCTTGTGGAAATGTCATTTTCTTTCTCTCTTCACCACCCTATAGGTCCTAGTTTTGGCGGTAAGATTGTAATTACAATTGAAACTTACTTGTTTTATCAATATTAAAAACATTTATGTGGCACCAATGCGAAAGTATAACAATGAAAATATTTATTCGAAACAGAGGGAGTATTATTTTACCTCAAGCCTTATGCCATTTCCTAACACAAGGGGTGCGACAAACTTCCTATCCAAGCTACTAGCACCAACAGTAATCACCCAAGGTGCAATATTTGCAAGAGTTCCAGGCTCAGGCCCCTCATTCCCAGCACTACAAGCCACAACTATATTCCTCTTCACAGCATGCAACGCAGCTAAGGCGGTCGCATCTTCGTTGTACGCTAAAGAAGTTGCCCCAATGGAGATGCTCAATACATGTACCCCATCATTAACAGCATCATCTATAGCTGCCAACATATCAGCATGATAACAAGTATTTCCTTCCGCCTTTTCTATCCCCGGCAAGGCCCAACACACCTTGTAGATTGCTAGACGGACGAGCGGCGCGCCGCCTGAGGCCGTGCCTTGTGCTAAGGAGCCCATGAAGGAGGCTCCTGGGACTTCTCGACCTCCGACGATCGAGGCGGTGTGGGTTCCGTGGCCGTCTTTGTCACGGGGGAAACGGAAGTCTAGTGTTGTGTGCAATGGTCCCATGTCGTTCTCATAGTTTTTTAGGTAGTATCGAGCTCCTATCACCTTCCTATTGCATTACAATTAAAATCAATAAATTCATAATTTGTGAAGGGTGCGTTCTTTAAAACTTACACGATCAGTTCAGTTAAGTTCAGTTCAGTTTAAGTGTTAATTTGGGTGCGTTTATTAGAGTTTACACGATCAGTTCAGATGTCAATTCAGTTTCAAATTTAGTTGAATGATGTTAAGTTCAGTTCAGTTCAGTGGTGTTGATGAGTTTAAAAACATACATTTTTTCTCATATATCAAGTTGTGTTTAATTCAGTTCAGTTGTGTCCAGTTCAGTTCAGTGGTGTCCAGTTTAGTGATGTTGAATTCAATTCAGTTTAGTGATGTTCAGTTCAAAAACATTCTTTTTGTCTTACATATCAAGTTGTGTTCAATTCATTTCAGTGGTGTTGAATTCCGTTCAGTTCAATTCAAATAAATTCAACCCTAAAGAACGCACCCAAAATCACATATCAAGTTGTGTTCATTTTTTTGTCATTTCGTTTCCGTCTAATTTTTGACCAATTTGGTCCAATGTACTCTCATGTGCAAGAAAAATTGTTGAGGTAAGAGAAACTCACCTATTACAGTGGGAGGAGTTGAACTCTTGCCCTTTTTGACAGATACCCTTCCATGTTCGTGGGATTGGCTCCATTTCTTCATCACTAAAGCTCTTCGATTCTGGCCAAAACCCTGATGAACATGTGTAAGCTCTTATCATGAATTCATGATACAATAACATCATCTTAGACAAGTTTTTGTACGAGTATGATTGCTTTTAATTTTTTGCATAGGAAAATCTTATTTTTTATATAAGCATATTATAACTCCAAATCCGAATCAATAACAAACTCAATGTCCTAGAGCTCAGCCCATAAAGGGAACACATAATATTGACATTTTACCTAAATTGCGGGGGTGGTCGAGAAAAATTATGAAAAGTTAAAAATAGCACTCACCGTATAGATCGGAATTGAAAACCACATTCTATAAGTTATGAAAAAGAAAAGGTTACTCTACGACCTCTAGTCCTATATAGCTCATTTCATGTGAACTTTTACTTATGGTTATAATCTTATAATATTGATCGTGCTATAAAATCATGACAGATGGAATAAAATTATAAAATGTAAAAGCAATGATGACGATAACAACCATGAAGCTCATCAAAAAGGAGGTTGTAAAACTAATTTTCATATAAATGTTGGTACGAGTAATTACCACTATCTAAGAGGCCAACAATGACATTTTGTCCATGCTTTGCTCTTGTTAATAAGTTTTCGGTCTTCTCCATATGTTGTTGTGGTTTGAGTTCCTCTTCCAACCCTACAAATTTCCACGACCTTGTAGTGTGCATTATGTGCTTCCTTGGACGGCTTGGAAGCACGGCTATCACTTCCTCCATTTCTGTTCAAATGCATCAATAAGCCCTATTACAATCATTCCATAACAAATTATATATTTCAATTACCTTCGCAAAAGGTCTTGACTGGGTAAGACCATCTGATGATAAGACAATCAAAAGAAATATTTATAATTAAAAAAATATGACATTCTTTTGAAATTTTATAAGTAATAGACGCGTGTATTATATTCGAAATTTCTTCTATAAGCCTCTTTTCCTTTCAACAACAAGTCTTGTGTGATACCAACTCACAATAAATAAAATGTGGTCATTATTTAAAAATGAAGGGCCGCTTACTATGAACCGTGGCCCTTATTATTTCACTAAAAAGTGATCATCGTCTTACCAAAGTTACAAAGAAACTGTCTTATATAAGTTTTTGTGTTTATTTATTCATATAATAGATACAACTATTCCAGGTCAAATTAAATAAGTGGTGCATTGGAGACTGTGGAAAAGTAAATATTAAGGTTTTTTCAAAACGAAAGGAGTAATAAGCTAAGGTTGCATGCACGTACAATTTTATCACTCTCTTTTTCTCTTTCATATCGGTTTTATCATAACTTTAAGCAGATACCTCATGAAATTAATTATTAGACTAGTAATATGATATGCATGGCATGACATGCAAAGAAAATAAACAGGATAAGTACTTTGAAGGAGTACTTATTTAATTCACGTACTAGATAGATTGGATGCTTGAGCAGAGGTAAGGACCGCAGCAAAGCCATTAAAAATGTGCTTATAACTGTAAAGCATGGATGCTTTGGCTTCATTTTGTGTTTCCTTGATAGAGCTTAAATACGAGAGATGTACTTCTTCTATCTCATGCAATTCTTTCTCTCCACTATGTTCCCCAAAGTAGACTATATACACCTGTAACAAACATATATGATATACATAAACATTAATTTTTCATATTAAGCATACAAATTTAACTTATATGGTACTAGCTAATTAGCTATATATATATATATATATATATATATATATATATATATATATGGATAATGGATTATTCGAGAGCATTTTAGTGCCTATAGTTTCTTTTCTCCATGAGGAAATATGTACCTAGTGAGCTGAGTTTAAGTTTTTGCCCTTTATAATTTTGAAAGTACGTAATATGGGTAAATAGGTTTTGAGTATATCTTGAGAACTTATATACTTACAACTGATAATTTTGAGACATAGTGTATGGCTAGGCTAGTACTAACAATATCACTCGCAATTTAAGCTTAATAGACATTCATGTAGCAAAAGTTTATAAAGAATATTAAAAGTAAGGAAAATAAATATAAAAATCTTGGATTACGATCCATAAATTGAAACTTTATATGTGAGTTGGTTTCCTTACACTCCAAAATAAGCTGATGATGAAATGTGCTAAATCAAATTGAACCGTACATTTTAAATGAGAGAGAATCAAAATTAAACATAACTGTATTGAACTTAGAATGCTCTAAAGAATACTCTAAATTAAACAAGTTTAAAACATAAGTGAATGAAATCTTAGTAAAATAATTAACAAAGTTTCTAAATATGGTATTAGCAAGGACAAGACCTGGGTGTCAGCAGATGAAGCCACGATTGGGAGGATAAAAAGAAGGGGATACAAAATATATGAGAATGTTTCCATTTGTGATGTGGTCTCTGTTATCTGTTGGGATTTGTAGCGAATCTAGGCCGTTTTCCCCTGTATTTATAATAGCAGACATGGACCATTATTTTCTATTCTATTTAACATAAGTAGTGCAATTGCTTTTAGTTTTATCAAAGTCGTCAATGTGCCGCGTTTCGACCAAAGTTGACATGCGAGACACGAATACATACATTGATAGCGAGGAGTATCATTTTTTTTTATATACGAGAAACTCGTCTCCATCGATCATTTGAATGTGTACTGAATAAACTTTGAGTGTGTATAATAACCTAAATATAATATACACTATGTAAGATAATAAGATAAATCTTGCGGAAACTCCAAGAGTCGAAGGCCTAGACGAACTTAAAACCATTGTCATCATTTTAACCCAGCAACCAACTCCACGACTACTTTAGGACGAGAAATATCACTTATACAGGATAAAAGCTTAATTCATGTCAAATATATTTTATTGTGTGTTTCGTTATCCGATATTATTAAAGGTGTGTGCACATCCTTAACTTATAAGGTTCCATCCATAACTAAAAAGAACAAAAAGTCTACACAAGAAACATTTCAAATTTTCTATAGGTTACAAACCACACATCTTAATTTTTTTACTAGACAAAGATGCTCTTACTTAATTCATGATGTATTGTTGCATTAAGAAAACCATTAAACTCTAATAGTCAATTTCCCATCTAACATCCCTTCCATCTTCATTCCTTTTGTTCAGTTGTTCATATATATGCGTATCATCATATCAATGTGATGGAGTTATTATGGTCGGTTAATGCAATACATACTTGAGTCTAATACGAGCATTTTAGATTGAGGACGAGCATTTATGTGCATTGTGCTACGTAAAAAGTACATACACATTCAAGTTATCTGCATTGTGCTGGTGAGAAAAAATGGGGAAATAAGAGACAAAAGTTGGCCGTAAAATTGAGTAATTGAGAAATTAAACATGAATTTATGTTATTTAAGGGATACTTGACAAGAATTTACTTTAATTAGGGTGTTTTCAACAAATTAAGTTTGGTATATATTAGGGGTCAATCGTTTCTAGAATTTTTTTGTTTCAAGGATGTCATCAACTCTTTTAGCACTACAACTATTGCATAAAAAAGTCTTCATATTTTCGTATTGGTCTATTTTAAGGAAATAATTCAATTTAGTTAAGCATTTGCTTTGGATATAGATAGGCATATAAAATTAAGGGTGTTACTAAATACCGCCCTCTTTTTACTAGCTACCGCCCCCCTAATTTCCAATTTTACCCTCACCCCTTTTCCTCACTCACTCTCACTCACTCTCACTCATCCTCTCTTCCTCACTCACTCTCACTCATCCTCTCTTCCTCACTCACTCTCACTCATCCTCACCACCACACCATCACACCGGCAACCACCACCACTCACGGCACAACCACCACCGGTAATTTTTTTTTTGCGCATTTTTTTTGCACAGTCGTCTGAAATTTTCGACTCACCTTTGGGTGAGTCGTCTGCTAGAGGCGACTCACTCTTGGGTGAGTCGGAAATTTCAGACGACTCACCCTTAAGTGCGTCGTCTGTAGCAGACGACTCACCCAAAAGTGAGTCGTCTGAAATTTCCGACTCACCCAAGGGTGAGTCGCCTCTAGCAGACGACTCATCCAAAGGTGAGTCGAAAATATCAGACGACTGTGCAAAAAAAAAAATTATTATTATTATTATTTATTATTATTTATTGTTATTATTATTATTATTATTTATTGTTATTATTATTAATATTATTATTATTATTATTATTATTATTATTATTATTAATTATTGTTTAATTAATTAAAAATGTGAAATGGTAGAGGGGAGGAGCCGGTAAATCGGTGCCGAGCTAGTTCACATTTTTAATTAATTAAACAATAATCAGTAATAATAATAATAATAATAATAATAATATTATTAATAATAATAACAATAAATAATAATAATAATAATAATAATAATAATAATAATAATAATAACAATAAATAATAATAATAATTTTTTTTTTGCACAGTCGTCTGAAATTTTCGACTCACCCTTGGGTGAGTCGTCTGCTAGAGGCGACTCACCCTTGGGTGAGTCGGAAATTTCAGACGGCTCACCCTTGGATGAGTCGTCTGTAGCAGACGACTCACCCAAGGGTGAGCCGTCTGAAATTTCCGACTCACCCAAGGGTGAGTCGCCTCTAGCAGACGACTCACCCAAGGGTGAGTCGAAAATTTCAGACGACTGTGCAAAAAAAATGCGCAAAAAAAAATTTACCGGTGGTGGTTGTGCCGTGAGTGGTGGTGGTTGCCGGTGTGATGGTGTGGTGGTGAGGATGAGTGAGAGTGAGTGAGGAAGAGAGGATGAGTGAGAGTGAGTGAGGAAGAGAGGATGAGTGAGAGTGAGTAAGAGTGAGTGAGGAAAAGGGGAGGGTAAAATTGGAAATTAGGGGGGCGGTAGCTAGTAAAAAGGGGCGGTATTTAGCAATTCACAAAATGAATCCATCCATGCTACATTTTGTTTGAAAATTGGGGTTAATTTCTTTTGGTAAGTGTATAAAGAGCAAAATGTCAATGAAATACTACTCCATAGTAAGGAAATAATTATTAAATTATTTATCATCACATCTTAAATAGTAACTATGTGAACAAAAAAAATCTGTAATATTGTTAGAAATCTTGTACTTGGAGGCCGGAGGTATATGAGTAGGAATGGAAACGTAGTAGCCCATCATTTTGCTAGAGTGTCTGGATGGTGTACATCGGAGGCTCTGGCTCCGTTTATACTAATGGATAAATTATCAATGGAAACACCAACTGTTTTCCATTCCAAAAAAAAAGGTAGAATTATTACTTGATTAATTATTGATGTGGTTAAATACGCAGCATGTTGGGATGTTTCTAGCAGTAGCTACAGTCTCAGCCATCAGCATGAGGACAATAGTAACAAAAGAATGAGATTAAAGTACAAATACTTTAGCTTTCTAGATTGTTGACCAAAACTGCAGTGGCTTTTTCTTTTGCTTGCTGACCTGAAGGTCAAAAAGCGAGAAATGATTCCAAGCAACAAATATTGGTTAATTGGAGGTAATGGGTTGGTGGTAGCATCAA
This sequence comes from Tetragonia tetragonoides, assembly GCA_038025085.1. Classification (NCBI taxonomy): domain Eukaryota; kingdom Viridiplantae; phylum Streptophyta; class Magnoliopsida; order Caryophyllales; family Aizoaceae; genus Tetragonia; species Tetragonia tetragonoides. Next base: position 9,159,913 of record CM076148.1, on the reverse strand, counting down.
CAATTAAAATGTGAAACAATATTCTACTCGTAGCCCTTAATCCTTATCATAGGTAAGTGGATTGATGTTGTAAATCCACTTAGCATGGGATATATACACTACATATGAAATTTGAGACCGAGTTTGGGGTAGATAATGCAATGATGCATTATTTATTCGTCCCTAAATCTAGCAAAACTGGCCCAAGTTGATTGATCCGACATGAAAAACTCAACTCCAAAAGTAATTGATCTGAATTTAGATGGACGCGGCCCAAATCTAATTGACCAGGAATAATTTTAGATTCATATGAATTCGAGAAAACTTAATAAGAACAATTTGAGAATTCGAGACCCATAAATATGATTGGTGCTCTATACAAAATTCTGGCTAAAGTTCTGTCAAATAGGCTTAAAGAGGTGATGAATTCTGTGGTGGGAGAAGCACCATCTGCATTCATAGAAGGTCGTCAAATACTTGATAGTGCCTTGATTGCTAATGAAATCATAGACTCAGCCAAGAAAAGAAAAGAAGAAATTTGTGTGTGGAAGTTGGATTTTCATAAGGCGTACGATACTGTATCTTGGTCGTTTATTGAGTGGGTTCTCCAACAAATGAATTTTCCCACTCAATGGTGTAAATGGATCCTTTGGTGTCTTCAATCTGCATCAGCTTCCATCTTGATTAATGGATCGCCAACAAAGCCATTCGAATTGGAGAGAGGGTTGCGCCAAGGTGATCCTCTCTCACCCTTCTTGTTCAATTTGGTGGCAGAGGTACTTAATTGTCTTTTCAACAATGCGGTGAAGAATGGAGATTTACTGGGTGTTCGCACTTCGGATGAAGGGAAATTATTTTCTCACCTATAGTTTGCGGATGACACAATTGTTTTTTGCCCAGGGGAAAGAAGATATTTAGATGTGGTCAAGAAGATACTGATTACGTTTCACCTTGCATCTGGGTTGAAGATAAATTTTCACAAATGCTCGTTAATCGGAGTTAATCTGGGGGAAGAGTGGATATTGAATGTGGCGCGGGAGTTGCATTGTAAGGCAGATAAATTCCCTATAAATTATCTTGGCATGCCTTTGGGTGCCAATCCGAGAAGCGTGGAATTCTGGAGACCTGTTATAGAGAAAATAGAGGATAAGCTAGCTACTTGGAAAGGGAAGATGTTATCGTTTGGAGGACGTCTTACTTTGATCAAGGCTTCGCTTAATAACCTGCCAATTTATTATGTCCCTATTTCGTATGCCTGTGTCTGTTGCAGAAAAGATTGCGAGAATACAGAAGAACTTTTCTTGGGCAGGTAATATTGAAGAAAGAAAACCAGTGTGCTTGATTAAGTGGGATACAATAGAGAAGCCAAAGGAACATGGGGGTCTTGGTGTGGGATCTATTACTGACATGAATATTGCGTTGATGAGCAAGTGGTTCTGGAGATCTGCATCAGACGAATCAGGTATGTGGAAGGATTTGATTTCCGAGAAATATAATTTGAGAGATATTGTTTCAATAGATAAACTCTCTGTGCCGAAAAGCGGAGGTCCGTGAAAAATGATAGCTGCTAGTATTAAGATGAACAAAGATCTAGTCAAGATTTTCAAGGAGGGCATGGTCATTAAATTAGGAGATGGTTCAATGATAAAGTTCTGGCTTGATATTTGGGTGGGATCCGAACCACTTTCAACCAAATTTCCACGCCTATTTGCGGTTTCGAATGAGCAATTTGCACGGGTAAATGACGTTGGCTTTTGGGATGGTTTGTTATGGAGATGAAATTTGAGTTGGCGTAGGTCTCTGTTTGTCTGGGAACAGAAACAAAAAGATGAGTTAGATTCTCTGTTAAATTGCGTTCAACTTGATCCAGGGCTGAGAGATAAGTTACACTGGGAACATAGCTCAGATGAGAAATTTTCTGTGAGATTTGTTGGAATTACTGTGATTAATTATTACAACATATTATTACAGCATATAATTATTATTGTACAGCTTAGAGTTTGTTAGAGTCTGTTATAGTGCATAGACAGTTTGTTACAACAGTAACCAGTTTGTTACAACAGTAGTAGTCAGTTAGAGTTGGCGCCTAGTTGGCGCCTCTTCCTTTCCTTCCTAGAGATCAAGCTTGTACTATATAGTTCATAGATTCAATTGTAATTCATTCATTCAGTTAATGAGAAATCATTCTTCTCACAATCACTTTCTCTCTCTAAGATTTCTCTTTCTGTTCTTCCCTCTTTCTTTGAGTTTGTGCTGATATTCATCTCAAACAACATGGTATCAGAGCAGGTTATGCTCTAAAATCAGCTCAAATTCAACCTCTAAATCTTTTTCTCAGATCATTTCATATTTCGATCGATTGATTTGTTTCATCAATTGATCCTGCTAAATCAATTCTTTGAGTTTAATCTTGAAGAAATTCACATCATAATTCATTTCTTCTTTCGAACAAATTGATTTGATTCATCAATTGTTCTTGCTCATCAAATAGATTCAGAGATCCTACAAAATTTTATTAATCGTGATTTTTTTATAAAATCACACATTCATCATCATCATCTTTATTTCCGCATTTTTTCAATCAAAATTCATTCCTGTTCACGCCATTATTTTTCGCTAATTCATACTTCACCTCTGATCAATTCAATGGCTCCAATTGATTCTACAAATCCTTTATATTTGCACGCATTGGATCACCCTGGGATGCTACTGGTTGCTAAACCATTTGATGGATCAGGTTTTGGACCATGGAAAAAGGCAATGCCCATTGGTCTTTCTGCTAAGAACAAGCTAGGAATGGTTACTGGACAAGTAGTCAGGCCTGCTGCAACTGAAGAAAATTTTAATCTATGGCAGCGCTGCAATGACATGGTGACTTCCTGGATTTTGAATGTTCTGTCTAGTGATATAGCAGAAAGTGTACTATATTGTAGCTCTGCTCATCAGATTTGGACTGAGCTGGAAGACAGGTTTGGTCAAGCTAGTGGCGCCAAGTTGTATCAATTACAGAAAGATATCAGTGATACTGGTCAAGGTACCAGTGATATTGCATCTTATTTCACCGGGATGAAGAGAAATTGAGAGGAATTGAGTGCTTTGACCTGTCTCCCAACATGTACTTGTGGAGCTGTACAGGCAATTAACAAGCATGAGCAAGATCAGAAGCTAGTTCAATTCCTCATGGGACTAAATCCACTCTATGACAACATTAGGGGCAATATTCTTATGATGAAGCCTCTACCTAGTCTAGGTCAGGCTTATGCTCTCTTAATTCAAGATGAGAATCAAAGAAGAATTCACTCAACAACTCAATTTGTTTCAGAGTCAGGTGTTATGTATGCTAATCAGCATCACAAATCATCACAGAACAGTCACAAAGGAAAATTTGAAGGCAGAAAAACTCTTGTCTACACTCACTGCAAGAAGACAGGTCATGATGCAAGCAAATGCTACAAGCTTATAGGGTTTCCAAAGGATTTCAAATTCACTAAAAGCAAGACTTATGCTGCTAATGTATCTGGAGACAGTGATAATGAGCAATGTCATTCAACTGACAAGGCCAATATCAGTTTGGCTAGGACTGGTTCTAGTATTCCTGGCTTGTCACAAGAAGATTGCAGCAACTTGCTTGCTCTATTGAACAAGACTCAAATAGGTGCTGGAAATTATCTCAAGAGCACTCAGGATTCTGGATCTTCTATTTCTCACATTAATTCCTTTGTCAACTGTGCTGGTAAGGTTTCTGGCATTTTTCAAAACTTTTCAGGTTCATGTATTTGCAATGTTTGTTGTTCTGCTTCTGCTGATTATACTTAGATCCTAGACACTGGAGCCTCTGATCATATGTGTCATGATCTGTCACTCTTTTCTAACACCACATATCTAAATAAGCCTCACCAAATCACTCTCCCCAATAAACAAATTGTAGCTGTCACACAAATTGGTACAGTTCAGATCATAGACACCATTTCTCTTAAAAATGTCTTTTATGTGCCTCAATTCAGATATAATTTGCTCTCTATTGGTAGATTATGCAAACAAATACATTGTTATGCCTTATTACTGAGCTTCAATGCTTTCTTTTATTCCTGCAGGGCCCTTCACTGAAGAGGCCTCAGGATCTTGGTGATGCTCATTCTCTCATTGAGTTTGGAAATGCTCATGCTGGTCTGTTTTTGTTCAAAATGCAGCCATCTTCCCTTTCCCATGTTCCTACTGCTGAATCTCCTGTTTTAGAAAATAATGTTGATATATCTCCTTCTTTTATCAACAAATCCCCTATTCCTGATTGTTGTAATGTCAGTGATGACAAATTACATTTTCCTATTCATGATGCAGTTAGTGATATTCACTGTAATAATGCACATAAATGCAATGCTTTATTGTGGCATAATAGACTTGGACATCTTCCCTTGTACAAGTTGAAATCCTTGTGTTTGCTTGATAATATTTCTGATAATGATGTGCTTTCAAGCTGTGATATTTATGCTAAAGCTAGACAACACAGAAACTCTTTTCCTCACAGCCACATTCAAACCACTCAACCATTTCAGCTCATCCACATTGACCTCTGGGGTGCTTATCATACACCCACATACAATGGCCTTAGTTACTTTCTCACCATTGTTGATGACTTCACTAGAGCTACTTGGACACATTTACTCAGTGCCAAGAGCAATGCCTTACCTCTCATACAAGCCTTTTCAGAAATGGCCAATACACAATATCAAGCCAAAATACAAATAATAAGATCAGATAATGCCTTGGAATTAGGACTCAGTAAAGAAGCTACTAGTTTTTTCCTCTCCAAGGGCATCATTCATCAAACTAGTTGCACTGATACACCACAACAAAATGGAGTAGTGGAGAGAAAACACAAACACCTCTTAGGAACTGCCAGAGCTCTCATGTTTCAATCACATTTACCTGTGAGATTTTGGGGTGATTGTATCCTTAGAGCTACATATCTTATAAACAGATTCCCTACCAAATTATTACATGGAAAAACCCCATATGAACTTCTCACTGGCTCTAAATCCTCTTACACTCACCTAAGGAGCTTTGGGTGCTTATCTTATGCTTCTACACTCAAGAGGGGCAGGGACAAGTTCAAGCCTAGAGCTTCTTCATGTATTTTCCTGGGTTATCCTTATGGGAAGAAAGCTTATAAGCTTTATAACCTTGATACAAAAACAATTCAAAGATCCAGGGATGTTATTTTCCATGAAGATATATTCCCATTTCAATCACCTCATTCAGATACTTCTCATTCTTTCTTTCCATTTCAGACCTTGCCTCATCCCCACACTTATGATCCCACTTTTCTATCTGATCCTCAAGATCCTCCTCCACACACATCTCCCTCACCTACTCATGCTCAGCCTCACTCTTCACCTGAAGTCAGAAGATCCAGCAGGTCTACTGGTCCTCCTTCTTATCTGCAGGATTATGTCTGCAGCAGTGTTTGTAGTCATGTTTCCACTTCTTCTGAATCAGACTCTTCTTCCTGTCCTCACACCATCACTTCTTAAATCAACCTCCCTCAACATGTTTGTTTTAGCTCCCTCTCTTCTCCTAGTCAGCATTTGTTGAACACAGTTTTGCAAATAAATGAACCTACTTGTTTTGAAAATGTTGTCACTAACCCTTCATGGCAGGAAGCTATGTCTAAGGAATTTGCAGCTCTTGAAGCTAATGAGACTTGGATCATCACTGATCTTCCCAAAGGCAAGAAACCTATTAGCTGCAAATGGGTTTATAAAATCAAGCTTAAGGCTGATGGAACCATTGAGAGGTACAAGGCTAGGCTAGTTGTTAGAGGTTTCACTCAAGTAGAAGGCATAGACTACACTGAAACTTTCTCTCCAATGGTTAAGATGACCACAATTAGAGCTTTAATTGCAATTGCAGTCAAGAAAGGTTGGCACATGCACCAACTTGATGTTAACAATGCCTTCTTGCATGGAGACCTCCATGAGGAGATCTACATGAAGCCACCTCCTGGCCTGGTGCTCTCTAACCCCAACCAAGTATGCAAACTCAAGAAATCTCTTTATGACCTCAAGCAGACATCCAGGCAGTGGGATGGGAAGTTATCAGACTCTCTCAAATCCAGGGGTTATCAAATGTCTCAAAATGATCATTCTTTGTTTCACAAAATGATGGTTGGTTCTACAGTCTTCATTGCTATGTATGTTGATGATGTCCTCATCACAGGGGACAATGAGGAGGAAATTGCAGATTTAAAGCTATTTTTAGACAATACCTTCAAAATCAAGGATTTAGGTTACTTGAATTATTTTTTAGGAATTGAAGTTCTGCATAATAATGGTGGAATTATCCTGACTCAAAGGAAATTTGTTCATGAGTTGCTGAAAGAATTTGATTGTTCCTCTGGGCCTACAGCCATATGCCCTTTGGAAACCAACATTAAGTTGAAATTGGATGAAGGGAACCCTGTACCTGATTCTGGTCAGTTTAGAAAGCTGGTTGGTAAACTTAATTTCCTCACATACACAAGGCCTGATCTTAGCTTTGCAGTTCAATACCTAAGCCAATTCATGCAGAACCCTAAACAACCTCACATGGATGCTGCTCTTCATGTCCTAAAGTATTTTAGAAGGGATCCTGGTCAGGGCCTGTTCATGAACCCCAAGGATGATTACAAGCTCCTAGCCTACTGTGATTCAGACTGGCAGCATGTCCACAATCAAGAAGATCCATAAGTGGTTATTTTATCATGCTTGGAGGGAGTCCAATCTCATGGAAATCTAAAAAGCAAGCTACAGTTTCTTTGTCTAGTGTAGAAGCTGAATACAGGAGCATAAGAAGAATTACTTCAGAACTAGCATGGCTATCCAGATTACTTGGTGAATTAACTGTTCCTGACATTGTTCCTATAACTCTTAAATGTGATAGCCAGGCAGCTATTTACATTGTCAAAAACCCTGTTTTCCATGAGCGCACTAAACACATAGAATTGGATTGTCATTATGTGCGAGAACAATTGCAAGCAGGGTTAATAAGCTTGCATCATGTCAGAACAGATGAACAGTTGGCTGATTTGTTCACCAAGAGCTTACCAGGGCACCAACACCATTATCTGCTCAGCAAGTTAGGAGTGTCATCCCCTCCTACTTGAGGGGGGGTGTTGGAATTACTGTGATTAATTATTACAGCATATTATTACAGCATATAATTATTATTGTACAGCTTAGAGTTTGTTAGAGTCTGTTATAGTGCATAGACAGTTTGTTACAACAGTAACCAGTTTGTTACAACAGTAGCAGTCAGTTAGAGTTGGCGCCTAGTTGGCGCCTCTTCCTTTCCTTCCTAGAGATCAAGCTTGTACTATATAGTTCATAGATTCACCTGTAATTCATTCATTCAGTTAATGAGAAATCATTCTTCTCACAATCACTTTCTCTCTCTAAGATTTCTCTTTCTGTTCTTCCCTCTTTCTATGAGTTTGTGCTGATATTCATCTCAAACAACAAGATCAGAAAGAGAGGAGATGATTAAGATAGAAGGAGGGACAATTCACGATGCAATAAGAGGAATATGGCAAGGATTAGCACCTCCCAAGATTGAGATTTTTCTATGGCTTGCGTGTATGGGGAGAATAAAAACGAAGGATCGACTTCTAAAGTTGGGTTTTCGATGTATTGATGATTTGAAATGTGTACTCTGTGGCATCGAGAACGAGAGTTGCAATCATCTCTTACTTCACTGCACATACGCGAGGGAGATATGAAATTCTTGGCTTGAACTGTGGGAAATTTCTTGGTGTGCGCCAGAACATGTATTGGGTTTCTTTGATCAATGGTGTCAGATGGTGGAGGGTGGGCACTTCAGAAAAATTTGGGCAACCTTTGTTTTTGCTTTATCTTGGACTCTGGGGAAGGAAAGGAACTCAAGGATTTTTGAGGGCAAATCATGTAGCAGTAAGGAAACTTTTGAGTTGGCATTGATGCGTACTGGATGGTGGATTAAACTGTGGGATGAATCGTTCCCATATTCACCACAAGAGATAACTAGGAACCCTTTGTGCCTCAAGATTCATATGCCCAAAGCCAAGCCAAAATTGTCAGAAACTTGGAACGTTCCTCCGCGTGGCTGTTTGAAATGGAATGTGGATGCGTCATTCAAGGAAGGGAGAGGGGCCATTGGAGGAGTACTTAGAGATTGGAAAGGAAATTTTAGGTGTCTATTTTCTGGTCGGGTAGAGTTAGGTGAGATAAACCAAGCTGAGGTCCGAGCTATCGCCAGAGTCATACAAGAAACGCTGTCAAAAGAATGGTTGTTGTTCTTCGACATTATTATTGAATCGGACTCCGCTAATGCGGTGAAGTGGTGTAATGCAAGCAACGGAGGACCGTGGGAAGTGAGGTTTGATCTTAACTTCATAAGAAGAACAAAGGAGGGGTGGCCTAGAGTGAAGGTAGCTTATAAGAGCCGAAGTGCAAACGGGGTAGCAGACAATTTGGCGAAACAGGGGCTAGCAAGGGATCACGAATTTTTGGCTTGGCTGTAAATGCTGATGTGCTGTAAGGTGGCTGATGAGTAGAAAAAGATTGCATTCTTCTTGTTGGCATTTCTACGAACAGGTGGTGTGCATAGTGCCATTGAGTTACATTTGAGATGTTTTGGGATTTGTTTGAGCTCAATTTCAAGGATTTGTGCTGCATATACCCAGAAAACACAGTTTGATCTCAATATAGACCTTGAGATATAGACAAAGGGACAAGGAAGAGCAAGCATAATAGTGAAGAGATCATACCTGATGTTTTTGATTGAAACAGAAATGAATTTTAGAATAGAACTCATGGAGTTGGTCTTTATGCTATCTGTGGAGAGACAGGGGATTCTTGCTGAATTGGTAGACAAATTTGCTAAACAATGAGTTGATTGAGGGGCTAGATTTCGTGGCTTTGGTATAGCAATTCCTCTGGTGTGGAGTGGCTTTGGTAGTGTGGTGTTACTTCTACAATTGTTTTTTTTTTGGGGTCTTTTGAGCTATAATTTTGTAGTGATACAGGAGTTTTGTGTCCATTAGCTATTGTTTTCTTGTAATTTGGCCATGTGTAAGCACATGATTGTAATTTTCCGCTCAACCCTTTCTGGAAAGTGGGGGTGGATTAATTGAATGATGCTAGGATGGATGTGTGCCTACCGTGTATCTGTAAGATAGCTACTATTTTGGTAGCCTATCTAATTTATTAATAAAAGATACACTAATTATCAAAAAAAAAAAAAAAGCACAATTGAGAACAAACCTGATTGCACCCCAATCGGTCCAAATTTCATAAACCAATTATGACTCAATCCAAATAGATTTGAACTGAAACCGATCCAAATAACTAGTTTGCTAGGTATACGTTTCCTAACATTTACCGGATCGAGTCTAATTACTCTAAAAAAGTGTGGTTCCTTACAATTTCAAACAAAAAAATAATCGAATTTTGAGACTTAGGTTGCACGGAAACATAGAAATGCAAGATTGTCAATTTCATACCTAGTCTTTTGAACATCATGTGAAAAGGGGGCTCATTTCTGTTCCTATCTAACACGTAGCAAAAGCATACGCAAACCTCCAAACATGTCCCCTAAAACGCAAACGTGAAACTTAAAAGTCCTAAAGTGACGGGCGATCGATTGACCCATCATTCACAATGAACTTGGGTGTATTCCAGAAGATAGTTTAAACCCTGAAGTTGAAGTACAAATTTGATCAGCAAATGGGCTATTAACTGGTTTTACACTGTTAATGAGCAAAAAAAACTGGTTTTACACTGTTAGAGATACAAGTATCAATCAAAATTTGTAAGAGAGAACCAAGTTCTCATTACACCCAACCCAATATACTATGTAGTTAAGCTATGTACAATTTTCACTTTCGGATTCGTGTTAAGTATGCATCTTCTTTAGATTCCTAAGATGATGTCAAAACCTATACATAAAAGGACTAAATGAGTTCACTGGTAACGGTCAAGATACCTCGGCAAGCCCCTTCAGTAGTGAAACTACATCCTCTGATGATCCCAACAGATACCGAGCAGTTGATTGGTTTCTTCCTACAGCACAGGAAAAGTAGTTCTCACCTTTGAGATCTAGCACAGAAGTACCCTCAAAGGGTAATGTCTTGCTCCCTGTAGATATCGAGAATCCAGATCCATTGCTGTGATTCGTAGTTATATTTAAGTTCGGCTTTGATTTTAACTCACTTCTGATAATTGGAGCAGCAACTCTTACTGCATCTATCGCCCTGATTCTTGATACAATTGCTGGCTCAGGAAGTTCTGGCTCAAAGAATGAGTAGACGTCTTCATCCTGCCGACAAAAAAGAGAGTGAGGGTGTGAGATACCTCACCTAGGGAAAACATTGCAGCTAAACCAGTTTTCCATGGATGTACGCGCAAACTATTTCATCGAACAAGTTTGATCACAAAAAAGAACTTCAAGATCTTGAAGTTCAGTGGTATGGAAAAAGAGCATACATGAGCTAATAGCAGGCATTCACCTTCAAATTCATAACGGATACGTGACAGTGAAATAACATGCTCGAATGGTATATTGAATGCACAGTTATTGCAATTTACATGCAGCTACTTGAACATCTTAACTTGGCAAAGCAGTCTCCAACATAGAAAGTCAGTTTACTATGTCGTTTGGTTGCTTAAATCAGCGTTGTTTGATATCGAAGAGGTCCTATTTGAGCACAAACACATTCAGGATTTTCATCTCAATTTTTTTTATGTTTACCCAGTCATAGACAGAAGGTTCATGCATTCAAGTTGAGGGCTTGAGGATTTGGTTTTCCTAATTAGGAGTAAAATGAATATTAGAAAATGCGCATTCAGAACCATCAGGCATTTAAAAGAGTTAAAGAGGCCGTGATCTGGCTTCCTTTGTATGGTTTTACCTAGTTACAGATGGATAAATATGAGAAATTTACAAACTATGCATTCAGATTATTTCAGAATCATCAGTAAAAGTTTCTAAAAGAAATAAGTTAAGATAGTGCGAAGTAGAACCTTCCCGAGAAAGTGCCCAACACACAGGACATAATCTATAGGTGAACGGAGGCCTTTGTTGTGAACTATTTCTCCGAGTATACGATCTATTGCTGCACCCTAAACAAGTCAATGTCACATACAGGAAGCAAGCCATCAAAAGTTTGTTAAAAAGGGACATAAAAATTGCCTAACAGGCAGCAGTTTCATGTCAAACAAAAAAATCTGGACCTTTGTTACTCCAGCAGCTCGGACTTCAACAGATCGTGCACCCTGGAAAACATCCACTGCAGAATTCGAGATTGGGCCAGTCCATAGATGCTGCAAGAGGTCCCTTGCCTGAATCCTACCAAACTCAATATCTACATGAGTAGAAGTGGAAATGGGATTCAGTGAAAAAGAATAAGGGTGCAGGTCTGAGTTCGAACAAGTGGGAACTATTCTTAGCCCTCAATCAAGGAAAGGGGCACCAAGTTCAGTCACTTTAATAAACAAGGTGTCAGCAGAGTAACAGTTTGTTTCATACCAGCATATTTGTAGTTCCATAAAAGTGAAGTTTCACGAAGCTCAACATGAGAACGAGGTGTTCTCTCCGTGAAATACTCAAAAACATGCTGAAAAAGCACAGACAGGTCAGTAGAACTGTAGAAGCGGGAGATTGTGGATACATCATTAGTGATATGTAGTAATCAGTACAGTGTACCTGTATACTGTCAACCCAGTCCATATGTAAGCATTCGGGCATAGTAGTCATCCAATCACCCTTTGTGTGGCGCAGAAACATACCATTTTCTGCGGCCAACCACATGTCGTAGATACCAAAGTTCTGCAACAGAGATTACTCAGCTCATACGAAAGTAGAGTGAAGCAATCATAGATCAGAAAAGATAAAAAAGTACATCGTCCAGAACTTTTCTGTTGGTTCCACTCAGTACAATAATAGTTGTCTTAGGATCACTACTGATCCTTCTCAATGGCTCATTCAGCTCAGGGTGCAATCTAAGCTCCATTTCTTTAATTTGATCACCCCTTCTGCATGTAGTGTCGACTAATTGGGTCAATGTTGCATTAAATCCCTGTAAAATAACGCAGGAAAGAATACATCAAATCCATGGAACTACAGAAATCAAATGCGTTACCAGTGAAAAAGCAGATTTATCGAATCAAGGAAATATGCACATCTGTGCAACAAGAATAAACATAGACCACTAATGGAGTTTGATGACCACTGGCCAGACCAGTCTACGCCAGATTTTTAATAAGCCAACATTGCATATATACAATATGTGTGAGTATTTGGAGATCCAGCTTCAATTACGAGACTCGATTGAAGACCTGAACTGAATTGTAATATAACTCCAATTTTTATTGTATTTTTTGAAATTGAAATCCGAAGTCCTTTTGTAAAAAGAGAAGGCCAGATTGAGGGTGGAACTGCTCCCTAGAGGATGATCAAACTTAACCCTGCGAAATTTGCTGAATATGAAACATGGTGTAATTGCTCTATGCCCCAACCCCATCAACCAAACAAAACTTAAGGGCCATTGGTTCTTCAGCTAATAAGTCTACGGTTGTGTCAATTAAACTACTCCTTCAGTCCCCATTCCCCAAAGAGGTTCTGATGTGTTTTTTAAATTACCCCTGAGCATGAGGCTTGATGAAATAATACTCTTTCTCCTCACCATTGGATAGACTAACTAAACTTTCTACCAAAGGACTTGGGGAATGAACCACATGAAGGGAAGATAAGAAAAGAGCAGCATTTTGATCGCAGCAATCGAAGAAGACATTGAAATACAGTGAACAATAGCCCCCCATTTGACTTTTATGATTATTGGCGTATTGACTTTACATTGTTCACAAAAAGGTAGTAAACAGTAATAACTGCATGTTGCGGCTCCAATTGAAAGCACTTCTGTGGAGAACAGTGAACTCGAACCCCAAAAAACTTTATAAGAGAAAAAAAAAAAGCCGTACCAGAATCAGCAATCTATTATCTGATTTCAAATAATTTTCAATTGCAACGTCAACTGGAAGTGATGGTCGAATTTGTGTTGTCCTTCTTTGCGCTTCAACGACAGTTCCATTGAGTTCACTAGATGGGAATTAAAAATGACAAACAAATTACATGGTTACTAAGATACTCAAACTTCTAGAGTTGTCGCTCTAATCATCGATTGATAATGAATTCCAGAAGTAATATAAACTGTAGAAGATATAATGTGTTTCTTCTAATATTTTCGATTGAGTGCTACTCGTAGATCTTCAGACTCAGATAGAATCACACAGAATACATCTCAAGATTTAATCATCACTTTGCACTAGGCTGAAGATGGAATTGTACACTCATAAGCAAGGAAGCGGCTGAGGTAGTGTTCAGTTTTTGGCCAGCAGGAAGTGGGTCAATATTGTTTGACATGGTAAATACATATATCGAAATATTCAGAAAGAGAAAAAACAAGATTTCATTTCAATAAGCCTACTTATCAAGTTTTTTATGACGAAGTTCCTAGTTCATTACACAACTATACAATAAGTTTTAGAGAGACAGTGGTACCAACTAAATTTGGTAATGTTTTTAATCTAACCAATTTTCGTTTTTAATCTAACCAATTTTCATTCCAGGTTCCTCACACAAGAACACAACTACGTTATTATTTATCCAAACCAAGAAGTAATCATTCAAGTGTATATATTGACTTGTTATTTGAAATTGTGAAAAGTTTCAAAGAACATCGAGAACGACACTATTGTTACACTTGAGCATTACAACATAATAGCCCTGGTATTAAAGGAGATACCTTACAAATATCTCGGCCCATTCATGAGCAGTGTGAGTTGTCACATGCAGGAAGTTAATTTGGTGCCTCTTTTCTCTTTCATCAGCGGACATATTTAATGCATAGGCAATGGAAGAAGCAACCTCTGAGATATTCCAGGGATTCACCAAGATAGCTCCAGCACCGAGAGACTGCGCTGCACCTGCAAACTAAAGTGCCTTAAAAATATCAGAACCAAAAAAGTTATCTCTTCTTGACAAACACACACACACACCTCCCACCCAAAACCCCGATCAAAATAGAAAGTGACCAAGCCTCACAAGCCTCCACTTGGATATGAATGGGGTTAGACGGGTGATGGAACTAGACATCTAAAAGGTATCAGGTTAACATGCATGCACGTATCATAAAAATGGAAGCGCTTACACAAGAAATGCTACAAAAGAATACAAGTGACAGAAAGAAAGGTCCCCGCGTATCCAAAGTACACATGAACAACATACAAGTTACATGAGGTAAACATATTACCTCATGTGGTGAACATAAAGCACATATTCGATTCAATACTGGCGGTACAATTGTCCAACCCAACGGCCCAGATTACTATGTATATATCATGAATTACATCCAGCATACTAAGCCAACCGAGTAAAGAACGTAACACGCATGTAAGCAAACAATATAGGCAGCCATGAGGAGATCAACCCAAAGCTGGTAAACTAAATTATTATGTTTCGTTACTTTTCGTGCACCTGGACATCCAATTCCACTCCACTCCAAGCGCAAGGAGATGGAAAGCCCTATGCTGCTTGGTGAAGAAGCGAAGTATTATGAACCAATTGCACATTCGATACAATTACATCACTTGAAAAGAAAAGGACAAAAATCCACATATAGTAACATAGCTGAAAGAGCGCCCCGAATTCATGAAGGTTAAAGCGAAATCAAAACTTGGGATAGGTCAATCTAAAAGTGTAGACGGATACAGTCACACAGTAGCTCTGGAAATGTTGGTGGCATACCTGTAATAATGCATATAAAATTGTCTTGAAAACACCACAAACAATTATCATACCTCACTAAGGATGAGAACCCCTTTCTTTGAAGCTTGGCAAGCCACAAACTCATAGCTCACCGAATTCATGCCATCCCTCAGAGATGTCACAAGCGCAACATCTAACAAAAAGAATTGCAGGAAAGAATTCAGAACATGGAATTGAAATATAAAACACCAAAATTTCTGAGGATCATAGATAATGTATTGACAGTCTTTTACTTATTTGCAGAGAAGAAAAAGTTCCTCTCTGTTCAATAAAAACAGCAAGTCCAGTAACTGAGGACAAGGTGTCCTCCAAAGCAAAAGCTAATTACAAATTGGCCCAATTCCTCTGAAATGTAGTAGCTCCTAAAAGCCCCCACAGCCTTAGACCAAAGGGAAACCAAGTATTCCTATCTGAAAGCAATTTGTATGAAAAGAGGAAGTAGAAAGACTCGCTCATTCCTTTCCAGCCAGAAACACCACATTGTTGTCAACATAGCATTATGCCACATCATCTTCTCCTTACCACCACCTAACCATAGCGAACCTGGAAGAGATCCATGATAGTAGATGGACTGACCCCAGCTTTCCCATAAATGCGAAACAGGCTGCATCAAAGAAACCTTGCAGCATCCACTGTAAAAGAACACGTGTGTTGAAGACTTCCATGATAGTAGATGGACAGACCCAAGCCTTCGCCTTCCAAATGAAGTTAGCAATGGGAAATCCTGGGGAAGGCGATGTAGTTGCAAGCTGCTAGAGCAATGACTTACAGAAAAATACCCTTGATGCATCACCAATCCACACCCTGGAATCAACCTGATCAGATAGCTGAACATACTCCAAGAGGCCTAACAAATGCATTTGTTCCTACATCTCCAAGACACGAAGTTAACATTAACATTACCCCAGTGCCTCAAAAGAGGCTCCCGCCTAGGCAGGGTAAGGGGGGGTCGGTTAGTGGTCTCCATAAATGTAACTTCCAAGACCCACCATGAAAGAATTCCAAGACTGGGGGCATCATGAAGATCAGAAGGCTGAAGTAACTAAGGATATTGCAGAAAAAAAGGTTCGAGCCCATTTCAAGTGCCTCCTGAAACCTAATCATCACGAGTCACGCCATTCCCAAGGGAAAGGCGCACAAATGAATGAAACAGATGACAACTATCACCTCTGGGGCATCCACCCATTATAATTTAACCATTCTTAGTTTTATGACCCAATGCCACAAAACTTCCACCTCCAAAGAAAACCTTTCATATCACTTACCAACAACGAGCAATATTCTTGGAAACTACCCAACCTATACTAAACCTCATCTAGTTGTGGTCTACAACCCAGATCCCAATTCACAGATTATCTCTAATCTCCTCATCAACCCCAGATCACAATAAATCTCTCATCAGTTTCTCATTTCTCTTTGCTACTGTCACTGGATTTGTTAACAAAGGGAGGTAGTATGACGGTATGCTGGATAGACAAGGCTTCAGGAAAGTGATCTGTCATCTCTCGTCATTTTCTCAATTCTTTACTGTATGCTATATGTAAAGTCTTTTACTAGCTACTTGGCTTAGGCGTTATAAACCTATTTGTGCGGTTGTGCCTCACCCAAGAGAGGCCAAAACAATCAGAATGACTCTTTATTGATTCATTGTGAGGGAAAGAACAACAAGAATATCTTCACAAACGTAGAGAAAAAACACATCAGTGATGGATAATACAAAGAAAGCAAGAGTACCAGTAACAGCATATAGTGCACACAATGCATAGAAATCGAGAGAACGGTCCTGCAAATTTGGGAAAGAAAATTATTAGAGATTTAGGCATACAACATTAGTTGCCAATGTATACAAAAAATTCAAAGGACAGCTAGGGTTTCTGAAGTTACAAACCAGTCATTCCAGCTTCCATAGAAACTGCATATACCAAGCTAATGACTCTTACCACGATTAACAAGTCATTATTGCTTACCAATTGGAAGACGTCCGTTATTATCACAGTTCCATAGGGACAAAATGAAGGCTTTCAGACAGAACAAAACTATTCGACACGGATGAGCAGGAAAGCAGCTAACTAGAAGCAGAGACATCTAATCTAAGGAAAGAATTCTAGGTGGAAAGGCAGACACTTAACTAATAACAACAATCTAGCGTGATCCCACTGCAAGGAGGGTCTAGGGTGGTCAAGATGTATTCAGCTTTAGCCTTAAGACCTAAAACGAAAAGACTCATGACGAAGTTAATCTGCAAATACATACCTAATTTAGGAAAACAAATTCATGTAGACAACGTAGGTTAGATCTTTTGACATCATCACATATTTATTAGTAGACAAAATACCTAATTATAACATAAATATATCAAGATGCTTCAGCCTTCATGATTCAACAAAAACAGTGGATTCTTATGAATTCACATTTCACAACACTGTCTTCCAAATTCAGTTCATAATCTAGCAAAGATGAAAACCATTGGGAACAAAAGTTTGTATGCAAAGCGACAACTATAAAGCTATTTTGGAAGTACAAACCAGGTGATGTATAGGAACAGCAGTAAGTGTCCCAAATCTGCCATTGATGCGTCCAACAATTTCATGGACTTGACTTGTAAGCTTTTGATCTGCTAAGAATAATTGTTTTTTACCTCAAATTAGATATATAGTTTATCCTCAGAGATTTTGCCAATAAATAACAAACCATAAGCAGTATGGCTGAAATTCATGAATGTTGGATAATGGAAAATGTAAACAAGGGAGGAAAATAGATATTCATCCACACAATTTAATCTGCTATGCACAAAACAGAAACTGCAGCTCAACTACACTACAATATCCCATTGTTTTATTGCATGAACATCGCATTCTCACATCTTCCTCAAACAAGATGACCTAACTGCCAAACATACAGTCACCAATTTCCCTAGAAACCACCTAAAATTCTACCGATATGTCAACTCAAAAACTGACTATCTGTCCCTGAGATAGCCATAGGAATATGAAGCTTGTACTATGACATTGGACATCCAAATCTCCCACATCTGAACTTTGGCAATACAAGATATGATATCTCTGACATGAACAAAATTGGAAATACTGGCTTGAATTTCAGACGGTAAGCTGCACATCCGTGACAGGCATAGCAGCAACCAATAACGCATTGTGAAGTAAGATTTTTGCGTATGAAAAAGGGTTAAGTACCATATGAGGCAACTTGTCTACACCCACGCACATTCTTTTTATTTTTTATTTTTGTAAAATTTTAATTTTTTTCAAAATGTAATCCAATTTATTATTACTAATAACCTATGACTTCATTGCAATAAACCCACTACTTCATTCTGGGTGTAGCCAGGAAACCAACCTCTAATTGAGTGGATGCCATAAGCCCATATGCCAAACCCGTTACCGGCAGATGATGGGAGGTCATCATATAGGACCTCCCTGATATCTTTGTGGAGTTTCATGGTCATGGGGTTGTCACGAATCCAAACGAGCGTGATTGTAAACCTTATCACTCTGGAACTAACAAAGACTATGTCTACTAGAGTGAGAAGTCTCGCCCCACAAGCTTGGAGACCAAAGGTCACAAAAATATAACTAAGGTCCTTTCAGGAAGGCTAGGAGAGGTTTACCACACACTTACAATAGTTGATGGGAATCTTAGAAATTAGTTTACTGCAAGGAGATCCTCCATCCCCATTGATTTTGACCTTATTTGCATTGAATTTCATGCATTAGGATTCAAAGAAGTTAGTTAGGGCGTGATGGAAGGATTCAAGGATGGAAATGAGAAGGTTATGTCTCTCACCTTCACACTGCAAGTTGATTCAATTATATTATAGACCAGTTGGACCCAATGTGAGGAATAATTGAATCAACTTGTAATTGATTCTTCACCTATAAGATCTTATTCAAAGTTGAATGCAAACTCTAATTGTCTTGTCCTAGTTATGTCACACGGTATTTCTTTCAGTAAATACAACATGCTCCTCGGAGTGCCTCCTTTCCATGGATATATTGCATTGCTCAGTAAAGCATATCTTAAGGCTTAAGCACCATATAGGAAGGACTCATCAGCATGAACAAACTGGAAACAGAAGTCAACTTAGAAGCACCTGTCCTATTCTGAAAAACTTAAAACAACTGAGTCTATGTCCTTGCATGACACTAGCTCGACTCAAGATTCATGTGTGATATCAGTTTTCATGTTTGAGGTTCACTTGTTAAGAATTTGTGACTTTATCAAAGTACTCATTCCTCTGAAAGAACCATTTCATTCAGCTAAATTATCAATCTGAGTTATCAGATGGGATATTATTATTATAATTATTATTAACATCATCTTTGTAGGCTCAATCGACGCATAGAATGCCAAAGTTGAAGATGTGACATACATTCAGGAACATCGGTTCTTGTTGGCACAGCAATTTGCAACAGTACTACGTTATCACGCCAATCTGGATTTTCTTCTAGGAACTTCTCAAAAGCAAGTAACTTTTGAGGGATTCCTTTAATCATGTCTAGGCGATCAACACCTAACATTACCTGTCACATTTGAGAGAGATAAAACAAGAGACGGAAAGAACAAGCATTCCAGCAAATAGCAGTCGAATAGGCAAAACAAAAATTTCCAGTGCAAAGATAATAATTGTTGAAAATTGAACAACATAAGAGGAAGTCACTAAATATCTACTACAATCATGCTTCCATTCCAAGTCTTTCTTCTAATCGTGTTAAACTAAAAAAATGCCTACAAAATATGACACATCAACATCAACATTACCCCACTGCCTCCAAAGAGGCTCCGGCCTAGGCAGGGTAAGGGGGGTCGGTTGTACGCAGCCTTACCCCTAAGAGAGTCTCACAGAAAGGCTGTTTTAAGTTTGACCCGAGATTCAAAGTGCGACGATCATCGGCAACTTCACGATAAATAAGACGTTCCGACAGTTTTATGAGCCATTTTGCTTTGGTTCATTATATTCCGAAGCCAAAAAGTAATGAGGCTTTTGGCTCCACTGGAAATGGTGGATAGCTAAAATATATGACACTTATGAGTAAAAAGGTTACTCTTTCCAGTCTCTCTGTACAGGTCTACATATCTAACATGAAAACTCTCTCATTGCCTCCAAGAGGCTCCCCCACCCCTACCCCCCACCCCAAGCGGGGTAGGGGAGTGAGATGTGTGCAGATATACTCTATAAAAGACAAAGAGGATGTTTCTGATAGACCCTTGACGTGAAGCGCAAAGACGATCTGCGACTTCACAATATATAAGCACATAGATTGATGAGAAGTTTCTGTTAAGTTCATTGAAATCCAAAGCCAAAGAATAGTGAATGTTTGGGCTCTGCTAGAAATGGACAGAACCCTAAATGATATCTGAGACCATCATAGAGTGCAGTGCTATTAGTTACTTTTTATACAGAAATTAACAAGAGACTGTATACACTGATTCAGTCATCCATAGGAAATCATAATTTCTAATCTTAGATGTTGAATGTGAGTGAGATGATACACAGTTGAGACCATTCTGAACCACAATTACAGCATTGCTCCATTCTTGCTACTAAGGACCTCCACACTTTACACTTTCACTCTACTGATCTAACTATATCCATTAAATTATTCATTTAAAGATTATAAGATAGACAGAACTCAAGGTTGGAAGAAGTTTGGGGCTGAATCACAGCATGCAGAAAGATTTCCTTTTCATTTATCTTTCTTCAGGAAACAGTAAGCTACGCACTTTTCATTTAAGTAATTTTAACTTCAGAGCAGAATAGTCTGACCTTTCTTCCTGCAAATCTGTCCCTCAATTCCGTCATGTACTCTTGCACTTGTGGAAGCTCAAGAGCTCGAATAAACCGATCTGAATCTATCCCAATAGGGAACTGCATTAGATAATTAATATGAGAAAACACAATCAGCAACACTAATACCATAATACTTATCTTCAATAGTTTGTTAGCTTATTATATGTTCAGGTTATGCATACTTTCCGTCCATATCCAATCTAGATTCTCAATAAACCATCTACAGGGACAGGTTCATCCAATTCTAGATCCAAAGAGAGAAAAAGGAAAAGTAACTCTCCTTATGATATCTCTTTATTTTACTTGAACAGAAACAGAATAATGAATTTTATAATCAGCATACCGCTGCAACTCTAGTTAGCTTCCCTTGATCCTCCACTCCTTCAGGTGTACCTTCTAATCCAAGGATCCTAGTACAAGCACTGACAAAGTGTCTCGCATAATCATATGTATGGAAACTGCAAGGGAAATTGCAAAAATCAACACTACAGAATTCGAAATCAAAACGTAGAGACAACATCAGAATACAGAATTTAAAGAAGACAGAAGTATACTTGAATATATGCCAGATTGTTAAGCAAAATTAACTGACAAAACATCACTACAGAGAAAGGGCCTACCAACACCATATCTACTAACCAAATTTCGGCTGTTTAGAATTTTAAAAATATGGAAGCAATAGAGCTTTCATAAACCAACACCATCACTACATATGTTTTGTCAGTTTAAAATTAGATGATTGTAACCAATAGAGCTTCATGTTTTGAACAACGAAGGCACTGATTACTTCATGTTTTTAGATAACATGGGTGTCCAGACTTTGCCCAACTAATCCATGGGCCCTTCCAGGAATACCTATGTGATACAAACTTATGGGAGAGCCCAACCCCAAAAGCTAGCTCAAAGGGTGGGAGAACCCATAAGTCTATATAAACCCCACATCAATCCCCCATTAGACCGATGTGGCACTCAAGTCCCATACCTTGCAATTGGACCATATCAATCCACCACGCTCCGCAGGCCAGGCACCTGCGGGCTGGCTGTGTGCTAGACTTTTCTAGCCCCACGCGAACACTGCCATACCAGCGTCACCACCCATGGTGCAAAGACATGGAAGAGTGGTGGTTAGCTCTGATACCAGGATATGTTCAAACCAGAACTGATAACAGTTGAAGCTTAAACTAACACAAGAGAGGAATTCTGGAGAGAAGAACAGAATTCGAGAGCTTGTATTTCAATGGAGGAAAGGATTATATGAAAGAGATTCTAGAGAGAGAGAGAGTAATTGTGAGTATTGATCAAAACTGAATGAAATGAGCTTAGGCTCTTACAAGCCTCATAAGGAAGCTATAGGCTACTGCTCTAACAAACTCTTAATGCTGACATCATAATAACAAAATTGCTCTAACAAACTGACTGGCACGTGCGTGGCACACACACTGTGATATGGCACATATCACTATGGTGGCTCGAACTAGTAACCTCTGGACTAGATCTCAAAGGTCTTGCCAGCTTCCGGAAACTAATTACTACTTGACAACCATACTTGGCTAAAAAAGGCCATAAAATCCACTTTGATTTTCACCATCTCTGATCAACTCCAGATCAGCAGCCTATAGTTATGATAGTGAGAACTGGGAAGCAATATGATTGACGTTTTCAGTAACTCGTTAAAGCAGCTACCTTTCTATGCAACTGAGCCAAACAAGGAAATCATAAGAAGATTACATAAAGCCTATAGTATTTGAAAGCAGTAGGACAACTTCTATTTCACATAGCTTCACCAATGGGCGATATAGCTAGTGCATATAAAGCACCAATGGAAGTATTTTTGAGTGGGTGCTTTGAGTTTATAATCAAAACCAATAAGGCAATAAGCAATGCAGACTCTAATGTTGCTAGAAAGACATTGAGGCCATGAAGCAAGAAAAAATACTTCATAAAAGAGAGGAAACCTGAAAGAAAAGATAATTACAGAAGTCCATACATTTGGTCAGTAGAACTTCTGTGCTTATAACTATATGTAAATTTCCCTTGTTGATCTTTCCCATAATTGATCTTGCACAATACGTTCCATAATTTGGTTTCTCAAAGTTGTAAGTTTGTAACCAATAACACAGTAATCACTACCAGGGTTACCGAATTCTCTCATACCCCTAGCGAACTGCGAACTGTACTCCCACGAACAGTTCACAGTTTCCCCAACGTACTAGTACTCTCGATGTGGTGAACTTAGTAGTAGGCCAGAAACACTGGCCAAAAACTGCAGATTGGACTTATTTCATCCATGGTTTATGCCACGAAAGATCTTTTAGTTTATTTTTTTAAACCAAGTTGTACTAATTTTCCCTTTCATTCTTTGTTCCTTCTTATCTGGCAAGTAAATCTTCAAAAATTAGCCCATCCTAGATACACGAACTAGTCATATGCAATACCCCTAGCGAATGTAGTTCTCTATGAGGAGCGAACTGCGAATTCGTACTACGTTCTCGAACTGAGCATACGGAGAATTTGGCAACCCTGAATTCACTACACACTCATACAATATCCTTATTCAACCTCCAACTTCGTCAACCGCTAAAAACAAGAAGTAACAAAAAACAAAAAAAAAGAAAGCTTATGTTCAATAAAAGAATCAAATTTATGACCCTCAAACTCTACATAGAACCGACAATTACAATTGACCCGTGAACAGAATTTATGGAGACATAACCATACACATCAGCAACAGTAGGCTTTTAACCAAACAAGAATCACTCTGTCAAAATTTTAGCCAATAGAGTATTTCATAAGGCAAGATCCACAGTATGCAGAGCATCATTAATAAAAAGCGTGTCAACGAAAAGCATTTACCCGACTATATCAGCTGCAAGAACAGATTTCAGCAGTTCTGAACGAGATGGTAATGTCCTGTGTATTTCTGAGGATGGGAAAGGTGTGTGCAGAAACCAGCCCACTTTCATTGTGCTGTTATACTCTTTTAAGCATTGTGGAAGAAACATTAAGTGATAATCATGACACCACACTATATCACCATCTTTGTAATGCTTGTAAACAACGTCAGCAAACATCTGATTCGCCTTTTTGTACGCATCAAATTGAGACTGAAAGCCATGAGTGGTCGCAAGGCGCTCTTCTTGAGGAAGCCCAAGATAATGTAATAGAGGCCACAAGATATTATTGCAGTAGCCATTGTAATATTCATTAACAGTTTCCTCATCAAGAAATACTGGGATACACTTCTGAAACCATGAGAAAAGAATTAATGATTGAAGGTATAATTGATTTCTGAGTAAACATAAATTGATGTATTGTTGAAGTTCTGTTTCAAGTCAAAAAAAAATTGTCTAAAACTGTCCCCAAAAGTTTCAGCATTGAAAGATACCTAAAAAGACAAGTGTAATATGACTTATAATTTTCAGATAGAAAGAAGCGGAAACAACCTTTTCAGCCAGGGACTCAGTAAGTGATCTCTGTCCAACTTCATCAGGAACATTCACCCCAGCCCAGCCAATCCATTTGACCTCAAAATCTCTCAACCCTGTGAAAGGACCCAATCAGTTATTTACTGCCCTCCGTTGCCAGATGCATCTCAATGGATCAAATAGTGCAGAAGGCAACAGACTACTCCAACATCAGATTTTCACAGTTTCTGGGACACAATGGATGTAAACCTAACAAGATAAATGGCTAATCCATTAGGATAGCAATGTCGCAGAAAGAGTAATCAACAGAAGAAGATACATTTGGTAATCTTGAAGTTGAGTACCATAGTAAAACATATAACAAATTAAATCATGACAAAAAAGTTCTCACCCAAAAGTGCACTGACAAGGCCTCCTACACTGATGTCTACCTGCCACGAATCTGCACCTCGTCTAACTGCTGAAACCAGAAGCCTATTCGCCACCACTAGCAACCGTTGTTTGGAAGGACACACATCTTCTCCTTCACTACCATCATTTCCATTTTTAGCTGTTGAAATCCCTTCCAAACTTTCATCCTGATAGCTAATGACACAATTGTCACCCTCACTGAAGAAAATGTCACCCCCATACTGGTCAGCTCTACCATTGATATCTTCACTAGGATAATAGTACCTATTAAATCTTTTCACCTCTTTTTCACTTAAAAGACTACCCATCCCTAATCTAACCAGTTCAACCTGCAATGTAGAAAGTCCCCACATGTCAATTAGGCCTTGATAGTGTAAAAGTGAAGGTCATATATACTAAACAAAATGCTAATTTCTCAAAACATATCCCAATATCAAAACTGACAAGAAAATCAACATAAAGTATTCAAAATAGTTGCAATGCTTATGATGTTTATGAATCATTGACATTGTGACTAATTACTATAAAGAGCAAGAATTATAGCCAAATTGAACAGGAAGCTAGCACACATATATCATCAACTAATTTACCCAAAAGGGAAAAAGAAAATCTGGGTGTCAGCCAAAATGTAAGTTTGCATTCAACCCAACCCCATAATTAAATTACCATGTTTGTTCAGGCAACCATGACAAATAAGTAAAAGGGTGGAAATTTCACCCAATTTAAAGCCAAAAACAAGAAGAATTTGTACCACATGTAAAGAAAATACCTAAAAAGACCCAACAAAACTCAGACAAGAAGCCATTCAAAAATGGAGGATGCGTATATCAGGATCATTCTGAAAACGTAAATTGAGAGGTAGTAGCTAACCCACATGGAAGAAAGAGAAAATATTCAAGAAAAGAAATAACCCAGAATGTAGAATGTTACCTATTTATGACACAAAATTCCGATTTCTTTGGAAGATGTCAATTGTCAGCAGATTTCCAATTTTGGAGCTCATTGACGTGGGGAAGAGTGCAAGTTTTGGTCAAAACTGATTTGTTTATTTGGTTTTGGGGACAGAAGAGGTTGGAGAGAGAATGATCAAATTCGTTACAGAATATTTGCAGGTGAAGGTGAGGAATTGAGGATGGTGATTTGTCAATGAATATATAGGGTAACTGCCCGTCTGGGCGTTTGTATGTGAGGGAGCCTGTGGAGAGGAGCGCCTGAGCTTGGCCATGCAAATGAGACCAAACATAGTCCAATCTTGTTCTCTCCAAAAACAACAACAAAAAAAAAAAAAAAAAAAAGCAAAAGATTGTCATTTGGAAAAAAATATTATACTATATACATTATAATTTATGAGTGAAATTTTTCTTAACTTTGTAGAGTATTGGATTAGGTGCATACATCGTTTTATGGTCCTAAACAGTAAACAGTCCATATTAAACAGAATTTGACTAGATCGAAATGCGAAATTTTATCACCGAAAATCATATAATTAGGGGAAAAAAAGAACAATCAAATTAAAGAAGACCATATTGGGTTTATATTTAGTTTTGGCATTTATGTAAAACTAGATGTTTACAGCTCAAATTAGTAAAGAACTAGAGAGATAAAGTGAAGAACGAGAGAGAAAAGTTGATTGAGAGAGAATTCTTCTCTGTGATTGAATGAATTAATTGACTGAATGAATATTACAATGTTGTAGGAAGTTTATATACACTGGCTAATCTAAGGCGGTGGCTCTAACAATGTAACCGCCCTTCTAACAAACTAATTCTAACAAACTAATCAGCGGTAACAAACTCTATCTAGCTGGCATGCTGATGTGTACAAATAACTTACAGTATGTAATACTCATATGCAATAATGTTAACACCCCCCTCAAGTAGGAGGTGATAACACTCCTAGCTTGCCAAAAAGATAGTGGTGTTGTCTCCCTGGTAAGCTTTTGGTAAAAATGTCAGCTAGTTGTTCATTGGTGCTCACATGATGCAGACTTATAAGACCTTCTTGTAACTGCTCCCTGACATAGTGACAGTCAAGTTCAATGTGCTTAATACGCTCATGAAATACAGGGTTTCTAGCTATGTAAATAGTATCCTCAGAATCACACTTGACCAGTATAGGGACACTATCTGGAACTGTAAATATAGTGAGCAGTCTTGAAAGCCAAGCTAGCTCAGAGGTCACTCTCCTCATACTCCTGTACTCTGCCTCTGCAATAGAGAGTGATATTGTTGTTTGTTTCTTGGATTTCCAGGAAATGGAACTACCCCAAGCATGACAAAGTAGCCACTAATAGATTTTCTAGACTTAGGGCATGCAGCCCAATCTGAGTCACAGTAGGCTTGCATCTGAAAATCAGACATAGAATTCATGAACAAACCTTGACTAGGATTGTTGTTAAGGTACTTTAGAACATGTAGAGCTGCATCCATGTGAGGCTCTCTAGGGTCTTGCATAAACTGACTAAGGTACTGGACTGCAAATGCTAAATCAGGCTTGGTGTGTGTCAAGAAATTGAGCTTGCCTACTATCTTTCTATATTGCCCTAGATCAAGAATAGGACTTAATTCCTTTATCAGGCTTCAGCTTAATGTTTGTTTCTAAGGGACAAACATCAGTAGAATGAGCAGGACAGGTAAATTCTTGCAGTAATTCATGCACAAATTTCCTTTGTGTTAAGATAACCCCACCATTGCCTTGCAGGATTTCAATTCCCAAGAAATAATTTAGGAGCCCAAAATCCTTGATTTTGAAAGTATCATCCAAGAACAATTTCAGGTTTGCAATTTCTTCTTCATGATTGTCTGTGATGATAAACATCATCAACCTACACAGTTACAAAAACCATATACTGACCCATCTTTTTCTGGAATAAGGAGTGATCATTTCTTGACATTTGAAACCCTCTGGATTTCAAGGAATCAGAAATCTTTCCATGCCACTGCTTGGAAGCTTGTTTCAGGCCATATAGTGACTTCTTCAACCTATAGTCTTGATTAGGATCAGAGAGAGGTAACCCCTGGGGTGGCTTCATATAAATCTCTTCATGGAGATCTACATGGAGAAATGCATTATTAACATCAAGTTGGTTCATGTTCCAACCATTTTTAACTGCAGTAGCAATTAGGGCCCTTAAAGTGGTCAGTGGAAAGGTTTCTATGTAGTCTATGCCCTCTACCTTTGTGAACCCCCTTACAACTGCTGATTAACACTTATAGCAGCTGAGTCAGAGATGAATTGAGTCGTAGTGTGAATTCCTCTTTCATTCTCATGTTAAATCAGAAGAGCATATGCTTGATTGAGGCTTGGTAGAGGCTTCATCATAAGTATATTGCCCCTAATATTGTCATAAACTGGATTAAGTCCCATGAGAAACTGAACTAGTTTCTGATCTTGATCATGCTTGTATATGGCCTCCACAGCTCCACGTGTGCAAGTTGGCAGATAGGTTAAGACATTAAGTTCATCCCAAGTCTTTTTCATTTTGGTGAAGTAAGATACAATGTCACTAGCACCTTGCCCAGTGTCATTGATATTCTTCTGTAATTGATATAACTTGGCTCCACTGGCCCGACCAAACCTATCCTCTAACTCACTCCAAATTCGGCTATGTCACTTGATAAGACATTAAGTATCCAAGAAGTTACCATGTCATTGCACCTTTGCCATATACTGAAGGTCTCCTTAGTGCTTGCAGGCTTGACAACTTGTCCAGTGACCATTCCAAGCTTGTTTTTGGCTGAAAGACCTATGGACATAGCTTTCTTCCATGTTCCAAATCCAGGACCATCAAATGGCTTAGCCACCAACAACATCCAAGAGTGATCCGAAGGGTGTAGGTACAGAGGATTAGAAGAATCAATTGAAGGCATTCTGATCAGAATTGAAGTATGAACTCAGTGAATTGAGAAATGAAAATTTGCGGAAAAATGATGAAATTGTGATTTTGTAAACGAAAAATCACGATGATCAAAATGTGATGAATCTCTGAATCAATATAAGGAGCTAGAACAATTGATGAAACAAATCAATTTGTTCGAAAAATAAATGAGAATTTGATGTGATTTCCTTCGAGATTAATACTCAAAGAAATTGAGGAGCAAGATCAATTGGTGAAGTAAACCAATTGATCGATATGTGAAATGATCTTGTGAAAATGATTCAGAGATTAATTTGAGTTGATTTAGAGCAAAACCTGCTCTGATATCATGTAAAACTAGATGTTTACAGCTCAAATTAGTGAAGAACTAGAGAGATAAAGTGAAGAACTAGAGAGAGAAATTGGTTGAGAGAGAATTCTTCTCTGTGATTGAATGAATTAATTGACTGAATGAATATTACAATGATGTAGGAAGTTTATATACACTGACTAATCTAAGGCGGTGGATCTAACAATGTAACCGCCCTTCTAACAAACTAATTCTAACAAACTAATCAGCTGTAACAAACTTTATCTAGATGGCATGCTGATGTGTACAAATAACTTACAGTATGTAATATGTAATAAGGTTAACAATTTAAGTAGTAATAACTTGTTTGCTTTCTTTTTCCTTCAAAGTTTAACTTGGAATGTCATTGTAACTCAACATCATAAACGAGCTAAGTGTATATTAAGATAGTGGATATCTCCTTAATTGAAAGGATATATATATATATATATATATGGAATTCAGGTGAGATGGCAAGTTACGGTAAGAAGGTGAGACATCTCAGCCGTTGATTGCTCTAATCTGATGGCCCAGATTACACGCGAGAATTGAACTGGGTGGTGGCAAAATTGTAATAAAACTCAATAATATAAGTCGTAGTTTATTTATTTTTCGCTCGTATAAGCCGTGTTTTTTTACTCTTTTACTTTCTCCCTCCTTCTTCAAGCCCGCAGAGAAAGAGAGCAGAGAAGAGAGAGACTACGAGGGAGAAGAGGAGCTTCAAATGAGAGATTGATTTCGAAGGAAAGAGATTGAGCTCATCAATTATTGCGATTTTATTTAGATTTTCGATTTCTAGTATGGTTTGATCGAATTTTTTACTTTCTCCGATTTCTTATGTTTAATTTTTGTCTACATTCGATTTCTAGGGTTTTTCGGTGGTCTATATAGATTTCTAGAGTTGTTTTCGTTGTCTATGTTCAATTTCAGGTTTTCAACAAATTTCTACTCATCTTTTCTATTTTGTCGTTGAATTTTTACTCATCTTAGCCTGTTTTGATGTTGTACTAGCTATGATCTTGATGATTGGAATTTCGAGCTATGTTTTTGTTCAATTATGTCGTTTGTTCAAATTTGTTGTTCCTTCTTGTTAATTTTTTTTTCTATTTTGATTTCAGCTACTGTTATGTGTTCTCACTTTTCTATCTAGATTTTGGTTCATTGTTATTGTATCCTTGTTTGATTTTGATTCTTATTAAAGGGAGTTATTGTTGTATTTTGTTTTTGAGGAATTGCTATCTTCTAATTTGAATTCAATATAAAAGTGAGACTTTGAGATTTCTTCCATTGTAGAATCAAAACATTATTTTCATTAAATTCCTAGCTACACCACTGTGTGTGGATAGGGTCACTATATAGAGACCAAAAAATAGGCAAGTGACCCTTGTGTTCAGTATAATTGACCCCTGTGGTTAGTATAAGTGATCCATGTGTTCAATATAAGTGACCCTTGTATAGCTCATTTATAGTGACCCTTATTGTTAGTTTAAGTGATCCATGTTCTTAATTTAAGTGACCCCTATTATTAGTTTTAGAGATTGAAGTGGGTTAATATGCTATGTTGTGAACTATACTGCCTATTGTTTGAATGCCCCTATTGTTTTCATTGCTAGCAAAGCTTAGTATATTGATAAAGTGATCACTTAGTGAACTTGAAGTGACCCTTATCTTCAGCATAATTGACCCCTTAGCTATTATCATAGTGAATTCCTTTCAATCTTCCAGTATGAGGGTGATATCTATGTAATTGGTTGAAGCTTTGATTTATGTTTCTTTAAGTAACTCCATATGACTAGGAAATGAACAATAGGATGCAATTCAATTAAGTTTTATCTTTTGTTCACCACTATTACCACGTGTTCACAAACTCTGTACTGAATGTTCATTTAGCAACTTCATTCTAAATTGGCTGTCAGAACAATGTTACTCAACTTTTGCTTGGTTTGAGTAACATTTCCTTGGTTTATGGAGCTGATATCTTCGATTACAGCTATATTGTTGGTACTTTTATCTTTTGTTCATCATCTTATAAAGCTATGTTCCCAAAATCTATACTGAATGTTCATTTTTGCTTGGTTAGATAGAAGTGATGATTTGGTGTCCTTATGAAGGCACTGAAGAGTATGAAAGTCCAACCGCTGAGATGCTTTTCCCTTTAGTAAGTATATCAGTACTACTAAGAGTGAACTGCAATCACTATATTGTTAGACGCACTAACAATAAAATTAGTGACCCCTGTGTTTAGTATAAGTGACCCCTGTGTTCAATATAAGTGTCGAATGTGTGCATTCTTACAAGGAGAGCATTTGTACATTATACTTGGGCGTCTAATATCATTTTCATGCCATATAGTAACGCTTTGTATGAATCTTCCACAACCTGGATGTTCTTGTTGATGCCAAACTGTTTGTATAGTAGCTATTGTGCTATGTTTACAAGCTCAATCATTAAAATGAGTTTAGCCTGCATTATATACACCTGCACGAGCAACAGTTGGTCCAGATAATGTTAACAAGGTAAGACCTTGAACATACTACAGTAATTTGGTAATTAGTCAGTGACCCTTAATCTTATTTTATTTAAGTTCAGTTTAGATGTTTGTTTGTTGATATTGTGTGATTCTACAAGTGACCAATTGTAGTTTTAAAAATGACCCCTGGATCCTTTTAAAGTGACCCCTCAGTATTGCATTTTTTTTTCTTTTCAAGTTTGTCTACTATCTTTTCTACTGAAGAAACCCAGCTTATTTTGCCTTCATAATAGTATGCAGGTTAAGCAGCCAACATGATTTAAGAAGCTAAAATAATTTGGCACAACTTTAGTAATGCGTTTCTACCAATAGGCCATGTCTTCTGAAGGTAGGTTTATATGTCTTATGTGGTGGTTCATTTTAGTCTATTAGCTCAATGGTAGAGTATTTGTGCAACCCATAAAAGATGTGGATTCAAATCCTACATAGACTTGTTATGTTGGATTATTGTGGTTAGAAATAGGGCTGCACATAGGTCTAGAACCTAACCGAACCGGACCGAATCTGAATTGGACCGAACCTGAATCTAGTTAATTGGTGGACCGAGGACCTAACCTAAATACAATAGGTATTGGACTTAACCGAACCTGAAAAACCTGGACCGGAGGAATGGACCTGAATTGTTTTTAGCTCCAAAACGATTTTTAATATTACTCATAAAAAAATTGCCCAAATAATATTCAATTCCAAGCAAGTAAACAAAACAGTTGGTCTCTTAAAAGGCCGCCCTATGGTATAGGGCGGGACGCACCAAGGCACGCGCAATGCTAGGCCCGCGCGGATTGCGCTTTTTTTTTCTTGTTTTGTTTTGTTTCTCGTTTATATATTGTTAGTGTCCTTAACTGATACAAAACGTTACTTTGCCCAGTTGGTTGGGATAAATGTCGTGGGAGGCTCCACTCGAGTTCAACTTTGCGCTGGCACATCTTTATTTTTTCTTTTTCTCCCCTTCTGGGTTACATGAGATTAGTTACTATTGTTTTGAAATTATTTTTATTTTCTTTATCTTTCTTTTCCATTTTCACTAAAGTATATATTGTATTTTTATCAACTGACCAAGATTAACTAACACTGCTTTCTCCTTAAACTAACACTAGAGATTAATAATCTAATACTGGAGTTTTAAAAACTCAAATTGCATACCAATAAACGAATAATGCTTTTTCAATGAACTAACACTAGAGATCGATAATCTGACACTAGAGATCAATAATCTGACACTTGAGTTTTATGGAGTCAAATTGCATCTCAACAAATTATTAAAACATGACATAAATTAACTAACATTGTTTTTCTCGTTGAACTAGGATTACGTATCAATAATTTGACATTGAAATTTTAAAAAGTCAAATTGCATCTCAACAAATTAAAACAAGCCTTAAATTAACAGACACAACTTTTCTCAATGACCAAACACTACAAATCAATAATCTGACACTGGAACTTTATGAACTCAAATAGTTCCCAATAAACTAACACATGCCTTAATTTAATTAACACTGGTTTTCAATTAACTAACACTAGAAATCAATAATCTGACGCTGAAGTTTTAGCACCAAAAAAAAAAAAAATAAAGTCAAATTGCATCTCAACAACTTAAAACACGCCTTAAATTAACTAACACTTCTTTGCTAATGAACTAACATTATATATCAATAATCTGACACTGAAAATTAAAAAAGTCAAATTGCATCTCAACAAATGTAAACATGCCTTAAATTAACTAACACTATTTTCTCAAAGATCAAACACTACAAATCGATAATATGTCACTAGAGTTCTATAAAGTCAAGTTGCTTCTCAATAAACTAATTAACACATGCCTTCACTTAACTAACAATGCTTTCTCAATAAACTAATACTAGAAACTAATAATCTGACACTGGAGTTTTATAAAGTCAAATTGCATCTCAACAAATTTAAACATGTCTCAAATTAATTAACACTGCTTTCTCAATGAACTAACACTACAGATCGATAATCCGACACTAGAGTTTTAAGAAGTCAAATTGCTTCTCAACAAACTAACACATGCATTTACACCTAAAAAAAAAAAAAGCTAACACATTCATTAAATATAATATGACAGTGGAGTTTTTATGACAGTACTTTCACTGAAGTAATTATAAACTTATGCGAAAATAAATCCGGATGCACTTCTCATACCATTTGATGACAAAGAGAAGTTACTGTCAAACATCTTATGATACAAATGGACTCAAACAACCTCAAAAGACCATATATCCTTGCACCAAACGACTAGCTTTTTCCTTTTTTAAATATTTTTTTTTTATTTTACTTTCATCTGTTAACTCACAAATTTCATTGAGTTCACGAGTACATGACGAGATCGATGAGTCGATAGATGACAATGTTGGCGACTTGACCAGCGAGATCGATGACGATGATTAGATCGATGGCGATGATGGAGCTGGTGGTAACACAAAGCACGATGACGATGACGACAAGTGAAATGTGCGCGTGGCACTCGCCCTATCCGAAGAGGCGGCCTCTTTTAAGTTTTTGTGAAAAAAAAAACACAATAAAAGTCTAAACAAGCCTTAATATGTTTAAGCAACGCAAGAATGAGTTAAAAAAAATTCAAAGATTTTCGACTCACAAAACCACTTTTTTTTATATTTTTTTCATAATTCCGAAAGTTTTCGGTCCATCGAACCCAACAAAGACACTTTTATATATATATATATTTTTTATAATTTAAAGGTTTTCGATCCAACCAGGTCCAATTAGGTCTAATCAGGTCCAAACCGGAAAAAAGACCGAACCGGACCT
Source organism: Tetragonia tetragonoides (assembly GCA_038025085.1). NCBI lineage: Eukaryota > Viridiplantae > Streptophyta > Magnoliopsida > Caryophyllales > Aizoaceae > Tetragonia > Tetragonia tetragonoides. The sequence goes on along the minus strand of CM076148.1, from coordinate 9,125,929 downwards.
AAACCAAAATTTTATAAAAGCTGGACCGTGGACCTAACCGAATACATTAGGTTCGATCTAGGTCCGATCCAGTTAGGTTTAGGTCCGGTCTAAAATTCAGGTCTAGACCTATCCTTGTGCAGCCCTAGTTAGAAAGAAGTGACCCCTCTCCCCTCCCTTCTTAGTGCTCAACAATCAGTAATTCACTTAGGGTATGCATACATGCTACAAGTGACCCTCCAAAATGGTAGAAGTGATCCCTCTCACAGACAAAGTAAATGAAAACTCTCTAATATTCTCTGTTACCACTTAGCAGTTCAACAAAGAATCTTGAATCCCACTATTCTTGCTTCCGAGTAGAGTGTCCTTGCGGCAATTAGCTAGCTACTTCTCTGATTTGGTCTGTTTTTCACTGTATTTTTGTATTGTACTGTGCGCTTGGCCTGTTGGCTTCCTTGCCCACAGGATGTTTGTTTTGTTTCACTGTTTTGTCTCATTGAAGTTGTATAAAGATTTGAGATTGTTGGTGTTGCTTCACTGGCACATCTAACACTGTAAAATTTTCTTCATGAGTGTCACTTTGGCCTAGATGTTCATTACGATTACCTAGATGTTCATTACGATTGACCTTTAATGTTCTTTTCCGTTAAAGGGGATTCATTATCTTACCATTACACGTTCATTACCAAAAACTTTAGAACTTCATTCATTATGCATACAATGCAGTAGGTCAGTGTAGCTATATCAGTTGAAAAAACAAATCTCTGAATTTTATTTTCCTTCTAGTAGCCCCTATTAAGCATCCCTTGAATTATAGAAGCACTAGAAGACTAACCCAATCAGTTCTTCACTTTGTCCAACAACTCCTTGCTCCTGTCACAAACAAAAAAAAACAATGTGCTGCCAGCCAAAGAATAAAGCGTATCTTGTTGAGGTTTACTTTTCTTTCTTTTACAATCCTATAAGTGATCCAACATACAACCAAAAGTGACCCTAATTCTTAAATTGTAGTCTATGTAGGATTTGAACCTACATTTATTGTGCAAAGCACATTGCTCTACCAATTGAGCTAATTGACTTCCATCAATACCAATAGGGACTTATGTATAATATGAAATGATCTTAATGTAGTGTCCTTTGCATCCTATTCATATTCTCATCCAAAGTGACCCTTTGTACAATCAAAAGTGACTTCTTGTACAATCAAAAGTGACCCATTAAAAGACACAGAGTAGTGACAAGTAACAACTTATAAATCACCATTCAAGCAGTTGTCTTACAATCATCCAACTATAAAGTGATCCCTTTGAGTCATTATTTTAGTTTTTAGTTGTCGACATCGCCATTGTTTTTTCATTATTTTGTAAGTGACTCTCTAAAGCCTTAGAAGTGATCCAATTCTATTTTAAAAGTGATTGCTCAATCTTATAACAGTTTAATAGACATAGTTCTTTCACTATATAACTAAGTTCATGAGTCATTCTTTTTATTCAAGAGTGAGGTGGATGTCATTGCAGTGTTTCATATGAAACAAATTTTGTGTATGAAACAGAGTTGCACTACCCCTGTTTCTACTATAGTGTTGCTTCTAAGTCATTTGTTAGTAATGATTCCCAAAGCTATCTGGATTCCACTATAAGAGGTCACTTTTTGTTGTGAAAATGGTCACACTTATGCATAAAAGAGGTCATTGTTCTACATACCAACATTACAAACCTTGCATACACCCTCCTTGCCCCCAAAACAATTGCTGATTACATCAATTGTCACACCTGCAAATTAGTCAACTCATCTAATCATAACCTATCCTAATTGCACTAATGACATGAGAATCAAATACAATAATTTTCACAATTATTTCAAAGTCAGTATACTCAATTCAAACAATTCTTAAACATATTCCAATTCGAACCAAATGTAAATCTAGAACAATTATAGAGGAAAAAAAAAAAAACCCTTTTTTCACCCTAAAATCCAAAAACTCCTCAATACATTGCATTATAATAGAACTAGAACGAAAATCGCATAAATCACTAACAACGACCACAAGTTAGAACAATAATAACATCCAAACACAATTATAATACCCTAGTTTCAACAAATTATAAATCGCAAAAAAAATAAAAATTATCAAAAACTAACCTCAAATTTTCAATTCTTTATAGTCACAGAGGTTCAGAAAATCCAACTCAACCTCGTTCTTCTGCCAATTTGGATGCATAACAGGAGATGGAAAAGAAAAAGTGTTGGGAAAGGAGGGAGAAGAAGAGAGAGAAGCATTAGCAACGGGAGAAACGAATATTGACATTTAGGAGAGAGAAAGGAGAACATATCTTCTTCTTTTTTTTTTTTTAATATATTCAGCGTATTTACGATCATGCCATTAATGAAATGGGGTGAATATGGAGCGTCCGATCAGTGCTATTGGATGGCTGAGATCACTTCTCACCATCTTACTCTAGCCTCCCTTCTCACCAGATCCCTACTCTCTCTCTCTCTCTCTCTCTCTCTCTCTCTCTCTCTCTCTCTCTCTCTCTCTCTCTCTCTCTCTCTCTCTCTCTCTCTCTCTCTCTCTCTCTCTCTCTCTCTCTCTCTCTCTCTCTCTCTCTCTCTCTCTCTCTCTCTCTCTCTCTCTCTCTCTCTCTCTCTCTCTCTCTCTTATATATATATATATATATATATATATATATATATATATCGCTAAACATAATTATAACTTTACTAAATGGAATCTCCTTTCTAATTCTGTCTTTTCTTTTGTATTGAAAGGATGTGTGATAATAAAAAAAAATAAATATAAAAAAAACTTGTTTAAGATTATGGTCACTTTTTAGAGGAACAATGATCATGACTTATAATAAAAGATTCCTACATTTTTAAATATCGATCTCATTTTTCCAGTGAGTTGATCTCACAAAAGGCAATTGAAAAAAACAATGTGGGTTAAAAGGTGCTTATAAATAAAAGTAGTGTGAAATATAAATAAAACAATGGGGAATTCTAATTGGTGTCGTTGTGGTTTTGGCTTTCCTAAGTGGTGCCCAAAACTTCTTTTCAAATCCAACAAGTACCCTTATACTTCATGAACCATTCACTCCGTGCCATTATTTACGATTTTCTGTTAACTTTACCATTACTTGATTATTATTATTTTTTTCAAACATCAAGAAAAGGAATTAACCTGTCCCATCTTTAACCAGAGGACTGGTTAGAACTTGGTCAAAGGAGGAAGACCAAGTAAGACGGGTAGGACAATAATGTTCCCAATTTGCCATAAAGTCAGCCACAACATTTGCTTCTCTAAAAACATGTAATACTTCAACGTTATCAAAAAAGTGAAGGTCTTTTTTCGTATCTATGATGATATTTTCTATTTCCCACGAAATGTGCCACTCACCTCTAATTGACTTAATAACTGTGAGGTTATCACCCTCAATCGTAATATTTTTAATACCCAAATTTTTTGCTTCACAAACACCTTCCCTTAATCCTATTGCTTCAGCAAGAAGAATAGAACTAACCCCACACGACTTTGCTCCAAGAAGAATTACATCACTCTGGTTATTACGTACACTAAAACCTGCAGCTGCAAAGCCATTTACTTTTTTTGATCCGTCAAAATTTAATTTAAAAGGTTTCTCCAAAAAATACTCTCTAGGTTGCTTTGGAGGCTTCTTCGGGGCAAAGGACCCTTTAGTATCAAAATCATGCTCAATATTCATCACATTTTACCATTCCTCACAACTCTTCTTGATAGTATTAACACTTTGGGTCACATTAGTTGTGAGGTTATCAAAGGAGACCTTATTACGCACAAACCAGAAAATTCACCAAGAGAACATGAGCAAAGAGAACTTATTATCATCAAATGTCTTATGGAAGAAATTGAACTTACTAGCGAATGATCTTGGCGGAGAATTAAGCGGGACGATACTATTCCCAAACAGATTCTGAACATCCTTCCAAACTTGGAGAAAGGTAGGACACTCAAAAAAAAGATGGAATTTATCTTCTGAGTGGAAATTACAAAAAACACATTCTTGTGGAAGAAAAACCATACTTTGTTGAAGTCTACTTTTAGTAAGTAATCCGTCAAGACATAGTTTCCAGAGAAAAACCTTAATCTTGCTAGGAAGGTTTAGATTCCAAAGCCAACTAAACCCACAATCCTTCTTAAACGACTTTTGAAGTCCTTGGGCTAGCCAAGTGGCTGATTTAGCCAAGAAAATCCCATCGCTAGCATAACCCCAATACATCTTGTCAACCGATGAATTAGAGGGTAGAGGAATGCTTGAGATAATAGTAACAATTTATGGGGGAAGAATTCTAGCCAGTAAATCACTATCCCATTCCTTAGATGAATTAATTAAAAGACTGACCGGAAGATCAAGGTCATAAAGAGGATCATCTGAATCACCATCGAAGAAAAGATCCTGGAGTGGGTGATGCAGAGCCCAATTATCTTTTCAAAAGTTAATAGATTCACCATTACCAACTTGCCAACCAAGACCCCTTGTAAAAATTTCTCTAACATTCAAGAGCTTACTCCATTGCCAAGAGACCTTTTTACCCTTTACATATTCCATTAAGTCCTTACCTTTTAGGTATTTTTGCTTAATAAGTTTGACCCATAGATTATCAGGCTCGGTCCAAATTTTCCACAACAATTTCATTTGCATGGCTTTATTAACCGCTTCAGATTTTTTCAAACCAAGTGCCCCCAGTTTTTTGGCTTACAAACCTTATCCCACCCAATAAGATTTGGGGTTTAGAAGAGGGGTCTTTATTCCAAAAGAAATTGCGATTGATCTTGTCAAGGTTAGCTAGTGTTGCAGACGGAAGCGCAAAACTCTGCATTGTATAAATAGGGGTAGCCGAAAGATTTGTCTGAATAAGGGTTGCTCTTCCAGCTTGAGAAAGAGAATTTGCTTTCCATTTACTTAGGTGACTAGGGGTACGGTCAGTAACTGAGCTGAAAGTTTTGTCACTGACTCTGTCACTAATGATAGGGCAACCTAAATACTTATCTAGACATGTTGAATGATTCATACCTAGAATAGATTTGAAATGCTCAATAGAATTCCGAGAAATATTTGAGGTGCACTGAAAGGCCGATTTACTGAGATTTACCTTTTGTCCTGACATACGGCAGTAGTCATCAAGGATATTCTTAATCGCACCACAACTCTGGCTAGTAGCTTTAGCAAAAATCATGGCGTCGTCTGCAAATGTTAAAAAAGGGAACTTATCTGTACCTTGACACACCTTAATACCGATACTTTTTTCTGATGTGTCTGATTCCTTTTGGAGCCTTCTAGTAAGAATTTCCGCACACAAGATAAACAAATAGGGAGATAGAGGGTCCCTCTGGTGAATTCCCCTAGAGGGATTAAAAGTCGAGCCAGGGACATTATTAACCAAAACTGACATAGATACTGAAGAAATGCATTCTTTAATCCAACCTATCCAAGTGTCACAAAACCCAAACTTCTGAAGAACAAGAAAAACAAATTCCCATTCAATTCTATCATAAGCTTTTTCCATATCCAGTTTGATTGCTAACCACCCACTTTTCCCTTGTTTTGATCTAAATGAATGGAAAACCTCATGAGCTAATAAGATATTATCCTGAATACACCGATTTGCTACAAAGGCGCCTTGTAAAGGATGAATAAGTTTGGGAAGTACTAATTTTAATCTGTTAGTGAGTATTTTTGAAATAATTTTGTAAACTGTAGAACAAAGGCTAATAGGCCGAAAATGACTACACGTAATGGGGTTATCTATTTTAGGAATCAAGGTTAAGAATGTCTAATTAACTTCTTTTAAAAGCTTACCAGAATGGATAGGCTTTAACAGCTCTACAAACCGAGGGGCCAACTATATGCTAGTACTTATGAAAGAAATCCGCCGCAAACCCATCAGGCCCCGGAGATTTATTAGGAGCTAATTGAAAGCAAGCTTCTTTAACCTCTGTGTCTGTTACATCTTTAATTAAAGAAGCATTGTCCTCAAAAGAAATTTCCGCATTAATATCTAATAAATCAGTGTCTGTATTAACAAAGCTATTGCTATCCTTAATGAAACGTTTTTTAAAATCAGAAGTGATCTCATTAGAGATACTAACAGGGTCATTATGCATCACACCATCCAAACTATGAAAGGAAGAAATACGTTTTCTATTCCTTCTAATTGTTGCTTTAGTCTGAAAATAAGTAGTGTTCCTGTCACCAAGTAACATATTTCTAGCACGTGAACGTTGGAACCAATAAATTTTACTAAAATTAACCAAAGAAGCTTTTTTCTTAATGAAATTCTCTTGTTGCTATGCAGACTAAGAGCAGGATTATCAAGATGCAAAAGAATGTTAGCTTGAATGGAAATGAGTCTCTCCTCAACTTCCTTTAGTTGACGTTGAAGATTTCCATACTTGTCTTTTGCCCATATTTTAGAACTAAATTTAAGAACTTTAAGTTTTTTACTAAGTTGAAACATTTGGGAACCCACAAACTTTGAATTTCATGATTTTCTGACAACCTTTTCGTAACCAACATTCTGACACCAAGCCAATTCAAATTTAAAGGAGGGGCAACAAAGAAATTCTGAACATTAGCATGCAAAACAATGGGACTATGATCAGATGAAGAAAAATCATGGTGAGTCACATAAGCATTTGGGAAGAGGTTAAGTCAAGCAGGAGCAACTAGAGCTCGATCAAGCCTTTCCCATACGTTATCTTCACCATGTTTTTTTTTCCTCCAAGTAAAATTATTGCCTTGGAAGGGAAGATCAAGGACATTAGCATTAAACATGAAGCTATTTAAGTTTTCAAATCTAAAGACTAGAGGAGGAGACCCTTCATACTTATTATTGACACACTGTATCTCATTAAAGTCACCAATAATAATAATAAAAAAAAGGCAAATTAAGAGATAAACAATAGCTCAACAGATCCTTCCAAAATTGACGTTTATGAGAGGACTGGGGAGGAGCATAAATAAAAATTCCAATCATTTCAGGATAACAGTAAGTAGCTTTAAAAAGAATGCTCAAGAATCTTACCTCTTTGTGAATAATGGTGAATGAGACTAAATGATCTTGCCACATCAGCCTGATGCCTCCAGAGTAACCCACACAAGGAATAAATTCAAAGGAATTAAAACCAAACTTGTTTATTAAAGGAGCTGTCGGAGGTGCCTGCACCTTAATTTCAGCTAAAGCAATCACCTAGACATGGTGATTTTTACGAAAGACTTTAACTTCTTCACTTAAATTCTTCCTACCAACTCCTCTTACATTACAATAAGCGACATTAATCATAAAAACATATTCATAAAGTAACCAGATTCTTAACAAAGTCTAGAGATCAGTTTCTGGGCCTCTTCAGAGAGGATCCTGCAGAGTCAGCAGTGGCATCTGATGAGTGCATAAATAGGGTTGATTTTCATGGTATATATGCACTCATTCGTCCTATATTTGTGTGAGTATCCTCGCTTTTGATTGGATTTTATTCATTTTATGATGAGGATCACTACTTTGGTATGTTTGTGCGTTTAATGTGATTTTAGGATCATTTTGGAGCTCAAATGTGCAATTGGAATTAACATGGACTTTGGAGTGTCAAGAGAAGAAGTAAAAAAGAAGGAATCAAAGAAGGAATGAAAAGAGATGCTAAAAACGTGAAGTCTTGGAGTTTTCTACAGCGCATGATCATGCTTCCAATTGGCATGATCATGTATCGTTATTTGGGAATGTCAGTAGCCGGAAATCTTCAAGAAAAGAGCAAGCACGATCATGCCTATGTTGGCACGATCATGCTCCTGTGCGATTTATGCATAATCGACAAGAGACCTTTCCTCTTCTTTTCTCCCATTAGATTAAACGTGTATATGCTTATAAAAGGGCTTCTCTCCTCTCTTCTTCTGGCTCATTCACAATCTATCCATCATCTCTCTCTACTCCATTAGAATAGCTTAGAGTTTAAATTAAGCACTTAGATTACTCTCAAATTCTCTAGTTTTATTTGCAATTGTGAAGAACAAGTTCAAACTTTGGGCAATTTCAATTGAAGATTTTGGTTTATCTCTCATTCCTACTCTCTCTCTCTTCTCCCTCTCAATTGCTTTTAGTTTTAATCCATTAGTTTATGAATGTTATTTCTTTGAGTTTGTTAATTCATGTTTAGTTTGAATTTTATTATTTGCTTAGTAGTTTCTATAATCATGAGTAGCTAATTTTCTTATTTTCTAGGGTTGATGAAGCTTAATTTGGGTTATTTGATGTCTTGATAAATTGATGCTAGCATGTTTGTTGAATTGTTGCACATGATTATTTGTTTGCTTATTGTTGTTCATAATTCTTGAAAGAGGGTTTTGAATACTTGGATGATTAGTATAAAATCGAAAGGGGAATACTAATTGTCGGACTTCGAATAATCATCTTGATTGCCTAATCACGAAAGTAGATTAGAATATCTTGTGGGCTTTGGGTTGATTTTCGTTCTTCATGCTCTTGATGTTACTTGACTCCATGAGAATAGGTAGTTAAGTTTGCATTGAGTTTGCCTTTATCGCTTCGAGAGAAGGTTTAGGCTTCTTTATCCGTCCTTGCAACGATTGACATTGGCATGCTAGTTAAGCTTATCTATCGCATCAAGTAATCTAGTTAAGTGAAGTCAACCCTAGATCTTTTATCTTGCTAGATTCTCGAAATATTGTTTGCTTTAGTTTCTTTGTTTGAATACTCAAAAATCCAATTCGAATTGCTTAGCTTGTTATATATTTAAGAAAATTTAATACTTGGATATACTAGCTCCCTGTGGATACGATAATCTTTTATACTACTCGATAAAATCCGTATACTTGCGGAGGCTATCAGCATCACTTTGAGCCCTTCTCTTGGATGCGTCAGACTGGTTAGACCCAGTTGACATCTCTCCATTCTCCATTTCCAGCTGCTTGATTTGCTTGAGGAAGGTGTTGTCCGAATGCATAGAGTGGAAAAAATCCTCAGGGTCTTCCAGCAAATCATCTTCATCATCATAAAGATCAATCTCATGGTTGGGGATGGCATTAGGGTAGCCATCAGAGTTCCCCATGCCACCACCCATCTGTTCATAAACATTAGCAAAAATAATATCATCAGGAAATGCCACCTACAGAGGCTGGACATCAGCAGGTGAGGGGAGGCTTAGCACACCCACAGAAGGGTGAGAGATCACCTTCAAGGCAGGGCTCAGAGGAGTTACAATCTGTTTACAGCTTTCATCAACAGTAGGGCTAAGCCCTAGAGGCTGGACCAACTCAGGAATCATCTTTTCTCCATCAGGAGCTAACACAGGATACAATAAACCTTTACCTTTCCCAACATGAGTAGCCACAGTAGGCTTAGAAACAGCTGGACCATCAGTAGTATTAACATCAGTAATAACAATACCCTTATTCTTAATAGCACCAGGCTTAGCTAAAAAACCTTTGGACTGAGCAGAATAATTCTGAAAATTTTTCTTAGGAGGCAAAGGGTTCATTTTAGGCTTAGCATAGGTGACATGTGTCCAGTTAGTAGCCTCTTCAGCCCTGGGTTCAGATTGTTCTTTCACCATTGCTTTTTTAAGAGTCTTTTCAATAAGGGCTTGATGATAATAACTATTTTCAAGAACAACATTCACAATCTTATTGACATCATTCATCAATGGACATTTATCTATCACATGATTCTCAGCACCACAACAAGCACACCTTTTGGAAAAGTTCTCATACCATACTAAATACTAATCATCACCACCAGCTCTAGGAATTTTAGCATATGTCTTAAGAGGTGTTGTGATATCCACATTAATACAAATCCTAGCAAACTTAAGACCTCTTTTGACTGAGGTAAAATCCTCCAATTTGATAAAGGCACCAAGACCATTAAGCTGAAGAAAAGCCATAACAGAAATAATACCAACAAGCTCAGCAGGAAGTTTAGGAATTCTAATCCAGAGATCAACCTTAGTAATTGCCTCATCAAAAGGGTCAAACCTAGATTTCCAAGGCAATAAAACAAACAACTCACCCTGAACATGCCACGAATGAAATCTCCAAACACTCAACCTATCTCCAGGGTTGGAGAATCTAAACATAACCCATTTATTCCCTAGGTCATTATACTCAACATCACCCTTAATAAATTTTCAATCCGACTTTGTCTTAGCAATAATAGACTTAAATTCAACATGCTCACCCAATGACTTACCTAGCAAAACGAGATCAGCAAGCTCACCTATATCAGCTTGGACCTGAGGAAGGTCCTCCATAGTAAATCCATCAGGAAGGACAACAGGGAGGACAAAGCTAGCACTATCAGAATGATTGGTAGCAAAGGTACCACCATGTTCAGCATGAGCATTTTCAGAGTCAATAGTAGTTTTCATTGGGCTACCTTTAGAAGGTTCACCCTCAACTACTTCTTTAAAGCTCTTAGGACTTGCCAACAAAAACCCAACACAGAAAGCTAAAAAGGAAATGCAGTAAATAAGAGAGAGAAGAGAGGAGAAAAGTGTGAGGAAAGAAGATACCAAGTGTAGTCTTTTATAGGGACTAAATGAACTAAGTTGAAGAGGTGAACACCTCCAAATTAGCTGGAATCTCGGCTGGATCAAATAGCTTCTCATAGGCTTTGATGGGTAAGCAGCTAGGAGCTCACATCTACACCGCAACAGTACGTAGGGCAAGTACCTCTGGGCCACTATTAGCACACTAACTGAGCCACTTTCATCACCAGTACACCAAACAAAAACCACTTGAGCAGTAACGGACCACTAGGCAAAGATAGCAAAGTAGAAGGATGGAGGGTAAACTGAACTGGAAGAAGAATTACCCAAAAACATCCACCCCCAAATTCTGGAACCACTACAAACATCAGTTTAGACAATTAATGTCCCCCAGCTCGAGAAAATACAATTTCTAGGGTAACTAAATAAATCCACCCAAATCTCTGAAACCACAACCCAAATCACAGAAAAAGACACTTGAGTATTGCTAAACCAAGGAAAACAGCTAATTTGAGGAGCCCAAGTAAGAGATAGTACCAATTTATGGGGAAGCAAACTCAAATTACTATCACAGAAGCTCGGATTAGACGCGAAATAACAAAGTAGCCACCATCCCCACTTCATGGCAAAAGATCTTTCCACTTCCCCACCATCTGATTGAAAACTACCCTCAAAAGGAGCCAACTTAGAGTTTCGGGAAAGTCCAACAGTACACTTGCAAAGTGTCTTAAGAGAGTAATGAAAAAGGGTTTTAGAGATGCAACAAGTAGAGCTACTGGGTAGAAATACCAATTTGAGAGTGTAAGTTAAACTAACAGGGGAATTAAGGGAGAAATTAATTGAGAAAAAGCTAGGGTTCTTCGTAGACTTGGGTGGCTTTTTTTTCTTTTGCTTTCTTGAGAGAGAATTCTCTCTCATCGCAAGTTTTTTTTTTATTGCTTTACTTTACTCTTCCTTTACCATTACTTGATGAGGGGGTTGTTATCAACTTATTTTTATTGTTAATTTATTCGTTCAAAGACATTCATTTAATAGATAAATAAAAGAATAAAAAAATGCAAAATCCATCCAACCCCTTTCTCTCTCCTTTATTCTCCCCATCCACTTGACGCCATTGTCTCTCACGCCATTTTCGGACCTCACCTCACTTTCACTCACAGGCCCTTTTCCCCTCTTTCTCCATTTTCTCTCTCCTTTCTCACTCTACACCAAACACAGCCACACACCATCTCACTTTTTATCTCTCCTCCACCTCCACCCCCAACAAAACCCAACCACCACTCACCATTCACCACCAAAAATACAAACTTTGTCACTGAAAACTCCAACCATGGGAAGCCGTTAATCATCGATTTCACCATCTCATCTGCATTGAGACGACACCGTGCAAAAAGACAACTCAACTCTTTCAATGTCACCATCGAGCCAACTTGTCCGATTTGTACATCAAGACTCTATGCGACCAAGTCAGCTCACTCTAGTCGAAATCTGATCGGCTAGTAGAAGTGAAGAAAGAGAAGAAAAAAAATGAAGCAAATAAAGGAGTTCAATAGGAGGTGACAATGGAAGGGGTGAACGGAGGATAGGTGGGTGGTTGGTTGTGGGAAGACGTAGATTTATAGGGGTTGCAACAAAGTTTTGTTTTATTTTTGGTTACAAAAAAAAAAAGATTTGAAAAATGGCAAAATCAGAAAATAACGGAGCTGTGCCGGAAAACAATGAATAATGACACGGAGTGAATGATTCATAAAGTATAAGGGTACTTGTTGGATTTGAAAAGAAGCTTTGGGCACAACTTAAAAAAGTCAAAATTACGAGGGCACTAATTGGAATTCTCCTAAAACAATCAACATTACGGAAAGTGCTTGAGAAATGGTGATAACTCTTCAGGGACCATATCCTGTGGATGTTAGTTAATTATAACATCAATTTCCTTTGGGAGGAAAACTGGACAATATAACCATGTTTGGTCCTCTAATTAATATTCATTATCTGGCTGGTACTATAAATTGAAAGTTAGTAGCTGCATAACAATAAATATAGTTAACAAGCACACAAAAGAAGGGACATATCAATTATTGAGGTCATTTTTATTGTCCCATCCCTATTGGTAATTAAGTTTGATTTCCCTAACAACCTACTTGAGTTGAGGATGATGAAAAATTAATGCGAAGTAAGTGTGATGATGTTTATAATTCTTGGATTTGGAGCATAATATACCTCGTAGTAAATTCATTTTTCATCTAAATCTCATGGTTGTATATATATAAAAATGCACCAATGTCATGCACACCATATTTGCATTATGTGTCACAATGGCAATCTCACAATGACAACATTTTTCATATTTGAGTGAGAGAATGTTCTAAAACAACTTAATAAACATTTTATTGATAACTTAAATATTTATCGTCATTTTTATCTCACATCGAAAGTAAACAAACACCTTCAAATGGGCTAACCTATTTGCTTCCTTGAGTTTTGGGGGGAAAAAAAGGGAGTAAAATTATATATTTGGCAACTCGTTTCCTCCGTTAGCATTTGTCCGAGAAAATACAACTGAAAAAATTTCATGAAGTGGATAAAACTTAACCGCGAAGCTACGTTTGATTATAAGAATTTAAGTGTCAAGTATTGTTAGTGTGTTTAGGATCTATTATTAAAAAAAAAAGAAAAAAAATCTATTACTCAACATGCAAACAAAGGTTATTTTGTGAAAAATTGAGCCCAAAATGTGTCAAACCGCATAAATCCTAACAATTAGAGAAGTTTTACAGCCATTAAAACTAACGATTAAACAACAAACATCATCAACACTAATTCTTCTTGAATAGTCAATCTATTTTAATCAAGAGAATACTAACATGCTAGGATTGTCCATTAAACTTACTCATGGAATGCACGGATACAATGATTAATAAATTTGAAACAACTGAATTACAACTAAAAAGACGCATGAGTTACCTGGTTCTATTGCAAACTTGTGTTGCCATGACTCTTATAAATGTATAAGATGATTTAATTGATATTTTACATCATCATTCTTGATATCTCTGAAAACATTTATTCTAAGAATTCTAAAAATGCGTGTATCCTATAATTTTTTCACATTATCACTTAAGATTAAAATTTACTATTTCCCTCATAAGAAACATTCTTATTAAAAAATACCCACACTTGTCCAATAGATAAAATATACACTCGCGTATATGGTGCATATGGATTAAGCAAGTGTGGTATATTGTGCTACATACACTAGAGGCCAAGTACATACAAAAAATTTGCCAATTTTGTCTAACTAAAACCCCCAAAAACTCAATAAAAATAAAAACAAAATTAAACATCACCCCAAAACTCAAATCAAAATAAAAACAAATAAAAAAAAAATTATACATCACCCCAAAAACAAAGGGAAAACCGACACAAAAAAAAAATCAAAAATCCAAAAACAAAATAAAAATAAAAATTTTAAAAAAAGTAGCTGAAAAGAACATAGGTGCACTTCAATAGTCATCACCTCAAGAATGATTCAATTCCTTTCCCAACGAGACAGAAACCTCCCTTCCATTTCCATGGCTACCGCTAAACCCTTTTCCCAATGGTTCAATCATGATTTCAAGAGTTGGAACCTCCCTACTCCTTCTCTCCTTTCTCTTCCTTTCTCTCTCCTTCCTCACCACTCTCTCTCCTCCCCTCTCCCCCACTTGCACATCTAATATCACCTCATAATAAGATTAGGGTCCTTCCTAATCATGAGATTAGGTAAGAATTTGTGTTCATGACTATGTCCCTTATCCCTAACTTCCAAGTATCATGTTTTAATTTATATGTTTTGGTTTTGATTAGGCAACTAGGTAAGGAGGCCAGGCTCATAGGCGCATTACACAGGGGGTGACTCGGCCCACCGTCTCATAGCAACAAATATCACCCTTAATTCAAATTGCGTCTTAAATTCACAACCTAAAGATAAAAGGAATGAGAGTTCTATCACTTGAGCTTTCATATTTTGCTCAAGTTACACGTTTTATGGGGCAAAACATAAACTTTTGATCAATTTCTACATAATTGACTTCATGTCTGTAATTAATCTTGATTTTTCACCTCCTATAATATATTTGAAATAAAAAAGAGTAGGAGTACCAATTATATGATGATTGATGACCGATCATGTATGAATTAATTAACAAGCAAACTATAAAGTTCATAGTTTACATACCTTTTACTTTTTTATAGTAAGCGGCTCATAATTTTGAAAAAAAAAAAACAATCGAACACTGATGTGTTCTTTATCACTGATCTGAGTATATATGAACTGAACATAATACATTTAAACTATACTTATATAAAGTAATATGTAAGAATAAAAATATGCCATTTAACTAAAACACCGTGGAAAATAAAATGGAATGAAATTGAACCAAATTAGTTAATACTAAACTAGAGTAAAAAAGAACACAACCGAAAGAATTGTTTTGGTGTGATATGTATAATTTACTTTTCACAAACAACCATTTATTAAGATCTATTTAAAACGCCACTATCATAGACCTAAAACACCATTTGATTCTAACTTGAAGTTAACTTATACGAGTAACATCTTGTACGAAGTAGAGTACCAGTTTTCCTTGTTAAAAAAAAGGTGCAAGTGAATAGTGATTAAGTTACCCCCCACTATGTTATTTTCGGATTCTCGAGTTTCGTGTTCGACATCAAACATATCAGACTAATGCCATGTTCATTTCGTCGTTTCCATGCTGCGTTTCGTTTCGTTCCGTTCCGTTCTAATCCGTTCCGCCACCGTGTCGTTCCACATTTTGTACTTCATTTTGTCTCACATTTTCTTCCAATATATATCCGCGCCACACCTTTCCGTTTCGTTCCGCCCCGTTTCGTTCCGCCCCGTTTCGTTCCGCGCCGTTTCGTTCCGTTCCGTCCCGTTTTTCACCGTCCCGCATCATTCCGTTGACGAGAACAATGCCTAACTGAACAACCAGCACAACTGTGTAAGCATTGGTCCCGTTAACATAAGTCATAGCACCAACAATAAGCTAGCACAGTTCCTAGAAGCCAACAAACATAATACATGAAGATATAGGGAGAGTACCAGTTGGACTTGTCTGCTTCGAGATTTTTTGCCATAAAGTAAATGGGTTCCAAAGTCAGGTACTATTACCAACCAGTTAAGAAAGCCATTATAATGGAACTGTTCACAAGTATTTCAGGACAATATATTAAGTGCGAATGAAATATCAGCTATGATGACATTAATAAAACATGCATGTAATATATGCATTTCGTCAGTTTGCCCAAAACAAGAAGAGTACATAAGAGTAACAATAGTGGAATTCAAGTTTTTTTAATTAGTTTCATTATTTGTTTGCATGTTCAAAGTCGTCTTGCATTTCATTCCGTCACCAACTCATCACCCACCACATGACATACATTTATTGCTTGGCCGTCCAAAAGACGTTAACGTTTGCTGATCACTCATGTCAAAAAATGCGAGGCCGGCCAGTTTTTAGTGGATATGGAGATTTTAGCTTGGTGGTGGTCCTGGTGGAGATTACATTGTGAGATATGGACTAAAAGCTTGGAGCTAAATTCAAAATTAAAATGAACCTTCTTTTAAAAAAAATAATAAAAAGTACATTACAATATCTAGATAACTAGATTACTCCCTCCGTCACAGATAAATAAATGCTTATATTGTCTCTTTTTATTTGTCCCACATTAGTATCATAGACGGTAATTCAATCATATAGCAAGCATGGGACACCTTCTAAGTAGGTTAGTGCGTGATCTCTCCGTTTCTCTTTAAACTTTCTATTTGTTTTTTTGAGGTCAAACTTTGTACACTTTGATCATAAATAAATAAAAAAATCTCTATGAGTTATGATTTGAAAATATATGTATTAGATTTTATTTGAAATGTGTTTTTAAAATATCAAATTTGTAAAAACATTACTTATATATTTTTACAGAAATTGATGGTCAAAGTGCCACATTGGAGAACACAAAAAAACAACTAAGAAGTTTAAAGAGAAACGGAGAAAATGAATAACCAAGGGTGATCTTATTAATTATTGTATCTACAATGGTATACTTAACTCGACTCGACCGGAGAGGGTGTTCAAAATAACACTTGGTCGCGGAAACCTGCCCCCTTTTTATTCTTTCTTCTTTTTTAAGAAGGTAAGAACCGTCCCACCTAACCCAACTCATCTAGTGATAGCAGCCCGCTGCCACTTCTTGTACGCTACTTCAAACTTCGAAAGTAATAACAGGAAACGGTGTTGAAAAAACTTTGAAAAATATGACAGCCTCAGTTGTACTAATAGCTGGCAAACAAGCCGTGTCGTGTCAGATTCGTGTTCGTGTCAAAGATAATCGTGTCAGAAATCTCCCAACACTAACCTGGCCCGTTTATTAATGGTGTCGGAAATCTTCAACACTAATCCAACCCGCTTAATAATCGTGTTATTCGTGTTGACCCGCTTAACTTTATAAACTTTGTTTTTTCCAAAAAATAAAGAAATGTAACATAAAAACTAATTAAAAAATAGGAAAGAAAGTTTAAAACATCAGTTTTAAGCTTCCATTGGTGTATTAGTCAATTGAACTAATGAATATGATAGATTTAAACTTAATTTTTTGATAATATCGGTAGTTAAGTGACTTATTTCTCGACATGTTTGAATAATCGTGTCAGAGCGTGTCAATGTCGTGTTGAAAATCTCAACACTAACCCAACCCGTTTAACTAAACAGGTTACTCGTGTCGACCCGCTTAAGTTAATCGTGTCAAAAATCTCAACATTAACCCATTTATTTCGTGTGCGGTTCGTGTCGTGTCAGTCTTTGCCGGCTCCAGTTGTACTGTACTAAGGAACATAGGACATAGGGCTAAACAAGCCTACAAGCATCACTTCATTACAAGTGCTGAAACTCGAACACATCTGATTAGAGTTCAGATTGGAGTAAAGAGTATGAGGATGAGTTTGATGCTTCCGATAACAATGATTCAGAAGCTGAAGGGGGAAAACAGAGCAGTATCTGAAAGTGTAACTGATGCTGTTACTCAGGCATCCAACCCACACTCTGAATGGTGAGAGTGAAGCCCGCACTTAGATGTCAGTGCATATCCAAGGGAAACAATTCAATCTGAATTTTCAAACGCCAACTTCGGTGTCCATACTAGATCTGAAAATACAGAACATTCATGTAGGTTAAGATCATCGACTGAAGTAGATACAATAAACGGAACTAGTGTGCAATAGTTGGATTGCTTACACTTCCAAAGGCAGATGAATTTCAGATCTTTGCAATGTGGTCTGGTCACTGCTCATTCAAGACTACCCAGCAAAATGTAAAGGGTAAAGGATTCACTTTTTAACAGAACGATGGATGCAAATACTGTGCCAACTTCACCGTGCAGATTTCAGGACTCTTACAGACTATTGCAGTCGACGGATCTTTTAGGTCAAGCTAATATTTCAAACATTTACACTTGCAGTTTCTTCAAGCAATTAACTGTTGTCCATAAGAGCTGGCTTTAGTTTGCTGGAGTGTGTTGGCAAGATTGTGATGTTTCTCACCCAGAATGCTATAAATGCTATTTTCAGATTCTAAATCATCATCGTTGAATCATTACATTCTGATTACTCAGGGTTTGTCTGAACACCAGATGTAGTGCCCGTCTGCCGGGTGTTTTCCTTCACATTCAATCAACCATCTCAGATATTTATGCTGGCATACTAGTGTAAAACATGAGGTGCAAACACGCAATGGCCAGGGTCCCCATTAGCTGGTACATACCCGAGATTGAGCTCGTCATGGCTCAAAATTTAACCCTTCTTTATCCAGCTATCCCTCACCGGCTGTAGTTTTCTGGGGACATGTTATTTCTGTTGTGCTAGAAGAGTTGCTCACAGCCGATGATAAGAGAGAGATGTGTAACCAAGCACATGAGCATTAGCTAATTTCTAGAGTGGCTTTAGAACAGTTATTTCTAGCAAAATTGAAGGATGAAGTACCTGCGTAAAACATCAAAGAGCACTGGATGTCAGGTTCATCCCGTTCATCCCACTCAACCACGTTCAGTTTTGCCAAAAATCCCTATTTTAGTAGAAATTCGCCAATGCAAATATGATCGGCAACACATGTCTAACTCATAATTGGCTTCCAATAACTCTTCTAGCACAACGGAAACATATCCAAAATAAACCAGACAAAGTCTCTTACTCCCTGGCCGAAATAATTGACCACAACCAACACGACACTCGGACATGCACCTGTTATTGACACCCATACCTGAGTCCGTGTAACATAGGTTACACCCTACATTGTCCAACACAAGAGAAGCTGCTAAGACAACATAAAACCGGGCAACCATCAACACAGCATCTTATAACAGAGTAGCATGATATCCTGTTATGTTTAATCCCCTTTCCACTACCTCAGGGTCTTCCAAAGATAGCCTCTCTACTTGTTAGAGGTAAGACTTCTGAAACCACGCCAGCACCAGGCCCAACATCGATCGTTGCTTATTGCAGCAAACCTGTAGTTGTAGATGGCACTACCCTACAGGCTATGGCAACGAAAGAGCTCGGTTTTGTACCTTCTAAGGGCAAATCCCCACATCCAAATTTTCCGATTCTAGCACACTTTCCACTTAACAGTCCTGATAAACTGAATCCATCCAAAACCCAATTCCCCCTTAATTCAAATTCTGACACCCCAATTTTCCAATTCTGGTACAATTTTCACTCAACGGTACTAATAAAGTAAAACCACCCAAACCTCCCCGTTCATTCATTCAAATAAAAAAAAAACACATAACGCATCAACCAAATTAACCACAACAACCCATAAACAGAAAATTGAGAATATTCATGTTGACTAAGACTTTCGCCTGAACTAGTAGACGCTATAAACAGAAATAGTATAACATAGTTGGACAGTGGACTACATGTTGCCTACACTTCTCAAGGCAAGGACAAATTTCCACAATGCTCATTCAAGCCTACCCAGCAAAATGCAAAGGGCAAAGGATTCACTTTTTAACAGAGCGATTAGCAAATACTGTGCCAATTACACCGTGCAGATTTCAGGACGGACTCTTATTGCAGTAAGAGATCTTTTAGGTCCAGCTAAAATCCACATCTATTCTTGCAGCTTCTTGCGGCAACTAATTGTTGTCAACAGCACCAGTGGCTCCAGTTTGCCGGAGAGTGTTGGCAATATCGTGATGTTTCTCACTGGGACTGCACAGAGTGTTCTTTTCGGATTTTAACTCATCATCGTTGAATCAGTACATTAAGATTCTGATTACTCAGCATGTATCTATACACTAAAGATTTAGTAGTGCCAGGTGTCTTCCTCCATATTAAATCAACCATCCCAACTGATATTTGCTAGCTTACTAGTGTAAAACATGAGGTGCAGACACGCAGTAGCCAGGTTCCCCATTAGCTACTACATAGGGGAAATGGAGATTGGGCTCGTTTTTGCTCAAAATTTAATCCTTCTTTATTCAGCTATCCCTCACTGGCTGAAGTTTTCTTGAGATATGTTATTTCTGTTGTGCTAGAAGAGTTGCTCGCAGCCGATAATAAGATAGAGATGTGTAAATAAGCCCATGATCGTTTGTATTTTCTAGAGTGGCTTCTAAAACAGTGATTTCTAGCAAACTTGAAGGATAATGTGCCTGCGCAAAATATCAAAGCATACTGTTTGCCAATTCATCCCACTGAACCGCATTCAATTTTGCTAAAAATCCCTAATTTAGTAGAAAATTAGCCAATGCTAATATGTTAGGGAAAATACGTCTAACTCATAATTAGCTCCAATTACTCTTCTACAACAACGGAAACATATCCAATATAAACCAGACAAAATCTCCTACTCCCTTGCCAAAAATTATTGACCACAGGTCCACAACCAACACGGCACTCGCATATGCACCAGTTTTCGACACCCATACCCAAGTCCGACTAACATAGGTTACATCCTACATTGTCCAACATGAGACAAGCTGCTAAGACAACATAAAACTGCGCAAACATCAACACCACATAACAGAGTAGTATGATATATGTTAAATCCCCTTTCCTCTGAGTTTAGATCCTATGCTGTTACAGCAGAGGATCCTCACCCCTTTCCACTACCTCAGGGTCTTCCAAAGATAGCCTCTCTACTTGTTAGAGAGAAGACTATATCTACACTTCTGAAACCACGCCAGCACCAAGCCCAACATCGATCGTTGATGATTGCTGCCAACCTCTAGTTGGAGATGGCCCTACCTACAGGCTATGGCAACAAAAGATCTCGGTTTTGTACCATTTAAGAGCAAACCCCCACATCCAAAATTTCCAATTCTAGCACAATTTCCACTTAACAGTCCTGCTAAACTGAATCCATCCGAAACCCAATTCCCCCTTAATTCAAATTCCCACACCCTCAGTTTTCCAATTTTAGCACAATTCTCACTAACAGTCAACAGTACTTATAAACTAAAACCACCCAAACCCAATTCCGTTTTTCATTTGATCAAATTAAAAAACACAACCCATCAACCAAATTAACCACAACAACCCATAATGAAACTCTTAGCATTAAATCCAAAACTTCAAACATCAAAGTTCTTGCTTATCAGCATTATTAGTATACTGAAAAGCTAAATCCTTCAAAATCTGAACCAAACCCTTTAAATCACCAGTACCCACTTCAATACAATCCTTCAAAAACTCACCTTCCATATCTTTCTTCATTATCTCCACCATTTCCCTCAACGGTCCCTGCATTATAATGAAAAAATTAAAACCCAAAAAAAAAAACAAGAAAATAAAATAAAACCTCAAAAACAAAATATTACCGATTTGGTGAAAACTGAGAGCAAGCGATTGAAAACAGACTTGGAGCATCTTAGAAGACTCTGATAATTCCTAGCTATCCAAGCAGCACGTTCAGAATCGGATTTCAAGCGAGTCAACTCAGTGAGTGAACTCAGCAACTCGTTAAAGTCCTTAGCAATGGCGAAAGTATCCTGAAACGACGTCGTATCACGCCAAGAGTAGTTTCTGATATAATCCCAAACAAGGGAGGCCAAGAACTTAAGGGTGAGGGCGTTTTGGAGTTTTTCGGAGAATTAAGCGGGCCCGGTGGGCCCCGGCTAGATCGCCACGTGACGCGCGGAGATTGGCTACGCGGGTGGCGAGAGAGTGGGATATGGAGAAGAGGTTGCGGAGATGAGTGAAAGGGAGAGTGGCGGATGTGGGGGGAAGTGGGGTGAGGAGGAGGAGAGAGAGAAAGAGGAGATAGAGTGGGGGAGAGGGAAAGGGCACAAATTCCTACCTAATTTGATTAGGAAGGATTCTAATCTCATTATGAGGTAATATTAGATGTGCAAGTGGGATAGAGGAGAGGAGAGAGAGTGGTGAGGAAGGAGAGAGAAAGGAGAGAAGGAGTAGGGAGTATCCAACTCTTGAGATCATGATTGAACCATTGAGTCATGAAGTAGCTAAGTGGCGACATTAAGTCCACCTTGCTAGTTTCAAAACCTACAAAGGCTCCGTTTGATTCACCTGGATAAAATTGATCTGAACTGAACTGATCTGAATTGAATTGAACTGAACTTAATTGATTTTTTGAACTTGACCGTTAACCATTTAAAATTTGTCCAAACATAGTCAATATTAGACTCATTTGAAAGAAAACTTTGAGATCTTTCTGATGACATAATTTTCATCATGAAATTATTTCGGAATAAAAAGTTATATGAGTAATAAACTTACACATAAACTGAACTGAACTGAACTGAATTTAAGTAAAAATAAGGTGAATCAAATAGAGCCAAAGTTTTAAGTCTTCATTTATTTCTGATTGTATCGTTCCTAAAAGTTGAGGTCCTATGCTAATTAATATGATTTGCTTTTGATCACATCATCCCAATTATTTTAAGTCTGTTTCATTACAGACAAGATAAATTGTTAACAGATGTGGGAGGCTAGGAGCTTGTTCATGTGATGATTAACCAACCACAATTACGTGAAATGAATGCAAAAGCCATTCTCATGGACATGGAAATTATATACGTGACGATGACATTTACTGATAAAAAGGAGGCTTTAAATCTTTAACGTGCTCGGTCCTCAATAAGAAGTGGTTTTCGCCATTTTGGAAGGATAATGCTTTATCTACTTCCCTCCAAAAAAAAAAATGCTTTATCTACTTCAAATTAGATGTTTTCATTTGTTACCAAAAAAAATTAGATATTTTTACTCAAGAGGTGTTGACTCACTGGTAAACAAGTTGCAACTTATACATCAGGTTATGGGTCAAATCTCCTAGAGAGTACCTACACGAACTAATTCGTGGAATACGTGAGGTTGTGACCTTAGGAGGTGTCCTTTAACCACGCCCAAAAAATTCCTCTTTATTTAAGATGTTTTCAATTTTAAAAACAAAATACAAAAAAAAGTCAATCAATAATTTACAACTCATATGAGATTCAAGTAAGCAAACTTTTGTTTTTTTTTTTTTTTTCGTTTTCGGAGGTTATTGGCAATTTAGGTATGGATAATGCCAGCTTATAGACAACTTGATGAAAGCGCTCAATTTGATTGAATCTCATAGCATTTAATTGCGTAAATAATGGAGCAATAATCTTAGATAAACCAGATTTTGCATGCAAGTCATGTTACTCAAAGGTTATAGTCAGCTCATGCAATAAATTCTAACCAATAAACTAGTATGGAGTTAGTTCGTTTATGCAATTTTAGAGACAGCCGACAGGCAAATGGCAGTAATAGAAAGGAATTCTCATTGAAAATGTCACTGTCTTTCAATTCATTTAATTTGCTTCTAAAAGTCTGTAAAATATTATCATATGGAGTTTAAACCTTTTTGCAATAATTTATGACAGCAGTCTCAGTGTCTCACAGACTCACAGTGGTTGATAATGGACTATGACACTGGTAAGTAGGGATGACAGTAGGGCGGGTACATGTAGGTATCGCCCCGCATCTGTTTTAGTTGGGGTGGGGATGGGGGAGCGCTAGGTGGAAATGGGGTGGGGTAGTTTTGATAAAGCAAAACTGTCACGGGGATGAAGCGGAGGTGGTTTGTCTTCTTCTCCCGATGGATACCCGTCGGAGCCCCGTCCCACCTTATATCATATCCGCTTACCTTACTCGCCCAGCCTCAGTCCCATTCGCCCCGCTTCATACCCACATAAAAATAAAAAAATATTAAATAAATATATAAAACCTTATTTTACCAAATATATAAAAATTGTCTACTGCTATTGCTTACCAAAAAGCTCAATTTTTTCCTTGCAAACTATCTTAGGGTGAATTTGAAGTAGATCCAGATGTGGAGGCTTCGTTTGTTTTCGGTCGAGTATAAAGCGGATATGAATACCCTTCCAATAAATAGAGCGGAGGTGGATACCCACCGAGTAAGTGAGGTGAAGGAGAATTTGAAATCTCCAACCAGTGGCAAAAATGGGACGAGTGGCGTAATCAAAAATATATACCCAGGCGAATATAGAAATGGTTCTACCTATATTCACCATCGCCCCGCCCCATTGCATGGACTTTGGACGACATTGAAGTTTGAAATTATCGAACACAACACGCGGTTTCAATTAACTTTTAATGTGTCTCAAACACCTAATTATATTGAGTACTCTACAATTGTACAAAAAAAACACTAAGCATTGCTATAAGGGTGTGTTCTTTTAAGCTTACCTGATTAATACAATTTATTTTAGGAGTAGTCTTGTGTATAAGTTTAGTGATTTTCAATTCAATTCAGTGATTTTTAGTTCAATTCAGCGTGTTCAGTCCAAAAATATACATTTTGTCTCACATACAAAGTGGGGTTCAATTCAGATCAGTGGTGTTGAATAAAGTTCAGTTCAGGCTGTTCAGCCCTAAAGAATGCACCCTAAGGCTCTATTCTTTTCAACCGGAAAAAATTGAATTGAACTAAACTGGATTGTTTTTTTTCAACTTGATCTTTAACAACTTAAAACCTGGGCACACATATTTAGTATTGGATTCATATGAAAGTATCTTTTGAAATCTTTCTAATGACATACATCGTTATCATCATAAATTTATTTCGTAATAAAAGTTATTTGAGTGACAAAATTACATGCATGAACTGAACTGGTCAACTGGACTGAACTAAACTAAATTAAACAGAGTTTAAGTGAAATCAAACTAAGCAGAATAAAGCCTAAGGGTGCGTTCTTTAGCGCTATAAACTTATCTGAACTGAACAATATGTGAGAGATCGAAAAATATGTCACTAAACTAATAATCACTGAACCAAACTCCACTAAAATAATTGTAAAATTAAGTGCAAAAGAACACACCTCAAGTCGATATGTTATATGTACCCATTCTCTTTCATTTGTTTTCTACTCGTAAGACAATCATAATAATATCAAATTGGTATAAAGAGACATCGCCAGGCTAATCACATAATCGTACTAAAAATAATAAAACTCCCGCATGATGTTGCTTTTGAAATGTAAGAGTGTGTTTTTCTCCACTATACTGAAGTGAACTGAATTGAATAGTAGAGTAATATGTGAGAGAACAAGTAGATTATTGACTTGAACTGAACTAAACTAAACCAATTAGTGAGTAAGCGTTGGAAAATAACGAATTAGGCTATTGGACCTTTTCGTTCATAGGAGTTGAATTCTTGTATTATTACTTTAATATTTGCAAAACAAAATCCCAAATTTTGATGAAAATTTAGGAAATTTATAGGAATTCTATTATTATATAAAGTATTAGAAGTTTATCAAGAGGCCAAATACATACTAAGTAAGACAACTTGGAAAATAGTCAAGGTGCAAACTACACTCGATCTCCATTTTTCTCTACGTTAAAAGCAATTGAGCTATAAAAATCAGAGGAGAAAAAAAGGATTATTAGAATCTTCTTCAATACATCATTTTCCGTATTTACGTACTACACTTGTAGATATAATCGACCTGTTATGCCCTAAAATTCTATAGTGACATCTTTAATTTCTTGCACCTATATGACATAATTGTACAATAAATGGACTATACAAGCTAAATGTCAAAACTTGCAAGTAAATGGGACACCCAAAATGTACTAGACAAATTCAAAACAAGCATAGAATTGAAGACGTGCATTGCCCAAGCAAGTCCCCACCCGCTGGGTGCCAGTGCCACTATACAACTACTGATGAGTAAGCGGCCTCATTGTCAAGTCACACCTTTGTCCGCGTAAAATTAATGCAACATCTAACTACTTTTATTAAGTATTAAATTAAATCTTTAGTCCCTTCTTATATATACTTTACCCTTCAACCCTTTTATTTTGTCACACAAAAAAGCTTCACCACTTCCATTTTCTAGGCTCCTCTAGCTACCTACATTTTACCCTCGCGAGGAGGGTTCTCTATCTCTTAACGCAAAAACGCTTACTTATTTGTTAAAAATAAAATAAAATTGCTTTATTAGTAGCTATGGAGCCAAATAATTATTGGTGGGCATTGTGTGTTGTGATTTTGGTTGTGAAATTGTTGGGTGGGGAGGTAAATGGTGACCCTCAAGTGCCTTGTTATTTCATCTTTGGAGACTCATTGGTTGATAATGGCAATAACAACGACATTGCTTCCTTGGCTAGAGCTAATTACTTGCCTTATGGTATTGATTTCCCTCAAGGACCGACGGGGCGGTTTTCGAATGGTAGAACAACTGTCGATGTCATTGGTAAGTTTACTCGTCTCTCTAAGCATGCCTCGTTTTTCCAGTTTTGACATTAGTTCTTTACTTAATATGTTATGTACGTTTTTCAAATAAGAAAAAGAATTTTAATAAAAAATATGGAATACAAGAATAAAACCGTCCTAAAAAGACCCAAACCAAACCTATCTAATATGTTACATGACATACATTTTGTGTTAATCTTTTTTTTTATTTTTATAAGAGTATTTATATTACTATTTGCATCTCATATAAACATTGTACTCAACATTAAAATAATAGCAATAGAACTTCAATATCTGAATAGAGTTTAATTCGGATTTTATTATAGATCTTCTACATAACATGGACTTCTGTACAGATTTAGCATTGAAGTAGACATGCACCTTGCATGCACTTACCAGTTGAATCAGGGCTGATATATAGTGAACCGGTCCCTCGAATTTAATGGACTACCTTGCAATATAGCCTTACATTTAAGTGTTGGACCCACTTTAATAAATACCCTATATATATATGTTCACATCAAATTAAACTTAACATTTTGCGAATTTTTTTTTGTTAATTTCTTTTTTTACACAAAAAAACAAAATTCCTAAATATCACCACCTTTAGTCACTTTTGGATCAAATTGTAGTTATTTGTTAATTTATGTTGAATAACTATGTAATATTCGGATTTTGTACTATTACTTTTAGCAAATAATTAAAAAGAATTTGAGCTACAACTTCTCACAAAAATTTGAATTTGTGCTACATATTTGCGGTTATTTGAACCCTTACTCAAGAAAATTTTTACGTGGTCCAGGACAACATATATATGTAAATACTTAGGGTGCGTTCTTTAGGCTGAATTGAGCTAAATTCAACACGACTGAAGTGAAATGAACACAACTGAATTGAATTGAACACCAAAACTGAAGTAAACACCACTATTTATGTGAGATAAAATGTATGATTCTGAACTAAACACCACTAAATTGAACTAAAATTACATAACTGACACTAGACCACTCCAGAACTAAACTGAATCGACCGGCGGGTGAGCTCTAAAGGACACACCCTTCGAATTTAGATGCCACTGGGTGCCTTTGATCTTCAAAGTTATTCATGGTTTGTACTGCTCCAAAACCATTATAATTAGCTATATATGCCATTCTAAAACATATAATTGTGGATGGTAATGCAGCTCAGCTTCTGGGATTTGACGATTATATTCCACCATATGCGCAAGTAAGTGGGCAGGAAGTACTAAAAGGTGTGAATTTTGCATCTGCTGCTGCGGGGATCAGAGAAGAAACAGGACAGCAATTGGTAAGAAACTCATTCCGATAATTCATAGGGAAATCAAAAATATTAATGAAAGGTGGAATGTTTAGATAACATTTTGGCAAACAATGCCATTCATTTTCAACTTTTATGAGTTGATTTCATGATAAGTGACAACTTATTCCAAATTGACATTTGTTGAAAATTTTCACCTTCATTCCCACTCGAACACATAAATTTAAGAGGTATGAATTATCTAACAGTTAATTAGATAAGGGCAGTTTGAAGTTCGATTTGCCTCTTGTAATATGTTCATTTATTGGTAGTGACCAAGACTCCATTGTTTCAAAGTGTCACGATCATTGACAACTTCAGTCTATGTTATATATCCTTTACTAAAAAGTAAAAACATAAGAGGATAATTCGTGAATTTGGAATAGTATAATCTTATTATTTTGAAATATGAACAAAAAAATGTTACTCTAATGCAGGGAGGTAGGGTTACATTCCAAGGACAGGTAAGGAATTACCAGAACACAGTATCACAAGTGGTGCAAATACTAGGGGATGAAGACCAAGCAGCCAGCTACCTAAGCAAGTGCATTTACTCAATTGGGCTTGGCAGCAACGATTACCTTAACAATTACTTCATGCCTAACTACTACTCAAGCAGCCGCCAATACAGCCCTGAGCAGTATGCTGAAATTCTCATTCAAGAGTATGCTCAGAACATTAGGGTAAGTGCTGTGTTTTTGTGTGTGATTCTCTCTATATCTATAAGACACTATTTCAATAACTTTAGGTGAGATAAAAGACACTTTTTAGTCAGACAACAAGATTATTAGTCAATAAGATGAGGGTCACGATTCATAATAAGTGACCCCTACATTTTTAAATTATGATCCTATCTTATATAAATTAGTCTCACAAAAAACTTATCATCAATTTGTCACTAACTGCATGCCTTTTTCGGCCTTTGACCAATGGCCCCAATCTAGTAACTAGATTTCAGCAAACATTGTGTGAGACCAACTCCGGAAAAATCGTATCACTATTTAGCAAGTAGGGGTCACTTATCATGAGCTATGAGCTTTGTTTCACTAAAAAGTGACCATCGTCTCACCAAAATTACGGCAATACTGTCTTAGACAAGTTTTTTGTACTCTTTATTGTGGTAGTATTATTTATTAACTAAGTATCAGTCAAATTGGGTCACTCTTCAAAAGCGTAGGGATCAATTTATATGAAAATTGACTCTTATGTCACTAAAAAGAACGGCTCTGATCGCAACAAAAGTTACAGAAGAACGGTTCTATACAAATTTATTTATTGTATTTTTCTTTATATATGCGGCTTTAATTCAGTCGATTAAATTTAACGTTTTAACGAAAATATGATGATGAATGCATATGCAGTCACTATACAACTATGGGGCAAGAAAGATGGTATTCATAGGAATAGGGCAGATAGGGTGTAGCCCAAATGAACTGGCCCAAAGAAGCCCTGACGGGGTCACATGTGATGACACCATCAACTCAGCCAATCGGATTTTCAATACCAGGCTTCGGTCCCTTGTACAACAATTCAACGGGGAAATGTCTGATGCCCGGTTTACCTACATCAATGTTTATGACATGTTCCAGAATTTGATTGACAATCCTAGAGCTTATGGTACGTGTTACCTCCTTTGCTTTCGTAATGACGTATACTGAGACTGTGTTCTAAATTGAATTGATTTTCATCGAACTGAAGAAAAAAAAGTAGACCATCGAATTGAATTGCAGCAATTATTAGGTAAATGCGTGGAAAAGAACACAATTCTTAAGTAGTAATATACACTGGTAATGTGACTTACTAATCCAAAACCAAGAAAGTATAGAAATCACTAAGTCACATTATTAATCAGATAACAAGTCTTCATTTTATATGAAACTTATTAATCTAGAATAAATTCTTAAAAAGACTTGTGTGTCATTGGAAAATTTTTAAAGTATACTTTTCAACCAATCCAATTTTGAAAATGTACAGACGAATTCTAAATGGTTAAAAGTCGGGTTAAAAAATCCAATTCAGTGTGATGGTAAATTTGGAAGGCAATATTTTTTGAACTAACTAACATGTAAATGTGTTTGCAGGGTTTACTGTTGCAAATGCAGGGTGCTGTGGAATAGGAAGGAACAGTGGTCAAATTACATGTTTACCCTTGCAAACACCCTGTGCAAATAGAGATGCATACATATTTTGGGACGCTTTCCATCCTGGCGATGCAGCTAATGTGATTATTGGAACAAGGTCATACAGGGCCCAAGCATCCGGAGATTCTTACCCATTTGACATTGAAAGGCTGGCCCAAATCTGATTGGGCCAAATCCAACAACCCAAATTTTAGTGGACAGAAAATATATATTCTGCCTATGATCAATGAGAAGTGCAAGGACAATTTCTTCATTCAAAGACAACACTGATCATTTCTGTGTTTTTTGAGTTTTTCTTTTCTAAAGAACATTTTGTATTAGTTATGGTTTGGTTTAATTATCAAGCCTCTCAATTGTTTTAATATTTTTTTCTTTTCTAAAGAACATTTTGTATTAGTTATGGTTTGGTTTAATTATCAAGCCTCTCAATTGTTTTAATATTCTTGTACCTGTTTACCTATATATATATATATATATATATATATATATATATATATATATATATATATATATATATATATATATATATATATATATATATATATATATATATATATATATATATATATATATATATATATATATGAACTAAAACATTTTTGTGCACTTTGGTGTGTGTGTATGTGTCAATGTGTGTCAAGATAAACGAGTTTTAAGCGCCAACTATTAGGTACATAACTTTGTAGGCAAATGTATTTCACTTTATTATATGCATCAATATTACATCATCATTTTGTAGGCAGAAATACATCCACGTACAATGTACATCGTTTTAAAGGTAAGTCACTTTATATACTGGCAAAAAAAAAAGGTACTCTATATTAACATTTGAGGCATTCTTAGAGGCAAATTCTCGAGTAGGTGGTGATGGTGGTGGAGTGGCTGTGGTCGTGGCGGTGTGGTGGTGTTGTTGGGATTTTTGACCCACATAATAAATCTCTTCGATTAAAACCTAAACACTCTAATATCAATTGTCAAATTAACAATAAAATACTTAAAATAATACACAATAATCATCACCAGATATAACGTGGAAACCTTTCAACTGTGGAAAAAAAACCACGGGACAAACCGACAATTAATCCACTAATAATCTATCAATAGTGATTATAATGTCAATACCATCACATCTTCAACTAAGGTAAACAAACACAACTCCTAGTACAAGCGGCACAGTACAATATCAATACCACCCGATGAACACTACTATCAAAATACTAGAAATGACCAAATACCGGTAGTAGGAACCCGTTGATTTTATGCCTGAACCAACAAATGCCTTAACCGTTGGTTTTCTTCCCGAACTAACAAACGCCTCATGTATGACCTCTCCATCATAGTCATCCACCTAATTATGTCTTGCTCCCCCTAATTAATAGGGCTTTCTTCATCTTCATATTAAACGGCTCAACATCTAGAGCACTCTCCCTCTTTATCGATATCGAATTTTCCCTAACTCACGGTCTCACTGCCGTCATCGGGCTATACATCACAACATCACAGACTGGCAAGCGGCAGTGGCTATACATCACAACATCACAGACTGGCTCACGGCCTCACTGCCGCTTGCACGAGCAAGTCTTCATATTAGCCAACTTCTCCTTTTAATACTAGGTATAACGTTGCTGTCCTATTATTCACTTGTGGGCCAAGGCAATAACCCCACCATACTTTCCAACTCACGCACACATAGCCAAGTGAAAGTCTTCCAATCTCTTACCTTCTTTTTTTTCTTGATGTCAATTAAACACAAATTGGAATACCTCCCAACAAGTGTGTGGTTGGGATGACAGATTGAGATGATTTTGCCTTTTTGAAATGTTTTTAGTCGTCACTAAGTCCACTTACAAAGGTCAAATTAGTCTCTTAAACTATCATAATCAATGTTTCTCAAATTTTAAAAAGACCTATGTGAAGATTTATGTCTTGTTAGTCAAGGTGTAAAATTTGGGATTAAAAAACAGAGATAGTTAACCCATCGATTTAGTAGGTCGTAATGTTTAGCTAGAGACCGCTTACGATAATTGGACCAATATGAGTTGGCCGACTACTAAATGCGATGGTCCTAACGGGTCACACACTTAAGTAATCGATGGATCAATAATTAATTAATGGACCTAGGAGTCGCATTGGTTAATTAGTAAGAGAGAACGTTAAGTGGGCCTACCTAGGTTAGCCCACTACATGTGAACTCTACCGTTTAAATAGAAGAGAAGGAGGATGTAACTAGGTTACAGGTTTCAACTGATAGCCTCCTTCTCTCATATTTTCTCTCTAAACAACCAAGCACCTCCATAGCCCAAGGAACGGTTCCTTGTGCTCGTTCTAGCTAACGAACGTGTTTGGATTGATCAAATCGATTGTTGTGTGGACTACGGTAGAGGGATTACACCTGGAATCCTAATTCGCACATATCAATATTTAATCGATCAACGAGGCACGCATCAAAGGTATATATATGTGTATTTAATGACCCATTAAGTTTTCTGTTTTTTAGTTGTCTTCCGCTTATATGATTATTAGATCATTGCAACTAGATCCTACAGTGATATCAGAGCCTAATTAATAGGTTAATTAGATCAGTTTTATATACCTCCTTGCACGAAAATATTAGCGTTTATGGCTATGTTGTTTCAGTGTTTTTGGTTAGGTTGGTAATGATTGGATCATTACAGTATTTTTTTTATGCGTTAGTTCTTGGAGATCTTTATGAGTTAATCATGTTGTTGTGTTCTAGAACTGCAATCGCTTAAACGGTGAAAATTAGACTTTTAATATGTGTACTATGTTTGCGGCGTATGAAATTTGTTCGCTGGGCGTAAGTTTCATCCGTTTCTATTGATTAAAAGTTCATTGCATATTTTATGTGATTGAATACCTAAATATGCGTGCCTGGTATAGTGGTATTGCTGTTGTATAAGTTACGCTTGATCTAATCACTTGGTGCCCTGATCTCATTTGACTGATGTGGGTATTACATATCCAAGCTTTATTTCATGTTATATCTTTCTACTATTTTTTATGAGAATTGGATCTCACAGTTGTTGAAAATAGTAAGTTAGCTAAGTTCTTTGTCTTGATCATGGGTACATCAAGTAGCTTGACGGCATGATTATTTTGAGATATGTCTTTGACCCATAGCATGTAATTTTAATTTATATCAATTATTAGATAATTGATGGATTTATTTATTATATGGCTTTTGGATGTATTTTATATTTTATGGGTCACTCATCTTATGGGTAAATGAATGTATGATCTAGTATGACCCAAAATGCGGTCTGCGCACCGTTTATATTTTTGTAACCTAAATACGGTATGTAAAACCGTCGTATTTATGTAATTTATTTTATTGCATTAGCTTTAAGTTTAAATTACACTTACAAAATGTAAAGCTTGAAGAGCGGAGCCTTGAAGGAGATTGTGATTCAAGTGGGAGATTTTGAAGATTAGATCTTTATTTTATTTTAGGAGTCATACTAGGATCATTTATTTATTGCTTTAATTATTGCTTAAATTAGATTTATTGCTTTAATTATCGCATGCCTGATTTACTATATTATTTTAATATAACTATTAGTTCACATATATTAAAACAGTTTATTAAATCTCGTCCCAAGGAAATATTGAGTTTATGCCCTCCCAAATAAGGTTCACCCATTACACTTTCGATCATTCATAATGGGCATCGCCAAAGCGTGACATTATTTTAATCTTGAGTTAATGCGGGTAAGTCTAAGAAGAGATTTATAAGACTATTTTGGTTCTCTCAAAGATATGAGTAAGGAGTCCTTACATATCGGGGCAAAGGGATAGTCATATTAGATATGTCTATCAACCGAGAGTTATGTTGGACATAATTAGCAAGGATTGCTTACCTATTTTGACTAGTGTGGTTGACAAGCCAAAGCTTGGTCACATTAGGGTAAAATGAGGATCTTGGAATTATTTTATTCATAGGGGCACCTTAGAGGGTGAATAAAAATATTAAATAACTTGTCTATTTTGGAAATTGATTAAGTCATTTATTGATAATTGTACTAAAAATTTTGCATATTATTTCTGTTTTGTAGCAATGACCAATGAAAGCAAGTCAACTTTTAACCTAAAGTCGATGTTAGACAGTGAACGTTTGGTTGGACCAAACAGTTACCTGGAGAGTCATCGCAATCTGAGAATAGTTCTCAGGCATGATTAGAAGGAATGCGTCTCGGAGACGCCTATTCCAAGACTTCCCGAAAAGCAAATGCTTAATGTCGGGAGGGGAAAGAAAGGGGCCACTTCAAAGGGCAACTTATTGAAAGACAAGGGTGGTGTGACCAAACCTAAGCTTAAGCAACGGTTGACCGCTAAGAAATCGTCCTTAGCTGCGGATAATCAGTGCTTCCATTGCCAACAAAAGGGGCATTGGAAGAGGAACTTCCCAAAGCTAAAGGAAGACCTGAAGTATGGAATGGTTTCCATGACTTCAAATGTTTTCGTTATTGAAATCAATCTAGCTACAACTACTTTTGATTGGATATTGAATACCGGTTGTGGTACTCACATTTGCTCAAATGTGGAGGGACTAAAACAACCTCGGAAGGTAGCTAGAGATGCGGTGAACCTACGAGTCGCAAATGGGGCCAGAGTGGCTGCCTTGACTGTAGGAACTTATGTTTTGTCGTTGCCCTCGGGCCTTGATCTAGAACTTAATAATTGTTATTATGTTCATAGTATAAACAAAAACATCATTTCTCCTTCTGTATTGGATTGGAAGGTTTTGATATGCATATTAAGAATGGTTCTTATACGGTTTCAAAAGATGATGTATTTTATTTTAGCGCTCGTTTGCATAATGGGCTTTATTTGCTAAATTTTGACAAACATATACTCACTATCAATAACAAAAAGGCTAGAACTAAAAATTCTAACCCCACATATCTATGGCATTGTCGATTAGGCCATATAAATATGAAACGCATTCAGAAACTTCTTAAAGAAGGGATTCTGGACTCATTTGACTTGGAGTCATTTGATACTTGCGAATCATATTTACTTGAAAAAATGACAAAGTCACCCTTTCTAGGAAAGGGAGAGCGAGCCAGTGAGCTATTGGGTCTAATACACTCAGATGTATATGGACCAATGAGTTCGACTGCAAGAGGTGGGTTTAGCTACTTCATTACATTTACTGATGATTTGAGTAGATATGGATATATTTACTTAATGAAACATAAATCTGAATCTTTTGAAAAAATTCAAAGAGTTTCAGAATGAAGTTGAAAATCAGTTAGGTAAGAAAATAAAAGCTCTTCGATTTGATCGAGGAGGCGAATATATGAGCCTAGAGTTCGATGAACATCTAAAGGGTTGTGGAGTACTTTCACAACTAACTCCGCCCGGAACACCACAATGGAACGGTGTATCTGAACGGAGGAATCGAACCTTATTAGATATGGTTAGATCAATGATGGGTCATGCCAATCTTCCTATTTCTTTCTGGGGATATGCTCTCGAGACGACAGCTTTCACACTGAACAAGACTCTGTCAAAAGCCGTTGAAAAGACACCACATGAACTGTGGATTGGACGGGTTCCCAAGTTGTCTTTTCTCAAGGTTTGGGCGTGTGAAGCTTATGTAAAGAGGTTACTCGGCGATAAGCTTGCACCCAAATCAGACAAAGTTTTCTTTGTGGGTTATCCAAAGAAAACGAAGGGTTATTATTTCTACAACCGAGCTGAGAACAAGGTATTTGTTGCTCGGAATGGTGTCTTTTTGGAGAAGGAATTCCTTTCCAAAGAGACAAGTGGGAGTAAAGTTCATCTCGAAGAAATTCAAGATGAGCAACAAATGGAGATGGATAGGGATTTAGAATCCATCCAAGATGTTTTGGAAACAACTCCAAATTCAACTCTAGAGGCAACTCCAGAGGTTGAACCAGAATCCACCCTTCGAAGGTCTGATAGAGCCAGGACTCCGACAAATAGATTCATTTCAATCTATACAACGGAGAGCCGTGACATTTTTCTTGTAGAAAGTGAAGAACCCACCACTTACAAGGAAGCAATGACGAGTTTAAATTCCAGCAAATGGCAAGAAGCCATGAAATCCCATTTTACATTCATGCCTCCTCTCTGGCCTCCCTTAATTCAATTTCTCATCGACTCGATCATGCGGTAGGTTGCCATATCTAACCCTAATTTATGTGACATAAGATCCATGTATGCCATTAAATTTTCTACCAAAAAAAACATAGAGCTTATATATACAAGCGTGCATGTACGATTCTCATGTTGCATTCATTGTCCACCTTACATCCATAACTGAAGTAAGTATAGGGAGAAAACCATAACTAAAATATGTCATTTTGCATGCCTGGAACGAAAAGAATTGTATATGGACCCATGATGGTATTGATACGTGCTGGATGTTTCAAGTTTCAGCCATTTATGACATAATATAGCTGGTGAGTCTTTTATTATATGATCCTACAGAAAAAACGTTACTATCTAAACTCAATGCGTCACGATTTTAAAGAAGAAAAGAAGAGGTCCCAAACGTTCAAAATGACACAATGTATTAAGTCACTATCAACTGTTACATACATGTTCCGTGTTGTTTAATCAAAAATCATTTACCCCAATATAATGGTCATCTAGTGACTTCCAACAAGGTCGTCCTAAGTTTAAGGGTTTAAACTCCCATATTTTTATTGTAACAAAAAAAAAAACTCCCATATTTTTATACTGGTTGATAAGGTGGGTTTGGTTGGGAGTTGAGGGTATTTTTTTTACCACCTAATCTGGTTAGGTTGGTAATGATTGGATCATTACAGTATTTTTTTATGCGTTAGTTCTTGGAGATCTTTACGAGTTAATCATGTTGTTGTGTTCTAGAAATGCAATCGCTTAAACGGTGAAAATTAGACTTTTAATATGTGTACTATGTTTGCGGCGTATAAATTTGAATCAAGTCTGAGACTTGGTCGATTTGCCGGATGGAGCTAGGCCCATCGGGTGCAAATGGATCTTTAAGATCAAGATAGACAAGGATGGAAACATTCTAGTTTTCAAAGCTAGACTGGTGGCAAAATATTATAGGCAGATTCAAGGAATTGACTATGATGAAACTTTCTCACCAGTTGCCATGCTTAAATCTATTAGGATACTCCTAGCCATTACAGCTCATTATGACTATGAGATCTGGTAAATGGATGTCAAAACCGCCTTCCTGAATGGGGTTCTAAAAGAGGATTTGTACATGACACAGCCTGAGGGTTTTGTCGATCCTAAGAACGCTGGGAAGGTTTGCAAGCTAAAGAGGATGTGTACATGATACCTCCTTGCACGAAAATATTAGCGTTTATGGCTATGTTGTTTCAGTGTTTTTGGTATATGTATATGTTGAAAAGTAAAAAGGAGGTATACATCTGTACTTTTTAAATCGCAAAAGTAGCAAATAACTCCCAAGACTTATAAATCATAGACTAATGAAGTATACATCAATTACTTCTTAAACTTACATTGCCTCCGTTAAACAAAGTCCCATCAAATTAATTAGAAAGCAATAATATATATTTGGTACGTTATCTTAAAACTTAAATCCATTTACTGAATTACTAAGTATCAATCTTTAAATTTATCCCTTCCTCTTAGATAAGAGTATGTACATATATTCATAAACCCATGTACGTAACTAAAGAGGTATGCACGTCATTGAGTGGCAAGGAGTTCCAGATTTATCTATCTTTAACTAAGTTGGTTAAAAATTCAAATCTCGTTTTAGGTATGGAGCGCAATTTTAAATACCCCAAATATGTGTGAGAGAAAACAAAACTAAAAAACATACGGTTAACCTGATCGGTATCAATTTTGATTACGATTAATTAATTATAATCACAATTGCAATTGTACTAACTTTAATTTAATATAGTCCATCCATATCCCCTCAAGCTATATATATATACTCTGTCATCACTAGCTACCGTGCAATTAAGCATATTTCCTTCATTTTTTGCTCCTTTCAATTCTAGCGTTAAACCTTAAGATGTGGAAAATGGTGGCATTTGTGTTTCTTATTATTACTATGATTTCTAACCCAACAACCATCGGGGTTCATGCAAATCCTCAAGTACCATGTTACTTCATTTTCGGGGACTCGCTATCAGATGCTGGAAATAACAACGCCATAACCACCAAGGCTAAAGTTAATTACCGTCCTTATGGAATTGACTTTACCGGTGGTCGTCCCACCGGAAGGTTCACCAACGGTCGGACAGCGGTTGATGTGATTGGTTCGTCTTCTTCCTCTATATTGTTTAAATTCGCATATAATATATATTACGTATATGCATAGATGCATCCTGTTACTCTATTGGTATATTCTAGATTATGGGCAACTTACAATAATAAATACTCCCTCCATCTCACGAAAATTCATCATCTATATTCTCTCGCTCTTTCTTTTCTTTCATTCCTATATTTTTTGGGTTTTTGTTTTTGTTTTTGTAATGTTTAGGGGATGTTAGTAAATTAGTATGGATACGGTATAAACATGCATATGACAAATTACATGACTAAGAAGAGAATATTATATTTATATGACAGTATATATGCTCGTGCCTTTATTTCAAAGTGATATTTACTTAATAGTCAATTACACTATTGTAAGGTTGTAACAGTTCAAAATTCAATTTCATATTCAATTTTAATGCACTTATTGACTTATTATATGTGCACACAAATCTTTATTTTGGATTTGTTGGAAATTAAACATGTATTATGTGAGTTGTGACCATCATTAGTTTCAAACTAAAAGTTTCGAATCATATAAAAATTTTATGGACTATAACATAAGAAAACTAAGAGTTTCGAATCATTTCCTCGTTGATTGAAAAGAAAATAGCAGCTCACCACGAAAGAAGCTTTTGGAAAAAATCATTATGGGAGTGATTGATTAAATTTTTTATTTTTTTTGGTTTTAACGTGCATGATTGATTTTTCATACATTATTAGTTGTAAAAGTGTGTGATTTCCTTAAATATACATGGTTAGCAAACTTATTCCCAAAATAGCTTTGGTTGAAAACTATTTCCCAACATATACATCATGTAGGATTGGACTGAGGCTAGGAAAATAATTTTTTTTTCTTTTCTCATGTTAATAAAAAAGATACACAAACCACAATCAACCGATGAGATTGACATCCATTTTTTGTCTTAAACAAAAGTACAAAACCCCCCACTATCATCTTTATCTTCCCTAAACAGCTATAGCATAGAACAAAGAGAAAAGCTATGCTATATCATTATCATGGCAGCACAGGAACCATCGCCGCAACCATTGCACGATTGTCAAAGGTAAAGCCTTGGATTCCAAATCTTTTTGGGTCTTTTTTGTTGTCTATATGTTGCTTTTAGGTTAGACACCTCGTTATTCTAATACCCACGATTAAATTCTCCTATTGTGTCAATAATTTCTTGGCTCAAATCCAAAATTCATGATAATAATAAAATGATTATCCAAGAGTATTAGGTGGAAACCTACTTCAAATAAATGATGTTCTGGATTGATTTTGTTTTAGAATGGCCTACGTTGAATAATATTAATCCACTTACTTGTGCTGTTTTTTCTCATTGTTTTGTAGCCGAACACTTGGGATTTCAGGGGTACATTTCACCCTTTAGCAGTGCAAAGGGCCAGGAAATACTTAAGGGTGTTAATTATGCATCCGGTGCAGCTGGGATTCATCCAGAAACTGGTGCTCATTTGGTAAATAGCCCTGTTAACAAAAGTTGTAACTTCGCCACAATGCTTGTATAGGCTAATTCTGAACTGTGTTTTTTGATATAAGATTCTGCATCCGCTTGACGTACTCCACTTGAACTGATTTCTAACTCTTCCACTTATAGGGATTAGAGAGTGATGAATAGTTTTCTAGCATGATGCATTTTAAACATAAGTTTATCTCTTGAAGGTGTCCACCGTTTTTAGTGGAGTCATAAGCTTCACTAATTTTTAACTTCAGGAAATAATGGACTAAAGTAAAATAGGTCATAAAATTGTCAGCACTTCTTATTTATTATGTGAAGTTGCCGATAGTTGTCGCACTTTATATCTCGGGTCAAACGAAAACAAACTCTCTGTGAGATCCTCCTTTTACCCTACCTAGGCGGAAGCCTCTTTAGAGGCACTGGGATAATGCTGATATTATTGATATGTGTTTATCTCTTGAAGAAGTTAATGAAAAAGGTGGAATGTTTTGCAATTGAAAATCTCTTAATTTTTTTACCTCCAATAATTAAAATAAAATTATTGACAACATTCAACAAATAAATTTAGTAAATACCGTAAATGAAGTGTGTTCTTTAGAGTTTACTCGGTCAGTTCAGTTCAGTTCAGTTCAGTTCAGGTGTCAGTTTAGTGATTACAATTTCAGTTTAATGATGTTCAGTTCAGTTCAGTGGTGCTGAGTTCAGAAACATACTTTTTGTCTCACATATCAAGTTATGTTTAATTCAATTCAGTGGTGTCCAGTTCAGTTCAATGTTGTCCAGTTCAGTGATGTTGAATTCAGTTCAGTTCAGTTCAGTTCTGGTAAGTTCAACTGTAAAGAACGCATCCATAGGTACTAAACTAATTTACACTATAAATTAATTGCATTGCGTTGCAACGCATAGCAAGTAAACGCCGGTGTTGCTTTAAAACTAATTCCAAGATGGTGTTCTTTATTTACTAAAGCTACTCTAAACTTTCAGAATTTGCAAATTGACCCCAAATGTCGTTTTTATTTCGTTTTTAAGCTAGTTTTCTGATAAATGACTTGGGCTCCGTTTGATTCAACTGAATTTCACGTAACTGAACTCAACTTAACTGAACTGAACTGAATTAAACCGAACTTATTGCTCCTTAACTGAACTGAACTGAACTTATTGCTCCTGAACTGAACTTATTATTATTATTATTATTATTATTATTATTATTATTATTATTATTATTATTATTATTATTATTATTATTATTATTATTATTATTATTATTATTATTATTATTATTATTATTATAATTGATGTTTATTATTATATTTTTTTTATTATTTAATTCACTATTTTCAAAGCTCTATTAAGTATCAACGAACCAAAGAATAGCAAAGTGAATTGAAAGTAATTCTACTACTTTACTAGAGTGAATCAATCAAGAAGGGTAACTAGGTTAATATCTTTCATTTTTCCTTTTCTAATATTAATTATTTATTGATCCTTTCCCTTATCAAGTAACAAACCAATTGCCCCGTAATTTTTTTTCTCACTATTATTGTGTTTAATTTAAAACACAATTTCTTGTTTTAAAGGTATTACCACGCATTATTAAATAATAATAATAATAATAATAATAATAATAATAATAATAATAATAATAATAATAATAATAATAATAATAATAATAATAATAATAATAATAATAATAATAATAATAATAATAATTGAACTGAACTGAACTGAACTTATTGGCCCTGAACTGAACTGATTGGCCCTGAACTGAACTTATTGGAGCTGAACTGAACTGAACTTAATTTAAGTGAAATTAAGTTGAATCAAACAGAGCCTTATTGGTGCTAGTTATCAAGCAATCTACTACTTATATCACAAATAATATATTTTCTACGGTTTAAGGCCCACTACGCTTCGCCAATAAATTTTAATTGAAGAGTTTTGACCGTTACTCGAATGTAGTCGACAATGGACTCTCCAGTGTTCTTCTAAGGCTCTGTTTTATTGACCTTAATTTTACTTAAATTTAGTTCAGTTCAGTTCAGTTCAGTTCATGTGTAACTTTATCATTCATATAACTTTTTATTCCGAAATAATTTCATGATGAAAATTATGTTATCGGAAAGATCTCAAAGTATACTTTCAAATGAGTCCAATATTGACTATGTTTGGACGAATTTTAAATGGTTAACGGTTAAGTCCAAAAAATCAATTAAGTTCAGTTCAGTTCAGTTCAGATCAGTTCAGTTCAGACCAGTTTTATCCAAATGAATCAAATATAGCCTAACTTCCGGTGTATTTACTCTTGACGCCAGTGATATATATTATTACTATCATTAATTAAGGCAAACTTTACATATTTGTAAGTAATTAATTAATCTACATAGATGTTATTTAGTTAAAAGTTTCATCCTCAGAAAATTTTGTTATTTTGTTTATTTTTTTTTCTTATGTAGGGTGCTCGTATAAGCCTAGGTGAGCAGCTAAAAAACCACAAAACAATAAGCTCAAAATTGGGAGGTTTGGTTAAAGGCTCATCAGTCCGTGGCCACTTACACAGTTGCTTATACACAATCAACATTGGGAGCAATGACTACATCAACAACTACTTCATGCCCCAGCATTACAAATCTAGCCTCAGATTCAACCCCAAGCAATTTGCTGAATCACTCATTGATCAATACTCTAGAGATGTTCAGGTATACATACTTTATCATTAAGACTTTTTTTAGTTGGGCGGAAAATCGTTTTTAACTGAAAAGTATATTCAGTTGAATCATTTTCAGTATAAACTGTATTTCCGTTCACACCAAACAACGGAAAACAATTTTCCTGAAATTTTTTTTTTTTTAAAAAACTAAAATCTACTAACATAGTTGCATCGATCTTGAAAAGTTAGGTGAGTTCAAAAAAAATCACCTCAAGCGCATATCGGAGTAAAAAATTGTACTTATTTGAAGAAAAAAACAAAATTGTGAAAGTAGC
The DNA here is from genome assembly GCA_038025085.1 of Tetragonia tetragonoides. Taxonomy (NCBI): domain Eukaryota; kingdom Viridiplantae; phylum Streptophyta; class Magnoliopsida; order Caryophyllales; family Aizoaceae; genus Tetragonia; species Tetragonia tetragonoides. The sequence goes on along the minus strand of CM076148.1, from coordinate 9,083,463 downwards.
CCAAAAGTTCAGCACGAGGCTCAATCAAGTCGAGTGCAAGTTTGTTTTCATGAACTCATGTCCCGACAACCAAACCCGATAATCAAGTCCACTATTAGTGCTCCGCGGACATAGTGTCCCACCAACGGAAAACCATTTTCCCTTCATTTTGAAGAGAAAATATTTACACCTATATAGGTGAAAATGTTTTTCCTCCTGAAAACCATTTTCCTTTCATTGTAAACCAAAGAACGGAAAATGGGAAAACTGTTTTCCAGAAAAATTATTTTCACCCCAACAAATCGAAGCCTAAATTAAACCATGTCTCCAATGTTATGGGGCATTTTTTCTTTTTTTTTTTTCAAAATTTGGTTCATATTTTATTTTTCCGTTCTTGACCAATTCTAATCATGTTATTAATTAGTTTCTACAAGGTCTTAATCATGATCTCTTAGGTACCGTTCTTGATCAATTCTAGTCATTTCATGCTAATTTCTTTATGGTCTTCTTGACCACTACTAGTCAACTTCGTGTGCTAGTTTTTACAAGGCCTTAATTAGTACAATGTCATAATGTTTGACTTAAAACTTAATTTGTATATTGAAATCAATCAATTATCGTGATCAAAAAAAGAAATCAATCAGTTATCCGTATAAAAATTCAGTTACTTGACGATATTGACTTATTTTAGCAAGCAAAGATGAAAATTTCACATTAACGAGCAATGATACATATGTTTTCTCAGAAGTCGCTTTTATCCATCTTCTCATCCTACGTAATACAGCATTTTTACTACAATTTTTTTTTCGAGAAGAATTTTTTACTACAATTGAACATCCTTTTACTACAAAATATCTGTACTACACATGTTTACTATAATTTCTATTTTTTTTTTACCCCAAAAAACATGCTTAGGCAAAAAAGAATAAAAGTAACCTTGTGGTTTGGTAAGGCAAGGTTATGGATTCGAATCTTCATTCTCCCCATGCCTTGTGTCTGCTGGCTTCTAGGAACTATACTAGTCCCTTGTTAGTGCTACGTTGACGGGGCCAGTGCTTGCGATAGTTGTTCATCTAGTCTGATATGTTCGCTATTGAATACGAGAGTCCGAACATGACGTAGCACGGGATGCCTCGGTCGCGATTCACTTGCACCCTCTTTTGGTGGAGCAAAAAAAAGTAACCTGATAATCTGGGTTGCAGGCTTTGTATAAAATGGGAGCAAGGAAGGTGGCCCTATTTGGGTTGGGCCTGATAGGGTGCAGTTTGGCTGAAGTTGCTCGTTTTCGGCCCAAAACACTTTGTGTGGATTCCATCAACAATGCTGTGGAACTTTTCAACCAGAGGTTAAAGTCCCTCGTAGACGACATCAATCGGCAACTTCCTGGTGCAAACATTACATTCATAAATAATCAAGCTATAGAATTGGGCCCTTCTCAAGGTTGGTCATTTCAAACTTCTATGTTTCCACGTTTTTCAGAATAAAATTCAATTCGCGTTGAAAGAAGAACACATTTATACTCTAAAGGAAAATATTCGAGGAAGTACCATATTAGCAAAAAAGATTAATTGGTGTGTGATCAGGATTAACGGTGCTAAATGCAACATGTTGCAACGTAAGGAAATATTTTCAGTGCCAAGAGTCTACGGCTCCATGCAAAGACAGAAACGCACATGTGTTCTGGGATGGGTTTCATCCAACTGAAGCTGTGAATAGAATTGTTGCGGGAAGAGCTTACAAAGCTGTGAAGCCAATTGATGCTCATCCCTTTGATATCAGCCAGCTTGTCAACGTCTAAATTCATTAGTCAACTCAAATAAATAAATTTGGTATATAGAATATATGATGCGGCCTTAATAGGGTGCTGACACCTTTAAATACAAGTATGACGTCAGCATGAATTTATGCTTGTATAAGTGGTCTCACCTTGAAACCGTCTTATACGAGTTTTTGTGATATACTAATAGAATGATTTGAGTTGTTAGTTAATTATAATTACCATCGTTGTTTTAGTTTGCTTAATTCCTACTTTTTTCAATTTGTTTAGGAGCTTATAATTAACATTTTATGTAGAGGAGAAATATATATTGATTACTTTGGATCAATTAAGGTTATAAATGGTAGGAATATGTCATATGTGAGATGATCATTCATTCTTGGAGATTTTTCCTTTAAAGTTGATTAAAATTGGAAAATCTGGCATTTTGTTTTCATTAGACACAAAATTATATAACGTTGCGTTTACAATTATACCATACAACTTTGGGCGTGAAAGAATGATTTGCTAGCTAGTACATAAACATAAACATAGTACTAAAATTAAAATAAGCGGAAGAATGATTTGCTAGCTAGTTGTATAAAGAAGTGTAGAAATGGGTTAATGTAAGAATACAAGCTTTCTTACTTGGATTTCATTTACCGGCAAACACAACAAGCTCTTTACATAGAGCTTTTACAGGACAAATGGAAAGGCCCACACACTACCACATACTATGCATACAAATACATGGTTAGGAGTAAATAATTGATACTTATCCCTTTGATATCAGCCAACTTGTCGACCTCTAAATTCATTATTCAACCCAAATAAATAAAAGTGGTATATATGGAATATATCAAGCCGCCTCTACATACAAGCATGACGTCAACATCAATTCATGTTTATATGAGCGAGTGACCGCTCTTTAAGACCTCCTCATACGAGTTTTTATGATATAATAATAGAACGTTTTGAGTCGTTAGTTAAATATAATTATCATCGATGTTTTAGTTTTCCTAATTCCTACTGTTTTCAATTTGTTTAGGAGCTTCTAATTAATATTTCATGTAGAGGAGAAATATATATTGATCACTTTGGATCAATTAAGGTTATATAATGGTAGGAATATGTGACAGCATGATCACTCCATTATTGGAGACTTTCCTTTAGAGTGGATCAAAATTGGAAAATCTGGAATTTTTGTTTTTTCATTTGATAAAAAATTATACAACGTTTGCTTTTACAATTATGCGATACAGCTTTGTGTGCGGAACATATGTAATTATTAGAAGTCACGAAACAGTTTTTGGCTCACAAAGTGCTAATTACAAATTTTCGACTCCACTCTGTTTGTCATTTCGCGTCTCACTTTTTTATGCGTTTGACACATATATTGTTCATTTATTTTATTATCAAATTGGAATAAATGGCAAAAAATCAAAGACAAACGTGTTTGTACTAAGGACTAGCCCATATAGTAGGATAGAGGGTCCAGATTGCACAGAATCGGCCCTAGCCCATATCTGTTGTGACATGCTTGTTGTCATTTTATATTGTCCAATTTGTTACCATGCAATCACATGGTTTTTTGTACTCCCATGGGCCATGAGAACTTGAGAAGGACGTGTCATTTGAATTGATTAATATTATCCTATTTATCCCAGATATATTATTTAATTAATCCCTTAATATTTGTAATTCTTATTGATTTATCTGAAACAGAGAGAGTATAATTTTTTAATAATGCTTGTAATTTGTGATAGATGCTCGATTGTCGGTTTAGATTTCCATTATTCCAACTTCCCTACATAACCTCCTACCATAAATTTTAGTTATGAAAGACATTAATTGATGAAAACAATTTTTAACACCAAGATTATGGTACAAGTTCGAGGTTTGTATTTCGGCCATGTGCGTGATCTATGACATCTTCCTACTTAATTAATAATTAGCCAATAGGACTTTTTTTTCCGCTACTATCATTATTATTGCTTTATGGCACCAATAATTAAGTGGTTGGTGTGGTTGTTTTGGCACTCTTATACCTTAAGCAAGATCGAGAGTTCGAATCTTATGAATGAAAAAACTACTTATTTGAAGCATTTTACTTCTTCGTGGCCCAATCCGATGTAAACAAGGTTTTGCTACCAATCTCTCCATTTTTTCCAGCCATTTTGTTCATCACCTTCATACATGGTGATATTTCCTACCTATTGTGGCCAGCTTTGCTACCTTACGATCAGAGATTCAGAGGGTCCACGTTATCACTTGTTCCCTCTTGGCTCTTATCTATAATCTTGTGGGGGGGGGGGGGGAGAAAGAGAAAAGATCTCTGGTTGAACAAAAAGAAAAAAGAAACAAAACAAGAATCTGTACGTTATCTTTTGAAGAGAAAATCAGCTTTGTTGCAGGGAACATGAAGGTACAAATAATTCTACCCCTCTCTCTAACATACATTGTATTATTATGCACTCATATACGTTAATTAGCATGTGATGTTTAGTGATTTTGGCTCTATCTATGATTCCAATTGCTCATGATGTTAACCCATTCGATTCGTTCAGTTCCATGGAGTTCAGTTCCGTTCAATGATTTACATTTATCTATCACAAAGTACTATTTAATTTAGTTCAGTTCAATTCAGTTTAGCTTGATGAATTAAAACACACGTACTCTATGATGAATGTTAAATATCGCGGTGACCAATCTTTCACTCTATTCATTTAGTTGCTTTCATATGGACGACTTGAGAGAACACTATAGATAACTAAGACGGGCATAATGCATTCACAAAATGAGGGTTTGTTGTTATGTTTGTTATATCCTTTTAACAAAATGAGGGTTTCTTTTGTTTGCCCTGTCTTACAAAGTTACAACAACATGTTACATGTGAGGATGAGAAGATTTTGAGAGAGACTTATCATGAGTGGGATGAGAAATAGGTCTGGCCCATTAGGCTTGAGGATAGACTTTTCTTATCTGTATATAGGTACAACAACACGTTAGTTCGGTCCAATTTTGTTTTGTCGATATGATGGGCTTTTTTCTAATGTGCTTCATTTTGTGAGCACTAGTGTTAGCCATAAATTTTAGTTACTTCCTTTATTTATTATTTTTCTGTTAGTGAATGGCGATTGAGCTTGAGTCCCTCTACCCCCGCAATTTCATGTTCAACCGCGAATATATGAAACTAACTCAATAACAAGTATAAGCACTGTTCTTATTAACGTAATACCAGCAAGGGATTAGTATAGTCCTAGAAGCCAGCTAACACAAGACACAGAGGGAATAACCGAATAGGAATTCAAATCGATATCCTTATCTTACCAAACCATTTGAGAATAAGTTTGAAACTACTAAACAACCAGCTTTGTTGGTTTTCGTTACTACCTTCAAAGGTTACGAGTCTTACACTCTCACTCCCCCTTCACACTGAAACTTTGATACTTTTCTTTTTTAATTCGTTCCATGATTTTTTTTTCTTTTTCTTTAAGTAGTATAACTATTTGAAGTAATTTTCTATTTTACTCCTCTTATTTCTCACACCCATGTGATTAGATTCTACCACAATTTAATTTTCTCTCTTTTAAAGTCACAACACTTATGTGCTCATTCCATGGGCATGCTTAGAAAAATTGTGTCAAAATGCATTTTCCTTGATCAGTCTCAAGCAGAAAAAATTTCGTACGACGGATAGAATATGAGTTGCCCGTATGACTTATGACTCGAATTTTTACTTTACGAGTTATTGACCTACTCTGCTCCCTTGTCATCTCATTATAGTATTCTTTTTAGGGTGCGTTTTTTTCTATTTACTCATTAATTAGTTGATTTAGTTCAGTTTAGTAATCTATTTTTTTCTCTTACATATTATTATGAAGTTCATTTTCTTACATTTCAATTCGTTTCAGTGAAAAAGAACACACTCTTACTAGTTACTATGCACATACAAATATTCGAGAGCACCATTAAGAAAAGCAAAACACAAATAAAATAAAATAAAATCCCTAAGAGTAAAAAAAAATCTTTAACTAGCTGGGATACCTAAAATAGAGAGTAGAAGTAGTTACGATGTGTTCGTTAGGATTGAACTGAACTGAATTTAACATCACTTAGTTAAAGTGAACACTGGACCACCACTAAACTGATCGAACATCACTTGATATATGAGACAAATTATATGTTTCTAAACTGAACAACATTGAAATGAACTGAACATCCGTGAACTTAATTGAACTCAAAATCTCTAAACTGATACAAGATCACCATTAAATCAAACTGGACTAGATTAAAAATGAACTAAACCGATCGGATAAATTTTAAAGAACACATGCTTAAATTATTATCTAATAGTAACGGGCGTGCTATTTCATATCCGTCCATGCACTGTACCCTGTACGTTTAGGCTCTGTAGCCTCACATGCATGACTGTGAATGAAAGCTTGTGTATGCCTTAGCAAATTAGCATGCTGTATATACATCTAGCCACAACTTGTAGTATATATATAATAATGTAAAGGTGCCCCATTGAACTTGGCATTTTATAAGCTTTAGTTTCTAATTCACACTTTCTCTTCTCAGATGTCTTCTCAAGCAACAAAAATGTGGGGAACAGAAACAATAGCCTTTTTGCTACTCATCATCTCTTGTAGTGTTATCAATGTTAACTGTGATCCACAAGTGCCATGTTACTTCGTTTTTGGAGACTCCTTGGCTGATGTTGGCAACAACAATAATCTCAACACACGGGCAAAAGCCAATTATCCACCCTATGGGATTGATTTTCCCGGCGGAGTCGCCACCGGAAGGTTTTCCAATGGAGAAAATGCTATAGATAGAATCGGTAAGGACTTAAATTTTAGTTTATTTTACTTTTATTTGCACATGATAGCTAAGTACGTCTACCTCTGACTATCACTCTTTATCTCAAGCACATTCGTATAGTACGTAATTATGTCATGCACCCTTAATTACATGTATATTTTTTAAGAGTTTTATATGATTTTGGGTGTATAATTCATTTTTGTTAATCAATATTCCAATCGAAACAAAATTTGCCCTTTTTTATATATGTTCATGAAGAAATGGATGTTTAGTATTTCAAAGAAAACATAGCCATTTTATTTACTTTTGCTATTTGTTCTACTATTATTATTTATTTATTTTGGTGGTGGTGTAGCAAGACTAATAGGATTGGATGAGTACGTTCCGCCGTATAGCACAGCGAAGGGCAGACAAATACTAAAGGGTGTCAATTATGCTTCTGGTTCGGCTGGGATTCGCCAAGAGACCGGACAACATTTGGTAAGTAGCACCATGGCATAGTCTACTTTCTCTCTTTTTTCAAATTTATAATTATGCTATTATTAATAATCGTCTATTTGGGAATATATGAAAACAAAAATGCCTTAATCTCAATTAAGGATATCTAGATTTGTAGTTAAAATTGAGGTATTAGACTATAGGTATATTGGATTATATTAGATTCATTTTCAAATAACCTCATCCTGATCTGTATATGTATATCATTGCGACCTTGATATCTCATTTGAAACAAAAAAAGGCCCTAATCTCATTATTTCATTGTCGTGCATTGAATGTGAAATTGTAAATCAGTGAATGTACTACCATTTCTGCAACCACCCTAACAAAACACTTCTCTTTCCTCTTTTAGGCATAAACATTTTCTTCCATTATTCGCTTGGGCTCAATTAATTCTTTTAAGCACGATTCTTAGTGGACTGAAACCCAATTCTTTCCAGAGTTCTTATATTAGATCGTCCTATGGTGGGAGGTGGTAAGGGTGCGACTTCCTGCCTACAACACCTTTTTTTTTTTTCTTTTCACAAAAGTCAATCTGTCTCATCGTGAGACGTTCTTATGACTACATTGAACCTTTCAACCGGCATGGGCGGATACAGTATGGGGACTCCGAAAATTTTGCTAAAATACTCTAGTTTTTGGGATTTTTTTTAAAAATTATTGATAAAATTTCCTCTAACAATTTAGTTTCTGTACCCATTTTATTTAATAGTTCAGTTTTGACACTCATATTATTAGTTTTCTAGATCCTCCACTGCCAATCAGAATGTTACAAATTATGTCGAAGTTAACTATGTTGACCCCACCTTAATACAATATCACATTCTCTATTTTTTTTTTTTTGTAACTTTCTACCCAATCAAACAATAATAATAATTAATAACAATTTTGTTTTTCTGGTTTGCAATCACAGGGGGATCGAATACATATGGATCAACAATTGAGAAACCACCTTGTTACAGTAACAAAAATTGCGTGGATGATTCCTTTTTCGTTTAGGGATCACTTAAGCAAATGCCTATATACTGTTACCATGGGCAACAATGATTACATCAACAATTACTTTCTTCCACAGTTTTACTCTTCAAGCAAGAACTATAACGCTGAGCAGTACGCGGATGTACTTATCAAGCAATATGCTCGACAACTAAAGGTTAATGAAATCAAATTCGTTTGCTTCAATTTTATTTACCTATATCTATATTTCATACCAAGATTAGATCATATTGTAGTATTAAATATTCGCCCCTTCTTTATTCTTCTTTCCATTTGACTTTTCACAGTCTTCAAGACGAAATTTAATCATAGATAATTATAATTTTATAACTATACAAATGGAGTATAAAAAACTGTGATATTTGAAAATATTATTAAAAAGGAATCTGACAATGGTATTTTTATTTCGTAAATATTTATACATTTTCTTAAATTAGTAGTCAAAATTTGGAACTGAGGGAGTATTTTTTGTCTGTTCAATTGTTAGGCTCCATTTGATTCACATGGATAAAAATGATCTAAACTGAAATGAATTGAACTGAACTTAATTGTTTTTTTAAAGTTGACCGTTAACCACTTAAAAGACATTATTATCATTTTTTAAGAAGACATAAATCATTAGGCTTTCTCAATTGCTAGATAAGGGTCAACTAATTTAAATCGATTTCCATGCATGACTCTGCTTTTATTTGTGTCGTTTTTGTGTAACCAGACTCTGTACATATACGGAGCAAGAAAGGTGGCAATATTTGGAGCTGGTTTACTTGGTTGCACTCTAGCTGAAATCTACATACATGGCACTGATAAATGCATAGACAAGTTCAATGATGCTGCGCTACTTTTCAACGAAAGGCTAATTTCGCTAGTTGATGAACTCAATAGCAAATTACCTGGTGCAACGTTCACTTACATCAGTACTGCAAGTAACAAAACAGGTATTTAATTTTAAGATAATATATAAAAATTTGCCGTTGAATTGCGACAGTGCCAATTACTACTACTATAAATGATAGTGTAAGGATCAGTGTCACATAATTCGCTGAAACGCTTAGCGAATTGCGTTTCCGAATTGGCAAACCGCACTATGGAAACAAAATTCGCTGAATCTCTTACTAGTGCAAATTGACAATTTAGGCAGCGAATTACGTTTCAGTACCCGTTCTGGTATATCAAAATATACCACTCACCACTTACCATGTGACAGTGGTAAGATTTGTGATAGAGGGAGTAAAAGTTATACACAAGACTCACTCAAATCAGTCAATCAGAACTTGAACCTATAATAAAAAGGGAAAATTCTATCTAGTTGGCAAAATTGACCCGGCCCGAATACCTCCCCAAACCCATCCTACAACAAACCACGGAAAACCGACGGAAACTTGACTCGAACCGGATAATTCAGTTACATGGATTGCCAAACCCGACCTTTCCGACAGAAATATTACCGACAAAAACTGATTCCTCCCATTTTGAATTTTCACAATATGTTTTTACAGATTTACATTTCAAACCCGAGAAATGACATTGACCGACCTAAACCCCACCTGACCGCCATTTTGCCAGGTTAATCAGAAATACACAATGATATGTTCTAGATTGTGGAAGCAACTTCCCTTTTCTCTGCATCAGTATTTGACACATTTTGAATATTTGAATATTTGAATCAAGAATCTTAGGCAATCAGACTAGGAATGCAGCATTTCTTCTTTTAAGTATATACACTCACTTTGTTTCTTAACTTTTTGCAATTCAGGTCCTCTTATAGCAAATTCAACATGTTGCAAAGTAAGGGAAGACTATCAGTGTCAAGAAAGCACCACACCCTGTGACAACCGGAACAGTATGGCATACTGGGATGCTTTTCATCCTACTGAAATTGTGCTTGCAGCTGCAGCAGAAAAAGCATTCAATGCTATCGATTCGAAAGATGTACATCCCATAAATATAAAGACCCTGATTTCTGGTGATCGATCACAAACTGCTGTTGCCTAAAGCAACTACTGATCAAAGTCGAATTAGAGGTTCACTTGACCAGATTGTCTTACTTTCCCTGTACTGTAAGAACTTGCCATAGCAAAGCCAATCAAGGATTATTGGCTAAGCGGCGGCTAATAAGCCTATCTTGGTACATATTGATGGAAGATGTAATAATGTTCATGCCAAAATTGTCGGTGTTAGCAGTACTGTAGGGTGAACTAGCTACAGATCGTTTGTTCTAGCTATGTGATTGTTACTCCTTGTGTCTTAAATAAATGTCCTGAGTACACATTTCGTGTGGCACATCAGTTTAATGTGATTCCCTTCTCCTGTAACTACAAATCTACTTCAAGAAGATATATAATTCGACATAGTCTTGTACTATACACTCCCACTAGTATACTGAACATTTGTAATTTTTCTCAAGTTTCTGGTTTGGTGAAGATATAACATGATTACCAACAACAACAAAAACATCGAATGTAATGTATGCTCTCCGCGGGCTAAAAGTCATGATGAAGAGGTCATTGCGATCCTTTGCCCTTCGTTAACCAAATTATAGGAGGCTCGGTGCAGACTGCAGAGTCGAGCTCCAGTACACCTCCACCAAGTAAGCGCACCCTACACAAGCTGTAGGCATATATAGAATATTGGAGCCAAATAAGCGGAGAATGGCAATTGGCAAAGAGACCTAAAGAAGATATGAAGCAGGAGCTGCAGGACCCAAATAGCTAGAAATGAAGCCAAATAAGAGGAGATTGGCAAGTTTGCAAAGTTTGACCTCAAAAAAGCAAATAGGAAGCTTAAAGACCAAAAATGGAGGAGAAAGTATAAATTTCATCATTTCTATTCTACGAAGTGTTATATTTGGAACATATATAGAGTTGTATTTGAATGCTATAGAGTTCCTTTCTCTATAAGTATGTTTGGAAGTTATGTGGGAACAGAAGGGAATGAATGGAATGAGGAGGAAGGAAGGGAAGGAAAGGGATAAGAATGAAGGTTTCACCTTAGGAGTTTAAGTAAGGACAAGGGAAGGAAATGGAGGGGAACAAACTGCTGTCACTTAAAAATTTCTATTTCCTCCATCCCCCCAATTTGGAGGAAACAAAAATTGAGTTAATGGAGGGGAATAGAGAGGAATTCCCCTCCATGTTTAAAGAAAACTAATAAACAAGGAGAATATTGTACTTCCCCCTCATTCCCCTTCGTTTTCCAATTTCCAAACAGGCCTTAAAGTTCTTGTGTAAGTCATTCTCCCCTCTATCTCTCTCCACTAACTACTGTACCAATTTCCCAAACAATAAGTCTGTTATGAGGCGGCCTCAAGGTGAGGTTACCTCTATATAAAACATGACGCCATCATGACATCATGCTTGTATGAGCAAAATGACCTTACCTTAAAACCGCCTCATACGAGTTTTTGTGTTCTCAAAAATACCTCCCTTACATCCAAGGGCTCCAAAATCCCAAAGGGTTATGGCCTTATGGTTACTCTCATTTGTACCCAACTAATAGGTGCACCAACCATTTTATGACATGTGACCATGTGGGCCTTAACATAAGTGGGATAGATTATTAAAAGATAACGGGGTTGGATTTTAAAAACCAAATGAACTCGGGCTATCTTGTTTCGACTCATTTAGACCTCTATTACTTATGGAAGCACCCAATAATTTGTCAATCCCCTCTTCTATTCGAGTGGTGAGAGGAAAGGAACTCTAGAAAAAAAAATTATACTGAATCGTTCCCATATAAAGCTAATCCCTTTAATAGTGAACGTGACAATAACAAATTGTCATCTTTTATTAACGAGCCAATAGCATCTTTTAATAACCCACAATAACATTTTTTAATAACCTCACAATAACATCAACCTAGCAACACAGACTTGCAGGAAATTTGGACACCTAGCAACACAGTGTAGTGCTAATGCTGCTCTTGCAGCAACACAGAACAACCAAGCTCCTAGAAACAGAAGACACAGGAGGAGGAAAAATGTTTGGAGGCCTAGACACCCTGAACAGGCTGCCAATATAACACCTCCATCAGCAAATATGAGTGCTACTACTTCTGCTGTCACTCCTACTGAAATAGATGAGGAGCAACAATTTCAGATTGTGGAACTCTCAAAATCAGTTGAAGAGCTCAGATGGGAGCACATGCTGCAACCACAAGCTGCTGTTCCTCTAAGGAACTCTTTTGCAGCTCTACAGAATACATCACAGGAAACTAGTGCTAGTTCTCCTTTTGAGTTACAGGCAGGCCAGGGTATCTCAGTCATTTTATCATCTGCAAGTGCTATGAGCACCAATTCTGGTATTGCTTTGTCTAGTGGGGGAGATAAGGAGCTGGAGGGTACTGAGACCAAACCCCCTGACCTGACATCTTCCAAATGAAGATCCTTTTTTGGAATGTGAGGGGGCTTAACAAGCCCCAGAAGCAAAGGGAGGTAAAGAAATTCTTGCTTAAGCATTGTATCTCCTTTGCTGTATTAGTTGAGACTAGAGTAAAGCTAGCTAAAATGAGTAAAGTAGCTACACACTTGCTTAGTCACTGGACTCACTACTGTAATCATGATCAATCTAATAATGGTAGAATCTGGCTGTTATGGGATCCTTCCATGTTGAGAGTTGATATTGTAAATATATCTGATCAATATGTCCATGCAAAGCTTAGTCTACTTACTGGGGAAACATTCTACATAACTGGTATTTATGCTAGAAATTGTCCTGTTGCTCGTGAGAGATGTTGGCATGATATTGTGAATTTTGGTGGAACAATCTCAAATCCATGGCTAATTGGAGGAGATTTTAATTCTACCCTTCATGTTTCTGAGAGACTGCAAGCTGGAAACAAGTTCTCTGGGATTGATGAGCTACAATTCTTGTGTTCTACTCTGGGGGGGTTGAGGATATTAGAAGTACTGGCTCTGAATTTACTTGGTGCAATAAGCAAGATGCTGGGGATAGAGTCTACAGCAAGATTGATCGAGTATTGGGAAATGGAGACTGGTTTTCTACATATCCTGCAGTGGAGGTTGAGTTCTTGGTGCCTTGTATATCTGATCATGCCCCTGGGATTGTACACTTCAGAAAGGATGAACAACATGGGAGGAAACCTTTTAGGTTCTTCAATGCTTGGATAAACAGTGAGTCTTTTAAAGCAATTGTTCTTAGTAGCTGGCATTTTGTAGGGTCAGGATCAAATATGTATAAATTGCTGCAAAAGCAAAAAAAACCCTCAAAGCTGCCATAAAGAACTCTGACTTGTACCATTCTAATATGGATAACAAGGTCAATGAGGCTAGAGCTGCAGTAGAGCAAATACAACAGGCTCTTACTTTGAATCTTTTTGATCATACACTTATTGCACAAGAGAAGCTGGCTTCTGCACAATTAGAGAAAATACTACAGCTAGAGGAACAATTCCTCAAGCAAAAGTCCAGAATCTCTTGGATTAAAACTGGTGATGCAAACACAAGATATTTTCATGCTTGTGTCAAGGCCAGAAGAGCTCATAACAAGATCATCTCTGTTCATACCAGTGAGGGTGTCAGACTTACACAATCAGCAGATATTCAACATGAGTTTCAGAGTTTCTTTAAAGGCTTAATGGGATCAGCTGCAGATGAGATTCCAGCTATTGACCCTGAGATTATGGCAAATGGGGCTGTTTTGTCTGTTGAACAACAGATTACACTCTGCGCAGATTTCTCTCCTTTGGAAATTAAGCAAGCTCTTTGGGAGATGGATGGGGACAAAGCACCAGGCCCCGATGGTTTTACAGCAGCATTTTACAAAGCTTCTTGAGATGTTGTGGAACAGGACATCATCCAAGCTGTGCAAAGCACCTTTCATTCAGGTAGAATACTTAAAGCTTTAAATTGTGCATCTATTACCTTGGTGCCTAAAAAAGATAATCCCATGTTTGTGAGTGACTATAGACCAATTGCCTGCTGTAATATTTTGTACAAGATCATGTCTAAAGCACTGGCAAACAGATTGTGTAATGTGCTTGATAGCCTTGTTAGTCTTGAGCAATCTGCTTTTGTGAAAGGGAGATTTATTGGAGATAATGTTGTGATGGCGCATGAATTAATCAAGTTCTATGGAAGGATAGGGCTATCTCCTCGATGTATTGTGAAAGTTGACTTGAGGAAAGCGTATGACTCCATTGAATGGAGCTTCCTTGAGCAAGTTCTAATTGGCCTTCATTTTCCTGTGAAGTTTATTAGCTCGCTGAAAATGTGCATCTGCATAGTTAGCTATTCTTTTCTGTTTAATGGCACACCTATGGAACCTTTTGAAGCCAAGAGGGGATTGAGGCAAGGGGATCTCATTTCCCCCTACCTTTTTGTGATAGCAATGGAGTACTTATCTAGGTGTTTGAAGGAATTGAAGAACATGCCTGGTTTCAAATTTCACCCAAGATGTAAGATTTGAGCTGGTACACAGTATTTTTGCAGATGATCTTCTCCTCTTCTCTAGAGAGGATATTAGTTCTGTAAGGCTTATGTTTGCTCAGTTTAAACTTTTTTCTGATAGCTCTGGGTTATGTGCTAATGCAAACAAATCAGAGGTGTATTTTGGAGGAGTAGAGGAAAGTGATCAGAGAGCTATAATTCACTGTTTGGGCATGCAAGTTGGGGAACTTCCTTTCAGATATCTTGGAATTTCCCTTACCTCTAAGTGACTGAATGTGGGGTGCTATGACCCTCTGATACAGAAAATCACAAGCAGGATACAGTCATGGACAACAAAATTTCTATCTTATGTAGGGAGAATGCAATGACTCAAATCAGTATTGTTTGCTATGAACAATTATTGGACACAGTTCTTCAACCTACATGTGGTTGTGATTCATAAAATAGAGCAACTGTGTAGGAGGTTTCTTTGGACAGGGTCTACTGATCCCAGTAGCAGGGCTCTAGTTGCATGGTCTGATCTGTGCACTCCTGCATCTCAAGGTGGCCTTGGCATATTTGATTTATCAATCTGGAACAAAGAAGCTCTTAGGAAGTTACTCTGGGATGTACAACATCATAAAGAGAAGCTCTGGGTGAAGTGGATCAATGCTTACTACATAAAACAAGGTTCATTCTGGGCTGCAACCAAACCTGCACAAGCTTCATGGTTTATACAGAAAATATTTGATCTAAGAAATGAGTTGTCTGGGTTTATTTTGAATCAAAGAGCCACTAAATACAAACTGGGACAGGTTTACAAAGATTTGCTTCCTGCTGCAGGAAAGAAGGAATTGGCTCAGTTGGTTTGGTGCTCCCTCTCAGTACCTAAATAGAAGTTTATTTGTGGCTTTGCATCCTTAACAGGTTACCTACTTGGAAGAATTTGCAAAAAATTGGAACCCAAGGGCCTAGTATATGTGTGCTGTGTCATTGTGCAGAGGAGACACATGAGCATTTGTTCTGTGGATGTGAATTTAGTAAGCAGCTGTGGCATCATGTATAGCACTGGTTGCAGTGCCAGCAACATGCAGCCTGCTGGACTGATATGTTAAAGCTAGCTAGCTTGAAGGCAAGGGGTAGAGCAGCAAAAAGCAAAATTGAAACTGCTTTATTTTCCGCTGTTGTGTACTCTATCTGGAGGGAGAGAAATTCTCAGATTTTTCAAGGAGTTAGAAGTGATTACAAGACTGTCAGTAGGCAAATTATTTCCATGCTCCATATTTGAGGGTCAGCAGCCAAAGATGGGAAAATTCAGGACTTCTTTGTAAAGCACCTCAATTATTTCCCTTGAGTTTATTTGCTGTTTTGAGGTTGTGTGCATGTAAACAGGTGCCATTTAAGTTGCTAATTCCTTTTATTCATTGTAAATAGGAGGAAAATAGATAGCTGAGTATGATAAGTTTTGTAAGGCAGTTATACTGCTATGTACTGATTGCCAAATCCTATTTTGGAAAGTAATACAATATTTTTACATTCCAAAAAAAAAAAAATAACATCAACCTAAATTTATGGCAATTTAGTATTTACGAAAACCACATCAAGTTTTAATTTGGCAACTAGATCAACACTAGGAGGTTATCCGTGCTACGCACGGACTATCCTTTTATCACTTTACTTGTAATATGCTTAACTATTTTTTATTGAATGAAAATGTTGATGGATCAATAACGCATTATAAATATCCTAAGTAATTGGCTTATCTCCAAAAATATATATCGCTAACCTGTCAAAATAATTAAATAATAATATTTATTACTCTAAATGTCCCTTAATGAGGTTTATCCGGTACATACTCAAATAGTAATGGTTGTGGGTTCCTCATTCCAAAAATAAAAAATGAAAGATGAAAGTTTAACCATCTTTCGAATGGAAAAAAAAGAAGTGAGAACTCACCATCTCAAAAAAAAAAAAAATTTATCAATATGTGATACTACGCTTATACTCACAACTACGCACGATCTATCCTTTTATCACTATATTTTAATATGTTTATTTTTTTAAATAATAAAAATGTATATATTAGAAGTCTTTATCAAAAATAAATAAATTGGAAGTAGCTTCGAATACAAAAATATATCACTTGCTAAATTATCACTTTAAATGTAACTCTTGTCACTTAATTTGCTCATATCCTTGCAGATTTTAGTTACATGTCAAATCAGTGTTTATACCCTCAAATATAAAAGTTAACTAAATAGGTATCCCTTGTCATATCAGCGACTTAAATCCGATCGCCACGAAAGATTAGTAACTTTTCACATGACCCAACTCTTATAATATCTACAAATATAATTTTGTTATTACTCAACAACCGGTTTGATCCGATTGTCCCAAATGTGTATTTTGCTAATAAGAAGTTGAAAGACTAACCTTCTTTTGAATGGGAAAAACAAGTTATGACGACTCATCACCTTAAAAAAAGAAAAAAATAATACTTTATCAAAATGTGACACTTGTAGTAAACCGTGCTTATAACCACAACCATATAACAAAAAAAAAAAAAATACTTATAACACTTTTTATATATATTAAATTCAGGTTATTTTTTATTTTTCTTGAATAAAAAATAGAAATTATTATAGACAACTAATTGTCAAATAAATGTCATTAAGTCATTTTAGATTGTATTAATCTTATTCATTTTTTTATAAAAATAAGAAATATGAACATTTTCTTGTAATTATTATAGGATATTTATTTATGACAACTTATTAATGACCATAATTAAGCAAAAAAAAAGAAAAAGAAAAATAAAGATGAACCAATCAAAATGTGACACTTGTCACACTACCAGCGCTTATACTCACTTTACCCGTGCTACGCACGGACGACCTATTTATCACTATTTTTTAATTTTTTCAAAATTATACATGAGTACATAAATAATTATGAAAAAAGGAAATTGGTCGAAATGTTACATACGTCATTCACCATTCTCCGACTAAAAAATAAAATAATATCTATCACTTGTTAGTTAACATCATTTAGTATAACTTGATATTGTAACTCCAAATGTGACCCATCTAATTATATTTTAAGCATATCTTTACATAATTTATGTCTAACCAGTGCTTATACCTTCATTTAAAATGTAATTAAATATTTAATGCTTGTCATACTAACGACGATTATGCCCACAAATAATAGTCAATTTTCACATAGCCTACGCTTATACAAACTGATATAATTATTGTTATTAAACAACCATCAGACTGTGCCTTAATGTGTATTTCAGTATTTGGAATCTGAAAGGTAAAAGAGTTACTTTCTTTCAATTTGGAAAAAAATATAGACAACTCACTAACTAAAAAAGGGAATATAATATGTAATTCATGAAAATATGACACTTGTATGTCACCTGCGCTTATACCCTCAACTAACTAACCCTTATTATATTATGTGGATATATTCTTCCAAATATTGATCATCTAATCTATACCCAATATAAGTTTTTATTGTTTTTAAAACTGGACATTAAGGAAATAAATAGGCAATATCAATTACTATAGGATGTTGACAACTAATTCTTGACCAAAATAAAAATAAAAAGAGAAAAATAATTAATGTCCAATAAAATTGTGACACTTGTGACGTTACTTGTAATATTACCCAAAACTATATATCTACTTACACTTATTCCACAAATATCAGTCACATATTAATTGTTACATAATTTACGGTTATCTCCATAAATATAACACCTACAATTATATTACAACTTGAAAATGATGACTATTTATGTAAACATGGTCACACATGCGTTTATCCCGGTAAAATTAGGCAAATGAATATTTGTGACATGTCGTCACATGACCTACACTTATCGCCGCAAATATTACTCAATACCTACCATGTAATACTCACAATATATAACTTATTAAAAGTAATGACTCTTTACATAACCCTTATCATATTACACGCACTTATCCCATAAAATATATTGTCACGTCAAAATACTCTTTTTTTTCTCCAATTATGAAACTCAATAAAAGTGGTGAGATTAAGTGTTCTTATGCTCGTAAATATAAACATTAATAAAAAGTGATTTCAAATAGTCAAGTATTAAATAGGAACTTTTATTATTACATAAACTTAACTATCGCCATTAAAACTACAATGACAAAATAAAAAGAAAATAAAAAGAAAAAACAATAGCCAGTAAGAATGTGACACATGTCATATAACCAGCCCTTTTACTCAAAAACATATAGAGTATATACATTAGATATTAGATATTAGATATTAGATGTTGACCTTCACCGTTACAGATGACGCATTGACGCTAAGACCACTGTATTAAACCCGTTTTGGCAAAATCTTCATATAAGCAGACGTATATCTAAAGACTAAAATCAATAAAGAAAGTTTCAACTTGTTTAGAAACTAAATTTCAGTTATTTAGCAATTTTATATTAATATGGTAACGGTTTATACTTAGAAGTTAGAACAGTAAGATAAGGAATGGGAATATTATAGCACTATATATTTTATCTCTCATCAATCGTCATTCCTACATTGCGTGTTCCCAAAAGAAAAATAAGAAAAAGGAAAACTCTAGAAAGTTAGGGTCCGTTTGATTCACCTGAATAAAACTGAACTGAACTGAACTGAACTTAATTGATTTTTTGAACTTGATCGTTAACCATTTAAAATTCGTCCAAACATAGTCAATATTGGACTCATTTGAAAGTATGCTTTGAGATCTTTCCGATGACATAATTTTCATCATGAAATTATTTCGGAATAAAAAGTTATATGAGTAATAAAGTTAAACATCAACTGAACTGAACTGAACTGAATTTAAGTAAAATTAAGGTGAATCAAACATAGCCTTAGTATAATAATTATTATATCATATTCATAGCACTATATATATCATATATATATGGTATATTATTAAGCAATAGGTGAGTTATATTCCCCTCCTCACCTAGCTACATAGAGCCTCTACCCTTCTCTCTCTTTCTCTCTCTTGCCCATTCTCTCTCTCTCTCTCCTGCCCATTCTCCCTCTCTCCTGCCTGTGGACTTCACCTGTCTCTCCAAGCTCCACGTAGCTAGGTGGAGGTGGGAGTATATAAAAATTTGCGATTATTAAGAGCACCTATTTTTTTTGTAGTGTTAGCTTTGCTAACCATATAAGATGTGGAGAATTATTGTAGCACTTGTGCTTATTATTTTGCCTAGTTTTGTTCATGGTAGTAGTCCAATAGTACCATGTTATTTCAATTTTGGTGACTCTTTATCAGATCCAGGCAACAATAATAACTTAAAAACGGCAGCTAAGGCAAATTATGCACCCTATGGGATCGATTTTCGTGGTGGTGCGACTGGCAGGTTCACCAATGGTCTAACTTTTGTCGATGCACTCGGTATGTATAGCTTTGCTTTCCACCTTTTTATGTTTCTTCACAAAAATCTGTATAAGACTATTTTATCATAACTTTTATTGAAATGATCACTGTTTATAATAAGTGACCCTTAGATTAATAAATAGTAACCTCCACTATATTGTGAGTCGATCTCATATAAGTCTTTCTTCTTTTAACTTGATTGGTTCTTGATATCATCAATTCATTTGGCTCCCGTTAAATTTCTATTTACAATTGCTACTTGCTCAAAAACTTCTGGACAATACATTCAATAGTTTCATATCATGAGAGTGATTAGAGTATGTTGCAATATAAAATGAGTGACTATATTATTGGTATAGGTTGATCATGCTAAAGTTAACGTATGGTACAAATTTTGAATACTATCTAGGTTATATTAAACCCGTATGAATTTTGACCACTTAATCAAATTTAGAATGATGAAGCCCTAGTAAAGTTTATCTATACTTAAAAGGGGTAGTAGAGTTGATTGTGAGGTTGAATTTCATGACAAATAAATGTATGAGTTTATTTCCCACTAGACTCGCTCTTTGCTAAAGTCAGGTGTGTGGTTTGCCGGCTATTGCATATATATACTCATGGTTTGTCCAGTGCACACTCAAAGAGTAGTGACTGTAGGCCCTGTTCTTTTCGTCGATTCCATGCTGCATTCCGTTCCGTTCCGTTCCGTTCCAATCCGTTCCTTTCCGTTCCTCGCCGCATTCTGTACTTCATTTTGTCTCACATATTTTTGAATTATCCGCACCGCGCCGTTCCATTTCGTTTCCTTCCAATCCGTTCCGTTCCATTCCGTTCCGCTCCTCACCGTCCCGCACCATTCCGTTGAAGAGAACAAGGCCTTAAGTCGATCTTACCGTAACTTTTGGTAAGACGATTGTCAATTTTTAGTAAACAAGGGTGATAACTCATAATAAATGACCCCTATTTTTCTAAATAATTACCCCATTATTGTGTGAGTTGTGGTATCATACAAGACTTTCTCTAAACCTTACTTTTTTTCCTTGCTTTGTTTTTTCACAGCTCAACTCTTAGGATTTCAAGGGTACATAACACCATTTAACAACGCCAATGGTCAAAATATTTCTGAAGGTGTTAATTATGCATCTGGTGCAGCTGGGATTCGTTCAGAATCTGGTTCACACTTGGTACAGATGATTATATTATGAATAACAATACATTATATTTATGGCATCTATAGTTTCTACTACATATAGGACAATGTTCTTTTGCATTTTCCTATATTCCAAATTTAAACAAAAAGAGCACAAAATGGAATGAATGAAGATGATCATTTGCCTTTTTATAATTCCTAATAATTAATTACTTATCTTCTTCCTCACATGGAAAATGTTTTATTGATTCAATAATGGATGTGGTCAACCCACTTGACTATTGTGTCGTCTATCTGATCTTTCTCCTATTTAATTACTACTTTTGAAAATATAGAAAAGAAATTGTGAAAATAGAGGTGAGATAGATACAATAAAGCCATAAACGTGTGGGTTAGAAACCAAGTGGGTGCGTGAATATATCATTCTCATTCTCACACATATGTATGTTTGGTATATTTAGGGTGATCGGATATGGTTGGATCGGCAACTTCAAAATCACGCCATTGTTATCTCAAAGCTTCAGAGCTTTGTTCAAGGAGCAATTACCAATTACTTGAACAAGTGCTTGTACACAGTAAACATTGGTAGCAATGATTACATCAATAACTACTTCATGCCACAACGCTATCCAACAAGAAAGCTCTACAACATTGATCAATATGCTAATGTGCTCATTGCACAATATACCCTACAACTAAAGGTTATCTCTATTTTTATAATTTTTATTTGTTTTTTTTCCCTTATTAATTTATTTGGTGCAAATTAATTGAATACTAGGATCTTAGATTGCTTTAGCCTAGCTCTTTATGTTCTTATTATTACTCTTTTTTTTTTTTTTTTTTGGTAGGAAAGTTCATCAATTAGATTAAGGAATTAAAGAGTTATTACAACAAGCAAACTAAAGAGTTCTTATTATTACTCTGCTTGTGTGTTCTTTTCCACTGAACATAGATCAGTAAACTAAACTCCACTGTACCAAAACAAATTACTGAGTAAGGCTCTATTTGATTCAACTTAATTTTACTTAAATTCAGTTCAGTCAAGTTTATTTCAGTTCAGTTGATGACTTGATGTGTATCCTTATCACTCATATAAATTTTTATTCCGAAATATATTAATGATGATAATAATGTCATCCGAAAGATCTCAAAGCATACTTTCAAATGAGTCCAATATTGAATATGTTTGGATCAGATAAATTTTAAATGGTTAATGGTCACGTTAAAAAAATCAATTCAGTTAGTTTAGTATTTAGCTTTATCCCCGTAATAAATCAAACGGAGCCTAAGTAGAAAACAACACACCCGCACGCCAGCCTTAGATCCTTAATCATTCAAATAAGTTACTTAGCAGTTTAATTCATTGCATAATAAACATAGGGTTAAACATGTTTGGACTGTAATTGAAGAAGTTTGGGTTATTTGTCTGCTAGGCATTGTATGTGACGGGAGCAAGGAAGGTAGCAATATTTGGACTTGGTTTAATAGGATGCGCCCCATCTCAAATCGCAATGAACAATGCGACAACTTGCGTAGATGAGATGAACCAAGCTGTTCAACTTTTTAACCAAAAGTTAGTTTCAGTTGTGGATGATCTTAATGCACGCCTTCCTGGCGCAAAGTTTACATTCATTGATACTTATTCCTTACAAGCGGCCTCTCCCCCTGGAGGCGCTGGAGGTACAAAAATCCTTTCCAATACACCATTTCTCGCATTTACGCATTACCTAAAAATTGAAATGTAGCATACAGAGTAATTGCGATTGATACATATATCTTTGTTTATATAGATAAAACCAGTCTATTTTCTGTTATTTTGCAGCTTTGATAACAAACAGTACATGTTGCAAACTAAGGAGCGATTACCAATGCGAGGCATCCGTTCCACCATGCTCAGAGAGGAAGAAGTACGCTTTCATGGATGGGTTTCATCCAACAGAAGTTGTGAATGTTCTAATTGCTGCAAGTGCATACAACACTCCTGATCCTATGTTTGTTCATCCTGTGGATATCAGTCATTTAGCCTCTAGCTAGTAGTTTAGTAATCGATAGCTAGGCTTACACATATAACACATAGATAACATAAGTTTAAGGGTACCAATTGGAATTTTCCTAATTCATTCAAAGTAGTTCTATACAATACAAATATACGTATTAGCCAAAAATCTTGGGTTTTTTAGAATCTGTCAAATAATTATGAGCCAAATAATTATGAGTAAAAAGATGTTAGGTGTTACAAATTAGTTCAATTAGGAAATACGCAATCGAATTCCTAAATACAAAAACCAGTATGAGGTGGCCTCAATGTGAGACCCCTTGTAACAAGCATAACGCCATGCTTAGCTATAGAAAAGCAATGAAATGGGGTGTGGGAAATTTGTAAGTTAAGTGATCTTATAAACTTAATACAGTATCGTTTTTAGTACTCAAATCTTTATGACAGAAAGGACAAAGGTCCAATTTTAACCTTACGCATATGAAAAATTCGAATTGCTCTAAAATTTTACTCCCTCACTTGCATTGAAAATGCTTAAAATGCAAATACGATGAACACTAGTGTAATGGACTGTAGTCCAACTAACCATCGTACAGTACGAGTAATAGAGGGCCTGTCCACTTCTCCAAACGGCCCAAAATCTGAGCTAGAAAGACTTGGGCTAAACACTGCAATTTTTCTATACCTTTGGGCCTTGGCCCATTCTTACCTTGCTGGGTTGCTAGCTGCTAGCCTCCTATTGCACTTTGCCGTTCATACTCCGTTTCTAATTCTTCTTGTGAATTGCTATTTACCGCCCAAAATTACTCACCACCGCCCTTGGAAATTACCCATTTGCCCTTCACTCTTACTCACTCCTCACTCCTCCTTCCTCTCTTCCTCACTCTCCTCACCACCACACCATCACACCGGGATCACACCGGCAAAACCACCACACCATCACAACGGAAATGTCAGGGGCTAGCGGCAGCGGCAGAGGCGGCGGCGGGGACGGAGGCGGCGAGCATCGCGGCGGGGAGGGTATACATTCGAAATTTTTTTGCTTTATTTACTCTAATTTGCTTTGAATTTTACAAAATGTGTTGATATAAGAGTTTATTCAAGGTTTATAGACAATTGAATTGAATTTGTGTTGTTTGAAGTTGTGTTGATTGATTTGTGAGTTCGGTGTCGTTTTTTCGAGTTCGGAGAGTCGGGCGTCTGCCGATCTCGCCTCACCCATGGGTGAGGCGTCTGCCGATCTCGTCTCACCCATGGGTGCGGCGCCAGTCGCAGACGCCTCACCCATGGGTGAGGCGAGATCGGCAGACGCCTCACCCATGGTAGAGGCGCCATTTGCAGACGCCTCACCCATGGGTGAGGCGTCTGTAGCAAACGCCCGAGACAAAAAAAAAAGTGTTATTATTATTGTTATTATTATTAATATTAGTGTTATTATTATTATTGTTGTTATTATTATTGTTATTGTTAATGTTATTGTTTTTATTATTATTATTATTATTATTATTATTATTATTATTATTATTATTATTATTATTATTATTATTATTATTATTATTATTATTATTATTAGTATTTATTGTTATTATTATTAATATTATTATTTTTATTATTATTTGTTATTACAATTATTATTAGTTGTCAATTATTATTTTAATTGTTTATCACTGATTATTGTTTAATTAAAAATGTGAAATGATAGAGGAGAAGAGGAGCCGGTAAATCGATGCTGAGGTTAGTCAGTGAACTAGCTGGTTCAGGACCGCGTCACACGAGGACGCGCGGGATTGATGCCTCTGTACGGAGACAGAGAGAGACAGTTCGGATGAGGGAGATGACTGACCGTCACTTATATCGCGGTGATGAGGCTGAGCAACACGATTACGGATCTAGCGAGTTCTACTCCGGGGATCAGTCCATGGACGATGATCAGATTGGCGTCGAATCATCCTCAGATTGGTGCGTGGTGAAGGGCAGAGGCGGTAAGTTTGTTAGTACTGGCTCGTCTAGTACTAGCAAACGATCTAGAGCGGAGGACGACAGTACGTGGCTTGTTACAGGGAATGTGGCCGGTGGACCGGCGGATGATAGCGTCATACCGAGCTTCCTGGGCCACGTAGCGTCTCGTATGTGGATGGGATAGACGAGGGGTCTGTTGAAGTGTCAGAACCGATTCAGTGTCTGTTAGCGGCTGAGTGAGTGGCGAGCGGAGATGTCGCCCGAGGTGAGGGCGCAGATCGAGGGGACTGGGTTATCACACCTGACAGACATTATGTTCAGACATATTGACTTGCCCCTGATATCTGCATTCGTTGAAAGGTGGCAGCCGGATATGAACTCGTTCCACATACCGTTCGGAGAGATGACCATCATGTTGCACGATGTATGGCATATTCTTTGGATTCCTGTAGAGGGAGAGCTTGTTTCCAGTGAGGGACGGGATGGGCAGCTGCAGGCGACGGCCATGGAGGTTCTCGGGGTCACCCGAGATGAACTGATGCATAGCCACTGGCAGGGCGGTGGGGTCCTCACGGAGTCGGTTTTTGACCTTTGCCGAGTGGAGGACCGAATGGAGGACATCCAGGCGGTAGGTTGGATGTGGTTACTTATTGGATCCACCTTGTTTGTCGACAAGAGTGGTAACCTTATTAGACCCTCCTGCGTGATGGAGGTGAGGGACGGTGTCGGAACAGCGCATGAGTTCTCTTGGGGATCTGCTGCTCTCGCCTTCCTATATCGTCAGCTCGGTATAGCTAGTCGGGGGGATTCTCAGGGCATCTGCGGATGCCTAACTCTCCTCCAGGCATGGATATACGAGTACTTTCCCTGCTTCCGACCTCATCGGGAGCGGATGGTTGTCGGGGACGGCGAGGCTCCCCGTGCGTGCGTATGGAGTGCCCAGGCTGAGGGCAAGGACGTGGTTCGACTGCACTCCTTACGTAGACGCTTGGATCAGCTGCGAGCGTCAGAGGTACGTCATGCAGTTATCGCTGTTCATGATTTATTTCGTCGTTTGCTATGTTTTTTTTACTTCACCGTAACTTCAACATTTCTACGTAGGTGGTGTGGCTGCCGTACAATTCTGACCTGGTTGCATCTGTACCGAGGACTGTATTCATCGGGTGGCTACGGTATCGGGAAATTATCGAACCGTACATGCCTGGTCGTTGTTTACGACAAATCGGGTACGTACAGAGTATCCCTTTCCCGATCACTAGGCCAGAGAGAGCGATCAGGTCATGGAGCAGTCGTTCGTACAGGGTTGTCTACCCCGTACGAGTATCATCTGATGCCTGGCGTATGTTCCCGGGAGGTTACATTCTTGGTCTCCATGGGTTTCAGGCATCCACGTCAGATCCCACATCATGTACAGATGACTACCTCGTGTGGTACTACCGTCACTCCCACCCTCTGCTGACACGTGACGATGCAGCACCTGGATCTGTGATTCCTCCACGATCCAACAGCGATTATGTAAGTGATTAACTAAAATATATTTTTTTACGTATTACATATCTCTGAACTCACACTCATTGTTACTTTTTTGCAGTGGCTGAATCGTCTAGCCGTCGCATTTGAGTCTTTCATTACTTTGCTTCCTCCTGAGCAAGCGGAAGGTCCTCGATCGGTTATGGAGGAGTATATGAGAGATTGGCGGGCTGCCAAATGATGTATTAGATGAATTTGTTATATATTTATATAAGAGTTTCATTGTTATTGTTATTTATTTGTGTTATTGTAATTTGTTGTTTCTTATTTACCTTTTTTGTTTTATTGTAATTTGTTGTTTTATTTACCTCCAATAATCACGAAAAAATATAACATGCAAAATATAACAATCACACAAAAATGTGACAATGATATAAGTAGAAAAATATAACAATCACGCAAAACATTCAATTACGTCGACCTCGCTAAACGATCCCAATGTGCTCTTCGCCTAACATACATTTGCTCCTAACCAGCGACACTATCAGAACAGGAAGTAAACCATGCTGCGCATATCGGAGGAGCAGGAAAATCTGAGGCTAAATTCAGACAGATATAATGCATGTACGAATCACCTAAATGACCTATGACAATTTTCCTACTTGGACGTGTAGCATTCGAAGGTGCTTGCAACGGTAGCACTGTGTAACAAGCATATAACCCCCTTCCGCTGCCGTATCTGAATAACATAATCGCTGCATTGAAGAGGTTGGCAATCGGGAACAAATCCTCAAGTACTATCATCCAGTGATCATCGTTACACGCACCTCCGTCCCACATAATACGGCGGTAACCAGCGTCGACCCCGTCAACGTATATATTTTCGTACAATGCTCGGTTAGCTAAGAGTTCATTTGCAATGCAAACTCTCGTCAATCGCCATTGCTCTTGGTCTCCGAAAACGTAGTCCG
Source organism: Tetragonia tetragonoides (assembly GCA_038025085.1). Lineage (NCBI taxonomy): Eukaryota > Viridiplantae > Streptophyta > Magnoliopsida > Caryophyllales > Aizoaceae > Tetragonia > Tetragonia tetragonoides. The sequence continues at coordinate 9,056,063 of CM076148.1, read as the reverse complement.
CAATGACACGGAAACCGCAATTACCATCCCCAAGCACATCGAGATATCCTTCAATGAAAGGTATGATGATTCCCGGAATTTTGTTAACATGATAGAATTCAGTGATATCTATTCCGTGTCCAGCTGCAAGACAATATAATAGAAATTCATTAATAGTACTTATCAAAAAGTAATTAACAACATTATGTACATGTTAATAAATTATGGGTTTTCATACCAGTACTCCGCACGACGTTACTCGATGAGGATGAGCTACGACCACGCCCGCGGCTCGAACTGGATGACCTAGGGCGACCACGACCCCTCTGGGAGTACTCCCATGAACTAGGATCACGTCTGGTAGAGGAACTCCCTCTTCCTGTCAACCTCTGACTGTCGTGTTCGCTTCCGGCTCGACGTAACTCGCTTCATCAGGATGAAGCTGCTCACTGATAAGGACAGATATGTTGCGCACAACTGCCCGGTCGCTTGAGTTAACCTCGTGGACGAGAGAGTGAAAGTACTGATGGTCCTCAGATGGATGCTCAGTCATGTCAAGCGTATCTATCTCCACTGCATCACTAATAACCAGTGTTCGCCAAAATTTGTGGACACTATTCAAGCTAATTGGCGTGCGCGTATCCGTGGCCGTTTTCAACTCACACGCACACGGGATCTGATGAGTGGATCTCAATACACAATCGCAACGATCAAATACTTGGTCACTCAATTCTCTCATCCTCTTCAGCTCATCCAATAATATTCCTAAGCAGTAATGGGAAACATACCCGCTCAGATAGTTCAATGGGAAACCCGAGTACATCACACCTCTTCGTCTTCTGCACTCTTCAAGTGTGTAATTGATCTCAGTTAGTTGTGACTCTATTGAGTTGTTGACCTTGTTCCAAACATTGTCCAAAGCTCCAGTTGAGGAGTTCAACCACTGTTTTAGCGCGGCATGTGCACTCTCCACCCTGCAAGTCGTAGTGTTGCCAAGGTGTAGCACCTTATTCGTCCACGCAGCCACAAACATCTCTTTGTATCTCAGCCAGGTCTCCTCTACATAGGATATCACGTGAGGGTAATTCCTACAAGTATCCTTCATCATACGCACTGCTCTATCGTACTCAGCTTCTGTGGAAGCTTCCATGATAGATTTTCACTTCCCGTTCTTGAACCTCTGCGCGCCGACCTTATCTTTTCCACAAAGTCTGTACACTTTGTCTTCAACGACTTTGTTAATGTGCCATGTACAGAGCAAATGGGCACTGTCGGGAAATATCTCTCTAATAGGTGTCATCAACCCTAGCTCACGATCGGTCAAAATTGCTGTTGGGTGTACATCATTTTCGATAAGCATCCTCAACTTATCTAAGACCCACGCATAGCTTGCCTCAGTCTCATCCTTCATAATGGCATAAGCTATGAGGAAGTTCTTATTGCTTGGAGTCATCCCCACTATCTCAAGAGACGGCATCTTATACTTGTTTGTTTTGTAGGTGGAATCTAAGCCAATCAACCAAGGAAAAGACCGAAGTAACTGAATTGATGTAGGGTGTGCCATGAACACGTGAGTTACCTTATTAGTAGCTGGGTCGGCTCTTGTCCAATGTACGTACTTATTCTCCACAGCTAAATGATGAAACTGACCAATGACATCTCTCTCTTCAAAATCAAGTTTCCTTATACGATCTCTGTAGTTGTACACATGCCGTCTAGTTGCATTATCCTCGGAAAATTTTTCCTTAATAGCGGCCAAGATAGCACATGGCTTTGTTTGTGCCGAAGTCATGTCACGAACGAGTTGCTTTGACCCAGGACTAAGACCACTCATCTGACGATATCCCTCAGGAAACACAGCAAAGTCATGGTTGTGCGTACCCCTAATCCCAGGCAATGTGATAATCATCCAACTACTGGACCCATACACTTGCTCAACTCTTAACTGGAACGTACATTTACAAGCCTTTGTTTTCGTATTCTTCCGAGCAGCAGTATCTAAGTCTCTTAATTCCTCTCTGTAGCGTTCACCTCGATTGCATCTTAACAATTTTACGCTTCCATTGTTCTTGTGTGATGAAATTATCAACTCAAACCCGATAGTAAGGGCAATTTGTTTTGCCCAATTAATTGCATCTCTATCACTATCAAATAACTCATCAGTGACGAAATGCGTACTGTAGTCAACACCATCACCACCGAACCGCTCCAAAGGAACCTAACCAAAACAACGAAAACAATGTTAGCTTAATCTTAAATTCAAACGTCTATCAAAACCGACTGAACAAAGGGACAAGCGTCTGAAATTTTCGCCTAGACCATGGATGGGGCGGAAATCACGGACGCCTAGGCCATGGTTGTGGCGTAAATCTCAGACGCCTGATCCATGGTATAGGCGTCCGTGATTTACGCGTCCACCATGGTGAAGGCGTCCGTGATTTACGCCCCGTCTATGGTCCAGGCGGAAATTTCAGACGTCTGTTCCATGGATGGGTCGTAAATCACGGACGCCCGTTCAAAATATGCGGAAAAAAAAAAATTTACCTCGGCCACCGTCGACGGCACTTCTTGGTCGCCGGAAGACATTTGCGGTCGTTCCTTGCTTGCCGGTGAGACAATGTTGGTGAATGTGGGTGGGTGTGAGAGTGGGTGGGTGTGGGAGAGTTAGAGAGGGAGAGTGGGAGAAAGGGTGAAAATATGAGAGGGGCAATATTGTAATTTCCAAGGGCGATGGTGAGTAATTTTATGGCGGTATATAGTAACTCCCTTCTTCTTTCCATTTGAATTTGAATCTTTGAAATTAAAAAATACATTCTTGGATCATTAATTTAAGAAAAAGTACTATAAATTTTTGCAAAGTAAAAATACTATTACTGGATTCTTTTTTAATTATATTTTCAAAATATCATATTTTTGTAATTTTAATAGTTGTAGAATTATAATTATTTGTAGTTAAAGTGCCGTCTTGAAGACCACGTAAAGTAAAATGGAAAGAAGAAACGGAGGAAGTATCTGTTAGATTGTTGCCTATTCGTTTTACATTTGTATATCACTACCTAAGTACTTTTAGAAAATATTAATAGAAATAATACTTCAATGAATAATATCGCAACTATAAAAACAAATACATCAATGTTTATCAAAACAAAAACGACATTAACAATAACAATGTTTCAATATCAATACAAATACACCCACTTTGAATATAAATAGCGATAAATCAAATACGAATATGTATATATGTAAAAAGAAGAGATTAGAATGAAGTAGCTTGGTTGAAGCGATGTACGCTTTTCTTAGGGAGTTAACGTCCTTACTGCACTGAGAAATTAATAAAGCGCATTCCTCCCCCAAGATACGACAATCAATCAAATTTCTTCGATACAGCAGGAGAAATCCCGAACCAACTATTGCCTAATACTTCACTAGTAATATTAAAATTATATTTCTTACAATAGGAAAATTATATATCTTACTAATATATATAGTCATATAGATATGTAGAAATATATACTTGGGGAAGAAACCAGTAGAAAGAAAGGGTGCGTTCTTTAAAGCTGAACTTACCAGAACTTAACTTAATTGAACTTAACTAAACTGAATTCAACACCACTGAACTGGACACCACTGAATTGAATTGAACACCACTGAAATGAATTGAACACATCTTGAAAGGTGAGACAAAAAGTATGTTTCTAAACTCTGCACCACTGAACTGAACTGAATATCATTTAACTGAATTTGAAATCACTGAATTGACAACTAAACTAAACTGTAAGTCTCTAACTGAATTGAACTGACCGTGTAAGCTCTAAAGAACGCACCGTTAATAGAGTTAATAACATTTCATTCAAAGTAAATTGTTTGAATGATTGCATTGCATTACTAGCAAGTAAATTTATAAATTTATAATATAATTGCATTACTTACTGGCAAGTAAATGAGTCCTTAGGTGCGTTTGTTAGAGCTTACACGGTCAGTTCAGTTCAGGTGTCAATTCAGTGATTTTACATTTACTTAAATGATGTTCAATTCAGTTTAGTGATGCTAGTTCGGAAACATACTTTTTGTATCGCATATCAAGTTGTGTTTAATTCAGTTCAATTGTGTCCAGTTTAGTTAAGTAGTGTTCAGTTTGGTGATGTTGAATTCATTTCTGTTCTGGTAATTTCAGTTCTAATAAACGCACCCTTAGTCAGTTAGTCTCGTTTACTTTTACTCTTTCACGGTCTCCAATGCACTACTTTTACTGCAAATATTTGTATCTATATAAATACATAAATTATAATAAAATAATTTTTCAAAAGTACTATTTAAAATGAACCTACAATTGTAGTTATACTTTGTAAATCCTTATATTTTTTTTCATAAATCAATGGTCAAAGTAAATATTTTTCCCAAACGGATCGAGTATGTTGGCTGTGCATATTTTTTGTTGTCGGCAAGCCGCAAGCCTTACCAGAGTTCATAGTTTCGTAAGGGAGTCTTTTGTTTCATTTGCTGAAGCAGGATAGTCTTTCCTCATTCTACCACCCCTTCTTTCTTTCTTTCAAAATTTTTCGATCACCCTCGACGGCCTACCCGGCCCTTTCCATTTTCAGCTACTAGTTTCGGTCGTTTGGGTCAATTGACGTATATACATGAACATATTAGAGAATGGGGAATGTGTCCTGACTTAATTGGTGTTCTCTTAGGGCGTATTTTATTTCCACTTATTGAACATTATCCCTATCAGTGGAAATCCGTATCAATACCTTATCCAATCAGTGGAAATGAGTGGCAATACCTTACTGATTCAGTGAGAATCACTGGCAGGACGTTACCCAATCAATGAAAATCAGTGACATGTTCCACATTCCTACTCACAGAATTAGAAGTAAGACGTTACTGAATCAGTGAGAATTAAAAGAAGGACCTTATCAAATCAGTGGCAAAACCTTAATCAATCAGTGAAAATCACTGGCACGATCTTACTCAATCAGTGAGAATCAGTGGGAATAAGTGGAAAAGAACGGATCCTTACACGATTGAAAGCCTTAAAGTACATGCTTTTTGCATACTCCATGCCAACAATAACCAAATCCAATTTTTTCCGTATGGGATTGACTTCTTCATTAGTGGGCCAACGAACGGACGACATTTGATCTCATCTCATGTGTAATGTAACAAAATCTATTTTGTTATAGTCTATGCTTTTCCTTTTCTGCACCTTAGATTTGTTCCTTTCTAAATGTTTGGATAATTCATGCTTTTACTTAGTTAGGAAAAGCAACAAATATATTGTGGACGCAAATTGCAAGTGTTTTACGTGTTTGACATGAAAGTTATGATGTTATGTAAGTTAAAACTTCCACTTGTGTTTTGTTGTACTTTCATACTTTGTAGCCTTTTTAAATGCATTCTAATTGTAGTATTGCTTAGTTCAAAAACTGTTCTTGAATATGTATGCAGCCATCTTATTTATAGTATAATTTGAATGTGAGGTTCATTTTAGGTGTTCTAGTTGCCTAGTTGAAATAAACTTGTTTTGGATAGCTATGTATACTTGTAGAGTATGACATTGAAGTCTCCTTGTCTAGCTATTAGTTTCAATATGATTGAAAAGCTTAGGGCACGCATATCATGATTTCATGATGAAGGGCATTTGTGTTATAAGACTAATGCTTTGTTCTCATCAACTTAATTTTAGTTCATTTCAGTCAATTCAATTCAATTCAATTTATCACGTGGAATAATCACTCAAATAAATTTTCATTCCAAAATAAATTAATGATGTTAATTATCTCATTAGAAAGATTTTAAAATGAATCTCATTTTAAATGTGTTTTGACGAGTTTTAAAAAGATCTTGTAAACAAAATCATATCAGTTTAGTTTATTTTTTTAGGAGAAAAAATGGGGTCTAATTAAAAAAAATAGAGCCAATTCCAATGACACCATCCACTATGATGGTACCGACTTGGGTTTTATTGCTGCAAATAATAATAATAAATAATAAATAATCAAATATTATTATTATTATTATTATTATTATTATTATTATTATTATTATTATTATTATTATTATTATTATTATTATTATTATTATTATTATTAAACTAAAAAACAGTGAATGAACTACTCATCGATCAGTAAGCAATAGAAGAACACACCATAATCATGTTAATTATTTGTCCTACAAACCAAAAGAAAATTAACTATTCTATACTCTATGCCTCTATGGCCTATGCCGCTAATGTAGCGAACAAAGTACAAGTAAAAGTAGATCAATTATTGCAATATCAAAAAAGAAGAGTAAATCATCAATAATTATACCCATCTTGCTCTTTTAATTTGCACTCTCAAGGGAATTGCCCTGACGCAATGCAACACTATGTCATCATCTCATTTGAGTATGATAACCTTAATTATAACTGCGGTTCAATTAATCAATCAACAGCCATAATGCCAGTCGAGGTCATCTCTTAATCATTGTGTTAGACAAATATGATGTTAACTACTTACGTTGCTATCATTAAGGAATTCTACCACGATCTTCTAATGATGCTTGTTTAAGGATGCATTATGCATATTCATAGAATGGTGAGTAAGGGCAACAAAGGTATTCACATAAAATGCATACTCAGCCAGATGCATATTCAGCCGAGAATCAAACCCGTACCTTTTGTTGGCGACCCTTAGTCGTACCTATTGGTTATATTAGCTTTCTACATGTTTTAGAAAAATTCATCTTTTTTTTTTGGATATAAGAAAAATTCATCTTCGTAAATGTCGTATACATTTAATCAATGAATGAATTATAAGAATAAGTAAATAGAAAAAAAAAACCAAAATGAAAACCTAGCTCCTTTCTGATTAAAATTGTCCAAATAATCTCCTACATACCGACAAATCTCATGGTTCTTTCCATCACAGTGTATTTCCATCCATCGCTTCAACCTACAGGATAACTGCTGAAGAAATGAGATACCATTTTGATCTTCTGAATTTCAATTGAAGAAAATACCTTCACACCTAACATTCTGATGAATTGAAAACCCCAAATATAGGAAAAGAGGGAGGAGCGAGAAGAATTTGAAATTCCAAGGTGGAGGAATGTAACTTGAAATTCTCCAATTTTAAGGTTTTATGAAAGGCCATAGATTTGAAACAATTCCAAACCTACAATTATCTTAGGCACAAATTCACCTCAAAACTCCACCACTTCAAATTCAAGTATCCAAACACACCATAACGGAATTTCATTGCACTTAAATACATTGAATGAGTTTTGAAAGTCATTATACCCAACATAATCAAACCATATTGGCTACCTTCAAACCCTCACTAAGAAAATAAGAAAGAAGGGGGAAGTATTTATGTACTGGAACAAAGAAAACTAGACATATATGTGGCTCTAGGGTACAGCTAGTTGCTTACCCTTTTCTATCATTTTACTCATGCTTACAAAGCTTAACCGTCGTAAACGTGATGACCATTAGCATTTAGCAGGGCCGTCATGCCTTGCCATGACGGCCCTGCTATACCCCCTCTTCTTTATGCTCATAGAGAGACCAAGAATGACAATGCTCAAAGGATGGCTCGAGGATCCTGGAAAATATTTTCTTTCTACTTACTAGTTGTGGATGATTTTTATTTCTAAACTGAGCCAATCAATGCAAGTCCGTCGTCGAACCAGTTTGTTCGGGTGGGTAATTCTAACCACTTTGTCATCCAAACATGGGTTACACATCCAATGCAATGGCGAAAATAAGCAAGCATAGTTGAAGCACAGGACAATAGAGGTTAACCCATCACAATGGATGAGAAATGAAGTATTAGGTTTAGGTTTGCATCTTTTGTCATGCAAACACATTGCACACGCCAAACATACATAACTCTTTAAAACTTTATGAAAAATTACTAATTGAAAAGTCTGTTGATAGAAAGACTAGATCATTAGCCAATGCACTAGGTAAACTTGTGCTCCTGCCACATTTATGATCACCTCCTTATACTGCACACACATCAGAGTAAACCAGTTGTTTTCAGATTTTGTACACTAAAAAATCGACGTAACTGAATTCGTATGTTGTAATGTATAAGACATTTGTACCTTACACTAACTGGAGAGGGGTCTGGTCTTGGCGGGAGTACTGGTTATTATTGGGTTGGAGGGCATTTACTTGGAAGTAATTCCGGGAATCGAATGATTGAGAGGGGACAAGGTCATAGTCCCCACCTCCCGGCATCAAGCTCATGCTTTGTTGAGCTCTCTCATTCTCAGCTATCTGCAATTCCACATTCAAATTGTTAACCAACTTGTTTCATGAAAACAGTGAATTCCGAAAGAGAGAAAGAGTGACTGACCCTTGCTCGGAGAAACTGATTATTGTTATGCAGCTCAATTTCCTGCAGGGTACCATAATTCATCAATAAGTAGTCAGATAAGGCTATTGGGATTAAACATACACATTAGAGGAGTTAAATGTCAGACTAGGCTATCTCACCGTGGCTTGGATGTTCATTTGCCTTATTAGTGGTGTGTTTTGGTTTTCGACCTATCTATTAGGTAATTCAAGTAGTTTGGTGTCTGTATGTTTAGGCTTCTAATTGGGTGTATTATGTTATGGTTCTTTAGGTGTTTGATTCTTGACTTGGGTGTACAAGGCATTTGTTTCTTCGATGTTTTCATACTTCGGTTCCTTCTGGGAGTCTTGGGTTACAAAGCTTTTGACTTCCTTGGTGCAAAAGAAGGGCTATGAACAAGCAAGAAGAAGATCAATCAGCACAACCTAATCACTTCATGACGGGAAGCTGTTAAATTACATAGTCCATTTTGCTTTAGTTGCTGACTATTGATTGCCTAGACAGCATAGAGGATTTGAAATGGTTAGATTATTGGTAAGGACTAAGGATAATGTCATTGATCTTGTCCAACAATGACTAATGAGTCTAGAACTCATGAAAAATGACTGCATATTGTCGACTTCTGAATATTTTCAATGAAAGATCTGGGTTGTATACTTGTCTAGAAAGGGCCCTTAGGCCTTAGTTCACTTCATTGTCCATTATCTTCACAAATTAAGCAAAGCTGATGCTGGGCAACTTTCTTAGTCGAAACACTAGTGGCAAAGTACTTGAACCACAAACCTCACGATCACCCCCACCAAAATAGTAAGGCCTTAGGGTTTTTTTAATGCAATTATTGAATGTATTCCGAAAACTGTAATATGTTGCCAACGGGTCAACCACTAAGCAGTTGAGCCCTTAACCAATCAATCATGAATCCTTTAGATTTGTAGGATCAATATGTCCTTGAAATGTTAATGGAGACCACGTTCTAGTTTACTCCACCCTATTTTCCTTCTGATGGTAGGGATACACATGCGCTAGATTAATTTGGTTGATACATGCATAAATCTCTCAATATCGAAACAACTCTCTATCTTTTGTACCCTCTCAGTTGAAAATCCTGTTTGGCCTGATTACATTACTTGCTTGTCATTTTGACAAATTTCCCTATATTTTCAAGATTACTCTTTTATTGACACTATTTGTTTGAAGCCATTGCTCAGAGAGCAGTAAATCTGGTTGATACTCAACATAATTGTCTATTTCCCTACAAACAAACAACATTTTTGGCTAAACAAGTTTGTCAATTTGCAACAAAAGGTAATCATTTCATTTATCTTACTGGACTTTGAGATAAAATGGGGAAAGGAGACTCTCCAACAACCATTAGCATGTTAATTATTAGGTCTAATAATAAGTTTGTCATGGTTCTCTTTTTCTGTGAAGTCACTTTCTCTTGCTAACCTTGTCTCATAATGAAACTTGACAACTTGTAAATTGATCCTCCAAATATGCCTAGGGCTCTTTGTTTTTGGATGGAGGGTAAAAAGCACAGTAAAACATAAATTTGGATGGTGAAGGAACATTTCTATTTACCCGCGCGTGTTGTGGGAGAACTAAGACATGTTAACTTGTAAGCTCTCTTATTCCCAAACTCCGACATGGAAATGCTTTAATTTTAATCAATGCCACTAACAGTATACTGTGTTCGGTAAAACAGGAAAAACAACCATTTTCCTGTAGTAAAACCCTACTGTAGGCTAAATATCAGGCTTGGTTAAGGTCCTCTTTATCAATCTACTATCAGATGTGGCCTGAAAATTGACAACTCACTCACTTATTTATAACCTATGTCTAATAGGCCAAAAGGTTTTCGAATGGGTTCATCACCGTCGCTATCTTGTCTCCAATCCTTATGTTTCTCAAACTAATCTTAAGCACAGTACTCTCTAAAAGACTTAAAGCTCATAAAGAAGATGAAAGACAAAGTAAAGGTAATTTCATAGCACCATCATCATATTGCAGAGTAATTTCCAAAATCAAACTTGCAGCCAGCTAAAATTAACTCATTTCAGAATATTTCTTTAAGTAATACCCAAAGTTAAGGACTGAAATAATTACCCTTTTCTGCATGAACTCTATCTCAGCAAACAAAAGCTCATTCTGTCAGACAGAAAAACAAAAATCAAAACAAATCATTAGAAGATATATACACACAATACCTAATTGTTGTCAAAATATTTGAAAACTGGAGTTTTATGAGCCTATTCTCTTGCCCTTCTCGTCTTACCTTTTTAGATCTAATTCTGCTAATGCCTCGCTCCAGTTTCCCCTCGAGGTTCTTCAGTTCTTTCATATTCAGACTACCTAGGCCTTCACCCATCATATGCCTGGAAAGCAACCTTTTATTCTGTTTCAGAAATCTTTGTACCATTAATTTTGATCTCTTGCTTAGGGTTTGTCATGTGAAATTTACCTGTTGTTTTCTGTTATGGTGCGAATCTGGTTCCGTAATTTGGCAGCTTCTTGCTGGTAGTACTACAATGTCAAAACCCAAGATAATTGTCAGGACAATTTAACAAGTTCTTTTAGGCCTACATTAGTATTTCCAAACTCTGAAAGGAGAAGCATTTATAGACAATAAAATAGTCTGACAAAAAAATAAAAAATCTGTTATGTGATGATCAGAATTTAGTGTACCTGGGCATTAGCTTCAGCAACTGACCCAGCTCCAGTTTGGTCGGAGCTTGCCTTCTTGTACCTGTCGATTGTCCCCTTGACGCTGCAGCTAATAACTATTAATTAGTTCCTTAACTTGATGGTCCATTAATCTAAGAATTTCTAAAAAAAAAATAAGTTTCCGCGTGGTTCTTAGGCAAGCAATCAAAATACTATTATATGGTTAAAGATCCTATCCGGTAGAGGAATGAGCAGTTTGCCTACAAATCCGAAGATGTTTCCTTTCATCTACCGACCATAAAGAGTATCAAACACATAGCACATTTGCACAAACTAATGGCTCTTCAATTTACAGCTTGTACTTTGATCTTCTTCTAGTCACTATAAAGGTTTTGCCAGGCAATTATCCAATGCTACATTCAAGATCAAGAATGACAATTGTACTTTCACGTTCCATCTTCCTTTAATTTGATGATGTCTTCTCTATGTTCAGTTCAATCGTAGTGTACAAAGCTTGTCGAAAACAACTATGTTGGTCAATTGATTACATAAGCTAAAAGCTAGCTCCCATATTTAATTTTCTTTTCACATGATGCTGTGGTAAATGCCTAACCAGTGATCGAGCTTGATCTTCTAAATGAGCCGTTCTCTCACAAGAAAACTCATTCACATAAAGGTACTTCTATGTTCAATCCTTGGTGAGAAGAGACTATGTTGATTTACATAAAGTAATTAGTCTTCTCACCAAGGATTGCCATTGAATGACCCCTAACATCACTAATTCAACATTGCAAGGAGCTTCTATGGCGAATGGAGGCATTCAGCAATCAGCATCATGCACAGACTAAGTGAAGCTAAGTGAGTCAAGGTGCTCATTATCTTCCTAATCTAGCAAATTGAGCACCGGAGATGTTTATAAACACTGTGTAGGCCTCTAATCCATGTAATGAAGTCCTGCAGATTTACATTTACATGAAAGAATTACGAGCACACACTCTTCGGGGTTATCTTGATCCTACAACATTGCAATGCATATATCTCTATGTAAGATCATGGAAGCCCAACATCACACTATGAACATGCTATACTATACCATTACATTCTAATACGGATTCTCAGCCTCTCCTCTTCCCTCCGGTTTCTTCTATTACTGTTATTGTTTTTCTTAAGATAAGTTGGTTCCCAACCTGCCTCATAAGTCATACCCTTGTCATACAGTTAAGGGAATTGAAGCTTCAATACGAAATTAATCTATGTATTTTAATAGAAAATCATGCAATCACAATAATCTTCAATATGTTATCCATGCTGTTTGCTGAAGAGAACAGTCTGCAACATTGAACAATGAGGCCAAACATCCCAAGTCCAGTTATGTCTTAAGTTCCATTAACGATCCGAAACCATGTCAAAACGGAGTCTAAATTTATGAATGGTTATATCAAAAAGAAATGTCTAACTCGTGTTAATAATGTCTTTTAACTTCGAGTCACATGCAATCCCCATGCTTTTCGCTTTTGTTTTGATGCAGAAGACAAACATGAATGACCCTTCTTTAGAATGGAATCACCTATACATATTGAACTTTAGAGGTATATTTTGTGGGCTACAAAGTACTATGGTTTATTGTGAACAATTGGAAAGACAAAATGAGTTAGTATTTGGAGAACTAGGAGAAAATTTCTTGATGTGCATTAAAGAAACATACTCATTTCATTATCTTGATATTCAGCTATATCAGTCTTATTGATGACATCAATAATGGATAAAGGTTGTAGGCAGGGAAACATTTAGCCTGCTAAAGTTGAATTGATCTACTATAACCAATAACATTATGAGTATGTTTTTTTTAAGTGGACTGTACTAAACTAAACCGAACCAATTACTGACTGAGTGGAAAAGAACGCACTACGATCAACATCAACATTACCCCAGTGCCTCCAAAGAGGCTCCCGCCTAGGCAGGGTAAAGGGGAGTCGGTTGTACGCAGCCTTCCCTCTGTGGAAAAGAACGCACTACGATATGAACAAAAAATAATAATTCAACTGAGAAGATAGTTTGATTAAAGTTTTCTACTTGACATACTAGACTACTAGTTATGTTGGATCCCAGCAACAAGGCTACTACTCAGGCATCAAAACTCTACAATAGGGACTAGGGAGAAGTGTACTACAACTATTCCTACTAATGGTATATTCCAACATTTACTTTTTAGTTCCTTTATAGACTCCTTTGATTTATCTTATTTTTCATAAAAGAAGATAACTTTTATATGTTAACAACTTCCAAAACTAGCAAACAAGAAGGAATTGCTCTTTCTTTTGTTGAGATTAAAGGTCAAGAGGATATTATTACAAACAGACTTTGGGAATGTGTGGGGTATTTGATATCCATGCTCAATAGAATTAAATTCCAATTATCAAAAAGGAATATCATTAAAAATATAAGCTTTCTATAAGAATTTTAAACAGAGGCATTTCCCTCTTGTCACAAAATTTTATTCGTATTTGAATCCTCTCTAGTCTCTACCAAATTAATTCCTATCATGTATAACACCAAAACTCGTATGACGCGGCTTTAAAGTCGGGCCACTCATTTAAGCGTGACGTTACATTGACATACTTCATTTTGGAGGTGGCCTCGCTCACCTTGAGGTGGTCTCATTGGAGACATTGCTGTCATGATTTTCAACTAGTTCACAGCAATGTCTAACTCAACTCACTCTTGCTGTTGGAGGGTTATGGAAAAAGAGAGGGAAAGAAAAGAAAAGTGAATTCAAGAAAGAAATAAGTAAAATGAAATAAAGACTCAACCAGAGAGACTATAATTTTTCATCAAAAGCAGTAATTTTTAATTCATCATATCTGATTAAATAAACAGTCAGCAGTAGCAAATAACAAAACTTCAACGAAATAAAGTTTTAAAAAAAAAAAAACACAAATAACCAAAAGAAAACAGCATAAAAATTAAACGATCTAAAAAGAAAATCAATTTTTTTTTTCCTGTAATTAATTAACTAACAGATTAAGAAAAAAAGAGAAGATGAAAATATTTGGTTGTGAAATTATGATTGCGTAAATGCAAAACCAGAAAGCTAATACGCTCATTTCATCAAAAGTTTTTTTTTTAATTATTTTTCTGAACTCTTCCATTTCATCAAAAGTTTACACACCTATAATTTTAGCTAAATACTCAAAAATAATCAAAAGTCAGTACCTGCAAAATCGGTCAAATCAGCGTCTTAGGTTCCAGTTAATGTTAATCTAGTCCAACACGAAAACCCCAGAAACCAACAGTAATTTGAAGAAACCTCAGAACACTTTTGAGTCAGAGTTTTACTGTAACACTTCCCATCTGATCTGATGTTATATAGGAGTATAGTAAATGTATATTAAATTACTAAAAAAGTAAAATAAAATAAAAACCTGAATTTTCTTTTTTTCTGATATTCCTGAAACCTTAATTTCCTCGAGCCACTGATTGGTTCCCTTCTGCCACGCTAGCAACTAATCCTATGATATGATTGGCTACAGAAAACAAACGGCTATGATTCACGCCACGTGTCAGAAACCCATTACCCGTTGGATATTTTCTGCCCGTTACCCTAATACCCAACATTGATGGAATAAATAAAAACCATTATTATACTAAAAGTAAAATAACCAGTCATTTCCATCTTTAAAAGCTTCTGACTTTAATCCACAGCAAAAACCTGCAGCCATAAATGTACGACCTTTTTCCCTTCTTTTTCTCTCTCCTTGCATGGGGAAACAACAAGCTCTCCTATTGGTTCATTCTCTTTTCCGTACACTTTTTTTTATATTATTTTTTCATTATTTAATTGTTTTTTATATTATTATTTATTCCTTTTGGACTTTGCATAGAAATATCTATGCAAGATCTAACCCTATAGTTCCCATTTTACCCTAAAATAAAAGTTTGGGAAAAATAGAAAGGAGACAAGAGATGATGATGATTATGCAGTTTGATTGGTTCAGGACTAAATATTGAAAAAGGATGATGTCACACAAATTGGGAAATTTTGGAATTTTGATTTTTTTTTTTTTTGAAAATTGGGAAAATTATATATGAAATGAACTTAACTGGGAGAAAAAGTGAGATACTTTCACCATTCTAAGATAGATAGAACACAATCTAACAGAGGTCCCCTATTAACCCCCCCCCCCCCAAAAAAAAAAACCCCATTTATGATTTTTTGTTCATTTTCTCTCTCTTTTCATTTTCTTTCACCATTGAAGCTAAAAGAACTCAAAACCCATCTATGGCAAATTGAAAATCATGACAATTGTTGTCAGAAAGTTTTTTCAGAATAAATAAAAATAAATAAAATGCACACAAAAGATTCTTTGAACAAAAACAAAAAAAAAAGTGAAGAACTTTTTATCATATTTGTGACTGATCATATGATCTAATGTTAAACCCTAAGTAAGGAAAGTGAAATCTACCAAACAAACAGACTTTCATGTTACCAATTTTGAGGGTTCTTGGCAATAAATTGGAACATCACCACATATGTTAACTGACCCATATTAAGCCCTAAATTGGGCTAAAATTTGTGACTATAATGAAATAACACATCACGTGTATTTTGTTCTGAGGTTACCTAATTATGGATAAGGAAGATTTAGTGATGTTCTGGGTTTATGGTAAAAACTAAAAACCCTAATTTTAGCTGATTTGCAGATTACATGTTTGATGAAATGACACAATGAATTAACTTGAAACAAAATTTTTTGGGGTTTTGATTTTTTTTTTTTTGGATTTGAAGATGGGTTTTTTGTAGGCATTACTTTTCTGGGTGTCCTTTGGTTTATGCTTTATGGGTAACTGACAAGCTATTAAGGAAGTGTCAAAGAGAGATGGGTAAGGGCATGGGGGACTAATGGAAATGTGACAACTACCAAACTCTAGCTAGCATCATAGATCATGACATGTATGTAGAGTTGGAGAGAGAGAGAGAGAGAGAGAGAGAGGAGAGAGAAAAGTTAGCAACCATGGAGGTAGATAAGAAGGTGATCTCACAGGCCTGCAAACATATAGCTTACCTTCCCAAATTTCTACTAAGTTTGTTTGGTTTTTTTTTTTTTTTTTTTTTTTTTTTTTTTTTTTTTTTAATTAGAAAAAAGAAACAAACTAGAGTATAAAAAAAAATTGGCAAAAGGAATGCCTATACCTTGCTATTATTTCCATCTATTACAAGCAGATCTATGTTTCCGCCAAACAAAGGAAGTAAAAAAAGGGCTCATATTAAGATTAAAAAAAAGGAGGCTCATAAAGCTTCCTTACACACATAAGAAAATAAAGAACAAAACTGCAGGCTAGCAAGAAAGACAATTATTTTTGATTCTTTTGTTCAAGTGAAATAAACCACTCAATCTTAAATGTAACTCAAAACCCCAAAATCCCTTTTTGTGCTTTCCACCCAAATAACAAAAAAGTTTGTGTCAATATTAGTTATTAAGCACAAAAGATTAACTTGTAAACACAACACAAAATTGGTAACATTTGCAAACACAAAATTGGTAAAGCTTTTTGAGAAGAAGAAGAAGAATTGAAATTAGTTCAAGTGAGTAGAATTGATCAAAAGGGAGAGAAATTATGTGATTTATACCTATGATTAGCATATTCATAGAGACGGCCTCGGCTCGAGAAGACAATAAGAGCAACTTCAGCATCACAAAGTACAGATAGCTCATAAGCCTTCTTGAGCAACCCATTTCTTCTCTTGCAGAAGGTGACTTGCCTGTTTGTCGTATTCTCGATCCGTTTGATCTCGATCTTTCCCCTACCCATTTTCCTCTCCCTAGAGGGAGAACCCTCCCTTATCTCAGTTGGGAACTCCAGGATTGCTAACTGGAAAAGGTTTTAATCATCAACACAACACAATTGACACAAAACATGTCAAACTTAACAGTTTAACACCAAATTCATCACCATGTAAATGAATTGAATTTAGCAAAGACCAATATTAGACAAAGCATGTCAAATTGTCAATCTTATCAGAATTATCATGTTAAAGCAAAAAAAGGTAAGAAAGTAAGATAAACCCATATTAGGATTTGTACTAAAAATTGATTAAAGATTTGACAATTTGATGTTATTTTACAATGATTATAATACTGACCTGAGGGAAAAACAAAGAATTGGGTATTTTTGTTTATAATCTTCTTCAAACTCTGCAAAAACACCAGGAACAGACACAAACAGAAAGAAAGAAATGGAGGTGAGTATTGTGTTTGAAGTGGGTATTTATAAAAGTAGAAATCTTTTTTGTTTCTCTCTATCTAATTTCTCAACCAAACCAAAAAATTAAATAAACAGTGACTTCTTAAAAATCCCAAAATTATTACCTCAAGTCTTTATGAAATTATGCCCTTGTTTTTTTTGTTTTTCTCTCTCTTGTTTCAGTCTTTATCTAACAACAGAGATGTAAGAGACACCTGAAGGGTATTGAGGGTATCTTTTTATGGACGGTTTGTATTGAAAAAGAGAAGGCTAAAGAGGGAAATCACTTCGCATATTCAGACTCCATTAACAGTTTCAATTTTTATCTTTCTTGTGACTGGAGAGGGGAAGAGAGAGAGAGAGAAAAGGACTTCTGAAAGGTATTATTAATGGGGTGAATAAGACGTTGAGCTAAGGTTGCAACTCTGCTTAAAAGAAAATTTATACTGCCCAATGAATGGTGAAGAACAACTGAAAGGGCATTTCCTGTGTTACTCTTCTGTTCTACGAGTATTTTTTTTTTTCCGACTTTTCTTTTTTACAAAAACTTCTATAAGATGGTTTTTCGTAACTTTTGGTGAGACGGGGTCACTTTTTTTTTTTTTTGATTACTGAGATGGGGTCACTTTTCAATGAAATTATAGTCACTGCACACCATAAGTAGCACCCTACATCTCTAAATAGTGACCCCATTTTTCTGTGCATTAGTCTTACACGAGACTTACTCTTTCTTTTTTCCTACTATTTCTCTTTAACAATTATCAGTTTTTTCTCTATTTGTTTTATCAAACTTGGTAGGGGTACTAAAGAAAGATGAAAATGGCTAATGTAATTTTTTTTTCCACATAAAAGAAAGTGTCTATTTAGAGACTTTAAGTATTCAACAACGAATATATTAGAGCTCATGTCATGTCGGCATTATAGCGTGTGTGCTTTTTCACTTACTCAAGTAATGAATAGTTAAGTTCGGTTCTGTAAAAAGAACATATTCGTATTAGCAATAAGGAAGCACGATCGATCAAGTATGGTTCCTAATGAATGGGGAATCGCATCAAGCCTTTATCTTACCAATTTACTTGGAAGTGTATTTGCAAGTTGACAGTTACCCTTCAGGGTAAATGGCTAACGCCTAGTTGTTAACTAATAACATTGTTGCTCAAGTTGTGATGGCTAGAGCCCAGAATTTGTGGCTCAAAGCTCAGCTTGGTACTATTCCTTTTTAGTTATTACTCGAACTTGAGGCTTTCTGTCTCTAAGAAATGTGAGCTCTAACTCGTTTCAATTTTGGTTCAATTCAGGCCATCGATAGGGCTGGCCACGAGCCGAACCAAGCCGAACACTAGAAGAGCTCGGCTCGGCTCGATTTAAAAATTTTAGGCTCGAGTTTGGGTTCGCGTTCGACTCGAACTGCAAAGTTAAGCTCGAGCTCGGCTCGAATACTAAATTCAAAGCTCAAGCTCGAGTTCGAGCTCGTACAAATTAACATAATAGAATCCTCCTCTAATGTTACTTTCAAGAATTTAACATTTTTTCATGACTGTTGGTGTATTGCTACTCTATTATTATTATTATAATATTAGAAGTTACGACACAATTTAGGACTGTATGTATGTATTTTATGGATTTTTTAGGCTCGCGGGCCCCACGAGCCGAATAGTGTCAAGCTCGAGCTCGGCTCAAAAATTTGAGCCTTCAAATCGAATCGAGTTCGAGCCGAGCTTTATTCGAACCGATCCCGAACTGTTCGCGAGCTATTTGGCTTGTGGCCAGCCCTAGCCATTGAGCTAACTTTTTCATTGGCTTGTGGGTGGCTTTTGGCAAAAATTGAATGTTTGACTAGTCCACTATCCAATATTGGTGTTTGGATGTTAGCTTGTGAGATTAGCTTTTGGGTTCCCACAAGTCAAGTTTTGAAAAGCCAATGATGATAGCTTTTGGGTATTGGCTGGTGGCATTAATGTAGTCCCATGACAAGATAATCCAAGACTTGCAATTATTTACTTCTATTCCATCAAATTCCTCTATCATATAAATATCCTAATAGGTCATTTTACATATAATCAGCTAATGTTACCAGCCAATGTAACCAAACATCTCTTTTCAGACATCCAATGTCATCGGTAGATCAAATCAGCTAGCAATACCAGCCATCGACCACCAGCTATCAGTCATTAGCCAACAGCTAATGTCACTAGCCAATTTCCAAATAGGACCAATGTATATCAATGCTTGAAAGTGGGTAATGCATCAGGAGCGAAAGAAACTTCACACCCTGAGGCAAGAGCAGACTTGGCCTTGACAAAGCATAAAACATTAAACAAGTTAGGGATGAGCACATATCTGAGTATCTAGTTTCAGTTTTGGAATTTGTTTGAACTCGGTGTGTTCGGACCTGGGACCGACGCTACTAGGACCAATTATGTGTCCCTAAATTTGAACTTGGCTGAAATTGTAAGTTTATGTCACAAATTTGGAACATATTTGCAACGTATGTTGCGCGGGAGCTATGAAGTTTTCTAATTTATATCGTTTGTGAAATAATTAGTTATGAGAATAATTAATTATAGTGTTGTGATCTGTTAAAAAGATATATGATGTGACAATGAAATTAGCCAGTTTCCCAATTTTTTTATATGTGTATATGTGTGTGAGAGTCACCACCATCAAAATATGAGTTGAGCCTTGTGAAATTTGAGAGAAACAGTCGTGTGAGAAAGCTTCTAGTTTGTAATCTTCGATATTATTTCAATTGTTCTCTTCCTTGCACGTGGTTTTTCCTCAAATTTCGGCATTTTACAGGTAAATCTTATGTCTTATTCTCCACGTAAATCCTTGAATCGAACTGAATTAGACCAAACTGAACTAAGAACTAAATTGAGTGGATTTGAATTTATTTTTCAATATTTGAAACATATAAAATAAGTGTTGACATATTTTCTATGACAAGATATTATCATGAGTTTTATTTGTGAAATAAATTATGTTTGCACGACAAGTTCTCATATTAACTAAACTAATTGAACTATTAGATTGAACTGAGCTAAATATAACAGAATTGAATTTAAAATGAAACTGAGCCAAAAATAAGGTGAGGAAAATATAGCCTGATTGCAGTACTAATCTCTTAAGTTCTAAAATTTTCCTCCCAATGGCTTCCAATTTGTTCCCTCACTTCCCCTTCCCTTTCTCGTAAAAAGACAGATAGACAATCCCTCTCTGATAATCCTAATAGACTTCTAGCTCCTTTCACTGGAAGACTTGTAAGAGCTACAATAGGTTGGCTATCAGCAAATATATATGTATTGGGTATATATAGGGCACCTCAATAGGTAAAAAGAGCGGATATAGCATATAGAAATCTAAGTACAACTAGTAGTCAAGTACAAACTTACCCCAAAACTAAACATTCTCTTCATGCTAATTTAGTAGTAGTATTATTTTGCATAGAAATAGGGCATTCAAATTAATTACTTGTATATGATTGTCCATGAGTTTGTCATCCCATAAGATCATTGTTTAACACATAAATACACTCTGGGGTTATCCAAACTACAAGATTTTCATCAGCTTTCAGTATCTTTCCCACCTAAGTCATTTTGTTTTGTTTGTCAAAAAGAGGGTGAAAGTGAATGGAGACTAAGACACCCCATTTAGTTATATTCGGACTCTCGTGTTCAACCGCAAACATACCAAATCCATCTAAAACATTTAATCAGTAACTTGTTACTCATTCTCCTTTTGTGCTCAATTTTCCAAGTCTAAAACCAAGTTTGCATAACAGTCATTAGCTCCATCATCACTTTTGATTTATCTATGTTAACCATAGACCACTAAAAATGTTGTGAGTAACTAGTAAAGTTCCGTTTTTATTTTTAAATTTTTTTGGGTGAGAATATCCCCTCTGTTGTTACAGAATTTCGTTTTATGTTTTTGCATTAAGTTATATCCCCTCTGTTGAAGTGACCTTTGGTAACTAGTAAAGTGACCTGAATACGTACCCTAGCTAGTTAGAATTCATTCTTTTTGGTTAGAGAAAATTGAATTGAATTGAGTTGAGCTGAATTGAAATGATCTGATTTATTTGACTTGATTGTTAACCCAAACTCGTCCAAATATATACAAAATTTAACTTATTTGATAGTATGCTTTGAGATCTTATATCATCATGAAATTATTTCGGCATGAAAAAATATATTTGAGTGATACGTAAATTATACATGAAATGATCAATTGAACCGTATTCAAGTGAAATGAAAATTCAGCAGAACAAAGCCTTATAGTTTCAGAGTACAAACTAACATCATTACACGTCACTCAAGTAACTAAACACCACCAAGATACTCAGGCTATATTTGGCACGAACAACTAGCTTTTCAATAAAGCCACAACTTGAAACTTGCAGCTAGTATTTTTTTACTCTCTACTTCCAAATAATTTGCCATTAGATTTTCAATCAATTTGAAACTACAGCTACATCTTATTTTTTGAAAGCTATCATTGCAAGCTTTCACAGGCAACTACAGCTACAATAGTTTATTAACATTTTGTAGCAATTTTTAAAAGTTTTCTACTAAATTCTTTCCTTAATTTACATTTGACAGTTACAACTTACAACTACATCTAACTTGCCAAACATAGCCTCAGTATTTCTCAGTAACATTTTCATCGCTATACTCATTGTTTGCTTAAGTTTGTATTACCATTATAAGTCCCTCAAGTTTAATAGTTCTCACTTGAGCATGAAACTTGAATCTATCATAATACTTCCTGAATTTGACCTGTCAGGCCTGAAATCCAACCCAACATCGATAATGTAATTATAGGAATTTCCAAACCCTATTGATCCAATTCGATGTGACAGAAAAATGACCAACAAAAACTGATTTCATATTTGAAAACTCACGATCAGTTATTGCAAACTTACACTTACAAACCCGAAAAATAACATTAATTGGCCCAAACTCAAACGCGACCGCCCCATTTTGAGTTTATCATCCATTCATAGAGAATGTTGCTACCATAATCATGATCAATACTTTCTATTCTGATTTAGTACAACTATATATCTACTAGTAAGAAGATATTTGGTTCTGAATTCTAAACTCAGGTTTCACTTGTGTTTGCTACAAAACTTTCACCCAAGTGATGAACATAAATTCTACCTCTTCTTAACCACTAGATGATGACCCCACATCCCCACCTCAGACACACCTGCCCTGCCCATTTCTCTCTTACCTCTCACTCTTTATAATCTTCTTTTCCACCTCCCTTCTTTTTTTTTACCACAATGTTATTGTTTCAATAATTATAAAGGTAGACAATGTAACACCAACAATATGACAAAAAGTGAGGGTGACTGCCATGTGACCTGCAGCAACTTGATATCCTTGCACTGGATTCATATTTGGTAATTAGGGGAAAAAATATGGATTGGCAAGTCACAAGATGCAAATACAAATTTCCACCCTTTTTAAAACTCTTTGAAAGGGATAACTAGGAAATTCCCAATTTAAATTTAATAATGGTGGGATCCTCCATTTTGTTGTGGCCATTGCTCCTTGTTCATGTGATAATTACTGACTTTACCAACTTTTTATATGATCAATTATCATTCTTTGCGTTCCCCTTCACCAATATATGATTTACTTTTTGTTTGATTGGACCTATCGATTTATAGCTAGGTTTGTGGCCACAACCTATATTTGCCCTCCAACTCCATATCTACTAGGGCACATCATTTTGATATGTCACTTATCTATACCTTCCTCCCACATTTACTTGAAAATCATGCTAGCTTGTTAAAAAATAACTTTCTTTGCTTAGATAACACTTGAGATAGTGCTAGTGTTTTTGCTTGTCAAAAGAGATGGTGCTAGTGTGTCACCCTATATATTGTACCTAGTGTGTACTCTTTTTCACTTATTGGACATTCTCGAATCAGTGGGAATTAACGATAGGATCTTTCTGAATTAGTAGAATTATCAGTGATAGGACATTACCTAATCAGTGAGAATAAGTCACAGCAGGACCTTACTAAATTAGTGAGAATCAGACCTTATCGAATCAGTGGAAATTAATGGTAGGATCTTACTGAATCATTTCAAATCAGTGAGAATAAGATGAAAAGAGCATACGGTTAGCAAATAACAGTCCTAACCAGTGAGAATCAATGGCGGGACCTTAGTGAATCAGTGAAGATGAGTGGAAAAGACCACGTACAAGATACTTCCCTACTCACAGAACAGTAGCAGACACCTACTGAATCAGTGGGATTTGATTACAGGACATTACAAAATCAGTAGAAATCAGTGACACGACTTTACTGAATCAGTGAGAATCGGACTTTATCGAATAAGTGGGGATCAGTGATAGGACCTTACTGAATCATATCAAATAAGAGAGAACAAGTGGAAAATAACATCCTGCCAATAAATGATTGGTGTGAGTGGTTCGGCACTCTCATCCTTTAAGCAAGGTCGAAGGTTCGAATCTTATAAATGGAGAAACTATTTAGTGGGAGCACTTTACCCTTCGTGGGTCGATCAGGTGGACATGATTAGTCTTGGCCCAAAGACTTAGGTGAACCTGTGGTTTTAAAAAAGAAAAAAAAAAAAAAAAAAAAAAACAAGAAATTTTCTAACCATTTTGTTTTATTTACTTTTACCTCTTGAAATGGAAATTATAAAGATATTTAAGTGTAAGTATTAATAATGTATTATGGTGGAGTCCATAATCTTGTTTTTCCTTGTCTTTCTTGGCATTGTCTCTCACCTTATAGCTATCGACTTCTTATTTTTCTGGCGGATTATTTACGATTAATTTACTTTTACCATGATGTTTCTGAAGGCTAAAGTTAAGCCTTGTCAATGCATTTTTGTAGGGTTTTTTATACATATAAAGACATATTTACGCTACTACCCTACCTAAAGATATCCACTAAAACCTAACATTCGTCTCACTAAATTATAATAAAATTATCTTAAATAAATTTTTGTAAATATGATTTACATTATATTTACAGGACATAAATTTAATACCTACCTAATGAGGCATAAGATCCAGAAAACGGTAACAAACAATAATGTACTACCAAATGACGGTGCTCATATAGTTGTTAATTATCAGTTTTTGTTACTGATATAATTATATAACCATCACAATGTTGAGGTAACGCCCCAATACCAAATAATATTTAGTTGTGTTTTATTTTATTTAAGTTTGTAAAGAAATAAAATAAAACAAAAGAAAAAAAAAAAAAAGAAGTTAAAAGGTTGGGAAAATAAAAGGTCTTAGCCTTTTGGTTTTCTTTAGTATTGAAAGAAATAGTTGATGATTGGAAAGGCAAAAGCCTTTGATTGGCTATAAAAAGAAATGGCCAGTGAGTGAAAGCAGCAAGAGAAGGCCGAAACAAAAGAAAAGGAAGAGACCAAGTGAGTGAGAGACAAACAAAGAGTGAGAGAAATTGAGTATTTCTCCAAAGAGGTTTGTTTCAGTTCACGGTTGATTCGGCTTGTTCGGGTGAAGGTAATCGGAGTATTCGGATCGGTCATCAACAGGTATTTGTGGGTGTATCTTTGGTTTTGTGGGAGTACCAAATTGAGTTAGAGTTTGTCAATTTGTACTAATACCAAAGATAGCTTGTTTACTTGTTGCTTGATCTTGTGATTGTTGCTGATTGTACTCTTGATTATTATAGTGGATTATTATTTTAGTGCGTGGTGATCCGCACCGTGGTTTTTCCCCTAATTGAGAGGGGTTTTCCACGTAAAATTGTTTGTGTTGTTTTCGGGTTTTTGCACTTTATTTTTCCGATTATCTGTTATTCTGATTGTGGGTAAATACCGTAGTTTTCCCCAACAGTGGTATCAGAGCTTTTGGTTGTAGGATCGGTGGTGGGAAAATTACTGTATTTGTTGAAGGGAGGAATTATTTTGTGCAATTAACATGTCTGGTAGCGTGCCCAAATTTGAAATTCCTTTGTTTGATGGTAAAATTAATTTTACTGTGTGGAAGTGTACGGTTGAGGATTTGTTGGTTCAACAAAATTTAGATGAGGCTTTAGATGAGACAAAGCCTAGTGGGGTGACCGATGCCCAATGGACATCGAAGAAGAAGAAAGCTGTCAGTACTATCAGATTAGCTATGGCTCCGGAGATCAAGTATAATTACTTGACTGAGACAGATCCAAAGAAGTTGTTGGATAAGCTCCAGAGTGTATATGCATCAAAGTCACTGACTAACAAGCTTTGTTTGAGATATGAGTTGTACCAGCTAAAGATGGAGCAAGGTACAGCGTTGCAGGACCACATTAATAACTTTAACCAGCTAGTATGTCAGTTGAGAAATGCAGATGAGAAGATCTCCGATCAAGAGGAGGCATTGTTATTGTTGGCTTCACTACCTAAGTCCTACAGGCCAATAGTGCAGACATTACTTGTAGGGAGGACAGAGATTACACTAGACGAAGCAATGACAGTGTTGAGAGAGAATGATCGGATGATGCTGCAGGTTGATGGTGTATCTCCTAGTGATGGAGGAGATAGAGTACTAGCTGCGGAGGTGTCCGAAAGAGGGAGGAATCATGAGAGAAGAGGTGGTGGCCCGAGAAGTAGATCGAAGTCGCGCGCGAGAGACTTTAGTAACGTGGAGTGTTACTATTGTGGTGAGAAGGGTCATATTCAGAGTCGTTGCCCAAAGATGAGAGATGATTTGAAGAGTTTCAAGCAGCTGCAAGAGAAGATGGGCAAGACCAAAATTGATGATGATAGCGGTTCCTCTAATGTAATTATGTCTTGTGATGGTAATAAGGAGTTGTTCTTGGCTAGGAACAATGAGGGGAAGGAAAGCAAAGAGAGTTGGGTGTTGGACTCCGGCGCTTCGGTTCACATTTGTAGAGACCATGCTATGTTTGATACTTTGTGCCAAGATGGTGAGTATGGTGACATCAACATGGGGAGTGGTAAGTTGAAGGTGAAAGGGATGGGTAGCATCCGAATTGAGCTCCATGGTGGTGTGACTAGAACCTTCCACAATGTGAGGTATGTACCCGATGCTCGTGTTAACGTGATTTCGTTGGGTGAGTTGACATCGCAAGGGTGTAGATACATTGGTACGGGAAGGTGGTGCAAAGTATATCGTGGTGCTACTTTGATTGTGCAAGGAAAGAAGGCGGAGAACAACTTGTGCTATGTTGAGGGTCATTGCGTAAGGAGGAGCAAGGCCAAGAAGAAGGTCCGTTTTTCGGACAAGGTGGAGGTATTTGGTGATTTGGGTCGAGGGAGGATTTGTTGAGGTAACGCCCCAATACCAAATAATATTTAGTTGTGTTTTATTTTATTTAAGTTTGTAAAGAAATAAAATAAAACAAAAGAAAAAAAAAAAAAGAAGTTAAAAGGTTGGGAAAATAAAAGGTCTTAGCCTTTTGGTTTTCTTTAGTATTGAAAGAAATAGTTGATGATTGGAAAGGCAAAAGCCTTTGATTGGCTATAAAAAGAAATGGCCAGTGAGTGAAAGCAGCAAGAGAAGGCCGAAACAAAAGAAAAGGAAGAGACCAAGTGAGTGAGAGACAAACAAAGAGTGAGAGAAATTGAGTATTTCTCCAAAGAGGTTTGTTTCAGTTCACGGTTGATTCGGCTTGTTCGGGTGAAGGTAATCGGAGTATTCGGATCGGTCATCAACAGGTATTTGTGGGTGTATCTTTGGTTTTGTGGGAGTACCAAATTGAGTTAGAGTTTGTCAATTTGTACTAATACCAAAGATAGCTTGTTTACTTGTTGCTTGATCTTGTGATTGTTGCTGATTGTACTCTTGATTATTATAGTGGATTATTATTTTAGTGCGTGGAGATCCGCACCGTGGTTTTTCCCCTAATTGAGAGGGGTTTTCCACGTAAAATTGTTTGTGTTGTTTTCGGGTTTTTGCACTTTATTTTTCCGATTATTTGTTATTCTGATTGTGGGTAAATACCGTAGTTTTCCCCAACACACAATAAGATTGTATAAGATCAATTTCGTACTTAAAAATTACTTGTTTAGATTCCACTATTGTTTCTTGGATTGAATTATTGATTTTCATTTTGTCTTGACTAACTATAAGACGAAGTAAATATTTAATTACGCTTAATTCCGATTCTTTTAATAATATAAAATTGACTGGTTAATAGTGAGGATGTATAAAAATAGTTACGCAAATGGTTAAACCGAATTGCGAATCACCATTTATTATATTGACACTTTAGTAATATTTTAAAACTGGTCACTTATAAGTTTTATCGTAAATTCTTAACACTTGTTTTCAATTATTATGGTAGCTATATAAATGTGATAACCAATGTATAAATGGTTCACCAATTAGACGCCAAAGAAATGTAAGACATCTTCTCGAATCACGTCTAAGGTATGAATGTGTAATTCATAGAAGATAGTATTATAAAGGCAAACCTTAAATAATAGACGAATTGATAAAGATAGATAATTATTTGACAACCGCAAGGATACGAGTTAATTGCGTAGTAGAGAATATAAATCTACAAGTAAATGGGTTAATCGCTTACTAAAGATTATTGATACGATACACAGGGAGTAAGTAAGCAATTGATATGGTAAAATAAATTTAAAAGCTGATGTGTCAAATGTGTAAAGGAGTGAGATAGGAGATGACACACAAAGTAGAACAACAAATCCTTGCTGTAAACTATAGGTTGTATGTACTAAATTTCCCAAAGTTTGACAAGAAAGTTAGGCAAATGAAAATTTTGAGAATTGATATTAATTTTTGGAATAAACTAATGAAAATGAAATTAATTATTAAGAGCAGAAGGAAACATAATCAATAAAGGGAATCAATAAGTAAAGGACTAGAGTCAGAGTTCACCAAAACACATTGTTTAATGCATGCGGTGGGGCGTTGAAGTGGGTTTGTGTCTGACATGCAATGATCAGAAAGCCTGGAGCATACATATTGGTAAGTGAGTTCCTCTATCGATTATTAATGAGTTTTGAGTTAAACCTCACCTGATTTATATGTGCTAACTTGGATGAAGACTCAATTATCAATGTTTATATGGTATTAGAGCTCATTAGGGAAAATCCTGACCCATTACCTTAGGTGGATGCCCATAAGTCACACAACTGGAAAATGATTTGATGTGCTATTTGAGCAAGAAAATAAACCCCAACAACATTAAGTGTTCAGGTTGGACGGCTCAAAGAAGAGGGCATGTTGAACCTCTATCTACATGCAACATGTTTTGGGTGCACTTAATTTATTGTGAACCAATTACGTAAATTTGAGGGGCGGCTGCAAGTTAAGTAAGGGATGGCTCCACTATTAGAGGGGTGGTTCCAGGCGAAATATGGGGTGACTTCACTATAAGATGGATAGCGCCAAGTATAAATTTGAGGAGTGACTTCAGGCCTCCAAGTGAAGTAGAGAGTGGCTCCACTATTAGAGGGATAGCTCCAGGTGAAGTAAGAGTTGACTCCACTATTAGAGGGGTGACTCCAGGTGAAGTATGGGGTGACTCCACTATTAGAGGAGTGGCTCTAAGTAAAGTATTGGGTCACCATAAACTAAATTCACACAAGTTTTTGTAATCTCCATGCCACATTAAAAAGAATTCACATGTGAGGTTAAGAAGAGTGTTTAGAATATTACCCACATATGAGTCTCACACTTTGGAAAAATTGAAGAGAATTGGGTTCTATATAAATTCGTTGGTTACTCCACCTAACATTAATTGTTATTAGGATAGAACTTCACTGGAATTATGCGGAATCTACTTTGCTCCACAAGTAACAAACCCTCAATTATAAGCATTTGAAACACTTGAAACATTTCGTCTTGCAACAAGAAAATATTGGCCATATCTAATGTGAGGACCACACTAATATGGTAACCCCAATATTACGTTGTCGTGTCTCCTTTGACATTTGCGCCAAAGCTTAACAAAGTTCACTTAAAGAAATGAAATTGATAGAAGAACACGCCATGCTTACGGGGTTAATGCATATGCCAACTTATGTCACGAATGACCCAGAACTAATTTTTTCACACTGTAAACTTAATCATTTAGAGCTGGTTTAGTTGCTTGCAATCAGTAATGCAATTATTTTATAGAGTAGATTTTGAACGATGATTCATATATACATAGTGTACTATACACAAACATGTTTATCTCTCTCTTTCCCCTTGGGCCCATTTAGATTTCATGGGGGTAGTATGGGTGTGTGCGAGAGGAGAGAGATAGACACAAGACATGTTTGTGTATAGTACACATTGTGTAAGCCTAGCATTACTCGTAGATATGGGGTGAAAAGTGAAGAAGTGGGAGGAGATAGATAGGAAAAGCGGGGTTGATTGCATATATAGTCCAAAATAATCACAATTGCTCAACTTTTTCCATGTAATGATGAGTACTTTTTGGATGGTGTAATCAATCTCACTTTTTCCATCTTCTTATTGGAAGGTGGTACCCACACACCAAATGTATCTTACACCGATTTTATGTGAAGGGAGGAAAAGTGGGGCATACTCCATTGGATTTCAGAGGGATAGTTTTGGTATGTTGAAAAAAGGAAAAGGAGAGAGATAGACACATTAAAATTGGTGTAAGATACACATTGTGTAGGAGATTCATTTTCCCTCCTCATTCCTCCCTTTCCTTCATTTTGTACCTTACATCTACCTTATAAAATAATTGTATTGCATTGCATTGCATTTGATTGTAAGTAACTAAACACCACCTTATATCTTTCTTATTCTCTTTGGAAAAGAGTTTCCTCCAACTGAAGCAACCACAAATTATCAATGGACAATTAAATAGGATAGATGGAGTATTTACTGTTTTCGATTTTTTTTCTTTTTTTGTTGTAATTGATGCATAATAGGGTAGAAAATGAGGAACTTTTCAACAGTTCTCTGATATAAACCCCCAACACTTTATATGTTGAACTAAGCTAGATGATATTCGCAAATACAAAATGAAACAAAACAAACTAGTATTATATCTCATATCGTCATTGTGACCCAGTCAAATTACTATTTATTGACTTAATTATACTTTTTGTGGAGTCGTATTAATAATTCTTAGTTTGATCAATATTATATACTCCATCCGTCCCTCTCTTATCTTCTCATTTGACTTTTTGAGTCAAACTTTATAAATATTGACCATTGATTTGTGAAAAATATATAAAATATTATAATATCAAAATACATTTCTTAGATTCGTTAGAGATTATATTTTCACAATATCAATTTTTTAATATAATTAAATCTCTATAATTAAAGTTATTAATGGTCAAAGTTCCATCTTGGAGACAATGCAAAGTCAAGTGAGAAGATAAGAGAGAGACGGAGGGAGTATAACTTTAGAATAGCATGCAATACTAATTATCATTGGGTTTTTCCAAATTTATGATTGGTTATTTATTACTAGTCATAATTTTTTAGTTCAATTATTTTCAATTGAATGAGGTTATCTTTTACCATGTTACTTTATTAGTTCGATAATCAAGAGAACCATTAACTTGTGTGCCAACATATGATTGCTAAAAGAAGATAAAGTGAATAATCTAAACAATAGTTAGGGCATGTTCTTGGTTTTTCAATTGTTTTCAATTGCCCCTAGCTAATAGCTCTTAATTGTTCTAATTTTTTTAAGTGTTTTTTAAAAATAATAATAATAATAATAATAATAATAATAATAATAATAATAATAATAATAATAATAATAATAATAATAATAATAATAATAATAATTATAACTAATGTTTTATATAGAATGTTGAATACTCTTGTCTATTAATATGTGAAATAATTTACATTGAAATTACATACATACTTTTATAATCTCCCTAATACTAAAATAACAATGGTATACAACGAAATAAATCATAACCAAGCATACCACAATCAATAACTTGTGGTTATTTGAAACCTACTAAATCTCAATTTACAAAATTTAGCTTCTTCTTTCAATTTTGGTTTTCAACACACACCCTCAAACTTTAATATGTACTTAGAAGCAATTATTTCAAACATTGTCTTGAATTTCTCAAACAGATCATCCTTAAGAGGCATTGTCAAGACACAAGCAACTTGTTCTTCATATTTGCAAAACTAAAGTTCAATTTCTTTTTCCTCAATAAGATCTCATCTTTTGTAATGATAAAGAATTTTGATGTGCACACTGTGACCATGAAATACAGGATTCTTTTCTAGTGCCATTGCAGACTAAGTATCAAAGTAAATGGTTTTGTTGGACTATCTTCATGATGATCTAGTTCTGCTTACATTTTTCATAGCCAAGTTGCTGCTTTATACTCAACCTCTATTGATATTACTGTCATGCATCCATCTTTGATCGCTTGAGAATGAGGAGAAGGATTTACTTGTGGAAATTTAAAAGAAAGAGATCACAGTAGGGCATTATATGCCATTTTTCACACAGTGGAAGAATCGATATTTCATTAAATATCGATGGTTGAAACATCACATGAAGCGTATGAGATTCTGCGAAATTCCTACAAAGATGATGATCGAGCCAAACAATAGTCATGTGCAAACACTTAGGACAATATTTTTGAGTCTTCGCGCATATATGATTCAGAACCTGAATCCATTTACTTTGATCGAGTTCAAGTCATTGTCAACCAGTTGCAGATTAAGTGAGAAGTACTGAACGATCAAAGAGTGGTAGAAAAATCTGGCGGTCAAAGATAGCATAATTGTTTCTACCACCCTTTGATCTCGTTCAGTTTTCTGCATTAATCAACAATTGGTTGAAAATGGTTTAAACTCGGTCAAAATAAATGAAAAAGATCTGAGTCATTCTTGCGTCGTAAAGACTCATAATTGCCGCTAAGTGTTTGCAAACAAACTTGTTTGATGCTTCATCATCACCATTGTAGGATTTCTATAGAATGTACCAGGCTTCATGTGACGTTTCAGCTAGGGGTGAGCAACGGGACCAAGTACCTGGTTTTGGATTCGGAATCGGTCAGGACTCGGCTGGTCCACACTTGGAACCAGTCCCACCAGGACCAGTTCTTGTTTCAGAATTTCGGAACTAATTGGAACCAGTATCAATTTCGGGTACCAGTTTTTGGGACCAGGTACCAGCCAGGTACCCGGCAGGACCAATTCCAAGATCCAGTTTATGAGTTTCATACTTTGATGTGGCATTGAATTTTATTAATTATTATTTTTGTATTTTCGTTTTTGGGTTCTAATATTATGATGTTAGGTAAATTTTAGTAATAGATGGTTTATTAAAGAAAGTTGTATAAAATAATATTATATTTTGGGAAAAAAAGAGAGCAAAAAAGTCTATGAAAAAGTGAAAATGGGTACTTGGTCCCGGAATCGGTACCCGCCAGTTCCAGTACCAGTTTCCAGATTTCAGGATCCGTGGTAACCAACTCCAGTACCAGTTCCCAGATTTCAGGACCCGTAATAACCAGTTCCAGGTCTTTTAGGCGGATACCCACCCATACTCACCCCTAGTTTTAGCCTTCGATATTATTTAAAATATCAATTCTTCCGCACGGCTTGAAAAATGGCGTATAACCCCTTTTGATCCTTTTTTCTTGTTTCCACAAGTAAATCCTTTGATCTCCTCCTTTTTAAGCGACTCAATTGCGGATGAGTTAGTAACATCTTCTGTCCCCAGGGCAAGACGCTCCATAAATTTTACAAGCAGAAAAATACTTTCAAATGGACATATCAACTATCATAAGTTTTTCCATTCAACTTAGGAAGTTGTAACTGAAATGAATTGTTTGCAGCTATGATTAAATATTGAATATTTTTTAAACACTATACCATATGTAGGAACAAACATTTTTCTTTTTGGAGAATGATACATCTACCTACTGGGTTGGTAACCCATAACTTTACTGTATCTATCTCTCCTCTATTTTCACAATCTCTCTCCTCTATTTTCAAAAGTAGCAATTAAAGCATGAGAGAGATAGACACAATAATCAAGTCGGTTGGCCACCCACTGAGTCAACAAAACATTTAAATATGTAACAATATATGAGGCCAGAAGAGATAAAACTAAAGTTTTATATATAGTGCGAAATACTTCTCTACTTTTCTGTAATATAATTTAAATGGAAATTACATACGTTTATAACCTCCCAATACTAAAATAGCAATGGTATATAACGAAACAAATTATAACCAT
This sequence comes from Tetragonia tetragonoides, assembly GCA_038025085.1. NCBI lineage: Eukaryota > Viridiplantae > Streptophyta > Magnoliopsida > Caryophyllales > Aizoaceae > Tetragonia > Tetragonia tetragonoides. Next base: position 9,022,637 of record CM076148.1, on the reverse strand, counting down.
TCGACGACCACCAGGCCATCGCCCCCTCCCACTCAATCTCTCACTCTCTCCACCTCAAAGCCCAATTTTTCTCTCTTTCCAACCACCCAACCCGCCGCCCAAACAACCACAGCCCGTTGTCCAAACAACTTTAGCTTGCCGCCCAACAACCCCAATCGCCGCCAAGCAACCCCTTAGCCCACCACCTCCAACCACCATCAAATAAACCCTAACCCACCACCCACAAAAACCTTAAACAATTTATAATTTGAAAAAGAATCTAATCTAAATCATAAATATTATCTCAATATCATTATTAATTTGATAGATGTTGTGTTGATGGAAAGAATCATTCATATTGATTGACTGAAAGAATGATGGGAGAGAGAGAAAAGGAAGAATAAGGGGAGTTACAAATAAAAGGGTAGTTTGGTAAGTTTTGTGTCAAAAATATTTACGTTAAGTAATTTCTGATTTACGTTAAGCAACTTTGTACTAAAATAGCAATGGCATATAACGAAACAAATTATAACCATCTAACACACAATTAATTTGTGGTTATTTGAATCGTACTAAATCTGAATTTACTAAATTTAGTTTCTTGTTTTAAGTTTGATTTTCAATAGGGACGGACTAGCAGATCTCGCTCCTATCTGTTATAGTGCGTTACAATCACACCTCATAAGTTTTTATTTTATGTTTTTATTGTTTTTTATTTTTTTTATTTGTACCTATATACATAACAGCACAAGTAAATGATATTGACATGCAAGGTTAAGTGTTCATAATCCTCATTTTATTTCTACAATGAAGATTATGAGAACAAGAAGAAAATAAGCATAAGAATATCAATTTATTTCACTTGAGTGTACATGTATTATTAGTTGATTTTTGGGGCTCCATTTTTCAATTAATTTTGCAATTACATAAAAATGACTACAACTCATCGTTCTTGTTGTTCTTCTTCTTCTTTTCTTCTTTTTTTTTGTTAAAATTTAAACAGCTAAATAGCCTTTAATTTTCTTAAAAATGACACTCGTACACATGTATTTGCTGAGAACACTGCGAGATTGTGTCACTGCAGTACCCATTCCAAACGCATCATCTATCGTTCTACTAGCTTTATATACATTGGAGTGGTGGTCTTTCATGGTGGAGCGTGCATGTAAATGATAAAACCATTACAAAAAAGTTACATATAGATAAATAGATCGATGAATCATGAAATGAAGGCCGAATTACATTCATCTCCACGTTAAAACTTGTCTTCATTTTTGGGGTAGAAATTATTCTAGTACTTCTAGGAAAATTAGAATAATATTATGGAAACTGTAGATTACACAATCTCTATAATCTATGCTAATCTAAAATAATATTTCTAAGAGTACTAGAATAATTTTTCTAGGAGTACTAGAATTATATTCTCTAACAATCAGGGCAATAACATTAATTTTTTTTTAGCACTTGTTCTTGTAGTCAAACCAAACTTCAAGTTCCATACTCATCATCTCTTAGACAACCTACTCGTTACAATTAACTGAGTAACGGCTATCAACAACATGGCAACTTGCAAGGAAAATTAGATGTCATCATTAGGCAGAGTTCTTATTTGTTCTCTCAAAAACCAAAGGCACTTGCAATGGGAACATGAAAAGGGCAAAAGAGTTTGACTTCTTTTGCAGAAAAGAGTAGGAAAAGAGTACTTCTTTTACTACATTATTTTTTTCAATGAATGTCACTTTGAAATAATGGGTTCTTTATGCACATACAAAAAGATAGCGAGGGAGAAATTAAAGAATGATAAAAGAATATATCAAAAGGAAAAATTCTTTTTCATAAATGGAATGTTACTTTTATTCACACTGAAATGGAAGACAAAAAATGGAAAGTACATGTCAAACTCACAAACAAATAAACCTATTTTTTCTTTGTAAACAAAAAGGGACCACTTCAACCCAAGGAGAACTATCAAATGATGCTGAAATGTGCAGGATTTTTAATGCAAAGACCAAATCTCATAAATGTAATAACCTTGCCCTGTCACACTCCCCTTTCATCATACCTTAGGTTTTATAGGTTAGATAGATGCCCTTTTTCTATTCTTCCATGAATTTACCATAATTTAAATTTCAAGGGCACCAAGATCTTTATCAATGTTTGGTATTAATATAGAAGTGTCAATAACTATACATTATTCAAATTTGGTTTGCGCAAGGTAATTAATCTTATGTTTTTTTATGTGATTTTCCTTAGTGGGGCTTAATTTCTAGTTATTGAGTACTTAAACCAATTATCCTTGAAATGGCAATAAATCCAACTACAGCCCAAGTTTAGTGTTGATGGTGGCCTTCTAACCAATCCCAATTAATTGTGAACGTGTGGAGAAAGAGAGAGATCGGAGAGCAAGAGAGTCATATAGAGGGATCTCAATCTTTTTCATCTCAGTGGAAAAGAAGCTCTATTTTTCACTTAAGAGGAGGTCCTTGTAACACCGGTAAACAAATTACGACTCATAACACTTTATTCAAGTTTCTTTAGGAGCATCTACATAAAATAAATCTTAAATATCGGAGACCTTGTGTTGGGAGGTGCGCTTCCCTTAGCCATAGCCAAAGAAGAATGAAGATCCTCATAATTTATTTTTTTTTGATGAAAAAGGACATCTATTTACATTACTTTGAAATAAGGGTGTAGTATTTTTCACTTATTGGACTTTACTCAATCAGAAGTGGAAATCAGTGGCAAGATCTTATTGAATCAGTGGAAATCAGTAGCAGGACTTTACCCAATCAATGGAAATTAGTGAAAACACCTTATCCAATCAGTGTGAATCAATGAAAAATGGAAAATCCCTTTTCACAGAATTAGTGCAAATCAGTGGTACGACCTTACCGAATCAGTGGAAATCAGTGACAAGATCTTACCCAGTCAGTTGGTATGAATGACAAGAATTTACTCAATCAATGAAAATCAGTGAAAATCAGTGGAAAAGAACACATCCTAAATTGATGAGGACATAACTTCCCATTACAATCCTTTAGAAGGATCTTCCTACAACCGGTAGGAACATTGTCCAGTAGTTTCAATTCATACTAAATTATCAGTGGCAAAGTGCGCAACAACAAGCATCAACAAGCCCGTTCCTCCTTGTAATCACTAAAAGAAAAAAGAGAAGAAAAGGAAAAACTTGTTACTTTTATTGTTGTTTCTTTCATTTTATTTGATTGATATGATAGGTGTACGATAAAGATTCCAAATTCAGTTCACCACCAAGTGTTCCTTGTTTTGGTTTAGGACAATGATACTCATACAATTGTTGTATATTACAACTTTTTTTTTTTTTATGTGAGAGGAATGATAAAATTGTCATTGCTACTTGGGATTTCAGGGGGGTATTTGTGGTAGAGTGAAAAAGGAGAGAGGAGAGAGATAGACACACAAAATGATTGTAATGTACACATTATTGTACTAGATTCATTTTCGTTTGGTTTACGGTATGTACTCCGTACCTTTCCCGTTTTTTCTCTCCTAAGTCCTAACTACATCTAATATTAACCCTTCCCTATCCTATTCGTTTGACTAATAGTCACAACAAATCGTATGAGACGCCCTCAACATAAGACAATTCAAACAAACATGATGTCCAATTGACGCAATGCTTAGCTATAGAAGTAACCTCATGTTGAGGCGACCTCATAACTCATAAGAGACCTTACTAGTGCAACTAGCTCCGATCAAGTGTGAGATAATGCATATGGAATCTGGTCTATAACAAATTACCTAGTATCTGTTTAGACATAGCAATCAAGCATTAAGATCCTCTACAAAAACTATCTACTGCATTTATGCATTACACTTGTGGATCCTTGATGCGTGTTAAGTTGAATACAAATAAAATGATAAAGCAAAATTTTAACAATACCTGGTAAGCATCTGTAAATATAATGTGTAAATGCAGAAAATGGTGAACTATACATAAAACCTTGGTGGGAACTGGAAGCCGTAGAAAGCATATTATATATGGTAAAGCTAAACTATAGTAAAGTTATAGCATAAAACATCACTTCATTTTGTTTACTAACTAATTCAATCTAAATTATTGTACACACGGTTTTGATTTCCAAACCAGAACTTCCTGTTCTCAAAGAAAAAGTAAAGAAAAAAAAAAACAGAACAATTCCTACATTTGGGCAAGTTATGTCCTCATTAATGTAACCATTTCTGGATTTTGTTTAGTCACTTTATGTTAACCATGCTTGCTAAAAGCCTTAAACTACTGACAACAAGAAACCATAGGGTTTTAGTATGTACTTGACCATAACAGTGGGGGTAATTCTGGTTAAAATAGAACAAGAGCATTGGATACTTTACATTTTACTAGGAAAACAAGTTAAACAGTTTAGTTTTGCATTGTTTAGTCTCATCTTTGCATTATTCTCTCCCAAATTAGTTATTTGAGTATGGGGCCCTCATGTTTGAGGTACAGTTATGTCTGTCTTTTATTATGCAACGATTATATATGCACCTCAAAATGTTACTGTAGATTGTATTGTCAATAAAAGACAAGCAGATAGTTCTTAAGTTTTGTAGAATTGTAGGCAAACATTGAAAGGTCTCTCAGTTTAAGGCTTTGTTGAGAAGTCACTAAGACCATATATGGGAAAATAAATATATACAAGGATGTGATAGATCAAGATTGAGCAAGCATATATAGGATGTAATTTGGGCTAGAAGAGGAAGGTCTACCATGTTGTGTAAATAAATTAATGTTGGATTTTTAGGTTAATTAATATGATACTTGTGCTCTTTTCTATTCAAAACAAAGATAAAGTAAACTGAACTGAATTACATTAAACTGAATTTAACCAATTATTAATTAAGTAAAAAAGAATACACCACGAGGCCATGACCCATAGTAAACATTAGGAAGGAAAATTTCTATTGGATGTAAAATATAGGGTAAAACACCACACAAGATGTGTTATTACCATAATACCAGAGCCAATCATTAACTTAGATGAATTCTGAACACAACCAAAATCATTAACAATATAAATTGTTATCAATCCAGCAAAACAGAGCCAATCATTAACTTAGATGAATTCTGAACACAACCAAAATCATTAACAATATAAATTGTTATCAATCCAGCAAGTTTTGTGTGAAACCAACTCATAAAAAATTTGGGTCACATTTTAGAAATGTAGAGGTCACTTATGATGAACAGTGACCTTATTTTATTGAAAAGTAACCCTCCGTCTTACCAAAAATTATAAAAAAGGCCATTTAGAGTGTTATGTGCATTCTCATCTTTAAAGTAAAAATTGTACTCTCCTACATTTGTCTCACAAAATCAAAACAAAAGATATATAAAAATTATTACCAAGTTCATGCGTCACATACTATCAAATGAGAGTATGTTTAGCATTTCTCAACACTAACAAGCGGCTCTTGTGAGTTGAGTAAACTGACATCTTCAAGTTTAAGAGTCCAATTGTCCAAAGGACCACTTCATGTTTTGACATGTCTCCCAAAAATCTTGGCTGATCTCACTATGATGCTTTGAATGGTTGATTAAAAACAAAATACTTTGTCTCATTATTTCATTATTTGCAACACTTTTTGGGGTACTGCAATAATGAGAACTTTTACTACTTTATTCAGGGTGCGTGCAAATTTAAAAATTAATGTTTCTGTTTACGGGGTTGAAAATCTGTAATTAACTAGGACTTTATCCGTGAAATGTATGGGCGATCCAAATATCTCTATATTTTTATATTTAAATAAATTGCTTGATAAGTATATAAAGAATAATGAAAAATAGTAATTGGTCGAAATGTTACACATATCATACCACACATCATTCTCCGATTAAAATATAATAATAGTATATATCACTTGTATGTTAACTTGCAATTGTACATGATATAGTGTAACTTAATAAATTGTCACTCCAAATGTGACCCATGTCATCAGATTTAAGCATGTCTTTACAAAACTTATGTCTAACCTGTGTTTATACCTTCATATAAAACGTAATCAAATATCTAGTGCTTGTAACATTAATAATGATTATCCTTACAAATAATAGTCAATTTTTACATAGCTTACGCTTGTACCAACTGATATAATTATTGTTATTAAACAACCATCGGTTTGGTCAGACTGACCCTTAATGTATATTTCAGTATTTAGAATCTAAAAGTTAAAAGACTTACCTTCTTTCAATTGGAAAAAAAATAACGACAACTCACTGTGTAGAAAAAGGGAAAATAATATGTAATTCATCAAAATGTGACACCTGCACGTTACCAACCCTTATACCCACAACTATATAACCCTTATTATATTATGTGAATCTATTCCCTTGAAATTTCATCATCGGATGTATACTCAATAATAGTTTTTATTGTGTTGGAAGCATTAAAACTGGACATTAAGACATTTTTAGAAAAATGTAATTCTATCTAACAAAAAAAAGGAATATAAATAGGTTATAGCAATTACTATAGGATGTTAATAACTAATTACTCACCAAAATAAAACTAAAAGAGAAAAATAATCAATGTCCAATCAAATTGTGACACTTAGCTTGTCACGTTACTTGCGATCTTACCCAAAACTATATACCTACACTTATTTCACAAATATTATCAGTCACATGTTAATTGTCACATAACCAATGGTTATCCCCGCAAATATTAGTTAAATATCACCTACCAAATACTATGCACAACTTGAAAAGGATGACTTTATACGTAATCATTGTCACACATGCCCTTATCCCCGTAAAATTAGGCAAATAAATATTAGTGACATGTTTGTTGTTAAATGACGTACGATTATCGCTGTAAATATTAGTCAAATATCACCTAAATATCACCTACCCCGTCATACTCACAAAGTCACAATATATAACTTTTTAAAAATGACGACTTTATATGTAACCCTTATCATATACACGCACTTATCCCCTAAAATATACCGCCACGTCAAAATATTTTTTCCTACAATTATAAAACTCAATAAAAATGGTGAAATTAAATGCTCTTGTACTCATAAATGTTTAAAAAATAGTATTTAAATTAAAAAATAATCAAGTATTAAATAAGAACTTATATTATTACATTTAATACATAAAATTTATGATCATCATAAAAACCATAATGATAAAATAAAAAGGAAAAAGAAAAGAAAATGCAATAGCCATGGCTCCCAACTCCCAAGAGTGATTTAGACATGTTCTTTTAAAAAAAAAATTCATTTTTTTTTTACTAAACATCACTTCACTTGTTGAACTTCCTTTTGTTGAAGTGAAGCTTATTCAATTGAATTGAGTATGCAAGTACTACAAGAAGGAAATTTGAAATAATAAAAAATATTTCACTTCAAGATGTATTAAATTTTTTCTTGGTGCGATCAAGATGTATTAAATTAGCTTGAACTAATAACATGGTTGATAAGGAGAGTTGACAGTTTGACACCATAACAACGCAAGATGATTTCTTTTTACCATGATTTCTGATTAATAACACGGTTATTAAGGCTCTGTTTTCTTCACTTTATGTGCACAATACTAAACTGAACTGAATTTTTCGAAGTGAGATTATCTTTACTGAACTGAAGTGAGTTTTATAGAACTGGACTGAAATTTACAAAATACTTCAGGGAGAAGTTGAAGAGATCAAGATCTAGATGATTGCACTTCAACAACCTGTTTCTCAAATTTATATAAACATAACACAAAAGAACACCAACTAATGGTAATGAGCAAAATAAACAGGAAACATCGAGCAATAATCAGACATTTGGTCTACTAATTTTTCATTTCCGAAAAAATGGCGATATTTAAGTGTTCACACACAACAAAGAGAGAAAACTGTCAACGAACATGTCAAGCACTGAGCAGCAGTAAGCCCAGTGGCCATTTAATACTCTGTTCTGATGCCCAACCTCATGGTTTACATCCTCCTAAGCTCCCAATTGAATGAAGAAAAAAAACTGTATAAAATGGTTGCATGACAAGAAGTTCAATCATAATTTACACAAATGTGGGGGACCAAGTAAAAGTGACTGACATAATTACTGTTACAAGCGAAGCCTGTCAATTAGCAGTCATAAGATTTTGCCATTGCTCAGTTGCCTTCTTTCTTAGCTTGGTTTGAAGACAAAATCTGTAATAAGCTAAGTTTGCTGCACTTTCAACTTTTTCCATTTTAGTTGAAAAATCACTAAATATGCTCTTTCACACCTGATATAGTTGCTGACGTATGGTGGTAAAAAAGTATTACTGCTACAGTCACGTGCCCCTGGCATAAGATGAACTGCCATGGCTCCCAAGGCTAGATTCATTTCTTAGAAAACATTTGAGTGGCCTCACCTGTAAACATCAATGATAATGCAGAGTAAGAACAATGACAGCAAAGTTTTGACACAAGTTCAAAGACAGATGGTGATATCAATGATCTTCTCCAAGTTCCAAAATAATGGGAGTATCTAACTAGTATTCTTAGTACTTTTAATTCTAACATCAATCGGGAACTGTTAAATTTAGGTAGGTGCATTGGAGAATTGTTAATCATTATTCATATTTATGGCTTTTTCAATACTCGAGAGCTGAATATCAAGACTTCTCAGAACTTCTTAATCCTTATGAATATTTATTAGGTTTTTTAAGAGCAAAAAAAAAATCATAAAAGATAATGACATATTGACATAATAACTTCAATCTCAAAATCCTAGACCAGAAACACTGAACTAGTACAAACAGTGACAAGAAAGAGAGACTTTTTTTACCAGACATGTTTTAAAATATTTCATCGAAAAAAGGAGGCCAAACCATTTATATAGTGGCTAGGTGAATATAGACATGAGCATGCCATGGTGGAAAAAAGTTCTCCCTGATACCAAGAATATATGAACACAAAAGAATTTCCATCTCAAGTGGTGTAATACAAGCAGTAGAATGTGAAAGAAGAGTGAAACCTTTATCCAACGCTTCTTACGACCGATATGATTGTTTACATGATCTAGCCTCAGTATTATCTGTCTGAATGTTGGTCTCTTTGCAGGATGCTCACTCCAGCACTCCTCAATTAACCTGAATAAAAGAATCAAGTATCCTTACTCGTTTGTAAACCAAAATATCACTGGAGGAGGGGATAAGAATGTGATCACAAAAACTTAATGGAAGTATAGTGAAATCAGCTTCGAGCAAATTAAAAAATAAACCTGATTTAACATCTAGCTAGCCTTTCAGAGACAAGGAAACCCCTATTTTTGCATATACAAAAATCCCGACGAAGAATATGTCAGCACACCACAGCAACTGTCGCCAAGAAATCAAGATCTTTCGTGATCCAGCGTAGGGTTCTTACATGACACACTGACACTTCCCTATATTTGCATATAAAGTTCTCAGTGGCATAGGATGTCAGTGTGATCAACTGAATTACCTAAAAGCTAGTGATTTGGTATGGCCGCATGGGTATGGAACGTCTTAAGTATGTATAATTTACCACCTTGAGAAGGAAAACATATCACCGAACGTAACAACATGCAAGCTCACAAAAACCTTGGCTTTTGTTAGGTGTTAAAGCCTTCCTTAAAAGTTACAGCTACTAGATTTTCTTCAATCATATAGCACTCCTGATCTAATGAAAGCCTGATCATCTAGTCATCAATATGTTTATATGTGCCGTTGGTTGCTTCTAAACACTCCTCTATGACTTTTTCCTTTCTTTTTTAGTACAGATTAGATCTTTTACACACCATTTCAACTAATACATTTGTCCTCGAGGCAGTCAAGAGTGTCGGATCATCGATCCCATCTAGATCAAGTTCCTTTTTCATCATTTAGGTAGCTCTATATGATGAGAACAAATATCCCATATTACTGCTCTACATACTAGTATATACTCCCCATGAAGATGTTTACATGTTCCATATTGGGCCATTTCACATTGATGTTTCCATTTCCCTCAAACAGATGGGAACTCGATGCTCTAATGTTTATAGTTTATTTTCTCTGGTTCATGATAAAAATCCTGAAGTCATCTTATAAGTACACTTGACATTCATAAATTTCCATGGGAGGTATTGAAGATCTCTGAATTACACGTTGATGTGCAAAGAAAATGAAAGATACTTCCATTCGACTTCCAAACTAAGTTACTGTCATTCACAGTGAAATAGAAACCTGTTTGCTGTCCATTGGAATTTGTTTTTTAATGAAACTGAATATTTATTCAGTTATTCTTGGATCTTTTTTTAGCGTTTTCTCGTGGATATTTCAGATTTTGTGATTGGAACAAAGGGAAGTAAAAAGCTGGCCATCCAAAACATAGCTATCAACACACAGAAAATCTTGCTATTAAATTATGCAATTTAGAAAAAACTCTACTATAAATAAATATTGCTACTTTAGCATTATGTATCCTATAAAGTCTACTATATATAAATCTGACCTTTAGTACTGTATGTAGAAAAACATCAGAACTTATTGAAGAAACTCCTAAAATATTAGGATTAGGTACCTAGCCTACTAAACTTGTAATGCTATAGAAGAAGAACTAGTTCATATCATGTCTATACTCTCTTAAAAGAGAGTCTAAATCTTAAGAGGCAGGGCAGTATTGAGTAATAATCTGCTCGAGGAAAGGGCTCTGCTGGTAAGGAGCAGCAGGTCTGCAACTAGTAAGGAGAGCACAGCAGCCAGAGCTCATGGAAAACTGGTGTGTTACAAAAGAGTTGATGACATCCTGGATGCACGAGCCAATACGGTTGTCAAGGAGCGCATCAAAGCACTTCCGTTGATCATCAGTCATCCCTGGAGGGATGGGGACGGGGTTTTGCCCACGGCTTGGTTGCGAGGGCGGTGATGGTGGGGTGGAGGGCCTGTTAGTGGGCTGTGGGAAGGTGGGTTGTGGGAAGGTTGGCTGTGGGAATGAAGGGAACGGAAGTCCTCTGCGTGGGAATGGGTATTGTGGTTGGGCAAGTGTACTGGTTGCCAATAGGGCTAGAACAGCAAACAGCAAAACTGAAGTCTTCATTATTTTTTTTCTGGTTTTATTCTCTCTGCAATGTTAATAAGTGAGGATGGTGAGGATGCGATGAGGCTTGAGGTACAGGAGGGGTTTATATAGAAAACTTGGGGGGTGGGGGTTAGCATGTCTTTGAGTTAGATTTGGACTTGGACTTCAGCTTATCTTACGTTTAATATGATAAGAGTCTGAACTAAATTCTGATTTCTTTTCTCTTGAAGAATTTAACTAAACTGCAATGATCTAATTTTAATCTTATCTTCATCTGGATAATAGGATACTGCCATGGATTAGATTGCAGTAGAGAAGTTTGGTCTGCCATCAGCATATTCTAAAATCAAAAGAGAACTTTCCTTCTAAAAGTTCTAACTGAAGTAGGATAGTAAAGATTCCGTTGGATAACCAAACACTGATCAAGATCTATCAGTATTCCTTCTATCAGCATGGAACAACAGATAACGAGCTAACATCTCAATAATTCACGCTATTTGAAACAAGAAGCAGATACTTTTAACAAACATGTCTATATAAAATACTACGTGCATGGATACATGTCATGCTAAATATAGCATATAATGCAGAGAAGGCTGAAAAAGTTAAAACTTAAGATATGACAAAATAGTTTTTGAGCTTACTCTCTCAATCCATGTCCGTAGAGTTTTCCAGAAGCTTTAAATGGTGGACGCTCATTCTTAGCATATGCTTCCTGAACATCCTTTTCATCCATTGAAGCAAACGGTGGACATCCCTCAATCATCTAATAAACCACATTCCCAAAGTCATTAAACCAGCGGCAAGCACTAATAAGCTTACTTAACCAACAGGGTTGACTAGGCAACTCCCAAGATCAAGTACTCCACTCAGCAAGTATATATAATTTAAATTTATCACAATATTAGCTTCCCTTACAGAAGAAATCATACGCAAAAGCAAATGAAAAGTGTTCCGATTTTTGTGTTGCATACTGTAATCAGCTACCATCATGTGAAGTGAAATTTATGCCATTAGTTGTCTAAGACTATTAGCAAATCAAATGGTTTCGTATTTCACTACCATATTATAAAATTTATGGTACCAAAATTGTTTCCAGGTAGTAGACATTTAGAGCCCACTTCCTGGTGCTGATTAGACTTGAAAGATTTGAGCTCAACTGACTTCTGAATCAGCAATGGAAAGCATAATATCTCATACATCATATGAATGGATTATCAACAAACTCTGAGCAATCAACGACATTACACACAACGAAAGCCAATTCTTTTTTCTTTTTCTTTTTTGTCAGTCCAGGGCAAAAAGCTTATTCAGTTATGCATGGGTAAGAAACATAAATGTGAACTCCAAATTCCCCGACTTGCAGCTTACTAGCATAAAAATTACAGTTTGAAGATCAAGATGTTAGTTGCAAGATTAGCCATAATACTCTTTGCAAAATAAAAAGCAAGGCTTAGAGGCTAGATCTCCTTCAAGCAACAATGATAAATCAGCATACTGACGGAGGAGAACAGATACAGAAAAGATACCAAACACACGAACAAAGTGTTTCTCATAGACAAACTACAACATCAATGGATAAAAGAAAAAAGAAATATTACCTCTTGAAGGATCAAAGCAAATGAAAATACATCAACTTTTGTATCGTACTCTTCGTTTCTGTAAAGCTCAGGAGCCATATACCGGCCTAATCATGGATGAAAAGAGGGAAAAAAGTGATTAACAGCTTTGCACGATTATCGTTTAGAAGGGTAATCCTAGGATCCTACGTCCTCAATGCTTCCTTTTCCGGGAGGGAAAAAGAAAAAAATTAGACTTCACATTAGTTAAAAGTAACGACATCAGCCATGTTTATTCCTTCCGATATAAAACTTACTAATACTCACATGAAGAATTCTCGGATATTAGAGGCCTATCTTCTGAGACTCCTTTGGCAACTTTCAGCAGCTTGCTGACTCCAAAATCTGCTACTTTAAGGTGTCCAGAATCATCCCGCAATACGTTTCTGTCATCTTGCTCAACCAAAGTAAGGAGGTATGGACATTTTCAGACAAAACAACAAGAGTGGATATATCAAAGCCACACCACTTGGCAAGAGATAATGAAAAGGAAAATGTAAGTTGTCGAGGAAAACTCACGAAGGTTCAAGGTCACGGTGAATTATTGGATCCGGTTTAATCTCATGCAAATAGCTCATACCCCTGAAAATTAGCCATTAAACAACATCAAACTATAGGTATTTCTGGAGAAAGAAAAAGCAATGACTATCAACTACACAGCTTGAGAGGACAAGAGTCACAAGACATCCTCTCTGAAAAACAATTACAAGTTAGCCCAATTCCGCTGCACCTCAGAAATAATTTAACTCCTAAACACCCTTGTAGGCCTACCCATCAAGAAGCTAAAGAAGTAGATTTATCCCATAGCACCTCAAGAGAGGCGGAAGACCATTAAACTCCCTTGCATTCCTCTCCAACCAAATGAACCATAAAACAGTAAACTAAGCACATTCCTGCAACAGCCTCTTCTCCTTTCTCCCAAAACCACAAATCGAACCTGTAAAGACACTCCAAACACACCTACCCCATAAATACCGTGCCATATCACACCTCGGAAAGACATGCTAAGCTGTCTCACTACTTTCTCGGCAAAGTAAACAAATATCTGGTGATCAAATAGTATTTGGTCTCCTCCTTTGGCATAAATCATTCTTACTAACCCTATCCAAAGCCAAAAGTCCACAAACACCCTCGCATCTTCAGAGGCACTCTTGCCATCCAAATGAAGCTTGCTACCTGGAATCAAGGTTGTGGCATTCCCAATTACAGAACAAAAGACTAGCAAGAGAGCTCTCCCGAAGAATCTCCAGTCCACCACCTAGAATCATCACCACTAGAAAGATGCACCGGCTCCAAAAGCTCAAGTAAGGCAGTAAGCTCATCCATCTCCCAGAGGGGGGATCTATAATTTATATAAATACAGATTCGGAGAGTGGGTGTACACAGAGAAATTCAGCAACAGAAGCACCATGTAGTGTAAACAAACTCTAGGAAATCGCTCGCACAAAGGCCGCCCCTCTATCGGCTCTATGTATCCTCCCAAAATCTAATCCGTAAACCACTCCCCAACATGAACTCCACTGAAGCAAAGAAATGTGAAGACACCTAAGAAACAAATCTCCACGGGCATAATTTACACCTGTAGCAAGCTTTGCATGCCAACCATTCTAGTTTACCCCATACTTACTCCTAATCAATCAATGCCAAGGGCTATCTGCTTCAGGGTAAAGCACCACAACCATATACCCACCAAAGCCACATTTTTCGTAACCAATATCTCCAATTTAGGCCAGCACACTTATTCCCAATTAACCAAATGATTCCTCCTCTCCCCCTTCACTCTAAACCACAGAAAGTCCTTCATAGGCTTTTCGACCCTATGGGTCACTGCCTTTAGGATCCTAAACAAAGATAGGGTGATGCTTGCTAGAGGTGACTGAATAAGAATTGTCTTGCCTCCCAAAGAGAATACACCAACTTCCACCCATCCAACCGCTTTGAAACTTTTTGAACCACTGGCTCCCAGAAAGCTTGCGATCAAGGATTATACCCTAATGGAACCCCCAAATAAGCGAGTGGCCACCTCTCAACCTGGCAACCAATCATTGAAGAAAAACCTCATCAAAATATAGCCCCCCCAGCTGCTTCATCAAGATTAGTCATTATCCCCGAAAGCAACTCAAAATCTGCAAGATCGTAAGCAGAATCTTGAACTTATCAGTAATTGCAGATGTGAAACATGCACTTCATCTCTACACACCTTCAAACCTGGAACCACCCCCACAGTCCTCTCTTAATCCTATGGAGCACATCCACCACCAGCGAGAACAGGAAAGGTAACAAGGGGATTCTCTAAAAAAAGAGATCCACTCTCTTGGCTCCCCGTTAATCAGCACAAAGAAGTCAACATTGGTAAACTAAACCCTAATTCACCGCCCCCATTGCATTCCAAAACCCTTCATCTCAAGTACTTTATGAAGAAGCCACCAACTAACCCTGTGTAGGCCTTCCCAAAATCTAGCATTGAAAACCCTCTAACCGAAGCTTCTGTCAGACGATTGTGAGAGGTTAATTCTGCTAAGTTCTCTCACTCAGAAGTCAGAAGGTGCTTTTGTGCTGCTTGTCTAATTGGAAAAAACTCCATGACCTTGATGGAACGATCCTTCTACAGAACTAGGGTAATAAAATATGAATTGATACTCTTCCAAACAACCCCTTGCTCATGAGACTCTGTAAACACTCGAAGAAGGTCATCCTTAATCAACTCCCAAAACTCCTAAAAATCCATAGTGAAACCATTAGAACCTGGAGCCTTCTCTCAATCCATACTAACCACAGCAGCCCTTGTCTCCCTTACCTCAAAAGGTCGCTCCAACCAAGCCCCCATATTGTGAAGCAATAGGGCTCCAACTCATCCCCTCAATCTAGGGCCTCTCATGCTCCTCCCTGAAAAGCTCCATATAATACTATGTTATCTCATGACTTACTGCACCAAAATCTGTGATCACTTCCCCACTTTGGGTCTCCAGCTCCTTATAAACCCCATCCTCCTCCTCCCCTTAACCAACTTAAATTTAAAGGAAAATTTGCGGGAAAACACCTTATAAAATCAGCACTTTGCGTAGAAACACCTATTATAAATTATTTTGCACAGAAACACCTAATAAAAACAAAATCGCTAAGCATTACCACCTTAAGCCACTTTCCAATTAAATTATAGTGCGTTGCTCCCATTTTACCCTTAGCTCAACTTGAATAACTGCAATATGTAACTCAAATTTGAATTTCATGAAAGTCAAATTTGATTTTGTAGCTCAATTTTTTTATTGAACTTGCTGAAAATGAGCTCAAAATTCTAATATTATACAGTTCTTTCACCATGAGCTAAGGGTAAAACGGGAACAAAAGATTATAATTTGACCAAAAAAGTGACTTAAGGTGATTATACTTATGGATTTTGTTTTTATCAGGTGTTTCTGTGCCAAAAAAAATTTATAATAGGTGTTTCCTTGCAAAATACTGATTCTATTAGGTGTTTCCCTCAATTTTATGAAAACTTGATTTTGCCAATACAAAGAAAACATGCACAGGGATCGAACTAATTATTCATGTTAGGAATATATATAATTTCATGAAGTGAACACTTGCCAGATCAAGAAGAATGAAGAAAACAAGGACACTATCACAGCATCACAGTATGATGTAAGAAGTGCAGCTTAGCGACTCCATAGTGAGTCTATGCTAGCGAATCAATGCAAAACAGGCTACTTATAATCAGATAATAAAAAAAAAACTCAACCACAAAACCAAGAGGACAAACTCCATAAAACGAAAAAGAAAAGGTCAAAGTTATACCCAATTTCAATCAATGTTAGTAGAAAAATATCCACACGCGCTCACGCCCAACGAAAGGCCAAGAATCCCTGAGTTGTCCTGATGTTGGGGATGCATGTAAGAAAAGAAAAAAAATAGCATTCCTCTCAACCAAGAGCATCAAAGACTTGATAAAATAGTATTGAGACAAAATTCCTCACCATCCACTCCAAAATGGTAAGTTATCCACAACAGTGACTACGTGTACCCAAAGCTCACAATATATCCCAAGCAATCTTCACTGAAATGAAATGTAACACCCCAGCAGCCACCCCAATAGCAACTCCAACTATAGGTATTACCAAGAGCTTCTTTAGCATCCTTATAGCTCACGAGTAGCCCCCATAAACCCACAAGCCTTTTCAACACTATGGAGTTAAAATTCATTGGCATAAAAGATACTGATCCCCCTATCAACCATAGGTCTAGAATATCTATAACAGCTCAGGTTGCACAGACAGAATGTCTGGGAAATGCAGTTATCTCTTCATTATTAACTCGCTATTCTGATTTCTGCCTACAATTTTGTTTCTACCCCTTGATGGGCTCCTTTCAACAATTTTTCTACTTAACTTTTTTGTTGAAGTGTTCCTCATCCCTGACTCCCTCATGCATCAAGAGTTGAATGCTCTCACGATTTAACCTGTTTTGAGTCCTCTATATCCCCATGAACCTTTGTGCTCCTCATTCATCAAAAGTTGAAAGCTCTCATGAACCACCGTGAACTCTCAAGAAAAAACTAGAATGGAAAGCTCCACATTATTATAAGATTAAAACGGAACAGGAACCCATTTGACCAGACAAGACAGAATGAGGAGAAGATAGTTATCAGAGCAAGTTCTACAAAGCACCTCTCAAAGCAGAACTCCTTTTCTACCACATAACTGAAATGGGAAATAATCTAAAGCCTAGACTAGAAAGACATTTGATCATCAGACAAAGTGAGCTTGGAGCATGGTATTAAATATCGGCCGCGACGTATCGTATCGGCCGTATCGAATCGGTTTTTGAGGTCGCCGATACGCGATATCCCGCTACGTAACGTTGTTTATTATTTGACCGATACTTGACCAATAAGAGGCCGATACACGGCCGATAAATGACCGATACAGCCGATAAATGGCCGATACGGGAGATATAGTTGATACAAAAAGGGAAAATCCTATTGGTGCCCCTCAACTTATAACTTGTCCAAGTGATACCCAATACTTTTAAAAAATCCAGTTGGTGCCCTTGTGTAATGTTGCCAAGTTGATCCATGACCTTTGTTTGTATTTGCCGTCAAAAAGACATTTCTTTTTCCTTTTTCGTCCGTTGACTGGGTTAATCCCCACTTTCTTCGCTCTATCTTCACCATGCTCTGCAGGCCTGCAGCTATGCTACCAGTTCATTCTTCACTCCCTAGCTTGACTTTCTATCTTAGTTTTTCACAGCAACTCCAAATTCTTCTTCCCCTTTTCACTTTAGAATAATTGCCAATCTAGAAAAAAAACTATATAGGAATCTTGTGTTGTTCCCAATCATATGGCTAAATTTGCTTCTTTTCTTTTCTTGGTTTAGTATTAACTTCAATTTGAGGTTTTTTCGGTTAGAATTTATTGTGCAACCCACGAAAATCTCATCCCTTTGCTTCCTTTTTTTTTTTAAACTCCATTCTTCTCAAGGTTTTCTTTCTCTCTCCTCCCTCCACTATTAAACTTCAATTGGCCTGTTATGGTTCCAACACTGTTTGAAAGCATAGGTCTCGAATTCGAATGAACTCGTGAAAAACAACATGGAGATGAGAGGAGGAGGATAGATAGTGAGAGAGTTATGTCAGAAGGCAAATGGAAATGAAAGGGAAGTGAAAGATACGACAGAGAGAACTGGGTTTTGGAGGTTTGGGGTTTGCTTTATTTATTTATATATTTTCATTAAATGGGAATAAAAAAAGAGTTAACGTCAGTTGAATGGAAATGTAACGACATGTATAGATTGAATAACTTGAGGGCACCAACTGGATTTTTAAAAAGTATCGGGTACTACTTGGACAAGTTATAAGTTGAGGGGCACCAACAGGATTTTCCCATACAAAAATTTGTGTCGCGACAAGCACGACTTGATACTCATCGCCAATATCAGTCCGCTTCCACGATATCGCGACCGTTTCCGCGATCGTGGCCGATACCGCGATTTCGAACCATGGCTTGGAGTTGCTCAAAGGCTCTGTAGCTCTAGGTTACACTCCCTAACAGACCTACTCTACAAAGTACAAACTGCAACCCAGATTTTAATATTACCAGTGTGTTCTTCTGAATAATTTCATTATCATTCCACATGTGGATATTAATGATGGGAAACGCTCCGTTAAGAAATAAGTATCATAAAATGCACAATTGAACAACTTATAGCACCAATAATGCATTGTTGAAGGTCTCAAAAAAAAAGTAATGAGCCAATCAAGATCAGAAAAGATATGCAAACCTAGCAATATCGAGAGCATATCTCACTGCTGTTCTTGGTTTTAGTGCTCCTTTGCTTCGCAAGTACTCACAAAGATCACCCTGTAGTATAAAACAAACATGTAAAGAATTTTCATCCATTTGTAAAAAATGAAAATAAATAACGCACCCCAACGATAGTTCATCATTTCTAGCTGGTGTAATATTTGGTCAAGCAGACGAAGTGGGTACTATCTGTCAAAAGACTAACGGACAAAATGCTGGAGTAATTTGCTTAAAGAGATTGGTGCTGACAGATGGCTTGCATGGAATGTAGATGAAGTCAATGTCACCGACTCTTGGGTTATAAATTATGCTGTTGCTGTATAAGGAATACAGATTACTCTATCATATTTGAGCTCATAACTGGTCACCTCAAAGATGATCAATTACATCAAAACTCAAACATGGTAGAATTTCAGAAGTGGAAACAAGTAAATTTGAGCATTTTACTGACAAACTGTTAGAAACAAAGTAGTAATTTCATTTGTCTATGCAAGGGCCAATTTTACTAATTGATATTTCATAGTTTCAGACATCTTCAAAGAATAAACTCCAATAAGGATTCCAACAACCATGAAGTAGGAAGCACGGTCTATGATCATTTCCCCTGTCACTGCAACACTGGGTTTCTTATAAGGGAGACCACAGGAGAGAGGGACATGACAGAAGGCTAAAGCTAAAGGAATCAGCCTTTCAGACAAGTTTCATGGATAGTAAGGTACTTTAAACACAAAAGGCGTAAGTAAATTAGATGTTGGATTCAAATGATACACTAGAAAGTACTCGCCAGGGTTTATTGAGAACCGGATAGATAACAAATGAGATAATAAGTTGCCAGCACTGAAACGAAGAGAAGAGATATAATAGACCTTCACCAGCAAGATACTTCTTATTGTGGTTGCAGCATGACTAGATTAAATATGAATCTCACCTTAGATAGAAACTCTGTAACAATCATCATTGGTGTACTTTGAGTCACAGCACCCAAGAACTGAACTACATTTGGATGCCGTATCCTCTGAAG
This sequence comes from Tetragonia tetragonoides, assembly GCA_038025085.1. NCBI lineage: Eukaryota > Viridiplantae > Streptophyta > Magnoliopsida > Caryophyllales > Aizoaceae > Tetragonia > Tetragonia tetragonoides. The sequence continues at coordinate 9,002,686 of CM076148.1, read as the reverse complement.
CAACGCAAGCTCATCCCTGAAAGCTGTCCTGTAAGATTAGCGACATTTTAGAACGGCACTGGGAGAAACAAACAAAAAGATAATGAAGAATAGCATACATAATTTAAAGCACCCACACTTTTTCTTCATCAGTGAATACTTCATCCCCAAGCTTTTTGACCGCAACTTCTATCCCCCTCCATGATGCTCTGAGAAAAGTTCCCTAAAGTCCAAACCAGGAAAGCCAAAAATACACATGTTAAATTCATATCTGAGCTAATTTGGTAGCACCCAGTCACACATATAATGAGATTAAATATATAGGCTTGTTGCCTCCCTCCATTTGGGGAGTGAGCCAATAGCTATCATGAAAAAAGGGTGCTTGAAGCAATTTTTTCATAAGATAAAATTGCCAGCAATTGAAGGACATAATGAAAATTCACAAAAGAGGATAAAATTAACCAAGCCGTCCATAACTAAAATAAATACAAAAAAAAAGAAAAAAAGAGTACCTTAGTGATGTTAACGCTGTTGGTAAAATCAATTTCGTTAGCATCAATCTCGTATTCTGGAATATCCCGGAAATTTTTCACATGCATGGGAGCCATCTTATTGGTCAAGCCACATGGAGAGGAAATGCCAAGAAGGAGCACAGAATATTGAGCTAAATCAGTGTAAAAATGACAAAATCAAATTTCGCTGCAAACTAAACTTCAATCACATCACATACCGGAGGTTTTGCACCATGATCCTCAAGAAGCTTTACCACCTCATGATTCTTATAATATATGGCATCTGCAAGTGGCTGTTCATTGAATAATGATCGTTACATAAACACAAACTGATGATCAAGCTAGTTCAAACTTTGAAGCCCCACGTATACCTATAAAGTTCCACAAGATAAAATTCATGATACAAGCAATCTTAGGATGATATAGTGTTCAACAAAACCTTTACTTGTGCAACAAAGCTCATACCTAACCCAGGGTCAAAGTTAAAAGTCCCTCTCTTACAGACTGTTTTTCTAATTTTTCATATTTGAATTCTCCCAATTGACTTCCTAAATGTCGAGTATCAACTGTACAATTAGTACATTGCTCTGCTATTACTGATGTCCCATGCCCAAGCACGACGTACATCTATAATTTGTATAATTAGTACATTGCTCTACTATTACGGTGTCCTGCTGTAATGCACACTTTTAGCAAGGTAGCAAGAGATTCAATGAAAATACAAGGTCTAGAGAGGTATCCTATTTTACAACTTGAACAAAACATATGTTTGTCTACCGGAAATACGAGATAAGAATACCCATAATGGAATGTCATTTGAAAGTGAAAGTATTCTATGCAAAATCCATGGTTAATTTTTAAGTAAGTAATGGAGGTGATTTTCTCATACTTTGCTTTATGTAAATGACATGTTGATGTTTAGAGACAGAACACGAAGAAGATGGCCAATTTGAAGTGTGTCTTGTGCAAGTCCTTTACATCGAAGGAAATTGGGCATTTGTATCTCCCGTGATAGGAAGAACAAGAACCTATGGCTACTGAAGGGGGTTCAACATGGACAAGGCTAACACAGTAACACCCTTTAGCTCTCTACTTCCAGGGCACATGACATTGAATTCCAGTCAGCCTAGAAGTGAGACTGACAGGAATGAGCTAAAGAAGATACCTTATGCATCGATCATGAGAAACTTCATGTACACTATGTAATGCACTAGGCTGTTGTTGGGGTTGTTAGGAGGTTCATGCTTTGTTCATGTCTACATGTCTAATTCCTCTAACAAGCACTGACAACTGTTGGATCATGCGATATCTTGGAAGTACTTCTAGAGTTAGCTTATCCTTTAAGGTGATGTTGGTTCTAGTAAGCCTACTCCTAGCTACCTGATGATATTTACATCCCTTCAAGAATGGGCATAATCCATAAAGCATCCCACCACATCATCAACTATATTTAAGGGAAAAAATGACCAATTCCATCATGAATCATATAATCATTCAACTCTAGATTTTGTTTTAAGTAACCCCAAAGAAACACTCTATCACAACATCTAGCCATAAATTCCAAAAAAGGATCATATTCAACGACAACAAACACCTTGTACAAGTTCAGCTAATCAAAGCATAACCCCATTCCCACTTTCTCAGCCTTTTTTTTTTTTACTATATTCCTTTATTGCGGCAAAAAGTATATCCAACTCACATGTCAGCCCGCATTTCCATTTCAAACTCGTGACTCATGATTCATGAATGCTTGGCTGCTATTAAATTCCTTAATTTATTTCTATATGTAGTCTAACTTAATTCGTGTCCAGAATCCACAAGTGTAATACGAAAACGCGACAAAATCAAGACGATCTCACCCCATTTCATTCCATCCCACCCCCAAATCAAGCATAAATCACCAATTTTAGTAATCACACAAATATAACAAAAATTAATCACATAAACAAAATAACAACATTAACAAAAGAGCTAGAAAAAGAAATAAAATAATTACCGTACTTCCCCAACGATCTTTAGGTTCAACATCAGCACCCATTTGAACCAAAAACCCAACAACCTCAACATAACCTTGACAAGCAGCAACATGCAAAGGAGTCCTATTATCAATATCTCTAAAATTAACATTCGCACCTAAATCAACAACCAGCTCTTTAATCCCATCCAAGTCACCCTCATGTGCAGCAAACATCAACTTCACGCTCACCGGAATCTCCACCCCTCCGTCATCGTCGTGGTGGTGGTCACCCTCAATTTCTCTCTCCTCTCCTTCCTCTTCAGCTTCGATTGCTCCGTCAGATGAGCCGTCGGTGAACTCGATCAACCCTAATTGCTGCTCACGATCGCCGGCGATGACGTCATCGTCGTCGATGACGAGCTTGTCGAGACGAGCGTATGAGGATTGTCGGCCGAGTGTGAATCTGACCGGAGCTGGTAGTGAGTCCATTTTCCGGTGATCGGAACGGTCGCCGGAAAATGTGGAGAGAGAAAGTATAGAGAGAGAGAGAGAGAGGGGTTTATGATTTATGAGTTGGTTTTTTCTTTGAGTTGCTATATACGCGTTGAAGAGAGAGAAAGAGAGAGAGAAGTGAATGGACGTTGACGATTTGAAGAAGGAGGGAAGCGTGAGAGGCACGTGGTGTGAAAGCGCGTGAGGTAGTGCGGGAGGAGAGAGAGAGAGAGAGAGAGGGTCTGAGGTTTATAGTTGGCGGGACCGGTGTGGTTTTTGTGTATGTAATGGCCTAATGGGTAATTTAATGCGGTACACTTCCTTACCCACCTGCTAAGGGAGAGAGAGAGGGCTGTTTAAATACGAGTATGACTTTTTCTTCATATTGGAGGGCTGACTGTTCAAGTGTTCATGTACAGTACACAAAATGAGAAAAAGTGTGGGTGTTTTTTTTTTTTTAATAAATAAAATTAGAAAAACATGTTTTAAAGAGAAAAATTTGTGATACCGAGAATAGTAAAGGCTCTTATTTCATAATGGATGAATAAAAGAAGTAGACCTGATTTCTTAGCGGATAATATATACCATTTATTATGATTATGATGTAGGACTTATCGTCTCGCTTCTGACCTAGTGAGTTGTGATACCTGAATACCTCACAACAATGTAGTTACAAACTTACAATTAATAACAGAATTTGGTAAGATTTAAAGTACCTGTAGTCTTGATAAGGAAAAAAACATGGATGTCTGGTTGTAAACTTCTGAGAACAAAACAAGGAAGTTTTTTTTTTTGGTGCAAACAAAACAAGGAAGTTTGGTACTGCTGTCTATAAACAAAACGGTTGGAACTTGCCAATTAAAGGGAGAAAACTCTTTTTCTGAAAGGATGTAATAACAACGATGGCTTTAGTTACAATGTGTTAACTATCTTCAATCTAAAGGAAACAAAGTACAGCCACAATTGGCATTTACAAACATATATCTCACAGCTAAGAACTCTGACAGGAATACATAGCCTCCCAACTCATTAGTCCTTATTATGTGGATCACCATGTGGTCAAACTAACTGCTACCAGGCGGTATATACCAACAGGCAGTAACATGGAAGGCTTTTATTTAGCACAGAAAATGGTAGACCAAAATCTATACTGATTCGAGGTCGTATTCAGCCACTTTCTCCCAGGATTTGAGTGTCTTATCTTCAGTATCAGTTTTGTAGAGTGCAAGGCAACTTATCGTAAAGCTCGAGTTGCCAAGGCTGTCATCCAGGGCATTAGCTCTCTTCTTAGTTTTATTCTTCTCTTCATCTGTCATGTCTGCATAGATAAGGCTCATGTGCGGCATGTAAGCTGTAAAAACCATTTAGCAATGTCAGTATCAATTATCATCATACCTTTCATTATACAATTAAAACAGTGGAACTAATTAAGGTCTAAGAATACATATATTATACAGTTCAATCAGCCACCTTTTTAATATGTGGACAATGTTTTCTCTTTTATCTGGTATGAAATGTACTTTCATTGGTCTAAAATCAAGGGAGAATATGTCTTCATCAGTTCATCTCCAAGAGCAATACCCAAACTTCCGCATCTAAACCAACAGACATATAGAAGAATAAATCCTATTGATCATTACAGTTCACTTTTGCTTATCGAGGGCTGTAACACTGAGAAGTGAGAAGTCTTGCACTATCTTTTAGTATATCCCATTTGAGATGAAGTGACAATACGCATGATCATGATCTCTTAGCTCATTGGCAAATGTTCAGGAGATGCATTGTCTTTAACCTTTTCCGCCACTATATTGGACACTTGGACAGTACCGCTAGCCAGGAATACGCCCTGTCGTCAGAACATTTATCAGGGCAGGACTTGGGTTGCGGAAAATATACAAGTTAGAACTTACTGCTGGAACGAAGGACATATTTTAACCAACCCCTGCATGCCCTTAGTTACTAAAGCAAGGTTAATGCAGCTTGCTGGGACTGATTCTAGAGGAAAACTACATTCTCATGGCTGGAAAAAAAGGCAACACATATGGCCTTCCCTTGAGAAACCAGGAGCAGCAGGGTCTGGTGGGATAGATCGAAACTCACAGGAAGAAATTTTGGGTGTCTTTTCAGTGATAATGCAGAAAGCATCGCAGGGCTTCTCCCTAGTCAGAGAACACTAGAACTCTTCATTTAAAATGGTACATGAAACCGACATTAGATGTTGTTATTAAACAAGGGAAGAACATGGAAATGTTCATTCCTTTTGACAAGATTGATGCACCTGACCATTTGCGGTTTCAACATTTTATAGTACACCAGTTACACTGTTACAGGACTTGAGTTAAAGCTGATACTCTTCCAAAAAGACAGCTTGAGAGGGTTGAGCTGCTGAACCTTAGTGTGTCTTGTTATAAGAGCCTTGTAGCTATGAGTTTGGCTATATATGTTCGCTTATATATGTTGTGAGCTTAGTATGTTATAAGGAGTCAGGGGTTAAAGCCTTTCGAGCTTTGTCGAACTGAGTTAATTTGAAGCGGCAATTAGTTGCCTTGAAAGAAGTCTATTTTTTCCATTGAATTCCATTCCTTATGTCCAACAACTTAAGGCTCAAGTAAATTTGGAGACACAACAAGACGTTAAAACTTACGTGAGAGTCGATTGTAACCCAAATGCTCACAACAGTGATCACTAGCTTCAACTACCTGGATAAGTATACAACATGATTCAGTTACCGTGAAAAAAACAGAACACAAAGCAGAGTAAATTCTCCAAGAGCCCATTCAATCGCGATATATAATGAAAACTAGAAAAAGTAAGAAATGGATGAAGTACCTGAGGGGTAGGTTTGAGGAGGAGAAAAAGGCACTGGTACCGGAAGGTTCCAGTGTGAACACCCTTACCATAAGCATGGTAGGCCTTCAGACCCTTACATGCTGATCGGAACTTCTCAAGGGCATCTTCTAGTGACAAGCTAGTGGCCCCAACCACAGTGATATGGGGCTCGAACTCAGGCCCATCGAACTCCAATCGCAGTGTCTCCATCACCTTCTTCATCCTGTTGCTCACGTCCTCCGGTGGAACAGCCCACACTGAATACATTTGGGTTGCCATCTCTGTACAGTGTAGTCTCTCTTCTTAATGAATTGTTGAGTTCTATCTAACTTCTGAAGCTGTAAGAGCCTGTTTGTTACCCATTTTATATTATACTGTTTTTTCTCTTCCAAATAAGACTTTTTTAAGTGCAAAACTTGTAAGTTGGAATCGAAAATCTTTTTGTCTTCCTGTTGCACGTTTTTCTCTACTAAATTCTTGTTTGGTGGCTGAAGTTATAAGCGTCTCATTTTAATTGGTGGTAATTGGAAGTGGGACAGATGAAGGACACAAGTCTTTGGGCATATTACAGACCTGTGCTATTGTGGACTGTGGTCACGCTGATAAAAGGTGCATCTTATTGAAAAGGTGTTTTGGAAAAATAAAAGTTCTTACTTCTTAGTTGAGTTATTGGCAGCACAACCAATTCCAGATCGATGAACTATTTCTTTCGACAAATTGCATAACAAATGCAATTTAGGCTCCCTTTGGTTGGGGTGAAGGTTTTTTCAAGAAACAATTAGAACTTGCAAAGGGGGAAATCTTTTTCTGAAACGATGTAATTACAAGCATAACTTATTATTGTTACATGGTGTACACTATTTTGGTTGTAAAGCAAACAAAACACAGCAAGATTCGCATTTACACACATATCTCACAGCTAAGAACTCTGTGAGGAATCGCCTCCCAACTCACTACTCCAGATTACATGAATCACCTTGACATGAAACTACCAGTAGTAGTGCATCAAGGAGAGATACCAACATGCAATAACATGGAAAGCTTTTATTAAACAGCGCAAAGGTAGACAAAAACCTAAACTGCTTCGAGGTCGTATTCAGCCACCTTTTCCCAGGATTTGAGTGTCTTATCTTCAGTATCAGTTTTGTAGAGTGCTAGGCGACTTATCGTGAAGCTCGAGTTGCCAAGGCTGTCATCCAGGGCATTAGCTCTCTCCTGAGCTTTCTTCTTCTCTTCATCTGTTAAGTCTGCATATAGAAGGCTCATGTGGGGCATGTAAGCTGCAAAAGTAAATTAGCAACGTCAGTATCGTTATAATAGAATACCTATGTTGTCAAAGTTTGATGAGCTTCTGAACCTACACTTGCAAACAGCAAGCCTGCAACACTTAATAGGGAGAAAAATGTGTCTCTTTTGTTCCCCTGGTTTTTGCATTCGTCTTTGTTCAATTGGAGGGATTAGTATTTTCATTATTTACAATTTTATTATTTTCCCTAATTTGGGTTCATGACCTCTGAGAAGCTTCTGACTTAATTAAGTAGAGCACAATGATATCCAGGGGAACTTACCAATCACCCTGAATTCCAATTGCACTATTCGGGAAGTAGTCAGAGGGGGTTATTTATGAAATCTTTATGAGCAATGTTCATTTCATGAAATAGCCAAATTATCAGAATGTGTAGGACTCTTTTTTCTGCTTTTAAATTTTTGAATTGGTAAGAAATGTACTTCATCTCCTGGACCAGACCCAATATCCCAAACCGAAAAACAGACACAGAAGTCCAAGTCCTATTGACACTGCGGTTTAAGTTGCTTTTCCAGATTTCATGGTTGTAACACTCCTAACTGTCTTGCTCTATCACTTGGCATATCCCATTTCAAATGAATTGAAGTCTGAAAGCTTTCTTGGTTCCCTGAGAGTATGCATGAACTTTTAGCTCATCGGCAAATGTTAGCAAGCATTCTACAAAAGGAACACTGTCTTCAAGATTTTCTGCCACTATATTGTACAGTATGGCTAGCGAGGAATCGGGGGTGTTATCAGAACATTCAGGAGGGCAAGACTTGGGTTGCAGAAATTATAAAACTAGAACTTATCTATGCAACAAAGTTCATGTACAACACAGATGACCCTGCATGCTCTTCATCACTACAGCATTGTTAATGTCTTTCTTGCAAGATTGATGGGACTGATTCTTAGGGAAAACCACCTCCTCCGGTTGGCTAAAACGCAACCCAGATCACCTGCCCTTGGAAAACAAGGAGCAGCACAATCTGGTGGGATTTCTCGAGACTCACAGGGAAAAAAGATTGGAGTCTTTTCTGTGAGTTTAAGTGTGTTGGACACTAATAATGTAGAAATCATTGAGGTTCACCAGGGCTTCTCCCTACTTAGACAAAATCAGAACTCATTTCATTCTAAAGTGGTCAGGTCCACAATTTCCAGTGGAGCGAAAAGCTTTTCTACTTTTTGGCTTCGGAATGTAATGGACTAAAGCAAAATGGCTCATAAAACTGTCGGCACTTCTTATTCAGTGTGAAGTTCCCGATGGTTGTCGCACTTCGGATCTCGGGTCAAACGGAAACATTCTCTCTGCGAGACTCTCACAGGGGTAAGGCTGCGTACAACCGACCCCCCCTTACCCTGCCTAGGCGGGAGCCTCTTTGGAGGCACTGGGGTAATGTTAATGTTAATGTATTTCATTCTAAAGTGGTACTTGAAAGGGACTCTGGAAAGGTTGCGTGTTAGCGAAAGAAGGAAGAAAGAGAAATGGTAATCCATTTTCAAAAACATTGATGCACCTAACCACCTACCAGTTGCCCTTTCAACATATATACAAAAATGGTTAAAGAACAGAATCCAAAAGCTCAAACTCTTCCAACAAAAGGATTTGGGATAGTTGAATAGTTGAACCTTAATGTATGTCATGTTAAGAGCCCTGTAACTATGTTTTAAGCTATGTGTTAGCTTGTGTATGTTGTGAGCTTAGTGTGTTTTGTAGGAGTCAGAGGTTCGGTCAATTACATACCGCAATCAGTTGCCTAATAACAACAAATCTTATCCTTTATTTCTTCACTCAATAAGTTATAAGAACAAACAAAAGAATTTCCAATCCAATCCTCATGTTCAAAAACATTAGGTTCAAGTAAATTTGGAGAAACAGAAAGATGTTGAACTTACGCGAGGGACGGTTGTAACCCAAATGTGCAGAACAGTGATCACTAGTTTCAACTACCTGTAACAGAATACATCATGTTTCAATTACCATATGAAAAGCAGAACCCAGGACAGATTAAATACCCCATCAGTTCATCCAATCACAATCGATCGACCATTACATCATATATTCACTGCCTTCGTCCACCAAATACTTTCTAATCACAAACAACAGTCAACACTTTCACGTTTTGTATACACTCATGATTGTCATTCCTCAAAAAGACTATTGCACAAGATTATGTGACACATGAACCATGTCCACCATTTCTAATGGAGCCAAAAGCTTCACTACTTTTTGGCTTCGGAATATAATGGACTAAGGCAAAATGGCTCATAAAACTGTCGGCAACTCTTATTTATTGTGAAGTTGCCGATGGTCGTCACAGTTCAGATTCAGGCCAAACGGATTCATCCTCTCTGTGAGACTTTACATGGCTAAGGCTGCGTACAACCGACCCCCTTACCCTACCTAGGCGGGAGCCTCCAATATTGATGTATGTGACACATGAACAGCCCGACTCGTGTGAAAAAGTTTCTCTATCGTGTTTACATGCCACAAGATATTACGATAATGGTTTTTTTTTTTTGGTTTCTTCCACTCAGGATCAATATACCTTTCGAGCGAAATTTAGTGTTGGAAATGTCCTTTCAAGCAAAATTGCTGGGGACTAATATTTTTCCTCACCGCTGGGGTTTAATCTTTTTTTTTTTAAGAATGAAAGTGGTTTCGTGCTCGCAATAAAGTCGCACGTCTTTCATTGCAACATCGATTTGTTGTCGGCCTATATTTATATCTTCATGATCCGTTGTGGCTAGTTGTTTCGGGTTGAATATTCTACCAATGAAGGCTCTCCAATCGCAGTGTTCGTATTATTACCGGCTACGATTGCGGGGGAGTATTAGAGATATGGAATATCTATATGGAATATTAGAGATATGGAATTAATATATATGCCATATCGTAATAATATATTTGAGATTATATTTAGGTGATAAAGTATATCTCATATGTTTTGGAAAGTATAATAGGTTAGGGTTATATAACTTGTACTCCAAGCCTATTGTATCTCTATATATAGGGGTCTCCCCTAATTATCAATACAAGCATCTAAATCATATTATTATTCCCCTCTCATATTTTATCACAAGACATTCCCAAAACTTGTATAGGTATGTCTTTTTGTATTTTCGGTGAGAGCAGAGTCACTGTCTCATTTCTAAATAGTAACCATTATTGTGAATTGGTATTTGCTAACAGACTAATGAGTCCTCACATGATCTCTTAAAGTAGTACTTAGCTTATAACATTAGTAACATATTCTTTTGATGGAAAGTACTATATATGTAACCTATTACTAATCAAAATTAAGAAAGTTTACTAGTAATTAGATTTTCATAATTAACCCCCAACCAAACCATACCAAGCTTATGTTACCAATTACCAAATCAAGCTACAAATACAACCTTCCCAATTGCAAACACAAATTAACACATGAGCTCCCTTATAATACAAAAGACCAAAAATGGGTAATTTCTTAATATTTTGTTAAATGACAAAAAAAAAGTGAAAATGATGGAAACTTGGCAAATGGAAGAAATACCTGAGGAGTGGGGTCCAGAAGGAGGAAAACGCACTGGTAGAAGAAAGTTCCAGTGGAGACACCCCTACCATAAGCTTGATAGGCCTTCCGTCCCTTACACGCTGATCTGAATTTCTCAAGAGCATTCAGGTGTCAAGCTGATGGCCCCCACAACGGTGACGTGGGGCTCAAATTCGGGCCCACCGAACTCCGATCGAAGGGTTTCCATTAGCTTTTTTGCTCTGTTGCTCACGTCTTCTGATGGAAGCGCCCACACCGAATACACTTCAGTCGCCATTGATGATGATGATTTTCTCTCTCTATTGGTGTCGATTGTAGAGGATGTGTTGCGGTTTTGGGAGTTGAGTTGGGTTATGTATGTAAGTTAAGGATTACGCAGAATCTTATGAAATTATTAATGGCTAGTGCTGTTACTGTAGTTGTACAACTTGTACTAGTTTTTTAAGCGTCAATGGCCAAAGTTTTTAAGCGTCTCAATGTCTCGTGGAGTTTAGATCCTAGGAATATGCTGAAATGGACAAATGGGCCTATATTGAAGAGAAGAAGTGGGCCAGGCGCCAGGTCATTGAACACACGTTGTGATACTATTCATTCATCAGCAGGTTTTGTGTGGATTTAGTCCACCGTGAATCAAGTAATTTTGAGGGGTGGTTCCAGGTAAAGTAAATAGGTGGCTTTCAGGTGAAATATGAGAGTGTCAAGTATAAATTTGAGGGGTGGCTCTAGGTGAAGTAGGGGTGGCTTTACTTTTAGAAGGGGGTGGCTCCAGGTGAAGTAGATGGGTGATTCCAAGTATTGGTCCACCATGAACTAAGTCCACACAAATTTTTGTATTCATTTGGTCGTCATCTTCCAATTTTATGCGAATCACCGAGTCACGTCCATCTACATTATGTTCAGAGTCTTGTATCCAATCACAAATATATGAGAATAACTGAACAATAAGCATAAATAGACCTGGGCAATGGATTGGATCGGGTTGGGCCGGGCTGTCTAATAAGTGGGTCGGGCTGGGTCCGACATGTTTGTGGGTGGGGCGGGTTGGTCATAGATCGGTCCGCCCATTTTGACCCGTTTAAAATTTAAAAAGTGTATTTTTTTAAATTTTTTATATAGACCTAAGTCCATCCAAGTTGGATGGATCATAATGGCATTCTTTTTTAATATTCTTTTTCTCAAAATAAATAACAACTAAAAGATTCATCAGAAAAGAAAAAGAAAAAGGAAAAGGAAAAGGGCAAAAAAGAAAAAAATTTCCATAAGAGGATACAATTTGGTGGGGGGGGCACAGATTACAAAAGTGGTGGATTGACGATAACCAACGGTAAAAGTATTTGAGTTTCGCTGGGCAATTTTGTTGGGCTTTATAATTGTTCCGTATCATGCGCGTATAACGACTTTGAACTGGGCCTGAGTCCAGCCACAGGTCCAGCGAATAAGCATTGGTATTTTTAGTTAAAAAAAATATTAAGCGGAACCACCTATTTATGACCCGCTATTTCCATCTAATTTTAAATGACCCGCCCATTTACAAGTGTAAATGAGTTATGACCCGTTGGTGGGTCGGGTCGTATCGTATCGGGTCGGCTACAAGGGGCTCTCCCTATTGCCCAGGTCTATGCACATGTAACATTATCAAGGGGCAAGTCTAGTTTAAGATCTACAAGTCGACAGATATAACTGTGCAAGGCATGAGGATGATGCAAAACTGAACTCATTAGTCATTACTTATCTTACCAAACACTTGCAAGAAAAATTGAAACCACTTTACCACTACCCTTATATCCTTGTCATGGTTTATCACCATCCAATCAATTGAGTTCAAATAAACTATTCCTTAGATCATACTCTCTCCATCTTGTATTTATTTTTACACTTGCTTTTTCAAGGTTAATGTTTACAAATTCTGACCGTTAGTTTGTAAAATTTAAAAACTCATGATTAATAATGTAAAATTACTCATGTTAAATTTATTTTAGATAGTACTACCTTTGAGAAATGATAATTTAGTTATATATAATATTTATATAATTACAATTATTTACTGTCAAAGTCGTGTCTTTCTGTTCTTTTCGTCGTTTCCATGTTGTATTCCGTTCCGTTCCGCATTCTACTTCGTTTTTGTCTCACATTTCTTCCAATATTTGCGTCGCGCCGCGCCGCGCCGTTTCTCACTGTCGCGCATAATTCCATTGACCAGAACAGGGCCTTAGAACCAATCAAAAATCAAGTGTAAAGACTAATGTGGAACACAAAAAATAACAATTTTTCACTCCTATTTAAGACTTTGGGTGTATTCTTTTCCACTTCAATAATGCATTCAGTTTAATTCAGTAAAGTTCAGCTCATTTAGTAGAGTTCACTGATGTACTTTTCTCTCATAAATTACTATTCATTTCGGTTCAATTCATATTAAAAATAATAAAAAAAAAATACACTTTTTAGAGTACTATTAACCCCGTTCAATTCAATTTAGTTTACTTCTTTTTTGGTTCAGCCTATGTGTTCGAAAATGATAGTGTTAGTCACTTGCTTCAGATACCATTGTGGTCATACAACTAGTGAAACATGTAGTACAATCAAAAGAGTAATTCGGCCAAAACTGGACCTTTCAAATAGTTGGAACATGATCCAATTGATCTCTTCATGATAATAGGGATCCAAAACAAGGCACCTTGATCATTTGGCGACCCAATCACTACGCCAGATTTGACCTACAATAACGATTCCAGGTTTTGAATTATAACGTTTGTAAGCGTTATGCATGCGGTGGTTATTGTTTGGGGGGACAATAATAACGGTTATAAGGGTTATGAAAGGGCGGTTATCAATAACGTTTCATTGGAGGGCGTTATAATTTCAGTACCATTTATAACGCTTAGGTGGGTTAAGCGTTATTAGAGCATGGAAAATGTTACTGGAATGAAATTTCAATGTAAAAATGTTCTCATCTAAATAAATGAACTCATCTGAAGAAGAAATAGATAGAGAGAGAGATAAGAGAGAGAAAAGACAGAGATTGGAGGCGGAGAAAATGAGGCCAAAAGAAAAGTAAGAGTGGGCATTGGGGCTGACTCTAGGGCTTTTAATCGAAAAAAAATACAAAAAGAAAAAAACAGCCTAAAAATAACTATAACGGTTATGTCTTGAAACGTTATTATTTACTAATCTAATAACGTTTTCACTATAAGTGTTATTAATTCACTAATAACTATAACGGTTTACTCTTAAAACGTTATTATTATTTTCACTAATAACTATAACGGTTTACTCTTAAAACGTTATTATTATTTACTGATCTAATAACGTTTTCTTTATAAGTGTTATTAATTCACTAAAAATAACTATAACGGTTACACTTGAAACGTTATTATTTACTGATCTAATAACGTTTTCACAATAAGTGTTATTAATCCAGTGTTATTGTTTCTATGTTTTGGCGTAGTGAATCCAATAAAAAGTAATCAGTGCAACCATTAACCAATTCATGAAACAAATCTTATGTAATCAACACATAAATATCAAGGGAAAGGAGTTATTGTTTTCATCTCAGTTTGGTGTACATCAATGGCTAACCCCTTGCCTGTTTGCTTCCAGTGATCTGCATAGCAAACCAACATTTCGGGTCCCGAAATATCAGCCCTTGATGAACTCAAACTCTCACTTGATATCTCGTACTTGTCATCCTTCTTCTTCACCAACTCTGCGTTTACCGCGGTCTCTGATTGAGGGGACATCATAAGCGCAGGCAAACCCATTGGCAGCTTATCTCCTACATATAATCAAGGATAACTAATTAATTGATTCTATTAAGAAGAATTAAGCAATTGATAGCAAATGTTCATGTCATTCAAATTGGCATAAAACACCATGACGTATCAATCAATTTTATGAAATTAGAGGTGAATATAGTAATTTTAATGTCGTCTAACCTCCAAATCAAATACATTTACGTGTAGCAAGAAGAATAACAAACATGATTCTTCATTTATTGAAAAGAAAACAGAGAGCTAGCGGATATAATCACATTGTTGTTCCGTGTGTTCTTTTCCACTTACTCAGTAATCGGTTCAGTTCAGTGAAGTTCGGTAGAAAAGAACACCCTATCCAAACATGTTTTTCGAGGACATTATGATGGGGCAATGAACAATTTAGAATTAAGTTATAATCACATAAAGTTAATGGTTTGACAATGCAGAAATCAGAACATCATTCATACTGAGTTTATATGTTGGATCAGCCCATGATGACAATGATAGTGTAAGTGAATGAAATCAATACTTACCTCTGTCAACTTGCCAGGTGCACCAGAACTTGCCAAAAGTCTTAGCCAAGGATTGGAGCTCAGGCTTTTGAATCATTCCGGGAAGTCGAGGGTTGATCCAAAGCCCTGATTTGATCTGTAAACAATCAAACTTAATGAATCTGTCCTTTAAGCAGATCAATACACAATAGTTAAGTGATGATATAAAGCATTAATTACCTCATAAGCATGGGAGTGCCATAGCTTCTGCTCTTCTGGTGGAAGTGTTTCAAATATCTTTTCTGATATTATGTACTCAATTCCTGTTTGTTGGGGAAAGCACACAAATACACAAGCGGAAGCAACAAAGACTTTTTCCCCGGTTGTGATGCAAATATGAGCAATAACCAATTCAAGCAACCAAACAATATTGAACCAAAATGACAGCAGCAAATGGAACTATAAATCAGCCCAAAAACAGTAAATAAACAAGGAGACGCAAGGATTTACGTGGAAACCCCGATGTGGGGAAAAAACCACGGGACCGTTAACAAACGGTGCCAAAACCTCCACTAATCAACAAATTAACAAGTGGGTACAACAATAGTTCTTCCCTAGATCAACTAGAGGTATTCACAATCATCAAGGATCAACCTTGGCACAACAAGTCTCCCAAATCATCACCCAAAAAGAGTGGAAATACAATTTCGTATAAAATAAGAGCTGAATTTAGAAAACTGAGTTAGAGAGCTCCAAATGAAATTCTGACCGTTGGATTTGAAGAGGGGGATGTCAGGAACAACGTGCTAAAATCTCGCGACGATCGGAGTTCGTTTGGTCGTCGATCGGGGCGGATTTCTGGGCTGCCAGCACCAAAATTCGTGGGTGGCTCCTCTTCTCTCTCTCCTCTTCTCTTCTAGACTTTTCTCCTGAATTTTTGAGTGTCTAGGCTTTCTCTCTCTTGCACTCAGCCCTTCTAACCTTTTGGCTTATAAGGGAAGCCACTTGTGAGTGAATATACGAAATTGCCCTTCACTTAAACATCATATGGATAACCCATATGGTAAGCAAATATATCCCAAATTAATTGGGTTCTTCCTCCATGTAGGAGGGATACTCCAACAAATCTCCCCCTCACTCCTACATGGGGGGCTCGACCAAGCCCGCAGTCTTTCTACAAACAAGAAGTTTCTACTTAGGCAAGGCCTTCGTCAACATGTCCGATCCGTTGAGATCGGTGTGAATCTTCACAAGCTCAAATGACTTGTCTTCTACCGCTTCTCGAATCCAATGATACCTCCTCCGTATGTGTTTGGTTCGGGAATGGTAGGCTGCATTCTTGGCAAGGTGGATGGCACTTTGACTATCACAATAAAGAGGGTACTTGTCTTGTTTCAAACCCAACTCCTCTAGAAAATCTCTCATCCAAATAAACTCCTTGCCAGCTTCAACCGCTGCCATATACTCAGATTCTGTGGTAGACAGAGCAACACACTTTTGCAATTTTGATTGCCATGAAACTGCTCCCCCTGCAATTGTCATCAAGTATCCGGAGGTAGACTTACTAGCATCAATATCACCCGACAAATCAGCATCTGTGTAGCCATCTAACACAGGTTGTCCGGGACCAAAGCATAAACACACTCTAGAAGTACCTCTGAGATACCGCATGATCCACTTTACTGCTGCCCAATGCTCCTTACCAGGATTAGACATGAACCTGCTAACAACCCCAATGGCATGTGCAATGTCTGGCCTAGTGCATACCATGGCATACATCAAACTCCCCACGGCGGATGCATAAGGCACCGTCATCATCTCTTTCTTGTCATTCTCACTTGTAGGACACTGGCTGGAGCTTAGCTTCATGTGACCTGCAAGTGGCGAGCTCACGGGTTTAGCTTTGTCCATCTTGAACCTCTCTAGCAGCTTTTGGATGTAACTCTCTTGTGATAGCCATATCTTCTTGTTCTTCCTATCACGAGAGATACGCATGCCCAAAATTTGCTTTGCAGGGCCAAGGTCCTTCATTGCAAAGGACTTGCTCAAGGCACTCTTCAGGTTGGCAATCTTCTCCTTATCCTGTCCAACAATCAACATGTCATCCACATAAAGTAAGAGAATGAGAAAATCACCTCCGGCGTAATGCTTCACAAACACACATGAATCTGCATGTGTCTTGTGGAAACTGTGGTCTTTCATGAAAGACTCAAACTTCTTGTACCATTGTCGAGGTGCTTGTTTCAAGCCATATAAACTCTTTTTCAAACGGCATACAAGCTTCTCACTTCCCTTCTCTTGGAAACCTTCTGGTTGCTCCATGTAGATTTCCTCCTCTAAGTCACCATGGAGGAAAGCAGTCTTCACATCAAGTTGTTCCAACTCCAAATCCATGCTAGCAGCTAAGCCAAGAACAACTCTAACAGAAGACATCTTTACAACTGGAGAGAAAATCTCTTCAAAGTCTATGCCTTTCTTTTGACCTGAGCCTTTCACCACCAAAC
The DNA here is from genome assembly GCA_038025085.1 of Tetragonia tetragonoides. Taxonomy (NCBI): domain Eukaryota; kingdom Viridiplantae; phylum Streptophyta; class Magnoliopsida; order Caryophyllales; family Aizoaceae; genus Tetragonia; species Tetragonia tetragonoides. The sequence continues at coordinate 8,985,349 of CM076148.1, read as the reverse complement.
GTGCCTTGTACCTAGGTGGTGAACCATCTTCTCCAGTTTTCAGTCTGTACACCCATTTGTTCTTGAGTGCTCTCTTGCCCTTAGAAAACTCCACTAAGTCATATGTGTGGTTCTCATGCAAGGATTTCATCTCATCTTGCATGGCATTATACCACTCCTTGCAGTGCTCATGTGACATAGCCTCCTCGTAGCTTTCAGGTTCTCCCCCGTCGGTCATCAACACATACTCATCTGCTGGATATTTAGAGGTAGGCTGTCTCTCTCTGGTGGATCTTCTCAACTGTGGTTGTGGTTGTACATGGGGTTCTTCTTCATGTGTATGATCTGGTGGTGGCTGAACATCATCACCATCATCATTGTTATGATCATCATTGCCATCTTCCTGTTGTTCTCCCCCTTGAACTCTAGGAGTTACTTCAGGAAATATTGGATCTGAGTTGGCGCTGTCACTAGGAGAAGGCTCTGGTTGTTTCTTCTTCTCACAATCTGCAAAGGTTTTGTCTTCAAAGAACACTACATCTCTGCTTCTAATCACTTTCCTGCTAACTGGATTCCACAATCTGTACCCAAACTCATCCTCTGAGTACCCTAGGAAGATGCATGGCTTTGTCTTGCTATCAAGCTTGGACCTCTCATCTCTGGGAATATGAACATATGCAAGGCACCCAAAGACTCTCAGGTGGCTGAATGATACCTCTTTACCAGTCCATACTCTCTGCGGAACATCTCCATTAAGAGGAACTGAAGGTGACCGGTTGATGAGGTACACTGCTGTAAACATTGCCTCGGCCCAAAAAATCCTAGGCAGCTTCGCATGAGAGAGCATACATCGAATTCTTTCTTCAATTGTTCTGTTCATTCTCTCTGCAAGTCCATTCAGCTGAGGTGTCTTGGGAACTGTCTTCTCAAGCCTGATGCCCTGTACTTTGCAATACTCTTCAAATGGACCCCTGTACTCTCCACCATTGTCAGCTCTAACACACTTGAGCTTCCGGCCTGTTTCTCTCTCAACTCTGGCCTGGAACTGCTTGAAAAACTGTAGTACCTGGTCTTTGGTTTTCAACACAAAAGCCCACAGTTTTCTAGAATAATCATCAATAAAAGTAACAAAATAAAGTGCACCGCTATGTGACTTAGTATCCATAGAACATACATCAGTGTGAACAAGATCTAATGCATGTTTTCTTCTAGATGGGGGACGAGTATGAAATGCTGCCCTATGTTGTTTTCCAGCTAAACAATCAACACAGGGTTTCAAGGACATACCTTGAACATCAGGAAGGAGTTGCTTCTTAGCAAGCATTTGCATACCTCTTTCACTCATGTGACCAAGTCTCTTGTGCCATAACTCGCTGGAGGAATCATCAACTGCGTGTACTTCTCCTTTGCACAACTTAGCTTGCATCACATACAAGGATCTCTGCTTGCTCCCACGAGCCACAATCAAACTTCCTTTGATAAGCTTGCACTTTCCACCACCAAAGTTGCTGGAGTAACCAACATCATCGAGCAACCCAGGAGATATCAAATTCAGCCGAATGTCTGGAACATGTCGGACATCTCTCAACACCAAACTGCAACCTGTGGATGTCTCCAAACACACTGTACCCATGCCTACAATCTTGGATGAGCCATCATTCCCCATCTTTACATAGCCAAAGTCACCGCTGGTGTAAGATGAGAAGTAATCTTGGTGCGAGGTTAGATGAAACGAAGCACCCGTGTCAATCACCCAAGTACAATCATCACTATCTAGATTTAGGCAATGGTCACCAATAAAAAATAATTCATCACTTGTTGCAATTGCAGTGGTGTTGTTATCTTTCTCTTCTTGTTGTTGCCCGAATGTCTCACCCTTTTCTTTCCTTTCTCTGGACTTGTCTCTCTTCATTTTCCTGCAATGTTTTTGAATGTGGCCTGGCTTATCACAATAGTGGCAAATGATCTTACCCTTTGATTTTGATCTCCCCCTGGACTTGTCTCTATGCTGGGGATATCGAGTCTTACTTCTTCCCCTGCTTGATTCTTGTGTCACATTAGCCTCTGGTTGTGTGGAGGAACTCATTTCCTTCCTTCTAGTTTCTTCATTCAACAAACTAGCTTTGACAATTTCCATTGTCAGCGTGCCCTCTGGTGCGGAGTTGCTAAGTGATACAAATAGAGTGTCCCAGCTTTCTGGCAATGAGCAAAGTAGTAGCAATGCCTGCAGCTCATCATCTAAATTCATCTTCATTGCAGACAACTTGTTAATCAAACTTTGAAATTCATTCAAGTGAACTACTATGCTATCACCATCTTTATATTCCAGTTTCACAAGTTTTCTAATCAATGACGCTTTACTCAAGGCATTCTTCCTTTCATACATGGTCTCAAGTTTCTTCCAAAGAGTATAAGCATTCGTGTCATTGGCAATATGTTGGAGGACACTCATATCAACAAATTGTCTAATTGTTCCAACGGCTTTACGGTTCAATATTTTCCACTCACTTTCAACAACACCAGTTGGTATGGTTGCATTTAAAATTGGTTCATACAAATCCTTCACATAAAGGATATCCTCCATTTTAGTTTTCCACACGGAGTAATTTCCAGAATTCAAACTAATCATTCCGTGCACACCAGATTTTTCATCCATCTTTAACAACACAACAAATTCACAATGACTCTAACCAAAGCTCTGATACCACTATGTTGGGGAAAGCACACAAATACACAAGCGGAAGCAACAAAGACTTTTTCCCCGGTTGTGATGCAAATATGAGCAATAACCAATTCAAGCAACCAAACAATATTGAACCAAAATGACAGCAGCAAATGGAACTATAAATCAGCCCAAAAACAGTAAATAAACAAGGAGACGCAAGGATTTACGTGGAAACCCCGATGTGGGGAAAAAACCACGGGACCGTTAACAAACGGTGCCAAAACCTCCACTAATCAACAAATTAACAAGTGGGTACAACAATAGTTCTTCCCTAGATCAACTAGAGGTATTCACAATCATCAAGGATCAACCTTGGCACAACAAGTCTCCCAAATCATCACCCAAAAAGAGTGGAAATACAATTTCGTATAAAATAAGAGCTGAATTTAGAAAACTGAGTTAGAGAGCTCCAAATGAAATTCTGACCGTTGGATTTGAAGAGGGGGATGTCAGGAACAACGTGCTAAAATCTCGCGACGATCGGAGTTCGTTTGGTCGTCGATCGGGGCGGATTTCTGGGCTGCCAGCACCAAAATTCGTGGGTGGCTCCTCTTCTCTCTCTCCTCTTCTCTTCTAGACTTTTCTCCTGAATTTTTGAGTGTCTAGGCTTTCTCTCTCTTGCACTCAGCCCTTCTAACCTTTTGGCTTATAAGGGAAGCCACTTGTGAGTGAATATACGAAATTGCCCTTCACTTAAACATCATATGGATAACCCATATGGTAAGCAAATATATCCCAAATTAATTGGGTTCTTCCTCCATGTAGGAGGGATACTCCAACACTGTTCACATTAAGAAAAAACACATCCATTCAGTAACTCCAAATACAATCTGTTTTAACGCAAAGTCGTTACTTTTCGGGGAAAAAAAGTGGTACTTTACCGATAAAAAAACGTTATATTTTGAATAATAGGTGTTAGTTTCGAAAGTTAAACAAATTTAGACAAAACCTAGTCTCATGTAAATAGGAATGAATCCCTTGTATCTAACATACTGACTGTAGCTTATATAGGCAGATCAATACAGAGGAAATCCCTCACAAAGAAGTATACAAACTTTTATGGTATAAGAGCCCAATGCAGTCAATCTTGAGCCCCCTAGTTTCCGTATCCCAGAAGTTCATTCATAGGCCTAAATGGTAATTATTGGGTAGTTTTGTCCACTTCAGACCCAAAAGAGGCACTCCAAGCGGGGGAGTGTTGAAGCGAGTGATGACTAGAATTCCGCATCAGGAAGAATTAAGAGAGAAATATCAACATATAAGTCAAGCGGGCTACTCTTCATATTCCCAATTGATTTTAGGATGGATACTCAGTTGACTTATGTTTAATATTGTTCTCCTCCTCCATGGATCTTAAATTCTTATCTGGACCCATTTAAAATTTAACAGCATAATCAGACATGCCATTTCTTAACAAACATCTCATGGAAGGATCAACATCGCAACATCCACCCTTTGAGTTGTGTATCATATACAACACATATACATACTTCGAAAATTTTTACTCTATATGATGAATGACGAATCATCTTCATGGTGGATTGCAAGATTGACAAAAACTTGATCGGTTTAATCCGTATATTCATAAGATATTTCAAACAATTCGCCTTCCAATCCATGTAATCAACCAAATAACCTTATATGCTGGTGTGTTTTGGATACTTGAATTTGAAATGATGAATTTTGAGGTGAATCTGTTCTTCAATCTCTTAATATAATTGTATGTTTGAAATTGATCCAAATGTGACCTTCCTTAAAGCCTTCAAATTGGAGAATTTCAAATTACACCCTCCACATTGGCATTTGAAATTATTCTCTCTCCTCATTCTTCCCTACATTTGGAGGGTTCCAATGCATCAAAAATGTTAAGTATGAAAGCATTTCCTTCTATTAAATTTTAGAATTTCAATTTGAGTATCCGAACACAGTCTTACAAATTAAAATCATATATATATATATATATATATATATATATATATATATATATATATATATATATATATATATATATATATATATATATATATATATATATATATATATCATAATTGATCAAATTAAAATCTTAGCCTAGGTAATTAAATTTGAACAATGGAGAAAAATAATGAAATGATCAAAGAGTATAGGCAATTAGGCACAAACCTATAAGACGAGCGGATGGATCATCAGACTCATAGACTGCACACTGGCAAAAATCCTCATTAACTCTAGACACAAAGTGATGCGTCTCAATCTGACGAGACATGTCATGACTATAGACCGCAAATGTACAAACGTGTTGGCTCATGTTCTTGATGGGCTTAAGCGTTTGCATAATCTGTGCTCCTTTGTCAAGCATTTGTTGTCCCACCGTCATAGGCTTTCCCGGTGTCGTCCCGTCGACCGGCCCCGGCATCGGGCCCGGCGGCTTGTCGCTCGATGCCATCTCTCTCACTCCCGATAACCTTCACTTGGATGCAATAAAAATGGATAGTACTCAGTGATGATCAAAATTAAGTAGCTAGCTAGCTTGGATCATTTGCCATGATAAAAAGTGATTAGGCTTGTAGTAGTAGTTCATCTGTTCATGCAATGCGGGAACGAGGTGGCCGTAATTCTCGTCTTCTAGACTGCCCAGATGGAGGTTGCTACTTGTTTTAAGCACACGTGCTAGACTTCTACAAATTCGGTGATCCGATAAATTTGTCCTTGGTTTCGTCTTAGTGAGGAAATTTAAAATTTCTTTTGACTAGAAAACTTCAACACCTTAAAAAATCGATAATAAAAAAAAAAAACTTCAACAAAACTATTATTTTGTGAACTTGATCGGATATGCTTACATTCTGTTCTTTCCATCTGGGAACAAGAAGGAACATGAGACTAGACTATAAATTTCACAGAAAAATATGGATAAACAAAAAAAAAAAGAAGAGTTGTGCCGGGCGAGGACTTTACTATTCCGCCTATGTGTCCAGCTTACACTCGATGTTACCCTTGGAGATGTTATTTGGATTAGAGTAATGATTAAGGGGATAATAGATTAAATTATAAGCTAAAATGGAAGGTGTGTGAGCTAATGTGAATAAGATTCTTTAAGAAGGATAATTATTACCCTCATTTGGAGGATAATAGTTACTCAACTCCCCCTAAGATAATAATTTCCCCGCATTTTTCCTTCATTTTCTCTATTTCTCCCTTAATCATTACCCTCATCACCACTTTATCTTACTATTTTACCCTCTTTTTTTTTTCCGTTTAACTACACCCTATGGGTTTTATTTAAACTAATCCTGCTCACATAGAAGCGGCTGACGAAGGAGTAAGGTACTCTCACTATTCAAATCCTCGACCTTATTTAAGGGATAAAAGTGTCTAACCACTCACACCAACCACTTATTATTCCTATTTTACTATTCCTATTTTACCTTTTAATTTGCTCCATTACTTCTTAATCAGTACCACAATCCAAACGCCCCCTCAATTTTATGTTATTTTATCATGGCTTATACATCTTTTCCTCCGTTTAACAAGGACAAGTCCAGGTGTCAGGAAGAACCGCGCTTGTTGGAAGCCAAAATAACATACACATCATCATGAAACTGCATTTGGAACTTCGATACAAAAACAACCGTATAACATTTATGTCATCATCCTGACGTTTAAGTAGATGCTTAATTACAAACACCACAAACATGATATACTACAAGCATACAATAGAGTAGCTCTTCTCTGCCTAGAAGAGCTCCCTTAACTGGTCACCCAAAAAAAAAATACAAAGAAAACACCATCAGCATACATTTTTCTACCATCTTAGCTAGCTAGCTTCATCATAGTTTGTTTAGCTTCTTGACAACGGTCTACGGGAATGGAGCTATCTTCTTCATCTCATCCGTAACCACATCAATAGCAAACCCTTTTCCATGCTTCTTCCAATAATCAGCATTTGGGTGAATCAAAATCGGCCCAGTAATATCGACCCTCAGATCGCCTAGCCTCTCACTTGATATGCCATATTTAGCATCCCTTTGTTGTACCAAGGATGGTTTCACTAGGCCTGGTGGCTCAGCTTGGGGGGACATCATTAGTGCCGGCTCGCCCACTGGGAGTAGGTCGCCTATTCATCATGCAATCGATCATACAAAATTCAATTGTTGGTACAATAATATATATTCTAAAACACAAAAAAGCTTGTATTAGACTATCTAATTGTCCTGACTTTCGGTGAGACAATGGTTCACTAGCTTTTTAGTGGAACAAGGCCGGGCTCATCACTTTACATTTCTAAATAATGATCACATTTTACTGTATATGTGAGTTTGTTTTAGCAAATTTAAAGCTAAACATTAACACAAATTACTGTAAGAATTATATATGTAGGGGGTTTGACTTCAATTAGTAGAATGAGAACAAACCTAGAATAATGAGACTAAATGATGAAAATTGAAGCTAATAGTAATGAGTTTATTTACTGATTAAATTTATACCTCTATCCACCTGCCAGGTGCACCAGAATTTTCCATAAGTCTTCGCCAAGGTATTAAGCTCCGGCTTAACTGCCATTTCTGGCACCCTAGGAGTGACCCATAGCCCTGATTTAATCTGAGCCAAAAAGTAAATGTCATTCTTAGAGCAGACAAAAACTGACACGGCCGTATACAACACACTCGATAAACGGATTAGTGTTAAGATTTTCAATACGATTAGTTAAATAGGTCAAAAAAATTATTCAATGTCAAGAAACAAGTCACTTAACTAATAAAATACTTTAAGAAAACAAAGTTTAAACGTACAATCTCCATTAATCCAAGTAATAATACTTCAATGAAAGCTTAAACGGTGAAGTTTTCATTAAAATATTTATTCAAAATGTAAATTATCTTAGTCAAAAAATAACACCTTTTGGTCAATACTCTTAACTCTCTTTTTTAGAAAAGGTCTTCTATAAGGCGGCCTCGAGATGAGACCTACTCCTCTATAATCTAGCATGACATTAACGTAGGAGGCCTCCGCCTCAAACGAGTTTTTATGCTTTTTTCAATAGTTAAATAATCGGGCTCTTTGGCCTGTTACATTAATAAATGGAGGATTGACCTTATGACCCATAAGATAAATACTATCCTCAATCTTGAAATCGAAGGGATGAGTCTTGAACCCAACGTCAAGGTTGGAAGCGTGAGAGCGAGCTTTACAACTAAGCTCGCTCCCCACTTCTGCTCATCAAAATACTCTAAAACTCACCCCTAAACTCTTTTAAATCACCCCTACATATGGGCTGTACATCCGGTCTGGAACCGGACCGGACCACTCGAGGTTCGGTCCTTCGGTTTGGGACCGAACCGGACCGAGTGTGACCCCAAAAATCGGAGTGCGACCCCGAAAATCGGGTTAACCGGTCCAAAACTCAGACCGGTCTCACCCGGTCCGGGTCCGGTCCAAAAAATCGGTCTGGACCGAATAGTGAACTACATTATAATACCCTCAAAATATTTAAAGTGCTTATTACTCTGCTTATGAGATAATTTAAAGGATTCCTTTACATAGTTTAGTAGTAAGTAAAAATTACCTCAAAGTAGTGGGAGTGCCAGAGCTTCTGCTCCTCAGGAGGAAGAGCCTCAAAAAGGCGTTCAGAGATGATGTACTCAACCCCAACGAGGCGACCGGAGCGGTCATCGGTATCGTAGACAGCACACTGGCAGAAGTCCTCGTTGAGGCGGTGGACATAGTGATGGGTCTCGATTTGGCGGTTAATGTCATGGCTGTAAAGAGCAAAAGTGCAAACATGCTGGTTAAACTGCTTGATAGGCTTAAGGGACTGCATCATCGATGCCCCTTTGTCGATCACATGTTGCATCATCGTCATCGGCTCTCCTGGTGTCCGCTTGTCTGTTCCTCCTGACGCCATATCTGATCTCTCTCTCTCTTTCTCTCTCTCTCTCTCTCGTTCTAATAATACATATGATCTCTCAGTTGGTGTTTCTATGCTGTGGTGAAGATTATGCTAACCTCTATTCTTTGTATTCTCAGGGGGGTTGTTAAAAGCGGTGATATGTGGATAGATTGTGGAGATTACACGTGTGGGCAGCGCATGCAATGCAAAGGCAGATGTACATGCATGCATGTATGTTCTAAGTTTGTATTGAGAGTAGTCAATGTTTTTAACTTAGTTCATGGGATCGGATGAGTTGTCAATTTATGCTATTGCGAAAAAATTTTTGGTATTACGGTAACATCAGGCAGTAGTGTTATCCTCTCACAATTCCCAATGTTATTGAATGCCATTATATAAATCGTAATTAAGTTTAAATTATTAAGGGATATAATATTAATTGGATCTCTTATAATTAATTTAAAATTCGGGTTAAGTTGGTTCATGCATTGAGGTCTGGATATTAGAATCTTGGGAATCCCCCTTGTTCCTATTATAGAGTTTACTACTATAATTGAACCTTCAAACCCATGGTATGGAGGGCATGTGCATTAATTCACAGTTCAAGTCAAAAGACATTCGTGTGAGTGGGCATATCAAGAGATATAATTTTCACTGAACCTCTAACCATTAATTTAAACTTTTGATTGAGTTGGTTTAATGTTATATCCCTTAGTATAACTCGATGCTCCTAAACCAACTGACACACATATGGCAACCTTGAATCCCTTTTTTATTTTTAAGCTGCCACTAATAGTGATTGTATTTTCATTGCATTTAGCTTGGGTTCCAAGCATATTCTCCAATCACAACCGCACTATAACATCATATGATTAATTTGAATTTATTGTAAGTTGGCAACCTCACCCGGCCCGATCTTTATCCCTAATGAAGTTCTCTATTCATGCAACTGAGACTCGACCTAGTTTGTGTAAGGATGGATGTTAGCTCGGGTAGGTTGAATATCGGCTCTAGTAAAATCCTAAACATCACAAGGGCAGACAAAATTATCGCGTACATAAATGGAGTCTTTACCAAAACCATAACACCAAATGTGATTGGTTTGAGGATTGGTTTTCTCAATAGTCTAGCTAGTTACTTAAGCAGATTGAAAGATGAAGAATATGATTGTCTTCGTTACTTCCTAACTGGTCTGTGGAGTATTTGGAGCCATCATAATTCTGTCTTGTATAAAGGTGCTTTGGTTAATACCCTTCGAATTTGATTTTCAACTTGAAACGCCAGTTTGTGATGAAATCAAGTGCAAATCGGGTATAACAGATTGGATAAGGTGCGTGCCAAATTCAATTGTGGAGGGGGAGGATGTTTTTCTTCATGATGGTTATTTGGTTGGTTGGAATTCTAATTGTGAATGCCTCAAAATCTAATTGTGTATGGTGTGGTTCATGGTCCAGATGGTAGAATTATGGAATATGGTCAACACTCTTTCCTTGCTGAGTCAAAGAATTAGGGTTTACAATCTGATGTAGAGATTGACAAAAAAACTTCGAAATTGATCTTGAAACTGACTTTTTGGCTAAAAAAGAAGCCAATTTATGGATAAGAAAGACTAATTGTTGATCTAAAAGGGAAAGTTGATGAAAAATACGGGATGATTCATTTTTCTCCTCTTTCTCTCACTTCTATATGTCACCCATCATTTCTTTAGCTAGATCTGAATTAGCCATAGAATGGTTAAAACCATAAGAAAAAGATGAAAGAAGGCTTAAGCAATGAAATTTGAAGGATGATGGAGGCTTGGAGGTGGCGGCTGAGAGGCAAAACTAGGGTTTACTTCTTTCATTTTTTTTTTCTAAAGGGTGGCTTTCTAGAGAGAAGGCAGAGTGCCTCTCTCTACTCACAATCTAGTTGTTAAGGCTAGAAAGAGCATTCCGCCAGTTTAATGTTAATTGTAAATACAGTTGTCTCAAAAAATAAAAATAAAAAACCCCAAATGTGACTACTGAGACTAATGTTGGAAAGCCCAAAACACAAAAGCAACCGTTGAACAAGTATAGAGATTCTTGCTCAACAAAGCAAGACTTCCCAGATTTTCTTAATTTAGGAATCTTCCCCATGAAGTTAGACTCCCAAGAGTGTAATTTAATGACTCTCGTACTCTTTAAAGTTTGCATGATAGCCTTTATTCTTGAGTCATTCTCTTCGATGATCTTGGATTGCGACACCTTTTGTCTTCAAACTAAAGGGGTGTTACAAATCATTACCAAGATAGTGGAAGAAATTGTAACAAAGGCAGGCGCAACACCTAGATTAGTAGAAAGAATATATAGCTAGCGCAATGATTATTATCTAAGTGGAAGCAATGTCATGAATGTGCGAGAAGAAATCCCCAAGCTTCCCAGCATCAAGATTCATCAGGTTCATGATTTGCCCATTCCTTGGTCCTGAATCATGAAGCTTGGTATTGAAAGACCTCTTGTACACCAAAGAAATGGTGGATGTCTATACTTGGATTACAATGCGTTTAGCACCAAAATACGGTTGCCTTTGCGCTAGTGACTCAATGCAGTGTTTTTTTTTTGTTTTTTTTTTTTTTTGCACTTGGCAAAGAGGAAGATGATTGCAAGCTTTACCCTCTATTCGTAGCTCGTATCATTACATTTTTTGAATACAATAGCCTTAATATTACACTTGGCTTTGTTATTGTTTCGTCTAATGATGACAGATTGCTAGAGAATCAAACCCTTTTTTATTATTTATCTTAGATTCACACTTCTTACCAATATACATTAATAAAATAAATAATATTCATATTTCCCAAGCAACAGTCCGTATTTCACCAAACAAGAGACCCAAATTTTAAATTAAAAGGTGAACAAAAAAAATTTCACGATTGACAATTTCAATTTCAAAATGGCAACAAATAAAATCCATAAAAATAAAGAAAATGTATCAATCTTTACTTTTCAATTGAACTCAAAGCTAAACGCGGACTCTTGTCACAAAAAAAGAAAGTGGACTATGTAAAATGTTTACCTCTAATCTAACAAATCAACTTAAGTTTAAGGAAGGGGTGGCAGCAAAAGGCCTAAAGCTGACTAGCTAAGTAGCTATACCTAATAAATTCAGCAAATTATGTGTATGTAGATGAACTCTTTGTGTAGATTTAAAGGAATATCCGTTCTGATGAATGGAGGCTAACGGAGAGAATAAGAAGAAGAAGAAGTTGCAAGGACTTCTGAACAAATCAACTTAAAGAGTGGGGGGTGGAACAATGAAGAATAAGGCTTTGCATTAAGCTCGAAACTTGGAGAAGCACAAGAGAAGCGGCTAGAATCTTGATCCCAGAACCCAGATTCCTAGAGAAAGAGAGAGACTGTGGGACTGGGAGGGGGTTGGGAGAGGACCATTTGTTGACCATACCACATCGAGGAATCCAAAACATAGGGATGACCGAATTTGGGTAAAGCGATTAAAAATACGAGCAATTGTTTTCGCGAGATTTAGAACCAAACACATAAAACGGTAATTGAGTGTGTTCATTCGCTTTCCCATACACCACCAACAAAACTGCTCTTAAATATGACCATGAATGGGGCAAGCCTTACGTCCACCTATTGAAGGCAAGTAACTTAACCTCCTCAAGCCAAGGACTCGGGAGTAAAGGTTGTCACGGAAACTTTAAAGAGTAGGAGAGTTCTTAAATTACATTCCTAGATAACGTACAGAGAGATATACAAAATTTTCTAGTACAAAAAGGGTTTTATATATATACATAGCATCTAATACAAAACTAAAGGTTAGTAAAGACCTACAAGAGCAAAAAGGGGAACATAGATAACAATTAAAAATAGTACACCAATATTGCCCCATACATACCCAGATTTAATGTAACACAAAAGAAAGATGCGAAGTTCAAAACCATCCCATCAGGAGCTACTGTGTCCGTGTCAACCATTTGCCCACACCCCCGTACATACCCAGATTTAATGTAACACAAGAGAAAGATGCGAAGTTCAAAACCATCCCATCAGGAGCTACTGTGTCCGTGTCAACCATTTGCCCACTCCCCCATACATACCCAGATTTAATGTAACACAAATGAAAGATGTGAAGTTCAAAACCATCCCATCAAGAGATACTATGTCCGTGTCAACCATTTGCTTCGTGGGCGGGTGGGTGTGAGTTCCAAATTTGGACCGGTGTCGATGCAGTTTCTTCCCTCCACCATTGGATCAGGCGTAAGATTAGGTAAACCCCCAAAAAATCGTGACGATAAATACCATACAAGTAAAGGGATCTATTGTCGATTGAATATCATCTTCAGTTTCTAGGTTGCCGGGCTACGACATAATACAAAAAAAATTAAGTATTAAATTACTATATAATAATATTGAATTTATGATGCTAAATACTACATGGATTTTTAAACAATTATTAGTATTATTATATAATTGTACATAGATTCTTGTGGGAGGGATCGAGTATGAGGTACAAATTACAATGTCAATTGCATTTAACTCAACTTTGTATAACAAACACTATAACATATTTCAATTCAAAAAGGGCGTTTTAGAATGCCCTATTTGATAGAATAATACCCTATTAGGCTAAGAGGACGTTTTTTTAAACGTCCTTAAGATGTCTTATTTATCTTAGGGTATTCAAGGCATTTTTCCAAAAACGCGCTATTTGATGAGGAACAAAGATGGTATTTTTAATTGCCCTCCTTGTTTTTTTCTCTAATAGGGCATTTATAATTGCCTTGTTTGAAAACTTAATAAATAGGGCATTCTGAAATTGCCCTCATTATTTTCTAACAAAAAAGATATTTCAAAACGCCCTATTTGATACCTAATAAATTGTAAAGAGTATTTTAATTGTCATTTTTTCTCCTAATTATGGTAATTTAATCTGGACAAATTTGGTCAATCCAAGCAAAATATTATTATTCATATTTTAAACTCCAATATGGCTTTTCGGCTACTGCCTATTGGGAAATTTGTTTCCTTGGTGCCAATGTGGGACTTTGTTATAAGTTTATACGGCATTGGGAATCAATATTTGCTTCCATCGTCAATGTGGGACATAGTTTACGTACGGATAAGAGGGAGAGGTTATAAATGAATAATACAAGATGACTACGGAATATCATGCTAATGAGTTCAACTTTTTTTTTTTGAGTATTTATTAAATGTTGTTTTTGTTGTATGCATAGGTAATTAAGTAATAGCTATAGTAGGTGTTTTATTGCTTTAAATTTGAGTAATTAAGAAGAACATTTTTTTCGAAAATACCCTATTAGACATTGCATAATTTGATATGATAAAATTTTTTAAGAAATGTCTTATTTGATGTGAATAAAGAGGGCAAATTCAAATTGACATATTTAATATATATGGACAAATAAGACAAGTCCAAAATACCCTATTTAATCTTATTTCTTATAGTGAAACTATTAGAAAACAACACTAAAAAGCTTCGTAATTGCCAGAAACCACTGGGCCCGATACTAATAATCTAAGGTAATGAAGCATGGTGACTAGGGATGGCAATGGGGCGGGGCGGTAGTGGATATAGGTAGATCCATCCCCACACTCACCTGGATATTTCAATTCCGCCACCCGCTCCATCCCCACCACGGGTCGGAGATCCCAAATCCACCCCCGCCCCACTTACCTGCCGGGTATCCACCTCCATTTATCGGGAGGATATCCATTTCCGCTTTATACCCGCCCGAAAAGAAACAAAGCCCACATCTGAATCTACATCAAATTCACCCAAGATAATTTGCACGAAAATTTGAGCTTTTTGATAAGCAATAGCAGTAGAAGATTTTATATATTTGGTAACATAAGATTTTATATATTTATATTTTACATTTTTTATTATTATGTGGGTATGAGGCGGGGCGGGTAAGCGGGTATAAGGTGGGGCGGGGCTCCAACGGGTATCCACTGGGTGAAGAAGGCAAACAACCCCGCCCCATCCCCATGGCGGTTTTGCTTTATCAAAACCATCTCCGCTCCATCCCCCACCTAACACTCCCCCATCCCCGCCCCAACTGGAGCGGATGCGGGCGGTATCCACCTGTATCCGCCTCACTGTCATCCATAATATGACTGTCCCTACTTAGATTCCAATGCATTAAGTACCAAAATACAACTGCCTTTGCGATAGTGACTCAATGCACTTGGCAAAGAGGACGATGATTGCATGTTTTACCCCATATTCGTAGCTAATTGTGTCATCATTCTTTGTGAATACATTGTCTATTTGTATTGAATCGGAAGCAAGTGAATTTGGGATTACACATATATTGTACGCACATACATTGCATATATATTTATGTATACATATAACAAATATGTTGTTAGAATCAAGACTAATGAATGAACAAACTTATCTCGGAAAAAGTCGTGGTGTGACGAATCACTGCCCTAAAGTTGAATTTGCCCCACACGTATACCAAGGAATTTCAGACAACCAACCTTCAAGGATACACGACAACCAAAGCTCCGGTGTACTGCGATGCAATGGTTTTGAGAGAAAACTGATCTACTGCCAAGACTAGAGAAGAAGAGAGGATTTGAGAATGTATGTTTTTTGTGTACCCAAAAGAAATCCAGAAACAAAGTATATGAAGAGAAGAAATATGTAACCGAAAACAATTAATATGGAGCGGATTTTTAGGGAGGTAATAATGGGTAATTATTTTGTAACGGTTACAGAATCTTCTCTTCTCTTTCAATGTGGGACAATAAATTTTATGAACAAGACTTTTGTGGGACTTTACTTTAAAGCATAACAAGTTTCATGAAGCATATCAAGCTTCATTTTCAACATATGTCACATGTATCAACTAATCAATATTTTCACAAATATATATAAAATGATATGTACAAAATATGGCTACGTGGTAAACTTGTTAACCTCCTCAAGCGAAGGCTATCACGGAACAGTTCTTAAGTTACATTCTTGAGATAATGTACAGAAAGATTTACGAAATCATATCATATATATATATATAATGTGTATATATATATATATATATATATATATATATATATAAAGTTGAGTGTTACACGTGGGATGTCAACTAAGCGGACCAAATTAGTGTGATGTCGACACATAGGCTTCATGTAAGCAATTTATCTACATGTTACCTCACTAATTGCATCAACATTAATTGAATTTATCATTGCAATTCAATAAGATGTCTACAATTATTAGCATTTTGGTTCAAACTAGAAAAAGCAATAACTTGGATTACGCAACTCTAAAAAATAAAATTCTTATATCATTGGGTTGAATTTGAAAAGTACTCCAAAATGAGATGCATATGTGCTATATTTGAGCCGGTAAAATTTGGTAGTAGATAATTGAATAAGCTAAAACATATGAGATCGATAGACATAGATATATTATAAAAGTGAGTTTAATTGGTGTGAGTATGACACATAAAACGCCAACTAGGAGGGCTAAATTCATGTGGCGCTGACAGCTAAGCGCCACATAAACACAAGTTGCCACATAGTCTAATCCAAGTATCGCACATTAATGTCCATTATTAGTTGGCTTAATATATATTTATTACCATATTATTTAAACTACAAAATAAACTATCTTTATTTACCTAACTCTAAAAATTATAAATCTAATATTTTAAAAAAACCTTCAATATATATATATATATATATATATATATATATACTACGAAATTTGGGTTATTAAAAGAGGAAACGTTCGTGTAAATACAACACGTAGACACATATATCAAAGTGAGTTTAATTGGTGTGAGCACGATATGTAGGACACCTATTAGAATGGCCAAATTCATGTGGCAATGACACCTAAATGCCACATAAGCTCAAGTTGCCATATAGAATAATTCAAATGTCACTCATTAATGTCTGTTCATTAGTTGACTTAATATGTATTTATTAGCATATTATTTAAAACTACAAAAAGAAAACACTATCTTTATTTACGTGACTCTAAAAATTATAAATCTAATTTCATCAGTTAGGATTTTTAAAATATTTCAAAATAAGATACATATGCTCTACAAATTTCCAACTAGGAGGGCCAAATTCGTATGACGTGACCCCTAAAACTATAAAATAAAATATCTTTAGTCACGTAACTCTAAAAATTATAAATTTAATTTCATTACTTAGGATTGAAAAATGCTTCCAAAATAAGATACATATATCCTACAAAATTTGGATCATTTCGTGTAACAATGACACGTGGAATATCATCTATGAGAGAAACTTTGTATAAAGATGACACGTAAACACATTTAAGCACAAGTTTGCCAACAATTTTCTTTTATTAGTTATGCAGTATATAATAATTAACATACATTAGGTATCACCTAAAAAACTATCCTCATTTTTTGAGAGAAATAATCGAGTCCGTACGAAGCACGGACATAAAACTAATTTACTAGTAAAAAAGGGTTTTATATATATAAATAGCATCTAATACAAAACCAAAGGTAGGTAACGACCTATAAGAGCAAAAACGGGAACACATAAAAAAAAAAAAAAAAAAAAAAAAAAAAAAAAAAAACATTACACCAACTAACATTAATTATATTCTCAAGCACTATGCCAAGTAAAAACTGTATACCAAGAGACACCTTAATTCACCTTGGATTATCTTTATTTAGGTACCCATTTAACTAAGGGAAAGGAGTAATTTTCTTCATTTCGGTAGTTATAATGTCAACAGCAAACCCCTTCCCATGTTTCCTCCAGTAATCAGCACGAGGATTAACCAAAGTTGGACCAGCAATATCCACCCTCAAGTCACTTAGCTTATCACTTGACACGCCGTACTTTGCATCTCTTTGCTGTAAGAGGGGCGGTCGCACTATGCCTGGTGGCTCTGCCTGCGGCGACACCATTAATGCCGGTTCGCCCACCGGAAGTAAGTCACCTGTTCAATTAATAATCATTCCAATTAAATAAGTAACCTATTAGTTTTGGTGATTGGTATTATGTTTTGAACATCCAAAATTATATTGATCATGTTTTTTACCTCTATCGACTTGCCAGGTACAGAAGCATTTCCCATAAGTCTTGGCCCACTCTTCAAGCTCTGTCTTAACTACTGCTTCGGGTACACGAGGTGTGACCAATATGCCCGATTTCACCTGAGCAAGATAGGGTCTTTTAATCATTATGAATACTTCTTTGCTTCACATGTCACTTTTTTTACTCTCAACAATTCATATCTTCGACAACACGTCTTCTATGAGGCCACCTCCAAATGAGGACTCCTCGTATACATACGAGAATGATGTCAAATTATACTTGTATGAGTGGCCTCACCTTAAACACTGTTGGGGAAAACTACGGTATTTACCCACAATCAGAATAACAGATAATCGGAAAAATAAAGTGCAAAAAACCCGAAAATAACACAAACAATTTTACGTAGAAAACCCCTCTCAATTAGGGGAAAAACCACGGTGCGGATCTCCACGCACTAAACAATAATCCACTATGATAATCAAGAGTACAATCGGCAACAATCACAAGATCAAGCAACAAATAAACAAACTATCTTTGGTATTAGTACAAATTGACAAACTCTAACTCAATTTGGTACTCCCACAAAACCAAAGATACACCCACAAATACCTGTCGATGACCGATCCGAATACTCCGATTACCTTCACCCGAACAAACCGAATCAACC
The DNA here is from genome assembly GCA_038025085.1 of Tetragonia tetragonoides. Lineage (NCBI taxonomy): Eukaryota > Viridiplantae > Streptophyta > Magnoliopsida > Caryophyllales > Aizoaceae > Tetragonia > Tetragonia tetragonoides. Next base: position 8,967,068 of record CM076148.1, on the reverse strand, counting down.
GTGAACTGAAACAAACCTCTTTGGAGAAATACTCAATTTCTCTCACTCTTTGTTTGTCTCTCACTCACTTGGTCTCTTCCTTTTCTTTTGTTTCGGCCTTCTCTTACTGCTTTCACTCACTGGCCATTTCTTTTTATAGCCAATCAAAAGGCTTTTGCCTTTCCAATCATCAACTATTTCTTTCAATACTAAAGAAAACCAAAAGGCTAAGACCTTTTGTTTTCCCAACCTTTTAACTTCTTTTTTTTTTCTTTTGTTTTATTTTATTTCTTTACAAACTTAAATAAAATAAAACACAACTAAATATTATTTGGTATTGGGGCGTTACCTCAACAAATCCTCCCTCGACCCAAATCACCAAATACCTCCACCTTGTCCGAAAAACGGACCTTCTTCTTGGCCTTGCTCCTCCTTACGCAATGACCCTCAACATAGCACAAGTTGTTCTCCGCCTTCTTTCCTTGCACAATCAAAGTAGCACCACGATACACTTTGCACCACCTTCCCGTACCAATGTATCTACACCCTTGCGATGTCAACTCACCCAACGAAATCACGTTAACACGAGCATCGGGTACATACCTCACATTGTGGAAGGTTCTAGTCACACCACCATGGAGCTCAATTCGGATGCTACCCATCCCTTTCACCTTCAACTTACCACTCCCCATGTTGATGTCACCATACTCTCCATCTTGGCACAAAGTATCAAACATAGCATGGTCTCTACAAATGTGAACCGAAGCGCCGGAGTCCAACACCCAACTCTCTTGGCTTTCCTTCCCCTCATTGTCACTAGCCAAGAACAACTCCTTATTACCATCACAAGACATAATTACATTAGAGGAACCGCTATCATCATCAATTTTGGTCTTGCCCATCTTCTCTTGCAGCTGCTTGAAACTCTTCAAATCATCTCTCATCTTTGGGCAACGACTCTGAATATGACCCTTCTCACCACAATAGTAACACTCCACGTTACTAAAGTCTCTCGCGCGCGACTTCGACCTACTTCTCGGGCCACCTCCTCTTCTCTCATGATTCCTCCCTCTTTCGGACACCTGCGCAGCTAGTACTCTATCTCCTCCATCACTAGGAGATACACCATCAACCTGCAACATCATCCGATCATTCTCTCTCAACACTATCATTGCTTCATCTAGTGTAATCTCTGTCCTCCCTACAAGTAGTGTCTGCACAATTGGCCTGTAGGACTTAGGTAGTGAAGCCAACAATAACAATGCCTCCTCTTGATCGGAGATCTTCTCATCTGCATTTCTTAACTGACATACTAGCTGGTTAAAACTGTTAATGTGGTCCTGCAACGCTGTACCTTGCTCCATCTTTAGCTGGTACAACTCATATCTCAAACAAAGCTTGTTAGTCAGTGACTTTGATGCATATACACTCTGGAGCTTATCCAACAACTTCTTTGGATCTGTCTCAGTCAAGTAATTATACTTAATCTCCGGAGCCATAGCTAATCTAATAGTACTGACAGCTTTCTTCTTCTTCGATGTCCATTGGGCATCGGTCACCTCACTAGGCTTTGTCTCATCTAAAGCCTCATCTAAATTTTGTTGAACCAACAAATCTTCAACCGTACTCTTCCACACAGTAAAATTAATTTTACCATCAAACAAAGGGATTTCAAATTTGGGCACACTACCAGACATGTTACTTGCACAAAATAATTCCTCCTTCAACAAATACAGTAATTTTTCCACCACCGATCCTACAGCCAAAAGCTCTGATACCACTGTTGGGAAAAACTACGGTATTTACCCACAATCAGAATAACAGATAATCGGAAAAATAAAGTGCAAAAAACCCGAAAATAACACAAACAATTTTACGTGGAAAACCCCTCTCAATTAGGGGAAAAACCACGGTGCTGATCTCCACGCACTAAACAATAATCCACTATGATAATCAAGAGTACAATCGACAACAATCACAAGATCAAGCAACAAATAAACAAACTATCTTTGGTATTAGTACAAATTGACAAACTCTAACTCAATTTGGTACTCCCACAAAACCAAAGATACACCCACAAATACCTGTCGATGACCGATCCGAATACTCCGATTACCTTCACCCGAACAAACCGAATCAACCGTGAACTGAAACAAACCTTTTTGGAGAAATACTCAATTTCTCTCACTCTTTGTTTGTCTCTCACTCACTTGGTCTCTTCCTTTTCTTTTGTTTCGGCCTTCTCTTACTGCTTTCACTCACTGGCCATTTCTTTTTATAGCCAATCAAAAGGCTTTTGCCTTTCCAATCATCAACTATTTCTTTCAATACTAAAGAAAACCAAAAGGCTAAGACCTTTTGTTTTCCCAACCTTTTAACTTCTTTTTTTTTTCTTTTGTTTTATTTTATTTCTTTACAAACTTAAATAAAATAAAACACAACTAAATATTATTTGGTATTGGGGCGTTACCTCAACAAACACCAACTCATACGAGTTTTTGTATATCTTTGGATTAACCCAAATAAAATATCAAAAGTTAAAATTCATAAAATTTGACCATTGATAATCGATTTTAAAGTTGTATCCTTGTATATTTATATCCAATAAGACTCCAATTCTTTTACTTAAAAAAATTGTGAACTGATGAACTGAATTGATTTTTTTAACTTGATCTTCAACCAAATGAAAATTTTCCAATCATATATTGTTGTTCAATATTAAACACATTTAAAAATATGCTTTAAAATTTACAAGTATCATTACAAATTTATTTTAGAATACAAAATTAAATGAACTAAGTTCCCCAGGAACAAACTGCACTGAATTGAACTGATCGGCCGAAATAAAAGTAAATGGGAAGACAGTGCCTAAGATACTAAAGAGTTCATAATAAGAGTACCTCATAATAGTGGGAATGCCAGAGCTTCTGCTCATCAGGTGGAAGAGCATCAAAGAGGCGTTCAGAGATAACATACTCGACACCGATGAGACGACCAGACAGATCATCGGTATCGTAGATGGCACACTGGCAGAAGTCCTGGTTAAGGCGATGGACATAGTGGTGTGTCTCGATCTGACGTTGCATGTCATGACTATAGAGGGCAAAAGTGCAAACATGGCGGCTCAACTGGTTGATGGGCTTAAAGGACTGCATCATTGCAGCTCCTTTGTCTATCATGTGTTGCTTCATCGTCATTGGCTCTCCTGGTGTCTTCATGTCCGTTCCTCCTGGTTCCATTTTTGCTCAACTTTAGCTTGCTTGCTCTGTTTTTCTTCTCTTTTAAAACTCTTTAAAGTTTAATGGTTTTTAGCAGCTAATTAATAATTTGTATAAAAACTAAAGAGCTAGGTGTTTAAAGAGGTGGAGAGGGTTGTACGTAGGAGGAGGGTACACGTGTGGGAAGTGCATGAAGAGGAGGATGAATAATGCAGAAGGTGAAGGTGGCTTAATGTTTTGGTTGCCATATTGCATTACTTTGTATTCGGACACTTGGACTTTACTGGTGTGAGTTAAGGGTGAGTACAACCGGGTACTCATTGGGTATCCGGAATTGAAATTCGATCCACTGGTTTCTAATTTGTAGGAATTGGAATTGGAATTGGTTGCACCAGTTTCTAAATCTTAGGAATTGGAATTTGATTCACCGGATACCCACCGGTTCCTGGGTACCCAAGTCCGCATTAAATCCATTTTTTCTTATTTTTTAAATCAAATAAATGTATATTTTAATAATAAAAACACCAATAAAAAATTACACTAATAAATATTAGTTTCCATCAATACCGCAAACATATAATCAAATACTACAATCAAAATACTTAACATTGTAAGTCAAAATTTAAATAACATATACAATAATTTAATTTATAATATTACAAATACAATCATTAAAACATTAAAATTACAAATGAAAAATTTTAAACTACTAACTTTACTAGAAAATCACCACTCTTCATTTCTAACAATGAAAAAAGTTATTTAAATTTTTGCACTGGATACTCAACCGGTTTCGGTTCCCAAAAGTCAGGAATTGAATTGGAATTGGTTGATACCGATTCCTATTTTTGAGAATTGGAATTGGTTAGACCGATTCTGATTTCGAAACCGGTTTCAATACTGGGTACCCGAAGTATGAGTTGTGACTTTTTGAGCTTAGTTGGCTTTTTTCCTCTATTTTTGTTTTGGATTTGTCTTAATATATTTTTTTCCATAGGTCTTGTATCAGTGTATAGTGTTGATCTATCCCGTGAGGCATGAGAGTGAGGGAAGGAGAGAAAAAGAGAAGGGAGAAGGAAATGTTAAAAGTCTTATATCATGAGTTCGCCGTATACAAACTTTTTGTGATATTCTTTTCTCCAGGAAGTATCAGTCTCAACTTCCGAGCCAAAATTAGCTAAGTGTATGTGTTACAGTTTTCTAAATTCAGCCCCACCTTAGAAGTGGCACTGGGACACATTTATAAGTGTTTGGACAAATAATAAGTTAAAATTCACCAACAAGTGGTTGATGTGAGGTGTTTAACAATCTCATTACTTAATCAAGATTGAGAGTTCGAATGTTAAAAAATAAAATACAACTTATTGGGAGCACTTTACTCTCTCACAAAGTTATAGACCAATCCGGTGCAAACAAAATTAATATCCAAAGATTCTAAAATGAACATGTGGTCCAAATCAATTTGGTGTACGTGTATCTCATGTTGTATGAGTATGACCTTTGTATAGGAGCTGAGTCGAGTTAGTGGTTTGTGTTACATGTTTGCCAATCACTATAATAATGTAAGTGGCCAATTTTGACCATAGAATCCAAGATGGGCAAAAATTAAAAAGAGAATAAATAAATATCACGTGACGAACTTGTGTGAATTGAATATACCACGCAATTGCATGAACGGAGATAACTTTTCAAGATCATATCCAATAAAATACAAAAATCTGAAATATCAGGGGAAGAACAAATGGTTTTACAGAAGCTACGTAGCTCTAGCATTAATAATTTGATGCTGAAGAACAGCTTCTAAACTATAACATCTTGGAAGGCCTGCTATACTCGTAGCTTTCTTGGAGAAAGACTAAATCTGATATTCTAGACCATATCTTCTCAAGGCATGCCATCTAAAACCAGTATAATAAGTCTGTAAAACGTGAGAAAGTCGTTTCCATCAATTAATTGGACAATTACCAATAAATTAAAACAAAGAAAACTACATAAATCGAGCTTATGCTAAGCGAATAAACGCTAACGGCAGCCCATGGGACACTAAGAATGGAGGCGGTTTATTCCAATGACAACGAGAGGGGTAGGCGGTTTCCTATTGAGTGATACCCCCAAAAGGTAAAATTCATGTTCTTCCTACAAAATGCAACAGGTTTCCGCTTCCCTACTCATGCCAGCGTATTTTGTTTCTCAAAAGCAAACATAAGAAACCTCCTGAACTGAAAAAGGTCCCAAAAACTTGGATCTTTTCATTTTCCCAATGTGTCTGACAGTTTTCAATACATCTAACACAGTTCTGACCTTAATGCTTGTAATCAGGGTTGTCACGGAGGCCAAGTTTAGAAAGAACAAAGCAATAGGAATCCCAGTCGGTTCTCCTCAGATATTTCAGTAGCTTCTTCCTCATTTGCACCTTTGCCAGCAGTCCCTTGCGAGAATGTTTATCCTAATCCACAGGAACAGCAATTATTGTTAGCATTGTAAAACACGATCAAGCAGAATATATTGGCAATAAGCCGAGTGCGATTTCCCATCAATGTTTCAGAAATAAATTAGTTACAATGCCACATAGCGAGGGACCGAAGACAAAAGGACTACTCAAATTAAGTTAAATTTCCCATCTGGACATTGCTGTTGGCATTAAGGAACTTGGTGTGGTTGTTAGTGTCCTACAAATAGGAAAATCCAAATATCTGTAATGCAAGGCACTATATAGCACTTGGCACACAAGGTCTCATTCACTGTTGCGCATAACGCAATGCAAAGAGAAGATACTCCCACTTTGAGAAAGATCGTGTACTTGCTTATGATCGAGGAGAGGGTAAGGAGTTAGCAGAACGCAGAGCAAAGAAACAATAGAGCACCGATAGAGTGCAAAAAACACCTCTACAGCTGCAAATTTTTGGTTCAAGTTTTCCATTAATCTAGTAATCAGGAAGTATCAAAGTTCAAAAATCAGAAGATATTTGAGCGAGCAAAATATGGCTCATTTTAAACAGAAAAATAGTACTGTATGATATAAAGTTATAAGCAATGATAAAGCAACTTTTCCAGTAAGAAAAAGTAAAGAAGTACAGAAGTCCATGGCAAAGGATGTACCTTCTTGTGCAAGACAGAAGAGAGGTGACTGATCTCTGTTGTCAGTATTGCAACTGCAGAGAAAAAACAGATGAAATATGAATTTGATATGGATAGATGAGAAGACGAGTCCTGAATAACGTATTACTATTACAAGCACATTTTCACAAAACAGTGCTTTTCTCTTTAGCACATTACAGAACTGAATGGAATACAGAATATATGCTTCCTAATAATTTGATAGGAAAAACATATTGAGGATGCAAACTTGCTACTGATGGATGACTACGTTACTCTTGCAACAAAGTTTGGCTTTAAAAATCTTATTTGCACAGAGCAGTGTTTTCACTAACAGAAGAGATCAATATATGCAATATGTTTCCTACAAATCACAGCATTCAAGTCAGCGCAATATTCTAGAGCCAGTTAAAACTAAAGTTTCCAGATAGCCATCTCAATTATCAATGCTCAAATCCTTGCTCCACGATTTCGGAATGCAAAGCAGTTTCATTTTCACTGTAAGAAAGGCTGCACATGAGAACCTGTACCAAATGGATCATGTTCATCATTGTAACCAACTAATAGGGTATATATATACATGTATATACCAACACCCTCAATAAAAACTTAACGAGGTTAAGGACATAATATTAAAAAGAAAACCTTAAGTCATCAGTGAGAATGTTGGGCAAATGTTCTGTCCATTCTAGAGCCTGAACCTTGCTTTTCATTCTATCAACATCTTAGTTTTAAAGGAGTGAAGCGCTCCAAGGCGCAAAGGGTCCCTAGAAGCATGGCCCCATGGGGTGAAGCAACTACGCAAATTTTGTTTGGAGAATGATAGGTTGACAAGATAACAACCACATGACATACTAGAGGAATTAACGGGGGCTTTGGTACAACTACTCTCCTATTTAAATTCATATTGTGGGCCGTATGGTTGTTCAATGTGATATCATTCGAAAAATTGGATATCATGAATTTCGGATTTGGATAGCATTTTTTGATGCCCGGAATTTCAGAATCGGATACGATATGAATTAGGTTTCATAAAGGGGGAAATTGGATTTTGAAATTCATATCTGAAATTTATCCGGTAACAGACCCCTACTGTCGGGTTCTCTTCCACAACAACAAAAAATAATTTCATGCCTTACCAACCCGCCAGGTCAACCAAACATTTTCCGAATTTAGAATAGGAGAAATTATACCAAACACCCACTAATTGATGTTTGATACAACTCTTCTCTTATTTGGTTGCATCATTCTTCAATTAGTATAACTAAAATGTTTGGTTTACCCAGTTGATTGGTGACCCATGAAAATCTATATGATAGTTGCATAAGAGAAGCCCACAATTTGAATTTAAAGAAGAGAGTAGTGTACCAAAACCCCCAATTATTTTATCAAAAAAAAAAACCAAAACCCCCATTTATTTACTCTTATGTCAATGTGTGGGTTGCTATAGGTTAATTGATCATTCTCCTGTTATAAACTAAGTAAGACTACAATATAAAACAAATCGAGGGAAGACAGCTGTTTCACATCCAAAATAAGAAATTATTGAAGACGGCAGGGGAGTGGAGAAGACAGTCGGTCAGCGTTTATGAAGGAGAGAAAAGGGATCCCTCCCTCTCTCTCCCCCTCTCTTTCCAACGTCGTAGGGCCTCTGTGCCTGTCACCGTACACAGCAAACCTGTCAGCCAATGCGCCTGTCTTCGTCGGCCACAAGCCCCATACTTTTCTTTTTCTCATATTTTCTCAATGCCTCAATTTCACAGATGTAAGTTTTAATATTTTCGATTATCCGTAAATTTGAATTGCTCTTGATGTTATCTCGCGAATGTTCAATTCACTAGATTGACTCTGTGGACGCGGGAGTAAGAATCTTAGGTCATCAGTGAAGATAGAGCAGTGTTTATTCAGATTGCATCCTCTTTCTCTCATCTCTCTCTTTCCCTACCTCCATCCACAAGGAGGCAGAAGCGTCGTGTGCCTCAGCATGCCTCCTGGAATCGCTGCACAAGGGTGCTTTGCGCGATGAGAATATCACCTCACTGCGCCTTGCGCTTAAGAGGTGCACTGTATAAAACAAAGATCCGAATAACCTGAACTGGTAGCGGGAACCATCCCGAGACTGGTCATCCTTTAATGATTGATTCAGCTTGAACCTAAGGTCTTACAAGAGCAGCAGGCAGCTTTGAACTTGAAGCATTTTCCGTACTACTTTCTCGTGTCAATTACCCAACAGCTTCCCCACTACCCTTGAAGATAACTCCACACTTGACATCACGTATTAAGGCCTACGCAAAAAAAATGCATCAAGAAATTCTCAACCAAAGCTAATAACATGCATCAAGGTCTCACTATCGAGTGCTTCTTCTCGCTCGGCACACACTGATCACAATCATTATGCTCGACTTGGAATTAGAGTGATAAGAGTAACGCTAGCTCCTAGTGACTCATGACAGCCTATAAGCGTACAGCTCACGTGCAGCCCCATACAGGTATTGTGTCCTGCTCTCTTGCCGGTTGCTGGTCTTGCATAGGCAAATCTTATGACAACCTCATTTTGGCCCCGAATGCAAACACCACATCTTACCCAAAATGAACAATGTACCAACAAATTTATGGGCTTGAATCATGATGATCTATAACAGGAGGAAGTAGGATCCGCTAAACAAGTTGCCAAAATGCGAGGAAGTGTAAGACCTTTAAGGTAGCAAAATTGATCGTTGCCCTAGGTGAAGGGGATACATAAGGAACTACGAATTGTATGACGAATTCCTCATATCACCTTTCTCAACTTTTTTCTCTTTTAGCTAAGAAAATCAGCATAAATCTTTATGTCAGCTTGGGACAAGAAAAAAGCATAAGATGTAACATGCACAGCCAGTGAGCACTCAGAACACCCCTCCTAGAGTATGTATCCCTCATCACAGGCTTTCGTCACTGCATTAAAATCAACTTTTTTTTTTAGATAACATGGGTGTCCAAACTTTCCTTGATTAATCCAATGGGCCCTGAAGTTAACGACCACTGTATTAAAATCATTGAAGATCCAAAGAGCTAAACAATATCAAAACTCCCGACACAAACTGAGAAATTTATGGTACAAATACTCTGCTTAGTACTTCTCTACCTAGCTTGGAAAAACCTCCAGTTCCTTTCTCTCCATATTTCATAGACTGCTTCCACCAAGCAAGCTCTGCACCACCTTTTCTGGACCTTCCCCCTAAAACGCTTAGAAAACCACTTCAAATTTATAAAAAAACTTAGCCCTGTGTATACCCTTCCAGAACAGAATTCTGACCAAACTGCTTTAGCAGTATGGCAATGCTCAGATGGTTAGAATTTATATCAAATTCCAAAGGGTACTTGTTCAAGCCCCCAGCTCCTTAGGACCATAGCAGGTTTTCTTGGTTGTCAACTTTAGAATCAGTGGGATAAGCCACGGGAGTAGTCGGGTAGAGCCCAGACACCAACGTTATCAAAAAAATGAAAAAAAAAACTACATCAGTGACTGCCGCCAAAGCATCCCTTTCCCAAACCACACACTTATATATCCATTTTCGACCAGCCCTCCTTCAAACAGACACAAGTTTTACTTATGATCATCTTGTCATGTGAAAACCAGGTGCTCAGAAACTCATTGCTTACTGACTACTTTCTGCATGTGCAAGCCTGCAAGGAGACCATTGCTGACTGACATAAGCTTTCTCCAGAGCCTTGATTCGTTGTGCAGTCCCAAATACTCTGTTGTCTTAGGTAGTGCTGATGAACCCTGTCCACCCAAAGTGATGTTAGACGACTGCGCAACTTCCATAGCAATGTAACCAAGACAGTCTTAACCCAGTTTAGGATTTCCTTGATACCAAGTTCCCCTCTCTAGGTTCTGCAAAAACTTTTCCAACTGCCTCAAAGCCCCCAACACAGCTTCCTGTTCCCTTCATTACATGGCTTGAAAAAGTACATGCACAGCTTATCAATCCCTTAAACCACTTCCATTGGGAGGAGAAACACAACACTCCAGAGGAATTGAAGACCGAAGATCATAGAATTACAATTTCCCACAGCATAAGATTATGGAAGTTCTGATTTATTTTGTCCAAAAGAGGCCTGTACATATAGATGGAGAGCATGCAGCACTGAATGGAACACCCAAATACCTCAAGGGAAGAGATCCTTCAGTAAAACCACTGCAACGTTAAATATCTGGTACTCCGCCACAAAAAATGCAGGTCTTTGTTGCTCAAACTTGTAACTCCTAACTAATCTTTTAAAGACAGTCAACAGCAGCTAAAATAGAATATTTGTCGCCTCTAGAGGAAATTAAGAGGTCAACAGCAAAGGAGAGGTTGCTAATTCGCAGCTTCTAACACTTAGAACGTCCTCGTTGCTCCTCCTCTTTATATAAGTATATAACTCGCTTTAGCGGGGTAATTCCATACTTGAAACAAAGAGATAAGGGGAGAGAGGATCTCTTTGCTAGGGGAGGATCTCTTTGCTAGGGAAGAATCCCTTAGGAGTGCCATTCAAGCAAATGAAAAACACACCACAAGTGAGGCAGGACATTGTCCAACCAACATAAGCTTCAGGGAAGCCTAAGCCCTTCAGGATGCTCACGAGTTACACCCAACTCAAAGTATCAAAAGCTATTTAATCTCTAATTTCATGACTGCTCTTTCGGTGATATTTGTTCTCTTATAATACTTCATGATTTCATCACATTCTCATTTCAGGACCTTTACCTTTTCAATTGGATCACACAAAAACTTGTCAACAACTCAACATCTACTAGTCTCCTTTACAAGGATCAGCACTCCACTTTTCTCTGCATAAGAAAGAGTGCAGCACTGCAGCACACCTACCTTCTTCCAGAACTAAAGAAAAACTATGAACACACAGGCCGATTTTGTTGGAATATACAAACTTAAATTATCGATGTTATAATTAGTAAGCTCTAAATAGTAAATCATTTAGAGCCTTACAATATTGAATGGTTGTAATTTAAGATTAAAATGAACCACTATTTCTTAGGAGTTAGAAATAGTATATAAGGAGAAGATAATGTAATGGAGTTAACTATGGACTGAGAGAAGATAGCCTGCGGAGCTATCATGGGTGAGCATAGCGATGCTCACCACCATTGTTCCCCCTCATATTATATATTCACATATGTTTGATTAGTGAATATTATTATTGTTATTTTATATTGGGTCCACTACACATCCGCTGTGCTGAAATTCTAACAGATTTTCCCGTAAGGAATTCTTGAATGCCCCTTATGGGACACATTTACAACAAAGTTAATCAGGCGCATCAACTTATCCATGTGATTATTTATCTCAAACCACACCCCAATATATAGCCAAAAAGATTCACCCAAAAGGTATTCCACTCTTCCATCCAACATCAGTCAAATCCCTTCAGATAAGAGCACCACTTTCACAGTAGAAAGGAACAACACAGCTTCCAGACACCACATGTTTCTTTTGAGATATATTAGGAAAAATAGCACCAAATTGATATACAGATATGCGAGATCGTGCTATAACATTACTACAATCCACACACTGGAAATGAAACTGGATGTGCAACTCTTTAAGCACCTGGCTATCAAAAAGTCAGATCAAAACAAGAAGCTAAGTCTACGAATTCAAGATTTTTTTAAGAAAACTTTTTTATTAAGAACCAAGTATATAAATAAAACATTGAGGACAAGGAGTCCCCAATAAGAAGAGCAAAGCTCACTACAAATCACCCCACAAACGTTGTACATTTTTCAGGGTCACCCCCTTAATACCCCGGCCTCTTTGGCCCCCTAAAGAGAAGCCAAGTACACACAAATTCAAGAATAACTAAATACAATACTATATCAACCCGGGGCAATTAGGCTGTCAGATATTAAATCATCAGAGAGAGACTACTGCGCATGAAAATCGACTAAGAAACCAGAAAGCTGTTAGACTGTTTACCTTGAACACGTGCTGACCCACAATCTGACTCGTGCATTTTGAACTCATCTCGAACTTTTTTCAACTCAAGCTTTAATTTCTCTGCGGAGGACATGTTATCCGGATGGAAATACTGCATTGAGGTCAATGGTATTAGGCCCTATCTACTGAGCCAAAGCAATACGTCTATATAACTAATTCAAATTGCAATAGAGAGAAACTGTAATTTACCCCTGAGTGCCCTACTGTTTTTACGGAGTGCAGAAAGGACCCCCTTCCCCCCCAACACCATAAAAGAACGAAAAATACAAAATACGAGCCAGGGGGCCACCAAAATGAAAAATGTGGCCCCTGATAAAAAATGTGTTGCGTAAAACCAGCAAACATATGTATCTTAATTGAAACATGAAATGAATAGTCGTAAAGGGAAAAGAAAACACCAAAGCATCCACAACTCCAGCACTGTGAACAATAATCCAAGCAGCGTGTTGCATAAAACCAGCAAACATATGTATCTTAATTGAAACATGAAATGAATAGTCGTAAAGGGAAAAGAAAACACCAAAGCATCCACAACTCTAGCACTGTGAACAATAATCCAAGCAGCAAATCAGAAAAAGCTTGCAACCTAAGCAACAAAACGAGCTTACATTGCCAGCTAGGTCGTCACTCGTCACTGGATAGTTTTCTCCAGCGTTCCCTGAATATCAGTCAATTTAAATTTCCCAAAATGAGGCAAAAAATGTGAAACACGTAAACACCAAGTCTATTAACCAAGTTTATTTATTTGTGGGTCATCTGGAAACAGTCCTCTCTAGTAGCTAGGGTTAATAAGGCTGTGTGCACCTAGACCCAGATGTCACCCTCGGTGGGTCCTTCCTTGATTGTTGTTTTGTTGTTACCAAGTCTATTCACCAATACACCTCATACTCAAACCAATAGAGAAACAACAGATCAGTGAAGCAGAATTCCTATGTGCACCAAGTCCAAAAGTATCTCCTTATACACCCGGGAGTGGGTAGCTCAGCTGGCAAGAAGTTCCTCTACAAAAAAAATTCCAGAGTTCCCAGGTTCGAGGTTCGAGCCTCCTGAAGGCCACGGGAGGTTTTTCTAGTTGTTACCTTCAGGACCCATGGGATTAGTTGGGCCAAGCCTTGATACCCGTGCTATCTAAAAAAAAGCATCTCCTTGTACCCTCAAAGTTTATATCTATCACATGATCAAATCCCCTTCCATATATCACAAGGGGTAAGGCCCTGTATTGAAGGGGTAAGTTAACATTTTGTTGTTGTTCTTTTTTTTTTTTAGATAACATGGGTGTCCAAGCTTTGCTTGACTAATCCCATGGGCCCTGAAGTTAACGACCAATAAAACCTCCAGTGGCCTTGAGGGGACTACATGTGAATTCCACAAGTAATACTCACCATTGCCAATTGACTAAGAAGTAAATGCTCGATGAGTATTCACTTTGTTGTATGTAATGTAAGGTACTAGGGTGTGCCATGACTAAGCTTTTAGATTTCTCTCTTTTCTTCCTTCTTCTATTTTGCTTTTGCTTGGGATAGTTGTTTCATTAGAAAATGTATGAAACTCTCATACAGTAGCAGTTGTGGTCTATTCTACAACCCCTTTTAGAATAGCTTTTGGTATACAAAAGATTAGAATTTCAAACCTATAAAGTTCCAAACTTATTCATCCACTCATTCAGGCACATTGGCAGGCAAGAGCATGCTAATTTGTACCATGGAAGTGGATTCTCACTTTTAAAACAGTTCCTTTTTTCACTTTTAGAACAGTTCCTTTTTTCTACATAACAAATTTTGTTAATATAACGCGTTTGTTTAGTGGGAATAGGAGGCGGGGATAGGGATTAGATTATTAGAAAATTAGGATTGTAAAATCTCATGTTTGGTGTGAGGGATGGGGAATAGAGAACAAATAGGGATGGGATAAAAATGCCTCTTATCCCACGTTTTTAATCCCACAGGGGGGATGACAATTGGAGGTGGGATAAGGATTTTAATAGTCAAATTACTATCATGCCCATTAAAAAAGACTGCAGATTTTGTCTCCTCTTTTATTTAAGGGCATTTTGGTAAACTAACTTTACAATACCCAATCTATTCCCTAATCTAATACCCACATAACAAACAAGGTAGTGAGATTAATTATACAAATTCCCTATCCCCTCAATCCAAATCCCATCCCCATCCCCATAATTTCATAATCCCATTCCCACTTCCCAAACGCCCCCTTAAGTACAAACTTTAAGGACAAGGGAGTCCTCTACATGGAAAGAAAAAACAACAAATCACCCCGTACATGTTGAATATCTGCGAGGGGCACTGGACACCTCCTAAAAACCAGGAAGGAAACATACGCCTACTCGGTCAAATAACACTTTCATTGAACTGATTGAAAACATGTATCGAGTACCCGGGGCATTATAGCAATTTACAATACACAAACAAACGTTTAAGAAAATATCAAAATTGTTCAAAAAGGAGATGCCAAGATGCCAAATTAAGAATGACAGCTATATCAGGAAGGAAACATAACCTTTTCAACTAAATGCTCCTTTGGAGGGGAAAAGTATGTTTGGGCTCCACCAAGCGGACCCAATAACCCATAACTCGGCACTACAAGAACAGATGGGTCTCATCAGTAAAACAAAGTGTTCAAATGGAACAGCTCCATTCACACACAATATTCCCATACATTTTCAGTCATAATCACGCAGATAATGCTTAGAACTAAGATGTGCAACAATTTCAAACCGCCAACATAACAGCATAACAGTAGACATTCATGCATTGAATAGCTAGGCAAATGCAGGTTCCAATTGTAAAAAGCCAATTTCATTTAATTATTTTCAAATACTAGTAGGCAAACCGCCACGTTCTTCTGGAAGATCATACACACGCAGGACATGTCCAATAAAGAACTCGGCAAACTGATGCCATGCTCTATGTATAACATTTCTATGTTGAGAAGACGAAAGTTACAGCAAAAACAGGCCTATAAAAACACCAACCAACAAGTACCTACCTAGCTACCACACAAGATAACATTCATAAAACATAAACCTCATCAACTTTTTTGCATAGATAGTCAAATAAATTACAAATACATTCAACTCAGAACTCCCAATTCAGTGATTCAGACAAACACAATTAACCCACTACCTAACAATTCATCATACACACAAAACCCCATTTCTTAACAATACAAAAACAAAAAAAACATTAAATGATAAGACAACAAACTCACTTGCTGGTTTACCCTTCTCATCAGTCTTAAGCTGAAGTGTTTTAAGACTCGTCCTCAAATCATGGAAACACATCCCACCAATGCCAGATGGTTCCTTCAACTCAATCTCCCTCAACTTCTTCAACCTCTCATTCAACTCCTCCAATGAAAACCAATTCTCTTCCCCTCCTCCCCCACCTCCTTTCTTCGTCTTTTTCGCAACTTCCGGCCTCAACTTCCTCAACTTCTCCCCCAACTCATCAGTATTATAGCTCCTAATCAACTCGTTTTTCGACATCTCGTCCTCCACCGTTTCCTCCTCTCCTTTCCCTTCCTTCATTCTTTTCTTCTCCTTTGCCACCATCTCCTTCCCAAAAACCGCCAGGGGCAACGCCTCCTTACTACTATTACTAGGGTTCCCTATTGGAGGGGTTACTCTAAAATTCTGCTTATAATTCTCCATACCACTTCTCCCCACATTATTGTTACTCCTACCACCCATTTCAGGATAGGTTTCTTTCAACTGACTCAAACTTTCACGGATCTTATCAAATGAAATCGCCGTTTTTTGCCCATTTTCCAAATTGGGTTTTGGATTATTTGCATTTGCAGCCATGTTTCTCTTGTAAACATCCTGAAATGAGATGGCTTGCTTGGAATTTGGTTGTTGTTGAAATGATGGAGGTTCTGGACGTGCTCTGCTTTGAAACGCTGATAAATTTTTTCGAATTTCATCCATTGAGGTCCGTTTTGGTGGGTTTACAGATATCTGAGGCCTAAAGTTGTCTGACTGTTGTTGTTGTTGTTGATAATAATGTTGCTGCTGCTGCTGTTGTTGTTGTTCATTTCTAAGCCTGGATTTGATGTCGCTGAATACGAAGCTCTTGGGGGACTTCTCGTCATCATTGTTGTTGTTGTTGTTGTTGTTGTTGTTGTTGTCAGATGAAGAAGAGAAGAGGTGAGAGAAAGTGAGATTTGGGGTTGATTTGAGAAGGGTTTTGTGATGGGGTTTTTTGAGATGAAGAGCTATGGATGCCATTGATTTTTGGCCAAAAAGATTAGTTCTTTGAAATGGGTATATAAACCCAGATGAGGGTTTTTCTCTCCCTCTTGGTATTTGTTGAGTTTAGGCTTAAACCCTAAAAAATGGAAGCCATTGAAATTTTGAAGCATAAACGCAATAAGTTGGGTTTTTCACGAGATGAAGCAGAACTGCGCTTAAGTTTAATATTCCCAACCTATAGAGAGATTTGGACGCGAAAAAGAAATATAACGCCGTTGCCGGGGATCGAACCCGGGTCACCCGCGTGACAGGCGGGAATACTTACCACTATACTACAACGACTTGTTGATATTGAGGACACAACTACTCAATTTGTTACAACGGCCTTTTTTTTATGTTTTCAGAAATAAAAAACCCTCAAAAAAAATAAATAAATTGAACAACTTCATTTACTTGAGTTGTCCAGTTATTTCTCATGGAGACTGGACACTGGAGAGGAGGAAAATTAATTAGAAAAATTTGTAAATTAATTAGAAATTTTTGTTCTAAATAATCTGAAATTTTACTCGTGGTTGTAAATAATCTCAACTCACGAAATACAAATCAATAATCCTACTTTGTAATTTGTGTGTTGTAAATAGACCCGTGATGACGGTGGTTACTCTCCCATTAGTGAATGATGACGTGACATTGGTAGTTACTAATTCTCCTATTATTTTCAATTTAATTCCCTTTGAGTTTTTTTTTTTTTCGGAGAAAGCCAGCCCCAAGTGCTTTTCCTCTCTCCTCATTTTCCCCAAATTGAACTTGAATCTTAGATCTCTTTCTCCCTCCTCTTTCTCCTTCCTTCATTTATAACATCAATTTCATGGAGAGTAATAGAATGCACAATCTCACTCCCCGTTAAGACACTCTACAAACTTGATACTCGACCCCATAGCATTATAATCTCGCAACAACCTCCTGAAACTTGGTAATCTTCCCAGAAGCCTTATCAATAGCAATCACATCACCACTCTGCACTTTCTCCTTCCCAAAAGTCTCAATAATCATGTTGTAGTAGTTACACATTCCATAATGAGAGACACACAACAATATGGAAACTTAAAGGTTAGGAGAGTATGACGAGGGAGGTTCCAATCCACTCTACAATATGCTTTGTTCATGTCCACTTTGAGCGCAATGTAAAAATCATTCATTTTCCTTCTCCCCTTTAGATATGTAAGCACTCATTAGCAAGAAGACAATTATCTCCCATCAGCCTGTTGGGGACAAAGGCATTTTGATATTCTTCAATCACGGATCTAATCATCTAATTAGGCTTCGCAATCGAAGTGTAATACACTTAGACACAATCTTATAGATCACATTGCATAAAGCCATAAGCTGATTGGCCTGAAATCCTTGACCTGAGTTGGATTGCTCGCCATAGGAATGAAACAAATCAACATTCAATTGATTTCCTTCAACATCTAGCCCGAAGTTAGGATCTCCAGCACTCATTGCCCCATAGTACTTCAGTTTCTTTTGAAAAACTCCATCGAAATGCCATCAAAACTTGGGGATTTCTTAGTATAGAGAAGACAACCCCTTTACACTTCCTCCTCCGTAAAGGGTTGTTGTAACCAATTAGCTTGCTCCACCGTCAGTTCACATGAAGTATTTCCCAACAGATAAGCTAATCCCTCGCTTTGGTTTGCTTAGGCATTAAATGAGAATCTGTTAAAGGATATGTTAAAAAGTATCGTATAAAAATTAAGAACTCTGCTCTTACTGACTCCTCAACGTGCACTCATTTATTATGCTCTTTGAGTAAACACGTAATCTCATTTTCATCGTCTTAGCTCGAGCGAAAAAGAACTTCGTATAAGAATCTCCAAAGCCCTCCACTTCGTTTTTGCTCTCTGCTTCCAAAACTCAACAAATCTTTTGACGGTTACTCCACCTCCTCCTTCAAGTTGATCGATATAAGCATCATGTTCGCCAAAGTTCTTAAATTCTAATTGGGCTTTCTCCACGATCTCATCCCAATATCTAATATGTCTAGCTTTGTAGTTCCTATCCCAGTTGAAAACCTTATTACGCACCTCATCTATCTTCCTCACTCGCTGAAACATGCAAGAACCATTAAATTTAGTTGCCTACACCTCATCCATGCAATGAACATCCTCTCATGGTTAAAACACTAATTATCCATCTTATATCTCGCTCTCATGGTCTTCCTTACTAATTTCCTAGTATGAAGTAGTGTAGGGAATGGTCTGAAAGAAGGATAAGCAAATTTTGAAGAAATGCTTCAGGAAAGGCAATGACCATTCAAAAGATGCATAACCATTCAAAAGATGCATAACATCTATCTAATTTCTCAAAAATACAATTCTCGCCTTTCCCGCAATTAGTACAAGTGAAGCAAGATTCTGTAAAATGAACCTCCTCCACACCCATTAAAGATTTTCAATTAAGAAGCTGACCACAACTCTCTAATAACTTTTGATCCCCACCCCCAATTTATTCGAGAGCTGTCAACTTGGTTAAAATCCTCAATAATAAGTTATCCCCAAAAACATTTAAATAACTCCAACAAACCCTAAGTATTACTTCTATTTGCAAAAGAAGAGGCACCTACATTAAATTTGAGAACCTTATTAATTAAGCATACAAGATTAAACGAATGTTGCTTTTTCGTTGTGGCAAAGATAACATGACAGTTGATGTGGCGTTTAAGTGAATGCCACCTGTTGATGTAGCCATTGTAATTAGATTTGAAATCAATCTGATTATTAATTAAAAATAATTAAGAATTTTACATCCAACAAACTATCAAATTCGATCAAACACGTTCACCATAATTGTTATTTGTCAGATGTTAGAAGCATGGAGCCCAAATTAAGTTTTTAGGTCAGAAGTATGATGTTACATTACATAGACTCAAGATAAGCACAAGCTCGGGATTTGCAATCCAAATTATCATACAAAATTCACAAGTGTATTTCTTTACATATTATTGGAAAGACCTACAACGGCTACAAGCATTAAAAAAAAACCCTGTTCTAGTTCCTAGGAAACACCAGAACCAATACAAATAGGCTCTAGGATAGTAATCTACCTACCAACTAGACAAAAAGGTCCAAAAGAAAAACTAAGCAAGAATGATATTAGCAATACACTTATTATAAATGTACAATGAATCAAATACAGATGACTATGTAGCTCCAACTCGACTTAGAAATGAACAGTCAACACGACAGAAAGAATTTGATCAATAATTCAGGAGCGAATACTTTACTCGCGAAACTATCTTTCCCTTGTCGACCCCAAGCTTTGCACCAGTAACTAACCAGTGGCCCGGCGAATCCTGTGGTCCTTTTGACATTTCTGTTGGGTCTACTAGTTTTGCAAGTTTCGCTGCTGCACCTGTATTGTCTGATCTCTTATCCTCTTGGTTTTCTTCATTTGACGTAGTCCCATCTGGCTTCTGCAGAGCAGGAAGGTTTGTGGGGCTATGATCCCATACAGACCGTCTTACAGTGCAACCTGGTACCTTGGAAAAGAGGAGCTTGAGATACAACACACTTTTGGTGCCAAAATCCCAAACTCCAAGCTGAGCTCCTGTTACAATATGTACACCAGAGAGATCGCCAATGGTGGTTTCTTTATGTTCAATAGGAGCCGTGCTTACATGAGAGAAGTGCTTCCATTTAATAGGTTCAAACCAACGACTATCTTGTTCCTCTGGCCCTTGCCATTTTTGTGCACCAATGGCCATGTGGGAATCCCAATGGGGTTGAAGGATTTTAGGGAGTGACACTAGGTGTTGCAGATGTATGGCAAGCCGGTTTTGCTTGGCACCTTCAAGGCTCAACCGTAGGCCTGTTACTGGCTTACGCCCAACTATCACCTGTTGAGTTCCAGCATGGTTGAATTAGGAATCAAATAACACCAATGGGCTCTTAACTTGCAATCATTCAACTAACGACAACAAAAAGATCAAGAGGTGAGAGAGAAGGGAATTCGACAGGTCATGCTAACATGTTTGCCAAAAGACAAGAGCTTCGCATGCGTATTTTTTGAATGTCCATACATGAGATAGCAGACTGTTGTGTCAGTATTTTGAGAAGTTTGATACATGCTTGATGCTTACAATTCTATATTATGATGTGATTTGACAACAATGAAATCAGATCACTCAACCTCTTGAATAGGCTATCATCTCACATATTTCCTAAGGTTCATCTTTTGCTTTCTCAAATTCAGGAAAAAACGAACATAACAAGAAACAAGAGCAAATCACATGTAAGCATGGACATGAATGAACACATTTCTCAAACAAACAAACTAAAACTCGTGTAATTGTGGGCATTTTGGTTCTGCGAGTGTCACCTGCTCAGGGCTGACATATAGCTTGGGCCCCATCAAGCTGAACTGGAGAAATTGACATATAGGCTCCTTTCTTTGTAGAGTACTCTGTTCAGGTGCCCATACTCGAGCAATTTGGAATTCTAAGAAGTACTGGAGATCTTCAAGAGGTGGCTTGTCTGGAAAAAACACATATCGAAGTCAATACAGAAGAAGGGCGACCATTTGTAATGCAAGCATGCATATCTGACCGTCTACTCTAAACTAACTAATAAATCATAGGGTAGTTGAGAACGGAAAAAGGTAATTTCTAAAGAGTTAACCAGTTTCTGAAAGCAAGATAGCATATTCACCAATCACCACGAATGTTAAGAGGTTTATGGAGACTGGTGACGGAGCAACAAGAAAACATACATGAAAAACACAACTAGATGTGTAGCATACAAGTAGCTACAAATAGTTGTTGAGACCAGAGGCCCCAATCTAATCCCGTAAGAGTAGGAGTCTAGGACAAAGAACTCTCGAATGTCCAAGTATCAAGTATGACAGTTTGTGAAGGTAATTATGCGTCGAACTAGAAATATATGAACTTCGCAGAACGAATTCGATAGTCTTTTCATGTTGGGTCTTTGGAGCTTCAACCAAGCATTGTACGCCCACTAAAAGTAGAGATAAAAAAAGGGACTAGTGTGCTTTATAGTCCTACACCTAGTTTTACAGAAAAAATAGAATGTGCCCAATTTGTACACTCAAAACATGGTTATATATTGCTCTTCACGAAGAAAAACAACTATTTGGGTTTCTCAAAAACTTCACTGAAATCCAATGAGGGAAATCTCTTTCAAATATCGATTAGCTAAGGACCTAGTTTGTTTCCAAGGGAAAAAAAATTGGGAAAACTCCCCTTTAAAATTAAGTTTTGTTCAAAAGTCCTATCTAAAATGTTTCTTAAATGAAACACCCTTCATAGCACGTCTGCCCTAAAGACACCCCCCACAAGCCACAAGCCCCGATAAGCGTTTTCCGGCCAAACAATGAGGTAAACGGACCAGACTACCTCCATTTAATCTAAGCCTACCTCTCCAACCTCTCCCTTCCTGTCATTTACCCGTCTCTCTCCCAAATATCCTCTTTTGTTAAGCTCCAAGGTAAACTTCATTTTTGGGCTGGGGGTGTTTGGCAACAATTCAATTTATGAGCAAAAGTTGCGTTTTAGTGTCTAATCGTTTTTCTTGAGATCTTTATTACTCCTAATTACATACCGCAATATGCATGTTCAGGCTTTACTTGCTTGCTTACTTGACAAAGCCTGTGAATTCCCTCATTGGATTTTAGAGGGGGGATTTTGAATTCTAAATTGCAAATAATGGTAGTTGGCTATTGAGAGAAAAGTGGATATGGGTCAAGTGCCTCTCACATGAGGGCAATATGGACCATTTAACCTTTTTTTTCATAACAAGCTTATTAGGGGGTTTGCCTATCATTTTCTTCTAGATGGTTTGTGGGTTTCGTTGGATTTTTCATAGCTTGGCTTGATGTGTTTTTTTATGGGTTTGGTACGTTTGAGATCCTCATTTGGTTTCTAGGCTTGTCTTTTAATTGTGTCCTTCCACGGTTGGCTTACTTCGTTAATCGTGTGGTGTTGATCGGGTGTGTTTTGCTTGGATTTAATGGGTGTACGAGCTTCAGCTCCTATTGCCCTATTGGTGTATGAGCTTTGGATGTAGTCTAAATTGTGACACTTAACTTGAGGGTGTCAGGCATCAGCCATGAACCTCGAAAACCACAAGGCCCCCAGTCCATAGCTTTCATCAGCCTCAAAGTACTGATGTGCAATTTACCACCGTGAAATGCATTTGATTCCATCAACCATAGTGCGATAAGCAATAAGAATTAGATATCATGAGTGGAGCCACTACTGAAGTACCGATAGCTCAGATGGTAGGACCTTTCCAACACTTGCTGTTAGCTATGGATCTACTGTGAAAACGTCAGCAAATTACTTAATAAAGGAAACATTTGAAACGTTCAAATTTCAGGCCAAGTTATTATAACTGGGAACTTAGTAAGACAAAATTTATGCGGAAGTTAACCTTTCCTATGAACTTGAAAAGAAAACCATCTGGAGTAAAAGAGAGTTAAGACAGGAAATAAGCAGAAAATCAAGTAAATGTGAGGAAGACCTTACACTCCAGATATAACTCAATAGCACGGGCCAAATGCTTTAGACCAGGCACCCCTTCAAGAAGATGAACAATTGGAACAAAGGTCATGTTAATTACATCTGGTGCTGCGTTTACAGTCGCTGCCCACTTGGCTGGACTCTGTTCAAGATCATTTCCTCCTCTCCTCCTAAAAATAACAGTAACGTCCTGCAGCAAGAAATTGACTTATCACACAGTGAAATGCTTTTAGGGTTTAGATCAACAAGATTACTCGAGCTGGGCAAATGGAACAGACAGCCTCCAACGAGGACCCATTCCCACCCCCAAGCACCAGTGGAAAAGGAGAGGAGAGAGCAATAAGAAACACGATGACTGATAAAGGAAAGAAAATCTTTTGGAGCAAAACATCTATGAAATTGCATGACACATAAGCCATCATAATGTGCTTAAAGAAATTAGTTTCAGCAATTGAATACAATAGAGTAAACTAGAATCTGGAGCAGGGCTGCAATACCTTGTCCTTGTATTGCACAGAAGAAGCACTAGGCTGGCCATTCAGGTCTGTAAACCTCTGATTCCCAATGTCCTTCACGTAGTTCTCAATGTCTGATGCTGACAAAAGAGATGACTGGTGTTGCCTGACATAAACTACATCTCTCCCACCAATGGTTGCAGATGTAACGACATGAGTACCGAAAGTTTCAATAAAACTGAAAAAGACAGCCAGGGGAGCTACGAATCAGAAAATTTGAACTCCATGTTTCTATCAAAGAACAAAAGATCTCAGTGGAAAGTAAACTCTGCCATAGTTTCTCAAAAGAAAAAAAAAAAAAAATTAATGATAGAAAATTCCAGATATGTAATTCATATTTATCTGTATTAAAACATCAAGTTCATGGTGCAAATTAGCCCCTAGGGAATTTGTCAAAATTATATGCATATTAACACTCATCCAATCCCAAAAGGAATTTTTTTTTTCTTTTTCTGTCTAAAAAAGAAAGACAATCTTTTGGAATTGTTATAACTTATTAGTTTTGCATACCAAACATTACTCCACTCACTTTTCCCAACTTATATCTTCTAAATTATCCCACCAAAAGTGATGGACTTCTTCTTCTTAACAAGCATCTCATGTTTGGTTGATGATTAAGAAACAAACCAAAGCCAGTTAATTTAAATGAAGGTTACATTTTCTGTTATCCTTTCTTATCTTCATCATCCTAACCAAGCAAGGCAAAGAAAGTTAGAATCAAATGATCAGAATCTCTATCTAAGCCGCATTCATGTTTTTATAAAGAACATACGAAAAACTTTATCATCGAATGTACTCAATGACTCCATTAAATTCTCATTACATAAGTACTACCGTATCAACTGAAGAGCAATGGGAGACAGATATATTATTTACACAACCTAAGTGAAAATCAAAATTTCTCATGGAATCTTTTAAACATGAGGGCTAACAAACTTTATTGAGAACTTTCAATAATACAGTCAACAAATATGTTACTCTAACTCTTCATTTCGCCTCAAATACCCGTGCCATCCGACATAGGTATGTTGTATGAACAATTGACACTGTATTCCGAGATTCCGAGTAACATAGGTGAACAAGCAATAAATGATTTCAATCATCTTTAGTACCAACCACAAGTCTGAACTCACATTGATAGGAACCATGTTAGCTAAGGAAGTTGGTTTATGCAAAGTCTACATAAGCTATTTGAAGACAGTGTCTCTGTTTGCCTGGCATGAGCTACTACTGCTGGAAGCATTAGAAAACAAAAAGAACACCGTTTAACTAGTAGCGTCCTTGAGCAAAAGCTTATTCAACAAGAGGATGGGTAGCCTTTATGTTGGAGATGGCAGGCAACAGAGCACTAACAGAAAGACAAGAAAACTACTTCAAAGGCAAGGCATGAAAGTAGTATGTGAAGTTCACTTGATGAATGAGTAATTTAAACATGGAAAGTAACTCATTAAGAAAATAGAAACATGGGACGGAACAAAATAGTTAACACCAAGATACAAGAAATAATTCCTGATAAGCAAGTTATTCCACATGGAGTCACTTTACCAGCATTCAGGTGAGTTTATTTGTGCATCATGTAATTAAAAGGGGAAGAAATCATATATGTGAAGGAAATAATGATGATCCAGGATGGAGATCAAGATCTAATTATATCAAGTTACAGAAACTAATCAACTTGCCTTGCCAAAGCCGCTGGATCCCAGGAGTTAGGAACAACAGCTTTGATTTCCTCGTGCAAAGCTAATTTCAACCGTGATAGCTGCAGTGTATACAAGGGGATGAAATACCCCATCATTGCGAGAGACTTGGTAGATGCTGCATCAGCTTGCCAACTACCGCTAAAATTGAACATGGCGTTAAAACTTCCAAGTGGGATGTTTCCAGATAAACCTGACTTCTCATTGAAAGACTCTGACATCTGAATTCAAACATAAATTAGGTATTTACTAAGAACTAATTGGATATAACTTGCAGATGACTGTTGTTAGTTACTCACTTATACAGTAAGTCATATAAATCATTGTCACTTAGTTAATCAGAATTCTACTGCCATTATTCTCGAGAACAAGTTAGAAACTTTTTAAAGAGCCTAAGCTCAGGTTGGAATCAGACGACTGAGCAAAGAGAGACGAGATTTCTCAAGCAACAATGGGTGATGTTAAGTATTTCATAACGAAAAGCACCAAATTAATTGTTTTCCCCTGTGGGTTTGAAGTTCCACGAATACCAGATATTAGAAAAGGTCTCCACAGAATAGCATATGAATTCTATCTAACACGAGCACCTCCATGAAATTGCACTGAAGTATCAAGTCAGGAATCAAATGGCAGTTGTCATCGCAATAGCGTATTGCGAAAGCACTTTAGGGGGAATGCAGAAGGTTTGCGGGTTTTACGACGTGATTTTGCGGTCGGTGTAAGCACGAAAGTGTTACAGTCTGACCGCTGGATAGCATAGTGGCCACTGTTTGATTACATGGACTATCAGCAGCAAAAAATATGTTTTCAAAGCTTCTATGAAAAGATTAGAGAATCTTAATTCACAAAATCCTGAGTAAACATGAGCATCTCTCTATCACCAAGACTTCTACACATTGTTTCCCTAAATCTCGAAATTCAGAGGTTGTGAGTTTTGCCAGCTCCAATGAAGAATGTTCAAACAACATAAGAGACAAGCCACCTCTTGAAATTAGTGTTCTTTATGTAAAATCTAAGATGAACATTCCAATTGCATTCTTAGTCCCATTCCCATTCCCATTCACATTCGCATTCAACTGCCAAAAAAAAATAATTAAATAACATAAAATAAAATCAGTCTCATGATACTACATCTCAAAGATAAAAGGTCAGTTGATATAAATGTAAGCCAAATAAACAATGATCAAAGAACCAAGAAGCTCAATACATACCAAAAAGTCCAAACCAACAAGAACAACACAACCCTAAAGATGCCCACATAACAAATTTAGCATAAAACAACAATCAAACTAAAGCATAATGCAATCTTAAGGGAATTTATTTCTTCTTTCAAAAAAATAAATAAAAATTAAGGAGAGTCACCTCATGGAAGGAGCAAACAGGAGTAGCCTCTTGGACCCACGTGTCAGGAGAACACTCCACATCAACAGAGACATTAGGAAGAACAAGATCGGATGAAATCACAATATCCCTTTTATGATCCTCATCTAAATGAACTAATCGAGACCCAGGTGCCCCTTTACAGTATAAAAGCCTAATATCAGATGTAACATCAAAACCTCTACCCAATGCTTGAATGGAATTACATAGTGTGGTAACTAAAGCATCAGATTTTGCAAATGGGTTTGTTAATGGGGTTGTGTTAATTGATGGTTCCCCCATTGAAGATGATGATTTGAGCTCAAAGCTTTCCTGTAGGTGAGAGAAATAAATGAGGGAAAAACAAAAAGCAAACAAATTTTGACTGAAGAATGAATTCAATGTGCAATGCTTTTTTTTTTTTTTTTTTTTACTACATTGTGTCTGCTGATTGATTATTATTGTTGATTATTGAATTGTGAAAAGTGGGTCATGTTTGGACTTTTTTGAAGGATGAATTTTTTTTTTGGTGTCAAAAGTTTGAGGCTTTTGACTGCGATGATGATAGTGTTAGGTTACTCAACGCGTTTTCTGTGTGGATGATTCTGCGTTGACCAGTCTTGTTCAAACCTCCCTTTAAATCCATTGTCGTCTCTCTTTCTTCTTCTTCTTCTTCTTTGTTACTCATCTTGTAGGGCGGTTATGTATGTTACAAGTCCCCCCTAGAACAAGGGATGAATCTGACATTGGCTTTATTGAAAACATTACATGCACCAAATAAAAGCACACATGAATCAAGTCAACTGCAATTATGTCCTTTGGGATAGTTGCTTTTTGGGGTGGTTGGAGGGCTGGCCACAAGCCAAACAGCTCGCGAAGAGTTTGGGATCGGTTCGAATAAAGCTCGGCTCGAACTCGGTTTGATTCTAAACGAGCTGAACTCGAACTCAATTTTAAGGCTCGAATTTTTAACGAGCCAAGCTCGAGCTTGACACTACTCGGCTCGTGGGGCTCGCGAGCCTAAAAAAATCATAAGATACATACATACAGTTCTAAATTGTGCCGTAATTTCTAATATTATAATAATAATAATAGAGTAGCAATACACCAAAGGTCATGGAAAAACGCTAAATTCTTGAAAATAACATTAGAGGAGGGTTCTATTATGTTAATTTGTACGAACTCGAACTCGAGCTTTGAATTTAGCATTCGAGTCGAGCTCGAGCTTAAATTTGCAGTTCGAGTCGAACTCGAACCCAAACTCGAGCCTAAAATTTTTAAATCGAGCCGAGCCGAGCTGTTCTCGTGTTCGGCTTGGTTCGGCTCGTGGCCAGCCCTAGGTGGTTGCGAGTTATAAATTTTTGGTTTTTAAATTTATTATTATTTTTTTTATAGAAATTTTACTTAGAGCTGATTTTTTTTCTAATCTACTTTATTTTCAAAACTGAAAACTGGAAACCATGAACCACTAACTGTGATTTTCAAAAGCTGATTTTTAGAAAAACTCAAAACCACCCCAAAAAGTTTTTCTTTATAGATGTAGGAAAATGATATATTAAAAGAAATCTCTTCTTTGAGACTAGAGTAACGTTAAAGCATCATTCAATTTTAAAGTTAGGGCGAATAAGTAATTTTATTAGCTTTTTCTTATTGTTTAAGGAAATGCCCAAGTGTGGGATATTCCAGAATGAAATGTGCGCAAGTAAATTGGACTGAGGAAGTAGGATGATAACTATAGGAAAATGTTCTATTGACTCACTAGTTTTCCAACCCACAAACCTATTGTATCTATCAAACTTGATTTTGTTGGGAGTTGGGAGAAGTACCCACCTACAACTGATGGGCAAGTGAATATGTGTACCTAAACTATACAAATTGATCGCAACTTTAAAGAGTCTTTATTACATAAGCGGCTTGCAAAAAGCCAAAAACAATAATGTTAATGTTTTCAATATCTCTTCACTTCACTCAAAAAAATGTTTTCAATATCTCCAACATCAATTTTTTAAGTCATTCATTTAAATGAAATTAAAACCTAACTCAAATCGCAAGTGGTTAAAACGGATCTTGTATGGTGACTACCATTTTTTTTTTGTAGCTACCATAATAACTCGGTAGCCACTTCGTATTTCAAAATGATCGATTAGATTCACTATTACTCTACTAAAATAACATATCATCAATTAGAACTATTGATATATTTAGTCGTCACCCAATTATTACTCTTTTATATTTTTTTAAAAACTTTGAGTTAGATGTTATAATAGTCAAAGCCAACTATGTAAATAGTCAAATTAGTAGCTAGAATAGTTATATTTTATTGATACACATTTTAAATTACTATGATGGTTATACAAAAGTGGTAGCCACCATATAAATAGTGTGGCTAAAGGGGCTTTTCTCTCTAACCTATTCCAATTTTACAATTTACCTGTGTAAAATAGTTAAGAGTTAAGACTACTAGACTAGTTGGTAAAAATATGTTGTGCATTTAATGATTTATTGTAGGCATTTTGATTTCACTTCCCGTATTTCGGGGGCATTTTGACTTCGATTATATCGTGTATGATTACTGTAATTAAATATTCATTTTCATATAAAAGAAAGACTAGTGAAGGGATAATTTTCCTTTTATTAAAAAAATAATCCAGAAAATATATTACCAAGATCTTACAATGCCCAGTTACAATAGCATAACTAGTGAGGGGCAGAGATGGATCATGGATGTATAAGTACTATCATACAGAGAGTACAGACCACCACTCCACCAGCCTAATCCAATGTCACTATATCTGATAGATCCACGAAAAAAAGTATTGTTACGAAAGTACAAGTATTAGTGGTCGTTTGGTTGAATATGGGAATTAGAGAAGTATAAGGATGGGGATCAGGGATAAAACTACGAAAATGAGTCATCCCTTGGTGTGTAAAGTGAACATGTTCCACCATCTTCTGATATCAGATCCTGATTCCTTTTGGATGCTTGACACAACCAGTCATTACTGTATATGCTGGGCTCTAATGTTAACTCTTTAACAACCATGTTTCCTTCAAGCATGCTTAGCGCCTCGGACATCGTAGGCCTGACTGCTGGAGATGGATTGGCACACAGTAAGGCAACCTTTATTATCCTTAGAACTTCTTCCTTGTATTTGATTTCTAATTTAGGGTCAACCAGCTCCATTAAATTTCCCTTCTGTTGTTGTAGAGCAAAGACCTGGATGCAAAGGAAACAACCTCATTGAATACCATTACAAGCAAGTAAACGCCACCTAAGTGTTCAAGCTAAGTAATGGCAACAACAAATATGGGATTGAGAAGATGAAACTTAAAGACAAGTAGAAGCTGGCGAGACACCCTTTTTCCTTCAATAAGCTTAATAAAAGTATGCAGGTAAAAGAATTGGATAACTAAGAACAAAAATCCATGTAACTTACCCAATCAAGGAGGCAAAAATAAGCTTCATCAGGCCGAAACTTTGTATTGCTTCTACCAGCAACTATCTCAAGAGCCACAACCCCAAAGCTGTAAACATCTGCTTTGTATGTCAAATAGCCCCATAATGCATATTCAGGAGCCATATATCCTCTGTGAAAAACAAGTAATTAAGGTTCAGTAAAACAACAGAAAGGCAATTAACTAAGAGTAGATTACATCTTAAGGATATAATAACTACCACCCGAACTCAGCAAATTATCAACTGGATGATAGTACATTACAAAGAGTACATAGGTCTAAAAATGGGAGGATGAGTAACATAGACAATTAAAGCAGAATCGCAAATGGATGGCGGGTTTTAAGAGGACTTTCAGATGGTACAAACAGTACTTTATTTTGCAGGGTCGACTGAATCTATCACTGGATGTACCATTCTGACAAACAATCTAATGATCATTTTTTGAGGTTTGAGACACAAGAGCAATGGGATATATTGACAACTAGGTAGAAAGGGAAAATGAAACTGCAACATTCCTTAATTGTCATGTCTATATTGCTAGAAAAATTTGAGGAGTTCAAGATATCAGTAAACAACGCCAAACCGACCAAGTGAGTCGGCCAGAGTAAAATATCCATGTCAGCAAACTCTATTATACTTTTTTGGTTCTTATCTGTTCTAAATGGTTGGAAATATAGGTGCAGGGAGAGGAGTTTGAGAGGGTAAAGGCGAAAGTAGAATGACAAGCAAGCAAGCATACCAAAAGCAACACTTTTCAAAAGAGACAAATTTTAATGGCGAGTTCTGTAAGATAGTCTGCTCACATTGTTCCAGCAACTCTGGTGCTAATGTGTGTTTTATCTTCTTCATCAAGCCTGGCCAACCCAAAGTCTGAAATCTTAGCATTAAGGTCTTTATCTAGTAGTATATTAGTAGCTTTGATGTCTCGGTGAACAATTTTTATCGTTGAATCGTCGTGCAGAAAGCTCAAACCTCTTGCTATATTAATGCAGATCTTCTGCCTAGTTGGCCAGTCCAATATCAGTTGATTAGTATCTGCACTTTCAAAAACAGAATTATGACCTGTTTTCCAGCATGCACACTTTTAGGATTGAACAAGTCTACTACTTATTTGGAGAACATATGCACAAGGCTCTTACCAAACAACGAGAGTGCAAGGTTATTGTTCTCCATATATTCATAGACCAAGAACAGTTGGCTCCCCTCAACACAACATCCATATAGTCTTACAAGATTTGGATGGTGCAAACCAGAAATCATGCCTATTTCATTCACAAATTCTCGATTACCCTGTGATGATCTGGAAGAAAGCTGTTTGACTGCTATGTGGGTGCCATCCAACAATGTTCCCTGTGTTCAACAACAAAAGTGTTTATTTATTTCTACTTGTAGATACTAAAGAGATTGTGCCAATGAAACAGAAAATGCAAAACTGTAGAAGCACTATGCTAATAGCAAGAACAATATAAAACATACCAAGTATACTGATCCAAAACCACCTTCTCCAATCTTACAACCAGCATCAAAATTGTTAGTGGCAGCTTTGATTTGCCTAAATGTAAATAAACCAGTTTGCAGATCAAACCCTGCAAGATCTGCATCATATGGAAGAAAAATGAAAAGTGGAGACAATTTATACTTTCATAAAACACAAGAAAATGTTTGAGCTTCCAATACAGATTATACAGTCTCCCACACCCAAAAGACATCTTCAAACACCAACATTTTTGTTCTACAGCACCCTTTCTTTAAGAAAAAGGCTAAGAAACTATCCAGAGCTTCAAATGAGATCTTCCATCGAATGATAATATAACCTAGATAATTCTTTCTTTCATCCTACCAAAGTAATATTCCATATCAAATTTTAATTTTGCTTAGTTCACTTCCATCTAGCTCTCAACTTGTTATAGTATTGAGCATGATTTTCTCCATGGCTTCATGTACTATATGTTTCATGAGTAGCACTCCCAATTATACATGGATTTTCTCGATTACTTAGTTAAAAGTAACTCTAAGGGCTCGTTTACTTGCTTGCAATCAAATGCAATGCAATCATTTTATAGAGTAGATATGGGGTGAAAGGTGAAGGAGTGAGAGGAGAGGGATAGGAAAAGTAGGGTTGATTGCATTATCCAATGTAATCACAATTGCTCAACTTTTCCCATGTAATGATGATTACTTTGGATGGTATAATCAATCTCACCTTTTCCATCTCCTTCCTCCCCCTCCTTCCTTTTCCACCTCATATCTACCCTATAAAATGATTACATAGCATTATATTTGATTGCAAGCAAGTAAACACCACCTAATAGGGATGAGAATAGATTTCCAAATTTCTAAAACATCCTACGCAGCGAAATTAGAATAGTACATTTCTATCTAGTAACTCTGGGTTGAGGACAAACTCACCTTCTTCTCTTGACATCACATCTTTTGAACGGTGTTTACACCAAATAGTAAAAAGAGCAACAACAATGATGCCCAATAGTGCAGATATAGCCCCAACAGTAATTCCAGTAATCTTCTTTCTATCAGGAGGAGGTTTAAATTCTACAAGAAAGAAAAGCCATTACAACTATGCTACACCATGAAACAACAATAAGGAATATGTGTACAGTCTATTTCAAACAAATTTTCTCCCTTGTTACATCGAAATGTTTAGAAAAAAAGGCCACTCTCAATTTCTCATGCCACGAATTCTCCTCTTATAGTAGCAATGTTTTCTTGTGTTTGTGTCGTACTGTCCACTTTTTGATGGATTACTCTTTATTAAGCTGACCAGTTAGAAGTTAGACAGTTTGTTTGACACCAGGAAGTATTAAATTCCATCGATCCTAACTATATTCTACCAGCAAGAATAATTGAACTAGTAACAATTGAAAGTATGTAAATTATAGGGGCCTTGTTTGAAAGTTAGCAAGTAGCACACAAGTTAGGAGTTGGCAGATCACACTTGCATGTTTTGACTAGCTGTTGAATAGGCAGTTTATGTAAAATGTGATGTAAAATTAGCAAAGCATTGTCCACTATCAGAAGTTTGGATGTGTAAAATTGACATTAAGAGATGTGGGTTGCTTACTCTTTATCGTGACAAGGTCTGTAACTAATATGAACTTTTTGACATCTTTGTTTTATCGTAATTTGAAACCCAAAATGCCCTTCCAAAGGACAATGAAAAACGCAACCCCAAAATTAGCATATATTGGGAGTTTAGGACTAATTCAACAACCACCCAGAAAGTATCCAGCCGGGAGGGAGATTCTGATGTACGTGGCCTTATACCTATCTAGTTTCCTAGTAGAGAGGCTGTTTCCGATAAACCCACAAAATCAATTTTGAATTTTGAAAAAGCTGAAAACATATTCGGACTAACATGTAATTCAAATTGCTTACTTAACACTAGAAGTAACAAATGGACCAGTCAAACATCCGATTCCCTCACATATGCTGAATGACCTTCAATATGCTTTTGACCAAACAAGACCATGGATAGATTGGGCGTACAAAGGAAGTTAACCAGCTTGTAGGTTGCAAAGCTATCAGAATTTTATAAGCAGCTCTGTCTATACTTGTAACTTGTAAGGACAACATCTCTCATAGTAATGATGTTTATAATTATTCCTTGAACAATGGTTTATAATCTTAAAAAAAGTTTTAGTAACAAATACAGTTAGCCGGATATTGCATCAGAGTGCACTACTTCAGCCACCTTCTAGAAAGGTATGTGAAGCACCCACACAATCATATGCACAAGATTAGCAGAAACCCCTTGCACAAATTCAAAATCCCACCATTTTCCATGTACCGTCAATCATAGAGAAGAAATTTAAACCTATTCACAAAATACTATTCCAAAAGCAAATACACTTATATGCACGATGTACTGCAACCGCCACAATCCTAAAATTTAATATACGGAACAAGTCCTCCCAAACTAACACCCCTTCTTTACATGAGCACCTTCCATGAGACCAACAAGAAGCCAAAAAGCATGAAATCCCTTCCCAGCAAAACAAGCTCCTGCCATGACTATACAGCATCAATCCATCTCCACAGTTGTTAATCCATTAAAAGTACTCTTTCCCACCATAAATAGAAATAGATAAATGGCACATGAATAGAACCAAACCCGTATAAATAGACTCCATCATGTTGTAAATCATTGCTCACCGTATGAGCAGCATACCTCTCGTACCTCTGACGTTCATCTCCACCACTACCAGACAACCTCAATTAAGGTGAACAATCAAAGCTTTCCCATTGCTTCACTCCATTGAACCTTATCAAAGCATGCTTATTTCTGCTTTGTCCTCTATGTTCTTTTTCATCTTTTACTAATAGTTCTAGGATTTACTTATTATAAATATAACCTACATGAGGGTGTATTTTAAAGATTCACTCATGTTAAAGGTGAATCGTTAAAACAGGGTAGCATTTAACCAATTTAATTGCGTTATTGATGGGTATCAAGACCAAGGTTTGAATCATTGTGACCACATTCCCTAGTTTTGTTGAGGGAATGTGGGTCCTCCTCTCCTCCCCTTCCTTGGGCACTAACCTCTCTTGAGGCCTTTCAGATATAGTGGTGGGCCACACCTTTACATTGTCTTTAAAACATTTAGAAAATGAAAGGGTCATTAATCAAAAACGTATATTTGGAAATTTGAATTGAATCACTATAGAGGTTTTCTTTTTGGCGCAAAATTTATTAGCCTACATTTTATGGCTCCTTAAGAATATTAATTGAATCACTCTAAGGGAAGATAACACTCAGAGTTGCTTGAATACAGAAGGCAATCAGGACCTAGCCAACAGCAGAACAGTACAGGTACAGCACAGAGAAAATATATGAAAAGAGAAATACCAGGGGCAGATAAAAATTACCAGATTCCACAGAAATAGCTGATATAAGTGGACCATATGTTCCTCTTACTGGGATTGATGTGCTTCCTTTCCCAGCATAGTAGAAGCGAATTTCTATTGTATCTGTCACTGGTATGTGTTTAAACACTTTCATTACTACCTTATCGGTTGCACGTGCTTCCTTTCTGATATCAAAATCCTTGTGAACTAGCTTTTCCTGCATCAGGAAAATCATAGAAGCTCATCAATAAGAGATCAGATTATTATTGATGCTGGAAACTTCTTAGAAAGGCCTATAACCAATCACCTGCACGTATACATCAAATATCCGTTGTCCAAGATGGGAAAATGAATTGTTAGCAAAAGCTAGCTCAAAGAATTGTAGCGTCACAGTATAGTTTCCTTTCCCTAAGCAACTACCATAGTATGTCAAGGAAGTAGCAGAGAGCCGTGCTTCCATATATAGCTCTGAGTCATTTATTCTTAATGCAGAGTTATTTCTTGCTATGTAATCACCAGATACTTTTCCGAACGAGAAATCTCCACTGCTGCTAAATCCCCACTCAGGCCTCCTGGGAACAAACTTTGCTGCACCTCCAGCCTCATCATCTTGCTCATAGATAGTCTTTCCAATGGTCGTCTCCTTTCCGCCACAGTTGATGTGTATTGAATACCGTGCTTCACAGATGAAAGGACAAAACTTTCAGATGAAGAATGGAGGTCAAAAGATTTATCTTCCTGAAACTTGTCATGAAATTATAGTGCTAGAGCAAAGAAAACTGTGGGCGTCCGCGTGGGTGTGTGTGTGCGCGCGCGTACGAGTGTGTGTTGTGTGGACAGTGCATTACAGGGTTTGGGACTAAACAGAAAGAGAAGAAAGAAATTCCAAGCAAATGTGTGCCGGGGGGGGGGGGGTCGCACCATTATTCTAGGAAAGATCATGATTAAATTCACCTTTACAATGGAAATTTTTCAGGCACATACTCGACTTTCTACATAAATTTGTCATCAATGTAAGCAGAGGTTAGAAATCACATTTTAAACATGAATTCTCAGCCAATAATATAGGGGGTAAAAAGCATAATGAGCTTACAGACTCTGTTCCCTTGAAAAGCTTCTGAATAAGTTTCTGCAAATGACAACACAAGTTTTTTTTTTTTTTGATAATTAGATGACTACAAAATGTTATTCTATCAGATCCGGCAATATACAAATAAAATTAAAAAAAAAACAAGAAGAAAAAGAGGGAACTAAAAGAAGCCCACATGGTTTTACTTACAAGGTTTCTTTATTACAAGAAGATGGCGCAGAGCCCTCATCAAAGTTGTTGTAGGAAAGATCTATGTGGCTGGAAGATCACAATTTGTAAACATTAGGAATGACAATGAAAATTTTGATGAAGCAAAGTTATCACATACAAAAAATAAAAATCAACACTAAAGAACTCTTTTGAGAACAGTGATGTAACTCTGAGATTTTGTAACAGTATCAGACTTTGGAAGTTCTCAGGCTGCCTCCAGTCATACTGTTGCCAGGGATGGACTAGCTTCATAATTAAAACACCTCAACGTATCAGTTGGCATTTAACTGATTTTTAGCAATATACCCTCCTACTTAACTGGTCTCAGTTATCAATTGTAGAGACGTACTGAATGAAATAAGTGCGCGTTAGGCTCCAAGTTTCAGTTTTACGCTTGTGATGAAGCGCATTAGGCTCCAAGTTTCAGTTCTAATACTATTTTACATAGTTGAGGAACACTCTTTGATTAAACAGTTGATCATTTACTATCTTCCTTTTTTGTCTCACTTCGTTTTTTTTCCTTCAGGAGAATATGGCCATTTGACAGTTTGCTCAACAAGTCATATATCAACCTTTAAAATTAGCAAATTTTGAGATTACTATAATTTGAAAGGTTAAGTGAAATTAATGTTGACTTACGCATGCAGTAAGAAGTCTGCTTGTCCATGAAGGTCAGCAGTCAGCAGACCCAGCACATTGTGCAAGGTAAACATAGACATCCAAGATTCAAGTAGAAATCTGTATACCTTCTTAGGTTGGTTTAAGAGTGCGAATTTCTTTTCAGAGCACAATGCTAGAAGCACCGATTAAGTATTAGTGGAAGCATAACAGGGATGAAGTCTGAAAGTATAACCTGCTGTCATCTTTGTTTGTGATCCAGCTGGGAATGGGTCCATTTAGTGTGTTGCTTGTCAGATACCTGAAAATTGACAAGAGTCATAAACAACAACCAAAACCCAGAAATGATCCTGCCAAGGGCTGGGAGGTCCAGATTTAGACAGAGATTGTCTTCGACAGACCAACAAGAGAATTTTGAATGTTGAAAAGTTTTTTTCAACAACATTACCCCAGTGCCTCCAAAGAGGCTCCCGCCTAGGCAGGGTAAGGGGGGGTCGGTTGTACGCAGCCTTACCCCTGTGAGAGTCTCACAGAGAGGCTGTTTCCGTTTGACCCGAGATCCGAAGTGCGACGACCATCGGCAACTTCACAATAAATAAGAAGTGCTGATAGTTTTATGAGCCATTTTGCTTTAGTCCATATATTCAAAGCCAAAAAGTAGTGAAGCTTTTGGCCCCAATGGAAATGGTTGAGACAACGAATGTTGAAAAGTTGAATTAAATAAATAAATGAAATGAAATGAGGTGACAGGCTAGGAAAGAGTCATGCAAGGGGGGTACAACAAAGAACTCTAATAAGGAGATTTCCCCCTATCTAGGATCCTGTACAAGTGTCATATTATGGCAGAGTCTTATTAAGAGCCATGTACTTGATAAGCACTAGGAGGTGACCACCTCCCCAATTCTTCTATGGTCTTCCTCTTTCATATCTTAACATCCCTAAGTACAATCTTCTCGTTTCTCCTCACCAAGGTGTCTGACTATCTCGTCCCAACATGTCCAAACTGAGCCTCGTCTTTCACATCCTTTCTCTCAATGTTGTCCACCCTTCACTTGTTTCTTGTCACTTCAGCTCTGATCTTATCTCTTCTTATAAGGCTGCAACCAGCAGACGATACTCAGCTCGTCCACCATCAGCTTCTGATAAATATGCACCTGATTAATAGGCCAACACTTTGATTCATAAAGCATCTCTACCTAATAGCTAAATAATAGAACTTACACTTCAGTTTCAAAGGTATTTCCCAGGCCCGTCACTTTGAACTCTTCAAGCACTTCTCAAATTTGACAACCCTGGTTTGATACAGCCAACTATGTCTAAATTTATCTCGTCGTTGCTTTGGATTGATTCATCCCAGATACTTGAAACAATCTTACTTTGGTTACACTTCGGCACCAATCTTGATCTCAAAATCAGATACAACCATACGTACCCCCCGGAAAGCTACATTTCTAGTGTGGATAACATGGGTATCCAAGCTTTTTTTGCTTGACTATTCCCATGGGTCCTGAAGTTAACGACCAGGAAAACCTCTAGTGGCCTTGAGGGGACTCGAACTTGGGACCTTTGGAATAGATCTCAGAGGTCTTACCAACTGAGCTACCCCCTCAGGGTTACTTCTAGTGTATCCTTCCAAAGTTCTAACTTGTTATTGATCCTGTCTCTTGTTTCATCCAACAAAACAATGTCTTCATCGAACAATATACACCATGGCATGTTCCACTTCAACAGTTGAGCAAGCTCACCCATAACTGATGCAAATGGGAAGGTGCGCAACAATGATCCCTCATGTAGCCTTATGTCAACAGCGAAATATCTGTATCTCCTCCTATCGTCCCTACTCTAGCTTTAGCACCTTCATACATATCCTTACTAACCCATATATAGGCAACAAGAACTCCATTGGCTTCCTAGAGTCCAAAATGGGCAAGAATTATGTTGTTATTAATACTACGCAGCCGCAGTTGTTACACACTATGACTTTTTACAACTATGTGTCAAATGCTGGACATGGCGCCCAGTAGATTTGTACACGAAGATAAATGAATTTCTATAATACTAGGAGTCATGTTTCCTGCCAAGTACAGTTGTCTTTTGTGTTCTAGAGTCTAGACACTCGGTATGTAAAGAGCCTTATCATTCAGTCTTGATTTCCTACTATTAGCACAGAGATAAACAAAAACCCATAACATAATTTAGGGATGTCGTGTGACTTTGATCCTAACATTTCCCTTTTTTTTCTTTTTCCTAATCATTTGTAGTGTGCATGTGCTTTGATCCTAACATCAACTATAAGCAGTTCTGCAAAATAACATAGAATCAGGTTCTTTGTTCTTCTGTTCTTTATTGAGCAAGCCTTTCCAGGCAAAAATCCAATCCATTTTACCGCTTTCCAATAAATTTAAATAGTGCATTCGAAGCTAAAATGGAGGAGATCAAAAATAACTTAATACAGTAAAGAAATTCCAAACTCAATCTAGGGATGTCTTAGTACATTAACGAATTGAGTTATCCTAAGTAGTTCTCATGACAGATAAGTGTGCACATGCCGCATTGATGCTAATTAAATAACAGTAAATCTTTAAGCTGATAAAAGCAAATAAACATTTAGAAGGACAGTGGATGAAGTTCCTTCAAAGACCATGATAGTTGGCATACAGAAGATCAGAAATTCCAGAAAGGCAACAAAGCTCCATAGAAGTTAAGATTACGTGTGCCATTCACTGAATTAGCAAAGTACTCATTTTGCATCAACAAGACAATTGGTTTAGCCCAGTAAATTAAACGCACATGAACCACAAAATTCCAGAATTTGTCTTGGATAAATTGAGATGCTTACACATTTTTCAAGGTAGTCAAAAATTTAAGCCCATCGGGAATAGAGCCATTCAATTTATTGAAGCTGAGATCCCTGCGAGATGTCATAAGAGGACAGAGAAACCAGTTTATATGGAGGGGAAATTTGGCGCCCGATGACGGCTGATATAAGGGTCAGAAAGAAGCAAAACGTAAACAACCAAGGGCCCTTCTGTTTACTCTTCTTTCTTAACCTCACATCATTCTAACTACACTATCAGTTTAGCCAACTGCATACTCTGAAACGAGAGAAATGTATAAGAGAGTAATCTTTTTATCTTTCCACACTTTCTAATGGTCTAAATACTATGTATACTTTGGGTGGCTACTTGATCAAGTTTGCAGAAGTTAAAAACCACCTTACTGGAATTCCCAGATAAAAGATCTTTATAAAGGCATCAATTCAACAATGCTACAAATCGCTTAGTACAAATTAAAAAGATAGTAGAGGAAGAAGAAGGAAGTTACAAAGAATTCAAAAGTGTTAAGTCCGCTATATGGCGAGGAATAGACCCATAAAGCTTACAGCTCCTGAGGATCCTACAAAAGTAAAGATAATACTTGGAATAAAACAATAGGAACAATTATTCACAATCTGTGTATCCACTGAAATGAAGTAAAGGCTGAGCTAATTTTTGAAGCTGCCAACTACATGTCATTTTGAGAGACCATTTCTAATTTAACTAATGGCTGAAATGTAACTCACAATCTTTCCAGGCGTGTGAGGTTTTCTAGTGATGGAAACTGACAACCCTCTCCATTCAGATCACTAATCCTTCTGCAAAAGAAATCATGCTAAAATAGTCGTCAACGTTAAAAATTACATTAAATTCTCTTTGAATTTATACAAGCAAACAAAATATTACACGATCCAGAAACTCAACAAACTTTAGAAGACTACATGTACTCACAGTTCAAATAAGTTTGTCAAAACAGAGATGCTAGATGGTATAGGTCCATTAAAACCACTTCCTTGAATCTCCCTGCCAATAGTAAATTCAAACAGTTTAAAAAGACAGACTGAAGTTTTTCATTTTCTGCCAAGTTTGAAGCAGAAAGGACTTACAGCTTTTCAAGTTGCTTCCAACTCTGAAAATAATTTGGTATTCCCCCACTGAATTTATTACTGCTTATCCTACTGATATAGGCAGATTTGAGAAAAATAAAATGAGTAATAGGAACATCGAAAGGGAAAGAAATGATTAATATATATAAAAAACCAAGACATCAGGTTTTGCTTTTGGCTGCTAGTTAACCGATACTTACAGTTCAG
The DNA here is from genome assembly GCA_038025085.1 of Tetragonia tetragonoides. NCBI lineage: Eukaryota > Viridiplantae > Streptophyta > Magnoliopsida > Caryophyllales > Aizoaceae > Tetragonia > Tetragonia tetragonoides. The sequence goes on along the minus strand of CM076148.1, from coordinate 8,926,108 downwards.
TCAGACTGCTCAGATTCTTTAGCTCACTCGGCAACTGTCCTGTAAGATAGTTATCGCTAAGAGTCCTAGCAACCACTCAATGACATTCAGATATACCACAGTTAATATAAAAGGGAGAAGTTTAGGATAACTACATTCAGATATAGTAAGAGGATGCAAAATCACCTACAGATTTCGTAGCTTGACCAGCCTCCCGAGCTCTGCAGGAACAGTTCCAGAAAATAAATTGCTCTCAATACTTCTGCCATTTTGTAATATAACCAGTGTTAAAACAGAAACAACAAATTAACCAACAATAAGAGATTCAAATATATGCAAACTTGCTTCAGTTAGTGATACGAAAAGAGAAGGGGCATACAAATACTCGAGAGTGGTAATATTCCCTAGATACTTGGGAATGTGGCCAGAAAGCTGGTTGGCCATAAGAGACCTGTCATCAGTCCATAATATATTAATAACAGTCAAAGACAGATATGCATAGATGGGCCAAAAAATCAATGTTGCATACACATATTCCAATTTCATGGTAGCCCATTGTCGAGGAATTGTGCCACTAAGAAGGTTCCTTGAGAGATCACTGAAAAACATGGAAAATATATTGCTCACCCCTACTATCATATGATAAGGTAGATGACAAGAATCCTTAAGAGCAGAGGGATTCTTCTTACATTGTCTTGAGGTGGGGTAACTTTGCTAGAGACTTTGGGAGAACACCAGCAAGATCTTGACCCTTGAGGGATCTGTCAACAAGCAGCAACTGAAATAAGATTAAATAGACAACACGGATACTACTTGCAAACTGTTGGAACTTGGAAATGGATGTGTGGTCACAAAGTAGAAAATCACAAGCAGCAATTAACACAACACTTATTAAAATGGACTATCCCTTTGCACATGTGGGAAAAATTAAAAGACCACGGACTACACTTGCTAATAAGTGTACATTAACGTAAATCGGAAGTACTGTCCAAGAGGACAAGGAGTCTGTCATGACAGATCTAGTAACAAATCAGCACAGTGGTGCTGAATTTGTGAAATCGAAAATCCACAATAAACCCAGCTGCCTGTATCCACAAAGAGACTAAACTAGGTATTAGGTAATCCAATCCAACAACATGTCAGCAGACAAGGAAATGCCATAAAAGATCTGTGCATTCCTCACCAGCCAGATGCACCTAAACACTCCGAACAAAGCATGGTGCCAAAGCAGCCTCTTCTCTATCTTCCTCCTGAAACCCACGAAGCATACTTGCAAAAATTCTATGGTAGTAGCCGGACCGGACATACGCAATACTCCCCAAATATTCCATGTGATACTAATTGAAAGCGTGATTCTTCTTTATGGTCCAAACCTTTTAACGTAAAGGCCAAGAATAAAGAAAAGCTTTATCAATACACTCTCACAATTATACTACTTTTGGCATTCTACTAAGTACTAATACATGGGCATTACCTTAACATATTACCACGGTTTGACATGTTCCTAGTTACAGACTTCTTTTACATAAGGAAATATTTATTAAATAAGATAACTAAATAATTACAAGGCAATAGGAGAAGGATTCCTGAATGAGAAAAAGCAAACTAGTTACAAGTCTCCCTAAGGGTGCTGAATTCAGTCAGAGATAGCCCCCCCCCCAGCCCGGGCCAATTTGCCCACGAAGAAGCCAGATATACCATATTCCGAGCAAACTGCACTGGCTTACCAATACCTGTAAAGACCCTAGAGTTTCTCTCCAGCTAAAGGCACCATAATAGCTATGAAAGCGCACCACCATACCATAAGCTCCTTTCCCCTCCCCAAACGAACAAAATTGATCTGCGAAGTTGTACAAATGTTTCAGGGAATACAAAATATTCACCCGTCAGACCAAAAAGCCCAGCCACAAGGCCCAAGCAAAATCACAAAACAAAAACAGATTCAGACAACTCATACTGCATGCCATGGTGGCACAACATACAGACATTAGGAAATGACATACAACCCGATCTCTTTCGCTGACGGCTGCAGCATATCATTGCTGTTCACCTCGCCTAATGCAAGATTCCAAGCAAGGCACACACCTTCGAAGGAGCTTCAGACTTCACAATTACGGTATTGTGAGGGGAGGCCAAGGTGGAGAAGGAAGGACTTGCATGAAAAGTAAAAAGTCCCCATAGGAGTTTGCCACCATACCCAGACAACATGCTACGAATGAGATGAGTTTTCAGGGCTTTGGAGGTGGGAAGGAGAGGAAGTTGTTGTGGCGCAATGCTTACTTTGCGATTTGTGGTGCATCTGGCTAGAGAGGAATGCGCGTGTGTTTAAGGGAATTTCAGCAACTCCTGCGATGCTTTGGGAGAGGGTCACCTATCTAGCTTCTTTATGGGCTAGGGCTGCGGGGGCTTTTAGGGATTACACTATAACTGATATTCAGAGGAATTGGGGTAGTCTGTAAATGCTTCTTGTAGAGGATACCTTATCCTCTTTAAGCTGTACACTTGAATCTTTATCAATATACTTTTTCTTTATCTAAAAAAACGAATGAGACGAATGGTATCTAAAACACTAGAACCTCAATCTCTCTATCATGAGGAGCTCTTCGCATGTGAAGGTCCCATAAGCCACCAGTGCGGCAGTGCCACAATAAAAGGCAGCAAGTGGCACCTCATGAAGAAAGGACAACTGATAAACTCATATATACGTTGAAGAGGAGTTATTCCCTTTCCACACATTCTCCCAGTATGGAACCCGATTACGAGCACGCACTTGGTACCTGGCTAGAGGAAAGAAAAACTCAAAATCTGAGATTTGAACTTTCACGTACAAGCATGGAAATAGTTGAGACAGCATGGATGACCCATAGAATTTGTTCAAGACCGGAACTTGCTTATAGCTCTGTAAACTCTCTGGCATAGGGATTTGGACTCCAGGGGAAAATGCCAGAGCCACCTATCCACCAACGAAATATTCTTGGACACCAACTGCCCAAAGCTTAAACCCTCCTTCGTCTTGGGCCTACACACAAAGTCCTAACTACTAACTAAAAGGATGCCCCTTCCTACCCTCTCAGCCCCCAACCACATGAAATCCTCACCATCCTCTCAATCATATTGGCCACACTGACGGGCATCTTAAAAAGAGAGAGATAGTAGGGGGGAATATCATCTACTCACGACTGCAAACCACCCTCCCTAGAAAAATATACACACCCTTCCACACATCCAATCGCTTGGCCACCCTTGACACAACAGCTCCCAATAAGACACAGCGCGAGGATTCTCCCAAAGAGGAACCAAATGTAAGTGAGCGTCCAATGTTGGACTTGACACCCCACCAAGGTTGCCAGAGAACCCAAGACACTATTATCCACATTCTCCCTTGCCAGACTGCACTTAGATAGATTGATACTCATCCCGGAAACGACCTCAGAAACCTGGAGAGTAGTAAGCACCCTCTCTCTCAGCTGAAAGAATAGAATCGTGTCCAGAAAACTGAAGATGAGACACGAGAACCCTCTCCTCACCCACCCGAAAACCCTCCACAAGCCCCCTATCAACACTCCTATTCAACACCCTACCAAGCAGGTCAACCCCCAAAGTAAAGAGTAAAGAGAAAAGAGGATCCCCCTGCCTAGACCACAAGAGGAGGAGAATCGATCCCTGGGGGCCCATTGACCAAAATCGAGAAACTAGCCTTAGACATACAGCCCCTTAATCCAATTTGGTACTTGTTCTGGTTGCATGCTCCCAGTTGATATCACAAAATTGTTTAGGAAAATGTATTATGCTTACGGAAATAGTTTTAGATGTCTCGAGAACAAAGGGAAGTTGTTTGTGTTAGAATACGCCTATGATTAGAATACTACTCATGATTGGAGATGAAGTTATTGACTCTATAAATATGGGTCACCATGCCTCAAATATACCAGCCAAATGTTATGATCTTTATTAGTAGTTTTTAACGCTAGGATCGGGAACTCTTCAACTGAAATGACAATATTTAGTATCATGAACAATGTTCAACAACCAAGCCTCTTTTTGGGGGGAAAAGTCTTCACGAGTCATAAATCAAACACTTCGGTGTTTGTTCCCCAGTAAATCAAATATTCACCAATGATGGATACCTGGCATAACATAAGTATTTTCTACTTTCCATGACCCAAGGCCAAGACTTTTAAAGAACGGTGGCTGGTGACATTAGTTGTTGTCTGGTGGCTGGTGGTCGATGGATGGTATTATTAGCTGATTTGATTGGCTAGTAACATTGGATGTCTGGAAAGAGATGTTTGATAACATTGGCGGGTAACATTAGCTGGTAATATGTAAAATGACCTATAAATACATTCATATGATAGAAGAATTTGATGGCATAGAAGTAAATAATTGCAAGTCTTGGACTATATTGTCATTGACTACATTAATGCCACCAACCAATACCCATAAGCTACCCTCATTGGCTGTTCAAGAGCTAGCTTGTGGGAACCCAAAATCCAATCTCAAAAGCTAACAACTAAACACCAATATTGGATTGTGGACTGGTCAAACATCCAATTTTGCTAAAAGCCACCCCACAAGCCAATAGCCAAACATCCCCAATGTCTATAACACCTAATCGGTATGTAGAGTAAGCACTTCTACAAGACTTATGTGCCCTAGCTTTAATGCCATTACGCTCATTTAAAACAGTGACTTAGAGTTTATGTCCGATTAAATCCAAGAAGTGGTTCGGAGTTGAGCTATATTGAAATTTACTCTCATCAATAACCTTTTAGTTTTTTCTTAATTCAATCAGGTTGTTGGTTTAACGGCAACAACACTCATAAAAGACGGATACAAGTCTGTTTATGTTCTTCTAGTATGTTTCAAACAACGTACTTTTCTGTTCGGTATAATAACATAGTCATAGCCAATTGACAAGAAATGAGGATAGATTTATGATTCAGAGAACAAGCAACTTACACATTTATTAGATGCAATCTCCCGTCAAAGCACTTGCAGGTTACTTGATTAACATATGTTTGCCTAGTCATGTCCCTTCCGGAAAACCAACTTGTGTCAGTTGTCTGATTAGTACAAGGATCTTCTTTGAAATTCCAATCCTTTTTCCCTAGTTCCTTAGCAATGTCATGCAGGGCCTTTACTGCATAAACAAAAATTCTTAGTCACTTAGGTTGTATAGCCCAATGCAAAGCAGCGTATTTCAGTAGGGATCCAAATGGAGGCATTCATACAAATTATCAAGTGTGATTCAAGCTCAAATCTCAATGTTCACGATCTCAACTTTGGATGATTCTTTAGACTTTGAGTGGAGCACACTCATGCATATGCACAAGGCATCAATGTACATGATGCAAGGTGCCTATGAAGGAATAAAACCATTAATCAGCTTAAATTTTCGGTGAGTTGGTTCATTTAGTTGTGTCTTTACTGTTTGGCTCACTTAGGTGTTTGTGGCTTTCGCCATGTGGTGTCAATCGGGTGTGTTGAGCTTGGATTCAACGCGTGTATGAGCTTCGGCTACAATAAGTGTACGAGCTTTGGCTCCAAAGGGTGTTTGAGCTTCGACTCCTTTTTTTCTTCCATTTAATTTTAAAATATATTTATTAATCAGCAACAAGGGCCAAGAGGTCTGAGATCGAATACTAGGAGCACTCAGTTCCTATAGTGGAATAATTGAAAACAATATATGACAACGATTGGCCCGCCGCTTGTGCACAATAGGCATTTGTGTGAGAAGGTTAGCCCATAAAACCAAGAATTGGACCTTCATATATCCCCGAACACTTTTGGATAAGTCGAATCATTCATATAGTATCAGAAGAATAAAGACCAAGAGGTCCCATACTAGAATTATCAGGTTGGAAAAGTGAGAAATACTCACACAAACTCAATCACTTCATAAAAGAGAAGTAATTGGAGGGCAAAGTTCAACTCTTATTCACTAGTGTTTTGTGTTTAGAGACTCCACACCCTTTTGCAAACCCTGATTAACACGACACACGACTATCCAGAGGGCAATCATGCATTGGAACCCAACAAGTGATCAGCCTTTGTTGAGCACTTGAACTTCATGTACCAATCACATGAACTTAATACACACCTTTAAAATGGCCTTAATTGGCACCCATATGGTATAATTAACAGACCCACCTTGGCCACCTACTAAACAGTAACTTAAGTTGTACTAACTTAAGTACAAATTTCATTGACACAATAAATCAAACAGTTGAAGAGCATGATACAGTCAACCAACTAATGAACACAGAAAACCAACAACAATGTAATGAATGGAATTATGGGAAATACCTTCATTTGCAGCTGTTCTTTGGCAATCACCATAGCTTGATCTAAATTGGGCAAGAAATACCCACATTGAAACAAGTTTGTACACAGTAAGAAGAGTACCAACAGAACTCCCCATTTAGCCTTTTCTTTACAAGGTTTTGCTAACTAGCTAACCACGAGTAGAAAAGAACAAACTGGGATTACAATTTAAGTTAGATTTCCAATATATTTTCCATATCTATCTTTAATGCTTATTTGGTTAGTCAAATATGGTAGCTGATGAAGTATCATGAATGGTATTGAACAGGGTTTCAAGAAAAATTTAAAAAGAAAACATTGATTGAAAGCCGATAAAATGACAATTGACAAAATAAGGAGTAAAACTTAAAGTACTGTAGTATTGTCACGAGGACGAGGGCAACTGGGCAAGTAAACAAATATATTTCTAAATTGCCAGCAGCTCCAAGTGACCCCATCCAGTGAACCATTCATGTACGGTAGACATGAGACAATATCCTGTGTGTGAGGGTGTGTTTTTTGCTCAAGAGGGTGCGAGTGAATAGCGATCGAGGCACCCCGCACTATGTTATGTTTGGATTCTCGTGTATAATAGTGAATATATCAGACTGGTTGACAAGGGGCTAGTATAGTTCCTAGAAGCCAGCAGACACAAGGCATGGGGGGAATGGGAATTCGAACCCATGACCTTGCCTTACCAAACCACTTAGGAGTAAGCTTAGAATCACTAGACCACCACCCTTGTTGGTGTGTGTGAGGATGTGTTGGGTAAGGTTTGCCACTTATTTTCGGTCCTCGGATAAGGTACTGTCAATGGTTTTACACTTGCTTACACTGATTCGGTAAGTTTCTATCATTGATATTGTGGGTAGAAATGTGTTTTTTTTTATTACTGATTTTCACTAATTCGAAAAGGTGATGTCATTGATTTCCACTGGATCCGTAAGGTTCCAGTATTGATTCTCACTGATTCACTAAGATCCTGCCACTCATTCCCGCTGATTGAGTAAGATTCTGCTATTTATTTTCGTCAATTGGGTAATATCCAATAAGTGGAAAAGAACACGCCGTAAATGTCTGGCTCTGTGACAAGTTTACGACCGTGAGGATGTTTGTAATTAGTTAAATTATAATTCACTTTGTATCAACACATTGGAAAAATTCATAAAAATAGTCTAATGTGAGATGACGGTTACATATATAAAAAATTGTTATGTTCAAATAAAAAAATGGTTTATTTTAAATAAAAGGGTTATTTTCGACGGTTCGACAGTCTTACCATGAAATAACTTACATAAAGCCTACTCTTGGTAAAATAAGAATATTAATGGACTATAGAGTCCCAAAAAACTTTTGGCCATATAGGACTTAGATCTTAGAGGAGTGATAATTTTACTACTACTATTAAAGAACGAAAGCATAATAAAGCAAAAAGAATATGTGCTTTAGAAAACTAATTTGGCCATCATTTTTGAAACTTTCTTTACACAATGAGATGCCGGGATAATATTTTTTTGTTATGAAAACAATCATTTGTAAAATGAGTGATCTTCTTTAATGGTCTTTGAATAAACTGTATTTGTCCATGTAACTAACTTCTCATGCGTATTTATGATTCAATGGAGTGATACGGGTCTTAATTTGTTCAAAATGGTGATACAAGTCTTTTCATACCAAAGTTCTTCCAAGACTGTTCAAAATTTGTGTGGAATATAATAAGTTGAACATGATGAAATGAGACTTGATTTTTTTATTTAATTGAAAGAATATTAGTCTTGATTTTAGACGAAACTTCAATGCTCATGCATGGATTAGATAAAAACTTTGGGTATTTGAATCAACTAAGTTAGCTATATACAAGATGTATACTATATCTCCTTGTTCCCTTTTTTTTGTGTCTATCTCTCTCATCTCTCCCTTTTCCCCCCTTTTTTACCATACCCATATTATTCTCTGAAATCTCAAGGAGTAAGGGACAAATTTATCCTTCCACTCACAAAGAACAAGGAAATGTAATATACACTGGATGTATGGATAGCCATTTCCTATTTAAATTGAATATATGCATGGTTTTGTCTCATCGGCCATCCCTTGTCGAATCGAATCAATGCGATGACCCAAATGACTCAAATGCACGTAAAAGTCAAAGCCATGTTTGAAAAAGGATCCATAACAGATAACACTGTCACTAGTCTCACTTCAGTACTATACAAGTGTTGTGCTCCAAATGACTCAAATGCACGCAAAAGTCAAAGCCATGTTTGAAAAAGGACGCATAACAGATAACACTGTCACTAGTCTCACTTCAGTACTATGCAAGTGTTGTGCTTTATTTTTATTTTTATTTTATTTTTTGTAAGGTAAGGAGGCCCGCTTTCAGGTTGACTCATCTCGGGTTTAAAGTCCAGAAGTTTAGTGGGCAGGTATTTGGAGGGAATGGGGAATAAGGGGAGAGAGATTCCAAATGCCCCTAGTGAGATTTGAATCTTGGTAGTGGGTAAGAAAACCAAAATTCAAACCACTAGACCAACCTATGTTGGTTAAGTGTTGTGCTTTATTGCTTTCCTTTGTTTGCTTCATTTTCTTTGAGGTGTCTACAGTCTACTTCAACCTCTTTTAATTAAACAATACGAACTGTAACTAATTAAAATGAACAACTTGGGAAATTAGGAAACAACGGACGGGTTCATTCATATCAGCTTAATTCCGTAAATTTCAGTTTAGTAGAGTTTAGTTTAATATAATTCAATTCAATTCAGTGTAAAAACACACTCAACGTCTCAATTAGAAGCCAATCAACAAAGCCATAGAGTAGAAAAGAGCAACTTAAACAAAACCCGACAAAGATGTAGATACACTCGTCTCTCAGTCCCTATCCCTTGAGGAGGCTTCTAGATATCAATTCCCGACCCAGGGAATTAAAAAGTGTGACGTTTTTGGATGTACATATCTCCAAAGTCAAGTGTTTGGAATAAGTTTATACCTCTAAAAGACCACATATACTTTCTGTACTCCAAACAAATTTTGTCTTTTGTACTTTGATCATAAATAATTATAAAAATATGAATAAAAAATTATAAAAATATGATTTTTCGAAAATACAAGTGAAAATCAATCTCGCAAAAGTATTGTTACATTATAAAAATTTATAATTTTTTATAAATTAACGATCAAAATTTATAAACTTTAACTAGTGAAAAGCAAATAACAATATTTATTTGTGACCGAGAGAGTATACCACAATATATCTTTAATCATCACCCACTCCTTGCATTCTTCTGTAGGGAAATATATAAGGAGAGCAGAAACCAAGGGTTGTTTTTAATATTAAGAGCACTACTATTTCTAGGTTTCTAGAATGTCATTGGAGTTGCGAAACCTGTTTTAGGCCTGACTAATTTATCCTAAGTTTAAGACTTGGGATTCTTATATATTGAGCTTTGGTCCCATTCGAGATGGGCTGGATTGGGTGGATACCCGATTTTACCACCTAAAAAAAAGAGAATTAAATATCAAGCCCCTTTTAAAACAATACCACACCCCTAAATATAAACTACACAAAATACCCCTAAAACATTAAAAAAAATAATTGAGAAACACACACAGACACAAACCACAGACACAATACCACACCCAAGTCACTCACACTCACTCACCACTGATTCACTCACCTAGCCATCTGCCGTCCACCTGCTGCCCCACCGCTAGACCTGGCAAACGGGTTAATTGGATCGATTTCGGGTCGGGTTATTTTCGGTTCGGGTATAATTGGGTCGATCTATACTCGGGTATGGGTCGGGTTCAGTTTGGATTGTACTTCGGGTTTGGGTTTATTCGGATTTGTAACTTTTCGGATCATCTCGGGTCGGTTCATACGGACCGGGTCCATATCGGATCGGTTTTTGTTTGAAAAGTCGGTTACTTTTAGGTCGGGTTAAAATCAGTTTGTGTCATTTCGGATCGGGTTCGGATACAGGTCCGAACTGTCGGGTCACTTTCGGGTCAGGCTATATTTTGAGCCTTTATTCTCAAATTTCCATTCAAATCACCAAATTGGGTTAACACTAAGTATGGTTTAGTGTATAATCTTTAAATTCTTCGGTAAAAAATAATTATTTCCATTAAATAATAGCGTTTAACCAATTTCAGGTTCAATTTATTTTGGTTTCGGGTCATGTTCGGTTTAGGTCGGTTTGAATCGGTTTGCGTTTAGTTCGGATCAAATCGGTTTCGGTTGTGACGGTTCGCTTTTGATTCGGTTCGGGTCAATTCGGATACGGATCGTCTTCGGGTCAATAACATTTCGGTTTCGGTTCGGATCATTTTGGATAATCGGTTCTAAATCGGATTGTCACTATTCGGGTATATTTGGTTACGATTTCGGGTTAATCGGGTCGGATAATCGATTTCGAGTCAGGACTGCCAGGTCTACCCACCGCCACCCACCTACCGCCCCATAGCCGCCCCTGCCCCATGGCTCTGCAATTTGCATAAAATGTATCATTGTATTCAATCATCTTGATATGGGTTGTAATCCAGATCCCTTTCGTAAATTGAAACATGATTGTTTCATTAAACTTGCATATAACAATATTAAGTACAATGATTTTGTTATATGCATAATTTATTATAAGAATGGTGTCGGTGATCAAGACCAAAGTCCAAGAAAGAGATTGTTACATTTGTTTGGACATTTGTTGATTGATAGGAAAGTCTGCGCCTAATTGAGGTGAAGGTGCTAGAATCCTGCGCCTAAGTTCGGCGTGGGTGTTAGAAACCTGTGCGTGATTTAGGCGCAGGTATTTCATCCCTTTGTCCAAATAAGACACAGATATTATGATTTTCGAAAAAAATAATAATAATTTGTGCAAATTTAAAAATTAATTAAACGTGAGTTTAAACGGGAATGAATTTCAAAATAACCATCGTTACAACCGTTATTCTCTATCATTGTAATTGAGATGGTTCGAATCAGAGGTGGTCACGGGCCGTGCCGTGCCGGAGTTGGGCCGGGCTCTCAGGTGGGCCGGGCTTTCTCGGAGGGAGGCACTACTTTGGCACTATCAGCACCGTGCCGTGCCGTGCCTGGGCCCCGGACCTACCTAGGTGAAGCACGCGGTTGGACCGCCATGAAGAGAGAGAGAGAGCGCAGCCATTGAAGGGGAGAAAGAAAGTTAGAGGAGAGAGAGAAAGCTAGAGGGAAGAGAGAAAGCAGCAGCAACCATTGAAGTCAGCATCCATTAAAGGAGGGGAGAGAGAAAGCCAGAGGAGAGAGACGGGCTATAAGACGGGTCGGGCTTCCTCAGAGGGAGGCACTGCTTTGGCACCGCCAGCACTGTGCCGTGCCTGTGCCTGGGCTCTCTTCTCGCCGGCACAGCTTGGGTCCTTGGTGGTCCAATCAGGGTGGGCTTGGGCCTAGCCCGGCCCACTGGCCACCTCTAGTTCGAACAATGATTTGTTAAACGATTCGCAAGAAGTGTGGTATGACGACAATTGAAAAGCTATTATAAGTTGGGACATGGAAAATGGAAAATTAAAAGAAGGACCGTATTGAAATTATTTTATTAGGAGTGTGGTATTGTTTAAATTGGGATGGAGTCGAACTGAAAAAAATAGTTAAAAAAAAAATCATTCCAAGCAACTTTAAGCTGGTATATTACAGTTTTCGTTTTTGAAACAATACTGGTATTACAGTTACTAGCAATCATTTGGTGTCACGCGTGTCGGCTAGCAAACGATATGATTGCCAGAACTAGGATCATTTTTGTTCTATAAGATTACCCCAATCTCCATAGCAAAAGACCAAATGTTAGTAGCTAGCAAGGAAAAAGATGATCATACTTGGTTATTGTTGGAATAATAACTCTAGTTTGTGTTGTTCTAGAGGCACACAATGGATTAATGCCTCCTTTTGCTTTCTTTTGTTTATTTTATACTGAATGCTGCAAGAAAAAAAATAAATGATGGTCTGTATCATAACAAAAACTTTACTGCTATATCATCTGTTTATATTATTATATACATCAGAGAAATCACGAAAGGAAAAAAAAAAAAAAAAGGGGAGTTAGAAACAAATCCAAACAATAGTTGTTCAATAATCTATTTTCCAGGGAAAAAATAATCGCCAAAACAACATTAATACATATATGCAAGGGAAAGCGAGGAGCGGCAACCAAAGGCATAGGCCTTCGGGCTACGCCTGGGCTCCGTGTGGCAGTTGGGTGACTTAGGTAGGGCCTTGATGCCCGCTGGACAGTGTCAGCACCAGCTTCTTAACAATCATGAGGAAACTTCTTTTATTTTCATTTCATTTTCTTAAAATGGAGAACTTCATGAAGTATTCTGGCAAGGGCTTATCTGATCAAAATTGTGACTGGATATGGAGGTTGAGACAGTATCTGTTGGAATCATAGCTGACATCTGAGATTGATTACTACCGAGACTGTCCAGTTTACGTTCCCGGTGAACATCTCTCATGCCTTTAAATCTCAAGTCATTACTGTAGGTTCCATCATCAGGAATCACATCCGGAACTTCCATGTTGCCTTCGAGCATGTTAACCACCTCAGACATGGTTGGCCTCTGAGAAGGTGAAGCATTGGTGCACAAAAGAGCCACATTAAACATTTTTTCTGCTTCTTCTATGTTGAAACTAGACCCTAACCTTTGATCAACAAGCTCCAAAAAGTTTCCACTGCGCTGCAAATGGCATGCCTGAAATGAAGATACTGTACTCATCAGGAACTTGACAAATAAAATTTGGTTTCAGGAGATGGTTGCTGAAAGTCGGAAAAAATAGAGTCAAGCTGTAGAAGAAATGCAAGCTCATACCCAATCTAGAAGACAAAAGCAATCACCAGGTGGCACATAATTGCTATTGCTTCTTCCACTGACAATTTCCAAAACCACTACTCCAAAACTATAAACATCAACTTTGAAGGTGAGGTGACCCCATATTGCATATTCTGGTACCATATACCCACTGGAATTCAAAACACAATGTCAATCATGAAGTTCAAGGCTCAAATTTAAAATAGAACCCAAGAGGACGTCCCTTGCACATCTGATTTCACATAGATCTTAGTTCTTTGAATTGCAAGTCTTCTACAGATTGCTTGTGGTAAAACGAAATGGAAGTGGGAAGAAAAACAAGAGTGCAGTGTTCACTTACATTGTTCCAGCAACTCGGGTGCTAATGTGGCTTTTCTCAGCATCTTCATCACCAAGCCTTGCCAATCCAAAGTCGGAAATTTTCGGATTCAGGTCTTTGTCAAGCAGTACATTTGTTGGTTTAATATCCCTGTGGACAATCTTGAGTCTTGAGTCCTCATGGAGGAAAGCTAAACCTCTAGCAATTCCAAGACAAATCTTGACCCTTGTCTGCCAGTCCAGGACAACATGGCTCTGTTGACCTACAATCATGTTCAAGTAACCAAAGTCAAGATTTTTATAAACAAAAGCATAGAACTTTATCATGTCACCTTGAAACAAATTTACAGATGCTGAAACCTACCAAATAAAGCACGACCAAGACAATTGTTTTCCATGTATTCATATACTAACAACAGCTGATCTCCTTCAACACAAAATCCATGAAGATTAACAAGATTTGGATGCTGCAAACAAGATATCATGGCAATCTCATTCAAAAATTCACGATTCCCTTGCTTTGACTTAGAAGAAAGCTGCTTCACTGCAATAAGAGTGCCACTCGGCAGTAAACCCTGCCATCCAAATTTCCATTAGGTTTTTCGTAACTTCAACACACATGAGAATGATATGAGTCATTGTAAACTAGTTTACCTTGTAAACAGGTCCAAAACCACCTTCACCTATTTTGTTCTTAGCATTGAAGTTTTCAGTAGCAGTTTTGATTTGTTTTAATGTGAATCCACCAGCTTGTAGCTGCAGGTCTCCAAGGTCTGCCAAATAGCATGATTTATAAGATCAAATCAGTCCAACGTTTCTAGTTTAAATTACATAAAGATAGGTAGCCTTCCACATTGTATCATAGTACCACAACAGATCAGCAAGATATCTCCATAAACTAAACATGGCATAGTATGACTTTTGAGTCTCAGAAAACATGTAGATATAAACTTAAAATTTATATATTTAGCCTAAATTTACTGGAAGGAGAAACTTCTTCAGAATCAAGCTAAACAAGAAAACCTCTCTAAAAAGTTGTTTAGTCATTAGCACTACTTTATATACCCGAAAGCTTCATAGGAGCAATGCACAAGTTTACTTGCCAATCAACACTGATAATCGTTCATATTTTCGCTTATACTCCTATGGGATATTAGGTGATTAAATAATCACCATTAGTTGATTAGACCAGGTCCTTTCTTAAGATACTCTTGTCGCCGTGTTTAGGGTACTGAAAAAAATGAGTGTCGTCAACTACGTGAATGCTGTAGTCATTACATTATGCTCCCACATTTTAAATATACTCACCTTCTTTCCCAATCCTGTCTCTGAAGCAGCATTTCCACCACAGAATAAGCGATGTTAAAAGAACAAAGGATATGACTCCTACAGCGATATAAACAGTTCCGTTCTTCCTACCACTTGAGCAGCGTCTGGAATCTGTGAAAGGCACACCACATATTAGAACGAACGCAACAACAAATAAATTAGCCAAAAACGAATGCCTGAGATACACATAATACTAGACGCAACTGGGAATAGCATTCAGTAAACCGCTTACAAGTTACAACGAGGTCCTTTTTTAATAATTTCATCAAATATGATTTATGACAAGTAGAAAAAGAGGTGTGGAGAATGCTTTTGTAATTGGCTTTATTAATCAATTATGAAGGTGAAAAGGCACAGGTTAGGGGGGCCAGGAGGAGTAGAAATGAACAATTATACGTGGGATTGGGCCAATGTTAGAGTTTACTATCGTGGCTGTTGACTGAAGGATTTCTTGTTCTCACACTTGTACTGCTTGAGTGTTGATTAATGCAGTTATAAACTTAACTAGAGAAATAATCCACTCACAACAGAAACTTGACCTTACGATCCCTATATAGACACCATACTAAACCCCCCTAGTACCTCTCACAAGGCTCCCAGTCTCCCACGGTCCACCTAAAGCAGGGTAAAGCAAACACTGCAATTAGATTGTCCATTTTCGCTTGAACTTGAGTAGAGTTGCATTATTTTTTGGTACTAAAAAACTTCAGACTCAAGTGAGAAACCAATACGTTCAGCTTTCACTTGCTTACAACTTTACAAGCAATATTTTCAGCCACAACCATGGCCCACAACCTACTACAACAACAGCGCAGTAAGTGTCCCACCAACCACCAAGGGCGGGACTTAGGGAGCTCAAGAACTCAAGATGTACGCACCCTTAAGCCTAGCTAGTCGCCTAGTACAGAGGTTGTGTCCAATAATGACTTCCTAAGTCTTTGAACTCTTTGAAGAGGAAGTAACATATATTACATCATCAAATATCTCACTTACTTGGATTTATGGAAATAGCTGAAATAAGAGGCCCATAAACGCTTCTCTTAGGAACCCTTGTTGTCCCTCTGCCAGCCCAGTGAAATCGGATTTCTAAAATATTATTTGTCACCCTTGAGCTAAACTCTTTGACAAGTGGCTTTTGAGCACCATTAGCCTCATCTTTAATGTTGAAATCCTTTTGTACTAATTTGTCCTGTAGAAACACGCCATTAGACAAATCTCAGGCAAAAACTACATATACTACTAAGACAGCTAATTACCTGAAGGTAAATATCAAAGAAGCGCCTTCCAAGACTGCTGTACGTCTTGTCATTTGAGAATTGGATCTCGGCAAAGTGCAGCTTTACAGTATAGTTCCCATTCTTCAAGCAATAAGCAAAATAAGTAAGTGAAGTTGGGGATACACGTCCGGTAGCATACAATGTAGATAAATTGCTCCTAGGCGAAATCTTAATATAACGTATATTTTGAAAATCATTATCGTCCTTGAAGTCGCCGGTGCTACTAAATCCCCAGTAACTATCACTTTTTCTGAAATATGTGGCTACACCACCTTCGACTGCTGCATCCCCTTCATATTTGAACTTTCTTTTGTCATCCACCATAGTCAAATCATCTCCACCACAATTGACATGCACAGAACAAGCATCTGCAACAGAATAACAAAGTAAAACATAAGACTATAAATGCTGGAAAATACTAGAACGAAAGACTACAAATGCTTATCCAGTGACCCGATTAATTGTCTCACTCTATACTCCGGCTCTTTATTTCACCTCAAGTACCCGTGTCGGGCACTCAGCACTCGGACATGGGTACGCTTTATTTTAGGCCAAAAACATGCTAAATTTCCAAAATTTTGTCGAGTCAGACACTTGGACACATATCCATGTTGGACACTTGCAACCGAGTCCATGTAACATCTTGTAGTCTAGGTATCTGAACAACAATATTCCAGTTTCCTGTGACACATATTTGGATTAACTTTCTCACGGTCACCTTACTTTAATATCAAAAGAGAACAAAACAAAAAAAGGAAAGGAAAAGACCTATTGCTCATATTGTGAAATATTCCTTCCACATCCCTAATTATTATCGCTTATGTGCATTTTGCACCAAAGTGGCAAAGTCTACCACTCTGCCAGTACTAGAATATTGATAACACGCTTTCATGAGGTAAAGCAATGATATAACTAGGAATTCAGTTGAAAGTATATATGTTGATGGTAGAACAGTAATAAGTAAACAAAAACCAAACATTTTATTTTGGAAGCTGTCCTCATTTGTTCGCTCTCACACGAAGCTTTAATGATGGTAAATGATAGTTGAGTAGAGGTAAATTTTAAACGAGCACTCTCACTCATCTCATGAAGGAAGGATTTAATTAGACTCAAATGAAGCGAGCACGATTCTCTCATGACTTTTACCCAGCACATGAAATTGGAGATAATACAATGTTCAATCCCTTAGTATTTTTCTACCTTCGAAAGTATATTTTCAGCTGTATTCCCAAACTTATCATTGCCATAAAACCATTCTCTAAGAATATTTTGGGGATGTTCCAGTACTGGTGGACTAAGGTATTTCAAACATATCCCACAAAGCCTACACTTACTTGAAATGGGGAGTTCAATATTTAGCTTGATCATATTCTAGGTCCTGTGTACAAAGGATCAGAACCCTGGCTATTTAAGTACATGCAACTTGCACTTAAATTGGCATTTATATAGTTTCGGACCAGATCTTTTACTTAAGATATGACGCGCAGTTCAATAAGCATCTTGCCCGTAACTATGCCTCACGATAAGAGTTAAGAAAGTTGTCGGTCATGCATGATTTTGCAAAATTTTAGCACATGACAAAAAATGGTTTTTGCAAGGATTCAGACATATTGCCCTATAGATGCTGCAAAGATAAGGAGCACATTGAGAAGTTGGGACATTCAAAGGTGCTGCAAGAGGAAGTAGACGAAGTACCATGTTCCTCTAAACTGTCCTACCGAAAAATGGCATGGTAATGAGATTCTGAAAGGTTGTCAAAATGTGGGCAGAGTACATCTCCAGGATGAGATACTTACATCGTGGACAATCAATACTGTTTGAGCATGGAAGAAGTCCTTTTCTACAGAAAAACAAGAGGAAGGAACACATTAGTTTTTACGTACATCTAGCAATCTGCAGACAGCTTTAAAACCCTCACAATACCCAAAGCTTGCCAATGTGAATCTACAAAGAAGAACCATACAAGCTGACACCATTAGAAGAGCTCCTGTACAAGTTTACGTTGAGGTTCCTGATAAAAAGTAACAGACAGAGCAAAGTATGTCATTTTGTAAGATAATCCAAACAAATTGCGCAAGGAAGAACAATAGAGTTTATGGCGAAGTTACACACATATTTTCTCGACATGTGGGCTGATCCGGGCCTTGCCATGTAAAGTTATTGTAGGAGAGATCACTGCATGCAAGCATCAAAAGGATGTCACCTTCTTCAGGAGTATAATCTAGTTAAGTGATATAGAAGCATAACCTAGTCAAAGTATGAATTAGTTAGCTTCCAGATATTGGAATCGCCAACTAATAGACAGTATCCATCACAAAGGTTGAAGCCCAACATGGCAGAACTTGGAAACCCAAGTTCTGCAATCAGAAAATCCATGTCAATTTTAACTATCATAGTGTCTTATTGAGTGATCTAGAATTAGGATACCTGAGGCAGTGACACAGTGTCTCAACTTTTCTAAATGACCTAAGAAAAAAGATTACTGTAGACAATCAAGCATTCACTGTTCATTGGAGTCCATTAGGAGCTCCCCACTAAACCTATTGCCAAATCATTCATATGATAGTTGCATATAGTGAACTAGAAGCTCCAACCACACGCAATTTGGCAAAATCATTGGAAAGAAAAGGTGAAACATTTTTTTTTTGATAAAGAATAAGTATATTGATAAGAACTCAAATGTACAGCAGAATAGAGGATAAGGTATCCTCTCATTTACAGATTACCCCAATTCCTCTGAATATCAGTGATAGTATAACCCTAAAAGCCCCAGCAGCGCTAGCCCATAAAGAAGCTAAATAGGTGATCCTCTCCCAAAGCATCGCAGGAGTTGTTGATATCCCCTTAAACACTCGTGCATTCCGCTCTAACCAGATGCACCACAAAATCCCAAAATAGGCATTGCGCCTCAGCAACCTCCTCTCCTTCCCACCTCCAAAGCCACGAAAACGCATCTGCAGAAATGCCTCAACAGTAGAAGGATAAATCCACACCTCGCCCGGAATCAACCGATGCCAAAGACTATTTGCCACATCACACCATAGAAAAAGATGTGCAGACGTCTCACAACTCGACCGGCATAACAAACAGATATCAGGTGACAGAGGCACCCCGGGTCTCCTCCGCTGCCTTAGGTCATTTGTGTTAACCCTATCCAGCACCGAGTCCACACAAATGCCTTCACCTTCATGGGTACCTTTGCCTTCCAAATATAGTCTGCTAGAGGAAACCGAGGGAAAGGTGTTCCCAAATCCCGAAAGAAGGACCTGCAAGAGAACTCCTCGAAGAATCTCCAACTTATCTCCTAGAATCATCCGAACCCGAAAGCTGAATGGGACCCAGAAGTTCTAGGAGTGAAGTGAGCTCCTCCATCTCCCTATCATGAGGTGGACGTCGGAGATGTAAATTCCAGGAACCATTCTGCATCGAGAAGAAATCTGCCACTACACCATCACGAAGAGTGGATAACTGAAACAACCTAGGGAACCTTGTGCAGAAAGACTGACCCTCCCTCCAAATATCCTCCCAGAATCTAATTCGTGCACCATTCCCGAGTTCAAAACTCAACACATGAAAGGAAGTGGGAATATACTGGGTACTTATGATAGAGTGATCTCCACGTTTCAATGTTGATGCGGCCTACGAGGATAGCTCACAAACAGCAAGCATTGCTGGAGTTCTTCGAGGACATGATCATACATGGATCATGGGTTTCTTTATGAAAATCAAGGCATCAAATGCTGAGATTTTAGCTATTAGAGAAGCTCTCAAAATCATCAAATCCAGTTTTGGGACTAACATTCTGGTGGAATCGGATTGCCTTAAAGCTACCCAGCTCTTAACGCAAGATGATCCCCCTAGAAACTATCTGAGTAATTTGATTATGGACTGCAAGGTAATGATGCAGAGCTTGGGAATGCAGAAGATCCTCCACTGCTATAGAGAGGGAAACACTCTTGCATATGTGCTGGCAGCATATGGCATGAAAAGTACAACTGATCTTAATGTTTTAGTTAGATTGGATGTTGCTACTGCTAGCTGTATTTCTTTTTATGAACTGGATTGTAATGGTGCTAAGTGCACCTGAATGGTTTCGATTTATTTTAATTTGAAGAGTTCATTTTCATCAAATCTCCACGTTGGGCTGGCATCTGGAGATCACTTATTAGTCTAGTCATACCTCATAATTCTTTGTACTTCAAACTTTTGATAGATCACTCTAATTTATTTTGGTGTGGAACAACCGAGCAGCAATAGTGTATGCGGAAGTCGCCTCAAGCACAATATCATTCGTACATGAGCCTTAAGTTGACTTCCAGACTACCAAAGATATGTCAAATTTGAATATAAAGAAAACAGAATTTCATTGGCATTGAGATAGTCATGAGAGAAGGGAAGATATAGTCGTAGTTTCTAACAATTTGTTTACTTCTCTTTACGAAAACATAGTATAAGCCTCCTTTTATCTTTACTAAATCAAGACAGTCTAGTGTCCAAAATTAATGAAACAGGGAAAGTTAACAGAATTCTATCATGTTGAATATTACCCCATGTATAATCACAACAAATGACTGACAATGATTGACAATAGGCTTTGTGTTAGTGTCAACAAGGGAGAAATCTGATGAGAGCACCAACGTATAGAGTGAGTTAGTCATAGAGTTGGAAAAAGATAGAAAATGATAATCAGTAAAGAATGTTTCACAAATCACAAACAAAATTGGCTCAGTCAGAATTGATATAATATAGTATAATTGTATAAAACAATCATCAGAGAGAATTACGCATGCAAAATTCTCAATAGAGGAGCATAAGTCATTTTAATTCCAACACAGACAAGATAAAGCAGTTCTCAGTGAAGGGAGAGAAACAAAAAAGTGAGCTACTAAAAGAGAAAGAAGAGACAGAAGGATATTAGTTACCACTTACATATTCCTCCCATCTTCCAACATTGAATCAGGGACATTCCCACTAAACATATTGCCAGTCAAAAATCTGTTCACAAAGATCACATAAGTATCGCTGAGACCTAGATAGCACAGACAGCAATGATAGGCAAGATTGTAAGAACATGGAGTGGATAGCATTACTCTGAAATGATTACTACATAAAATAAAATGACCATGGGTAGATCACTTATCATTCTCTAAATAAACTGAACTTTACTTATAAACTGATTGCTGTTACTATCAAGTTTGACCTAGGAGAAAGGGATGGTAATGATCTGTAAATAACAGCAACAGCGCCAACCAGTTAATGTCTGAATGACAAAATCAGGATTCCTGGTTTCTGCTTAGGGTAGGGGCAGGCATGGTCGCATGGACCAGAATCCAAAAGTCAGAGAGGAAAGAAGTTCTAGTAGCAGAGAGACATATAGGTCCAATATTAGAAAAAGTAGCGAGGTTCGATAAGTCATGAGGTTTGATCTACGAATCAGTTTACAACTACACCACCACCAGGTCCACCACCTCCACCTAGTTATCTGCGGCATATTAGGGGACGAGTATGTAGAGGATCCTAGATAGAGGGGCTTTTTTTTGAATTTCCTAGAAACCTTTGTCTTTGATTAGTTATCTATCTCATATGTAGAGCTTTTAGTTTACCACCTTTTAGTTCTCTGAAATATGTTTCTTGCCTCATTTCCATTCATTTTTTTTTTTTTTTGTTTTTTGGATTCAACTGTTTTCAAAAGTTAAAATTATTTTGTGGATCTATCCTAAACAATCGCTCTACTAGCTAGAGGTAAGGCGGCGTAAATATGGGCCTCCCCAGACCCTGCCCTCAGCAGGATCTTTCCTGCTACTGTTGGTGTTGCCGTCATCACCTAGGTGAGTCCCACTATTGGCAAAGGTTTGGGGCGGGGGTAAAGCTGGAAGCAGATCTACCTTACTCTTGACATGAAATGAATCTCAATTCAAATGGAGAATTTACTTATGCATACCAATACTTGTCTATATCTTCTTTTTTCAGGTTAAGAAAAAAATCATTAATGAATGAAGTGTAACAGTACAAAATTAGAGGACAAGGAGTCCTCAAAGTGAAAAGCAAATTTAACTAGAAAACCAAGTCACTCCATAAGCATTGAACATCTGTGAGGGACACTCCCCTAAAAGCCCTAGCCACCTTATCCTAGAGAGAATCCAAGTACACTACGCGATCCCAAACAAAGTCAGCAGGCTTGCCAACACCATTAAAGACCCTAACGTTCCTCTCTAACCAAAGACATTAAGTCATAACTTGCCCTCTGTCCTCCACCCCATATGTACAAAACACATCTGTAGAAACTGTCCAACTCCGCCTACAGCCAATTATTATTTCAACAATGAAGAACTGCTGTCCAAAATTGATGTAGGTTATTTGTTATAAGAATGAACATGACCTATACACACCAGAATCTGATTGAAGAAAAGTTGCACCAAGACTACAGAAGTGAGTAGAAGGTTTCTAGGGTGATGATGGTTTATAATTAGTTAAACCTCACCACAATAGTCTCTTAACTGAAGAGAAAAGGATGATAAACACTCAAAAGAATGAGCCACGGCTATATACCACTTCCAGACAGTTCTAATTGGTTTCCTTGGGGCATGTTTTGGAAGGAAAGAATAATAAAGATAATTGTCATTAGTTTTTTCCCCTCTAATTACAGTTGGACAAAAAACTAAATTCCAGCAAACCCTAAAATGAAAAATAAATATGTATAGTCACTAGTCACTACCTTGATACCAAATGTTTTAAAATCATTACTCACATAATAAATAAATATAAATAAATAAATAAATGAAAATTACTCACATAAACTTCAGGTCCTTGGCACTTATGTCATCAGGAATTTCTCCTACTAACTTGTTGAAGCTAACATCTCTGTGAAAAAAGGTATACAATCAACATCAGAACATAAGACCAGGGAATTTCTTACAAGACAGGTGACTCTTCCATGGTTTCCAGAATTGAGAAAGTACTCAAAGAGGAAGAAGATGAGTGGTTGAAGGCAATGAAAGGCTGAGTACGTAGAATGGTTTTGTTCATAGGGAAGGTGGGAAAACTTTTATAGTGGTCTTCCAGGGGTTTTTTGTTGGATGGGGGAGTCTTTTGGTTGTTGGTTATGAAGTGTCTGATCTTTAAGGAGTTGGGAGGATTTTCTGGAGTTTTTCGAGCCGTAGCTGATTTTTTTTTGATCGTTTTGTTGGGTGTTGTTTCTGTAGTGCCTAGGTGTTGGATTGATTATGTTTTGTGTTGTTTTCACTTTGGGAGTATTGAGCGTAGGTTCGAGGGGTGTTTTTCTGCTTTGGTCTTTTGGTTTTGTGGAGCTTCGACTCCGTCTTGTGAGCTTCGGCTATTTTCTCTTATTTATAAAATAAGCTTAATTATCAAAAAAAATAAAAGACTAGGGAACTTTATTTGAGAAATCAACCATCTCAATACTCATAACATCAGGACTGTGACACTAGAATTGCACAAGTACTTAGAACATTAGCAAATTAAAACATATGAAGATACGTGAGCATAGTCCAGCATTTTTCAAGGCATCAAAAATCTATCAGCAATCAACTTTCATCACTTACATCATTTGCAGACCGTTTATCCTCCAGATGTATCCAGGAATCTCTCCAACAATGTTACAGTTCCTCAGCACTCTACGAATTCAGAAATGACTGCTTCGATAAAAAGAAATTGGCTGTAAATCTTGAATTAAAATAGCAGGATTAACATACAGTCTTACTAGGCCAGTCAACTTGCTCAGCTTTGGAAAGCCCTCTGTAGCCCCAGTAATGTCACTTATTCTCCTGTAAACTAAGACATCATGAAATGCATTGCAACACTGAACAAAGTATGTAACTCATTAACCAGTGTATAGTACTCACAGTTCAGTTATTTTGTCCAAGAGGGATATTGCTGATGGGATAGGCCCCTGCAGTCCACTTGCATGCATTTCTCTAGAAGGATGAACAAAGCAGATATAAGGTTGAATAATTGGAGTGCTTCTGATAAACGAGGCAAGAATCTTACAATCTGTTAAGCTGCTTCCAGTTTTGTATATAACCAGGTATTGCTCCCTCAAAGCTATTATCATTGATCCTACTGCGTTAGTAATCAAGGGATTTGTTAAACTATTTCTGAGATATATCTAAAAGAGGAAGGGTTTACTAGACTTACAAATCTGTTAAATTGCTCAGGCGGGCAAATGTAGAAGGCAGCATTCCAGTTAACTGATTAGAAGACAGCACTCTAGAATCCAAACAAGAATAGAAAATGAACAGAGTAACAAAGTATTGGCAAAGAAAGGATGTTCAAGAGATGAACTGTCTACTGGACAAAAGAATTGCTTACAAAGTCCCCAATTTGACTAAGTTCCCAAGCTCATCCGGAACTTTGCCAGAAAACTGGTTGGCCTCAAGATTCCTGGAAATAAGATACTGAAAGAATGAAGCAAATGTAACCCCATACATACCAAAACATCCGATCAAGTTCATCCAAATAGACAGAAATATAAGATAAAATTGACACCCTTCTCTAACTAGAACGAAACAGATAAAGTACAGTTCGTACAGCATTGACCACGTGAAAGAAATGTGAATGGAAAAAGATGACAAAAGGTGGTAACTACCCCGAAAACGAATTGAAAATTGATCCCCAGAACAACTTGCTTGGACAAATTTTACTACATAAATGGCTAGCTAGTAGTTTGATGAAGAAGTGAGACATACAGATAATTGAGACTGGTGATATTTCCCAGCATCTTCGGGATCCCCCCTGATAATTGATTCACAAGAAGAGAGCTGCATGTTTACACTGCATGATTTAATGAACTTCGGACTTCTACAAAGCTTAAACAGTCAGAAATAATATCTACAGTGCTTACAGCCTTACATTGATTTTAACTGCAAGGAAGCCCACTGAATAGGTATCCCTCCAGATAGATAGTTGTAGGCAAAATCACTACAAGGTTAATAGCTCATTATATAAATAGCAATATGGAGTTTATAAACGAGAAACATGTGAAACAACAGGAGACTAGTTCTTACATGCTCTGGAGATAAGGAAGCTTCACCAGTTCAGGTGGAAGTATGCCTGGGAGACTGTAACCCTTGAGCACTCTACAATTCAGATAACACCATGCACTTCTATTTACTCTCTTAAAAACTTAAACTTAAAAGCATTTCCAAATGATACATCGCAGAAGTGTGAACTCGAGGTTTCAAAATGTGAAGCATATAGAGAATGGAGAACTGAAATTGAAGCCTACGAATGGGCTAAAGAAACCATACATGCTTGCAACATGACAAGTGTTGTTCTCAAACGGACAATGACACTGAATGCTACTTTCAGCATCCGCAGGTGACTGTGGTGCTATTCCAACCATTTCAACTTGACAAGAGACATCATCAAATTTCCAGTGTGTGGCACCCATTGTCCGGGCAATTTGTTGAAGAGCATCCACTGCATTTCAGCATCCGCATTCAGTATTTTATAATCATTATTTAAAGTTATTTAGGCATTGGCGCTGGGAGGAATAAACACTAATAAAATGTTGCATATGTGGGCTCTGTCGTGCCAATAGCAAGTCATGTTCACATGTTTTCTTACACTGACATGTCATGGTTCTTGTGTGGTAAGCCTTTTGGTGTTTTAGGGGAGCATTGGGTGTGCCCAGCCACTGTTTTGGAGTTGTTGCAGCCTGCAGGCCTGTTTTGTGAGGTTTAGGAGGTACAAGGAGAAGAAGTTGTTGTCGCGGAGTGCTAATTTTGCAATTCTATGGTGCTTATGGCTGCAGATGAATGCGAGAATCCTTTCTAGGGTCAATTTATCGCCTGAGTTTCTTTGGGGTTGGGTGACTTCTTCAGCAAGGCGGATGGTGCTTCTAGGAGCTATTTTCATTATTGAAACCCACATGAATAGGACATATTTGGAAGTGTAATCTCTTAAAAAGACAACTTGTCCCCTTTTGGTGCTTGAGCATAGTATTAACAAAAAATTTCTTGTATCTACAAAAATCATTATTAGAGTAGACTGCTGAACATCTATTATGTCAAACATTGAAAAAATCTTCTAGGTTAATCTGAATTCTGAACTTCAGCCCCTTTAACTCATCCCACAGCATCTAGACCGGCACTCTTTACTCTAGCCTCTTGTGATAGAGTCTCAGCAGCCCTACACATAACTACTAGCTTGAGCATTTTGTGCCTCTTTATACCTAACCTAAGAAGGTGTTTAGTGGTGAGTATTTTGTTGCATATTTGGAGACGAATCAGCTGAGGCTGAAAGCCAAATGTCTGCATTTGGTTAGGAGCTGCTTCTGAAGCCAATGCCATACAATTACCCTAGCGTCTCACCAAAGCTCTCAAGATAAGGAGGGGTCAGATGCATGCAACCTTACCAAACTACAATTACAATAGGTTGTTTCTAGTAGACCCTTGAATGGAAATGGAACGACTGTCCAGTACTTCCTGACACATAAGAAGCACGGAACAGTTTAGTGAGCCTTCTCTCGAGCCTAATGACAACTTAAACGAGGTCCTACACCCTGTGCACAACCATCGTAATGAATTGTAGTAACTCAGGAAGTCAGGAACATTGCACGTCCTTCACAATCCCCGTGGGTGGGTCATCAGCAAAAGCTTTAGGCCTTTTAACATACTCAGCCTGCTTATTGTTGTGCTCAGCCAGGTTTAGACTTCAATTCTGTCACCACTCACCAATGTGACGTTCCCACGTCAATTCAATGGCAATGCCCTTACAATGCATCTCTCACCTAGGCCCTAGCCCAAGTAGAAACTGGAATACAAGTCCCCACAAGAAACAACCATTTCAATCGATTTCAGGACCAGGAAGTGCCCTAGAAGTAAACATTTCAGCCAACAGTAATTTATTTCTTTTAGGGGGATGCGAATTCAGCCAACAGTACGACCAACGGAAATCCAATTTCCACAACAGCTTAATTCAAATAAAGTAAAAGCCAACCATGATTAAACATAAAATACTTGAGACATGATAAATATATAAAAAATAAAAATAAATAAAAACCTTCATATATGTTAGAACACAGCCCAACTAATGATTGCTTACTTGACCCACTAAGCATTCATTATCCTACTTCCTTATTAACAAATAATTTGGTATTCATTGGAATCCAAGGTTGAGAATGGAAACTGAATTACCAAGATCAGATTATGAAGCAACACCCAGAGAACTTATTACATGCACCAAAAGTACCACATCATCATGCAAAAAACCCATTACTTGAACATAAGGGGTTAGAATCAGAGGTCCACCCAGAAATAAAAAGGGTTTATTGATTGGGTACAAAACTTGAACAAAACCCATAAAAAGCTATTACAGAAACCAGACCAACTTGCAAAACCTAAATGCTAAACTAGTAAGATAAAAACCCAATCAAAAAATTGAACAAAAACATCAAATTTAATGGGAAAAGAAACAGCAAACCTTCATTCTGAACGAGCTTGGACTGGGTTGAAGAGAGAAGAAAACACAACAGAAGAACAAAAACACCAAAAGGGTTCTCCATTGCTGTACCACTGGAAGCTATAAGCAGCTCTACCCACTTTCTAAATCATAATTTACAAAATGACTGTGGTGTTTAAACAGGAAAAATGGTATTTTAAGTGTTCTAATTGCTCTTTGCTGCTGGAAAAATCAAAAGATTCAAAAAGGATATGAGACTTTGAGTACAAAAGCAAGGAAAGAGATTATTGATTGGATTAATCTAAGTCTAGTCATAATAATTTAATACAGTAAATTCATGTCAAATCATATATTGGAGCATGGGTGGAAAACCTGACATTAATGTGCACTAGCACTATATTTGGTTGCAAGTGGGTTTTGGGATATTTGACCTGTGCGCTGAAGTCTCAATCAACTGTTCCCGCACCTTTGGTTGTTCCCTGCCATCTTAATATTTCGCCATTCTTGTCATTTTCCTACTATGCTTCATCGCTAATTGACAATTGACCAATAGTTTTCTATTAGCTCATATTCGTCTGAAAAGTTTGCTATTAGAATTATCACCACAACAATATTCCAATCCATTTCACAAAGGCAACTAGAACATTTTTTATTATTTACATTTCAAAATATATGTTTAATACACTTGAATAAATAATGAAATTTTCTTTCAAAAAAAAATAAGTAATGAAATTAGTTTTGAAAAATAATTATCAAATTCTGAGATAAAAACCCAAGAGGTGTTGGCTCACTGGTAAACAAGTTGCAACTTGTACACCAGATCCTGGGTTCAAACCTCCTAGGGAGCACCTATACGAATTAATTCGTGGAATACCCGAGGTCGTGCATTAGGAGGTGCCCTTTAGCCACGTCCAAAGAAAAAATTTCTCTTTGTCAAATAGAAAAATAATTTCTGAGATAAAATTTTTTTATTAAATCTCACTAAAGTCTTAGTTACACCACCCAAGTACATAGTATCGCTTACTTGGCCACCTATGAACATGTGTTGTACATACGATTTATTCTAGGCAAGACTTTACAGTAAGAATTAGTGACAAGATTTTACCGAATAAGTGGAAATCAGTGACAAGACCATACCGAATTAATGGGAATCAGTAACAGAACCTTGCCCAATCAGTAAGAATAATGGAAAAGAACACACTCTTACCCTCAAAAGAGTTGAGTCAAATCTAGATGAAAATTTGTTGGGAGTTCATCGAGAGGAGGTCCTCCTAGTTTTTTTTCTCCTTTACCTTTCAAAAAGAAAGAAAAAGTAGAGCTTATTTAGCCACCTAGTTATAAATTGTTTTCCCAATCAAATGCAAAAAAAAAAAAAAAAAAAAAAAAGTCTTCTTAGGCTACCCCACTCTATAGTGTATTGTTTTGGTACCAAACTTGTTTTAAACAATCCTAATAAACCACTATAATATTCATAAATTTGTTTTACTATATTCCTTTAATTTTATTCACCTATTATGTTTACTACATTGTAAAAATTCCTCTAATGGCATTAGTTATGAACCAATATGATTTTAATTATAAGAAAAAGAACTATAAATTACAAGTAAGAAAGAACCCAAAATCTTAATCAAACAATAAGGCTATAAGGGTATTCGATTAACCACTCCAGGAAGGAAACTATATCAAGAATGAATTTTATTTTATGATGAATATTGGACAAAGTCACAAAACCCACAACCAATGAGATGACGGAAAATCCCCGTCAATAGCACAACTTAAGTAAATTCATATAAATAAAAAAAATAAAAAAAAAGAGAGAGAGAACACTATTATTAAGGTCCATATGTATCTACCTTCACAAAATAGAGGTTTGCGCAAGTATTCTATCTATTTGATGGAACTTTATATCTTTCAAACTTTTCTTAATTTTGTACTCATTATTTTCTTATTCGTCAAATTAACTTCTCTAATGTAATATCCAAATTTCATCCTTGATTTTTTTGATTACTCTCCTACCGATAAATCACGGTTTTTATTAATCATTGGGTTTATTTTTCAATTATTAAGACGACCCTCATTCTAAAAAAAGAGATTTGATATGAACTTTTTTGATGATTAACCATATTTAAAAAGAAAACAATTTATAAACCAAATAATAAACAAAGGCCCTGTTTAACGGGAAGTTGAGTTGCAAGTTTCTAATTTCCAAATCAATTTTCAAAATCGAAGCGTGCTTGACAGAATTAAATTGGGTTTAAGTTTTTGAGCCACTTTGAAAACTCAAACCTGATTTCTAAGCCAAAAAATGGCTTTTACATGGTGTTTTGGGTTATGAAAAGATTGAGAGGTGGTGGTGGTGCCACAAACTTGATGAAATCTCGCCTCTCTCTCTCATTTACATTGCCCATAATCTCTCTCTCTCTCTCTCTCTCTCTCTCTCTCTCTCTCTCTCTCTCTCTCTCTCCCCCTATGTCCGCCACAATCTCACTCCCTCTCTCTCCCCTCCCACTCTGTCTCCTCTCTTCTTCCTCTGTCGTTCTCCTTTAACACGCACCTTCATGTAATTTTCTTGTTGGAACTTAGATTTGAAATCCAAAAACAAAACTTGTTTTAGTTTTGAAATTTATCTCAAAAACTAGAAATCTTTCTAGACTAGCCCTAGGATTTTGATTGGTACAATTCACTTCAAAAAGTATTATATATTGATTTGTTTCTCGAGGCACGACCTGGCCTAACACGCCTTCTAGCAAGAATGACATGGGCTGAAAACCAATTTGGGTACGTGTACGGACCGATTGAGTCGTGATGGGCCGATTAACTGATATGGGCGGAGGCCAGGCTAGTGCATGGATCTTGAAAAAATAGTCCTCAAGTACAGTCGGCACGATATATGGCAGGATAAGGCAAGATAAATATGTAAGTAACATGTGAAACAAATTTAGGGTACAAAGAGGATCGAGAAGGACCCGAGCCAACCTTTGAGATAAGTTGACACGTCATGAATCTCGCTTATCACAAGCACGACACGACAAGACACTGTATCAAAGTACGACGAGATGATACGAAGATAACCAGGCACAATGCCAAACTGTCTTTAACCAAAATGAATTCTCTCCTCATATTTCAATATGATATTGATAAACATGAATTCGTTGCATATTTTGCGATGATTTGTACCCCATATTGTTTGATTTAGTGTGTGTTTCATGGTCTTTTAGCTTGAATTTTGTTTCTCTTATTCCTCTTTACGTTTTTGGTGTATTGTGTGCACATGTGCTCATTTAGACCCAATTCTCGAGAGATACAAGGACATTTATAAGATTAGAAGAATCAAGGATAAAGTTTGGATACCTCTTCGGCATTTTGATCATAAAGTCTTCATATGAGCTCCAAATCAAGTGATTCAAAGTGCTGTGGAAAGCTAACAAACAGAGATACAACTTTCATGTTTTACGTGTTTGCCAATTCCAAGCGCAAGATTGTCCAAAATGTGCCAGAAGGCAAAGTTTGAAGGTTACTCGGTCAAGCACCCCGGCAGGGTAGTGGACCAAGTACCTAGGGACCGCAAGCTCACTTGATCAGGCACCCCGGCGGGATATTAACGCAGTTCGACAAAGTGCTCTATCGAAGTCTATTGGGACTATAAATAGCCCACTTGAATACTACCATCTTATCCTATCTTATTCTCAACCTAGTATTAGCTCTCAAAAGAAGACTAGCCTCCATTTTTAGGTTTAAGAACTTTCTTACTTAGTATTATTAGAGTGATTAATCTTAGTTTTGGGAAAGATTATTGAAGAACTTTGTAAGATCTTCTTGACCCTTCTCTGTCCTCTTTCTCTCTCTTCTTTTAGTTATTTCTCATGTTGAATATTATGTTTTTGTTAATTAAAGTTAATGACTTTATGATGTTTAGTGGCTAATTTCTCTTATTAGAGTTGGGATTAGCCCAACTATGGTGTTTTTAATGCTTGGACGATATGATTTGAATGTTATTATTTGGGTAATTGCTTGTTTGGTAGTATGCACCCCAAGTGTTTGATGAAATGCCTAAATGAGTTTATGGCTTTATTTTGATCAATTAATCTAAAACCGAAATGGGAAAGTTGATTGTGAGGGGTCTTACTAACCTATCAAGGAGATTTAGCCATGAAAGTAGGATGAATCACCTTGGGAACTTATTGATTAGTTTGGACTTAATGGACCTATATTGATCTAATCCCATGAAAATAGGTGGTTAGTTTGAGTTAGGTGTTTCCTTTGGACCTTGAAAGAGGCCTTGGGTTACTTGAGTTCTAATAGTTCCATTGCATTACCCATTTGATTGCATGCTTCCATATCATTCATTGCATTAGAGCATCATTAGTTGGGTGAACCCCCAACTCTAGCTTAAAATCTTGATTCTTATAATTGTGATTGCTCTTTCCTCTCATCTTAGTTTGTCATCTTAGCTTAGCTTTAGGTTTAGTTAAATTAAATCAACATCACATTTACCCGAATTTGCTTAGCTTTCTCGATTTTAGAGATTTTGGTAATTGAAGCCCTCGCTCTCTTGGGACACGATATCTTAAATGTTAATTCAACATTTTCGATAGTATTTCAATATGATATTACTGTTGATAGTTTAGGGCTAGCGATAAAACGAGTGTAACTTACAAGCAGTTGTTCCCCAAATTAAGAACCAAAAGAATAGATTCTTTTTTTTTTTTTTTGTTCACAATGACTATTTCCCGTGCTGACTGGTAGTGCCGAAAGAATAGATGATTGTTGCCTAAAAAACGATAATTGTTCGTATAAAAATAGATGCATTGAATTGGTTGTTTGCTCCTGATAAAAGATCGAAATGAAATCGTTGACGAGATCGATTCTAGAAAGCAAATTTCATTAGGAACAACCTATTCAGTTCATATATTTTTTATGAGCTGTCATTGATTTTTAGCTATCAATCATTACTTGTTTAACAAGAATCATGACAAGGGATTCAATTTCTTTTTACTTTCATTTGTCTATCTAATAAAATTTTCAAACATCACCCGACAACTAAGCGTATATTACACTCGGTGTAGGACTTATGGTTCCTACACATAAGAAATTTGAGCTTCAAATAAAGTGATAAAAATCTTCATAGAAACATCGAAATTTGGTTGAGTGGTAGCAAACTCATACAACTTTAACCAAGGTTGAGAGTTCGAATCTTGACTTTAGTATGAAGCAACTTTAAATCCATATGCCAACCATCCCACCATTTGTGGTCGACCGTGGTTCATGGATACTAAAGTCGAAAAAATGACCCGACCCAATAACCAACCTAAGACCCGACCCGAAGATGTCCGACTTGCTAACAACTCGAACCCTAATATATGTGAGACAATAGCTATATTTGACCCTAAACTCGATTTGCTAAAGACCCGACATGACCAGAGTCGTCTTCGACAACTTGGAGCCTTGTGCTAAAATTTACATTAGGTCTCAAATGTGAAATTCCGGATCTCATAGAATAAAGAAATTACGAGGCTTCTAAAAAAAAAGAGATTAATAATCAACCAATCTAAGAAACTTGATTAGAAACAAATTTACATTAGCTATAACCCTGGCTTTAAAAAATAAAAAATAAACCAAATAACAAGGGCAGGAAGGGTGTGGGGATCAATTCATATTTGTAGAGAAAATGATGAAAGACGATTATGCTGGTGTATGAAGACCATTTAGTCGGATTAAAATTAGAATCAACTTGAATAAAAGAAAGCAAAAACCTAGATAAGCAAATTGGAAGACGAATGTGCTAGTGGTTGGAGGTGGAAATCAGAAATTGGCGAATACGAAGGAAACGATATATGTAGGTGAGGGAAGAACACAATTAAGTAAATAACATGATTTTCTAATGTTATTTAACATTGATGACAAGTTATTCTTACACTTGAGGCTTGGTTGCCTATTTCATCTGGAACTGACTATAAGAGTAAGGTCAGTCGTACTCGTCAAGTATTCCTTGTTAGATATAGGTTAATGAAGAAACAAATTTATATAGAACGAAAGTCGTGGTGTGACGAATTCGCTGTTCTAAAGACGAATTTGCCTCCACAAGTACACACGGAAAACTCTGATAATCGACCTCTAGGAATACACGATAACCAGTGCTTTCGGTTTACAGTGAGGCGATGACTTGAGAACAACTTGACCTACTGCCAAATGAATAAGTGAGGGAGAGGGTAATTTAAGGGTAATGAAGAGAGAAGATCAAGGGAATTGATTTTTGTAATAGAGACAATTAATCTTATCCAATCAAACTTAATCAATATGGAGAATAAAGGAGTCATCCCATATAGGCATATATGAGTAACTGAAACAACTTACCTTCTATATATAATCAATGTGGGATAATAATATTGTCCAATCTCTTTTTTTGAAGCAGATATTCCAACACTCCCTCTCATCCTCGCCACTCTAGTTGAAATATATTGTTCCCTAATAGAACCTTTGGAAAAGAGAGAAGGGATGATTATTATCCATTTTTTTGTCTTGAGCTCATGATTTTGGGGCCCTAAAACTAAGAGGACTTGCATGATCGCACTTCTAGCACGCCGTAAAAAACAGCCATGGATATGACAGATTTGATAATAGCCCAAACTCGAAGTGACTCGATCCAAACCCGAATCGTTTGCAAAGTCCAGTGGATACCATTGGTGTTAAAAAATTCCCACCGTCTACATCAGACTACATGTAATGACGTAACCGGTAACCCGATGCCTTCAGACATCCCAGTTCCCAATGTATTGCAGTGTTTAGCCCAGAGCTACAGTGATCTGGTTCCGCAACCACTCCACGTGTCACCATACTCTCTTACGTGTACACTTCACCTAGTCACCCTTATTTCTTTTTTAATTAATTTTTTCTTCTTCTCCCTGAAATTCCACCCTTTCTTTCTTGAGTTTCCTCCTTTCTTTCTTGCTCTCCATTTTTCTCTCTCATACAAATCACGTCTCACCCAAATACGCGCCAGATTCGAACTAAAATCCAACCCTTTTCAACAAACCCCAATTCAACAAACCCTAACCCTAAAATCCTTCAATTTGATTAATTAATCAATGGGAGAAGCAAAATCAAGCGACGATGACGACGAATTCTTCGATGCATTCGACGAATTCCCCTTCTACGATTGCCTCGAAAACTTCTCAGAAATTTCCGACTATTCTCAAAAATCGACACTTTCTCTCTCCTCGTCATTAAATTCCACGCCTATCGAATTACCTACAGCTGCAAACCTTCGACGTCGACGGTCACAATCATTGACCGAGAGAAACAAAAAATTATATCGTGATTTACAGGAGAGAGGAAAAGGGATTAAAAGATTGAGTTTTGATAGAGTTGAAGTTGAAACGACGTCAGGAAGTGTCGTTTTGAGTGAAAATGGTGAGGAAAAAATCAAGAGTGAAAATGTGGAGGAAAAAAACGAGAGTGAAAATGCTACAGTGGAAGAGAAAAGGGGTGAAGAAGATTTGATAGGGGAGATAGATAATAACGTTAATAATGATGATGGGCAGTTGAGTTTATTGGTTTATGTTGCTGAGTTGATAGTTAAGGCAATTGGGTTTCAGTTTAATTTGGTAATTAGTTTCATTTCATTTCCTTTTTGGGTGTTATATTATTGTTGTATGATTTTTATGAACCCTTTTTATGTTGTGGGGATTGGTAAGGGTTTTGTGATTAGGAAACTAATGAGATTATGGGGAATTGTTTGGGATGCTGTGAGTCCATTTGTGTCTGATTGGATGAAGGAGCATAAGTCAGTTTTGCAAGTTGTGTTGAGGTGTGGGTGGGGGTTGTTATGGTCTATTTATGTTGGGGTGATATTGATTAGTTTGTTGTTGTCAGCATTTGTTTTAAGTGGGTTCATGACAAGGTATTATTTGGTGGAAGAGCCGTTTCATCTAAAGCAAGGGTTGAATTTCGATTATACGAGAAGTAAGCCGGTGGCGTTTGTACCGATCACTGTTTGTCCTGCTGTGGAATGTGGGGAGAATAATGAGGTTGGATATGGTGGGTGTGTGAGGGTGATACCTTCGAATCACAAGTTGCAGGCTACTGTTACATTCGTTTTGCCCGAGTCTGATTACAACAGAAATCTGGGGATCTTTCAGGTACATTTATGATAAGCAAGTTTGTTTCTTTATGATATCTGTTGTTTGATGCTTTGGCTTTAGATAATGAATGAATGGTGTTTGCCTTTTGAAGTTTCTGTGGAATTTTTCTGGCCTGTGTTATGTATGTATGTATGTGAAGTGAAGTCTATTGGTTTCTTTCGCAATTAAGTCCTCATTTGGAACCTGCTTGTTGAATTATTGGGGGGCTAAGTAGTACAGGTAGCTTAGGATATTTGTGCATCTTTCTAGGTTTAAATGATGCGTTTTATCCATCCATTGGTGTAGTGCGTGCGCCAAAAGTTGTGGATGTATTTTGGTGTTTTCTCTGCATTTGGGGAATAGAGTTGCTATGTTTGCCCATCACCCTAGCAAATGTCTCCCAAGACCTCTCATTCCAAATATTTGTAGCTATGATTGGAACACAATTTGAATGTTCAAATATAGATGGATGACAAAGAGGTTGATGTAATTGTACAAAAACATATGCAATTGGTAGTTGGCTAACACTAACAAATCGAGTCCCTTGGTTGATACAATGAACCAACCGGTATTTTAAATTTCTTCCTCTGTCTGAGCTTGTCCTTTTATAGTTGTTCTGCATCAATGGTTGTTCCAGGGGAGCTTGCTTTATGTGGTTACTTGTCAATATATTCTCAAGTTTACCACTTTACCTGGATTTGAAACCTGTTGGCGATTTCTCCCCACAGAGTAGCCGACAACTCTACTTGGCTTAAAATATAATTTGCTCACTACTTTAATGGAATTTCATATCAGACTCATGATTCAACTTATCTTAGATTACCTTAATTGGATCTGCAACATCCTACCTGACCTAATGTTGTCCCCATTCAGAGATCATCTTTAATGAATGTTTGTCACCCTTAACTTCTTTTTGGGGAAAGGCTCCCCACAAATGTTGGGTTTTAGTTAGTCATGCTTGTACAATGTTTACAATCTTTACATACGGAAAGGGGAGCTTTTGGCCAAGGTAGAAGGCTAAAGCTACAATTGATCCTAGCAGGTTGAACTCTTGGACATCCAATTTTTTTTTACTAATTCATCTACAGCACCTGGAACTTGTGTTAGCTGTTAGCTAGCTTGCTGAAGCTTCCGATTGTTCTTTGTTGGACTAGTTTAAGCCATCGGTAGTTAATAAATACAACTAGTTCTCTGGCGCGTATGTTATCTCCATTTTTTTGAGGCATGCTGCTTTTGCAGTACTTACCCAATTTAGGGCTATTTTATTGGTGTATCATTTGTTACAGAATAGGCTGGTTGATCGAGGTCAACATTTCGCTTCTCTTCTTTCCTATTGTTGTATATACTTGGTATAAAAGGAATTCAGAACTGGTTGACTGGTATTACTTCCTGAATTATTTCCTACACACTCAGCAAGAAGTGCAGTTAAATTATATTAGTGCATAAATTTCCTGATATGTCCTTGGATCTGCCTGTGTTTGAGGAGCAATAAAGATTTGTGTAATAAGTTGAGAAAAGATTGACTATGCTTACTGCAGAAAACTCCCATTATGTTTTTACTGCCAGTGGAGAGTGACATATCTTTCTGAATCACCTGAAGCAAAATAGTGACATTATTTTGGGCATGCAGGAATTGAGGGAGTAATAAATTACTGGAGAAGTACATAGTTCTACAGAATAGTGTTGTCCATAAATTAGATCATGCTAACTGTGTCTTGACATTGGCACTTAAAGGGAGCATTGCAAACTAACTATTTTGATCCTATATCATCTATCACATTTAGCAAGATTTCTTCCATGTTCCATTCCTTTTGAAGACTCGTTTTGCTAAACAATACGTGTGCCATATGAGGAAGCTATTTAACTCGTTGGTGATTTTCCTGCAGGTAAGGGTGGATTACCTGTCAGATACTGGCAAATCT
The DNA here is from genome assembly GCA_038025085.1 of Tetragonia tetragonoides. Lineage (NCBI taxonomy): Eukaryota > Viridiplantae > Streptophyta > Magnoliopsida > Caryophyllales > Aizoaceae > Tetragonia > Tetragonia tetragonoides. The sequence continues at coordinate 8,888,605 of CM076148.1, read as the reverse complement.
CTGGCCAGTCTAAGCCATCCATGCATGTTGGAATTCAAAAGCCAGCCAATTCGTCTGTTGTTGAATTTTTTCAAAGTTATTCCTCTTGTTACTGGTTATGTATCTGAGTCCCAAAATCTAAACATAAAGTTTAGAGGCTATACTGAGGCTGTCATACCTACAGCTTGCTTAAAGGTAACGATTGAACAAAGGGCAGAGTTTCGGACAGGAGGCGGAATACCCGAAGTATATGATGCATTTTTGCATCTTGAGTCCGAACTACCATTCCTTAAACGAATCTTGTGGTACTGGAGAAAAACTATTTTTGTTTGGCTCAGTATGATGGTGTTTATTGTGGAGCTGCTGTTTGCTCTGGTATGCTGTAGACCTATATTACTCCCTAGAACAAGGACAAGGGGTAATAATGCTACTGGGAGAAGTAGCCGTCAAACAAATCACCATGGTAGCTGACATCTACTACCAAGTTAAGACTTTGGTACAACAGTGTCCAGTGAGTTTAGAAATTGTTTTACTGCTAACTAATTTGTAGTCGTAGTTGCTCTTTCCTTCATGTGTTTAGGCAAACTTGTTTTTATTTATTCATTTTTGGAGGGGTAAGTGTTGGAAATTAATTTTTTTTTTTTTTTTTTTGTTTAATGGCAGGCTGGCTTTTTTCGATGTAGAGTTGTTCGTTGTACTAATCTCTTACTAAAAAAGTTAGTGTTGTATTCAGAGTTCGTCGTTGTATTGTATAAATTGAATAAGATGATATTTTGTCTGAAGAATTTTTGTACCGATCTCTTCTTCAGTTCCGTCCTGTTAGTTCAGCGACTAATTTTTCTCTCATATATTTCTATTCAGTTGAGTTCAATAGAGTTCTTCAGTTCAGTGCAGTGGCAAAGAACACACCCTATGTGTTTGTGTTAAATAAAATGGTCTGCGCTATGAAAGTGTAGGCTAATATAAGCTTACAAAGTATTATGTCGCATTTTGCATTAAAGCACAAATTGTAAGCCGATAACTCTAGTTTTACGAAGTTAACTTCCTGAATCTGCACAGAACATATTTGCATAGAATTGAACCAAGTTTCAAGTTACATGAGCAGCACCCAACTACCAAGCCGCATCAGATCAGAACATACAACCCATTGCCTTTTCTTTTCGTCCTCCTTCCCCCATGGACCATGGTATGGGAAGACAAAAAAAATGGCAACAAAGTAAAGGACACCAATTAGCAGTACACATTGAATACATCATTCCTTTTGCACAGTTGCAAGCAAGGATTATGAAGCTCATCCTTTCTTTGGCATGGCTGCCAGCCTTGTATACATCCTCGCCATCGACTGGTATCCTCTTACATCTCCAGATCGTAGAAGATTGCCTATATAAGAAACCAGAAATGATGATTTAAGGAATAATCAATCTATACTTGCACCGAGGCCCTTAGAAGCCCCATCTGCACATCAAATTACTCATATTTCAAAAATAGTAAACTCTCTATGAAACTCAAGATGCGCTTTACATTTGTGTCACATTTGACGATATCAGCAAAGAAAGTGGTGTCTTATGTGATGTTCACTTAATTATGACAAATAATTGCACTTAGGACGCCTATTTCCCTAACAAGATACCACTCACTATAAAGAAGTCACTTCCCATGCGATAGGTAGTCAGATCTAGATGGCAATAATGTTTTGCCTTCAATTTCAAATACTTGGGAAGCTTTTAAACTTTCATTGCGCACAAACATACAAGGCGTAACATTTGCACACAATATAAACAGCTTACCTGAATCACAATTCAAGGGACTATCAGCTTCTGGATGAGCCATCAAAGCGATTATTGCTCTACACACTGATTGCAATGTCCAAGCTGGGCTCCAAGCAGTTTTCAAGATATCCAGGCAAATCTCTCCAGTCTGCACGTCAAAAGTAAGTTGATATTTGTTATATATTAGTTGAAAGCCAGCAGATATGCAAACAGTAATCCCAAGCTAGCCTATGAACTGATTTCTATCTATACTTTTATCTTCCATTCAAGTTTAAGGGAAGGTGATGGGAAGCCCAAACAGACCAGCTAGAGACTTTCCAAGCAGATTTCCATGGAGAATAAACAGTCAATCACATTAAGTGCCATATTCAGCACAAGAATTAACCTGGTTTTTTATCATCAATTCTATCATACCATCTGCGCAACAAAACCCACATACACCAAGGCTATTTACCTTGAAATGAACATTTGGGTGGAAAATTTTTGTCAGGAACCGCACTTGTGGAGGTTGCAACGGATATTGTTCAGGCACAGCAAATGCAAGCTGAAAAATACCACCTTCAAAAGGAGTTTCTGATGGCCCCTGAACAAAAGAGTTGATTCAGTACGATAATGATGAATCAGCATAATTTCCTGTTCACAAAGTAATAATTTACCTTGATCAAAGCAGTCCATTTAAATATATTAGATTCATCACAAACAAGCTGAATATCTGGATCTGCAGATTTTTCTCGCTGCACCTCTTTGTATTCCTTGAAAAGCCTGGCTCTTGATGTCTATAGGCAAAGTAAAGTGCAGCTGAATTTCATCCTCAGAAAAATAAAAAAGGAAAGCTACTAAAATTGAGGGGGAACCCACTTCAAATAGAAATCTATGTTCATCTTATGCAACCTAAATGGATGTCTGATGCTGCATGACACAAGTCACACACACACACACACACACACACACACACAATGGAGTAATAAATGAACACAAGTGAGCAGTTTGAGCTATCTAACCAAACACAAGATCTGAAGAAAAAACTTCAAAGAGTTGATATTTGCATTGATTACGAAGTTCAAGCAAGGTGTAGGTTTCCACAAAGCAGCGTCTTAATAATATGTTAATCTATTACTGAAAGCACAGCGTGACAGCCATAGAAGAAGCAGGCCTAATTTGCATTTTCCATATCATGAACCCAAAGCCTTATATTTCATATAACTGAATCTAATATCAATTAGAACTGGGAGCGGAATTGGAAGATAAGAATACTTTGCAGCAGCAATATGGTATCTGCATGTAAGTGCATCCAATTCAACAATCTGTAAAGGCTAAAAATATTTCTAAACTTCTTTTCATTCCTCCTCTTCTCAACCCCAGAGATCTAGAAAAGACTCCTCACAAATAACCAATGCTAGAAACGCAAAGACTCAGCAATATAAAGACTCCTCACTAATAACCAATGCTAGAAACGCAAAGACTCAGCAATATAGTCATAAATCTACTCAAGTAGTGTCATAATGATGGGTGATAAATCCATACACCTACATCCTACAGATCAATTGTAATGAGTGCCCCAGGAATGCAGGGTTGTAAGGAAAACAGGGATGCAGAGGAAGAGGAACCCTACCTAGTGCAGGAGACTACAGCAGAGTCCAGCAGGGGAGCAATAGTAGGAGGCAGAACCTGGGCTGTTAACCAGGCAGCAGGATCTAGCAGAAGACAAGTACACAGTCTGCTGGAAAAGGCAGAACAAGGGTTGTTACAGAAATTAGAAGATCACAAAGTTAGAAGTGTAATCCGCAGCAGGCTGAAGAAGCAAGGCAGAATGAGGGATGAAACAGATCCAAGCAGAGGTGAAAAACTAGAAGAAGTTGTAATATTTTTAGCTATTTATGTTTTTGTATGTTGCTGCAAGTTAGAAATAATTTTTGCAAATTGTAATGTTTACAGAGAGGGTGAGAAATAATTTGTGCAAAGTATAATGTTTACAGAGATGGTGAACCACTGCCTGTAGTGAGTTGCACCAGATTGAAGGATTGTAAGGTAGTAGAGGGATGTAGCAAAAAGGAATCCTACCTAGTAGGTGGCCTTGGATCTGCATTGCCTAAGGACTGTAATCTTGTTACATTACAGTGAGCAATAATACAATTTCTGACTTGCACCAAAAAAAAAAAATCAGAACGAGTGCGCATGTGCTAACAAGACGTTGAGCGGATCTGTGAGAAGAACAAAGGTTGGAAAAATTCTATTGACTGATGACAGCTAGAAAAATTAAGGATTTCAAATGAGAACTTAAGAAGATGTCAAAAGCTGGTCAACTTTTAGAGTGAAAGAATACACGAAAGTCACAAACCAAGCCGAAGTCGAGTCGAATAAACTAAACTCGAGCTCAACTGATCTAGTTATTAGTCATCACCTACTAGCTCTACTGTTACTAGCAGTAATAGGAAGTCATTGGAGACCTGATGGGCAAAGACCAGCATGCCAAATGCGTCCAATAACAAGGAAAATCATAAGATCCCATAGTGTTTAAGTCCTATAGTCCTAACTTCCCATCAATATAGAATCAAGGCACTATACGCAAGAGAGGTGTTTTCTAAATAACAGAATGACCATATAATTCCACCGAACCATTAATTACCACAGGTTCACCACTAAGTTAAAATAAAAAGAACAGTAGGATTACAAGAAGTCCGTTAACATATCAACTCTGCATATGAGTCTGATCACACTCATCTGGAGAGTAAACACGCCCTCAGCATTACAGAGGGCAGTTTCCAGCAGCTATCAAATTTAGGTTAGCAGTCCACCTATGCCAACCCATCTCTCAATTTCCCATTTTGAACTGAAAATCACATGGATAAGGTTAATCTCTGTCTACAATGCAATAGATGTTAACAACACTTGAGAATCTCCTTTGCTTGTCCTGATGGCTCCAGAAGTTTATAGCATACAAGTCTTCTATTACAACTAAAATATTAAGGACACATTTGTCCAGAAGCCACAAGTCTACATTTGGATTCCAAGAAATTCTAGTGTTCAATAGTTGTAGGTCCAGAAAATACATCTTCGATTCTTTGCTTATTCACGGGATCCAACAATTCTGAATACCAAGACCTTCATCTTGTTAGACCAACATTAGAAAACACAGTGCCTAGGAAACGCATCATCGCTTATTTGCAGAAACCACTAAATGCACCATGTAGAGTGTAGACGGGCCAATATGTGGAGTCGCAAACAATGGTGAGCTTAAGGTGATAAAATAAAGGTAGAAAGCCAAACCACCCACAAAAGGTTCAAGCAGCACTACTTCAGATTTTTTGCACGTCCGTCAGACAAACCGTGATTCTTCTGCTGTCAAGCCTCAAATACATTAGCTTACTTCCAATTAATTGTAATCTGTTCCAGTTCATCTGTTGTTTCTATTAGTAGCATTTTCAAGCCACAAAAACTAAACTAACCCTCCATCTTCCTTATAGACATAGCTTGAGAATTAAATAGCAGTAACCAGTAACTGAGTTATGATGTTTAGGTACCAAGGTAGTGCAGCACATATAAATCTCAATAAGTCCACTACTACTATGTCAATGTCCAACATGGCGCACAACTATCCCCCAAAGTCAAACCAAATATTAGAGAAAATGGTGAACATTACCAGAAGGGGTACTAGTATGGTGCAACTTAGAGTTGGGTATGATATATTACCCAAAGATTAATACTAAGCTATAATCTCATGATTATAGAAAAATCTAAAGATGAAAAGCTAGGATGAAGGAGAAACAAAATCATATATGCACCAGAAACTATAAAGTTAAAATAGGAACAAACCTGCATATTCCTTAAAGTTGCCTAAACAGCCAAGCTTCGAGACTCACAACCAAGCTACCTACATATCAGGAATGACATAAAAGAAGGTGCTCAGATATGAATCTATAATATCAAGTGAACATAAACTTTTTTAAAGATAAATATAAATAAGTCACTGTAGCCATTGAATCCACAGACATCTCGGTATATAGGGCGAAGAGGGGTAAGGTACTAAAATCAAATGGTACTCAGAATATGGCTATATCCTATTCTCATCTCAGAGTCGAAGTAACTTAAAGGTCCGTTCGGCCTAGCTTCAATGATTTCAACTTTTCCTTTTTACACCCCTCTTCCCTACTCCTCACCTTTTAAGTTCTAAAAAATTGAATCGGGACTAATATTAGAAGCTACAATTGTGACTTCCAACTTCTACCCAATTCTAAATTCTGAGCATATAATCAAGCAACCCGCTCATTTTCCTTGTGTGTCTTACCACTAGAATTAGTCATCAACTCAGCTTCATCTCTCAAAGATTCATAGCAACTCTTCTAACTCCCGATTCCCAACCATACTCACAAAAACCGAAATCAAAACAAAGGGATGATGCAAATTCCACCAATCAAATACAAATTCACAAATAAACCAAAGAGTCACACAACTCAGTGAGTTAGACAAATTAATAGGCATAATTGGCGCTTTTATAACAGAATATATCTCCTAAGTACAGCTCTAAATTTGAATTTAGCAATCCAAACATCATACACAACAATCCAACAATAATCACACAACTCAAAAATGACTAAAGAGTACCGATCGAAATCGACAGCATCAGGATATCAACTGATATTCCGGTGAAATCAACAACTGTTTTGCTCAATTATACAAGTAATTCAAAGACAAAAAGAATCCTTAATTCCTAATTCATAGCAATTATTCAAGAGAAGAGCAGAATTGCTAAGAAACATTACAATAAACGAATCATAAATTTGGAGAATAAATCAACATTATTGCAAACTAATCGAAGATTTAGAAGAGAGAGAAACGTACCAGATATTCACACAGAAAGGCTGGTGAAGTTTTTGGGACAGGGATTGAAAATTGAAAAGTACTGTAATACAATCACCAAGAAGCTTCATCAATTGATTTTTATTTCTCTCTCTACTTTACTCTTTTCTATTTTCCCTTTTCGTTTCTAGTTAATCTTTTTTAGGCTGTTCTTGTTTTTGGATATGCACATGGGGTATTGGGTTGGGCTTCATGGGCTAACCGGGCTGATAAGGCTATTTGTGGGTCAGGATAAGCCCATTAACTGATTGGGTTTGGGTCATTAGTGGCCACCTCAATAATCACTTAAACATATATTCTTGGCTTAGCTCGTTTTGTGTGGACTTAGTTCACCGTGGACCAAATGGTGAATTAAGAATATAGTCCAAAATTTTTAGGAATATAGAAGGTATTTTTTAAAAAGGTTTGATTTTTGGTCCACCGTAAACTAAGTCCACACAAAATATTGTATTCTGGGCTGGTATAGGTAAGCTATTGAATAACTGGTTGTAGGCCGGGCATTATATGAATATTTGGCAGGGTCCTTATAAATTTACCAAAGTGTTACTTATGACTTATTTTGCCAATTTTCAAACCAAAATTTTAAAATGGTTGTTCCGCACATTAACAATTTTTTAGGCTTCAAATTATCTCCCACTTACAGTTAGATCTCGTTCATATTTAGGAGGCATAAAAATCAATAAAAATCAAACCCTCAAATTTTATGGATGATGACTAATACGAAATACCTCTAACTATTGAAATATCTCTTGATTCTATTGAATTTGCGGTTAACCTTTATAAAAAAAATCTAGGTTTTTTTCTTTGTTTTGTTTTGAAGTACAGCCGATCTAATTTCAAATAAGTGAAATAAAGAGAGCCTAAGTTTTCGCAAGTTGCGAGAATTGCTTCTAATTTTATTTTTCATTATTTTTTCATTTATTTTTTACCTATGAGCAGCCAACACGGAGCCACTGTCCTAGGATGATTTTTAGTGTAGTGAATTGTGTGCTACAATTGTAATGTATTGTTCACGAGGCTACGTGTGGTCTATTGCATCAAATAAATTCATATGATACAAAGCTATACATTATTAGGTCACCACGTATCTAACAAGGATGCATATAATCTTTTATTATGTGCATGGATCCGTGTCCAAAATCGTGAAGAATATGTCGTTCATTGATGTCATAATTTTTGTTTATAGACCCCGTGTGCTATGATCTAAATAAATAATAGAATACTACATTTGTACTATATATAGTAATATACTACAAAATGATAGGTATAATTATTTATAGGGAACAAAAAGATGTAGTAATATATCACCTTTATGTCATTCTTAGATCAGCGATTCAGCATCATTTATTTAATCTTCATTTTGTATTAAAAGATGCATTTCTTGACTTTGATCATCCTTCACGTTCAAAAAGGACTTATCATACCACTCATAGCCACAAATTAAGCCGAAAAGTATTAGTCTTTCATTATTTGTTTATATATTTTACCCCTCTTTTTGGTTTTCAAGTACAACATTAGAGTAATTCAAACCTAATAGAAAAATATTGGCTTCTAGTTTCCACAGTGCGAGTCTTCGACAGCAAAAGAAAAACAAAGAAAAAGAAATACTACAAGATCTTATAGATACTCATCCATGGAGCCCATCTCTAGACTATCCAAAACCAACCACGTTCATTTGTGTTTTTTCCCCTACAAGAACGTATGTAATAGCCCATGAAACGCAAATTACACATGTTGGATAAATCAATCCAATAAGCGAACGGGTTCAAGTAAAGAAGGAGACCTTTCCTAAAAGGCTGTAACTAATTATAATAAAGGAATAATTATTCTCCTCATATAAATAAGGATCTAAACCCTTAACCACTATGTTGAGTTATAAAAGTGATGGGACATTTACGAGTATCACTTATTCTCCCAACTAGATTAATTTGAATTGATCACAAGCAAGTTTTTCCTCACCCTTGGACTTTGATTGGGTCCCAAATTAAAGGGGCAAGTCTGACTTTGATTGGGTCCCAAATTAAAGGGGCAAGTCTTACTCGAGAGTTAAATTTGGGTGGGTTCCTACGTTAGGTACATTTTTTTTTGGAGGCACAAATTCGAACTTTGGGTACATTTTCAAAGCAATGCATTTTGTAAACAAGGCTACTACTTTCTAGATTCACCAGACACAGAGTACAGTTTTTCTAACTTCATGCATGGAATGAATGGAACTTTGTTGAATACTTAGAAATACTATTTGGATTGACAACGATGACATCAGGCACTCATTTCCTATAGGTGATTATCTAGATTGCAAGGAGCACTAATTAGATTGATTGAAGATGATTCACCGATTTGGATGGAATTTCATTCCAAAACTTTATATCAAGCCGTCTTATATTTGATGCTGCAAAATAAGTGATACATATGAATCTAAAAAGTTACATGCGAGGCCAAAAAGTGATACCTCTAGACATAAAATTGACATTCTTATTAGTCGTCTTCTCTAGAGAATTGTTGCTACAACATTTGATGGTGATTTACGATGAAAATATGTTAATTTCTAGAATCATTTATTTATCAAATAACGCTTAAACAATTAAATTAACCAGTCGTTTACATACTCTCACTTTTCTATATCGATAGGACACATGCATATATAGGCGGATGATCTGACCAATTCGAATTGTCTCAGCATACCCCTAAAAAGAAAAAGGAATTCACTTTCAACATAACAATTAACACCCCAACCAAAAACACGCCTTTACTAGTATTTTCTCCTCTATTACCTCCTCTCAAGACCATAACCCTTACAGAAAACTCCTTCTGGCCGGGAACAATCAAGATCGGCCATTCCCGACCTGTATCCTTTCATTTGCATCGTATCTCTTATCAATTTCTTTATTTTGATGATTAGTTTCCTTTTGGAATAAATCAATCTCCGTGGGAGTCTTGCTAATCACGTTATGATTTTTCTTTACTCGTCTATCGTGCGGGTTGTATTGGTTTTTAGTTTGAATATTATGGGGACGTGCGACTATAATTGCGGTCTATCATGACACATTATTTTGCTTGCCAGCCCAGGTTATAAGATAGCTTTTTTGAAAAAATAAGCAAAGAAGTCAACAGAATTTGTTCATGGTAAGATCGACTCCGTGATTTTCAAACTGCGCTTCAGAAAGTTGTTAATCAATAGTCTTGTTATCAATTTTGGTGTTTATATTATAACCCTAATATGTTTTTAAAAATTTCTACTATAGATGTAGTATGGTCATTCTAAATCATACAAACGTTATAATAAGACAATTATGGGAAAGAATGTGTTAGTTATGAAATCCCATCAATCATGCGCATTCCCGTTATCTAGGGGACTTAACATGACTGATTTAAGTCCAAGAATATTACATGTACAAAAGTCAACTAAGTCATTTTGTTACATATGTGCACAGTTACACACTACATTTTTACCTGCTTCCTTAGAAGATTCGTCAAAACAACAAACTAATTAGTCCAAAAGATTATGAACGAATAGAAAATGGTTTATTTGATGTTAGTGCGCGTGTGTTTAAGGGTAGAAGAGAGCGAGCAAGAAAACATGAACCATAATTTTTCCATGACACAATAAATGAAATTAAAGGGAAGATATGGAGGTCATGGCCTTCCACTACAGCAAAAGACCTGCTCATAGTCTTCATGAATAAAAGCTACAAGCTGATCATGTTCACTATTGTCTATAGTTTTATAAGTGTGAAACGAATGAACTTATGGGAATATGGCTCAGCCTTCAAACTTGGCGACCTTGCTTTTGGTTACGTTATGGCATCCTTAGAAATGATGAGATACTGAGACAAGTGTCTTTACGTATATTAGTTAAAACTCGAATGTACGTATGTAATAGCGTGCAAATCACATATAGCAAGCAAACTGACAAGATAAATATTGCTGATATAGCAGGCTTAACAAAGAGGCCTATAGCTTGTGGGAATTGTGTTGGAAATGAAGCCAAACAAGCTTCATGAAGCTTGGTATGCTTCAAAGAAAGTCCTTAAAAAAGCCTTGTTCACAAAACACAATTGTCTCACATAGGTAGAGAAAGGAAAGAGAAGAGACTTTATATATTGATGTGGACTTTTAGTCTTTGAACTAAGAGTCAAGGGAAGACTCTTCCTCCACACACGCGCGCGCGCGCCGCCGCCGCCGTCCGTCCGGTCGGTCGGGCCGGGCTCGGGCGTGGGTTGGGTTGGGCTCTTTTTATTCTCGGCTCAATATTTTTCCGACCGTTTTGAGTCCGTTCAGCTTCAGATTCAGTAACCGTTATGTCATTACTCTCGTAATAAAATCCCACGATCTCAGCTCACTATTAACTTCTTGATTTCAGTTACTGATTCTAAAGGCTCCTATATAATAACCGAAACCTCCAGCTTTGAGAGACAGAACAAAAACAGATCCTCTCCTCTTCTCTTTTGTCATCTCTTTTCTCCTGTGCTCTTCTCTTTACTTGGCAGTTGTTCAGTTTACTTCTCTTTACTTGGCAGTTGTTCAGTTTACTCTCGTAGTACACTGGAGCATTGGCTGCCGTGTATCCCTGGAGGTCGGTTGCCGGAATTTCCTAGTGTACGTGTGGGGGCAAATTCGACTTTAGGGCAGTGATTCATCACGCCACGGCCATTGTTACAGATAAGTTGTTCCGTTTCATTAGCCTTATTTCTAACATTCTAAAGTCGATTTTTTTTTTTTTATCATGGTTACTGATGGAATTATTGGTAATGTTGATGTGAACGATTCTGTGCCTACTGTCACCCCTAATCATGCTGTTGTTATACCATCTACTTTAGTTCATAACGATACTGCTATGCCTTATGTGAGTACAAATATGATGACTGCTGGTACAACCCCTATGTTCCCAAATCTTTTCGTTCCTGATATGTCTAAGTTAGATCCGTTTGATGGGAAAAATTATAAAATGTGGTCGGATAAGATGGAATTTTTCTTGGGACAAATTGGTGTTGAGCATGCTTTAGTTGATGACAAGGCTCCTGTCAATTCCACTAGAGACTTTCAGAAGGATAATAGAACTTGTCGTGGTATGTTGTTGCATTACATGACCACATCCTTATACCAGATTTATAGTAAGTTGAAATTGGCTAAGGAAATTTGGGATGCTCTTAAATTGAAGTATGAAACTGATGACTTTGGGAAAGGGAAATATGCTTGTAGTAGGTGGCTTAATTTTGAGTTAGTTGATAGTAAGTGATGCGGGAGCAAGTGTGCAAAGTAAACAGAACAACCAAGAAACTAGCAAGAGAACAGTTATTCTTGTTTACATCGAGTTTCTTTGGTGGTTATGCATTAAATTGACTCCTACAAAGATAATTACATGGAGTTTACACACAAGATCGGGATTAAAGCTCTTATTATATGATCTCATTTGTTATAAGGATTCCCGTAATTTTGACAGCTTCTACACTGGTTCGTATTTTGATCATAACTCACTCATACGACATGGGATCGTGGTGATTCAAAGTTCTGTAGAAAGCTGGAAACGAGATCTAAAACTCCTATCTTTTGAGTTTCCCCATATTCAAAACGTAACAGGGCTTAAAAAGCGATTTAATTTACAGTGGAAAGCTGTTCCCAAGGGTTTGTGCCTTGGGCGCTAGGTAATCAATTGTTCAGTTCTATTTCGTTTAGTATTCCCTTAATTAGTTAGAATATGTTTAGGAGAGTAATAATCTGATTGTTATTAGTATTAGAAGTCCATTAGGTGTTAGGAAAGCTGTTAGTTAGTCCGTTTTACAATTGTAGTCAGTTTCGTAGTTAGTTTCCTATTCGAACTAGGATTAGGATTCCGAATAGCTTTAGATTTCTTTGTCTATAAATAGGGGAGAGCATTGCTATTGTAAACTCGTGCTTTGATGATTAATTATTGAATACGTGAGTATTTACCCCTCAAACTGAGTGATTCAGGTTGAAACCCTTACGAGTGATTCGTGAGTTGTTCTTGAGTGATTCTTGAACAAGATCCCTTTGTGTGATACTATCAAAGGTTAATTTCCGTTTTGTTACTTATTTCACATCAGTAAGCCTATGTTGGATCAAGTTCATGAGTATGAAAATTTGGTGACGGAAATTCTTGCTGAAGGGATGAAAATTTGTGAGGTTTTTCAAGCTAACTGTTTGCTTGATAAATTGCTGAAATCTTGGGAGAATTATATTCATTCTATGAGGCACAAACAGAAAACTTTTACTCTCCAGGAGGTTGTATCTCACATCAAGATCGAGGAACAGAACCGAATCCAGGCTAAAGGAAAAACAACCAAACATTCCTCCTCTACTGCTAACCTTGTTGAACAAAAGAATTTTGCAGGTAGACATGACAGAAACAAGGGACCCAAAGGGAAAGGACCAAACCAACTACATGGTAAGATTCAGCCACAAAACTTCAAGAAGCTTTTCAAAGGCAACTGTTACAATTGTGGCAAGTATGGACATCCCGCTAAGGAGTGTAGAAGTGCTGCTGCCGTTGCTGTCAACAAACCCAAAGAGAACAAAGCCCAAGCTAACGAATAGAAAATGGTTTATTTGATGTTAGTGCGCGTGTGTTTAAGGGTAGAAGAGAGCGAGCAAGAAAACATGAACCATAATTTTTCCATGACACAATAAATGAAATTAAAGGGAAGATATGGAGGTCATGGCCTTCCACTACAGCAAAAGACCTGCTCATAGTCTTCATGAATAAAAGCTACAAGCTGATCATGTTCACTATTGTCTATAGTTTTATAAGTGTGAAACGAATGAACTTATGGGAATATGGCTCAGCCTTCAAACTTGGCGACCTTGCTTTTGGTTACGTTATGGCATCCTTAGAAATGATGAGATACTGAGACAAGTGTCTTTACGTATATTAGTTAAAACTCGAATGTACGTATGTAATAGCGTGCAAATCACATATAGCAAGCAAACTGACAAGATAAATATTGCTGATATAGCAGGCTTAACAAAGAGGCCTATAGCTTGTGGGAATTGTGTTGGAAATGAAGCCAAACAAGCTTCATGAAGCTTGGTATGCTTCAAAGAAAGTCCTTAAAAAAGCCTTGTTCACAAAACACAATTGTCTCACATAGGTAGAGAAAGGAAAGAGAAGAGACTTTATATATTGATGTGGACTTTTAGTCTTTGAACTAAGAGTCAAGGGAAGACTCTTCCTCCACACACGCGCGCGCGCGCCGCCGCCGCCGTCCGTCCGGTCGGTCGGGCCGGGCTCGGGCGTGGGTTGGGTTGGGCTCTTTTTATTCTCGGCTCAATATTTTTCCGACCGTTTTGAGTCCGTTCAGCTTCAAATTCAGTAACCGTTATGTCATTACTCTCGTAATAAAATCCCACGATCTCAGCTCACTATTAACTTCTTGATTTCAGTTACTGATTCTAAAGGCTCCTATATAATAACCGAAACCTCCAGCTTTGAGAGACAGAACAAAAACAGATCCTCTCCTCTTCTCTTTTGTCATCTCTTTTCTCCTGTGCTCTTCTCTTTACTTGGCAGTTGTTCAGTTTACTTCTCTTTACTTGGCAGTTGTTCAGTTTACTCTCGTAGTACACTGGAGCATTGGCTGCCGTGTATCCCTGGAGGTCGGTTGCCGGAATTTCCTAGTGTACGTGTGGGGGCAAATTCGACTTTAGGGCAGTGATTCATCACGCCACGGCCATTGTTACAGATAAGTTGTTCCGTTTCATTAGCCTTATTTCTAACATTCTAAAGTCGATTTTTTTTTTTTTTTTTATCATGGTTACTGATGGAATTATTGGTAATGTTGATGTGAACGATTCTGTGCCTACTGTCACCCCTAATCATGCTGTTGTTATACCATCTACTTTAGTTCATAACGATACTGCTATGCCTTATGTGAGTACAAATATGATGACTGCTGGTACAACCCCTATGTTCCCAAATCTTTTCGTTCCTGATATGTCTAAGTTAGATCCGTTTGATGGGAAAAATTATAAAATGTGGTCGGATAAGATGGAATTTTTCTTGGGACAAATTGGTGTTGAGCATGCTTTAGTTGATGACAAGGCTCCTGTCAATTCCACTAGAGACTTTCAGAAGGATAATAGAACTTGTCGTGGTATGTTGTTGCATTACATGACCACATCCTTATACCAGATTTATAGTAAGTTGAAATTGGCTAAGGAAATTTGGGATGCTCTTAAATTGAAGTATGAAACTGATGACTTTGGGAAAGGGAAATATGCTTGTAGTAGGTGGCTTAAATTTGAGTTAGTTGATAGTAAGTGATGCGGGAGCAAGTGTGCAAAGTAAACAGAACAACCAAGAAACTAGCAAGAGAACAGTTATTCTTGTTTACATCGAGTTTCTTTGGTGGTTATGCATTAAATTGACTCCTACAAAGATAATTACATGGAGTTTACACACAAGATCGGGATTAAAGCTCTTATTATATGATCTCATTTGTTATAAGGATTCCCGTAATTTTGACAGCTTCTACACTGGTTCGTATTTTGATCATAACTCACTCATACGACATGGGATCGTGGTGATTCAAAGTTCTGTAGAAAGCTGGAAACGAGATCTAAAACTCCTATCTTTTGAGTTTCCCCATATTCAAAACGTAATAGGGCTTAAAAAGCGATTTAATTTACAGTGGAAAGCTGTTCCCAAGGGTTTGTGCCTTGGGCGCTAGGTAATCAATTGTTCAGTTCTATTTCGTTTAGTATTCCCTTAATTAGTTAGAATATGTTTAGGAGAGTAATAATATGATTGTTATTAGTATTAGAAGTCCATTAGGTGTTAGGAAAGCTGTTAGTTAGTCCGTTTTACAATTGTAGTCAGTTTCGTAGTTAGTTTCCTATTCGAACTAGGATTAGGATTCCGAATAGCTTTAGATTTCTTTGTCTATAAATAGGGGAGAGCATTGCTATTGTAAACTCGTGCTTTGATGATTAATTATTGAATACGTGAGTATTTACCCCTCAAACTGAGTGATTCAGGTTGAAACCCTTACGAGTGATGCGTGAGTTGTTCTTGAGTGATTCTTGAACAAGATCCCTTTGTGTGATACTATCAAAGGTTAATTTCCGTTTTGTTACTTATTTCACATCAGTAAGCCTATGTTGGATCAAGTTCATGAGTATGAAAATTTGGTGACGGAAATTCTTGCTGAAGGGATGAAAATTTGTGAGGTTTTTCAAGCTAACTGTTTGCTTGATAAATTGCTGAAATCTTGGGAGAATTATATTCATTCTATGAGGCACAAACAGAAAACTTTTACTCTCCAGGAGGTTGTATCTCACATCAAGATCGAGGAACAGAACCGAATCCAGGCTAAAGGAAAAACAACCAAACATTCCTCCTCTACTGCTAACCTTGTTGAACAAAAGAATTTTGCAGGTAGACATGACAGAAACAAGGGACCCAAAGGGAAAGGACCAAACCAACTACATGGTAAGATTCAGCCACAAAACTTCAAGAAGCTTTTCAAAGGCAACTGTTACAATTGTGGCAAGTATGGACATCCCGCTAAGGAGTGTAGAAGTGCTGCTGCCGTTGCTGTCAACAAACCCAAAGAGAACAAAGCCCAAGCTAACCTGACCGAGGATGTTATTGTTGCCATGGTGTCAAAGATTAACCTTGTTGGTAATACTGTTGAATGGATTTTGGACACCGGGGCAACAAGACATTGCTGTACCAACCGAGATATGTTCGTGGAGTATGTCAATGGTGCTGAAGGAGAGTGTGTCTTCATGGGTAACTCTAGCACTACTTCTGTTGGTGGTAAAGGGAAGGTTCTTTTAAAGCTTACTTCTGGTAAAACTATTGCTTTAACCAATGTTTTGCATGTCCCTGATATTCGCAGGAACTTAATTTCTGGCTCGTTGTTGAACAAAGCTGGGATTAAGTTAGCATTTGAATCTGATAAACTAGTACTCACCAGAAATGGTGAATTTGTCGGGAAAGGTTTTTGTAATGGGGGGTTGTTTGTGTTGGATGTTGTGACTGAGAATAAAGCATCTACCTCTTCTGTTGTTTACATCGCTGAGTCTGTTTCATTATGGCATGCTAGACTAGGTCATGTGAATGTGGCATCCATTAAAAGGCTAAAACAATTTAGTCTTATTCCTGCATTTAGCAATACTGATTTTACTAAATGTGAAGTATGCGTAGAAGCTAAACATCCCAAAAAACCCTACAATAGGAATGTGACTAGAACTTCTACGTTACTAGAACTTGTGCACACTGACCTTGGTGATTTTCATAGCCATGTTAGTAGAGGTGGTAAAAAGTATTATATTATGTTTGTTGATGATTATTCAAGATTTACCAAAGTGTATTTGCTGAGTTCTAAGGATGAGGCTGAGGATAAATTTCTCATCTATAAAGCCGAGGTAGAAAACCAACTAGATCGTAAAATAAAAAGGTTTAGGTCCGATAGAGGTGGAGAATATGATTCAACATCTCTAAAGGGGTTTTGTGAGGCTAATGGGATCATTCACGAAATTACAGCTCCTTATGCTCCTCAACAAAACGGCATTGCCGAGAGGAAAAATAGGACCCTCAAAGAAATGATGAATGCTATGCTCATTAGTTCGGGTATGCCTAATAACATGTGGGGGGAAGCTTTACTTTCTGCCTGCTTTGTACTTAATCGTGTTCCCCACAAGAAACTTGAGAAAACTCCATATGAGTTGTGGAAAGGTTTTGGACCTAACTTGAGTTACTTGAAAGTGTGGGGGTGCCTTGCGAAAGTCGGGATTCCTGACTTTCAAAGAAGCAAGATTGGACCCAAAACTTTGGATGCTATATTTATTGGATATGCCAATAGTAGTGCTTCATATAGATTTGTTCTAAGAGATGGTTCTGGGTTTGGTGCTATTAAAGAGTCCCGTGATGCTGAATTTTTTGAGCATATCTTTCCTATGAAAGTAAATGAACAACGGGTCTTACCTGCTGCTGCATCTTCATTACCTTCACATGTCAATGCTTCGTCTAGTATAGAAGTTCAAGAGCCTAGGAGGGGTAAACGAATTAGGACTGAGAAAAGTTTTGGCCCTGATTATGTTACTGCTTTCTTAGCTGAAATTGATGTGCTAGATGAAACTTTTGTGCATGCGTATATTATTGAAGATGACCCCAGGAATTATGGAGAGGCCATGAGGTCAGTTGACTCTAGTTTTTGGCAAGAGGCCATAAACAGCGAGTTAGAATCCATTATGAGTAACAATACTTGGATTTTATCTGACCTTCCTCGGGGTTGTAAGGCACTTGGTAGTAAATGGGTGTTCCGAAAGAAATACCGAACTGATGGGACAATAGACAAATATAAGGCTAGACTTGTGATTCAAGGAAATTTTCAAAAGCAAGGACTTGATTATTTTGATACGTATTCTCCTGTTACTAAAATTGCTACTATTAGAGTTTTAATAGCACTTGCATCCATTCATCATCTTGTTGTGCATCAAATGGATGTTAAAACTGCATTTTTGAATGGTGATCTTAATGAGGAGATATACATGAGACAGCGTGAAGGTTGCGTAGTTCCTGGACAAGAACATAAGGTATGCAAACTTGTTAAGTCCTTGTACGGACTTAAACAAGCACCCAAACAATGGTATGACAAATTTCATAGTACTATAATTTCTGATGGTTTTAAGGTGAATGATTCTGATGCTTGTGTTTATTCTAAATATGATGAGCATGGTTGCGTTATGATATGTCTGTATGTTGATGACATGCTCATTTTTGGTACAAGTATTGATGTGGTAAACACAACAAAATCCTTTTTGAAATCATGCTTTGATATGAAAGACATGGGTGAAGCTGATGTAATTCTTGGCATTAAAATTACTAGAACTTCTGTGGGTTTAAGTTTGGATCAATCTCATTATGTTGAGAAAATTTTAAAGAAGTTTAAACAATTTGATTCCACTCCTGTCAAAACCCCATATGATTCTAGTATTCATTTGAAAAGGAATAAGGGTGACAGTGTATCACAAGAAGAGTATGTTAACATAATTGGAAGTGTTATGTTTTTAATGAACTATACTAGACCAGATATAGCATATGCTGTGAGCAGGTTGAGTAGATATACTCATAATCCCAATCATGAACATTGGAATGCCTTGATTAGATTGTTGAGATATTTGAAAGGTACTATGAATTGGGGTTTGCACTACAAGAATTTTCCATGTGTTTTGGAGGAGTATTGCGATGCTAACTGGGTATCTGATAATGATGAAATACATTCTACCAGTGGCTATGTTTTTACTCATAGCCATGTTAGTAGAGGTGGTAAAAAGTATTATATTATGTTTGTTGATGATTATTCAAGATTTACCAAAGTGTATTTGCTGAGTTCTAAGGATGAGGCTGAGGATAAATTTCTCATCTATAAAGCCGAGGTAGAAAACCAACTAGATCGTAAAATAAAAAGGTTTAGGTCCGATAGAGGTGGAGAATATGATTCAACATCTCTAAAGGGGTTTTGTGAGGCTAATGGGATCATTCACGAAATTACAGCTCCTTATGCTCCTCAACAAAACGGCATTGCCGAGAGGAAAAATAGGACCCTCAAAGAAATGATGAATGCTATGCTCATTAGTTCGGGTATGCCTAATAACATGTGGGGGGAAGCTTTACTTTCTGCCTGCTTTGTACTTAATCGTGTTCCCCACAAGAAACTTGAGAAAACTCCATATGAGTTGTGGAAAGGTTTTGGACCTAACTTGAGTTACTTGAAAGTGTGGGGGTGCCTTGCGAAAGTCGGGATTCCTGACTTTCAAAGAAGCAAGATTGGACCCAAAACTTTGGATGCTATATTTATTGGATATGCCAATAGTAGTGCTTCATATAGATTTGTTCTAAGAGATGGTTCTGGGTTTGGTGCTATTAAAGAGTCCCGTGATGCTGAATTTTTTGAGCATATCTTTCCTATGAAAGTAAATGAACAACGGGTCTTACCTGCTGCTGCATCTTCATTACCTTCACATGTCAATGCTTCGTCTAGTATAGAAGTTCAAGAGCCTAGGAGGGGTAAACGAATTAGGACTGAGAAAAGTTTTGGCCCTGATTATGTTACTGCTTTCTTAGCTGAAATTGATGTGCTAGATGAAACTTTTGTGCATGCGTATATTATTGAAGATGACCCCAGGAATTATGGAGAGGCCATGAGGTCAGTTGACTCTAGTTTTTGGCAAGAGGCCATAAACAGCGAGTTAGAATCCATTATGAGTAACAATACTTGGATTTTATCTGACCTTCCTCGGGGTTGTAAGGCACTTGGTAGTAAATGGGTGTTCCGAAAGAAATACCGAACTGATGGGACAATAGACAAATATAAGGCTAGACTTGTGATTCAAGGAAATTTTCAAAAGCAAGGACTTGATTATTTTGATACGTATTCTCCTGTTACTAAAATTGCTACTATTAGAGTTTTAATAGCACTTGCATCCATTCATCATCTTGTTGTGCATCAAATGGATGTTAAAACTGCATTTTTGAATGGTGATCTTAATGAGGAGATATACATGAGACAGCGTGAAGGTTGCGTAGTTCCTGGACAAGAACATAAGGTATGCAAACTTGTTAAGTCCTTGTACGGACTTAAACAAGCACCCAAACAATGGTATGACAAATTTCATAGTACTATAATTTCTGATGGTTTTAAGGTGAATGATTCTGATGCTTGTGTTTATTCTAAATATGATGAGCATGGTTGCGTTATGATATGTCTGTATGTTGATGACATGCTCATTTTTGGTACAAGTATTGATGTGGTAAACACAACAAAATCCTTTTTGAAATCATGCTTTGATATGAAAGACATGGGTGAAGCTGATGTAATTCTTGGCATTAAAATTACTAGAACTTCTGTGGGTTTAAGTTTGGATCAATCTCATTATGTTGAGAAAATTTTAAAGAAGTTTAAACAATTTGATTCCACTCCTGTCAAAACCCCATATGATTCTAGTATTCATTTGAAAAGGAATAAGGGTGACAGTGTATCACAAGAAGAGTATGTTAACATAATTGGAAGTGTTATGTTTTTAATGAACTATACTAGACCAGATATAGCATATGCTGTGAGCAGGTTGAGTAGATATACTCATAATCCCAATCATGAACATTGGAATGCCTTGATTAGATTGTTGAGATATTTGAAAGGTACTATGAATTGGGGTTTGCACTACAAGAATTTTCCATGTGTTTTGGAGGAGTATTGCGATGCTAACTGGGTATCTGATAATGATGAAATACATTCTACCAGTGGCTATGTTTTTACTCTTGCTAGTGCTGCCATATCTTGGAGATCCTCCAAACAAACTTGTATTGCTAAATCTACAATGGAATCTGAGTTTATTGCTTTGGAGATGGCAGGCCATGAAGCTGAATGGCTAAGAAGCCTACTTGCCGATATTCCATTGTGGGGGAGACCGACTCCATCCGTTTCCATGCACTGTGATTGTCAAGCGGCCATAAGTGTAGCCCGCAACCATTCTTACAACGGAAAGAGAAGGCATATACGACTTTGGCATGAAATTGTTAAGAATCTGATCAGAGATAATGTGATATCACTTGAGTATGTAAAGTCAGAGAGGAATCTTGCAGATCCTCTCACCAAAGGCCTTTGTAGAAAGATAGTGCTTGAGTCAGCACTAGGAATGGGGCTTCAGCCCAATGGGAGTGAATTGTGATGGATACCCAACCTGGAACATATCCAGGTTCAATGAGGTCAAACGAAATCACAAAACAACTCCAGTCCTGTACTACAAACTCCATTCCTTTATAACAATGATGTAGTATTTTTCCGTATACTGTCATGTGTGTGAGGTTGAGCAATTTTAGCTCTTAATGAGTTCATAGCCTTGTAAGGTGGTGTGAGACAGTACACACTTGATGAACTCACCTATGTGAATGTGGGGAAACTGCCCGTCCCCTATGAGAGCATTTGGGCTAATGACTCTCTAGAGCGTTCACAGAAGTATCCAGGCACGTAAGGGGCTAACGTATATATGTTTTCGCGAGAGTAAATCTGATTTTGAGGTCAAACTAGTGCGCAGTTTGTACTGAACAAATACCGTGAAAGGTTCAAGGAATTTTTTCCACCTAAATGGTTGTTGGGTAAACTTGTAAGCACAAGGTACTAATTCAAGTCCACAAGACATTAGTATCGTAACGTGCGACCTCCTACTGCCATGAAACTTTTTCTACCATTCTTTTTCTACCATTCTTTCTTTGAATCATGTGGGGGATTGTTGGAAATGAAGCCAAACAAGCTTCATGAAGCTTGGTATGCTTCAAAGAAAGTCCTTAAAAAAGCCTTGTTCACAAAACACAATTGTCCCACATAGGTAGAGAAAGGAAAGAGAAGAGACTTTATATATTGATGTGGACTTTTAGTCTTTGAACTAAGAGTCAAGGGAAGATTCTTCCTCCACACACGCGCGCGCGCGCCGCCACCGCCGTCCGTCCGTCCGGTCGGTCGGGCCGGGCTCGAGCGAGGGTGTGGGTTGGGTTGGGCTCTTTTTATTCTCGGCTCAATATTTTTCCAACCGTTTTGAGTCCGTTCAGCTTCAGATTCAGTAACCGTTATGTCATTACTCTCGTAATAAAATCCCACGATCTCAGCTCACTATTAACTTCTTGATTTCGGTTACTGATTCTAAAGGCTCCTATATAATAACCGAAACCTCCAGCTTTGAGAGACAGAACAAAAACAGATCCTCTCCTCTTCTCTTCTGTCATCTCTTTTCTCCTGTGCTCTTCTCTTTACTTGGAAGTTGTTCAGACGACTCACCCATGGGTGAGTCGAGATCGGCCGACGACTCACCCTTGGATGAGTCGCCGGTTGCAGACGACCGACACAAAAAAAAAAAAAAAAATTATTATTTTATTATTATTATTATTATTATTATTATTATTATTATTTATTATTATTATTTATTGTTATTATTATTATTATTATTATTATTATTATTATTATTATTATTATTATTATTATTATTATTATTATTATTATTATTTATTGTTATTATTATTATTATTATTGATTATTGTTTAATTAATTAAAAATGTGAAATGATAGATGGGAGGAGCCGGTAAATCGGTGCCTCGGTTATTTAGTGAACTAGCTGGTTCAGGACCGCGTCACACGAGGACGCGCGGGATTGATGCCTCTGTACGGAGACAGAGAGAGGCAGTTCGGATGAGGGAGATGACTGCTGAGCAAGACGACACTAGCGAGTTCTACTCCGGGGATCAGTCCATGGACGATGATCAGATTGGCGTCAAATCATCCTCAGATTGGCACGTGGTGAAGGGCAGAGGCGGTAGGTTTGTTAGTAATGGGTCGTCCAGTACTAGCAAACGATCTAGAGCGGAGGACGACACTACGTGGCTTGTTACAGAGCCCGTGGAGGGTGGGCCGGCGGATGATAGCGTCATACCGAGCTTCCTGGGCCACGTAGCGTCTCGTGTGTGGAATGGAGAGACGAGGGGTCTCTTGAAGTATCAGAACCGATTCAATGTCTGTCAGCGGCTGAGTTAGTGGCGAGCGGAGATGTCGGCCGAGATGAGGGCCCGGATCGAGGGGACTGGGTTATCACACCTGGCAGACATTATGTTCAGACATATTGACTTCCCCCTGATATCTGCATTCGTTGAAAGGCGGCAGCCGGATACGAACTCGTTCCACATGCCGTTCGGAGAGATGACGATCATGTTGCACGATGTATGGCATATTCTTCGGATTCCTGTAGACGGACAGCTCGTTTCCAATGACGGACGGGATGGGCAGCTGCAGATGGCGGCCATGGAGGTTCTCGGGGTCAGCCGAGAGGAACTGATGTGTAGCCACTGGCAGGGCGGTGCGGTCCTCACGGAGTTGGTTTTTGAGCTTTGCCGTGAGCAAGTGGAGGACAACCAGGCGACAGCTTGGATGTGGTTACTTATTGGATCCACCTTGTTTGTCGACAAGAGTGGTAACCGTATTAGACCCTCCTGCGTGATGGAGGTGATGGACGACGGTGTCGATACGGTGCATGACTTCTCTTGGGGATCTGCTGCCCTCGCCTTCCTATATCGTCAGCTCGGTATAGCTAGTCCCGGGGATTCTCAGGGCATCTGCGGATGCCTAACTCTCCTGCAGGCATGGATATACGAGTACTTTCCCTGCTTCCGACCTCATCGGGAGCGGATGGTTGTCGGGGACGACGAGGCTCCCCGTGCGTCCGTATGGAGTGCCCAGGCTGAGGGCAAGGACGTGGTTCGACTGCACTCCTTACGTAGACGCTTGGATCATCTGCGAGCGACAGAGGTACGTCATTTAGTTATCGGTGTTCATGATTTATTTCGTCGTTTGCTATGTTTTTTTACTTCACCGTAACTTTCAACATTTCTACGTAGGTGGTGTGGCTGCCGTACGGTTCTAACCCGGCAGTATCTGTACCGAGGACTGTATTCATGGGGTGGCTACAGTATCGGGATATTATCGAACCGTACATGCCTGGTCGTTGTTTACGACAAATCGGGTACGTACAGAGTATCCCTTCCCCGATCTTTAGGCCAGTCAAAGCGATCAGGTCATGGAGCAGTCGTTCGTACAAGGTTGTCTTCCCCGAACGGATCTCATCTGATGCTTGGCGTATGTTCCCGGGATTTTACATTCTTGGTCTCCATGGGTTTCAGGCATCCACGTCAGATCCCACAGCATGTACGGATGACTACCTCGCATGGTACTACCTTCACTCCCACCCTCGGCTGATACCTGACGCTGCAGCACCTGTGATTCCTCCATGATCCAACAGCGATTATGTAAGTGATTAACTAAAATATATATTTTTTTACGTATTACATATCTCTGAACTCACACTCATTGTTACTTTTTTGCAGTGGGTGAATCGTCTAGCCGTCGCAGCTGAGTCTTTCATTAGTTTGATTCCTCCGGAGCAAGCGGAAGGTTCTCGATCGATTATGGACGAGTATATGAGAGATTGGCGGGCTGCCAAATGATGTATTGACCCTAGATGAATTTGTTATATATTTATATAAGAGTTTCATTGTTATTGTTATTTATTTATTTGTGTTATTGTAATTGTTATTTACATTTTTTCTTTTATTGTAATTTGTTGTTTTATTTACCTCCAATAATCACGACCACTCTCCACCTGCAAAATATAACAATCACACAAAAAGGTGACAATGATATAAGTATAACAATCACGCAAAACATTCAATTACGTCGACCTCTCTAAACGATCCCAATGTGCTCTTCGCCTAACATACATTTGCTCCCAACCAGCGACACTATCAGAACGGGAAGTAAACCATGCTTCGCATATCGGAGGAACAGGGAAATCTGAGGCTAAATCCAGACGGATATAATGCTCGTACGAATGACCTAAATGACACATGACAATTTCCCTACTTGGACGTGTAGCAGTCGAAGGTGCTTGCAACGGTAGCACTGTGTAACAAGAATATAACCCCCTTCCGCTGCCGTATCCGAATAACAAAATCGCTGCATTGAAGAGGTTGGCAATCGGGAACAAATCCTCAATTACTATCATCCAGTGATCATAGTTACACGCACCTCCGTCCCACATAATACGGCGGTAACCAGCGTCGACCCCTTCAACGTATAGGGTTTCGTACAATGCTCGGTTAGCTAAGAGTTCGTGTGCAATGCAAACTCTCGTCAATCGCCATTGCTCTTGGTCTCCGAAAACGTAGTCCGCAATGACACGGAAACCGCAATTACCATCCCCAAGTAAATCGAGATATCCTTCAATGAAAGGTATGATGATTCCCGGAATTTTGTTAACATGATAGAATTCAGTGATATCTATTCCGTGTCCAGCTGCAAGACAATATAATAGAAAGTCATTAATAGTACTTATCAAAAAGTAATTAACAACATTATGTACATGTTAATAAATTATGGGTTTTCATACTAGTACTCCGCACGACGTTACTCGATGAGGATGAGCTACGACCACGCCCGCGGCTCGAACTGGATGACCTAGGGCGACCACGACCCCTCTGGGAGTACTCCCATGAACTAGGATCACGTCTGGTAGAGGAACTCCCTCTCGGTCGACCTCTGACTGTCGTGTTCGCTTCCGGCTTGACGTAACTCGCTTCCTCAGGATGAAGCTGCTCATTCATAAGGACAGATATGTTGCGCACAACTGCCGGGTCGCTTGAGTTAACCTCGTCGACCAGAGACTGAAAGTATCGATGCTCCTCAGATGGATGCTCAGTCATGTCAAGCGTAGCTATCTCCACTGCATCACTAATAACGAGTGTTCGCCAAAATTTGTGGACACTATTCAAGCTAATTGGCGTGCCCGTATCCGTGGCCGTTTTCAACTCACACGCACACGGGATCTGATGAGTGGATCTCAATACACAACCGCAACGATCAAATACTTGGTGACTCAATTCTCTCATCCTGTTCAGCTCAGCCCATAATATTTGTAAGCAGTAATGGGAAACATACCCGGTCAGATAGTTCAATGGGAAACCCGAGTACATCACACTTCTTCGTCTTCTACACTCTTCAAGTGTGTACTTGATCTCAGTTATTTGTGACTCGATTGACTTGTTGACCTTGTTCCAAACATTATCCAAAGCTCCAGTTGAGGAGTTCAACCACTGTTTTAGCGCGGCATGTGCACTCTCCACCCTGCAAGTCGTAGTGTTGCCAAGGTGTAGCACCTTATTCGTCCACGCAGCCACAAACATCTCTTTGTATCTCAGCCAGGTCTCCTCTACATAGGATATCACGTGAGGGTAACTCCTCCAACTATCCTTCATCTGACGCACTGCTCTATCGTACGCAGCTTCTGTGGAAGCTTCCATGATAATTTTCCACCTCCCATTCTTGAACCTCTGCGCGACAAGCTTATCTTTTCCACAAAGTCTGTACACTTTGTCTTCAACGACTTTGTTAATGTGCCATGTACAGAGCAAATGGGCACTCTCGGAAAATATCTCTCTAATAGGTCTCATCAACCCTAGCTCACGATCGGTCACAATTGCTGTTGGGTGTACATCATTTCCAATAAGCATCCTCAACTTATCTAAGACCCACGCATAGCTTGCCTGAGTCTCATCCTTCATAATGGCATAAGCTATGAGGAAGTTCTTATTGATTGGAGTCATCCCCACTATCTCAAGAAACGGCATCTTATACTTGTTTGTTTTGTACGTGGAATCTAAGCCAATCAACCAAGGAAAAGACCGAAGTAACTGAATTGATGTAGGGTGTGCCATGAACACATGAGTTACCTCATTAGTAGCTCGGTCGACTCTTATCCAATGTACGTACTTATTCTCCACAGCTAAATGATGAAACTGACCAATGACATCTCTCTCTTCAAAATCAAGTTTCCTTATACGATCTCTGTGGTTGTACACATGCCGTCTAGTTGAATTGTCCTCGGGAAATTTTTCCTGAATAGCAGCCAAGATAGCACATGGCTTTGTTTGTGCCGACGTCATGTCACGAACGAGTTTCTTTGACCCAGGACTAAGACCACTCATCTGACGATATCCCTCAGGAAACACAACAAAGTCATGGTTGTGCGTACCCCTAATCCCAGGCAATGTGACAATCATCCAACTATTGGACCCATACACTTGCCGAGCTCTTAACTGGAACGTACATTTACAAGCCTTTGTTTTCGATTTCTTCCGAGCAGCAGTATCTAAGTCTCTTAATTCCCCTCTGTAGCGTTCACCTCGATTGCATTTTAACAATTTTATGCTTCCATTCTTCTTGTGTGACGAAATTATCAACTCAAACCCGATAGTAAGGGCAATTTGTTTTGCCCAATTAATTGCATCTGTATCACTATCAAATAACTCATCAGTGACGAAATGCGTACTGTAATCAACACCATCTCCACCGAACCGCTCCAAAGGAACCTAACGAAAACAACGAAAACAATGTTAGCTTAATCTTAAATTCAAACAATAATAATAATAATAATAATAATAATAATAATAATAATAATAATAATAATAATAATAATAATAATAATAATAATAATAATAATAATAATAATAATAATAATAATAATAACTTTTTTTGTGTCTGTCGGTCTGAGTCGTCCGCCACCGGCGACTCACCCAAGGGTGAGTCGTCCGCCACCGGCGACCCACCCAAGGGTGAGTCGTCTGTTGATCTCGACTCGCCCAAGGGTGAGTCGCCTGTAGCAGACGACTCACCCTGGGGGAGTCGAGATCGACAGGCAACTCGCCCTTGGGTGGGTCGCCGTTCACGGACGACTCATCCAAGGGTGAGTCGAAAATCTCAGACGACCGTGCAAAAAAAATGCGCAAAAAAAAAAAATTTACCTCCGCCACCGTCGACGGCACTTCCCGGTCGCCGGTAGACATCCGCGGGTTGCTTGAGTGTTGATGAAGGTTGGGTATGAGAGTGGGTGGTAGAGTGGGAGAAAGAGAGGGAGAATTGGTGTGAGTTAGAGAGGGAGAGGATGAGTGAAAAATTGATAAAGGGCAAAATTGGAATTTTAGGGGGCGGTAGCTAGTAATTTAGGGGCGGCATTTAGTAACACCCTTTAGTTATAGCAAGTACAATTCAGTGACACCTAATTATTAAAAGTTTTTGAAAATTGTAGTTAGATATTACTCCTAGTATAGTTACAACTAATCATGTGAATGGCAAAATCCAGTACGAGTCGATCATCATTAATATCTAAGATTTATAATTTTCTCATACATTAGTTTTGATCAATTATGAAATTGGTCGTACTATAAACTTAATACACACTTTTAATTAGGCACCCTTATTGGTGTGCTTAGAGAGGAAAGAGAGTGTGCTAAGGGTGTGCTTAACCAATATTAGGAATTCTTAGGCACACTCTCAAATAAGCACAGTGCTTAAATAAGCACACATGCTTAGAGAGAAATGTTGAGACCACAACATAATATTTGAGTTTGTGGGTGGACCCTCTTAAGCAACTTAGGGATAATTGGATATGTGCTTATTTTGAAGGAGGTGTGCTTAAAAGTGAGGTGTCAACTTAAATAGTGTTTTAAGCAATATTTGATAGTGCTACCAATAATAATACTCTTCGTGCCTATACAAAAGTGATAGTCACTATACAAATAAATAGTCTATGGAATAATGCACCGCTCTCAACACGCTGAAACCAACTTGACAAACTTCTAGCAAGCTAGGTGGTGCACCAAAACATTCTCAACCCATGGGCCATGGCCTCCAGTGCACCCTTACCGAGATATTGGCCCTCCATGGTGAAATAAAATCACTACAAAGGCAACTAACATCAACAGATCCAACTTCACTAAGACAAATACCCCTACAATGCATACTAACCAATTGGCCCGACCCGACTCCTAAAATAGCAGATTCGATCCTAAATAGACCCGGCTTAATTTGAAAAATTTTATAATTATTTGGATTCAAGCAGGCATATAAGCATATTGACAAACAAACCCGACATAAATTAATTTGATCTGACCTGTTTAGAATATTTAATAAACCGATTATAACCCAATTTAAATAGATTCGAACCGAAATGACCCAAACAATCCGTTTACCCGGCTACAAGCAATAGAATATTTAGGATAATCAAACCCAAAATAACACATCCTAGCATTGGGCTACCTATTTTCGAACCATTCTATCTTGCATTCTGCAATGAACCATTTGAATGACGTGCCCTTCCATAGCCATGCCAACCCACCCGTCATCCAGCATTGTATTGAGTATGTTTGACTTAATTTCATCACTTTGCCATGTTCTGGACGAATAATATTGATATAAATGTATGGTTTTTAGATCCTTAAGTTTCTATTGTTGATTTGTTTCACATTGAGATAAACGACCAATGATATTACAATATTCAGATGATCCACAAAAGAATAATATTTGCTATATATTATTCTGAAAGAAACCACCTGGTTGAAACATTGGGTCGTGGTGCGTGCTTTAAGTTTTAGCGGAGCTAATTGGAATAGTTATCATATAGCGATAAACCAACGACAATATTCCAACTTATTATACGCTTCCTTAATCTCGCCATGTGTAACGGTTGCCATTAACCTGTCATTTTCTATCCATAATTTTCCCTTTTGTCAATTTAAGCAAGTGATAACGAGTAAGCCTCCGTTCTTTCAAACCTGATAAAAACCGAACTAAATTGAATTGGTTTTTTTAACTTGATCTTTAATCATTTTAAACTCGTCTAAACATATTCAATAATAGACTCGTTTGAAAGTATGCTTTGAGATCTTTCCGATGACATAGTTATCATCATGAATTTATTTTGGGATAAATAGTTACCTCAGTGATAAAGTTACACATAAATTGAATTGAACTGAACTATACTGAATTGAACTAAACTAAAATGAACAGAATTTAAGTGAAATTAAGTTGAGTCAAATAGAGTCTTGTTGATGAAACTAAACTGTATTGAATTGGATGCATAATGCATATTACTTGAATTGAATTAACCTTAAGTAAAAGTAAGACGACGAGTTGAAAAGAAGACCCATAATTGTTGTTTTTAGGTTACTAGAATTACATTGAGAGAATATTGATTTACTTTAATTAAATTTAATTAAACCGAGTAAACCTAAATTGAATGTAGCTAATCTATAGATAAGTTAGAAAAATGACTTGAGACATAATGACGCACATGCAACATTTATATCATATATGACATTATTGGTGCCTTTCAAAAGACTCTTAATTAGGGTAAGATCAGAGTAGTTTTAGTTAATCATGTTCAAGTTTGATCAAATTTCTTTATTACAAAGAGAAATCTCTCCCAATGCCTGTTTCTCGATCAACAAATATCAAACCTAAAACCCTATTTAAGGGAATGCAAGCTCGTTATCACTTTACATACATGTTATTATTATGTGTGCGTTCTTTAAAACTTACTCCGTTAGCTCAGTTCAGTTCAGGGGTAATCTCATATCATTTCAATGATTTTTAGTTCAGTTTAGGGATATTCAATTCAGTTTATTGGTGCTCAATTCAGCAAAATACGTTTTGTCTTATATATCAAGTAATATCCAATTCAATTCAGTGATATCCAGTTCAATTCAATATTGTTCATTTCCGTTCGATGGTATTGAATTCAATTTTATAGGTTCATCTCTAAACAGCGCATCTTATGTCTTATTTTGATACTATTTTAAGTGCTTCCTTTATTTGGAGTCTCTATGCGTAAGCTGAATACCGAGCCCAGCTCACCTCTCATCCCTGCTTTTTTATAAAAAATACACACAAACATCATGGCCTTCTGTAATTGCGGTGGGTAGTTGAATTGAAGCAACCCTTCTTCAATGCTCCTCTACCCTCTAATTACAACACCCCAACAAAATTTAGCCAAAAAAAAAAAAAAATTAAACAAAAGCTTCCATCTCATATGACAAAAAAGCTAGTAAAACATTTGGCCAAATGGTCAACCATTGCCATCCAACAAACACAAGTCCAAATCTCCCTTTCTACTAAAAATCTAATTATCTATTTGGATTAGTCCATCTCTTTCTCTCTCTCTCTCTCCTCTTTCTCTCTAACCACTTATGCTCAAACTTTTGGGTCCTTTATAAGTAGGACTTTGTACCCCCTTTGGTATTGGAGTTATATAACCTTACCCACCTTGGCTCATATTTTTGCCCTTGTACTTCTTCTTTGTGTCATAACTCATAAGACTCAAAGGTCATCTATCCTTCCTTAATTAGTCTTAAAATGGGTGAAATTGCAAGAGCTAATGGCAACCATGAAGTCACCTTGAATGTCAAAGATGGAGCTGAAACTCTCCCTCAAAACCATGCTACCAGTAATTCTTCTGCTTCTAACTTCAATGACAACCGCTCTGCTGGTTCTAGCTGCATCAGTATCCCCTTTCTGCAAAAGGTAAAAACTACCCTCTCCTCCAATTCTCTCCCCATTTCCTTTCCTTTTCGCCATCGGATTATATTATTCATAAAACGGAGTATTACTTAAAATACTTAAAATTAACATGGTATCAGAGCCCTAAAAACCAAAAGCCGAACAGAAACTGCTATTCATAATAATGGTTAAATGGTGAATTATTATTATTACTCAATTAAGTTTATTTTGACGGTTATTTACAGATGATTGCGGAGGCACTAGGGACATACTTTGTGATATTTGCGGGGTGTGCGGCGGTGATAGTGAACAAGGATGAGCAGAAAGTGGTGACTTTACCAGGAATTTCAATAGTTTGGGGTGGTGTGGTTATGGTCATGGTTTACTCTGTAGGCCATATTTCAGGTGCTCATTTTAATCCTGCTGTCACTATTGCTTTCGCTACTTGCCGGAGATTTCCATGGAAACAGGTTTGACCTTTTCTCTCTCTCTCTCTCTCTCTCTCTCTCTTTCTCTCACTGTTGTGTCGGTTTTGATTTCCTTGCATTAACTGGTCTTAACGATCTCAACTGTTTAAACCTACCAAGCTAGTTTCGTCTTAATCAAACATTAATGAATTAATTAGGATAAATAATTAATTGGAAGCTTAATTAAGCGTATAGGTTTCTTTTTGGCATACTATTAAAACACACTAGCTAGATAGTCAATACATAATGACTATTCAAATCATTATTATTTGCAATTTTGTGTATGCCAGTCTCCTCTGCAAAGAACATAATTGAAGAGTCGGGTTAAATGCTTAATCTACCTACTGGTAGTCTCTCCCAATTAGATTTTTAACAAATACTTCTACTTTTCAATTAAAAAACTAAACACCAAAGATTGCCCTTTTATAAGAAAGTGTTTTAGCTTATTATAAAATTATTAGCTATAATCCTGATGAAGTTAATTTACAAACTAAATGACCGTGCTTAGTAAAGATGATGCATGTAATACAATTAATGTGTGATTAAAATTAGAAATCTGGATTTTTAAAACAAGTGATCGATGAACAACGAACTAAACCAAATATATAGATATATTTTGTTTAATTTCCCCTGTTTAATCATGCAAGTAAATTTAATGGAATAGAAAGCATGCAAAAATTAAAGGGACACTATTAAATCAATACACGCAAGGAAATATCACATGTACATAATATTTAGATTGGTCTATTGACACGATAATGTATATATATGCTTTGCTGGAAATGGTTTTCATCATTATCTGAAATAATCTAAACTTTTGCACACGGGTTTTCTTCCATTTGGAATCCCTTCAATACATGACTTTTCTATTTGACAAGGCAAAAAGCACAAATTCCTGTGGATAATACTTTGAATTTACTTTAATTTAAAGATTGAGTTATAGTACTTTATACATATTGGGTCTAATTTCAGTGAATTTTCATAAATTGTAGGTACCAGCTTATGTACTTTGCCAAGTAGTTGGATCAACATTAGCAAGTGGAACACTCCGGCTAATATTCAATGGCCATCAAACTCAGTTCGCAGGCACATTGCCAGCAGGAACAGACCTACAATCCTTTGTCATCGAATTCATAATCACATTCTACCTCATGTTCGTCATTTCCGGTGTTGCGACCGATAATAGAGCCGTAAGTTTACGTATTCCTAATACATTTTCCGTGTTCTCTATCACTGGTGACCTATAGCATTACTCTTACAACTAACTTACAACGTTACAAATCAATTTAGCTTCCAAAAAAAGTTGTTAACAATAATAATAGACAATTTAATAGTATTTCCTTTGATTGAGATGTCTAATTAATAAGATGAGTATCTTGGCTCATGTGGGTGGTCCAAAATGTCAACATCAACATAGTTCATATATACTGATGGAAACGAGTCATCTACGGAGTACGTAGTATACTTTTATTGACAACAATGTGAACAAGATAATGAATTATTATTTTTTTCTGGAATATTTAATTTAATTATTTATTAAATTATAATAACGTGATCTTCATGTGTTGCTTGAACAGATTGGGGAACTTGCTGGACTTGCCGTTGGAGCCACCATCTTGCTTAATGTCATGTTTGCTGGGTAATGACAATTACTTGACCTTGCTATTTCTAATTAATTAGTGATCATGAAATTACAATTAAAGTGAACATCAATGAAAAATTATGTGAGACATCCAATAATATTTGATAATTAACACCATTACTAGAAAATGAAAGATCATTCATCGTTATAAATTAGCTTGCGTGTCATGAATTAACTGGTGATCAACCCCAAATTATTTGGTTAATTACTTGGTCAAATTGCTTTCATTATTTATATATATGCTTAATTATTATAGGATCGTGAAGGTACTATGAGGTCAAAAGTCAAACTAGGCGACCAATTTGAAACCACAATTTTTATTCACAATTTCAGCCAAAAGGAAAATAAAAAAACTCATTCATTTACTTTTTCTTTCTTTGAAACAAAAATTTAGCTTTAATTTGGTTTTATTTCAAGTTTTTGGGTCCTCCCATGTGTACTCAGATAGGTAATGTATGTGTGTTTTATATCAACTTTTGGCTGCTCCCTATTATAGCAAGACAAGATGCGTACATCACAAAAGGAGATGCGTGTGATGTAGGGTCCATACGTCCCTAAGCGACTAGTATTAGTTTTTACGGAATATGTTTTTTTTCCAATCTTTCTCGACATTATATAATATGTATACCAATTAAATCTACGAGTATGTATTATCAATTAATTTCTTGTTATATCAAGATGGGTACATCACAAAAGGAGAGGCATATGATATGGGGGTCCATGTATCCCTTTGTGTTGTACGACCTACGCCTTGGCGACCTAGAACACTCAATAATATATTAGTTTTTATGGAAGAGAAATGTTATGTGCAACCTTACTTTGAGGCTGCAATTTGCATTGCATCTCCTAAACAAAGCAGGACACATATGCACTTAAAAGAAAAAATAATATTATTTTTCCGCCTTTTTCTTTTACAAGTGCATATATATCATTATATTTTGATTCGGGGGAGAGGGTGCATATAGCATCCCTCTTTACGGAATATGCATTTTCTTCTTCTATCTTTCTTGACATTGTATTGTATTTACTATGCTAACTACACAATATGTAGTGTAGTGCACACGTGCATTATGACATAAGACGCTAACTATTCAATAAATGGCAGGCCAATCTCAGGAGCATCAATGAACCCAGCAAGAAGCCTAGGGCCAGCAATCATAGCAAACCAGTACAAAGGTTTATGGATATACATTGTGGCACCAATGGCTGGGGCTATAGCAGGTGCATGGGTTTACAATATTATAAGGTTCACTGACAAGCCATTGCGTGAGATTACCAAAAGTGGGTCCTTTTTGAAGTCTAAAGGCTCATCCGTGCGTAACGGTTCACAGCGCTAATTAATTATGTTGTAACTACTAATTAATTTTCTGTTTTCTAAATGTATGAGCAAGGTAATGTGGTGTATGTAGTGTTAAGTTGTGAAATGCTCTTTAATTTCCTGTGTTTCACATATACTTTGATATATAGCCTAGTGTGATTGTATCAATGTTTTTCAAAGGTTTGGGATGTGTGAAACATATGTGAAATATGTATGTAGGATGATAATTAGAGCTTGTTGGTTAATGTAATTTCAGTTATGGTTGTCACTCTTCCAAGGTGTTATACAATATATTTGTAGGAATAACAATTAAAGAAGTGCAATTCAAGAAACTAGTATTCAAGAGACGGGGAAAAAAACACACAGAGATTGATAAAGACTAATTTGTAACATTGATAGTCTTTCTATGGGGAATGTGTTCAACAAAGAGACAATATCATTAACATCTAAAGAGACAATATGATTAACATTACCCAATATCTCTAAAGAAACTCTCACCTAAGCAGGGTAAGGGGGATCAGTTTTACGCAACCTTATCCCTATGAGAACAGACTCTAACAGAGAGGCTATTTTCGTTTGACCATTGATCCGAAGTGTGACAATCATCGGCACCATCACAATAAAAAAGAAGTCCCTACAATTTAATGAGCCATTTTGATTTAGTCTATTATATTTCAAAGCCAAAAATAATGAAACTTTTAACTCCACTGGAATGGTGGACAAAAAATCCAAATATGAAACCAAAAAGTTCGTGTTATATTATACACACTTGACTGTAACTTTGGGATGTATTTACCACAACACCTAACTATTGCCGAACAGGCTCATGTGTTATGTGTACTTTGTTTATAAGTGGTTAGAATCAATTCAAGAATCTTTGTTGGTTGATTCGGTTGTTAGCTCAGATGGACTGACTGTGTTATTATGTTAACGGTTAAACAAATCTGAGTTGGAATCAAATGGTATCGAACCCTAAGTAATGCCCGGCCCGATTATGTTCCATTCCTTTGCAAACCCTCATTGGGTCCAATAACAAATTATGTTCTTGTTATCAAGAACTATCAATTTAGAGTTGGCAAAAACTGATCCGACCGGATGACCGAACCTAATCCGACCCGCTACAGCCCTGACCAAAACCCGACCTACCCCAAAAGACCACTAACTCGTTTTGATCCGAGACCGAAACGAACCCTCGAATTCGAAAGTTGTGAGACGATATTTGTCAAATTCATTGGATTACCCGAAATCAAACCCGTATTTAACCCGACCCGAACTCACCGACTCGTTTGCCAGGTCATGATATTCTGATACTATGATTTTCCCTAAATAGGGTAATATCTTCTTTTTTTCACCTACATAGATAACGGTTTCAAACAGAACGTATAAAACTGATTTTCCCTCCCTTTTTGCATTTCACAACTTTACAAATTACAACCAATTTTCCAACTTCAATTCCTCTCTCTCTCTCTCTCTCTCTCTCTCTCTCTCTCTTCTCTCTTTCAGCCATGGAAGAAAATCAAGAACCTCCAAAACAACCAACACAATGGAATTGGAACACCATTTCTCAACCTCCAAATCAACAAACACAATGGAATAATTGGACCACCATTTCTGAACCTCCAAAACAACCAACACAATGGAATAATTGGACCACCATTTCTGAACCTCCAAAACAACAAGCACAATGGAATTCGACCACCATTTCTGAACTTCCAGAACAATCAACACAATGGAATTGGACTCCCTTATCCAAACCATTTTTAACTGAGCCGCCTTCCAACGAGAACGCTACAGCATCATCCATGGATCGTCAACCTCTAAGCATTATTCTTCAACTGGTTCCTGCGAGGATCTTGAAATTCTCTTTATTAGCTCTAATCGATATCGCATTCAACAGAAATGGTACAGCCATGATTGAAGTGGATGACAAAGCTTTTAAGGTTACAGTTCGTGACACTAATCAAGGGACTTTGGGATTTCTTCAATTAAATTCTAATGCTTTTGTTCATTTCGACGTTCGAAAACCCTTGAAGAAGAAGATGATCAACTTGCAGAACATTCTTCCCTATCTTTATAAGGTTTATGATGAGGATGTGGTCACCATTTCGTATGTCCACCAGTCTACTGAACTAAACTTTATGTTTGGTATAACTTCTAATCCCAAATTTCAATCACCAAAGCGCATGATTTTATTCGAGTTCGTTGTTTTTTTCTGAGTTTCTTTGATAACTTTCTTGAACCTGAGTTTTAAAAACATTGTTGCCCTGAAAATAGATTCAATATTGCATCTTGATAGTTTAAATTTGCAAATAGATTATGAATTTTTTTCCCCAAAGACAAGACCCTGGTATAGTTATATTGCTGTTTGTTTGGGTTTCTTGAGAAACTGTTCAACACATTTGGCATGCTCATGACAATGTAGTCATCTGTCGCTCGAGTTCTAATCATGAGAACGATAATTAATTCCATTCATATGTCTTCTCTTGTATTCTGTGTTTAGCTGCTTTCTTTTGATTTTGATCACTTTCTTGAACTAAGGATAGAGTTGCCCTGTTCGTTTTCACGAAACACTGAAAACACTGAAAACCTGTTTAAGTCCTTCAAACATTTGTATGATATTTAACTTTCTTGACTTATTTCAGGAAACACATCTGTGATAAACTTTGGCATACAATTACTTGAACTTGAGGCTGAGATTGTAAAACCTCCCAATGACATGAACTATGTGTTTGACATTTCTATATGCACTCAAGATTTTTGGAAATTCATTACACTACAAGAAGCCAATGATCAGAAATTTGGTACATATTTCTCCTCCTGGGAAAATTTGCTCGTTTTCATCACTTATAAATCTCTATACTGCAGGTTTTATTAGGTAATAAAATTCTTATCTTTCTGACTGTATGTATATTTCAGTTCCGTTTTGCGTAGGAGACACAGTCATGACTATGAAAGTGGGAGAAAATGTGATGAGCTTTTCAATGGTAATTTAAAAAAAATCTCAATTTTGTTGCAATTAAGATATTATATGCTAATCAATTTTTTCTTTTTATGATTTTTTCTTGCAGAATAATGATGGAATTAAGGGGATGCGACCTGGCCAGATGTATGATGCAGTTTTCTATTGGCCTTACTGTAATTGTTTGAGGAAGGCCGCCTTTCTGACGAACGAGTTCCATTTACACCACATGACGAAGCCAACAAACAGCATCTTGTGGCGGTTCGACTTGCCACAGCAACTTGGGGGTCTGATGCTTACAAAGGAAGGCTCAGTGTTCTATCCTAATACTCCAGCTACAGGATATGGAGCATGGAAGCCAACTGATACTGATGGTAATAACCCAGCAAAGAAAGTTCTCTTTTTTGAGCACATCCCTCCTATAGACATGGATTTTTAGCCATAGGATATCAAGTAATTAGAAGGTTGTGTATATATATAGCTGGTTCGATACGATTGATTACATTGATTGCATTCTATCTGTCAGAGCAACATAGCATACTCACCCATATGTTGGATTTGGATGGTTTGTATGAAATCCATAGTGACTGCTGGAAGAAATACACCTTGATCTGTATGAAATTTAGCGATTTGCTGTTTTATGCTCTTACATCGAACATCTTTGATTAATTACTATGTTTGGCTGGCTAGAAATCGTGTTGTCTTCTCAAATCAGAAGCGCCATCCCAAGGCAATCATAGAGCAAAATAAGTGTGTTATGATAATTAGATTTGGCTGTGTTAGACCTGTGGTCGTAAGGGCAAAAGAACACTGCTCCTGTTTTCAGAATTTTTTACATCTTAGCAGTAAGGCTTGTGATTACTCCTCGAAGTACCCTTCCTAGAACGCGCTTTGAGGCCCTTGAATGTATAATATATACTACTCCCTTATCCGCTTTGTATGAGTTCTAATTACAGTAGCCTAGTGATTGTATAAGGGTCTCGAAAAGAAATGCAATTCATGAAACTGGAACTTTAATTTTATGGCTCAAGATATGGGAAAAAAAAGAGAGATCGACAAGGACTAATTTTGGCAAACTTTCTATGCGGAATTTTGCTCAATAATAAGTGAGATCATATGAAACTTGAGTGTAAGTTTGGGATGTATTACATGTACTTTATTTGTTTATAAAGACTTAGAATCAAATGAAAAGCCTTTTAGTTGGTTGATTCGGTTGTTCGTTTTTTTTTATTTTTCTATTATTATTATTTTTTTTTGCTACAAGGACGCATGCAATAGCCCGCAAACCACACGCGCCGGACAAGTCAACCCATCTTTGACCACTTGAGCTCCCACCACATCCTCTGATTCGGTTGTTAGCTTAAGGGACTGATCGTATGAGTCGGAAATAGATGGATATGGACCCTAAGTAATACCCGACCCGATTATGTTCCATTCTCCTACCAAGTTTCTGTGATACTGTAACCATCTTTTTGACTTTTTCCACCCACATAAGCAACGGTTTGTTCAAAAAGAATGTATAAAAACCCATTTTCCCTCCCTTCCATTTCAACAACATTATAACCAATAATCCCACTTCAATTCCTCTCTGTCTCTATCTCTCCCTTTCAGCCATGGAAGAAAATCAAGAACCTCCAAAACAACCAAAACATCCAGCCACCATTTCTGAACCTCCAAAACACTACCCATTCACCCGTTCTAAACCTCCAAAACATCCTAACACCTTTTCTAAACCACCGAAACATCCCGCCATAACCGACCCTCGAAAGATAATCTTAACGCATCCATGAGCTTCATTATTAAACTGGCTCCTGCGAGTAGGATAAAATACTCCTTATTAGCTCTAAGCGATATCGAATTCAACACAAATGGTACAGCCATGATCGAAGTGGATAGCAAAGCTCTCAAGATTATGGTTCGTGATACTATTGTAAACAGAACTTTCGGATATCTTCAATTAAATGCTAAAGGTTTTACTACATTCGTTTTTCGAAGACCCTTTAAGAGGATGATGATCAACTTGCATAACATTTCTCAGTATCTTGATAAGGTTTATGATAGGGATACTGTCACCATTTCGCATATCCACCAGTCTTCTGAGCTCTCCTTTAAGTTTGGTATGATTTTATCTGAATTTTGATAACTTTCTTGAACTTGAATTGAAAAAATTGTTATCCTCTTTGATTTCATGATCTTGGATTTCTTGAAAAACTGTTCAACACATTTGTATTTATGGTATCAAATTGCTGTTTGTTTGGATTTCTTGAGAAACTGTTCAACACATTTGGCTTGCTCATGACATCAATCTAATCAGCTGTCATTCGAGTCTAATCACGAAAACATATAGTTTTACTCATATCTTATCTTGCCCTCTGTGTTTAGTTGCTTCTTTTGATTCTGATCACTTTCTTGAACTACCAAGGACAGAGTTGTCCTGTTCGTTTTCGTGGAAAATTGATTCAATGTTGCATAGTGATTAGTAACAGCTTAAGTTGTACAGTACATCATTTGTATTTATCTCAAAGAAAAAACCCTGGTACAATTATATTGCTGTTTGTTTGGATGTCTTGAGAAACTGTTCAACACATTTGGCTTGCTCATGACAGTTTAATCAGCTGTCGCTCGAGTTCTAATAACGAGAACGTATAATTTTATTCATGTATCTTTTCTTGTCTTCTGTGTTTAGCTGATTTCTTTTGATTTTGATCACTTTCTTGAACTAAGGACAGAGTTGCCCTGATCGTTTTCGCGAAACACTGAAAACACTGAAAACCTGTTTGTCCTTCAAATGGTCACTAGACAATTGTTGCCTAGATACCTTTGTTTTCTCTTATGTTTCTTGAAGAAACATAAAGAGTAAATATAGGCAGGATGATATTGAGTTTTCTTAAATTATTTCAGGGAACAAATCTGTGATAAAATTTGGCATAGAATTACTTGAAACCAATGCTGAGTTTGAAAAACTTCCCAACATGGCCTACGTGTTTAAATCTGCTATACTCACCGTAGATTTGAGGAAGTTCATTACACTACAAGAAGCCAATGATCAGAAACTTGGTACTTATTTCTCCTCCTGTGAAAATCTGCTCTTTTTCATCACTTAAAAATCTCTATACAGTAGGTTTTACTAGTATAATTCTTATCTTTTTGACTGTGTATGTATGTATGTATATCTCAGTTCCGTTTATCGCAGCAGACAGAAACATGTGTATGAAACTGGGAGATTATCTAATGAACTTTGCAAAGGTAAATTAAATAAATCTCATTTTTGTTGATAATTAAGATATTAGATGCTAATCAAATTTAATTTTTTTTTCTTGTAGGTTGATGGAAGAAAGGGGATGCAACCTGGCCAGGAGTATAAAGCAGTTTTCTATTGGCCTTACTGTGATGCGTTGAGGAAGGCCTCCTTTTTGACGAAAGGGTTCAATTTATACTACATGACGAAGCCAACATGCGACATCTTGTGGCGGTTCAACTTCCCAAAACTACATGGGGGTATGATGCTTACAAAGGAAGGGTCGGTGTTAGATTGGATGATTTGTATGAACCCATAGTGATGGCAAGAACGACTACACCTTGATCTGTATGAAATTTAGTGATTTTTGCTGTTATATAATCTTCAATCCATAGTTGCAGCACCTTGGATTTACTATGTCTAGAAATTGTGTTGTCTTCTAAAATAAGAAGTAGGTGTGTTGCCAAGGCAATCATAGATCGGATTTAGTGTGTTATGAAATTAAGAGTTGCCTGTGTTAAACCTGTGGTTGTAAGGGCAAAAGATATGGCCGCTATCAGTATAAATTTGCAAATTAGCAGTAAGGCCTGTGATGTATATTTCAAGGACCCGTCCTAGAATGTGCCTGTATAGTGTATACTACTCGCGATCCCTTATCTGCTTTGAATGAGTTGTATTGGCAGTATATATGTGAATATGTCCTTTAGGTAATAATCAGTCATTCGAAATTGCATTTTAGTTCCTTCAGTATTACCCAGTGAGTGCTTTCGGTTTCTGCAGGTCATGACTGAAAGATTTACCTGATCAATCGAGAGTGTTTAAGTAGCTGATGGTTAACTAACTTATGATCGATATTGGTTAAACTTCTAAAAGTTTTTTTTCTTGGTTCAAATGTTGGTCTGTAAAATGAGCTGTTGTATACTTATGTGCTACTTAATTATACTGTCAAATATGTAAAATGAGCTGTTATATCTAACTATATATTCAGAAATTTGGTCATGGTTATTGGTTTCTACCTTAAAATCAATACATCCGATGTGAAATTACAGTCACTATAGAGTACAGAATATAGACTCACTATTGTCTATTCCCATAGTCCATATCTACAACTCAAAAATGAAACAAACATGGCCGGAAAGTTTCCCCCAAGTCGTCAGCCCATCAAAATAGATTGGCTTGCCAGTAGAGCTTGCAAAATCTGACTTGACCCAAAAACCGACCTACTTAAGACCCGATGGAAAAACACAATCCGTTTAGATCCGAATCCGATTAAGTAGGCATCGCTTGGGTACAAAAACTAGTTAATACCGAAAAATTAGTTCAATAAGTAACCAACAAGGATTGTGGTCTAGTGGTTCCAAACTTACTCCTAAGTGGTTTAGGAACTATACTAGCCAAATATGTTCGATGTTGAATGCGAGAGTCTGAACATGACGTAGCGGGAGGGGTACCTCTTAGATAACGGTTAATTTATAGAGGATTTACGGTACAAAAAGAATGGCAAGGAGGATAAAAGAGAGA
The DNA here is from genome assembly GCA_038025085.1 of Tetragonia tetragonoides. NCBI lineage: Eukaryota > Viridiplantae > Streptophyta > Magnoliopsida > Caryophyllales > Aizoaceae > Tetragonia > Tetragonia tetragonoides. The sequence goes on along the minus strand of CM076148.1, from coordinate 8,845,965 downwards.
AAATAAGATGAAGCTAATTTCTTTTTCACCCACATAGATAACGGTTTCAAAAAGTGTATAAAACCCATTTTCCCTCCCTTTTCTCATTTCACAACTTTACAAATTACAACCAAATTTCCCACTTTAATTCTTCTCTCTCTCGCTCTATCTCTCGCTCTCTTTCTCTCTCTCTCTTTCAAGTTTCAGCCATGGAAGAAAATCAAGAACCTCCAAAACAACCAACACAACGGAATTGGAACACCATTTCTGAACCTCCAAAACAACCAACAACATGGAATAATTGGAACACCATTATTGAACCTCCAAAACAACCAACACAATGGGATTGGACCCCCTTATTATCTAAACCATTTTTAACCGAGCCGCCTTCGAAAGCGAACGTTACAGCATCATCCATGGATCAACCTCTAAGCATTATTCTTCAACTGGTTCCTGCGAGGATCTTGAAATTCCCTTTATTAGCTCTAATCGATATCGCATTCAACAGAAATGGTACAGCCATGATTGAAGTGGATGACAAAGCTTTTAAGGTTACAGTTCGTGACACTAATCAAGGGACTTTGGGATTTCTTCAATTAAATTCTAATGCTTTTGTTCATTTCGACGTTCGAAAACCCTTGAAGAAGATGATGATCAACTTGCAGAACATTTCTCAGTATCTTCATAAGGTTTATGATATGGATGTTGTTACCATTTCGTATGTCCACCAGTCTATTGGACTCAACTTTATGTTTGGTATAATTTCTAATCCCAAATTTCAATCACCAAAGTGCATGATTTTATTCGAGTTCGTTGGTTTTTTCTGAGTTTCTTTGATAACTTTCTTGAACCTGAGTTTTAAAAAACATTGTTGCCCTCTTTGATGGATAATAGATTCAAAATTGCATCTTGATAGTTTAATTTGCATATAGAAAAAACCCTGGTATAATTATATTGCTGTTTGTTTGGATTTCTTGAGAAACTGTTCAACACATTTGGCTTGCACATGACAGTCTAATCAGCTGTCGCTCGAGTTCTAATAACGAGAACATATAATTTTATTCATATATCTTTTCTTGTCTTCTGTGTTTTGCTGCTTTCTTTTGATTTTGATCACTCGAACTAAAGACAGAGTTCCCCTGTTCGTTTTCGCGAAACACTGAAAAGCTGAAAACACTGAAAACCTGTTTGTCCTTCAAATGTTCACTAGACAATTGTTGTCTAGAACCCAAGGTTGCACGGAAACGTGAAACGCGAAACGGGAAACGTCAATTCTCAAAATGCCGGAAACGCGGAAACGTCCCCACAGAAAAAAATATTAAAAAAATATATTAAAAAAATAGAAAATAATTATTCCATCAAGATAACAACGATTCTTTTAATGAAACGAAGACAAATACATAGTTCAAGTTTCAAAAAAAAAAAACACTACAAATGCAAATTGAAATGAAAACAACTACATAGGTTAATTAGCATCAAGTTGCACGTGGCTCATTTAAGAACACCGATTCCAAATCCGGCTCATCAAGAGAAACATAAAGCAAATAAGTGAAATAACATAAACGAAATCAAACAAAACATAAACAGAAAGCAAATAGCATAAAAAACGAAATTAAACAGAAAATAAAAAGAAAAGAGATGAGAGGAAATTAACAGAAATTAAAAAGAACATGAAGAAAAGAGAGAAACAGAAAGCAAATAAGTGAAATAACATAAATGAAATCAAACAAAACATAAACAGAAAGCAAAGAGCATAAAAAAACGAAATTAAACAGAAAATAAAAAGAAAAGAGAGGAGAGGAAGGAATGAGAAAAGAGAGGAGATGAAGAAATCAAAAAATAAAATTACTTGAGAAGAACCACTGGTCGCCGGAGAAGAAGCTTGAGAGTCGCCGGAGAAGAAGCTTGAGAGTCGTCGTCGCCGTCGCCGGAGAAGAGCTGGACAGCCGTTGGAGAGAAGAGAGAGAAGGAAAGTGTCGGGTTAGTGAGGAAGTTAGGGTTTAGAAAGAAAAAAAGCTTTTTCTTTTTTTTTTCTTTCTTTTTTTTGCTGGAAATCAGTAATTAACGTTTCCCGTGCGTTTCGTTTTCTATCCCGGAGTTTCGCGCGCGTTTCTTCGTCAATCCAGAGTTTCCCGTGCGTTTCGTTAGATGTCTAGCGTTTCGGACGTTTCGAAGGTGTTTCTAAAGCGTTTCCATTTCAGAAACGTTTCGGAAACGCGAAACGCGACCTGATTCACGTTTCGGTGCTTCATTGCTAGAACCCTTTGTTTTCTCTGAAGTTTCATGAAGAAAATCTAAGAGTAAAGGTTGTATGATATTAAACTTTCTTGACATATTTCAGGAAACACATCTGTGATAAAATTTGGCATACAATTACTTGAAATTGAGGCTGAGTTTGAAAAACCTCCCAATGACATGAACTATGTGTTTGATATGGCTATATGCACTGAAGATTTGTGGAAGTTCATTTCACTACAAGAAGACAATGATCAGAAACTTGGTACATATTTTTTCTCCTCCTGGGAAAATCTGCTCGTTTTCATCACTTGAAAGTCTCTATGCTGCAGGTTTAATTTACTTAATAACATTCTTATCTTTATGACTGTATATATATCTCAGTTCCGTTTTGCGTAGCAGACAAAGCCATGACTCTGCAAGTGGGAGAAACATTGATGAAATATTCAATGGTAAATTTAATAAATCTCAAATTTGTTGCTATTAAGATATATATTAGATGCTAATCAAGTTTTTCTTTGTATTATTGTTTCTTGCAGAATGATGGAATTAAGGGGATGCAACCTGGCCAGACGTATGATGCAGTTTTCTATTGGCCTTACTGTAATTCTTTGAGGATGGCCTCGTTTTTCACGATGGGGTTCCATTTACTCCATATGAAGAAGCCAACAAACAGCATCTTGTGGCGGTTCAACTTGCCACTACAACTTGGGGGTCTGTTTCTTACAAAGGAAGGGTCGGTGTTCTACCCGAATACTCCAGCTGCAGGCTATGGATCATGGAGGTCTTCCCATACAGATGGTCACAATCAGTCAGTGTTTTTCCCGAATACTCCAACTGCAGGATATGGATCATGGAGGTCTTCTCATAGTGATGGTAACAACCAGTCAGTGTTTTTCCCGAATACTCCAGCTGCAGGATATGGATCATGGAGGTCTTCTCATACTGATGGTAACAACCAGTCAGTGTTTTTCCCGAATACTCCAGCTGCAGGATATGGATCATGGAGGCCTTCTGATACTTATGGTAATAACCCGTCAGTGTTCTTTCCTAATACTCCAGCTGCAGGATATGGATCATGGAGGCTTTCTGATACTGATGCTAATAACCCAGCAAAGAAGTTTCGTTTCGTTTGACAAACTCCCTTTTACAGACAATATGAAAACATGTCAGAATGGAGTTTGTCATAGGATATCAAGGTATTAGAAGGTTGTGTATATATATATATAGCTGGTTCGATACGATTGATTACATTGATTGCATTCTATCTGTCAGAGCAATAACATAGCATACTCACCATATGTTAGATTGGATGATTTGTATGTAATTCATAGTGACTGGAAGAACTACACCTTGATCTGAATGAAATTTAGCGATTCGCTGTTATATGCTCTTACATCCAACAGCTTTGATTTACTATGTTTGGCTGGCGAGAAACCATGTTGTCTTCTCAAATCAGAAGCGCGATCCCAAGGCAATCCTACAGCAGATTAAGTGTGTTATGATAATTAGAGTTGGCTGTGTTAGACCTGTGGTTATAAGGGCAAAAGATATTGCTGTTTTCAGTATTATTTGCACATTAGCAATAAGACTTGTAATTACTCCTCAAGTAAGACTTGAATATAATCATCAGTCATTCAAAATTGCATTTTAGTTCCTTCAGTAATCTTCCAAGTTGTTATACAATTTGTAGGAATAATTGACAATCTAAGAAGTTCAATTCAAGAAACTGGAAAAAGAAAATGAAAAAAGAAGAGAGATTAATTTTGGCAAGTTGGCAGTTTTTGTATGAGGAATTTTAATTTTTTCAACAAAGAGATCATATGAAATGAAACAGGAGAAATTCTTGTTGTATAAACTTGACTGTAAGTTATCACAGCAGCAGGAATTGTAAATGCTATCACAGCAGCAGTGGCGAAAAATGGCCATCACCACCTCAAATTTTGATGTTAATCTTGAAGGGAAATGGCGCCAGTAAGTTGGTTATGTTATCTTATTGATTTAGTGTATCTTACAATATTAGTACAAATAAATGGCGAAAATTGTCTTCGGGATGTGTTTTAGGACGCCATTGGCCGGTTCAACCAATTACTAGACTTCAATGACGCCGGATTTCAATAAACAAACTTTCTTGTTGCCGCCGAAAAATAAAATACCAATATGTTCACAAGGGATCATTAAAAAGCCCAATCTTGTAAACAGTTCTATTTACAACGGTTTCAAAAAAGTGTATAAAACCCATCTTCCCTCCCTTTCATTTCAACAACATTAAAACCAATATTCCACTTCAATTCCTCTCTGTCTCTATCTCTCCCTTTCAGCCATGGAAGAAAATCAAGAACCTCGAAAACAACCAAACCATGCAGCCACCATTTCTGAACCTCCAAAACACAACCCATTCACCAGTTCTAAACCACCTAAACATCCCAACACCTTTTCTAAACCACCGAAACATCCCGCCATAACCGAGCCTTCGGAAGATAATCTTAACGTATCCATGAGCTTCATTCTTAAACTGGCTCCTGCGAGTAGGTTAAAATACTCCTTATTATCTCTAAGCGATATCGAATTCAACACAAATGGTACAGCCATGATCGAAGTGGATAGCAAAGCTGTCAGGATTATGGTTCGTGATACTACTGTAAACAGAACTTTGGGGTATCTTCAATTAAATGCTAAAGGTTTTACTACATTCGATTTTCGAAGACCCTTTAAGAGGATGATGATCAACTTGCATAACATTTCTCAGTATCTTGATAAGGTTTATGATAAGGATACTGTCAGCATTTCGCATATCCACCAGTCTTCTGAGCTCTCCTTTCAGTTTGGTATAATTTCTAATCCAAATTTCAATCACCAAAAATGCATGATTTTTATCTGAATTTGTTGGGGTTTTCTGAGTTTAGCTATGCTTGTGTGATCACTTTCTTGAACTTGTATTGTTGCCCTCTTTGATTTCATGATCTTGGTAGTTTAATTTGTAGATACAGTTTTTTTTGTTTCTTTTAAAAAGACAACCCTTGTATCAAGTTGCTGTTTCTTGGGATTTCTTGAGAAACTGTTCCAACACATTTGGCTTGATCATGATAATCTAATCAGCTGTCGTTCGAGTCTAATCACGAAAACATATAATCTTACTCATATCTTATCTTGTCCTCTGTGTTTAGTTGCTTCTTTTGATTTTGATCACTTTCTTGAACTACCAAGGACAGAGTTACCCTGTTCGTTTTCGTGGAAGATTGATTCAATGTTGCATAGTTATTAGTGACAGCTTAATTTATACACCATTTGTATTTATCTCAAACGAAAAACCCTGTTATTTGGGTCTCTCAAATGTTCACTAGACAATTATTGCCTAGAAACCTTTGTTTTCTCTGAAGTTTCTTGAAGAAACATAAAGAGTGAATAAAGGCTGGATGAAATTGAGTTTTCTTAACTTGTTTCAGGGAACACATCTGTGATAAACTTTGGCATAGAACTACTTGGAATCGATGCTGAGTTTGAACTTCCCAAATTTAGCACCGCGTTTGAATGTGCTATACTCACTGTAGATTTGAGGAAGTTCATTACACTACAAGAAGCCAATGATCAGAAACTTGGTACTTATTTCTCCTCCTATGAAAATCTGCTCTTTTTCATCACTTGAAATCTCTATACTGCAGGTTTTACAAGTAAAACTCTTATGTTCTTAACTGTATATATATGAATGTATCTCAGTTCCGTTTAGCGTAGCAGACAGAAGCATGAGTATGAAAGTGGGAGAAAAAACGGTGAACCATTCAAAGGTAAATTAATTAAATAAATCTCAATTTTATTGCTATTAAGCTATTAGATGCTAATCAATTTTTTCTTTGTATTATTTTTGTTTGCAGAATGATGGAATTAAGGGGATGCAACCTGGCCAGAAGTATGATGCAGTTTTCCATTGGCCTTACTGTGACTCTTTGAGAAAGGCCTCCTTTTTGACGACAGGGTATTATTTATGCTATATGACGAAGCCAACACACAGCATCGTGTGGCGGTTCAACTTCGAACAACAACTTGGGGGTCTGATCCTTACAAAGGAAGGGTCAGTGTTCTTCCCTAATACTCAAGCTGCAGGACATGAGAGCAAATCTGATAACCCAGCAAAGAAGCTTCGTGTCGCTTGACAAACTCCCTTGTACAGCCATATGAAATACTATGTCAGAATGGATTTTTGGTCATAGGATGTCAAATGATTGCGCTGTTATTAGGAGGTTATGTATATATATATATAGCTGGTTCGATACGATTCATTACATTTGTTGCATTCTATCTGTCAGAGCAACATAGCTTAGTCAACATATGTTAGATACTTAGATTGGATGATTTGTATGAAATCCATAGTGACTGGAAGAAGTAAACCTTTTCTGCATGAAATCCATAGGAGGTTATATGCTCTTACATCCATAGTTGCAGCACCTTGGATTTACAATGTCTCTTGCTGGCTAGAAATGGTGTTGTCTTCGCAAATCAGAAGCACGATCCTAAGGCAATAATAGAGCAGATTCAAGTGTGTTATGAAAATTAGTGTTGGCTGTGTTAATCCTGTAGTTGTAAGGGCAAATGATGTTGCATTTTTCAGTATAATTTGCAAACTAACAGTAAGGCTTAGCTTGTGACGTATATTTCAAGTACCCTTTCCATAATGTGCCTTTAATGTATACTACTACGATCCCTTATGACGTAGATTCTAACTGTTGAGCGCGCAATACAAATAAAAGTTTGATATGTTGGTCTGTTTCTTTTCTTGGTTCAAATATTGGTCTGTATATGAGCTGTTGTATACTTTTGTGCTACTTAATTATACTAGTACTGTTTAAAATTGTGAACTAACTATATATATTCAGAAATATGGTCATGATTTCTAGCTTAAAATCAATATAAGTAATTAAAGAAAGAGCTGGCCTTATACGTTTTTCGACCTTAATTACTTCCATATCTTCTTGGATCATTTTACAGGTTAAAAGTTGCTCCTTAAGCTCCTCTACCTCTAATTTCTTGGTTCTTTCAAATAAGAAGAAAGTTGGTTCTTTCAAAACCAATTGTTTTGGAGGACATATAATTAATGGAGTTATGAGATACTGTGTAATGAGTATACCTTTAGATTAGCGAGGTTGGTGATTGGCAAAACTTCAGTTGTTAAGAATCGAATCATGCTTTCATCAACCATGATCGATGAATTGAAGATTTGTTGCTTAGAAGATTGAGCACTTTGAAATTCAAAGCTGCAAACTATAGGTAGTTTATGTCAGCTAGCTAGTGTGTATATTTTCTATTGAAATCATTCATTCACACACAACAGTAGGAGCATTTTTTGGGATGGCCTAAGATCACTGATGGAATATCTCATAACTAGTTTTGTGATTAAAAGAGTGAAATTAGTTTTGTGATTTGTGAGTAGTTGTTGTACCACAATTATTTTCTACCCTTCGTTGCTGCCCTACTGATCAGTTTAGGGGAAAAAGGCATTTATTCTCTTTATGTGAGAAATTGACTCAATGAAGTCAATTTTTCACCACGTCAGCATATTAAAGGCTAAAACCAATGCTAGTTAACTCTGTTAACAGAAATGTTAACAGAGTCCTAAAGGTCCAAAAAATAAAAGGCCAAATTGTGTAAAAGATTAGTCCTCATTTGTGGTGTTAACTCAAGGAATTTGATATTATATTTCCAAAGTGAATTGGCCTATATCAATCCTTTCCTGCTACAACGAAATAGTAAGCTCCATTGCAATTAAGATAAATAGCCGCCATAGTATTGTTGCTTTGATGGCTTTTCACGGAAAGTTATCAACAGTTGATATGTTGAACCGGAAGAAGGGTATCTCGCTTGTTAATAGATGTATTCTCTGTAAAGCAAGTTGTGTTACCTCGCCATACTATTGTTGCTCCCTCCTATTTTTTGGATGCTTATATTTGCTGCTCGAGTTTGGCTGTTATGAAAAGGAAGAGAGCTGTTATGGCTGTTATCATCTACGAATTGTGGAGTGAAAGAAACACTAGATTTTTCGGGGACACTATATAATGTACGACTGGGCAAGTTTGCTGGTGAAAAATGACGATGAATCATATATTAATCCCAAAAAATAATAGTAATGATGAATCATATATTAATCCAAAACTCCCTCCATTCAACAATGTCCTTTCCATTTGAATTTTATAGGTCAGAGTTTCATTAATTTAAAAAAAAGTATAAAGATATCCAAAGTAAAAATACTATTATTAGATTCAAATTTAGTTATAGTTTCAAAGTATCACATTTTTATAATTTTTATAGTTATAAAACTATAACTATTCCTGATCTAATTGTTATCTTGGAGACCTGAAATGTCAAAGAGCAAGTGTTGTGTGAGATCACTCACATAAAAATGGAGTCACTATTCAGAAATGTAAGGGTCACTTATTATAAGCCGTAATCCTTGTTTCACTAAAAAGTGTCTCTCAATCTTACCAAAAATTATAATAAAATCATTCTAAACAAGTTTTTTTTTGTTTTGCTAATTCCATACTAATCCTATCAAAAAAAAAAAAAATCCCATGTTGATCTATTAGTCTACTCTCTAAGTCTCTACTCTTTAGTCACTCTATAGTCCATATCAAACCATGCTAGTACAACTCAAAATGAAACGAAACATGGGTGGCACAGCAAAGGCCCAAACCCACCTTTAGAAATGGACCCAACCCAAATAAAGATAAAGAAACCAAATCTTTCTTTTGTCTTCATCTTTAATTCCCCTTTTTACCCCTCAAAATCAAACCATCTAAGCGCGTAACGGTCAAATACCTGTACCCTTTACCCTATTTAGCTCAAACCCACTGTCATTCTCATCTTTTGAATATCCGAACCTAATTTCCTATTGACCGTTATCCCGAACCAAAAAAATCCCCCTTTTTTTGTCCTTTTCAAATTCTCTCTCTTACCCATTTAAAAAAAAACCACCCTGTTCTCTCTCTGTCTTTTCTCTCTCCTCTAAAATCCACCCATGACCAGTTAACCCACCATCCCCAAAAACCTCTCTAAAGAACCACCATCCCTGTTCTTCCTTTCAAATTCTCTCTCTGTCTTTTCATCTTTCTCTCTCATAATCAAAAATGGTTGCCAAAATGGTTCGAAAAACCCCAACAAAATCAATCAAAGATTGCCGTAAAAAACCTAGTAATTCCCACCACCGTCGTAACAAAACCCCAATTAAATCAAAATTATCATCAACCCCATCTGTTATTATCACCACAATTAACCAATCTTTCTTCACTTGCCGTAAACGTCTCGTTAAAATCTTCTCAAAACTCGTCAAAATTTCTTCATCCCCTAAAAAATCACCCAAAAAACATGGCTTCAAAAAGCTCCATAAATTTACCCCTTCACCTCTGTTCCAAAACGATACCGTTTTCGACAACAATGGCGGCGTCAATGACGTCACCCCATCGATGAAAGTCTCGAAACCCCTTGTGTTTCCGTTACCACCATTAATAGAACTCGACAAAATAACCATCTTTCTTGATCTCGATGAGACCTTAATCCATTCAAGCCCAAACCCACCAACATCATCGGCCCAATTCGACTTCATAGTCCGGCCCATTATCGACGGTGAGGAGATGACATTCTATGTACTCAAACGTCCCGGTGTTGATGAGTTCCTCGACTTTTTCGCTTCGAAGAGAGAGACTTTCGAGGTGGTGGTGTTCACGGCGGGGTTAAAAGAATACGCCTCGCTCGTGCTCGACGGAATTGATCGGAAGAACAATGTGATCAGTCACCGGCTTTATCGAGACTCGTGCCGAGAAGTCGAGGGGAAATTTGTTAAGGATTTGTCTGGTTTAGGGAGAGATTTATGGAAGGTTGTGATTGTTGATGATAATCCTTGTTCTTATGCTTTTCAGCCTGAGAATGCTATACAAATTAAGCCCTTTGTTGATGATTTGCAAGATAATGAGCTTGGGAAATTGGTTAAGTTCTTTAAGGCTTGTGAGGGTGTTAAGGATATAAGGGATGCTCTTAAGGTTTTTACTCCTGTGGGTAATTTGAATTTTCAGAATTTGGATTTGGGTTTGGGTTGCTAAGGTAGCTTGTTTGATTCAATTTCTGTTTTTTTTTTTTCATAGTCAATATAGTTTGTTTCTTTCTTTTATGTTTTTTATTTGGGTTTGGGGTGTGGTGGAATGAGGAAATTATTTTGTTGAACAGAGATTTGTTCAATGTGAAATTGGAGAATTGTGGAGAAATTTGATCAGAAAAATGTTCATGTTCACAGTTTAATGAGAAATGAATGTGCTTTGTTACATTGTTTTCTTCCAAGAGATTGTTTTTCTGTTAAACATGGGATTGATTGCTTTTTTAGCTTGTTTTTAGAATTGTGGTTCATGTTTATTAAAGTTAAATGAATTATGGGTGTAACTGTAAATGCCATATTTCATTGATGGGGTTAGTGAGCTTGATCAAGAAATGTTCATGTTCACAATTTAATGAGAAATGAATGTGCTTTGTTGATTTCTATTTTAGCTTGTTTTTAGAATTGTGGTTCATGTTTATTATCTAATCATATATATATGCGCAATTTGGTTAAAACCACCTTAAAAGTTATACCTTTTGTTCGGTACCCCCTTACCTGTTGCTATTTGTTCAGTACCACCTTTAAAGTTACAAACGCCCTGGAAATCACCCCTTAAATGAATTTCCGGCCAAATCTCTTAATTTTCTTCCCATTCTACCCTCACGTGCCCCTCATGTGAGTTTTAAATGATTTGACCAAACTAAAAAAAAATAAATGAAAAACTAAACTAAATAAACAAAAACAAATGAATTAAAATGAAATCATTTAGTTTAGTTTGGGTAACCTCTTGTCCCGTAGTCGCCCACAATTGGGTTGTAATCACCCGCAAGCTCCATGATCTTGACAACATCGTTGCCGGTTTCGGTGTCGAATGGAACGACTACGGATCATCAATATACTCACCAGCAGCAACATTACAATCTGTGTCGGAAGACGGTGTTTAATCTTCCAACTCGAACGAGCCAACTCAGTCCTGTTCACTCCTCCAGTCAGTAACAGTCCGAAGAACCGCTCATCGGTGAACTCAAACCCTAAATCTTCGCCGGAGTTTATTGAGATGCAAGTTCATGTTCAACCACAACCGGTTGCTGCGTCGCCTCCATTGTTGGAGATGTCATTTTCCTCGCCGCCGTATTCTCTCTCATCGTCGCCGGAGAGAGGAATGGAGCCGATCAAGGAAGAGGAGGAGAGAGAAGAATCGCCATTGTTGTCGAACGCGTCGAGCTCGAGTCGAATGACTACACCTCCTGAATCACCGAGATTATCGCCATGACTAGGAAAATCGGGAAAGAGGAAAGAGATTGGGGTGTTCTAGGTCGAACATCGCCATCGTTATCGATTGCTTCGTCGCCATCTCCGAGCCGTAAATCGATTTCTTTGCCAATTGCTTCGCTGAAATTACCAGCGTTTGTTTTTGTTTATTTAGTTTAGTTTTTCATTTTTTTTTTATTTTAGTTTGGTCAAATCATTTAAAACTCACATGAGGGGCACGTGAGGGTAGAATGGGAAGAAAATTAAGAGATTTGGCCGGAAATTCACTTAAGGGGTGATTTCCAAGGCGTTTGTAACTTTAAAGGTGGTACTGAACAAATAGCAACAGTTAAGGGGTACTGAACAAAAGGTGTAACTTTTAAGGTGGTTTTAACCAAATTGCGCATATATATATATATATATATATATATATATATATATATATATATATATATATATATATATATATATATATATATATATATATATATATATATATATATATATATATATAAAGTTGAGTCAACGTAGGATGCCACTTGGAGGTTATATTCGTGTGGAGATGACACGTAGGACGCCACGCAAGCGCCCAAGTTCGTGTGGTGATGACACGTATGCCGCCATCTAAGCCACACATCCAAGTGTCTCAACAATTAATGCGTAATCATTATTTGACTTCATAAATACAACATAGTATATTAATTATCATATTGTTAAAATTATAAAATAAAATAACTTTTGTTACACAACTTTAAAAATTATCATTCTTACTCCATTGGACCGGCTTCGGAAAATACTTCAAAATAAGATACATATGTCTTATGTCATATAAGATTTGGTTCTTTTCGTGTGAGGATGACACGTGAGACACCACATGTGAGGAATATGGTCGTGTGAATGAATATGAGATGGCGTCACATCGGTATAAGTTTGCCACATAGCTAACAAATATAAAGTTGAGTCAGTTATGTATGGGCACGCCACGTGGGATACCATGCATTAGTTTATATTTGCCTGAGGACGACACGTGGCATGCCACGCAAGCGGCCAAATTCTTGTGGTGATGACACGTATGTCGCCACTCATCAAGTGGGTCAATCATTAATGCATAATCATAAATACAACATAATATAATTATTATAATATTATTCAAATTATAAAATAAAATAACTTTTTCATGCAAATTTAAAAATTATAATTCTTACTCCATTGGAACAGGTTCGGAAAATACTTGAAAATAAGATACATATGTACTATATCCTATAAAGTTGGGTTCTTTTCGTCTAGGTGACATGTGAGACGCCACATGGGAGGGATATGTTCGTGTGAAGATAACACATAGGTGCCACATCGGTATACGTATAAAAGTGAGTCCAATTCATGTGGGCATGATACATAGGACGCCACATAGGAGGTGTACATTCGTGTGACGATAGTACCTAAGCGTCACGTAAGCAAAACTTGCCACATAGCCTAACAACTCTTCATCCAAGTGTCACTCACTAATGCCTCATCATAAGTCGAAAAATTATAAATATTACTTCAATGGATTGGATTTAAGAAAACCTTCAAAATGAGATATATATGTCCTATAAAAGTTGGGTCATTTTCATGCGGTAATGACATGTAGGATGCCACATTAGAGGAAATGTTCGTGTGAAAATGACACATAGATGTCATATGTGCACAACTTGGCTACATAGCTTAACAGATGAATCCAAGAGTCAGAAGTTCATCATTACTTGAATTTATTATTTGATTTATGTGCATATTATTTCAAACTACCAAATAACATATCTTTAGTTACATAAATCTAAAAATTGTAAATCATAGTTGATTAGATTGGTTTTGAAAAGGTTGGGTATAAACTAATTGGATAAGACACTTAAGATATCTATATTTGTATTATATTAGTTGTAAATCATACTTGAATATTAGTAAGAAAAACATATTCTAAACGTAAATTCCATTTGTAATAAATATTTTATATTTATAAGAAAAATGAAGTCAATTTTCATATACAGATGTCATATGGACGACATTTCGTGTGGGGGATGAAACATGAAAGTCAACTCATCATCTACTCCAATGCTTTCTTAGCAAATTAATTGAGAGTTTAATGTAGCACTTTAGATATATGTATGTAACATAAACGCCACACAAACGAAGAGTAAGATTCAAGTAACACTCCTTATAAGTTATGTTGAAATTTACGAACGTTGAACTACCTAGCACATTTGAGAAATAAATATTTACGATCAAATTGTTGATTATAACTTTAGAAAGTGGAATTTTTTTTTCTCACCACTAATTGATTTTATTCAATTACCAAAAATCCATTTGCAATAAGGGACTGATTTTTGACTAGAGAGAGATTAATTAATCTTTATTTTTTTTTTCTTTGGGAATTTTGAAGTAGGCTCAAATTTATGTTCATAGATAATCAATTGTTAAATTCATTCTATTTTAGATGTAGATCAATTTAAAAAGATATTTAGACGTAAATTATGAGGGAGACATGAAATTATACTATTATTTTTAAGAATTAGCATGCATCCTATGGATAAAATTTTTACTAACATAAAATTAAATGTATCTCACAAATAATATTTATAATTTCATACCACAAATTTTTAATGTCTTTATTAAATATATTAGTAAAAATATTTCTCTTTTTCTTTTCGTGTGTGCACGCCATGGAAGACGCCACATAGAGGTCCAAAATTGTGTGACGATGACATCACAGTCGCTATATTAGCAAAGCTTGCCACATAGCCTAACAACTTATCATCCAAGTGTTTTCCCTTAATGCCTCAACATTAGTTGACTTTATTACATATTTATTGGCATATTTATATATGAAAAAAATAAAATTATTTAGTTACGTAAGTCAAAAAAATCATAAATCTTATTTCAATGGATTGGATTTGAAAAAGGCTTTAAATGGAGAAATATGTGACCTGTACATGTTGGATCCTTACCATGCAGTGATAACATATAGACGCCACATAATAGGGAATGTTCGTTTAAAGATGACACATTGACGTCACATGTGCAACTTTGTCATATATTTTAACAAATCATGATCCAAGTGCCAAATGATCAATATCACTCGACTTTATTATATGATTTATTTGCTTATTATTTCAAACTACAACAAACATATTTTAAGTAACGTAACTCTAAAAAAATAAAAATCTCACTTCATTCAATTATCTTTTCTTATTCTTTTGTGAAGTTTGAAGTATCCTCAAATTATGTTCATAAATTAATCTTTTTTTTACATTCATTTTATTTTATATGTAGATCAATTTGAAAGGGCAATTCATACAAAAATATTAAAATAGTCAAATATAGAATTAGTTGTGCGGAATACGACAGACATGAGTGTATCACTTAGGAAGTTATCTTCATTTCCGAAAGATATTTACGAGTCCGTGCAAAGCACGGACATAAATAAATAAATAAATAAATAAATATATATATATATATATAAAAGTGAGTTCATTTCGTGTGGGCACCCCACGTGGGATGCCACGCAGCGTCCAAATTCGTGTGGTGATGACACGTATGCAGCCACCTAAGCCACCCATCCAAGTGGGTCAATCATTAATGTTTGATCATAAATACAACATAATATAATTATTATAATATTATTCAAATTATAAAATAGAATAACTTTTGTTATGCAAATTTAAAAATTATAATTCTTACTCCATTGGAATAGGTTCGGAAAATACTTCAAAATGAGATACATATGTATTATGTCCTATAAAGTTGGGTTCTTTTTGTCTGAGGATGACAGGTGGGACCCCGCATGGGAGGGATATATTCGTGTGAAGATAACACATAGGCGCCACATCGGTATTCGTGTAAAAGTGAGTCCAATTCGTGTGGGCACGATACATATATGACACCACATAGGAGGTGCAAATTCGTGTGACGATGGCACCTAACCGTCATGTAAGCAAAACTTGCCACATAGCCTAACAACTCTTCATCCAAGTGTCACTCATGAATGCCTCATCATAAGTCGAAAAATTATATATATTACTTCAATGGATTGGATTTGAAAAAACCTTCAAAATGAGATATATATGTCTTATAAAAGTTGGGTCATTTCTATGCGGTAATGACATGTAGGATGCTATATAAGAGAAAATGTTCGTGTGAAGATGACACGTAGATGTCACATGTGCACAACTTGGCCACATAGCTTAACGGATCAATCCAAGTGTCAGAAGTTCATTATTACTCAAATTTATTATTTGATTTATGTGCATATTATTTCAAATTACAAAAAGAAACACATATTTAGTTACATAAATCTAAAACTAATAAATCATAGTTGATTAGATTGGTTTTGAAAAGGTTTGGCATAAACTAATTGGATAAGACACTTAAGATATCCATATTTGTATTATATTAGTTGTAAATCACACTTGAATATTAGTAACAAAAACATATATTCTAAACATTTAAATTTTATTTGTAATAAATATTTTATATTTATAAGAAAAATGAAGTCAATTTTCATATACAGATGCCATATGAACGGATATTTCGTGTGGGGGATGAAACATGAACTTCCACTCATCTTCTACTCAAATGTTTTTTTAGCAAATTAATTAAGACTTTAATATAGCACTTTAGACATACTTATGTAATATATATGCCACGCAAACGAAAAGTAAGATTCAAGTAACACTCCTTATTACTCCCTCCGTTTCTCTTTAAATTTCCTACTTGTTTTTTCACGGTCTCCAAGATGGTACTTTGACCATTAATATCTATAAAAATATAGAAGTAAAATTTATGAAAAATTGATAATTTGAAAATACATTTTCAAAGTTATCTAATGCATATATTTTCGATTCATAACTCATAGAGACTTTTTAGAAAACTTTGACCTCAAAAAAGCAAGTAGGAAGTTTAAAGAGAAAGGGAGAGAGTATAAGTTATTATGTTGAAATTTACGAACGTTGAACTACCTAGCACATTTGAGAAATAAATATTTAGGATCAAATTATTGATTATAACTTTAGAAAGTGAACTTTTTTTGCTCACCACTAATTGATTTTATTCAATTACCAAAAAATTCAATTGCAATAAGAGGGTGATTTTTAACTAGAGAGAGAATAATTAATCTTTATTTTTTTTTCTTTGGAAATTTTTAAGTAGGCTCAAATTATGTTCATAAATCAATCAATTTTTAAATACATTCTATTTTATATGCAGATCAATGGGATATTTAGAAATAAATTGTGAGGGAGATATGAAATTATACTATTATTTTTAAGAATTAGCGTGTATCATATGGATAAAGTTTTCTCTAACATAAAATTAAATGTATTTCAAAAATAATATTTATAATTTCAAACCTTAAAATTTTAATGTCTTTGTTAAATATATTAGTATAAATGTTTCTCTTTTTCTTTTCGCGTGTGCACGACATGCAAGATGTCACATAGAGGCCCAAAATCGTGTGACAGTGACAACGAAGTCGCCATATTAGCAAAGCTTGCCACATAGCCTAACAACTCATCATCCAAGTGTTTTCCCTTAATGCCTCAAAATTAGTTAACTTTATTCATATTTATTAGCATATTTTTATATTAAAAAATAAAATAATTTTAGTTCTTTCAATAGAGATATATGTTACCTTTATTTACAAGTTGGGTCCTTACCATGCAGTGATAACAAGTAAACGCCACATAAGAAGGAATGTTCGTATCATGATAGGTTGACATCACATGTGCAACTTTGTCACATATATTAACAAATCATGATCCAAGTGCCAAATGATCAATATCACTCGATGTTATTATATGATTTTTTTGCTTATTATTTCAAGCTACAAAATAAAATATTTTAGGTTACGTAACTCTAAAATATACAAATCTTACTTCATTAAATTATCTTTTCTTATTCTTTTGTGAAGTTTGAAGTATCCTCAAATTATGTTCATAAATTAAAATCTTTTTTTTACATTCATTTTATTTTAGATGTACATCAATTTAAAAGGGCATTTCATACAAAAATATTAAGATAGTCAAATATAGAATTAGTTGTGCGTAATACAACAAACATGAGATATCACCTAGAAAATTATCTTCGTTCCCGAGAGATATTTACGAGTCCGTGCGAAGCATGGACATAAAACTAGTATGTTATTTGGGTAAAATCGCTGGTTAGGTGACATGTGTCACATTCTTATTGGTTATCGTTTTTTTCTTTTATTTTCTTTCTATTTTGTCATTATAGTTTTTATGGTGATCATTAAGTTTATGTAATAAATGTAATAATAAAAGTTTCTATTTAATACTTAACTATTTTTTAATTTAAATATTAATTTGGATCATCACTTTTTATTACATTAAGAACCCTTAATGTCACCACTTTTTTTGAGTTTTATAAATGAGGTGAAGAAAAAGGTATTTTGACGTGAAAATATATTTTATGGGATAACTGCATGTAATATGATAAGGGTTACGTATAAAGTCATTACTTTTAATATGTTATTTATTGTGGGTATTACATGGTAGGTATTGACTAATACTTGCGGCCATAAGCATAGGTCATGTGACAACAAACATGTCACTAATATTCATTTGCCTAATTTACCGGGATAATCTTATATATATATATATATATATATATATATATATATATATATATATATATATATATATATATATATATATATATATATATATATATATATATATATATATATATATATATATATATATATATTTAGGTAAGAGCGCTGGTTACGTGACATGTGTCACACTCTTATTGGTTATTATATTTTTTCCTTTTTATTTTATCATTATGTTATTTATGATGACTTTTAATTTAATGTATTAAATACCATAATAAAATTATTTATTTAATACTCAACCCCTATTTAAAATACTATATTATTAGGTCATTAATTTTAATTAAGTTTTATATCTATGAGTATAAGTGCACTAAATTTTACCACTTTTGTTTAGTTTTATAATTGTGGACAAAAAAAGTATTTTGACGTGGTAATATATATTTGCCCTAATTTTAGGGGATAAACACAGGTGATATGATAAGTGTCACATACAGAGTCATCATTGATTGTTCTGTTATATATTGGGTGCATTACGTGGTAGGTGATATTTGACTGGCATTTGACTAATATTTGCGACGATAAGAGTAAGTCATGTGACAATGAACATGTGACTAATATTTATTTGTCTAATTTTACGGGGATAATCGCATGTACTGTGACAAGGGTCACATATAAAGTCATCATTTGCAAGTTATAGTATAGTTGTGGGTATTACATAGTAGCCGGTAGGTGATCTTTGATTAATATTTGCAGGGATAAGTGCAGGTTAATTTCGACCAATCACTATTTTTTAATTATTATTTGTATACCTATGTATAATTTTAAAAAATCCAGAAATTAATTTAAACATAAAAATATAGTGATAAATTGGTCATCCGTGCGTAGCACGGGTAAAGCCCTAGTTGTTTAATGATTTATGGGTGTAAATGTAAATGCCATATTTCATTGATGGGGTTAATAAGAAACTACTCAATATTTGAGGCTTTTGAAGAATGGTCCATAAGAATGAAGGTACAAGTAACAAATTGAGAACATAAATATCATGAAGCCTATACAATGCATTTTAGTGGAGAGAAATTAATCGAAATTGAAACTTGATGTATCCAATATCACTAGGTCAATTAGTTTCCTTCTAAGTTTCAACATCATGGAACAAAACTCAAGAATTCATGATCCTATTCCAAAGCATCCATGGCCTCGGGCGAGAGGGATACCTCTAAATCCACACTTCCTCCCCCTTCATATCCAGGATTTGATGTCACCTTCCCATCCGTCTTGGCAGTCTTGGCAGTATATCCAGTATGAACAGCAACAATTTTACCCATGGCAAATTCAGGCTTGTATGTGTTAAATCTTACTGACGCACCTATCAAAACATTCGAAAAAGACGAATCGGATTGGGCTCGCCCAAGAAGACTGTCAAGTGTGAACCTACCGGCTTCACGGTCCGCAATGGCTTGATGTAAAAGCATAGTCACCCAGCCCATTCTCAAGCAGCTCACCCACTGTGCTACTCGCTTTGGCTCGCATAATAATGTTCTCGAAATGGTTTGATGGTAAATGTGGGTCAAGTCCAGGACAAGCATCAGCTATTATTAGTATTAACAAATCAAGAACATATATCGAAGCCTACATAATGCATTTATTGGAGGAAAATTAATCGATTTTTTTTTTTCATTTTTTGGTGTGAGAAATTAATCGAAATTGAGATTTAATGTATCCAATATCACTTAAATGTAAAAAGTATCACTAGGCCAATTGGTTTCCTTCTAATTTTTAACATCATGACACAAAACTCATGAATTCATGATCCTGTTCCAAAGCATCCATGGCCTTTGGCGAGAGGGACACCTCTAACTCCACACTCCCTCCTTCACATCCCGCATTTGTTGTCAACTTCCCATCCGTCTTAGCAGAATATCCAGTACGAATAGCAACAACTTTACCCAACCCAAATTCAGGCTCGTATGTATTGAATCTGTTTGACCCACCTATCACAATATCGGGAAGAACCACATGGGTTTCGACTGGCCCAAGAACAGCCTCAAGTGCGATCTTGGTATCTTCACGTGCTTGTTTGTCATCTAGGCTCACAATGGCTTGATGTAATAGCATAGCCGCATAACCTAATCCATGCTCTAGCAGGTCACCCACCTTGCTACTCGCATAAGCACGCATAACCATGTTTCCAAAATGGTTTGATGGTACAGGCGGGTCAAATCTAGGACGAGCATTTGCTATTATTAGCACACCGGTGATGGCTTCAGAACTCAGATTTCGTGCTCGAGCAATGGACCTCCAAAAAAATGCACAATAAGATTGGAAGGACGAGAATTGACCATATGTACCATCATCACCACTCCTGCTATCATTAGCCAAGGCCTTGAGCCTTGCTATTGATGCGCTTGAGAGATGGAAAATTCTTTCTCTTAGATGGAGATTTGTATAAACTCTTAACGGCGTTACAAACTCTTTAGGGTCCAAGTATGGTAGCTTGGTGATCGGGCTATCCCCATCCATTAATATCGGCTCGTAGATAGGTACACTCGAAATCATCATGTGTTCTTGGTTGTTGACAATGTTGTCCACTTGTTTAAATACCTCAGACAATGTGTTGACGAAATGCCAAAATGAGGTACCGTCAACTACCGAGTGGTTCATGGTGAACCCGATAAACACTCCATCAATCAACTCCGTCACCTAAATAAGAAACAAACCGAATTAATGTCAATTAGTTTAGATGGTAAATTAATTTGTTTAAGTGGTCGTGTCTGAGATAAAATTAAAAGTCAAAAATCTGTACCTGGACCGATAAGAGTGCCCTAGTGAGAGCATCATAATTGATAACATCCCTCTCTCCAAGATCGAAAAAAGAGCGAATGATCGGAATGTAACTTGGGGATGATGAAACGACATTAGCCACAGTGACAGTATCACAAGTGGCGTGGATTAACCTAGCTCCAGGGCCCTTGTTGCAATCAATGTAGATTGTGCTAGCACGCTCTTCCTCGTACGTGACCGTGGCGAAGCGGCCAGCTAGAGGGTAGAAATGTACGAGAGCAACAGAGAGAGCTTGCTGAAGCTTCTCCATGAAAACATGTACATTGAATTTTGGTGGCTTGGTAAAGAGTAAACCCTTTTGCAAGTATTCGTAAAATAAAAAGATCATGCCTGACGCTGGTAAGTAGTAAGGCTGTTTTGATTGTTGTACCTCATGTTTTGGTTTAACATAGCATTCTGAGATTAGTTTGGTACCAACATCCTCAGTAGAAAGAGCTACCATTTTTGTGAAATAAAACATGTTTTTGGCCGGATTAACCTTAATTATATGAAGAATACTCCTTGTTAGGCCCTTTAAATAATCAATAATCTCTTCTTCATGCCCATTGATGGAAAAAAAAAATTGGGGGGGGGGGGAGGGATTTGGTTCATATTAGAAAAAGGAAAGGAATCAATCCAAATTCAAGGGGAAATGAAAGAAAATATTACCAAGATTTCAATAAAATGTAATAAATCGTTACCTATTTTATTGTTTGGTTGATACAAAGAAATCTGAAACGAATCAATACGGTCGAGAAGAAAGGAATAAAATCGTATATTACCTATTTTGTTCGTTTATACTACAAAATAAAATCGTACTCGTTCACTCCTTATCTCTCTACACATATGACTTCTCCGTATGTACACTAAGGCCCTGTTCTTTTCGTTGATTCCATGTTGCACCCCGTTCTGTTTCAATCCGTTCCGTTCCGTTTCACATTCTGTACTTCATTTTGTCTCACAATTTTTTAAATTACGCCGTTATGTTCCATTTCGTTCCAATCCGTTCCGTTCCTCACAGTCCCGCACCATTCTGTTGAAGAGAACAGGGCCTAAGTGCAGATTATCGAACACCTTTAAAACTAAATAATTTGCATTTTTTTAATGAATATTGTACACTTGTAGTTCGCTTTTGACATTTGTATGATTAACTTATCGATGAACTTGGCTCTCGTGGCTCAAGTTTTGCAAACCAAAAAAAGATGGGGGTATTGGGTTTCGTGATTTTACTATGTTTAACTGGGCACTTCTTTCTAAACAAACCTGGAGGTTAGCGAAGGGAGAATGTGGTCTTCTTGGAGATATGTTGCGTGCTCGGTACTTTCCCCATGGCAGTGTGCTTACGTCTTCCTTGGGAGCTTGCCCGAGTGTCTCCTGGAGGGGGATTTGGGAAGCCCGTTGGGTCCTTCGAAAAGGTATGTGCTGGAGGGTCAGTAATGGTGAGAGTATTAATGTATGGAACGATCCTTGGATTTTGGGTACCAAAACGCATAGGATTATTTCCCCTAAGGGGTTTCAACCCAGTTCTTTGCGGGTTAGCTCCTTGATTAATTCACATACTATGTGCTGGGATAGGGGCGAGATTAATACTAGATTTTTGCCCTTCGAAGCTGAGAGAATCTTGTCCATACCTCTAAGTCCTCGACTTCCAATGGATGAGTTTTTTTGGAGTTGGGAACGAAGGGGTCATTTTACAGTTCGTAGCGCTTACCATGGTATAATGGAAGCTAACAGCGCTGAATCCCAAGCTACTTCTTTGAATGGGGCAAACTTGGTGTGGAACAAGATCTGGAAATGTGATGTTCTCCGCGTACGAAGTTGTTCATGTGGCGTGCTTGTCATGAGGCATTGCCAACAAAGGTGGGACTTCACAGGCATGTTCCTGCAATTGGGGACTTGTGTCAGTTTTGCTCGGGTAAGGTAGAGAATGGACTGCATGCTCTGCGTGACTGTGTTATTGCTGCAGCAATCTGGGAGGAGAGCGGTATGGTGAGTGCTTTGGGCTCGGGTGGTACTTCTTTTCGAAGCTGGGTTGAAGAAGTGATGACGAGAGTTGATGCAGAGGATTTTCGAAGGTTTTGCTCGATTGCGTGGGCAATTTGGCATACACGTAATAAGCTGATTTTTGATGGTTCCGTTCGTGATTGTCCAAAGTGCAGACAAGCTTCTTAGCGAGAGGAATAACAGCAAACCTACTATCTCAGCAGTCTCAAAGGAACGAAGGCAAGCAGTGAAGTGGAAAGGTGCCAGTGGAAGATCTGTTAAAATTAATGTTGATGCTGGAAAAATTAATAGCTATGGCACCTGTATGGGTGTTATCTGCAGAAATGGTGATGGAATTCCACTTATTAGTGCTACAATTCAGATCGAGGAGGATTGGGACGTTGCAGTCGCAGAGGCCAAAGCGGTCTTTTTTGGTTTGCAGCTAGCTAGCAATTATGGTTTTGAGCATTTGGTTGTGGAAACTGATAACTTATCAGTATTTAATGCTTTGCATTCTCGTAGTACTGAGTCGAATACTTTCGATCTGGTTATTGATGATGTTCTTGTTTTAGTGTCGAACTTTAAAACTGTGTCGTGGTCTTTTAGTTATAGAGGTGGTAATAGAGTCGCTCATGAGCTTGCGCATGTGGAGCCATGGGAGCTAGGTTGGCGTTTTTGGGATGTGTCTTTTCCTGAAAAGGTTGATGTAGTGTTGCAAGATGATCGTATTCAATTAATGGAAAGCTAAGCCATCCTTTGGCCTTTCACTCAAAAAAAAAAAAAACTTCTCGATGAACTTTTTTTTTAAAGTAATGGACATTGTTATAGAAAAGGTAATGAGTTAGGAAAAAATTGAATTACTCGCAACAGATTGGATTACGAAAAATAATTCAGATTGAATTCGAATTCAAAAATCAAAGTCCAAAATTTAGTTTGGATTGGATTCAGACTTAAAATTTCAAGTCCAAAACCTTTTCGATTGGATTTAGACTAGGCAATAATTCAATCCAAAATCCAAAATCTTACCCCTAACTATGATCATGGGGAAATGAATGAAAATATTACCAAATTTTCAATAAATACCTATTTTGTTTGGTTGATACAAAAAAAGAAGTCTGAAACATCAATACGGGCAATCGAGGAAGAAAGGAAATAAATCATAAAATTACGACCTATTTTGTTTAAATGATACAATGAAAGAAATCTTATTTCCCTTTTCGCTAATAGGCTATGTGTTAGAAACAAAGCTGAGAAATAGAACAATTTATCTGTAACAGAAGGTTGTGGCTGTAGACCTCTAAAAAGTGTTGTCAGTCTCCTTCGTAAAAGCCCGGAGATGAAATGAGTAATTTCATATGTACATGTTTGCTTTTTGGCTTAGATTGGTAAATAAGGTTGCAAAGTCTCTGAAATAACCCTTTCATTTCCTCTCCATTCAATAGCCCATTTCAAGAGCTTTCCAACGATACCTCTTAAGCCCAATCCGACGCCGATGGCAAAATCGTCTTTTCACATCCCAAGGGTAAATTGTCCTTTTTCCTCCGAAAAATACAGTCTCAAAACGATCATATACATAATTCTATCTTGCTAGGTGGTTCCGTAAAAGATATCTTATCCTTTACGGCAGCCGCGATTGTGGAAGAATCATCCACAACCACTAGAGGCTAAGGCTGCAGCCAAGTGCGACTGCCAAGGCTCAGCCGCTAACGGTTTCCGCTTGCATAGGCCCAGTCCTTGCTATTAACAGCTCTTCTCCCCCAGTTTCACTCGCACGCCTCTATCTTTTGCCTGGCCGATTGTTACCTCGTACCACTATAAATACGACCCTAGACCTTTCATTTCAATTTGCTCAGTCTACACCAGATAACCAGTTCACAAGAACCGGTCTCTTGTTCTCGAATTCTCTCTCTATTTGTTATCTCTCCTACAGACCTAATTTGCTAATAATCAACCTTATTCACCAATAATCTTTGCTAAATAGTCTAACGATTCAGGTACTAAACTCTTTAGGGTTCAAATCAAATTCATTGCTTTCTTACTTTCTTTTCTAGTAGTCAAAATGTATATCTTGTGTGAAATCATGTATTTTTTACTTCCTAAGTATCGCTTGTGTAAATCTGTAAGTATTCATGTTCTGTCGTTGTAATGCTCAACTTGTTAATCGAATGCATGTTTAAAATTATGGGGTAAATAATAATATTTTGATGCTTGTGATCAACCAACTAAAAGTCTAATCTAGGTTGATAATCGGATTTGTGTGGGAATTATGTCGTTAACATATTAAGCAAACTTGAGTTAGTAGATGCTGTTATTTTAAACGGGCAAGTTGGGTGCCTAACACCTTCCCACCTCGTACCTTGGCCCCCTAACCCTCATCCTTGGGTACTCATATGTTCTATATGAGCGAGAGTCTTTCTAAAAACATGGCTAGTTCGATTTTTCATCTACTAGGCCGTCTCTTCGGTTGTCCCTTCGTATTGCCCCTTTTGATAAAGTGCTAGAAGCAGAATTTTGGGCCCTTTCACGGTTTTTCTTCAAATTCAAGTCTTTAGAATGCTTTCCTAACTCAACGGTTCCTTGAACTTATCTAATTCCCTCTAAATACAAATTTTCTTTAAGGTTCACGCTCTAAAAATGTGACCTGTGATAAAACGTGGGTGATCTACACCATAGGGTCCTTACAGTGGCGACTCTGTTGGGGATTATTTAAGAGGGTGAAATTCAAAAGTCAAGTTTGCTTAATTAGTTAATGACATAATCCAATTTTGCGTCATGCATGTGCTTTGGCACAACTATTTATCCACATCTAACTTTGAGGGAGTAAAAGCTGCTACTCGTAGACGGCCAATATATGTAAAAAGGAATATACAGTTGCCATGACAGATACCCCAGCACTCCTTCGCCCATAACTCATCGGCTCTTGGCTTATGAAAAGAATTACAGTTAACGTGACGACCATCCGTCAGACAGAGATAATGATGTAGGGTGGCTCTTGGGTTTTGGAAAAATCCTGAGAGCCCAAGATGTGCCGATGGCAGAATTACTAGCAATAAAGGAGGGGTTGCTCGTTCTCTATAACAACAATTACTCCAAAGTTGTTGCAGAGTCACATTCCAAGAAAGCTGTGAATCTACTCAACAGTCAACATGTTAGTAAGGATTTATAGAGACCAATTATGTTGGAATGCAAGAGTTTGTTGTTGTAGATGGAAGATGTTGTGATCTCTCATTGTTTTAGGGAGTGTAACAGCACTGCAAATACTTTGGCAAAATGGGTTGTGCAAACCATGAAAGTAGAAAACTGTCTTAACTATATTTCCATTCAGTACCTCAGGCTTGTATAACTTCATGTTACAATGACTATATGGGCCTTACCTGCCCTAGACTTGTTTTAATTTTAATTGAAGCCCTTTTTAAATCAAAAACAAAAGTAGTAAGGTTGTTTGGATTGTTCTACTACCTCATGGGTTGGTCTAATGAAGCATTCTGAGATTGGCTTGGTAGCTGTAATTGAATGAGTTTTTGCCATAATGGACATGTACTAGATTTATGATTGGTAGCAAATTTGGAGGCTTTGGCAAAATCTGTAATGGGATCTAAGGAAACGTTATACATGAGGCTAGGGCTGTACATCGGTTCAAAACCGGCCCAAACCGGACCGAACCGAACCGGGAACCGGAATTCCAGAAAATGAGAATCGGTGTCCTAATCGGTTAGAGTCGGTTAATTAACCGAACCGAACCGCCCGGTTCGGTTTAGAACCGGTTCTAACCGTCTATGACCGGTTGCCACTTTTATTTTAATTTTTTTTTTAAATTTTTTTATCACACCTACTGGGCGCTTAGCCGCTTGCTGCTGCACACTGATGCTAGTTGTCAAGTGTCAACAGACTCAACACTTGCTCATGTCAACTTTGTCATGCTCTCAAACTTTAAACGATATAATTATCAAATCAAAACTATAGAAATAATTAATCAAATCAAAGCCATACAAATAATTAATCAAATCGAATTTTAATTCTATGAAGAAGAAGAAGAATTATGAAAGATAGAACGATACAACACACAGTAGATAGAGAGAGAGGGGGGAGTCGCGTATGGCGTATCTGGTGGAGCGCCGGCGGTGGCTGGAGATGGTGGAGGAAGGGTCTCGGGCAACAACGACGAGAAGCGATGGTGGGTGGTGGTGGTGGTGGTGACTATGGATCAATGTTTTGGTGAGAGAGAGAGAGAATGGAGAAGTGGCGTTACTTTGGTCTTTGGGAAAATTAGAACCGTAGGGCAACTGGGCAAATATTAACTTTTTCAAAAAAAAAATAAAAAAATAAACAAAGTAATTCTTCCGGTTCGGTCCGGTCATAACCGGTGACCACCGGTTTTTGACCGGAAAAAATTGAATGACCGGTCAGCAATAAAACACGAACTGGCGACCGGACCGGAAACCTTGCAACCGGTTTTGACCGGTTCGGTTTGGGCAAAAAAACCGGTTCGGCCCGAAAGTTGGGCAGCCCTACATGAGGCAGCATTTATTGACCAATACCGTATTTAGACAGCCGCACATAATACACTAAACTACCATATTCAAAGATCTTTATGAGTCATAACTCATAACTCACATGCCAGCTTGCCATAGCCTATTGGCAATTGGTATACCACAAGTCCACAAGCCACTTTCCAATGCAAGCCCAAGAATCGTCGAGACTTTTGGAGTTTTGGTTATAATAGTGGTAGAATGTTGAATTGAATGGTCATTTTGCGTTCTCATGTTTAGCAAAATTAGTTACTTGTATGAGCAATAGGTGAAGTAATAAACTCTTGGTCCCAAATTTATCTTTATATTTGACTTTTTATGATATTTAAGATACTACTTTGATCATGAATATTTATGATTTTATAATTATAGAACTTATATTATTTTGAAAATATTTTTTAAAATGAATCTAGCAGTACTATTTTCACATTATAAAACTTTGTAACTTTTCACAAATAAGTGGTCAAAGTTTGTAAGTCCAATGTAAAGATAAATTTGGGATAGAGAGAGTAGTAAGCAAGTTGTAACAGTAAGCGAGTTGTAACAATAAGCAAGTTGTAATACTAAGGGCTTGTTCGTTTGGACTAGAAACTGGTTACTGGTAACATAGAGAAATTGGACAAAATTGAGACAAACTAATAAAAATTGAGAATTTTAACTGAAAAAATGAGAGGTACTGGTAAAGATTGGAAGAAATGGGGGAAAAACGGTCAAACTGGAAAGAATTGTGAGCACTTCGGAAAAATTAGGAAAAATTGGAAAAAAATTGGAGAAATGCAAAGAAAAATAGCAATGGTTCAATCATGATCTCAAGAGTTGCAACCTCCCTGTGCAGAAATAGAGTACATGGCCATTTTCTTAGCATAAGTTTCCTTGGGTTTCAACATCATCATGAGCCAAAACTCATGAACTCTTGATCTCCTTCCAAAGCACTCATGTCATCAGACGAGAGGGACACCTCTAAATCCACACTTCCCCCACCTTCACGTCCTGGATTTGCTGTCACCTTTCCATCCGTCTTAGCAGAATACCCAGTCCGAACCGCAACAGCTTTACCCATCCCAAATTCTGCACCATATGTGTTGAATCTCATTGATCCACCAATTACAACAGCACTTTCACCACCCTTTAAAGAAGACGAATCGATATCGTTTTGGGGGTTAAACAACATCTCAAGCATAATCCTGCCGGCATCACGAATGACTTTGTCATCGAAGGATGCTATGGCTTCATGTATTAGCGTAGCAGCTCTGCCTAAGCCATTTCGCAGTAGCGCATCCACATTGTTACTCATTTGGATGAGAAAAATCAAGTTCCCGAAGTGGTCTTGTGATAAAGGCGGATGAAGGCGGGTTCTAGCATCTGCTACTACCATTAAACTTGTTACGACTTCGGGTCTTAGACTTCGAGCTCGTGTTATGGACCTCCATAGAAATGCGCAAACCGATTGAAATGATGAGATTTTACCACATGTTTCAAAATCAGCACACTCATTATTAGCCTGGGCCTTCAGCCTTGCTATTGATGCACCTGAGAGGCTGAAAATTCTTTCTTTTAAATCGTAATTCGTATTGGCTCGTATTGTAGTTATGAACTTGTAAGGGTCCAAAAAGGGTAGCTTTATGAGCGGGTCGTATCCCTCTTGAAATACTGGCTTGAAAATGGGTAAATGTGAAATCATCATCTTATTCCTTTGATTGTCATCATCATCGTCGTTTATGAATTTGAATAGCTCAGATAAGGTGTTGACAAAATGCCAAAATGAAGTACCATCAGCTAGGGAGTGGTTCATTGTGAAGCCGATAAACACCCCATCAATCAACTCTGTCACCTAATAAAAAAAACATACCCAATATTTGTCAGTTTAGTGGTTGTTTAGTTGACAATGAGGAATGTAAGAAGTGTAATATCGTGGGAAGTAGATAAGTGCATAATTGTTTTGTCGACAAAATTGTAGAAAGTCGTATTTCTTAGGAAGCTTTACTTCCCCCAAAATATAGGAAAAAATCACTTACCTAATCCTTCCTACATAGGTGGGACTTCAGGAAGTTCTACCTTTTATTGTCAACCAATCAATTTTGCATTTTTCAGGAAGTTCTAATTTATGGGAAATACTACTATCGAGGAAGTTGCACTTCCCAAGCACACTGAACCAAAAGACAATTTAGTTGATAAATTTCTTATAAGGTTGTACTTGAGATACGGGTTCGAGTTTTGAAATCTATACCTGAATCGACACCAGAGCTCTAGTATGGCCATCATAATTAATAACATCCTTATCCCCGAGCTCGAAAAAAGATCGGATTATTGGAATGAAATCCGGGGATGATGAAACAACATCAGCCACAGTAACAGTCTCACAACTAGCATGGATGAACCTCACTCCAGGGCCCTTGTTGCAATCAAGATGGATCGAGCAAGCGTGCTCATCTTCGTACTTCACCGTGACAAATCGGCCGGCTAATGGGTAGAAATGTGCGAGGGCAAGAGAGAGAGCACGTTTAAGCTTCTCTAGGATGGATTTGATATTGAAGCCTGGTGGTTTGTTGAAGAGGAGACCCTTTTGCAAGTAGTGGAAAGCTAAAAAGATTAAGGCGTTTGGGTCTAAGTAGTACGGCTGTTTTGATTGTTCTACTACATGGTTTGGTTTGATAAAACATTCTGAGATTGCTTTAATCGCACTAACATTATGTTCTGCCATTTTTATGGATGAATTTTTTTTTTTTTGGGGCTGATCTCAGGGTGCTACTCTTGCAACTGATTGTGAGAGACTCTAAATTACAGATGATCGACCTTATCACCACAAACGGTATGGTCATTGAATTTATTGCATTGTAATAATTGTTTGGTCCATTTACAAGACCACAAGTTTAACACGATTTAAGTGTCTTGCTTTTTTTTTGGTCACGACTAAGGGTATTTGCCGTCGATTACAGTGACTATTCCCCGCGCTGGCTTGTAGTTACCTCAAAGGGTGGGACAGCTGGCCAAGAAATTTAATGCTGCTCCATGCCCAAGGCGAAATTTGAACCCTCGACCTTGGTTAAGAATGAATGAGTCCCTACCACTCAACCACACCTCCTTGATTATTTAAGTCTCTTATTTGAAGTCATGTGAGAGGAGATGAGAATTCTAAGTCTATTTGTGTTGTTAGGAGGGTTGATGTATACTTGTATGCCGGGTGAAATATCCTTGTCCGTCCGCGTGAACTTTCTACCAATATAATGGCCCCTATTTCTCCTAAAAAAGCAAATATGCTCATAATTGTTTGACTTCAAATAAATAATTACTTTTTTATTGTACAAAAATTTGTATAAAATGGTCTTTTCATAACGTCCGATAAGATAAGGTCGTTATTTCTTTTGAAACAAGAATTACATATATTTTCATAATAAGTCACCCTTACATAATGACCTCATTTTATTATGAATTAATTTCGCACAAGACTTATCATCACATTGTCTTATAATGTACAAATGGGCAATATTGTATTTATATAATAATACGAGTCATAGTTTATTGATTAGTAAGATTAAACAAGAAGTGTCTTATCAAAAAAAAAAAAAAAAGATTAAACAAGAAATGAGTTATCGCTGTTTTGCTGGAAGAAAAACAAGAATTGCTAAAAGAAATTGAGTTAGAAGAAAAAGGAATAAAGGATGGAAGCGATTGAGTTCTGTTTTCTTCTAGTCTCCAGTGGTATAATATCATGTATAGACTTAGTTTACGGTGGACCAAAGATCAATCTTTTTAAAAAATACCCCCCATATCACTAAAAGATTTAGACTATATTCTTAATTTACCCTTTAGTCCACAATGAATTAAGTCCATACAAAACGAGCTGCTCCAATAAACTAGTACTTTTAAACAGATATCGTCAAATTTGATATACGGTGGTTGATTTTGCGGCAAAAACCCAACATAATTGACTGATGACATTGCCATGCCATGTGACGTGTTTTCGGTGGCCACAACATTATTTTCATACTCCCTCCCTCCATCCCTCCTTTACTTGAGCACATTTTATTTTGGGATATCCCTTTTTTATTTGGGTATTCCCTTAATTAATAAGCAAAAAGTGATGAAAGTACTTAAATGCCCTCTCCCTTTCACTTTCTCTCTCTTAACTCCCCAATAGTGACGCCGTTGGCCGGTAAACTGATGTCGGTGACCCAAAAATCTATATATATATATATATATATATATATATATATATATATATATATATATATATATATATATATATATATATATATATATATATATATATATATATATTTATTTATTTATATATTAATATTAAAAAAGCTGTCAGAGAGAGAAGATAGAATAAGCCAGGTGGCAAGCTAGGAAATTTTCTTACCTAAAAAGTTCATGTGCGTGGCAAGCTTGTAAAATTTCTCACATTAAATAGTCCACATGACAAGCTAGGAAAAAACAAGATTTCTCCTTAAAGAAAAAGAGAACTATGGTCCTTGGAAAAAAAACATCATGGAGCAAAAGGGCAAAACATTCAGTTTCCTTCTTATGACAACTTTGTCTTTGAAGAGGAAAATGAGCGTGGAATTGCACATATAGTCGAGCATCTTGCTTTTAGTGCCACCAAGAAGTATACAAACAACGACATTGTCAAGTTCCTGGAAATATACATGTTTCGATAGACTGTTTATGAGTTGTTTGTTACCATTGACAAACACTGCTAAGAAGTTTGTATCATTTTGACTTCTATCTGGTGTAATTAGCTTTGCTAGGACTAGAGGCTTCAATGGGTAACCTTCCTGGAAGTTCTTCATTAAGCAATTGCCTTTTGGCTACAATTGTTGTTAGAATAATCTAGAAAAATCATATCTAAGCTTAGTGTCTAGAAAGATCTAGATTAATACCTACCTAGATACATCTAGAATAATGTCTATCTAGAAATATCTAGAATAATAGTCTAGGATAATTATGAAGAAGACTCTAGACATAGAAAGATCTAGAGAATTGTCTACCACCCTACACCACTATAAATAGGGGTGATGTAAAGCATTTTGAGTATCAAGCAATACAATCATCTTTCCACATCTCTCTTAGAATTCATCTCTCTTCCTCCAACATACAATTACCTAGCCTAATATCCTACATCAAAAACCTAACAGTGGTATCAGAGTCTACTAAACTCAAGACCTCCACAAACAAATTTACCCCATACCAAATTCTCCCTTACACCACCACAAAATCTTATGGCATCATCACCATCAACCTCAAACACTACATTTACATATGCTCAAAATAATTGGGTACCAATATTCATCGGAGAGAAATATGATTATTGGAGTATTCAAATGAGGACATTGCTAATGGCACAAGACCTCTGGGATTTGGTACAAAATGGGTACCAAGCACCAAAAGATGTTACCGAATTAGAATCTTGGGATGAAAATAAAAGAAAACAATATGAAGAAGATCGAAGGCGGGACTCTGCTGCACTATCGGTCATCCATCGGGGAGTTGCAGAAACAATCTTCCCAAGAATTATGGCTGCAACAACGGCCACAGAGGCTTGGAGTAATCTACAAAAAGAGTTTAAGGGCTCCGATAAGGTAATTGTCATTAAACTTCAATCTCTTTGGAAGGATTTTGATACATTATTAATGTCGAAAGGAGAAACAATTCAAGCATTCTTTACCCGTGTCTCTACTATCACTAATCAAATTTGTAGCTATGGAGACACCATTCAAGATTTAAAAATCATACAAAAAATATTAAGAAGCCTTCCGGCAAAATTTGATCATGTTGTGGCTGCAATAGAGGAGTCTAAAGATTTATCTACGCTAACCTTAACTGAACTAATGGGTTCACTCCATGCACATGAAGAGAGAATGCGTAGATTTGAAGATGAGCCACTAGAACAGGCTTTCCAAGCCAAATTGAAATTCTCTTATAATAGAGAAAATAAAAATCAATATAGCCACGGTAAAAATTTCCAACAAAAAAGAGGAACATCAAATAACCGTGGTAGGGGGAGAGGTGATTATAGAAATCATGGGGACCGAGAAAATATTCAATCGAGTTCCTATTGCAAATTATGCAAGAAAAATAATCACGACACAAAAGATTGCCGATTTAAATGCAAAAAATGCAAAAGACACACCCATCTTGAAAAAGATTGTTGGTTCCGGCAAAAAGATGAGGCTAATTTCACAGAGAAAAATGACCCTTCTAATCAATTGTTTTATTCTTGTCTAAATGCCCACCAAGAATCCTCTGATATTTGGTATTTAGATAGTGGTTGTTCAAACCACATGACAAACGATAAAAAAACGTTTGTCAAATTTGATGAAAATGTTAAATCTCAAATTACTCTTGGTGATGGAAGATCTCAAGATGTAGCAGGAAAAGGGACAATCGCCGTTAAAACTGAAAACGGCTCATCCAAAATCATTGATGATGTTTTATATGTCCCGGGCCTTGCTCAAAATCTACTAAGTGTGGGCCAGTTAGTCCAAAGAGGCTACATGGTTAAATTTGATGAGGATAAATGTATCATATATGACAAGAAAAAGGGTCAATTAGTCAAAACAGTAAAAATGGCCTCAAATAAAATATTTCCATTAAGAATGCCACTAAAGCAAAAAGTTGCTTTCAATTGCACAAGTGATGATTCTACATTGTGGCATTGGAGATTCGGGCACTTACACTACAAGAGTCTAAAACTCTTAAATCAAAAGGAAATGGTGATTGGTCTTCCCCCAATAAATGATGAAAAGAAAATATGTGAAGGTTGTATTTATGGAAAAATGCATAGATTGCCATTTCCTAAGACGTCTTGGAGGGCCAAGGCTCCGTTAGAGCTTGTTCATGCAGATATTTGGGGCCCAGCCAAGAACAACTCTATTGGCGGTAGAAGATATTTTCTTCTATTTGTGGATGACTATACCCGCATGATGTGGGTATATTTCTTAAAGTATGAATCAGAGGCATTCTCATTCTTTGTCCAATTCAAGGCTCTCATGGAAAAACAAAGTAGACATCCTCTTAAAACTCTTAGAACGGATCGTGGAGGAGAATTCACAAGCACTAGATTCCTTAACTTTTGTAAGAAGCATGGAATCAGAAGAGAATTAACCGTAAGACGCACACCTCAACAAAATGGTGTAGCGGAAAGAAAAAATAGAACAATTGCAGAAATGGCCCGCAGCATGCTACAAGCAAAGAATTTGCCCAAATACTTTTGGGCTGAAGCTGTCCATACAGCTGTTTATATTCTAAACAGATCTCCAACAAAGGCGGTTCAGGATATGACACCCTACGAGGCTTGGTACAAAAGAAAGCCCGTAATTGAGCACCTTAGAATTTTTGGGTGCGTTGCCTATTCCCACATTCCAAAGGAGAACCGAGAAAAAATGGATGAAAAGGGAGAAAAATGTATCTTTATTGGATACAGTGATGAATCAAAAGGATACCGCCTCTACAAGCCTGAGTCCAAGAAGTTGATCATTTCAAGAGACGTCATATTCGATGAAGTTGCAGAATGGAGATGGACAGAACACGCTCCGCAGCCAGCCATAGAAGAATATTCTCCATCTAGCTCTTCTGAGGGAGTTCGTGATCAAGGAGAAGCACCTTCATCTCCGAGGATTCCAACAGGCCCGAACTCACCAAATTCATCTCCAGGATCAAGTCTCACAAATTCTCCTCAACCAGTGCGCCGCTCACAACGAGATCGTCACCCTCCGACTTACTTGGAAGATTATCAATGCAATCAAACAACCACGGAATTTGCATTATTTGCCAGTGAGCCACAAAACTTCCAAGAAGCAGCAAAAGAAGATAAATGGATCGAAGCCATGACCGAGGAGATCAGAATGATCGAGAAGAATGACACATGGGAGCTCGTACACAGACCCGAAGGAAAAGACATAATAGGCCTCAAATGGGTTTACAAGATCAAGCACAATGAAGATGGCTCCATCCACAAATTGAAGGCCCGGCTCGTCGCGAAAGGCTACTCACAGCAACCAGGATTTGACTTCAACGAGACATTTGCGCCAGTAGTTCGTATGGAAACTATCAGAACGGTATTGGCTCTTGCAGCTCAAATGAAACTTCAAGTCTTTCAGTTGGATGTCAAGTCCGCATTTCTTAATGGTGAAATTGAAGAGGAAGTATACGTGGAGCAACCGGAAGGATTTATCATGGAAGGTCAAGAAATTAAGGTTTATCGTCTCCAAAAAGCTCTATATGGGCTTAAGCAAGCTCCACGGGCATGGAATAGCAAGATTGATAGATATCTACTATCGTCTCCAAAAAAATTCATGCACTTCAGAGAACAACTTGGAGTTCAAGATATTTTCTAGATTAGGGGGAGTGTTAGAATAATCTAGAAAAATCATATCTAAGCTTAGTGCCTAGAAAGATCTAGATTAATACCTACCTTGACACATCTAAAATAATGTCTACCTAGAAATATCTAGAATAATAGTCTAGGATAATTATGAAGAAGACTCTAGACATAGAAAGATCTAGAGAATTGTCTACCACCATACACCACTATAAATAGGGGTGATGTAAAGCATTTTGAGTATCAAGCAATACAATCATCTTTCCACATCTCTCTTAGAATTCATCTCTCTTCCTCCAACATACAATTACCTAGCCTAATATCCTACATCAAAAACATAACAATTGTCAATATGCTTGGTAATATCATTTACTCTAACCTTACGAGTGTAAAAATATCATCTACAATATGTTGGAAGAATACAGAAATTGAGTCAAATTGTTTCAAAGTTACATTACGAGTCTTTGTAAGAAAATTCAAGTTCATTCTCAGCCTTTGAAATGGTAGGTTAAGGAATCATCTGGTTATTCACAAATGGCTACATGTTGAGCAATATATTACCCATGATGTTGCAGGCGATCCCACCTGCAATGAATATTATTTTTTTTTGGAGCTAACTTGCAATGGTTGTTGATGTAGTCTTTGCACAATTAGTTCAATAAAATTTCACTTCTTTAACGTTCGGGACAAAAAAAAGAAGTATTTCATTGTCGAAAAGTCATAATCTTCATTAAAAAAAATGGCTATGTTCATTACAAAAATTGAGTAGGAGCTTCTTCTAAGGATCTACTAACTGTAGAAATGGCTTTGCTATATCAATAGAAACAGCATTTGAGATTTGGTTGATTGGATCTCTAAGTACTGCTTGAAAAATGTTAGTATGGTCTCTGCAGGCTAAACAAACACCTTCTTGGGTTTGACATGCTCTATTTTATGGATTATAATATTGTTGCTTCAAAAATAAAATGTTTTCAAGAACCATTATAAATAAATTAACATATGGTATTTTATTTTGGATGCATATGTCAGAAACTAAAATATATTTTTAGTAAAAACAATTGTGCACTACATGGTTCAAACCGCTAGTTATTTATATTTTCAAATCTTGTTACTTCTTAATTTCGTATTTTCCGAATTGAATCTCATTACTCCTTGATTTTCTGATCTTCAAAATTTTGGATTTTTGTTTCGATTTCTCCGATTTGAATTCGGAAATATTTGATTTTCCATTTTTTTTACTAGTGATATGATTTTGTTGACGTTTTTCGATTTCTAAAATTTGTTTTGATTTTGTGGTGGTTTCGGTTTTGTGGTTAGATCTGGGTGGTGGGATTTTGTGTTGGCTTCATGTACCTGGTTGTGGGTTTCTGGGCTCAAGGTTATGGTGGTGTCGATTTCGGGAAGGTGGTGGTGGGCTGGGTGGCGTTTTGTGGTGGAGGGTGAAATGGAGAGAGAAGGTGGATGGTTGGCTGGGGTTTTCGAGCTGGGGTGTGGTGGTGAGGTGGTGAGAATGTAACGGGTGGTGGAGGTTCTGTGGTTGAGTTGTGGTGGTGGTGAGAGAATTGAGCTTGGGTGTGGTCATGGCATCTGAGGAGAGAGAGAGAGAGAGAGAGAGAGAGAGAGAGAGGTGGGGTGGTTACTGGTTATGGTGGGGAATTGGGGATGGTGGGTGGTGGGGTAAAGGGAGGAGGAGAGAGAATGGAAATGGCAAGGGGAATGGATCCTGATTGGTATACCCACAAGGTAATATACCCAATTTTTGACCACTAAAAATTTAACTTGTGGCAGATGAAATTGAAAATGGGAGGGAAAATGGGCCAAATTGGGAGGGAATATATTTGACAAAATGGGGGGAAACAAGAGAGCTTTTCCCTCCTAAAAATCCCCAAAAGTAAATTTTAGTGTAATTAAGACATTTTCAACTTGATTAATGTTTTAGGGCTGTAATTTAAAATTAATGAGGTTTAATTAGTCATTTTCGGCGTAGTTAATTTTCTGGTGAAAACAATAATTTTCCGGCAAAATTTAGGTTCTACGATTTTCCCTTTTGATATGAACGAGCAATTACCGGCGAAAATTATTGGGTTTTTGCACTAGCACAAGTCAGCTACCCCTTATGAGAAACCCATGAGTCAATGAGAGTGGAAACTCGATTACGCCGGTTACATTGTTCGCCGAGGCTTCAAATTCAAGATACGGGACTATATTGATAAATTGTTTGAGAAGGAAAATCTAATTAGGGTAAGCTTTTAGTTTGATTTTTAGCATTTCATGTAATTTCATAAGTTCTGTAGCGTTAACCAGAATTTCACGCCATTGTTGCGACTTGCGAGGAGGAAGATGAACAGTAGTAAAAAAAGATTTTTTTTGTTTTTAATATGTAGTAACAACAGGTCATGGATATTTTATATTATAGTAACAACAGTCTATGAATGTTTTATATTGTAGTAACAGCAATATTCTAGTATCTAGTGAAATTGCACTTGTAGAGTTAATGTTTTCAACAGAGAGATAATTGATATGAGCAAATGATATGGAAATAAATCGCTAACCACTATTTTTTTTTTTCCTTACATATCATGTAAGGAGTCAATTATAGCGTGGTATCAGGTAGTATACATAATGCTGAGGACATAACCGTGGATGAATGGACGCATGGCAAATCATAAATGTTAAAGTTGGCTGACAATCCTGGTTGTTCCCAGAGATTCCTAAAAATATTGCAGCATTTTATTTGAATTACTAATACGAAATAACACATATACATAATAATACTGATTGTTAGCAGAAAATCCCAAATTTTTTGAAACTTTAGCATAAAGTTATGATAAAATGTTCTATAAAAAAAAAGAAGTTATGATAAAATAGTTTAACAGTTTCACTATGTTTCATAATTTTAGATACAAATTTCCTTCTTTCTACTTTTACAAAATACATGGATATCCATCTTCAAATAAGACATAAAAACATTAGGTTATAAACTATAAAAGAAATACTTCCGATAAAACTTGATATTGTGAAAAAGTTGCAATATTTTTTTTTTGCAATGACATTTCAAATGTAAGACAATCATATGTACATATATCAACGTCCAATTACCCCTCATTGCCTCCAAATAAGCTCCCGTCTAGGCAGGGAAGAGATTGGGTCGGTTCTACACAACCAAGATCCGAAGTGCGCCGATCATCGACACATCACAACAAATAAGAATTGTCGACAGTTTCACGAGTCATTTTGCTTTTGTCCATTAAATTATGAAGCCAAAAAGTAGTGAAACTTTTAACCCCTGTGAAAATGGTAGATTGTAAGACAATGGTAAGTATTTACATTAATATTACCTTTTTGAAGAATGAAATAAAGATAATATAATTATGTTATATAAAATCAAATAATCATCAAAGTAAAAGTCTAATAAGTTGACTTATATTGACTATATATCAAGTGTGAGTATAACCTATAAGTGGTTTGGATGTACATCATTATCACATATCAAGATGAGTCAAATTGTAACTAGAGTCGTATAAAATATTTTACGCATACATGATACGTATAAGGTGTAGTATTATCAGACAATAACTATTGAATTTCAAAAAAAAAAACCCTCTCATATCGGTGTTCCACTTAGAATGTTTGAGCGTCCTAGATACTAAACCCTATACCATATATACCCTACAAGGTGATATGAAGTTAAAGCATTATTTAATTAATAATATATGAGTTCATATCATAGGAACAACTGTATCATATTCAGATAATTTTAAGAGAGTTAGTCATATTATAGTAAAAACTATACCTTATAAGGTGAGTTGAAAACAAAATATTAACATCAGATTCTAATTACATGGTATATATATAAGAAGAATCATGGATAGTATCGTAAAACGTGTCTCAAATTTCAAGTAAATTTGAGACAATTGGTCATATTCTAGTAATAATAATAGGTTAAATTTGAGACAATTGGTCATATTCTAGTAACAATAATAGGTAATCATTCCAACTTTTGTCCAATAACCCAATAAGGTAAGCTATTGTGTATTTTACAATAGAAATAATACATTTCCAGAGAAAACTTATGTTATAGTAAAATAATTGATCAAAATCAATTTAATTTCTTGAATGAGGTGTCTCAAATTTCAAGTAAGTTTGAGACAATTGGTCATATTCTAGTAACAATAATAGGTAGTCATTCCAACTTTTTTCCAATAACCCAATAAGGTAAGCTATTGTGTATTTTACAATAGACATAATACATTTCCTAAGGAAACTTATGTTATAGTAAAATAATTGATCAAAATCAATTAATTTCTTGAATGAGGTGTCTCAAATTTCAAGTAAGTTTGAGACAATTGGTCATATTCTAATAACAATAATAGGTAGTCATTCCAACTTTTGTCCAATAACCCAATAAGGTAAGCTATTGTGTATTTTACAATAGAAATAGTACATTTCCTAAGGAAATTTATGTTATAGTAAAATAATTGATCAAAATCAATTTGATTTCTTGAATGATCAAATCATCCGGGATCAAAAATCAATGTCATTGGCCACATAAACTGGTATCCATTATTAATGATCAAGTTGATTTTGATTAAAATAAAGAAATACATTTGCTAAGGAAAGTTATGTAATAGTAATATAATTGATCGAAATCAATTTCTAAAATGATTCAGATAATTCCAAATCAAAATCAACGTCATTGGTCACCTAGCTAATTGCTAATCACTAATTATTCTCAATGATCCAGATGATTTTGATTAAAATTATGAAATACTTTTGCTAAGAAAACTTATATAATAGTAGTATAATTGATCAAAATTAATTTCTATAATGATTTAGATCTTCTCGGCTTAAAATCAAGCTCATTTGTCGCATAAAAATGCTAACCATCATTGTCAATGATCGAGTTGAATTTGACTAAAACTATGAAATACATTTGCTAGTGAAAGTTATGTAATAGTAATATAATTGATTGAAATCAGTTTCTAGAATGATTAAAATCATCCTGGCTCAAAATCAATGTGATCAATCACGTAAAAGGCCAATCATCATGTCAATGATATCGAACTGATAACTACACCTATGAAATACATTTGGTAAGTAAATTTATATAATATTAATATAATAGGTCGAAATCAAATTCTAGAATGACTCAAATCATCCCCGCTCAAAATCAAACTCATTGGTTATAGTTACATAAAATACAAATCATTATTCTCAATGATCCAATTGATTTTGACTAAAACTATAAAAATACAAGGAAACTTATGTAACAGTAATATATTGATCGAAATCAATTTCTAGAATGATTCAAATCATCTCGGTTCAAAATCAAGCTCATTGGTCACTGATAAACATGAATTTGTTGCATATTTTGTGATGATTTTTACCCCATATTATTTGATTTAGTGTGTGTTTCATGGTCTTTTACCTTGAATTTTGTTTCTCTCGTTCCTCTTTACGTTTTTGGTGTATTGTGTGCACTTGTGTTCATTTTAGACCCAATTCTCGAGAGATACAAGGAGATTTATAAGATGAGAAGAATCAAGGACAAAGATTGGACATCTCTTCGGCATTTTGTTCATAAAATCTTCATATCAGCTCCAAATCAAGTGATCAAAGTGCTGTGGAAAGCTACCAAACAGAGCTACAACTTTTATGTTTTAAGTTGTTGCAAATTCAGAGCGGAAGGCTGTCAAATAGGCGTTTGAAGATGAAAACGGGCTGCAGGGCCGTTTTCTCCAGAAAAAGGCCCCTCCAGCCCCCTCTGGCCAGCTGCCAATTACCAAAAAAACGGCCCTCTTCATAAAAACGGCCACCCCGTTTTTCTGGAGGGGGTGGGGGGGGGGGGGTTTCTGGGGCTTTTTGGTCTCGAGCTGCTCCGCCTATAAATAGCCTCTTTTCTTATTTTTTCGGGAGACCTCATCTTAGCCTAATTTTCTAGGGTTCTTGAACAAACACTCTCAAATAGTGAGATTAGTATCCTTAGTGAGTGCTAAACTTTTGTAATTAGTGTTAATCTACTCTTTAATCCTTAGTATTTGGTTGTAAGTTTTCTCTCTCCTCTCTCTTTCTATCAATACTTGCAAGTTTAAATCTTTGTTGTTGAATATTAATGGGTATTGTCATTATGAAATTTATTTTGCTTAATCTCATGATGTTTAGTGGCTAATCTCTCTTATTAGAGTTGGGATTAGCCCAACTATGGTGTTTTGATGCTTGGATGATGTGAATATATTGTGATTGAATGGGTCATTGTGCCATTTAGCTTTGTGAACCCCAAGTGTTTGATAAAATGCCTAAGTGAGAACTTGGCTTATCTTTTGTGTGATTAACTTAAAACCGAAAGGGGGTAAGGTAATCATAGGAGTTTCATTGACTAAACAAATGGATTCAACCACGAAAGTAGGTAGATTTTCTTTTGGAGATGCTTGAGCTAGGTGTTGCTTAATGAGCCCAATAAAGCTTGACCCCATGAAAATAGGTGGAAGGGTGGAATTGGGTATTTCTTTGGTGACCTTGAGAGAGGCCCTTAGTCATTGATTGACCTAGTATCTCTACACAATTGCTCATTCGATTGCATGTTATTTTATCATCTATCGCATTAGATCATCATTGGTTGGGTGAACCCCTAACTGTATCTTTAATCCTTGTTTCTATAATTGTGATTGCTAATCCCTCTTCTTAGATTGTTATCCTAGTTTAGCTTTAGGTCTAGTTAAATTAATCAACATCACATTTATCCGAATTTGCTTAGCTTTCCTTATTATAGGATTTTTGGTACTCGAAATCCTTGCTCCTTGTGGAGACGATCTTATTTATTACGCGATAATACCCGTGCACTTGCGGGCGTATCAGTCACATAAAATGCTAACATTGTCAATGATTGAATTGATATTGACTAAAATTATGAAATACATTTTGACAGAAAATTTATGTAATAGTAATATAATTGATCAAAATCAAATTCTAGAATGATTCAAATCACCCCGGCTCAAAATCAATGTCATAGTCACGTAAAAACGTTAATCATCATTATCAATGATCGAATTGATTTTGACTAAAACTATGAAACATTTACTAATGGAAACTTATGTAATAGGAATATGAAATAAATTCACTTAATTATATTATTTATTCATTAATTTCGTCATTAAATATCCCAAAACTTTCTAACCTCAATAATTCACCACCTAGACCCTTAACATACACCTTTAGTGACAGGGACCACGTGTTTTGTGCAATAGCACAAATACTCTACCTTATGAGGTAATAGGTTTCGAAAACTCATAATACATGTTCAACTAAAACTAAACACAATTCCAGCGTTCAACATGCATGCCTATAAACATTATGTAACACAATCATTTTGATGTCAATTAATCAATCTCAAGTATTTCAAAATTCCACAACTTCAGACAATAACCAAGAATTTAACTAAACAACTCATTTCATATCGATATTCCATTTGTATTATTTCAATACCATAAATCCTATACCCTATACCCTACAATGTGATATGAATTTGAAACAAGATTTAATTAATAATATATGAGTTCATATCATAGGAACAACTATGTATCATATTCACATAATTTAAAGAGCGCTAGTCATATTATAGTAACATTTATACTTTATTAGTTGAGTTGAAAATGAAATCTTAACACCAGATTCTGATTACATTGTATATATTCTGCCAACAATAATAGGTAAAGTATGCAGTCATTCCAATAAGAATAACTCATTAAGGTAAGCTATTGTGTATTTTACTATGAAGATAGATTTCCTGAGGAAACTTATGTTATAGTAAAATAATTGATCAAAATCAATTTCTTGAATGATTCTGATAATCCCGGATAGAAAATCAATGTCATTGGTCACATGAATTGTTAATCATAATTGTCAATGATCGAGTTAATTTTCACTAAAACTATGAAATGCATTTTCTAAGGAAAGTTATGTAATATTAACATAATTGATCAAAATTAATTTCTGAAATGATTCAGATAATTCCAAGACAAAATCAATGTCACTGGTCACATAAATTGCTAATCATTATTCTCAATGATCCAGTTGATTTTGATTAGAGCTATGAAATACATTTGCTAAGAAAACATATGTAATATATAGTAATATATTTGATCGAAATTCATTTCTAGAATCATTTAGATCATCTCGACTCAGAATCAAGCTCATTTTGCTCACATAAAAATGCTAATCATCATTGTCAATCATCGAGTTGTTTTTCACTAAAACTATGAAATACATTTGCTAAGGAAAGTTATGTAATAGTAATATAATTAATTGAAATCAATTTGTAGAATGATCCCGGCTCAAAATCAATGTCATTGGTCAATTAAAATGCTAATCATCATTGTCAATGATCGAGTCGATTTTGACTAAAACTATAAAATACATTTAGTAAGGAAATGTATGCAATATTTATATAATAAATCGAATTCAATTTCTAGAATGACTCAAAATCAAACTCATTGGTCACATAAAATATAAATCATCATCCTCAATGATCCAGATGATTTTGACTAAGGCCATGCTCTTTTCATGG
The DNA here is from genome assembly GCA_038025085.1 of Tetragonia tetragonoides. Classification (NCBI taxonomy): domain Eukaryota; kingdom Viridiplantae; phylum Streptophyta; class Magnoliopsida; order Caryophyllales; family Aizoaceae; genus Tetragonia; species Tetragonia tetragonoides. Next base: position 8,801,604 of record CM076148.1, on the reverse strand, counting down.
ATTCCATGTTGCATTCCGTTCCGTTCCGTTTCGCATTTTGTACTTCATTTTGTCTCACATTTTTTTGAATTATCCGCGCCGCGCCGTTTCGTTCCGTTCCGTTCCGTTCCGTTCCTCACCGTGCCGCATCATTCCGTTGACGAGAACTGGGCCTAACACTATAAAATACATTTGCTAAGGAAACTTATGTAATAGAATATAATTGACCGAAATCATTTTCTAGAATGTTTCAGATCATTTCAGTTCAAAATCAAACTCATTGGTCACATAAAATGCTAATATTGTCACTGATCGATTTGATTTTGACTAAAACTATAAAATACATTTGGACATGAAACTTACGTAATAGTAATATAACTGATCAAAATCATTTTTAGAATGATTTAGATCATCCAGGCTCAAAATCAATGTCATTAGTCACGCGTAAAACATTAATCATCATTTTCAATGATCGAGTTGATTTTGACTAAAATTATGAAATACATTTGCTAATGGAAACTTTATGTAATAGTAATATGAAATAAATTCACTTAATTGTTTATTTATTCATTAATAAAATTAGCCTATGTGGGATTCGAACCCGCTTCTTTTGTGCAATATCACAAATAATGTACCATGTGAGTTAATAGGATTGAAAAACTCATAATACATATTCAACTAAACCTAAACACAATTTCGTCATTCAAAATGCATGCATATATAACCGCTATGCAACACAATCATTTTCATGCTAATTAATCAATCTCAATTCGTTCAAATTTCCACAATTTCACCCAACTAAATTATTGTATATCGATACTTACCTCAAATTTGTGGCATACTCCATTTGTTCCAAAATTTACCACCCACTTTCCTTTTACATAGTTCCAAAATCTCCTACTCAATTACCTTTTTAGTAATGTTTTGGGTGTTAAAAGACTCATCAACCCTTACCTTTTATTGTTATCATTACTTTCCAACCCACTCTCTCATGTTAAAGTAAAGGCAAATAAGAGTTTTTCGTTCCATAGTCAACTCCAATTAAACTCCTTGTTAATGAGAAGTAAGTAATAGATTTTTGGAATGGATGGAGTAATCTCATTCTGTGCCTTGAATATCTTGACGTCTTCCCGCTACATATTTATTTCAACTTTTCCACTTCTATCTAAATTTGGGGATATTTGAACAACAAAATGGACATTTGTTAGCGTTTGGAGACTGGAATATGTTATTTAGTTAGATTGCGTAATATCTGCAATGGTTTACGTAGTAACAATCATCTTCATTATCGGTTATCAAACAGTTGATGGCTTGATGCACTTTGTAATTGTGTAGTGACAACTAAATATAAAAAGAACGTTTTGTAGTAACAAATGTAAATAACCAATTACGTATCTGGGTTGAAGTTTCTTCCTCACGGATATAATTCTCGCCGGAAAAGTACTTCACCTTGGCGGTTTAGGACAGACCCACTACAGTTTCTTTCCGAAAAAACGCGATTAAGTGTTTTTTTACTCGACTCAACTCGACTCTTCGATTCAAAATTAAATACAATGAAATTTTGAGTTATACATAAATTTGGGGGAAAAAAAGTTTGGTCATCGGAAATGGGGTTGGCCCAAGCAAAATGGGTTAGATAAAAATTTGTCGGCCGAAATTTCGTCGTCAAAGCAGCCGGGAATTTCGTCTTCAAAGTTGCCGAAAATTTCGGCTGTCAAAGTCACCGGGAATTTTGTCGTCAAAGTCGCCGGAAATGATTGACCCAAGTCGCCGGAATTATTAACCTTGTTGGAGTAAAATTAGCTAAATAATTAATTAGTTTTCCTCCAAAATGTGCCTTGACCCCACTAGTTATTTGAAATTTTGGTATTTTCCCCTTTCAAATTCAAATGAAATGAGTTAAAATACATTTTAGCTTTTTTTTTCTTATCATTTACTCCAACCAATGACATAGCACCACGTCATCCAAATTTGGGCCCCAGCAGCTTGGGTATACTACCTTATGGGTAAACCAAATTTAGTTGAAGGGGAATGGGATAATTGGAAAATGAGTGTCAAAATTAACTTTTATTAAAATCTATTGCATTTTTATGTGCCCAAGTAAGGGCTTGTTCCTTTCAGTTGGTAACTGATGACTGTAACTGGGTGGGATCTATTGAAAACTAAACAAAACTGGTGAAAACTGAAAAGTTTAACGGTTAAACTGAAAAAAACTGGTAAAAATTAGAAAGCTGAATTTTTTTTGTAAATCATATTATTTTCTTAATAATAATAATAATAATAATAATAGTAATAATAATAATAATATAAATATAAATATAAATATAAATATAAATAATAATAATAATAATAATAATAATAATAATAATAATAATAATAATAATAATAATAATAATAATAATAATAATAATAATAAGAAAAATGTTAATAATAACATTAACAATAACAATAAAAATATTAATAAAAATATTTAAATAAAATAATATATTTTATTAAAAATATTTTAATTACTTATTATTGTTTTATTAGTGTACTTTTACTTCATTATTATTATTATTATTATTATTATTATTATTATTATTATTATTATTATTATTATTATTATTATTATTATTATTATTATTATTATTATTATTATTATTATTATTATTGTGACAAAGACTTTTATTCATGTTTAAATACAAAGTCAATACATTTATTTATTTTTATATTTTGATTGAATATATTGTATATTTAATTATTATGATTAATATGTCAAAAAACTCAAACTAGAAAAAAAGTGGGTCAAATTGGGAAAAATTGGGCAAAATTGGGGGAAACTGTATTCTGTAATTGGTAACTGGTGAAAACTAGGCAAATTGGAGAAAACTAGACAAAACTGGGCAAACAAAAACCCCAGTTGAAAAGAACATGCCCTAAATGCGGGACATAGGGAGTAATTACTATGTCTTTTTTTTTTTTTTGAGGGTTTATTGAAATTTCATTAATAATAGGTCAGACGACATCTATAAACGATATCAAATTCAACAATAAATGGATTTAAAATATCAGACAACATTCTAATGTAAGGACTATCAAGCACTGGAGATTTGACAATTCTGAACGACTTTCTTTTAATCGTTGTTTTTCATATCACACCCTCTTTGCGAAAGACCCTGTCATAGCTTTGTTAAATGGACAACTCTAATGTTATAAACTGCCTCCTGAAGAATAAGATCCGCAGTATCACCGTAAGAACGAATTGAAGCCGCATACAATCAACTTCAAGTTCTACCTTCAATTGCGACCTAATTAGACATAGGCTAAGATGTCCTATAGCCAATAAGAAAATCCTCTGAGCAGAGAACACCTCATCAACCTCCATAAACAAAAACTACCAAAATTTCATCAGAAGATGAAGAGATCAGTCAAATTAACCTCACAATTGGTTTGTATTAAGAGTATGAAATTAGTTTACTTATTCCTTAATTAAGGACTCTAGTATCTTCCATAGTCTAGATATATATTGTTTCCATATTCAATCCAGTCTCCTAGTAAAACATGTATTAGGATTTCTATATCATATTCAATTCAGTCTCCTAGTATAACATGTATTAGGATTCTATATTCTGTCAAACTCTTGTGTTATAAATAGCTTTACTATTCATCAATAAAGTTAAGAATAACGGTTCACAATCATATATTTAACATGGTATGAGAGCCATTTCGTTCTTGAGTATCTAACCACAAAAACTTCTATTGTTCCTAAGGACCTAACCACAAAAGTTTCCGTTATACCGGTGACGGACACTTATTTATCCGCCACTGGACAACCTCAAACATACCATACCAATTGACCCACCAAAATTAGGCTCGCCTTGGCCGTTTGGATCTTCAAATCTAATATTCGTCTCAATCACAAAAAAAAAAAAAAAGATAAACATTCCTTAGATGGCTCCGTGAAGCCGAATACTACAGAAGCAGATAATTTTGATCCTGAAGCTATAGCAACTAGTCATAACCAAGTTTAGAGGCCTTACTGAATAGCAAACCTACTGCCTATTATGATGAACGAGAACTTGTATGAAGCGGTTTGCCCGTTTTGCAGCAATAGATAATAAGTATATTAAAAAAAAAGTGTTCAAGTATGTGATGTACAAGATCACCTTCATAATGATAATGAATATTAACGACGACCATGGATGATGCCGATTAAAGTATTGGAGGTAACGACAAGAAGTTGACTTCTCCCTACTTGATGATATGTGAAAATTTGACGGATAGATCGAGTACTCACCGACTAATAAATTGTGAGACTCGACGTGTAGAACGAGGACTCACCAAAGACAAGGACACTACGTATTGAATAATTGTTCCAATTTTAGCGTTCGTGATTATCCTTTACAACAATTTTCCTATCTTGCATCCAAGTTGCGCATTCGAAAATCTCATGCTACAACTTGAGGGGGAGTATTAAGATTATGTAATTAGTTTAGTTATAACTAATTAAGGACTCTAGTATTTTTCATAGTCTAGATACATATCGTTTCCATATCAATTCAGTATCCTAGTATAACATGTATTAGGATTCATATATCATATTCAATTCAGTCTCCTAGTATAACATGTATTAGGTTTCTATAATTTGTTAAACTCTTGTGTTATAAATAGCTCTGATATTCATCAATAAAGTTAAAATAATAGTTCACAATCATAAATTTAACAGTTTGATCTAAATATCACCAAAAGGAGCGATTAAAACCTTACAACGAATCGAAGTTTATTAACCTACTCAAACAAAAAAAAAACCAAATAACCATGAAAAGGAAAAAAAAAACAAGTAGAATGAGGGGCTTATCGCTGATTGATAATCAACAACAGCCTCAGTCCCATACCCTATATAGATTCAAGGGGCTGACAGAAAATTGAAGCTAGGATTTTTTTAGAAAGAGAAGAGATAAAAGTCGTAAAACAACAATAAATTACGACTATGCTATTGAGCTGCCATAAGTGTATTTTCCGCAGGTGCCAGGAGCGTGCCTAGGTGACTAGGGGCCTTAGGCAAAAACATTAATAGGCCTAACTTTTTTTATTGATTAATAAGCCTAACTTATGTAACTATTTATTGAGTATAAGGCTCCATTCTTTACGCCGTTTTTATGCTGTATTTCGTTCTGTCCCGTTCTGTACCGCACCGCAATTTCTGATCCGTTCTGCACTGTGCCGTAATTTCCGTTCCATTCCGCTCCGCACCGTAATTTCCGTTCCGTTCCGCACCACACAAGTTGTATTTATTATTCCATTCTGTCCCGCGCTGCAATTTCCGTTCCGTTCCACACTGCGCTGCAATTTTCGTTCCATTCCGTTCCTCACCATCCCGCATCATTCCGTTGAGAAGAACATGGCCTAAATCTTAACAGTGTTTCTAATCTCTCACATTGTGTTATGCCTTTGAGAATTAATATACTCACCTTATATAAAGAGGGTCTTGATAAATTCAAAATCATATGCGAAAATTTGGTAAAGAAGTCTATACTCCAACATTCATACCCTCCAAAAAAAAATACGACTCCAATATTTTCAATATTGACCTTTTATTTTCATCCACTATCAAAACCAGGTATCCAGATCTGTTACTCACCCCTCTTGTTCACACAAATAACATAAACAAAATAATTGGTATATTAAATACTACTAGCAAGTTTTAATTCTTATGAATCTATCCAAGAACATCAAATACAATGCTAAAACTCTATTAGTGGTTTTGTAGTCCAATTGAATAATTTAACAAATGGTTAATTCGTTCTACAAACTAAAATACATAATTAAAATTGGATGTTAAGAATGTGAACGTACTATGCGCCCACAAGTAGCTTACATGACCAAAATTTTAACATTAGCGAATTGTATGTCACATTTTAGAAATCGGGGGTTTGTATTGGTGTAAGGGAAACTTATGACGCTAGTTGCTAGAGGCCTCTATGGACCTTTATTGTATAAAATACATATAAAAAAACATCTTGAAAGGTGATTTCTTTCCTTAAAAGGGTATATATGTTTGATTTGTTACTACATATATTGAAGAAAAAAATGACTCTTTCTTACCATGTTAGATAAAACAAATGGGAATTTCTTAACAGGAGCCTACATGGCTTTTATCGCATAAAATAAAAATAAAAGAATCATAATCTTAAAAGGTGATCTCTTAATTTCTTGCCTTACAATTCATCTTGATTCTTGAATGGTGATTCCTTGCCATATTAGATAAAACAATATAAATAATTTATTACCATAATGTTCAAGAAAAAAGGACTATTTCTTACCATATTGTATAAAACAAATGGAGATTTCCTACCAAGAGTCTATATGAAATTTATTGCATAAAAACGACTATTTCTTACCATATTGTTCAAGAAAAAACAACTATTTCTTACCATGTTGGATAAAACAAAAGGAGATTTCTTAGCAAGGGTCTATATGTAATTTATTGCATAAAATAAATATAACAAATTCATCTAGCTTACAGTATGATCTCTTGCCTTTTACAACTTAGAGGGGAGGGGGAGATTTGATTTTTAGAAGTTTTGAAGGAAAAGAATGATGATATCTTACCAAGTTGGATAAAAGAAAGGGAATTTGTTACCAAGTTGGAAAAAAAATGGGCATTTCTTGCAATAATCATACACACTTACTCCTATAAGTTCTCCATATCGCTTTAGTTTTAAAATTTAAATTGCATTGATCAAGCAATTGTATAGTTGTAGTAGCAAAAAATCAAATTAGAGAGGAGGTAGTAGATAGTAGTAACTTACAATGGTGGGAGAAACCAAGTATCAAAGAGCTCATGTTCTAATGCTCACATATTCAGGACAAGGACACATAAACCCAATGCTCCAATTCTCAAAGCGCTTAGCCTCTAAAGGCCTTAAAGTCACTCTAATGATCACCACTAGCAAAACAGCCACTTTTCAAATCTCCTCTCAAACAAGTAGCTCTTACTCCTCCAACCTCGAGGTTGTTACAATATTCGATGGTGTAACCGAAGGAGAAATCACACACTACACAGACACGTACTTCAACCGCTACAAAGCCTCCGTTTCTCAAAGATTGTTTGAGCTCCTTGATAACTACAAGAAAAACCAATCAAATCTACACCCAATGCCCAAAGTGGTCATATATGATTCCATTATGCCTTGGGTATTAGATGTGGTAAGGAAATATGGCCTTAAGGGTGGCCCTTTTTTCACTCAATCTTGTGTGGTAAATTATATTTTTTACCATGCCTATGAAGGGACCTTAAAGTTACCAATTAGTGGACATGTGACATTGCCTTTCATCAATGAATTGTTACAAGTTGATGACTTGCCTGGCCTTGTCACTTCTGCTAGTATGAACCCTGCTATTTTGAAGCTTGCGTTAGATCAATTTTCAAATTCTAAGGAGGCAGATTTTATCTTTGTTAATGCTGTGGACAAGCTTGAGATTGAGGTATTATATATGCTGTTAAACTTGTCTTCGAAATCTTTAATGCCTTTTTCTTAATTATTTACACTTAATTAGGATATGGGTTCGTAGTCCTTTTTTCTTTTTCTCAACTTAATTTTATTTCAGCTTATCTCAATTCAGTTAGGTTCAATTCAGTGTCGTTCATGTGGAAGTCATTACTCAAATATTTTTTTTATTCCAAAGTAAATTCATGTTCAAAGCATACTTTCAAATAAATCCAAATTGAATATGTTTTGGACAAGTTTTAAATGGTTAAAGATCAAGTTAAGAAAATCAAATCAATTCAATTCAGTACATTTTTTTCCAAGTGAAAAAAACAGAGCCTAAAAAGGTAACACACATCACAAATGAGCTGATATATTATCATCGTTCTGTTTTCTGTTTGAATTTACATTTTGAATTAACTAACCAGCATTGGTATATTACAAGGGTTTGGGACATTGCTTTGGATTTTTTTTTCTCTCCTTTTATTTTTTGTAGTGGGTTCTTAGCTTGTTCCACATTGGTAATTTAACTAAGGACACTTCTTTTGGTTTATATTGAATTGCATTCCCATATATGTTTAGGTGCAATAACTGTGAGTTCTGAAGTGTAATTATATGCTCAGGACGAGTTCAATTGCATTTTTCTTTACTCCCATTGTCTTTATCACTCACTAGGTACATTCAATTTTGAGTTCTTAAGTGCAATTCTTTAGACTTCAAAATTGACCAGATATTAGCTAAAACACTACATTTTAGCTAGATTGGGGCTCATTTTTCCCGATTGATATATTGCCTGTTTTTTGTCTATTTATTTACCTACGTAGAATAATGCGCATGTGTAGCTCATGTTATTTCTAATGTTTGTAAGATTATTGTTATGGAACATTCACATAATCAATACTAAGGCTCTGTTTGATTCAACTTAATTTTACTTAAATTCAGTTTAATTTATGTGTAACTTTATCACTCAGATAACTTTTTATTTCAAAATAATTAATGATGATAACTATGTCATCGGAAATAGCTCAAAACATACTTTCAAATGAGTCCAATATTGAATATGTTTGGACGAATTTTAAATGGTTAACGGTCAAGTCAGTTCAGTTCAATTTATTTCAGTTCAGTTCAGTTTTTTCCAGGTGAATGAAATGGAGCCTAACTCATTACTGTCTCGAAACATTTGTTCTCTATCTGCTCTACAATCAAGAGTTACGCCACAAATGATAATACATCAATTTAATGTCTAAAAGAAGGTGTTTGACATGGCCATACTATATTTTTTTTTCATAAGAGTTTGTTAATAGTATTCGTAATTGATGCACTTTGATTATTGATTACACTTGAAATATAAATTATGTTTCCCAATTTATTTAAGTTATTGCAATTGTAGGCAGCAAATTGGATGGCCAGCCTAGGGAATTTGAAGACAATAGGACCAGCCATTCCCTCGATGTACTTGGATAAGCGCTTGCCGGATGACAAAGAATATGGCTTTAGCCTTTTCAAACCCGAAACTGACACTTGCACACAGTGGCTTGATGCTAAGGAAAATGGCTCTGTCATCTACATATCAATGGGTAGTATGGCATCTCTAGGGGAAGAGCAAATGGAAGAACTTGCAATGGGTTTGGAGAAATGTAACAAGTATTTCATTTGGGTTGTTAGGGCTTCTGAAGAGAATAAACTTCCGTTAAATTTCAAAAAGACGACATTATTGAAGGATCTCCTAATTGTGAACTGGTGTCCCCAACTAGAGGTTCTTTCTCATCGAGCAATAGGTTGTTACGTGACTCATTGTGGATGGAACTCTACAATCGAAGCCCTAAGCCTCGGAGTGCCAACGGTGGCATTCCCCCAAGGTTTGGACCAACCCACTAATGCTAAGTGTCTAGCTGACTTTTGGAGAGTCGGAATAAGAGTGAAAGTAAACGAAAATGGTATTGTACCCCGAAATGAAATAGAATCTTGCATTAGACAAGTTATGGACGGGGATAAGGCGAAAGAGTTTAAAAGGAATGCAACAAAGTGGAAGCAACTAGCAAAGGAGGCAATGGAAGAAGGTGGTAGCTCTGATAGAAACATTGAGGAATTTGTAGCCACAGTATTAAGCGTTTAGCTTTACATGTTCTATTTATGTGATTTATGTCATAGTGTGTTTCCAAAACAATTTTTATTCTTACTTTTGGCACAATACATGAATTATTTTTATTTTGAAAGAAAAGAGAATTCATGCATTCATAAAAGAAAAACCATCTGCTATCTACATACAAAGAGGAATATCTCTAAACAATTATAAATCTAAAATACCAATATAAATATGACTTTCCCTATCATTGCTTAAAATCAGTGTCTTGATCAAATTTGTCGCTAAATGACTACCAATTTTAAAATCACTGTTAGAAATGAGTAATTTGATTGGCCCCGTCGATATCTGACAATCAATCACTTGTTGTTTTCATGATTCTTGCATTGATCATCATCAAGCCATCTAGCAATCGGGCCCAGTAGGTTCAAACGGTTTCGGCATCAACCATGCATGCTACTCTTGCTAGTTTATTCCCCGCTTTCAATTTCTATTTCTAATTCTGAACATTATATGCTATTGATTCTTTAAAACTACCAAGACCTTAGGGTATGTTGCTTTAAATAGGAATTTTGCTTGTTCGAGTTTTTACTATTTTTTTCGAGTTTGTTTCAATTTTCACTAATTTCCACTCAAAATTTCAGTTTGTTCGGATATTTTCCAATTTTTCCAATTTGACCCAATTTGATCAAGTAGATAAAAACGCACAAATGCAAAAATTGTATTTTTTTTTTTAGTTTGAACTAATCTTCTCCAATATGTTCTAGTTTTCTCTGATTTTCGGTTAAGAGTTTTAATTTTGTCCAGTTTGTTTCAATTTTTTTTAATTTTCACCAGTTCGCTGTCTTAAAGAATGTGCCTTTAGTTGCTCCATTTCATGGATAGAAACCAGATTTCCAAGCTTACAAACATGAACTTTTGACGCGAAACATAAAAGTTACCAAACCCAAAAATCGATAAATTATCAGGTTAAATTTGAACTCACTCTGGATCGACGACCGGAAGCTCAATGTTTTATACATTTATATGGGAAAAATAGATGCTTAAAAAGTTAAGACATCATATTTTTGAGTATAGATCCTTTGTCACACCCTGTGTGCTATCTCCTTTCCCACTCCCTTCTACATTTGATCAACACATCGAAAATAATTTTTTGTGTTTATTTTGGGATGAAAGCCAAAATAATAGTCGATGAGAATGTATTCTAGATGAGAAATGGTACACATAATGAGATATAGAGTGAATTTATATTGAGATATTGATGTCTCGTATAGCTCTGTACGAGACCTCTTGTGTGTGTATATATATATATATATATATATGGAAAGGATGAGGTACAAACCTCTCTCAGTATACAAACCATACAAATCTTGATTAAATTACAAATTCATTAAAATCACATAGCTTCATCCTTAACATAAATTTGCAAATTCATTGAAATATAACTATAGCTTCATGAAAGTTTCAAATCAAATTTTATTTTTTTCCAAATTCATTGCAATAGTTTTGCAGATTCATTATTCAGTAAGGGTAAATTCATCATAATAAACATGTAGCTTCATCAATTTTTAATGAATTTGCAATTATAATTTAATGAATTTAAAGTTAACAACCCCTCTCTTAATCTCTCTCCTCCCATCCCATCACCAAACCACAGCGGCTGCCGCCTTACCACCACCAGCCACCCCTATCCACCGCGGTTGCCTCCTTTCTCTCCTCCCTCACTCTCTCTCCTCCCGTCACCCCCAAACCACCGTTGCCGCCTTTCTCTCCTCCCTCACTCTGTGTCCTCCTCGTAGCTCTCTTTGTCACCGCCTGTGGCTGCCGCCCACCATTCTATGGCCGACGACCATAGATCGGAGGTCTCTGACCTCCGATATGTGGTCTCCGGCCATGGAATCATGGTCGGCGACCTTCGAACGTCTCCGATGAGTTTTTATTTTTGTGGATTTTTGCTTTAATTTTGACCTTTGTTTACTATTCCGGCGAGGAGGTTTGGCCGGCAAAGGTCACCGACGAGGGGGGCGCCGACGCAGGGGTTGAGTAGGAGAGAGAAAATCAGTGCTAGCGATTATGGTTAGGGTTTGATGTGCTTGGGAGGAGAAAGGATGGGGTGGTGCGTGGCTCGAGGGGAGACGGTGGTTCGATAATGTTGTCAGTGAGTTCGCCTGTTGGAGGCGAGACCTCGCCGATGTCTTGAATGGCAGTGGGGCAGAGGTGGTGGTTGGGGAGTTTGTCGGTGGTAGTAGGCGGCAGGCGCCGGTGGTGGTTGGGGAGTGGAGGAGAGAGTGATGTAGGTTTTTGGGTGGCGACAGTGGTGGTGGGAGGTGAAGGGAGGAGAGAGAATGTGGTTCAGTGGGAGGTAGCGACGGTGGTGGTGGTGGTGGTGGTGGTGGTGGTGGTGGCAGTGACGATGGAGGTTGGGGTTGTTCTTTAATAAATTCATTTTTTTAGTTTAATGAATCTGCATTAATTGTTTGATGAATTTGCACATATTGATTAATGAATTTGCAAAAATAAAAAATTATAGAATTTTTGAAAAATTGATGAAGCTATGGTTGAAAGGTAATGAATTTGTAAGTAATTGATCAATGAAGCTGTGATTCAATATTAATGAATTTCAGGCTTAACCATGGTTTGTATTATAAGGGGGACTTTGTACCTGATCCGTCCCTTTTATATATATATATATATATATATATATATATATATATATATATATATATATATATATATATATATATATATATATATATATATATATATATATATATATATATATATAATAGAGTTCAGGTGAGAAGGCCAACTAGAGTGGATGGTGAGAAGTTAATCTCGGCCCTTGATCGATTAGATCTGACGAACCACAATACACGCGTGATTTTTAGTGATTAAGCCCCGTTTCTTTTTTCTTTTTTTCTCTTTTTCTCGCACTTCTTCACCCAACGAAGTCCCTACCATTCAATTCGTCGTTTTCTATTTCTTTCTCTCTCCTCACCATCCCATCTCCATCCCCTTCTCTCTCCTTATAACTTTGATCCACCGCCATTGAAGACGAGCTCTGAATCTCTGATGGTCCTCGTGCAACTCAATCAAGTCGGTATGGTTGACAATTTGAATGTTTATTTCAAGCCTAGGGTTTGAGCTCGATTTTCGTTAATTTGATGCTCAATTTTGCCATTATTTTTCCCGATTAGTTGACCATTTAATGTTTGATTAATGCCAATAGATTTGATTCTTGTTGTAAATTTCATCTCTGTTTTCTTGTATGTAAATTAATTTCGATATGATTCGATGTGTTTCATCTTGCCATTGATGTAGCTTTTTTGTGTACATTATTCGACTTAATTGATGAAACGCCCAAATTTGCATTCAATTGTTATTTAGGATTTCCGCTTTAATTGATCAATTTTGCAAACAGTGTGTATGTTTCTTTCCATTCTAATTAGTTTATTAGTCTATTGTCTTGTAGATAGTATTGAAAATGCAATTAGTTCATGTTTTCAAAGTAAATTGTTATCAGACTTGTTTGAATGCCTTTGATAATTTAATTGGACTAAATAATTGATATGTGAGTAGTCATCGTCATTTATTTATTATGTGATGCCATACTCTTGATATAGTGAACCATAGCTAATATGTTGTGCATTATATCTAGCGCAATTTGGTGAAAACCACCTTAAAAATTACACCTTTTGTTCAGTACTCCCTTAACTGTTGCTATTTATTCAGTATCACCTTTAAAGTTACAAACGCCCTGAAAGTCGCCCCTTAAGTGAATTTCCGGCCAAATTCCTTGATTTTCTTCCCATTTTACCCTCACGTGTCCCTCATGTGACTTTTAAATGATTTGACCAAATAATTAAAAACTGATTTGACCAAACTTTTATTTATCTATTTGTAATTAAATTGTTTGACCAAATAAACCCAAAAATTTTCCCCTTTTCCAAAACACTCGACTCTCCTCTCTTCTCCCTCTCTTCTCCCTCGATCTGTTCTCCCTCTACCATTAATGTGTTTTCTCCACTTTCTCTCTCTTCCATTGTCGTTATTTCTCTGCCATCACGAGGTAAAAAATCTTCTCCTCTTTTCTTCCTCTTCTCCAATTTTATTTTCGTATGTTTCTCTCTCTTCAATTTTTTTTCCCCAATTTCTGACTGAATTAGGGGTTGTTTGATTTTCTTTGATTTTGTAAGTTGAAAGATATGTCAAGCTCCAATTCAACCCATTCAGAGAGAGAGAGCGAGATGACGAGAGAGAGAGAGAGAGTACAGACATTGAAGCTATTATAGAGGACGAAAATGGAGGACGAAGAGAGAGAGAGAGAGAGAGAGGGTGGGTGAAAATTAAATGAATTCAATTTAGTTCATTTGTTTTAGTTTAATTAGTTTAGTTATTTACATTTCTATTTTTAATTTATTTAATTATTTGGTCAAATCATTTAAAACTCACATGGGGGGCACATGAGGGTAGAATGGGAAGAAAAATAAAAAATTTGGCCGGAAATTCACTTAAGGGGTGACTTTCAGGGCGTTTGTAACTTTAAAGGTGGTACTGAACAAATAGCAACAGTTAAGGGGATACTGAACAAAAGGTGTAATTTTTAAGGTGGTTTTCACCAAATTGCGCTTATATCTATAAAACTTGTTCACTGGTAATGAACCTAAGAAATCTACATATAACAATTGACATTGTATAAGTGACCCAATGTAGTTTTATAAGTGACCCCTAACTCCTTTTAAAGTGACCCCTCACTCCTTTTAAAGTGACCCCTCAATCCTATCGCATTTTTGTTTTCTTTTTAGTTTGTCAACTACTTTTTTCTACTGAAGTAAAATTGCTTATTTATGCATTTCATTTACTGTTTCTGGACATCCTATCAGTGGTTGTTGTGAAGGAAATTAAATTTCTGTTTTTGTTGCTATATTAGAATGACCCCTTTCTATGTTGAGCATGATTAGAGCTCATCTGGCCTCTGCATCTGATTAACTCCTCAAGAGAAAAGGTCTCAAGTTCCTAAAAGAAATCGGCCAGGGATGCTACCAATCACCCCCTTAGTCTGGGGATATGGCCCGTGGGTGTTCAGGCATTATTGTTTTGTTTTAAGATTGATATATAGGCTGTGGCTGATGGTTCTCTAGATTTTCGATTTTCTCGATTTTCTGTCCATCTTTTGTTGTTTAAAGATTCATAGGTTGGTGACACATTTTCTCTGGTTTATTGTTTTTTACGCGGGAGGATCATGGAACCGGGAAGCATGTCCTTTTGAAATGTTGCATGCTGTTTTTATTTATATTTTTTATTTTAAATGTGATTGACTAAGCACTCTATTCATTTTGGTTCTTCTCTTGCTGATATGAACTTAAAATTGTGAGAGGTTTGTGTGTGTGTTGTTATGAGTCATGACACTTTCTTCCTGCGTTACCTAAGGTTATTCAGATTTTTGCCCAAAGATTTGTGCGTTTGCAGGTCCTCAATGTAGTAACATGTTTCATTTGCGAGCCACAATAACTGGTCCACAAGGCAGTCCCTTTGCTGGTGGTATTTTCTACTTGTCTATCCATTTCGCACTGGCTGTTGTTGCTTGAATTGATTCAAGGGGTCAGTTGTCGTATTCTTTTGCATGTATGTTTTCCCAATTCCCCATTTGCAGGTTGCTTTCACCACAAAAGTCTACTACCCGAATATTAACAGTAGTGGCAGTATCTACCTCGATATTCTGAAAGAATAGTGGAGCTCTGCGCTTACAATGTCAAAGGTATTTTACACATTCTTTCCATTTAAGTGATATGAAGCTGATTGTTGGTTTTGTAAATTGCGTATGCTAGCCTATTAGCTCATTTTGTAGAACCTTTGTGAGATTGCGCAAAAGTTATAGGTTCAAATCTTACATAGGTTGTTAAGGCAAACTGTATGTTAAACTTAAAAGTGACCCCTACTTCGCTAAAAGGTGACCCCTACTTAACTAAAAAGTGACCCCTGTGTTTTCTGAGTCTATTAGCTCAATGGTCAAGCATTTGTGCAATGCACAAAGATGTGGGTTCAAATCCCACATAGACTTCTTGTATCTTTAATTATTGTAGTTACCTGTCCCTTTTTGATGATCAGAAATTAGGAAATCGCTAGTGTATGCTTAAGTGACTTTAGAAAGTGTTAAAAGTGACCCATGTCCCTTTTAAAACTGACTCATTAATGTTAATGCAGTTCACCTTTAATTTTTAGTTTGTTTATATTGACATTCTTCTTCACTATCCTATAAGTGACCTTAAACTGTCTTAGAAGTACCCCACCTACAATTTTAAAGTGACTCCACAACTTTATCGTAGTTTACTTTTTATTCTTAGTATGTTAGCACTGGGTTGCTCTTTTACTATCCTATAAGTGACCCCTCTCTCTATTTAAAATGACCTCTCTCTACTTAAAATGACCCCTCAAATCTTATTGCACTTAACTTTCAAATTTTAGTTTGGTGATACTGTCATATATTTTTCTTCCACTATCCTATAACTCATCCCTCATACAACCATAAGTAATCCCAATTGTCAAGAAGTAGCCTATGTAGGACTCAAACCTACATTTATTGTGCAAAGCACATTGCTCTACCAATTGAGCTAATAGGCTTCCATGTCAATACCAATATAGACTTTTGTATCTCGATCATAATGGTATAAGTGTTTTATTCTTTACATCTTATATATATTCCCATGCTAAAAATTCCAACACGACAATATCAACAACAATATCATGAGTTTTGACCAAAAGAGAAGAATTATTGCTACTAACCCAGCATCCAAGTCCGTGAATGGCCTTCAAACTATAGCAAAAAGTTTGAAGAACACAGGTATTCCTAATTCACATGCAAAAAAAATCATGGACTCAGTTTCCTAATGAAATGCAAAATAATAATAGAGACCATACCTTGAGGTACATGTCAATGGCATTATACATCCCCATGCCCTGGCCTTCATATGCCAGATACCATATCTGCAAGTTCAACAAACTTTGATAGAGGCAAATTGGGATCCTTCGCTATTTCAGCAAGGTATCCATCGATTAACTTGGCCACCATCAGCTTTAATGCTTCTGAAAGAATGACTTGCCCATTTCTTGAGCCTCCTCTTCCTCCACTGATTAAATTTGAGAATTGTGATCTCGGGTTAACAACTCATGCACTATGCTCTTTACAATATCAACATCATACGTTAAAGTATCCCCGTCTGGCACTCTTATTAAAAGGTACCCATGCCATTTAAATTCATTGGAGTAAATCATCATTGACTTCATTGCCTTCCTTAATTGCATAAACTTATCACCTATTGAATCAATTTATGCATGAAACTAATTATGTCAATTTCCATGATAAGAAACTAAAAACTAGAAGAATCTATAAGAAAAACATAAGAATCGATCACTTTAACAAGCAAGAGGGGTCATTTATAGTATTATGGAGGGTCACTTATAGAGTACACTTGATCAATAACTACATTAATATTTGATGAGCAACAAGGTGGGTGTATCTTGCATTAGTATTTGTTGAGCCTACCTTACACACCAAAGATTCATTATCCCTTGCAGAAGGGATTCAATTACAAGATACTTTAAAAGGTATCTTAAATTATGTTTAAAAGTGATCTTAATTAGTCATACAAGTTTAAAAGGTATCTTAAATTATGTTTAAATTATGTTTAAAAGTGATCTTAATTACTCATAGAAGTGACCCTAAATTCTTGAAAATCTATAATCAAACTCACAGGCTCTTTTTTCTGCTGTCAACTGCTTGTTTATATTGCTGTCAAATGTTCTGATGCGGCTCCACCAGACTACCAATAGATGATGCTGAGTGACCCCTCCCTTCTATGGAGTTGCCCATTTCATAACATAAAGTGACCCTTATTTTTGGCTAGTTATAGCAATATCAAATCCAATCAAATTTAGGGATGGGGAAGAAAATAGGAGCTAAACGATGAAATTAGAACAAATCCTATCAACAATGTAAGAAACAAAATTGAAAGACAAAGAGATGACATGATAGATGAAGCTTAGAATCAATAATTAGAAAAATAAAATCCACGAATCCTCTATAAAAATCCCCAAAATAGGGATCTCAATCACCCACAAGTCTAGTAGATTTGATTGACATGTTTTCTGTCTGAAATCAAACCACATAAATCGTTTAAAATCAATGCCAAATACAATTGAAACCCTAAAAAAAGAATAAAAATCGATCACAATACCTGCAAAATAAAATGCTAAATCTGGAATTGACGCAACAATTGAGTGAGATTCATCCAATTTCTTCGCTGCTCAAATTTATAGACTGAACCCTTCATAGGAGAGAGAAAGAGAGGGATTTTACTGTGATCGACTCTCAAGAGAGGCATGAAGCAACGATACTGACAAGATAGAACATAGAAGCAGAGAGAGGGATGAGAGAGAAACATTTGACCAAACCGTAGACTGACTTAAAGTTTGCGAATTACAATCGTGCCATTAATGAAACAAGGTTATTTTTCACCCGTTGGATTAGCTCGATCGGACGGCCAGGAAGACTTCTCACCATCTCACCCTAGTATACCTTCTCACCAGATCCCTACTCATATATAGAGTAGGGATCTGGTGAGATGGCAAGCTACAATGAGATAATGAGAACTAAGAAGTGATCTCAGCCATCCAAACATGTATATCTAATAGCCCCGTATCATTAATTGGACGGATGAAAAAAATTTGGAACTCTGACATATCTCACGCAAAACAACTGCTTCCCTCACCCTTCCCTTCTCTCTCTTGCTCTGTTATTTCCCAATCTCTCTCTCCCCCTCTCTCCCCTCTATTTTTGTCTGCTCTCTTCAATGGCGAGTCTGAGCTTTTTAATCTTCATCAAATTTCAATGTTTCTAGCATCCTCTCCTTAGTTTGTTTGGTGCTTCAATTTCTAGGGTTTTCGATTCATCGCCATAATTTTGGCAATCATGCTTCAACAATGTGCTTTCAAGCTTCAGATCATGGAATTCGCTCAAGGTTTGTTATTATTATTGTACTTGCTTCTTAATTGTCTTTTCTTGATTTTGAATTTTAATGCCTCAAATCTATTGTTGCTGTGAGTTCATAAGAAATTTGATGATTTAGAGTTTGGTTCTAAGAACTTCGATTAATTGATTGGGTGCTTAACCAAAATAGAAAATACTAGTTTAATTTGATTGATTTTGATGGAACTAGCCGGCCAAAAATAATGATCACTTTATGTTATGAAATGGGTAACTTCATGATATACGGGGGGGTCATTTTTAGCTTATAAATTTGAGGTAAGGCTGAAATTGTTTACTGAAGTCACTTAATAACTTGACATTGCTTTATTTTGCTCATGTCTTTCTTCTTGAATGCCATTAAACTGTTAGTATGCAACTTTGAGCTTTTTACCATTTTAATTTTTGGGTCACTTGTGAGTATTATTAGGGTCATTTTAGGCTGCTAACAAGAATGCAACTATAGTATATGATTCTAATGTAGAATTTGACGGGTCTACTTTGTTTTCTAAACATAATAGTGTCATAGAATTAGTTTGTGGGCACTGGATCACCGGCAGTTGCCTTTAGTGGGTCATGAAAGTCTAAGGAAATGGAAATGCAGTCGTCTTTACTTGAGTTGATACTAGACATAATTGATTCAATGAGCAGATGTGCAATAGTTGTTGCTCCCACATCCCCAGTTACTCAAGAAATGGCAAGACACAAAGAAATACTATTTAATCTTGTGATACAATTTAGGGTCACTTGTATAAGAATATAGGGTCACTTGTATGAGTATTTACTATTTAGGGTCACCTTTGCTATTACTCTTCAGTTTTGTTATGAGATTTGCATGATAATTTTTCATTCTTTTTTAGTACTATGGGATATATATATATATATTCTGACTTTTGGCCATCCGTACATATGTTGTGTATGATGAGTTTGAAAGATTGCATAACTCAGAAGTCTATTATTGATGTTAGCATTAAAATCTAGCCTATTAGCTCAATTGGAAGAGCACCGTGTAATTACACAAGAGGATGTAGGTTCGAATCCTACATAGGCTATCAGTTTACTTATTTGAGTATGACTCTTAATTTTTGGGTCACTTTTTAATTAGCTTATGGTAATTCAAACAAGTTGTTAAAGGTCAATCTTTGTTTTTGAATGGGTCACTTTTGGTTATACAAGAGGTCACTTTTGGTTATGGTAATTCTATAGCGTTAGCTTCTTCTTATGGTAAGATGGGAATGCGAAGAAACTATCACATCTTCCAGAATTTGAATGTGGATTCTGAGACTTTTACTCGTTTAATTTCCATTGTGATGTGTCCAAGAATGCAATCTGCGAAGAAATGTGCAGGGTACGTGCAAGCTGTAACTAGCCACTGATGTGCTACTGATGTATGGAGTGAAGGATCCTTCTCTAACTGATGATGTATGCTACTTTCTGCATCTGCTAATCTGAGTAATGATTGCCTGAAGGTTTGTTTTTATTTTCTCATGCATGTTTGCAAGTATACACTCATAGTATACACTCATTGGAAGAGGGGTTACTTCTAACTCCTTGGGAGATCACTATAGTATACCCTAACTGATTACCTCAATAGGACGCGACATTAAACCAAGCACAAGAACACAAAACCAATGATAACTATAATCTGGTCACTTAGTTAAACAGGTCAGTTTGTATATATGTTGGTTGCCTTTTTTAATCTTAAAATATTAGGTAGGATTCCAACCTATACTTGTGATTATGCTCTACTATTTGTATATAACTTGTCACTTTTAAATTAAACAAGCGTCACTTTATAGCTAAACAAGCGTCACTTTATAGCTAAACAAGGGTCCCCTTATCTATACTAAGGTCATTTTAGCTATAAATTGGTACCAAAAATACACTTGCGATACAGATTGATAGATTGGTGTTACAAATTGTCATTTTTTGCAATGTTTGCTATAGGTACTTAGTTCTTGGAAATTTCTAGCTTAGATAGAATGCTTTGACTGAATCAAAACTAAATCCATCTTACTTATTTCTTAAACAACATATTGCTGGTACAAAGAAAATCTGACCATTTCATAGCCCATGTAGGATTCAAACCTACATCTTTGTGCAAGTGCACAATAGTCTACCAATTGAGCTAATGGGCTTGAGAACACAATTATTGCGACCACATAAAAAGCTGTTAGATGTTGAAAAACAACCACCTTTAATACTATAATCATAATCGTTTCTCAGATGCTTTCTTTCAAAAATCCAACGTATTTCACATCATATATGTACAAAAGTTACTCATGTACAGAACAAAGAAACTTATCTAACAAGTGACTCAAAAACATTAATAATTTGAACACTACAGTAAAACCGAAAGCATGAAATATGAATGAACAAAGTGTTCAGTGCCTTCATAAGGCATATTCAGATGATGAGTAGATCTTAACATGTTATGGCAAGACCCTACACCTGGTTTCACCACTGAAGTATGAGTCAATCAACTAAAAACAATATGAGTTCTGTTAACTATTCATCTTATCCAAAGTATTAAAGCTGAAGATTTGAATTTACAGGGAAACCATACACATCCTTCTCAATCACCAATAAACTAAGAAACTAACTTCAAGCATTCTAGCAAGAGGGATTACAAACTAATCTTGAACCAAGATTCAAAAAGCAACTGAAATTTAAAGTAAAAACCCTCCCCTGTCAGCTATCCACAATATATTGGGCATTTTACACGGGTCACTTTTAACGAAATAGGGGTCACTTTTTTAGTTAAAGGCTAGTCACTTCATCACAAAGACCTATAACAAAAAAAGCTGGGGGTCAAATTTAGCTAAATAGGGGTCACTTTCTAGAGGAATCATGAGCATTGAACTTGGACAGGGCCAATTAAATCACAAAACGACTATGACAAATTTTTTAGAAGAAAGTCTCAGTATTTCCTATGCACTCTGATTCATACATACACAATAATACTATACACATCAAATTCAAAGGAGTAGAGTAGATACGTAAAGTAAACACCTATAGCATTGGAAATGCATTTCTACCTGAATAAGAATCACTGAAGTTCATCACATAGATTTGTGATGTAGAGTCAGGGGGTCACTTTTTGTAGGGGTCACTTTTTAGTTAAACAAGGGTCACTTTATCACATAGACCTGTAATGCAGAGTCAAGGGGGTCAATTTTTAGATATATAGGAGTCACTTTCTAGAGGAAGTAGAAGCATAGAACTTGGACATGGTCGATCAAAAAACAAAATGACTATGACAATAATTTAGAAGAAAGTATCAATAATTTGCTATGCACTCTGGTTCATACATCTACCATAACATACTAGACACATCAAATTCAAAGGTAACTCAAATCATCTTATTATGAATCAAACACTAATGGTAATAACATATCAATTTCAATTGCAGGTCAAAATAATAAGTTCAAATTGAGGAGGAAATGAAAGCACAAACAATAGCTAATCGAGTAATCAAACATAGACAAAGAAAACAACCCTAGAAATCGACAAAGACAACGAACATAGCCCAAGAAATCGAAGATGTGCAAAAGTTATACCCTAGAAATACGAAATTCAAACAAAACTTACCTAGAAATCAAAATCAGTACAATTATGAGCTCCATATCTCTCCTTCAAGATTGATATGCTTCATCAACCATACCAATGGCAGGGATCGAAGGGATAAAGAGGGAGAAGGGAGGTTGGGTGAGCAGAGATCGAGAAGGCGAGGGTGAGGAGAGAGAAAGAAAGAAATATGATGAACGATTATGCTTTGATTTCGTTGTGTGAAGAATAAGAAAATAGAGAAAAAAAAGAAAAGAAAAGGAAAGTAAGAACAAACACTAAAAAAACACACGAGGATTTTGAGCAATACGATCTGACTGATCAACGGCTGAGATCGACTTCTCACCATCTCACTCTAGGGACCCTTCTCATATTAACCTCATTATATATATATATATATATATATATATATATATATATATATATATATATATATATATATATATATATATATATATAGAATGGAGTTCAGGTGAGATGACCAACTACAATGAGATGGTGAGAAGTCATTCGAACCGTTCAATCAGGTAGATCTAAGGGTTCAGATTGCATCCGTGTCATTTATGGCAATTTTGGTAATAAGTCGCAATTTTCTTTTTAGCTAGGCTAGTTCCTCGTTTCTCTCACCCAATCACGTTTTTCTTTTTCATGGCTGCAGATAAAGAAGGCAGAGACTACCGGAGAGAAGACACTAATTGAGATTGAGCTCACAATTGAAATTTGGAGTGGATTTGAGTGACTGAGCTCACAATTGCGGCGGTTTTGTTTAGGTTTCGATTTCTAGGTAAGTATGGATCAAATTTACATACTGTTCAATTTCTATGGTTTAATTTGTGACCATCTTTGATTTTCTAGAGGTGTTTTTCGTTGTATATGTTGATTTTTTTCATTGTCTATGTCGATTTCTATGGGTTTTTTCGCTGTCTATGTTCAATTTCTAGGTTTTGTTTGATTTTCTACTGATCTAGTTCCATTTTGTTGCTGTATTAGTTGATATCTCCTCCGGTTCTTGCAATTGACATTTGGAGCTAGGTTTTTGTTCGTTTTTAGTCTTTTGTTCGAATTCAATTTTGAGCTAGATTTTTTTTTCTTTCAATTTCTAGGTTTTGTTCAATTTTAGTTTTCAGACTTGTTTGTGCTATGCTTATCCATGTAACTTATTGAAGTTCTCATTTCTATTCGTTTAAAGTCATTTCTTAGTTCATACAAGATCGAGTGACCCCTGTGTTCAGTATAAGTGACCCATGTGTCCAGTATAAGTGACCCGTATGCTTTCCTTACATTACATGTTGGGAAGCTATTTTTTTGTTGATTGAAATGGTTTGTTGAAATGATTGTCGAAGTACATACATGAAATCAAGAATTTACTTTTGACTTCCAGAAGGAAAGATGCGCGTTCTATGAAGATCAAGACAAGCAAGAACGTCCTCAAGTTCAAGGTTTGTTGCCCAAAATACCTTTACACACTGTATGTCGCTGACTTTATGAAGGCTAACAAGTGGAAGCAATCTCTTCCTCATGGTTGGTGCACTGTCTCTTTGCCTTTCGAATATATATATGTTCACTTGTCATGCTTGCTGGTATGCTGGGATTTAAAATTATGATGGTTAGCTATACTGTTTGTATGTATTATGTAAGTAGTATATGTGAGAATTGAGTCTTCTTTTTTTAATGCAAATAATGTAGTTCTTTGTTCTACTATGTTTCTGATTACTAGTGAACTTCTGCTAGAGTTCTCTTTATGACTTTGTTTCCTAATTATTCCTTCTTATGTTTCATTTAATACAACTAAAATTTTATAAATGACCCAACATAGTCTTAAAAGTTACTCTGGGCTCTTTACGAAGTGACCCTCCATGCTGCATAGTCGCAAATATAGTTTTTTGCTTTGTGGTGAAATGGACTGAATGTGTATCTACTTTAGCTTTATGTTATCTACACTTTAGCGTTGGATAATAGTATGATTCTCAGGGTTTAAGTTGGTTAATACTTGTTATTGTGTATGTTTCTAGTTGGAATTTCAAAGTGATGAGATGGTGGTTTCAAATTTGATGTCAGACTAGATTTTTTGAGGGAAAAAAACTTTATATACTTGTTCCTGAGATATGGGTTTACATGTTTGAATTATTTTGATTAACCTTATACTCCTTTAGCATGATTCTTCTTAAGTCTGAATTGGTTTGATTCTGAACTTTGGTTTCATATTACAGAGTCAAGTAGTTATGATTTTACTAGATGTTTAGCGAGATTCTTGCGTTTGAATACTTAAATTGGGGTGCTTTGTGAATTCCTTGTAGGGAATGCTCATGAGATGCTGTAGCACTTGCTGTTGAAAAATCATGATGAATATAATTATGTGATGGTCAGTTATAAATGATTTATATTTAACTAAAAAGTGATCCCTGCTCAGATAAAAAGTGACCCCCTTTTTAACTAAAAAGTAACCTTCATCCTACACAGGCCACGAACCTGTATTCTGAACTTCGTCCTTGGTGCTGCTGTTTACTATATTTGGACGGAGAGGAATCAGAGAAGGTTTAGGAATGATAAAATGCTAGGCAGTAGGATTGTTAGACTCATTATTCAGGATGTTCACCTTAGAGGTGTGAAAATCCCTTCTTGGCATAGCATACTAGAGGTTTTGAACTGGTACCCTGTTTAGTACTAGTTCTTTTTTATGTAGAGTGCTATTACAGCATGAGGTTAACTCTAGCTGTAACATGTAGCCTCACTTTTGGTTGTTTTCTCTTGGTAGGGTCAGTGAGTCCAAAACTGCCCTCTTGTACTTCATGTTATTCTGGTAATAGAAATCTTTCTTTTTGCCAAAAAAAAAGAAAAGTAACCTTCATAATGATTCATTGTAATCATTCGTTTTTTGTTTGGGTCAAATGAAAGACTATATGTTTTGAATCTTGCACTTGGTTTATTTTTTAGTTAACTTTTCGAAGCCTATTAGCTCAAATGGTAGAGCATTGTGCATTTACATAGCATATGTGTAGATTCAAATCCTACATATGCTATTGAGATTATAAAAAAAACCGGCACGTTAAGTTAAAGACTCAAAGAGTGACCTTCATTATGATCAATTATGGTGATCATTGGTTTTGTATACCTACATATTGTAGTAATAATGTTAATGTATGCATTAAGTGACCCTGCAAAGTGCTACAAGTAACCCATCGTCGTCTTTAAATTAACCCCTCAATCTTATTGTCGTTGAATTTTATTTTTAGGTTTTTGATATTGGCATGTATTTTTCTTTCATTATCCTATGAGTCGTATAACCATAAGAGATGCCAATTGTCTAGTGGTAGCCCATAAGTGACCTTTCACAGTCTTAAAAGTGTCCCCTTTCTGATTTTAATGTGACCCCTCGTTGTTATTGTAGTTTACTTTTCAACTTTATTAGTAGATAGTTATGGACATTACCTTGCCCGAATGATGAACTTAATTTGCTGAAGGATGTTATCATCATAAGTCACGTTCCGGTTGAAGATGAAGTTGTTCCTCACCTTCCAGATACAGTAGGTCACTGTAGCAATACCAACTGAAAAAACAAATCTCTGAAATTCTATTTTCCTTCTAGTAGCACTAGGAGCCCCATTAAGCAACCATTGAATTACAGAAGCACTACAAGACCAGCCAAATAAGTTGTTGACTTTGTACACCAGCTTCTGTCACAAGCCAAAAAAAATGTAATGCTGACTCTGAATGACAACTACACAAATAACAGTTAACTTCCTATATAGTAGCCTATGTAGGATCCGAACCTACATTCATTGTGCCAAGCACATTGCTCTACCAATTGAGCTAATAGGCTTCCATCAATACCAATAGGGACTTATGTATATAAGCAATTTCAAAATGATTTTAGTGTAGTATCCTTTGCATCCTATACATATTCTCATCAAAAGTGACCCCTTATAATATTAAAAATGATCTCTTATACAACTAAAAGTGACCCATTCGAAAACACTGAGTAGTGCCAATTAAAAACTTATCAATTACCATAAGCTAATAAAAAAAGTGACTCAAAATTATTATAGAAACCAATAGAGCAACTTGATAAACTAACTCGATAAATAAACACGCCCAATCACTTACCAAAGGGCACTATTGGTATGAAAGAGTGCCAATATTTTTTGAACATGTAATACTATCAGTTGATTCAATTTATGACCTCAACACTTACACCAAGTATTAACTAAAGAGCAAACAAAACTGTCCAAAATACACTGTTGTGTTTATAGGAGAAACCACAGTGCTGAATAAATCTATAAGCTCCATATTTCATTTCTCGTGATTCTTGAATAACAAGATTGCTACATTTACTAGAATAATGTCAACTTCAATAAATAGGAAACTAGAATTATTATGTAAAATATAAGATACGTGCAGTCACTTTAATAAGAACAAGGGGTCACTTACTGGACTGTATAGGGTCATTTATAAAGTACACTAGGTCTTGAATTGCAAATGATAACTACCGGAAGCAAATTCTCACACAAAATAGCTATTGGAACAACTTCATTGAGCAAATTGGGTGAACTACAAGCTTCTGTGTTACAGTTATCCCAACTTTCAGAGACATGTAAAAGTAATCTCATATTGACAGATATATGATTTGCTTAAAGTGACCCTAAATCCTCATATAAGTGACCCTAAATCCTCATATAAGTGACCCTGAGTTGTTTTCCAGTTATCCCAACTATGTGTGAGTAAAAGAATTCAATTGTTAGCCCATCAACATAAAGATTCACACGATAACACCAAATCAGTATACTCAATTCAAACAATTCTTAAAGACATTCCAGTTGAAGCAAATGTAATTCAAGAACAATCACAAACAAAAACAAAAAAAACTCTATTTTTCGCTACAAAACCCTAAAAATCCGAAAACTCCTCAATACATTGCATATGAATGGAACTAAAACAAAAATCGCATACATAACTAAGAACAACAGTAAATTAAAATAATAATTACATTCAAAACACAAACATGAAACCCTAATTTTAGCGAATTGCCCAAAAACTTATCAAAAACTAACCTCAAGTTATCAAATTGCTATGGTTTGGTTCTCTAAATATGACTCCTTATTCTTCTGCAAATTCGGAAGCATAACTGCAATCTGGGAGATGGAGAAGAAGAGAGCAAAGAGTATTGGGAAAGGAGGGAGAAGAAGAGAGAGAAACATTGGCAGAGGAAGGATAAGAAGTAATCAAGTAACGTTCGACTATTCAGGAGAGAGAAAGGAGACCATGTCTTTTTTTCTTTTTTTGATTTCAAAGAAGAAAATTCTATTTCAACGTATTTACGATCGTGCCATTAATGAAATGGGGTGAATATGGAGTGTTAGATCAGGACGATTGGATGGCTGAGATCACTTCTCACCATCTCACCGTAGCATCCCTTCTCACCAAATCCCTACTATATATATATATATATACACATATATATATATATATATATATATATATATATATATATATATATATATATATATATATATATATATATATATATATATATATATATATATATATATATATATATATATATATATATATATATATATATATATATATATATATATATATATATATATATATATATATAAAAGAGTATCCCTTTACTCTTGCTTTTTCCCTCTCTCCCATCATTCTCTCTAGTCAATCAATATCTCAATATGTATGATTCTTTCGATTAAGACACTATCTTTATTTGCTCAAATTAATGATGACATTGAGGTAATTTTATGATTTATATTAGTTTCTTTTTCAAATTACTAATTGTTTAAGGTTTTTTGTGGGTGGTAGGTTAGGGTTTATTGGATGGTGTTTGGAGGTGTTGGGTTGGGTGGGGTTGTTGGGCGGACGTTGGGGTTGTTGGGCAGCGGGTCGTGGTTATTTGGGCAGTGGGCTGGGGTTGTTTGTGCGGCTGGCTTGGCGTTTGGAGGGAAAAAGAAAAACTGGGTTTTGCGGTGGAGAGAGAGAGAGAGAGAGAGAGAGAGAGAGAGAGAGAGAGAGAGAGAGAGAGAGAGAGAGATTGGGTGGGTGGGGCCGGTGGTCTGGTGGTCGTCGGAGGGAGGGTCGGTGGTGCTGGGGGAGGGGCAGTTGGGCGGTGGTGGGGGAGGGGGAGGGGTGTTAGATGGTGCTGGCATGAGTTGCAGCGGGGGTTCGCCGTTCACTGTTCACCACCCACGCCTCACTGTCTCCCTGCCGCCTCTCAGCGACCACCCACCCCTAGCCCATGACCCAGCCACCCCACGGCCACATCCACCCCACGCCTACAATTACCCACGCCCATGCCATAGCCCCCACCCACAACCACCCTCCATCGAACATCACAGCGAACCCGCATCCCCAACTACCAAATGCCCCTGCGTAGATGGCATTGAAGGGGAATTTGCTTTTGACAGAAAATTGAACGGAGGAGACGGTGCGGGCAGGGTGGGGCGGGGTGGGGTGGGGGCTGTGCTTTGGACTAGGCGTTAATTCATAACTCAGATGGGAAAAAGAAAGGGAAGAGGGAAAGAGAGAAGAGGGAGCAAGCAAACAAGAAAATTAATTAGGGGTATTGTGGGAAAAAAAAAATTTACATTAAGTAATTTGTTATTTACATTAAGCAATCCCATTAAATAAAGGCTCGCTAACAAAGTCCAACTCTAACTGGAAACTTACCACCTCTAAACCGAAAACTACTTGGCCAGCTTTTTCTTTTTTTCCTTTTTCTATTTTTATCCTTTTTTCTTTTCTGTTTTCATGTGCTGAAATAAAATAAATAATTGACTAGTAAATAAATATTATTTGAGCTGGAACTCCAACATCAACCACACCCATTTAGCTATAATGAAATTCAATAATAGATAATAATAATACTCCCTCCGTCTCAAAAAAATCCAAACCTTTGCTTTTTGAAGGTCAAACTTAACAAACTTTGACCATTAATCTATGAAAATATATAAAGATTCACATTATGAAAATACTTTTGTTAGACTCATTTTTAAAAGTACTTTCAAAAAATCGTATTGTTATCATTTTTATATTCATATAATTGTAGTTATTTACAGTTAAAGTAGTGTCTTGAAAACCGTAAAAAAACAAAGGTTCAGATTTTTTTGAGACGGATGGAGTAACAAATAGAAGAGAAAGAGAGAGTGCATTGGGCGAGAGGGCCACCTCCAACATCAACCACACCCCGGCCTTTAATATTATGAGAGAAAACTCATGAACTCTTGATCTCGTTCCAAAGCAACCATGGCATCAGCCGAGAGGGCCACCTCTAAATCAACACTTCCACCACCTTTATATCCAAGATTTGCTTTAACCTTCCCATCTGTTTTAGCAGAATACCCTGTTCGAAGTGCAACAACTTTACCCATCCCAAATTCAGCCCCATATGGGTTGAATCTCACTGAACCGCCAATTACAACAGCACTTTCACCACCAATTAAAGAAGCCGGATCTGTAGTTGTATTTTTTTGACGAAGATTAGCCTTAAGTATCAAAGTGTCTGCGCCACGAACGACTTTGTCATCTAGGGTTGCTATGCCTTGATGTATAAGCATAGAAGCCTTGCCTAATCCATTCCTTAGTAGCTCATCCACATTGTAACTCACTCGGATGGGAAAAATCAGGTTTCCGAAGTGGTCGGGTGATAAAGGCGGATAAAGGCGGGTTCTGGCATCTGCCACTATATTCAAAGTGGTTATGACATCGGATTTTAGATTTCGTGCTCGTGTAATGGACCTTCATAGAAATGCGCAAATAGATTGAAATGACGAGATTTTACCACATGTTTGGTCACCACACTCGTCATTAGCTTGGGCCTTGAGTTTTGCTATTGATGCACCTGAGAGGTGGAAAATTCTTTCTTTTAAATTATGATCCGTAGTAGCTCGAAATGTGGTTATGTACTCATAAGGGTCTAAGAATGGTAGCTTGATGAGAGGACCGTATCCGTCTGGAAATATTGGCTTGTAGATGGGTACACGCGAAATTACCAGGTTTTCTGGGTTGTTATCGTCGTCCATGGATCTAAATAGCTCAGATAAAGTGTTTACGAAATGCCAAAATGAAGTACCGTCAACCAGAGAGTGGTTCATGGTGAACCCGATAAACACCCCATCAATCAATTCCGTCACCTGATTAGATAAGACAGAATATCAGTTAATTTAGTTGGGATGTACTACTTCCGTTCCAAAATGAGCTTCATGTTTGACTTTACATTATATTCAAAACAACACTTAGCTTTGACCAACAATAACTATAATTATATAAATATTTAATTTTTTAAAAGTTAATAATGTGAAGGCATAATTAAAAATGATTCTAACAATAGTATGTTCAACTTATGAATCTTCAAAAAAAATCCACGAATAAGTAGTTCAATTTTGTGAAGTTTGACTTAAAAAGTCAAACAAAAGCTCATTTTGAACGGAGGGACTATAAGGGCTCGTTTACTACCTTGCGATAGAAATGCAATGCAATCAATTTATAGAGTATATGAAGGGTGAACAGTGAAGGAGTGGGAGGAGAGGGATGGAAAAAGTGGGGTTGATTGCATTATCTAATATAATCACAATTGCTCAATTTTTCCAGTGTAATGGTGATCACTTTGAATGGTGTAATCAAACTCACTTTTTCTATATCTTTTCACCCCCTTCTACCTTTTCTACCACACATTTACTCTATAAAATGATTGCATTACATTGCAATTGATTGCAATGTAGTAAACACCACCTAAATTTTAGAAAGTTGTACATTGGAAATGGGTTAAAAATCTATAACTGGATTGATAAGGGAGCCCTGCTACGAGAATCATAATTAATAACATCCCCATCTCAAAGCTCGAAAAAAGATCGAATAATGGGAATGGAACCTGGGGCCGATGAATGGACATCGGCCACAGTGATAGAATCACAAGTGGCATGGATGAACCTAGCACCAGGGCCATTGTTGCAATCAAGGTAGATCGAGCAAGCACGCTCATCCTCGTACTCAACCTTGATTAATTGGCCAACAAGTGGGTAAAAATGGACAAGTGCAATTGAGAGAGCACGTTGGAGCTTTTCAAGGAGTGTGTTGATATCAAAGTTTTGTGGTTTGTTGAAGAGAAGACCCTTTTGCAAGTAGTGGGATGCTATAAAAGTCAACGCACTTGGTGCTAAGTAGTACTCGTATAGATGTTTTGATTGTTCTACTATATGGATTGGTTTGATGAAGGATTCTGAGATTGGTTTGATCGAAGTATGATATGCCATGATTATGATAATGAAAGTCTCTTAATCAAGATTCGAAGCTTTAGATAGGCTATAAATTGATGCCAACGATCGACCCCATCATCGTCATCCTTTATTATTAAAATAGTACTTTCTTCTTTTTGGAAAAACGAAAAATTTTAACGTAATATTTATATAAAATGAATATATAAATGAATCTAACAATACTACAAAAGTGTGTTTATATTATAAATTTTATATTTTTTATAAATCAATGATCAGAGTTGATACAGTATGAACCAATCAAAATAATTGCATATGAAATAATATATGCTAATTGTTTAACTTCTCGAACGTGAAGACATGTATCATGCATTTTATAATACGAATTTCATTGGACGGCTTGGACTTCAAAGCTTGGGAAAACGAGTCTGACTAAAATCTTCACGATCGTCTTTTGGACGAATCGGACTCAATGAATAATCGTTGAGCACGAGGGAAAGAGAAAGAGTGCTTGATTCTATGCCCACTATTCACTACCCACCCCTATTGTTGGGGATTTGTTGGAACAACTAGACCTGACAGTCCTTAGCCGAAATCGATTATCCGACTTGATTAACCCGAAATTGTAATCGAATATATTCGAATAGTGGCAACCCGATTTAGAAACGATTATTCGAAATGATCTGAATCGAAATCGAACCGAAACCGAAAGGTTCTTGACCCAACCACGATCCGTATCTGAATCTGACCCGAATCGAATCGAAACCGAACTGTTCACAACCGAAACCGATTTGATCCGAGCTAAAAGCAAACCGATTCAAACCGAACATGATCCGAAACCAAAATAAATCGAACCTGAAATTGGTTAAACGCTATTATTTAATGGAAATAATTATTTTTTTACCAAATAATTTAAAGATTATACACTAAACCTTGTTTAGTATTAACCCAATTTGGTGATTTGAATGGAAATTTGAGAATGAGGCTCAAAATATAGCTTGATCCTAAATTGACCCGACAGTTCGAACATGTATCAGAACCCGATCCAAAATGGCACAAACCGATTTTAACCTAACCCAAAACTGACCGACTTTTTAAACAAAAACCGATTCAATATTGACCCGACCCGTATGAATCGACCCAAGATGATCCGAAAAGGTACAAATCCGAATAAACTCGAACCCGAAGTACAATCTGAACCACACCTGACCCATACCCGAATATAAGTCAACCCAATTAGACCCAAACCAAAATTAACCCGATCCAAAATCGATCTGATTGACCCGTTTGCCAGGTCCCGAATCTTCTCTTTGTACCACTCCTTATCCCCAATGTTCCCAACCATATCCTGATCCACCGTAAATTTGTTGTGCTTTTCGATTTAATAATTAAATAAATTTAAGATTTTATGTATCAAATGTATAGATATACAAGAGATGACACACATAGCACATGAAAAAAACTCAAAAAGTGATTGAATCAATGGTAAACAAGTTACAACTCGTATATTTGGTTATAGGTTCAAGCATTGTGGGGAGTACCTGCACGAATTATTTTAGATCGAAATACCCGAAGTCGTACGTTAGGAGGTGCCCTTTCACCACGTCCGAAAAAAAAATTCTTATTTGCCAGACCAAAAACAAAAATCCGGATGAAAAAAAATTCTTACCACATCAAATAATTGCCTCCTAGTTTTTTTCATGTGAAAATTAAAGGATAATTGGGACCAACAAAATTCAAAAGAAAAATGGCCTCTTATTGTCCTTTTACATTTTCAAATGGCTGATTCTAAGGGTCTGTTCGGTTAAAATTAGCTGTAGATGTAGCCTTAGCTATTTTACTAGTGGTTAGCTGTTTAATTAGCTATTAGCTATCACTAGTGGTACATAGCTGTCAACTGTTTTCGTTATTGAGTGTTCAGTAAAGTTAGCTGTCGAGTTAGCTGATGAATATAAAATTACCTAAAAGGACATATGCTTATTTTATTTTTCTCTATTTATTTATTTATTTAGATTGATGTTCATTATTATCTAGGACAAATTCAAACAACTTGGAAACAATATTCAAAATTAAAAATATAAACAAATAAACGATAAACAAATGGCATGGAATTATTAATGGCTAACACTGTAGTAAAAAAAAATCAACAATACAAATGTAACGTTTATTATCTAAAAAACTAGTTGCGTCATCTAGTATTCCACAAAGATGCAGCAATAATGTTACGAATATTTTTCATTTCCCTAGATCTTGGTCTTTCTTTATTTGTGCGAGTAACTTCTGAAAGCTCATCATATGGTATGAAATTAGGATTTCGATCTAACACTTCAAATATGGGATCAGTAGATGAGTTTATCCGAATATAGTTATGAAGTGCAAATGTTGCCACGATAATCCTTATTTGTGTGTCAACACTGAATTGAGGCATATTATTCAGTATTTTCCATCTTTGCTTCAACACTCCAAACGACCTCTCGATGAAACTTCGAAGGGAGGAATGTGTACGATTGAAAGCTTCTTTAGCATTTTTCGGAGGTTCATTTCGAAAATGTAATTGATGATATCTCAGTTTTGAATATGGTACCAAATAACCATATCTATCTGGATATCCTTTATCCACCAAATAGTACCTACCTAAATAAATGAATTAAAATAAAAATGATTTCCACAACAAATAAAAAAATAACAAATTAAGAAGTATAAAACTATACCTTCTGGCGGCTTAGGAAACTTCAATGCTGGAGTTTCAAGTGCATGACGAAAAACACGGGTATCATGCGCGGAACCTTCCCAACCCGCTGACACAAAGGTAAAGCACATATCAAAATCACACACAGCCATAACGTTGAACGTAGGAATTGATTTTCTACCTCTATAAGGAATTTGATCTGATTGAGGAATGCATGCCATTATATGTGTGCCATCAATATATCCAATACAATCCTGTAATAAAAAGACATAATAAGAGACACGATAAAAATGGAAATTATATTGTAAATCAAGTAATTAATGCTTACTAGTTAACGCATAAAGAAAGATATAGATTACCTTGAAATATGACATATACTTCACATCATTAGCTATTTGCGGTGGTATATTTTCAAATTTAGGATCTTTTGGTCTTATGTATCATACGCAAGACCCTTAGAATTCCTGTTAGCGATTGCATCCAGAACTTCATGAAACACTCTACTAACTGTGTCGCCTGAACGTTAAAAACGTTCACCAATAGTTCTGTTTGATGCACCTTTAGCAAGGGTATATAGAAATATGCCAACTTTTTCAACAATAGACATTCTTCGACTCGATTTCAAGCCGTATTTTGATGATAATTCCTCACACAATTTCAAAAACAAATGTGGCTCCACCCTAAAAGCATTTATGCACCGAATAGGATTACCAGTAAGTATTTCCCTCATCCATCCTTCCCCTGTTAAAATTGAAATTATGCACGGCTCCTTATATATATATGTAAAATAATATATAAGTATCAAAGTCATTGTGCATATAACCACCGATAAAAGATTACGCTTCCAATCTTCATAAGGATTCATTATCCACCTATCAAAAATATAACAACAAAATGAATTTATTCTCAAACATAACAAAAAGAAAAAGAAAAAAAAAACAACAATGATGAAGTTCACGAACTAACAATTGAATGAAAACCATTAACCAAATAATAATAATACTAAAACATGAAATGAGAAATCCCTTAACCCCTCCTAATTTTTTTTATTCTAAAAATTGCATTGAAAAAATATATCTAAGCTTAATCGTCCTTAGCCTTAAACAGATGACCTAACCATTACTTTCTACTTGCATCATCATCCATATTAATAAAAAATTCTCTCTTCACAACATCTTGAAGTTGATCAATCGCATAGTACCATAAGTCACCTCCTTTCACTAAATTCCCATTTCCTATCATACGATTGATAATCTCCATTGCCAAAACTACGACAGAGGTGGATGGTTGTGTGCTTCCACTTGGACCACTCTCACTGATCTTTTTAACATATGACACCATATCAACAATACTAGTTTGCAAAATAGCAGATCCCGCTGATTGTCTTCCCTTACGTTTCATTTGCGTGCCATCCATCTTTAATACCTGATTTTGGGTTTTCTTAGATAGTTGGTTGCCAATTTTCAAAGGTGGATTCTTAACTTGTGTGTTGGCACCCACTTGGTTATGTGTAGGATTGCTTACTTGTTGAACAAAGTCCCTTAAAAAAATTTCATCATTTCCTAAAGCCAATTGATGATAGTAGTCAAGGTCATCAAGATCATTATGACCTCCTATATCGTCCTCCTTGCCATTATTATCATCTTTATCACCTTCATTTTCCCTATCATCCTCAACATTGACAATTGGTGGATCCATGGAAGGAACATAAACATTCTCCCCTTTGGCATAAGAATTTCCAAACAATTGATCCCACTTATCTTCAACATTTGGTTCCACACCTTTTGTCCGAAATTTTTTCACACGTTGATTCTCCTACGACATAATAAAGATAAATATAAGATTCACTTTCTTCCTCAACAATAATAATGATAATAATAATAATAATAATGATGATAATAATATTATTAGTAATAATGATAATATTTATTATAGTAATCACAAACTTCAATCTTGTTTTGCCACCATTCATGTGAAGCGTCAATATTTTTCTTTTTAGCATTCCATCCTAGACCATTTTCTGATTTTTTCAAATCTTTCCAAAGGCGCCAATCTTTTCTCACTAAATCATATTTATGCTTGCAACTTTGATGGTTACATGGACGTCCAATTTTCTTCTCTACCTCCACTTGAATTTCTTTTCATATGAAATTTTGTCCCCGATCATGCTTCTCAATGAACTCAAGACAAGCATCACATAGCGCAAGCATCTCATTGTGAGTCCATTTAAATGTCTCTACTACCTCTTCCTTCTTGCTACGTGGCGGCATCTTATATAACCACCGAACAATAAATTTTGTAAATATTAATGCAATAGAAATAATGTTTCTTCCTTACACAACTTAATTATAATATAATAAATTAATCTAGCCCACCAAAATAAAACAGGTTTGGAAAATAAAAATAGGCTAATTGAAAGGCTAGTCCAACTCATTTAATCTAGCCTCATAATGCTGCATTAACATTTAAAAAACCACACACAACATGATATAAATGAAACCATAAGGCCGGGTGTCAAGCATATTGAGGACAAACAAGTTTCTTCAAGCTCAAAGTATTGATTGGTGAGAATAATAAGAATACATGATGTCCACAATAATATTTCCAACACAAGTTACAAAGTCTTCTTTTTAACATACAGAAACAAAAGAAAATCCGAATAAGAATTGGATCAACAAAATGCAAATTTCTATACTACTGCAGATCCAATATACATTTTCTTGCCCTCTTTTGTCATTAGCCAATCAAATTAAGCAATCAAATTGTGTTAACAGAAAAGTTGTCTCTTTGGGTCCCTTGGAGAATAGCAGATACAAATTTTGGCAATTAATTAGGGTCAATCAGATGGTCAGGATTTGTCCACATATTTGCTGGTTTAGTTTTGCTCTAATAATAATGAAAACTATACCTCTATTAATCACCTTCTGCGGGTGATTAACCTATAAATTCCTTTGGTACATACATGTCTTATTCCATGAACTCTGAATTTGATTGGAACAAGTAAGCCGTTATTTATTGCTTGGGAATTAGGGCCCCAGACTGACAACTTATCTCATTTTAACTACAGACAAAGACTATATTTTCTGAGCCCAAGTTTTTTTTTCTTCCCCCTACTACTAGTACTAAAACTTAGATTGATAGTCAGGAATGAAACAAAGAACTGGAGGCAGCATACTTAGGCCTTTTCTATCCTGTTTTACCTTGGATTGAGTCCTTTCTCAAGGTCTTGAATATTATGCAAGTTTTTCTTGTTTACGTTTGTGTGCTATGAAGAATAGCAAAAAAAACTCCAGAAAATTTATATAAATAATAAGTGTTTTTACGTTGATGAGCAAGAGTGTAGCCTGAGAAGAAGGAAGTAGCATACTGGATTTTTAAATTTAAACGGTAAAATTAAAGGTAATATTTGGAATCAGAAGTTTACAAAATTTAAACCACTACTATCTGCTGTGACACGTTAAGAGAATATTAACGTTTGTGAAACACTGATTTAACCTCTAACAACCACTATTGAAAGTTGATAACCGAACGCATAAATTTAGCTTAGCAGTGGTTTGACAAATTCAAACCACTGAACACTACCTCTAAACGTTATACCGAACACAACCTAAATATCACAGATAAGTGCTACATTTTATTTTTTCTAAAATTAATTATATAAGTATATATGGGGTATTTTGGTCATTAATTGTTGTCCTCAATTTTGAATTTCAAATTTTACTTATTGTGGGAGCTACTAGGGCCTGTTCTCCTCAACTTTCTACTAAATTATTCAGTAAAATTCAGTTCAGTTCAGTAAAATTCAGTTTAGTTCAGTAAAAAAAAGTTTTTCGGTAAACCAAAGAATAAATTTACTCTTTGTAATTGTAGATTCACTAAAAATAAGTTCAGTTCCGTAAAACGAAGTTTTTCGGTAAAACAAAAACTAAATTTACTCTTTGTAATTGTAGATTCATTAAAAATAAGTTTAGTTCAAAACATTGAGTTCTGTAAATTTCAATTTAGTTCAGTATTGTGCAGATAAATTCTAGTAAAAATAAGGTGAAGAGAATAGGCCCTTTATGTAAACTTTTGTTGAAATATACATAAATATAATTCCTGAAACATAAGTATATTTTATTGTAAATTTTGTATGTATGGTTGGGAGTACCCTGCACACTACAACAAAAAATTAACAAAGATAACAATAAAAAACTGTTGTGTAATATCAAAAAACTGTTGCCTTGAGTCTAATGCAACAAACCTAGTGCGTTGCATTTTCCTCCATTGCCTTTTTCTAAGGCAACAGTTCTTGCATAATAGGCAACGGTTTCTAAAGATAAACCTAAATTGTAGCTTAGGCAACAGTTTTATAAAGGCAACAGTCTGCTACTGTTGCCACTTTTAGCAACAATTTTAAAATTGTTACCTTTACAATTAGAAGGCAACATAAAATCGTTGCAACGTAGGCAAAAAATAATTAAATAAATAAATTATATGAGGGAAAAAATTAAATTCATGCGTATATCAATCAACTCGTCATTCATCTTCCAAGAACCTGCAACTAAGTGTAACTACCTTCAAGAAAGGACTTCTCAACCAGCAAGCTAACTTTTGTTTCATGTCGATCAAGTTTTTGTTATTAACTAATTTACTACATATTTTTAACTTACGATTTTTAATTCTTTTATCCTTTTTTCTTGTTTTGTTTTGGGTAGAATCTTACCTTTAATAGTTCGCGTTTATCTCAAAATATTTTTGGCATACATCACTTTACTAGCTAAAAATAATAACGCACATATATGCAGCATTTTAAAATGTGTTGCATATGTTGTCTAAATTGTTGCCTAAACAAGCAACAAAACAATAAGTGTTGTGTTATAAGGCAACAACAAATATATTATTGTCATTAAATGCAACGTTTTCAATAACTGTTGCATTATGCAAGAAATGGACAACAGTTGTTGTAATGTTGCCTTATCCTGTATAAAGCAACAGTTTTTGTAATATTGCAAACAAATCATACAACGCAAGAAAACTATCGCTTTACCTAACCAAAGGTAAATGTTGACATTTTATGCGTTGCTTATTCTCATTTTTGTTGTAGTGTTGGTTAAATTTGCATAAAATAGGTGAATGTTGTTAAAAAAGGTACCAAACTCGTTGCTTGACAAGCTTATAGAACTCCAAATATTCCCCCAACTATTCAATAGTGTTACCAATTAGGTGGTGGTCTAGTGGTTTTAAACTTACTCCTAAGTAATTTTCTAAAGTAAGATTATGGGTTCGAATCCTTATTTCTCCCATGTCATGCGTCAATCTATACATGATATAGCAGGGGGTGCCTCGATCGTGCACCCGGCCTCTTTTTTATTATAAAAAAAAAAAAACTATTCAATAGTGTACTTAAAGTATAGTGAAGATTAAAGTCCAATATCGCAATATTCAACTGGAGCTAGTGCTTCTATTACCAATCAATTTTATGATGGACATTCACTTTATTTTAGGATGGACCCTAATTGGGAACAACTGAGAAAGTTAGACCGAGTCTCCTAAAGTCCCTTTGGCATGAGTTCAGGTCCTCTTTGAAACAATAAATGATCTAAACACCTTTGCATATTTCATCCTTTATCTGCCAAATCCAACCTTTTTTAAATTTTTTTTGGTAATCTCCAAATCCAACCAATTGTTAGTCAATTATAGACCTTTTTACACATAACCCTCCGACCTTGTTGGTTTTTGAGCTCAAGGTTCGAGTCTGATTGGAGATGTTGGGCGGTGTGATGAGGTTTACAAGTTCCAACCATGGCAACCACTGCTTGCAGGTTACCGCTCGATCAGCCCACTGTCTGATAATTAGTGGATTGGGCAAAATTAAAGAATTGGGGCTGATTATAAGATTTGACTAGTAAATTCGCTAATTTAAAGTGTTTGGTTAATAGCGGATTCGATTAGTGAATTGGGTTAAATCTGCTAATTTCAAATCCGCTAAAAAAGTAGCAGATTCGAGTTAGAGGTTTGTAATTTATTAACAAAATGACATGATTATCCACAAGTTGACATAACTTACAAGGGTTGCCACTATTTTAAATAAAAACCTTCACATTGCAAACCTTTTTTTGTCCATCTACCCTTTTTTTACCGTATGTTTCTTTCTTCCTCATCTTTTTTTCAACTTTTTCTTCTTCCTTCCGTCTTCCTTCCATTTTCTCTTATTTTCCTTAATTTCTCCACAACACTTAAGAGGTATCAAGAAGAAAAAAGGTTCATCATTTGGTCAATTTTCAAGGTAATTTTACAACCTTTATCAAATATTATTATTTTTAGGTTATTTATAATTATGTATGTTGAATTAAGAGAGTATAGATCAGTAATAGAATAAGATAAATTGGACAACTACAACTACTACTACTACAACTACAACTATAACTACAACTACAACTACAACTACAACTACTACAACAACTATTACTACTACTAATGTCCTTTTTAGTCATTTTACATCTTCAACTAACTAACAGCTAAATGTAATCAACTAATTTACCAAACACATTTTTACAAATCAGCTAATACAATCCTTTGGTCAAATCTGCTAATCTAATCCGCTATCTGCTAATTGCCAAACAAGGCCTTTGTCCCTTGGAAAATGTTGTTTTTCTTTTTTCTTATATTTTCAGTTGTGGACTTGTAGCGACGTGGCTTCTTTTGATGCATGTATATATAGTTGCATTGTTGTTTTTTAAATACTTGTTGTTTGTTATTTAGTAGGGCGGTTAGTAATTCACGATTATGCACGACTGGGGAGATTTGTACTGCTTAGGGTGCACGATCGAGCGCCACAAGGTCGATTGTGGAAGTTGTTTTCTTCGGGATATTTGTTCTTTGCTTTATTTTCTTATTATGATGAAATATCTTTTAGCATATTCCTAAGGTAGTTTTGGAATGGTATAATTTTTATGGTAGGTAGGAGATATTGTTTGGGAATAAGATTAGGGGTTTTTCTAACCCTAGTAGGAGTTGGGTTTAGGAGGGAGTGTTCTATAAATACCCGGTTAGATATTCATTGTATCTATCCCCATCCTCTTGAATTAATAAGAGAAATTCTAGTACGACTGTGGATGTAGGTTGTTCTTACCGAACCATGTTAAATTGTTTGTGTCTTTATTGTTCTTCATTAATTTTATTATTACCTTAGTACGTCCTCTGTTTTCTTTTAAACTTCTTACTTGTTTTTTTGAGATCAAACTTTGTAAACTTTGACCGTTATAAAAATTCATTATGAGTTGTGATTTGAAATTATATGCATTAGATTCCTTTAGAAATGTATTTTCGCAATATCAATTTTTTACAAATTTTACTTGTATAATTTTAGAGATATTAATGGTCAAAGTGTCACATTGAAGACCTTAAAAAAGAAAGTAGGAAGTTTAAAAGAAAACGGAGGAAGTATTATTGTATGAGTGACTAGATTCCGCATTTTCCCCAACACTTTCATATCATTTCAACATAATATGTTGGTCGTTGGTGTTATTACAAAAAAATGTATGCTCGTTGTTTGAAAATAATTTGTCACACACCATCAGTATCGTTATATGTGGTCTAGGAAGCTCATTAATAGATTCCGTTTCACAAGTAATCTTTGTACTAGATGTATATCCCGTGCGATGTACGTGCTTGTAGATTATCATTAGAAAATATATTTTTCAATATTGCTTTTCAATTTTTAATTAAGAATGATTTATCAATTAGGCATATAGAAAGTAATATAGAGTTAAACAAAATCAAAATTGTGATGTATGTGATGTTTCTTTTTCTCTTTACTTTTTTAGCTATGTGTAATTTAAATTTGCTTATTTGACATGAAATAGTTGCTTGATCCAAATGGATAAATGAATTTCATAATTAAGTGTCAGATTCATAATTACCATCTTGACATACTATATACTAATCAAATT
The DNA here is from genome assembly GCA_038025085.1 of Tetragonia tetragonoides. NCBI lineage: Eukaryota > Viridiplantae > Streptophyta > Magnoliopsida > Caryophyllales > Aizoaceae > Tetragonia > Tetragonia tetragonoides. The sequence continues at coordinate 8,759,637 of CM076148.1, read as the reverse complement.
AATATATGTATACCTTCATGTATTTACTTAAATTCATAACGTTCTACAAATAGTTTTTATTTATCCATCTTTGATTTACATCATATTTTATGTAACGCCCCGAATTTTTGTCTAATTTAAAACCATTTAAAATCACAAGTTGCAACAGAAAACCCTAGAAATTCGAAGCGTCACCGTCGTATTTAATGTTCAAATTAAACACAATGCTAGAAAGAAGCCAAATGTTTATATCCCAAACATACATACTAGATAATTAAATAATAACTATCTTTTCAACTAAACTTAAAACAAATAATCCAACCGAAATAAGAAATAGTAAACTATTAATTCTCATGCAAGAGAATTAATCTCATTACAATAAATAAAATCCCAATGGTAAGAATTCCAATCTAAACAATAATAATAAACAAATAAAATTATTCTCAGAAGATATATAATCTTCTTGGTTCGCTTTCACTCTAGCTCAGCTTCCAACTCACGAGCTATTATTCTATCAATCTACTACCCATATAGACGAATTTCATAGGTTCATCATAGGCCCATCATTGAAGATATGAACAACAACCACAAGTAAAAAGAAAAACAACCGATCAGCTATACTGAGTAATTCATAACCACATAGTCCTTTTAGAGCTCCAAGTTAAGCCAACATGCTTAATTAAAAGTAATAATCATGCTTTAAGAAAATAAAGGACAACATGCTTTAATTTAAAGACACACATAATAGATCTAATATTTATTATTATCCATTAGTCAATTTCATTAGGGAGAAGAGAATCGATGAATTGTCAAACCAACCACAGTCGGTTCAATAGGATCTTAGTCCCGTGCATATTGGCAAAAGAGGGATCAACCGTACTGGAGTATAGATGATTCCCAAAGTACTTCTAATGTTCCTTAGTATGCATACACTCAGTCGAACTTTAAGTCTACAGGATGAACTGTTCCAGAGAACCACTCGCCCAATTACTCAGTATGGATACAAGATTTCAATACGTTGGGGCCATATCCGCAGTTATGGACTCACTCAACGTAACAAGTGACAAATTCCCATTTGCATCCTTTGGTGGATCCATTACCAAAGAAGTCTTTCAAATCATTTTAAAATGGTGATCACATAAAAAGTAATACACATATCTTGGCATTCAAGTAACTACCCACAGTTACCAATGAACAATTTAGTCCACAACCCCGATGGCAAATTTCACATGAATGAGCATCAACACCCCATTCACAACCACCTAACAATATACCTTTTCCAGGCTTCCAATATTGTTTACCAAATCAATAGTCAAAAATCACATTAACTTATTGACACAACATGCTTACAAACATGATCCAAATAGCGATATGCTATATCCAAATTGAACAAATATTAATATACCTTTAGTCCAATATCACAAATAATTACTCCACATAATTAAAAAGATTAACATGTATTACCATATAACATGAATCCCAACAAGTAGACATTGCTACACAAAGTAAATTTTTAACATTTAGCATTCACTATCATAGAATTCTATACAAATTATCACAAGGAAATAAATGACAATTATCCCTTCCACAAACCAAGCACGAATAGACATTCCAATTCAATACTAGACAATGAATATACAAATTTCAATAGACATGAAATTACCTTTAGCAACAAGGCAAATCACGACAATCTAACACTCCTTACGTTGACGTGCGGTCAACGGGCCCTAACAAATCCACAATACATCAATAGTCAATACTTTGACTTCTAAACCTGTTAATTAAACTTTAAAGATGATTTAGTACCCTTAATTAAAATAATTAAGTTGCTGGAATTTTCAATCACTCATGCATGCTCAAAGTTTCTAAAACCAATTTACATAAAATGAATTAGGAAACTTTCAAAAACCCTAAATCAAATCAACAAGTTAAAACAAGTCAAACCACCAAAAAGAACCACCCAACTCCACCATCACCACCGCCAGCGGCGGTCATTGGCACTGAGCAGCCGCCGCTGCTGGCTGTACGACCAGCAGCCCAGCGCTGCCGGCTGCTGCAGCACAGGAGGGCACTGCCGTGTGCAGTACACGGCACTTCCGTGTTGCCCAAACCGAAATCCTTTTTTTTTTTGTTAATCAACTTTAATAAATCCAAATCTAAACTAAACCTGAATAATTAATAAGTTTTCAGATTTAATTAAACACAAGATCCAACCTTTTAAACTCAAACCTTGATTCAAATTCAACAAAACAATAAACCCAACCCTAATCATGATCCATCATGCAAAATAGTAGAATCTAGCAAACCCTAGGCAATACAAAAATTAGGGTTTACTCATACAAAATTAGGGTTTATAAAACTCATACTTGAATCAAATTTAATGTTTTTAAGAATCAAAAACAAGTTAAAAACACTTACTTGTAAATTTAGGATCAAAATTGCACAAAATGATGAATTATGAAAGAGAGCCAAATTCTCTTTGTTTTTCCCTTTGCTTCTGTCGTGCGTGTGAGTGAGAGAGAGCCGAGTGTCTTTTTTTTTTGTTTAGTAAAAAGTCAGTTGTTTTAGAAGTAGATAATATTTTGGAACTAAATACACTCCTTCTTTCCCTCAAATTCTCATTTCCTAAAATCTCTCCTAAAATCACTCCACCATCCAACAATTTAGGAAACAAAAATTATGATTTTTCTCCCCATATTTTCGACTAGGAGAGCCGAAATTATATTCCAAATTTGCAATATAGTTTTTGGACATAACCGAAAATTATTAAGCCCAAATGCTATAATTAGTTTTGGTCCAATTATAATTAATTAGGTCCAAAACAAAACCAAATCATTAATTAGGCACCTTAATTCATGAACCCAGTTAATATTTTAAATCCAAATTTACATTTTCTTTTGAAGTAATTATTATTGTAAAATGAATAATACGGGGTATTACATTTTATGTTAAATTTCTTATGTGTCATCCCTTTGTTATGCAGTTGTTGTTTAAATCCATGTGGAGATATCAGTTGATCTAAAAAACGATTTTTCAAATAATTATTAAAGAAATTAATTATCATTACAACTATCTTATTCACAAATTCTACCAATACTATACTTTTCCATCTGCATGGTGTTTAATCAAGTACTTTTCCAACAATGGCTTTCTACTATATAGTTGAGGTTTGAAATCACTTCAAAATTTGAGATGTATGTAGAAAGATTACCGATACATAATTCTCATCGTTTATTTTTAAATAAAAATTATTTGTGGATTATTGTCCCTTATTAAACTCATTATGCATGGTCTTTAGTATAAGTTATGTTAAGTTCATGTACCGTATTTATGAAGTTTATGTTCATTATGTTCATTTATCCTCATTTAATTAGATTATAAGGTTCATGTATGTATAGTATTAATTACGGGACATAGCATTAATTACTGGATGTGATGCTAAATGGGTAAGTTAACGTGGCATTACACATGTCAATGCAGTTGACTAGGTAAGTTGATGTGGCATGACACGTGTCAATGCAACAACGTGCATAATATATATATATATATAGTAGGGATCTGGTGAGAAGGGATGCTATGGTGAGATGGTGAGAAGTGATCTCAGCCATCCAATCGTCCTGATCTAATATTTGCACAACTAGTAGTTTTGTTATGTGAATTTGAAAATTTGCATGAACCATTTTTATAATTTAGTTGTAATTAGAGGAAAAACTTGAAAATAATTTGAGAAATTGTTTAATAGTAAACATACCCAAACTATTATTCCTGGAAAATAGTAAATAAGGATTCAAAAAATTTATGAAGCTAATAAAATATATCCTAAATGATCCCGAACAAATTCAGTAAATAAACAACCACATACGCGTGTACGGTACGAGTGGTAGTACATACAATATTGCCAATTTTGTACCTTTAAATTACACAACTATGGCAACTTATATATCAGGTTATGAGTTCAAACGTTTTGGGAAGCACCTATACGAATTAATTCGTGAAATATCCGAGATCCTGCATTTGGAGGTGTCCTTTAACCACGTTGAAAGAGGCCGAACCAAACCAAAATAAATAAATAAAATAAAAATTGCACGACTACTTCACATTGTCTTAACATAACCATAGACAAATATTGCACCACACCGACACCCCCGCAATGTATCTCATGTGCATTTCCTTAGCATCAAACTAGTATCCTTTAGACCCAATCAGAGGTGTTGGTTTATTAGTAAACAAGTTGCAACTTGTACATCAGGTTATGAGTTCAAATCTCCTAGAGATCATCTACTCAAATGAATTCGTGAAATACCCAAGATCGTGCGTTAGGAGGTTTCTTTTAACGAGGCTCAAAAAGAAACCAGACCAAAATAAATAAACATAATAAAAATTTCACGACTATTTCACATTGTCTTAACATAACCATAGACAAATTAAATGTTGCACCACACCGACACCCCCGCAATGTATTTCATGTGCATTTCCTTAGCATCAAACTAGTATCTTTTAGACCTAAGAGGTGTTGGTCCACTAATAAACAAGTTGTAACTTGTACATCAGGTCATGAGTTCAAACCTCCTGAGTAGTACCTACACGAATTAATTTCGTGGAATGCCCGAGATCGTGCGTTAAGAAGGTGTCCTTTAACCATGCCCAAAGAAGAAGAACGTTTCTCTTCGCCCCAAAAAAAAAAAAAACCTAGTCCTGGACTGTATCCAGACCAGAACACGTGTAGGGTTTTTTACTGGTCCGACTCTGGACCGAACCAGACCAAATGTTACTGGACCGGTTTTGGGGAAAAGAATCAGAATCTTGTTCTTTACCTTTCCATGTCATCCGCCTAATCGGTCCAGATGGACCGGATTATTATAGACTGGACTGGAACCCGGTTTGCCATGTCCAAAAATGGAAATGAATCTGATCCACTCTGATCCGATCCAAAAGTCAGGTCTGAACAGGTCGGTGAACAACGAATCAGGAGACAAAACCCATGAACTCTTGGTCGTGTTCTAAAGCATCCATGGTCTCAGGCGAGAGGGATACCTCTAAATCCACACTTCCACCACCTTCTTGTCCTGGATTTGCTGTAATCTTCCCATCTGTCTTAGCAGAATACCCAGTTCGAACTGCAACAGCTTTACCTAGCCCAAATTCAGACTCATATGCGTTGAATCTCACTGATCCACCAATCACAATAGCACTCTGCCCACCAACATAAGATGAATCAGTATCAATTTTGGGCCGCTTAAGAAGAAACTCAAGAAACATCTTATAGGTATCACGAACTACTTTGTCATCTAGAGCTGTTACACCTTTATGTAAAAGAACACCAGCCCATCCCAATTTATTGCCCAATGGCTCATCTACCTTGCTACTCTTCTGTACACCCGTAATCATGTTTCCAAAATGATTCGATGGTTGAGGCGGATGAAGACGAGTTCTAGCATCTACCACTATTCTTATAGTGGTAATAACTTCGGGATTCAGGTTTCGTGCTCGTATAATGCACCTCCATATAAATGCACAAATAGATTGAAAGGACGAGATTTTACCACATGCCTCATCACCACACTCATCATTAACTTGGGCCTTAACCCTCGCTATTGATGCACCTGAGAGGTGGAAAATTCTCTCTTAGATGATCATCCGTTTTAGCCCGCATCTTGGTTATGAACTCGTTAGGGTCCAAATATGGTAGCTTGATTATCGGGCCAAATCCGTCTGGAAATATTTGTTTATAGATGTTCCTTGGTTGTTATCGTCGTCCATAGATCTAAATAGCTCAGACAAGATGTTGACAAAATGCCAAAATGAACTACCGTCACCCAAGGAATGGTTTATGGTGAATCCGATAAACACTCCATCAATCAACTCCGTTACCTAGATAAAAAAAAAAAAAAAAGTTTCAGCGTCCATTAGACTATAATTGATTGAACTTTAAAAGATTGTACCCGAAATATTGATAAAATATAATTAAATAAGAGATAAATCTAAAATCTTACAAAAAAACTGTCTTTTAAAAATTTCTGTGAAAATCTATACCTGAATCAATAAGAGAGCTTTAGTATGACAGTCATAATTAATAACATCCTTATCTCCGAGCTCGAAAAAGGAACGGATAATTGGAATGAAATCGGGAGACGATGCAACAACATCAGCCACAGTAATAGTCTCACAACTAGCATGGATGAACCTCGCTCCGGGGCCCTTGTTGCAATCAAGATGGATCGAGCAAGCGTGCTCATCTTCGTACTTCACCGTAACGAATCGGCCGGCTAACGGGTAGAAATGTACGAGGGTAAGTGAGAGAGCATGTTTAAGCTTCTCCAGGAGAGATTTGATTTTAAAGTTTGGTAGTTTGTTAAAGAGAAGACCCTTTTGCAAGTAGTGTAAAGCTAAAAAGGCTATGTCAAGTGGTGCTAAGTAGTATGGCTGTTTTGATTGTTCTACTTCATGGTTTGGTCTAATGAAGCATTCTGAGATTGGTATTGTTGCAATAACAATATCAATTTGTTCTGCCATTGTTGTATTGTGTAATGAAGGTTTGTTTAGTACAGTGCAATTGAGGGGCTATAAATCAATGGTCAACCTTTCACCTTATCACAATTTGAAGATTAATGAATTTCCTTGCTGGGCAGTGGCCCTCAATTAAATCCGAAGTCAGAGGCATAATTATGCATTTTTGGTGTGGACATGCACTGGCTGATTTATGTACATGAGTAGGAACATTATGTGGATAGGAATAAATGAACGAATTGTAGATTTCATCACACACACAGAAATTATTTCATAATTTAGGAGTATTGCTCCATTTTCTCACAAAATAAGTAGAGTCCACTTTAAATTAAAATTGATAATTTTTTTATTTTGTGAGAATAGAGAGCAGTGCTTCTGTACTATGCAATAATTACTCCATGAATGGAGAAGTCCTTTTGTATACACGGACCCTTGATGTGATTTGTGAAAATATGAGCTTTGAATAATTTGTCAATGCAAACAAAAGATTCAGTACTCTATTATTTAGCTTTGAATAATAATGATTGATGGGAAAAAAGAAAAAAATGCAGAATCGAAGAGAGAAGAAGAATTTTCAAAAGAAATGGATGAATAATATAACTGCAGGTTACCATCATGTTTGCACCCATAACTATTTGACACATATGCAAAGAATGGACCTTAAAGGCTTAAATGACACGTGAAAGTTGAAGACGAAATGGCAAATGTTAGACAGACCCTTGTGGGTAGGGTGGAGATGGCAATCAAGTCCGAATCCGATCCGTTTAGGCTAAAGAAATTCGAACCGAATCCGAATTAAGAATATCTAAATTCGATTAGCAAACTCCGAATTTGACGTTGAGTGAAATCCGTCAGCACTCGATCCACCTCTGAATTCGATTCGAATATTAGATTATTTTTAATTTTTTTTCAAAAAAAGAGCACTACATCATTAATGTATTTGATTTAAGTATATATTCATCTTTGTTTGTATCTTGAATCCTTAATATATTTACCATATTTATTTTCGTTAAATTAACAATTAGCTATTTAATATATCTTATATATGTTCACATTTAAATAAAAAAAAAAATGAAAATAAGTCGAGTAAACGAAACGGATTTGGATCGGATTTGAAGGTTACCGATTCAGAATAGTTTCGGATTCGGATCCTCCCTGGTCGAATGTTATTCGGATTCGGAGATGATTTTAGAATCCATTTAGTATTCGGAGCGGATTCGAATTTAGCATAATCTGCTCCGTATTCGATCCATTGTCATCCCTACTTGTGGGGCTAGCTACGTTTGCAGGCACTGAAGCTTCTGTATCCAAAACAAGGAAAGTGATTGTGATAATTTAACCAAGTAGATGTGATTGAATGGTAGAGATTTATTCATCCTTAATCAAGATCGAAAGTTCGAATTTCGCCTCGAGCATGGAGCAGTTTTAAATTGCTTAATTGTCCTACCCTAAGCTACCTATGAACCAACGCGAAGAAATAGCTACTGCAATCGAACGTTAGATACCATTGATTGTGAAACAAAAAAAAAAAAAAAAAAAGATTGTGGCAATTTCTTGACTACTCCTACTCCTATAAATAGCCAATTTGACTACACTCATAATAAGAGGAAAAATTATTTAAAATTGCAAAACATACACAATTATTATTCCCAGACAATAATAAATAATAACGCTTCAAAATATTTAGGAAGCTAAAATAAATCATAAATGATCCCAAACGGACCAAAGCTTCTCGACCCTTTGCTCTCTATGTCCCCTTGCTCTCTAGACTCCTTGCCCCCAAAGCCTCCATGGCTTCTACAGCTCCTTCTTCCTTCATCACCCCTTCATAGCCACTCACTGTTCTTCCCCTCTAAGTCCTGGCATGTCCCAGCTCCCAATTTTGTAATTCCCTTCATCTCTTGTCCTTCTCAAGTCTTTTCTTTGTTGCATGTACCTGTAATTCACCCTATTCGGTTAGAAAAGTTTGGAAATTGATTCCAATTGCGTTTAATTAGCTTATTTGCTACCTATCACCCCCAAATTTGGGCGTTAGGGTTTCGGGTCTATTGCTTCCGATGGCGGTACAGTTCTTCAGTTTCCTTCCCGTTCTGGACCTAGTGGTGCGTTGTAGATATCGTCTATTCAGATCGAGCTCGGTGGTCATCTATGTCGCTGGCATGTCAATTGTTCGCATCCAATTTGGTTCTGGAAAGCAAGGTATGTCCATCTAACCTTCCTAATTTATATTTTTCTCCATTTTTCTGGTTAGACATTAGTGGCAAGCTTTTTAGAATTTTGAGTATTTATTCATTTATTAGGATCTGTATAGTTCATGTCTCCTTGTGTTATCTGATTTGGTTCAATTTCTGTGATAAACATTGTGTATAAACTGTCTTTATGGGCATGACATATCTAGCTCACCAACGAGCTAAGATTAGTATCTTAATGAACTCCCCTGTGTATGATAGATTACAAGTTGTTTACTACCAGGTGCAAACAAGAGATTGTTGTTGGCCCTTTGATTCACAAGCTCCTTTTGAGGCCACTTTCTGTAATTTGTCTATTAAAATAAGCATTGGTATGCCAAGTAATAGCTCTGTCAGTTGGCACTTATACGAGTATTTAATCTGCTCTAATGAGTTAGTAATGAGTAGTTCTTGCTTAGGTAGCTGTCATTACATATATACTCTTACAACTTTCTATTGTAGATTCTGGATGGGGATTTTACATTTTCATCTTTTAGTTGTCGTATCTTTTTATAACTATTACTGGATATCTTTGATTGGATCGTTGGATACATGGCACAGTGGATTCGCCACTTTTAGCTCAGCTCTTTCGAGCTTTTGCTCTCACCTACAGCTATGGTAGGATTAAGCTGTTATTCCTCTTCAGATTTCCTTTCCAGCACTTTGGTTGGCAGGATTCTAGCCTTAGTATTTTTTATAGTCTTGCAAGCTTAAATTCTGGGAGGATAGTCTATCTGGTTGGAAACAATTTGTTCTTACGCACTAGCTTAGTTACTCGCTTATCCCACAATTCCAATGAGAATAATCAGTTGGAATACTAGAGGTATTAAAAATCCAGAAACTTGACAAGAGTTGGGATTCATTCGCAATAAATATAAGCCTGACATTCTTATCTTACTCGAAACTTTAGTTTCTTCTCATCATAGCACGCGTATTGCACGCAGCCTGGGTTTTGAGCAGTTCTTTGTTGTTGATCCCATAAATCATTCAGGTGGGTTGTTAGTCTTATGGAATAACAATAGCATTTTGGCTGACATATCCCTATCCTCTAGTCGAATTATTAGATTTAATATTCATGATCAGGTGACAAACGTAAATAGTATTTTGGTTGCAGTCTATGCACCAGCCCAAGATCAGGATAAGGATATATTTTGGGCTGAGTTGCAACACGAAATATCACAATGGCAATTACCTTGGTGTGTAATTGGAGATTTAAATGAACTAGCATGCCCTTCTGATAAATTCGGGGGTCGTCTACCTCATTTGCAAAGATATGCACGACTAAACCACTTTGTTAATAGTATGAATGCATTTGAAATCCCATTTAATGGCAGCCCATATACATGGAAAAGCTCGGCTCATAATCAATCTATTTATGAAAAATTAGATAGAGCTATATGTTCCTTTGATTGGTATCTTAAATATCAGGGTAGTCATGTTTCTGTTGGAAACTTTACTTGCTCGGATCATGCTCCTATTTTATTAGATACTACAGAGATCCTGCATAATACCCAACGTCCATTCCGTTTTCAACATGCTTGGGCCCATAATAGGGAATCTTATCAAATAGTTCAAAAATGTTGGAAAACTAAGATACGTGGTACTCGTATGTACAATATTGTCCAAAAATTACGATATATTAAGGGTCAACTTAAAAGTTGGCATCATATGAAATTTCGACATCTCGATAACAATCTAGACCAAAATTACGAAAAAATTCATAGTATTGAGGAGCAACTTATATCTGATATTCATAATCAGCGCCTTCATGAAATCTTAACTAGGCTTATCCGACAGCGTGAAAAGCTATTATTATTTAGTCAAAAGTATTGGGGCACCCTTGCTAAGAAAGAGTGGCTGACTAAAGGTGATCGTAACACCAAATTTTTTTCACCTTAAGCACAAGATTAGGAAGAAGCGCTCAGATATTTTGAAAATTAAAGATCCTGCAGGTATTTGGATTGAGGATGCCTCTTTCGTCAAACAAAAATTTCTTTCGGATTATGAAACTCGTTTTAAATCTATGAATAATGGACCACGTAGTATTATTCTGCACGATATTTCCTGTTGTATTAGTCCGCAGGATAATGAAACCCTGATAGCCCCAGTTACTGCTCTTGAAATTCAAAATGCAGTATTTCAAATTGATTCTTATAAAGCTCCTGGTCCTGATGGCTTTGGGGCTCAGTTTTTCCAAAAATATTGGCATATTCTTAGCAATGATTTAATCACAGGAATTCAAGACTTTTTTCGACATGGTGATTTGCTTCGTGCAGTCTACCACACGTTTATTACACTGGTTCCCAAAATAGACCAACCAGAAACAACTAGTCATTATCGACCAATTAGTCTATGCAATGCCATTTATAAGATTATAGCTAAAATTTTGGTTAATCGCCTTCGCCCCATTTTAGCAAAAATTATTTGCCCTCTTCGAGGAGCATTTGTTCCTCAAAGAGCTATCCAAGATAACATCTTGCTTACGCATGAGATTTTAAATGTGTTCAGAAAATCTGCCAGCAACAATGGTTGGATGGCTATCAAATTAGATACGGAAAAAGCATATGACCGTATTGAATGAGATTTTTTATTTGAACCCTTGGAGAAGTTAGGATTTCATCAACAATGGGTCCAATGGATTAAACAATGTGTTACTACAGTTTCTTATTCGCTATTGGTCAATAATGTTTCGACTGGATTATTTAAGCCAACTAGAGGTCTACGACAAGGGGATCCCTTATCGCCTTATCTATTTATCCTATGTATCGAAGTCCTTCCCAAGAGACTAGTAGAAGCCGCCTACCAACATAAGAGTGATCTGGGGATTCGTATAGCAATCAATGCGCCTCTAATTCCTGGTTTGTTTTTTGCTGATGACTGCTTACTTTTTTGTAAAGCTACTAGAAAGGCATGTCGTACGATACACAATATCTTACAACAATTTTGTACAGACTCTGGTCAATTAGTAAATTATCATAAGTCAACTATTACATTTTCCAAGAAAGTTACGCAACCCACTAAGCAAATTGTCGCCGCCGAACTTGATATCCCACAAAAAGCGCATCTAGGTAAATATTTAGGATGTCAATTCGATAAAGACATGATTAAGAAGGAAACTTTTTGACGCCAATCATTGATAAATCTCTTCGTAGAATGCATGCATGGAAAAACTAATATGCTTTCAAAAGCGGGTCGCACTGTATTAATTCAGAGTAATTTAGAAGCCATGCCTGCACACGCTATGCAATGTTTTGAACTTCCAGTGTCTGTAACTAATGAATTAGACTCAATTAGTTGTAAGTTCTTTTGGAAAAGTCTGATTCTGACAATGGATTCCCTATGATTAGTTGGGAAAAAAAATTTCGACCTAAGTCTGAAGGTGGTCTAGGCTTAAGGCAAGCTAGAGATCTTAACCAAGCATTTATTACTAAGCTTGGGTGGAAACTACTAACCGAACCAAATAACATCTGGGTTAAGGCTGTCAATAGTAAATACCTTCAATATGAAGATTTTTTCAACTGTCAGCCTAGAAATACAGATTCTTGGATGTGGAAGAAAATTTTAGCCCACCGTATACTACTTCGTAAAGGTATCCGATGGAAAATTGGAACTGGTCAACAAATTTGTTTCTGGTTTGATAATTGGTGTTTGGACCAAAGTATAGTTGATTATCTTCACTTATTGGTATCACAAATTAGGCAACCTGAGTTACGTGTTTCAGATTGCATCACATCTAATAAAACTTGGGACATAGATAAGTTAAATAAGTTAATTCCTGTAGAGCTTGTTCAAATTATTCGAACACTTCCAATTCCTAGCCACAATATTCCCGATACCTACGTATGGGGAATATCTAGTAATGGTCAATTTTCGACCAAATCAGCTACGCGCTTAGCACATGATCTTAGATACAGTAAAAAGGACAATTGGGCATACAAATGGTTGTGGAAAGTAGATATTCCACCTAAGTTACAACTTTTTCTCTGGCGACTTTTTCATAAGAGCTTAGCTCTTAGACAAACACTTCAGGGGCGAGGGATGGCAATAGACCCTGTTTGTCCTCTATGCCACCAATATGAGGAAACAGAGTCACATTTGTTTTGCAGATGTTCGGTGACTACCAAGGTTTGGAAAATGTTAGCCAGCAAATATATGATTTCTCGCATGCCTCAAGATGATATTATTACTTTCTTACAGGAGGCTTATATCCACGGACGCAAAGAGGAATTATCGGTAATTTGTTATACCTTATGGAGTATTTGGAAAGGAAGAAACTCAATTATTTTTCGGAACCACGATTTTAATGTCAACCGGGCTTTTTTCTCGACCCACCGGGCTGAGCAAGAATGGAGGATTCACCAACCAGGCAGCGGATTGGTTATCCAAGGCAGGACAACAAGGAACATTTTCATTTGATTTATCTTGTATTCCTAGACCATTAGCACAAATATTGTATCATGATCAAATTGGTGTTACCCTCGTGAGGAGGGTTGCCCAATTTTAACAATGCTTACTTAATGAAAATAAATAAATAAATGATCGCAAACGAATCCAACCACAACCGCCACATATGCACACCCAGGGTCAGCAATTTAAACATACTCTTCGGATTTATCTTACTAGTCAAGATAAAAGGTGTATTCATCTCAATTTTTTCGATTAGACATTAAAAATTTGATGGGGAGTATATACTCTTAGAAGTAGGTAAAAATTTGCGCCTCAAGATGTAGCACATTTATCAGTTTTTCCTTTTCATCGTCTCGACAAATTTTGTTGGTGTTGGGGATTTTACTAGACCTGGCAAACGGGTCATTTGGGTCGGGTTCGGGTCGGGTCGTTTCAGTTCGGTCTGATTCGAGTTATCTCTAGTTTTGGTTTGCGTTCGGGTCGGGTCGGGTATATTTGGGCTTGGGTTAATTCGGTTCATGTTGTTTTCGGGTCGATTGCGGGTCGGGTCGGGTTAATCCGGTTCGGGCCATATCGGTTCGGGTTGAACTGGGTTATCATTCACTGTACTCGGTTCGGGTTCGGGTCGATTCGGTTTGGTATATTTGGGTTCGCGTCGATTCGAGTTAGATATGGGTCGGATAGATTTCAGTCACAATTTTTCTACAAGTTCGATTTTAGTTCAATTTTCCCAATTGCATTACTATTATAGAGCTACAAATATTTAAATTGATTAAATAAATAGATATTTAAATAGGTGAGTGTAATCACAATGCTTTAAAATACATTAATTTTACTATTTTTAAAACATTAACAAATAAATAAACTAATTAATTAATTAATTAAACTAAATAAATAATAAATAAAAATAATATATTATCATTTTCGGTTCGTGTTCGGGTTGGTTTGGGTCATAAATTTCGTGTTGTGTTCGGTTCGGGTCTCTTCGGGTTATTTGGATTGGGTCGGTTTTGGTTTGGATCAGATTCGGGTACGGGTCATATCGGGTCTGCTAATTTCGGGTCGGTTCGGTTCTAATTGGGTTGTTTCAGTTCAACTTCGGGTCTTGCTATTCGGGTAATCGGGTCACGGGTTGGGTTATTCGGGTCGGGTTATCGGGTCCGGGTCAGTATTGCCAGGTCTAGATTTTACGCCCCATTACCATATACTCTTTTGACCACAACGGAAGCAAAATAAATAAAAATACACAAGGTAAATAAACACACACAATATTTAATGTGGAAAACCCCTCTCAAGTAGGGGAGAAACCACGAACCATTACTAGTCCACTAACATTGACAAAGAGTGAGTACAACGACATATATCAATACACTAACATCTCAGTCTGCTCTAACTAATGTATTGAGAAAATCTACCTAACTCAAACCTCACATTTGCCCTTCATACAATTGGACTCTCAGCTCAACTAATACTACCCTATATATGGCTTTATGCACGGAAAAGCCACAAAACCGTCCCCCACTTCATAACCTAACTTTTAAGATTAAAGCTAGAAATCCTTCACATAGCTTGACACCTCGCATAGATTTTGGAAAAAGTTACAAACCCTTCAACTCTTCAACTGCAACAACAAGGGAGTTTTCTCTACCTTATAGCAAAGCCAACTTTTTCAATCTATCACCATCTATATTTATAGGTCTCTAAAAGATGTCTACTCCTTCCATAAAACTGCTACCTTCCTAAACTCAATTAACCACACCACTAGGAAACTATTTAAATCCAGTAAACAATATAATATTTTATCCTTTAAAATACTACCAAAACAATTCTCGTAATTAATCTGCCGAGATTCCACTTGCCGCCAAACTCTTCATAATCTTTGTTGGGTTCCTGATTTTGATGATAACAAACAAAGTGTCCTTATCTATGTGTGAACTAACTATGATGACAGGTTGACTTAAGGATGCAAGAAGGTATAATGCTCAAAGCATGATTGCTCATGAAGATGTTTGGATCCTAACAAGACATGAAGATAATGTAATGTAGTTAAGTGCATTCGTCATTAGTCTTTATGTACTATGCTTGACTAGTTAGCAAGAGTCTAAATTGATCATGACAAGGGAACAAGGTTGTAGGACTGAGTGCATGTGTCCATGAGTACATGAGAGCATTCTTGTGAACCCTGTTCTCTATGACCAACACTACATCGTGAAGGAACCAAAGGGGAACAACTTGATTGGACCCTGTTCCTTCTAAGCTGTGTATCTGGACGAGGTTGCATAAATTCATATTTATTATTTCTACGAATATTTTGTGTATTATCTTTTAGATATTCACACAAATATTCTTCTGAAGAAATATATTTTATTTTGGAAAAATGAATATTGCAAAATCGTATTTTTAACAGAAGTGTATTTTATTTTGAAAAAGATATTATCTTGGAAAAAGTATTTTACTTAATGGCCAAGTATATATTGTTAAGCAAGTGAATTATCTTCTGGAATATTTCTAATTATCTGTTAGAGATTATATTCTGATAAATCACTTGCTAGCTGGCCGAGATTTTCTATTAATGAATTTGGACGGATTTTATCTCACATGTTGAGTTAAGGAAAGGTCTTTGATCTTTACTTAAACTCTATCCTATCTTTTGGTAAATCTTATCATTAATATTGTGAAGAGATTTAACCTAACTGACTGAGCTTATTTTGGGCCTGCCTATATAAGGCGCCTGATATGCTCAGTTGTAGGGTTAAGCTTTGCGTGCATCATTGAACTCAGAATCAGTTGTGCAAAGCATTTACTCGTCCAAACCAGATACGTCCAGTACTCACAAAGAACAACTTTGAACCCTGTTCCTTGTCCTGGTCAGTTTGAGTCTTCGCTTAGATTGGTCATTGCATAATAGGTTTTTGTGGTCTTATATTGCTTAGTGTTGAAGCGTGTAATAGGACAAACAATCTGGTTATTTGTAAAGTCTCTAACTCAGTAACGAGTGTAGAGCATCTCTCAGATCAGTGTGTGATTCTGAGAGATAGGCAACGCATCAGTAACGGTATGTGGTGGTGATAGGGTACTGTGCTGTATCCTGATTTTGGCTCTAGTAATAAGATAAGTAGTGTGACAAAATCCCAAGTAACTGGGTCGTGGTTTTTACTCCTATTGAGCCTAGGAGGTTTTCCACGTGAAAAAAGCCTTGTATTAGTTACATTCTACTCTTTATATTCTGTCACAGTCTGTTATATAAGAACAGCGTCCATAACGTTGTTCTCTACCTTGTTCTCAAATTGCAAAACGCGAGAAATTAGAGTCACTCTATTCACCCCCCTCTAGAATAACTTAGACACTCTTCAATCTTCTTGCCATATTACTTCATCAAACCACATATATCTTCATTTTTCCATAGCCCACACAAAAACCTTCCTTCACCATTAGTGCATTACTCTAATAATTAGTAGTATAATCTAACAGTTCTACTAATATTGGCGTGGACCAAAATCCCTAACAGTTTGGATGATCCCCATGAACCCTTTACACATGCTAGGCTTTGTTCTAAAAATTCATAAAACAATATGCAAAATGGAAAGATAAATGTAGAAAGAGTGTGTGTACATGGGAATTTTCTTAGCATCACGCTTGTTTCCTTTTGACATCAAGACACAAAACTCATGAACTCTTGATCCTGTTCTAAAGCATCCATGGTCTCCGGCGAAAGGGACACCTCTAAATCCACACTTCCTCCACCATCATGTCCTGGATTTGCTGTAACCTTCCCATCCGTCTTAGCAGAATACCCAGTTCGAACCGCAACAACTTTACCTAGCCCAAATTCAGACCCATATGTGTTGAATCTCACCGATCCACCAATCACAACAGCACTCTCATTACCAATAAAAGAAGACAAATCATCAATATCGGTTTTAGATTGCCCAAGAAGGACCTCAAATACAAACCTACCAAAATCACGAACCACTTTGTCATCTAGAGCTGCTATACCTTTATGTAAAAGAATACCAGCCCAACCCAATTTATTCTCTAATAACTCATCTACCTTGCTACTCTTTTGTACACCCGTAATCATGTTTCCAAAATGATTGGATGATAAAGGCGGATGAAGACGAGTTCTGGCATCTGCTACTATTGTTAGAGTGGTAACAACTTCAAGACTAAGATTTCGTGCTCGTGTGATGCACCTCCACAAAAATGCACAAATAGATTGAAAGGATGAGATTTTACCACATGCCTCATCACCACACTCATCATTAGCTTGGGCTTTGAGCCTCTCTATTGATGCACCCGAGAGGTGCAAAATTCTCTCTTAAATGATTATTTGTATTAGCTTGCATCTTCGTTATGAACTCATTAGGGTCCAAAGACGGTAGCTTGACTATCGGGCCAAATCCGTCTGGAAATATTTGCCTGTAGATAGGTACACGTGAAATTGTCATGTTTTCTTTGTTGTTATCGTCGTCCATGGATGTAAATAGCTCAGACAAGGTGTTGACAAAATGCCAAAATGACCTACCGTCACTTATGGAATGGTTCATGGTGAACCCGACAAACACTCCATCAATCAGCTCTGTTACCTGGATGGAGTAGATTGAATATCATTTTGTTCAGTTGACAATGTTTAATTTGGACGAAGGGAGCAGAATGTTTAAAGATTGTACATATACATACTATTTCCGTTCCAAATTCATCTTTCCATTTAACTTTTTAAGGTCAAAGTATACAAACTTTGACCATTAATATAATAAAAAGTATAAATTTTTGCAAATAAAAATACTATTACTAGATTCAACTTTAATTATTTTTTCAAAATATCACATCTTTATAAATTTTATAATTGTATAATTATAGTTATTAAGTATCGTCTTGAAGACCGCAAAAAGTCAATTGAAAAGAAGAATTAGGAACGGATGGAGTATATGGAATTAAAATCTTACCTGAATCGATAAGAGAGCCCTAGTATAACCATCATAATTAATAACATCCCTATCTCCAAGCTCGAAAAAAGATTGGATAATCGGAATGAAATCCGGGGACGATGAAACAACATCATCCACAGTAACAGTCTCACAACTGGCGTGGATGAACCTCGCTCCAGGGCCCTTGTTGCAATCAAGATGGATCGAGCAAGCGTGCTCATCTTCGTACTTCACCGTGACAAAGCGGCCAGCTAACAGGTAAAAATGTACAAGGGCAACAGGGAGAGCGCGTTTAAGCTTCTCCAGGACAGATTTGACATTAAATTTTGGTGGTTTGTTGAAAAGGAGCCCCTTTTGCAGGTAGTGTGCGGGTAAAAAGGATATGTCAAGTGGTGCTAAGTAGTATGGTTGTTTCGATTGTTCTACTTCATGGATTGGTTTGATGAAGCATTCTGAGATTGGTTTTGTTGCAGTTACAATATGTTCTGCCATTGTTGTTTAATCAAGGTTTATTTAGAGGCTATAAATCAAAGATGAATGGACCTTATCAGTATACCGCATCAGATTTAAAATTTTCTCAGCAAGGCAGTGGTCCCAGTGGGCCTCAAATAATTACGTCTCAAACTCCTATATCTATAAATGTCACATATATAATTGTATGCATTTTTAAGGTTCGATTCTTTTCGCCGTTTCCATTCAGCATTCCGTTTGGTTCTATTTCAATTCGTTTTGCTCCAATTCGCACTATTTTGTTTCACATTTTATACTTCATTTTGTCTTACATTTTGTTTTATTATCCGCACCGTTCCGTTTCAGTCCTTCACCATCCTGCACCATTTCGTTGGAAAAAAAAATGCCGTGTGGACTGTATGTACAATATGAACTTTGTGTCGGTGGGAATGAAGCAATGAATGGATGGTAAAACTTGTTTTGGTCAAAATGGTTATGATTTTTTGAGTGGCCTGTAATAAAGCTAGCATATTAATTTCGCTTGAGAATTGGGGTTTAGTGCAGTGGCACTACTTCTGCCTTACATCCTCGAGACGGGGTTCAATTCTCATCCCAAATACCTTCGAGATGGGGTTCAATTCTCATCCCCATCAGTTTGGGATTCTCTTTACCATCCCCCAAGCTGCTGGGACAATCTTACCATCTAAACAAAATAATATTAATTTCGCTTGAATTGCGTGATGAAATTTGGTGTATAGTGACTGCAATGACTTGGGAGGCCCTTCTACACCTTTAGCTAGTGTCATGAACTGAGTCTGAGTGGTTCCTTTGAATTATGATTAATAAGGGTTTGTTTTCCAAAATTATTTTTATTTATTTCAATAAATTTCAGTAAATTACAGTAAAGTTCAACAAAATGCAACAAAGAACAAACAAAACTAAATAAAGTTTAACAAAATTCAACAAAGTACGAAATTTAACAAAGTTCAACAAACCAACATACAAAGTGGTTATAAAAATCACTTGAATTAACAAAATTCAACAAAAATATGCAAAGTTCAACAAACTTCAACAAATTTAGTAGAATAAACAAAATATAACAAAGTTCAACAAAATTCAAAAAAAAAATTGGCAATAAACTAAACAAAATTCAATTTGGGAGAAATTGTTTTTTTTTTTTTTTTGGTAAGTAAGTAATTGTATTACTAAAAATCAAAATCGGCCAAATATTGGTCAAAGACCCATTACAAACCTTATCTAGGGAGGGCCAATCTTCTAGGAAGGGCTTCCCCAAGCCTAGTGAGGATCAGTGCAGTAGCAAAACTCAAATGCTACTTAACCATTGTGTGTCACAGGCACTTATATTCTTTATCGGTAAAGCGTTAACTTTAGATTTGACATCAAACTTCATGGTTGCAATAAGGGACTCAGGCCAAAGGAATTTTTTATTCCAAGCAGTTTCATTTCGAGCCTTCCAGATATTGTAAACTAAGGCAGCTAGACTGACATATATCACTCTCTTCTTGAATTTGCTCATACGCTTTCATTGTAAACATCTACTCAACCTGCAAATATTGTTAGTCCTACTAGCCACCTTCAGCCATGTCTTCCATAACACAAGGCATTTTTTGCTAAAAGCACAAGAGAAGAAAATGTGAGGAGTTGTCTCAAGGGCTACATCACACATAGGACACTTGTCCACATTATAGACCTTTAGCAAACAGAATTTCTGTTTAGTTTGGAGTTTCTCAAGAATAGAGAACCAGTAAATAATGCCATGCTTTGGTATATTGTATCTGTTCCATACCCAGCCTGGTTTTTGGCATAACCAAGAGAAAAAGTCTCCTTAAGAGTACAAATCTTTTTCCATGACCAACTATCTAATTTTGATGGGAAATAACCCAACCATTCAGCATCTCTTAAATAGACATGATTGATCCACTTCACCCACAAGGAATCTGCCTTAGAAGCAATCTTCCAAACCAGTTTCCCAATGGCAATAACATTCCATTTATACCAATCCATCGTGCCAAGACCACATTGTTTTTTAGCTTTACACATTTGATCCCGTGAAACTAGGGGAACTCGTGTGTAAGTTACAGTCCCACTCCAAAGAAAGTTCCTGCACACAAAAGTTATTTTATGCACAATAGTTTTTGGGAGTATAAAAAAAAAAGCCCAGTAGGTATAGATGCTCATAAGTACAGAGTTTATCAAAGTTAATTATCCTCCCTGCATAAGATAAATCTCGTAATCCCTAAGTTCTGATTCTGGCAGTTATCTTATCAATCAAGATTTCACATTCAGCTATGGAAATTCTCTTTGAGCTAAGGGGAATCCCCAGATACTTGAAAAGCAAAGCACTATGAGAAAAGCCAGAAGCCCGCATAATCCTATGCATATCACTTACAGGAATATTACAGCTCTATATAGCAGATTTCTCCTCATTAGCGCATAGACCAGAGCTTGCAGAAAAAGTTTCAAACCTACGCAGCATCAAAAACATTGATTTGTAGTCCCCATTACAGAATAAGATGAGATCATCATCAAAACAAAGGTGGTTAAGACCCACAGTTTTGCATCTCAGGTAGAAAGAAAACCCATCCATCAAGCTAACTCTCTTGAGTATCCTAGATAAGCACTCAATGCAATTAACAAACAGAAGGGGGAGAGGGGATCCCCTTGTCTGTAACACCCCTGATTTTCCAAAATTTCGGCTCGAGTTATCTATTTTTATTTAATTATTAGATGTAAAATTAAGGGTGTTGCAAATTGGTATCAAAGCAGGTTTGGTTTTGGATAACGTGAGCATCTTCATATGCTTGCGTTGTGCTTGAAATGTCTGAGTAAGGTGTCTAAGTGGCCTTTGCTTGGTGTTTTCTATATGCCTATGTGCTCAATATGAGTTACGTGCTCAATATGAGTTATGTGCTCATATGCTTACTTGTTGTGTGCTCTACGTGTTAAGATTTCTTTTAGTGGGCCATAACCCACAGGTCTTGTATTGTTTCTTATGCTTGCTAGTATTGTTGTTTAAGTGATATTCGCAAACGAACATCTTTTTAAAGGGGTAGAATGTAATACCCGTGTATTCGAATTATTTTCCTAAAATAATTTATTATTTAATAAGGTGATTTATTTAGTTTTGCTTTTATTTAAGATATTTATTATTAGATATGTTCAAGTATTTTATTGTTGAGAGGTTTTGTGGAAGAAAAAAAGAAAAGAAAAGAAAAAGAAAGAATTAGAGTTTTATTTTGCTTAAACTCTTCCACCGCCTTTCTTTCTCTACTTATTTCTTTTTGAAGTCAAGACCGCCAACCGCGGTATTAAATTTTGATTAACTGAGATAAATCTGACATCACTACTACACTTGCTACATAGCTAGGTAGTTCCGAGTTCCAAATACGATAACTTACTTTCCAGAGATGCACATGTGCAAGCTCATGGGCTACTTTATTTCCTTCCCTACGAACAAAAGACCAAGAAACTGACTCAAATTGAGTTTGTAACTCTAAAATACCATTAATAATTAAATGAATTAGACTCGATCCTACACTTCTCGCTTTCAAAGCTGAGATAATCACTGAATTATCAGATTCCAAAATGACCTGCTCAAAACCATGGGTAACAGCTAGTTGCAATCCAAAGTAAACTGCTTTTGCTTCAGCAAGACCTACCTCCCATCCGACCTTGAAATTCATAGTTGCACACACTCGTACTACACCATCTTTATCACGCCCAACCACTCCAATGCTTGTACCTGATTCACCATGCTTCCCCACATCCACATTCATCTTGTTCCAACCATCAGGTGGCGTAGACCACTGACCATGAACACGCGGTGCACGACATGACTGCTTTGGGTTATTCTCGCACACCTCCTGCAGCAACTTATCAACATAGACCATGACGTCTGATGGAACTTGAAGGAGACCCTAAAAAATTCTCTTATTTCTTGTACCCCAGATCGTCCAAGCAGTAGTAATAAATTTTGCAAACTCCTCCTGTAGAAACATCTAAAAACATCCAGCCCACTAGCCTCCCAAATGGATTCAGCTAGCGGACACGAGCCAAAGGCGTGAAGGCCGTAGTCACGCGGTCCCCCGCACACGCCACAATCTTCATCAATATGGGGAATACGTCTGTGGAGACCGACCTTGGTCGGTAAAGCATCTTCTCCTTCTTTCTTGATCAGTTTATTTCTCTACTTATTTCTTGGTCAGTTTATTTCTCCCCAAACTCTTCTCCTTCTTCTTGTGCCTCTAAACCACCACCACCACCTCCACCGTTCTTCAATTTGCTTCCTCAAACTGTACTGCTCTCTGGAGAAATTTACTGTTGCTGATGATTGTTGGTTGTCGAAGGCGTGTTTTCTCTCGTTCTCCTTATTCTCTCTCCTTTATTTTGTGCGAGTGGCTGCCCATGGTGGCTACCATGGAATCCGATGACCATCAGCTCTTAGACGTGTCCTAATTGCCAGCCAAGTCGACACCCAATCCTCGTTGCTCGTGGGTCAGATTATGTAAACCCTAAACCTGATACACATGTTTATTGTGCATAATTTGGCATGATTTCATATTAGTTTTAGCTAGTTTTTAGTAGTTTAATTGCATTTTTAGTAGATTAGTTTATCTTTTATTTCTATATTACGTTTTCTTGGCTTTTTGGTGTTTTAGAATGTTTTGTAGGCATTATGAATCAAGTAAAAGGTCATGGATTAAGAGAAAGAAAAGATGGAGTACGTGATGATTCAAGCCTAAAGTCGCAAAAGAGCCTGAAAATTGGGGAAAATGGCCTGCTGGAAGAAAAACGAGCCAGTAAAAATGGTCGTTTTTCCCTTTTCCCCAACTTCAGAAGCTGCTGTTGGTCCCTTCCAAATAAACGGTTTGCCCCTGGAAAAATGGCCTCACGTTTTTTTCCCCAGGAGGCCGTTTTTCTTGGCTTTCTTTTACGAAACTTGTTATCCCGATAAATACCCCCTCCCTCGTACGGGATCCCATCTTATCTCATCCTTAGCTTAATTTTTCTAGGGGTTTCACTAGTGTTCCTCAAATAGTGAGATTAGGATAATTTAGTGAGTGTTAAACTTTGGGTAATTAGTATTAATCTACTCTCTAATCTTGACATTGGTTGTAAGTTTTCTCTCTCCTCTCTCTTTCTATCAATACTTGCAAGTTTGAATATTGGTTTGTGTTTATTGATGGTTAATGATATTATGATGTTTAGTGGCTAATTTCTCTCATTGGAGTTGGGATTAGCCCAACTATGGTGTTTTTAATGCTTAGAAGATATGATTTGAATGTTATTATTTGGGTAATTGCTTGTTTGGAAGTATGCACCCCAAGTGTTTGATGAAATGCCTAAATGAGTCTATGACTTTATTTTGATCAATTTATCTAAAAACGAAAGGGGAAGGTTGATTGTGAGGGGTCTTACTAACCTATCAAGAAGATTTAGCCACGAAAGTAGGATAAATCACCTTGGAAACTTATTGATAGTTTGGACTTAATGTACCTATTTTGATCTAATCCCAAGAAAATAGGTGGTTAGTTTGAGTTAGGTGCTTCCGTTGGACCTTGAAAGAGGCCTTGGGTTACTTGAGTTCTAATCGTTCCCTTGCATTACCCATTTGATTGCATGCCCCATAACATTCATTGCATTAGAGCATCATTAGTTGGGTGAACCCCCAACTCTAGCTTTAATTCTTGATTCCTACAATTGTGATTGCTCTTTTCTCTCATCTTAGTTAATTAATTTAGTTTTAGCTTTAGGTTTTATTGACTTAAATCAGCATTAAATTTACCCAATTCGCTTAGCTTTCCCAATTCTAGAGATTTTTGGTACTCGAAATACCCTCGCTCCTCTTGGGAGACGATAATTTTACTACGCGATAAACTCGTATACTTGCGGGGGTATCAAAACCCTAGATTTTGAGTTCTTAATTCTGTTTTAGGTTTTGATTATCAATTCTGATTGATGTGAGTTCAAAATGGTTTGATTGAAGGGTTGAATGCTTAATTGACTTTGGATGGTTCGAACAGAGGTAACCACTTTCTATTGGTTGGAGATGGATGTTTTCCTGGCTTTTTTATGTGTGAGTTGGATGGTTGATATGAATAGTATGTGAATTGCAATCTGCTGAGTTCTGATATTTTGATTATCAAGTTGGTTATGTTTAATTGGATGTTGCTATGTTAATTTCTTGATTGTTGGTTGTGCGGCTGATCTAGTAGCATTAAATTATATACATATATGATTTTACTGAGTTTTGCATGAGTGATGAATATGGCGTGAGCTATCTTGATTAGTAGAAAGATTTTGAGCACAAGATTGAGTTAGATACTTAATGGATACTGGATCATAGATAAGTTAAACTGGGAACACTGATTTTTTTGGGAAACCTGCCATAATCAGTGGCAGATTCAGAGTGGGGCATCAGGGTCCCAGTTAATCAGATTAATGAAAAACAAGTTGAAGACAATAAAAGGAAAAAGGGGAAAAAAATTACCTAAAGGGCACCACATTTCAAATCAGTAAAAGAAAAAGTGGGGACTGAATTGTAAAACCAAAACACAAACTCCAAGAGGTCCCCACTTTCAATTGTGACCGCTTTTTGGCTTTTGCTCAGTCACTTTCCCAAAATTAACTCTCTCTCTCTCTCTCTCCTCAGTCTCTCTCTCTTCTCAGTCTCTCTCTCGATTAAACCATTAAACAAAAAACCCAACCTCCCAATCTCTCTCTCTCCACCACTAAAAAGGAACGGCGAGCGGTTACAGTGACTCCGGCGAGCGGCGACCTGCGAGGCCGTGAGGCCGCGATTCGTGTGGGCGACTGGGCGTGTGGGCGCTGGGCGAGCCGCGAGCGGCGACTCCGGCGAGGCGAGATCCGGCTCCGACTTCCGACGACAAGAAGCAACGAGGCTCCACCTCCACGCCTCCAACCAGGCAACCACTCCATCAAATCAAGGCATCAACAGGTACTTTTCTTTTCATTTATTTTGATAATTTAATTTTGGTAATTGTATTTTTATTTGGGAATTTAGTTTGTTAATTTGATAATTGATGAATGATTAATATGCTAATGCTAATTTATTTTGATGTTATGGAGTTATTATACTTTTATAATAATTTAAATTTCGAAATTGAATGTTAAACTGTTGTTTAGAACTCTAGGTTATTTGGCTTTTCAATTGCTTGTTAATTGGAAATTAAATTATATATTGATGATTATGGACTATAGTAATCAATTGAATTGTAATTGGGTACTTTTTTCTGGTTGAATTAAGTGTGAATTGTTACTTTGTATAAAAGATAAAAATTTAATTTATTAACTAAACTTTGATTTAGAAGTGAAGAAATGGAGAATGGATCATCAAAAAGAGGAAAAATAGTCTATTGGAATCTTTGTTTCATAAGAAGTTAAAATCACAAGAGACATCTTCTTCGGCAAATAAACATCAAACTCAATCAAGTGAGAGCGAGGTACAATCTTTTGCTTCCTTAAACACTCCAATTGATGAAAGTGACCATGACTCTCCCCCATCACCTCAAACTCAAGAACAAGATATTGGGCCGGGAGGTGGTTCAAATACTCATAACTCACCATCGGGAGAAAGTTTATATGATATTGATTTGCTTCCACATGATCCAGGGAAGAGAATTAATATAGTTGAATATCCTCCGAATGTGCGAGATGCGGTGAGGAGAGCCTACATATTAAGAAGTTCATGTCAGCCAAAGCTTAATCCTTTTCCTTCTAGAAAATTTGGGAAGGAAAAATTTCGTAAGTTTAATGAGGATTGGTATGCTAAGCATGAATGGCTTGAATATAGTGTTGAAAAAGATGGGGCATTTTGCTTTGTTTGTTACTTGTTCAAGAGTGAAACTACAACTAGAGCCGTTGGGGGAAATGGTTTTGTTTCGGGAGATGGATTTAGGGGTTGGAACAAGCCTAAGAGATTGGTGACTCATGAGGGCAAGGTTAATAGTGCTCATATGCTAGCTTTGCAAAAATTTGAAGCTTTAAGAAATTCTAAAAAATCTATCATTGTTGCTCTTGACAAGCAATCAAAGCAATGTAAGATTGAATATAGAGCACGCTTGGTAGCTTCACTTTAATGTTTGAGATATCTTTTGCGTCAAGGATTAGCAATTCGTGGTCATAGAGAAAGTGAAGAATCACATAATAGGGGAAATTTTCTTGAACTTTTAGAATGGCTTGCTGAGATAGATGAAAGAGGTGGTAATGTTGTATTGAAAAATGCCCCTGGAAATCATCAATTGACCTCTCCTTCAATTTAAAAAGATATTATTAATGCTTGTGCTAAAGAAACTACTAAAGCTATTCTGCAAGAGCTTGGTGATGATTATTTTGGGATATTAGCTGATGAGTCTAGTGATATGGGAATGAAGGAACAAATGGCTCTTTGTTTGCGTTATGTTGATAGAAATGGACAGCTAACTGAGCGATTTCTTGGCATTGTGCATGTTAAAAATACCATTGCCTTGACACTTAAAGGTGCAATTGAATCTTTGCTTATGGAACATTCTTTGGATATGTCTATGATTCATGGGCAAGGGTATGATGGGGCTAGAAACATGAGTGGTGAGATAAATAGTTTTAAAGCTTTAATAATGAGGGAAAATCCATGTGCTTACTACGTTCATTGTTTTGCTCATCAACTTCAATTAACGCTTGTTGCTGTGGCTAAAAAGAATGATGATTGTATTTGGTTTTTTGATGCCATTTCAATGTGGTGAACTTGGTTGGAGCTTCTTGCAAGCGAATTGAAATGCTTAGCGAAAGTCAATTTGAAAGGGTGGCTATGGCACTAGAGGAAGGTGAACTTGAAACTGGAACCGGTTTAAACCAAGAGCTTCGATTAGGTAGACTTGCGGATACTCGTCGGGGATCTCACCACAAAACACTTATGCATATCATTGATTTATATCCTGATATTTTTAGTGTACTCTATGATCTTGGGAAGGACTCTCGCTCAAATGATCGAGTGAAGGCTCAGGGTGTTTCGTATGTGTTTGAACAATATGACTTTGCTCTTATGTTACACTTGATGGATACTATATTCGGTTACACACATCAGTTGAATCTTGCTTTCCAAAGAAGTGATCAGGATATTGTTAATGCTATGTCATTTGTTACTTTGACTAAAAGCCAATTGCAAAATATGAGATCAGATGAATTGTGAAAGTAACTTCATCTTGTAAGAAATATGACATTGAAATCCCTGATATGAGCCAACCATTTATTCCCAAGGAAGATCAAATCGTTTCGTTGCTGATTACTCAAATGCACATCATTATCGGTTTGAAGTGTTCAATGCAATCATCGATCTACAACTCGCCGAGCTTAATAGTCGGTTTGATGAGGCAAGTATGGAGTTGCTTTTATGTATGGCTTGTTTTAATCCTACTAACTCATTTTCTTGTTTTGACAAGCAAAAGTTGCTTAGGCTTGCCGAGTTTTACCCTAATGACTTTTCAAGTATAGAGTTGCTTGGTCTTGGTTTTCAACTTGACAACTTCATTGTTGATATGAGGCGGGATGAAAGATTTTTGGATATGAAGGACCTTGGTGAACTTTCTATTAAGCTTGTTGAAACGAAGAAACATGTTTTATTCTCACAAGTGTATAAGCTTTTGAAGCTTGTGTTGATTCTTCCCGTGGCTACGGCAAGTGTGGAAACAGTATTTTCAGGCATGAAAATTGTCAAGAACAAATTGCGGAGTAATATGGGTGATCCAATGTTGAATGATTGTTTGGTCACTTTTATTGAGAGAGATGCTTTTTTGAAAGTTGCCGATGACGACATTATTAACCGTTTTCAAAACATGAAGACTCGTCGAGGACAATTGTAATTTTTTTTTTTTTTTCCGAATATTTTGTATTTCCCCTTTAAAAACCCGTTTGTAACTTTTTTTTAAGTACTTTCTAATATCGAACTTCTTTGCGGATATTTTGCTCATGGTAAATTTTATTTGGGTCACCACATTATTATTTTTCTAGATACGCCACTGGCCATAACGGTGAACTATAGTTGTTATTGCCCCTGAATGGGTATTGGTAATGCATGAAAAGACGATATGAATATGTCTTGAGTTGATATCTTGGTTTGAGGCTCAGACATCGTTAGTTTCCTTAGTTCTAGACATGTGAGTGAGTAGCCTAAGATATGATTCTTAGGTGATGAGCAGTATTTTATGAAATGGTTATATATGGTTATGAATTGGTCCAGTAGTGGACTTTTGAGAGTCTGCGGACTATGTTATGAGTTATGAGGACCTATGACCGAGTTATGAGAATGAATTTTGTTTCAGCGGTTTTACCGTCAGTTCACTTGCCACATTGTCGAGGTTATGAGCTAGTGACTGAGAGCAATTGTCACATATTCTTGGGAATTGAGTTATAGATGGCACTGAAACTATGTTGAGGATAATGTGATTTCTAAGGTAATATGTGACCTGAGTTGAGATTTTAATGCTTTTATTTGTTATTCGATAGAATGTTTGGTTACTCAACTTTGCTGATTGGTTGATTTATGTGCTACGTGTGTTTGCGTCCATTTTTCTTCAATGATGGGCCTATGATGAACGTATGCGAAATTCGTTTGCATGGGGGTGTACGTTTACATGTTGGTTGCTTATGAAGATCTCCTTTGATGGACAAGTTGATTCAAGCTGACCAGAAGAAAGTTTATTATTGTCTGTTGAGATTATACTTTCTAGTTGATTATTCAATTGTAATTGTAAAGCATTAAAGTTTGTTGGTTGTTATTGAGTTTGTAAGGTTTGTCTTGCACTCATTCTATGAGTGAGTGTAGCAGTGATGCTCCGGATTTAGTTAGAAGTATTCCGTTGTAAAGTTCGGTTTTGTTGTAATTTTCATTTAATCAGGTTTTGTATAGTCAGTAACCTGGGATGTCTATTTACAAAGGAAACTATGCACGATTTTCGGATCGAGTTTATCTATTTTTATTTTATTTATTAGATGTAGATGAACAATTCTTAATTTCTTATTGCCTAGGTCTCGAGCCCACACAATTATATTGACCAAATAAAATTATGTCTTAGCAAATATGAAATTATCACTAAGAAAATTGAAACTCCGAATGAAACTAATTAGACTCAGAAAATTAAACTATTTTTATTTTATTTTATTTTTATTTTTAGTCACGAAAATTAAACTATTTTATTAGACTTTTATTTTTATATTTAGTCACAAAAATTAAACTAATTAGACTCAGAAAATTAAACTATTTTATTTTATTTTTATTGATCAACTCTTGTATGGACTTAGTTCACGGTGGACCAAAAATCAAATCTTTTTAAAAAATACCTCTCATGTCCTTAAAAGATTTGGACTATATCCTTAATTCACCTTTTGGTCCACGGTGGATTAAGTCTACACAAGACGAGCTGTAATTTGTGAAGTTAAAAGTTTCGAGCGCGCTGAATTAATGGGCCATAAAAAAAATAAATGATTCGAATAGAGAAAAAGAATTTCAAAATAAATGAAACTTGCAGGTTAGAATTTCAAAATAAATTAATTGGCATATTGTTGGTGATTGTCTTATTAACATGGTGCTAGGTTTTCTGAATGGAGGGCAAATGCCTGTGGGACTCAATCACACTTTCTTGGTGTTAATCCCAAAGAAAAAGAAGCCGGAAGTTATTACTGACTTTCAACCTATTAGTCTGTGCAATGTGGTTTATAAGCTTATTTCTAAGGTGCTAGCGAATAGGTTGAAATCTTTCCTGTCGGAGATTGTTTCTTTGAACCAGAGTGCCTTTACTCCGGATCGGCTTATCTTTGATAATATTTTAATGGCTTTTGAGACGTTCCATCACATGAAAAATATTAGCTCCAGTGAGGAGTTTATGACCCTTAAATTGGATATGGCAAAGGCATATGATAGAGTGGAATGAAATTTTTTGGAAGCTGTGTTACGTAAAATGGGGTTTGATGAGGCTTGGTTGGGTCGTGTTATGCTGTGTGTTCGATCTGTGTCGTTCTCTATTTTAGTGAATGGGAACCCATCCGAGTCTTTTATACCTGGGAGGGGCCTTCGTTAGGGTGACCCAATATCCCCCTATCTGTTTATTCTGTGTGCTGAGGTTTTTTCTGGCTTAATGAGAAGAGCGGAAGAAAGGGGTGTCATCTCAGGGATTCGTATCTGTACGGGGGCGCCTTCAGTAACTCATCTTTTCTTTGCAGATGACAGATTGTTGTTTGCAAAAGCATCAGAAGGGCAAGCACAAAAGGAGATTTTGAATTCGTATGAAGTGGCCTCGGGGCAAAAAGTAAGCTTTGAGAAATCAAAAGTTTGTTTTAGCAAGGGGGTTTGCTCAGCTATGAGGGTAAAAGTTCGAGATATTTTGGTTGTGGAAGAGGTGGAGGTTTACGAAAAATATTTGGGTCTCCCAACTACGATAGAGAGGTCCAAAAAAAAGATTTGTGATCCTTTGAAAGAGCGGTTATGGAAGAAACTTCAAGGGTGGAAATGTTTGTTGCTATCTAAAGCAGGGAGGAAAATTATGATAAAGGCAATGACCCAATCTATCCCAACCTATGTGATGAGTGTGTTCAAATTAGCAGCGACATTCTGCAATGAAGTGAAATCGATGATCTCTCAGTTTTTTTGGGGCCAAAAGAAGACTGAAAGGAAGATCCATTGGTTAAGTTAGGGTAAATTGTGTAGACCAAAGAGTTTGGGTGGCCTGGGTTTCAGAGACCTCAAAATGTTCAATTTGGCACTATTAGGAAAACAAGCATGAAGATTATTTACTCGGGAGAACGGCCTGCTAGGTCAAATGCTCCATGCGAAATACTACCCAAACGGTGATTTTTTGAATGCTCCGCTAGGTAACAATCCTAGCTTTACTTGGCGTGGCATTTGGGAGTCGAAATGGGTGCTCAAGAAGGGAATGTCCTGGAGGGTGGGTGACGGTGAGAGTATTCGGGTATGACGTGATCCATGGCTTGCTGGCAACGGGTCGGGAAAGATTATCTCGCCACAAGGATTACATGATTCAAAGCAGAGAGTAGCGGAGTTCATTGATCAAAATACTGGGAGCTGGGATGTGACTAAAATTCGCGACACGTTTTTCCCTATTGATGTGGAGCGAATTTTGTCTATCCCACTTAGCTCTCGTTTGCCCGCCGACATGGTTTTTTGGAAATGGGAAAGGAATGGTGAATACTCTGTGAAAAGCGCTTATAATGGGATTATGTGCAATCAGATAGCTGAAGAAGAAGCGTCATCGTCAGCGTCGGATAATTTGTTTTGGAATAAGGTGCAGAATGTTGAGACGCTACCTCGGGTTAAGATTTTCGCATGGCGGACCTGTCACGACGCCCTGCCTACCAAGTTGGGACTTCACTGTCGAGTTCCTTCCATCACGGAGGATTGCAGCGTGTGTGGGGGTCCGCGTGACTGCGGGCTCCATGCCCTGCGCTACTGTCCCCTTGCGGAGGCTGTGTGGGAAGAAAGTGGCCTGCGCATCCTTGGCATGGCGACAGGTCGAGGAGTGAGAGATTGGTTTGAAGCCGTGCGTGTGGAGCTGCACAATGATGAGTATGCAAAGTTTATTACAACTGCTTGGACAATTTGGGGTACTAGAAACAAGCGTATTTTTGAGGGGCTCGTCCAACGTCCTTCAGAGGTAATGACGTATGTCGAGAAGCTGCTGGCTGACATTAATAAGCACGAATCGAAGCTGTCAACAAAGGGACCTCGTGTTCCTGGGAAGTGGGCGCCGCCCCCTGAGGGTTGGATCAAACTAAATGTGGACGCAGGGAAGAGCAGCGATGCAGGTACCAGTATTGGCATAGTGGGTCGTGATATTAGCGGAGCAGTGTGTGTTAGTGCATCAATGAATTTCGAAGTTGATTGGGAGATTGGGATAGCAGAAGCTAAGGCAATTTACCTCGGTCTGCAGCTGGCAAATTCCTTTGGTTTTGATAAGGTCATCGTAGAGTCTGATAACGCATGTGTTATTTCTGCTTTAAAAGCAAAAAGCTTAGGGTCGAGTCATTTACATTTAGTTTTAGATGATATTTTAGCTCTCGTGTCTCAGTTTGAGTCAGTTTGTTGGTCTTTTGTTCGTAGGGAGGGTAATACAGTAGCCCATGAGCTAGCGCATGTGCAGCCTTAGGAGGTAGGTTGTTGTTTTTGAAACTCTGAGTTGCCTAACAATGTTGCTAGTGCTGTGTTGGCAGATTTTAATCTATTAATCGAAAGCTAGCACCGCAGCAGTTGCTTGAATTCAAAAAAAAATAAAAAAATAAAATTAGAATAACCTGTGTTGCACTGCACAAAGTCAGTATGCCATGTGAAAGTAGAAGACCAAATGACAGATGTTACACATGCCCTTGTAGGGCTTTTTACTCCGATGTATGGCTAGCTTTGTTTGCAGTTTCAGTATCCAAACGAAAGAAAATTTTGGCTTCGAGTAGTAAGAATGAGAGTATATGGGAATTTTCTTCAACACAAACAAATAAGTTTACAAAAATAAATAAATTACTATGATCTTATTTAGCACGCAATTGGTGCTCCTGAGATATATGGCACAATGGTAAATAGTAGATTTATAAAAGTAAATTAAGGATTGGTAACGAAACATTACGGATTTGATTCTATACTGTTTTGTCGTGTATCTCGCAACTAAATCTTCCATACATACAATAAAGGCACATGATAGTGTTTATGGGACATCCAAACAGAATATAATCTCTTTTCTAACACGCAATTTAGTAGCTACACAAATAACCAATAAGTTTTATTATTATTAATATTAACATTAATAATAATAATAATAATAATAATAATAATATTATTATTATTATTATTATTATTATTATTATTATTATTTATGGTTTCTTTATTTTCTATTCTTCTTCCCTCCTACAACCCCCTCCCCCTCTACATATTTCGTTCTTCTTTTCTTTTACTTCCCCTTTTTTATTTGGCTTTCTTTCTCTCCCCTAAGCCCTACCTCTTAAACTCTGCATCGGATGAAGGATGAAAAGAGGGAAAATAATTATCAATCATTGAAGTAAGTATGAATTTAGTTAAATTGAACTAAACCAAATATTGTATAAGTGAAAAAGAACATACCCTTTACATATATATATATAGCTATATATACTATGTTGTCTTCTGCTTGTTTTACCACGCTCCATAATCCTGTACTTCGTTTCACTTTTTAATACAAGATTTCATTAGACATAAGACTCCCATGTCGGATATATAAGATAAATATGTCATTGTTTCAACTTCACTGCCGACAAAACTTTTATGATTACTTCGTCTTCTTGAAAGCCACTTCAGTTCACCGTTTGGTAACAGCCGTGGAACTTAGGGCTCTCCCCATCAATCCAATGTAAAATATGGACAATGTTTAGAAGAGTTTTATCCATTTAATATATGAAACATATTTACAATGGTACTTACATGACAATAAGCTTTGTATCAGACCAATTCACAAAAAAATAAAGTCATTTTTTAAATTTGCTTGTAGGGTTTACTTAATATGGCTGGTGAATAGTGACCCTTTTTCATTGAATATTGACCTTCGTCCCACCAAAAATTATAAAAATTAAATTGCTGTCAAGTTTTTGTGATTAAATGATGTGCTAGCTTCAAAACCAAAGTGCAATGAATGTTTACCAAACCCCATCATTGAAATCGAAAACGTTCTAATTGCAACATCGTTAGAAAACTAGCCACTCAAAATATCATAAGCTTTTTGATCAAGAGTCTATCATTCCCATTTCCCACTCACTACACAAAGTTGTCTTTTGATATGTCTGTGTCATTTATAAAAATATATTGTTGTCTTTTGAGGCCCACAGCTCAATCATCAAGGAAACATTTTAGTCTGTCTTACATAGTGATAAGTTCTGAACCAAAATGGTCTGTTCATCTTTCATTTATAGCCTTTCATTGTACTGACTTCTAGCCTAAATAAACCTTCATTCCACATACATTACAACAATGGCAGAACATATTGATATTGTTACTGTAACAACATCAATCTCAGAGTGCTTCATTAGACCAAACCATGAAGTAGAACAATCAAAACAGCCATACTACTTAGCACCACTTGACATAGCCTTTTTAGCTCTCCACTACTTGCAAAAGGGTCTCCTCTTTAACAAGCCACGAAACTTCAATATCAAATCTTTCATAGAGAAGCTTAAACATGCTCTCTCACTTACCCTCGTACATTTCTACCCGTTAGCCGGCCGATTCGTTACGGTGAAGTACGAAGATGAGCACGCTTGCTCGATCCATCTTGATTGCAACAAGGGCCCCGGAGCGAGGTTCATCCACGCTAGTTGTGAGACTCTTACTGTGGCTGATGTTTCATCGTCCCCTCATTTTTTTCGATTATCCGTTCTTTTTTCGAGCTCGGAGACAGGGATGTTATTAATTATGACGGCCATATTAGAGCTCTCTTATCAATTCAGGTATAGATTTTCACAGAAATTTCTATAAGATAGTTTTTTGGTAAGATTTTACATTTATCTCTTATTTAATTATATTCTATCAATATCTCACGAACAATCTTTAAAAAGTCTAATTAACTACTCCATCTGCTCCAAATTTATCTTTACATTGGATTTTTTAAGATTAAAGTTTTACAATGTGAAAATAGTATTGTTAGATTCATTTTAAATAGTATTTTCAAAATATCATATTATTATAAGTTCTATAATTATGGAATCATATATATTCATAGTAAAAGTAGTGTCTCAAAAACTGTGAAAAGTACAATGTAAAGATAAACTTGGGACGAATAGGCTATAAACTAATGGACATTCAAACTTCTTTATTTAGGTAACAGAGTTGATTGATGGAGTGTTTATCGGCTTGACCATGAACCACTCCCTGGTTGATGGTAGTTCATTTTGGCATTTTGTCAATACCTTGTCTGATATTCAGATCCATGGACGACAATAACAACCAAGAAAACATGGTATTAATTTCGCGTGTACCCATCATCTACAAGCCAATATTTCCAGACGGAATTGGCCCGATAATCAAGCTACCATATTTGGACACTAACGAGTTCATTACCAAGTTGCGGGGTAATACGGATGATCATCTAAGAGAAAGAATTTTCCACCTCTCGGGTGCATCAGTAGCTAGGCTCAAGGCCCTGGCTAATGGTGAGTGTGATGACGAGGCATGTGGTAAAATCTCGTCCTTTCAATCTATTTGTGCATTTTTATGGAGGTCCATCACACGAGCACGAAGTCTGAATCCTGAAGTTATTACCACTCTAACAATAGTGGCAGATGCCAGAACTCGTCTTCATCCGCCTTTATCATCGAATCATTTCGGAAACATGGTTTTATCCGTACAAAAGAGTAGCAATGTGGATAAGCTATTGGGGAATAAATTGGGTGATGTTTTAAGAGAAACAAAGATCAAAGAATTACTCTCTTTATTGCTTAAGAAACTCTCTCAAAACTTAAGCTCTCTTTTATCTCTCACCAATTGATTATGATGCTACATACCAGCATCTATATATATATACAAAGAAAGGAGGTGAATCCGATTCCTAAAAGGAATCCGATTCCTAGAAGGAAACCTACATAATTAGATAACTCCTAATTCTAAATGTATATTTAGCTTATCTCCTAAATATACTCCGATTCCTTATCCTCTTTAATATTGGCTTCAAGCTTAAGCCAACATTCACCCTCTTAAGCTTGAAGTCATTCTCAAGCTAAATCCTTCATACCCATAAGGTCCCTCATCTCCTTGAATTTGAGTCTTCTAAGAGCCTTTGTTAGAATGTCTGCCTTTTGCTCATTTTCCGGAACATGTTCTACTTCTATTAATCCTTTCTCAACACATTCTCTGATAAAATGATACCTCGTATGTATGTGTTTGCTTCTACCATGAAAAACCGGGTTTTTAGTGAGAGCGATTGCAGATTGATTATCAATTCGAATGATAACCCTTTTACATATCTTTCCAGTGATTTCACCAAGTAAATCTTGAAGCCAAATAGCTTGTTTTGCTGCCTCTGTGCCCGCCATAAATTCAGCTTCGCAAGATGATAACGCTACAGTTTCTTGCTTTTGTGAACACCAAGATATTGGACTTCCGCCAAGATAAAACACATGTCCTGTGGTGCTTTTTCCATCGTCCGGATCCACATTATGGCTACTATCGCTATAACCAACTAGACTTGTTGCTTCTGATCCAGCTTGCTTAAACTCCAATCCGAAATCAACAATACCTCGTAAATACCTTAGACATCGCTTCAATGCTACTCCATGGGATTGCTTCGGTTTTTGCATATAACGACTTAGTACTCCTACACAATAAGATAAATCTGGTCTTGTGTGAAGTAAATAACGAAGACACCCAATGATCTTTCTATAACTTGTCGCATCAATATCCTTTTCTTCTAGCCCTTTAGATAGTTTAATTCCAGCTTCCATAGGTGTATGCATCAAGTTGCATTCCTTCATTCCAGCTTCTTCTAAGATTTTTAACGCATAGCGTTTTTGTTTTACCGTAATTCCTTCCTTGTCTTGACATATCTCCATTCCTAAATAGAAAGATAACTTGCCG
Organism: Tetragonia tetragonoides; assembly: GCA_038025085.1. NCBI lineage: Eukaryota > Viridiplantae > Streptophyta > Magnoliopsida > Caryophyllales > Aizoaceae > Tetragonia > Tetragonia tetragonoides. Next base: position 8,722,525 of record CM076148.1, on the reverse strand, counting down.
AGGTCGCTCATCTCAAATTTGGATTCCATCTCTTTCTTGAACTCAATGATAACCTCCAAGCTCGATCCCGTAACAAATAAGTCATCAACATATACTGCAACAAGCAGGATTTCTTGCTTTCCTTCTCTTCGATAAACTGATGGTTCTTTGGAACACCTTTTAAACTGAAGATCTCGAAGTATTTGATTTAACTTGCCATTCCAAGCTCTTGGAGCTTGTTTTAATCCATACAATGCTTTCTTGAGTTTGTAAACTTTGCCTTTGCATCCTTTTACTTCGAAACCTTCCGGTTGTGTAACATAAACTGTCTTCTTTAGTTCTCCATGAAGGAATGCTGTTTTGACATCAAGATGATGTATTTCCCATCCATTAGAAGCTGCAAGATTAATAAGAAGGCGAATTGTCTCAATTCGAGCCACAGGCGCAAATACTTCCTCATAATCTATTCCATGTTTTTGCACATATCCCTTGGCGACGAGTCTTGCTTTGTATTTGTTGATGCTACCATCTGAGTTTCTCTTTAGTTTGAACACCCATTTTAAACCAATTGGTTTAATTCCTAGCGGGGCATCTTCGAGGTTCCAGGTTTGGTTCTTTGTTATTGATCGGATTTCATCTTCGCATGCTATCAGCCAAGCCTTCGATTCTTTAGCTTCAGAGAAGTTACGTGGTTCTTTATTTAAGCATAGCGATGGATACTCACCTTCTTCTTCTGCCATCATTACGTAGTCATTGAGGTAACTTGGTTTAACGCTTAATCGTTGTGTTCTTCTTGGAATCAGATGATCTTGATTTTCTTCTGTAGCTTCATCATCTTCTTCGTTATCTGGTTCAATGGTAGTGTAATCTTTTTCTGGATTTTGGATGTTGCCTTCATTATTGTTGTGCTCTGTATTTCCTCTGTTTTCCGCTGCTGTCAAACCAGAGCTTCCAAAATCTGAGTTCGATAAAACAGAATTATTTTCTGCATGGGTACTGATATCGACTCCGTGATTACCGAATTCTCCAAGTTCTATACTAAAATCTTCGGTTTCGTTGGTTGTTTTATTCTGTTGATTCCAATCCCAGCCTCTTGACTCATCAAACACAACATCACGACTAACGATTATCTTCTGATTAGTTGGATCAAACATCCTGTATGCCTTTGTTCCTGGTTCGGTTCCAAGGTGTACTAACTTCTTTGATCTATCATCTAGTTTTGTAAGATGCTGTGCTTCTGTTTTAGCAAAACCGATACATCCAAAAATTCTCAAATGCTTAACATTAGGCTTCCTCTTCTTAAACGCTTCATATGGAGTTTGATTTGCTAAAGCTCTTGATGCAACTCGATTGATTAGATAGGTGGAGTGTCTCACCGCTTCTCCCCACAAGTAATTTGGTATGTTCATGTATTTTAGAGTGCTTCTTGTCATCTCCAACAATGTCCTATTTCGCCTCTCTACCACTCCATTTTGTTGAGGTGAATATGGAACTGTTAAGTGCCTTTTTACCCCAGATTTTTCACAGAAATTTTGAAATTCTAAAGATGTAAACTCACCACCTCTATCTGTACGAAAATATTTGATAGCAGCTCCAGTCTCTTGTTCGACTAGTGTCTTGAATTTTCTGAACTTGTCGAATGCTTCTCCCTTTTCCTTTAATAGGATTGTCCACATATAGCGGGAATAGTCATCTATTAAAACAAATATATATCTGTTTCTTGCCGGTGTAGGAGGTGTAATAGGTCCACAAAGATCTCCATGTATACGCTCAAGCACTTGAGAAGCACGATATTTGGCAACTTGTGGGAATGATCCTCTCGTTTGTTTTCCCAGCAGACACGAAGTACATATTTCTTTTCCAATTACGATTTCAGGGATCCCGACCACTAGTTCCTTCTTTACCATTGATTTCATTGATTCTACTCCAATATGTCCTAATCTAGCATGCCATTTGCTTGAATCACTTGTGGTTATGAGTTGAAAGCACCTTGTATCAATACTTTCTAAGATCACTTTGTATAGTCGATTCTTCGATCTGCTAGCTCTTGTGATCAAGTTTCCTTCTTTGTCGTGTAAAGTAAGATAATCTTCCTTCATCCTAACTTTGCAGCCTGATTCCTCTGTCCAAGGCTGATAATGTTACTTTTTAGTTCCGGGATGAAGTAGACATTGGTCAAAACTCTCTTCTTTCCATTCTTATTGACAAACATAATTGAACCTTTTCCTTTTATGTTACTCGAGAATCATCCCCAAATCTGACCTTCCCTGTGATGGATGTATTAATGAATTGGAAAAAATCTTGATTTCCTGTCATATGATTACTAGCCCCGTTATCCAAATACCAGACGTTTTCTTCATCTGCAGAAGTTTCGAAATCCTTTGGTTTTATGTTTTTCTCATTAAGCAGCACTGTTTCATTTGTTTCTACAACCTCATGCATCATAAGTTCATCTGCTTCCTGTGTGTCTGAGTTATTAAATTCTTGAGCTTCCTGTAACTTGAGTAGGCGATCTGGACAACTCGATGCGAAGTGTCCAAACTTATCACATTGGAAACATTCGATTTTGGACAAATCTTTAGTTCCGTTATAACGTCCTCCGCGTCCTCTACCTCTGTAACTTCGTCCTCCTCCTCTATAAAAACCACGTCCTCTACTTCGATTTTCTCCATCAAAAACACGAGTTGGCTGTGTTTCTGATTTTACAAACATAAGTTTGCTTTGGTCTTCACGAGTCTCTTCTTCATCTTCAGCAATACGTTCTTCATATGCTTTAATACGCCCTATAATATCTTCAAAAGGAGTTTTCTTAAGATCCAGCATTTGCTCAAGTGAAGCTACCATGTGAATATATTTCTTTCGAGGAAGGCTTTTAAGAAATTTCTGAACTATTTTGGGTTCTTCTATTTCTTCTCCTAACGCTGCTGCTCTTGACGTTATTTCGGTTAGTTTACCAACGAATTCATCAATTTTCTCTGTTTCTTTCATCCTAAGTCGATCGAACTCAGCCATTAACGTCTGTAGTCTCACTTCTTTGACACGATCTGCTCCAACGTTTCGTAGTTTTATAGCGTCCCATACTTTCTTTGCAGTTTCTAGTTTTCCGACCTGCAGAATGAGAGCTTCCGGAATTGATTCGAACAGCAGTGCTGTTGCTAAGTCGTTTCTGTCTCCATCGTCTTCTCCTTTTTCAATGGCCTCCCATACCTTATTCACTTTAAGCAAGGTCTTCATCCTAATGGCCCAAACAATATAATTACTGGAATTGAGCATCGGACATTTGATTGAGGAAGCTCCTCCTTCCTTCTTCAGCCCGGACGTTGATGGTTTCTTCTCATCACCGCTCATCTTGTATCTCTTGATTTACGCAAGCTCTGATACCAATATGATGTTTTAAGAGAAACAAAGATCAAAGAATTACTCTCTTTATTGCTTAAGAAACTCTCTCAAAACTTAAGCTCTCTTTTATCTCTCACCAATTGATTATGATGCTACATACCAGCATCTATATATATATACAAAGAAAGGAGGTGAATCCGATTCCTAAAAGGAATCCGATTCCTAGAAGGAAACCTACATAATTAGATAACTCCTAATTCTAAATGTATATTTAGCTTATCTCCTAAATATACTCCGATTCCTTATCCTCTTTAATATTGGCTTCAAGCTTAAGCCAACATTGGGCTGGGCTACAACCCTTTTACATAAAGGCATATTAGCTCTAGATGATAAAGTAGTTCGTGATACATATAGGATGGTACTTGATTTTCTTATTGGGCAACCTAAAATCGATGTTGATTCGTCTTCGTTTATTGGTGGGAGGATCTGTGAGGTTCAACACATATGGGTCTGAATTTGGGCTAGGTCAAGTTGTTGCAGTTCGAACCGGATATTCTGCTAAGACGGATGGAAAGGTAACAGCAAATCCAGGACGCGAAGGCGGAGGGAGTGTGGATTTAGAGGTATCCCTCTCGCCCGAGACCATGGATGCTTTAGAACGGGATCAGGAGTTTATGAGTTTTGTCTCCTGACGTCCAAAGGATACTAATATGATGCTAGTGCCTATGTACACACCCTCTCTCTTTCATATGATGAATTATCTGATGCTACTGCTATCTCTATGTATTTTGCCTGAAGTTCGTTGTTCACCAAAAAAAAAAAAAAAAAAAAAAAAAAGTTCACATTGATCCTCTCGGAAATTTTAGACATTTCATTTGATACAATACTAATCCAGTAACCGTACATGTTTAGTAGAAGTACATGATACCAATAGTTTTCTCTATGACTTGTAGTTTGATTTCGACATTATATGACCTTTGAAAATTGTTGGCCCAATGAAATCATGAGGTTATTATTATCATATTAACTGAATTGAAATCTTTACAATGACAATATACGGTCTATAGTTATCATCATAAATTTATTTGAAATAAAAAATTATTCTTAAGTGATAAATTACACATAAATTAAGTTGAATTTGAGAAAAATAAGATGAGAAAAACAAAGACTGTGTTGATGAGCAAAACTGGAAAATATTGCAAAATTCTATTAATTTGATGACATTATTACTTTGAGTTAAGCAACCAAAGGTGAAAACTAATAGCTCCAACCGAAGGAGTCCATCAGGTTATTATAAATTTACTTTCATCTAGTGTTTCATGTTTATGTTTTAGTGTTTTATTTTTAGAAGTGCAAATACTTTAGCACATTCTTTTGTAGCTTAGACAATGATCTCTCGATTTGTTGGGACGATGTCTTATGAGGATCTCCCCCAAGCTTATAACCTTTAGGTTATTACTTATTTGTTTGTGTCTGTTTTTGAGTAATGATATACAACCATACAATTTTTGGACAAGAAAAAAATAGCTCCAACCCAAGCAAAATTGATGGGGTATCATAGTCCATAAGTCAACAACAATTGTCGGTCCAAAAAAAAAAAAAAAACAAGATGAATTGGAGAGAGAAAGGATTTCAAAAGAAATGGATGAATTTAAGACTTGCGGCTTAGCATCATTCTGGACCCTTAACTATTGACATGCAAAGAATGATATTGCCATCTGACACGTGAAAGTTGAAGACCAAATGGCAAATGTTGACATGCCGTTCTAGAATTCTACCTGCCTACCTCTGTTTGCAGCTGCGTTATCCAAACAAAATAATTTTTTGGCTTGGGTTATTGATTCACACTTTTTATCATGTAGTATGATATGATACTAATACTACTCATATAAATGGGTATTCTCTTCAACCAAACCCAAAAAAAAATTTAAAAAATAAACAAAGAAAACATATGGCCTTGTTTAGCAGTTAGCACAAACTAGTTGCAGTCACGTGGTTTGACTGGCTGGTGATGTAAGCTAGTGGATTGTTAAAGATGTTTGGTCAAGTCAATTACTTACTAGTAGCTGAGAACATGCAAAATGACCAATAACTCACATAAATTATGGACATTACTTGTCAATTACTCTTCACTTGATTCATTTATATGTAACTTGATCTGAAAAGAAATTTATGATATTGTGTGTACTTGATTGATCTTCCATTCTTTGTTGTGTTAATGATCTTTCATTAGTAATAGACTCCCATGTCACATATTTTACATAGAGATGTCATTGTTTCAATTTCACTGCCCAGAAAACTTTGATGATCACATGAAAGCCACTTCAAGTTTCAAAGTTTGGCAGCAGTTTTGGGATTGGTCATTGGATGTCAAATTGCTAATTTGGGAGATTTTGCAGTATCTATGTGACAAATTTGAGATGCTCATCTGCACAAGTCCAAGTTTTGGATCTTGAAAAGTTTACATCAGGCTGATCAGAAATTCAAACCAACCCAAGGAAACATTGAATGGGGCATGGAGGAGTCTTAAGTCCATGGTGGAACAATCGACGCTGACATTTGCGTAAGGGCCTATGCAATTGGATCAATGTCGAAGATCAAGGGAACGTCGTGTTGAATGGTGCTAAACTGCTCATCTCTTGGATGTGGTAAAGAGTTATTCTTTCCAGTTATTCCAACAGTTGAAAGAATGGGACGAGTAAGTCAGGCTAAACTATGAAGCTAATCTTCAGGGAAGTTGTTCGAACTCACTCTTTAAGGCTCATTGCTTTGCATTTCATAGCTTACGCAACGAGGCCTTTCATTGTCTGGATCTGCCAAGGAGCTAGGGAGATCATGATAAGAAAGAAAGTGTCCTTATATTTCTCGATGAATCACATTTATTCACATGCATTTATACGAGATGTTGATTAACCCTATCATTTTATAGTTTGGTTTCTGGAAGACTGATGTATAAGCATCCAACCCCAACACACACTCTGCCTGGCTCCTGGCAAAGTTCCCCTTCAAAGTCGAATCTATGGCATGACATCAGAATCTACTTCAAATTTGTAAAGCTCCCAAACCCAATCAATATTCTGTCTCTGAATTCTTTATACAACACCCCAAATTTAGCATAGCTGCTTTGAGTAAATCAGGTAACGCATTTAACCAATCGAATAGCATTCAGACTAGAGGTGATCAAGGACGGGACAACCCGAAAAGCGGCCTGCAATTAGGCGGGTATGGACAAGGATTTTGAAAAAACTTGCATTGAATAATGTCAACCATAATACCAATTGGAGATAGAAATGATTCTAAGACTTAGAGGTGACAATTTCATGTAGAAGCACAAAATGTAAGTGCCAAACAACCAGATATCCTCAACCAAACTTCCTGTACATATCTATTGAGTAATGAAAAATTCAATTACATCCAGTAATGAACAATTTAACTGCTTGCATTCAGTTTTACAGCCATCCAGCATTCAGTACATAACATTGAATAGCGACAATGCCATTATAGATCTGGCCGAGGTCGGGGTTTGGAGAGGTCAAAGATGCACAAAGCGTGGTCTAGAGTGAGTAAAAGGTATTTTCCCACTGATTCACATTGACCACCACTTTGAGAAACAAACTAAAAACCGCTGAGATGAACACCAAATAATTCCAAAATTGAACTTCAATAACTGAAGCATTATCAACAAGCAAGCTCAAACTCCATAAACCCAGATCAAATACTCAAAATTGGACAAAACCCAGATCAAATAATCAAAATTGAACAGAACCCATCATATATAAATCACTAAACAACCCATTTTCCAAATCTGCAAAATCAAGGTTCATTTTCACTAATCACAACTACCCACAAAAAAGGAAGGGCATAAAAAGGTTTAAGATTTAAGAAAGAATACAAGAATCTTCAATTCATCAGATCGAGAGAGAGAGAGAGAGAGAGAGAGAGAGAGAGAGAGAGAGAGAGAGAGAGAGAGAGAATGAGTTCAGTCACAAGTGAAGACCTGTGAGGGTATGCGCCAAGCTTCAAGCTTGGAAGTACACATGTCATCAAGGGCATTGCTTCGACACCATTTGCACTTGGGGCTGGCATTGCAATGAGATTTGGTGACAATTTCATTGCAATTTGGGATCTGATTTATCTTCTTATTGTTGTTGCTCTTTTGCTGCTTTTGAGTCTCAACTGCTTCAGAGAAGATTGGGAAGAGCAATAGGGTGATGAAGAGTAGTGGGGTGAGGCTGACACTTGAAGCAAGTTCCCTATTAGCTGCTGCCATGGAAGGGGGAGAGAGAGAGAGTTCTTTGCTATATGGATTTGGCTAATTGGGTTGGTTTGGATTTTTGAATTTTGGATTTTTGGATTTATGTTATACTCTGTTTGTCTGAATCTGGTTGTTTTGGCAAACCAGATGGGAAGATAACCAACAGGTCCAAAACAAAATAGGGAGAGAAAAAAGAAGGGAAAGGGGTTAGGAAGAGGTTGCCAAATGCCAATTATCAATTTGCTCCATTCCGAATACGAGATTCGAATTCTTAACCTTGGTTAAAGATAGATGAGTCTTTACCACTCAACCATACTTCCTTAGTTTGCCAATTATCAATTTAAAAGCTAGATTGTTTAATTCCAAATTTTTCAGTTTACAAATAACTCCACTACTTAGGTTTTGTTTTTTATTTTAAGCTTGTTAATATTGATGCACTAATTTTATTATGGGAAAACTATATGTGGTATCTTGTATTTTAAACTTTTTTTTATTTGGAAGATAAAAAAGTAAAAATTAAAAATTCACATTCATTTATAATATCTATTGTAGTCTCTAGTGGTTTCAAATTACATCATCCATCCCTTGAAGAAGGACAAGCTTGCACAATGTGATTTGATGGTTTTATGAGGCTTTATTCCGTGAGTCTAACTTAAACCTGCTTACCGATTTATCCCATGGGCCACAAAATCTTGTCAAGTCTAGTCCTCGGTTGGGCCAAGCCTGTTTATGAACAACTCTAATAGTTAGTGAAATTGTTGAAACTTGAAAGGGGATCGTCAAGGTGGGAAAATCATAAGTTGGTCGATATTGCATCCTAGTGACGACAATAAATACTTGAGTAGAAGTTGTGATGAGGAAAAGGAGTTGGAGCATAGGAAATAAGTCTACTTAAATGAAAATTTGGCTATTTCTAAGGTGGTCGTTTGGTTAACCATGGGAAATTACTTTTCATGGGAAGTTATTATTTATGGGAAGTAGAAATTCATGGGAAGTAGAAGTTTATGGGAAATCTCTAATCTTGTTTGGTTGCACGAAGGAATTGCAAGTTCATGGGAATTGATGTAGGAAGTTACTTATCTAGGGGAGGGTGGGTAAGGAACTTCCTCCATTTTGAAGAAAATTACTTCGTGCAGGAAGTAGAGTTAACACCACAACAAAGGACTAAACTCTTGGGTAGTTTGACATTTAAGGACTAAACTTTTTTCTCTTGGCCTTTTAGGACTCTATTACTCACGCTGTTACCATACAAAAAATGAGATCTTTTAATCGTGATAAATTGACTCATCCAATTACGAGAAGTGTGGGTGTACTGCATTTACTATCTCCTCATCCTTCCACCGACTCTTCTTTTTTCCTCTGTGCATCTCAACCCCACTTCTCCACCACCACACTTCAGCCATCCATGTTCCAGGCCCCCCAGATCATTGCAAGGCAATTGTTTTATACACCCAAAGTGGTGTATCTAGGATTCCTCATGAATCTCTACTCTATAGCCTTTTATACACCGAAAAATTATCTGATTTTCGAGATTTCCAATTTAATTTCACTTCCTGATCACACCTTGGATGCATGCAACAAATAATCTCGATTTCTCTCTCCTCCCAAATGTTTCAACCACCACCAACAACAACAATTACACATTCCTCTCATGGGACGAGAGTCATGAGACCCATTTCTCAATTCAAGACTCAACCTTGTCTTAAATAGTTGCAATTCACCAATTGATCGAGTTTTTCATTTTGGGTATGGTATTGGATAATTAATTTATAAGATTGATGTTGAGTTTGTGGAGATTTGCCCGTTGATTAATGAAATTTGGGGTTTGGGTGATTTTCTGAGTTTTTTCATTAATTGGATTTGGGATTCAGATATTCCATGGGTGTTGATGTATAAAGCATGCATATTATTGTCAAATGGATGTATGCTAGTTTCATAAGCATGCCACCGTCAAATCCCACACAATGTTGAGCACTCAAATGATTTGTTGGCTTTAATTAATTTTTTTTCCCATTTATGGAATTGGGGGTTAAGGTGAATTTGGGGTGTTTGTTAGTTTTGTTTTTGTGGGCTTCAGTCTCTGTGTTTACCCAATAATGAAATATTGGCTTTCACAATGAGAGAGAGAGAGGTGGAGGAGGTAAGAGATGGCGATGGTGCTGCGATGGTTGTGTGGTGGAGAAGGTGGTGAAGAATATATTGGGTTAGTGATCCGAGAGGTGCCGAAGGTGGTGATCGGCGAGCTGGTGTGATATGGGATGGACGGATCACGGATGTTTGGTTGATGATAGAGAGTGGAAGTGGGATTGGGAATGGTGGTGTTACGACTTAAATTCATTTTTTCACCATGTCACCAAACTTCATTCCCTCATCTCTTGCTGTAACGGAAAAGTTAACATGTCCTTAAAGGCCAAATAAAAAACGTTGAGTCGGCCAAACTACCCAATAGTTTAGTGCTCAATTGTGGTGTTAACCCGCAGTAAGTAATTTCCTGCATTTTTTTGATCAATCAAACAAGAAAGAAAATCACACTTCTTAGGAAGTAACACTTCCTACATTTTCTAGGTGTGAACCAAATAAGTAGTCACCAAGTGTAACACCTCCGAATTCGCAATGATTTCCAGGGAACTATCGACGTCGTTGTGTACGACTCCACACCGCCGAACCGTCACAAACCCAAGGGAATGCTACTGCAACATTTATCGCTAAGGAATAAATACTAAGCAGAAAGGAAAACTAGGTATCAAAGCTAGCATCTAAACAAATTAAACATTAATATCAAAGTTGTCTATCAAGTGATCTTAAGTCCACTAAAGTCTTATTACAACTTTGCCTTCAAGCGCACAAACCAATCTAAAATCCCAATAATCCAAAGTAACCAATAATTCAATAGTTCTAAAGAAAAGGCCCACATTTAACCTTCAAGCTATCAGGTCTCACTCAACTACACCTGCACTTTGGTTTCCGTGACGGAAACAAGGTACAGAAGAAAAGAGAAGAAACAAAAGAAAAACAAAAATCAGATAAACTGAATAAACGTCGTGCATACCCAGTAAAAACACTTTCGCAAACCTTACCTGGGTTTTAGAAGAATCATTGAAATTCATTTGCATGCACAAGTAGTCATACAACCCAGCATACGTATACTCAATATTTAATTACATGCAATTCTTGCTTTAGTGATCAATCGAACACAAACAGATAAACCATCTTGATTAGAGTAATAAGCGAGCAAATAGAACAGCCATTACTCATACTGTTCATAGATAGATATAGACATGCCATGGACTTACTCTAGTGTATACTCACACTATCTCTAACATAATAATCGATACGTAGAGAATTAAACAATGGGGAATGATCCATCTCGAACACACTACGAGGTGTCCATAAAAGTAACTTGGGAATCACGCATTCCTAGACTACATCAATTAGGTAAGTCTCGATAGCTCGACTACTCCTAAGGATCCATTAGGAGTCTTATTCTCATATACAATTCTATTAACATACTTGCTTTGATTGACCTAGTGGTACAACGAGACCACGACATACTATTTCATTTCATGCTCATGATAATGAATAATAATAATGATAATGACATAAAGGCATATTAACAATAGTCATGCTTCATATATGTCTAACAAAATTTCGGCAGCACTTCGGCAGTAAATCATGATATCCAAAAATTACACTTTCACAAATAACCTCAAGATATAATAGTAGATGCTCATTAGCACTCAATAATATCTCATTCCAATTAGCACGTATATTATATCATAATAATAATAGAAATTCAACATCGCCATACATGCTCAATAATTAGCATATGAACTAATTAATTAACGAAACATCATAAACTTGTCATACTCAATATAATTCATATTTACAGCAAAGAATATATTTCAAATTCTCATAATTAACGACGATATAATTTAATCATGCTTCGCATATTAAATTCACAACAATATTCAATTAGCACATAACACATCAAAATAGTTTTGATGGGGCTTTGGAAAGAGGTAGGCACAATTGCTTACCTAAAAAATGCTCACTACGCAGTAGGTAACGTTGCTAATCACAACCCGATCACGCTTGTCCGTTTGGTCCTAATTAAAAATAATTACCGAGACATAATTAGTAATTACGAAAATCCAAACAGTACTAAAACTGTAAACTAATATTTTTATTAAATTTGTTGATTTATTCAACCAATATAGGCTTTTGAAAATTCGGATTCGGACTCCAAATGAGTACAGAAAAATAAAAACAATTATTGAAAAATACTGAAAAACACGAAATTAACTAAAACGAAATTATTAAATGAAACCCTAATCGGTTTTTCGAGTCTGGGCCATGATACACTAAGCATGGGGACCCACGACCTAGCCCATCACCAAGACCACCACCCACCGACCACCATGGTCGGCGGTGGCTCGTCGGAGAGAGAAATCGCGAGAGACAGAGAGAAATTGCAAGGGAGAGGGGGCGGCTGAGAGGGGCAGGAGCGACGGGCAGGGCCCAGTCGCGTCGGCCACTCACCGGCGACCACCCAGGGGTGGCTTGGTGGCGGGGCGGTGGCGCGACAACCGCGACTCGACAAAAATAGGGGAGGGGGAAAACAGAGCACGAAAGAGAGAGAAAGAAAGAGAGAGAATGAGAGAGAGGGAAGGGGGGGTTTACCGGCGGGGAAGAGGAGGCCGGAGCTGGCTTGGTGGCCGGTGACAGTAGGGGAGGGAGAGAGATAGAGTGAGTGTGCGGTGGAGAGAGGGAGAGAGAATAGTGTGAGAGAAAGAAGGGACAATTTGGGGTTTTGGCTCAATTTTTGCAAAATAATCAACTGACCCATCTCTTAGATTATATAGGTGCTTAGTCAATGAAAGTCAAAACCTACTAGGTCTAGGATTAATTTTCTGATGTAATTGCTAATTAAAAACAATTAAAACCAATTAAATGTTAATTAAAACTAATTAAAATAATATGAATAAGCCTTATTCATATACAAAACCATTTTAATTAGATCCCTCAATTTGATAATTATAAATCCCGAAATTCCCATAATAATAATTAATATTATTATGGCTTAATTTAAGTAAATCGAATCGTTAAATAAATATACGATTTAAATCTCCGAAACTATTTATAAATGAATTATAAATCAATATTTTAATTATAAAAAATATTAACGTATCACATTCTACCCTGCTTAAAAGAAGTTTCGTCCCGAAACTTCAAACATGAAGTAATCACTTCTCAACGACGAAACGAGTTTACCCATGCGAAGGTATAAAATGATTTTAGGACAACGACAACGCAATGCGTGTACTACGGTCGTGATCTAAGTCGATTAGCAATGCAACATGCAATGCTAGAATATGCAATTCGTGCAAAGCGATAAACAAAACATGAAATTACTAGGTGTGACATTCTATCCTCCTTAAAAAGGGTTTCGTCCCGAAACTTAATTGGAATTAGTACCTTCGATAAAGAGTTCTGCGTACTTCTCGCACATCATGGATTCAGCTTCCCATGTTGCCTCTTCTTGACCATGACGGGACCAAACAACTTTCACAATCGGAACGGTCTTTGTACGAGTCGAGTGCTCTTTGCGGTCGGTGATTTTGATTGGACGTTCTTCGTACGTCAAACTCTCGTCAAGTTCAATCGTTTCTAGTTGAACAACATGAGTTGGATCATGTACGTATCGCTTCAGTTGAGAGAGGTGAAACACATTGTGGGCTTTTTCAAGTTCCACAGGCAAAGCTAAACGATAAGCAACCTCGCCAATCCTTTCTAGGATCTCGTAAGGTCCAATGTAACGAGGACTCAATTTCCCCTTACGACCAAAACGCATAATGCCCTTGGTAGGAGATACTCGCAAAAGTATCTTGCTTCCCACCTCAAATTCTTCAAGTCTACCACCTCTATCTGCATACGATTTTTGGCGATCTTGTGCACTTCGCATCTTCGTTTGAATCACCTTCACAATGTCGACAGTCTGCTGAATCATGTCAGGACCCAAAACTGTAGTCTCGCTAATTTCGTTCCAACATACAGGCGATCAACACTCCTACCAAACTAGGCTTCACATGGTGCTCGATCGATGCTCGAATGATAGTTGTTGTTGTAAGAAAATTCGATCAATGGAATGTGTTTATCCCACAAACCTTTATATTCGAGGGCACACGCTCGAAGCATATCTTCTAGGGTCTGAATCGTTCTTTCCTTCTGGCCATCTGTTGCAGGATGAAAAGCGGTACTAAACTTCAATTTGCTTCCGAAAGCTTCTTGTAATCTCTTCCAGAAGTTAGAGAGAAATCTTGAGTCTCTATCAGAAACAATATCTTCAGGTACACCATGAAGTCTCATGACCTCCTTGATGTACGCGTCAGCCAGCTTCTCCATTTCCCACGTGTCGTGCATTGGGATGAATCTTGCAACTTTCGTCAAAGGATCCACAACCACCCAAATGGTGTTTTTCTTCTTCTGTGTCAAAGGTAAACCCATGACAAAATCCATAGAAATAGAATTCCATTTCCAAGTTGGAACTTCCATTGATTGTACCATTTCACCTGGTCTTTTGTGCTTAATCTTGACTTTCTGACATGTCAAACACTTTGCTACAAACTCAGCGACTTCTTGTTTCATTCCCTTCCACCAGAACACTTGGCGATGATCCTTGTAAAGCTTGTCTCCACCAGGATGTACTGAATACGGCGTATTATGAGTTTCACCCAAAATCTGACTTTTGATAACTAGGTCATTGGGTACGCAAACACGTTTTCTAAATCTCATAATTCCATCTGGGCCCAAAGTGAAGTCCTCGGATCTACCATCGTCTTTGTGGTTCAGAATCCGCTGAAGATCCTCATTACCACTTTTCTTATCTTTGATCTCCTCTACCAATGTTGGTCGAACGGTCATATGTGCTAAGGTACACTGAATGTCACCTTGAAACACAATTTCCACTTCAAGACTTTGCAAGTCACGTATAATCTCCTTAGGAAGCACTAAAGCAGTGTTTAAAGTATGTCGATCCTTCCTACTCAAAGCATCAGCGACCACGTTCGCTTTACCCTCATGGTACTGGATATCAATATCGTACTCCGTCAAAAGTTCTAGCCATCTCCTTTGGCGCATGTTCAACTCTTTCTGTGTGAAGATGTACGTGAGACTCTTGTGATCAGTGAACATCTTGACTGCAAAACCATACAGGTAATGTCGCCAAATCTTCAATGTGAATACGAAAACAACAAGTTCTAGATCATGCGTAGGAAAGTTATCTTCATGCTTCTTCAGTTGTTGTGAGGCGTAAGCCACGACCTTTTCATGTTGCATCAAAACACACCCTAAGACATGCTTAGACACGTCATTGTAGACCTCGTATCCTTCTGTTCCTGACGGCAATGTCAAAATAGGTGCACTCGTGAGACGTTTCTTCAACTCTTGGAAAGCAATCTCGCACTTGTCAGACCATACAAACTTTGTCGTTTTCTTCATCAAATTCGTGATTGGTTGCGCAATCTTTGAAAACCCTTCTATAAATCGTCTATAGTATCCAGCGAGTCCAAGAAAACTTCGAACTTCGGTCACGGTCGTTGGTCTTGGCCAATCTGTAACAGCTCGAATCTTCTCTGGATCTACGGCTACACCATCCTTAGACACCACGTGTCCTAAGAAAGATACTATGTCTAACCAAAACTCACACTTTGACAACTTGGCGTAAAGTTGATGTCTTCGCAATATCTCTAAGACAGTACGTAAATGTTGCTCATGCTCCTCGGCGTTCTTCGAGTAAACCAGACTATCATCGATAAAGACTACAACAAACTGGTCTAGGTAAGACTGGAACGTAGGCGCATTCGTCAACCCAAAAGGCATAACAGTGAACTCGTAGTGCCCATACCTCGTCCTAAACGCTGTCTTCGCGATATCAGGCTAAGAAATCCTTAACTGATGGTATCCTGATCGTAGGTCTATCTTTGAGAAAATAGACGCACCATGCAGTTGGTCAAACAGATCGTCAATTCTGGGAAGTGGGTATCTATTCTTAATCGTAATCTTGTTCAACTCGCGGTAGTCGATGCACAGTCTCATACTACCATCTTTCTTCCGTACAAACAAAACAGGAGCACCCCAAGGCGATACACTCGGACGTATGTATCCCTTTTGTAACCAGTCCTCAAGTTGCGTTTTCGGTTCCTTCATCTCAGCAGGTGCCATACGATACAGTGCTTTAGAAATTGGTGTAGAACCTGGAGCAAGCTCCATCGTAAAGTCGATAATGCGTTGCGGAGGCATTCCTGGAATCTCTTCGGGAAAAACGTCAGCGTACTCCGAAACTACAGGAATAAGCCGCAAAACTTTGGCTTCTCGACTTGTATCCACCACATGACACAGGTAAATCTCTTCACCTTTAGTCGTACACTCCTTTTCTTTCATGGTCGACACTACCTTTAACTTTGGCTTGACCACGACTCCTTTATAGGTAATCCTCCTACCCTTCGGTTCACGTAGCGACACACGTTGTTCGTAACATTCTAACTTAGCCCTATACTTGGCTAACCAATCCATTCCTTCAAGTCCATCTGAATCAAATCCGCAGGCAAATCGGAACCAGCTATCCTAATCGAACACTTTTCATACAACGCTTTACAATTAACAATCGATCCATCTCGCATCCTCATATTTGCACTATACACAGAACTAGGTTCTAAACCTATCTTAGATGCAAAGCACTTAGAAAGAACAGAATGGTTTGCACCACTATCAAACAAAACAAAAGCGGGAAAAGAATTAACAAGAAAAGTACCAGCGATCACGTTCGGGTTTGCTTCTGCTTCATTGCGATTCATCACAAAAATTCTGCCATTAACCCATTATTGTTGTTATTGTTGTTGTTCGGCGAGGGATTAGCAGTTGCAGGAGTTTGAACCTGGTTGTTCACAGCAGGAGCAGCATTGTTGCGGTTGTTGTTGTTGTTGTAACCCCCGTTTCCACGGTAGTTACCACCATTACCACGATAGCCATTATTATTTCCACCACGATTGTAGTTGTTATCGCGGCTCTTCCCATTACCATTCCTACCTTGGCTCCAACATTCAGAAGCTTTGTGACCTGGCTTGTTGCACTCATAGCACTGTAACACGTCACCTCGACAATTCTTACCAGCATGCATCTTGTTACAGCGAGTACAAGGGGTATTCCTTCTAGCCATTATCGTAGCTTGATGACTATTCGAGTCACGATTTCTATTCGCATTGTGGTTCTGACCACCTTGGTAGTTGTTGTTGCCATTCGGTCTTGGCCTCTTGTCGCTATTGTTCGACTATGATGGATTGCCTTCGTCGCGCTTGTTCTTTCCCAAATGCTTGTCACGACGTCCAACAATCCTCTCCTAATTCAGGGCCTTGTCATAAGATTCCTGAAAAGTGATAGATTGTCCAGCGACAAAACGTTGAATATCCCATTTCAGTCCATCTTCGAACCTCTCGATTCGTTCAGCTTCAGTTGTCAGCAGATTAGGAGCAAAGATAGCAAACTCGTTGAACTTGGCAGCATACTCGGCCACAGACAGCTTGTCTTGGCTTAACCGTTCAAATTCACTCTGTTTAAGGCGTCGTAGAGCACTAGGATAAAATCTAGCACGAATGGATTCCTTAAAACGATCCCAATTATAATTCGGCGTTGCAAGCAACTCCGTTCACACGTCATTCCACCACTTATTAGCTTCGCCCTTCAGATAGTACGTCGCAGAGCTAACCTTTATGTTATTAGGCCGACTTGTAGCCAGGAACAACTTCTCAAACTCAATGATCCAAGTCTCCAGCTTTGTTGGATCAGCACCACCTTCGAACGTAGGAGGTTTAACAACATCAAAATCTCAGAAACCACGCGCTATAGAGGCTTGTGCGGTCTCCAGTTCTTCTTGGCGTGCCATTTGTCATGCCATGATCTCGACTACATCGGTCAGACCATCCTCGAGTCTAGCGATTCTATCAGCGTTGGTTGTCATTTCGCGAATCTGAGAATATAAAAGTAATGGTATGAACACCATTCACACAACTTGCACATCTCGACCCTTTAAGGTCTAATTGAGAGAAATAGGTTGTAGTTGAAACCTTTCTCTTAACATTTAGCATATAGCATATAAGTTTCGAGGATCGACCTTACGTTGTAGGTTTAAGCAACATACTTGCTTTATTGTTCTCAGTTCTCATGCACAATAGTTTGATAGGCATATAATACACTTTAGACATGTAGGTTTCACATGAATAGACAAGATGTTCATAATGCACATAAAGAGGCTCCATACTATTTTAGTAGGGCAATAGACAATCACACTTAATCATATTGATATGCTTTAGCACTTGGTTCACAAGAGAGTTGATAAGGCTCAACAAAAATTTTGCCATAATTTCGACATGGATTTCCCATCATGTCACGACGATTAGAGATAACATTCATGCTTTTGGTCAATCATGCAAATATGTGACACAACAATGATATAAACGAATCATAATGACTTTTATATAATCAAATGAAATAGTTTTGCAATAAGATAGATTGCAAAATAAGTAAGAGTCATAATTATTTGTTGCTTAGGAAACTACATACCAATCATCAAACTTGACCACGCAGGACCATCACAAAAAAAATTGAAATAATGTTTCTAACCAAAACAACTAACTCTAGTCAATAAAATAACTAAACAACAACTGGGTTTTGCTTCGATCCGAGAGGCGTATCATCATCATCGTCCCTCCTTGGCTTCACTTCCCTACAAGGCATGTAAGGATGTTCGTCACCTCTTAACTTTTGAGGCATGAAGCGCCTTCTAAAGTTGTCCACAAGCTTGCGCTTCTTTGACCAGCAGCTCTCACATATGTCCTTCGGAGCAAGTACTAGAACGTGATTAACCTTCCATTCGAACTCAGACAAGCATAACTCATTGCCAACACCTTGAAAAGTTAGCGCCCAACGATTGCCTTTTCCATACTTCTCGTCGTTGATGTATTCACTCTTCAGTACCACATCGTCATACTTCTCCTTGAGACCTCTCCAAAGATGCAGGTTGGTAAGCCAGCTAGTAAGAGTTCTACCCAGAAACCTTGGTGTATCCTCGTGCGGTTCTCATATTCTTATCACTCGATCGTAGTGAATGCGCGATCAATGTAGGCACGGACGTCATCTAGCTCGGCATCAGTGGCAAAGAAAGGCTCCACAGGTGGAGACGCATCAGCAGTAGGCAATGGAGGTACAGAGTTGTTGTCGCTTGCATCACCAATATCCTCTAAGTCTGGCATGCTAGGTGAACCAGGGACTCCAGCTCCATAATCTAATCGCATCTCTAGATCGACAGAGTTAGGCTCAACACTTGGCTCGTCAGCAGGAGCATCGTCAGCCTCAGGTTCGGACTCAGTAGGTTCCTCTTCAGAATCAGGATCTTCGTTAGCTTCCAAGTTATGGTTAGGCTCAAATGGAACGTCATCGGCGCGAGCATCATGCGCGGGTTTGTCCACCTCGGGCTCGTGCGCGCCATTTCCGTGCGCCTCGGGCTCGGGTGCGGCCTCGTCAGGCTCGTCGTGCGTAGGCTCACTATCGGAGATGTCTACGTATTCCATGTCTTGCTCAGGTGCAACGATCATTGCTCGCGGTTTTCTATCTCTAGTTGACTTCGTCGCGGTAAAACGAGTAATTGCCATCTACAAAAGTACAATCAAACAATAAGAACATTTAAATCACAATTAAGGTGATTTCAAGAAATTCCTAACTTCTAGGACTACTACGCTCAACGGCTTTAATTACATTTTATTTTTCCCATAATTAAAATAATTTTTATTAATTTCATTTATTAAACCTATGCAACATTTTAAACCTAGGGCTCTGATACCATTTGTAACACCTCCGAATTCGCAACGATTTTCAGGGAATTATCTGAAGGATTTATGTCCTATCAGTCAAGGTGCAAAATTCGGGATTAAACTTCAGAGATAGTTAACTCGTCGATTTAGTAGATCGTAATGTTTAGCTAGAGACCGCTTACGATAGATCGGGTCGATTGGATCATACCAACTACTAAATGCGATAGGCCTAACGGGTCACACGCTCAAGTAATCGATGGATCAATAATTAGTTAATGGACCTAGGAGTCGCATTAATTAATTAATAAGAGAGACCGGTAAGTAGGCTAACCTAAGGAAAGCCCACTATGTGTAGTAGTCAGTTATTAGGTCTTTGGAAGCCCTAATAGTCTAACCTACAGTTTAATAGAAGAGAAGGAGGTGAAAACTAGGTTACACATTTTAACTGACAACCTGCTTCTCTCATATTTTATCTCTAAAGCAACCAAGCACCTCCATAGCCCAAGGAACGGTTTCTTGTACTCGTTCGAGCTAACGAACGTTTATGGATTGATCAAATCGATTGCTGCGTGGACTACGGTAGAGGGATTACACTTGGAATACTAAATTCGCTTCTATCGATATTTAATCGATCAACGAGGCACGCATCAAGAGGTATATTTATGTGTATTTAATGACCCATTAAGTTTCCTGCTTTTATTTGTCTTCCGCTTATTTGATTAGATCATTGCAACTAGATCCTTCAGTGGTATCAGAGCCTATTTAATGGGTTAATTAGATTGCTAAATTTAACTTCTTGTATCACGAATATCATCGATTAGATCGGGCTTTTATTTGTGGTTTTGATTTTTTTCTAAAAAGCGAATGATTAGTTTTTGGTTTCTGTACGATTGCGGCGAACTTTGTTTGCTATCTTTGAGTAACTGGTTATTTAATTTTTTAAGAAACCTTGTTTTGTTGAAGAAGATTTGTCGTATGAGATCTCTTTTACCTTGTGATATCTAGTTGTTAAAAGGTTTTCTTTTACAATCACTTATACTGCTAAGTCTTATATGGCCGCATATAAGATACAGGGCTGTAGGTAGATTCCTTTTTGCAACTTATGTGGTCAACGGGGATTATTTTAATGATTAGATCTCTCAAGGTTTATGTGAGTCCTCTTTATAATGCCTCTGATGGTTTAAGGGGTTGGACCCTTTATAGCTTGAACTTTTTTTTTTAGCAATGTCCAATTGATCAGCATATCAGTATTTTGTGTGATCTTTTAGCTTGAATTGAATGCTTTACTGTTGTGATTCACAGTTGAATTCAAAGCATTTTGCGTCATCGATATATGACACTGGTCTGCGTCTCATACCTAGGCTATATTATGCTCTTGTTTGTTGCGTATCCCTAGTGTTTTTTTGGGACTGGATCTCAAATTTGGCTGACCCTTTTACATTAATTATTCGTATATAATTATTTTATTTTAATTATTAGATAATTGAATTACTTGTTAATTTTATGTTCTATGGGTCACCCATCTTATGAGTGAATGAATGTATATGATCTAGTATGGCCCAAAATACGGTCTGCGCACCGTTTGTATTTTTGTAACCTAAATACGGTATGTAAAACCGTCGTATTTATGTAATTTATTTTTATTGTATTAGCTTCAAGTTTAAATTTTTAAGTACAGTTACAAAAGGTAAAGCTTGAAGAGCGGAGCCTTGAAGGAGATCGCGATTCAAGTGGGAGATTTGAAAATTAGATCTTTATTTTATTTTAGGGCCATACTAGGATTATTTATTTATTGCTTTAATTATTGTTTAAATTAGATTTATTGCTTTAATTATTGCATGTCTGATTTATTATATTGTTTTAATATAACTATTAGTTCACATATATATTAAAACAGTTTATTAAATCTCGTCCCAAAGAAATATTGTGTTTATGCCCTCCCAAATAAGGTTCACCCATTACACTTTCGATCATTCATAATGGGCATCGCCAAAGCGTGACATTATTTTAATCTTGAGTTAATGCGGGTAAGTCTAAGAAGAGATTTACAAGACAATTTGGTTCCCTCAAGGATATGAGTAAGGAGTCCTTACATATCGGCGCAAAGGGATAGCCATATTAGATATGCCTATCAATCGAGAGTTATGTTGGACATAATTAGCAAGGATTGCTTACCTATTTTGACTAGTGTGGTTGACAAGCCAAAGCTTGGTCACATTAGTGTAAAATGAGGATCTTGGAATTATTTTATTCTTAGGGGCACCTTGGAGGACGAATAAAATATTAAATAACTTTTTTTATTTTGGAAATTGATTAAGTTATTTATTAATAAATGTACTAAATTTTTGCATATTATTTCTGTTTGGTAGCAATGGCCAATGAAAACAAGTCAACTTTTAACCTAAAGTCGATTCTGAACAGCGAACGTTTGGTTGGACCAAACAATTACCTGAATAGTCATCGCAACCTGAGAATAGTTCTCAGGCATGATAAGAAGGAATGCATCTCGAAGACGCCTATTCCAAGACTTCCCGAAAAGCAAATGCTTAATGTCAGGAGGGGAAAGAAAGGGGTCACTTCAAAGGGCAACCTGTTGAAAGGAAAGGGTGGTGTGACCAAGCCTAAGCCTAAGCAACGATTGGCCGCCAAGAAGACGCCCTTAGCTGCGGATAATCAGTGCTTCCATTGCCAACAAAACGGGCCATTGGAAGAGAAATTGCCCAAAGCTAAAGGAAGACCTGAAGTATGGAATTGTTTCCATGACTGCAAATGTTTTCGTTATTGAAATCATTCTAGTTACAACTACTTCTGATTGGATATTGGATACCGGTTGTGGTACTCACATTTGTTCAAATGTGGAGGGACTAAAATAAACTCGAAAGGTAACTAGAGATGAGTTGAACCTACAAGTCGCAAATGGGGACAGGGTGGCTGCTGTGACTTTAGGAACTTATGTTTTGTCGTTGCCCTCGGGCCTTGAACTAGAACTTAATAATTGTTATTATGTTCCTAGTGTAAACAAAACATCATTTCTCCTTCTTTATGGTTTTTGATATGCATATTGAGAATGGTTCGTATACGGTTTCAAAAGATGATGTATTTTATTTTAGCGCCCGTTTTCATAATGGACTTTATTTGCTAAATTTTGACAAACATATACTCACCATCAATAACAAAAAGGCTAGAACTAATGATTCTAACCCCACATATATATGGCATTGTCGATTAGGCCATATAAATGTGAAATGCATTCAAAAACTTCTTAGAGAAGGGATTCTGAACTCTTTTGACTTGGAGTCATTTGATACTTGCGAGTCATGTTTACTTGGCAAAATGACAAAGTCACCCTTTCTGGGAAAGGGAGAGCGAGCCAGTGAGCTATTGGGTATCATACATTCGGATGTGTGCGGACCAATGAGTTCGACTGCAAGAGGTGGGTTTAGTTACTTCATTACATTTACTGATGATTTGAGTAGATATGGCTATATTTACTTAATGAAAAATAAATCTAAATCTTTTGATAAATTCAAAGAGTTTCAGAATGAAGTAGAAAATCAGCTGGGCAAAGAAGATAAAAGCTCTTCGATCGGATCGAGGTGGCGAATATATGAGCCTAGAATTCAATGAACATCTAAAGGGTTGTGGAATAGTTTCACAACTAACTCTGCCCGGAACACCACAGTGGAAAGGTGTGTCTGAACGGAGGAATCGAACCTTATTGGATATGGTTAGATCAATGATGGGTCATGCCAAACTTCCTATTTCTTTCTGGGGTTATGCTCTCGAGACGGCAACTTTCACGCTGAACAAGACTCCGTCGAAAGCCGTTGAGAAGACACCACATGAACTGTGGACTAGAATGGTTTCCAAGTTGTTTTTTCTCAAAGTTTCGGGGTGTGAAGCTTATGTAAAGAGGTTTCTCGGTGATAAGCTTGCACCCAAATCAGACAAAGTTTTCCTTGTGGGTTATCCAAAAGAAACGAAGAGTTATTATTTCTACAATCAAACTGAGAACAAGGTATTTGCTGCTCGGAATGGTGTCTTTTTGGAGAAGGAATTCATTTCCAAAGAGACAAGTGAGAGTAAAGTCCATCTTGAAGAAATTCAAGATGAGCAACAATTGGAGATGGATAGGGATTTGTAATCCATCCATAATGTTTTGGAAACACCTCCAACGGATGTGGATAGGGATTTAGAATCCTTCCAAGATGTTTTGGAAACATATCCAGACTGAACTCTAGAGGCAACTCGAGAGGTTGAACATAAATCCACCCTTCAAAGGTCTGATAGAGTCAGGCTTCCAACAGATAGATATTTTTCAATCTATTCAACGAAAAGCCGTGACATTTTCCTTATTGAAAGTGAAGAACCCACCACTTTACAAGGAAGCAATGACAAGTCAAAACTCCAGCAAATGGCAAGAAGCCATGAAATCCGAAATGGATTCCATGTCCGAGAATCAAGTCTGGGACTTGGTCCATTTGCCGGATGGAGCTAGGCCCATCGGGTGCAAATGGATCTTTAAGATCAAGACGGACAAGGATGGAAACTTTCTAGGTTTCAAAGCTAGACTGGTGGCAAAAGGTTAAAAGAAAATTTAAGGAATTGACTTTGATGAAAATTTTTCGCCAGTTGCCATGCTTAAATCCATTAGGATACTCCTAGTAGTTGCAACTCATTATGACTATGAGATCAGGCAAATGGATGTCAAAAGCCGCTTTCTTGAACGGGGTTTTCGAGGAGGATGTGTTTATGACACGGCCTGAGAGTTTTGTCGATCCTAAAAACACTGGGAAGGTTTGCTAGCTGAGAAGATCCATTTATGAGTTGAAGCAAGCATCTTGGAGCTGGAATCTGCGTTTTGATGAAGCCATAACTAGGTTTGGTTTTATAACAAACTCAGAAGAACCTTGTGTATACAAGAAGTTTAGTGGGAGAAATATTGTCTTCTTGGTCCTGTATGTTGATGACATACTGATCATTGGAAACGATATTCCAATGCTGGAGTCCGTAAAGGCTTGGCTTGGGAAGTGTTTTCAGATGAAAGACCTTGGACAGGCAGAGTACATCTTGGGCATCAGGATTTGTCGGGGCAGATCCAAAAGGCTAATTGGACTTAGCCAGAGTACGTATATTAATCAGATTATATCTCGATTTAATATGCAAGATTCCAAGAAAGGTTTACTACCTATGAGTCGTGGCACGGTTCTTAGCAAGACGTAGGGTCCTAAGACACCTGCTGAGCAAGAACGCATGAGTAGAGTTCCGTATGCATCTGCCATAGGATCTATCATGTACGCCATGATTTGTACTCGTCCAGAGATCTCGTATGCTTTGAGCATGACGAGTAGATTTCTGACCGACCTAGGTGAGGCGCATTGGATTGCGGCCAAGAATATCTTGAAGTATCTGAAAAGAACTAAAGATATGTTCTTGGTGTATGGTGGTGAAGAAAAGTTGATTGTGAAAGGTTACACTGATTCGTCCTTCCAGACCGACAGAGACGGTTCTCAATCCCAATCACGATTTGTCTTTTGTCTCAATGGAGGAGCAGTGACCTGGAAAAGTGCCAAGCAAAGCATTGTGGCAAATTCTACAACGGAAGCAGAGTACATCGCAGCTTCGGAAGCTGCGAAGGAGGCTGTTTGGATTCGCAAGTTTATGGCTGAGCTTGGCGTTGTGCCAACGGCGGCTGAACCGTTGGCTCTTTATTGTGACAATAATGGATCCATCGCCCAAGCAAAGGAGTCAAGGTCACACCAAAAGTCTAAACATGTACATCGCAAATATCATATTATTAGACAATGGGTCAAGGATGGCGATATTAGCATATGCAAGGTTCATACAGATAAGAATGTCGTTGATCCATTGACTAAGCCGCTTGACAGGGTCAAGCACGAGAGTCACACAGCTTCAATAGGCATTAAACGCTTCGGAGATGATTAGCTTCATTGTTTTAGATTATGAAATGGTGTTCATAATTAAAACATGGTTCTGTACATTTATCACAATGTTTTTGGTTCTATTCAATTTTCTGTATGATTTTGAATATTAACCCAAAATAATATAACACAAATATCCAAATAGGTTATCAAGACGATGTCTTGGATAATGAAACCCTATTGTGTGAACTGGATTTTGTAGTTATTTAATTTGTCCCTAATCTAGGTATTAGAATTAGATTCTAATAACCAGCGATGATTAGATTGCAAGTTGATCTCAGTGCCTGTTTCATGGGCTGGAGACATGGGATGTCGAGGATCATTTGCATAGATATGAATTGAGAATTCATGATCGGGCAGACCCACCATGAGAGTTCTTTAAGAACGAGTAGTCATATTAGACTCTCATAAAACTATCTTGAACCATTTCTCAAACCTGAGTGGTTATGAATAACGACATGAATATTGGTGATCTGTGATTACTCCTAACGCCTGCGTAACAGGAGGCAATAACGGATACATCCGGATTATTGAAAATCATGTTGAAATTCATGAATGCACAAGACGGGAATTGTCCTCCCTACGGGGATCGTTGTCTTATAGGCCTCTTGTAGAATTGGGATTGTGAAATGCATGGTCGTGCTCAAATGGATTGTTGGATAATCATTTGTCTTAACATTCCAATTCGGGAACAAGAAAAGATATGAACATTGTAAGGATGACTAGACTTCTTACCTTACGTTCACATCAAGACAGTAAGTCACAAGGGAATGGATTTGCACACTTGTCTTAAGGACAAGTGGGAGATTGAAGAATTTATGTCCTATCAGTCAAGGTGAAAAATTCGGGATTAAACTTATAGTTAATTCGTCGATTTAGTAGATCGTAATGTTTAGCTAGAGACAGCTTACGATAAATCGGGTCGATTGGATCGGACCAACTACTAAATGCGATAGGCCTAACGGTCACACGCTTAAGTAATCGATGGATCAATAATTAGTTAACTAACAACCTCCTTCTCTCATATTTTCTCTCTAAAGCAACCAAGCACCTCCATAGCCCAAGTAACGGCTCCTTGTGCTCGTTCTAGCTAACGAACGTGTTTGGATTGATCAAATCGATTGTTGCGTGGACTACGGTAGAGGGATTACACTTGAAATCCTAAATTCGCATCTATCGATATTTAATCGATCAACGAGGCACGCCACAAGAGGTATATTTATGTGTATTTAATGACCCATTAAGTTTCCTGCTTCTAGTTGTCTTCCGCTTATTTGATTAGATCATTGCAACTAGATCCTTCACTATCGACGTCGTTGTGTACGACTCGACACCGCCGAACCGTCACGAACCCAAGGGAATGCTACTGCAACATTTATCGCTAAGGAATAAATGCTAAGCAGAATGGAAAACTAGGTATCAAAGGTAGCATTTAAACAAATTAAATATTAATATCAGAGTTGTCTATCAAGTGATCTTAAGTCCATTAAAGTCTTATTACAACTTTGCCTTCAAGGGCACAAACCAATCTAAAATCCCAATAATCCAAAGTAACCAATAAATCAATAGTTCTAAAGAAATGGCCCACATTTAACCTTCAAGCTAGCCGGTTTCACTCAGCTACACCTACACTTTGGTTTCCGTGACGGAAACAAGGTACAGAAGAAGAGAGAAGAAACAAAAGAAAAAACAAAAATCAGATAAACTGAATAAACGTCGTCCATACCTAGTAAAAACACTTTCGCAAACCTTACCTGGGTTTTAGAAGAATCATTGAAATTCATTTGCATGCACAAGTAGTCATACAACCCAACATACGCATACTCAATATTCAATTACATGCAATTCTTGCTTTAGTGATCAATCGAACACAAACAGATAAACCATCTTGATTAGAGTAATAAGAGAGCGAATAGAACAGCGATTACCCATACTGTTCATTGATAAATATAGACATGCCATGGACTTACTCCAGTGTATACTCACACTATCTCTAACATAATAATCGGTACGTAGAGAATTAAACAATGGGGAATGATCCGTCCCGAACACACTAAGAGGTGTCCATAAAAGTAACTTGGGAATCACGCA
Organism: Tetragonia tetragonoides; assembly: GCA_038025085.1. Lineage (NCBI taxonomy): Eukaryota > Viridiplantae > Streptophyta > Magnoliopsida > Caryophyllales > Aizoaceae > Tetragonia > Tetragonia tetragonoides. The sequence continues at coordinate 8,695,058 of CM076148.1, read as the reverse complement.
TCCCTAGACTACATCAATTAGATAAGTCTCGATAGCTCGACTACTCCTAGGGATCCTTTAGGAGTCTTATTCTCATCTACAGAAACTCCTTCTTTAGAGATAATGTGCCCAAGAAAGGCAACACTCTCTAGCCAAAACTCACACTTTGAGAGTTTAGCGTACAATTTCTCATTTCGCAACACCTCCAAAATAGTCCTCAAATGTCTTGCGTGTTCCTCCTTATCTTTCGAATACACCAAAATATCATCAATAAACACGACAACAAAACTATCCAGATATGGTCTAAAGGTGTTATTCATAATCTCCATAAACTTAGCAGGTGCATTAGTTAACCCAAATGGCATAACAGTAAACTCATAATGCCCATACCTTGTCTTAAAGGCAGTTTTCGCAATGTCAACCTCATCAATTCTCAGCTGATGATAACCAGATCGCAAATCCACCTTCGAAAACACTTCAGCTCCTTGGAGTTGATCGAACAGGTCTTCAATTCTAGGTAGGGGATACCTATTCTTACGGTGACCTTATTCAACTCACGATAGTCAATGCAGAGACGCAGATTACCATCCTTCTTACGCACAAATAGAACTGGTGCGCCCCAAGGTGACACACTAGATCTAATGTACCCTTTATCCAACAACTCCTCTAATTGCTCCTTCAGTTCTTTCATCTCTAAAGGTGTCATTCTATACAGTGCCCTCGAAATCTGACCTGTTCCAGAAACGAGGTCAATCTAAAACACAGTATCCCTCACTGGTGGCATACCAGGAATCTCCTTTGGAAAGACGTTTGGAAACTCATTGACCACGTCAATCTTTGAGATTTCCTCGTCTACTCCCTCCATATTCTGAATATGATACAAAAATCCCTCACATCCCTTCTCTAAGTGCTTTTTCGCCACTAACATTGAAATAATCCCAATTCCTCCCTTAGTGACAATTCCTTTATAAGAGATTCTATTACCTCTAGGCCCTTTCAGCGATATCTTCCGTTCACTACAATCGATTCTCGCTTTATACTTGCTAAGCCAGTTCATTCCTAGAATATTATCAAAATCTTCCAATTGAAACTCAATCAGGTTTGTAGGCAGTTCAGACCCTGCAATGTTCACTCGAACATTGGAATGGATTACTCTACGCAATACCACCTTCCCAGTAGGAGTGGTTATGCTAGTCTCTAAAGGTTCTGTGACAGTTGAGCCTTGAAATTCCCCATGTTTCTTAACAAAGTTTTTAGATATGAATGAATGTGATACTCCAGAATCAAATAACACATAGGCAGGCAAAGAATTTATAAGAGACGTACCAGTCACCACATTGTTTGCTGCATCAGCCTGTGCTTGATTCATCATAAACAAACGACCTCCATTTCTATCCTGGTTGCCATTGTTGTTCTGAACGTTTCCAGCCTGTTCATTCAGCCCATTCTGTCGATTACCACCCTGGTTGTTCCCATTCTAACCTTGAGCTGCAGGAGCTTGAACATTATTGTTGCCCCCACCATTGTTCACGGACTTGCCCTTCCGAGGGAAATCAAAAGAACGATGCCCCAACTCTTGACAAGTGAAGCACCTCACCTTATTTCCAGCACAATCAAGCCCTGGGTGATTCTTATTGCATCTCTTGCAAATGTAGGGCTTTCCCTTCCAACCCCCATTACCTTTATGGCCATTTCCATTGCCATTCTTGCCATTTTCGTTCTTGGAATTCCCACCCTCATTGTGGTTATTCCCCTTGTTGTTGTTGTTGTTGTTGTTGTTGTTGTTGTTGTTGTTGTTGCCACTCTGGTTGTTCCCTCCCCGGAACTTTTCCTTCTTCTCACTACCACTACTCGGATGGTCCTCAAACTTTCTCTTCTTCCCATTCACCTCCTCTCGTTGCTTGCAAATCGCAGCTTAATTGATTCGCAGCCTGATTGTAAGCCTCTTGCACAGTTCGACACTTAAAACCTCCAAAAGATTCACGAATGGTCCAGTACAACCCATTCTGGAATCTACAGGCCTTTTGCTCTTCTGTAGAGACTAACTCTCCAGTAAAACGAGCAAGGTCGTCCAACTTTTCACCATATTCTTGAACGGTCATCCTTCCCTGGATAAGATTCAAGAACTCGTTATATTTCTGGTCTTGGAGATATTCTGGGTAAAATTCCTCTCGAAGAGCCGTTTTGAACATCTCCCAATTAAAACCCGGTCGAGCTCTAATTGAGGTTCCGTTGGTTGTCCACCATCTATCGGCCTTCTTTCGGAACAGATAGATAGCACTATCTACCTTGAGTTCCTCTGGGCATCCCGTTATCGCGAAGATCTTCTCGAGGTCTCGCGTCCAGTCATCAAGTAGTACAGGGTCCTCGTGCCCCTCAAAAATAGGCGGGTTATGCCCTTTGATCTTCTTGGATACGGCGGCGAAGTCGTCACCCCCAGTAACCCTTGTGTCCTCTCTTTGCATCATCTGTGCGATGAATGCATTGTACTGCGCCAGAGCTTGCTGCGATTGAGCAAGTTGCGCCAGTAAGGCTTGCGCCATTTGTTCTCCATTTTTGACACCTCCATTGTCGTCATTATTATTATCCTCCATTGAACTGTTTGAACCTTCGACTCTTTGTCTGTTTCGTCTAGGTGGCATCTAGCGACCTAAATGATCAACAAAATCAAAGGAAAAGGGTATTAGCTACCCATATCACACTCAGATGCGATAATCACAACTAACATATACACTTGACTCATATATATCTTTACTAGCCAACTAGGGCTCTAGGCTCTTATTGCGTTCAAGCATGGCCTTATCACACTCTTGCATACTAGCAAGTTCAAGTTTCAATTGCTTTGTTCTTCTCATAAAACAAATAACAATCAAAAGAAACATTCATGTTTTTTATAGGCGCTTTCACAATACTCATACTCCAAATTAGCAAGTAAATAGCACATTTGTTCTCAAAAATGAGGACTTGTCACACCAAGCCTCAAAAGCATGAAGTAAAGTAAAACAATAACATTCTAACATAATGTCAAAACAATTGGCTCACAGGCCCAAATAAAGTCTCATATAGTTTACTCCATCAAAACTAGATAAAACTAAGAACTACGCTTTCTTCGCGATCTTGCGTTTCTTGGTGTCTTTCTTTTGGAGCGCCTCTTGGTAGATTTCACCGAGACTCTGGTCCATCTCGTTGAACAATTCCTTTTCGAGCTCCTTGGCCTCATCGACCACTTCCTCCTTATCCTCCTTCGCAGAACTTGGTGGAAATTTGAACTTACGTTGAAGCTTGACCGACGCGAGCTCCTTCATCTCGTCAATCTTGTCAATGATGCCAGGATACTTTGCGAAATAGTTCTTTGGCCAAAGCATAGCGCGACTAAAGATAGAGTCGAAGCTCTCCTTGAATGGTTTTCCCGCGTCGTAGGATTGCTCCCACTCGTCATGGATCTTGTCTCTGAAGGCCTCCCAAATCTGATTATGTCCAAAAGCCTTGTACATAATTGATACGCCCGCAAGTGCACGTATATATCGTCGTAATAAAATATCGTATCCACAAGGAGCTTTCGATTCCAAGTACTAAGATTTCCTAAATTTAACAAGCTAAGCAATTAAAAGCGGATTTTTGGTGAATCAAGCAAAGAACTAAATAGCTAACAATGATGAGAAAGTAGCAAGATTAAGAACCTAGGGTTGATTTTACTCAATTAAACTACTTGATGCGGATAAATAAACTTCAACTAGCATGTCATGTCGAATGTTGCAAGGACGGACAAAGAACCTAAAACTTTCTCTCGAAGAATCAAAGGCGAAACTCAATATAAAACTCGACTACCTATTCTCATGGAGTCAAGCAAATATCAACAACGTGAAGAACATAATTCTATCCAAAAAGCCCCAAGTAATTCTAACCTACTCTCGTGGTTAGGAAAACTTGATGAAAGATTGAGTTCGGGCGATCAAGATTCTTCTCTCGAATTTAAATTAATCACCAAGGATAAACAATAAGCAAACAATCAATCATTGTGCAACACTCTAACGACATGCTAGTTTTCAATTATCTAATTAAACATCAAGCAATTAAATCAAGCTACATCAACCCTAAATAAAAGGAAATTAGTTACTCATACTATTCAAGAACAATAAGCAAACAAAGAAAACTAAATTAAACATGAATGAACAACAATTCAAGAACAATCATAAACTAAAGTGAAATTAATCTAAAAGAAATAGAGAGGTGGGAAGAGAAAGTAGGGATAAGAAATACCCAAAAGTGCTTCAATTGATAATACTCAAGAACTTAAACAAAGTTTCAAATGATGACCTCAATCTCCAAAATGCAAAGATAAACTAGTATTTGATTCTAATCTATGAAGCATAAAAGTGTTTGTAAACTATGAGAGAGATATGGGGTGCTAAGAGATGATATGAAAGAGATGGGTTCTCTCTCCTTTTATAACCCCCAAAATGTATCTAATCGGATCCAAGTGAAAAGCCAAAGGAATGGCAAAGGTCCCGACTTGAAATCTCGATTTCCGGCAGCTTGCTTGGTCGTGTGGAATTTGTGAAGGAAAGTTGCATGGTCGTGCAGCCCTTCTTGAGCTCACTGACTTACATGCATGGTCATGCAAGGTTTAGCCTTCAAACTCGCATGGTCGTGCAAGTGCAATTTTGCCTAGAACTTCATTTTTTCACTTCTCTTAAGTGAAAAGCCAAAGGAATGGAAAAGGTCCCGACTTGAAATCTCGATTTCCGGCAGCTTGCATGGTCGTGCGGAATTTGTGAATGAAAGTTGCATGGTCGTGCAACCCTTCTTGAACTCACTGACTTACTTGCATGGTCATGCAAGGTTTAGCCTTCAAACTCGCATAATCGTGCAAGTGCAATTTTGCCTAGAACTTCATTTTTTCACTTCTCTTCTCGCTTGGCTTTCTCTATGGCATCTTCCTCGACTTCTTCTTTGACGATTGCGACTCCAAATCATCTCCAAAGTCTCTACCAAGCCTCGGGGTCTCAAAATGTCCTAAAAACACATCAAAACACAAACATACCCCAAGTAGTCATCTTTATCACAATAATCACAAAATCTCACAAAGAAATGATATAATTACCATGAAACCAATCAAATGAGTAAGTTTATCACATGGAAAATAGCTCTAATTACGCACTCGTCAATAATGTACGCCTTCATGCGTTGTGGCCTCAAGTTAGACTTATTCCTATGGTAGTCGTTATATTCCTTGAAGGTCGCACGCGCCTCGGACTCGAAGTCGTGCAGACTCTTGTTCCCCTTCCATTGCAGAGTTCGCGGATCCCTGGGCAAACGACTCATCTGCAAACGGAAACAACACGTTAGTACTTCACTCGAGTACTTCATATAATACTAAAGCAAGTAAAAATAACCAATCAACTCATTTCGGCTTATAAGGCTTTTATTCACATAACTTAAGTCTATTTAAAATTTTGACTATGAGCACATCATAATGATATACTTTTCCCATGTATCATTCATACTCTTAGGTCAAAACTCCTAACATAGGCTCTAACTCACGCTCTGATACCAACTTGTAACACCCCGAATTTTCGTACAATTTAAAACCTCTTAAAATCTCGAGTTGCAGCGGAAATACACCGGAAATCCGAAGCGTTACCGCCGTATTTAATGTTCAAATCAAATACAATGCTAAAAAGAAAAGTAAATACTAAAAGTTCCCAACCATACGTAATAGATAACTAAATAATAACTATCTTTTTCAACTAACTTAAAACAATTAATCCAACTGAAATAAAAGTATTAAACTTATTAATTCTCATGCAAGAGAATTAATCTTCTTACAATATAAAATCTCAATAATAACAAAGTTCCAACTAAACAACAAAATAAATATTTTTAGAAGATATACTATCTTCTTGGTAGGCCTTCCCTAGCTCAACTTCTCGAGCTACAATCCTTTCAAACTACTCCCCCATTTCCATATAGGTTCATCATAGGCTCACCATTGAAGAGAAATGGACAACAAACACAAGTAAAAAGAAAAACAACTAATCAGCCATGCTGAGTAATTCATAACCACATAATCCATCTCAATCTCCAAAATTAAGTCCACATGCTTAATCAATAAACAACAATAATCATGCTTTAAGAAAAGTAAGACAACATGCTTTAAACTTAAAGACACAATAATCACCAAATAATAAATCTCATTATTTATTATTATCCTTTAGCCAAGTTCATTAGAGAGAAGAGAATCGCATGAATTGTCAACCAACCGCAGTCGATTCAATAGGATCTTAGTCCTGTACACAGTGGCAAAAGAGGGATCAACCGTCCCGGAGTAAGATGACTCCCGAAGTACTTCTAGATGTTCCTAAGTATGCATACCCTCTCTCAACCCTTAGGTTTACAAGAAGAACAGTTTCATCCACAAAACTTCACTTGCCCAATCATCATATATGGATACAAGCTTTAACTAAATACATTGAGGTCATAACCAATAGAACCACTCAACGCTACAAGTGACAAATTCCCATTCGCATCCTTTGGTGGATCTCTCACACAAAGAAGTCTTAACTCTCAATTCAATTTTAATATGGTGATCACATAACAAGTAATACACATAATCTTGGCACTCAAGTAAGACAATATAGCTACAATTTCCGATGGCATTTTACATGAAGGGCATCCAGGCCTTAATTCAAAACCACCTAATCAATAGTCAAAGTTCATATCAACTTATTGAAGTAACATGCTTCTAACATGAATCAACATGCTTACTAACATGATACAAAATAGCAATTTTGAGCTATATCCAATTGAACAATTATTAACATAATTTTCGTTCAATAACCAATAATAAAACATGCATCTCCTCACATGAATATTAATCAAGTAGACATTGCTACATAAGTGAATTTCCAACATCATACATGCATTCACTATCATATAATTCTATACGAATCATCACAAGGAAATAAACATCAATTTTCCCTTCTCAAATATTCACAAGTCCAAATATGAATTCACACTACTAATTCAATACTAGACAATGAATACAAATCCCAACCAATATAAATTATGACAAAGAGGTTACATAATTCATAAAGACATGAATTACCTTTCAAATAGGCAATCACGACAATCAAATATCGTAAGCTCCTTACGTTCAAGCACGGTCAACGGGTCCTAACAAATCCACAATGTAACAATAGTCAATACCTTGACTTCTAAACCACTTTATTAAACTTTAAATATGATTTTGTACCCTTAATTTAATTAATTAAGTTGCTGGAAATTTCACTTACTCATGCATGCTCAAAGTTTCCAAAACGAATTTGCATAAACAAAATAGGAAACTTTCCAAAACCCTAAAACAAGTCAACTAGTCAAAGCAAGTCAACACCAAAACAACACCACCAGCGGGCCCCACCACCAGCAGACCCGCTAGTGGCTGGTCGCCGGCAGCAGCCACGGCAGGCGGCCGCGACAGCCGCACAGCGGCTGCGCACGGCGCCGCCGTGTGCTGCGCACGGCACAGCCGTGCCCACAGTTCTCTTTTTTTTTTTTTTTTTTTAAATCCAATTCACAAAACCCTAATCTAACTAAATCTACCCTTATTTCCAGATTTAATAAAATTACAAAGATCCAACCTTTTTCATTCAAACTTAATTCAATTCAATAAAAACCACAAATTAAACCCTAATCATGATTCTATCATGCAAAATTAAATAGAATCTAACAAACCCTAGATAAAACTCAATTAGGGTTTATCATACAAAAACTAGGGTTCATGAAAATATACTCGAATTGAATCGAAAAGCTTTTAATAATCAAAGGAAATCAATTTAGAATACTTACTTGAAAATTCAAAGTATTAAAACTGAGCAAGATGGATTGTAAAAAGTGATGAACTTTCTCATTCTTTTTGCTCTTGGGGTTTCGCTCGTATGAGGTGAAGAGAGAGAGAACGTGTGTTTTTTTTTTTTGTTTGGTAAAGAATCAGTTATATGAGGAAGCTGAGTGTATTTAGGAGCCCAAATACACTCCTTCCTTAACTAAAGTTATTCTTTCCTAAAAAGTCTCCTAGCTTCCCTCCACTTACCAAATATTTAGGAAACCAAATTTTGAAAAATAAAAACTGATTTGATACCCCATATTTTCGGCTCTTAGCCGAAAATAATGGCCCAATTTGGGTCTTAATTATTTTCGGCCAATCCGATTAACTAAGCCCAATTTCCTTTCTTTTTATTTTTGGCCCAAGTAATTTGGTTAGGTCCAAAACTAAAACCCAATATTATTTGGGCACTCAAAACATTTATGAGCCCAATTAATTATTTTAAATATGAGATTTCATTTTCTTTTTAAGTAATTATTATTCTAAAATGAATAAAAATTACGGGGTATTACAGGTGGTGACCACCGCATAAACTTGTGAGTTTGAATCCATTTGTTAATTGTCGAGTTCGTTGCTCGTTCATCTAAAAAACTTGATGAGATTCGTGTTAATTAGAGCTGATCATTTGCGGGCTCGGGCTGGACACGAGCCGAGCTTTTGATGATAAAATTGTCCAATGGGTCTAAAATTTGTTGTCCTTGTCCACCCATCAGGGCTCAAAATTGTTGCCATGGCCCGCCCTATTAGCGGGTCGGGCTTGCCGATGGGCTAACGGGATTTTTAAAAACATTATTTTTCAATTAAACTTCAAGAGTTTTTCTTTGTTTGAGATAAATAATTTTACTATAAGTATCGACCTAACTCCAAAATCAAGCGTAGTACTCCACATAATCATGATTTTGATAATTTATCATACAAAATAATCTTAACAACACACAAACAAACAAAATACTCACAATTTTTTTAAGTAGAAAATATTAAACGGGTCGGACGGCCCCCCACGGGCCATTTTGTGTTGTTCTTGTCCGCCCATTTATTTAAACAAGCCGGGGTAAATCCCTCCCATTAAATGAATTTTTTTCAAAAACCTTGTCCATACCCGCTCAAATTAGGAGCCGTCCCGTCCATAATCAGCTCTAGTGTTAACCACTTCATATTGGGAACTCGAACTTGGATGAGCTCATTTATTTACATTGTCTTTCTTTGAGAATTTAATTCTTCCTGAGTTAATTTTTTTTAATTTGTTTTTTCATACCAATATTATTCATTCTATGAAGTTTGAAAATAGAGTAAAAGTGAAATTGGGCCAAAATATGGTCCGAGAAGAACAAAAGTGTGAGATAAGTCTTTTAAATGTTAACCAAACCTTTTTATTTCTTTTTTCTTTTGGTTTTGTAAGGGTAGTAAATAAAGTTGGATAAAAATTAAATCTTCTTTCTTTTACTATCAAATAAAATAAATTCAAAAATAAATAAATAAAAACAAATCAGGAAAAACGAAAAAGGCATTGGAAAACGTATGAATCCGAATAACTTCTAGTTAAGTGTTAACTTGTTTCTTATCAAATCAAAAAAAAAAAGTGTTAACTTGTTGCACAAAACGATAGGCAAAGTGAAATTACCAAACCTATGAGATTTGTACTGATGATTCTATAACGATCCATGGATTTCAAAGACTGCCGAGATATTCAAGCAGAGAAGAAAACCCAGAATCAGAAATTGGAGCAGACCAGAATTTGTAATTCTCCCTCCTCTCCAGATGAACTCCACTGCCAGTGCCAGACACCGAATTCCCAGGAGGTACATAAAGTTTCCCCTTTTCCCGCTTCTTTTTGTAATTTACTTTTATTGGTCTTTTATGGTGAAATTTTGATGTTGTCTTTGGCTTCTTCTAGAGTTTTCTTAATTGAAATCCCAAATAAATAAATCACTGTTACCCTTTTCCTTGTTTATGTAGATTGCAAGTTTTGTTCTGGTATTAAATCATATTTATGTCATGAATTTGATTGGATTAGTTTTATGTATATGAACTCTAATTTGGGCACTTTTTTTTCTAATTACTGATTTGTTCAGTGAGTAAGCTGACTGCCAAATATTTGGTTATTTGCCCAACCTAAATCCTATCTTAAAGATTACCCAAAAAATGGAAAAAAGAAATACTACCCAAAAAAAGAAAATTGCAAAAAAAAAAAAAAAGAAACCTTATAGAGTTGATTTATACAGAGTTGTCTACTTTGCTGGGTTGTGATGTTTCTGTAGCATTTAGTGCATAACACTCCAACTGTTGTCTTCCTTACTCCTTGGATAGTTCATAGGAGATTGAATTTTGGCATGTTGGGGGACTGTTTTATTCTGTCTTATAATTTAGAATACCTGTTTGCCATGTGAATAACAAATAGTTATTGAAGTTTTTCACTCTATTCTATGATTTCATAGACTTCAATGTTTCTAGACATAGAAGTATAGAACTCAAATTCTGTACAAGCTCGGTTGTGTTAAAAGCCTATTATTGGCTTAAGTTATATGAAATCTCAAAGTTTCAACTTTACCAGCAAACATTATCCAAAAAAGGGGGCTAACCTTTTTTTTTCTTTTATTTTTTGGTGGGGCTACAATGATTTTAGGGTGATTTGCATAGTCATGGATAAGGGTTGAACCTACCTTCTGTTTGGTAGGGAGCAACGCCATGGAAAGGAAAGTAATAGACAGTACACAAATTTTGTCTGATTTCCTATCTCGATTGTTTGTAATAATATAGGCATATCCGCATTAGCAGGAGACGTACTTTTAAGTTTAGCCTGAGCAGAAGCAGCCTAGTTTTTACTCCACTCAACCCTGCTATAGTGTGTGTGCTGCTGTCATCTATGAGGATTACTCACAACTAAATCTCTAATGACCTTTATCATTGAGATTACAACATGAAAGTATCATTAAAGCCCTGCTTACGGTACCATTTTATGGAGCATATAACAGCAAGATACTACTAAAAAAATTGCTATTGAATTCTTGTAGATATTTTAAGCAAGTGAAAATCTTATTTAACATCATACTTGTCGATATCAGGATGTAAAGAAGCTCGCTGACCATGCTAAGCACAGTGATTCACAGAAAGACATGTGTTTAGCTGATCAAGAATCTACTCAAATGTCGAATTGCATTGACAATATGCCTCAAACTCCTACTGCAGCTGATAGTTGCCAGGTAACATTGCTAGATAATCAATTAGAACAGCCAAAATACTTCCAGTATGATGTACCATTTGTTGAAGAAACGGGTATCTGGATACCTGTTTCAGTACCTCCAATGTCAAAAAGTGAGCAGGATGAGTGGATGAATGGTTTTCCATCAAGTGGAGGCTACTGTCGAAACGGTGATTGGTCCTTGGAGGGTGATAAAGAGCTGACTATGTGGGATGTTGCTGTTGAACTTTTACTTGCAGCCCAAGGAAAAGTCGGCACTTTAGCATCAAGTGACACACGTAGGTTCAAATTGTCATGCGTATCAAGCCAACTCATTGAGCAAGCATGGAAAGAGATGGCTCAGACTCTAACAGAAGCTAATATTGGTATTGTGAATGAAATTCTTGAAACAGAGCCTCCTAAATGGTTACCTGACAGTGCTGCTTCTGCTTGCATGTTGTGCGGTGTAAGGTTTCATCCAATCATTTATTCAAGGCATCACTGCCGATTTTGTGGAGGTGTATTCTGTGGTGACTGTACTAAAGGAAGGAGCTTGTTACCTACAAAGTTTCGTATTGCAGTTCCACAGCGTGTCTGTGATGTATGCTGGGTACGCCTTGAATCAGTTAAGCCGCACTTGATGGATCAAGTAAGCCGTGCTGCTCAGTTGCCTTCCCTAGATGTGATGGACCTTAGTACTTTGAGATCATGGTTGAATTTTCCATGGGGTGACTCAATGGAAAATGAAATATACAAAGCAACAAGCACAATTCAAGGGTACTGCAATAAGGTAATCATTCATCTAAGCTTGTTAATATGATACTTATATGGTGAAGAACCTGTTCCCTATTCCATTAAAACCGTTAAAATGCCTCATAAATGTATCTTGAGAAATATGACTATGACGGCTCTGTGGGAGTTTCCCTGCTTCTTTTCCTCCTCCGCAGCTTTCATCTTAGGGAAAACATTATAATCTTTCATAACTGGGACTCATTATATCATCTCAGTGAATGGCTCACATTTGCGATCTATCCGTAGTTGTTGATTAAACTTATGATACTTCTACTCAGGTTGGTGCTCTGAAAGTGGAGAAGAGAATTCCATACAACATTTTAAAGCAAGCAAAAGGCCTTGCAATACTTACTACTGCAAAAGTTGGAGCCATGGTTAGCTACAACATTGGAACAGGACTTGTGATTGCACGCCGAGAAGATGGTTCATGGTCTCCACCATCAGCAATATCTTCATTTGGTGTAGGTTGGGGAGCTCAGGTTAATATCTTAACCTACTATTTTGATTTATCTGGTTCTCAAATTTTGGTAATTGTTGTGTCGTATTACATGGAAAGAGAGTAAAACTTAAAGAAGTTACCTGGTCTTAAAGACGATTTTATGACTTCTTTTTGGAATTCAGAAGGAACCACTGAAATATACGTGTAATGTTAATTTTTTTTTTTTAATCTTTTATTTTTGATGAAGCCCTCATGAACTTCATAAGTAAATATTATCTGGTCAGACATGTATTACGAATAACGAACCTAGAAAGAGGTTTTTGTAATCTGTCATATGCTGCTCTCCTGGGACTTAGAATTAACATGTTTTATTCAACATCCATTGTTGCTATCTTTTTCGAATACTCACCTTTTAGGGATGTTATGTGTAATAGTAATACATCTTGATATTCTTCAGAGAGACAGTGAGGATTTCAAGGTAGTAGTCAGTGGTCACTGCAGCTGAAAAACTAAATCATTTCTTTCATTGTTTACTCTGGTTTGAATCGGATAACTTTTATAGGACATAACCTTTGAGCATACAATGCTTGAGTGCTTGTTAATGCTATAGGAAAAAGTAGAGCTGGCAAAATCTGACCCGACCCGAACGAAACCCGGTCCAAGACCTGCTAATGACCCGAAACTACCCGACCCGAGACCCGAAGTTTGTGAGACAAGAGCTGTTTGACCCGAAACCGACCCGCTAAAGACCCGACATTACCAACCTGATAGTGGCCCGACCCGATAATGACTCGACCTGCTGATGACCCGACCCGATTGCCAGGTCTAGGAAAAAGCGGTGGACAACATGGAAAATCTCTGGGGCACCTTTTGTTTGCAGAATATAATAACAATATTTACAATGCAGATTAGATTGTGTTCTCCAATGTAGGTGGGGGCCTTGTGAGAGGTACTAGGCAAGTATTACAATTATGTGGTAGGAGCCCGAATTGTATCAACCTCCTTTTAAATTGGCACTGATATTTCTTTGGGGTGGAATCACAGTCATTTTACTAATTTTTGCAATTTCTCCTTATAGAATAAACATTGAAAGTTACTTAAGGGCACATTTGCCATTATATTATTGTTTATATTGCTAACTTGAATCTTATTACATACAGGTGGGAGGTGAATTGACAGACTTCATTATTGTATTAAGAACAGCTGATGTTCTCAAGACATTTAGTGGTAGTGGGCATCTTTCACTTGGAGCGGGGTTAAGTGCCGCTATTGGCATAGCTGGAAGGACAGTTGGAGCAGATGTACGGGCTGGCAACGGTGGCTGCGGAATTTGCTATACCTACAGTTGCAGTAAAGGTAGTTTATCTTCTTTCCTATTACAGGGATAATGCTTATAATAACCTAACAAAACAGAACCCTCTTGTTGGCAAGCCTTCTTGTAACAAGACCAAAGTCGTAGACAGGATAATATTCCAGTGTTTTTAACACAAAAATGGAGATAGCCTCCCCTTCCATTTTACTTTGGCAACACGCCAACCTCCGGAAGGGTTTTCACATGGTTGGTGGTGAGGGAGACGGTTATGCTCTATATCAACCTTGTTTCTGTGTTTTTCTGTGTGTGCCAGGGGAGGGGAGGGGTTCAAGAATGAGCACATACAAGAATGAAACTGCAACTGAACTCACCTTGAAGCCAAGCCATTACTGGTTGAACAAGATGTTGGTTACTCTCTCTGCGCACCAGATATAGAACAAATAATAGAATGCTTGGATATATACCTAAAAGAATAGCTCAAAACAACTTCAGATTTAGAGGCCTCAGCTATGTACTAAAAGCACCGGACTGGTTTAAACTTGCCCTTATGTTGGTACTTATTCATCTGGTCATAGCTCTTTAAAAGATCCCTCAGTTCTCTTAGCAAAAAACTTCAAATTTATTGATGAAATGTTTCCTCAAGGTTTATTAATTTTGGGAGAAATGGTCATCCGAATTCCATTGCAAGCCTCAAAAGAGTCTACATAAGTCATACTCTGCTGTCTCTCCCTATTATCATTCACAAAGTAATCTTACAGACAGTATTGAATATATATTACCAACAAACTAAACTGAAATCTGTTGCTCATAGAACAGCCTTCTTGTCCTTAGCACCCGTAGTTCAATAGATTGCATCACTAAATGCTGCCCTTCTAATTTCACCCAGAGTGTCTTTGCCCCTAACCACCTCCGAAAAGCAAAAACTACATGTTCCCAATGAAACCTCTTGGGCATTGTCCCAACTCCCAACTCCTTATTTACCTGCAGTCGGGACAGAGATGGAAAGAATAATAATACTCATTTGTAGCTAAAATTGTATCACTGAACTGTGTTGCTCGTGGAACGACCTTCTTTGTTCCTTAGCAACCGAAGTTCATATATGTCTATTTCCTGAAGGATTGAAGGAAAACTGAAGAGCATTCCTTTCTCAGAAGGGAAAGAGCAGCCTGGAAGAGAGATGGAAATTAGAAAGAAATGCTCTTCATTTTTCCTGGGTACTACTGGTAGAAGTCATTGTTGGTCAGTGGTGTCTTTTCACATGCTGTAGCCTGTAGCTGACAAATTGCTTTCAAGCAACTGCCATTAATCATATCACATCGCTTTTAACTTTGTGCTTGTAATCTTATAAACGAAACGTGTCCTGTTCATTTGATTGATTGTGCGTAATGCTTTTGTTCAGGTGCATTTCTTGGATGTTCTCTAGAAGGCAACGTTTTCACGACCAGAACGCGAGAGAACTCCCGATTTTATGGAAGCCTGTATATTGGTGCGTCGGATATTCTGCTTGGCTCATTGCCCAGCCCACCTGCAGCATCCATCCTCAATCAAGTCCTGGCAGATTTGTATCAGAAACTTCAAGCCTGATAATCTTTACATGCTTGCAGCGTTGCACAGCACAACTTTCTGATATGTTTGGTAAGAGATTGACCAAGCCATTTCGAACTGTACATAATACTTCTTCAGTGTATAATGTGCATATAATAGGTTTTGATGGGCATGTATATAGCATAGTTCAAGTACATATATAATCTAATTTATTTTTTGGTTCTAAGAGTTATAACCTTATCGATCATTGTCATACTTCACTATGCTCCTTAATGAATCAGAAAACCAGTACATGACCTTGTCGTAAATCTCAGTGTTCCTGTTCACTGTGACCCTTCTCTGCAATCTCGCGTAAATTCTCAGATTCTTAGCAGTTCACTTCCATTTCGAATGAGCCTTGCAAAATGGTGTGCTATATGGGTGACCAGACTCATTTTTGACAAAAATAGCTTTTGACACTGGTCTGCAGAACATCAGTATATTCCATAAGCTAAATGATCAATGTAACAAAGGGAAAAAGGAGTCACTTGCTCCTCTTATCTGCCTGTTTCTACTCTAGTTTGTTAGCAAAAGTAAGGATTTCCTGCTTTGGAGTTTTTTTTTTTTAAAAATTTTTGTTTCTGGTGTCGGAGAAGGCACAAAGGCCTAGATAGGAATCGAACTGTCAACCTTTTATTGCGACACGATACTCCTAACCATGAGCGTCTCTTGATTCCTAAGTAATTTCTTAGCAAGTTTTGCTTTCGAGTATTTAATACTTCTGTCTCTCTTTTCTTTTTTGCACTCAATTATTTTGAACTCTAAGTATTGCATTTGGCTTTAACTAGTCGTGTTTGAGGAGTAATATCTCCTTAGTCCTTACGGTGCTTCAGTATCATCATGCATTACAATTGGCATTCCTCATCGATTTTCCACACGTCAAAGTGGTTGGCATACCTTTGATCTGAGCACTCTTGAAAGATGTCGAGGAAAGACGTCGAAAGCGCAAAATGGTGTGGTCTATCACTCGTGGAAACGTGAATAGTTGTCTAGAACATAACCCATTGTCTTAGAGAGAATGTGTTGCCCAACCAAGTTCAGCCAAAGAGAACAGCTTCCTTTTCTGGTTCCAGGTTCGAGTTCTATTAGGGTCATTCAAGATTTTCTTGATCGTTAACTTTAGGACCCATGAATTAGACATGCAAAGCTTTGATACCCATATTATCTCAAATAAAAAACAAACAACGTCCATTTCTTCTTTCTTTTTTGGGTTCTTGGTTACACCTAAGTGTAGCCAACTTGGCTACACCCTCTCATTTTTTTTTATTTTTGAAAATATAGTAGAATTTATTATTATTGATCCAGTCCTTCATTCTTAAATAACCACTACTTCATTCTTAAACAACCACTACTTTATTTTGAGTGTAGGCAAATTAGGCTCCTCCTATGTGTAGCCAAGAATTTAGAACAATTGTGCGACCAAGTCACGAGAGGTCAAAAGGTACATCTTATATATTTATAATAATTTTGACAATGTCCTTAAGTATTGTACAGAATTAAAACTTAAACAAAAGATCAAAAAAAAATAAATCTACTAAAGCAAAGCTTACAAGTCTAATAACAAAAGCAAAGCTTACAAGTCTAGATTGTTGAGCTTAGTTGGTGTTTTTGTTGGTCCAAAGTTGCATCGACATTGGTCGACAGATCACACAGTCCATTAGATAACAAGAGGGAACATAAATGATAAATCTCATTATGCAACAAGGCAAAACAAACGAACTACAAAGAATCAATCAGAATCAGAGCTACACAAGTACACACATTCTCATTGGCGTTCATCTATTTAATCACAAATCCAGACTCAAAACAAATCACAATAAATCATGATGTGTATGTATGGTGAAGGATTTTTTTTTTCCCCTTTTTTCCCTACCGTCGGGATATTTCGGAAAACAACCAATCCGATAAAAGGAAAAAAGGAAAGGCAACAAAAAAAGGCGGACCCTCATATCAAAACTATCCAGACTCCCTTGGTTTTCTTCCCTCATTGGAATCATCTGTTTTCTGCAAAACACAGTATATCCCATTATTCCCATACCAGATGAGAGCACCGAAGAAATAAATATATGTGTGATAAGCCTAGGATAGTCTCCGATAGGGAATGTGGACAGAAACGAACTCATGGCCTGTATATTTCTTCCCAATCTGCGCAAGCTCATCATCTGCACCAAGAGAAGTCTATTCAGGTAACTGCAAAACACTAGCAAAACAAATTATCGTGCACGCAGTCATTCTTTGTGAATTACCTAGTTCTTGAACTTCCGAGTGTGAGTTCAAGTCCAAGATCATCGGGCACACATTCTTCGTGAATGATCTCTCCTTCCCATGCCTTCACTAGGCCTGTTGTTCCACTACCAAATGCAAATTCGGCTGCCATCCCATCTGACATTGGAACATCCGCTGTACGATCATAACTACAAGAAACGATTGGAGAACATGTTCCACTCTGCCCTGGAGTCCACATCCTGGACCCTCCACCCGCCATTACCTCGTCTTTTGAGGCAAACGGGTTTGAGGAGACAAGACTAAATGTAGGAGAAGTTGGGGCACCTTGGGGAATCTGGATATTACAAAGCCACCCTGGTTCAGGCAAGGCCTGGCGGCCAGGGCTTTGGGGCGTGGAAGAGGGCAAAGAATATTGCTGGGCATTAGCCCAAGGTGGGGCCACATTAGTCTCATCCCAATCATTCTTCGTTCGGGGAGTTCTGCATGTTGGTGAGCTAAGCGGAGGGGTAACAGGGGCACTTATTGAACCTCCAGGCATATAGATACAAGGAAGCTTGGGAGATGTGGACGAGGAGCCAGAAGACGATAGGTTTTTCAGCCATGGGATGAGGGAGTTAGGATCAGCAGTGCCATTGACATTAGGAGTATAGTATGAACGAGCAGGACTTGGGAAAGACGAGGATGCAGGACTTGGATTATAGGACGCGCCAGCACGAGGACTGACTGGGTAGGATGAACAAGGACTTGCTGATGCTGAGCCACCAACGATGTCCATGGTGTCCATGGGTTTGCATCCCTGCAAAATTGCATCTTTTGTCAGTAAAAACCGTCATAAGAATGGAAAATAAAATGTTTGTGTGTTACATGGTTAAATAAGGGCAATATCATTGCAGTGAATAGAAATCCACATCATATCACATGATGTGACCCCACATAATCCTCAACCAGAGAGCTACCCTAATACAGCCAGACTCTAGAGTGTTTACTATTCATAATAGAAGGTTAGCAACTGCTGAATGCAGGACTTTTGCTCCAAATCGTCCCATAATGCCCCTCTGATTAGAATGCAAGGGAAGGAACGAGTGCATTTGAAATAATTTTTTTTTGATGTTTTAGTCAAAGTATTCTGCATAATAATGTGCTAAATTGAGCTCTTCATATGAAAACCTGTGTCTGCTGGGTTTCCAGGGGAAATAACTGAAGCTGGTTGTATGTTCAATTTTCTGATATACAGGTCGACAATTTCACAATATAAGAATGAATAGTGGAAATTATAATGTCAAAAATGGGTTTGTTATCATCCGATGCAGTCTAACTTCCTACCATAATTCTTACAGGCATTCCTGCCAAAATAAAAAATCACTTTAGGAGGAGTACCAAAGTCTACAAATCCATGCCTGATTATTGACAGCTTGAGAATCTCATGCAGAAGCCAACTTTAAAAGCACATTCAAATATCTGCAGAGATCACAGTACCCAGCCTGGAAATCCAGAGTTTTTTCCCTTAATGAACTCAAATGTTCAAAGCTTTATCAGAAAGCTGTATGTTCTGTTTCTATCTATTTCCCACAAGTTAAATGTTCAGAAGACTATGCATCTAGTTTTTTAGTTGGACAACCTTTTCATCCAAATTATAGGGTGCAAGTGTTCAGACTATTAATTGAATTGTCTTACATGGATGGCAGCTCTGCTTAAAGTCTGCATAGTTCCACCACATGCAGTAACATTTTACATTTTTTTTTTTTTTGGGTAGCTCATCCATCTAAGATCTAACAGAGAGCGAAATGTGTTCTCAACACACACAGAAGCAAGCAAAGGGTTCTCAAGAGTTTTAGAATTCAGTCCCTTGATCACCTAACCATGTCGAGATGTTAAGCTTAACTAGTAGCATTTGTTGGCACAAGCCAATAGCATATATTCGAGTGTGCTGAAACAGCAATAACTTTTGGGACTACAAAAGATGAGAGATGAACAATCTTATAAGGAAAACATGAACGAATTAGTTGCTGATGATTCAATAGTACGTATCTAGGAATAGTAATTAGGAAACGAACTCAAGTCTCAAACATATCAAGTGGAACTTGTCAAGTTGTCATCCAGTAAATTAAAGTTTGCCTATTTTGTGTAATCAGCTATATCAATGAATCTAGATCCAATAAAGGAATTATATTGTACTTTCTCCAAAAACCATAATAGCGCAACATCCGCAAGATTCCAAATTTCATAGCTAAACTATGGAGCGGAAACAATGTACCAATAAGACATGGGACCATATAAACAATGCACCATGGCCATATCTTACAAACTATAAGCCTAAAAAACAAACATTCCAAACTGAGAAAACCACACCATGTGGTTCCCTCACATATTTCATCGCGAAGTAGGTATACAATGACAAAAAGATATCCCCACCTTCATTGTGTTTGAGTCTATCCTCATTACACTGGATACACAATAATTCCTCACTTGAAAAGGAACCGAATGATAAAGCACCGGGCCAATAAAATCATAACCATATATTGACAATGAGCTCATTTGGCCTTCTTATCTACAAACATCATAATCTTATACATAGGACCCATATGGGTCTTTACACTCAAGTTGTCTCCTTTATGGTCCAAAACTCCTAAATGGGTCAAGTGCCCCACCATCATCATCTTCAAACACATTTTCATTTCCCCTCGTGTCCATAGACTCTTTCAAACCACACACCCCACCAAAAATATTTAAATTAAAAAAAAATTCGGATAATTCAAAACATTGACCTCCCAAGTCCTAATACTATGTGACATGTATCTATACTTCACTAAAATCCCAGACCCAGAAAAGTCAAAAATAAAAGTACAATAATAAATCAGTAAATCACCTCAACCTCTCTTGAATCTTGATCTGATTTCCAAGCGTACCAAACACGGCACATAACACATTGGTCCAGCTTGATAACAGTCTAACACACGGTTTTACCAGTATTAAGTAATTATTATTTTTTCGGATAACATGGGTGTCCAAATTTTGCTTGACTAATCTCACAGGCCCTGAAGCTAACGACTAGTAAAACCTCCCGTGGCGAGGAGACTCGAACATCTAGAATATTTCTTACAGGTCTTACCAGCTGAGCTACTCTCGGGTTTCATTAATTAAAAGACCAATTAAATAACCCAACAAAATAGGGGGTCTCCATTTGCTCTTTTTGCTCCCTTGACCAAGATGAGTGGGTGTCCCACATCCCACAGGTGTGTCATCACGAGTCACGTTGCCAATCAGCTCCCTCCTTTCCTTTCTCTCCCCGCATGCCCATGCTTAGTTTTAGCAGAGTATTTTTCCTCCCCGGAAATCTCGCTAAGTTAAATAACCATTGACTATATCACCCTTATAACATACAGGTTTAATTCACACAAATCATATTTTATGAGATGGGTAATTTGGAATGTATCATGTGTAGCAGTGTAGGTACTTGCCAGAGCTGAAGAAAATGGAATCCCAAGCAAAAGAAATAATAAAGACAGAGAGACAAAAGTTCACATTGAGCACCAGAAAACTATCAGTTTTGGATTTGGTTTTTTTTTTTCCACCTAAAGCAATGGCAATGGCAATGGCAATGGCAATGGCTGAAAAACAGCAAAGGACAATTATACCCTTCATAGTATCCCATCTCTATTTCATAAAGGAAGAAAATTCAGCTCAAAGAGTAGGGTACTTTAGTCATATTTACTAAAAAATTAATGGCATTGTGAAATGTGATCTCTGAGAGATGAACTGATTTCTGTTAATGTGGCGTACTTTAGCAGCAGATTGCTCAGTTGTCAGAGACTACCGTACGCCGTTGGCATCTTACTCCCTTCCTCAAAATAATTCCCAAAAAAATAATAAAAAAAAATTATTTCCCCATTTTTCAGCCTATCAAAATTAATCCATTTGGAATTTAAAATCAAGTCATCTGAAATAATGGAATTTGAACCCACTCAATATGAACAACATCAAACAATTCATGAACCCATTTAAAACAACAAAAGCTACAAAACCTGCAAATTTCAACAGATCAAAAAAAGAGAGATAAAATGAGTGTGAGTGTACCTTTCTATAGGTGGTACCATCTTCTTCGACGATCCAACCAGCTTCACGAGCTAAAGCTTTAAGGACTTCATTATTATCACAATGTTTAGGGAGTTTAAAATTACCATACGTCCTTAAACCTGTATAGATCTTAGCAGCAATAGCTCGCCGTCTTCTCTCTCTTCTCTTGTTGTTTTCTCTCTCCTTCCACGTCGGCATCCTGGAGGAGCCTGTCATCTTCTCTTCTCCTTGTTGCGCCAGCGCAGCCGCCGGAAAACCAGAAACTGCTCCCGGATTTGTTGATCGGAAAACCGCTAAGGACTAACGGGAGTGGAATTTCGTTGGGATTTTGAATGATGTGAGAGAAAAATTGGGGATTCGTTTGAGCTTGTGTTTTGGTTTGGGTCTGGGTCTGGGTCGTCACTTGTGAGTTAGAGAAATAAAATGAAAGGGTGGGTGGTGAGGGAAAAAGGAAATTATTAAAAAGGGTATGGAGTTTTGGGGTAAATTACAAGGAGTGCCACTGAGGATTTTTTTATTATTTATTTCGCAAAATAGTTGTACTCCCTCCGTTCTTTTTTCTCCTAAACACTTTTTTTTGCACGGAGTTTAATGAGAGTTGCTTTTGGAACAATTATTCCTTATTTGCCCTTACTCTAATATGAGAGAGTGTATGAGTTAGAAGTGGTGTTGGAAAGTAATGATTACAAGAAAAAGTAAGGACAAATGGGTCTTTTAGTACTCAAAGTATTACCAAAAGAAGAAGTGGGTAGGAGAAAAAAGAACGGATGTAAAAAGAAAGTGGGTAGGAGAAAAAAGAATGGAGGGAGTATAATTTTCCAATAAGCTTATAATAACTAATCAGAATTTTAGTAGTAGTTTTTTCAGTAAGTTTTGTGTAAGAGTAACATATAAATAAGTGGTCACAAGTTAAATTATACGGATTAACTGTTAATTGATTATAAAGTGGTCATCAGTCTCACCAAATGTTACGATAAGAGTTTTGGAAAATTATAAGGAGTGTCAGTGATGATTTTTTTAATTATTTGTTTCGCAAATACTTGTATAATTTTCCAATAAGCTTATGATAAAAAAAAAAACTCGGAATTTAAGTAGTAGGTTTTTAAGTAAGTTTTGTGTCGGATCTACTCATTTAAATACATGATCATGAGTTAAAATGTACAAGTTAACCCTTAATTGGTTAAAAAGTGATTATCGTCTTACCAAAAGTTATGATAAGATCGTCTTATATAAGTTTTTGTGTAACTTTTAGTCGAAAATAATATTCATCACTACAAAAGTCACTATTTGTTCCTCTTAATGAATATTATTTTTCTCAAAAAAGACAATAAATATTAGTGTAAGTCTAGTGTGAGATCAACTCACAGAAAAATGGGGTTACTCTTTAGAACATGTCACTTACACTATGTTGGGAAACTTTGTAAACGAGGAAAACTGTAGAAAAGTAAACCTATGAAAATCTACATCAAAGTAAAACAGTGAAAATCTTATCATTTTCACTTGTTTGGTTTATCGGTTTAAATGATGTAGAAATGTAAGAAATTTACATCGTTTTCTTTTGTTTGGTTGGTTATTGTAGAAATCTATGATAGAATAAAGGTTTTCTTTTTTAGATTTCCTCATATTTTCACAGATTTTCCATCGATTTTGAGGGGAAAAATATGGAAATCTAGTGGGGAAAATTATAATTAGAAGATTTTCACAAATTTCCATACTTTTAATTTTCCACAGTTTTCCTTACTAGCAACCAAACAACACAAATTCAAAGATTTTATAGTTTTCTCTAGTTTTACTTCATTTTGCTCATTAACCTGAAGTTTTCAAACACACTATTATGATAAGTATTGATACTTATTTCATTGAAAAGTGATCTCCGTCTCACCAAATGTTTAAAAAATATAGTGTTATAAAAGTTTTTGTGTGAATATTATTGTGTATTATTTTTGCGTAAAAAAAATCACTTACCACCATCTTTCAAATTGAGGATTAATTTTAGTTAATTCATTCCTGGAATTACGGGGAGGTGCACGTGCTATGGTTGGGTACTTTAGGAAAGTGGGAGAGGAGGTGCAAGTTCGAGGAAAGAGAGGGGGCCTACTAGTCTACTACTTATAGCACCGTTATGTTTTGTTTTTAGGTTTTGCGGCGTCGTTTTGAGGTCTGGTTAGTGGGTTGTGTTGAGTTTGTTTGACCAAGTAAAGATTTTGTTTGATTGTTTAGTTGTTGATTGATTTGCCATCATGAAAAGTATGTGTTTGGATGATACGAATTTTGAGTGGCACAAAATTTGTATAATAATATTTCATTATGTGACGGAGTGATTTTTGATAACAGTATTAAAATTAAATTGAGCAAGTTTTTGTGTAACTCTTTTTATAATAAAAAAAGTCATCATAAACTTTAAAAGAATCTGGAAATAAAAGTACGAAAATATATTCAACAAGAATTTCTATTGATAGCTTTGTAAGTCACAACTTTTTGTGCATTGGGAAGTTTTTCTCGAATCTAACGGAATGAAGGTGTTGTCAATTTGTTTCCAAACTTCATACGTACCATATGTGACTTGTTCTATTGAGCCAACCTTATATAATCTCACTCTTATAGGTGATGGAATTTTTTTTCTTTTTTTTGATACGAGAAACCCGCAGCCCCTACTCTTTGAATGTACATTGGATAAACTTCGAGTGTATACAATAATCTGCAAAACTACACACATCAGGCAAGCCAACAAGACAGACTCAGCAAAAAGTCCCTAACGGGAATTGAACTCATGACCCTTGTTATGGAATTTAACCCTACGTCCAGCTCCACTATCCATCTCAAGGAAAGTGATAACACGAAACACAAAACTTCTTGTTTGACGTAATTTTGGTGTCTCCAAATATGTTTATGAATTTAAAATTAATAGATGGAACTGGAAGTCTTGAAAGACATTGATCAATTAAAAATAAGAGGACAGACATACACATCTCTGCAATATGAGGCTTATGATTCTATTTGTTAAATTTTTAACATAAAATAAGAGGATAGACATACACATCTCTACAATATGAGGCTTGTGATTCTATTTGTTAAATTTTTAACATAAGTGATTTTCAAAGCCATATGCCTAAATAATCAATCATGGTCGTGTTCAAAAAGATACAGTACATTCTAAGCTTTTTTTTTTTTTTTTTTTTTGAAAACAGAATAGGAGACTTTCATTCACAGAAAAGCCATATGTCATCTACATCAAAAATAACCCTAGAATATACTAAATCAATAGTAACAATAACAAATGGGGGTTGCTTAACGTAAATCGCAATTTACTAAACGCAAATCATATTTTACAATAATACCCTTAATAATTTTCTCACCCCTTTTTCACTCTCCCTCTTTTCTCTCTATTAATTCTTCTCCCTAGCACTTCTCTTCTCCATCAATTCACTCAACCTATTAAAAAAAAAAATCTGGGAATAGCCAACCAAAACCCCACGACAGCCCCAACACACTCCCCACCATTTCGACAGCCCCTAGCCCAACCACCCGTAGTCAGACGCCCTCCGCCACCTCTGCACCAACCCCAACGCGTCAGCTAGCCACCCCTCCCCCATCAATCAGACCTCGTCAGCCCCACCCACCACCCCAGTGCAGCGCCCCACCACCCGACGTCGTCGCCATCCCCACCCCCCCAGTTCAGTGCCCTCTCCCCTCGCCTTCCCGAACCCCAGCCTCCCAACCCCCACCCCGCTTCCGTCCACCCCCATGCCGCCAGGCCCAGCAACTGCGCACCCAACCAGCCAACCACCATTTAAGCCACTCATAAACCCTAAAAAATATATAATTCAAAAAAAATTAAAATCTAATTCTTAAGGTTGACTGAATATTATCATTAATTTTATCAAATTAGTCTTGATTAAAGGAATCATACATGTTGAATAGAGTTTCTGGGAGTTTTTTTTTAGGAGGAAAAGGAAGAAGCATGAAGAAAATGGTTTGCAAATAAAAAGGGTATTTTGGGAAAAATTGTGATAAAAAGATTCGCGTTTAGTAATTTAAAATTTGCGTTATGCAATTCCGTAACAAATCTGCTAACAACACAATTGACTAGAATACCCGAGCGCGACTCCCAACATGCATAGTAACCATGTGCTTCCTTTGATGCTTCATCTTTAACGGAAATGGAGATCTTCACCACAAGTACCGTAATTGTTTGCTCACAAAACGTATGATACCATCGATCTTGTTCATATCCGGTCCCCAAATTCATATTACTTGCTACTAAATCGCACAAAAGGTGAAGAGAAAGATCCTATAAAAAGAAAAAATATGAAAATTCCTAATAACTCCACAAAAGGGAGAGAAATTTTATTCCACTTAGAGCGCAAAAACTAGAAATCAATGGCAAAAGGAGGTAGAAAAATGAATCACAGGCCAGGAAGGGCCTAAATCGGCCCTCCCGACCTAAAATTTTTTCCTAATAAAGATTAGGGTTTGAGGGAGGAAGAGGAGAGGCAAAAGAGAGAGGCTAGGGTTTGAGAGAGAAAACTCTCCGTAGGCTTAGCACATCAGTACATTCTACGCTTAAGTTTAGGGAATCGTCCAGTATCACAATATCACTGAAAATTATTTTTTATTATTTTTGAGGGGATATTCACACTCCACGGATCCAACTGTCAAATGTAGGGAAATGGTGAGGTGGGCATCCTCCCAACTCAATTATGTCAAAATCAACTTCGATGGCTCAAGGAAAAATGGCGATGCAGCTGCTGGATTCCTTATTAGGGACCCGCATGGGAAGCTTTTATTTGCAGGTGCCAATAATTCGGGACGTACATCAATCCTTGTAGTCATTGTCTACAGCTATGCGGAATGGAATTAAAGCAACTATTGATAAAGGTTTTAAACATATTCAAGTTGAAGGGGACAATCTCATCGTCATCCAGTTAATGCGCGGTGAGATTACCATCCCATGGACCATCCATCACATCATCATTGATGTGAGGCGATACCTCGCTACTTGTAACCCTGTTATCGTAAATCACACATTTCGAGAAGGAAATAGAGCAGCAGACTGGTTTGCGAATCTTGGACACAACATTAAAGATGAAACTAGATATGAACATTCTCCTTCCCTAGAACTTGACCAAATTCTTTTAACTGATAGGTTTGGAGCTGCCCTCGAGAGGAGACGCTCTTAGCGCCACACAACTCTTCTTACCTTTTAAAATAAATAAATAAATAAATCCCGAGCCCTTTCTTTTAAGTTTTAAGTGATGAAATAATGGTACGTGTTAACTATCTGATTTTTAACCTGACGTATGATCATACCTCTTTGGAAGTTCTCTAGCTTGATTTAGTTTAAAACCGAGAATATTGGTACATTTTGGTGAAGGGGGATTATAAAGTGCTTTTATAACCAATGAGATCTTGGCCTAGTGGTAGCTGGTATATTAGGTCTCAAGTTCGAAGTCCCCTTATTTAGGGGGTAATGATTAAGAGGGTAATGAAATGAATTTTTTGGCTAAAATAGTAAAGTGAAGTAGTGATGAGAGTAATGATTAAGAGAGGGTATTGGGGAAAAGGAAGGAAAATGGGGGAAAACTATTACCCTATGAGGATGTGGGTTTCTATTATCCCTTATATGGGGGTAATCATTAGTCTCTTTCTCACAAAATCTAATCCAAACTACTTCACATACCTCCAATTTTAGCCTATAAATTCATTTTATTACCCCCTTAATCATTACCCCCAACCAAACGATCCTTTTATTGTATGTAAATTTATTATATATTGGTGTTACAAACTTAGAACCTACCAGTAGTTACCAGCAGCTCAATTAGTGCCTTTATTTGTGTCGAGCATTTTCAGCATTGGAGATGTTCATCACAAAATTTCTCTGTTGGGCTGCCATTCACAAAATTTTGGGCATGATTGGACAGACGGATGTATTGAAGGAATAATCCGAATTTTTAGGGGTCTCTATTATTCCCTTTACTGCCATGTGTCGTCTTTTTACTGGTCCTTTGACTTGTTGACTTTCTGATGATGTGGCCGCGTGGGGTCTCCAAGAGGAGTATTTTGGACCCCAACGATAACTAAATCAGCCCAAAACAATTTACAATAGGCCAAAGAGGATGATCTTCAATAGCAGGAATTTTGACATGTTCGTGTTCAATTTGCACCACCACTCTTTCACCCCGTACTCCTTCATTATCCTAACATCCATCAACTCGAATCCCACCATCATTACAAACCAAGATCCTCGTAGTTCCTCTAGTACCGGATTAAAATCAACATAGTGATCCTCAAATGGCAATGACGTGAAACCACTTCTAAGTTTTTCGGTGCAAAGATCAAATTAAACTAACAATCACGCACATTATGCTTCTCCATATTATTGTTTGATCAAATGACAACAAACCAATACAAAGTGTTATTAGAAGGAATACCATTAATGCTGATTTCATAAACATACTTTTTGTGATCTCACATAACAAGTTGTGTTCAATTCAATTCAATTTTGTCAATTCAGTCCAGTATTGTCCAATTTAGTGATGTTGAATTCAGTTCAGTTCAGTTCAGTTCTGATAAGTTCAGCTGTAACAAACGCACCCTTAGTCTATGGTGGATCAATACTTTACCTGTAGCCACCGCTCTAATGGTGGAGTCACCCCCTACTTTACCTGGAGCCACCCCTCTAATAGTGGAGTCACCTCCTACTTCACTTAAGAGTCACCCCCTAATTCACCTAGAGTTACCCCTCAAATTTATACTTGGCGTCACCCCTCTATTAGGGGAGTCACCCCCTGCTTTACCTGGAGCCACCCCTCTAATAGTGGAGTCACCCCCTACTTCACTTAAGAGTCACCCCCTAATTCACCTAGAGTTACCCCTCAAATTTATACTTGGCGCCACCCCTCTATTAGGGGAGCCACCCCCTGCTTTATCTGGAGCCACCCCCTGCTTTATCTGGAGCCACCTTTCAAATTTATACTTGACACCACCTCTTTAATAGTGGAGCCACCCCATACTTCACCTGGAGTCACTCCTCTAATAGTGGAGCTACCCCCTACTTCATTTGAAATCACCCCTAAAATTTACTTAGTCCATGATGAATTAAGTCCATACAAGATAATAAGATATGCTGATAAATAGTAGATCATATAAGTACTACTGTACTAGTAATGTAATCAAAATGAAATTCTAATTCTTTTATGGGCCTAACCGCTTAAGGGCCGGAGTGTTCTACTAATGGGCTGCTACAGGGCTAATATTCGTATTTTTTTTTTCTGGACAACGAGTGATTTACTACTTTCTCTGTTCCGAAAAAAAATTGACACCTACTATTTGAAGATTAAAATTTGTAATCTTTGATCATTACTTTATGGCAAAAAAAATAAAGTTTTATAATGTAAAGTTTATTAAGAATATTTATCCAAGTAGGTTCAATAATATATATACAATAATGTAAAATATTATTAGAAAAATAATTGTAACAGGAGTTACCTTTTTCTTCAATAATATTTACGCCATCCATATAACAATATGCATTGGCCAAAAGGTTTTCCACGAGATAAAACTTTATAAAATAAAATAACTTTCCTTCGAAAACCACTTTTCAGAAATACAATTTTCAAATATTGTCCCTATTTACACAAGAAAATATTTTTTAAGCGCCAAAAAGATGAAGCTCACAGCCTCACATTGAGCTTAAAAATCATTCAATTATGATTGTTCCCCAAGATTTTAAGCACATCAATCTTTGCAGTTTGCACATGGACAACGTTTGTCGTGACCACGTTAAATATGCATGGCCTAAAACACATCCCAGGCATTGTACATGAAATCTACTTAGGTTTTGATTAATTCACCTGGATAAAACTGATCTGAACTGAACTGATTAGAACTGAACTGAACTGAACTTAATTGACTTTTTAAACTTGACCGTTGATCATTTAAAATTTGTCCAAATATAGTCAATATTGGACTCATTTAAAAGTATGCTTTGAGATCTTTCCGATAACATAATTTTCATCATGTTATTATTTTGGAATAAAAAGTTATATGAGTAATAAAGTTACACATAAACTGAACTGAACTGAACTGGATTGAACTGAACTGAATTTAAGTAAAATTAAGGTGAATCAAACAGAGCCTTATTGTTTTGGATTCATCATTATGATCAATAACATGCAATCAATACTTGTATTTCATGAATCCTTTAAACAAGAACAATAATCTTGCATTTATATATTTTTTTTTGGTGAAGAAAATATTGGTAAATATTTTCCAATATTCCGGAGCTGGTTCCGAAGTTAAGGTTTTGCGCTCCTCCCAATCGTAATTATGGGGGATCTAACCTTGGTCCTCCCTATCAAAGTCTTGCCCCTGACACCACTAGACCAACCCACGATTGGTCTTGCATTTATATATATTAACTTACAATAATGGGTATTTAATTATTTGTTAATCATAAAACCATGATTTCAATGGTGACATTTAAAGAGATAATTTGTGTGTCTCCCTGCCAAAACAGTGATAGTTTGATACACATCTACCTACCCCCAACAAAAAGCGATTTTTAAAAAAAAGAAAAAAAAGTTGAGCCACGATAATTGAGCCAAACATTACCTTGGTCAAAGGCAAACTCTGCTATACTAATTTGACTAATTTAAACTCTGCATATATTATTGTGTTATACGATACTTTATTTTGCAATATTAACATACAAGTAAAAAATTCTAATAATCGATGTAGCTAAGAGTAACAAAAGAAAACTACTATTGAAGTTAGACTTTTGAGTTCTGCTATAAATATTCATATTTTCAAACTGCATACGCTTTCATATAAGGGGGTGTAGGACATATAAAAATTAAAAGCATTATCTAAACCTCTATGCCTCTACGTACATTCATGAATACAATGTAGTGGATGAACTAAGATCCCCTTTGGAGAAAAAACTCTTATATTGTTCAAGTTACACCTTCTATTCATCCTTAAATCTTTCATCAGACTTCAAATCAAAGTGTAATTTGTTTTTTAATTCTTTTTCTGCTTTTTCCTCTCTCTTTAATTTATCTTACATGCCAATTGAATTTTTTCTTCCTATGTTTATCTTTCGGTGTGCTCTATTGTTCTTCCATTCTTTTTATTCAAAGAATATATAAACTCAGATTACTATACAATATTTTTAGATCCTTCAACGCTTCTAACTATTAGTTTAAACTAAAAGCTTCATAAGTGGATCTTCTAACACTTCACTAACCTTTCAAAATCATGACTTGATTGGCAAATTCTAGAAATGAGGAAAAATCTTCCTTGTGTAGCATTTTCATGGTCAAGTCTAACAACATACTAAGATGTATGATGCCTTCAGCTTCATCACATATTCTCGACATACATATATCATACATTTATGGGTGTTACTATATACCGCCATAAAATTACTTATCACCGCCCTTGGAAATTACAATATTGCCCCCACTCACATTTTCACCCTTCTTTCTCCCACTCTCCCTCTCTAACTCTCCCACACCCACCCACTCTCACACCCACCCACATTCACCAACATTCTCTCACCGGCAAGCAAGGAACGACCGCAAATGTCTTCCGGCGACCAAGAAGTGTCGTCGACGCCGTCCGAGGTAATTTTTTTTTCGCAGAAATTGGGTCGGGCGTCTGTAATTTCCGCCTGATCCATGGGTCAGGCGGAAATTGCAGACGCCCAATACTACAAACTGGAAAAAAAAAACGAGTGAAAGGCAAAATCGTAAATTCTAAGGGCGGTGGTGAGTATTTTTTGGCGGTAAATAGCAATTCACTACATTTATTACAATTTCACATATATACCGTCTGGCTTCTTGTTTAGCTTTGCTAATTGCAAATTGGCACCACGTGGGTGGACTACCGTGGCTAATGTAACAGTGCGTGGTCTGTTTGGGTTAAATTGGTGGTCCTGGCACAGTCCATGAAATAGAGAAGGTCCAAACCGATTCTTATTGGAAGACGGTGAAAAACGGAACGAAACGACGCTCAACTAAACGACGCGGATAATAAAACAAAATATAAATCAAAATATATAAAATTACAAAATGCGGAACAGAATGAGAATATTGCGAAACAGAATGGAACTAAATGCAGCATGGAGACAACGGAATGAACATGAACATAGTCTCATTGAATCACAACTATTTTGTTTTTTTTTTGGTTGTAGGCAATAATTTGTGGTTCAATTTGATCAAAAAAATAAAACAACAATTTGTGGTTCAAACAGGGAACAAGCAAATTGTCCCAATGATCTCAACACAGTGGTAGCAGATAGATAACTACCAAATCACACATGTCAGTGTTGGCAATTTATCATATTAAAAATGGAATAAATTACTAATAGGAAAATGGTAGGCATAATTTGCTCAAAAAGCAGGAATTTTTTTTCGCCAAAGGCTTAAAGCCAAACCACAAAAATAGTCAGACAATCAATGCCCACTTTTTCATAAATACTTATTTTGATAATACTATAATTAATGAAAATTCGTCCAATTTTGTTTAATTATTAATCAAGTCAAATGAAATAAGTTGAAGCATATTTATATACTTTTCTGTTTGTTTTTTCTTCTTTGGGTAACTAGACCTGGCAAAAGCTGACCCGACCCGATAACCCGACCTGAACCTAACCCGAAAAAAGCGGGTTAGGGTTGGGATTTTTGTCCCGAAACTTTAAATGGATCGACCTGATTGACCCGAAACTTTAAATGGGTTAGATTAAGGTTGAATTTTCTGACCTGAAAATGACCTGCTCAACCTGATTATTATTATTTTTTATTTATTTTAGGTTCTCAATCTGATTATTATTGCTAAATGAAAAATAAATTCCTCGAGAAAAAAAAGGGAAATTGCAAAAAGAGAAATGGAAGGACTTTGGCCCAAAGCCACAAATACTGGCCCAAAACTAACCTCAAAACCCTAAGTATTTATTACCTCACTTCCTCTCAGCTTTCACTTTGTCAAACAGCCGCTTATTTTCTCTCTCCTTCCTCTCTCACTCCTCTCAGCCTTTCATCGTCGCCTCTCTCTCATCACCGCCATCACCGCCATCACCCCTTCTCTATCCCGATGTCCCCTCTCTCAAACTCTCAGGTACGTGATTGTTTGTCACTCTCTCTACATTTTGTTTTGTTTAAATCTGTTTTTTTCCTGGTTTATTATCATTTTTTCAGTTCATGTTACATTCTCTCTAACAGGTAATTATCTTTTTGATTCTTTGTTCATTTATTCGATTTGTTTAATTCTTGTTTTGTTATTATGTTTTTATGATTTCTCTCTCATTTTACAGTTCAAGTTTTATTGTGCTTCTTCTCAATCAATCTCATGATTCTCATAATATTGCGGTATGTTTCTCTCATTTTTCCTCTTTGTTTTCATTATTTGTTAGTTATTAGTAACTAGGGTTTTCATTTCTGATTTCATACAAGTTAGTTTAATTGTTAATTATTGGTAACTAGGGTTTCTGGTTTGATTTTATACTTGGGTTTTGATCATTTTGGGTTTCGTTGATTTGGGTGTTATTGATGTTTTGATTTTGGGTTTCATTGTTTTTGGGTTTAGGGTTTCGATTTTTACTTATTATTTAGGATTTAAGATTTCATACTTATTAACTGAAGTTTCTGAATACTAATTTCTGGGGTTTTGATTTTGTGTATCAATTTTTCGATTTGTTCTAACTTCTAATGTTTCATGCAGTGATGAAGATTACCCTGGCCATATAAGAGGAGCTGCATTCTGAATTTGTGCTTTCTGAGAGCACAAGAGTCTGCCATATTTCATTGATTTGAGCTCAAGTTTATTAAACTTTTTAATTCACTGGTTGTAATTTGTAGGATAGACTTTAATGTTTTGTGGTTGTAAAACATAATATTTGAATCTTTGTACGTAGCTTGAGATTAGACTCAAGTTCTTGCTCAATTGTTGGGCATGTTGCTATTTGCTACAGCCTACAATACTTGTTGTGTTATTTTGCCTTTGTTTGAATAACATAAAATTGCTCCTGCTGCTGTGAAAGTGTCTAATTACCCCAAAATATGTAGAGTAATAATTATGAAATTAAAAAAAAAAGGATCAGGTTAGATAGGTTAGGTTCAACAGATCAGGTTCAGGTTGGATTTTTCAACCTGTTTATTAAACAGATCAGGTTCAGGTTGTGTTTTTTGACCTGTTTAGTAATCAGGTCAGTTGGGTTGAACCCGAACCCGACCCAACCTAATCTGTTTGCCAGGCTTAGGTAAAACTACTACTTTCCTTATCACTCTCCATCTGCTCATAATAAACCCTATATAATCCTCAATTTCCATTTTTTCCTTCAAGTTCAATTAATATTAATCCTTTTTTTTAATGGAATTTTGAGAGTCGATTGGCAGAATCCATATGGGTTGCATTAATTTTTCTTGGATTCTTTTGTCTTTCTCTGAGGAAAAATATCTAACACCTGGTGTGCACTTTTTAGTTGGTGAGTTCTCTGGGTTTTGATTTTGATTATTACTAGCTCTGCATCTAAACAGATGTCCATTGACTTGAGCTTCAAGGTTTAGGAAAGGCTGTTTTTTGTGGTTAACGGTGCTTTCTAACGACTTACTCTTGTTTTTATTCATTCATTTCTTGCTTTCAAATTGAGTGTACCAATTTTGGTAATTGTGATTAATTGATGCTCCTTTTATATGGCTGAAAAAGAGAATCTCTGAAGCTAAAGTCAAAGATAATTATCCATGGTTGTAGCTACATTGTTATATGGTTAGGAAGGCAGCATGTATTTCCATCATCCACGACTTCATGTGACTACGTACGTGAGACATGCCAAAGAAATCATTGCTCTCTTTGTTCAAGTGGCTCTACTCTCTTAAGGATTTTGTTACATTTTGGCTTAAATTTTGTTTATGGAAACTGTTTTCGGGTATTTTTTGGGGGGTCGATGATGAAGTGTCAATCTGAAGGAGCTATGAGTCAAAGGTTCTACTGGGTGACCTGCGTAGATGAATAAACGTGATTGCATTGAGGGATTTTCTTGGGAGGAGCCCCTCTGCGGTCAAGTCAGATATTTGTAGGAAGGAGAGAAAGTCCTGAGAGAATATCTGGGAAATAGTGCTAGAGAGAGAAATTAATTACCTGCAATAAATGACTGGCTGCTTATTTATAGGACTTCTAGTGGCAAGGTGTGTCATTTCCACCCTGTCAGATGTCAGACGTCAGCCATCCGCCTTTCCCTTTTGGGCCTGTCATGTATGGCTTTATGGGCCTGATTAGACCAGTTGACGTATCAGGGAATATTCCCGGATTTCAAGGGGGCCTTGGTTGACTCCTTGATTGCCACGTGTAACCTTCTGATTGGATGATTGACTTGTTGACTTTCCTGATAATGTGGCGGTTAAGAGTCCCCACAAATGAATATTTTGGGTCCCAATAGAAACAATTTAGCTGCATATGTTACAAGCTGTTCGAATTTTTCTGCCTTTTCCCCTCTCCTTTATCTTACAAGTTGTTCGAATTTTTTCTTCCTATGTTTGTCTTTAGATGTGCTCTATTATTCTTTCATTTATTTCATTCAAAATTTTAAAGAATACATGAAATCGGATCAATATACAATATTTTTGGATCCGTGTACCTCTACCCTTAGTTCAAACTAAAAACTTCATAAGAAGATTTTCTAACACTTAACTAACCTTTCAAAATCATGACTTGATTGACAAATTCTAGAAATGAGGAAAAATCTTCCTTGTGTAACATTTTCATGGTCAAGTCTAACAATTACTAACAACATAAGATGTATGATGCCTTCAGCTTCATCACATATTCTTGACATATATCATACATGTATTACAATTTCACAATTTATAGGTTATAACTTATAAGTTATAAGCAATTTTGTTTTTGGAATGCATTTATAAGCAATTATGAAGCACCTCCAATAGCTCTGCAATTTTTATACAAACCGTCTTGTTTAGCTTTGCCAAATTGGCACTACTTGGGTGGACTACAGTGGCTATTGTAACAGTGCGTGGTCCGTTTGGGTGAAAATGTTGGTCCTGGCATATTCCATGAATATATATGAGATAGAGAAGTGTCCAAACCGATTCTTATTGCTTAGATTTAATTTCCAGGTAGTGATATGAATCCAAAAAACTATGTTTTTAAGAAATGAACCTATTAGTAAAAAATATAAATCAAACTATTACAACTTTATTTTCTTTAATCACAGTTTTATCGAGACATTATGGTCTGGTTCTCTTCAACGGAATGGTGCAGTACGATGAGAAACGAATAAAATGGTGCGAAATAGAATGACACAGATAATGAAATAAAACGGAAAACAAAATGAAGTATAGAATGCGGAACAGAACGAGAACAATGCGGAACGAATATAACCTAACAGAACGAAATGCAACATAAAGACAATGAAAAGAATAGAACCATAGTCTCATTGGATCAACACAAGACACAACTACCTACACCCATGAAATGTAGGCAATAATTTGTGGTCCAAACAGAGAACAAACAAATTGTCCCAATGATCTCAACACAGTGGCAGCATATAGACTCAAAGATAACTACCAAACCATACACGTCAGTGTTGACAATTTATCATATTAATAATGGAATAAGGTACTAATAGGAAAATGGGAGGCATAATTTGCTCAAAAGCAGGAATTGTTTTTGCCAAAGGCTTAAAGCCAAACCACAAAAATAGTCAGACAGTCAATGCCCACATTTTCATAAATACTTATTTTGGTTTCTCAAAAAGAAATTAAAAATATATACTTATTTTGATAATACTATAATTAATGAAAATTCGTCCAATTTTGTTTAATTATTAATCAAGTCAAATGAAATAAGTTGAAGCATATGTTTTCTGTTTGTTTCTTCTTCTTTGGGTAAAACTACTACTTCCCTTATCACTCTCCATCTGCTTATAATAAACCCTAGAGAATCCTTCATTTCCCTTTTTTTCTTCAAGTTCAATTAATACTATCCATTTTTTAAGGGAATTTTGAGAGTCGATTGGCAGAATCCATCTGGGTTGCATTAATTTTCCTTGGATTGTTTTGTCTTTCTCTGAGGAAAAAGGTCGAACATCTAGTGTGCACTCTTTAGTTGGTGAGTTTTCTGAGTTCTGATTTTGATTATTACTAGTTTTGTATCTAAACAGATGTCTATTGACTTGAGCTTCAAGGTTCAGGAAAGGCTGTTTTGTGGTTAACAGTGCTTTCTAACGATTTAATCTTGTTTTTATTCATTCATTTTTTGCTTTCAAATTGGTTGGTATGTCCATTTCAAGGAACAGCATAATATAATTAACTGTTTGCTTTTGTATGTGTGAAATTGCAGGAAGTGGGTTTTTCATTCAGAGGATTGAGCGAGGTGATTTCTGTAATTTCCTATTTCGTAGTAAAGTTGAAGGCTTTTTCTTCTTGGAATATCTTTGTGAAGGAATTTGTTCCAATTTGATCTCAGAAGATTCTGGGTCTGGTTAGGTTATGGGGTTGAAATTTTTGATGAGAAAGTTGAAGTCTTGATCTCCAAATTCCGGATTTTGTGTTTGCAGTTTGGAAACTGGGTATTGCTTAATTTGAAGCTAAGATAGGATCTTTTGCCTCTTTTGTTGAACCAGTGAAGTTTCATGTGAATGAACTTTGAGAAAGTCAATCATCTGTCTATAATATAGGATTTAGGGGATCTTGATTATTGTGGGTGAACTATAGAGGTCGATGTTCAATTTTGATTTAGTGATTCTGGAGATTGAAGAGCTCTGACCAAGTGATCTGTGTTTCATGATGGATGAGTCTCAAGGTGGTTCAAATGCTTTGCCTCCTTTTCTTGCAAAGACTTATGAGATGGTGGATGATCCTTCATCTGATTCTGTTGTTTCATGGAGTGCATCTAATAAGAGCTTTATTGTGTTGAATCCCCCTGAATTTTCAAGGGATTTGTTGCCCAGGTTCTTTAAACACAACAATTTCTCAAGCTTCATCAGACAGCTGAACACTTATGTAAGTCAACCTTAATCTTTTGTTGCTATTTTCAGTTGTTTTTGAGACTTCTGTTGGTTTAGGAAACATTGTTTTATTGTGCTTAGTTCGTTTTAATATCTTTATCAAACAGGGTTT
This sequence comes from Tetragonia tetragonoides, assembly GCA_038025085.1. NCBI lineage: Eukaryota > Viridiplantae > Streptophyta > Magnoliopsida > Caryophyllales > Aizoaceae > Tetragonia > Tetragonia tetragonoides. The sequence continues at coordinate 8,657,456 of CM076148.1, read as the reverse complement.
TAGAAAAATTGATCCTGAGCAATGGGAGTTTGCCAATGATGATTTTATTAGAGGACAACCACAGCTTCTGAAAAACATACACAGGCGTAAACCCATTCATAGTCACTCACTGAATAATGCCCATGGACAAGTGAACCATAACCCATTAACCGAATCAGAAAAGCAGAAGTATAAAGATGATATTGAGCGGCTGAAACAGGAAAGAGAAATGCTTCTTTTGGAGTCTCAGAGACAAAGGCAGGAGGAGCAAGAAGTTGAGTCACAGGTGCAGTATTTAAGGAAGCGGGTGGAGCGTATGGAACAACGGCAGCATAATCTAGTTTCGTACTTTGCTCGTGTATTGCAGAAACCTGAGCTCGCTTTAAACATTGTGCCCCTTATAGAAAACCATGATAGAAAGAGAAGGGTTTCTAGAACTGACCACTTCCTTGATGAAACAAGCAATGAAGATGATGTAGGCACAATGAGAAAATCAAGAAAAGGAAGTCCAGATGAAACCTCAGTTTTAGATTTGGATACCCAGCTCTTGGAGAAGCTGGAAACATCTTTGATCTTTTGGGAAAATGTTGTGGATGAAGTTGATAACCAGTACGTGCAGCAGAATCTGTCTCTGGACTTTGCTGAATCCACGGCCTGTGCAGCGAGCCCTGCAATATCTTATACACAACTTGATGTTGATGGTCCATCTAATTCATCAAGGATTGACATGAATTCTGAACCTCCTGCCACTGCTGCTGTGATTACTCCTGATCCCATTCCACGAAAGGAGCAAGAAGCTGCGACTGCTCCAGCACCGCCACAGGGGGTGAATGATGTTTTCTGGGAACAATTCTTGAGTGAAAATCCTGGCTCCTCTGAAGCACAGGAAGTTCAGTCTGAAAGAAAGGATTCCGGAGTTAAAGAGAAAGACAGACTGATAGAACATGGCAAATTTTTGTGGAATATCAGAAATACTAATAATCTTCCTGAACACATTGGGCAACTTACTTCAGCTGGGAGAGGCTGATGCCTATCAGATCATTTTTGATCATCGATGCTTAGTGCTTGGTGTAAATATAGGTAAGAATGTTTTTTGATCTGTTTTACATAGACTTTTGCTTTGTAAAAAAATGTGATACTCTAGTCCTATTGTGCATTAACACGATGGTATAGTTTCCACCAAATTCCATGCATGACTTTCCCTTCAGTTAGTGTATTACATCTTCTTGGAGAACCATTTATGAATTATCTGTTGGCAAACTCTCTCTGGTAGGCTTTGAACCCCCATCTGCTAATATCCATTTGTTTTGGGCAACGAAGTCTGTTTGATCTATTCACTGGAGTGGTTTGTTGTATTCTTTGGACCATTTGAAACTACAATTAGTAGTACACAAGATTGAACGTCCATTGCTGTAGTCTAATCTATGTGCTTGCATATCTTGCTTTCTATGTCAAACCTTGTTGAATTCTTGCATATCACTAGAATTGTGGTGTATCAACTTATTGTCGTTGATGCAACTTTGTATAATGGGATCCTAAAATCTTTTCATGACTAACGCTCCGTTCTCCTTAGCTCATTTGCTGTTCAATTCAGTGCAGTGCAATTCAATACAGTTCATGTGAGACTTTATCACTTAAATAAATGTTTGTTCCACAATGAATGTCATGATGATATATGTGTCGTTGGAAATATTTCAGGTCAAATAAGTTCAATAATTTCAGTTCAGTTTAGTGTTTATCAAGTGAGAACGGACCGTAAGACTTCAAAATTGTTTTAAAACTAAAGAAACGATAACTATTTCAGAGAACTCTGATATATGTTTTCGCTGTCAGGACTTTACTTGGGTTCCAAGGGATAAACTTTCATATACAGCTTATTTTCTTGTTGCGCAATACTCAGGAGTTAGAACGCGTTGTTTGCTTCTTAGGTCTTCAGCTTATTTAAACAGGTTTTAACAATTCCGTTTAGCCTTTATAATTGTGGTATTATTATTCTCTCTTTTTTAAGGGGTGGAGTTTGGAGTCACGTATAGCATATGTGCTGGTGTGGATAGTGAAAACTGGAAAAGCCATTTTGTGTGACATTCATAGAAAGTTCACCACTTTTTAAGGGTTTTTTTATGAGAGCATGGTTTTCACTTCTGAGGTGAGCTGTTTCTCATAATAGATGAGCAATAAAGCAATTTGGATGATTTGAAACGCAATGTCTTGCTGTGTTCTGTTTTGTCAAGGTTTCACTTGAGAATGTAATGAAGTTCCATTTGATTCTTTGCATCTATGCCCTCTTCACTTACTGATTAGATGCAACTGAGAGCCTCAAGTGTACACTAATGATGGACTTTCGTTGTCGAAAAATGGATACTTTTCTCTCTTCTATATCCCTTTTATTTCAGAAAGGCCTGAAATGCAGTTTTGAGTTACTCTGAACCTTGTTCTGTGGCCAATGACGTTGTTGGAACTGTAGAACTGAATCACCTTCTTGTTCTTTGTTTTCTAAGTACAAGAGGGAAAATTGCATAGCATTGTTCACATCATCACACTGTAAAATGATCTTGCACCTTAATTATTAGCCATCGAGACTGACAGTGAAAGGCGTATACTTTAGTATTTGCCTTTTAATTAACAGGCATGTTTGATGATCATAACTCTGTGAAATGCTGTTATTGCTCTAATGGTGTTAGGGCGTGTTCTTTTCCGCTTATTTAGATCATATCAGTTCAGTTACTACCTTTTCTCTCATTTGTATCACTACTCGGTTCAGTGAAGTGGAGTTTAATTCTTTTCAGTGAAAAAGAAACACTCCTAATCAGCTATGTTCGGCTACCTAATTTCAAAGTACTACGCTTTGTGTTAGGAAATATGCATTGTGTTTGTCTGATTTGCATGATTGCATGTTTCCATGGTGGTGTCTATTATCCATGGTATTCTGTCATTCAGCCGCCAGCTTTTTTTGAACATTATAGTTGCGCTTTCATTAGAAAGCTCTCTGTGTGAACTTGAAGCCCTGTTTCTGGTTTTTGTTGGAAATAACAAATAAGGTTGTTATTGGAAGAGTCAAAAAGGTGTTGCTACTTGCTGTACTTTTATTAGTAATCATTTGGAAAGTGGAATCCGATGTTGCTTCTTTGTTCTTTCTTTGTTTCTTCATGAGTTTTCAAGAAAAATCATGAGGAAAATGTTTTTCCTTTTTTCCATGAGTTGAAAATTTGAAGGTCAAAGGTCTTGGAGGGCCGTCACAATTTGCTGCAAAGAATTTTTTTTTTAAATTTATTTATTTTTTTGCGCCCAAATAATCAATATGCATATATTATCCAAGTAGAAGAATGCTATATGCACCTTCAAATCAAAACAAGACACATAAGCATTTTGATCTTCTTTTCTCATTACAAGTGCTTATGTGTTCTATTTTGATTGGGGCTTTTACAAGTGCTATCTATGTATTAGGGAGGATGTTAGGTACATTTATTTAAAAAAAAATTCTAAGCGCCATTGCTCTTAGCGTGATTCATAGTAGGATAAGACTGCATACATTTTTCAGTTTCTCGATTCCAACGGAAGGACACTGTGATGTTGCTCTTCTCCTCCCTATACTAGTTTGGACTCTTTGGTGTAATGTTTTGGCTGTGCATTCTGGTTGGTAACTCAACAAAATGCAGATTTTGGGATGGGGTGGCGTGTAATGTAAGGGCTTGGATCTTCCCAACGGTGCAAATCAAAGCTCACTCAAGAAATCTTATGGAGATACGTCTTGATCTTAGGAAGTCAACGCATTTAATTGGGATTGGTGGCATTGGTGCATTTCTTAAGAAACCCTTTTTAATTGCCAGGTTGTTGGAGACTCTTGCGTCTCAAGTCTTCTCTTTGGCTGATCTTAAAAGAAAGCAGCATATTTTGACAATTGTCATTCGTTATATTTAAATACTTCTCTTTTCTTTTAAACAAAGTGAGGATGGAGCAAAATGACGTGGTTGTGTAACAAATTAATAGTACTAACTCAGTCGCCCATAACCTCGTTAGAGTTAGTTTGATAGGCATTGAGAAAGTCTGGGTCTATTGTTAGTTTGTTACCCCGGAAACAATCTCCCATTTGTAACGATGGATAAGTTATCTCTATAAGATGCTCTACGCTTTCCCCTCCAACTATTGCGTCTACTCTTGGGATAGTTTGCTAACTCGATAGTGCGATTGCTAGGCCTGCAACGGGTTGTTGGTTCAAGTTCTAAACCATCACAACATACAGAAATGGTCTAAGGAAAGAAGAGTGATTAGACAGCCGTAAATGATGGGGTTCTGGAATATAATAGAAAGAGCTGAGATTTGACATCCTAAGTTGACAAAGCAACCAACGTTGTGATGAATGATAGTAGCACTGTTATTAGCACAGTTCCAAAAGTCAAAACCTGAATTTTGAACCGTTAGCTATTTCGCATTGTGTCAACACGATAGTAGCCGGGGAAGATCTTCTGTTGTTCCAAATAAAACAACAGGGTGCTGTCCTCCAAAGTTTTACCTTTGGATTGGAGGGGTAGGTTTTGGGCCCTTTGATAGAGGGGTAGGTTTTAATTTAGTTTAAACTTGTAGAGGAGAGAGACACATAGAATAAATGACCGCAGAGAAAGTAAACAGCAGAGGATCTAAACACGGTAGTAGCAGGTAAGATGTTATTTTGAAGGTCTAAAGATCTCGATGTTTGTTTTATTCATTCCTTGTGGTTGAAAGTTTATTTACACATTTTTCCTTGGTGATAATAGCAAAGCAGGTTGATCATTGATGTGAACATGGCTGAACCATTATGGCATTATGGTGTTGTCCTTGGTGATAACTGCCACTTAATTATGACATTTTTCCTTAAAGTTGATTAGATTATGTATATGACATATGAACAACCTTAGATTATTGTGTCTGAACGTGTGAACAAAAGCTTCCCAATTATTGCTTGTCATATCTTCCCAAAAGGTTGTTACATAAACATATTTCCATACATGTGCATATGCCCCATAAGCTAGGTAGTTATCACCTTGATTTCCCCTTTGTTTTTTGGCTGACGTACTCTGCTTATGACTCTGTCTGCTTATGCTTGCTTCGAAATCGAAGATATTATGCCACTCTCGTTCCCTCTCTAACTTGCTTTCACCCTCTACGAAGTATGCCAATAGGCACGATAGAGAATATCGTAGCCTTTGCTCGCCTCCTTTTCTTGCCTAATTACACCATAATGCTCTAACCATTGTTTTTTTTTTTTCAAGGACTATGAGCCACTGGAGAACCCAACACAATCAGCTAGACTAACTAAATATCAATTGCACTACTGCCATCAGAGCCTCAGAGGTGATTCTGCTAAAAAATTAGAACAGGGATACATGATGCTGTGTTAGGGTTTGGAGGATGCAGGGAGGTGTTTGAGTGTTGTGTACTTGTGTCTGGGCTTATGCAACCTCTGTAAGAAGGGATTGTTCAAGCACGGATCGATCTTTTACATGTCAATATTGATGGCTGTGAGCCTGTGATCCTGACTGTGATTATCATTGATTGCTTGAAAGCATTTGGCTCTGAATTTAACTGATTGCTTGAAAGCATTTGACTGTGGTTTAGATATGAATCTTATAGTTTTTGCCTGTTCTACTCAAGCCACAATTCAGATTGCTAAGAAGTCGTTAATTTGTATAGAAAATGACTTCTAAATTGGCCATCAATGATTTAGAATATGACATGCTAGAGATCCAATTATTTACCAGTACAGCCTGCTCTACTTTAGCCACAGTTAGATGTTAAGGTGTTACTTTTTTTAAGGAAATGACTTCTAAACAGGCAATCAACGAATTAGAATATGACATGCTAGAGATAGGCAATTCAGCTTCTATGCCATGAGATTATTTTGCTCTACTTTAGTCACAATTAGATGGCTAACAATTCCCTCTTTTGTGTAGAAAATGACTTCTACATTGACTATCCTTGAACTAGAAAATGACAGGCTAGTGATCCAACTATAGATATATCAGATTCAATACCAGGAGCTTAGGCTGTACAGTTGTGAACACCTGATCGACAAGGATAACAGCATGACAAATTCATTTATGCCCGATGCACAAAACGTGTTGAGCGTGTCCGTCCTGTTTATCCATGAGCCTCAAGGAACCAGAAAGCATTGCTTAAACATAGTGTTGGGTGCTCTTCTCACAAGGTTGATTAATATCTGATAATAGGGACATCTATTCTTTGTAAACCTGTTAAACATTCTCTGAAGTGGAAGTCGAAAAAGAAACATAGATAATATGACTAGTACTGCTTCTGCAAATTACATTAACTGGTTAACTAGTTAGCTAAAGAAACATATGGACTACAGTTAATGGCCATATATGTTGCAAACTATCTACATGATGTTAGGACTTGATTAGAACATCTGATTTCATCTAAACAGAAGAAATTTAAGTGTCATTAGTAATGTTCCTCCAATGATTTCTGGTTATAGTAAGCTTGTTCCAAATCACACCATACCTGTCGAAAAACCTTAATGATCAGATCATGGTACTCATCAGCATTCAGAGTCAAATAACAAGCCAACAGTTCCTCAAGCTCTTCTGGCCTTCTAATCCTTTTCTCCATAATCATCTCGATCATCGACTCTCTGAAGTCCTGCTGTGGGTTTTGAGAACTTTTCACCACAGCAAAACTCTCCAAGTTAGCTGCTTTCTCATCTAATTCCATTTCCTTCATCTTCTTCTTCATTTTCGCCTTTTTCAAGTTCTCAATCGCTCGTATCTTACATGTTTCAGCCTTTGAAGGCGTCCTAGGGGATCGAGCTGATCTGACCTTAACCTGTTTGGGTGACCCCCTTATCTGTAAGTCCCCACCACCAATATGAATAGACTTCCTTTGCTTTTCATTATTCTTTGAAAGTACCTCTTTGATTTTGTCATCCTTCTTTTTCTGCCAATCATATCTTGCACTTTCGAATTGGAGAGCTTGTTGAATTTCATCTTCTTTATGTTTCTGCTGATAAAAACTACCTGATTCTCTTGAAGAAGCTCGCTTTTCGTTCCTTGAATTAGACTCTCCCATCATCTGCATCACTTGCAAAAGTTCGAGTTCTGGCATCTCCTTTTCGACAGACTTCCTGTACCCATCTTTTACTTCATCCAATTCCCTTTGCAATTCAGATGTTGCTTCAATAATTCTCCTGTAGGTTCTTTTAAGACTTTCACTTCTTTCAAGTTCCCCTGGCTCTTGAATTTCATGCTGTTTCCTGTTTGATTTCGGACTCCTTTTCTTCATTGCAGCTTCCTTAACATTTGATCTGCAGTCACCACAATAGCGTGGCGGAACCGCAAGCTTTGTACAACTGTTGTTATCACCACCATGACCTTGTTCAACATCCCCATGATCACCACCAAATGACAACCTCCAAAACCCATCATTATCCTGGGTGTAAAACCTGCTGCTATCCCTGTAACTGTAATCAGGTGATTTTGGGTTGAGCCTTTGGGAATTCTGCTTCCCCTTGTTGCTGCTTTTCGACATCGTTGAATCGGGTTTTTCGTTGTTCGATTGCTTGAATTTTGAGAGCCATGACAAGGGGAAGACATTGGAAATCAAGTGAGGGCGAGATGATGATGATGAAGTTGAAGAAGGTTTTTTCCTTCCCCATTTCATCATTTGTGTACAACTCAAGTTGGTTTTTTCAATTTACTCTCTCTTTTTCTCAATTTTGTGTGATTGTTGTTGAGTTGTGAAGAAATGTGTTTTTGAGGTTGTAAATAGTAATGGCTATGGTTGAAAGTAGCAGTTGAGAACGGTTAGAGGGAAAGGAAGAGGGTTTTATTGGGGAAGTGGGTTGTGTTTTGTTCAAAAGAAAGACCCGCCTAATTCTTGTGAGCACTTTGCTCTACTTTCCCCCACTTTTGTACAAGACGTGGGACCATTTGGTCTATATGTAAAGTACCAAGATTCCAGTTCCTGATATATCACACTTTTTTTTTAAAAAAAGGAAAGAATTAAGAGAAAAGTTAGCTCATATATTAGTACATTACATAAGGAAAAAAGAAATTGTATTATTACTTTTTCAGCATATTCTTGTACATCCTTAATGTTACTAAAATAATGGGTCTGTTCGGCAATACCTAGCTGTTGCAGTAGTCTTAGCTGTTTTATTAATGGTTAGTTGTTCAACTAGTTGTAGCTGTCATGTAGTGGTACGTAGCTGTTAATTGTTTATATGAGTGTATGTTCGGAAACATTAGCTGCTGGGTTAGCTGATATATGTAAAATGACATAAAAGGACATTATTATTATTATTATTATTATTATTATTATTATTATTATTATTATTATTATTATTATTATTATTAAATCTTGTGAAAGATCAACTCATAATAAAATGGGATCACTATTTAGAAATGTAGACCACTTATTATAAACTGTTACCCTTATTCCATCAATTATCATATTCTTGGTTTTATACACTCATTAGAAAGAAAAGACTTGCTGAAACATGATAAAACTCATCTTTATAATTAAGGCCAAATAAAAATAAAATAAAATAATCAAAAAGGCCCATCCATGAATAATTATTGATCATCATAAGATAGGACAAGCATCATAATTTTTACCAAAATTACTCTATACTTACGCATATGAAGCAAGGGATAAGGTTGGAAGGAAAAAGTGAAAAGCTACCCAACCCTTCTGTTCCAAAACCACTAACACAAAAGCTAATACAAGCTAGTAACTATTTGTTACCGAACACTAGTAATAGTGGTTAGTAGAGTTTTGAATTGGTCAAACCACTAACCACTACATAAAAAACTGTTACCGAACAAGGCCGATGTTTAACTTAGCTGAAATGAAAGGTAAGAGTTGGACCGGACTCGAAATGACGTTTAACTTAACTGAAATGAAAGGTAAAATGTGGGAAAGTCTTAGGGTGATTTGAGAGGACACTGGACATGAGTGACATTTGGAGAAACTTAGGTGTTGGCATTGTTGTGTGTATAAGGCATTATCAAGTTAGAAAATGGTGTGGGCGACGGGGCGAGTGGATTGAGAAAATCGTGAAAATCTGTCCACTGGCGGTTTAGCACAACCATGCCATAGGTGCAGGAGGCCGAGTTCGTTTATGGCGAGAAGTTTTCTTTTAGATAGAATTTCTTGTTTACCTCCTGCGTTGTGATTATATTATGAGAGTTTTACTAAATATTTTCTAGTAGTATTTGACTTGCTATAAAAATTTAATCTCCTACGTAGAATAGGATACTAGTATACTCTCTTAGTTTTATGGGGAGTGATTTTATCTATAAATAAGATGTGAGGGCTAAGAAGATTAGAGTAATCATGAAAAGAGTTTCCATGCAAGGGTTTTTAAGAGAGAGTCACCATGTACTGCTTAAGAGTTATGTACGGAGTTTTATGGAGAAGACACATTTAGTGGATGACTGCGTGAGTTATGTAAGAAATGATTTTGGGATACCATGTGGGAAACACAATCAATAATACTTGATTGTGTGGAAGTACACTAATAATGTTCGTTGATGATTAGTGGATTAATTTGATCTTTTAGACGATCACGTGGTTTTTTTCCAATTTGGATTTCTACATTAAATCGTTGTGCGCTTTGTTTTTGTTATTGTTTAATCTCATAATTCACATTAATGTTTATCCCAACAGTAAGTGTGACATTCATTCTTGGAATGTAATAAAAACCCTATTGACAATCAATAGCTAAAAAGTTACTGTGGTTAGTTGTTACTTTTTTTTTTTCTTTTTTTTTTGTGGTGGGTGGTTAGTTGTTACTTTGACCTTTGATTTTCTCCAACAGTCCTAGAATGTCATTTTGTAACCTTTTTAACATGTCATTCCTGTATTTATTTATTTTTTATTATTCATGCTACTCCTAGATCTCATGGATTAGAATTTAAAAAAATATATTATTGTTTTGAGAAAATCAAGAAGCAATCAAGATGTAAAATATATATAGAAAAATAGAGTCACTATTTAGATAGGTAAGGATCACTTATGAATAGTGACTCTTATTTTACTAAAAAAATGATCGTTGTCTCACCAAATATTACCAAACATTACCAGAAGGCCTTTTGTAATTATGGTTTTCTATTCTTAGAATAAGTGAACTTTTCAAATATGTTTATTGCTACCATGAACTCTTACCTATTTTAGAAAAAAATCACTAGGAGTCTAGGATGCATCAGAAAAGATGTCAAAACAAAATGACTGATCAGTATGGACGATTCTTGAGTGGAATGTGATGTAGGATTTGACACTAACGTTTCATTTACAAGTAACTTCCAAATTGGGATAATTTGATTCTATAAAAAAAGAACTTCAACTTTTTTCTTTCAAAAGAACTTATCGACTCGCTTTAAAATAAGTAGTGGTTTGATTATTTCAAACCACAAAAAAAATTATTTCACACCACAAACAACTATTGAAAAACTTGCTAAAAACACCCTTATTAAACATATGGTTACAAAAGTTTATATGAGGTGAATTCATGCATGAGATATGATATTACAATATAAATCAAGGAGTGAAAATTTCCTATTCTTTTAGAGGCCGGGATGGATGCCCGTAATCTACACTTGATAGTGGAGTGATTTGAACTTTGAAGCATAGACCTTCCTCCTACAACTATTTTTACTAATTTATTACAAGCAAGTCTTGTGTGAAATCGACTTATTGAAAAATGGGATTACTATTTAGACAGATAGGGATTACTTATAATGAGTAGTGATTCCTTCTTGCTATACTAAATATTAGCCTCATCTAACCGAAAGTTATGATATAAATGTCTCATACAAGTTTTTGTGATTTATTACACATGTTCTTCTTCTTATTATTTTTTTTAGTAAACTACCATGCTCATTGTAAATAGGGGGAAAAATCAAATAATAAAAAACAAACTATATCTATATCACGGATGGGGCAGTTGGAAGTGACAAATGCAATGCAAGATTTAGTTATGACTTATGAGGAAGTACCTTTTCTTTATGATAAAAGTATGAAATAATTTGGAAAACAAAAAAGAGCCAAAAACCAGGAATCTTTAAATTCAATCAGGAACTGAGAATGAATGGGGTTTTCAGTTTTGTTGCTTTATTTGCTTATGGCGTTTTGCCTTTTGGCTTTTGTGGGTCTAGAATATTTGTCATTTACTTGTCTTCCTTTTTCCACTGAACTTCAATATTCCTCACTTGAGTCAGTACTTCTATGTCCCGCGAGAATCCAGCGGTTGATCTAAGCCTCTGACTCAATGCTCAAGTACTAGGGTGCCTTTTTTTCCACATATTCAATAATGACTTTAGTTTAATTCAATTCAATATACTTTATTTATGTTAATTCTGTTCACTTTAATTTACTTTACTTTAAGTAATTTAGTTTATTTCAATCCAGTTCAGTGATGTGGTATAATCTTACTTTTTTCTTTTATAAATTACTATTTAGTTCAGTGAAAAAAAACACATCCTAAAACTTAGACCCTTTAAGTTAGCTACTAAAACATTTTTTTTAAAGCTATTAGGACTAGTTAGTAAAAGTAGGCGTTTTTTTTTTTTGGGACAGCAGTAGAGAACTTAAACAATAAGCTAGGGAATGAAAATAACCTAAAAGCTCCGATATAGCTACCAAGTGATGAGAGATGGATGCGTCCACCATCTTCTTCCCAAGAAGTTGAGAGACAAGCTGTTGACAGTCCGAACACAAGCAAATATGAAGCTAGCCCCGCTCCTTTGCCTCTTCAATCGCAAGGAGAATACCTTAAACTTCTGCCTGCAAAGCAGAAGATGCATAAAAACATCTACTCCCTTTGGTTAAGGGATTACAGTCATCTAGACGAGCCACCCATCCTGCACCTGCACAAAGAGAGTTACAATCTCAATGGTAATCACACATCTTACAAAACCCAGTGGAACTAATCTTTCTTCGAATCAAACCATCCCCTAATGGTAAAGCTCCATGAAAAAGCTTCCAATAAAAGATCTTCCACTTTGGATTCATTTTGAGGCCCCAAAACTTTCCCCAAGGATACTTGAGCTTATCCTGATTATCACCCCTACTGGACCTTAGACAACTTATAGGAAGGGCATGAGCGTAGCCCTGTTTTAACGCTATATCTGCTGTGTGGTGTTTTGACCCACACAATAAAGTCCTCACAAGGATAAAGTGGCAATTTAATCGCAAATATTCTTTTTTGCCATGTAAATGGAAAGAGAGTTCGTATCAAAGGGGTATTCCAACGTCGATCTTCAGTAATAAGTTCACTAACAGTGGTAGGCAGTGTGGAAATCTGTGTAGGTGACGGAGGCATATCCCCTTGAATCCACGGATGCTCCCATATTCTAATAGATCGACCATTTCCAACCATCCAAGAGCAGCCCTTTTTTAACAGTTCAAATCCCCAGCATAAACTTCTCCAACCCCAAGTAGCAGTGGGTGGGATCACACAACTTTCTTTAAAAAGATGATCCGATCAACCTTGTAACGGGCTCGAAATATTTTAGCAAAGAGAGTATCCGAAGACAATATTTCGCCAAGCTTGGCGTGCAAGGAGAGCTTGGTTAAAAGACTTTGAGTCTCGGATTCCAAGTCCCCTACATCCTTTAGGAAGAGTTAAAATACTCCATTTCCTCCAATAAACCGGTTTAGCCGAGTTTGCATTTGACCACCAAAATCGTGCGATTAATGCATTAATTTGGCTAAGAATAGAGCTCGGAAGCCGAAAGACCGACATCACATACATAGAAAGTGTAGAAAGCACAACCAAGATAAGTGTGAGCTTACCAGCCGGAGAGAGAAAAACACTATTCCAGGAGTGAAGCCGTTGTCTAACTTTATCAACCAACGTGCTAAAGATAGCCCTTTTGGTTCTTCCGAAATCAGCAGGGATACCCAAATAATTACCAAAGTCAGAATAGACTCTCATACTGAAAATTTGCTTCACAAGTCTCCTAAAACGCGGTGGTGTATTTGGACTGACAACTATATGAGATTTCTCAAAATTAATAACCTGTCCAGAAATCCTGCTAAAATCTTGCAGAATCCCAAATAACATCCTGCAGTTAGGGATAGTAATACGCAAGAAGAAGACCGAATCATCTGCAAAAAAGAGATGAGAGATTGGTGGCGCATTTTTAGCAATTTTCACCCCTTCATACACTCCCATCTCCATAGCATATTTTATCATAGCGGACAAAACTTCAGCACATAAAATGAAGAGAAATGGGGACAATGGGCTGCCTTGACGAAGCCCACACTGAGGTTTAAAGGAATTTGTAGGAATACCATTCACCAGAATTGAATAAGAGACCGAAGACACACAATTCATGATAAGCGAAATCCAATGAGAAGGGAAAACTTTTGATTCCATAGGATATGATCTTTCGAATTAAATGTCAGCTTTAATATTCATATGTTTCTCATTTACGCATATTGATGCCTTGACAATTTTTAAAATTTGTTTACTAATAAAAATAAAAATAATCACATCTTTGTTGGTATACTGATACATTTTAGGATTATTAGGACGTAAACTAGATCTTAGGTGTTCACTGAGGCACAGAGCCAACATTTCGTTTGTTAAGGCTACCAATAAGTACGATAAATAACCCAATATACACGTTCTTGGGTGTTGGGTGAAAAACAGTCGACTATTTGTTGGAGAATTTTCAGATTACAACGACGGACTAACACTACGTACTTCATTTATATGAATTATTATAAAATATTCAAAGTACAACACAAGAACAATAATCGCTACACGATCCATTCGAAATAACCCAAACATGACGATTGACGTATAAATTAGTCAGTTAATTCGATTGTTGATCTGAAAATGTTTGATATTATAGCCAGTAATAAGATGGATTGAATTTGAATACCTTCAAATACATATCCAGTTGTTTAATCCTTTCCTCTCTTAATTTGACAAACTTAACATCCCCAAATAATCTTATTATCTTTTCAATCAAATACGAGTATATTTTTTCCTTCAAAAATTGAAAATAAAAGCATTAGCACTTTCTAATGATTACACGCCAGTAATCAACTGTACTGTGAATGGTTTCGTAGCAGTGTTCATTATTCGAACACTTTATTTGGTTATCAAAAATGAAATATTGAATGTAGAACATACTCGTAGAAACATAGAATGTGCTAAACACTACGTATATGATAGAGTAGTTAAACAAGAATGTAGATATATATAATTAATACAGTGATCCTGAACTGGACACATAGCTGCACCAAATTTCTTTCTTACTAGTCAGGAATGTAAATTTGATTAACCTTTTGTTCACCATCTTGTGTTTTGAGTTTTGACACATTTAACATATAGCATGTCCATAATGTTTTCAAAATATTACATTTTTATAAATTTTATAGTTGTAAAATTATAATTATTTATGTTCAAAGTGTCGTTTTGGAGACAGCGAAAAGTCAAATGGAAAGAAGAATTAGGAACAGAGAGAGTATATATAACATGATCGAATTCAGTGCTCCTATGGCTTTCTTCTCTTGATCCTTGCTAATACTTTCTGTTTTTCTGCTGGGCATCTGCCTTGAACGCTCAAAGTAATGTAGTAGATTATATATCACTTATCAGCAATAGGTAATCGGTCTGGGGATGAAGAAAAGATTGTTTGAGATTAGCCAGAGTCGTAGAACCAATGCCATAAGGTTGGTTATGAAAATTCTCGTATGGAAACCCAAAAATTTGCAGATTTCTGTGATAGTATGATTTTGTACGTGGAGATGCATTACATAACTTTCTAAGCTATGGTGTCTGTGTGAAAAAAGAAATGTTTTCATTTTATGAACTCGTGGCATATATGGTCGTTCACAAAGTAACAAAGGACTTGTAAGGCCTGTTTGGCCTAACTCTCCAATTTTCAACTTATTTTCCCATATTTATTCTTATCAACTCCGTTTTTTATCTACACCGGCCTCCACTTTCAATTTGTAGAAGTTGAAATAAAATTAAATGTACATGGAGAAGGAGAAGCTACAATTTAGGCGTAGGACAATATTTCCTTTGTCGAGATCCAATGACATTTTTTTTGGATCTTAAGATCCAATGGCATTTGTTTTTTTTTTTTATCTAATCCGATGGCGTTTGTCAATAAGTCTCTAAGTCTCTCCAATCCAAAAAAAATCTCTAATTCTCTACACACTTGCAAAATAATTCTTTTGGGCCTTAGAATATGAAGTCCTGGACTCCTAGGTAGCTTTTCTGGGGATGCTGATGCTGAGTGAGGCAATATGGATCCAAGCCCACCAGATGCCCAAAGGAACGGCCTTAGCTAGCAGCGTGTCCCAAGCTTGTACATGCGGACATGCCTGGCAAGTTGGCAACGAAATTAATTTGCCTTCACCTATGTCTTTGACAAAATCCACACCGACCCGAGATAATCGATTGGACAGTACGATATCAGACATGTCTGACACCCGATAACATATCAAATTATCATTATCCAAAATTGACCCTACTCGATCTAGGTCAACCCGATACCCGAGTACAATCGTTACTCGAATAGATCCGTACCAAAAAACACCTGATCCGAAGGAATCCAAAATCGAAATTAACCCAAAATAGCTCTACCTAAAACCCGGATGATTCCGACATATAATAACGTAATATCCAAAATTATTGAAATTTTTACTAACCATAAATGAAATCATTTGTTATTTATGAATACTTTCACATAAAGTTTTTTAACTCCATGAAACTTGAATTAAATCTAACAAAATATAACCCGAAATCAAAATTAATCCAAACCCGATTTGACTGAAACCCTAACCTAAACCGACGCGTAACCCGACATAGGCCTAGATCCGACCAATTTGACCTGAATACCATTGTAATCTTAAAGAGCCAAAAATCAACATGACCCAAAATCGAAACAACCCGGCTCAAACCCAACTCGATTCGCCCGATATTGCCACCTCTATTACCTTTGTCCAGCCAACCTAGCTGAACTTGAATGGCGAATATGTAATTTGCTGGATATTTGGGGTTAATTTTGCCTCTAATGTTTAAAATAGAAAAGAAATCAAGCGTTTCTCCCCCATTCCATCTTTTTCTCTCCTTTTTCTCTTTCCGTTTCCATGGCTCAACGCCTCCGACCACTCAGCTCATCCTGCTTCCACTCCATCGTCCATCTAACGGTCACCTTACGCCCTCCCATCCTTCCCCTGCTGCAAGACCCAAGTTAGCGACGGAATCTCGACCGGATCCATGGATTTGAGATTGTCCAATGTTTGGCGGTGTTTAGATGTAATAAGGAATATAACATTAATTGGGCTTACATACAACCATCAGCTTAAACGTTTTTCTATCGCCTTCAGCTTAAACTTTTGATTGAGTTAATTCCAACACATAGTAGCAGAGCCACATGACCAAAAGGTTATGTGTTCAAATTTAAAGAGCCCTCATCAATTCCTTAAATGGAATATTTCACAATATGATATGAGGAGACTTGAGCATTATCCACGCACGTACACTTCAAGCCTAATAGCATTCATGTGAGGATGGTTCAACAATATGGATGTTCATTTCGTGGTGTGGGCAGTGGGGTGGAAGTGGAACACCGGTGGGAGTGTATAATGTTGTTTGAGATGAATATCAGCACAAACTCATGAAGAGGGAAGAACAATTGAGAAGAAGAACAGAGAGAGAAATCTTAGAGAGAGAAAGTGATTGTGAAAAGAATGATTTCTCATTAACTGAACTAAATGAATTACAGCTGAATATGAGCTATATACTACAGGCAAGCAAGAGGCGCCAGCTAGGCTCCAACTCTAGCAGACAGGCTACTGTTTGTAACAAACTGTAACAAACTTTTCTCTAGCTCTAACAAACTCTAACAGAAAACTAATGCTATGCTCTGTACAATAATTACATGTTTACATGCTGTAATAATTAATCACAGTAATTCCAACACCCCCCCTCAAGTAGGAGGGGATGACACTCCTAACTTGCTGAGCAGATAATGGTGTGGATGTCCTGGCAAGCTTTTGGTAAACAGATCAGCCAACTGTTCATCTGTTCTGACATGATGAAGGCTAATTAACCCTGCTTGCAACTGTTCCCGCACATAATGACAATCCAATTCTATGTGTTTAGTGCGCTCATGGAAAACAGGATTTTTGGCAATGTAAATAGCTGCCTGGCTATCACATTTAAGAGTGATAGGCACAATGTCAGGGACAGTTAATTCACCAAGTAATCTGGATAACCATGCTAATTCTGATGTAATTCTTCTTATGCTTCTGTATTCAGCTTCTGCACTAGACAAAGAAACTGTAGCTTGCTTTTTAGATTTCCATGAGATTGGACTCCCTCCAAGCATGATAAAATAACCACTTATGGATCTTCTTGTTTGTGGACATGCTGCCCAATCTGAATCACAGTAGGCTAGAAGCTTGTAGTCATCTTTGGAGTTCATGAACAGGCCCTGACCAGGATCCCTTCTAAGGTACTTCAGAACATGAAGAGCAGCATCCATGTGAGGTTGTTTAGGATTTTGCATGAATTGGCTTAGGTATTGAACTGCAAAGCTAAGATCAGGCCTTGTGTGTGTGAGGAAATTGAGCTTACGAACTAGCTTTCTAAACTGACCAGGATCAGTCATAGAGTTGCCTTCATTCAGTTTCAGTTTAATGTTTGTTTCCAGAGGGCATATTGCTGTAGGTCTAGAGGAACAAGCAAATTCCTTCAGCAACTCATGAGCAAATTTTCTTTGAGTCAGAATAATTCCACCATTATTATGCAAAACCTCAATTCCCAAAAAATAATTCAAGTAACCTAAGTCCTTGATTTTAAAGGTATTGTCTAAAAATAGCTTTAAATCTGCAATTTCTTTCTCATTGTCCCCTGTGATGAGAACATCATCAACATACACAGCAATGAAGACTATGGAACCAACCATTTTCTTGTGAAATAAAGAATGGTCATTTTGTGACATTTGATAACCCCTGGATTTGAGAGAATCTGATAACTTCCCATACCACTGCCTGGATGCTTGCTTGAGACCATAGAGGGATTTCTTGAGTTTGCATACTTGGTTGGGGTTAGAAAGTTCCAAGCCAGGAGGTGGCTTCATGTAGATCTCCTCATGGAGGTCTCCATGTAGAAAGGCATTATTAACATCAAGTTGGTGCATTGACCAACCTTGCTTGACTGCAATTGCAATTAGGGCCCTGATTGTAGTCATTTTGACTACTGGAGAAAAGGTCTCAGTGTAATCTATGCCTTCTACTTGAGTGAAACCCCTAACAACCAGTCTAGCTTTGTACCTCTCAATGGTACCATCAGCTTTAAGCTTGATCTTATAAACCCATTTGCAGCTAATAGGCTTCTTGCCTTTGGGAAGATCAGTGATTAACCAAGTCTCATTTGCTTCAAGAGCTGCAAATTCTTTAGACATAGCTTCCTGCCATGAAGGGTTAGTAACAGCATTTTCAAAACAAGCAGGTTCATCTAGTTGCAAAACTGTGTTCAACAAATGCTGACTAGGAGAAGAGAGGGAGCTAAAACATACATGTTGAGGGAGGTTAATTGAAGAAGTGATGGTGTGAGGACAGGTAGAGGGGTTTGATTCAGAAGAAGTGAGCACATGACTACAAACACTATTGCAGACATAATCCTGCAGGTATGAAGGAGGAGCAGTAGACCTGCTTGATCTTCTAACTTCAGGTGAAGAGTGAGGCTGAGCATGAATAGGTGAGGGAGATGTGTATGGGGGAGGATCATGAGAATCAGGTAGAGGAGTGTGATCATAAGTATGAGGATGAGACAAAGTCTGAAAGGGAAAGAAAGAATGAGAAATATCTGAATGAGGTGACTGAAATGGGAATATATCCTCATGGAAAATAACATCCCTGGATATTTGAATTGTTTTTGTATCAAGATTATAAACTTTATAACCTTTCTTCCCATAAGGATAACCTAGGAAGATGCATGAAGAAGCTCTAGGTTTGAATTTATCCCTGCCCCTTTTGAGTGTAGAAACATAACAAAGGCACCCAAAAGTCCTGAGGTGAGTGTAAGATGATTTGGAGCCAGTGAGAAGCTCATGTGGGGTTTTACCAAGTAATAATTTGGTAGGGAATCTGTTGATAAGATATGTAGCAGTAAGGACACAATCTCCCCAAAATCTCACAGGTAAATGGGATTGAAACATGAGGGCTCTGGCTGTTTCTAATAAGTGCTTGTGTTTTCTCTCCACTATTCCATTTTGTTGTGGTGTATCAGTGCAACTAGTTTGGTGAATGATGCCCTTGGAGAGGAAAAAATTAGTAGCTTCTTTACTGAGACCTAATTCCAAGGCATTGTCTGATCTTATTGTTTGTATTGTGGCTTGATATTGTGTACTGGCCATTTCTGAAAAGGCTTATATGAGAGGTAGGGCATTACTCTTGGCACTGAGTAAGTGTGTCCAAGTAGTTCTAGTGAAATCATCAACAATGGTGAGAAAGTAGCTAAAGCCATTGTATGTAGGTGTATGATAGGCACCCCAGAGGTCAATGTGAATGAGCTGAAATGGTTGAGTAGTTTGGATGTGACTGTGAGGGAAGGGGTTTCTGTGTTGTCTAGCTTTAGCACAAATATCACAGCTTGAGAGCATATTATTTTCAGATACATTGTCAAGTAAACACAAGGATTTCAACTTGTACAAGGGAAGATGTCCAAGTCTATTATGCCACAATAAAGCATTGCATTTATGTGCATTATTACAGTGAATATCACTATCTGTATCATGAATGGGAAAATGCAGTTTATCATCACTTATATTACAACAATCAGGAGTAGGTAATTTGTTGATATATCTTGTATCAACATTATTTTCTAAAACAGGAAACCCAACAGCAGGAATATGGGAAAGGGAAGATGGTTGCATTCTGAACAAGAACAGGCCAGCATGAGCATTTCCAAACTCAACAAAGGAATGTGCATCACCAAGATCCTGAGGCCTCTTCATTGAAGGGCCCTGCAGGAATAAAAGAAAGCATTGAAGCTCAGTAAACAAGGCATAACAGTGTATCTGTTTGCATAATCTGCCAATAGAGAGCAAATTATATTTCAATTGAGGCACATAAAAGACATTTTTGAGAGAAATAATGTTTGTGATCTGAACTGTACCAATTTGTGTGACAGCTACAATTTGTTTATTTGGGAGAGTGATTTGGTGAGGCTTATTTAGATGTGTGGTGCTAGAAAAGAGTGACATGTCATGACACATATGGTCAGAAGCTCCTGTGTCTAGGATCCAAACGTAATCAGCAGAAGCAGAACAACAAGCATTGCAAATACATGAACCTGAAAAGTTTTGAGAAGTGCCAGAAACCTTACCAGCACAGTTGACGAATGAATTAATATGAGAAATAGAAGCTCCGGAATCCTGAGTGCTCTTGAGATTGTTTCCAGCACCTATCTGAGTCTTGTTCAGTAGAGCAAGCAGATTGCTACAATCTTCTTGTGTCAAGCCAGGGATATTAGAACCAGTCCTAGCCAAACTGATATTGGCATTGTCAGTTGAATGATATTGTTCATTATCATTGTCTCCAGATACATTAGCAGCATATGTCCTGCTTTTAGTGAATTTAAATTCTTTTGAAAATCCTATGATCCTGTAGCATTTGCTTGCTTCATGGCCTGTTTTCTTGCAGTGAGTACAGACAAGAGATTTTCTGCCTTCAAACTTTCCTTTGTAACTGTTCTGTGATGAATTGTGATGCTGATTGGCATACATAGCAGCAGACTCTGAAGCAAATTGAGTTGTTGAGTGAATTCTTCTTTGATTTTCATGTTGAATTAGGAGAGCATAAGCCTGACCTAGATTAGGTAAAGGCTTCATCATAAGAATATTGCCCCTAATGTTGTCATAAAGTGGATTTAGTCCCATGAGAAATTGAACCAGCTTCTGTTCTTGCTCATTCTTGTTGATTGCCTGCACAGCTCCACAGGTACATGTTGGGAGACAAGTCAAAGCACTTAATTCATCCCAATTTTTCTTCATCTTGGTGAAATATGAAGCAATATCACTGGTACCTTGACCTGTATCACTGATATCTTTCTGTAACTGATATAACCTGGCGCCACTGGCTTGACCAAACTTGTCTTCCAGCTCAGTCCAAATCTGATGAGCAGAACTGCAATATAGCACACTTTCTGCTATATCACTAGACAGGACATTTAAAATCCAAGAAGTCACCATATCGTTGCAGCGCTGCCATAGATTGAAATGTTCTTCAGTTGCAGCAGGTCTGTTGTTTGTCCAGTAACCATTCCTAACTTGTTTTTAGCAGAAAGACAAATGGACATTGCCTTTTTCCATGGTCCAAAACCTGTTCCATCGAATGGTTTAGCTACCAGTAGCATCCCAGGGTGATCCGATGCATGCAAATATAAAGGATTTGTAGAATCAATTGGAGCCATTGAATTGATCAGAAGTGAAGTATGAATTAGCGAAAAATAGCGCGAACAGGAATGAATTTTGATTGTAAGAAAAATGCGGAAATAAAGATGATGATGATGAATATGTGATTTTATAAACGAAAATCACGATCAATGAATCTTTGTAGAATCTCTGAATCTGTTTGATGAGCAAGAACAATTGATGAATCAAATCAATTTGTTCGAAAGAAGAAATGAATTGTGATGTGAATTTCTTCGAGATTAAACTCAAAGAATTGATTTAGCAGGATCAATTGATGAAACAAATCAATCGATCGAAATGTGAAATAATCTGAGAAAAAGATTCAGAGGTTGAATTTGAGCTGATTTTAGAGCAGATAATGCTCTGATACCATGTTGTTTGAGATGAATATCAGCACAAACTCATGAAGAGGGAAGAACAATTGAAAAGAAGAACAGATAGAGAAATCTTAGAGAGAGAAAGTGATTGTGAAAAGAATGATTTCTCATTAACTGAACTAAATGAATTACAGCTGAATATGAGCTATATACTACAGGCAAGCAAGAGGCGCCAGCTAGGCTCCAACTCTAGCAGACAGGCTACTGTTTGTAACAAACTGTAACAAACTTTTCTGTAGCTCTAACAAACTCTAACAGAAAACTAATGCTATGCTCTGTACAATAATTACATGTTTACATGCTGTAATAATTAATCACAGTAATTCCAACATATAAGTGTCTGGACTTTGGACTTTGACTTTGGTGGTGTCCGGAAGCTAAGTGGAAAAGACTGTGTGTGGGGAGGTGGTGTCGAGGTCAAAGAAAGATTTGTTGGTGGTGTTGGTGTTTGTGGTGGTGGTGGTGGGAAGTTTTTGATGTGGGTGGTAATGAGGAGAGAGAGTGGATAGTTGAGTGGGTTTTGTCACATAAAAATCCAAGGGCATTATAGACTTTTTTTCAATCAAAAATTGCTAAAATAGGTAACGTAAGGAAGATCGAGGGACATCCTAATAAGGAAACCGTAAGGAAGAATCTGGGACGGAAGGAGTAACATAATAACAAAACCATTCTCCTTCTATCTTCTTCTATCTCCGTTTATCTCCTTAAAAAGCTAACAATTGGTATCAGAGCCCTCTTGATCTTACGGCAATATCATTATTAAAAAAATAATAATAAGCTTGGCTTCCTCCAATTCAACACCAGATTTTGAGGATAAAATTATGATTTCTAGTGTATAAAAATGAAGGCTTTGTTGATATCTCAAGACCTTTGGGAGCTTGTGCACCAGGAGTATGAACCATTCAAAGAAGGTGAACAACTCATTGTTGGCCAACAAAAGAAGGGGAAGGAGAAAATGCCTAAGGATGTGAAAGCAACTACGTGCCTACATTCAGCAACTATGTGCCTACATTCACAGAGATGATTTTTCGCCAAATCGTCAATGCAACATCTTCAGAGCAGATCTAGGTGACTCCCCAACATCGTCAATGCACAAAAAGTGAGAGCCATCAAACTTCAAAACCTGAGAAGAGACTTCAAAAACTTGAAGATGAAAGAAACTGAATCAATTAGAGATTACTCATCCTAGATGAAGCAGAACATAAATCAAATGAAAATTTATGGCGATGATCTTCCCGAGACAAGGGCCGTACAAAATATTCTTTCCACCATTGATAAAAGATTCATTTTTATCATCACTGCTATAGAAGAATCCAAAGATCTCAATAAGCTATCGGCCACGAAACTCTTTGGATCTCTTCAGGCACATGAAAAAAAAGGCAATCAATAGAGATGAAGGAGTCGCAGAAGGTGCCTTTCAAACAAGGCACAAACAAAAGCCAAAAAATTTCAGAAACAACAAACAGATGCAGCATTCCAAAAGTGATGATAAGTTGAGTTCGAGTGGAGGTGAAAGAAAAGGAACATTTCCACCATGTGGAATCTGTAAGTAAACAAATAACCTGGAGAGAAATTGCTGGAACAAAGGCAAATCTCAATGTGGAATCTGTATGAAATTTGGCCATGAAGAAAATGATTGTTGGCATAAAGATCAAAAGGCCAATAAAGCCAACATGACAGAGAGTTAACATTCGGAAGAACACATTTTTTATGCTTGTCAAGCTTCATTAGCAAGCACTAAAGATGTATTGCTCATCGATAGTGGTTGCACAAACTATATGACCAACAATCAAGGTATTTTTATAGAAATTAATACTTCTGTAAATATTCTTGTTAAGATGGGAGATAGCTCCATAAATGACTCTAAAGGAAAGGAACTGTTGTTGTTCAAACAAAGTCAGGAACTCGTTATATCATGAATGTTTTGCATCAAAATCTAGTGTTCCATAAATGATGCAAAGTTGATATTCAGTGTATTTCTTAGAAATTTCATCCAATATTTATGACTAACAAGGGATCGAAATTGCCGAAGTTCAAATGAAAAACAAGAGCTTTCGTCTTGTTTGGCAATTCCAGGAACAAGATGCTAGAAGAGCTGATCACCTATACTTCACCTAGAGTCACCACTCTAATAGTGAAGTTACCCACTACTTACCTGAAGCCACCTTTTAAATTATTTGGTCTACCATATACTAAGTCCAAACATGCTGAATTTTGGGTGTTACAAATAATTCGTGGTGATGAAAAGGAATACCGCAAATCAAAAGGATGGGCCTGAATGCCTGATCAATGGTCTCAGCAGTTGACACGACACGACCGTGCCATTTTCGGCACACCCGTGCCACTCTGAGCGACCGTGATCTTTTTTCAACTATTCATTTTTTAATGCTTTTTTTGGTGCCAGCAGGTTTTCGTATATCTTTACTTTATGGATGAGTAGCTTAGAATGAGTCTTCCATGGGAAGTTCCTCAGCTCTTGTTTCTAGGCTGCTACAAATTGTGATTTGTGTGCTCTTTTTTAGTGTCTTTTCTGTGTATAAGGTCGCCACCATCTTTTGCACGTATTAGAAAGAAGAAGCTAATGTAAGCTTATTGAGAGAAGTTTGAGAGCTTGTGACCTGGTAACACTCTTGATAATACAAATGCAGTTAAATTACTTATACTTATGCGTACTTATTGTATTAATAAGTACGTATCAATCAATCAATCAATAAATAAATATTTTTTTTTTCTTTGGTAAAATGTGAGCGTATTTCATTACCAAAATAAAAATTAGCTTTGTGAGTACTTTTCATATGAACTACTCCAAAACAAAGGAGCCTAGTAGGACAATTTTCCTAAAACAAAACTTCCTATCAAATTGTATGCTATAACAAACAAAACTATTTAATTGTAAAACTAAAATTGATGCCAATTGTCTCACCGGATTGAACAAATTGATA
This sequence comes from Tetragonia tetragonoides, assembly GCA_038025085.1. Lineage (NCBI taxonomy): Eukaryota > Viridiplantae > Streptophyta > Magnoliopsida > Caryophyllales > Aizoaceae > Tetragonia > Tetragonia tetragonoides. Next base: position 8,632,718 of record CM076148.1, on the reverse strand, counting down.
TATTTAGTAAAACACCCGCGATAAGTTGGTATATTTTTTAATTCCGACGATATTATGGTATATTTAGTAATTGATTTTGGCACTTAGACTCATTTCAATTATAATGGGAATCTCCAATAAAATCCTTATTATTTACTATTTTTCTAATTATTTTCTTTTTTTTTCTTTTTGTTAAATAATTTTCGTATTTTTCCCCTCACCTCTCATTCATTTCTTTCATTTGTTACCCAACTGCCCTTTTGAATTTAACAAATTTGTGCTTCCCTGATTTTGCCTACCTCAAATCTCAATTTAGTAAAACCCTATTTTTGTGTAAGGGGAAGCAATGTTGTTAAAGGAAGTTACGGTTAAAGATTTGGCAGCCACGTAGACTTGTTTTGTGAACCAAAAGGGAAGATCAGTATCCCTCAAAAATCCAGCGATGAAGAGTAAAATTACCATCATAAACAAGCAGAAAGAGGAATACAGAGCAGAAAATCTGGAAACCGAGCAGGCCGAAGATATGATCCCTAGAAAAGAGCTGAACAAACCAGTGGCTAACAACACTTGTGAACTGTAATATAACGTTGGGAATCGATGGAAAATCTCTGGCACCATACCGTCGTTGTCTTCGTCTGTAATATCTGCTTTAGGGAGAAAAATGAAGGATAACAAGAAGCAGATTAACAGGATTTTGTATCCGTGCGATGCACGATTTTATCTAAATTTATTGAATAAAAAAAAACGTTCATCTTTTCGAACAACTTAAACGATTTTCATGAAAAGACAATTTTTTGATTTATATTACTTATCTCATCACAAATGATAGTTATCTTTCTGAAGAATAAATGAAAAGAGACTTTATATGTAGCATCTCGTCCTTCGCGTTTATTTTTATTGGCAACCCATAATATGTATGTTAGGAACTTTAAATATGGGTATTGAATTGAAAATATTGCATCAGAGTGTCATGAGATTTCCAAACTAATTTAAGAAAAGGAAAACAAATATTTGCTAATCAGATTAGTGCTCAACAATATGAAACATTCATTTTATATACTCCTCACTGATTTTGCATCCTTTTCTTCAGTCTTCTCCTTTGACAGATTTGACATAGTCTACTCATGGGCATACCCCTGTAAAGATTAAGAAAAATAAATAACTTTTAGTGAGTGAGTTGGAACATCATAATTAAATTCTGGAAAATATGTGTAATGTGTGGTCTTTTTCAAAAATTAAAAAGCCAAAAAGGAGTAAATTAGTGTAAGAGTATATTCTTAAAGAGTTACTTTGATTTAATTGATTATTTTTAAATATATGGTTGAAAGTGGAAAAAGAAGTATCTGGTCACACTAAACTTTGAAATACTTCTTTGTATACTACATTGCTCGTAGTATTCGATAGACGACCTTCTTTATCACATATCAATAGGCTCCAGAATTTGGAAGGGATTGCTCGAGGCAGGGATGGTGACTATGTCAGATATAAGCCCTTCACTAGCACTATAACAACTACCTTGTCTCACTATTATAGGACCATCAGTCCTGGTTGAAGAGCTAGAGGAAGCTCCCTCCCCAGTAGATCTGCCTACCACCTGCCATGCAGTGGTTTCAGCTGGTATATCAGTTGTAAGCTCAACTGTTTTGTCAATGTTGCTCTCCACTGGCCTTGTTTTCTCCACCCAGACTTGTTGAGTGGTCTGTGCCCTTTGCCTTCTCTGTCTATTTCTGTTTCTGTTTCTGTTCTGAGCATGAGCAGGAGCCTGAGCAGGCTCTCTGTGATTTAAATTGGCTTTTGCACAATCATGGCCAACTTTAAGACATTTAGCACAAAAAGCAGGTTTCCAATCCATAGTAACTCTTTGCTTAAACTCATTGCCATCAGGATCTTGAACAAATATTTCATCAGGTATTGGTTGAGTATCATCAATTTCAATTGAAACCCTCACAATGGAAACCCTTAGTTGCTTTGAAGTACACTCATCAGCATATTTTGGTTTTCCTAATCCGCTAGAGATACGGCTAAGTGAGTCCCATGCTCAACAGTTTAAAGGCAGGTTTGGAAATTTCACCCAGAGAGGGAGAATTCTCAGAAATTCATTGCAAAAATTGAAATCAGTTGACCAATTACACATAATAATAGGAATATTGTTCAGAGAATAAGGACCAGAGAAAAGCACATCATCCATATCCTTTTGGGAGTTAAACCTTGCAATGAAAAACCCATCCTCATGGAAAAATAATTCAGGTTCACTCACAAATTCCAGAGTTTAGCTAAATACTGCATCATGAAATTATAAGTAGGAGTATCACGCACCCACAACATACAAAACAATAGCATTAACCCATTTCTCAGTTTGTTTTTTCATATCATCACTATCAAGCACAACAACTTTTTTCCCATCTTTGATCACAGGAGGGGATGAAAGATAAAGCCATACCATTAGTAGATGCCGTATTTTGTGAGAATCAAGCCGCCCAAGTAGTGTCCTCAGTTGATTCTGGCTGGATCGTCTATGGTAAGTTGAGATTAGCCTCCATCGTTAGATCTAATCGACGGGCCGCCCTGGGCCAGTGTGTACAGGTGTCGGAGTCGAGGTTGCCACCCCGTAACTCAACGAACTCCCCGCAAGTTCTATAGGAGTAGACACCCCCGCAAGTTCTACAGGGGTAGAAACCCTAGAGGATGATGCTTCTTCATCGCGATCCGCCGCTGGTGGTGTTGCTCGAGTACTTACAGAGCTGCCAAGAGTATATAAAAGGGTGCCGCGCCAACGGCCACCCCGTCGGCCTGGTGGTCGTCCTCTGCCACGGCCATTAGCACCGCCTCTTTTCGTCATCAGAAAAAGAACTCAAAAGTGCACGTTAGCAAGCGCTAGCTTAACGTGTGCTGGGAGCATTTCTTTGAGGATATTCTATCAAGACCATTTTACATAATTTGTTCTCATTCTATTTTGTGTGTTTCTGACTTTCTATCCCTGCATTTCAACAGTTTATTGTTTTGTTTGCAGCTACAGGCACTCGCTCCGAATCGCTTAAATTACACTTCAAGTGGCTAAAGTGTGTAAGTAAATCCCTTTAAGCAATCTGTTTCTTTGCGTCAATGGTTATTGTTTACCTCAGATTTCCCATATCCGTAATAATGTGGGACTATGATCTATTTTGATGTTGCATGCATATATGATACTATTTGTTTGTTGGGGCTTGCCTAAAGTGCATTTCTTAAGTGATTCTGTCATACCAAACGAGCTAGCAAAGGAAAATTCAAAGCTGGCCCGAATTAATTCATCAATTTTCCCTTGTAAATGGATTGGCTTTGATGTCTGATTATTCTGACTCGGCTCTCTGAATATTCTGACCCGACTCGCTTAAATTATTCTGACTCGGCTTTGATGGTCTGAATTTAAATTGTGTTACAATTTTGACATTTTTTATGATTAGTTTGCTTGAAATATGATATGTTTAAGCATGTTTTTTGCATGCTAAAAGGCGTGAATGCTCTGTGCTCACTGATGTATAATCCAATAAAGGAAATGCAGGTTAGAACTTGACGTAGATAGTTAAGAAGATAGCTGAACACATTACATGTATCAGTGTATGACTGTATGTTATAATGCTTTTTCATTGTATAGAGGGAGTATATATTAGTAGTAAAACTTAAAAGAAACAGCTGGCTTGATGCTTCTTAGGATAACGCAATAATTGATGGTGTTTGCACTGTGTTTTACTTGTTGGGCCAGTTGGTTTTGTCCAATAATTTACTTTTGCCAGGGTTTTATAGAGAATTTGTTTAGGCCTTTGTGATTTTGGGTCCTTGACTCCTTCTAGGGATAAGGTTTTGAAAATTTTGTGTTTCCTGTACCTCACTACCTTATCATGGGTAGTCTTAGGAGAGGCATTGGGTGTAAGTAAAATGATTTATGCCCCTCTTTAAAGTGGTTGAGAGTCTCTTACTGAACTTGGAGGTGTTTGCACTGTGGTTTACTTGTTTGATACGGGCATTTAATCACTAGGCTAATTCTTCCAGGGTTAATTTGACTTCCTTTCTCCTCCATCCATATTATCAAAGTAACAAACTGTTTTCTTGAAACATGTTTGGTTTTAAAAATAAAAGGGAAGTGAAGGGAAAGGAAAGGAAATGATAGGAAAATTTTCCTATTATTTCCTCCATTTCATTTCCTTCCAAATTGATGGAATTTGGACGGAAAGTGAGTTTAAAAGTGTCATTTATTTCCTTTTCTTTCAAATCCCATCAACCAAACAACAGAAAATGTTATTTTCCCTTCAATTCCTTATTATACAACCAAACGTAAGAAACATAATTCTTTTCCTTTCTCTTCCCTTCTCTTTGTTTCTTTTCCTTTCCAATCTAGCTAATACAACCAAACAAATTGTTATAGTTGGGTGTATCTCAGGTGAAGTGAAACGCTTTTAAGCTGATCTTGAAGAAGGTTAAGGATCTGCAAAAGAATAATCCCACTTCTTGCATCGCCGGTAAATTTCTTGTTTTCTCCCATCTTTTAAGTATAATATTTCAAAACTTTAAATGCATAGAAAAGAAAATTTTATAATGTGATGCAGCTTACTCGATGATCAGTTCACTAAGCTAGAAAAATTCTAGAAGTGCAGATTCAGTTTCTCTGTACAAGCTTGGACTAAAGGAAGTGTATTACAGAGGCATTTACAATAAGTTCTACCACGACTGTTGCTCTTCGATCATATTGGGTTGGATCATGATACATATACACTAAATATATATTGCAAAATACACACAAATAATCTGAACCCTCCACTTGTCCCTAATTAAATTAGGAGGTTTTGGAGGGAAAAGAAGGGAAAAAATATGAGGTTTGGAGCCAAAAAAAAAAGGGGATGAGAGAGAAAACAGAAAGGAAATAAAAAAAACGAGCTTCATTGTTTCCGGTCATCTCCAATTTCTCCGATTACTCTCCGGCGACATCCCGGCGAAAAGCGAATTTTCCGGCGAAAGAGGAGCCCAGTTGTTATCGACTTATTCATACGATAATACTTTTTTACCCATATTTTCCGGCAAAACTTTACACCATTTTTTCTGATTAATTTTCCGGCGAAGAGTGTCCGTCCGTTCTTTGTTGTGGTTATTTTTCTTCTCGTATTTATCAAAGACTTTTATTTCCTATGACAATCAAAGCATGTGCAGTGATTAATGTATATATTGGTAGCAAAATAATTTTCATTGAACTTATAAATGTCGTAGATGGTACCAAATTTAGTTTGTACTTGTATTTAGATTAGTGAAGTCCATGGTAGCAAAATGCTTCCTTGATTGCAAAATTAGTTAGTACTTGGATTTTTCGTTAGTGAAGACTTTGGTAGCATACATGTTTCCAAGTTAATACATGACCGCAAGTCCGCAAGCTCGCCGGAAAAAATGGCTACCCAGGAAAAAAAAAAAAAGGTTTCTCGGTTCTATCTGGACACATTGAAACATGAATATTTATGGGTGTCTAATTAACTAGGAAATTCTATTCACTGATTTTAGAAATTTATAATCTTTGTCGGAAAATAAGTTCGACGTTTTAATGTCAAGGGCAAAAATAATTAAAGGGGTTGTGTCGGTTGGAGAGAGAGGGGGGCGGGTGAGTATCGTTGCAAAGTCGCCAGAAAATTGTAAGGGGAGGGGGAGAGTCATCTGATTTTCTAATTTTCAAAATAAATATTAAATTTGTTAGTATTAAATGCTTGTTTACTTTTCCATTTGAATTTCAAATCCCAAATTTCAAAATCAATTTGAAAAAGATTCTTCATCACATTTAATAAGATTCACTCAATATTCAAAGAAGTTGCCAAATGTAAGTTTATGATAATTTGTGTATATCTCATTTTATACACTTAGTGTACATGTAGCTTTTTCCTATTGGGTTTTATATAAATTGCTCAATGCTTTTTGTTTTTCATTAAAAAATTTCGATGACATTGGGTGCTTGTACTACCAATGAAGCTTATTTGTACTTTAATGATATAGATTAATTATGTAGCATGGAGAATCAAATTTACAATCACGTGAATGCGAACTTCATATTAATTTTTTTTTTTTCAATCAGGCATTCTTCTTTTTTTTTCTCTCTCTCTAAGCATACGTTTACTTTGCTAAACTTTGCTTTCCTTTTTCTTTTCTTTTTTTTCTTTTTTCTTTTTCTCTAAGCATTTTTTAGTCTTGCACCTTCTTTTCCCAATACCTTAAAATTAAGAAGGATGACCTTTTGGAAAATCGAAGTTACCTTTTACATTGGATGAACTAACCGGCTCATATATACTTATCATTTTGATAATGGTGAAAGGTTGCCCTTAACATTTTGAGTCCTGCACCTTCATTTTCCCTTGACAAGAAGGATAACACTTTTTTACAAATCGAGGTTATCTTTTACGTTGGGTGACTTGTTGAAATTGTCAATGTCCAGTTTTCTTTTTCTTTTCTTTATTATTATTATTATTTTTCAATGTAAAGCTGAAACTCCACCTGTATTTACATTAACTTGCTTTGATTTTATCTACAAATTTCCTAAGTGGAAAAATCTTCTTATTTATATAATATTTTTTTTATATATAAGAACAAACTTGCTCCATCGGATATATCCACTGATCATATATTGGACCATAATGGAGTGCACACAAATTATCCATCCAGCCCCACTCGCAGAACCTCCCCTCATCCTCCACCCCACGTTCGGACGCTATCATGAATTCATGATATACACTTGGGTGTGTTCGGCATAGCATTTTAAGTAGTGGTTGGTGATTTGAATCAGTCAAACAACTACAAAATCTCTATTTTGATGTTCGGTAACAAACTTTATTGGACTAGAGGTTAGAGGTTCTGTAAGCGTTTTTCAAACGTTAAAAAAATTAACGTTTCAGATTTTGGGGTAGCTGTCCATACCCTTTCTTCCATATTTGCCCCTTTCTTCTTCAAATCCTCCAGGTCCCTTGTGTGCAACCGTCTTATATTGTTAAAAACGGCCCAATTTAGAGTTGACTTTAAACTGTGTGGAGAAGACATAGGAGTATTGTTGGGACTTGTAAATCTTTATATATGACCTTTAAAATTTAGAGGTCGTGTTAAAAATTAATGTGTCACTTTTAGAGTGTTATGGATGACTTTTAAGTTCAAACACCCGACTCACTATGTTTTGTTTTTTTTTTTTTTTTGGGTTGGAGGCTGGTACCACAAAGACATTATTATTATTATTATTATTATTATTATTATTATTATTATTATTTATAAGAAAAGAGAATTCCTTCATTGATAAAAAGCCATTCGATATCTACCACGATGAATATCTGTAAACAAATCTAAATGTAACATAATCGAGTATAAATCTATATAACAAGATGAATATGGCTTCCACTATCACTACTTGAAATCGGTGTCTTGATCAGCTCTGTTAATAAGTGACTTACAATCCAAACATTACAACTAGAAATCGGCGTCTTGATCAGCTTCGTCGATAATTTACAATGCCCTCATATAGGAAAAAATATGCTATACTGTAAATGGGAGGCTGTCGTCTTTTCCCTACGATCGGAGGTGAGGTAGCCATTTGGAAGAACAAATTCCATTGCATAGTAGGTTGAACTTGTCTTCTTCATCCATCAAACTGAACGTAAAAACAGAAATTCGACGACTCTTCGACGAACGCGGAGAACTCCACTATCTCTCACAAAAGGAAAATTTATTACTAATCATAAAGAAAAACAAACTAAAAAACTAGATCGAAATCAAGAAAACAACCTTTAATATCAATGTTAGGAGGCGATATTACTAACCAATTGAGTATCTCTTTCAACCCCTAAAAAAACAAATATGATGGTTTGAAGTCAACTCTAACATGTACGGATGTAAATTTGGAGAGATTATTGCATAGTTAATGAGCATTATTACTCTTTGCTCTCACAAATAAGTAAAGCCCACTCTAAATTCAAATTAATAATTTCCTATTTTGTGAGAGAGGGAGCAATAGTTCGGAACTACACAATAATTTCTCGTAAATTTAAGGGTTTAAATTGGATCCTTTCGCCATTTGAGCCTCTTTCAACCCCCTAATAAAAATAAAAGTTAAAATTAATATGAAGTTACAATCCACTAATAATGTTAAGATTATTATGTTCTTCAATACATCACGCTTCAGTATCTTTTATTAGTGCTTGCATCGTCGTTATATATTTCGCTAAAAGTAAAGAATTGATCGCTGTTTTTATTATTCATGTTGCATTGCAATATTTAAATGAAAATAGTGGGAGTTGATCATATTTTCATTACTCACCCTCAACAGACAATTGTCTCTTGAGTGAAGTTTGTATCATCATATAATGTTCCTTTTTCATCATGTAGATTTCCTTTCATGTCGAATATACTTTCAAATAGCCAACTCCTCCACGAGTCCTCTTGTATGTTCTGCTCTCCAATGCATCAAACATTATTCTTTACTTTACACACTGCCTTTTTGTACCCGATACGTATCTTCACCCTGGTGCACCGATGTCCTCCTAGCCCTAGATCTAGATTTGTTTCACAAGAACATTTATAAGGTCTCATATCATCGTGAGAATTTTCGCGAAAACCTTTATATTTTGAACAAAAATATTGTGTTTGAGGATTTTACGTAATGTAACGGTCGTACACAAAATCGATTAGATCAGATTTGTTGTTGTTAGCTTATTATTAGTTGCATATTGAAATCCTTGGTAACTAAACCATTTCTCATTTTTGAACACCTAACACTACAAGAAGCGCGTGATTGAAGACCGCCAAAATCAGTCCTAAACATAATTAAAGTTAAGTCGCTTTGATACATAGCTAAAGTAAAAAATCGTACACATTTAGCCACGCCCAAAGAAAAAGAAAGTTCTTGCCAAACCAAAAAAAAAAAAAGTAAAAACCGGTCACTCAATATATTACAACTGAAACTTAGTTGGTCTCTAATCGATATTAAGCTAGCAATTGATTTCTAGTCTGTCGTTAAACATCGAAGGAAAAAAATTATCAACCTATACTCATTTGATGTGTCAAATAATATGTGGTTACTTTTTGGTATTTTGACCAGTGCAGTCTAACTATAGGCTTTATAGCATGCACGTAATGTAATACTCATTGCACTTGTTTCATCAAACATAAATGTATGGATATATAGCAAATCTTCATACCCCTGCTGACTGTTTCCATAGAAGTGCTAAATGCTTCCATAAGTTTTCACCAAATTTTGATTGGTGAAAATCAATTTGGTAGTTGTGAATATCACCGTTAAAGTTGGAAGCTAGCTACGTGTTAATTAATGCAGATTGTTTGATTGTCTCTCTATACGGGTATAGTCTTTAATTGAATGAAGTACATACTGACCTACCCCATAAAACACAAGGACATACATTGGTCACGGCACCCTGTCCATGCATGCACAAATCCTTACATTGCTGGATTTAGCTTATGTTATTTGTGTCATCCTTGCGCAGAGGCCATGCTAATATTCTCTGTGTCGTTCCAATTTTATCAGATGTCCACGAAGGGACAACTTATGCCATTTGTAAATAATCGTAACATCTTAAACTTATTGAAGTTATTTTTAGATATTATCTCTATAAATATGCATTTTTTGTAGGATCATTTTGCTAGTTATCTACCACTTACGGGCTTAATTATTTCTTCTATCTATCCTTATTAGTACAACCCTTTTAATTTCCTTTTTTGTTCTCTTTTCCCATTTTTGTTTTCTTGTCTAGTTTATAAAAAATACAACTCACAAAACACTTGAAAGACAACACCACTCCACCAAAACTATATTATATACACAAAAATTAGCTCATCATACAATTTCTTAAATGTGCTTGTTTTTGTATAGCTAGCTATCGCTCTTTATCAAGTGTAGAAATTGCTTATACTATTGAGAAATGGGAAAACACACAAATCAAAGTTATAATGTTTTTGTAATTTTGTTTCGTATTTTGGTTTTGACATGTTATTGTTGGAAGGGAAGTTTTGGCCAAGATGTATCAGCTGTGGGTGACCCAGGAATGAGAAGAGATGGGCTAAGGGTGGCAATAGAATCATGGAATCAATGCAATGAAGTTGGGATTGCTGAAACTCCAGAATTTGGGAGCCCTAGAGCTGCTGATTGCTTTGATCTTATTGGTTAGTCTGGTTTCTATTTTTTTTATCATTTTTTTTTTTTTGCATGCTTTAATTAATTAATTTCAATTTCCTTCCAACAAACTTTTTAATGTATGAAGAACATCAATAACATTGTCGTCTTATCAACATATACAGGTATAAGATATGCATCATATTCATACATGATTTATATTGTTTGTCATTTTGGTAAGCCATGGTGCTTATTTGATTTGGTACACCTCAAAGTCAGTCATTGTTGTGAACTACTGTAATTAATTTCAACAAGAGTTCAATTAATTATAGGAACTATTCCAAAATTCATAACCTAAAGTTCCACACAATAATTATAATTTGAATTCATGTCATTTAACAAGTTGTAATCGGCTAGTACAACGTACATAATTCAAGGGTATAAAGTTTCAAAATTAGGGACCTACCTTCTGTTGATATATGTGAATAGTGATTGATTCAATAGAGGCAATCACGCAACGAACGTATACATATGTATTTGTCCTTACTGTTGTGTTATTAAGTCAGATGAGGTATAAAGGCTAGTACAATATAGAGGGTGGTTGAAAGTAAATCTTTTAAATGTCTCGAGTAATGGGTAAAGGTTCTATCTTTTTTCGGTACTTTAATACCTCTAATGAATCAAAATTTTGGATTTCCCCACCATGCTTTTTTTTTTTTTTGATAATTAGCATTTTTTATTTATCAAATTTCAACTTCACAATACTAATGAAGTTTAAGATTTCCCCACCATGCTTATACTAATCAATGAGGGTACTAGTTTGACATACATGCCTAGATGCCTTATACTATACACTTGTTTTGAATCATTCTATGATGCTTTGTACATTATAATTATTTCTCTGAAATTCTACTGTTATCAATACAGAAAATTCAGGGAAGAATAGTTGCACAATACAGCACAAAGTAACAGAGGAGGACAACACATTAGGTGTAGGGAAACCAATCCCAGGAGGGAACCCAAAGGCCTTCAACAACAAAGACCTTTATGCAGCAGAAAAGGAACTCTATTTAGCTTCAAAGTGTCAAGTTCAAGACAAGCCAAATCCATGGCATTTTTGGATGATCATGCTCAAGAATGGCAACATGGATACCTATGCCGCGGTATGTCCTAAGGACGGTGTCAAGGTAGGGCCTTATGGCCCTGACACTCGTTTCGACTGTTTCGGGAAAGGGTGCATGAGCCACCCTACTATGATCCACAATTACACCCAATTGGTGGATGCTACTACCCTAAGAGGGCGGTTTTTTGGGACATGGGACATGGGCGTTGATTTGAGCAAAGATCAAGACAATGATTATCAGGGAAAGCTGAGTAATATTTCTTACTATTCTGTTACTTGGGAGAAACAAGTAGGGAAAGGGAGTTGGATTTTTCATCATGCACTTAAGACATCTCAAAGGTACCCTTGGTTGATGCTTTACTTGAGGTCAGATGCTATTCAAGGGTTCTCTGGTGGATACCATTATGAAACTAGGGGCATGACCAAAACTGTGAGTTCATTAATTCTCTTTTCTTCTCTTGGTTTTATGCAATCGTTAAGTTTAACTCCACATACAGAGTCTCTCTTGCATAATTGTTTGGATTTCTATGAAATAATCTCTACATATAGAAGATCCCAGCTAATATGGGTGTGTTCTTTTCCGCTTACTTAGTAATGAGTTCAGTTCAGTTCAGTTCAGTTAAATTCAGCTCGATGATGTGATGAGAACACAACTTATATATCTATAGCTTACTCTTTTACTTGTGTTTAGCTAATATGAGTTCCAAACTGTCATACATTTCATTTTACAGTCATCTGACTTGCTACTTGTTCTGGTTTCAACATTGATATATGGAATATTATCTTTACTAGGCCATTGATGTTTGTTGTTGAATTGTTTTGATCACCCACCAACTTGTACTTGATTGTTACCCACTCACTGAATTCAAGGCGCATAGCCATTCAATCAAATAATCAATATTCAATGCACACTAATGACAAACATCAATGTACACAATATGGCAGGTCCTAGAATCTCCAAATTTCAAAGTAAAGTTCACCTTAAACATTACCAAAGGTGGGGGACCAAAGAGCCAATTCTACCTAATGGACATGGGAAGCTGCTGGAAGAACAACGGCCAGCCGTGTGATGGTGACGTTACATCCGACGTCACCCGCTACAGCGAGATGATCATCAACCCGTCTACCGAAAAGTGGTGCAGGCCAGGTGACCTGGCCTCTTGCCCACCTTACCACACCTTCCCAAACGGCACCCGGGTTCATCGAAACGACACCGCAAGGTTCCCATACGATGCGTATCACATGTACTGTGCCCCTGGGAATGGGCTTCATTTAGAAGAACCCAATCACAAATGTGACCCATACAGTAACCCACAGCCTCAGGAAATAATGCAGATAGTGCCCCACCCTGTTTGGGGTGATTATGGGTACCCTACAAAACAAGGACAAGGTTGGATTGGTGACCCTAGGACTTGGGTCCTTGATGTTGGAAGGATGTCTCAGAATTTGTACTTCTACCAGGTTTTGGATTTCATCCTCTTCTTTAAATATTTATTTTTTAACATTTCTATGCTTTTATTTCAACATAAGAATTGGTTCCCCACCCTAATATATCCACCAAGAACAAGTACGACACAAGAACATAGTACTCGCATTGCATTACTAACAAGTAAACACAACCTAAGTTCTAATCATGATGCAAACAAATAAACTTACAGGATCCAGGAACTACACCAATAAAGAGACACTGGTCATCAATTGATCTGGGAGTCGAAGTTTACAGAGACCCTAATCAAGTTGTAGAATGGACTGTTACCGACTTCGACATCATTGTGCCTAAAGCTAGTTCATCATCAAGTAAAGGAGACGATAAACCAATTCAGCACCCTGAATTTTAGTGGTTGAGATCGAAGCTCGGAAAATGGCAGGAGCATACACAAGTTGGATGCAGCTGTAGTGGTATTGTGGTAGTAGTGGTTTGTAACTAGACATATCATATCATCCAACCAATCTTCAAAGACAGACAATTGTATGTGCTAAAATGAATGGTTTTTTCTTATTGCAGGACAGACAATTGAAATGGAAAAGTCTATGCTCTGTCTCTTAGCACAAATGAAATTACTCATGTAGACGCGCTATTCATTTTTTTTTGGTGGATGGTAAGAAACTACAAATAGCTTGCAAACAGGTTTATCCAACTGGAGCATGGACCATAAATCCATCCCTCACTACACATCACATGGCAAAGTCTGGCCACCACTATTTGAACCCTATTAAGCAATTAGTGCAACCAAAACAATCAAATTTTTTTTTTTGCTAGTCAACCACAACAATCAATTGCGTACAAGTTTCTCGAATCTGTAAGGACTGTAACCATAAGTGCCCTTAAGGAAGGCCAAAGGCGCACAAGCCAACGCTTTATTAGTAGAGCGCCTGAGGTGCCAAATTTGTTGTTTTTTACCCTGCGGGGATGGTTTGATGTCTTTTTATGGACGATACTTTAGTTATATTTAATGTCAAACACTGAGGCACACACTTTTGCCTAGCGCCTATGTTCTATGGACGTCTATCACCTCATTACGCATTGCACCTTCATATTTGCTCATTATCTAAGTTACAGTCTTACAGACATAGTAAATATTAAGGTGCAATGCGCAGTGAGGCGATAGAGGTCCATATAGGTGCTCCGCGCTAGGCCAAGCTGTATTTACTACGTCTGTAAGACTGTAACTTAGATAATGAGAAACAATCCATCTTTATCCCACAAGTTGTGGACCGCTTCATAAAAATTAAGATTAAAAAAGAAAACTTTTACCAAATTCTCATCGGAAATGTGCATATATACCAATATTAGTGAAAATCACAAGGGTGAAGAGTTTGGTTGACCAGAAAGCAAGTTTCCTTTCTCCTAAGAGGCTGAAATCAGCACAGTTTTGATACATCATTATTATTATCAGTACCTCGCCTCAACTCATGAGACACAACAACACACCACCAAGAAAACACACCTTCTGATGGTAAGAGATCATATTAATAGTATTTGTATTGCTACTCTAATAGTATTTCCTTACACTCGCCTTGTATTGAATGAAAGAATGTTTAATTTTTCCAACCAAAATTTGGGGAATAACGGACATGTACAAAGACAAAAGAACAAAGTGGTATTAGATAGTATATATCCTTACACAACAGGGACGGATATTGACATGGGCACTGAGACATCCCCAGCAGCGAAAGCTGTTCCCCTGTTTGTAGCCGGGTTTCCAGCAAATGCATATCCGACTCCCATCCCACCATAATGCAAGGCTGCGTGTTCTCGCCTCTGGAAAACCCTAGCAAGCGAGGCTGCCTTCCTCCTCGCGCGTTTGGTACCCGTAAACAATAGGGTTTGCAGCAAACTCGCCAATGTCGGTGCCTTGAGCACTCTTTCGGTTGCAACAGCGCCACCACACCGACATAGTTCCAGCAATGCAGCAACTGCATTCTCTTTCCCCCGTGGGGTTCCACACCTCATCATCCCGAGCAGACCAGCCACTGCATTTTCCTCCTTCCCGACAGCCTCAGCCCCAATAGGCTGCCTCACTACCAACGCCAATGCACCTGCGGCCTCTTCCCACACCCCTTCAACCCCTAGAGCTTCAACGAGGGATGTCACTGCCCCTGCTTCTATCATCATCGCACAATTTTCTAGGTGCGTAGAGAGATTAAACAAAGCAGTAACTGCGTCTTTCTTTCCTCTTGCTGTCCCTTCCCTCAACAGCTCAGCAAGGGCCTTAACCGCCCCATCTTGGCCTGCTATTATTTTCTTATAATCATGAACTGCTGAGAGACTAAACAATGTTGCAGCAGCATTTTCCCTTGCCTCGGTTGTGTGTCCACACCTTAAGACATTGACAATGGACACCAAACACCCTCGTTCTTCCATGATCCTGCTCTTATTCTTGTCGTAGATCGAAAGGTTAAGCATCGCTGTAACAGAGTTCTCTTGAGCAATGGCATTTTTAGATGACAACAGCCTATTGAGATGGGGAATTGCACCGGCTTCTGCAATGAAAGCACGGTTCTCCCTCCCAGTCTTAGCCAACAACCTGATCTCCTTTGCAGCAATCGTTTGTGCATCCTCTGACCCATTTGCCAGTTGTTGAATTAGAAGATTTGCTGTAGCCCTGTTTGCTTCAAGAGCAGCCTTGGAGGACGATGCTGAACCCATCTCAGACGATGAATCAGCGCCCTCCTGTGAGTCAACTGGAACTCCATTATCTGCACACCACTGCATTATCAGATTTCTCAACGCCCGATTGGGAACCAACCGTGCGTGGGCAAGCATCTGCCCTGTCTTAGGACAACTACAATGCCCTTCATCCATCCATCTTGCAATCGAAGACCGATCATAAGTCTGCCCTGTCGATACAATCACAGGATCCCGCATCAAATCCAACGAAATCGGACAACAAAAATCCTTTGGAATTGTGAGAAAAGTTTCAGCCATCTCCTGGCTATTCAAACACTTCCTCATCTTCCTCTGATTCCCAATCTCCACTTCTATCTCATCCTTGCCAAACCCAAACAGCAAGAACCTACAATACCGAGTTAGTGCCACAAACCCATTAAGCACAGACGCTGTTGGCTCAATAACCCCTTCATGATTCGCAATCTGCTCCTCCAAAAACTCGATTTCAACCCTACAACTCTTCACATTCCCAATCCCCAACTCATCAACAAAGAACCCCCATAACTCATTCGAATTCGGAACCCGCCCATCCTCAAACTCCTCCAAAAAACTATACATCCTACGCCTCAAGCCCTCGTCGCGCTTATCAACGAAAAACTTAGCCCTCCTCAATTGTCTCACCAACAACTCCAATTGCTCCCTCACATCCTCACTCAACCCAAGCTCTTTTATAGGCATAACATCCAGAATAGTAGCCATTTCCTGACTAAGATCATGAAAATGCCCCGAAATCGCTTGATTTTGCAACAACAACCACAATTTACTAGATTTGGCACAATAATCAAGCAATATCTTACTTCTATAGAACAGTAAATACATCTCCCTTAAACAAACAACAACAGTATACGAAAGCCTCGAAACCGGTCGAAATTCCTTCAAATACTCCAATACAACAACCAACACCTCAATTTTCCTAATCAAAGAAGCTGAATTCTTTCTCTGAAACCCTAATTTCTTACCAGAAAATGACTCAATTAAATCATTTGAAACTGATAATAAAGTCCCAATTAACCCACCATCCGTTAAATCAACTGGTGCTAAAAACGCCTCTAATGACGGCGATCTTCGTCGTCGTAGCGACGCAAAAGCAGCCGCTGTCGCCATTTTAATCCTCCCTCCCTCTCTCTCCTAGGGTTTTCAATCAAAATTCCCCAATTTCTTGCTCAAAAATTGAAAACCCAAAAAACCCAATTCCCTCAATTGAAAAGATGAAGAAAATCAGCAATTAAGAGCAACAATAAGAAACAACTTACTTACTCTAAAATTAAAATCTTCAATTCAGAATTTTGTATTGGTTTGGTGAAATTTTTTGTGTAACGTCTTTTGGAGGGTTTGAAACTGCAACAACAACAACAACAAGTTGATAAAAATAATCAACCGGCTTGCTTAAATACTAAAAAAAAAATAAACAAAAAAGGATTTGGTTTGGTGAGGAAATAGGTAAGAAAGAAGATTTCAAGGTTTTGTGGGTTTGATTGATAATAAAAAAGCGCGTTAAGTAAAAGAAGACGAAGTTTTATTAATTTTGGTGGGGAGAGAGACAAATGAATTTCTTCAACGCTTCCTATTTTTTTTCTTTTTCTCTCGCCTTCTTTTCTTTTCTTTTCTTGTTGGTGAGAGAGAGAGACTGAGATGATGAGAAGGAATTGTTTTGTTTTGTTTTGGGTTTTTGGCTGCAGGCTTTTTGATAATGACTTTTGTAATGTGGGTTTGACAATTTGAAAAGAAAAAGGTAAGAAATTTTTTATATTCAATCAAATCAATGGAAAAAGAGAGAAGGGATCTCTGAATCATGTCCATTCATTTTGGTTTTTTTTTTTTAATTTATTTCTTGCCAGCTCTCATTTCTTTATTTTCAGTCCACACCCACGTAGTGTTGAATTACTCCGTAATAGATTGTCTTCTTACTAGTTATCCATTGGCAAAAGGCTTATAACCGAAAGCCCGTACCGGCCCATACAGACCCATTCCTAAGCCATTGTATGAGAATTAGTCGCGAGAGGACTCAACAGTCCCAAACACTGAGGCAGGTCAGAGAGGGGAGGGGGATGCTTCGAGCAAGTCTCGAACCCCTGACCTTGGGCAACATTAGCAAAGCCCTTAACCCCAATGATGTTACCATTGAGCCACGACCCCGGGGGAACTTCTTACTAGTTATCCATTACCCCTATTTCTACAAGAGGAACTAAGTTATCCATACACCGAGTGTAAAAGCATTGTTATCCATAATTTTTTTTTTTTGGTTCACGACCAAAGGTATCCACCGTCGACCACAGTGACTATCCTCCGCACTGACTTGTAGGCACCTCAAAGGGTGGGACAGCTGGCCAAGGAATTTAAAACTGCTCCATACCCAAAGCGAGATTCGAACCCTCGACCTTGATTAAGGATGGATGAGTCCCTACCACTCAACCACACGTCCTTGGTTTTTGTTATCCATAATTCATGTTTGGTCGTTTATCCTTCTTTTTCCTAGTTTCTCTCTCCTCCACCTCACCATGACCAACACTATGAATATCACCACAAAAAAAAGTTTATCCATGAACCAAATTGTTTTGGTCATCACCCTCTCTCTGCATGAAACAAGCTAATTTTGAAATTGTTCAAAACTATACTAAAATGGGTCTCATTTTATAGATCTCGAAAAAATATAGCCGTTGATATTTTTAATTTATTTTTTGGATTTTATTTATTTATTTATACCAGTTGCAATGTTTGAGATTGCCAAAATACGTGGTGAGTCCGTCATGACCAGGAATAAGTTTTTGAGTTGTTTTGAGGCCAAAAAATGCTCAAAACTACTTTTGGTCATCCTTCTCTCTCATCATGACCCATGTTTTGGTCATGGATAATTGCCAAAATTATGGGTCATGCATTATCTCTCCTCTATGACCAAGAAATTGGTCATGGATAACAATGCTCTAATGGCCAATGGGTAATATGTTAAAGTTTATTGGCTAGACAAATGAAATTGAAAAGAAAATAGAAAATGAAACCGTTGTCGAGTGCTGTAATTCCTAAATAATATATTATTATAAGCTGAACATTGATTATTGTTCATAAAAAACTAGATGAATTGAATTGGTTTATCGGAAAAAAAAAGTCCACTAGAACTAATTTTGTCACCAATTTCAAAAATAATTTCAGTATTTCACTAGCAACAACAAATTCATTTCAACTATATTTTACGAACAATTGTCGAATTTTAAGTCAATAATCATTTATTATATCAACTCCTGATTGGGTTAAGGAAAAGGGAATTTATGTAATTATCTTCCAATATCTACATAAATTCCCTTTCCCTCAAGAGAAATCTCATTTCTATCTCCAATATCTCAAATTCTTATTGGCACTTTGCAAACGCCCCGTAGATAAATGGTTAAGAAACTTAATGAGACTATCGGGTAACTTAATGAAACTATCGGGTCGAGACCTGATCTACGATTTAGAATACCGATCCATGGGAATACATAAGGGTGTAATTGAGTCGAGCCGACTTGGTCAAAGCTCGGCTCGAGCTCGGGTCAAACTGAGTCTGAGACGAGCCCGAGCCTACTATGGCTCGGTTCGATCGACTCATTTGGCTCAGTTGACTTGATTTTTCTTCTATTTGAAAAATATCATTAAATATTTATAGCAATTTATACTTAATTTTACCTTTTTTCTCATTTTAAAATATGTAAATGGTCACTTATAGTCAAATTCACTTGCAAATTTTTTAAATTAATCTATTTTTATGACGTTTATAAAGGCAAGTTTAAATTTAAGTCGAGTCAAACCAATCCACGAGACTAAAAACGAGCAGAGTTCGAGCCTTTACTTTTCCAACTCAGCGAGTTTCGGGCCGAGCCCAATCCGAGGTTCAAGTCGGCCTGACTCGGACTCGACTCGGCTTGGTTACACACTTACACCCCTAGAAATACATGTCTCGGGATACCATTACCAAAAATACCCTTTGTGATTCAAGGAACATGAGCGTATCATTGAGGGCTTCAGGCATCTACATAGGGTTCTTTGACCCTTAAAGATCCCAAATTCCCAATTCCGCAAGTTTTCTGTCCCTAGTCCCGGATATTTACGGGTGTTTAACTGTTTATATTTGGAAATTTGAAGGAATTTTCCTATTATCTGAGTTTTTTTCCTATTAAATTTATTTTGGGGTTCGGGCCCTTTAAGAAGGTAGGTCGTTATCAATTTAGAAATTTTTTTGTTTTTCTTAATCATAACTATCAAATTAGAGTTGGTTATGAGTAGATAGATTATATATTAAGGTTCATATATTTCTTTTGGATAGGATAACATTTGAACATCTATACTTGTTAGTTAAAATGAAATATTTAATAATTGTCAAATCTCAACTAATTAAACATTTAAAAAGTACGTTACATTGAGAGGTCCCGAGTTCAATTCTCAGAGTGCCCCTAATTTATTTTTTCCACTCAAAAAAAAGTACGTTCCATGGGATTATGCTGCATTTTGGCAAAATACTTAGGAAAACATCATTTCGTAATTTGCACATGGTACCCTACTCTTTCAAATAAAATTAGCAATATTGAGTTTAGTTGTCGATTGGACTATCACTAGCGTTGTTCTATACGAAATTTCATACAATTTGCCAACAAAAAGGTAACCCATGAAATTAAAATTTCAAAAGAACATGAAAAATAACTTTTTGAAGGTAAAAAATAGCCCTACCCCTCCTATCCTGGGCTCCTGCCCCTTCTCCACCCTCTATTCATATTGAACGACCTAGAAAGTTGTCCTATAAGATCAACAAAAAGAAGGAAACGAAAATACACCTAAACTTCAACTTCTTATTCCTTACCCTCTCAATTTTCCCACTTAACATTTTAGAAATCTCAAATACTCTTTATTTTAGGTTTTTAAGTATCTCCCGTTTAAAATCTAAAAGTTTGCTACACGCTACACAATTTATTTTTCAGTTATATAATCAATGGTTCATTTCAGTTCATTTCACAAGAAACATATTTTTTCTCTCCTCTCACATATTACTATTAGTTTAGTTCATTTCGGTGAACGAAGAAATATTCATATAATATATAAATATAGAAAGTTAAAGAGAATAAGAACTCAACATCACACTTGACTCTATATTATATCCACCGATATAAACTAATTCAAAATGTTTTTTTTTTAGTTGTAATAGGATGAGTGAACTCTAGGAAAGCCCTCATATTACACCCATTTTTTGTTCGAGCACAAAAATAAAAATAAAAAAACTAATAAAAACATTTGAACATAGAAATTGTGGGAGAAGTTTGCCTAGTCCATTTCATTGTTTTAGGCTACGTTGACATAACACATTTTATGAAATCATGTTTATCGTTTTGTTTAATTCCTTGAAATTAGGTCTTAACCGAAGAAAAATGATTCGTAATAGATTACTCACGCCCATTGTATTGTAGCATAGTTAGTGAATATCTTTTTACATGATTCTAATTATCACGTTCCAATTCATTTTTAGTTGTTCTTTCACAAAATTAATTTTTATAATTTTAATATTTATATAATATAATTTTAGTTATTGATGGTCAAAGTGTATTCTCGAATATTGTGCAAAGTCAAATAAAAGCTCATTTTGAAACCAAAAAATTATTTGTTTTGTTAGTTTAAATTGAAAGTGTGATTGTGTATGTGGATGTATTTTTCCACTTATGATAGTTCAGTTCACTTCAGTTTACTTTGATTCAAGAACACAATTATTATTTTTTTGGAAAATGGTGAAAATTTATCATTCCATCATCCAAAGGTATGCCAAGGCGGCATCCTAAGGAAAAAATCCATACATATCAGAGGAGGTCAAGGAGACATCCTACTGACAAAGTACAAGCCAAAAAAACACAAAGATAATTTGCCTATGATCCTAGCACGAGACGTGCAGAGAACAGAAAAAGGAAAGCTAGTTAAGAAGAGCAGCAAGCTTGACAGCTTCATCAGCCTTGACAGCATACATCCTTGCACAAACATTGAGTTTAATCTGCCTTAGGATTTGCTCAATGTCACGTTTTGCACTGCTAAAAATCCTGGCATTCATTTCCCTCCAAATTTCATAAATTGTGGCAGCTAAGGCGCACCTCTTATACTTTTGATGCCAGGCTTTCCCTCGGACATGATTTCTCATCCATTTCAATTCATGTTTAAGACTCAAGCATCTGCGTGTAACTCCTGTCCAACCCAGCATATGTTGCCAGACAGTCCGAGTAAAAGTGCAGGAGAAGAAGAGATGGTCAGTTGTGTCACAAGCAGCCTTGCAGACTTTTGTTTTCTCATAATTTTGTTTTCTACTTATTTAGTAGATGAGACAAAAGAAAAAACAAAAAATAAAAAGGTCAAACACTTTGAAAAAGCAACCGTCACTAAGACCATACGCTAGTAGTACTAGTAGTGTAGCTCTCAACCCTATCCTTCACGTTAAAGGCGCAAGTAACGGTAGTCCATAACCTACCCCTTGAAATTTGAAAATAATGGCCGACATACATTCACAAACGCGCAATAAAACAAGCCATCAAATCAAGTCTGTCCATTGGAAAAATGCCACGTATATAAACTCCGTCAATGATATGACGTGGTCAACTCTTTTTAATAATAGCAAATTTAACTAATTAATTAATCAAACATTTTATTAAAGAAAAGTCAAAACAAAAGGAAGGAGCCATGAGGGAGAAGACAGGATGATGATTCTCGTACGTGGTCGCAGTCAGAAAAAACCACAAAAAAGCAGGTAAATCCATTGCAAAAGCAAAAACGATAAAGGTTTAGTGTTGAGTGTAGACTGTGTAGTACGGGTATCTACTGTAAAAAGTAGCTACGTATGACTGTATGAGCTAATTATACGTGCGTCCACATCTTTGTTAGCTAGCTCGCTCGTGTATGTTTAAAGAAAGTAATTTTTATGATAATACGGATAACAATACATAAACAAAAAAAACTAACCCGAATCGTGGTATGGGTCGGGTACCAAATATTGAAGTGGATTTGTGTCCCATATGAAAAGATTTAGTGATTTTGAGCACACATATAAGTAAGTGAGTTACTCTATCCATTATTACGAATTATCAATTGGTTTTGGGTTGGAACTTCACTTGTCTTATATGTGTACTAGGTAGATGCCTGTGAATACGCCTGTGCAACGCACGAACTGTGATTATATAATAAAACTAATATAACGTGATTATTAATCTCATCGAAAAATCAAAGTGTAATTGTCACTTATGAAAAACTATTAGTAATATATGGATAAATATTTATATAATCCATTTAATATCATGAATGTCATATAATAAGATTATTATGACTTTATAGGGCATCTTATATTAATTTAAACTCTTATTATCAATTTCAATTAACAATTAATTAACTCATCCCATATGTTACATGATCCAAGAGGTAATAGTTTCAAAGTCATTCTATGCTTGATGTTGGTACGCCAATACTCTTATATTGATACAAGTGTACAACTAACATTCCAAAGATATGATCCTTCTTTTATGTAAAATCAGTTTAAATGTCTAATGTATACATAACTACTTTTTAAAAAATAAAGAAGTTTTAGACGTAAACTTTAGAATAACAAAACATATTTCAATGATTGCTTGTTTTTTCAAAGTTATATGCGGACAAAGTACTGCCTTGAAAAACACAAAAAGTCCAATGTAACTTTATTTGTGGTTCGGAGGGAGTACATTAATAATTATAGAGTTGAAGGGAACATAAATTGGAACCCTAAAATAACATGGGGGATCAGTATATTACGTACAATTATAAAATTATACGTGATAATGGTAAAGTTTTCTATTAAGATTGAACCTAGATTTATTTTAGATTTATCGTTTACTGCTTTATTCTACACATACTCTTCTTTATTATATTTTACCTTGAGATTGCTTTTTAAACTTTTATAACTAATATACATATCTTTTCTCTTATTTTTACATGCAACTCTTTAATTGTGTCAGTTTGTCAAGCTAATTACTGATTACCTTTTTAGGTGGACGCATCTAATGTTGTAAATCAATTGAACATATTACAAATGAGTCTCATTTTAAAGGATGTTTCATACTCGTTCTAATGGTGTAAGAAATTTACTTTCTTAAGCAGTAAAACTAAAGTTATATGCTTTTTTAAAATCTAATAGTCTACTATTTAATGATTTAGGAAATTACAACTTTACTATATATTCTAAAACCTCTAATTAATAGTGTACTCTTGAAGGATTTAGGAAAGTACAACTTTAGCATATATCCTATACCAAAATATATATTTCTATTTTATATTTATTTTAAAATTTTATTATATGGCTCGCTTAGCTCATTTTAAAGGATATTTCGTGCTCGTTCCAATGGTGTAAGAAATTTACTTTCTTAAGCAGTAAAACTAAAGTTATATGCTTTTCTAAAATCTAATAGTCTACTATTTAATGATTTAGGAAAGTACAACTTTACTATATATTCTAAAACCTCTAATTAATAGTGTACTCTTGAAGGATTTAGAAAAGTACAACTTTAGCATATATCCTATACCAAAACATATATTTCTATTTTATATTTATTTTAAAATTTTATTACTATGACTCGCTTTGGTGGATGCCTCCAATGCTGTCAGAAAATGCCTCTAATATATAGATATTATGATTCACTTGTTAATGTCCAAATTATAAAATATATCATGGGGTATTGAAGTGAATTAGTGTCCCACGTGAAAAGATTTAGTGGTGTTAAGCATGCATATAATATGTAAAACATTTCTTTAAATTTATATACAGAATATCCTTTTATAATGGAAAATTTTAAAACAAAATTGCCCATACAGGTTCCATGAAACCCACTTAGCATAACCTGCATCCACCAGTGTTACCTATTCATATGTGATTTTGTCATGTATTTTAATTTAATAATAAATACAATTTAAAAACTGATGTATCGAATGTATATAAGCAGCAGGTTTTGTGTGGACTTAGTTCACCGTGGACCAAGTAATTTTGAGGGGTGGCTCCATGTGAAGTAGGGGGTGGCCTGGCTCCAGGTAAAGTAAGGGGGTAGCTCCAGGTAAAGTAAGGGGGTAGCTCCAGGTAAAGTAAGGGGGTGACTCCAGGTGAATTAGGGGTAGTGCCAAGTATAAATTTGAGGGGTGACTCTAGGTAAAGTAGGGGTGGCTCCACTTTTAGAAGGGAGTGGCTCCAGATGAAGTAAAGGGGTGACTCCAAATATTGATCCACCATGGACTAAGTCCACACAAGTTTTTGTAGTATATAAGAGAGTGAGACAGAGAATGAGTAATTGACACACAAAATGAGACTGGGAATTCTTCCAAAACCCTTGCAACAAAAAAAATTGAACTAAAAGAAAATAGATATCAAAAAGAAAAAAATTAAAAATTAAAAGTAAAAAAAAAAACAAAAGAAAACAATAAGACTATAAGAGTAATAAACACCAGCATGCTTAGATTATCCTATTGCAACACAACTGTAAGGAGCTAGTTATTTTTATTTCCCCATAGAAAGTGCCTTTTGGATCAATATTTTTTTTCCAAGTAACCTTTCGGGGATAATTTGTTCCCCTAAAACAATTTCTTTTTGTTGAACGATATCTTAATTAGCTTCTTATTACATTCTTTTGCTATACTAACGCCATCCATCTTTCTGTTATAAAACGTGACATAAACTTACTATTTATTCACATTGTTGGAATTACTTAATTTATTATGATGTATTATTAGTACAATACACTAGTTAGTTAGTTTGTTAGAAGATTGCCATGTCAGCACAATAATTTGTTAGGACATCATGGTAATTGTATATAAGCTTTTCTGTAACATATTACAGAAAACAATTCATTCTATTCAATTGCAAATGCAGAGCTATTTCTGTAATTGTTCCTCAAGCTTCTGCATTCTCTTTCTCTCTCTACAATTCTCTTCCTTTGATCAAAACTCTGATTTTATCATGGTATCAGAGCAGTTATCAAAGATCTAAATCCCTAAAATTCTTCATTTTCGTTTCATTTTCGATTGATTGGATTGATTTCCTCAATCAATCACAGCTCACGATTGATTCTTGATTTTCAAGAATTAGGTCACTATTGCTCAAATTCATTTTCGATCGATTGAATTGCTTCTTCAATTGATCTAGCTCATAATCTAGAGATTTAGACTTCAGGATACTCCGATTGTAACAATTCACACAATCGCTTATCTTTTCTTTGTGCTTCTTGATTTCTAGCACATCATCTGTTCGACAGAATTCCTTCAAGAAAATGCCTAATTCTGTTTCTGAAACTGCTCCTGTTATTGATCCTAACAATGAATTATACATTCATCATGGTGATCTTTCTAGTAATTTCATGCTAGCTACGCAAAAGCTCAATGGAGATAATTTTGGAGAGTGGAAACGAGCTGCAGAAATTTCGCTAAGTGCGAAGAATAAATTTATCACACATGTATGCTGTATCTGATCTATTCACATTTCACTGTCACGTGCTAAAAGTGGTGGCCGTCACCTATAATGGTCAACTAACCAAGGGCTAAATAGTGCTTGTTAATTATTATAAAAAAAAATTATGTTAACTTTTTTTTTTTTTTTTGAGCGGAAAATAAATTTCATTAATTGAAAGTCATACGGCACTTATAAGAAGGGTTGAATTCAACAAGAAATAGATCTAAAACATTAGAATACATTCGAATGAAGAAGCTATGTAGCACTAGAGATTCAACAATTCCGACTGGCTTCCATTTAATCGCTATTTTTCATATTACAGCCTCTTCGCGGAAGCCTCTGCTATAGATTTGAATGCTTCGATCCGACATAGTAGACCACTTCTTGATAGAATAGATCCACCAAAGCACCATACGAACGACAAAACGAAAAACTAACAATACTCTCAAAAAGTGAGAGACAGCCGAACCCAACGTATGGGACAAACTAACCCTCACAAATGGAGAGACTGATATTATTCGACATAATAAAACTAGATAATAGAACAAAACAATGAAACAAAAAGAATCGAGGCTTACCATTAGCAAAGAATTGCTAATGGCAGCCCATGAACCAAAAAGGGGCTTGTTAACTTAATTATTAGTATGTATGTATTCACATGTTTAGTTGTTAAATATATGTTATTTTTTTGGGTCAAGAGTTGTTAAATGTATGTTAACTTCTTTTTAATTGATACGATAATCAACATATGTATGTTGTTATCTTATCTTAGGCAAGCTAGTAGCGATGTTTTGAGATTTGGCTCGTTTGAATCTCTATCTAATAATAGTACTCATTAGTAGCTGAAGTATGCTTTGAGTTGATGATTAACCATTTGGATTTTTTTTTGTTTTATCTATAAAAATCCTTTATAAAATAATTATTTTTGTACAATATCTAAGAAACGCCCTATTTGTTATATTAGGGCATCCTCATTGAAAATTTGTGGGAGCTTTGTGTCGAATGTAAAAAAACTTTACAAATGAGCCTTTTTAATGGGAGCATAACTTTTGAGGTTTCTAGAAAAATCTGCACAAACTTGCCTTGTGGGTTAAATAAAAATATGAAAAAAGGACAAAAATAGTGGAGGTTTTTGAAGGTTTAATTTGTTTCAAATGGGGGAGGTTTATAGGAGTAGAATTTTGTCATAAAAAAATCTTTTCACGGCTTTTTTACAATGGGATAAGAGGTTTGTGGAGAAATGATGAGGTTTGTGGTCTGGTGATGTAACATGACACAAAGCTATCTTACAAATTTGTTTGATGGGAGTGCCTGAAGAAATGCACCCACTTGAATTGATTTCTAACTCCGCCACGATATTACTTGATGATTATAAGTTCTCTAACTAGTAATCATTTGGTATTTTGATCGAGCTTAATTAAGTTTTGATTTGCATCAAATAACCACTTGTTTATTTTGGTAGTGTACATATTGTGCTTGCTCTTTCGGCTCTTAAAAAATTGGCTCTTCATTATTACTAAGGAGAAAAAAACGTGTAGGGTAAAGGAATAATATATGATGTCATGAGCACTTTGTATGGTATTGCTCTTGCCATAAGTGAGCTATGTTGCAAGTGGACATGTAATGATATTGTTTTCGAATAACTTTTTGCTAATGCATTCATGCAAACACTATACTTGATTATAATACTGAAGATATCTAACATCACTTATGATTATTTTGGGGGAAAAAAAAGAAAAGTAAAAAGTGGAAGTTTCTACGTAAAGTTATTAAGATGATTCGAAAAGGACATTTATTTTATTATTTTTTTTGTTTTTTTGGAAAGATAATCAAAAAGTTTTTGAAACGTACTAGCATTGAGCCATTGACCAAGAAGATACAATACTATCGTTTTACTCATATGTAGGAAATATACAATTTTCTTATACTGTATGTTGGTTAGTGATATACGTAACTGTCACTAATCGCGTGAGTAAACAGTGACAAAAGATCATAAATTCTAGGCATTCATATTGATGGGACAAAAAATTAGCAGAAATGGGAAAACAAAAGGTTTCCGTGTTGACACATAAGTCACGTACGTACATATGGCATTCTTGACTTCAACCGATGATAATTAGGGGTGACTAGAAATCCATGCTGACATGCATTATATGGACTTGTTTTCCTCACGTCATTGATATATTTTATTACTTTTTATACGAGAAATTCTTTGTTATTATTTTTTGAGTGTGTACTGGATAAAATTCGAGTGTATGTAATGTTGAAAAATGTTATTAATAATTTCAATTTAAAATATTACGTTGGTTGAAAGTTTGTTTCATTTAAACAATTTAAAATATTTTGACTGCCTAATATCTCTCCTAAATTATTGCTCCATTATCTATCACTTATGTGAAGTGGTTTAATGTAAACAAACTTGTTGTTTTGCTGGAGAGTCATGCGCCACTTTTATTCCTATCTTCAAGGCATTTCCTATTGAATAGGACCACTAGTCCACTAATCAAACGGCTAAGTGTTTGTGAGCTATAAAATGCTTTTCATTATTATTGCCGAAATAGAACACAACTGATACACTTTTCTTCAACAGTTTGTACTCAGTAACTAAATTATAGCCAACTATTGATATTACTCAATTACAAAATTAATTATATATCTTTTGGTTTTATTCTTTATAAGAGTATTGATGCTCATTGGTTTGGGGGTCTTTCGCTGGAATCGAACGATCGGACGGGATGACGTATCTTGGGAGAGAAGCGTATTAGAAAACAAATTACCAGTGCAGTGGAGCGTTTTTTCTCTAAAGATAGCGCATTGCGTGCTTCAACTCAGGCTACTTCAAACTCATTCTCTGAACTCTTTAACTCTTAAGTTTATTTAATTGTTGTTCATTATATTGTTTACAGTGTGATTGACAGAAGTACTACTACCCGTATTTTGTATTGCACTACTATTTTCTAAAATGTAATACTACCCTGTAAACCATCTATATTAAACAAGTTAACAAGATAAAATTTTATAGAACAAGTAAAAAAAAAAAGATAAATATTATAGATATGCTTAGCAAAGAGGATGTGTGTGTTCTTTTTCACTGATTGAGTAAGATCCTGCCACTGATTCTCATTGATTAGGTAAGTTTTGTCTTACTGATTTCCACTGACTGGGTAAGGTCATGCAACTGATTACAACTTATTCAATAAAGTCCTGCCACCGATTTCCATTGATTCGATAAGGTCATACCATCGATATTCTCACTGATATGTAAAGTCATGCCACTGATTCTGTGAATAAGAATGTGTTTTTTCCCATTAATATCCACTAATTCAGTAAGGTCCTGCCATTGATTCACTCCCATTGATTCTCACTGATTTCGTAAAATCCTGCCACTGATTTCCATTGATTTAATAAAGTTTGATCACTGAAATCTACTGATTAGATAAGGTCCAATAAATAACACCATTAGCTTACAATAATACATTCCTAATAAAAATTGAATACATGATATTTGTCATGAAATTTAACTCTAATACTCTACTAAATAGACACGTCATTGACATTTGATAGTAGCGGTACTCTAATTTTGTTGAGTAGCCTACAGGCTGAAAAGTGACACCACTAGCCTAGAAGTATATGATTGCATTGCGCGCCAAATTGAAAAGTACAGTTAAGTGCCAAACACACAATGACGCAATAATAATCAAGTTACCAGCTTGCATTGCTTGCTTCAATTTTGTCATATTTAATTACTAAACAACTTTTCTTGATTAGATTGCGGGAAAAAAATCAAGTTGGATATACAAGAAGACGCTGATCGAACGACAACGACACTGACTAGGATTCTAGACTGCGTATTGGAAGCTTCATAGTTCATATATAGAGTTACGTAGTGTGAAGAGAAAGAACTATAAGAGTTCGTTAAGGAAATATAAACATAACATAAATATATCATATATGCCGGTCGTTTTCCTTATGAGGCGCATAATTCAATCACACGCACAACGGAAAAATGTTAGGGTGCGTTCTTTAGAGCTTTTTCGGTCAGTTCAGATCAATTCAGTTCAGTTCAACTCAGTTCAGTTCAGGGGTGGTCACACATAAGTACGGCTCGGTTCAGTATTGTTCAATCAGTTCAGTGGTGTTCAATTCAATTCAGTTCAGTGATGTTCAATTATTATTATTATTATTATTATTATTATTATTATTATTATTATTATTATTATTATTATTATTATTATTATTATTATTATTATAACAACCATACAAATTTTTTTGCAAACAAACTAGAACGAGTCAAGTGTTATACTAATAGTATTTCCAAACAAACTCATAAAATTAAATAATAATAACAATAATAATAATAGTTATTATTATTATTATTATTATTATTATTATTATTATTATTATTATTATTATTATTATTATTATTATTATTATTATTATTATTATTATTATTATTATGTTCCAGTTCAGTTCAGTCCTGGTAAGTTCAGCTCTAACAAACGCACCCTTAATACTCTCACGCCGTCTCATCTTTACACTTGTTTTTCATGGTTTTTAAGACATTACTTTTACCATATACAACTGAAATTATATAAATATATTAAAAATTATATTTTGAAATGAATTTAACAAATGTACTTTTATATTTCAATTTTTTTTTTTTGATATATTAGGATGATCGAATTTGTGAATTTTGACATTAAAAAATAAGTATAAAGATAAATATGACAGAAAAGGAGTTTTAATCCTTTATAAAACCGCCTCAGATATATCTATGCTACTATTGTGGTCAATGTATGCTTCCAACATAAATATAGCATAATGAAATGCTAGATCATCATAAAATATTACTCCATAATACTGAATCCAATATTAAAATGTTCAACTCTTTCATATTTCCACTTTCTAATTAAGTATAACACAAATGATCTGATAATAGTGTTTTATGATATGACAATAACACTGCCCTTAATATATTGAAAAAAAGAAATTGGTAATTCGGAACAAACATTATACATTATGCTATCACTTGTTTTTCTTCGTCCTAATAAATTATCATAACCAATCTCAGATAATAATGAAGGCACGCTAATAGAATTCATTTCAAGAATACATACTTCTTCCGCTATATGCCTATATCTATATGATCAAAATGTCTCTTATGACGCCGCCTCAACATGAAACCATACATCTCTATAGTCAAATATGACGCCAGCATGAAGTCATGCTTATTTCATGCGCCTCATATTAGAGTCGCCTCATTTGAGTTTTTGTGCTATACAATTCTGAAGCTCATTTAAATGCAGTTTTGATTAATCGTTGGTATGGCTATACAATTTTCAAGTGTTTACAGCAAATCTATCCTTTTCAACCAAACGTGCAGCAAGGATGTTGTATTTTCCTTGATTAATTAAACTCAATAATGCTCCAAAAGTTGGCCTAATAATATTCTACTCTAATTAGTTCAGCAAGTTCATGTCAAAATTTCCAGTCTTACTGGCCGTACTAAAACCGGTGATCAAAATATTGAATTCAAAGCCTCAAGAAAATATAGTAACCTGATCAGGCATTTACCTTCCAAATTCAACATATTGTTGAGTTGTAAATGCAATGAAATTTAATTGGTTGCATAAACTTCCAATAACCCTCAAACCATTCACATTGCAATTATTTGCAGTTTCTATGTATCTCACTAATTTCCTAAATTTTTCTACACATCAGGCACCTGTTTTTCTATAGCTGACTGATCAGGTTATACATCAGGTCATGACTTGTGTACCTGACTTATTAACTGGTTTCTCTAGATGATGGCTGATTGATTGAAAGATCTTGACAAAATTAAGTATTGAAAGAAGAAAGTATACAAGCTAAATCCTAACGATATTGTATAATTAATTCAACTTTTGCATTGCTGGGACGGGTAATTCCAACGTCAAGTGAGAATAGGAGGTGGGAGTGTGGAGATAGCAATTAGAAAAATAGGATTGTAAAATCTCATGTTTGGTGTAAGGGATGGGAAATAGGGGGGTGGATAGTGATTAAAAGACCTATATTCCCATGTTTTTAATCCCACCGGGGGCTGGTAATTGGATGAGGGATTAGAGCTTTCTAAGTCAAATTACCATCATACCCATTAAAAATGCCCACATAACAAACAAGTTAATGTGATTAACTACACAAATTTCTCCAAAGACATATCCCATTCCCATCCCCAATATCTCAATTCTCATCCCATCTCCGTAGGTCAGTTAATGGTAGGAATAGATATAGTCATCTTCTTCAAACGCCCCAACTGCCATCATAAAACGCATCAAACATCCAAAGTTTATAATTGTGTCCTGCTTTGATTGGGGGGGGGGGGAGGTTAGGCAATTTGAAACGTCGGGTGAGGCCGCACATTGTACCCCTCTCTTATTAAAGTTAAACAACTAACAGTGAGAACTCCCACCCAAAAAAGGAGTACGCTGACAACTAGAGTCTCACATTGAAGAATTAGAGGAAAAAAGACTAATACATTATACAAGTCATGTGGAAGGTTTAGGTTGGACCCTCAGGCCTCAATTAACTTATGGTTTAACTCATCTTCTCAATGGGCTTTGTGCAAGCCTAATGGGTTGGATCATAATAGTCTAAATATTGAGCCAGAGATGAGAGAGGAAGCTAAAGGATGTTACATTGAATGGCATATATAAAAAATAATAAGATTAGGGAAGATGATCTTGGTTGCCATAAATGAAGGCTATATAAAACTGGTATATAAAGAAACTCACTAATGGAAGCTGCACCTGCACATTTTTTTCCTATCCCTAATCCCTTCTAGTTTTCTAGTTAGCAATGGAAAGAATTTATTTAAGAGCCTAACCGACTGGTGATACTGATCTCAATTCCTATGAGCAGCATCAAGATGAATTAATCTGAAATACAATATGCCTGCATTCTACAACATTACCTTGGAGACCTAGACGACATACACTTCCCACAAGATACAAGCTTCAGCAATGAGCGAGGCTTTCGTGTCCGGATCTTCAAACGTGCGAGCTGCAAAAAATTGAACATCCAAGAGCCATTCAAGTACTGAAAACAGTTACTGTGCAAAAAGCGGTCCTAGTAATTTAGTAAACATGCATACAGTACAACAATGAGACATCAAAAACTATTCAGACTCGAATCCTGGTCTTCCAATTTGGCCTTGCTTGGCCTTAGGGCTGTTTAGGACTCCAAAAATCCTAACATACTGATTCTGAAAAGCATATATCTACAATAATTTCTCGTATCGGATACCCAATCCAGAGAAATGACAGATATAGTGGATCAGACTCAACAGATATGAGTTTTGTTTTGGATAGCAAAATATCCAATTACTAATAAAAGAATATTCTCAGGTGTCTGATTTTGTTTTCGTGATAAATTTCTGCAATTTCTTTGACAGATATTGGATAGTTGTTTATCAACAGGGAAACTAATTGGATAATCTAACATCTAAAACTATTGGGAGTATAATATCTTTGGATTGTGAATAGGATAGCATATTATTTCAAATCGGAAATCCAATTTTGAATATGCGCTATAGAGCTGCTTGGCACGGCTATTAATGGTGAGCATTCAGCATCTTTTTCCCTTGGTATAGAAATGGGATCACTGCCCAAACATCCTAGAATCACCACAGGAACCTAATCTGATAAATATCATCAACGATCACAGCGATCATACATGTGATTATCATGAACATGTTGGTTTTACATCCCAATATAGCTGCTTCACTCTTGTTTTGTCAATGTACCCAAACACTCCACTTTCATCTTAAAGTAGCTCTATTACTCCTTAAGTTTCTCGTTACACACCTTTTTTCTAGTCTTCTCTTTTACCATCCATGTGAATAGTCTTCTCTCTGCTTGTTTGTACTTCTAAGTCAATAAAGAGTTGACGATATAGGAAAGGACAGGGAAGGGAGAAAAGAAAGGAATTGATTGTTGTTTTTTAGGTTGATTGTCTGTAAGAATTATAACTCTCTTTTTATTTGTTGGGAAAAGAACTGGCATTGTTGTTTTAAGTAACAATGAAATACAGCTCTTCTTTCATGTGTTTAATTTATGTCCAAAAGGGACCAAATCCTCTAGATTGGGTGGTAAAGTGAAATGAATTTTTTTGTAAGGAGCATTCCAATCAAATCCTTTTTCCTTTCTTTCTAATTCCTTTGATTTACTAAAACCAAATGTGGAGAAGTCACCTATTTCCTTTCACTTCCTTTCTTTCCCACCAATCCCATTGATACCAAACAAGCCCTAAACGGAGGCTGATTGTTAGCACAATTCAGTTTTGACGCCTTCCAAGTTCCAACTATTGACATCAAGAAACCAAAGAAAAAACACTAACTGAGTCACATGCATGGTTGCTTTTAGATGTATTTGATTAGCGTTTTCATTTCCAGATTTTGTTATGTTGAGGCTTGGCAAAGTTGCAGATGATGCTCATATAGGTTGAACAGCATCACTTGTCTTATCCTCGATGGTTCACGTAGATTTTGTTTTGGAGTCTTCTTTGTAGAAAAAGTTTCTACAATTACTAGACTCTGCGGAGAAGCCTTTTCTTTAAGTTACTGTTCTCAATAATGCAGTTGAAAGCAAGTATCTCCATAACCTGAAGGTTGGGTATCTCAGGAATAGGAAAAACAGAAAAAATTCAGAAGCTTATTCCTTCCGATAATGAGCTCTTTAAACTGAAAAGGCTAAAACTTCTAAGAACAAATGTAAAGAGGTCAGGTGTATTGAGATTCTTTCTTTTTTCACAGGGAATCTACAACCTTCAATAGCTAAGAGATTATCAAGAATGTCACGGAAAATGCCCGGAGAAATTCATACTATCAGCAGTTGCAAGAATTTTATGCTGAGCAAGGATGCGGAAGGACCGGCTCTATTCACCGATCAGCCCAATAGCCTCCTAGAGTCCTAGTGATATACAACCTGGAATCCCAATTAATCCGTCTCTTTCTTGGTTCGCCTGTCTCTCTTCTTCACCAAAGAGAAGACACCCAAGAAAAGAAAAGGGAAAAAACAAACAGCATATACCAAAAATTGGAGGGAGTACTCTAAACAATTCAAGAGTGGGCTCTTTTTCAGCAAAGTCAAGAGAGCTCCTCTACTGACCTCTATATGTGAAATTTGGAAGGAGAGAGACTTCAGAAGACTAATACTAGACATCCTAAATTTCACATTCAAACATATTCCAAAATGAGATGGTATATAATTTGATTTGCCTCTTCAATTCATGGCCAAGGGTAAGTAGGTAGTTTCTAGCAAATCAAATTATGCCACATCATTCTGGAATACTTTGGGACATAAAAATATGGTAGATTAAACAGAACAGAGCTTACTACCTACTTTTGAGTGTGCTGCTGGATTTAATAATGATCTGTTCTGTTAGTTCACTGATATTTTGGTCTATTTTGGTCTATTTATTGTGACCTGCAGCTTCTCTGGCTGTGGTCAACCCAAAGGATGTCTGGAGAAATGGGTAGTTTCTAGCAAATTAGATTGTGCCTTGTTATCTTGAAATAATTTGGGCCAAAATTTTGGTAGATTAAAAAGACCAAAGCTTGTAACTTGTAAGTTGCAAGCTACTTTTGAGTCTTTTTGCTGGATTGCTTAGTGATCTGTTCTGATAAGTTACTGATATTTGGTCTATTTCTTGTGATCTTCAGCTGCCCTAGCTGCAATCACCCCTGGAATGTATGGTGTAGCTGTACCTGTGCTAGCATTTCTATTTTTTATTTCAAAAAAGAAAGCAACAAAAAAGTTCAAAAAGAAGAAATGCCAGAAGTGTTGGTATACGGTTTTCAAGATTTTACCTTTCTTCGAGTAGTTCGAGATGCTTTCCAGCATAGCAAACTCCTTGACCTGGACTCCAGCCTCCTGTAAATGATGAAATTTTGAGCAATTACACGAAAAAATCTAATAAACACCAATCCAAGTCGGCTGAATTCTCAAGCAACAAGGGCTTAATTATTAGCCGATAATAAGACTAAACAAATAAAATTAACATGTGAATAGGCACGTTCAAGGTATCCGGGTGATTTGTTTTTCTTTCATGGCATTATATTTGATCATTCCAGTTTAATCTTGGTATAATAGAGCGCGACTCAAACAAAATACTCTCCAAGAATATCCACAATGATTCCACAGTTGAATTCACTCCAAGCAGCTTCTTATGGTATGCACAAGTTCTGATATACACAATATTTGACACATCTAACTAATTGAAGCTGAAGAACAAAATCAGATGTGGGGCTTTGTCTTGGAAATTTCTTACGCGCTCCAGGTAAGCATGAAATTGGTTCCAAAACAGTAAACAGTTTTCAGAACGCATAGAATAGGCCACAACAAAAAAGTTCAAAATTTGAATACTTACAGATTCTCTTGTTCCAGTTTTTCGGAAATAGATACAGCCTTCCGTTTTGTCCATGCATTGCTTTGTGATCCTTCTGCCTGCTGAATTACATGAGCAAGGGAAACCTTTCCTCTAACCAGGCTTCTACAATGATTTTGTGCCCCAGACTTTCCTCTTTCAGGTGCAGAAGATGTGTCAGATCGTTTGTATGAGGCTCCTGTTTCACTATAACTACCTCGTAAACCTCTCTTATCTGAATGCCCTTGAATATCAACATGGTCACCGAACTTTGTTTCCCTTGGAGAGGCTGCTAATTCAACAATTTCAGTGTTTCCAGAATGACCCCTGTTTTGTGAAATCATTCTGCTAGAACCACCCCTATTTATGTTCATTTGGCTTGACCTATCCTCAGATGTGGGCAAGATGAGTGGGGCATGAGCACCTACTCGAGTATCTTTTCGTGATTCACATCTAATTTCAATTGTCACGGGGGATCCAAGTACAGACTCAAATGCTTGCAGAATATAAGCCCTAAACTTCTCCGCGTTTGATTTGGTTTGTGGTGAACTAAACATCAATTGCACAGTGGGAGCTGCAGGAAAAAGTTCAGTTGGTCAAGAATCCAAGCAGCAGAGGACACCTAACAAACCATTTTCTGATAGCTAAACTGCAAAAGATTTTTACAAAAACAGGTTCCTTTTCATTTATCAAGTGCTGAAGCAATACGCATGTCCTCTCTTTTTTTCAAATTTTCTGAAGACCTAACAACTCAAGACGCATTTTGGGTTAAGTCCAGGAGAAGTGGAAAAAGTTGAACTACAATAAAAAAACAATAGCCTTCAATATCATCCTATGATGATTGCATCAAGTAGCTGCACTAGATGCTGATGTTAGGCTGGTTTCTCACAAGAATCCGAGGAATCTCAATTTTTAAGTCTTTTTTCTTCTTCCTACTTTCCTAGCCACGGATTCTTGGGGACCAAACGAGAGCAGAGGCAGCAAGTGTCCTAATAAAAGGAGGGGAACAAGCACCACAAAATTCACCATCTTTGCCACAGTTTGATTGGTACTGTTCAAACTCTTTTCTTGAATAACTCCATGTATTTTACTTTCATGGCAGCATGAAGAGAGAATCAACAATTATTATTATCATTTTCAGTGAGAAAAAAAAAATATATTAATAGAAATCAGAAGTAAAGCGTGAAAGCGAGGACCAGCTGTGGTAGCACCAGCACCCACTTGACAGGTAATTTTTTTTGCTGCTAGCAAGCAAAGGCAAACTATATAGTATTCACGTTAAAGTCTGGAAAAGGACAATTAATGAATTTGACAGGATGGACATGACAAATCCACAGGTTCTTTAAGAGAATGTTTCCAATCCTAACATCATGAGGGTAAGCCAACTGTCAGCTAACGGCTCATGACAAATTTCTTTCAACAACTCTGCGTACTCTTTAACTCAAATCTGCAACATGAAAGTACGCATGAGTAACATACCCCATACTGACTTCCAACTATCATACTGAAACAGGGGAGTACTAGCGACTTAATTATCATTATCATCATTTCACTAAACCATCTTTTCAAGGCTCCGTCGGCGAGTTAGATCCGAATGGGGGCCAATGTATACAGCCTTATCCTCACAACTACAAAGAGGCTAATATGTTAGACACATGATTAATAGCAACATGATCATTGGAGATGATAATTGAAGAACCATCAATACCTGCACCATAGCTGACAGAGATCAGCTTGCCTTCTTGATACATGAACTCCTTTAGGCAATCAATTTCAATTTTCTCAAGCACCTCCAACCAGATGTCCTCGATTTCCGTATGACCTTTATCAACATCTTGCTTCCTGTCGACTCCATTTATGTTACCATATGCAGCAATCTCTTGAGAAACAATCCTTGCACCTTGCATTCTACTATCTGATATCTTACTACCACCCGGGCTTCCCTTATAAAGCCTTTTCACTCCGGCATCTGTTGATATACGTCTCCCATTATTGGACACCAGGACACGCTCAACCCCACCCTTCCTGACAGCATCCCTCCCATCATTGTGGGTCAATGGGCTGTGATTAAAACTAGTGTCTTCGGCAGAGGAACTAGGCAACATATACTGCTGATCAGGAGCAAGTTGAAGTAATGCAGCTGTTAGCCAAGTCAATTTATCATTTGACAGTCTTAGCTGCTTCTCAGCTTCTGAAAGAGTTTTCAAGGCTTGTCGAAGTTTTTCCATATCTTGTTTGGATACTGGTAAGAAATCATTTCTTTTTCCGTTAGTTGCAGGAGAAGGTTAAAGAGAACACGCACAACCTTTTAATGAAGAAATTCACAACTAGCCATATATTTACCAAAATGAAAGCAGTCTACAACAACCAAACAAGCAGTGATGAACAAGAACACACATGTCATATGGAAATTGTTTAAATGCAAGAAATTTCAGACCAATTTAACTCTTTTCCCCTAGATAGGGTCAGCAACATAGATATTCCATCACATTTAACTCATCGAAAGCGTCTCAAGATAGAAAAGCTCAAGATGGTGTAGTTACATACAAAAATCAAAATGGAAAGTATCTTTATCGTGTTGACAATATTATCATGATCACCAATTAAATTACTAGAATCAAACATGCAGACTACACCTAAAGCAGGCAAGAAATCCTTCATATAGAATACTCATAGTGGGAAGAGTATATCAAGCCTCACATGCTTGTCGCCGGAAGAATTTCCTTCTCCGCCTTTCTTTCGTGAAGTCATAGCTACCAGCAAGTATGTCAGTTATAACAGTAGCCAGCTGGGACATCAACGCCAACGGATCAACACCACTTTCCATGATTTCCCTAAGGTGCTTGACTGTGTTAACTGTGTCTGCAGACAGTGCTAAATCAAGTAGATCTATCAATTTCTCATCAGAAATCAGGCCTACCTGAAACAGAAAGCAAACGGTTCTCACTATCAGTTCAAATTTGGCAAGCGAAGCCATAAACAAGAACTAGGAGATTTTATCAACTGGATAGCATTGTCTTCAGCTCTTCTTTTATATGAGT
Source organism: Tetragonia tetragonoides (assembly GCA_038025085.1). NCBI lineage: Eukaryota > Viridiplantae > Streptophyta > Magnoliopsida > Caryophyllales > Aizoaceae > Tetragonia > Tetragonia tetragonoides. The sequence continues at coordinate 8,593,442 of CM076148.1, read as the reverse complement.
TTGAACATGAAAAGGTAACTTCTGTCCTTGTAAGCAGTGCACTCATATTGCTTAACCTAATGCAAACAACAACCCAGGAAGTATCCCACCAAGGGCGAGGTCTGGGGGATATGATGTATGCAGTGTTGCAACCTTACCCCTAGGTAATACCCTAGTAGAGAGGCTGTTTCCCATAGACCCACAAAATCGATTTTGAATTTTTGAAACAAAATTGAAACAGTTGAATGAAAGAAATACTAACACATGAATGAATGAATCCTGAAGCTACCTAATTATCAAGAAAAAGAAAGAGGATTTCATCTTAATTAGATACCCCTCCACCCTCCACCCCCAAATGTATCCAAGTTTGCAATGCCTTTATTTCTATCGTTGCTCAGAGGATGATGAGCTACATTTACGAGTGAGGTACATACGGACAAAAGACACAGAGAGTTTGCGTCCTCTGTGCCATCATAAAGATTTGCCAGTTTAGACTTATATAAATGTTCAGTTTCTTACTTTCCAGCTACCCTATTTCAAGACAACGTAAAATGTACCAAATTAAGGGTGTGAAGGCCACTACTCCTACGTTTTGAGGTCCTCAAACTAACACCATATCATGAGACTACCTTGAAATGGACTTAGATGCCTTTAAGTTTCAAATTGCTATTTGATTTATACTGCAGCTATTATATATGTGCTCCAAATTCTATATTCATAATGGAAGTAAAGCATATGAATGTCTGCAATTACATGTACATAATGCCTTTCAGTCCATAATTATCATTGTAGCACATATGTTTCTGTCTTTTCTTTTTTGTTTATGAGGAGGGAGATTTAAATGGAAATATCGCCAACATTGTAAAAATGATTACTAAGACGATGACATACTTCCGGTGATGATGATGATGTTCCTCAAATTTATAGTTATTTGCACTACATAAGCATTAACCTTCATACAACAGTAATGAGACCAAAGGTATTTCACAGAGTCAGTGAGCTCCCCCATGATCTAGAATCCATAATGCCATGAGTGTACAAAACAGATAAACACAATGCTTGACATCAATGTCAGTAAATATTGAAGGACAAAGTACCAACAAAGAACTTGCGTTTAGCGTTTTTAAGCCCATGTTTATTGTAAAAGATAGTTTCCGATGGGTACATAAATTAAAGGTGGCTATGAGAAATTACACTTCTTAAATATCATTAACAACAATTAAAGGCTCACATACAAGCCCACCTTCACAGTTCGCTTATCTTGATCCTCATTAAATACTATCCACTAAATAATAGAAAGGTGACAAAGCATTTGCGTAGTGGTGTTATATACAGAAATCATTCTCTCAATTTTATATGAAATCTCATGTAGAGGCATAGAGCTTTATGAGGACTGAGGTTTGCACATGTCATCAGAATGAGACGAAGCTACAGATGACTTAAGATCTTTGGTTTTTTTTTTTTTTTTGACAAATCAAATTTTTATTGAAGTAGGCAACTACTTGCCAATCAAGCTACAACAAGGAGCTTAAGTAGATAACTTATGATCTAAGGTAAGAATTATGCGATTGTAGAAGCTGTGTTACACCAATGCTTCATCTAGCAAGTGTATCCCGTATTGGATACATATCTGATACTATATTTGAGGGGTACTTGTGGATATGTACCCAATATGTTTTAAAAAATGTATCCACTTTTTTATTTAAAAACAGAAGAAAAAATATTGGTAACTTCCTAGGTGCTTCTCGGATACTTAAGGGATGCACCACATCATTCAAATTATGTCACTTTGAGTTGGCTTTTACTGTTCCCCTCACCTTGTTTAATCAATTAACCCCAAGACTTTTTCAAAACTCTATTTTTTCTTTCCGATCATTAGCCAGGTAGTTTCTTTGGCATTGTGGGTCACTATCTATCTATGTCGAAGTATATCTTCACCTCAATATTGGTCCTAGACATCATAATGCGATATCCATAATTTGTTATGCATGAACCAATTTCGCTAGTTTGTTAATGCATCTTCAATCTGTAATTTACTTCAGTCGTCTACTAGTGGTTTTATTGTGAGGGGTTTCTTTTTTACTTTATATAGTTATATGATTTGTCGTATCCCAGCATTCTACAGATTTCATTAGAAAGTAGTATCTCATTTTCGTACTCGTTTTTGTATTCCGTACCCATGCCCGTGCAACCTAGCAGAAGTAAACATCGACCAGTATATCATAAAATCACAACCATGATCGAAATAGATGTAGGTTGAGGAAAAACTTACCAATTCCTGAACTAGAGTCACAGAGATTGTTTGCCCCAGTAAACTTAATTGCTCTAGAGTGATCTCAGCATCTCTCAAAGAGCCATCTGATCGAGATGCAATAAGCCTTAGCGCATCCTTATCAATCTCTAGACCTTCTTTAGTTGCAATCCACTGTAAAGCATAAATAATATCTGCATCTTTCAATTTCGGAAAGAAAAACTTCTGGCACCTGGATATTATTACATGTGGTAAAACATCAAGACTTGAACATATGAGGACAAAAACCACACGCCTCGGAGCTCGATCAATGACTTTTGAAATTGCACTCCAGCAATCGGGTGATAGGGTATCACAGTCATCAAATATAAATACTTTGTGCTGTGATGGCTGCTGTGAAATTACCATACTGTCAAGCAGATCCATAATGCTCTCAAAGTCGATATTACTAACTGAACCAACTTCTTTTATATTTCTACTTTTGCCCATATCATGCGCAATGCAAGAACCACAAAAGCCACAGGGTTTTGGATGTTCCGGAGATTGACAATTTAAAGCTCTGGCAAAAATACGTGCAGAAGATGTTTTCCCGGTTCCATGGGGTCCATAAAAAATATATAATAAGCCAACCTTCCTTCGTACAACTGCATTAGAAAGAGCTTGGGCAACCAAGTTCTGGCCAACGAGATCCCTGAATGTTCTTGGCATATATTTTTGGGTTAAGTTCTGATGTCTACCACGGTGTTCCCCTCTTAACTCGCGTCGATCACCTGACCTGGCTTCAGAAGCAAGGTCAGATTCAATATCATGCTTCAAAAGGCTATCAGCAAATATGCCTAACTCCCCAGAATAGTCGTGTGCCCAAGCAGCATTATCAGAGCTCCCTTGTGATCCAGATCCATCAACTAATAGAGGCAATGCATCAGATTTACTACAGGAACTTGACTGATCAAATGCTTCAGGAAAATCAGAGGTCTCTCTCCCTTGAGCCATATGACCCCCTCTTTTTAACCTAGGGTCAGACAAACCACACGACAAACTTCTGCCTGCCATATCAAGAAATGATTTACCTCTATGATGAATCCTTGACCAATTGAAAGGTATCCCACATCCATTTCGTGGAGCCCTAGGAACATTATGATCATCAAATTCGTCAGCTCTATCTTCCATGGCATGCCTTTGGTGCACTATGCCCTTAACTGATGAATTTGAAGCTACGGAGAACTCTTTTTGAACCCTAGTATCCCTTGGAGCAGTAGAACCTGGCGTTCTCTTTACTCTTCGGAACTTGCGCCTTTTCACCCTACTAAAACCACTGCAGGAGCCAAGCACACTGGGTTCTGCTTCTTCTAAAGCTTTTTCGGTGCGTGGTTGTCCCCCGTTAAGATATTTGTTTGAAGAAACTACATCTTCATCATCCATTGGGATCTCACTCAGCCGCTGCGAGAGCGACTTGGGGAGAACCTCATGATTATGTTTCCCTTTTCCAGCACTCTTCCGGCTTCTTCTTTCAGAATTTCCTGAAGCCCCTTGGGACAACTCTTTGCCATTCTCATCTAGTTGAGGCCCTTGGTTACCACCAGACGGATCGCTTCTCCGGCTAGATTCTTTCTCCCTCGTCCTTCTGATATCCCGGGCCACACTCTTGTTACTGGCCTCACTCCCTATTACTGCTTGGTAATCAACCCCTCCAACCTCAAGATTTTCAGGTGGTGGAGTGCTGCTCGATAATCTTCTGGCATCCCTTGGAAGGTCAATATCTACAGACCTTCTACCTTTTTCAACCATATCACCATCTCTGGCAAGCAAATCAGCAATGGCAGGAGAATGCCATGGTGGCGGACTAGCTGAAGGGTCCCTAAGTGATCGAGACCTCTGAAGCACAATAAGATCCCTCATAAGGGACCTATCGTGCAATATAGGACTATGCTTATGCATGTGGTTTTTCAAATGAATACAGTTTGTCAAATGTATGTGGTTGCGTAGGTGATCACCGATATCACCATTGGCATCCTTGAGAATCCTATTGCGAACAGCCCTAGTCATGATCAAATTAGTAGGGGATCCAGATGTATAAATTTCTCTATATTAAGGAATGAAATCTGCAAGTATGGCATTTTCTTAAAATTTGCCACAATCCCAAATCCTCTCAATTCATACATCAGACCACCAACCAATTGGATAGCCACACACCAGTTCTTTCACATTAATGGCAACACATACCCAAACTCCTTCCCAACTTCAATCATTCCATCAAATTAAATGCCATAACCACTAAACAAACCCAGAGCCCACAAATTTCTCAGTACCTTCCCACTAAAAAAAACCCTTCTACACAATAAACATATCATTCCTCAAATTTCCACCCAAATGCATAGACCATCCTCAGCCAAAACAACATAATTATCAACAATTAACACAAACCCACTAAGCAAAAGCAACTAAATTGAGCATCAAGGGTCAAAAACTTATCAGATAACAGCTTAGCCAGAAAACCCAGAATTATTTCTTCAGCAATAGCCTCCTGCAACTGAAATGCACCAAAGAAAAAGACAAATTCAGCATCAAACACATACTGGCACATTGGAATAAAAAGTACACACAAATTTCAATAACAAATCAAATCACCAGAGAATATATACATACAATCAGACCCAATAAGACATTGCTGGGATTCAATGAAAACTGCTCAACTGATAGGGAACAGAAAAAGAGAGGAAACACAAGGACAATAACAAGCAGAAACGTCTTATTAAGAACCAGAAGAAAAAGAAAAAAAAACAGGTGAGAAAAAGAGACATTACATAGTTATACATTCACCTGAATCAGAAGCAAAGTGGTCCTTTTATCTTTATGTTTTCTTGCTAAATATTAAAAGCTCAACCAGATCTCTCTCTCTCTCTGTATCTTCTCTTTCTCTACTAACTATCACATGAACTCTTTGACAAACAAAGGGTTTCTTTTTTGCGAAAACGACCGTGGGTTGTCACAGAGAGACGTTGAAGAGAGAGAAAATTTTAGTATTACTAGCAAAGTGGCAAGAGAGATAAAAAAATTAAAATCATAAAAATGCAAAGAAAGAGCAAAATATATGGAAATTAATAAGAGCATACACAAGAGAAAAAGAACAAAGAGCAAGAACAAGTTAACAGAAGAGATGGTGGCCTAGGTCCTAAAACCAGTCAGAAGACACGTGGGCTCTGAATCCTAGCCGTTGATATAGGTGGGCCCCATTAAGACAAAGTGGGGCCCCATAGTCTAAGATTCAATTGGACCATGCATAGGTGCTCTAGTGCTCTAGTGCTCTATGGGATGTTCTGTGGATGATGTGGTGTGGCATGTGTGTAAACTGTGTGTGGGATCTTTGCTGACAATGGTTTTTGTTTGTTTTTACAGTTCAGCTTTTTAAAATGTCAAAAAAATGTAAGGGGGAATTTTTGGGTCATAAATAGTTGTAATAATTTGTCCTATAGTTTTTTGTTTTTTTTTTTTTTGTAGTAAAAGGGAGTAAATACTCATGAAGTAGATTTGGAATTTTCATTTTGGGTTTTTTTTTTTGCTCCATTTAAGAAGAGATAGCCGAATAGGAAGTGTCTAAAGGATCATATGGTCCATTAAGGTTATTTATTGTGGTTCAATGACAAGTTATCTTTTCGGTCATGATTGTCTGATTGATCATATTCGTATTGGATCGGTATACAAATGATTAATGTGCTCTCATCAACAAGCAATTTCTCCACTCACTACTAGTCACAATAATTAAACTCTTAATCTTACTTAAAGAATGAAAGTGACGGATTACTCACTTGTTGGTTCATTGTTATGCTCGACCTCTTAGGTCATCTTATTGTAGTTGTTTCTTGATAAGATTTTATCAAATGATCTATAGAGGGCTCATTAATGATTACCTTAACTTATCTTCTTTTTCTTAGTATTAGTTGTAATATAGGAAAGAATTTTACAAATTGATATCATTATCCCTTGAAATCAGACTTTAAACATTATTGACTTATCACTTATGATTAAAAGAGTATAACTAATGTAAAAGAGATTTTAAAGTTTAAAATTTTAAACATTAGCTCCTTAAATAATCTCGTTATAAGTTTTAATTTTCTTCTGGCAATCAATGCTAACGATATGTTTGTGAAACTTTAGGTTCACAGCTACGTTAAAGGCAATAGTTTCTTAAGACATTACAATTTTTTGACTTATCATAGTATTTTAGGCTGATTTTACCATGATACCCATGATTTTTGCTCAGTAGAACCCATACTAAAGAATTCACCTAATTTAATAAAACTCATACCTTGAAAATTTTGGATACACCACTCCTATAATATGTGGATGATTGTTATCTTATACAGAGTAACTATTCCATATAATTTATGTCAATTGAAGTCATCCAATGATCCAAGCATGGTTTGCTCCTTGAAAGCATGTTATCATGACTTGTAATACTAGAAATTTGAGGCTTTTGCAAATTATTTACAAGACACAATGCATTGTAAAGCTGTTGGTAGGCAACTTATTGTCTGATTATAACGACTCAAATTTGAATCTCTAATGGAATTCTTTTTCTTTTTTTACATTTTGAGATCAATCCCTAGTGGAATTCTCATCAAAGTACCAATGTAATATGGGTTTACCCACTCACATCACTCCCACAAAGATACCCATAGGGATTAAAAACTAAAACACACAAGGGAATTAGTATCGCAATGGATGATCCTTAAATTAAAGAAGTATTGTTCTTGATTATGAGATGACAACCAATCATTTATGTCGTTTGTGGAAGAAGAGATTTATACCAAGGGTCCAAGGGTATCTTTAGTCAAAGTTAAGAGCAAGGGGTAGGTTCCATGAGAAAATGACAATGAGCAAACCAGATTTTGGTTGGATAATGGAAACATACATGAGATGCAATGGATTTGGTTCGGTTCCCCCATATAAGAGGCCAACAAGGTTCATCCATTTCCATTTGTGATGTCTCCTATGAGTCCTACCACATGTGTAACAGAGTCAATTAGGCATCATGTATTGCAAAGTCCCCGCAAATGTTGCTATTAAGGTTAATTCCCAAATTAATGATAGAAAAAATAAGGAAGCTAAGTTAATAGTGAATACATTCAAGAAATTGAAAAACGTAAATTTTTAGTGTCTCATCGTGCTAAGATGGGTATATGTGACTAGATAAAAGCTACTTTTACTATACCACCTACGGCCTAGTTAAGAGTACTTAGCATTGATAAATATATACACCTTATCATAAATCCAAAATCTCCCGAGTTCTTAAGTATCAAGACATGTGTTGGGAGATACCCCTTCAGGAATAGGAGTAATACCCAAAAAAGATGAAATCACTATTTTAATAGTTTCTTTTTGACTTTCATTGAGCTTTTTAACAAAGACTCTTTGAAAGAGTTTTTTTTTTTTTTTTTTGAAAGAGTTGGTTCTTCCACAACAAACATGAAAATTATATGACTAATATTTGAGGCTTCATCAAGTTTAATTAACCAATTAAATACAAATTTGAGGAAATCTAATAATGAATCTTTACTCTATATCACTACTTGTAGAAGCAATTGCTGAGAATTTTGATAAAGTACAAACGTCTAATCCCTCTGGTGCAGATACAATATGGAGTAAAAGAGCGAGAGCTCCCAGCACGTTTGGTGCGGGACTCTCTCGACTTGAACAATATCCCGAGTTTGAGGATTCTCATACTCCTTTCTCTTAATAATGTAACAAACTATAAAACAGGGAGGCTTAGTCAGCCACTTCAACCTAACAACAAAAAAATGGAGTAAAAATGTTCAAAAACAAGGATAAGGTCAAATAAAATGGTTTGTCTTTTTTAGTATTTTAATCAATTTTACGATGTACATGTGCCTGTGGGCTGTGGCATGCAGGCTAGGGAACCTTTTATAGATGTGCGACGAGTTCAAGTGTTAATTTTACATGATAAACTAAGAAAGCAATCAACATTAGTTTAAGGCTATAAACAGATAGAAAAAGTCAAACATGGAGATCTCCTCGGATTCTCAATGGATATAGGGCGTGAAGGCGTTTAATTAGTAAGCAGATATCGCCTACTACCAAACCTGCCAGCATACTTATGTTAGTGAAAATCCAACATTAAAGGGATCTTGATTCACCACATACGCCCAAAAATTTCCTTTCTAAAAATATTACAATCTGTGGTCTGACTCCTCAAACGCATCAAGAGATGTCACATTTCAGTATTGTGAGTTTGTGACTAAAATTGCATTTGGGATTACCAACAAGTGTGGTGGTCTAGACTCTAGTGTATGATTTTAAACTTATACCTAAGTGATCTGGTATAGCTGATTATGGGTTCGAATTCCTATTTCCTTCACGGTTTGTGTCTGGTGGCTTCAAGGAAGTATACTAACTCCTTGTTAGTGCTACGTTGAAGGGGTCAATGCTTGTGCGGGTTGTTCAGTTAGTTCGATATGTTCGCAGTTGAATACGAGAGTCCGAACATGACGATAATTGCATTGGGAATTGGTCTATTATTTTCCAGCTAAACCAAATCCAGAGAGAGAGAGAGAAAAAAAAGGGTACATGATAGATTAATCACTTAAGCAATTAAACTATGTGCTGTTTTTTTATTTGTTTTTTTATTGATAATTAGGCTGTCTCATTAAAATTAATCAAAAGCAAGTCCATACAGGCTGTAAAAACTAAAAACAAAGAAACAACACCTAGAAATAGAATACGCACCCCCTATAGCGTTAATCAACATAAAACAAGCAAAAATTGTGATGCTGATTGATGAATTAAGTTCAGTGGTTGGTGCCTTGCTGGTGGTTTTAGAAGAGTGATACATCCACTCAATGAATTACCACCCCGTTTATTTCTCTTCTCTATTTTCACAATCTATCTCCTCTATATTTTCAAAGTAGTTATTAAAGTAGGTTAGAGATAGACATAATATCCAAGTGGATTGGCCACCCACGGAGTGAATAAAACATTTTCCGGTGGTTTTATTGTTTTTTACTGAAAACAAGAAAAATGAGATGTATTCTCTTTAACATGTCTTCTCCTTTTATTTTTACATTATTATTAGAAAAACAAACATGCTTTTATTTTTTTTGGTGCTTGAAACTGTTTTTATTGAAGTACGTTGTCGGTTGGTTTGGGAGACTTGTATTATTTAAAGGGTGTTGAAAGTTAATGAAGTTTGTTTGTATTTGCTGTACTTTGCTAGTTTTTTACTCGTAGGTTTTGAAGTTTACTGGTATTGATTGTTGAAGCACAAATTTGATTCGGATCACGTTTTGCAGATTCGAAAAGACACAAGTTGATTATACGAATCACGAGTGCATTACTTGATAATAACCCAATGCAAAAGCTAAAGGCTGACCTTGATGTTACCGAGCAGGGTAAGCCTAATCTCAATAATATCATTTATTATTAGGATCAAGCCTGATAACTTTGTATGAATAAAAAAGAGGTTACGTTATTTTTGAGCGTTTCTATGAACCCTGTTCTAAGTCTTTATGGTCTCTGAGCGTCCTATGAACTCTGCTCTAAGTCATTATGGAAGAGGTCACTGACGAAATGTGCGACGCAATCGCCAGAAATCGAACCTGAGACTTTTTATTGACAACCCTCAATATTACCTTTATAGATCCGCCCTTTTATCACTGCGTCATATTAAATAATATAGTATATGGCTATGTTTGGCAAAATTAGCTGTAGCTGTAGCTGTCAAGTGCTATTAAAGGAAAGAAATTAGTAGAAAACTGCTAAAAAGTGATACAAAAGGCTAATAAACTAGTTGTAGCTGTAGCTGCAAGTGGAAGCTTGCAGGGATAGCTTTCAAAAAATTAGCTGTAGCTGTAACTACAGACTAAAAATCTAATGGCAAATTGTTTAGTAACAGAGAGTAAAAAACACTAGCTGCAAGTTTCAAGCTATAGCTTTTATTGAAAAGCTAGTTGTTTGTGCCAAATAAAGCCTATATATTAGAGAAAAGATAGACGTTTTGAGTGTAGGTATCTGAGATTCTTAGTTTGAGAGATGGTCCAAAGATTCCCTCGCTTGATTAGCCTTTTACTAGGACCATATGTTAACTTGTAATGGAAAGTGGTTAGAATCATTTTTATTCATGGGGAAAGCCTCTTTTATGTCTAGTTCTCGAGGGACAAAATCTTGGTTATGTGTTCCCTAAACTCAATTATTAATGAATTAACCTCCTTTATTTCCCAATCTTTGGCTACTGGCTAGTACAGTACTTGCAAAGTTCAAGATTTGGCTGTCAAGTGATTACTTGCACTTGCACACATGCACCTTTGCGGCGGGTCTCCCACGCTAATTACTTATGGACTATGGTTGGCAATAATTAGGCCTCTTTTGTTGAAAAAGACTTTTGGAGAAAGAAAAAGAGCTTCTAACTAAATTGAAGTTTGGGTGTTTGGTGGACTAGTGATTGGCAGCTGCCAGTTGGGGGCTACTATTCAAAGACGAAAAAAATTACGTGTCTTTAATACAAAAAAATTTGAATAGAATTCGTTCTCTCAATCTTTGGGTTATTCATAAACGATCAAAAAATAGAATTCCTTTCTTATTTCTTCTTACTCTAACGACGTTAATTTGGTACTTTTTATTCCAAAAATAACACATTTTGTTTATCATAAAACGGTCTTACACAAGTTCTTGTGAGTTTCACAATCTTCGCTTTTGAGCAACATCATGGCTCAATAGTTACTCTTTTTAGTTCAAAAAGGAGTTACTAATAGGTTTGTTTGCTGAATATTTGATCAAATATGAAGTTGATTGTTCCACCATGGTAGTTTAATGCATCCAACTCCAACTTATCTCCCTAGTATGTAACTCTACATCATACCCTTCAATTTTAGAGCTGAAGAGACATAACGGTCCAAGGGGAATATAACTCTGAGCAAAGCTAGGATCTGCAAATAAGCTAAAGACGCATGGAATTGGATGATATCAATGGCGAAAGGATAAAGGAGCTTGAGGCATCGGGCAAAGGGAGCTAGATTCTCGACCTAATTTATATGCACATCACTGAATTCAGTAGTGGACCAAAACATAATAGAGGATCAAAGCCTACATCTGTTGACGTCCTTTTCTGGAAATGAGTAAAGGTTATACACAGCCACTGAACTGATAACTATCATAACGATTATACACATCCCCGCCTCTAGTGGCTTCGTACACAATCGACTTCACTTACGGCCCAGGCGTGCTGTATTTGGCATGAGGATTGAGAAAGCAATAAGATACTTACAAAGAACCATGTCAAATACCATAACATCTGCGAGTTGCGACCAGAGTAAGAACAATTAGGTAACCTTGCTTCAGTTACTTGACAATCCTATGATCTGTCACCTCTAGTACAGGATGTAGCTAGAAATAACCAGAATACTACAGCACATGTTCCTCCAGTGAGTATATAGCACCTTATAACCAGAAAACTACGCCATTTGTTCCTCCAGAAGTAATAGTAGGTTGACTGAGCCTTACCTGAAGGGGATATGGTCAAAAAATTGTGGAGAATCCCTGTGGCTCTATGTGAGAAGCAAAAAAGGGGGGGGGGACTATGGATGACTTTACATGATTTACAACATTGTCAAAGAACTGAATAACTGTCGTTAAGCTCCCATTCCCAATGATATCTAACTGTCACGGATCAAATTGGTTGGCTCACTGAGAACATACTTGGGCAGTTCATATTTTGCACCTGCAAAAGAATTTCACTCTTTAGCGCAAGTTACAAAAGATGTCTAATAGTCAAAGATAATGTGTCATAAGAATAACAATATCATGGTTATATACAGTTCAATGGGTACAGCACCTCTTTCATCATAGCAAACTGTCAGGTCAGGGTTTTGCACGATCACACCAGCACTATCAACAACTGCCTGTGCAAGGGACAGCTCGGCTTCAGCAGCAACTTTGAGTGCATCCCAAATTTCTGATAAAAGAAAGATTATCAATTTACTAATGTTGGTCACTGCATCCATATACAAATTTGCATATACAATATTATACTTCAAAACCCAATGAATTAACGCTAAATTGCTGGCAGCGTAAGCCAACAGTTATAAAGAATACTGAGGTAGTCTTCAACCCTTTGAACCATTAGAGAATTTGATTAAGGATATTGCAGAAATAAACACAAGGGTGTGGAGTTAAATGTATATCCACAGGAAACATAATTACATAACATAAACCGGAAATTCTCCCACACAGGAGCTCTTCAATGTTCAATTACGATATCACAGTATTGTGATTTGATGAAAAGAACCCAAAGTGACAACATAACATTTAATTGTGATAGACACTTACCGGTCCGGCAACATTGACAAAGGAAACAAAAACAAACTAGCAGTTGCGAAAATACACAATGTAACACAGTTCTATTGTGAAACAAAGAGTTGAAAACTTGAAATAGCCCCAGTAACAAAACAAGAAGATATCATATTATTAAACCTCAATTTTATAAACCAAAAAGATCAAGAAACATGATAGTCACCGCCCACGAGCATATTTTGACAGGACAAATAAAAGATAACCTTTTACAGGTGAGCTGCGTAGGCTATCATGAGCTTAGGATTAAAATGTTTAACAACAAGCTTAAGTAACTGAAACTGAGGAACACAGTAGAAAGCAGATGGCTAATAAGAAACTTAGCAACATATGGCACAGGTTTCAGTTTAAAGAACACGGAAACACAATATCATAATACCCTTTGCCTAGGCAACACTAGTACAAAACAAGTTCCAAATCTTGTCCTATGAGCAGAACCTCAACCACCTAGGCACAATCTCAAAATTCTCAACTCTTATAAAAAAAAACCCTAAATGATTCCAGACACTAATCTACTATCACCTAAAATAGCTAATAGACATTGCCAGATCATGGGGGATTTTATGCTATTCATGCTGAAAGAGATTTGTACAAGCTACTAAGTAGGTTTGAGTTTTCTCCACTCCAAAAGGATAAAGTTTCTGTATCTTAGGTGGAACCTTACAGAAATATCCAGACTGATCACCCCAGCCCAAGCACAATCCTTCCCGGTCAAATCTCATGCACACTCTTCACGTCCAAGGAAGATGGATTTCATCAGTGGAGGAATAACACTGAGATCCAAGTAGACAACCTTTAGAAAAGTCAATATCCACCACAGAAAAGTGGAGGCACCATAGTCATATGCTTATCAAAATTATGCTGAATACTAATGATGTAAAGCACAAAAAAGGATATTCACCAAAAGTACTAGTTAGCGCTTAGCGGAATGCTAGAATCAATTTGTTGTAATATATGTAGAATATCATTGTATTTTTATTATGCTCGCATTTATTTTAGGGATAATTTATTAGGCAACAGATTATGGAATATTAGCTTGATTAAAGGTTAGATAAGTAGTTATAATATTAGGATAATAAATTATTCTTACTAAGCAAGTAAGTTAGATTATATAGTCCCTCTATACTATTTTAAAATTTTGTAATTTGATATTGACTTGAATTTTTATTGGACAGATTCTCCATCACCTGACACCTACAAACCTTTCTGTTCCATTCCAGGGTCAAGTCCATTTAAGATAGCATTATTTATTTTTTGATTATTTGATATTATTTGATTAGGAAACTTAGATGATAGCTATACAACCAACAGATGCTGGCCTATTAGTAAGGCTTTGGTGTTTTCTCCTCAGTGCCAGGGTTAAAATCCCACTAGGGGCATTTGGGATCCCCTATCCCTTTCCCTCTCCCCCAAATGCCTGGCCACTTGCTCTTGGGCCCTTAGCCCGAGATGGGTCAGCCCAGGAGTAGGCCAGACTACTACCTCTTCCTTAAGCTGCATCACAATAATAGGCTATAAATATAGTTTTATGGTAATAAAATTAATTATGATCCTTAGCATACAAGAGAAGTCCTCTATCACACACCTTCATAATTCATGAAGATAGAGGCTACCTAACTTTGATAACATGTACAAGATATTGAGTTTTTATTTCTTAATATGTCAAGGGAAAAGGCAGTGCTAATGTTTAGCAATGCAGCATCGCATTGCAAGTGGCAATTTGCCACTAATATGCCTATTTTTCAAGAACAAACAACCTTCTTTCAGCTTAACAGTTATAGAAAGTAGGAATATACCGATTAAAAAATTGAGATTCGCACCACCCCAGAGAAACAGGAAAAAAAATGCAGCATAATGTAGATCAGTGTCTCTACTTTTTTTTTTTTTTTTGCGTAAAGCAAAGCAAGTTCCGTAGAGGAATTGATTAAGTGATTATAGATATAAGACCTCTTTATGATATCATTTATTGCCTATTAGAAGGAAAGGAAACCAGCTTACCCTAACACCACTACTCATCAAAGAACACTCAGATATATACAGGAATAAAACTTCCAGGTTTCAACCAGCTTGACCACCAGCACCCTCTCCCACCTTGCAAGAAAACTATACAGTTCATCTTTTCCCAGATTCTCTCCCCTGAAAAAGGCCTCATTGTAATTACCTGTACCACAAATTATGTATTGGAATCTAATGGCCACAATCCAATCATGTATAGGTTAAAGTGGTATACCAAGTTTCTGAATCCTGATCTGCAGTCTGCACCCTATGCATTTCTAGAACTTCGAAACAATAACTTCAAGGGAATGCTAGAGACACTGACCTACATCACTGCATTACATTTGTACACATTATCTTTTATTCGGTAACAAATAATGACATACCAGGACACCCTTACCGCCACTATTTTCCAATTTCCAGCAGCTGTTTCACTAAGATGCCCACCCACCATCAGACCACAAGCATCAGGTAGCTCACCCTACCTACCAGGTCTTTCACCCATGGTCCCACATAATATGAGCCGTTCATGTACTAGTCTTTCTTCTTCCAACGTACCTACACCTTCAAACTCACTCCTATGCACCAAATAAAAATAGGACTCTTGGAATACCCTTTATAGGTCTCAAGAGCCTTGAGATGGTGGTTATATATGCCCTCCATAGCGCTGAGGGAAAGGGAAATTCAGATCTGGGAGGGAGATGGAGATAGGATGGATTAAGGAGAGGAGAGAGGTTTGCATTATGCTAAGAGAACAATGCATATAGTCAACAGAAAATTACAGGCTTGGACTGTGAGATGCTTGGCACATGAGTGAGAAAGACATGAGTGAAGAACATGAGTGAAGGAGGGAGCAGAAGAAGTGAAACAGAGTTTACCTGCTGAATGAGTCTCATGGGTCTCAAATTTTTTGGTGTTACCAAATGATGTACACTTTAGTATTCCAAGAGAATGGATTGATACAGAAGATTGGATATTGGGAGCAACTATGTAAAGCTTCCCAACGTATTAAATTGAGATTGTTTATCGCGAACATTATTGCACTATTCTTTCTACTAAGAAAAACATGTTCAAAGTTTTGTTATATGACCTCTTTTTAACATTACACTATACACATTAAGAATAGTACAAATAGACAAGTCCATTATTCAAAAACTTTTCACATAGAAATTTATTACTTAGCTTTGTGTAAGTCAAGTACTTGACAACACAGATGGAACATGCAAGAAAGGAAAAGGCAACATAACAAACAATTTAGCCACAGTAGCTGACTATATTCTCTGTTCTACAGAAGAAGATTCACCATCATTGTGAGTCATTCCATCAGAACCACTAAGATTCAGCAAAAGCTAAAAGAAAGCGGAATGAGGAAAGACGGTTCCAAAACAAAGAAAGCTCAGTGCAAGTACTGCAGCTATCTCAAATATCCACATAAATGGATGTATGACACATCCAAGATTTCCCTATTTGTCTATCATCAACTCTGAAAGAGGATTCTATAGTTGACCTAATAACCAATAGACAAGCAAAACTGAATGTCACAATCAAAACTAAGGGAAAAGGATATACGTAACGTGACAAAGCAAACTCACGGCAAGGATTGCAGAAAGCTCAAACATCCTCACCACAGAAGTAAGAAACTAGGATAGGGGCGATGTGGGTTGCACATCCATTGTAATGTAGATCAAGAAGGTAAACAGCATACTCATAGAAGTAAGAAGCCACATCTATCAGTAGCTAACCCCAGTAGAGGTAATAGACCTCCCTAAGACCCTAGCCCCAGACTACTTTCAAAGGCTCTGGAAAATCCTACTCCCACAGAAATTCTTGCCCTTCTACTCTTTCTTGACCTTTAATAACTTGTACTTCACTAGATAACTTGTGCGTTTTTCTTCCTCTTCTCTAAATTCTTCTTTTTGAAGATTTGCTAGTATTCCTCCAAGTTAAAGAAGATGCTAAAGAAAATAATGAACACTGGTCAAGAACATAAGAGACCAACCAATGGGAACTAAGAATACATTTTGAAACCACCAACTAAGGATGCTTTCTGTGAAGAATAGAAACACAAGCTTTACCTGACTCTTACATATAAATTTTGCTAGTACTACAAGAAACTGGATACTACAGAAAACTCACTTACATCGAAGTTCATGGAGAAAAACTATCAGATTGATGGTTTAACTCGATAGCCTGGGTTTACGGGCTCATCAGAAGCGGAGGAAAAACGTAGCACAAAGAAACACAGTAAAAATAAAGTTCACAAAAGGCACTTGTGCATGTAATAAAATGGCTGTACAGAACAGAGTATGTTTTTAATGGTCTTAAAGCCTTCAAAGACATCACTACCTACTTCAATATGAAGACCATGTTGCATTCAAAAAAAGAGGGGGGAGATAGGAAGAGCATGTCCAACAAAATGATCACCTTTCCTGCCACCATAGTGAGGAGCAGTGTCCCAAAATTCTTCACGCATCTTATTGAGTTGTACCACAGTAATGGCTTCAGAATGCTTCCATGGCTTTGGCTTTCTTATCTTTTTAGCATTATCTGTAAAGACACCAGAGAGTAATGAGTTCAGAAAAAGCCAACAAGCTAATGACAACTACCAAATTAACATCAGACCAAATCTCATGACAGGCTAACACGTCTCAAACCTTTTTAACAGAAGAAAAAAGGGAGATCCACGAACAGTAAAATAAGCAGGATAGCTAAAGAGATCTAATAGAACAGACAGCGATACACGATAAGAGATGTTCTTGCTAGATCATCAGTTCATGGGAGGGATTAAGCAGAGAGATGAAAACACATCAGGGCACTTCTATATACAGCCTTTAGTCTTCTGACTACCCAAAACTGCAAACTCTCGTGCATAAAACTATATCATTTGGCCACGAATTACATAACCAAGCAGTGACTACTGATGCTGTTACAGGAAATTAAACTTGTAGCCTCCAACCGGACCTCTAGAAGACTGAGGCATCATGTACCACTTCTAAGAAGCATGTTGTTGTCTAATTTTTAAAATCTACGATCACATCGACAAGGCATTTCTCCAGAAAGCAGGATTGACAGAGTAACTACAAATTGAGTCAAAAAGTTCAGCAGAGTGAGCATAGAAGCTGCCATGTGCCCACTAAACTACAAAGATTGAAATAACAAAGGTGACAACTCATTGTCTCAGACTTGTTCTTGTACTAACAAGTGCATCCACAATTATCACATCACATCTAAGTTACTGAGGAATCACTATAACTGCTAGTTATTACGAGTATTTCCATAAATTTAGCCATAAAAATATTCTGTAGTTGTT
The DNA here is from genome assembly GCA_038025085.1 of Tetragonia tetragonoides. Classification (NCBI taxonomy): domain Eukaryota; kingdom Viridiplantae; phylum Streptophyta; class Magnoliopsida; order Caryophyllales; family Aizoaceae; genus Tetragonia; species Tetragonia tetragonoides. The sequence continues at coordinate 8,575,548 of CM076148.1, read as the reverse complement.
CTTTCGCAAGTCTAGCCACTCCCTCACACACATGCCACCAACAGAATCCCCAGTAGCCTCAATCTTAACTGGTTTTTCATCTATCAGCACTTATGGTGAGTTGCATTAAAAGCTAAATTCATCTCCTTATCAGAGATCCACACAAAATGCTGAATCTTAAACTTCAAAAACATATGACATTTCTAGGAAATTTGGAGTTGCATTAAAATTTCTGAATAGCACACGTACACAAGAAAACTCATGGAAATGTGAGCAATCTAAAGATTTATAAAATACGATATCAGGAGAACAAGAGAACAAGAGAAAGAGGCAAATATACCACGTACTCCTCCGCCCCCAATTTGACTGTCATATTTTGACTTTTGGGGTCAATGTTAACTTTCACCATTAATTGGGTCAAGATATGTTGATCTTAAAGAGAAACTCATATTATTGGATTTGACCAAGCTATTTTTTCACAAATCACATGTTATGATTTTAGATTTTTAATTAAAATATAATAATAGAAAATAATGGTCAAAGTCATTAAAGACCACAAAAAAGTCTAATCTAACTAACAAATTGGGATAGAGGGAGCATCATCACATTTCACTTTAATTTATTAACGACCAAATAATGTACCAAAGCTGCAGCTGAGACAAGGAACGAATTCTTTTTTACTTTGGGTAGTCATTAGTCAAGAGTCTCTAGACAAGGAATGAAAATGAAAAGATGAAACCAAACAGAAGAGAGACAATCAGGATATCACATTTAATCATCAACAACAGGGGATTTCAATCCTTTTTTTGGTGTACAGTTCTTAAAAGGAAAAAATGTTTTCCAGAAGAACCCTTTTTCTCAGTTTACAAGAATCATTCATTTTGATGTTTTTTCCTCAAACTCCCTTAATAAATTGCAGAAAGTATCCATCTCATCAGCAACTTGACCTCTGCTGTTCCGGCAATCATTGTCCAAATGGTCATGGTTTGGGATTAACTGCAAAATTCCTTGTCTTCCCCCCCCCCCCATGGGCCCGATCACCTCACCCTCCACCTCACAATCACCTTATCCCATAACATTTTCATCAAAATCAACATTATCTCCACCCTGAAGCATAAAAGCTAAGCAATGGAAATAAAAGTAATAGTAATAACTCAAGGAGTGCCTCGAATTGACAGATTCCAATGCGAGAACCCTAACCCTCACTTAATTTTTGTTTTTTTGGAATAGGACATAATAAGGCATGTGAAGTGATTAGGCAAGGAAGTAAAAGCTCAGAAGTGACCTCAGAGGCTCAGAAGCCACTGATAAGCTCAGACATGCCATGGGATGGCCTGGAGCGGAAAAAAAAAAAGAAGCAGAGAGAAATGGCACAGGAGTGTGCAAGGGAGTAGGAAGATGAACTGAGGCCTTGCCTGTGAGTGGCAATTGTGGGCCATCAGCGAGTGCCAACAGGGAAGCAGACTGGGGGGAGGGGTAAGTGGGATTGAGAGTCTGGGAGGAAGAGATGGCAGGACGCAGGAGCAATGAGGGGAGAGAGAGAGAAGTCGATATTCAACACATTGTCCATTTTTGCCCCTTTTGCTTTCTAGTGTTTATATTTTCTGAAAACGTCGGAAAATTGGAGAATGAATGTGAAAAATGTTGTCAACAACTAATTGCGTTTTAAACATTTCTTAATGTTTCAGCCTTTTGCTTTCAGATAGAACAAGAGGAATCGAAAATCGGGAAAAGACTCAAGAACTGATTCAGGTTTGCTTCTCCTAAGTATCAAACTTTAATACGCTACAAATATCAAACATATTGTCCCTTCTCCTAGGTTTGTAACTATTATTTATTTTTCCCGTTTTGTACAAGCAGAATAGGTGTAATCTCCACACCTTTCTGTAAAAGTCTATATTAGTGCAAAGATTTAGCATCTATTGACAAGCTTCACAAAGAGTAAAGATTCAAAAACCTAACCTCAAAAGCATTATGACAGAATTTTTTTGTGGATCTTCCAATCTTTAGAATTAAGAGTACATTAGAAAGATATAACCTATGATTAAGGAAATAAAATAATGTGCATTTAGATGGTATATTGTCCTTGTGTATACCTCCTTTAGCCTTCTCCTTAAATCAAAATTACCATGCTGAACATATAGTTAGTATTATGTAAATGCAGGGAAGACTCAAGTTTGTTGTCTATATACAACTCGAGATACGGATGCCTTAAGAGTAGGATTAGGAATAAGAAAACCAGTGTCATTAGCCCATTCTTTCTTACTTCTTCAAGGGGACAGTTGACAATTAACAAACATTTTTTCCACCTAGAGCCATATTTGCTAGCCACTTGGACATTCACAAAGTGATTTTGCTAGTTTAAACTTCACAAACCGACAAAGGAGACAGCTCCACTTAGCCATTTCAGACTGTGATTCTGGAAGTGAAACCTATGTCATCTTCAGGAAGAACGTTACAACTTTTTTCGAATTTGTAAACTAATTTGGCCTATTCCAAAAAAGGATACTGGGAAGGTGGAACAACAATTACCATGTAAGATAGGCTACATGAAAAGAATGTGAAACTGCCAACCAGAAATTCCTCGAAAGAGAAAGATAGCAACAAAGTTAATGCTACCTTCTTTTCTACTGGTTTTTTGCCCCCTGGTTACTGTTTTGGACTTTACCCCAAACAGATATATGGAAATCAGATTTATGAAAAAAGATCTGTCAATCACCTTAGGTAACCCCTCCCCCACCACCACCACCACACACAAGGATGATCAATATAAAAACAACAGAACGCAAACAAATAGTCCACAAAATGATGCATTAACAAAGCAGCATCAAATTTTGAAATGAACTGTTATGTGGAAGCACTTACTGAAGGTTTCTTAATGACAACGAATAAAGAAAACAATCATCACAATAATGCAACGTTCTTAAACTCGCAATATACGCCATGATTTCTTATTAACTACTTGAAGACTACATATTTTAGTATTTCCTTAAAATCGAGTCATATATACATACAATCATCATAATAATACAACCCTGAAACTCACAATATATGCCAGAAATTCATGATAACTAGTTAAAAATACGCATTTCATTATTTCCATAATATAAATATGATCACCATAATAGTGCAAGTGCCTTAAAACTCATAATGTAAGCCAAGAAGTCTGACAACTACTTGAACGACTACACATTCCAATATTTCCAGAAAATCAACTCATATATATTCATCATGATAATGCAAGAATCTGAGGACTCACAATATACGGCAAGAATTCACGTAACCTACTTAAACCACTACGGATTCCATTATTTCCATAAAATCAACTCATACACATAATCATCATGATCATAACAATGCAAGGTTCTTAAAACTCACAATATACGCCAAGAATTCATGACCACTAATTGAGCAACTACACATTCCAGTTTCCACAATCATCATCATCATAATGCAAGCTTCTAGAAACTCACAATATATGCCAAGAACTCATGATAACTACTCGAACAACTACAGATTCCACTATTTTCATAAATTAAACTCATATAGGTCATTAATTTATCATTCGTGCTCATATAATCATCATCAAACCTCTAATCAGCAAATCATTTAGGTCACTAATTCATCACTAAACTAATTATCATCACGTCTCATCAGTAACATAGCGATAAACTGAAAAAATTGAAGTATAAACTCAAATTCAGCTAAATTAAGAGTACAAGATAAAGAATCTAAAACCGCAAGAAAAATAATTAAGCAGAACATTCGCAACTGAAGAAGAGAGAGAAATGATTGAACTCACCAGAAGAATCACCTTTGTCTCGTGAAGAAGCGCAACCCATGGCCAACAAAAACAGTAATCAAGATGGAGTTTCGTTCTCTTTTCTTTTTCTCTTTCCCCCAAATTGATAACTGGGGGAGAGAGAAAATAGAGAGAGAGATTGTAAAAAAGAGTAGATGATTTTGGGGGGGTTTTGTTGTTGGATCGTGCAGCAAAGTGAAGAGAAGTTTATTGAAAAGGAAAAATGGTCTATAATTTGAGTCGGTGGAGCTGCTTATAATGACAGGTATCTATCTCAAAGGCTCAGTAGTGCTATTGCTAGAAACTAGAAAGAGAAGAGAGAGGAATATGAGTCCACTCTGACCCATGTTGAATTGCTGGCGCTTTATTTTTATTTTTTAATTTTTTTTTGGGTGTCAGTTGAGTTGAGAATACGCCACTGACTTAGAGTAGTAAATGAACGGAGAGTTTGTAAATCGTTCGCGAAGAAGCTCGGTCAAAGTTCATTCATTAACTAAATGAACGATCGTGAACATAATTCTAAAGAGTTGAGCTCGAACAAAGTTTTGTCCGACTCATTTATGTTGGCGAAGAAACTCGTTTATATTCGTGACCAAGTCCGTTTATGTTCACGAACAAACTCGTTTATAACCCGATTATATTATTTTCTATTTAATATATTAATAAGATAAACAATTTTATAAATTTTATTAATATATATTTTATTATTATATGTTCGTGAACGAACTCGACTCGGGCTCGGCTTGTTTAGCGGTTCGATCTTGGCACGTTCAGGGGCTCGAGCTCACCTCATTTATGTAATCGATCCTAAACGAGCCGAGCTCGAGTTCAAAAAATATTATTGAGCTCGATTATAAAAGCTTGTTCGAACAGAGCAAAGCTCGGCTCGGCTCGACTCGACTTGACTCGACTCGTTTACAGCTCTAGCCACTACCCTATCTACCACGTGTCTCGTGAAGAAGCGCAACCCATGGCGAACAAAAATTGTAATCAAGAAAGGAGAAAGATGGAGTTTCGTTCTCTTTCCTTCTTCTCTTTCCCCCAAATTGATAACTGGAGGAGAGAAAAAATAGAGAGATAAATTGTACAAAGAGATGATTTGGGGGGGGAGGGGGGTGTTGTTGGATCGTGTAGCAAAGTGAAGAGAAGTTTATTGAAAAGGAAAATGGTCAATAATTTGAGCAGGTGGAGCTGCTTATAGTGACAGGTATCTATCTCAAAGGGTCAGCTAGTGCTATTGCTAGAAACTAGAAAGAGAAGAGAGAGAAATATGAGTCCACTATGACCTCTGCTGAATTGCTGGCGCTTTATTCCTCTCTTTTTCTCTTTTGTTTTGGGTGCCGACTGCCGGTCGAATTGAAAATGCGTCATTGGCCTAGGACCGTAAATGAACGAGGGTTTGCGAATGGTTCGCGAATAAGCTCGGTTAAAGTTTGTTCAAAGTTCATTCATTAACTAAATCAACAAACATAAACATAATTCTAAAGCTCGTTTGTTAAGGGAGCTGAGCTCGAAGAAGGCTTTGTTCGACTCGTTTATGTGTGCGAACAAGCTCGTTTTATGTTCATGAACAAGCTTGTTTATGTTTACTTAAAACCCGTTTAAAGCTCAATTGCATTGTTTTCCTATTTAATATATTAATAAAGTTAACAATTTTATAAATTTTATAATTTTTTTATTAATATATATTTTGAAATTATATGTTCTTGAACGATCTCCGCTCGTTTATATAATCGAGCCTAAATGTGCCGAGCTCAAGCTCAAAAAATATGATCGAGCTTGATTATAAAAGCTCGCTCGAGCTCGACTGTCAAGCTTGTGAACGAGCTCAAACAGAGCAAACTTCGGCTCGGCGCGTTCACGACTCTAGCCACTGCCCTATCTACCACATGTTACGTGGGTAGGACATTGTATGTGTTGGGCTTTTCTCTTTACTTAGAGACCACTTGATGTGGATTCTAACTAGACTATAACGCACGCGGAAGCATAACTGTAAAGAACACAAGATATACGTGGAAAACCCCTCCTTGATCTTGAGGGATAAAAAACCACGGGCTAAACTTTACTATACTTTGGCACTTGACATACTGAACATGGTGACGGAAACATCCCAGAGCACCTGGCTAGACTGATGGAGTCGGGGACAAACCCCTCGATCACTCTCATCTCTTTTACCTTCTCCTATGACCTCTTTATATAGGCTACAACTAGGTTACTTTAACTTAACTTGACTCCTAACACAATTAGGAAACTACTACTAAATAATATCTATCCAATATTATATGCTTTACTTGCTCAGCAATACTTTACATAAACTAGACTTATATTCTAACTAGAATACTTTCCTTAACCAATATTGAGCGTGGAGATCTTAGGTCCAACAAACCTCCCCTCACGCTCAATACTCTTTAACTTGATCAATGCTTCAACCTTGCAAACACTTTATGCTACCTCCCCTCGAACTTGAACCTCTTGCAAACTTCAACATACAATTACAAAGACTTGGCACACTAATCTTTAATGCTGACTAAAGCACTACTTTTGCAGAACACTATTATCACTTGGACGGCAATACTTATCGTACACTACAACAACAACAACAACAACCCAGTAAGTATCCCGCCTAGGGCGGGGTCTGGGGAGGTCCAGATGTACGCAGTCTTACCCCTAACTAGTCGCCTAGAAGAGAGACTGTTTCCGAACACTATCTTATCGTACACTATCTAGTCTTTTTGGCTAACCAAAATACTTACTTTGCTGGGCTCCTCTTTGCACTATAACCGTAGATGCTTATTTTCATAGGAAACAATACAATTCCATACCAACACTTGTCGTTGGTAGACTTTGTTGTATAACCTTACTTTTCACTTACTCTTGCTTGGCTTGATTTTTCTAGACTTTTGGGGGCTTGTTTCAACAATCTCCCCCTCAAGCCCACAACCTCTTCAATCTTTTCAAAGCTTCTCCTTTTTGCTTCACCTTCTACATGCTTCACCATATCTTCTTCTTCACCGCAGGATCTAACCATGCTCTGATACCGATTTGTTGGGCTTTTCTCTTTACTTAGAGACCAATTGATGTGGAATCTAACTAGACTATAACGCACGCGGAAGCATAACTGTAAAGAACACAAGATATACGTGGAAAACCCCTCCTTGATCTTGAGGGATAAAAAACCACGGGCTAAACTTTACTATACTTTGGCACTTGACATACTGAACATGGTGACGGGAACATCCCAGAGCATCTGGCTGGACTGATGGAGTCGGGGACAAACCCCTCGATCACTCTCATCTCTTTTACCTTCTCCTATGACCTCTTTATATAGGCTACAACTAGGTTACTTTAACCTAACTTGACTCCTAACACAATTAGGAAACTACTATTAAATAATATCTATCTAATATTATATGCTTTACTTGCTCAGCAATACTTTACATAAACTAGACTTACATTCTAACTAGAATACTTTCCTTAACCAATATTGAGCGTGGAGATCTTAGGTCCAACAGTATGGAATGGGGATAATGCATTAAGGATTAGTTTTCGTTAATTGAATTTGCATTTATGTTTTATAACCTTTAAAGTTGTGATTTGTGCATACACGATACGAAAATCCTAGATACGCCACTGTCTACACCTTCATAACAATTAAGTTAATTTTCTAAAGCGAAACCTTGGTATTTTATACTCTCATATAACTAAGAACAAGACATTAATCCATACCTCATTTTAAGAGTAACAATCTCCCAATATTTGATATGTTCTAGTTGAACATCCAAGTGTTATATGCATCACATGCAGGGGTGGATCTAGTCTTAAGGGGGTGGGCCGAATGCCCCTAATTAGGTTTCGACAAATCTAAAAAAGTTAAGGGGTTGTTCACTTGCTTGGAGAAAATAAGGAATATTTTCAGTAAATTATTCTCCAGTTCTCCAAATTTGTGGAAAAGGTGTTCAAATGACGAAAATTTCCAAATCATTTTAGTGAAAACAACTTTCTCCATTTTACAACTTAACAAAGAAAACTGGAAATATTTATTTGAATGTTCTCAAAATATCCTTTGTAAATCATGAAACTTGGAAAACATTATTTTCAACTCATCTATCTCCCTCGTCCAAAACTCTACCTGCGTACATTTGCGCCACCACACAACCACCACAGACGATGGTCAATGATCGCTAATCGACGACATCGGAGGGTGAAAAACCACCACTAAATTCGCCCATCCCTGGAGACCACCATGGTGGTGGTTAAGTGGCTCAACTATTATTAATCATTGGCTCAAATCACATTTTCTCTTTCCTCATCTCTCACCTCATAACACTCTTCAACACCCTCAATTGCATATAATTAAGAGTAACATTAACCATATAAATCCTTCAAAATCAAAAGCCTCGATCAATTTAAAATAATCATGCTTTTTAGTGCTTCAATGACAATTTGTTGAATCGAAGACAAACTCTAACGTGTGCACTCAAATTGAGAGTTTGTCCTAGAGTGAGTGGACATGACATAGGCGTGCGAAATTGGTGGTGGGTGGAGTCTGTGGGCTGTAGTGTTGTGGTGTGGTGAGACTGTAGGGAGGGGAGGAAGAGAGATAATTTGGTTGAAGTTTGAACATAATCTCCAAATAGAAGTAGTTTTTGACTGTGTTCCGTTTCGATAAAATGAGATATACATAAATGTTTTCTGCAACTAAACAGACCTTAGAATTCCAAAAGATTTCCCCTATTAAAAGTTCATTTTGTCCACAACTCGTGCTTGAAATACAATCCACTTCAGTCCTAGTAGAAGTAAATTTATATTCCACCCAAAACACTTTTAGATCCGCCAGTGATTCCATACTTGTTTCCGAATAAATAATCCAATTTAGTTTATCTTAATTGTTACTAGCCGCTTGATCTTGTGATTGGATTGGAGCATTATTATCTTCGAAATATGTGTAACGTAACTTGTTGTACATAGTTTGCTTATTACCTATAATTTTGTGATCATGCTCATGTTTATTTATTCATTGCATAAAGGTAGGTATCTTGACATGTACGAAAGTCGAAAGCATGTTAGTTAAAATATTCAAAAAAGACCACAAAGAAGTCTAGTTACATGATACGTAAACTTGTAGCTTAACAAACAAAATAAAGAAATACTATTCACAAAATGAGATAATCTAAGTACAGATTCAAACCCATAAACTCCTTTAAGAGAAGCAACACAAAGCTAAGTACACTCATCCATCAAGAACTTAACCATGTGTGTAGATTCTCAGAGCTATAGGAGTAAACAAGTTGAATAAGTTAGGTAATACGATATTCATGTTTGTTGTTTGCTTAACAAACGAGTTTTACTTGAATTTTTCACGAGTTCTTCACTAGTACATTGGTCCTTCTACACCAACGGCTGAGCCTTACAGTTACGATCCCAACCACCAAGGCCAATGAGTTTTGTCAATTATGTAAAGGCACAAAAAATATAGTCTATTTATGTTGCAAACCACAAGGAAAAAAGGCTTGATCACTTCGTTGTTCGAGTCCGGTCAACTTGAAAATCTAAGTCAAAAAATCTATGTTCAAAACACATATATTCAAGTCCGATTAGTGATGGTTCTCGAGTATTAGCATATGGTCAAAATTTATCGACTCTAATTCTACTTCAAAATGACTCAATCACCACTAAAGGTGGTGGTCAAGTGGTTACTATGTTACTTTCTTGTAGTTTGTTAAAGGCAAAATTATGGGTTCGATTGCCCATTTTCATGTCTTGTGACTGTCGCTTTCGAGAAATTATCCTATTACTTCTTTATGGTGCTATATATATATATATATAATTTTGGGTAAGATCGCTGGTAACGTGACAAATGTCACACTTTGATTGGTTAGTATTTTTATTTATTTTTTTGATTTTTATAATGGTGAGTAATGAATTGTCAAAAATAAATATAAAATATTAATTGCTAACCTATTCATATTTCTTATTTTTATTTAATATTAAAATTACATTAATACAATAAAAAATTGCATTAATCTCCCGCATTAATGTTGTCACTTATAGCTTTTGACTATTCAGGTATTGTAAGGATGCTTGACTTGACAATTAACGTCTATAAAAACTTCTATTTGCTATTGAAAAAATTAATCAAAATTTCTAATTATTTTGGTATAGAGGATGAATATTTCTGGAAAATATGTACACTTCGGTTTGGACATTAATTTATTTTCTCTTTTTGTTTTTATTTTGGTCAGTAATTAGTTGTCAACATCCTATAGTAATTGCTATGACCTATTCATATTCTTTATTTTTTCTTTAGATAGAATGACATTAATACAATCTAAAATGACCTTAATGTTCAGTTTTAAAAAAATAAAAACTTTTTTGGGTATAGATCGGATGATGAATATTTGGGACAATAGATCCACATAATATAATAAGGGTTATATAATTTTGGGTAAGCGCAGATAACGTGTACAAGTGTCATATTTTGATGAGTTACATATTATATTTCCTTTCATTAGATAGTGAGTTTTCGATATTTTTGCCAAATTGAAAGAAGATAAGTCTTTTAACTTTTAGATTCCAATTACTGAAATACACATTAATGGGCAGTCTGAATCACACAGATGGTTGTTTAATAACAAGAATTATATCAGTTTGTATAAGCGTAGACTATGTGAAAATTGACTTTTATTTATGGGGATAATCGTCGTTAATATAACAAGCATTAACTATTTAATTACGTTTTAAATGAAGGTATAGTATAAACATAGGTTAGACATAAACTTTGTAAGGATATGCTTAAAATATAATTATATGGGTCACATTTGGAGTGACAATTTATTAAGTTGTAGTATATGATGTACAATTGCAAGTTAACTGACAAGCGATAGATATTATTTTATTTTTTAGTCGAAGAATGGTGAGTGGTCTGTGTAACATTTTGACCCATTTCTACTTTTTATTATTCTTTATGTACTTATGTATAATTTTAAAAAAATTTAAAAACATAAAAAATAATGATAAATGGGCCGCCCGTGCGTAACACGGGTAAAGTCCTAATATTAACAAATAACGAGTTCGGTACTTAAGCAGTTAGTATGATATCTTCGCGGTTAAATATGGAGTCCGAACACAACCTAGCAAGATTAGGTGACTAAAGCCTAAACCGAGGTGTGACTTTTCACCTTTGACCACAGTAGCCTAGCCAGTAGACCTGGTACACGGGTCGGTCGGGTTGAGTTTCGATAGCTCAATTACGGGTCGGGTCAAATACGGGTAGAATACATCGGGTCAAATACGGGTTTGGTTTCGATTACCCAATGGGTTTGACAAATATTGTCTCACAATATTCGGGTTTGGGTCGGATCCGGGTCAGGTCGTTTCGGTCTCAGGTCAAAACGGGTCAGGTCATTGCGGGTTGGAATCTTGTCGAATCGGGTTTCGGTCGAGTCCGGATCGGGTCAGTTTTTACCAGCTCTATGGGTTCGCATTTTTTTTTGCCGAACAACGTGGAAAGTACTCCCTTCTTCTCCAACCGCCACATCACCCCTCTCTCTCTCTCTCTCTCCTCTCTCTCTCTCCACACTTCCACAATTTCAACCAGCTCTCTCCCCTTTCTTCTTCACTTTCCTCTGCTCATTTCCATTTCCATTTCACCTAAAACAAACTCAATCGCACTGGTTATTCATATTTCTCAGTGAGAGCATATTATTATTATTATTATTATTATTATTATTATTAGCATAGAGCATAATTAGCAGCCATGAATATCTTCAGACTTGCTGGTGATATGACTCATTTGATCAGTATTCTTGTTTTGCTTCTCAAAATTTACGCTACCAAATCATGTTCAGGTAATCACACTATTCTCCTTTCTCATTTCAATTTCTAGGGTTTTTCAATTTTCTCTCTCTTTATTTCCCCAATTCACACTCACACTGTCTACATTGTATACGCTTTATTTTATTATACTAAAATAGTAACTTTGGCTAAGAAATTCCTGAGCATTAGTTAATTAATTGCTAGTAATTAATTGCGGGTTACTGATTGGCACTTCATTTTGTTGATTATTTTGGTCTACATTTTCTGAAGACTAGGGTTTTATGAATTGTTAGATTGTTCATTTTATGTGATATTGTAAATTTCGTTTCAATTTCTGACTAAAATCTCTGTTGTCAAATTGCACTGGTTGAAGTAAATTACTTTTAGAAGTGAAAGACATTATTAATCAGTGTTGGGTAATTAATGGCTCAAAGTTGAAGCCTGTTGAAGTTGGTCAGTTCGGTAAATTGTGTTTTACTTTAAATGGTAGTTTTAAATCCCTAGGGAAGTTTTTTTTTTTTAAATTTTTTTTTGAGGGGAGGGAAGTTTTTTTTTGTCTTGGGTAAGGGAAAATTTTTGAACATGAATTACAGGAAATTGGACAATTACATGTCAAAAATAAGTTTACCATGTTTGTTGGCGTGATTTTCGCGGCAAGCAATGGGTATGATGCCCATGAATTGACCAACTTTCTGATGAAATTTTAGGTGTTGCAACGCTAGTGATATTAAGGCTTGATTTCTTCATGATGTCGTGTGTTGGTGTAGACCATAATGTACCACTTAATGTTGAGCAAGGCAATGCTGTGAGATGAAGGAAGTAATATAAGATATTTAAGCATTGCCTTTGTAACTAAATGATGAGGGGGAAATAGGATTATTTTGTGTTGCTTTAAGCCGGGTCAGGGTCAACACTCAACTTTAAAATGCAAGGCAATTATCCTTATTGTGGTGCAACTTCCGTGCTTGGGTTCTCTTCCTGCAGTTTGGTTTGGCTACATTCCCCCACCCTGACTCCTGAGTCCCTGACTGCCAAAAATGAATAAAATTCAGATTCCTTTTTGTTTTCTGGAGTTGACATTAGGGTCTGTTGCTTGATTTTTTGTTTACTTGTACTCATACTTTCTCAAACTGCTGCCTGAAGCTTGAGATTTTTCTATTCAGGCATTTCCCTGAAGACTCAGGAGCTCTATGCGCTGGTTTTTTTGGCTCGCTACATGGATCTGTTTACGGATTTCATATCTGTCTATAACACTGTGATGAAGATTGTTTTCATTTTAAGCTCTCTAGCAATTGTTTGGTGCATGAGGATGCATCCTCTAATCAACCGTTCATACGACAGACCGCTTGACACATTTCGCCATTATTTTCTTGTTATGGGATGCTTTGTCTTGGCACTCCTACTGCATGAGAAGTTCACCTTCCAAGAGGTAAAGGCTGGACTGCTGAAAATTTAATACTCTAATTTTAGCCTTTGCATGCTGCTAAGACTCGTTAATTGTTCTCTTGGTCAGAGACTTCCTATTAATACTCCGTCTAGAAGCTAATAGTTGATTTCCTGTAATTTTCTTGTTTACAACTTTATTACACAGCGTTTTTCTGTGCACGTAAGTTTTTTTGTTTTCCTTATTGAGTCTGGACACAAGTGATGTTTAGGCTGTTCCAACTAGAGAATTGTCCTTCTGGGATTACTACAGTGTATCAATTGCATATTCTAATATATGTAGAGGCATTAAAAGCTCAACTATGATGACTTGATGACTTATACATACCCTAATTGTTATGGCTGCTTTTCAGCTACACTAGAGGTATCCTCAAACCTTTACACCACTAATTCTGAGATAGTAATTAATTCTCTTCTTTTTCCTAAGCTTGTAGAGTTAGTTAAGCCTACGTCCATTTAAAAATAGGATCTTTTGAAGCACAACTCATGGAACAGTCTTTTCAGTTGATCGAATCATTCTTCTACTCCAGTTATTGTTCTTCTTTCCCTCCCCTCCTCAAATATTTTTATATTAGAAGAGAAGTAAATAGAGTCTGAATATTGCAGGTTAGCTGAAGGATCGCAGGAAGATTGATTCTTTGGCATAGACTTAAGCTTATGTGCCAGTTTGTTCCACTGTTATACTAGCTTAGCCTTTGTTGGCAGAAGGTCTATCCACCTGACTACTTGACTAGACTCTGTTGAAAATTTAAGGATGAGAAAGTTAGTACATGTTCATGCTTACTATTTGTTAGGTGATTGACCAGTCGCTCTTCCTGGGTCATTTTCCAATCTGCTAGTTGTGTCTTCAGCAACAAACACAAACATCACTACCTAGTTTGGATCCTACTTTTGTGCTTGGTTATCTTCTTTTTTAGTGCTGGTTTGTGAATATATATCTTTTCTGGGCCTTGCATGATCTGTTGATGCTACCAATCTCTCTAACTACTCTGGAACTTGAATCACACTTTCAAGCTGCAATCTCAATTGTATGGGTAGTACCTTGTGCAAGGAAGCTCTGAGTCATTGACGTCTGATTCTGATTTTGAATTACCTCTAGTTTAAAAAAACAAGAAAAAAAGATGGAGAGAACAAACACTTAGTGAGTGATTATCCACATTAATCATTGTTTGGGCCGTGAAGTGTAATAGATAGTTACACTGCTTAAGTTTGTGTTAAAATCTCCCAAGATGTATGCTCACAGAAACGAGATTCTATAGATATATGTGCTCCAAGCTAAGCGTATAAGTTAGCTAGATGTGAAGAATTTGAGTCACGAGTAAGATCAGCACTGGATATCTATCTCATTAGCGTAATTGTTATTTTAAGTTGCATCTGATCAGCAGAATGTAATGTTAGATTCTGCTAATACTTTCAGTGGAAATATTGTGCCAGCCGTATGATTGAAACGAGTTATGCTATTTTACTATTTGAGCTATAATCTTAATTGGTAAAATGAAGGAGGATTGTGCTCATGATTTATTTATTCTTGACTCATTTTCGTTGATTGGTAAACTGCTCCTGCGTTGCGTTTGTTTGGCAACTCTTCTTCAGCTGTATCTACTATCTAGTTGATTTGTGTTGTAATGTTGGCAGTTGGTCATCAATTATATTACAAATTCTTCTGTTTAATTGAAAAATTCTTGTCTATCTTATGCAGGTCTTTTGGGCATTTTCTTTATATTTGGAAGCAGTTGCTATTCTTCCCCAGCTTGTCATGCTGCAAAGAAGTGGAAATGTGGACAATTTGACAGCTCAATATGTTTTGTTTCTCGGGTACGACATATATCCATTATTCCATTTCACTAATCTCTAATCTCCAATATTTGTTTTGGCACATTACAACACATGAAATAGTATAGAATGTCCACCATCATCTCGCAATGTAAATACAATATCTACCATAAAATAAGAACATGAAAACTAAAGGAATATTGCCAATCTATGCTATGTCTGTTTACTTACGTATTTGGGGGTGCCTCTAGGAGGTAACCCCCGCTCAGCGTCTTTTTTGGAGCCACAAGTGGTGTCTAGAGTGGCTAAGCAGTAGATGGCTAGAAGGGAGTCTATTTTTCCTTTGGGGGGGGGGGGAGAGAATTACTATTCTTCAGTCTTGTTTAGCTAGTATTCCTATTTACTACCTCTCTCTCTGTTCAAGATCCCGGTTAGTGTTGCTACTAGGAGTTCAGAGGATTATGAGGGATTTCCTCTGGTCTGGAGCGGGGGGGATAGGAGAGATCACCTGGTTAGCTGGGACCGTGTTTGCAGGCCGAAAGCGGAAGAGGGGCTTGGTTTCGGTAGATTGGTGTCCAAGAATATTTCGCTAGTGGGTATGTGGTTGTGGCGGTTTGAGTAATCAGGAGCAAGTACGGTCTTATGTGCAATGGGTGGGACACTCATGCTGGCTCCAACGCTTCTCATGCTTGCCTTTGGAAGTTCATTTCCCACGTATCGTCGCTTTTCTTTCCACTGGTCAGGCACAATGTGGGTAATGGACTACGGGTTCAGTTCTGGGAGGATGTGTGGAAGGGGGATCTCCCTTTCTCTTCCACATATCCCCGGGTTTTTTGGTTGTCCACACTATATGGGGCCCCTGTGGCTGCATTCTACTCATTCACGGGTGGTTCCTGGGACTTACATTTACGCCGACACTGCATGATAGGGAGATGGAGGAGCTTGTTTCCCTCCCGAGTGTTCTTAACTCTACTCTCATCGTCCCTAGGGATGATTCTAGGACTTGGATTGGGGATCCTTCTGGGATCTTCTCTTACAAGTCCTTCCTCTATCATATTAGCCTTTCCTCTTAGTTTCCTCATTTTCCCTTATCTACTTACATTTGGAAGTCTAAGGTTCCATTGAAGGTACACGCTTTTGTGTGAACTTTGGTGCTTGGTAGGGTGAACACTTGGGACATGCTGCAGCTTAGGAGACCTAGCTGGTCCCTTTCACCGGAATTTTGTGTGATGTGTCGGCATAGTGGGGAGGAATGCCTGCACTTGGTGCAATGTGATTTTGCGCGGAGTCTATGGGATAGATTGCTGTGTGGGGAGAGTGTTGTGTGCCCATCTACGGTGGGCGGATTCTTACAGTTACGATTTGTTGCGATGAGGAGGAGTAAGGAGGGGAGATTGTTGTGGAGATGTGCTTGTATGGCACTACTTTGGTGTGTTTGGTTGGAGAGGAACGCCACAATTGATTATGTTTGGGATCACGTAGTCTATTTGGCTTCTCTTTGGGCTAAGGCGGCAGGGGCCTTTAAGGGCGTCCCGCTGACCTTAGTTCAACGCCATTGGCGTGATGTGTAGATAGTTCTTTCCAGGGTTTTAAAACTCGGCCGATACGTCGCGTATCGGCCGTATCGTAACGCCCAAAAAATCTGCCGATACGTTATTTCCCGCTTGTAACGGGAGTTTCTAATTTCACGAGATCTCGGCCGATACGGCCGAGACATGACGCGTTTTCGCCGTTACGGCCGTGACTTTCCAGAAATAGGCATCTTTTTCCTTTTTTTTTTTTTTTGAAGCTTTTCTACGGTCCAAAAAAACCAAAGGGGAGAGAGAAGAAGACACAACCAGCAAGGTGAAGGTAAGCTTTCGAAAATCTTCATGCGATTTCATGTTTTACAAAAAAATGTGGGAAAGGGATGAAAGGTAGCAGATTTGGAGCAATAAACCTCAGTTGCTCGACGCCATTAAAGAACCCTTCGAAAACCAAGCTTCCTCGATTTAATTGCGTTTGTTTTTGAGTTGGAATTTTTTTTGAGTTTTGAGTCTTTGAGATGAGCTGTTGCTGTGACTGTGATATGAATTATGAAGACCGAAGAGAGAGAGAGAGACAGAGAGACAGAGAGAGGGAGAGAGAGAGAGAGAAGGGGATGGGTGAAAGTGATAATGTCTGTGTGTGGGTTTTGTTTAATGAAAAGCATAGTAATTAATTTCAAACCTCCCCTGGCCCTCACACGTTTCACAGATATTGTGGGTGGGTTATTTTATTTTCATTTTATCTTGTGGGTGTATTAATTTTTTTTTTTTATCTTGGTTGGAAGTTCTGTGTATTTGTCATCCGACCCCATTCAATTATTCATACTGGGCCCATTGGATATCGATTCATTTGAATCTTTTGTTTTTATTTCAAATCAAATTATATTGACTACATATGGGATTTGGGAATAATTTAATAACTTAAGGTTTTTTTAGAGTATTTTAGTATTAATTATACAAACATAAAAATTAAAGTCGGGACATAACGATACCGCGACGACCGCGACGTGTGTGAAGATCAATTTGAGTCTTAATTCTATAGTTGTAGGTCTCTAGAGTCATCATTTCATCACTCTTAAGTATTAAAAACCATAAAAACACCTCTAAATAAAAATCAAGCCGCGACATCCGCATCACAGTCCGCGATGCCGATATTCATCCGCTACCGCGACTCCGCTACCGTTCCCGCATTCGCGACCGCGATTTCGAACCATGGTTCTTTCTTTTATACTGAGGATAGCTTTTTGTATTCTTTACCACTTGATTAATAAAATTCTCTTATCTAACAAAAATGTCTGTTTACTTACATATCTAACAACACTTGAATTAGTTGACCCCATGTTTGTGGGTTAAAACTTAGTTGTGTTAAAGGAAGAAACGATAATATATCTACTATAACAGATTACTGATTTTTAATTTAAGAAGAAAATGTCACTCATTTTACTTAGCTTACAAAATAAGAGATATTAGTAATTTTCCTTATTACCCTCCATAACGAGATTGTTCTTAAAACATCTGAAATGCCCGGCAGTGTATTTGCAGGCCAAGTGACTTAGTTTCAAAGTCGTTTCCAGTTTTTACTGTATTATTCTCATGTCATCATATTCTACCCTATGTTAACACGGATTCGGCTGTACGCATGTGTTTACGTGTCCAAGTGTGAGAGTCTTTTATTTATCCTAAAATTTTGTATGTCATATTCCTAAATTGACGTGCTCATGTGTCCATGCCCATGTCTGTACATGCAATATGTATCATGGTTACTTTGAAGGTGAAATTCTGAGTTCATGTAGCAGAGCTTGAATCACATAGCAGTTGTAAATAGATTGACTCTGATATATTCCAAGAAATATATTTACACCATAGTAATGTATCTCTTGCATATTATGCTTTAGAGGTAGAGCTCTTTCTTTCTTTAACAATAAAATATGCAGAAGTTTTTGATATTGGAATTTAAGCAACTAAGCTCTATAATAAATTGTGATAAGCTAGATTAGTTTAATTTTGAGCTTTTTTTTTTCCGGGCACATCACCATAAGAACATTACTAATTATCTTTTAAAACTGTATTAAAACGCCACAACCCAACAAGTTTAATAACTTCACCATCAATTTAAAACAAAACAAAAATAAAGAATACTTTGATTACGAAAATGTAGCATTTTGGTAGCTGGCCCAATAACAAAAAAGAAATCATGTGTTATCGAAACATGCCAAGTGTGGAGAGTGAGACTTAAAGACATAAGGTGGGAGTTTTGGGTGGGGGGGAAGGTCCCTCCTTAACTGGTGGTTAACTAATTGTCCTTGGTTGAGGGACCATGATTGGTTTACACTCATTGTAATATACACTATTGTGTCTATGAGTTTATCTCTCTCCTCCCTCGTGGGCCCCTTTGGATTTCATGGGGGTATTGTGGGTGTGGGGTAGAGGAGAGAGATAGACTCAAAACACAATAGTGTATATTACACTATGTGTAAGCTTAGCATTTTCCTTGGTTGAGGCCTTGAGGGGCAAATTGTCAAATTGGGTTGGAATGAGGGAGGATTAAGCGGAATCACAAGTTTTAGAAATTTCGATTCTAACAATGAACTTTTATCAAGGTTAATTGACAAAAGCACTTTGAATACTTATATTTGAAGGAATCACCTTGTGAGATTTATTTGGGTAGCAAGTAGAAACCATCTTTCAAGTTTTATCCAAGTGTTTGCAATCAACCACCAAGTATTTTGGATTGACCAAATAATCCTCTATTCAGAGGTTGATACAATGGCAAGTGTAATTGCTGGTTGATGGAAACACTTGATTACTCTATTTAGTTTGTTAGAAGGGAAAATTTAATAAGGTGGCTTTCTAAACTGAAGATTATAAAATATTGTTTTTGTCCTTTAACACTTTGGATATATAACCACCTCCCCATAGTTGGAAACAGGATAATCAACACGATTAGCCAAAATTGATTCTACAGTCCCTATGATGCCCAGTCAGTCAGTACCATGGCTTGCCGAAAGATATTACCATGGACTTCCCGTTGATGTGAGCCTGAACCCTTATCCAGTTTTCAGTTGAATACGAGTTTGAACTGTGGTTTATCCAGTTCAGGCTGCTTCAGTCACCTCTATCTATAATTCGTCTGAAGCATTTTGACTGTTGACAAGTATGCTCCAGTCCAGATTGGGCTCCTTGATTCTGAAAGCTACCGAACCCATTATTAGAGACATGGCCTTCCCAATCCATCTTTACTTGTGCACTGGCCCGCAAATAGAACTTTGGTATATGGTGAACTATGTTTGCAGTTGGAAATTGTTGTTGTTGCGTGATATGGTTTATCTATGCAAAATTGGATCATATTTATGCAATGAACTCATATTCTACATTGTGCATGTATGATATTCATCTAATGCATTGACTAGATTATCTCAGTTATTTTGCTTTGAATTGGAAATGAACATGGTTTGTGACCACCTTATTAGAGGACGGGGGTTTTTGTGATAACAGAGAAATCACAATCTCTCCCTTCTTTTGTCAAAAGAAACGGGAAGAATTCAAAGTATTTAGGTATATGGCTAAATTAAGTTGTGATTAGCACCTATTAATCTATAATTATGTTTACGATAGGCAAAATGTAACTGGGCTTAGGAGACCCAAGCTTCTAACACTAACTTAAAGGTAAGGTCATTTAATTTGGTCCTACTTGAGAGCTGAAACCTGAATACCTGATATAACCAGACTTCACCTGACCGGGAACATGGGATGGTATGTTCAAAATGCAGCAGCTTCTTTTATTATTGTGGTGCAGAAAGAATAAAATTTTAATCTGAAAGTTACCTGAACCCACTGGCCCAACCTATGAAACTTAGTCTTCAGAAACAAAAGATGATAAGAAGCTGAACTGACTGAAATATGATGACCTGATTCAAGGAAGCAATAAGAGCCTAACATGCCGAGCCCAGACACTCAGGACACCACCAGCTCTGTTTCCCATTGGCTCCGTTAATTCTAACATTGAAATTTGTGAGTGGTTTGTCCAAGTATATGTGGTAGACTGGTAGTTTGTCTCTTTACATCTCATAATGAATGTTATTTACTAGGCTTGGGATTTCCCAAATAGAAAAGTGAACTCTCTTGAAATACTATTAAATACCTGAGTACTTTTGCCTCCTTTTCAACAGTGAGTTAATTTGGTAATCGAGTGTGATTGCTTAACTATGCCCTACCCCCTCCTCAGCCTTCAAGAAAATATGAATTTTTCTCAATTATCTTTAAAACTCAATCCCCCAACCCTAATGGAAAAATACTGAGCAATAAATTTTAATTCTCAGCCTAATTCTGAGCCTCTCCTTTTTTGTAATTTTTAATTTCTTACAATTATTGGCAAAAGGCTTATAACCGGAAGTCCGCACCGGCCCATACAGACCCACCCCTAGGCCATTGTATGAGAATTAGTCGCGAGAGGACTCAACAGTCCCACACACTGAGGCAGGTCAGAGGGGGGAGGGGGATGCTTCGAGCAAGTCTCGAACCCCTGACCTTGGGCAACATTGGCAAAGCCCTTAACCCCAATGGTGTTACCATTGACCCAAGACCCCGGGGGTTTCTTACAATTATTACTAGCAGTAATAAATTACTAAATATATTTAACTTATCCATTAGAAACTAGCAGGTAAATATTGCTCCATTTTACTGTTGCTATTGCCCAATATCATGCCACAAGCATGGGACATTGATGATATAATTCCCATTTAACATTTTTCTATTTGATTAATATTAATAAGAGTTCACTCTCTGTCATGTAAGAGTTTTCAGTCTTTTCATTTGGCGAGTTGCTATAGTAGTTTAGAATAGAGGATACATTTGAACCTCTTAAGACTAATCTTTGTATTCTATCTTTTCATAATTTTGCTACAACTGTATACATACTTATTTTTTAGTTCCCATACCAGCTACCTTAGTTGACTCAACAGTTAAAACCCGTGTGCCCGTTGCCCCACAGGATGACAGGATCAGAAAGCTTGTAGTAGCTTGTAGTTATAATTAGGTGCTTTGTGCTTTAAGAATGTCAGTTGGTCGTGCTCAAGTCTTTTGACTTGCTGTAAACTACAAATTACATATTATGCAGTTCTCATTAAGTCCTTTTTGTCTATTTCAAGGTCTGTCTGTGAGATCTGCTGTCAGTCTTGAATATCCTCTATACAAAATGGCACATGCCTTGCATGAATAGGCGCAGCTGTTCAGCTTTATTGCTGAAATGTTCTTTTCTTGCATTTCTATGTTTTGTACTCCTTCCGTTTCCTTTTAAACTTCCTTCTTGCTTTTTCACGGTCTCCAATGCGACACTTTGATCATTAATATCTCTAAAATTATACAAGTAAAATTTGTAAAAATTTGATATTACGAAAATACATTTCTAAAGGAATCTAATGCATATAATTTCAAATCACAACTCATAATGAATTTTTATATATTAATGGTCAAAGTTTACAAAGTTTGACCTAAAAAAAGCAAGAAGGAAGTTTAAAAGGAAACGGAGGGAGTATGCTACAGAGGATAAAGAATATATTCATTTGTGACGTTAGAGTAAAACAGTAGGTGACTAGGAATAAACTAGAAAACTAAAAGTGGAAGCCACTTTTGCTGCTGCTTGAAAAACCTTAGCTGCATCTCTTGCTTCGACACTATCTGCCATGATCAAAAATTTGTCACATGTGCAGTGTATATTTCAGTATGTATAATAATGTTTGCATTATATAACTATATTACTTGTGGGTGAATCTTTTTCTAGGGACATGTATGCATAATCTCTTCGTAATGAGTGAGCTTTTGACTTACTAGAGAGATAATCACAAACATAGCACATACTTTCTAGAAGCCTGAATTTATGATCTTTTGTGCAAAACTTGAAATTTGGTGTTATTTGTTGCTCTAAGAGGTTTTTGTAGGGCCAAATCATAATCGAACAGCTATTTTGTCTCATGTGCAGTGCTTGTTTGTTGTACATTGAGTCATCCCTTATTGCAGATAGGATTTATCCCAGATTTGCGTTGGTTTTTTTTTTTTTATGTAGTCCCAGTAAGGCATCTGCTACATCTGTTATTCCTTTTTGCAGTGCATATAGGGCATTCTACATCCTCAACTGGATATATCGCTACTTCACAGAGCTGCATTTCAGTCGATGGATTGGTAAGCTACAAACTAGTTTTTCTAGAAGTTGCTATTACTAACTGAGATGAATATTTAACTAGAACGTCTTTGATTGTCTTCCAGCTTGCATCTCTGGTCTCGTTCAGACTGCCCTCTATGCAGATTTCTTTTACTATTACTTCATCAGGTAAAAAGGCCAGAACTTGATAATGCTATGTTGATAACTTGATATCATCCTTTTGAATTTGTATGAAATGAGTTATTGTACCGCAGCTGGAAGAACAATTCAAAGCTTCAGTTGCCAGCTTGATCCACAGCGCCAACATTATTTTTGAAGGGCGGTTTATGACTCTTGTTCGTGGTTTGTATTGATGGGGGTGAAAGCACTACTTAGTTCGGCTGGTGTTGGATGGACATGTTTTGCACAGACAAAGTACTTCAAACACAATTTGACTTGGGGATATCGGCATCTAAAGTCTTTTATAGCTCTGTGACTGTGGTAACTTTGTAAAAAATTAGTAAAGGTGCTAGATCATATAGCATATTCCGATTTAAAGAATACATGTGGTTATTTTTAGATGCAGAAACTAGGGTCTAGGTTTTTTCTAGAAACTAGTGGTGATTTATTTTCCCCTAATCTAAGGATTTATGTCTTCTCCTCTACTTTTCCCAAGTCTCAAGGTGAAGAGGGAAATGGTGAAACAAAAGAGTTGTAATTTGTGAATGCAGCTAATAGTGCAAGGCTGCAAGCCAGTGATGATAAAAAAAAATGCCCACACTGGAAGCTCTCAGCACTTTCTTGGTTTTAATGTACATATTTCTGCATGCATGGATCTTGACAAGGGACAAAGGTTAGAAAATTGAAGTCATTCATGAAGATTTCTGCTCAACTAAAGGTGTGTTTTTTTTCACTAAACTCCACTAAACTGAATAGTAATCTGTGAGGAATAAAGTAAGATCATTGAATTGACTTATATTGAATTGAATTGAATTGAACTGAACTAATTACTGAGTATGAAAAAAAGAAATTTTACTAGTAAAAGGTACAATCAGGTGATTGTTAGAATTGACCGCGTTCTTGGGAAGCTTGTATGTTGCGTTTTCTCCATCGATAGTACAAATATTCCTAACAAGTTGTACTGTACAATAGTCAATGTTCTGATCGACGAGGACGTTGGAACAATGTGATCATGGTTCGTGGCTGTGAACCCATAGGTGACGGATATTGGGTTATTGGGAGTATGTATCTGCATTGTACATAAATGTATAGTTTTGATTCTTTCAAAGGTAAGGAGGCCCACCAAGAAGGGGAGAGAACAGAATAAATCTGTTACTAGATAAGAGATGGAATTCAAACTCGAGTTAGCCTGGCATTCAGATAAGGTGTTTATCATCTTAGCTTCCACATTAATCCCTATATATGTATGCATACTTTAGAATAGTAATGCATGTTATCATTATTATTGGTATTTATGAAGCTTATTGGAGGTGGAAGCATGCGTGCTATATTTTACTACTAGTCAATGGCTTATATATAATGGAGTGCAAACTAAGTGTGTAATTTACATGCTGGTGAGACATGGAAAGCCATTAGCAATAGCTTGCATATATCTAAGTGCCCCAACAACATCATCATTGATGTCAAAGCAGACAACTCAATGAGATTACACTTGTTCCACATCTTATATATCATATATGTCATTTAACATGAACTGTTTATTCATGTTAAAGCAAATATACATTGTTCCTTTAGTTTCTTCTTTCTCCTTTGCTCTCTCCTTTGTTTCTGTGTGTGGGTGGGTGAGGGGGTCAAGTTTGGGGGTCAACTTTTGTTAGGGCATGCTTAAATTGGGGGTAATGGAGCAAACTAATAGGTAAAATAGAAAGGTGGAGGTAGTGGTGCAATTTGGTGGATGATAGAGAAAATGGATGGAGAAAGGGGGGAATCATTTCCGTAGCGGGAGGTAGGATAACTATTACCCCCAAATAGAAGTAATAACTACCCTTCTATTCACAAAATTTAGGGATATTTCACCGCCGTGCGCCCCTGAAGTTTGCCAAAATGCACATGAGATACAACGAACTTTTCAAATGCACCATATATCCCTCAACTTTTGAATTCTTGCCCAATCTAACCAAGTGTAATTTATTTTGTTTGCTCTTTTCTTTCTACACACCTTTATTTGATTTCATTTTTTTAGATCATTTTCTTTTTTGGATAACTTCTTTTTTTTCAAAACTTAATACATTTTTTTTTACCAGAGCCAAATAGTAAATAATGTTTTGACGACCTTTAACTTAATTCAAAATACCAATAATTATTTCAAAATTATTTGTCTGTCTCAAACTAAACCAAGCAATACCAATCCAAACTGCCTAATACGTGACCCGACCAACATCCAAAATAATATCAAAATATTATTACATGAAATCGAACCGACTCAATATAAGATTAAACCCGAAACCTATGAGTCAACCCAATTCACCGGAATGAGCTAATTTATGTTTTGTTTATATTTACGCTAAATACCCGAAATTCAGAAATAAAATAAATTAATTAAAAGATAATTAAATAACAGGTTTTAACAAAGAAATCAAAATAAATTACATTTGCTTAGATTGGGCAAGAATTCAAAAGTTGAGGAGTATATGGTGCATATGAAAAGTTCGTTGTATCTCATGTGCATTTTGGCAAACTTTAGGGGCGCACGGTGAAATATCCCCAAAATTTAACACCCACCAGGACACCATCTGGTTAAAAAAAAAAACTAGAGATCTTCACCGCAAGTACCGTAATTGTTTGCTCACAAAACGTATGATACCATCGATCTTGTGCATATCCGGTCCCCGAATTCATATTGCTTGCTACTAAATCGCACAAAAGGCGAAGAGAAGATCCTATAAAAAGGAAAAATATGAAAATCCCTTATAACGTACTCCACAAAAGGGAGAGAAATTTTATTCCATTTAAAGCGCAAAAACTAGAAATCAATGGCAAAAGGAGGTGGAAACATGAATCACAGGCCGGGAATGGCCTAAATCTGCCCTCCCAGCCTGAAAAATTGTTCTAGTAAAGGTTAGAGTTTGAGAAAAGAAGAAAAGAGGCAAAAGAGAGAAGTTAGGGTTTTATTGAAGAGGGCTTTCAATAGTATTATCCCTCAAAATTTGGGTGCTCCTTCTTACAAACACTAAAATATAAATAAAAATAAAATAAAATAATTTCAAGATGGCAAAGTTTACTTCAAAACCACGCATTGATGCCAATGAATTATTTCTTCCCATCTTCATAGCATGGATCAAAAGAAGAGTATCTGCGACATGTAAGTGACCAATCAGTTAATCACCATGAAGCAGATGCTACATAGTATACTTTACCTATTATATAAGCATATGATTAAATTGTACGTCGCTTTCAAGCTCAGTCTATTGATTTCTAGTAAAGGTCATCTGAGATTGCCATGTAACTTGTCAGAGATGAGGATAAAGTCACTAGTTATACTTACTTTGGGGGGCTATATATCTCTTGATCTCATATAGTGAGCCCCAAGAAATCAAGTTCAAATGCACGGTTGGTCAATAATTTTAAATTGGGAAATGTTCGTTGATTCTTTGGGTTGGCAATTCTATAATTTTATTGGGTAATTTTGTGAGGATCTTTCACAATTTAAATTTGAATTTGAATTTGAATTTAAATTAAAGAGTAGGTGTGAGGTTTCCTTTTTAAATATTCTAATTACCTTATGTAAGTTGCCGGCCCAAAGTCAATCTATCATTCTATGAAAAATGTTTAGTTGACTCTGTGAGTTAGCAACCTCCACAATTTTATTGGGTAATTTTGGAGGAGTCCCGCCCTCAGAACAAGTTTCTCTTTGACTAGTGAAACATTCTAAATTTACTCCAACATATTACTTAGTACTCTCCAAGATAATGCTCCTCATGACACTAGATAACACCTAGGAGTATTTTCTTTAGGTTTCATAAGAAGTACATAGGTCAGTAAAATATATAAATATATCTTAGGAGAGGAGCAAATCTAACCTAAAACCTAATGTCCTAAAAATTCATAACTATTAACTATTTAAACAAACACCCATGAAAAAAACTATATCGCAACTGCACTATACTAATTAAACCTACTAACAATGCTTTAACCTACTAACAATGCTTTTCATCAAGATCTCGAATTGAATCAGTATGCATTGCATTGAGGAATTTAACATGAAATTTGGATGTCGTTGTCATCATACGAAATATTTTAAGCTTAATTGTTATGTTTCTACTCAATTGAACTGTACTGAACTGAAATCTGAGTTGATCCCGATGAAATTTATTAGTTTTTGTGATTTAGGCTCCGTTTGATTCACCTGGATAAAACTGATCTGAACTGAACTGAAATGAACTGAACTGAACTGAATTGATTTTTTAAACTTTACCGTTAGCCATTTAAAATTCGTCCAAACATAGTCAAAATTGGACTCATTTAAAAGTATGCTTTGAGATCTTTCCGATGACATAATTATCATCGTGAAATTATTTCGGAATAAAAAGTTATATGAGTGCTAAAATTACACATGAACTAAATTGGATTGGTGAGGCAATGCATAAACTTAGGGAGGTGATTAAATATGTGACTAGTTCTGAGGAGAGATTGCTGAAATTTGAGGAATGTGCTATTGGTGCTGGTATTGATTGTTCTAAGAGTTTGTGGTTAGATTGTCCAACAAGGTGGAATTCTTCATATAGGATGCTCGAAAGAGCAATGATTCATCGTAATGCATTTGCAAACATGAATATGATAGATACCATTTCTCCACCAGCCCCAGACTCGAGTGAGTGGTCTTATATTGAGAAAATTGGTGCACTACTAAGACCTTTTGATGACATAACAACAGCGTTTTCTGGAAGAAACTACCCAACGGCCAATCTGTACTTGAAAAGTGTGTGGAAGATTGAATCTTTATTGTTGAAATATAGTGGTCCTAGTGAGGAGAATGAATTCAAAGCAATGGTGCTAAAGATGAAGAACAAATTTGACAAGTATTGGAAAAAGTATAGCATGGTCCTTTCGTTTGCTGCCATTTTGGACCCTCGCTTTAAACTTCATTTTGTCAGATTTTGTTTTTCAACATTGGAATCACCAGCAGAAACAGAACGAAAGACTGAGGATGTGAGAGTTGAATTGTTTAAGTTATTTGAGGAGTATAGAGAAAAAGATGACACAGTTCGTGCAACTCCAACTTTTGGAGGGGATGATGATTTTGCTGTAAGTTTTTAATGATTATTTTTCCCATTTGTATCATTATAGAAACTAAAATGGTCTATACAAAATGATTTTTTAATAATTAATATTGTGTAGGCATTCTGCACTTTTGCCAGTGATGTTGGATCGACGGCGGTAAGTAGGTCACAATTGGAAAAGTATTTAGCTGAGAGTAGGGTAGATATTCATTTAGAGTTGGATATTCTTGAATGGTGGAAAGAAAACGAAAAGCGGTTTCCTGAGGTGGCAAAGATGGCAAGAGACTTATTGAGCATTCCTATCACCACTGTCGCATCCGAGTCGGCTTTTAGCTTGGGTGGTAGGATTTTGACAAAGTGGAGAGCTTCCCTTAAGCCGAAAAATGCAGAAGCTTTGATTACTACCCGTAATTGGGTATTTGGCTACAATGTAAAAGAGGGTATAACTCTTTTCTTTTCATTTTTTTACATTCTTCATATTTCATTACTTGTAATTAGTTTTTAATGCTACTTTTGATACTCTTTTTGTGGTTAATGCAATAGAAGGTGTAGAGTCCCTTGATGATGGAATGGAGTTCCACGTCCGACGTGTTGCGAACACCAATCCAATTGAAGAAGATGAAGACGAAGAGAATCTTGAGCTACCCACTGTGTGATGTTCAGTGTATACGTGTGTTTGATGTAATTTATGCTAGAATTTGCAGAATTTCGCCTTACGAATTTGGATAAAGACACCATGTTTTATGAACCTTTATGGATTAATATCTCCTTATCTGTAATTTGTCTACTCATTATGAAATATGTTATATCTATCATCTATGTCAATTTTGTTAATCGCTCTCTATATTATTAATTTATTTTACTATTATAGGTAGATTGAGGAGAGTTGAAATATGATGTTTCCTTCCTATAAGTTGCTATTCACTCGTGCGTTTCTTTGGTGGTGCTAAACTGCTAACACACACACAAAAAAAAAAAAGAGTTCAGTGAAATCGCGTTTAAGTGCTACCGCAAAGCTGTCCCAAACCCGTTGGGTCAACCTGAAACCGACCAAAACCCGATGTATTCGACCCGTATTTGACCCGACCGTATTTGATCCGACCCGAACCCGACCCGTTCGGCCCGTTTGCCAGCTCTAGATGTGTCAAAGCTTGAATTAAAGGCCCAAGAATTAGAAAATGCCCCATGGAATTATTTCTTGGATGATCAAAATTAATCACTCATCTGATGTGGCGATACTGGGTTTAGTGACATTCATGAGACCCAAATAACTAAAGCATGAAAAGACTTTTTAATGAAATAAACTTGAGCAATACACTTAATTGACTTAAGTCATCATTAAGTTATAGAATCAAATCGAGCAAAATTTCCGAGCTGGCAAAATATATATATACCATGGTTGTATCCTTTAAAGCTGAGGCAATAACAAGAACAAGATATCAACTTTAATTTTTGGGAAAAAAGATTGCATGATTAGGGGAAAACTGTACTAATGGGTATATTGAAACAATTAGCATTTTGCCATTTTCCATATATATCAAAGCGACGAGTAGTACTTGTTACGTTGTAGTTTACCACACTGTAATCATGCCTACTTTCCAACTAATTAAATCATCATTATATGTAGAAGACAAAAAGAACAACTTTGACAACTATATGCTTAAAACAGAATACAGAACTAAACCTAGGAGGGGAGAATTAAGAGAATGCATGACATAGATTCTCTAGATCTGCCTTCTCATATTCTAATTTAAGGCTTTTTGTTAGTGCCAACCACGTACAAGTTACACTCGGTTTGCAGGACAGTTTGAGGCTCTAGACGAAGAAAGAGGAAGGGAGACTAAAGAGGGAGGTGGAACAGTATTAGAAGACGTGACTCTTATTTTTTTGTTTTTTTTTGTCAGACGTGTACGAACTGGTGAGGAACGGTACCGAACGGTTTGGCGCGGAAAATGAAACAAAACATGAGACAAAATAAAGTACAGAATGCGGAACAAAACGACGTGGAACGAAACGAAACTAACAGTACTTATGGGGCACAATGCGATCAAGGCACTTCCCGCTATATTATTATGTTTGGATTCTCGAGGAAAACAACGAGCATATCAGACTAATTGAACAACTAGCGCAAGCACTGATTCCGTGACTTATCGATGTGGCGCCATTAAGGAGCAACTATATATAGCTCCTACTAGAAGATCACCTTTACTAGAAATCAATAGATTGAGCTTGACGTCGGCAAATTATAAGACACTGGGCGATAGGAATCGAATCCATGACTTTGCCTTACCAAACTATTTAAAAGTAAGTTTGAAACCATTTAATCACCATCCTCGATGGAAATAGAAGTGACTTAGGTGGTCATATATGTCTCAGCCTTATTTTGCGCCTAGCAGGTCCTACATAGAGACTATACATCGAATAAGCTAAGCCTGTTACGTAAAGTCTATTTCTTACCGTTGTAATTTTGATTGGTTCAAAAGTATAAGAGAAGTAGTAGTAGTGTGACAAAATCTCGTAGTTGAATCGTGGTTTTTGCTTTTATTTGAGCCATAAGGTCTTCCAAGTTAAAAAAGCTTGTGCCTTGTTTATTTGCTATTCCATATGTCATACACACAGTTCATCTTATTACTATATGTTCAAGGAAATTTTTTTATATATACCTTTTGCTTTTCATGTCAGAGTTTGTTAAAAGAGTTCAAAAAATCGAAAAAATTCGTCAACTCTATTCACCCCCTCTTATAAAGTCTCATTGATACACCCAACAATTAAGTTCTCATGTGAGAATTGCACTCTTGGGATAGTGATAGATGTGGGTTCACCATGTTGCACAAATGGGCATTGTCAAATGTCAATTGTGCGGGAAACACATACATGTGAGAGATGCGTGAGTATATGTATATCATTATGAATTATAGTTCACCAAAAAAATTATGAATCATAGTTATAGATATGTTTTAGGTCGTGCGTGGATCAATCGGTGATATATTCTAGAGTTTTGGGCTTTGCACATTAAAATTATATACTAGTATATGATTTTGATTCTCATTGTTGTTGATCATTACAATTCTTCTTCATGCATGTGACCACCGGTATAATTCCCCTATCATATCATTACTAATAAAATTCGGACAACTATAATAAGATGGAATGAAAACTTAAAGAATGAGTCATTCTACTACAATAAAAAGCAAAAACTAAGTCCAAAAAGGGTCAAATTTTGAAGATATATTAGGGCGTAAATTAGCTAAAATAGAAGAAAGGAAAAACTACCAAGGGTGATGGTCTAGTGGTTTCAAGCTTACTCTCAAGTAATTTAGTAAGGAAAGGTGATGGGTTCTAATCCCCATTCCTCACATGCCTTGTGTCTGCTGGCTTCTAGGAACTATACTAGCCCATTGTTGATGCTACGTTGACGGGGCATGTTCTTGCGTTGGTTGTTCAGTTAGTCTGATATGTTCGCTATTGAACACGAGAGTCCGAACATGATGTAGCAAAGGATGCCTCAATCACCATTCACTTACACCCTCTTTTCGTTTAGCAAAAAAAAAAAAGAAAGGAAAAACTACACTCCATAAGGCATGGAGGGTTTTCATAAATGGGCATATTTTTTAAGATAAAAGAGTACTTCAACGAATCTTTGAAATTCTACCATTTACCTATTTGGAATGTTTACATAAAACTCTACTATCTTTGCTTATGCTAAACAATTTTCTAGTAAAATACGAGTATCATTTTATCCTCAGTTTTATAAAATTTAATATCTATATCTACCATCCCCAGGCCATGGCCCATACCCTCATTAATGTTGAAGGTATACAGGAAAAACAAGTGTTAAATTAGTTTGCTTTTGTCTTTGTGCCAAAAGAAAAGGATAGAATTTCATTAGAACGGAAGGATCAAAGTATTTAGAAGTCAACGTATGGGACGAACTTAACTTCATCTTTCTTTAATTATAGTTTAGCAAAGATAAATGTAGGTGGAGTGCGTGCATCGTAATCCAATCCTAGTACATGATGAATATGATCACCAGACAAATACGTTGGTCAATTGAAATGATGGAAGTTAGTGTGTTTTTGAGTGCAAGACATGAGTAGAGTAATTGCACAGCAGCAATTGATGATAGCCCTGAATCAATAATTAACTACGTCTTCAACGATACGATTAATTTGTTAATGAACTAGCCTCTTTTTTATTTTGTTTTCTTTTTTGGAGTGTGTTTAGGACTAGGAGGGTAGGTGAGTACTCACTAGTCCACTACCTCGCTAGAATTAGCCTGTATGGAGGAGATCAGTGTTGGGTTGATTGTAGTCCGGAGAGTATATAGAGAAATAGCTCATCCACTCTTATACTCATGGATACCTTATCACTCTAGACTCTCATTATTTTACTAATTTTACATATAATTATTATTTATTTATTTTGGTTTAAGAGAGACACAAAGACCACTAAAATAAAGTGACATTATGCAATGTACAAGACAATCCATGATTAAGATCTTCAAATGAAAAGAATAATTCATTTAGGTACACATTTATGACCGAATTTGAAAGGAAGGTAAATTTAATAATTACCTAAATGGTCAACTGATGATCAATATCTTTAACACAAAAGGATAATTAAGGTGAAATTATGACGTATGACCTATAGGTTAAATGGTCTAATATATAGTCTGCTAAAGAATTTTGCATTTGAAAAAACGATGATTAATTTACAACTTAATTCGCAAATCACGTTTAATGTCAATAACAAAATTTTCAATTTGTGTTGCTACCAAATTGAAAGTTGGTCTTAATATAATTAAGAACATGGGTACTCATGAGGGAACTTGATTGATTAAGAAGGAATGTTAAAAGGAAATTTGGTTTAACTCTCTTATTTTCGCTCAGTAATTACGAGTATTTGTTTTGCTTTCTGTTGATCACAAGATGTCACTATAACACTTACGGAGTAAGCATGGAGTATAAATTTTGTTGGACCTTTTGTTTTAGAGGTATCATATTAATATCCTTTGAAAGATGAAATACATTTTACTGTGCCATTTTCGAGGAGAAGAAAAGAGCAAGTTTTTGAATTTGTAAGCATTACTCCCCTGTCAATGCTCTAAGGACTTACCAGTAGATTTGACAAACACATCGGTTGGGTCGGGTTTTGATCGGTTAAATATGGGTCGGGTCAAATATAGGTCGGGTTAAAGACGGGTCGGGTCAAATACGAGTTCGGTTTCGGGTTATCCAACGGGTTTGACAAATATTGTCTCACAACATTGGGTTCGGCTCGGGTCATTTCGGTCTCGGTTCTTTTCGGGTTTGAATCTTGTCGGGTCGAGTTTCGATTGGGTCTGTGATGGATCGGGTTCGGATCAATCATCGGGTCGGGTCAATTTTTATCAGCTCTACTTACCAGTTACCACTCAAACTTATAACTTTAATAAGCTCGATCTCCTTAACATCCAAAACATAAATAATTACCTCTTCTCTCAAAAAAATTCTGGCCTCCCTTTTCTCTCAACTCTTGAAGTTCTACAGGGCATGAAATCAGGGCTATCGTTGGTCATCTACCAGCGATAAGCCCCTCTTTCTACTAGATTTTTCCAATTTTTATTGTTATCTGGTTTTTTAATTGAGTAGGTCAATAAATTTCGCTCCATTGTGAGGTTTTAATCGCTCCTTTTGGTGAGATTTCGATCAAACCAATAGTGAGTTTAATTTTGACTCCTTTTGTGAGGTTCATTTTGACTCCATTTGTGAGGTTCACTTTGACTCCTTTTTGTAAGGATTATCTTTTCATCTTTGTAGGGTTGGTAGTTTGTGGTTTATGGAGTACGGTGGGGTGTCCTCTGCTCGGAGGATTCTCTTCTTGGCTACAGGACATTTTAGTCTCTATTTAATTGGTTCGGAATTGAAGGTAGAACATAAAGTTGATAGTTTGCGGCTTTAGTTCATTCATACGGTGATACTGCGGTTCTTATTCTTCAAGAGGCAGTCTACAATGTCAGAGTTGTGCATTCATCGAGGTTATGACAGGGTCTTCCGCAAAGATGCTGTGATTTGGAAAACATCGATAAAATTAAAGGAAGCCGTTAGGAATTGTCAAATCTCAAGTGCTTGATAGTATTTCAATTAGAATGTTTTCTAATATTTTAGATACGTTTATTGTTGAATTTGATATCGTTTGTACATGCCATATGACCTATTATTAATGCAATTTCTATTTTTCCCCTAAAACACAATAAATAATGACAAATCAATTACTCTACTGCAAATAAGGTATGAAAATGATTGTCATAGTTTGGAAGGATTAGGCTGCTCCTCCAATGAAGTTTATTAGCGTCACAAACTCCAGCAATAAGGGTCACCATCAAATGCCTCTTCACATTACTTAATTCGTCACTCACATGTTTGCTCATAAAACTGTATCCTGATTGTGCCCCAGCAACTCAACAATAATCAACCTGCTATCCTATATTCTCCTTACTCTAATACTATCATTTCTTTTTTATTTAGATCAACTCATAAAATGATTGTCTTTATCTCATTATAATTTAGTGAAGTGAATTAATTTTTTATACTTAACCTTTAACTATTTCAAAACTCCTCTAAACATAATATTAGACTCATTTGATAGTATGTTTTGAAATCTTTCCAATGACATAGTATCATCATAAATTTATTTCGCGTTAATAAAATTTATTTCAATGATAAATTAAATATGAACTAAACTAAACTAAACTGGAGTGAATTTGAACTAAATTAAAATGAAATGAGTTTAAGTAAAATTAAACTAACAATAACAAAGTCTAAGTCACATATAGCTAGTACAACTCGAAAAACTCTCTAAAATCATGGCTCTTGAGAGGGGGAAATAGCCAAAAATCAAACCAGGGGAAATTTATAATTGTCTTCCACAAGTTTCAAGAGCTTATACATTACTCGACCATGTGATAGTATGAGAATAAAGTACAGTACTTGAAGTTGGTATGCTTCTGTATTTTTTTTAATCCAAAAAAGGCCTGTTTTGTACATAAAAGTTAAAAGATTATTGATTGAACATTTGAACTGTCTTAAAATTCAGATATGGATTTTAGGTGTTTTTATGGAATGACTTCCTGAAAAGAAAAAAGAAAAAAGAAAATTATTTTTCATGAGGGTGTCCACGTAGATATGGGTTTTAGGTTTAGAACATTTAAAAATGTACTTCGGGAATACAAAAAGAAAATGAAAAAAAATGTTCCAGTTATTATAAGTAATTTGAGATAGAATTTTGTGAATCAATAAGTCTTGTATGAGATCG
This sequence comes from Tetragonia tetragonoides, assembly GCA_038025085.1. Lineage (NCBI taxonomy): Eukaryota > Viridiplantae > Streptophyta > Magnoliopsida > Caryophyllales > Aizoaceae > Tetragonia > Tetragonia tetragonoides. Next base: position 8,540,541 of record CM076148.1, on the reverse strand, counting down.
TCTCACGGTGGGACAGAGTTATTAAGAATAAGGGTAACTTTTTATTCATAAATCACCCTTATTTTTCACAAAAATCACTCTATTTCATTATAAGACGATCTCATCATATATATATATATATATATATATATATATATATATATATATATATATATATATATATATATATATATATATAACTGGGTCCTTCTTCGTATGGTGCCGACACGTGAGACGCCATGTAGGCAAGCCACATCGTCCGCCATTAATGGCTTATCATTAGTTAACTTAATTACATATGTATTAGCATATTTTCAAATTATAAAATAAAATAACTCTAGTTATGCATGTCCAAAAATAATAAATCTGGCTCCGTTGGATTGGATTTGAAAAACGATTCAAAATGAGATATATATATGTATATGTATCCTATAAAAGTTAGGTCCTTTCTGCGCGGTGATGACACGTAGGACATCACATAAGAGAGAATGTTCGTATGAAGATGACACGTAGACGCCACATGTTCACAATTTTGTCACATAGCTTTAGTTGTGCGATATAAAACGAGCATGAGGTACCAACTTTTAGTGCACACATATTGTTAATGCATAATGAGTTTTTAAAAAAAAAATTATTAATTGAATTACTTATTAGAATTAGTGTATGTACGTATATTGTTTTTATTCTCTATCAAAATTTAGTTCAATGTCATTACAAATAAAGTGGTATGAAAATATAAATCATTTTCAAGAACAATTAGCATGCATCATATGGACAGAAATCTTTGCAAAGAAAAATAATATGTATTTTATAAATAATACTAATAATTTCACTTCAAATATTTTAAGAATTTTATAAATTTATTCTAAGAGCCTGTGCGAAGCACGGGGATAAAACCTAGTATATATAAGATTCAAGTCCTGTCAATTATTCTTCTCCTTTAAAAGGTTCATGTGTTACACCCATAATTCTCATGTACTACTCACTAGTAGAGGTGGCCACGGGCCGTGCCGTGCCGGTGTTGGGCCGAGCTCTCAGGTGGGCCGGGTTTCCTCGAAGAGAGGCATTGCTTTGGCACTGCCAGCACCGTGCCGTGCCGGGCCTGGGCCCGAGCCTAGCTAGGTGAAGCACGCGGTTGGACCGCCATGAAGAGAGAGAGAGAGAGAGAGAGAGAGAGAGAGAGAGAGAGAGAGAGAGAGAGAGAGAGAGAGAGAGAGAGAGAGAGCAGCCATTGAAGGGGAGAGAGAAAGCTAGAGGAGAGAGAGAAAGCAGCAGCAGCCATTGAAGCCATCAATCATTGAAGGAGGGAGAGGGAAAGTCAGAGAGAGAGACGGGCTATAAGGCGGACCGGGCTTCCTCGGAGGGAGGCACTGCTTTGGCACCGCCAGCACCGTGCCGTGCTCGTGCCTGGGCCTGGGCTCTCTCCTCGCCGGCACAGCTTGGGCCCTCAGCGGTCCGGTCAAGGTGGGCTTGGGCCTAGCCCGGCCCACTGGCCACCTCTACTCACTAGTAATGACAATGCGTTAGGTGTCTGCCATTGTATACTATAGTGGTGCCTTGATCTGGACGAAGCACGTTGCCTACACATAATTAAAAGTGTGTTCTTTTCCACTTCACTGAGTTAAACTGAAATGAACTCCACAAAATTATTAGATTGCACTGAGCCCTATTAAGCTAACTCAACTGAAGTGAATAGTAATACGTTTGAAAAAAAAAGTACAGATCACGCAGTTAAATTACACTCAACTGGATTGAATAATTATTGAGTATTAAGTAAAAGAGAACAAACCCTAAATTAAATTTCGGACACTTGCATTGGGAGGGTTTGTTGAGAATTACATGTACATAGAGTGTAGATAATCAGTGAAAATTAGTGTCGGGACCTTATCCAATAAGTGATGATTAGTGGAAAAGAACACATACCTACTCACAGAATCAGCGGCAGGACATTACTAAACCAATGGAAATCAGTGGCAGGATATTACCAAATCAGTGGGAATCAATCACAAGACCTTACCCAATCAGTGAAATCAGTTGCAGAACTTACCCAATTGAAAATCAGTAACAAGACTTTACCCAATAAGTGAAAATCAGTCTTAGAGCCTTACCCAATCAATGAGAATCAGTGAAAATTAGTGAAAATAGTGAAAAATAACACACCCTTAGCCTCTACTATTACTATGTATTAGTAGGGATGTTCACTATCTGGTCCAAATCGGAGTTGTTGATAGGATCGCGTTGAGCCGGTGAAGACCGAACCTGACTCTTCCAACTCGACCTTTAGACCTGTCAAATTGAGTTCTGATTTGGAGCACTTAGACAATGAGATGATAAGGTAAATTTAACAATCGTTGTCTTACGATTTCGAAGTTAGGTCTGGCTCGGTCTCATACCATTCACGAACAGTCCATCGACCGTAGTTCGGACTGTTAAACAGCTCTAATGGTATTAGTAAGGACTATCAATTCAATGAGGTCCATTATTTAGGAAAAAACACTCCCTCATAACTTAATAAGATCTCTTCTCTTTACAAAAACCATGAGAATATCATAGCTCAAAAGCACGATTTAAGCTACAAAAGATCACGATTATTTACTAATATTCAATTAGGCGAGGAAAAAGCTTAGAAGAAACGTCAATAAATAATCAAAACCCTACAATATTCTTCCTTTCTTCTTCTTTTCCTTCCAAGTTGGTAGCTAGATGCTTGCCTGTATGGTATCATACTATATCCCACCATTATGAATGGAGGGTCCCTTTCCGCCACCCCCGTATCATATCAAATAGACTACTACCACTAAACAAACTCTGTATTTTCTCTACTGACAAATATTTACAAAACAAATTTTCCAAAAAGTCATCAAAAGATTACAAGATTCCATTAGTCCCATAGTTCTTTGAACAATTGAAACTTTCTTTCTCTCTCATATAGTCATCTTCTCTTCTTTGCCACCAATACTTCCTTTTTCTTTTCCCGCCCTTTAAACCCACCTCAACTTTTTTGCACCTCTATCTCCGGCTAATAATCTGTAAGACAAAGACATATACAGAGAGAAACAGAGAGAGACACAAAACCAAAAAGAAAAAGCAACAAAAAAAAAAAATTTGTCAAAAATAGTGTGATTGCTTATTTGCTTTTCTTTTTTTTTTTCTGCCCTTTTTCTGTTTCACTACCATAGTATTTTCTCATTTGGGCACCAACCTACAAACCCATTTTTCAACCCATGATTCAAAAACTTCCCATTTGCTCCCCCACAAAATAAAAAGAAAGCAAATTTTGCAACACATGGATTGCATAAAACCTCCTACATCTGAATCAACAAGGAGCAAATTCTCCAAAACATTTTCCAAATGTATACATCCACAAACCCCATCAAGATATGTCCCAAACCAAAATTTACCACCACAAACAAAGCAGCTCAGAACTCTCTCAGAAGAGCTGAATATGAGCATCAAAGACTTGAAACAACCCACCAAATTGGTTAGACAAAAATCACAGAGAGCAAATTCAGAAGAGCAACAACAACAACAGCAACAAGTATCTAAGCAGAGAGCTGCAAAAGAAGCTCTTATTGCCAAGCTCTTTGCAAGTTTATCTTCCATTAAAGCTGCTTATGCAGAGCTGCAAAGTGCTCAGTTTCCTTACAATAATGATGCCATACAATCAGCTGATGAGGCTCTTGTTAGTGAGTTGATGGTTTTGTCAGATTTGAAGCACAAGTATTTGCACAATGGGTTAGATCTTCCACCACCACATGTGACACAATTGTTAGCTGAGATTCAAGAGCAACAAAGCAACATAAAGACATACGAGATCACAATGAAACAACTTGAATGGAAGATCCAACAAAAAGACTCGAAAATTGTCGACTTAAGGAACAAACTTGAGGAAACTACAAATGGGAATAAGTCTCTTGAAAAGAGGCTAAATGCTAGTGGAATTATATCTCCAATTGGGAAAAATGTCTCTCTTTCAGAATTAAACCAAACCCATTTCATCAGAGTCCTTCATCATAGTTTAAGGTCATTGAGGCATTTCGTCAAACATTTGGTGCGCGAAATGGAAAACAAAAACTGGGACCTTGATTTAGCAGCAAAAGCAATTGAACCCAATACCATATTTACCAAACCCAGACACAAAATCTTTGCTTTTGAATCATATGTTGCTCAGATCATGTTTGATGGGTTTAATCACCATACTTTTTTCCTCCCTCATGAAGATACCAAACAAGGCCCCAAAAAAACCCACCATTATTTCTTTCAAAAATTCCATAAACTCCAACAAATGACACCAACCCAGATAATTACACAATACCCAAATTCCCGATTTGCCAAATTTTGTAAAGGGAAGTATTTAAAAGTGATGCACCCAAAAATGGAGTGTTCGTTTTTTGGTAATTTAGATCAGAGAAAAGGGATTATGAGTTCAGGGGTATTTCCGGGAACTGAAATATTCTCTCTCTTCGCTGAAATGGCGAGGAGAGTGTGGCTTTTGCATTGCTTGGCTTTCAGTTTTGACCCACCGGCTGTGGCATTTCAGGTGAGGAGAAATTGCCGGTTTTCGGAGGTTTATATGGAGAGTGTTATCGCAGGGGAAGATGACGTCATTTCTGGGGAGATGATGTCAGCTTTTACGGTTGTGCCTGGGTTTAAGATTGGTAAGACGGTCGTACAGAGTCAGGTCTTTTTATCTCCTCCTAATAAGGTGGTCCAGAGGAGTAGATGATTGGTGAGGTGAAGGTGAAAGAGACTGGCACGTGAGGTGCACGTGCCGTGCCGATGGTAGAGCCTTCTTGGCTTCCTCGTTGGGGGTAGAGTTGTTTATGAGCGGGATAGTCAATTTGGATCAGCATGTTCGATAAAATGTGGTTTCTGATAGGGTTACAAAAACCGATCCGTTAGCCCGATTCAAACCAACTTATTGACGTATTGCACGCTTTTGAACATCTCTAATTTAGAGGTAAATTTCGCCAAATCTTGTACAACTTATGAGTAGATTTATTTCTTATGGGAAAATTGGTACCAAATATAGTCTTTTTTTTCCCTTCTTTTCAAAATTAGCAAAGGTCGGGTGTAGTGTAGGATAGCTTGAATTCCTATTTTAGGAGTTTAGTCATACTAAATGGAGAAGAATGTAGTGGTATATCAAGAATAAGTGTTACTTTCATGTAATTTGTACAAATAGTTAGAACACTTTGTATATTAATTAGCTTATTGATGATACATTATGGCATTCTTTTGTTTAGAATATTCTACTTTAAACATGATATATGATCCCATTCTCTTAGTATACCTACTATATGCCTTAAAATATTTGTTTTAGTCATGATTTGTGACCTAATTTATGTGTTTTGTTTTTTCAGAGAAAAACCTAATTTAAGTTTTTAACATATTTTTGTGGCATGTTGATACCTAGGAATGACTCAATATAGCCAATAATCCAATATATCTAAATTCGATTTCTTTTCTAAACATTGGCTATACATAAAAAGACTCGAAATATTAAACTAACTTCTCCCAAAAGAAAACTAGGATCTCAAGACATGGTACCAATGTGAAATAGGACATGTACTATATACAATGGATTAATCAATTTTGTTTGGAAATTTAAGAAGAATGATTTGATTTGGTTGATTTTTGTGGTCATGTTTGGGGATTTGAGGAAATGACCCTTTGATGCTATTGCTATTGCTATTTGCTATTCTCTATGCTTTTTTTAAAACTTTTTATTTGCTTTTTTGAGGTCAAATTTTTAAACTTTGACCGTTGATATATAAAAAAAAATTATGAGTTGTGGTTTGAATTTATATGCATTAGATTCCTTTAGAAATGAATTCATAATATTGAATTTTTACTAATTTTACCTGTATAATTTTGAAGATATTAATGATCAAACTGCTATATTGAAGACCGTGAAAAACTAAGTAGGAAATTTAAAATGAAACGGAGAGAGTATTTGCTAACTTGCTACCTTACATGAAAGATGTACTTTGGCGGTGGAAAAGGGAAATGGCGCGTGGGTGTACGAGGGGGCCAGATTGTTTGTTATTAAATATTGGAAATTAAATTCCATGATTATATTTATGGCATACAGAGAGGACGCACGCAAAATGTTAGATAGATGTAACTCGATTATTATCAGACATGTTTTTTGTGAAGGTAATAGGATAGCAGATTGGATGACCAATAAAGACCTTTAATCTAGCTTCCTTTTTTACTGGACAACCTCTCCATCTGAAGAGTTGGATTACCTTCTTCGTGCTGACAGGTTAGAAGCAACCTTCGAGACGAAAAACTCCTAACTTTATTCTCTTCCTTAACATTTAAAAAAAAAAAAATACAGAGAGAAACTTGGACCCACACGAGAGGAGCCTTGATCTGGATTTTGGATGATATCATGACAAGGACAGGTGAGACAGACAGTGGAGACTGCCATCTCTTTATTTTTAAATCGTAATCAAGTTAGGTGACAAATTATGTCCAGGTAATGGTTACAAAGTTACTCTCAAGTAATTTATTAAGACAAAATTATAGGTTCGATATTTCACCCCTATTCATTGTGGCTCCGACTTCTAAAAATTATACTCGTGTCTTAATGATGCTACGTATTTTTGAGGGAAAAATTAAATTGATTCATAATAATAAAGCATACGGCATCTACAAACGAAATCAGAAATAATAAGATGCAATTCTAAAACATCAAATAACATTCGAGTGATAAAGCTATTTAGTATGGTAGATTCGACGAGTCCGAACGGTCTCCATTCAATTGATGTTTTCCATATTACAGCCTTTTTGCGGAGGACCCAGTCGCCAAAGCTTTGTTGAACGTACAAATCTGACATCGTAGAAAGCCTCTTAAAGAGGATGATTTGATGTACCGCCATATAAATAACGAAATAGAAAATAAACAGTACTCTCACAAAAGGAGAGACAATTATACCCAAAAATTGGGACAAACTAACTCTCACAGAAGAAGAGACTGATTTTATTCCCAACAACGAAACTGAAAAGCTGAACAAGCAAGATGAAGAAACTAGAAGGATTGGGGCTTAATGATGCTACGTATTGACGGGGTTAGTGTTTGCGTTGGTTAATCAGTTAGTCTTATATTCATTGTTGAATACAGTGGCGGATCTAGAAAACTAATAATTAATATGAGTGCTAAAACTAAATTATTTAATAATATGGATAATAAAGCTAAATTGGTATTTTAGCAATACTTTCCAAAAAAACCCAAAAATTAGGGTATTTGAACAAATTTTCCGGAAAAAATAGGTTGTTTGGGACCTTAAGGACTCGATGTGGATCCGCCCATGGTTAAACACTAGAGTCTAAATACGATGTAGTGAGAGGTGTCTAAATTGCCATTCAATTACATCTTTCTTTTATTAGAGCAAAGAGAATTTTGAAATGATATCCCTAAAAAAAATAGTAAAATTGGTCGTGGAGTTGCATTATATAACAAAGGTTAATTGTCAATTCTCATTATGCCTGCTTGTTAGATTTATTGACTTAATTAGTGTATATAGTTTGTAAGTTATTAGGCTGATTTTAAAAGTAGTGATTGCGAGTTTGCGACAAAAAAATATCAACAAAAACAGGACATCATGGAGTGGGAGTAGTATTTTACTGTTGCAGATCGTTTTCTTTAATTATTGTGTCCGTAGAATGACAGACCAAAGTTTTAGAGCTTTTGCCTAGATTTGAAAATTAAAATTTGGTACTATCGCCCCCCATTTGCATGCAGTCTCTGCATGATGTGGTGGTGGTGCTGTTGTGATTTAATTCCTTTACTACATCAGTCAAGATTTGCAGCAAGAATTTAATAATTTATTATGTGGAATTTAAGATGTGATCGAGTTTTGATTCATCTGTCTGCAGCCAACACTCAATTAATGTTTTGCAGTTTGCCCTGCTTGTTACGGAATTCAACTTCAGTTTTCATTTCTTTTAATTTCTTCTCTTTTCAAGTTCAGGTGCGTTGATAGGGTCAATATTTATGCTAATTGTTCAACTAATATGATATGTTTATTATTGAATATGAGAATTTGAACATGACGTAGCAGGGGTGTCTCGATTGCTATTCACTTACACTCACTTTTTGACTAACAAAAAAAGTTCAATTGTGGGCAGAGGCCATAGGTTTTTAGTTTATTACTCAAAATAACTTTAACCTCAACCAAAATTTGACTATTAATTTGTGAATAAAAACAATAAAAATTTACAATTTCAAAGTACTATTGATAGATTTGTTTTTAATTATAATTTCATAATATAAACTTTTTATAATTTTGATATTTTGTATAATTATAGTTAATAATGGTCAAAGTATCATCTCAATGACTGTGCAAAGTTAAACTATAAACTCATGGTCATGGTCGGAATGACATGTTTTTTCTGTAAGATTTATCTTTGTTTTGATACGGCATGTTATCTGACACGGCCTAATTTATGTTTTCATCAACAATTTAATTTTTTTAACTGGTAAGGAGCCCACTAAAAAGGGGAAAAGGAGATAAACTCTCACTAATTGTGATGAAAAAACTTAAACCTAAGTTTTTTAGGAATTCGAGTGAAAAGTTTATCATCTCAACTAACTCCTTAACCCCTATTTTCATAAGCAAAATGCTCATGCATAAATCACACCTCTTAGACTTAAATTCACTCTTAAACAACAGCTTTCCTGATAGATTAACCCAGCATGGACACGATCAAAGAATAACCTTTTCAGATCATGATGAAGAGAAGACAAAAGTTAAAAGCATAGATAATGCTAAGGGTACTGTTTTTTCCAATCTGTTTTCATTTCTGTTCAGTTTTGTACAAGCAAGTAACTTCGGATAAGAACAAATATATTTCTCTAACTTAATTATCTAATTAGTTTTGGCACATTTGTCAGCACTAGGTCCAAAAGACTTGTGCACGGTTCTTTCAAGATGATAGATAAAGGTGGCTTCGTGCCGGGCTCGGGCCGTGTCCGGGCTGTGCCAGCGGGCTGTAGTGGCTGGGAGGCACGGCACGAGCACGAGGATTCGTGCCTCGTGTCGTGTCGTGCCGGGCTCACTTTGTCGGACTAGCTGGCACGAGGCACGAGGCACGGCGTGCCATGCTCGGGCCAGCCTAGTGGGCTCGGCACGGAGGGCCAAATTGGCGGGCTAGGCACGGTGGGCCAGACTGTTTAACAAAAAAAAAAAAAAAAGATCTGGAGAGTTACGCGAATTGCTAGTGGCGTGCTTTGGTGGTGGGCATGGTGGGCTGGTGGCGTGCTTGGGTGGTGGTGATAGAACGGTGGTGCTAATGGAGGAATGAGATTGAAGAGAACTTAATAAATGGTTTCTCACTACTTCCTTTATGAGAAAGAAGGTCATTCATTGATAGTATCACCGATTCAGTAGTAGAAGGAAGAGAGAGAAAGTAAATGGGAGATATAAAAAATGAAATGAGTGTCCTGTAGCAAATATAGATAAGACAAAGGACAATCATCATCATTCATCTCTCTCTTTCTCATAAACGAAGTAGTGAGTAGTCTATCTTACTTTGACCACTAGAACTCTACCTCTACTACACAATATCAATTACCCGATGTTTTCAGATGACTACTACTATAATAGTATGCCTATTCCTATAGTTATTCCTATAGACATAAAATAAATGGTTTCTTTCCTTTCTCAATAAATTCAGATTTATCCTTATTTTTTTATCATTATTATTATTTTTTTTTAATTTTTTTTTGAAGTAATTATTATTATTATTATTATTATTATTATTATTATTATTATTATTATTATTATTATTATTTTTATTTTTAAATAAAAATAGTCTAAATAATAGAATAGATTTACTGATATACCTCGATAATTTATTGATAATAAGTATGGATGAAAATGATACAAGTCGCACACATGAGAATCTACTAGTAAAATTAGGAAATAGTTAAAAGCTAACTATTACTTCATTCTCCTACAAAAAAAAAATTAATAGTGTATTGGGGTCATTTTATTAAACTAATTCTACAAAAAAAAAAAAGTAGAATTACAATTTGAGAGAATAATTATTCTAATGAATCTCGGGTTCAAGCTCATTAATAAGGTCTTCAACTGCAGATTGGGTGGTAGCCGTTGTTTGGGTGTCGGAATCATCATCATTTTCATTTATGATTATATCTTGTGTTCTTTTCTCCGCATCTAACCAATCCATATAGCAAACGCACATCTCAAGTGTTGAAGCTTCCATTCTCGTTCTTTTGTCATCTAAAACTCTTCCGGATGCACTAAAAGCACGTTCGGACGCTACGGATGAAACTTGGATGGCTAATATGTCACGTACCATTGCCCCCAACACTGGAAATGTCTTTGATTGCGATTTCCACCAACTCAAGATGTCTAGGGATTCCACCTCATCGGGGTTTGTACCTCGAAAAAATTCATAAGTAAGATACATATGAAATTCAGTCATATCAGATTGAGAGCGACGTTCCTTACCCTTTCCTCGGTTACTCATGATATTAGATGCCATCGAAAATAAGCTCTTTTGTAACTTTGAACTACCTGTATCGGCGACTTTGATCGGTGCACTTTGAGTAACATTACCGAAACGACTTTCATAAGCGTTAAATAATTCAAAAAATCTAGTTTTAATGCTCTCCTTATATGAATCCATGTTCACATCAATTATTAAATATTCAAAAAATGCTTCTAATAAACTTATTGTACCATCAAATTTTTGTCTCGGGTCTAACATGCTAGCAAATATGTAAATAATCGGGACAGACTCCCAATATTTTTTAAACTTTGCTTCCATATTTGGAAGAAAGCTCACATCGTTTTCCGGCATTTCATAATTCAAATCAATATTGGACAAATCCATGTTAACATAGAGATATTCATCCGGATTTCGATAAGTATGAAATTGAAAAGCAATACACACGATGTTTTGGAACTGTTAGAGGTTGGGACATAAACAGATGAGAATAAATGTGTGCAAGTATAATACACATTTAGAAAATGCATATACCGTTGGGTTTGAAACCAATCATCCTCTACAACTGGATTTGCGCCGAAACGAGAGTTCCAAAAAGTAGTTAGAGGAGCTTTACAATCCATAGCAGCTGATAACATGTCATAAGTTGAGTTCCATCTAGTTGAAACATCTGGTGGAAGTTTAATCGGTTTCACATTTGATTGCTTGCAGTGAGTTTTCCATTCATGCACTCCAACTTTCGAAGTGTTTATATACATAATTATATTTCTTATTTTGTGATAATACTGAGATATTGCTTTTTGTCCATCTTTAACACACAAATTTAAGATATGACATGCACATCTAACATGAAGAGTCTCTCCCCCTAATATAAGATCTTGCAATTGGCTCCTCAAAAAATTAGCTGTAGTTGTCATAGCAGTTGCATTATTAAACATGACAGTCATAATCTTATTCTTAATACCATAAAACTCAACCGTCATTATAATAATATTAGCCATGTTCACAGCTGAATGAGGATATTCTAACAAAGTAAATGAAATAATACGTTTTTGAAGAGTCCAACCATTAGAGACATCAATTCAATGACAAGTAACACATAAGTAATGATAATTAGTACCGGAATTTCAAACATTTGCGGTTAATGAAACTCTACAATCAAGATTAGATAATTCATTAATTAATTTTTGTTGACATTCTCTAAAGAGTCTCATGGAAGAAGATTTTGCGGTCTTTCTAGATACACGTTTGTGTTGGGGTTGTAAAGCATGGTTAATGTATTGATTAAACGAATCACCTTCTACAAACAAGAAGAGTTTCTCCGCTCGAATGATCATTTTTGACAATTCATCCCTATCTTTTTCATAATTGTAAACAAATTTACCTACATTCCCATCTGAAAATAGAGATATTTTGGGTTTGGTCGGGTCAGCTTCAGGTCCTCCACATTTATCTAAATGTCTTTTGAGGTACCTGTCCCATTTTTTGTTTCAGCCGACATTATCATTTTACAATTTTGCATTTGGCTTTTGTTTTACTCGAATTCAATATGAAGTGATTACATACTTGACTTTTCCATTTAGACGTTTCTAACATTGAGGCCATTTCTTCGTGGGTCATCCAAACATCTAATGTTCTTGTATGCATTTGCGTAGGGTCAACATTTTGTGTGCTACCGCTAGCTTCGGTGTAATGTCCACTAGTGGAGTCTTCATTTGGGTATTGGGTCGATTCCTCTTGTTGGTGATAAGGAGAATATTGATATAGAGGGTAAAAACCGGCATTCATAGATGACATTTGGTTATATGGTCGGGGGGGTAGATGTGAGTGATGTGTTGTAGGTATTTGATCATGCGGTGAGGGTTGTGGTGGTGGGTAATGTGGATTAACGGGATTAGGCATAGCTTGATTTGGATTTAGAGGAGTGTTACGAGATCTTTTTGTGTTTGGATTTGGGTTAGACATTTTAATTTTTAAAGAAGTATATAATTAACAACAATATTAATAAAAATTAAAAATAAATAGAAATCAAACCACTCTTTTACCAATAATTATTCTAATAATAATTTTTTCTAATTATAGCACTTGAATATCGACTATATACCGATTAACAAGTAAATCTAATATCAAATGATGAACTTCACAAATACTATTAATATCGAATTATCAACTTTAAAAAAATATCAATTAACAAAAAAAATTAGCAACTCTTAATCAATAACTACTCTAAACAAGACTTTTGATATTTTTAATCACGATTAATTAACATGTCACTATTTTTTTCAAGTTACAAATTAACTAATATATTTTTTACTTTAATGAGTGCAAAATAACAAGCAATATAACTATAATTAGTTAATAATTAATCGAACTAGTAATTTGATTTTTAATTATCTAAACTAAATTAAAATCTAAATCGCAACAATATAACTTACAAAAACCCAATTCAACTTAAACAAGCCTTGGGTGTAGTCAACTTGAACTTGAAATTGGATGAATAGAAGTTGCTTGTTGATAAATGATGATTATGAAGTGCTTGGTTTTTTTTTTTTTTTGTTTTTTTTTTTTTGGGTTTTTTTAGAACTTTTTTGACTTTGTAATAAAACCTTGGAAAATATACTTAAAAGTAATGAGAACTTGAGAATATGAGAGTAGACAACTAGTAAATGAAAGATAGATGAGAAGAATTGGTGTGGAAATATTGAAGGAAAATTGTGGTATTTATAGAAAATTCATGAAAAAGGGGAGTGAAGAACAAAGTGAAGGAACATTTTATTGTGTGTAACGGGCAAATTTACAACATGCATTTACTTTTTACAGTTGACAGGAGTCTAAATGATGACAAGCAAGTAAAAAAAAAAAAAATTATTGTGTCTAACGACAAGAATCAAACGGGAACATATCTAGGCCCTACTTCTCTAGCCTATACATCTCCTGTAGTTACTACTTTATCAGATTGTCTTTTCTTTTCATTTGTTGACTTTCTCTTTCCATTTAATTTCTTCAATCTTCAATTCTTCACCCATTGTCTTACTCTTTTGTCTGATTGTCTTTTCTTTTCATTTATTCACTTTCACTTTTTATTTAATTTCTTCACGTTCTCTTTCCTTTCTGTTCACCTTTTTCTTCTCGGTTTGCTACAGGTCTTTTTCCATGGCATCAACACCAAAATCTCACACTCCTTCTCCTGAATCCACCACTACCAAATTCTCACATCACCAAAAAAAAAAATCTTGCACTACTCACCAAATTCAACTATAGATCTAGATTTTTTTTTTTTTTATAAGAACTATAGAAGATCTAGAGTTAATTGAACCGGGTCGGGTTGGGTTTGACACGAACGCGTGACTCTGACTCCTCCTCTAAATGATTGACACGTGGCTCTTTTGTCGTGCCTTCGTGCCGCCATCGTGCCGGGTCGTGCCGGGCTTGGCACGAAACTAGTCTCCGTGCCGTGCCGTGCCGCCGTCGTGCCGGGCGACTAAACTCACGGGATTTTATGGAAACCCAGGCACAAGCACGGCCCGACACTGAGCCCGCTTGAGTCGTGCTCGGACTGGGCTCACCTCAGGTCCGTGCCGTGCCGGGTCGAGTCGTGATTCGGGCTAACCCGGCCTGAAGCCACCTTTAATGATAGAGCTACAATTTTGGTCGCATAACATGTGGAAATATGATGATAGCAACTAAAACCTGCAAGCAAGAAAATGAAAGAGACAAATTGAAGTGAGGTCTCCTTCCTTATGTCCATAATAATAACCCACATGGTGACATGGGTTCTCACTTCTCAATTTATTGAGTTTGATCTCATGAATATTTTGAATACATTCTTCTTCTTTTTCTCATTAAGAAGGAAGCTGTATTAATGACAATCCAGTCACCTCTCAATATATTATGTTTAAATTTGTATGTTCAAAAGCAAATATATCAAACTAACTGAATAACCAACGCATGTATTAGGCTCGTCATCATATTAGCACCCTCAAAAGAGTATTACAGTTTTTGTAGAAGCCGATAGTTAAAAGACATTAGGAGAAGGGGAATCGAACTCAGAAGTAAGGGTGTGTTCTTTTCCACTTATTAGACATTACTCAATTATCGAAAATCAATGGTAAGACCTTAGTGAATCAGTGGAAATCAATAGCAAGACCTTACTCAATCAGCGTAAATCAGTGGCAGAATCTTACCCAATCAGTGAAAAATGACAAATTCTTTCTTACAGAATTAGTAACATGACCTTACTGAATCGGTGAAAATCAGTGACAAAACCTTACCGAGTCAATGAAAGTCAATGACAAAACCATTTACTCAATCTATAAAAATCAGTAACGAAACCTTAATCAATCAGTGAAAGAACACATCCTGACTTCGAAACCATTAATAACTAGAGCACCACTCTTGATGGTACAATCAATTGTAGACGAATTTTGACTTTTGAGTAGAGTTCAAATTGTTGGTCTCGAGGACAAAGAAATTAAAATTTAACTGCACCCTAGCAGAGTAGCAGTAATAGTGCCTGCTAGTTGAGTGGTAAGCTTATTTCAAGGAATTTATATTTCGGCGCGTCAAGCTAACCACCTTTCACACGGCTGAAATTAGAGGTGGTCAGTGGACCGGGCTAGCCCAAGCCCACTCTGATTGGACTGTTGAGGGTCTAAGCTGTGCCGGCAAGGAGAGAGCCCAGGCCCAGGCACGGGCACGGTGCTGGCGATGCCAAAGCAGTGTCTCCCTCCGAGGAAGCCCGGCCCACCTTATAGCCCGTCTCTCTCCTCTAGCTTTCTCTCTCTCCTCCTTCAATGGCTGTTGTTGCTTTCTCTCTTCCCTCTACCTTTCTCTCTCTCCTCTAGCTTTCTCTCTCCCCTTCAATGGATGTTCTCTCTTTCTCTTCATGGCGGTCCAACCGCGTGCTTCACCTAGCTAGGCCCGGGCCCCAGACCCGGTGCAAGCAGCGCCAAAGCAGTGCCTCCCTCCGAGAAAACCCGACCCACCTGAAAGCCCGGCCTAGCTCCAACACGGCACGGCCCATGACCACCTCTAGCTGAAATTGAATAATACTCCCTCACTATTTTTTGATATATTAATAATAATACTCCCTCACTTATCGGGGGAAAAGAAGGAGAAATATAAAATAAAATAAATCTAGCTTCCCCTAAAAGTGTAAAACCTGGGCTCAAGTTTGAAAAAGTTGTCATTCGAACATTTGTGCTTTCAATCGCTTTCTTTAAATATGTTCTCACAAAAGAGATTACTAGGGTATAAGCTAAGGTATAATGGGTGGGTCCAAATTGTTGTTAGCAATGTTGCTAGTGTGATGTGACTATGCGAGCGGATGTTGACAAAAGGTAGACTTTAGTTAGGTTTAGGCCTTTGGATGCGTTCTTTTTTGAATTTCTAATTAGTAAGAATGTATTTTTTTTATTAAATTAAATTCTATAATAATATGTGAGAAAAAAATTAATCACTTTTAAATAGAACTGATTATTGAGTAAGTGAAAAGTAGTAATACTTCTTATTCAATTCAATTTAGAGATGTATTCTCTCTCACAATTTTTTAGTTGAGTTTGATTTTTCTTTTTTAAGGAAGTTGAGTTTAATTTTAGAATGTGTTATTTTTCACTAAAAATAACTAAACTCCACTAAACTGAAATGAATTAAATAGTAATTTGTCAGAGAAAAAGTAGATCAATGAGCTGATGTTGAACCGATGTAAGCATTAAGACGAATTAAATTTGAATCCTAATTTGGTGCAACCAATTGAATGTAGCTAAAATAATCCAGATAGATTAGAAAGAGTCACAAGTTAGCAAAGCTTTCAAATTTGTTGAAAATGAGATTTGAACCCAAATTATTGATGGAAACAAATTGAATAGGCCACTATGCTATCCACCCAAACTCCGAGTTACAAGATAAAATAAGTGTGTTTTTTAAACCTTACCCAGAAGTGAATGTGAATCTTAAAAGAGAAAATTCATCAAAAAATATTAACACAAATTCACCAATCGACTTAAGCTAATTGCAAGAGTGAATCTTCTAGCTCCAGCCAAACCAATTACCTCCCGAATTTGTGCATCAAATTATATTATCCACTTAAATAAGATAATTTATCACATGCTACCAAGCTCTCCATCAAATGGGGAAATGTACTAAAAGCATCCATTCCATACACCATCACTTCCTACGGCTGTATCAAGCAAAAAGCATTCATATTTTGCTAAAATAAAAATATTAAACAATGAAAAAGGGTAACGAATAGAATATAATAGAGCTATTTCAAGATTCTATCTATTGCTATAGACTGAAAGCAAAACTCAACTATTGAATAATCAATGGTACAAAAGAATGATCGAACACAATTCGCTAGAGATCTCTACGAGCCAAAAGCAAGTGTATGATTCATGGCTTTGCAAGTTAATCATGCAACTGCAAGTAGCTAGCATTCTAGGAACACGGTATCAAAACGGGACACTAAGCACACAATATCCCTCATCACAGTTGGGGACCTTCTCTTGCTAAAATGCAGTTATGAACCTCTGCACTTGAAGGCTCACGCAAAAAAGCGCATTTGTTGCATGGTCGCCAAAGGAATTATGGGAGTAGGAAATTACGAAATAAGAGTAATGACTCTGCTTCTTTTGTATCTGCTGACACCATTCTTAGCACGTCAAATCGTCAACTATGATTCTGTTCTACTTACGGCATAACAGTCTTCACTGATTCACAAACTTTCTGCAGATCAGCCTGAGAATGCCCAGCAGACACAAACAATTTGATTCCAACAGGCAAGGGACATTTATCAACTGTTGACCTCTTGGAAACGACCACAAAAACGTCATGCTCCTTCAACAACTGCATAATATACAACCAATATACCACGTGAATGATAAACTTTTAGATGCATATATAACAGCCATTTAAGCGACGCACCACACACCTTATCAGCAATATCTTCTAGCAACTGAAGGTCACTCATTACGGAGCCCGTGGAATTCTTTAGTTTCAGGAAAACTATGGGAGAATGTGGGTTGCTTAAAATCTCAAATCCTTGCAGAGCAGACAAACCTGCAATTCTTAAGGTTGTTAAATTGGCACAAACAACAAGCTCATGAATTTACAAATACAGCACCTTGCATAACGTATAGATATACAAAGTGACTTAAAAACTGGCAAGAGGCAACAAACCAAAAGACAGCGGTGAGAACTTGTTAAGCTTTTCCCTAAGGCATGCAAAGAGTTAACTAACACCATAGCACCTCTAGAACATTAACTAAAGGCTTTTCTACATCAACCGTAAGATAGCTACAACAAAGACGCCAGCATGACTTTAACGGAAGGAAAACAACGAGCTTAAGATCAGGAGCCCCTTGTAGGCAAATCATGTGCTAAACATCATGCACAACTTGGTCAACACAATTTCAAAAATATATGATAGAATGACCAGTAGCTTCTAGTCAGATAATAACAATATTAAAACATACCAGCCCATAATATTGCTGTATTCTCCTTCAATTTCAATATCAGATTTGGATTTTCATCAAGAATATCAATAGCCGATATAGCAGCACTTGCCAGGTATGGTGGCAAAGAAGCAGAAAAGACATAACCTGAGCTGCTCAGGCGCTGCAATCAGTTCAAAAAAAAGCCCATTTTAAAAAATTTAAAATAAAACAAAACAAAAGCCTTGATTTTATTCAACATAAGAGACTCAAGGGCAAGGAGATGATCATTGGCATTAGATAGATTATATGGAATTTTGAATTACAATGATTATTTACCATGAGTATTCAACAGAGGACAATTACACAACAGAAAGAGTTGCCTCATTTAAATGCGAATACTATCCCTTACCTGGTGATCAATGACTCTTGCACTTCCAGTGCAGAATCCTCCTTCTGAAGCTAATGCGTGCCCCATTGCAGCTGTTACTATATCAATCTTATCAATCTGCAAAGCCTAGCAATATGAGATTATAATAGGAGAAGCAAACTAATTACAACCATAAAATGTCTACATACAGGGATTCCATAGTATTCTGTGAGTCCTCTTCCTGAACCACCAAGCACACCGATGGAGTTGCTCTCATCCATCATTAAGCGAAATCGATATTTTTCCTTCAATGTAATAATCTCATCTAATGGAGCAATTTGACCAGAATTCTGCAAGTGAAAGTATAAGTTAGATCTCTTGTTAATGGAAACACTAAAGCATAGTAAACATTAAAATATTTCTAGCGTCCGTCTACCCATCTTTTTGCTCTATCTTAGAATAGTGACTTGAAAAATGTATCGTATATCCCTGTCCTTAGAGGATTATTGTATGAAGTAACTAATAGTCAGAATTAACAAATAGAAAAATGTAATGCAATAATGAAGAACACGATAAACTACTTTAACGGCAATTTCCAAGCTTGAGGTTATGCCAAACCCGCACACATGGTCCACCCGCTCCTCCCCCAACCCAACCAAAAAGAAAATTCCTTCAGGTCAGTCTTTTGGAATACAGGAAGCAGATCCCTAGAGAACAAGAGTTAACCAGAATATTTATAGATTAAAGAAACAGTCTAACCAGACACAAATCAGAGAGAATAGTACCATAATCTTCTTCCAGTATGCAAGTGAGTTTATCAAAATGACCAACAGAAACAAAAGGCATCAGGATACCTTTTTGATGATATAATCATCGACATGTATGACACTCTGACTATTGAAAATATTGCATACGGCTGTGTTTGACCGGGACCTCAAGCTCAGAAAAGGCCAATCGTTAAATCATAATCTCAGGAGTTGGGACCTCCCTACTCTCTCTCTCCTTCCTCACCACTCTCTCTCCCTCCCCTCCCCTACTTGCAAACTTGCGGCAGCCTCATGATGAGATTAGGCAAGAATTTATGAGAAAAGGCAGCAGCAACAGTAGATACAGCCTAGCTTACCCAATTAGACTCTGAATCTGTTTCCTTTAATTGTTTATTTTGTTTTTTCCTGAAGATTTTATATTCTGCAGAATCTAGATCTTATTATTTAGGATATTGGGATCTTTTCCCTTTTAGTTAAGATCTTCATAGAAAGGGCTTACAGTAATCAATAAAGGGTAAGCAATTACTCTCTCAAAGTCAGTCTTGAAAGGGGCTCTGTCAAGGACGAGTCTGCCTGAGACTTTGAGCGGGTTCTCTGTCAAAGAACGAGTCTGCCCTCACTATAGGTTCTCATAAATATTCTTCCTTGTCCAGACCTGTGACTAGATCCTACGCTAAGGCCTATACCATCTTGGTAGCCAAGTTGACAGCCTTCATGGATCAAATGTCTACACGACAACATGCATTAGAAGAGCAGATGGCAGAACTGTCCCTTTCGTTTCGGAAAGGATCTGTTGGAGAAAAACGCAGGGGGACAGGGCAGTAACAGCAGTAGCCGCAGCGAAAACTGGATTGCAGTCAGGGGGATTTATTCCACAATACTCTAAATTGGAGTTTCCAACTTATGATGGCACTGACGATCCTTTAGGGTGACTGAAACGATGTGAAATTATTTGCCAATCAAAAAACGGCTTAAGGAGATAAGGTGGGCTTAGCCGCGTTTCTTTTGTTGGGTGAGGCACAACTATGGTTTGATCAAGTGGAATAGTAGGAGATGGAGACACCAATAGATAGGGGCCAATTTAGGAGTGTTTTCACGTTAGATCCGGCCCACCTATGAGTAATAACCCCTTGGGAGAACTCGCCAACCTTCGACAGACTAGGTCTGTGTAGGAATATCAGCACCCGTTCCAATCATTATTGGCCAGGGACTCGCCAACAAGTGAACCTCTTCACCGCTGGGTTGGTAGATGAACTCAGGATTGATGTTGAAATGCAGCAGCCTGGGAACCTCGGGAGCGCCATGAATATGGCACGAGCATTGGAGCGTAAGCAAAGGGTTTATCAGGGGACCTATCCTCGCATAGCAACATGAGTTGGCCCACTTCCAGATCATCCAACAGCAGGTACAAGAGCTCTGAAACAAAGGGAGGGGGACAAATGACAAAACCAGTAGGGAGAGCAGCAAAGCAGGCTCTTCCGCACCTTTTGTCGAGAGACTAACACAAGCAAAAATGGCGGAAAGGAGAGCGAGGCATTCTGCTCTGCTATAGCTGTGAGATTCCAATTCTATAGGACACAAATGCAAAGGTTATTTTGGATTGAGGTTTCAGATGACGATGCGGAAAGTGAACAAGAGGAAGACATAACAGATTCTGAGATTTCTTTACATGTCATCAGATGCTAGCAATGGTGTCCGGAGTTACTGTCCCGGTGCAGGTAGATTCAGGCAGCACACATAACTTTTTCCGTGAAGGCGCATACTACCCAGCGAAAAGGCCAGGGCTGCAAGTTTATGTTGCAAATGGGGAACACATACCTAGCATGGGCAATTGCAGGTCAGTATCATTTCAGGTTGCAGGAGACCTCTTTCAGGCTGATTTTTGTACTATTCCATTAGAAGGGCTTGACATGGTTTTGGGAGTAAAGTGGTTGTGCACTCCCGGTCCAGTTTTGTGGGACTTTAGCTCCTTAACAATGAAGTTTGTCCTAAATGGAAAGGAGATGTTATGGCAAGGACAACCTCCAGAAGCAGAAGCACAACTCAATTGATGCAAGGACCAAACTCAACTACAGTTATATTTAATAAATTACTGACTGAGTTTACAGGTCTTTTTATGGAGCCTTCTGGTTTGCCTCCTAGTCGTGAGTGCGACCATCGTATACCTCTCATACATGGGTCAGGACCAGTCGTAGTAAGGCCTTACAGATACTCGCATTTTCAAAAAGATGAGATTGAAAAGCAGTGTGCCCAGATGCTACAAGGGATCATTAGGCCAAGCAGATCCCCATTCTCTTCACCAGTCCTCTTGGTCAAAAGCATCACGGGTCATGGCATTTCTGTGTGGATTACCATGAGCTCCACGCCCACACTGTTAAAGATAAATTTCCAATTTCAGTGGTGGATGAGCTACTGGATGATTTACAAAGTTAAATTTACGATCGGGCTACCACCAAATCAGAATGGCACCACCAGATGTGGAAAGACGGCCTTTAGAACACAATTTTTTAGTCATGCCCTTAGGGGTTACCAAATGCCCCTTCAACTTTCCAAAGTTTAATGAACGAAGCCTTCCAGCCTCGATTGCGTAAGTTTGTCTTGGTCTTCTTTGATGACATCTTAATTTATAACAAAACATGGGTTGAGATGCAGCATGCGAGAATAGTTTTTGAACTTTTGCAGACTAACATGTTGTTCTTAAGGAAGCCAAAGTATTTTTTTGGCGAGTCTCAAGTAGTCTATCTTGGTCATATCATTCATGGTCCTGGAGTCGAAGTTGATGTAACCAAAATTAAGGCCATCACAGATTGGCCAATTCCTCAATCTGCCAAGGCTCTACGAGGCTTCCTTGGTTTAACAGGATACTATAGGAAACTCATAAAAGATTATGAGCAAGTGGCTGCACGTCTAAGCAGTCTTTTGAAGAAATAATGCTTTCCACTGTAGTGCTGAAGCGGGCGCTGCTTTCAATAATTTAAAGGCCTCTCTTTCAGCAGCTCCGATCCTCAGGTTACCCAATTTCGAGGAAGAATTTGGTGGTAGAATGTGATGCCTCCGGTAGCAGGTTTGGAGCTGTATGCCTGTATTACAACAGAACAGTCACCCCATCGCCTTTTTAGTCGTAATGTTGCAGAAAGGCACCTCAAATTGGCAGCACAAGAATTGATAGGATTGGCTAAAGCAGTGTCTCATCGGCAACCCTACCTATGGGGTGGACCTCATTCGTACTGATCATTTTAGCCTCAAGTATCTGTTGTGAATAGCGCCCCACCACATCTCCGCAGCAGCATTAGGTCAGGACCAGTCTCCTCACTAGTGATCTCCGCGACAGTGGGTTGATTAGGTACCCTGGGCTGAGTACTGCTACATCATCTCTTATCACACAGCTCTTGGAACCACTCCTTTCCAGTTGGTCTATGGCAGTGAGCCTCGCTGGCTTCTTTCTTATTCAGCAGGTTTTACACGAATTGAAGCAGTGGACAAAGCTCTCCAGGAAAGGGATGCAGTACTCCAAGTTGCTCGTGACAAGCTCCTGCAAGCCCAAGAAAGGATGAAGAACACTTATGACTCGAAGCATAGGGAGCTGAATTTTGCGGTTGGGGATTCGGTATGGACGATGGCTACGACTTCAACCATACCAGCAGTTAACAGTGAGCTGGCAGAAATATCACAAGCTTCTCCCAAAGTATTTTGGGCCTTTTAAGGTCGTGGCCAGAGTTGGACTTGTTGCTTACAAGCTTGAACTACCGGTGGGAAGTAGAATACATGATGTGTTCCACATGTCTCTCCTTAGAGAATATGAAGGACCCGCACCAGCTGTAGCGGGAGATTTACCATCAGTGTGCGACGGTGAAGTTTTACCAACTTCTCAGGCTATTCTCTACAGTCGGCTCAACCGAGGCAGACGGGAGGTGTTGATACAATGGGCACTTGGGCAGGGTGTCATCCTAAAGATGCAACATGGGAACAAGTTGAAAACTTCCAAGAAGCCTATCCAGAGTTGGAGCTCGAGGACAAGCTCAAAGCCGAGTGGGGAAGTGATGATGTGGACGCTTTTGTTGGATAGTAGTATCAGAAAAGGCAGCAGCAGCAGGAGCAGTAGATACAGCCTAGCTTACCTAATTAGACTCTTATTCTGTTTCCTTTAATTGTTTATTTTGTTTCCCCAAATACTTAGAGTTTATCTAGATCTTATTATTTAAGAAATTGGGATCTTTTCCCTTTGTTAGTTAAGATCCTAATATATTTTAGGACTTCTTTCTCTTGTTATTGCAGCCTATAAAAAGGGCTTACAATGTTCAATAAAGGGTAAGCAATTATTCTCTCAAACGTCAGTATTGAAAGGGGCTCTGTCAAGAACGAGTCTGCCTTAGACTTTAAGCGGGGGCTCTGTCAAGGACAAGTCGCCCTCACTATAGGTTCTCAGAAATATTATTCCTTGTCCAGACCTATGACTAGATCCTACGCTAAGGCTCATAACAGATATTCTGAAAAATCACGCTCGAGTATTCATGTGCAATTAAGGGAAAGGAAGCATGTGCAATTAAGGGAAAGGAAGCATGTGCAATTAAGGGAAAGGAAGAAACAAATTGTGTAGTCGAAGAGACAAAAGGGAGAGTTAGAATGAGAAAGAGAAGTGCACACTAGATGGGCGTCGGATGAAGAGTACAAATGCCAAGCAAACTATAGGTCTTTCCTTCAGGTAAATTGGTCATTTCAGTCAAAAGAACTGACGGAGGAGTCACTAATCTAATTTTTCAGCAAACTACCGCTGAAGCAAAAGGGATACAACGTGCTTTGATAACATAAGATCGCTAGTGATAAAGAAAGAACATTACAAAGCCATAATCTTACTAAATAACAATGTGACTAAATGAGAGAGGCAATGGTAATCCTCTTCTGTTGGGGAACTTCTAAGAAATAAGGTACCTGATACACTGCCTCAATCACAATGTAACGCCGAATCTGCTTAGCTCGCTTCTTTTCCACCGTAATCTTTTCTAAAGTACTTTGCAAGGATGCCATATCATTGTGCTTGAAATACACAATTGTGCTTCTGGAGAGATGAAGTCCATTCTGAATACCCCAATGAACACCTTCATCCCTGGAAGAGCATTAACCGACAATTTATATAAAAAGAAGAACCAGAGAGAGAGAGAGAGAGAACAAATACTACCATATTTCTAGAGATATACATATAAAATTGGAGAAACACGCCTCTTGATGCTTGCATGGTCATTACCAAATGAAATGTAGAATAAACAAATCAAGGTTCCTCATACTCACACGACAACTATATCGCCTTTCTTACAGAAAGCTGGAATAGCACTGAACATGGTGGAAAGTCCATAAGAATAAAGTATTGAATCAGGAGTTCCCAAGAACTTCGCAATTCTGTCCTCACAGTCCAGATGGACATCTATAATAACAAAGCAATGAAACAAATTTAAGTCTCAAACCATATAGCAATTTTATGTGCAATAAAGGTGAGCAAATCAGAGATGTCAAATGCCAACTCTTACCTATTGTTCCATAAAAACCACGAGGACCACAAGAACCAACACCATATTTCTCCAAGGCAGTTGTACAAGATTCCTGCAACAACAGCAAGTTACAGTTGCCACCCAAGAGGGTACATAGAAAACAATTATATGCAAAAGTAAGTTTCTCACAAGTACTCTTTCATGTCCGATCAACCCCAGATAATTTGCTGACGCAAAATTCACTACTTCTTTGCCAGCAATTATAACGTGTGTCCCAGCAGCACTGCATATAAAGCATTTCAATTGTTCATCAGGCTCCCATTTAGCTAATCTCTAACACAGATCAGACAGATTCTTGATTTATACATATGTATAACCAAAACCTTAGATTAGCAAGTTGCTTCAAAGAAGCACTCTAATTTTATGATGTAATCTCAAATTTGATCAGATAGTAGTTCTAATAAATTGCAGATGTCAACTCTGTATGAAAGTATACGGGTAAAACGAATGCAAATGTCACTAATTTCTACTGCTGCAAAGTAACGAAATTTGCTGAAAGGGAAACATTACTAGATGAGTGGGTAAAATTACTAAAGCAGTAACCCCAATCTTTTTTGGCAGAGAAAAATGAAACGCTAGTCATCAAAAAACAATACATAATCATTCTGAGCAATTTAACCTTTCCAATCTTGGAGCTTCACGTTGCATCTCATCTGTGGGAGCTGGAATAAGTGGTTCAGGAGTCCATTCATCACATAGTTCATCTATTTCCTATCAGCACAATAGAACTTCAAGATTATGATCCAATTCATGGCAAACTGAGTTGGTTAAGTAATAAGAATAATAACATAAATTTGAACGATAACAAAACCATGAAGAATCTCACAACTAACAAGAGTGGCAAGAGTTGAATGAGCTGTAAACCTTTAAAATATTATCAAGTTTAACATTGTAGATTTATACAAGCTCACCACTTAAGACCCGCCCCAATTTCGACTAGCTTCCACCAACTCCCTCCCGCCCTTCCCATCTCCCTCATGAATTATTCCCATCCGAATTCAATTGCCTTTTGATCCAATGATTATTCACTATTGTCTTCCCTTCCACATTCATCACCTATGTTACACGTACTCGGGTACGGGGATTCGGCATGTATTTTCAAAAATGCTAATATAATGTTCTGAAAAAAATTCTAGAACACAGAAATAATTATAATTCAAATTAAATTTTATTTGATTTTTAAAGTGGGTAGTTTAAACTTTAACAGGAAAAGTAGCTCAATTTGGCCCATGCGACACTGTCCCAACAGGCCACACATTTTATTTAATAAGCGTGTAGTCATATCCCCAATCTCACTGCTTTCTTTCTCCACTCTTTCTCTCTCCTCAAAAGCTGAAACTCTAAACAAAAATGCTCGACAAACTGCCGGCAAGAAGAAGGAAGGAGGAGGAGAAAGAGGCGAGTCAAACCTTACACCTGACATGGTTCTCTGCGGTGACCCTAAATATGAAATTTTTAGCCTGTTTTCTTCTTCTTTTCTCTATTGTTGACCTGTCATATCTTAACGCAACGTGAAGGATCGAACACATATTTCGTACCCGGATCCATGTCAAAGCCTTTTACGAATTCATTGAACAGAGTTCACCACATAGGTTTATTTCTAATGGAGCCAAAAGATTTACTGCTTTTTGGCTTTGGAATGTAATGGACTAAATCAAAATTTCTAAAAAAATTTGTTGTCGTTGGTTGTAGCACTTCAGATCAAGAGACAATAAACATCCTATCTGTTCTCACGGTGGTAAGGTTGAATACACCCACCCACCCCCCCCACCCCGCTTTGGCAGGGGCATCTTTGGAGGCATTGGGGTAATGGCGATGATGAATGTTGATTTCTTCCCTGCCACATCTGAGATCATTTTCACTCCATATAATTGAAACTATTCGTCAATCTGAACCAAAAGTTTCAATTCATATGGAAAATCAAATTTTGTGACTTTTAAAATAACATGAGTATCCAGGCTTTCCACGACTAAGGCATTAGTCCCTGAAGTTAACTACTAGGAAAACCTACACTAACCCCGAAGAATTTATGTGACTTTTAACTTTAAACCTTCAAAAAACTGTCCTGCATCAGCTCTTCTGCCTTTCTTTTCTTCAAATTAATATCAGACAAACATTATTCTAATCCAAGGGATAAATTGCAGTTTCTCTTTTTTATTGAAGGAGGGTTTCTATAGAACCAAAGCGTGGGAAAAAGAATAGAATAAGAAAAGAGAAAATTGATATTTAAAAAAATGGTGAAAAATATATGTAAAAGAACAGTATAAGAAACAATCTTAAAAGGAGGCACATTTTTCGGATCATAGAGTGCACCACCTGAACTGAATTTTAAAAAAAAATAAACTATTGGAGAATCTACAAATTTCGAAATAATATAAAACTTTAAACCATTAGAAATGTTTCGAAATATACCTCAAACCGTGTTGTCTCAATAATAATATTGATATAATAAATAAAACCCATCTAATCAAAGTTAAAAAAATAAATAAAAGAGATAAGTATGAGTACGAATAAAATAGGATAAGAAAATAGACTTCAGCTTCCAAAACCACAAGCAATCTTCTAAATTAATAATTAGATTTTTAGGAAAGATAGAGTTTGAACTCTATATATGATAAGGAAAAAATATAGAATTTGAAATTACTTTGAATACCAATACAGGACCACCTTCCCAGACTATTCGACATCTACATCCAATAATTCATCAATATACAACTTACCCTCTCCACAACTAATCCCATTTAATCATCATACAAAGCTATACAACAAGGTGGATAGCAACTTTTTTACTAAACTGCTGTAGCTCTTTAGATGCTTAGATTGATTTATATAAAAGACAAAAGAACATACGAAAAACATTTCAAAGAGGGGTGGAAGACAAAATGTCTTTTCAGTAATATAAGTCTATAAAAGACAGGAAACTAATAACTAACCTTCTTTGTCAATGGCCTTTTTGGAGGCTTATAACTTTTCTGGGATAACAAATAAAGGATGACCACAAAGAGAAGACCTTCCACAAACAGATGACCTTCAACCAAAGCATGAGAAAAAGTGTGAAAATTTGACCATATGAAATGTGTGTGTATCACTACCCAACAAAAAAATGGTGTAAAGACACGACAGAATACCCCCGATATGCACTCCAAAAACAACAGCACGAGCAAAGGGAGCTTCAAATGCCAATGTCACCCAATCTACTGCAGCTTGCAGTATATTTATCACACTTAGAGCTGATTCCATTCCTTGAAATAGTACCACTTGACACGCATATGATGCGTCTAAAGCAACAAAAGATGCTAACTTCTTCTTCCCTTCAAATAGAGAGTTCCAAATCCCATGTGCAATCACATCATGTTGATCAACCTGAGATCCCACATCAAGACTAGGTTGTGGTTCCAAGACACTTGTAGTAAAATCTGACACAAAAGAAATTGCGAAAATATGAATCATTGCCACGATAATTAATGTGCAATATTACTTGAATGAAGAGGCAATATCAAACAACTGACCAGCGACTGAAGCGACATCAATCTTACAAAAGTACATACATGGACAAAAAATAATAATTAATAAATAAATAAATAGAGGAAAACAGAAGCACCACAAGCATACTAACAAGAATGCTTACATAGGCAAGAATTAACTAAGCTTTTTAAACCATCTACTCTCCCTCTTCCCCTGTACTTGTGCATCTCGATTTTTGGATAGACAAAAAATGCATTGAGTCATGATAGTACACCTTCATGGGACAAGGGGACTCCATCAAAGTAAAAGAATAGAGAGAAGAAGGCAAAGTGAATACTCATGATTTGTTACAGCATCGCAGACCTGGTTGGGCTTTGCAACCCAACATGTGTGTTATGTGCCGCAGGGATAGTGAGACGGGTGCGCATTTGGCAACACATTGCGCACTTGGCAACACATTGCGATTTTGCTCGTAGCTTATGGGGGCGGTTGTTGGGTGAGTGTTTCGTCCCACCTGCGACGGATAGTCAGCACCTACTGACTCGATATGTTGGTTTGGGGATGACTAAGAAGCAGAGATTATTCTGGCGTTGCGCCGCATTTGCTATCTTATGATGCCTTTGGCTGGACGACAACTCTAGAATCTTTAATGGGGTTTATAGAACGGTTGATAATGTTTGGGTTCGTGTGGTCTAGTTGGCTTCTGTATGGGCCAAGGCTGGTGGGGCTTTTGCGGAGGTGTCTCTTACTGGCATCAAACGACATTGGAGGGATTTGTAGTTTATGTTTTTATTTATTTTGAGGACATCTTGTCCTCTTCCTTTTGTAATTAATCTCTTTTCCAACGAATGAAATTTTTACTTATCTAAAAAAAATAGAGAGAAGAAGGAACCTAACCATACAAAAGTGTCTACCAATCAATTCCATCCAAAATGCAGTATATGTCGACATAAAATAGCAATGAAGACAACACAATCACATATGCAAAGGAGACTCGGAAACTCTCCTAAATTTTCAAACCATAGTTACATGGAACTCAGTTCGGTGGGGGACGGGGGACGGGAAAGAAATTCGCAATTTTTATGAATCGGGAACGATGGGGGTAGGTTGGGAACATGGTAAAAAAAAAAAAGTTAAATACCATGGATCCAAAAAATAAAGCATCTTAATTTATTACTCGTACAATAAAGAAACAAGTTTTAATGGGCTTAGTAATTGGATATTTCCACTATTTTAAGTTCCAAAAAATCTTCCCAAATTACCCATGACCAATATTGACCATTTGACATATCCTGACAAAAGAAAAAAGATAAAGGAAAAAGGAAAGGAACAAGTCATACTGGTATGCTAGACCAATCCCCACGTGAGTCATAACCTTTCATCTCCCCCTTTCTCTCTCTTCTGTTTCACATTTTGTTCAGTGCCTCCATTTTCTCTCTCCGCCGCTCGACGCCTCTCTCTTCCCCGGTGACCGGCGGCTATTTGATTCCAACCAATAAGCATACAAAGTGAGTCATCTAGTTCTCACGACCAAAAGCCCTAACAATTCTTTCCTTTCTTTCATCATTTGAAGCTCCAATTTTCAAAACTAGGGTTTCGTTGTTGAAACCCTAAATTGCAGACCCATCTTTTTTAGCCGCTTAATGGGGACACCATTTTCAGCGAACTGAGTCTTGTTCCAGAGCGAACTGGGCCGCTACTATCCCGCATTCCAGGACGATCTTTCCGGGGTCACAGTTTGTGGCACCGTCACGCGTTACGAGTAACTATGTTCCAGAGTGAATTTCCACACATAAGCAAGCCATTCTTCTAAAAATCTTAAATTGCTCTGCCCCTTTCTGTAGAGATGCTTGAACCATAATTACTCCTAAATTTCAAAACAGGAGTTTCCGAAAACTGCCCTTCCTCGGTTCAATTTTCATGCAGCGCTGATCATTACCATCATTGGGCCGTATGCATTTGAGTTAAAAGTTTTAAAGTCAGCATAAGTATGGGATGTATTTCTAGTACCTCATTCTGATTTGGGATTCAAAGTTACTCTGCTCAAAAGTAGGAAGTAATGAATAGTTTACAGGGAAGTAATCAAGATTGAGCCAAGGTTATCCTTAAACACCCAACTTAAAAGCAAATGAATGTTGCAGAAGCTATGAGATGGAGGGGGGGTATAGAAATAGAAAGATTTAGCCACCTCAGAGCATTGCCGTAGGTTGCTAGGTATCATTTCTAACTCTAAATGAACAACTCCAAGCCTCCCACCAAATATCAAAACGACTAGAGCCTATCTTATCCGAAGTCCGAACCCTTGATAAATTCCATACCTTAAACGCTAATTTAATCTCGTGGGCATAGTTCCAATAGAAATTTCAGACAAAAGAAAATTGTATAAAATAAAATAAAATAAAAGGCGGAGGTCAAGAAGTTCTCAATCATTCAGAGTTAAAGTTACAAGTTAGCTAAGTTACGTTGGGCATCAAGAATAAGGTAAATCCTAAATGCTCCTTCCGCCTTAGCCCACAAAGAAGCTAACTTGTCTGGGACGGTGTCAGCTCCAAATTAGTGCAAGGCAAACAGCGACCCTTGTGGGCAAGTAACGAAATTACCTACTGTGATGATGGCAATCAATTCAGCCTTTGGTTATCAAACAAAACAAAGCATTCCACACAGAATTTTATAGCTATCCACTTCATAACTTAAGCTTAATCTGACCAATCCGCCAAACATTGCCCCACTCAATTCTCCGATTCTCAGCACAAACAGAGCTGAATCGTGTGTCCACCCGATCAGACACACAATAAAGGGGCAAAAATCTGAGACCTTCTATCCTTCCCATGAACATCAATTAAATCAATTGACAATAAAAAGACAAAAGTCTTACAAAGCAAATTAAAAATTATCTAACGCAATCCCAATCTTGTCCTCTTTCGTTTATTATTAATCAGACAAAAAAGCAAATCTCAATTGACCAAACCCTAAACCAAATTACGTAATTTTACATGCATACAACTAGAAGTGTCCTAACAAACCTAAATCAAACAGTTGAATAATTAAATGAAGCGAATTTCTGAAATTGAATGAAAATAAAACGCAAAATGGTTGATTCAAAATAAAAATGATCAAAATCTGGGAGAATTAGTGAAAACCTGAACAATGGATGGAATTGAATTGAGATGAAGGCTAAGCCAAACAACTATTGGGATTTGAGCTGAACCAAACCGCTGAAGTGGAATTATGTCGCGTGCGGCCGTCTCTCGTGAGATTTCGTCTTCTGGTGACCAGCGTTATGGTGGGATGAGAGAGAGAGAGAGAGAGAGAGAGGAAGACAGAGAGGAAGAGTTAAGAGAGAGAGAGAGACGAGCGTGATGCGAAGCCTTCTTTCTTTCTTTTCTACTTTTCTTTAGGCGCGTCAATGCAAATAGGTCAGACTAGGGGTGAGAAGAAATTATGAGTACCCAAATCAAATAAGTGATCCGATTGATCCAACATCGTAATCAAAATTACCTGAATAGTGGCGATTTGATTAGAAATTGGTTATCTGAAATGATCCGAATTGAAATTGAAATATTATTGATCCGATGACGAATTGTATCTCAATTTGGCTCGAACCGAATCGAAACCGAACCATTCACAACCGAAACCGATTTGACCCAAACTAAACGCAATCCGATTTAAAGACCAAACCAAACCTAACTCGAAACCAAAATAAACCGAACCTGAAATTGGTTAAACTCTATTATTTAATGAAAATGATTATCTTTTACCAAAGAATTCAAAAAATTGTACACTAAATCTTACTTAATGTTAACCCAATTTGGTGATCTGAATGGAAATTTGAGAATGGAGGATCAAAATTTGAGATTAACCTATATCCGAACTCGATCCGAAGTGTCACCAATCGATTTTAATCCGACCCAAAAGTAACCGCATTTTCAAACAAAAATCGATCCGATATTGACCCGACCCCAGATGATCTGAAAAGGTACAAATCCGAATAAACCTAAATCCGAAGTACAGGAGAATGATTGTAGTACATCCACTGTTTTATACAAGATTAATGATTTTCTAACGCACTACTCTATAAAAATAATGAGTTCCTAAGGCCCTACTCAGCTATTCTTAACTTTTCTTTACAAGATGCAAACCTGCAACAGATACATGAGTATACATAGTAATGTTTCCTCATAGATGATTGATAATTTGATATCATGTGTAGGGTAACTGTAGCAGAAGTTTTGCATGTGTTAGATGCTAAAGGGAGTATAAGGGATATTATGCTTTGAGTGGATGCATTAAGCTTCAAGATTGCACAAGTGGCATCTATCTATTGGACTTTATATGTCAATGTTGAAGTGTTGAACATATATGTGTAGCTTAGATTTGGCTGGACAAGTGTTACTACTTGCTCGAATCCTCAAGTTATATATCATACTAGGTTTTATCCATGTGCTTCGCACGGGCTCATAAAATAGTTTTATGAATATATTTAATAATATAATACTTAAAATATTTGAAATAAAATTATTAATATTATTCGTAAAATACGTTTTATTTTATTTTTGCAAAGATTTCTATCTATAGAATTTAACATGCAAATTCTTGAAAATAATATTTTCATGCCACCTTTATTTGTAATGAGATTGGACTAAGTTTAGATAGATAATAAAAACAGTTTATCTACACTAATTTTAATAAGTAATTCAATTAATGAAAATAACGAATAAACGCATTCTGCATTAACGGTATATGTGCACTAAAATTTGATAGCACATGCTCGTTTTATACCGCACAACTAAAACTATGTGACAAAGTTGAGCACACATGTGGCGTCTACGTGTCATATTCACATGAACATTTCCTTTTATGTGACGTCCTAAGTGCCATCACCACACGAAAATAACCTAACTTTTATAGGACATATACGTATATATCTCGTTCTGAAGCATTTTTTTTAAATCCACTCCAACGGAGTCAGATTTATAACTTTTTGACTTACATAACTAAAGTTATTTTATTTTGTAATCTTAGAAACATGCTAATAAATATGTAATTAAGTCAACTAATGATGAGACATTAATGATGCATGATGTGTCATGCTACGTGGCAAGTTTGTGCTACGTGTCGGCTTACGTGTCATGCTCACATGACGTGGCTCGCCTATGTAGCGTCCCACATGTTGGCACCACACGAAGAAGGCCCCAGTTATATATATGAATATACTAGTTACAATCCCGTGCGATGCACGGTTTGTGTGTTTATAACAAATTATACATTTTCATCGTACAAACTTGCAACAAATTTTTCACCTAGGTCACATCTTGCTACTTCATTCCTAATCTATTGACCTCTTCCTTTTTATACTGAAATCAACTTTGTTGTTTTCCTGTTTAACTCTAGTTGCATGGCATGTGCGATGTCCAAACTTTTTAGCATACTATAGTAATTTATAGCCTATAAATACATGAAACAATAAGAAAAATATTTTTCAATAATTAAGTATTAGCATATCATTATTCTCTATAATGACATAAATTCGTAAATAGTTATGAATCTACCAAGATCATAAATTAAATTGTTATACTTTATCTATCTATTCTCCATCATACCGCCCAAATCCGATGGATGCATTAGTAATAAATATACAACTAAGGTGGCAAACATACATCTTATCAAAAGTCAAACTTGAACCAAAGTGTGAATGTAATAAATTAGAGTATGACATCATTTACATGTGGCATATGATAATAATGTAGAAGTTTATGTGGATGCACACGTGTCATTATTATATATATATATATAAAAATTTGTGACTACAATATCATGGACACCTTACCATCAGATCCTCCGAGGTTTGCAATGTATTGAGGACCTTGGCTATTTTCACATTATAATCTAGCATTGCTCCTCTGATTTTATACTAACATCTAGGAGATTATCTCATAATCTGAGTAACCTTAATATTTAGTTTCATCGTTAACACATCTGATATATGATACTTTATCATAATTTCCTAATATCTAAGCATTTCCTAAACTTTGAATCATTTTCTCTATTTTAATTTCTATTCCAAATGAATTGGCTATTTAACTCCAATTGGATTTCCTCCCAATTCAATATCCAAGAATACTGTAATTTCGCTGAAATGCTCAAATCATATTGATTCCTCAATTTGGATTTCGATTTTGACTTCAACTTCAACTTCAACTTCTTTCAAAGCCGTATATCATTTCAATTCTATGTTCACAAATCAATATCTAATATATATTTTTTGGGTAAAATCGTCGGTTATGTGACATGTGTCACATTCTTACTGGCTATTATTTTTTTCTTTTTTGCTTTCTTTTTGTCATTATAGTTTTTATTGGACATCATTAAGTTTATGTAATAAATGTAATAATAAAATATCCTATTTAATACTACTTGACTATTTTTTAATTTAGATATTATTTTGGGTCATCACTTTTATTAATTTTAATATTTATGAGTATATAAGTACTTAATATCACTACTTTTAATGAGTTTTATAATTGAGGAAAAAAAAGTAATTTGACGTGGCAATATATTTTAGGGGATAAGTATGTGTAATGTGATAAGAATTATGTATAGAATCATTATTTTTAATATGCTATATATTGTGGGTATTACATGGTATGGTATTGACTAATATTTGTGGCGATAAGCGTAGATCATGTGACAACAAACATGTCACTAACATTCATTTGCCTAAATTTACCTGGATAAACGCATGTGTGACCATGGTTACATATATAGTCATCATTTTCAAGTTGTAATATAATTGTAGGTATTACATGGTAGGTGATATTTGCTAATATTTGCGGGGATAATCGTAGATAATGTAACAATTAACATGTGACTGATATTTGTGGAATAAGTGTAAGTAGGTAAATAGTTTTGGGTAAGATCGCAAGTAATGTTACAACTCACAAGTGTCACAACTTGATTGGATATTAATTATTTTTCTCTTTTTGTTTTTATTTTGGACATTAATCAGTTGTCATACTTGGTAACATCCTATAGTAATTGCTATAGCCTATTCATATTCTTTATTTTTTC
Organism: Tetragonia tetragonoides; assembly: GCA_038025085.1. Lineage (NCBI taxonomy): Eukaryota > Viridiplantae > Streptophyta > Magnoliopsida > Caryophyllales > Aizoaceae > Tetragonia > Tetragonia tetragonoides. The sequence continues at coordinate 8,505,437 of CM076148.1, read as the reverse complement.
TTTAGATAGAATGACATTAGTACAATCTAAAAGGACCTTAATGTCCAATTTTAAAAACAATAAAAACTTTTATTGGGTATAGATCAGATGATGAATATTTGGGGAATAGATCCACATAATATAATAAGAGTTATATAGTTGTGGGTATAAGCGCAGGTAACGTTTCCAAGTGTCACATTTTGATGAATTACATATTATATTCCCTTTTATTAGATAGTGAATTGTCGATATTTTTTTTCAAATTGAAAGAAGGTAAGTCTTTTAACTTTTAGATTTCAAATACTGAAATACACATTGAGGGAGAGTCTGATCACACGGATGGTTGTTTAATAACAAGAATTATATCAGTTGGTATAATCGTAGACTATGTGAAGATCTAATATCTAATATATATATATATAGTTGGGTAAGATCGCTGGTAACGTGACAAGTGTCACATGTTGATTGGTTCTTATTAATTTGTTTTCTTTTTTTTTAATGGTAAGTAATAAATTGTCATTAATAAATATCCTAATAATTAATACTATAGCCTATATATATTTCTTATTTGTTTTTAATGTTAGAATTACATTAACACAATCTAAAATGACATTAATCTCTAACATTAATGTTTTTCAATTAAGGATGCTTGATTTGACCAATTAATTGTCAACTAGATTTCGTGCCCGTACGATACACGGGTTCTTGTTTATCATGCATACTCCGTTATTAGAAGAAATATAATAATTTTTTAATCATATCATTATATTAAAGTTGAATAATTGGAGTAGCCAAGAACAATAATAATATTGTTATCAACAAAAAAAATAATTTAACAAAGAAATTACATTTTTAGTAAATGTATAATATAATTTTTTTTGCATAATAAATATAATACTTATGTTACTTATTTCTTATTAAAATAAAATAAAATTATTTTTAATATTTTTTTAATCACCCATGCATTTATGACTATTTATTACCTATTTAATGCTTGGTGAGAACTCAATTTTACATATATATATATATATATATATATATATATATATATATATATATATATATATATATATATATATATATATATATATATATATATATATATATATATATATATATATATATATATATATATATATATATTATATTGAAACTTCTAATTGATTAGGCATAGATGATGAATATTTGTGGGAGTAGATGCACGAAATATAAAAAGAACATGTTACACAATTGTGGGTATTATAAGCGCAGCGCAGGTAACAGTGACGGATCTAGAAAACTAATAATATGGGTGCCAAAACTTAATTATTAAATAATATGGGTACCGAAACTAAATTATTGGGGTATTTTAGCAATAATTTAAAAAAATCCAAAAACTAGGGTATTTTAGCAAAATTTTCCGAAAAACTAGTTGCTCGGGACCCCGGTGCCCCGTACTAAATCCGCCACTGGAAGGTAATATACAAGTGTCACATTTTGATATATTATTATTATTTCCTTATTTCTTATATGGTGAGTCATCACAATTTTTTCCATTTGAAAGAATTAAAGTCGATATTTCAACTTACTAATTCTAATTATTGAAACACATATACAATATGATCAATCGGTTGTGTTGTTTAATAACAAAACTTATTTAGTTGGCATAAGCATAAATTATCTTAGTTGGTATAAGGGTGCGTTTGTTAGAGCTTACACGGTTAATTCAGTTCTGTTGTCAATTCAATAATTTTAAATTCAGTTAAATAATGTTCAGTTCATTTCAGTGGTGTTGAGTAAATATTTTGAGGTACAACTACAACCGTAGGTTAGATGACCAGTAATAAATATTTGTTTATTTTTTTGATGCGAAAGTGATCAATATTTTTGGAGATAAGTGTAAGTAATATGCACGTGTAATATTTTGATCCATCACTATTTTATTATTCTTTATACACTTTGTACAATCTTAAAAATTTTCAAAAATGTATGTAAATAGATTAAAAATATAATAGTAAATGGACACTCCGTGCGTAGCACGGGTTACTTCCTAGTCAATATATATATATATATATATATATATATATATATATATATATATATATATATATATATATATATATATATATATATATATATATATATATATATATATATATATATATATATATATATATATATATATATATATATATATATATATATATATATATATATAATTGAAGTGGGTTGTCCCACATTGGTCAATAAAGAGTGCCTTGAGGTGTTTACTCCACCCATTGCCAATTGGTTTTGGGTTGGAACCTCACCTATGTTATAAACACTCTCTTAATGGGCCCAATTATAAAAAAAAAAGTTAACATGATATCAGAGCGGGCTTTGGTCCTGCCTTTATAACCCCTTGTTGGCCCACATGTTGAAGCCAAATGAGGCAATTGTGCGGCAGGGTAGTTTAATTTGACCCTTGTTTAGCCCACGCACGTGTGACTGGCCCCAGTTGGCTTTGATTGGTCCACGCTTCAGCCCAATATGGGTCTTTGCGTGAGGTGGGGTGTTGAAGTGGGTTGTCCCACATTGGTCAATAAAGAGTGCATTGAGGTGTTTATAACTAAGGAAGTTACTCCACCCATTGCCAATTGGTTTTGGGTTGGAACCTCACTTATGTTACAAAACACTCTCTTAATGGGCCCAATTATAAAATATATATATGTAATGTCCGAAGGATTGAATTGATACGTAGTGAAGTGAGCGATTGACCGGGCTAATTCAAAGAGTGAAGTACTCTTGAACTCAATGAATTACACGTGGTCAATCGAGACCCCCACAACACATATTATACCTTAACGTGCAAATTTCGCGATAGAAAAATATAAACGCAATTATGTAGGCCATGCGCACACCTTGGGTCTTATGAGTGCTCTAGAAAGATAGCCCAAAATCTTTCATAAAAGGCGGCCAAACATTTACACTCACGTAGGTGATTCCTACACGTCCATCAAAACCAAGTCTACCCAACTCACATATGGGTTTGACCAATAAACAACTGGACTAAGAAACCATTAAGAGCATATGATGCTCAACCTCTCATATATCAACGGTGAATCCATTAAGTCCGTCTCAATTAGGACCACCCAAAAAATAGGGATATGAAATCATTAAGAGCTAGAAGCTCAACCTCACAACAAGCGGTGAATCCATCAAGTCCGTCATAAGGACCACCATATAAAGGCTATGGATTCATTAAGAGCATGTGCTCAACCTCACAATAGCACCAAGAACGCCATAGGGATGGGAAAAGATGATGCACATTGAGTAATCTCATAGCTTCGTTTGACCACATTGAACCAATGAAGGTTGGGTATCCACCATGATTTCCTCAATCTAAGGCTTTAAGCCTTATCCCCCTCGACGATATAATAATAAAGCTTAAATTTTCTTTAATTTAGATTGTTACTTGACGACACTTTGTCTATTGCAAATGCGTCATCTCTTGTCGTTACACACTAATTTTAGCAAACCACAATTAAAAGAAATTGGCCCACTAAACTTCTCAAAATGTATATCAACATGTCTCTCAAATCTCAATAGCCAATCAACTTCTTGGTCTGCCCACTCAAGAATAGTTAATTATAACATATTATATACAAGTCAGATTTTAGAGACAACACCCACAACAAGGGAAAATACATACTCATTTGTACAAGTATATATTATTAACTTGTCACATATTTGCATCAATATACCCATCAAGCACGACAAAGATGACTATCAAAGTGCAAACACAAGTTAATAGCATATTAATTCAATAACTCTAGCATACACAAAATATAGAATATTTAGAACCTTTGTTGTTCTTATATGATATGCTATCATGAGTTCCTCGCATTGAGAATATGGAAAATAATGACCTCTTTCAATATGTGATAACTCCATATATAAATAATACTCGTATGATTTTATCTACCACAAACATATAGTGCCAAAAATAGCTTATTCTTTGCATATGGCACATAAGCTATACAATAATAATAAATGATTTCACTCAAATCAATATATATATATATATATATATATATATATATATATATATATATATATATATATATATATATATATATATATATATATATATATCACGACTTTAGCTACTTTAGCGGCTTGGCCAGTTACTCGAGATTCCCGATTATTCCATTTCTTGATGTTAGCCATGTACAATGGTCAAATAGGATCATTTTCGTCCCGAGACCTTTTACTTTTTTTTCATAATGTGGGAAATAGAATTAATTTCTGTTTATCTACTTTTATCCATGTGGAGAGGAAAGAAACGTATCTACTCAACTACTAAGTTTATTTTGTATACTGCAGGGGGTTCCATTTTTCTATTAATGGGAGTTCTGGATGTTGGTTTATACGGTTCTAACGAAATATATATATATATTGATGTCCTCCATATCGATGTATTGATGTCAATGCTGGTTGTTAAACTATGTTGATTGCGTGCATCATCCAACTCCTCTCTCAAACTCCGTCCCTCCCTCACTCTCTTGTGTCCACGAACACCCCAAAGACGTTCCTTGTGTACGGCTGACACTCTTGCCACTAGGAAACAAGAGCGCGCCGCACGTCCCGCAACTTGAAAAGGCGGATCGTGACACGTAGCACTGGTAAAGTCCTAGTGTATATTAGCTTGTGGGTTCACATGCCATTTTTTGGGACCTGAACAAGAGCTAGACCAAGCTTTTTCTATCACTAACTTTAGTTCCACCTCTTCACCGACAATCTTCTCTATTTCTTTCCTGAATTGTGTTTGTATCACTCTATCATTAAAGTTGGTTGCTTTTTTGTTACTTCCCTCGTTGTGTCGATGATGATCAGCATGTCTTTTAAACCTTAACGATGATGATTCCAATTCCCTATGCATGTTCTCCAATTCGACCTACAAAGAATATTTATTATATTCATGAATTATGATGTGTTTTCTTTTAGTATACTTCATCCGTTTCAAAATGAGCTTCTTATTTGATTTTACACGGAATTCAACACAATACTTAACTTTGACTATAAATTTATAAATATAAAACTAATAAAAAGTTGGATATTGTTAAACTGCTACTGTATTTAAATTAAATCTAAGAAAAATATTTTAATATTATAAATTTTCATTTTATTTTATTTCACACGTCAATGATAAAGTTTTATTAAAGTTTGATCTCAAAAGTCAAATGAAAAGCTAAATTTAGAACCAAAAGAGTAAAATTGTGAGACTATTGTGTGGGTGGTGTAAAAACGTACCTCTCGAGTCTCTTCTACTGAGCTAGGCACTGGCTTCTTCAAGAGATTCTCTTGCTTCTTGCTCTCAAACATTTTAGTCAATGCAAACAATACAAAATTTTGCAAATACTTATTCCCTTTTTTATGAGGTTGATGATTATTCGTAACATCATAAGGTTATAATGTGAAAATGTATTCAATGCCTCATGATGTTTGATGTACTTTTTGGGTTGTTTGAGTGCATGTACAAACTCCGCTCTTGGCAAGTTCAGGCCTCAGTAAATAATACGCTTCCCTTTCCCATTCTTCAACCAAGTTTTTGGCAGATATGTAAGATTCCATCCTCGAATATCTTGTACTACCGCTTTCTATCTCTGTAGTTTGAGAAACAAAAATGTTAGAACGTACTTAGATGAATCAATTTATACACCAATTAAGCTTATCCTATGACTTTATACTCCCTCTCTTCCACATCAATATTATCACTTCTTTTGAGAACGGAGTTTAAGGAATAATAAAAAGGGTGTAAAGTTCGGCAAAGTTCTTGTATTTTCCCTTGATTGAGGTTCTTTTTATCATGATATTTGTAAAAGAGTTATGTATTGTATCCTTACTATCCAAAACACGCAAGACACAATTTCTAAATTGGACCCCAATAATCCACAAGATAAAAAGTGCATTGCAGGGGAAAATAATCATAATGTTGTAATTGCTAACTCCCAGGTTTAGGAATTTGTCCTCCAAAAGAAAAATGATTTAATAACTAATTAACTAATGATGTGCATGAACAATTGGCTGTAAAGAAAAGACAAGAAGCCAAATAAATTTCTTAATCAAACTGTATGTACTAACTAATATTGAAAGCAAGAGAGAAACCTGTGCATATCTTCATCTTCTCCGTGTTATTTGCCATGAATGCAGCTCTATGATTCTAGTAATGCAAAGTGAACAACTCTTAATTAAAAGGGTTTATATAGATCTCCGTGTAACATAGAAGTACTTCCTAAATCAAATTGGACAAGAAACATAATCCCACTAGGAATAGTATTAAATTTTATTTTATTTTTGTGTTCAGTTTATCAAAAGGATCACAACCTTCAGTGAAGATGAGATATTTTGTTGCTAATGTCAATGAAAGTAGTTCAGGAATATTAATAAGAGTGGCCTGCAATTAGAGGTTGTATCAGCCAGAATGTCTCTGGGCATAACACTCATGTCCAGAGTTTTAAGTGCTGATTGAGAGTCTTGTGAATAGTTATGTTCTGCCAATTATTGTTTGTTGTACACAAATCCTTCCTTGATTGCTATGAGCTCAGCTAGGGATGGCAATGGGTCGGATTTGGGTCGGGTCCACCTAGATCCAGACCTGCCATGTACTTTTTTAAGTGGACCCAGATCCAGACTCAGATCCACTGGTTTTGGAAATTTCAGATCCAGACCTGCCATGGGTCTGGGGCGGATCTGGGTCTTTGACGGGTCCAAAGGTAAATTGCCTTGCTTTCCTATTTTTCTTACAAGAAAGCACAATTTTCCCCTCATAACAATTATAAAATACTTCATAGTTCATAACTTTCACATACATAGAAAATATTACACAATAAAGCATCCAAATCTCTCATAAAACCACCAGACATAGCCACATTGGCAATAGACAACACTATGCACTGCTACAAATTGTTCAAAGTTCAAACACTACAACTAGTACAATCTTAAACAAAGACAAGACAGACACCACCATATGTGTTTTCTTCTCCCCTCATAGAACTTCAAAATCTGAAGATCCGACGTCATCAATATCCTGAAACATTAGAAGAATGATCACAAATTCTTGATTCCACTAATAAGCATTTAAAAACAACTTAAAAATCAAGATAAATTAATTAGGAATGTTATGTACCAAATCAATAACATCACATGATGCTGCTTCGTTTTCGTTGTCTGTATCATCAACCCCAACACCACAAACTGGACTGCTTTCTTGTGTCCCTTTGAAGCATAAATAAATAAAAATACATAAGTAATAAACAATAAATGATAATACAAAAAAAAAAAAGACAAAAAGAATATACCTTCATTCAACCAATTCTGTAATCACATCAATGTCTCTACTGTTTGTGCGTGAAGCTTAAAACAACGAGGACTAACAATTCTCCCACCCGTGCTAAAAGCACTTTCTGAAGCTACAGTAGAACAGGAATAGCAAGAATGTCTCTAGCAATTTTTCTTAATGTGGGGTACTTGTTATCATTTTTCCAAAAGTCAAGTATATCAAATTGATCATCCTCAGGAAAAGGATCATCCTCCAAATAGTGCTCCAACTCACACTTACTACTTACCTTTTCTTTTTTGTTTGCTTGGACTTTGCATATCCTTCAGTACTATGAGAGGAATAAGAGGAATCAGGATGTGACCATTTTAGAGGACCTTTGACAGGAGCTCTAGGTGGTTTTAAGCTGGTAGTAGCTTGTTCGGTAGTACTCTCTTCTCTTTTCTTCTGATATTCAACCAACAATTTGTCAAACATTGTCCTTATCATTTTCACTTCATTTTCAGCTCCAGTACCATAGATGAGGTCAAAATAGTATTCTACACAATCCATTTTGTTTCTTGGATCTAAAATAGTAGCTATGGTCAGAATTCCATTTATTTCTAGGTTTAGTTTAGTTTGCTGGCTCTGATCAAGAATTTACGACTACAACCATGATACATATAAAAGTCGGGACAAAGTTACGTAGTCTATTTACTCCTAAAGTCTCATTTAACAAGACTTTCTATAAGACCGTTGAATTGAAAAAAGTGATTCTCAACTGTTTACCTTACATTAAACCCTTCTTCTAATAACAACCTTTCACTTTTCAAGCTAACGAAAAAGAAATTTTCTTTTTATTTTTCAGGTTAACGAGAAAGAAATTAGCTTGCATTTCCCCATGCAACAGTATGCACTGACCTTGGACCTTAATCTTCGAGGGCAGTCATTAATCACTACAAGTTTACACTTATTTGTTGACAGCTGAACAATTTTATTTCATTTGCTCACCATCGACCCCTACCTTATTACTCCTAAATTGGATACATTACCAAGATTTGACCCTTTTTCAGAAAATTTTTTACCGAACATCAACCTTGTTGGTACTCTACCAAACAAGATAGACGTTGTACGGTTGTAGGCATATTCGGTAGCAATGCTCTAAGTTTTGATTGTCACACATAAGAGTAAAACTTGGGGACACGTTCAAGTTTCAACACGTCAGGATAATCATTTTATACTCATCTTCCAATATATACAATCTCATCTGATCCCATCAAAAGTTAATTTCTTGAAAAAAAATTATATTGTAATTGATGGGAGTTATGTTTCCGAGCAAAGACATAGTGAATATGGGAAATTTGAGCTTACCGAAATGAAATCTTTCATGTTCTTATACGATGCGTCACTAATCTTTTAAATTAATAGTATAAACATAATAAAACATTACAAAACTCAATCCAACCAAACCTATTGAATTTAGAACTATATCATTGGCTAATGATGGAATGAAAGTTGGAAGGTTTATATAAGACGGTCGCGGTAAAGTTGGGGTCCTGAGGTCAGAACGACGCAAGTATCTTTTGAATCTTTTTCTAGTTGAAGAGTAACAAATTTCTTGTTCGCAACTCTGTAACCATTTCATCAGAGACTTCATTTGTGACTCCTATGGTCACCGCAATTGCTAAGATTGTTAAGAAGAAACATCCAAATTGATCAATTGCCGCAGTTTAATCAGCTTTGGTGACTACGGCTCGCCCATTTGTCATTAGAAAAGACTACGACATACATGGTATTGGTAATGGGATGATTAATATTAGGATCAACAAAACTGATAGAAAATATCAAGAGATTTTTATATACTAACCAACTTACCATTAACCAAATTGTAGAAATTAAAATACCAAGAATTTTTTTTTCAGAAATTGTTTTGAATATGATCCTGGTCGTCAATGAGATAATGATTGTTTCTCAGTCAATACATTTTGAGTGATCAAAGACGACGATATACATGGTATTAGTAATGGGATGGTTAATTTATCAGGTGTCCATGAATCCAGGATTAATGTATGACCTCACAGTCGAAGATTACGTCAAATACCTAAGAGGCATCAAAGCAAACAACCTGTTGTTTGTCAGTGCAGCACTTCGCACGAAAGTGAAAGAGTCCATTCCGGTGACCCAAACTTAATCTTTTCACCTTCGCTGCTACTTTGTCCTTGAACACTTATTGCAATTTTTTTTAGACAGTTAACTTTCGTTGGAAGTAAACCATATTGCATAAACAATGCCGAATTTGAAAATGAAAACCCCGGTCTTTTAAAACTAAGTGTCTCCAGGAAATCTAAAACTTATATATATATATATATATATATATATATAAATATAAATATATATATTATGATACCAACTTACTAAGAAGTAGTAGTATGAATAAATAAGATAACAAGTGAAGAACAAAGATTACAGAAAATTATTTGAGGATTTATGAGTACAAGTGTCAAGAGAAGTAGTAGTGTAAAATTCACTCTACCCTTTTCGGTTGTAATTCTGCTCTATTTATAGAGCTTTAAGTTGTAGTCTTTTTCTTCCAGAATTAAAAGAGCTGTCTTGAAGTAATGGTCCTGATTTGCTTGAAATGTCGACAAGATCATGACTGTTCTTTAAGTCTTGAATCTGAATCCACCATCTTTTGAAATTTTGGGAAAAATCTGGGCCCTTGTTTTTGTCAGCAAAATCTAGGCCATTGCTTTTTTCCCTTTTGAAATGATAAAATCGGTGACTTTTGCTTTTGAATGTTATCTTCCAATTTTTGAATGTCGGCCAATTTGACTCGTGGCAAAAACCTGCAATGAATATTGTCTTCCAGTATTTCGAATAACTTGATTGAGATTTTAGAAAGTGATCCTTGACTTGATTGTGACTGTGTTGGAGATTTGTCTTTGTTCTTTTGAATAGTAAAAACAGATGATGAACCAAACACTACTTTCTTCCCATTCTCGATCCAGTTTCGAACATTGTCAATAAAGCAGTATTTATCGAAAAGATCCCATTATTTGATCTTAAATTCTCAAACTAGTGATAAAGGTAATGGAGGCTGGAAATATTGGTGATACTAGTTCAATACCCGTGCGATACTCACGACTTTTTTTAGAAATATTTATTAATTTCTTTACACGCTACAAGAAATAGAGATAGCTTTTTGTTACTATTATCAATTTAGGCAAGCAAGAAGGCTAGTATTTTAGGCCCATTAAAAGATATTCTAACTCATAAAAGTCGTTCAACTACCGTCCTTTGCCAAGGGTATTCCTACTCTTGAGAATGGAAAAAATCCCTTGACCAGCCTCCTACTGCTTAGTGCGCTGACAGTTGGGGCGAGGGGATTATTCACTGTGATCGACAGTTGAATACCCTAGGCAAAGACCAAAAAAAAAAAAAATCGAAACTTTGTAAACAAATTGAAATCTGACAACTAAAATCCCAACTTGGCCACAAAGTGGAGCAAGCTACATGGGAGATATGTGTCCCTTTTTTTTTCCTGTATAGCAAAACCACTTGAAATAGGTTTTTTAATATGACACCAGGAGAAAACAAAATTAGAAGAAATGTCAAATTTATTACTCCATTGGTCCAAATTACGTTGACGTTAGCTTCTTGATAGTCAAATTGGAAAAAAACTACTGATAGTCAAAGTTTACAATTTTTTACGTTTAATTAGTGAAAGGTTATAACGTTCCACAACACATAAAAATACTTTTGTCAAATTTTGTTTTATATACTCAAGTCTCCAGAGTAGTACCTTTGAAAATTCATATTTTTATAAACATATTTATGTAGCCTATCTGAAATATACTTTGAGAAACAACTACACCTGATTTTACTACTTATGCAAAAAAAAAAAAAGGTGGTCTTGTGTACAGGGGCATCTGCAAGATGAGGTAGTTTCCCATACACCAAAAATGATGAAGCAAAGCAGGTGTATATTTGAGCATCTTATGTAGATCACAATTACGCAAACCTGCTATACTCTTAAAACATTCTATGTAGCTATGTAGACCACAAAATAGGGGAAGATGCTCAGCCAAGTCAAGATAGTAACCCATACAAAGTCAAATAACCTGGATAAATAATCTGTCTTACATAAAAATCAAAACAGAGTTACCTAAATAACTACACACGAGAGTCGACACATTCACAGTACATTTAGGAGCCTAGTAGCTGTGAGTCTGTGACAAACAAAACACCAGCAACCCGTCCTAGGTGAGCTAAAATTTAATCAAGCAGGAGATTCAAGTCAAGTCATTGAAGGTGCAATTTTCGTTTAATCCTTGCCAACTGCCAAGGCAATGAACATGTTACCTGTTGCCGGTAAAAAAAAGCTTGTTAGTTAGTATGCCTTTACAACTTGGGCAAGCCACATTTCTTCCCAAAGAAACAAAAGCAACTACGCAATTTGTTGACGAAGTACTCACTTTTAGTCAGATTGGCCACTAAAATTGCATGCTATCAAAGCACTTTATAATTGAACAAAACTTGAAAATTTTAGCCAAATTTGTTAAACCCTATCAAAGCAAAATAAACACTTGGTACAAACTTGCTGACCTTGAGGATGAGAAGGCGAGAATACGGGTCTAGTGAACTTGGCAATATAGAGTTTGTCAGTTCTTCGATTCTACACTGAAGACCAGGGATGGGATTGTGCGAAATCATTCTTTTGAAACGGCTAACTTTGGTAGCTACTTCGGTAAAGCCAAAATTTTTAAGTGTTTTTATATGAAGTGTATTAGTATTACATTTATTACCAAAAATCAATCACAAAACAATTATAGTTTCTAATCTATACTAAACAACAGGACAAACTATAAGCTGTAGCCAAATTTGGAGTTCTAAGGCCTGATAGCATGAACATGATGAGGAGCATATTTTTTGCAGAGATAGCAGCATAAAAGAAATCTCTCATCTTTTTTGTCACTCCTTCATTACTACCTATTACTCCTATTTTAAGACTCTTCGGTATGTGAAAGAAATAACTAATTATCCAAGGTTCACACTTCACACTATAATTGCGAAAATTCAAGAGCTGTAAAAGAGGAAGGTGAACTGATTCAATCTTATGTAGGAGGAGTGTGGCAACTGCCCCTGAAATACGTTTAAGCTTTTGTGAAGTACTCTAGTATATGTAGGAGGAGTGAACTGATTCAAACTTCTTCTTTATTGAGGGCCAAACTAATTCAATCTTAGTACATTGTGCATTCACGAAAAGCAAACTCCAAGTTTACTATAATCCCGCTCTTACAATTCTGTTTAAAAGCTCAAAGCAAACTCAACAGCTCAACATAGTATCATCATGATAGTAGCAAAGCAAACTCATGAAGTGAAATTTCCAGAATCAGGCATAGACGAAGAAAATGTTCACAGCTCATACCTGTGGTGGTACGCGAGGGCGAAAGACAGATGGTAGGTGCTACGTAGTATTTTTTACTCTTCCTCGCTACACAACCTGGGGTATGTCTGCAGATTTCAGTATAGCAGCGTGAACAGGCGGAAAAAAAAATCGAATCCACCCAGAATATATCGAACCAAAATATGATTTAACCCAAAATTATAAATAATATCATATACTAATCATAGTAAAATCTAAGCAAATTTACAATTTGAATCACATGGCTAAAAATGGAAGAAAAAGAAAAAGGAAATCAACCTTACCTTTCAGCAGCCAATAGTCGATTTCGGAACTCGGTCGAGCTTCAATTGAGTCTAAAGATATGGGACTGTGCAAGGCAGTTGAAACCCCAGCGAATTGAAACATTTGGCTTTACCGATTCCATGCCTAGTACTAATTCAAAAAAAAAATTATATATTAAACACAAGCCTGGGCTCTGCAATTACATGCCAATATCATGTAAAACATACATAATTCTAGTATGCAATTAGATTCAAAATGCTAAAAGGGAAATCGAATCAACCCAACTTCAGAAGCTAGTACAACAATTGAACTCAATTTAACACCCCAAAAAGAGATACAAAAAAAAAATTACCAGTTCCAAATTAAAGCTCGGCAGAATGGAAGAGCACAGTCCTTTTTTCGCTTTTCACTTTCTCTCTCCTCAAAGCACCAACAACAACACAAGAGCATACAATGGTGCAGTTCAAGCACCGACCACCGTCCACCGTTGTACGACAGCCCCTGCCACAGAGCAACGATGAGCAAGATCAAATTTGATTGCCATCACCATACTATAAAAGAACTAAAAACAACAAAATCAACCAACTTCTAAAAAAAAAAAAATACACCACTCAATGCAAACTCTGAACTCAGTTTCAACAACAAAAAGAAAATTGGAATTACCCCATGACAATCCAAACCAAAGACATCGATTCAACCCAGATCTAGCCTAGAAATGAAAAAATAGTGCATAATCGATTCCAGAAAATTCAAATCATAATTGACCCCATTCACAATTTTCACCACACGAGTAAATAAAAACATTAAAGAGAAAGAAGGAATTCAACATTACCAGAATATGGTGGATTTCTAGGGAGAAAGTACAGAGTGGAAGATGGAACTTGGAGGGAAGAAGCATATACGTGAATTGAATAATAAAGAAGGAGAAAGAATTCATGGGGAAAATGGAGGAGTAATAAAGGAGGAGAGAGAACTCATGGGGAAAGTGGAGGAGTACCCTGGAATCATCGAGACAGTCTTTGTTGGAAACTGAAATGAAATTACTGTGTTTGGCTCCTCCAAGAGGTACAATAAGTAATTTTGGGGGAAAAAAAAAATACAAAACACAGTTGATAATAGTTTTAGGCGGGAAAAAAATGCACCAAATTGCGCCACATCATCATAGATAACCTCAGCATTGGCCTGTTTTAGTAAGGAGATATAGATTTGAAACTTCAACAGAAAATCCATGATACTTTAAATTCCGTGTGAAAAAATATGTGTTTAATATACTCTTCACATTTTGTATTTGTTTAGTAATGTAACCATCCCTGTTTTGCGAGTGGAGGGAGGATCTCAGGAGTAGGTCCAAAGTACTCCCACTATTGGTAAAATCAAATGGGGAATGATAGGTCTTGGTGGTTGAAATTGAAAAACCATGAATGGTTGAATGGACGGTAAAGAAAAGTCTTGTGCCATGCCATCCTGTAGTCATGGTAACTGTAGGTTTTTGGAATAAAATTAACTGAAAATTGTCTTTCTTGGAATGAGTTTTCCCATTCTCTAGCAGTAATGACCTTTTGAATAATGCATTTGGAATAGGAAACAAAGTTTGAGTTAGCTTGGTTCTTTTTTGTGGGTGATAATAGTGGACTTGGAGTCCACCAGAATTAGTTCATAAAATTGTTGAGTTTTCCTGATGTCATCAGTGCACCATTGTGTCATTGGGGAGAAAATCTTTTCTGGTAAATGGTTCATTGACTCGACTGGATTTTGAGGTACTGATTTGAATGTGGTTAATGTAATACGTTCTTGAATTTGTTTGGTGAGGTAAGGACTTGGATTTTGTGTTTGAAATGAGGTTGAGGCTGGTTTTGAATTGGAGGTGTTTTGAGGACTTGATGATAAGAAATAGGAAGAAATTATTGTAATATGGAGTAATTGTTTTGAATTGGTACTTGAATATTTGGAAGTGAAGTTTGAGGTGGTGTAGTCAGCAGGGGTTTGAGCTTCTTTTTGAACCTCCTTCTCTTTCTTGACTTCATTTTTCGTGCTTCTTGAATTCATCTTGATCAATGTGTTTGTTCTGCAAAAACTCTCTTGTGAGGAAATCTGGTAAGAAATTGTTTTTCCCTTGAATGTACTCAATATCAAAATAAAAAACAGAGAGTATAGCTTGCCATCTTGCAAATATTTATTTTGAAACAAGATTTTGAACATCTTTTTGCAAAACTTATTTTGCTGATTTGCAATCAATTCTTAAAAGAAACTTTTTGTTATAAAGATCATCTTGAAATTTTGAAATATTCAAAACAATAGATAATATTTCCTTTTTAATTGTAGAGTAGTTTTCTGAGAACTATTCCACAATCCAGAATGAAATCTTACTTTTTTTTGTGGTGCAGATGAGGGGACTAAGCCCCAAAATTACAAACTAAAGAGTAAAAACAACAGAAAGCAAAAACACGAAAAAAGGAAGAAACAAACAGAAAGCAGAAAAACAGAAAGAAACAGAGTTTAGCTTCCCACAACACGGGGCCAAGCAACTCCACACAGGTCCTCAGTCAAAAAATGGCGAAGCTCATCAGGAGGTTCTTCAAAGATCTTCAAGGGTTGTTGCAGATTAATACCCAAATTAGCTAGATAATCCGCGGCTTTGTTGGATTCGCGATAACAATGAGATATGCGAACCTCCATCCATCTTTTGCAATTAGATCACGACATTGCTTCAAAATGTGGAAATTACCACTTGCATAAACCCTTGCAGCAGAGAGGAGTTCTACAGCAAATTGCGAATCTACAGTAACGATCACTTTACTGATGCCCATGTTCCAAGTGAGAAGAAGGCCTCTAAAAATTGCTAGCAGTTTAGCTCTCAGCGCGTTGCAGACGCCAAGTTTGGCTGCAAAAGCCCCCTTAAATTCGCCTCTGTGGCCGCGAATTAAACCACCCCCACCTGCAATCCTTGGGTTACCTCTAGAAGCTCCATCAGTATTGAGGCGAAACCATCCTTCTGCAGGTGCCAACCATCTTATAAGGATCTCAGTCTTTCCTTTTTAGGGACTTGATCAGAGACAATATCAAGCTCCAAGGCTATTTTAATTTCTGCAATTCTTGAATTAATAAAGCTTACTTTGTCCACTGGAAGTGAGGAGTTGGCCTCAAAGATTGTGGTATTGCGTCAGCGCCATAACCACCACAACGTGGTGGCGAAGATTGTAGGCCAGTGCTCGATTGGGCCACTAGTGGGACTCAGATTCATGGCCAACCAATGTTTCATTGGGCTTGAGAAGAAGGAACTTGGAGGAGGAACACCCAATCCATGCCAAATTTGGTGAGCTATTGAGCAGTCACGAACAATATGAATACCTGATTCCACACTCGCCCCACAAATTGTGCAGCCAGAATTTGTTGACAGATGACGAATGACTCTATTTTCATTACTCAAGATTTTATTGTTCAAGAGAAGCCATAAAAACATTCGAATCCTTTGCGGAACTGGCGCACGCCAAACTTCGTCCCAAGCTTTATCAGGAGGTGAGTTATCATCTTTGCGGATAATATTGAGGGCCGATTTAATACTGAAACCACCCTTAATAGCTCCGTTCCAGTAGAGTTGATCCGCAGCATTTTCATCCTCAATTAATTCTAAGGATTCAATTTTTTTAAGGATTAAATCTGGGAGAATATCCCCAAACAAATCCCAGCGTCACCCAGTATTGACGTCCCATAATTCTTCTACCGTAGCATCCAGAATTTCATTGGGGATAGCTGTTGTAACAACTGAAGATAAGGGTTGGTCAACCACCCAGTTATGGTGCCAAAAGAGGGTAGAACGTCCATTCCCAATTGCGGCGCAAACCCCTTTACGAATGGTGTCCCTATTTTCTAAAATTCCTTTCCAAGAATTTGAGGCATCTTGCCTTACTTCAAACATGTCAATATCACAAAGATTATTGC
The DNA here is from genome assembly GCA_038025085.1 of Tetragonia tetragonoides. NCBI lineage: Eukaryota > Viridiplantae > Streptophyta > Magnoliopsida > Caryophyllales > Aizoaceae > Tetragonia > Tetragonia tetragonoides. The sequence goes on along the minus strand of CM076148.1, from coordinate 8,488,554 downwards.
AATATTTACCTCTAAGAACTCTCGACCATAACGTGCTTGGCTCAGCAAGAACACGCCAACCAAGCTTGGTCATGAAGGCTGCGTTTGATTGCCTCATTGAACGAAGCCCCAAACCACCCGATTCCTTGTGTTGAGTAACCTGAGGCTACGAAACAAGGTGTATCTTCTTTTTATCAGTAGTTCCTACCCATAAGAATTTGCGAGTTTTTCAATCAATATCATCACAAATTGATCTAGGAACTCTCGTAGTTTGCATCGTATAAAAGGGAATTGAGCTCAATGAAGACTGAATCAAGGTCGTGCGGCCTGCCAAGGATAGACAGTGAGCCTTCCAACCATAGAGTTTCGAATTTAAACGTTCAAGAACGTATTGGTAAGTATCTTTTGTGATGCGACCATTGATTGTTGGCACGCCCAAGTAGCGTCCTAGATCATCGGTTTCTTCCACGCCTAGCTCCACACAAATTGCTTCCCGGAGGTCAATATGTGTCTTTTGGGAGAAGAAGACCCGAGATTTAGGAAGGCTAACTCGTTCTCTTGACGCTCTACAAAATTTATCTAGGCAAGCATTCACCATACGAGCTTGGTCTATTGCAACCCCATTGAAGCCACGCAAAGCATTATGATATCAATGAGTTGTTGAGGCAAACGCATATCAAGTAGTGTATCTCGGATGAAGCTCCATTTCAAGCGATCATAAGCTTTTTCCAAGTCCAATTTTATGATCATAAAACCAGTCTTTCCCTTCTTCTTTCTCAAGGTATGTAGTACCTCTTGGACAAAAATAATATTGTCAGTTATTTGTCTCACAGGAACAAAACTACATTGAGTAGGTGAGATCAAAGATGGCAAAATCTCCTTCAAGCGGTTTACTATGGATTTAGTAATCTACTTGTAGGTGACATTGCATAAACTAATGGTCGTAGTTGAGTCACTTTTTGAGGGTTATCAACCTTGGGGAGTAAAAACAGAAAAGTTTCGTTCAAACCCTCGGGAAAAGGCTCGACCAGCCAGCGCATCCAAAGCCATATCAATAACTTTAGGCCCGACAAGTTCCCAATTTCTTTGATAAAAGGCAGCCTGTAAGCCATCGGGTCCAGGAGCTTTGTAAGGGCCCATAGACATAATAGACGCTGTGATCTCTGTCGCAGTAAATAGACGTGCCAGTCCATTCCATTCTTCATTGGATAATGCAGGGAACAAATTGTGAGGCATATCATTCAAATCAACGTGAGGTTGAGGCTCTGAAAATAAATCAATGAAATATTCTCGTACCATCGTCTTGACCGCAGCAGGTTCATGGAACCACTCACCTTGCATGTTTTGAAGTGACACAATTTTATTAAAATTGCGTCTGATGATGGTGCTCAAATGGAAATAGCGTGTGTTGCGGTCACCATCTTTGATTGCCTCTAATCGAGATTTCTGGAACCAAAGCGCTTGCTCTTGTTCAAGGAACAATTCCAGTTCTTTTCGAATATCTAATTCCCTCTTGAGAAGATTATTGGAGCAGTGAAGTGCTAATGTTTTCTGGACACCCTCCAACCGAGCTAATAAATGTCTCTCTTTGTGGAAAATTTTGCCAAAGATTTCTTTGTTTCACACATTTAAGGTACTTTCAACCTCTTTTAGACAAGGGACCAGAGGTGAGGGCGTGTTCCATGCATTCCAAAGGACGTCCCCAAAGTTGTCATGAGTTAACCATGCGGCTAGGAAGCGAAAAGGTTTAGTACTCACAGGTAATGGAGCAAAACCCGTTGTACTGATCAGTAAAGGGAAATGATCTGATTGTACAGCGGGGAGATGTTTTACTGCTGCCGCTTCCTCAAATTTTGCAACCCAATTGGAGTTGGCTAGCCCACGGTCTAATCTAGCACATTTACGTGGCTCTAGAGAATTCCCTCTAGACCAAGTGTATTTTGGACCCGAGAAGCCAAGATCAATGAGATGGTTGTTCTCAATCCAGTTGTTGAAGTGCATACTCCGACGAGCCACCTCATCACAACCCCCATTGCGTTCACTTAAGGAGCGGGTTTCATTGAAGTCACCAGCTAGGAGCCAAGGACGGGAGTCGTTTTGAGCCATGCTTTCCAAGATTTGCCACAACTCCTCCCTTTTTGTGTTAATCGGGCTACCATAAAAAGCGGAGAAATACCAAGGCTCTTCCCCAACCTTCGAGATCTCGACATGAATGAATTGTGCATGAAGAGTTGATGGCACCACTGTAATAATTTCAGATTTCCAAAAGAGCCAAATACCACCACTAAATCCCTCATCTTCAACACGAACACGGCCAGATAAACAATTCGTTGACAAACCCGTTCTGCATTGTCTCCGCTTATGTGGGTCTAAAGGAGAGCAACTACAGTAGGATTTTTGATGTGAATAATTTCCTTCAAAGTAGTCAAGAAAGCGTTACTCCCCGCTCCTTGAACATTCCAAACTAATATGTTTATCGACATATTATCACTCGATATATAGGGGTAATAATCAAGATCCTCAACTGGGATAAAAGGTAGGGAGGATAGGAAAAAATCTCTAATTTCCCCCCATTAGGTGACCCACATGATTTTGTACCTTCAGCGTGAGGACTGGTTCCTTCGGATTGTGGGTTGGAGGCAAATACGCATGGAACCTAGCTTCTAATTTGTGGCTCATAGGGTGCATGATACCCATCCAGGGGCGTGCATTGGGCTCCCCACAAACCAAGTCACCTCCGGAGGTATGTTGAGAGACATGGTGACTGGAGGTCGGAGAGGGTGTGAGAGAGCCATGGAGATTATTCAAAAAAGGGTCGTTGAGATTTCTCTCGTGGAGAGGAGATAAAGGTGAATTTGGGTTTATTTGTTGTGAGGGAGAACTGTTGTTTTCTTTTGTCTGCTTGGTGCCTTACACGAAATTCATACGGAGTTGTCTTTTGGAAGGGTGCTTTCGTTTGCTGCGAAAAATTCTCGAAAATTCTTGTTGCTGCTCCGTCTCTTGTGGGCTTATGATTTGGCAATCATTGGTCAATGATTCAGAGATATTTTCCATATCACAATCTTGAATATTTTCCACCGAGTCATTATTTGAGGTAAGTGCATTGCTCAAGGACGGTTGAATAATATTCTCAACCGAGATTTCTGGTGATATAACCAAGGAAGGTTGAGTAGGATTCTCCAAAATTCTAGTATTTTCCTCTTCAAGGACACCCGTATCAATTTGAGTTGAATTAGGAGTGGATGTAGGCAAAGGATTTCCTAAATTCGTGGAGATAATATTTTCCCTTTGATTTCCTCTAACTCCTTCCTGTTGAGTGCTTAGAGGCTGATTGTTAGGAGTTAGTTCTGCAGCAGGCTCCTCTATTTCCAAATTTGAAAAACGCGATCCCTGATGTTGCGGAGTTTCCCTAGTTGGTTGTTGCCTAGTTGTAGATTGAGTACCTGTGCGTGCATGGGATTGGTTGGGTTGCGGGTTGCCCGACCCAATGGGCTGAGCGGGTTGCTTTTTCCTGGGTGGTTTCCTCACTACCATCCACTCACCATACAGATCCTTGGCTGGAGCAGCATATGGACCCTCCTGTGATGGAGTTGCCGGGTGCAGAGGTCTTGGCATTTCGCTAGCAGGGCAAGGAACTTCTTGCTGGATATCACTGATCCCCGGGAAATGTTTGCAGTTTTCTTTTTTATGCCCATACGTGCCACAATTGAAGCAAATCATTCAAAGGCCTTCATATTGGATTCGCCAAATTTCGCCATGTAGGTTGAATTGGGATAACAGAGGATTAGTTAAATCTACTTCAACGCATAATCGTGTAAATTTACCTCTTTCCGCTGCTGCAGTAGTACGATCAAGACGAATAATCTTGCCAACCTTTGAGCCAATCCTTTTCAAAAATTTTATGTCAAAATATTCAATAGAGATTCTAGGGATACGAATCCATGCAGTAAGGAAACGAATTGGTTCATCATTTGCTACAAAATTATGGACCCATTTACGAATGGTTAGGTAATGATCCCCAAACATCCATGGTCCTTGAGTTAAAACATGATTGAGGTCATCCATGTTTGTAAACTTGACTACATAGTAACCACAATCGATGTCAACCAATGAGATATCTCCTTTGAGATGCCATTTGTTTTTCAGACTTTTGGTCATTTGCCAATAACCAAGAATTTTATCAAACATTTTGATAATGAGTGATTAACGCCATGGGAGCCTAAGCCGTCTTTTTTCTTCATTGGTTAAAAGAATAGTTGGACAGCGAGGATCATCAACTTCAGGAGGTAAATCATCATCTTCTTCCTTATAATGGTTTCTAAACAGGTTTTTATACCCATTTGGCTGCGCTCCAACCATGCGATCCCTGTATGACCCACTTGAGATGACAGGTTGGGGGGTCGAATTATGCGACCATCTTGATGAGTATTTTCCCTTTTAGGTGGTGGTAGGGAATCAGACATTTCAATCTCGTTAGTAGACGAATCATTGTTTCTTCGTATGGAGCGATGCAATTGTTCCTCAATTGACATGCCTGGAGAGAGACTTTCTCTCTCTAGATTTTTTTTTGTATAGAATGAAATCTTACTAATTTCTCTTCTTTTTTCTTTTCATCTGGTAATCTTTGTTTAAGAATTTCTCCGTATCCTATATCTAAAGCATCTGTTTCAACTATCATAAATGCATGAGGGTTGGGGAGTCCTAGACATGGTAAAGATTTGACCCTTTGTTTAATAATTCTAACTAGCTCTGTATGATTGCTAGACCATGCAGACGGATTTTTTTTGTAGTCTTTGAAACAAGGGTGCACACATATATCTTAATTTTGGAAAGAAATCAGCGATGATATAATTAAGACGTTCTAAAAATCTTTGAAGCTCACTTTTTTCTTTGATTTCATCAGGAAATTTATCTGCAAACTCAATTGCTCTTGCAATTGGTTTTATTGTTCCCTGATAAATATCATGTCCAAAAATCTGATTTTTTTCTGGAATAATTTCATTTTTGATGCTGAAATAACCAATCCAATTTTCTTGACAACTTGATAAAAAGTGTGTAAATGCTTGAAATGTTGGTCAATAGAATTTGAATAAATAAGAACATCATCAATATAGACGATAATGAAAGTAGTAGAAGAATTGAAAATATCATTCATGATATGTTGGAATTGTGAAGGAGCATTTTTTAAACCAAACGGCATTACATTCCATTCATAATGTCCAAATGGAACTGTAAATGCTGTCTTATATCGGTCATGCTCTGCAATTTGAATTTGCCAAAATCCTGACTTTAGGTCAAATTTTGAAAATATTTTTGCATCCTAAAGCTTGTCTAGTAAATATTTTTTATTTGGAATAGGGTATCTAATCCATTGATGGACTTTGTTAGTGGATTATAATTGATGACTAATCTTGGAGCACCTCGTTCCTTTTCAGCTTGTTTCACAACATAGAAAGCAGCATAGCTCCAAGGGCATTTAAAATTCCTAATGAGTTTTTTGTCTAGGAGAGTTTGGATTTCTTGTTTACAGAATTCTAAAAGTTCTTGATTCATTTGAATAGGCCTGGCTTTGGTTGAAATATTTTTTTTCTGTGAAATCTTTCCCATAAGGAAAGGTTACAACATGCTTTTTCCTATCCCAAAAAGCATTTGGAAGATCTGAACAAAGTTCTTTTCTAAAGGTTTCTTCTAATCTAGAAATTTTGCTTTTCAAGGAAAGGTTTTGGAATTGTTCATGTATTCTTTTGACGGAAATTTCTTCTTTCAAATAACAAATGAGAGACCTTTTATTTTGAATTAGATTAATTTGTTTATAGACAGAATTGTTCTTGTAATACCCCGCATATTTGTAATATTTATTATATTAAAAAATGTCATTATCTGATTTTAAATATGAATATTTGGAGGAAAGAATATTTATTTCCTTATTAATTGGTGTTTAAAAAGGAAAAGATATTTTCCTTGTGATAGTTTCCTTAATTGAGTTGTGTTCTAGCTGGATTAGGACTCTAACTAGGTCAAGGTTTCCTAACCTCTATAAATACCTTTGACACTCCTAAATCTGATTTTTTTCCTCTAAATTTGTGCCCTAGTGAGTCCATAATACTCACTCACGTTTTCTCTCTTGCAAGCCTCACAAGCCCTAAAAACTGTCCAGTACACAGTTTCGGATTGAAAAATCCGTTTCTCATGTTCTACTTATTTTCTAGACTTGAATTTTGGATATGTTTTAAGAACTAGATGTCTAGAACCAGACTGGAAAGTTTTGTAATTTTTAGAGAGCGTTTGATACCCCAACTCATTTTTCTCGTGAGTCAGCGCAGTGCTGATGCGAGATTCATATCCGCCTATTTTGTTTTATCATATCTCAAAACCTTGACACTATTTGTTCAAACCGTTAGGTGGAATTGAACCTTATGGTGTCCTCAGGATGTACGCCAAATTTGAAAGGATATCGACTTCGTTTGATGGTTCGTTCGAGCGTTTGTTTCAGATCCCGCGTGCTGATTTCAAATTTGTTCTTTGTGATTTATGGTGATTGAATTGAAAGGTAACCATCATTCTTATCGGTTGGAGACGTATGATACTGTAATTTGAGTATTTATTCATGTGTAACCTTCATGTTTAAAGATATTTGTTTTACTTTTACGTGTATTGATTGGTTTGGCATGATAGTTGAACATGATTGAAATCATCGTTCATTAACTGTTTACATGTTATTGATTATCAATTGATACAATTAAGATATGGTTTGACACGATTAGAGTTTATAGCTAGATTGTGATATGGTGATGAATTAAATGGAAATGGGCATACTTTTGAGATAGATGTCTGTTACTCTAATTGAGACGACTAGATGAGTACACTAAGAGTAGTTTATGGTAACTATTTGAGTGATAGTTAGTGCAATCCGAGAATATATTGTACTTTGGGAAACCGTGCCAACTTGTAATTCATATATCGTTAAAACCCGAAAAGGTGTGTGATTGAGGATATCATTGTGAATTAACCCATGGTGGGTAATCGATTGAGGTATGAACTTGAGAATGAGTTGATACATAATATTTTGGTTTGAGGCTCAATAGGTTTGTTAGCTACTTAGACATTGGCATGTTGGCGAGTAGCCTAAGAGATTGATTCTTAGGTGATGAGCAATTATTTTTATGAAAATTGGAATCTCGTAATGATTTGATTATGAGTTGGTCCGAGAGTGGACTTTTGATAGCCTGTGATGGCTATGTTATTGAGAGCCTGTGATGGCTATATTATTGAGAGCCTATGATGGCTATGGTTATATATTTGATCTTGGTTTTGCGGCTTTGTCACCGCTAGTTCGCTTTCCTCATGTCCAAGGCTAGGAGTTAATGGCCAAGAGCAAATGGCACATGTATTGGGCTAATTGAGGGATTAGCAAACTGGTATTGAAGAGCATTTGGGAATTGAGACGTTATAATTATATCCTTTGGGATTGAGTGTAAGGTCCAAGAAAACCCAAGTTGTGTATTGATTATGTGACACAATTGCACTTATAGCTTTTGAATATATTCATATGAAACTATGACGTTGTATATTGTTCGATGAATGTTGAGTTACTCAGCTTTGCTGACTGGTTGCTTTTGTGCTACGTGTGTTTGTTGTCCATTTCTCTTCAATGGTGGACCTATGATGAACCTATGCGATATTCTATTGCATGGGGGAGTATATTGGTGATTGGCTCATAGGTTGCATTGAAGGTCAAGTTTGGAAGATCGAATATAGCTGCCAAGAAGTTGGTCTTGTATTTTTTGGAATGAATAGTCATTTATTGTACTATCTAGTTTGTTGGAGTTGTATCGTTTAGCCTGCACTCATTCGTTGGAGTGAGTGTGGCGATAAAGCCTTGGATTTTGTATAGAAGTCTTCCGCTGTTATAAATATTATTGATTTATGAAAGTTTTTATTGGTCGCAAAATCCGGGGTGTTACAACTCTGTAATTGGGAGATTTTTTTTTGTTTTATGGGAGAAAGAAATCTAAAAGTAATTTCTTTTCCCATAATTTTGGTACTAATTCCCTCTTGATTCACAACGAAAGGATAAATTTGGGTGATAAAAGGGAGTTCTAAGGATGATATCATTACTGATATCAGGAGTAAGTGTAAAGGCATTCTTGAAACAGTATCCGTCATTGCTGATAGTTGCTTTTGAAAGCTTGTATTTGATATGAAGAGGGATGCCATTGGCGACCATGAGTTGTTCTTTGGTCTTCTCATAGTATTTTGAAGGAACTAATTCTTTTTTTATGCAATTTTGATCTTCTCCACTATCAATTAGTGCAACAATATGTATTTGGAAGTCTTGAACTATTAAGGTAACTATAACGTACCACTTTTGAAAAGATATCCTGCTGATTACCCTGAGAAATTCCTCATTTAAAGGTTCAGTAGGGGATATGGATTGGATTAGGGTATTTTCTGGAATTTGTTTAGGAGAATCTAAGCTTGAAGAGGATTGATGGCTATCAGATGTTTTTGAATCTAAGAGCAAATATAGTATCAAGCTCAAGGTCTTTAGTTTTAAGAGAAAATATGTTTTCTTGAAGAATTTTGACTTGGGACTTCAAGGAATTTACTTCCGTTTGAAAGTCTTTGACTGTAATTTGGCGAAAGACATTTGGTGAGGGGTATTTGTCAAAACTTTTGAGATGCTGAAAGGTTCAGAAATTTGAGGAGAGGGTGGTTGTTCTTTGTCAATAAGCTCTTTTAGTCTGAGGAGGTATTGGGCTTGGGTTTCAGGATCACCTATTCTTTGAATAAGGTCAAAAATGAATTATTTTTCATCCTTATTCTGGGATAAGACATTAATTGTCTTGGTAGGGCAGATTAATCCAGAATCACCATCTGAATATTCATCTTCTGAGATTTCATTGTCGATTTGGTTAATGAATGCCTCATCTTTAGATGATTCTTCATCAGAAATAAGTAAAGCCATGAGTTTGGCTTGTAACTCCTGGTCTTGGGAAAAGATTTCATTAATCTCCCTTTTGAGGGAGCATTTGTTTGCTTTGTGGCCTACCCTGCCACATTTGAAACAAACGATAGTTGGTTGTGTTGTCAAAGGCCCTAAGGATTTTATTTGCTTCAACTTCTTCCGTCCATACATTTTTCTGCCAATTGTACACATAACTCTTAACCAATCAATACAACTTTTATACCTACGATGCAGTGCATAATTCTTTGGAGTAATATTCACACCATCCACCATGGAATTGTGCTTGGATCAAACCCTGACATGACTCAATTCGGTATTGATGAGTTTGATTATGTGCGAATGATTCTCTTGAGAGTTTAAGGAGAAGATGAGTTTGATGATGTGCATTTGATGATGTGCGAGTGATTATGTGAGAGTTTAGGTGAAGATATGTTTTGATTTTGTGCGGGTAAATCAGACTAGGGAAATTTTGGGTGGGATCTCTTTAAGTAAATCAGACTAGGAAAATGTTGGGTTGCTCGGAGTGAGTCGTCGGGTACGTAAACAATTTGTTGTGTTGGGATAGGTTATATTATGTTATGTTATCAACAATGCAAATCGTCAAGGGAAATCTATCCCAGAGCACAATCAAGTTATTAAAAAGCACGCACAGTCTAGAAGCACAACCAATTCAATCGAATCTGGGTGAGTATTTTTAAGTTGTAGGATATAGACCTAGAATTATATATACCTTTCTTCTTTCGTATACTGAAGAAGTACATCACCATCAATTTCAGTAATACATGCAGTCGGTAAGAAGTACTTTTTCCACGTCTTTAAACTTTTAATAATGATTATGCCCTTAGCGTTAGCTTTCAAGGCCTTCAATCCACAATTTCTCCCTCTAAATTTAAATTTGTTTCAATGGTGTCCTCAAATGTTTAAACAACATAGAAGAAAACTTCTTTTTATTTTTCTACCAATTACAGTAACTAACATCATATAAGTATGGCTAATAATTTAATTTGTATCGAGCACATACTAACCCGCACAATCACTCCATTTGCATAGTATTTATTATCATTCACCACACCCTAAAGGAATAAATTTATATAATTGTACTTGTGTACCATGAGTAAATTTTAAGTGTCATTAATTATTCAATATATATATAATAACACAGAAGTGTGCTTTTGAATTTCACCGGTTGAGTATTTCTCTTGATCAATTTGATGATGATCAGATTGATGCCCACTTGAAAAAGACATTTGATCGTATATATGAAGAAAGCTGTTAGTTAGAGTGACTAATTGACTTAATTAGCTACAACCAGAGTTTTTAACGTCTACTACTAAAAATCAACAATTTAATCATGCATATGTAATTCCCACTTTGTGTTGTGCACTCTAGCAGCATACAACAAGACAATGAGGCATTATTTGAATAAAATTAAGCATTAGTAACTAATAAATTACTTTTGGTTAATGTAATTCTTTGATATTCTACACACCTGGCACAATCAATAACTAGTATTTATAGTGCATGAGTGTCCGTGATTTTCCGATTTATTAGCTTAATTTCGTTGATCAGGCATCTAATAAAGTTGGTTAGTTTGATAAATATTTTTGCTCATCATTTTGGTGAATGCCACTCGAATTAGTGAATTGGTGAACAAAATCGAATTGAACTGAAATATGTAAATTGAACTAATAACTTGTATCCTTTATAACTCGTCAAATTCTTTTAATATTGGACTCATTTGAAAGTTGTGTTGACAATTGACACATATAGTGATATACTTATTGAAGTAATAAATTCTATTTGAATTTTACTCTATTTTTATTTTTTTATAAGAGTTTGTACATGAACAGAAAGGGGATAACCAATCATAATTAGGGAGTTAAAAGGTTTTTAATTTTGAAAAACACAAAATCTCATATGAGGCGGTCTCAAGGTGAGGCGATTTATATGTCAAAAAATAATAAAAGGGAAGGAAAAATAGCACCTTAATTTTGACAATGGATAGATAAGATGTAGATAATAGAAATAGGAAAAATGCAAAAAGGAGATATTTTGTCGGGCGCTCATACACATTCTACCCTGAGTACCATTACAATTGGGCGGCTATGACAACTTTTAATAATCTGCCGAGAGACAAGCAAGTTGGACTTGGAGATGATAATAGTGAGTGAGTGAGAAAGCATGGGCGCCCATTACTAATGAAGTTCATTATGGAGTACCATTTACAATTGAGCTCCAATGCCAACAACAACGATGATGAAAATGATCTCATAACCCTTAAAATTCTTTCAAGGCTGCCCATCAAATCCCTGATTCAAATCTATATCCAAACAATGGTACTCTACTCTCACTTGTCCTCATTTTGCAAATTCCCATTTCAAAATTTACACATTTAATCACCCCAAAGATTGTATCTTTATTCAATATGGCAACTATTATTTCCTTTTCTCTTGTACTGATGATTATATTAACAAGCTTCCTACATGAAAATGGTGGAACTAGACTTACATAGCAGGGTTGTCAAATGAGACTTTACAAAGGAAATAGATTGCGTAGAGCCAACATACTAAGATTTTGTTCTTCACAAATTGGACTGGATAGGATTCTGCTAGTGTATCTCAGATCTTGGGTTCGGAATTACATTAAGAAAAAAAAAAACCATAAGCAATATCTGAAAGCTAAGCCATGAAAGAGTGAAAAGGGAAGATTTAAACCTTACCTTAAAGGGCTTTGCCGATCAGTGGAGAAAAAAAGCGTTGTGAATAATTGGCAGTTTCGCGGGGTATTTAGTCAGTCATCTCTGAATTTTCTATCGAGTAAACTACAGGCACATGCAGCGTCTACGAACTCTCCCCCTCTCTTTGTCTTCAGTTGGTCTTGCATGAGGTCGTCCTATATTATAGGGCATGCACGTGAAAAATAGCTACTCATATCGCGCGTTCAGCCTGGGCCGCGCGGCCCAGTTTTCTTTTTTTTTTTTTGGTTTATTCCGTTAAATAGTTAATCAATTGCCTTGTCATGTTGTAACATGCAGCGAAAGTTGCTTCATTTATTTGACTGGTTTGTAATCTCGCTCAGGTTTGGGGTTCAAGTCTTCTTTTTTTTTTTTTTTTCTTTCCGAAAAGGCAATATAACCAGGCAACCAGAGAAGGTTAACCTAAGGGGTCCTTTACCAGTAAACTGGTCATGGACTGGTCACAAGGGTGTGACCACAGAGCAGGAACAGTACAAGAGTGACCTAGATGAGCCAGATAGTCTGCCACTGCATTTTCTTCCCTGAGACAATGGAGGACTTCCACTCGGTCGAAAAAATGAAGATTCTTCTTGGTGTCGATGATAATTTTTTCGATCTCCCAAGGGATATGCCATTCTGCTCGAATTGCTTTAATCACCGCAAGGTTATCTCCTTCTATGGTGATCTTCCGATATCCTCGTTCTCTTGCCGCCTTGACTCCTTCTCGTAGTCCTATTGCTTCAGCCATCAATATAGATCCTGACCCACAAGATCATAACCCATTATGATCGGTTCACATTTATCGTTGCGAAGAACAAATCCTGCAGCTGCATCCAGATTATTTAGTTTAGAACCGTCAAAATTGAGTTTGACATATTCTGATCTTGGGGGAGCCCATGATATATTGGGTCGTGGTCCTGACTTTTTGGCTTTCTTATGCAAGGTCCCTTTTTGTATTGAAATCAATATCTTTTTGTAACATGGCTTTCCATTCATTGAAACTGAACCGAAATGACACCGCTATCTGACGAGGTTTAGTCGTTAGATTATTAAATTGCACTTTGTTACGGGCAAACCAGAATAACCACCAGTTCATAATAAGAAGGATTAGATCCCTTCAACAAAGTTTGTTTCTTAAGAGGTTAAGGCTTTGTATAAGGGAGAGGTCGTTATCAATATCCACACTAATCTTAACTCCACAGAGAGCATTCTTGTAGAGTTTGAAGAAAAGTAGGGCAATGAAAGAATAAATGGTACTATTCACTATGATAATTGCAAAAGACACATTCTTGATGTATGAATACTTTACTCTGTTGTAACCTCTGCTTTGTAGGTAATCCATTAAGACATAGTTTCCAGATAAAGACTTTAACTTTTGGAAGGATATTGATGTCCCAAATCCAACTAAACTCACAAGGTGTTTGGTTACCATCGGAGAGACCTTGTGCTATTCAACTAGCCGATTTACAGGAAACTTTTCCGTTACTAGAAGGTGTAAGAACCCTCGCCTTTCCGGCGCTCTAAATGGGCGAATCGATTTTTAGTTGGAATTAATGGTTCTTAAATAATATGTTGCATGCGATTCAAATTAATTATAAGGAACAACAATTTACAAATAAGAAGCCGCCACCAATTTTTAAGGAAACAATTGGAAACCATCAAAAGTGCACCCCAATTCCTATTGGGAATTGACTTATGCCCATGGGGACTAAGTATTGCGTTCGGGGATGTAGGTACGAAATAAACAAAATGAATCTCATCTAAATCTCCCGTATAAACGGCCTCTACTAAGCTTATCCATGTCAAATATTTATTTATGCTATATGGTTCCATACAAGTTCGGTCGTCCAAGATCCTAAGCTAACTAGGCGGGTTAAGAACAACCAAATTACCTATGTTATCGCTTTGCACAATTTATATCCAATTTGCATGCATACTATTAACAAGCATAAACAAGATATTAAAGCATTAAATTAACGCTCCAACCTACCAACTTTGCTAAACGCGCCATGTATTGTATATGCACATCAATAAAATCGTTAGTAACTTCAAACGAATATTAATGATGTAAAGACAATGACTTTATGTTAAAATAAACCTAAGAGGTGACTATATGCATGCAAAAACTACGAAAAGATGCAAACTTGCATAAACTAATAAAAAGATGCTAACTTTATATTAAATAAGCATGCATAATTATGTACAAAACCCAAAACATGCAAATTTATTCAACCATAATCAAAAGCTACATAAAACATGATTAATAACAATAAAACAAGATATTTAATAAAGAGTTAGGCCCTCAGGATGGTTAACCTGGACCTTCTATTTGAACGGGACTAGTAGAATTAGGATTGCTCTTAGATCTTCGGTGCTAGGCTAGGTGTGATGCTTGCTTGGATCTTCAGATTTCTGAATTCTCTTTGATTTGGGGGAAATATGTGCTCTCAATGCTCTCAAAATTGTGAATTGACTGACCTCCTACAAAAGAGGGTGAAAGGGAGTATTTATAGAGTTAGGGGACGAATTTAGGGACTTAGGGCAAGAAGCCCGGCGCCAAAACTCGGCCCAGTCAAAAACCCGGTTCAGCGGCCACAAGGAGGGCAGCCGGGGTCCGCGGCTGCCGCTTGAAACTCAGCGGCTGGCCTAATGGACCCCGCTGTCACGCTTTGGCCGGCGAGCAGCTTGCGAAGGCCGCTGGGCCTGATGGCGCGCGCGTGACTAGGGTTTTTGACTTTTTGTGTTCTATAAATTATGAAACTGCCCTTGGGCTGACCCATGGGGCCGGGATTGAGCGGTTTTGACCCAAATCTTCGAGACGCGATATCTCTTAATCCGGGAACCTGATTGAGGCAAGGTCAAAGGCGTTGAAATACTTATAACAAGGGCTATCCAAAGACTGAGGTTTCAAATAATTTGGTCTAGATTTTCGAGCAATGTCTTTTTCTACTTACGTCCATGTTAATCCATTACCATCATCATCGGGCGTTGCGGTGCCAGGGGATGAGAAACGATTAGGGTGTCTACAGAAGCCCCCACTTTGGCCGAGCTTGTAAAAGCGAAGGTCAAAGTATTTGCTAAAAATGCCTGCAGTGTCTTTTTGAGAAATGCTTTATGTTAGAAAGAAAGATAGACTCCTGACCGCCTGTGGCCAGAGTTACCTGCTTTGCGGGGCAGACGCGATGCTAATTTTAATAGCATCATCATCAAAGAGCGTTGCGTTGCTCTGCTTTGCGGGTGCCAACGTGACGCTAATTTTGATAGCCTCAACGTCAAAGAGCGTTGTGTTGCTCTGCTTCAGGGGTGTCGACGTGACGCTAATTTTAATAGCTTCAACGTTAAAGAGCGTTGTGTTGCTCTGCTTTAGTTGTTGTCGGCGCGACGCTAATTTTAATAGCTTCAACGTCAAAGAGCGTAGTGTTGCTCTGCTTCAGTGTTTAGGAAAATTGTGCCTGCAAAATGAAATAAAGTGCATGTGCCTGTAACAGTTAGAATAAGGCTCGCGCCTGCAAAAATAGATAATATTAGGTCCCTAGGATAGGAAACCAAGCTGTGGGCGCAAATGAGTCATTTTGGGTGACATGTTTGAATCTCCCGAGAGGGGCGAATGAAAAAACGGTTCGGCGGCCATGCGCAGAGCCGCCGAGCGCTGGGCGGCCTTTACGGGCCCACTCAGCGGCTCGGGTTGTCGTGCGGAGGCTACCAGAGGGGCCGCCCGGCCTGGCGGCTCAGCCCCGGGGGCCAGCGGCTGGGCCGTTGAGCCTGGGCGGCCCTGAACCGGGCCGCTGGGCCGGTTCAGAGGCAAAATCGGGTATTTTGTGTGAGGAGCTGAATTTTGGGTCATTCTTCCCCAAAATTTCGAGACTCTCTCTCTCTACCTCCATTGTTGCCCAATCTTCATTTCTTGCTCAAATTTTCTTCTTTTTGCTTGCATTTGCTTGGGTTTGCATAATTTTTGCATAGTTTGAAGTTTATTTGTGATTTCTCACAAATTTGGGGTGAATTTGAGAGTGGGTTTTTGAAACCCTTGGAGAGAGAAAATCCCAATTCTCCATTTTTGCTTGTTTGCTTTCACTTGCTTTGCTCATAATTCTTCATGGCTCCTAAATTGGTGAAGAAGAGGAGTAGAAGGGCTGAGGTTCGGGAGGAGGGTGAAGAGAATAACATCTTCACCAAAGCTTTTCCTTCCCATGTCAAGCCTTCCAAGAGGAAGCCTAATGTGGCTTTTCCTCAAGATGGGTATACACGGTCGGATAGGATGCCCGACATCGTTTGGGATCGGTCGGAGTTGCTCTTTTGGCCGGAGTCTCACTTGAGTTCTCGTGCTTCGAAGTTTGTGGTAAGCCTCAAACTTTGAATTCATAGTTTTTTTATGCATTGAATTTTAGTTTATATGCTTTGCCTTGAGTAGAATTTGTGTAGAGATTGTATGCAATTGTCAAGTCTGTAGCGCATGTGATCTTGCGCGGCTTGAACGAACTTAGAAACATGCTTAGGATTGAACATTTGATTGAAATGTGAACCTAAGAGGTTGCAAATTGATCATAGGAACCCGATGGGAATTTGAAGCCCCATGGTAATTATGGTTCTTCGGTGAAGCTTTTTAAGATTTTGCCCAAAGAGGTGCAAAGTGCAGTTTTGGGTGCGGGGTTTGGACCCCTTTTGAAAGCGGCGGAATCGATTGAGCGAGTCAAGAGGTGCATTGTCCGCCTGTTCTTGGAGCATTTTTGGGATACTACCAACACGTTCCATTTCCCTAATGGGGAGATGATGATTACTCCATCGGAGTTTGCTATGCTGACTGGGGTACCTTGCGTTGGTACGCCCATTGTGTATGATGTTTCCATCTGGAAACGTAAGACTGAGATGGTAGAGTTGTTTGGCCCTTGGGGAAACACCTGGGGTCACCATTATCTTGCTCTACGCTGCTTTGACCGATGCGAGGTACAAGAGAACTACCTCGGTGGAGCAGAAGGCGAGGATGTTCATCGCCTATCTCCTTGCCACCACCATCTTTGGTGAAAAGGGAGAGCGTATTCATGCTATTTACCTCCCTAGCTTGTTGGATTGGGAGAGGGTGATAGAGTACAACTGGGGGTTTTCGGGCTACGCCAACCTCTTGAGGTGCATGCGGTAGCATGCCGCGTGAATGACGAGGGATATAAGCATTCAACTCTTCCTCCCGTGAGCTTGTGCGGTTTTTGGAAGGCCTTGCAGGTGCGTTTTGTTTTTGTATCTGTTTGATGATTTGCATGATTTAAGTGTATGGTGCTTAATTTCATGTTTTGATGTAGCCTTGGTTCTTTGAGCATTTCCCGGACATGGCGCCTACGGGCTGGGAGTCGGATTTCCCGGTTTGCAGGGCATGGCGTCATAGGGGTCCTGCGCCCTTTCAGACTCTTCAGCAGTACAGGGAGGCCCTCCTGCGCCTAGACTGGCACAAGGTAACGCAATTTTGCTTTTTGTTGCATGGATTGTATTTCTTGGTGTGGAAATACCTTATGTTGCATGTTTGTGTAGATTGACTACTTCCCTTGGGCGAAGTACCATGGGCTGGCTTCGGATGCCGTCCTTGCATCTAGGGCGATAGACCGCTAGAGGATCCTGATTGCGGGTCCGTTCTCTTTCGAGTGGTATTTAGGAGAGCGGATCTTCCGTCAGGTTTATCTTGATGTGGTGGGACAGAGGATTCCCTTGGATCCTCCCTCGACCATGTTTTTTGTGAGGTGCTTGTCTCGCGAGCAGGTTGCGGAGGCCATGGTGGGCTCAGATGCTATGCGGTATTTGAGGGAGCCTGCGGAGGACCTTGCGGGGCACTACGAGCAGTTCCGTCGTGATCGCCTCATGCCTTCATTTGTGGGCTTGAAGGTAAGAATTTTATATTTGTTATTCTATGCCTTTCTTGTTTTGTTGAATGCTAATCTACTTTGCTTTTTAGGAGCCTCGGATTGATGCCATCAACGTGGATGTCCCGGATATGCGGGTCCGAGGTCGGGACTATGGCGGGAAGGAGTGTTGGGGAGAGGTCTCGATGACGGAGGACCTTGATGAGGACATCCAGGGCCTTCCTCTTCCAGTTGGCCATCCAAGGGTAAATTCGTCATTATACCTGTTGTATGTGATTTTACCGTCTTCATGCTTGTATTGACTTTTTTCTTTGTGCAGCTTGACCGTGAGCAGACCGGGAAGGTCTTCAAGATGATGCATGCTATGAAATCCTTGATATCCCGAGCTCTTTCAAAGGGCACTTGCTCGAGAGCTGACCTGGATAAGGTAAGCTTGACCTTGCATCTTCAAAGTTATGTGCTTTGAGAAATGTATTCTTATATGTTTGATGGGTTGCAGGTTGAGTACCGTCGGCCTCTTCCTCGTCGTTCGCGACAGGTGGTAATGTCGCATGATGAGGTCGTGAGCTCTCCTGAGCGCAGCTTTTCTCGCGAGAGGAGCCCTCGGAGGGAGAATCCTAGGAGAGAGAGGGAGCTTGTACATCGGACAGACCGTCTTGGTGGGAGTAGGATGACTCAGTTTGTGGAGCCTACTCCTATGCCTATGCCGATGTATCCTTCTTATCCCGGGTATGCGGGGTATGCTCCTTATGGCGGTCTTTATTACCAGCCCCCTGTCCTGCTCCTATGATGCCTACCATGCCTCCTCGTTCTTCGTGGGGGTATGATTCGAGTTATGCTAGGGGGGGTGCTCGTATCAGGAGTCTGCCCGTCATTCTTCCTTTGACCCGGGCCAGTTGGCGGCGGCGATCTTTGGTGATGAGCCACGAAGGTCGGAGGATCATTTTGAGGTGCTCCGCACAGATGCTGATGCGGGTGATGATTTTTATGATAATGTATTTGTATGAAATACATTTTTGAACATTTGTGTTGAACAAACATTCAGACTTTGCTTTGTAATATATTGCCGTTTTATTGGTCCCTGCATATAATTAGGCTAATGCAAATGTACAGGTAGTCAAACAAAAAGAGCAAGTAATAGCCATGTAGCAAAAAATGGTACAGCCAAAAAGTTAAAATAGGGTGTACCCTATCCCCCCTAAAAAAAATGAAAAAAGAAAGGGGTGCAAAAAATGAAATGAAATTAATAAGTAGAAAAAGGGAGTAATAAAAATAAAAGATGATAATCATCCAAAAAGAAAGAAGGAAATTGTGGGGTTCCCATAAATAATTAAGAAAATAAGAGGAAAATAGTAATAATAGAAGAAATAGGAAACTGAGCCAAATTGGAGTCCAAAACGGTTAAGGAAAGTGTCCAAAACCGGGTAGAAGAGGGTTGTCTCGAAAAGGAAGCTTAGCGGCCGAAGGAAGGCGCTCAGCGGCTGACGCGAAGGAGCGGGGGTCAAAAGAGGGGCCGCCAGACTCAGGGGCTAGGCCGCGGAGGCTGGGCGGCTGGCCGCAGAGTTTCAGCGGCTGGGCCGCTGGGCCTTGGTGCTGCCATATCGTGGCCGCCGAGCCTTCGGCGGCTGCCCTATGGGCCGCTGAAGCCTTTTTTTCGACGGGTTGTCATATTTTCGTCTTTTTCCGTGCGAGCCCTATATAAGCCTTGGGTTAGTCCGATTTTGGGACATCACCTTCATAATTCCATAGCAATAGAGAGCTTTTTAGAGAGAGAAACTCCCAATTAATTTAGATTTCAGCCATGACAAGTTTTGAGGTTAAGTTTGATAAGTGGTTGCAATCCATGACCCCTGAAGAGAGGATGAGACTTGTGCCCTTTCACTTGAATGCTCTCTTCCACCTGAAGCAAGTTCAAGTTGTTTGGAACCTTCTTTAGGCTGCAGTTGAATTTTATGATGACAAGCTTCATGTTTTTAGATTCGGGCATAATGAACTGTGTCCTCTTCCCGAAGAATTTGCCGCCATAATTGGGTTCCCTCATGATCAAGCTCCTGCAACTCCATGGCTCGGGGCCAACCTTGAAGGTTACTATAAAAGGTACCTCGGTTTATCCCCAACACAAGCCTCTTCTGTGGCTAGAACCGGTGAGCTAGACCTCAATGGTGTGATTGATATCTTTTTCCCCAAGGTAAGGGATGATCATAATGAGACATATTATAGGCGTGCTTTTATTTTATGTCTCTTACATAGGTACCTCTTTGTTGGTGGAGGTAATAATGGTAAAACTTGTATGCTTAGAATTGTTGAACAAATTCAAAACGATTTTACCCCTATGTCTCTTGTTCGTGGTGAAACCTTAATGTGCTTGGACTGTAAGAAACAAGAACCATTGCCTGGTGGATGGACGGGAAGCCCTCCTCTCCTTCAAGTGAGTGCTTGAATAATTGCTTTGGATATAAAGTTTGAATCTTTAACGGATACCTAACTTTATTATTTTTTGTGTTTGTTTGTTTTTGTAGATATGGCTTTTGGAGCATATGTGCTTCATTGAGAGGCCGGCTAATGCGCTCAAATACCAACCAAAGCAGTTTCCTGCCCGTCGAAGGCTTTATTATGAATCCACCATTGATGAATGGCGTGGATATCTTAAAGCTTGCCCTTTGCAAAGATGGATTGTCAAGTGGTGGGGCCTAAAATCCACAATCGGATGTAGCAAGAAGACAGGATATTATCAAATCCTTGGTCTTCAAAATTTGACTTACATATTTCCTAGCCGTATCATGCGGCAATATGGGAAACACCAGATTATCCCACAGAAGGATAGTGTTGCGCCTGCTACCCAGGTTTCGACTATTAGTATGGTGAGATCTTGGGACCGTCGCCCAAAGTGGAGCATTCCTCACATTAAGGCCCCAACGGTTATTTCTTCAGCTTATGAAGCTTGGATGGATTGTAAGACTACAGAAGGCCGTCGCGCATGCAGGAAATCCGAACAGGACGATCTTAAGGCCCAATCGGTCAAGGCTAGCTTAAGGCTTTCTAACCCCAATGATCCCAAAGGGAAGGGTAAGCAAAAGGGAGTCAAGCATGTGAAAAGTGTTCTCAACCCGAAGGCAAAGAAAGCTCTAGCCAAGATTACTACTAAGCCGGAAGAGAAGCCCCAAATTCGGGCCAATGATCATGAAGCCTCCTCAAGTGCTCCTCTAATGGAGGTTGAAAAAGAAGAAGAGCCCGTGGTTCGAGAGAGATGGGCTCCCAAGGAACGTGAAGTGGAAGGCCCAAAGGTTGATGAACCCATGGAGGATGTCGTCCCTACTACCGAAGATACGGAGTAGTCTATTAGGAAATACTCTTTTGGAGCATGTCTAGCTTAGGGTTGCCTTTTACTTGCTTTAAATTCAATAAGGGTGATGTGCCCCCTTTTTTAGATTTAGTTAATTTGTTTTTATTATTTAGGAATTGCCAAGTCTTGTAATGGGCTTTATTATTATTTATGAAGACATGCTTATTTTAACATTGCAACCTTGTGTTTATTATGTTGCATAATTTTTAACAACTTTTGAATGAGAATTTGATGAAAGGGCCGGGCCCAATTGTAATTGGGTTGTCCTACGTATCCTTTTAGGGGAATCAGGCCGCTCGTAGTTCTTATCCGTTTGTTTTTTAACATTAAATCCCGGTTTTTTTTTTTTTTTTTTAATTTCCGGGATTAGTTAGCCTTGTGTGGGCCTCTCGAAAGTTCTATATTGTGTGTCTTGACTAAGCATAGAACCTATTTAATTGATCCATGTTTATCCATTGACTAAATTCAATCTCGTCTAAATCTGCCAATCTTGCAGCGCCACCCGTTAAGATTTTTGTGATGATAAACGGGCCTGACCAGTTGGGTCGAAATTTACCTCTTGGGTCAGTTACATTGGCCCTTACCTCCTTAAGTACTAAGTCTCCAACATTAAGGTCCCTCATTTTGAGCCTTTGGTTAAAGTGCCAAGTTAGTCTCTTTTGATATACTCTTACGTTGTGCAAGGCTTGCAACCTTTTCTCATCTAGCAGGACTAATTGGTTATAGCGGGCTTGGACCCAATCCACCTCGGGAATTTGACTTTCTAGAACGATCCTTAGAGATGGGACCTCTAGTTCAATTGGCAATATGGCTTCCATTCCGTAAACCAAAGAGTATGGTGTTGCTCCCGTTGATGCGCGAACTGATGTCCTATAACCTCAAAGTGCGAATGGCAACTTGTCTGGCCAGTCATCATAATTTTCTGACATTCTTTCAATGATTTTCTTGATGTTCTTGTTAGCTGCCTCTACCGCGCCATTTGTTTGCGGCCTGTAGGGAGACGACTTTCGATGCTGGATTTTGAACGGGCTAACAGCTCAATCACTTCTTTCATTAAGTGTGACCCATTGTCACTGATGATCTCTTGGGGAACCCCATATCTGGCTATTATGTTATTCTTAATGAACTTGACCACGTGTTTTGCTTTGAGCTTTGCGTATGATTGCGCTTCGACCCATTTAGTAAAGTAGTCGATTGCGACTAGGATATATTCGTGGCCTCCTTTTCCTGTTGGGGTTATTTTACCAATGATGTGGATTCCCCACGCCGAGAAAGGCCAAGGTGAGGTGTCGGTATATAATGGGCTTGGTGGTAAATGTTGCAGATTTGCCTTGGTCTTGCATTGTACGCATCTTTTGACAAATTCACAACAGTCTTTTTCCATTGTTGTCCAATAATACCCCAGCCTTATTATTTTCCTGGATAGCATCATACCGTTCATGTGCGGTCCACATACTCATGCATGTACATCTCTTAGGACCTTATGGGCCATTTCAGTACCTAGGCATAGGAGGTTGACTCCGTTTGGACTTTTCTTGTACATTTGACCTTGTACTTCTAAGAATTGGGCTGCGAGCCTTTTGAGTGCTTTCTGGGCTCTAGGGCTAGAATCGGGAGGGTAGAGCTGGTAAACAAGCAGATTCCTTATGTTAGTGTACCATTCGTCTTCTTCGTCGTAGAATACTTCCAAATTGTCACAATATGAAGGCTCGGATCTCCTTTGTACACAGATGGGCATCATCCGGATGGTCTCAGATATATTGATCATGCTTGCTAATTTAGCCAAGGCATCTGCAAACTGATTATCTTCTCATGGAAGGTATGTAAAGTGTATTTGATTGAAATACACTATGATCTTATCTAAGTATTCCTGGTAGAGTGTCAGTGATTCATTTTTAACCTTCCATACTTTGGAAATTTGGTTAATTATGAGTGACGAGTCCCCATAGACTCGGAGTGTTTTGATGCCAAGGCTTATGGCGGATTGCAGTCCTATTATGCAAGCTTCATATTCGGCGCCATTATTTGTAACCTCATGGTCCAGTTTGACTGAAATAGGTGTATGTGCACCTTCCGGGGACACTATTAGTACTCCTACCCAGAAACCCTTTTGGTTGGATGCTCCATCGAAGTATAATTGCCAAGTTTCAGTATCTAAGGTCATAACCCCTTCGTCCAGAAAGTGATATTCTTCCTTGTGATCTGGTTCATGTATCGCCTTGTCGGCTAGATATTGTGAGATAGCATGCCCTTTTATGGCCTTTTGGTGTTCGAATTTAAGGTCGAATCCTGCCGTTTTAGTATGGGCTTTTCGAATATGTATTTCAAAGGATTTTCTCTTGATCTTATGTGGATCGTGTGCTGGAGCATGTAATGTTGTAGCTTTTTAGCAGTTGCTACCAAAGCTAAGCATGTCTTTTCTAGGGATGAATAGCGGGTTTCGTATTCCAGAAACTTCTTGCTCACATAATATATAGCTTTCTCTTCCTTATCTACTTCTTGGGCTAGCATGGCCCCCATTGACGTTTCTGTTACTGTAAGGTAGAGGATTAGAGGCATGCCTGGAATGGGCGGTACTAGAACAGGCGGTTCGGATAGATAGGCCTTAATTTTGTCAAAGACCTTTTGGCATTGCTCGTCCCATTCTGTCTTTACCTCTTTTTTGAGTATCTTGAATACGGGCTCGCATGTGATAGTTAATTTGAACCTGCTAATGTACTGGATTCTCCCTAAAAAGCCTTTTATTTCTTTCTCTGTCTTTGGAGGTGACATGTCTATTATGGCTTTGATCTTGGATGGATCAATTTCAATTCCTCTAGTGCTTATGACGAATCCTAGAAGTTTGCCGGATGTGACTCCGAATGCGCACGTTTTGGGATTAAGCCTCATATTGTACTTCCTAAGCCTGTCAAAGAACTTTTGAAGTGAGGGTACATGCCCTTCTCTGTCTTTGGACTTTATGATCATATCATCTTCATACACTTCAGCCTCCTTATGCATCATATCATGGAGTAAGGTTGTAGCGGTTCTTTGGTATGTGGCTCCCGCATTCTTAAGCCCAAATGGCATTACTGTATAGCAATAAGTGCCCCATTGTGTGATGAAAGTGGTTTTCTCTTCATCCTCCTTGGCCATTAGGACCTGGTTATACCATGCGTACCCGTCCATAAATGATAAAAGGGTGTGTCCGGCGGTGTTATCTACTAGGACGTCTATGTGAGGTAAGGGAAAGTCGTCTTTCGGGCTTGCTTTGTTCAAGTCCCTAAAATCTACACACATTCGGACCCGTCCGTCCTTTTTTGGGACTGGGACAATGTTGGCTACCAAATCGGGGTAATTGGCCACTCTTATGAACCCTGCCTCTAGCTGTTTCTGGACCTCTTCTTTGATCTTAAGAGCCCACTCTGGCTTCATTCTTCTTAACTTTTGTTTGACTGGTTTGCAGTCGGAGTTTAGTGGGATGGTATGCTGAGCAATTTTGCGGTCTATGCCTGGCATGTCCTTGTAGGACCAGGCGAAAACATCCATATAATTCTTTAGGAGTGTTACGAATTGTTCGCGTTCATTAGATGTTAAAGATAGGCCTATTTGCACATGGCGAGGCTCATCATTAGTTGCAATGTTTATTGTCTCCATTTCTTCAACTATTGAAGTCTTTTGCTCATGTTCGATTAGTGCTTTAATAACTTCTTTTGGCAATTCCGTTATATCTTCTGAATTATTAGCAATGAGGCAATTCGAGTAAGCAAAATTGACGTTCATAATATTAATAGATCCGGACAATACATCAATGAGGTCATCACTAAGGACCTTAGTAATAGCAGGAATAGACTGGGGTGGACTACCCGACGAACAGACTCGGAATCAGACTCAGAATCAGAAATGGGCCCTCCTGTAGGACCGTTGCGGATTGTGAACTTGTACTTGGCTCCCTTGACTGGAGTCCACTTCGTCTCGTGCTTCCAGGTGGTGCGGTCGGGACCGATTGGGGCGATCAGCTTGGACGGGTCGAAACCTTTATTAAAAAGCACAGTAAGGGGAAGTTTGGTTGTTGCCTCGTCGTATTGACGACGTTCTTCACCGAATAACAGCCCGAAGTCATTGGGTGCCATGCCTTTAGTCCAATCTTTAGTGGATTGGTCCTCATTAGGAGGTATAGGTGTGTCTTCACTCATGATGAAACAGTCTTGGAATGCCTCAAAGCCTGGTATTAGGATCCCGTTAATTGTGTATGGTTCAGGGAATCCATAGTAAGGATATGGGTCGCCTTCTTGAAGAAATTGCTCATTGAGGGTGAGGGAGTAAGGATTCATGCTGTATGGAACAGGTTTGTTAGCCGCGCGGGCTCTTTTCTTATCCATCACTTTGGATATGTAGGCCTTAACTTCTTGCCTTGTGGGCTTGTAGCCCAACCCAAATAGATCATTTTTGATCTTTGTGTTTAAGCAGGTTTGAGCTACCTTGGGATGAGGGCCCAAAGTGGTGCCTGGGAAGTGGCCTTGCTTTCTGAGTAAAGCATTCACATTAAGTGTGGGCTCTATTGTTTCTATAAAGGCTATCTTCTCAAAGCCCCATAACTCTTCGTCTTGCTCATTATGCTCTATCTTTAGGACTGGGGCTTTCTCAATCTGGGCTACCATAGTATCAGCGCAGACTTCCAAGATGGATCCTGCCAAGGATAGCTTTACCTTTTGATGTAGGGTTGAGGCTACAACATTCAGCCCGTGTAACCAAGGCCTTCCTAAGAGTAGGTTGAAGGTGGCTGGAATGTCAATTACATGGAACTGGACCATTTTCTCGATGGGCCCAATATTGATATTCATGGAGAAGGTACCCAATACATTCCTCTCGGAATTATCGTAAGCCCTTAGCCCTTGTGCGGAATGCGCGAGGTTGTTGCAGTCTATTTTGAGGTGTTCAGCAGTCCTGAAGGGGCATACATTTACAGCAGAGCCATTGTCGACTAAAGTCATAGGGACTTGTATTTATTGACAGATTACAGTAAGATAAAGGGCTTTGTCGTGGTGAATACCCTCATGTGGAAGGTCTTTATCAGAAAAAGTGACGGGCGTGGATGACTTTCCTTGGACCAGGAGGTTGACTACCTCTTCAGGAGTAGCATTTGGAGAATGGTAGCTGCATTCAAGGCCTCTAGCACGGCCCTTCTATGAGTGATAGAAGTGGTCAACAGTTGCCAAATGGATATATAAGCTTTTGTTTTTTACAGTTGCTTGAGGATGTTGGTCCCATCGTCCTCTTTTGCCATTTCCATTTGGGCCGAATCCCTATTGAGGATGGCTACAGGCTCTACGGGTTGGATTTGAGATAGATCCATATAGATATTTTCGGGCCTGAACTGGCGTCCTGATCTAGTGAGATAGTTTAGGGCTTTATCATCCTCTTCTTTCTCATCATCGGAGATATCATACCAGGCTTTGCCATTAGCTATGTCATGGACTTGAGGAGTCAACACATCTTCTGGATCAGTATATGACCCATTATCTTCCTCATCGCTATCCCAAAGGCCGCAGATGTCCAGCGTGGGCCTTGGGCTTGGGTATGGCGGTATGGCCTGTCCAATAGGTGTTATCAGATAAGATGGATCAAACCCTTTTCAAAAGAATTCCCGAGGGGATTATTGTTGTTGCTGGGTGGTGGTGTATCTTTGGGCAATGGTATTGTGCCATTATCAAATAAATCTTGGATTTTATCTTTGAGAGTGTAACACTTTTCAGTGTCGTGCCCGCGCCCCCTATGGTATTTGCAGAATGCAGATTCATTACAGTATGGTGATCTTTTCTCTATAGGTGGATCGGGAGTAGGCCCAATCGGATGTGGATAGTCTCATTTGATCAACTTGTCTAGAGCTTTGACATAAGTCATTCCGAGGGGAGTGTACCTTCTTGGACGCCTATCAGCTATGGCATTCACTTCATTTCCTCTACTTGTGGAGGCATGGTTGGTATTAGTGTATTTCTTATCCTTATATCCACTTGTGTTGTTATTGTAAGTGACCTTGTTCTTCCCTCTTTGGAGTCGATCATCTTCAATAGTCATGCCTACTTCAGTTAATTGGGCATAGGTGGTTATGGGATGAAACTTCATGTGTTCACGGTATTCAGATGCCAAATTTTAGACTAGCATTCTGATTTGATCCCTTTCAGATGGGCGATCAATCATTTCAGCTACCTTAGTCCTCCATCTTCTCACAAAATTGGTGAACCCTTCTTTATCACTTTGCTTGGTGATGTCCAACTCTCTCAATGTCATGGGTGGCAAGACATTGTCAGCAAATCTCTGAAGAAACAATGTGGATAGATCTTCCCATTTTTCCATCTTTTGGGCGGGCAACTTGAAGAACCAGGCCCTGACAGCAGGATCCAAGGTTTGGGGAAAGAGGTGAACATACAGCTCTTGTTCAATGCCTCTAAGGCCCAATGCAGTAGTGAAAGCTCTAATATGATCTTGTGGATCGTCGGTTCCTTTGAAGATGGGAACTTCGGGCATGGAAAACTTAGTGGGCAATTTTCCCTTTATGTGGGGAGCATAGCCTTCAGAATTGATTATCATGTCGTTGAAGACACGACTCTTGCCTAGGACACATTCAAGCCTGTTTAGCTTGGTTTGAAGCTCTTGGACCTCTTTAGTGGAGGGTTCGGCGTTTTCCTCATCGGGCTTGGGCTCATCATCATCCTTAGTAGGGGGATCCAACTTGGCGACACGGGCTTCCATATCAGTGAATCTAGCGTTCATGGCGACTATTTGGGCTAAAAGGTCATCCATCTTTCGGTCAACGGTTTTCTCAGCGTCTCCAGACATAGCGGAATTAGGTGAATTGAGTGGTAAGGCTTGAGGTGAGAGTGGCGGTGTGCGAAGGTAATCGAGCCAAATGGGGCCCACGAACTGTGCTTGTGGTGAAGGTTCGAACGGCAACTTGCGGACTAACCTCTTGCTGGACTCGTCTCTCTCCCACTTCCTAGGACCGGGATCTTTACTTCTACCAATTCTGGACATAAAAAGGCCCGTTTAAAAAAATAGGAAATAAATGGAAACCTCCACAGAATAAAAGGTTTTATTTTAAAACAAATGTGGGAAAAGAATCTAGCACTAATCCTCAACATGGTGCTCTTTTGGGAAAGACGCGATTTTATGTAAATAGCATATTCTAGTCAATGATCTTTCGACTTTATTAGAATAACAAATACTCTTGACTTGCATATGGGATGAAATTTCCTAATTTAAGGAAAAAGATATACTATTGACTTGCATATGAAATAAAATTGGACTTTTTTTTTTTGGTCAAAGATCATTGACGGGAATATATTATTTGCATGCAATCTAATTCTTATGGAAAGGGACGTCTTCCTAACATGGTCACTAGCATCATCGGAGTCATACAGGGATTCTACTTCCTAAAGAAAAAGATCCTAGACTCTATTTGTAAACCTGACAAAACGTACAAGCAAACAAAAGGGAAACCTTCCCTAACCAGGACTCAATAAAAGAATCCTAAGGGGGGATCTAGTCCTAATATTTTATGGAAATTAATCACATAGTAAGGA
Source organism: Tetragonia tetragonoides (assembly GCA_038025085.1). Classification (NCBI taxonomy): domain Eukaryota; kingdom Viridiplantae; phylum Streptophyta; class Magnoliopsida; order Caryophyllales; family Aizoaceae; genus Tetragonia; species Tetragonia tetragonoides. The sequence continues at coordinate 8,460,122 of CM076148.1, read as the reverse complement.
AACAATTAATAATAATATGGCAAGTAAACCAATTAGCACCTTGATATGGACTATGAGACATAATGCAATGGTTGACACAATCTATGGTTGGATAAGGTAACCCATGACCCGATGCATTTTGTCATCTATGGGGTGCATAGTAAGACTAGACGTACCGTTTTACACATCTGGAATGGAAACATGTAAATGCCATGGGGTGGAACACGACTATTTGCAAAGGTAATTCGGGCCGAGTGGGCCACTAGCCTAAGTCATAGACAATGTTCCAAAGGGTAAATCCTGTTTATGGAGTGGTGATGTCTTTCGACATCTTGCGATGATAGCGCATGCAGTATGAATGATATGGATGCAAAAGCAAAGAAAATAAACACACACAGTAATTGAACCAAATAGCTAAAATAAATTGTTGACATGGATAAGTGTTCGAATTACATCCTCTTAGTAAGTCCCCAGTTGAGTCGCCACTGTAAGAACCCTCGCCTTTCCGGCGCCCTAAATGCGCGAATCGGTTTTTAGTTGGAATTAATGGTTCTTAAATAATATGTTGCATGCGATTCAAATTAATTATAAAGAACAACAATTTGCAAATAAGAAGCCGCCACTAATTTTTAAAGAAACAATTGGAAACCATCAAAAGTGCATCCCAATTCCTATTGGGAATTGACTCATGCCCATGGGGACTAAGTATAGAGTTCGGGGATGTATGTATGAAATAAACAAAATGAATTTCATCTAAATCGCCCGTATAAACGGCCTCTACTAAGCTTATCCATGTCAAATATTTATTTATGCTATATGGTTCCATACAAGTCCGGTCGTCCAAGATCCTAAGTTAACTAGGCGGGTTAAGAACAACCAAATTAACTATGTTATCGCTTTGCACAATTTATATCCAATTTGCATGCATACTATTAACAAGCATAAACAAGATATTAAAGCATTAAATTAACGCTCCAACCTACCAACTTTGCTAAACGCGCCATGTATTGTATATGCACATCAGTAAAACCGTAAATAACTTCAAACGAATATTAATGATGTAAAGACAATGACTTTATGCTAAAATAAACCTAAGAGGCTACTATATGCATGCAAAAACTACGAAAAGATGCAAACTTGCATAAACTAATAAAAAGATGCTAACTTTATATTAACTAAGCATGCATAATTATGTACAAAACCCAAAACTTGCAAATTTATTCAACCATAATCAAAAGCTAAATAAAATATGATTAATAAACAGTAAAACAAGAGATTTAATAAAGAGTTAGGCCATCAGGATGGTTAACCTGGACGTTCTATTCGAACGGAACTAGTAGAATTAGGATTGCTCTTCGATCTTGAGTGATAGGTTAGGTGTGATGCTTGCTTGGATCTTCAGATTTCTGAATTCTCTTTGATTTGGGGGAAATATATGCTCTCAATGCTCTCAAAATTGTGAACTGATTGACCTCCTGCAAAAGAGGGTGAAAGGGAGTATTTATAGAATTAGGGGACGAATTTAGGGACTTAGGGCAAGAAGCCCGGCGCCAAAACTAGGCCCAGTCAAAAAATCGGTTCAGTGGCCACACGGAGGGCAGCCGGGGCCCGTGGCTGCCGCTGGGGCTCAGCGACTAGCCTAATGCCCCCCGCTGTAATGCGTTGACCGCCGGGCCTGACGGCGCGCGCGTGACTAGGGTTTTTGACTTTTTGTGCTCTGTAAATTACAAAATTGCCCTTGGACTGACCCAAGGGGCCGGGATTGAGCGGTTTTGACCCAAATCTTCGAGACGCGATATCTCTTGATCCGGAAACCTGATTGAGGCAAGGTCAAAGGCGTTGGAATCCTTATAACAAGGGCTATCCAAAGACTGAGGTTTTAAAGAATTTGGTCTAGATTTCCGAGCAATGTCCTTTTATACTTACGTCCATGTTAATCCATTACCATCATCATCGGGCATTGCGGTGCCAGGGGATGAGAACCGATTAGGGTGTCTACAGAAGGGCCCCAGTAAAATTTATATGGGACTTCATATAAGGAATAGGGATCCCTAGAATTGCTTTAATCGTGTCTGAGGGAACCACCCGAGCTAAGAGGTTTATATCCCATCCACCCGTTTCCGAGAAAAAAAATATTTGACAGGATTTGTTAAGTCAAAGAGAGGATCATATGAGTATTCATCATGGAACATTTCTTTTAACGAAATCTGGGAGACCCATATATCTGTCCAAAAAAGAATAATTTCTCCATCACCCACTTGCAACCGAAGGCCCTTTTTGTATAAATGGCGGATGTTAAGAAGATGCGACCATTGCCAAGAAATTTTCTTTCCTTTATTTACGTCGAAAATGTGGTTGTCCTTTAAGTACTTACTCTTTATAAGTTTTACCCATTTGCTATCTGGCTCCTTTATTATTTTTCATATTAAGTTCATTTGCATTGCTTGGTTAACCGATTCTGCTTTCCGAAGTCTTAGACCACCTAATTTTTTCGGCCGACAAACTTTATTCCAACCAATTAGGTTTGTTGATCTACAATATGGACTTTTATTCCAAAGGAAATTCCTATTAATTTTGTCTAAGCTGGCTAGAGTAGATGTTGGAAGATAAAAATCGTACATAGAATAGATTGGCGTAGCTGCAAGGTTTGCCTGAGTAAGTGCCCGATCAGCTTGGGATAAGGAATTGCCCTTCCATTTAGCTAAATGAGTCTGTGTGTGTTCATTGACATTATGAAAAGTCTGATAACTGACCCGTTCACCTACGATCGTGCATCCTAAATTTTTATCTAGCTTGGAAGAGTGACTCATTAGAAGAATTCCTTTAAAAGAATCTATCAAATTTCTCAGAATTTTTTTAGTACATTGGAAAGTTGATTTGTCAAAATTGATTTTTTGACTTGACATATTACAGTAATGGTCTAGAATGTCTTTGATTGTATGACAACTTTGATTAGATGTTTCAGCAAAAATCATTGTATCATCCGCAAAAGTAAGAAAGGGAATCTTTTCTGCTCCATGACAGATTTGATTCCTATACTTTTAGTCGATAAGTCACTTTCACGTTGCAGTCGGCGGGCTAGAACTTCCGCAAAAAGAATAAAATATAGGGGGATAAAGGGCCCCCTTGACGAATTCCCGAGAAGGAATAAAGGTTGGGCCAGGGGCATTGTTAACAAGAACTGAAAAAGATACTGTTGAGATACATTCCTTTATCCAACCAATCCACTTTTCACTGAATCAAAACTTTCTAAAGACCTGAAAGATAAAATTCCAGTCTATTCTGTCATAGGCTTTCTCCATATCTAATTCAATCCCTAACCACCCACTTTTACCTTTTTTTGATCGAAAAGAATGAAACATTCCGTGAACTATTAGGACATTATCTTGAATACATCTATTTTCCCCAAAAGCTCCTTGGAATGGATTAACTAGATTTGTCAAGACAAGCTTTAGACGTCCCTTTAAAATTTTAGAGATGACTTTGTAAATTGTCGTACACAGACTAATTGGTCTAAAATGATTAGAAGCCTGAGGGTTATCTATCTTAGGAATAAGAGCTATAAACGTTTGGTTAATTTCTTTGAAAAAATTTCCAGAAAAGAAAAAAACCCTTCACAACAACTCTTATAAGGGATGGCCCAATAATTGGCCAATAGGTTTGAAAAAAGATAGCCGGAAAACCGTCTGGTCCCGGCGATTTATAAGGTGCTAAAAGGAAAACAGCTTGTTTAATTTCATCATCTGTAACCTCCTTTGCTAAATTGGCATTGCCTACATTATTGATCTCGACTTTAATATCCTGAAGATCAATGTCAGTAGGGTTAAGACAATTGTTATCTTTAACAAATCTTGTTTTAAATTATTTACTAATTTCAATACGAATGTCAATTGGATTTGTGAAGTGAATGCCATCTTTGCTTTGAAAATCTAATATTTTTTTCTTACTTTTGCGGATAGTTGCTTTTGTTTGAAAATAAGACGTATTCCTGTCACTTAGGAGAAGATTCTTTTCTTGAGACCATTGGAACCAATAAGTCCTATTGAAACTGATCAAACTTGCTTTTTTCCTTAGTAAATTGTTTTGCAAAGTTTCCAATCTGGCATTAGACGGTGTTGTTATGATTTTGCTTTGTACAGAGATAATTGTCCTTCCAGCTCTTTCAATTGACGCGAAACGTTTCCAAACTTGAATTTAGCCAAATTTTTTGAGAGCTTTTTCAAGTGTTTCAGTTTCTTAGTTAGTTGGAATAAGTGGGATCCTTCAAATCTTTCTCCCCATGCTTTCCTTACTAGAAATTAATCAACATGTTTGATCCAAACTAATTCAAACCTAAAAGGGGGAGGGATAAATATTTTTTGGGAGTTGAGATGCAGAATGATCGGACAATGATCAGATGTGCTGAACTCGTGATGAGAAATATGCATTAAAGGATAATTGTTTAAACTAGAGAAATGAACAAGAACTCTATCTAATCGTTCAAACACATTATTCATGCCAGATTTTTTCCCGTCAGGTAAATGATCCTCCAACAAATGGGATATCCATTACATTGGCTTTGAACTTAAAAGAAAGCAATCTTTCCAATCTGGAAACAGAGGGAACTGCACCACCAAGTTTTTCGAAGATAAAAAATCAATTTCATTGAAATCCCCCAATAAGTATAAACGGTTGAGAGAGAGAAGCACAATGGAGTAATAAATCTGCCCAAAACTGATTTTTGTGATTCGATGGAGGGGTGCATAGAAAAAAATAACAACTAAAGAAGATGAGTTGAGATGGTCTTTAACTAAAACTGAAATGAAACGCACATCTTTACTGATCACAGTTACATCAACATGAGTGGGCTGCCACAAAAGCCATATGCCACCAGAGAACCCCACACAAGGTATAAAATCAAAGCTACTAAAGCCATACGGATGCATTAGAGTTACAGAGGGGTCATATTGCACTTTAGTTTCAGCTAAGGCTATTAAATGAACTTGATGGAGCTTGCAAAAGAACTTAACTTCTTCACTAAAATTTTTCTTCCCCTCCCCCCTAACATTCCAAAAAGCACTTTTATCCATTTAAAAACTATTCAGAAAGCATCAGTTGGCTGAAACAGGTATGGGTCAGTTATTTGATCTCTTCACAGAGCTGGATGCAGAATCCTTACTAACATCACCACCGATCCTCCTTTTAGGAGCCTAAGAATGGGCTGAGCCAGTAGAAGTATCTTCAACAGTCACCTCAAGATGAGAGATATGCTTAACAAGAGAGTTGTAGGACTGTAAAGAATGAAAGGAACCCTCTGGAGTGACATCCTCGTTCTCCTCACCAGCAGGATCAGTAGAACCAGCAGCATCATGCTTGAGCATATCATTGGGCAGGCATTAGTCTCCACAAGAGAGAGAGCTAAGCCACGATCAAGATGCTCAAAAGCATTAGATAATGCTAAATCAGAGGGAAACCCTGCCTATGGAGCTGGGCACATAAAGATGAGTGCCAAACACATGCTTGAAGCTAGTAGGCTTGGGACAAGGAGGATCAATGGTTCTAGAAGCCAACTTAGCTCTATCATCATTAGAGAGATTGTTACCAGCAACAAAGACAGGGACAACAGCATCATCATTATCCTTACCATCAAATCCAGAAGGTTTAACCATTAAACCCTTTTCTTTACCAACAATTTTCCCATTAGCATTCATACAGAAATCAGCAGAACCTATAGGGTTTTTAAGAACAATAGTACTCACCCTAGGGTTAGCACTAACCTCTGGAACTCCAGCCTGCTTCTTAAAAGAATTAATGTTTCTCAAATCATCCTTAGCATGATTAAATTTCGGCACAAATCTTTTAACAGGGGCAGAAGAAGAGGAAGCATGGTTCCTCACAGGAACCTGAGTCCAAGCAGAGGCCTTAGCTAAGGCAACAACAGCTACAACCTCCTTAAGAGGCTTATCCACCATGTTTTGGTGTTCAGAACTGTGGGACAATACAACATCAGTCACTCTACTAGCATATGCATTCAAGGGGTAGTCAACCAGCCTGTGATCCCCTAACCCACAACAGATACAACCTTTAGAAAAGCTCTCATATATACCAAACAGAATACCATTGAGTACCATCTCTCCTTGGGATCTTAGCAAAAGTTTTCAGAGGTTTTGTAACATCAGCATTGACACAAATTCTAGCAAACCTAAGCCCTTTCTTAGCAGAGGTAAAGTCCTCAAACTTAACAAAAGTACCAAGATCATTAATTTGCAAAATAGTTCCATACTAAAAGGCTCACCAGGGAATCTAGGGATTCTAATCCAGAAATCAGCATAAGAATGTTTTTTAGAAATGTGGTTGAAATTAGCTTCCCAGGGAATGAGAACCAATAACTGAGTGGCAACATGATAAGGTCTCTCCCTCCAAACTGCCAACCTATCAGATGAAGTAGCAAAAATAAACATGAACCAACATGTTCCCAAATCACGATAGGACACTTTATCCTTTAAAAAACTCCAAGCATTCTGAGTTTTAAGCATTAAACCGTTGAAATCAACAGTCTTACCAGGCATCTTACCCAATAAGCTATTATCAGCAAAAGCAGACATATCAACAACAACTTGTGGTATATCATCAACCACAAAGTCCTCATGCAATGAGGCAGCAATAAAATCAAAGATTGCTTGACACTATACTCAGTGTCGCCCAAAGGTGAATTTTCATGACTTAAGTAAATAGTATCAGTAGGATTGTTAATAAGAGGCTCAGAAAGAGGAATCTCTTCCATAACTACAAATTTAAAGCTACGTGAAGTCATATAAGAAATGATAGAGCAGAGAAGAAAACTTAGCAAGTTTCCGAAGTTAAAAGTAGTAAAGAGACGGGGAAAGGGTGCAATGAATAGCTTGCACTTGGGCTTCCTTAAATAGTCATCAATGGGGCCAACCAAAGAACTAAAAATCCAGGGTTTAAGCGTATAAAAGCCACTGTGATGAGACCCTTGTTCTAGCCAACAATAAGGGTAAACTATAGACATCAAGCTAGAGCCTCCTGATTACCAAAAAAAGCTAGAGCCTTCAAGAGATAGGAGAGTAGTTGGAAACCGGTCTCTCTTCACCAGTGGTGAGAGAAGAACAATACATGCATTTCCTCCAGGAGAGAGGACAACCGTCATTCAAATAGTGAGAAGAGAAAGAGATTTTACCTGGATAGTAGCAACAGAAAGAGAGACCAAAATCCCCAAAAAAAGGGGAGAGCATCATGGCAATAACATAATTTCCAGAGCCCAAGGATGCATCAGAGATAAACCCCAGAGAGTTAGATAAGCATTACCGTCACAAGAGAGCCACGCCAGCTTGAAATTCGTGGTAGAGCAACCCCAACTAGAGATTAGAGTACAACAACCACCAGAATCATTTTGAAGATTTGCTTTGGGAAGATCAGGTGAGAAGAGGTGCAAAGAGACCTCTAATCTAGGGTTTAGCGCAAAAGTCCCAAAAACAGCAGAAAATTGCAACCCAGAGATAATAAGCAATTTAAAAGAGACAAAGTACAACCATAGGCCTCAAAAACAGTAACAATTGCGGAAAATAAGCTTAAAAATCTCAACAACAGTGGTCGTCTTGACATGGCGGAAAAACTGAGGCAAAATCTTTTTTAATGGGAAATTGAGAGACAAAGAGCTAAATAGTTGGTAGAGCTTGGAAAAAGGCAGAGAGATATTTGTGATTTGAGATTTAAGCTTAGATCCGTGGATGGGATTGAGTTTGGCTAATAATTTGGGAAGAAATTGGGGTTCATCGAGAAAAGATGCGTGAGAGCTAGGGTTCTTGGGAGGCTTGGGAGGCTTTTTTCGCACTTTCTCTCTCTTCATTTTTTTAATTTTTGAACTGGTCAACTCTGCTTGAGCACAACTTATTATTCTTTTAAAATTATTTTTATTCTTTTATCTTTCTTTTCCATTGCCACTTAAGTATACATTATATTTTGATCATCTGAGCGAGATTAACTAACACTGCTTTCTTAATGAACTAACACTAGATATTAATAATCTGACACTGGAGTTTTATGAACTTAATTAAATTGCATTGTAATAAACTAAATTATGTCTTAAATTAATTAACACAGTTTTCCCAATGAACTAACACTACAAATCAATAATCAGACACTAAAGTTTTATAACGTTAAATTGCATCACTTTATTTTTGATATAGCATCACTTTCTTGTCTTGTGTCAATTCATTTTTGTTATAGTGTCAATTTATTGCCTTGTGGTGTTAACTAATCTTGTTATAGCGTTACTTTGTTGCCTTGTGTGTGATTTTTGTTTTTTTTGTTATTGAGAGAATCACTTTATTTTTGATATGGTATCACTTTCTTGTCTTGTGTCAATTTATTTTGTTGTAGTGTCAATTTATTATCTTGTGGTGTTAATTAATTTTGCTATTGCATCACTTTGTTGCCTTGTAGTGACATATTTTCGAACTTCAGTGTCAATTTCTCCACATGTGATTAGTTTAATATAATGTAATTTTGTTGTTTTGTGGTATCATTTTAAAAGTCTACCTTGCTACCCTATGGTGTTACTTAATTCAACTCTAGTGTCATTTTGTTCACTTGTGGTGACAATTTTTACACTTCTATGTGTGACAGATTATTTTACGAGAGTTTCAATTTCTACTCTTGTGGTGACAATTTAATAAAGTCTAGTGTTATATTACACTACATATGCATATGTACAACACAAGTATGAGATAAATTAAATAATAAACTAATAAAATCTTCATATGTTCGCCCTTCCCACTTTTGTTTAATTTTTTGCTTCATTGTGTATATATTTCCTTCTTCATTCACTTTCACCTCAACATTCATGCCTTCTAGTCACTCATGACACCAGTTACCACTCTGTCAAACATCACAATTCACAACTCACTTGCTCACACGAACTTTGCTTCTTCCCTTTTCCTACCAAAAATATAAGGAAAAGACACATGATTGTCATATCACCTTTTCAGTTCCCATCCCCAATTCAATTTCAATTGCAACTCCCCCAACTCTATCCCATGCACAGTAAACAATATACATCGGCAAAAGTTAAATCATCCTATTGCCCTTCATCAACAAGTATCTCGACGAATATTGGAGTCGATGATACTATTGATCGATGTCGTTGTGTCGCCTTCCGACGAACCCAATGACAATGATGTCGAGCAAAAAGGGAGAGGAGAGAGGGGACGAGGAGAAAGAAAGTGACTGTCGGAAAGGGCGAGGTGGCTTGGTGGTAAGTTGGTGATGGTCGCAGGTTGGGCAATTGCAGAAGAGTAGGAGAGAGAAAACAGAGATCGGTCGTGGTGGTGATGAGTACGTTGTTGACGAATGGAGGTGATGGACTGGCAAATGAAAGAGGGGAGAGGGAAAATATAGCGGAATGAGTAATACTTAGTGCGTTGAAGTAGCGTGACTCGCCCTATTCGATAGGGCCGCCACTTTTGAGTTTTTGCACTTTGCCTTTCACCGATGTGGGTCGAGGGAAGCTCAATGACTGCAATACTTCCTTTTCTTTTTTATTTGCTTTGGAACACAAGTTGGCGCTAAACTCTTTGGGCTATGACTAATTTGTTCACACCGGGTCAGTCCATACAGGGGCTAAAGGGCTCTCGTCAAGCCGTGTTTACATCACTAAAGTTCTATTAGGTCACCAAAGTGGCTATCACGGTCTTGTTTGGTCACCGAAGTATAAAATGGTATTGTTTGGCCACCCAAGTAGAATAAAAAGTCCTATTTTGCCACCCAACTATAAAAATTCTTGTTTGACTATTCAAGTGATTGAGATATTTTTTATTGTTTGAGTAGAAATTTTGAGTTACATCTAACTAATTTTGATGTTTTTTTTTAACATAAGACTCTTGTGAGGCCGCCTTAAAGTAAGGTCACCTTATGCCATCATGCTTGTTTAAGTGGCCTCACCTTGAGGCCGCCTCATATGAGTTTTTGTGATTTTTTTTTCTTCTGCCTATGTTTTTATCGTCATTGTTACATTTTTTGTTTAAGGGGGTCAATATTGTTAATTTGATATTTCAGTAGTATTTGAATTTGCAATACTTCAGTAGAAACTCTCTTTATCTCTTTCACCACAGTAAGCCGCAAAAGAAAGCAGTGTCATGCAAAGGCACTAAAAACAGATATTTTGGTGATTTAAAATAAAATAAAATAAAAACGCAAAAGTTGTCTCCAATTTAAAACCAACGTAAAAAATAAGAAAGGAAAAAATTAAAGAATATTGTAGTGGTTAAAAAAGTATTTTTTTTTTTTTTTTTCAACCTCTTGGGTGGCCAAACAAGACTTTTATAGTTAGGTAGTTGAATCCTAGTTTTGCTTTTTATTTTGAAGGGATCTCGTCCTAAGTTAGTTTACACACACATTCATTTGGTTAAAAAAAATGTTAAATATCACACCCCTTTTTAAAAATACCACAACCTTAGAAAAAAAAATTACCATGAAAACCTTTTTCCATATAAAACTTAAAAAAGAATAAAAATAAAGTCCACAAACCCTCACAAGTTAGTGAATCATAGGAGACATTGACAAACATTTTCCATTGTAACTTCTCACTTCTCCGGCTCCCTCCACCCACCTCTCTCTCTCTCTCTCTCTCTCTCTCTCTCTCTCTCTCTCTCTCTCTCTCTCTCTCTCTCTCTCTCTCTCTCTCTCTCTCTCTCTCTCTCTCTCTCTCTCTCAAACACACACATCGTTAAGCATAAAAGTCAAATGATTATGAATCCTTTACTATCAATCCCAGTAAATCAAATGCAAAATATTGGAAGAAATAGTCGATAAGACAATAATCAAACATATTGCTTGAGCTGAAAAAATTACTCAATCTAATAAAAGGAAATCAAACTCAGAGGATTCCATATGGTCAGTTCTTTTACTCAAACAATTCAAACTAAGAAATTGTGAAATTTGGGTAGATTACTAAGGTTTAAGGGACAATAGTGGCACAATGTTGACCCTATTTCAGGAGCATAATTCATAATGTTGCGCCTGTTTTAAGCGTAGATCTCTCAGTCCTGCACATGTTTTAAGCGTAGAGCTCTCAGTCCTGTGCATGTTTTAAGCGTAAAGCTCTTAGTCTGCGCCTGATTCAGCAGTACAATTGAATTATCGACGTCCACTTTGGGCGTAGGGTTCCAGAGTTATTTGAAAACAAGAAGAAAAAAAAACAAAGTAAACGACAATAATCGACTTAAGGTCAATATCATGTATCTCATAGTTCCCTTCACTATAGAAACATGAGAGAGAAACTCTCTAGAGAGAAAAAGCGAACCAAGCCCCCAAAGAAACCAAAAACTCCCAAATCCCTTCCTTTCCTCCAGCCCAGATCAATTAAAAATCACCAAAATTTCCAGTTTTATCCCAGAAATCAAGCTTTTCATTAGATTTCTCAGTATTCAATTGATTTTTCAGTTTCAAGTTTATCCCACTTCTACATCTAATCAAGTGCGATTTAGGGATTTAGCCAAAATACCTAGCTCGTGTTCAATAACCCCAATGGGTTATCAAAATCACTTCCAGTATCTACCTTACTGTCCCACTTGCTTATTCTGGTCTATTTCTCAGCACACAAGACCCAATTCGCGATTTGTTGCGGATTTGCGGGAAAATCGTATTAGCCCTAAAATCTCCTCTCAGCCACAAATTTTACCTAACCTCTCTAATGTTTCTTTATCTGAATTTTTTGGGGGTTGCTACTCTCTAAGATTGAATTGTTATGATCTGACTACATATTGGAGGCCTGCGTGGCTCTTTCACAACGAAGAAATTTTTGACCTCGATTTTGAGTTCCCCAATTTGTGTTTCTGGGTGCTTGAAATTGGTTTTAAGAGTGACGTCCACCCTGTATTACGGGTTTGGTGGTGTGGTACTTGGTCCTTGTACTTGGAGGATTTGGTTGAAATCCTGGTCTTTTTTATTCTTCTTCACTGTTCTCCTTTCTGGGAGACATTAAATGTCACCACTGTTCTTTACTCTTTTTATGAGTTGAGCAACAGTGACTTGCCCGCTTTCTCTCTTCAGAGGGGCTATAGACCGCTGTGCTGCCTATTACACCTGTCTGCTGAATCTCTGGTTGGTAAGCTCCTCTCCTTGGTCTACAGTGACTCCCTTTGCCCTCTTGACGGCTATTTAAGGCTTATGCCTAGCAGGTTCTCTTCTGCACCTTTCCTTCCCTTCTCTCTAGCCATTTCTCACTTATACTTGCAATTTCTTTTATTGCCTTGTGTTATGGATTCTAGAAGTTTCAAGTCTGTGGTTTTGGAGGAGAATCCTGCTATGGATTCTCCAGTGAACATTACCAATGAAACTGAAAAGATTAGCTTTGCTAACTCACCTCTTCATAATGCTGAATCTAGTATGAATCATTCTAAGACTGAATTTTTTGCTAATACCCTCCCTGATAACTTTGTTGTGGAAGATTTAACCCAAGTAGCTAAGGCCATGGAAACTTTTGCTAGTAACAGTTTGCTAGGAAAAATGTTAGGCAAAAACTCTGATTTTAAAGCTGTTATGTCTAAGACTCAAAACGAGTGGAGTTTTGTTAAGGATGAAGTTTTTTACAAAGATTTAGGCTCTGGCTGGTTCATGTTTAGTTTTACAACTCCGCAAGATAGGTTGGCAGTTTGGAGGGAGAGGCCTTATCATGTGGCCACTCAGTTGTTGGTTCTCATCCCTTGGGAGGACAACTTCAATCCTCTCACTAAGAAAATTTCATGTGCTGATTTCTTGATTCGTATCCCTAGGTTTCCTGCTGAGTTATTTAGTATGGAGGCGGTTATGGCTATTCTTAAAGTGAATGAGTTGGGCACTTTTATTAAGTTTGAGGATTTCACCTCAGCTAAAAAGGACTTAGGTTTGCCAGTGTGAACTCTGATGTTACAAAACCCCTCAAAAATTTTGCTAAAATCCCTAGAACATGTGGTACTCAGTGGTACTCGGTTTGGTATGAAAGTTTCTCAGAAGGTTGCATTTGTTGTGGGGCTAGGGACCATAAAATTCTTGATTGTCCTCTTAATTCTGATGCCTCTAGAGTCACTGAGGTTGTTCTCACTCATAGTATTGTGCATCAAAATCTTGTTGAACAAGCTTTGGCTGAAGCTAGAGCTGCTGAAGCTCTGGCTAGGGCTAATGAGTGGACCCCTGTCCCTTCTAAGTTTTCCAGTCCTGCTTCTACTGTCCCTGCTAAGAGGTTTGTTCCCAAAGTTGTGTATGGCAAGGAAAGCTTGCGTAATATTAATGCCTATAAAGGCAAGGCCGTTGCAACTCAGGTTACCAATGCTAAGAAAGTTAGCACTATTGTATTCAAATCTACTCCTGGTTCTATTGGCTTTTGTAAAGATGCTTCTGGTAAAATAGTGGGTAAAGGAAAAGGGCTTATGATTTAACCCCCTGGTTTTGATATTTCTTTGATTGGTGATGCTATTGTGCCTGATGTTGATCATTGTGCCCTCTCTAATGATGAGAGAACCATGTTGGCTGCCCAGACTGCAGGTCCCCCCCCCTCTAGGTCTGTCTTGAACAGCCACCTCCAGGGTGCTTCTTCCGGCCTAGTTGTTCAACCTCTCCAGTCTATGTATCCTGCTGAGCTGGCTATTGACAACTCTTTTCAGCAGTTGGATGGAGGCTTAGCTCTCACTTTGGTTGAGACTAATACCACCCCGTGCAACTTTTGGCTGCCTACTGGAGCTGCTGACCAGTTGGAAGATGAGTATGAGGATGTCACCCCAAAAGGTTCTTTCCATTCAATGCAATCTAACAACTCCCTTCTCAAGCAAATTACTCATTTGGAGGTGGCTGTTGCAGACTACTCAGCTGGCTCTGCTCAGTCTGAGACACCTAAGAGAAGGATCTGTGGTGATGCACATCCTGATTCAACCTCTAGCTCTATGAAGAGAGCAAAGAACTAACCCCTAGATGTCCTCTTATAGCCTGCTGATGTTGTTTTATTAACTGATTTTATGGATAGAATTGCCTTTTGGAATGTTAGAGGGGTGGAAAGGAGAAACGTTGGTGAAGAGGTTAAATTATTTTGCAAGCTTCACCAAGTCCATTTAATTGCACTTGCTGAAACAAAAGTGCAATATGAGCCCTCTATCTCTGTTGTGCATCAGTTTGGTTTCTCTAGCTATGATTTCTTACCCTGTGTAGGTTTTTCAGGAGGTATTTGGGTGTTGTGGCAAGCCCAGTATGTTGATGTTATTGTTGTTTATAAAGACGTGTGTTTTATTGCCTTGATGCTTAAAGATTATGCAAACTCTCAGCCTTTAATTGTTATTTTCTGTTATGCACCTACTAATACAGCTCACAAAAATCAATTATGGGCTGACCTGACTGCCTACTACACTACTATTACAGTCCCTTATGTAATAATGGGGGATTTAAATGAGATTAGCAAGGATACAGAAAAACTTGGAGGTGCTACTCCCTCTCAAAGTAGATTTCACAGATTAAAAACTTTTAAATTTAATGTAGATGTTCTAGATATTCCTTTTGTTGGTGATTCTTTTACATGGAGGAAAAAAAGATCTGGTGCTCACAATGTTTTAGAGAGACTTGACAGAGCTTGGGTGCCTTCTTCTACCTTATCATGTTTTCCTTTAATGCATATTTCGCATCATGACTTAGTACCTCTGATCATATTCCTATTATTCTCTGTTTAAATTCAAAGTCAAATTTCAACCCTCCCCCTTTCAAGTGTGAATTAGCATGGATTAAGCATACAGATTATGATTCCTTGGTAAGAAAAGCCTGGAACTCTAGACACAATGGCTCTCAAAAGCATCAATTTTTGCATAAGCTAAAAAACTTGAAATTGCTCTCAAAGAAATGGGCAAAACTCAAGTTTAATAATGTAACCCGACAACATAAAGAAGTTGAAGGGCAAATTATCAATATTCAAAGCAAACTCTGTAGAACTCCTCTCAACTCTAGACTCATTCGTACACAGAATAATCTCATTAAGAAAAAAGCTTGCCATGTAATTTTAACCGTACATATTGGTTCCAACGTTCACGTGAAAAAAACCTATTGCTAGGAGACCGTAACACTAAGTACTTCCAAACAAAAGCTACGATTCGAAAAAATAGGAAGAAAATTATTGATTTTCAAAGTAAAGACGGTATTCATTTCAAAGATCCGGCTGCTATTACTACGGAAATTACTAAAGAATTTAAGGCTCGTTTTGTTAAGGATAACAATTGTTCACTTAACTCGGAAATTGATCTACAAGATACTGGTGTAGAAATAAATGATGATGATAATGCGAGCCTCACTAAAGATGTCACAAATGACGAAATTAAAGAGGCGGTTTTTTTGTTGGCACCAAACAAGTCTCCGAGACCATATGGCTTCCCAGCTGCTTTTTTTCAAAACTATTGGGACATAATTGGTCCATCTGTTATCCGTGCGGTAAAAGCCTTTTTCTTTTCAGGGAGGATTTTAAAAGAAATCAATCAGACTTTTATAGCGTTAATACAAAAGATAGACAATCCTATGGCGGCTAATCATTTCAGACCTATTAGCCTCTGTTCATCTATTTACAAAATCATTTCCAAGATTCTGACAACTAGATTAAAAACAGTTTTGAATAAATTAATCCATCCGCTACAAGGTGCATTTGTGTCAGATAGGTGCATCCAAGATAATATCCTTCTAGCACATGAGGTATTTCATTCTTTTCAGCTGAAAAAGGGTAAAAGTGGGTGGCTTGGTATTAAGCTCGATATGGAAAAAGCCTATGATAGACTAGACTGGCATTTTATTTTGGAAGTTTTTAAGAAATTTGGGTTTAATAGTACTTGGATAAACTGGATTAAAGAATGTATTTCTTCTGTCTCTTTTTCTGTACTTATTAATAATGCACCGGGTCCTACCTTTATTCCCTCCCGGGGCATACGACAGGGTGATCCGCTCTCCCCTTATATTTTTATCCTCTGTGCTGAAGTCCTAGCTCATAGACTTCAGCGCGAATGTGATAGCTCTCCCAAAAGTATCGGGATTAAAATTTGTAGAGGGGCGGAAAAACTTCCCTTCTTAACATTTGCAGATGATACCATGATTTTTACAGAAGCATCAAACCAAAGTTGTCATACTATTAAAAAGATTCTTGATCATTATTGTAAAATCTCGGATCAGAAAATTAATTTTGATAAATCAGCTTCCCAATGTACCAAAAACGTTTCTCGAAACACAATTAACGTTTTCAAAGGAATTTTGTTAATGAGTCACTCTTCTAGTTTGGATAAATATCTTGGTTGCCCTATTATTAATACGAGGGTCAATGACCAGACTTTCACTGAAGTTGTGGATCGTACTCAAGCTCATCTGGCCAAATAGAAAGCAAACTCATTATCTCAAGCAGGAAGGACAACCTTATCCAAGCAAATCTTGCAGCTTACCTGTATTTATAATGCAAAGTTTTTCACTACCATCGTCTACTTTAAAAAAACTAGATAAAGTTAACATAAACTTTCTATGGAATAAATCTGCTGAAAATACATCACCTAATCTTATTGGATGGGACAGGGTTTGTCGCCCCAAAAGTATGGGTGGATTGGGTCTTAGGAAAGCTGAGGCAGTTAACCAAGCTATGCAAATGAAACTTATCTGGAAAATAATTAAAGAACCAGAAAGTAAATGGGTATGTCTGATTAACAGCAAGTATCTTAAAGGACAATATATTTTAGAATTCAATAAAGGTACCATCAATTCTTGGCAATGGTCTCATTTGTTAGAAGTTTGTGATTTGTTCAGACAAGGTATTCCGTTGGCAAATAGGAAATGGCAAAACCGTAAAATTTTGGACCGATATTTGGGTTTCACAAGTTCCCCTTAAAGATATGTTCTATAATGAATTATCGGATGATCCTTTGTATGATTTTGATATTCTGGTTAAATGCTTCTTTTCAAATACAGATGGCTGGGACACTACTATGCTTTTCCGAAATTGTTCCTAATGAAACCATCCAGGCTATTTTAGGTATCCCTATCCCTCATATCCGGACAAGTTCTATTGGGGTTTTTCAAGTAACGGAGAATTTTCCTGTAAATCAGCAACTTGAATTGCCCAAGGACTTCAAGGTTCTTACAAACAGAAATGTACTTTCAGTTGGATTTGGGATATTAATATCCCTTCTAAGATTAAAATTTTCCTTTGGAAACTTTGTCTTGATGGCCTACCAACAAAACAAAGGCTCCAACAAAGTCATGTCTTTATTCCTCAAGAGTGTGTTTTCCGTAATTTCCATAGTGAAGATAAATATCATTTATTTTTCCATTGCCCTTTCTTTATTCAGACTTTAAAGGAAGTGGAAACTCTTTATGGGGTATCTTTGCAAGTGGATATTGATCCAAATCTCTCTTTCATAGATAGCCTTAATTTGTTGAAAGAAAAACTGTCAGAATGGAATTTTATATTGCTTATCATGACTTGGTGGTTATTTTGGTTTGCACGCAATAAGATCCAATTTGATAATTTGAATACTACCCCAATTCAATTAGTAGTCTCGGTCAAAGTTAGCTTTAATGAATGGAAATCACTATTAGATAAAAGCCTTGACTTCGACACTAGAGGAGTATTTTCAACTAAGCATACCAAAAAAGGACCCCGACCTGGTATTAAATGGTCTCACTCAAGAATAGACTATATAAAGTTAAATTTTGATGGATCTAAAATAGACAATTTGGCAGCGGCTGCAGGTTTTGTGCTTAGAGACAATGCAGGTGAGGTGATTTCCACGGGAGCTCGGCAATGTGGCTCGGCGTCTATTCTTATGGTTGAAGCGATTGGATTGCGGGAAGGTGTTAAACTAGCAAGAGCTAAGGGTATTAGGAACATCACCATTGAAGGCGATAATTTGACTGTCATCAAAGCTTTCCGTGCGGAATGGCACATACCGTGGGAGATAGAGAACATCCTCATCGACACTAAGAAGGACCTCCATTACTTTGACAAAGTGGAGGTGTTACATTGTTTCCAAGAGGGTAACACGATGGCAGATTATTTTGCGCACTACGGTCACTCCTGTGTTACTTTATAGTTTTGGTCATCCCCATTTGACCAGTCAATTACCAATCTTTTGGTAAAGGATGCTTTAGGTTAACCCTTTGGGTTACCTGGTTTGTATTGTCTTTACCAAAAAAAAAAATAATATAGTTCCCTTCACTATAGCGTCTCAAATTATTTTGTCGATTAAATTTATTTAAAATTGAACTATAAGACAATTTGCTAAATAGTGGGGGGATTTGAAAGGATGATAAAAAGACGGAATCGGGATAGAGGGTAAAATGAGAATAAGAGTATTGTTGTTATTATTTAAGAGGTGTGATATTGAACTAGGGGTGTATTATTTTTGCGAATTGAAAAAAAAATCTAGGTTTGTTCCGACTTCCTAGGTCATGCACCGTTTTAATGAATAAAAAAAAATTAAAAAAAGGAGGAGCATACACTATTTTATCCATGAACTTTTTTATATGTTTTACGAGTAGTATTTTTGAAGTTTATTTATTTATTCATTTATTTTATCTACTATTAAGGCACAATAAGTTATACCTTGAATAAAAAATTAGTTTTCTTTGAAGAGTTTACAATGTAAATAGTAATAAATAAATAAAATAATTTTTTTTTGCAATGTTACATCGGGAAAAGTCTATACATGATTCTTTATATATAATAGGAGGATCATAGGGAGGAAGTAAATTATTTAATTTGCAATTAAGGTGTAAAAATATATTGTTCACAAAATGTCACATAAGCATATGATTTGTATACTTCATCAAGAGACAATGTCAATCATACACTCCAAGATTAATAAGTACTCTATGCTAGTATTTTTATTTTTTTTGGAAAATAGTAAGATTTTATCATTCCGTCCTCCAAAGGATACCAATGTGGTACCCCCTTGAACTGTCCAAGTACAAGCTACATGGTATAACCTGCAAAAGCCATTACAAACAAAAGACACGGTTACATACAAAGAATCATCCTAAGAGATCAGTGCAATCTGAAACCAAATTGGAGCTGCTATGCAACATCCGTATACTAACGGTGTATTTGACACTAACTCTATGCTAGTATTGATACCCTAATATGTGTGGCTTTTTTTAACCTAATAAATTAAGACAAGTCTCCCTCCTTATACGAGTGTTATATCAACTCTAACCAATAAATACAAGCAAATAATCTAAAAGATTAAAGGTAAAAAGCATAATGAAAATTTGTGCACCATACTTGTGTGGTTGGTTTTCTCAAACCCAATCATTATTAATTCTAACGAAATTATGATTGATAGGAGCAAATAAACTACATAGGAAGAGTGAGGGAAACTCCAAATATCAAAAAATTTCAATAGTCAATTTATTTCCCATATTCTTATGCTAGTTACATTATCCCGTTACAAGGTAGGAAATATTAAGTGAACAATGGATGCTAGAAATCTCACGCGAGAGAGGAAGATGTCATTTACGTGGGAAACAAAAGTACCATGAGTTTTCACATCATCAATGATGTTGTCAACAATGGCCTAACTTAGTAGAAAGTTCTAGATCTCTAGATTAGTGTCCATTTCATTTAGGGATGTTTTTATGCGGATATCCGAAATTTCGGGTATCCGAAAATCGGATATCCGAAGTTTCGGATACTAAAATTTTGATATCCGAACCCGTATCCGAAATTTTGGATATCCGATTTTCGGGATACCCAAAATTTCGGATTTGGATAGTCGGATATCCGCTATCAAAAATAAATTTATATTTTTTTATCCTAATTTGTGCCTAATATTTTGAAAATGTGAGCCAAATATTTCGAATATCTTCGGATAGTTTTGAGTTTTTCGGATTTCCAAAAATTTTGGAAAATGGTATCCAAACCCGTATCCGAAATTTCGGATATCTGCTTTTTTGGATAATTTCAGTTCGGATATTCGAGTTTTCGGATCGAATGCTCGGGTTCGGATAATTTTGAACAACCCTACCATATATAATGGCGGAACTAGAAAAATTTCTCCAGGAACTCCAGAAATCACAACTTAAGAAAAATCTACTTATGATAAAGTTTATCGCTTTTAACTAAAAAGTACTAAAAAAAAAAAATAAAAAAATAAAAAAAAAGGTACTAGAACTAACATAAACTAATCTAATGTTGAGGTGAACACCCCAAATACCAAATAATATTTACATGTGTTTTATTATATTTAGTTTGTAAGAAAAACAACATCGAACAAAAAGAAAAGAAAATGAAAGAAAAGAGGAGAAATGATTGTTGCTTGAATTGGTTTTGTAGCAATTAGTGAGTTTTGGGCTTGGCTTATCTGCCTTGATGTAGGTTCACATGTTGATGGATTATTGGCTCATACTCCCTCTGTCCTAGGTTTATCTTTATATTGGACTTTTTAAGGTTAAAGTTTGTGAACTTGGACTATTTATTTTTGAAAAGTTACAAAGTTTTACAATGTGAAAATAATATTGCTAGATTCATTTTCAATAATATTTTCAAAATATCATCTTATTATAAGTTTTATAATTATGAAATCATAAATATTCATGGTCAAAGTAGTGTCTTGGAGACCGTGAAAAGCCCAATGTAAAGATTAACTTGGGACGGAGGGAGTAAGTACTTAAGTTTGATGTTGGCTTATCAAGGCAGCTTTGGTGATATAAGTAAATGCATGAGCCTTTTGCTTTTGGCACAGATGAAAATAGACAGAAAGCAGTCGTGAGATAAACAAGAGAGAAAGGGAAAGCGAGCTCCAATTGTTCTGACCAGTGGGTAGCGAGAGCATTTGTGGTGAAGATAAACAAAGTCCACAACGGATTGGTCATCGACAAGTATTTGTGGATGTATCTTTGGTTTGTGAGAGTACCAAATTGAGTTAGGGTTTATCAATTTGTACTAATTTCAAAGATAGTTTGTCTACTTGTTGATTGATCTTGAGATTATTGTCGTTGTACTCTTGAATACTATAGTGTATTATATTTTTAGTGCTGAAGATCCGCACCGTGGTTTTCCCCCTAGTTGAGAGGGGTTTTTCACGTAAATTGCCTATGTTGTTTTTGGGTTCTTGCAATTTCTCTGGTTATTGTTGTTGTAGTTGTGGGTAACTATCGTAATTTTTCCCAACAAGTGGTATTTGAGCGTTAGTTGTAGGATCCGTGTGGTGGAAAAATTAATGTATTTGTTGTAGGGAGAAATTATTTTGGGCAAGTAAGATGTTTGGGAGTGTGCCCAAATCTGATATTCCTTTAGTTGATGGTAAATTTAATTTTAATGTTGTAACACCCCGAATTTCCATCTAATTTAAAACCATTTAAAACCATGAGTTGCAGTGGAAAAATCTTAGAAATTCGAAGCGCTCCGCCGTATTCAATGTTCAAATTAAATACAAGGCTAGAAAGAAACCAAAATGTTTATATCCCCAAACGTACGTACTAGATAATTAAATAATAACTATCTTTTCCAACTAACTTAAAACAAATAATCCAAATGAAATAGAAATAATAAACTATTAATTCTCATGCAAGATAATTAATCTCATTACAAATATAAAAATCCCAATAATAAAGAGGTTCCAACTAAACAATAAAATAAATGTTCGTAGAAGATTTACAATCTTCTTTTTTCGCCTCTCCTCTAGCTCAAACCACGAGTTACAAATCCTGTCAATCTACTCCCCTATATAGACGAATTCCATATAGGTTCATCATAGGTCCACCATTGAAGAGAAATGGACAACAAACACAAGTAAAAAGGAAAACAATCAATCAGCTACGCTGAGTAATTCATAATCACATAATCAATTTTGAAAATCTCCACTTAAGCCATCACGCTTAATAAACATGCTTGAATAAATAAAAGACGACATGCTTTAGTTTAAACAACCAAATAATCCAAATAATAAATCCAATATTTATTATTATCCATTAGCCAAGTTCATTAGAGAGAAGAGAATCGCATGAATTGTCAAACCAACCGCAGTTGATTCAATAGGATCTTAGTCCCGTGCACAATGGCAAAAGAGGGATCAACCGTCCCGGAGTATAGATGACTCCTGAAGTACTTCTAGTGTACCTTAGTATGCATACCCTCCTTCAACCCTAAAGTCTACAGGAAGAACTGTTCCCGAGAACCACTCGCCCAATTACTCAGTATGGATACAAGATTTCCAATACATTGAGGCCATAACCAATGGAACCACTCAACGTAACAGGTGACCAATTCCCATTCGCATCCTTCGGTGGATCCATTATCAAAGAAGTCTTAACTCTCAATTCAATTCAATATGGTGATCACATAACAAGTAATACACATAATCTTGGCACTCAAGTAACACAATATGGTTACAATTTTCGATGGCATTTTACATGAATGGCATCTGGGCCTCAATTCAAAACCACCTAGTTCAATACCTTTACATAAGTTCCAATAGTCAAAGTTCAACTCAACTTACTGAAGTAACATGCTTCTAACATGAATCCACATGCTAACCAACATGATACAAAATAGCAATTTAAAGCTATATCCCAATTGAACAATTATTAACATAATTTTCGTTCAACAACCATAATAAATTATGCATCTCCTCACATGAATATTAACAAGTAGACATTGCTACACAAAGTGAATTTCCAACATAATATCTGCATTCACTAACATATAATTCTATACGTATTATCACAAGGAAATAAATATCAATTATCCCTTTCCAAAATACTCATAAGTCCAAATATGAATTAACATTCCCAATCCAATGCTAGACAAATGAATACCAATTCCACTAGACATGAATTATGACAACAATCTACATAATTCACCTAGACATGAATTACCTTTATCAAAGAGGCAATCCAACAATGAAACAACGTAAGCTCCTTACGTTTAAGTGCGGTCAACGGGGCCTAACAAATCCACAATACACAATTAGTCAATACCTTGACTTTTAAACCACTTTATTAAACTTTATAGATGATTTAGTACCCTTAATTAAATTAATTAAGTTGCTGGAATTTTAGTTACTCATGCATGCTCAAAGTTTCCAAAAAAACAATTTACACAAACCAAATTAGGAAACTTTTCAAAATCCTAAAACAAGTCAACAAGTCAAATAAGTCAACCACCATCATCAACAACACCACAACCACCGCCGACCACCACCGCGACCCACCACCAGTAGCGGCTGGTGGCGCCAGGTGGCGGTTCCTGCTGCCTTCGCGCACGACCGTGTTTGTCATTTTTTTTTGTTAAACAACTTTAACAAATTCCAAATCTAATTAAATCCACAATTAATAATTTCCAGATTTAATTAAATCACAAGCTCTAACCTTTTGAACTCAAACTTTGATTCAATTCAATAAAACAAAAATCCAACCCTAATCATGATCCTATCATGCAAAAACGATAGAATCTAGCAAACCCTAGGCAAAATATAAATTAGGGTTTACTCATACAAAACTAGGGTTCATAAAAACTCATACTTGAATCAATTTAACGCTTTTAAGAATCAAAGAAAACAAGTTTAGAACACTTACTTGAAAATCAAAGGATTAAAACTGAGCAAAGGATGATGTGAAAGAGTGAAGAATTTTCTCTTTCTTTTACTCCTTGTGTGTCGTGCGTGTGAGAGTGTGAGAGAGAGAGAGAGAGAGAAAGAGAGTGTTTTTTTTTTATTTGGTAAAGCGTCAGTTAAATTTGGAAGCTGAGTGTATTTAGGAGCCCAAATACACTCCTTCCTTATCTCAACTTATTCTTTCCTAAAACCTCTTCTAAACTCACTTTACTAACCAAAATTTTAGGAAACAAAATTTTAAAATAAAAATCAGAAATTCTGCCCCCTATTTTCGGCTAGAGTGGTCGAAAATAAGGCCCAGTAGAGCCTTATAATTTTCGGCCACTTCCAAAAATTATAGAGCCCACATATTTTTTTTTTTTTGGCCAAATTACATTTTAATTAAGTCTAAAATCAAAACCCAATATTAATTAGGCACTTTAAACATTTATGAGCCAAACTAATTATTTTAAATACGAAATTGCATTTTCTTTTTAAGTAATTATTATTCTAAAATGAATAATAATACGGGGTACTACAAATATGTATGGAAG
The DNA here is from genome assembly GCA_038025085.1 of Tetragonia tetragonoides. Lineage (NCBI taxonomy): Eukaryota > Viridiplantae > Streptophyta > Magnoliopsida > Caryophyllales > Aizoaceae > Tetragonia > Tetragonia tetragonoides. Next base: position 8,436,022 of record CM076148.1, on the reverse strand, counting down.
AGTATTGTTGAAGATTATTTGTTGCTCCAACAGAACTTAGATGAGGCTTTGGAGTCGGCAAAACCTAGTATTGTAACCGATGCTCAGTGGACATCGAACAAGAAGAAAGTTGTCAGTACTATCTGATTAGCTATGGCTCTTGATATTAAATATAGTAACTTGACTGAGACAGAACCAAAGAAGTTGTTGGATAAAGTCAAATGTGTATATGCATCAAAATCGCTGACTAGTAAGCTTTGTTTGAGATATGAGTTGTATCAGTTGAAGATGGAGCAATATATAATGTTACAGGATCACATAAAAAGTTTTAACCAACTAGTATGTCAGTTGAGAAATGCAGATGAGAAGATTTCCGATCAAGAGGAGACATTGTTGCTGGCTCCACTACCTAAGTTCTACAGGCCTATTGTGCAGACCTTACTTGTAGGATCGAGGACATGAATTATTATGTTAGACAAAGCAATGACAACGTTGAGAGAGAATGATCATATGATGCTACAAATTGATGGTATATCTTCTAGTAATGGAGGAGATCGAGTACTAGTTGCGGAAGTGTCCGGAAGAGGGAGGAATCGAGAGAGAAGAAAAGGTCGCCCGAGAAGTAGATAGAAGTCATGTGCGAAATACTTTAGTAACGTGGAGTATTACTATTGTAGTGAGAAGGGTCATATTCAGAATCGTTTCCCAAAGATGAGAGATAATTTGAAGAGTTACAAGCAGCTGCAAGAGAAGATGGGTATGACAAAAATTGAGATGATAGCAGTTCCTCTAACATGGTTCTTGATGTAACACCCCCGAATTTACAACGATTTCCTTAAAACTATCGACGTCACTATACATGACTCGACACCACTGAACCGCCCCAAACCCGAGGGTAGTTACTGCAACATTTATCGATAAGGAATAAATACTAAGCAGAAAGAAAAGCTAGGTATCAAAGGAAGCATCTAAACAAACTAAACATTAATATCAGGGTTGTCTATCAAGTGAACTTAAGTCCATTAAAGTATTATTACAACTTTGCCTTCTAGGGCACAAACCAAAATCCCATAATCCAAAGAAATAACATTTCTAGAGAACCAATCTACAATTAATCTCCAAGGCTACACTTCCTCACTCAGCAACACCTGCACTTTGGTTTCCGTGACGGAAACAAGGTACAGAAGAAAAGAGAAGAATCAAAAGAAAAAAAAAAAATCAGATAAATTGAATAAACGTCGTCCATCCCAGTAAAAACACTTTCGCAAACCTTACCTGGATTTTAGAAGAATCATTGAAATTCATTTCCATGCACAAGTAGTCATACATTCAAGCACACATACTCAATATTCAATTACATGCAATTCTTGCTTTAGTGATCATTCGAACACAAACAGACAAACCATCTTGATTAGAGTAATACGAGAGCGAATAGAACAACGATTAACCATACTGTTCATCGATTGATATTGACATGCCATGGAGTTACTCTAGTGTATACTCACACTATCTCTAACATAATAATCGATACGTAGAGAATTAAGCAATGGGGAATGATCCATCCCGAACACGCTACGAGGTGTCCATAAGTAACTTGAAAATCACGCTTCCCTAGCCAAATACAACTCTTTACTACCACCATCATCAAGTGTGATACCCCTATATTTTCTATAATTATAATATCGATTTATAATTCATTTATAAATAGTTTCGGAGATTTAAATCGTATATTTATATAACGATTTAATTTATTCAACTAAATCCATAATAATAATTATTATTATGGAAATTTCGTGATTTACAATTATCAAATTCGAGGGATTTAATTAAATTATTTTGTATATGAATAAGTTTTATTTATATTGTTTTAATTAGTTTTAATTAGCATTTAATTAGTTTAATTAGCAATTAAATTAGAAAGTTATTCCTTACCATAGTAGGTTTTGACTTTCTTTGACTGAGGAGTACCCATACATTCTCCGTACCAATCTCATACCTTCCATTCAACGAACCCCATGCCTTCTCCGTATCAACAAATCAATGAAGTATCTCCCCTGTCTTTTACTTTCTATATCTCTCTTTCTTTCTCCCAAGAATTTTGTGTGGGGTGGGGGTGGGTGAGAGGGGGGAGTTGGAGGAGGCATTGATTCCTCTGTACGAATTGAATTGTCCACCTCAATGTTGGGAGAATAGTTCTAACCATTGAAACATCTCTTGATTTCATAATAGAATTCAAGTTAGTACTATTTAGATAACTAATTTGGTTTGTAGTTACCATTTAGCATTTCAAATGAGAATTAAGGTTTGGAATAGTAACTTCAATGGGTTCAGTTTTCATCCCCATTTTGGAATTCCTTTTAATCTCCTCCAACCGCTGGTAGCATCTTACCACGATAAAGGAAAAAAAAAATGGCATTTTAAATTATATTAACTCACTTGGGGGGACGCATGCGTCACTCGCGGTCCAACAACTAGTATATATCAAATGCAAGTAAGCATGACTAAGATATCTTATTCCCTATAAAATAAAGGATAAATTTCAATGAGGTGTACCGAAGTATAGCGATATTACGGTGAGATATACTGACGTTTTACTAATTACTTTGAGGTATATTCCGGTAGTAAATTAGGCTACTTCCGACCATTTTTCCTTCCAATTTGAAATTTGTATCTGTGGAGATTATTTGAAGACCAAAATACCCCTTTATGTATGCCTCAATTCTATTTTTTCTGACAAAACACTTCTCTCAAAATAAAAAAAAGAAATCAAATCAAACTCTACTCACGAACCTCGCATAAACAAAACTCAAAATGGCAGCCAACAACCCAGAAATTTCAATCAAGAAGTGACAGACTTAAACTCAATTCATTCGAAACCTTGCAAGCAATTTGAACTAACGAGAATGAATCAATAAAAATTCGAGTTTACGCCAAAATGTGCCCAAATTTTTCAGAATGAAGCCATCTCTCCCAAATAAGAGAAGCTGTCAACAATGGCTACGCCCACAAAGCCCTTCTTCTCTACCGCTAGATGAAAGAAACTGGGTTAGTCCCCCAACAAAATGACCTTTCCCATTTAGCAAAAGCTTGTGCCGAGATTATAGATTTAACACAGTCGCAAACAATTCATGGCCATGTATTGAAATCACCCTTATGTTCCAATGTATTTGTTAGAACTGCAGATGTTGTTATGTATGTGAAATTTAACCAACTGGATTTTGCATATAAGGTGTTTGAGAAAAAACCTGAGAGAGATGTCACTTTGTGGAATGCCATGCTTTTCCGTTTTGCTCAGCCTGGTTTTGTGGATAGGTTTTCGGTTCTTTTGATGATTGACTCAATCTGTTGTTGAATTAAAAGATCTTGATTTGGCAAAGGGTGTTCATGGATTTGGAGTTCATGTTGGATTATGTGTGATGTTTTTTGGCTTATACTTTGATTTCTGCTTATGGGAAGTGTACAGACTTGGTTTCAGCAATATTGGGTTGTGGTTAGGATGGGAGGAGAGGAGAGAGAGGAAGGAGGACCTAGGGAGAATGTTGTTGCGATGGTGATGGACATGGTGGTGTAGTCGCTGATCAGGCGGTGGTGCTACTGGTAGTTGTGAATTTGTGATATTGGGGGGAGGGAGAAAGAAATATAATTGTTTTGGTCTGACATTGGGTTTTCTTGGAATTTTAAAGAGGGTTATAATTGTCTTTTTATATGCTCCGGTTACCGGAAAACTAATTTTTGCTCAGGGTTACCAATTTGGTATACCTCAAAGTAATTATTGAAATGTCAGTATACCTCACCGTAATATCGCTATACCTCGGTATATCTCACTGAAATTTATCCTAAAATAAAATAAATAATCTAAGAAATCTTCATCACATAAGTCGAGTCCATGTTATTTTCATTGAATAGAAATCTTATATTATTAAGTCTACTTTATAGGTACCTTTTAACTTGAGGGAGTAAAACTTAGGAGTTAACAAAGATTTAACATCATATGACATCAAATTGCTCGTGTGTGATGGAGTAGTATTTTTGTGAATTTGAAACTTCGTGGGAGCAAACTACAAATTATTTTTGTATATTTTTCCGTTTTTTAAAGCATACCTTTCGACAGAAGACTTGAACACTTTTTTCTAACAGGCAACTAGCGGGTCCAATGACCCACCCTTTGTGAGGTGAAGGATGGGAAATGGTCAACGATATATTGATTAGGGCAAAACCTAACCGTTAAGCATCCCCTCATTAACTCGAGGGAGACATGATTTGAACTCACGACCTCCTTATGGAAAGTGGAAGGATAACCGTTGAGATACTATTTCTTTAGTTAAGACCCTGCTTGGCAAAGAACTTGTTGAGCCAAAAATTAGTTGTTTGGGTATAATTAATTAGCTATTTGACTGGGTGAAAAGGCTAATTTTGGTGTGTCGTAAATAACCTCCCCAATTATCCTTTTGGATTAATTTTGAAAAAGCTTAAACGAGGAGTCTCTTCAAGTTTTTTTTTTCTAAATTAGAAATCAAAATGACCACGGGGTCCAAATATTGGGTAGAATTATAAACACTACATTGATCATTGATAATAGTACATGAACTCAATGTCCTTTCTTGTTATTTACACATTTAACACAACTAACAACTAATTTAGTCGGCCAAATATCAATGCATAAACATATATAAGACAAAAAGTTGGTCAAAACAACTAATAAAAATCGCTAACAACTAATAGCTAATCAGGATATATGACTTTTTTTTTGGGTGGGAGCCTAACTGGGCCCCAAGTTTTATACTCGATTAGTTATTAAGGGCATGAGGCAAACAGGTTTCGGACTTTCATTCATACAAGGCGAAATTTATTTCCACCATTTTTTTTAGAGGAAGTTTGGTTAATGGGCCTTGATTTTTTTTTTTTTTTTTCTTGTTAGAGCCTTGGTTAAGAGTAACAGTGTGTTACTATAGAAATTTTAAAATTTGCTCCGTTTGGTTATTAGAAAGGAAAATAGGGGAAAACTAAAAGTATGAAAAGCTGTGTAAATCTCCTAGTTATAATTTACTCAATTAGATTTCTACAGGTTTCCCCTTAAAATCGATGGAAAATCTAGGGAACTCTAAAAAGAAAGCCTTTATTCTACAATATATTTCCACAATAACAAACCAAACAAATGAAAATTGTGTAAATTTCCTACATTTCTATAACATTTATAATGATGAACCAAACAAGTAAAAATAACAAGATTTCCACAATTTTACTTTTACATAGATTTCAACCGTTTTATTTTTATTTAGTTTTTCTCACTTACAAAATACCCAAACATATTGTAAGACTTGAAGTAACAAATAACCAAAAACACAAAACTTTTGTTTTAATTGAAAATAAAAATTAAAATACAGCTATGTCTCTATGAGTGAGAATAATTAAGAACAGAGAAAATATTCCTCTCAAAAACCAAAGAAAATAGGGAAAAAAGGAACAGAGAAAACATAAAGGACTCAACTCAAGGTCGAGGAGGCTAAGGACAGCGGAAGTCCCTTTGTGTGTTGCCGGAGTAGACACAGTTCGCCTTCTCCTCTTCTCTTCAATTCGCGTGGTATGTCCCTCTCTCTCTCTCTCTCTCTCTCTCTCTCTCTCTCCTCCCTTTTTCCGCCGGCAACTTCTCTATTCCGGTGTCGTTCTCAGTTGACGTCCGGCGAACTAACGGTCGATTTCTCTCTTCTACTTAACCAAAAAACCCCCATTTTTTCTCAATTAGTAAAACAATCTTCCTTTAATTTCGTCAATTGTTTGCTTCAATTTGGTATCTTATTTCTGTTAATTGAATTTGCTGCTAATTTAACAAATATGAAAGTATAAACCCGATCCGACACGGGGATACGGCTCACCGAGTAATGGAGATCTAGATAGGGGCTTGAATTTGTGTACCAGTTTCTAGCTTAATTTGTATTGATTCTATTTCTAGGTCATTTGTGGTTTTATGTGTTGCCTTGCTATTAATTTGTGCTTATTGACTTTTTAATACTCAATAATGCATTTGTATAATAGTTGTTTTTGCTATTTTAAAAGAAGGAAATTCATATATATATGTATACTAGCTACTAGTTTGAAGTAGTAGTACTTCTTTACTTTTTATTTGAACTTAGTAGTACTTCTTACTTATTTGGGGTTCTGTAAACTTTTTATTATTTGGAAAATGGTTGCTAGTCTCAAATGTTTACGGCTGGGTCCCTCTCGAGCTCCGCACGACTAGTATACTAGGCTGTACAATTGTGGAGATTGAAACAATTAAACTTTGTGAACAACTAGAATATGAGTGCTAAGTTTTTAAGTTTTGTTTTTATTGCTTGGGTTTCTGTTCGTTCTCATGATTTATTGATTTTATGGCCTCTTGTTGAGCAATTATGCCTTTTTTGTTCTTTCTTACTAAGAATACCATTTAAGTGATTTGCTCAGGAAATTAAATTGAAAATTGGATACTTGAATGGTTCGAAATTTGAATTTAGACGTGGCTGTTTATTGCAGTAAAAAGATGACAGCAATATCAGCAACTGGTTCGCCTTGGCAACCTCAAGAACAAGGGATTAAGGAGATATGTGGATTATTGGAGCAGCAGATATCACCCGTTTCTACTTCTGAGAAGTCTCAGATTTGGCAGCAGCTACAACACTATTCTCAGTTCCCTGATTTCAATAATTACCTCACTTTCATTTTGTCTCATGCCGAAGTACGTATTTGCTCTTTGGATCTTTATTGATTTCTTTTTGCTTCATTTTTGCTCCATGAAATCTTTTGATTTGATCATATTTTATCTTAAACAGTCTACTGAAGTTTCGTGATCTTTGGTTGATGAGTTACTGGATGAGTTGTTGGTAGATGCTCTCGAATTCCTGATTGTTTATGGTGTCAAGATGTAATTTATTTTGTTGTTGATTTTACACAGATATTTTTGGAATGTTATTAATTTCTAAGTTTGTGTATTTAACTTTGTTAACATTGCATACTCGTATTTGTTATGAATTTAGTCATAGAAAGGTCTCTTTCTCTAATGCTAGGGTATTATAAAAGGTTTGTAGGAGAAAAACCTAAGAAAAACCTCATTCCCACAATCATAAACTTGGTATTGTGGTTATGATGTGGCATAGGCAAGAGACCTCCTAGAGGTTTGTAGCATAAAGAAATAGAGGTTTGTAGCATAAAGAAATAGAGGTTTCTAGACATTAAGCTTTTTAGAGTTGATGATGTGTAAACATCAAGATCAATATTACCCCAGTGCCTCCAAATGGAGGTTCTCGCCTAGGTATGGTAGGGGGGTCGGTTCTACACAGGCTTATCCGAATGATAACTGATTGGCTGTTTCTGTCTGATCCTTGATCCGAAGCGCGACGAATATCAATAACTTGACAATGAATAAGAAGTGCAGACAATTTTATGAGGCATTCTGATCTAGTCCATTATATTCCGAAGCAAGTAGTAAATCTTTTGGCTCCACTAGAAATGGACATGAGTGTTGATGATGTTGCAATGATAAAAATCTCCTGGAGGTTTGCAACATTAGAGATTCTAGGAAGCACAGAAGCACAGAACACCTCTGTGTAACTCTTCCATACATCATATTCGTTGCGTTATGGCATCCATTTAGTTCAATATAATTATGTGACCTTGTACTAAATATGATGAGCTCAAGCTTTAGTCATTCAAACTTTAGTAATTTGAAACTGAGGAACTCAAGCTTTAGGTGGTCAAACTTTGGTTCACTTGGTAAGGTTTTGTACTCCCATTTCCTAATAATCAAGAGGGTGATCACAGAGATTGCTTTGAAGTATGCTAGTTGTATTTCATTTGCAATTGAAATTTGAATGTTCTAGATAAGTTTATTTATTTATTAATAAACGAAGTGTAGAAGTACAAAATTTCACTTTGAATTATAGGTAGCTAGACTACTTGATTTTTGCTAGATGTTTCACTATTAACCTTGTATGAAAAGAAAATTTAGAAAAGCCTGCTCCTTGCATTTATTCATGCTTATTAGATAAAGAAAACAAAGGTGAACACAATTACACAACAAAAAGGAAAAGTAGCAAAGTAGATAGTGCTGGAAAATCCTAGTGAGGCCACTTGTCTTCTCAAATTAATAGTGCTTGTAGTTTCTGATGTAAGATTGCTTACATTCTAACCTCATGTTAGGTTTTTTGTTTCCCTCAATTTCAGTTATCACTCTTACGAGTACTTGTCATTTCCAATGGAGTTGTAAGAGTGAACTTGACAAAAGTTGAGCTATGCTTTGGAATGACTAAATTGAAAGTGACTCATTGCATTGTTGTTTTCTCGTTTGTATTGACATAGTTGACAATTAATGCAAATCAAAGGCCCTAAAAAAGGTTTTCCTGGTTGTTAACTTCAGGGCCCATGGGATTAGTCAAGCAAAGCTTGGACACCCATGTTATCTAAAAAAAAAGAAGGAAGTTTAAATATGAATAACTAAGATTTTGAATTGGGAAAGAGGACCCTCTTATTTTTGTGGATGAGTTATGCAATGGGTAACATCCTCTTTATGTGGGGGAAGTTCTAATTATTGATATGTAGCTAAGACTTTAATTCAGGACATACTGGTCCTTATGGCCACTATGGTTGTGGGAGCTTTGATATTGTATTCACCATCTAGGATTTTGGGTTGGACTACTAATGCTTATTCTGAAGACGTCTCTCCCTCCATGCTTCTCTTACAATTAATACGATCTTCTTATATCTTAACTTTTACTCCTTAAAATGTAAGTGGCTCACCAGTGTCTTTATAAAGATTAATTTCTTCGGGTACCTTTGAGAGCGTTGCTGCTATATAATGCCTCTTGGGCTTCGATGATGAATCAGGCATTACCATTTGCTTCTTATCATAGTTGTACTTGTGGAAGGAATGTTGGCTGTTTTTTGTAATATTTGATTCTGATGTCCTAACAGGTGAAGCCAGTGGAGGTTCGGCAAGCTGCTGGCTTACTGCTGAAGAATAATCTCAGATCTGCTTTCAAATCTATGACTCCGGCAAATCAGCAATATATAAAATCTGCATTGTTGCCTTGTTTAGGATCACCTGATAGGCACATCCGCACTACTGCCGGAACCATTATAAGTGTCATAGTGCAATTGGTGGGAGTTATTGGTTGGCCTGAGCTGTTGCATGCTCTATTAACTTATCTTGATGGCAGTGATCCTAATCATGTTGAAGGTGCAATGGATGCTTTATCTAAGGTAAGCCAAAGGTTCAGGTGATGTTCATATAGCACAGAAAATATGTTGCAATACCAGGGATTGTATGTGGGAATACCCAAAACTATGACTATACCTGTTCCTTGGGAGGAACTTATTCTGAATTATCAAATCAGTTTGCTCCATCCATATACCCCAAATGACAGCAAGCATATCACATCTTTAAAGAATCTTTGCCGCTTCCTTAGGCGAGATCCCTCTATTGTTTGTAAGGAACATTTGCCATTGAAATTGAAGTGCAGACACAGCACCCCTCAGCCAACCCTAAGAGTCTTACCCAGATTTTTCTACATGAACATGCAAATTAGAAACTTCTGTAGCAGTAGCACCAAACAAATATTGATATGGGGCCTCTCAGAAAAAGTATGAACCTTCAGGGGAACCTTTTTTGTTACTATACCTGGGTTTGTTCTCCCTTGGACCTCTCCTATCTCAAATTACCTTTTTCTTCTACTAACCCCTTCTTTGCTACTGAAAATGTCACTAATCTGAACTATTATTTGTTAATTTTCTCATTTCTGTTTCTGTGTATACTTTTCACTAAACTTTGTCATTGAGTTCCTTGTTACGCATCATTTCATGGCCGTCAATGTAGGGTGGGTGGGGACCAATTAGTTTAAGCTTATCGTTTTGAGAAGCAAAATATATCCGATTTGATTATTATTAATTCCCTCCCCCCCCCCCCTGCATTTATGCCCTCCGTCCCACTAAATCTGGTCCATATGGAAATGGCATGGAGTTTGATTAAGTTCACCATGGGTATGTGAGTTCCAATATTGCCCTCAACTTTAGTGGGTTTTGGTGCAAGTGGGTACTTGCTTTTCCCCCTTAATCCAAATATGAATTTGGCATCAAGGAGAGAAAACGAGGGTGGTGTAGTCATTTCATAGGCAAATATTACCATTTGAGGATATGGAAAGGTATATATGGGAGGAACTAAAATGGTAGGTGAAAAGGTTTTAGTGGGATGGAGGGAGGACAATAGAGCTTTGGCATACATTCCCCCCCTCCCCCACGTTGTCTTAATCTATACAAGTAAAAATATGTTACCAAATATTTGTGAAAAGCATTAAACCAATATGTATTGTCATGAACAGATTTGTGAAGATGTACCGCAAGTGCTTGATTCAGATGTTCCTGGAATGACTGAGCGTCCCATCAACGTTTTCCTCCCAAAATTGTTTGAGGTGATGTTATTGTTTACTGTTAAAGGATTGATTAATTGTTAGCATCTCTATATTGCGTTACATTATGTGGTTATGGAACTTACTTTTCCCTTCTGTCTTACGCAGTTTTTTCGGTCACCTCATGTCTTACTGAGGAAGCTTTCATTAAACTCTGTCAACCAGTACATTATGTTAATGCCATCTGTAAGGCTTGTGCAAAATCTCCTTTGTAGACTTACTAGTTTCTATATAGCCTCACAATTGTACTATTTTGGTTTCAGTATCTGTATATTTCAATGGACAAATATCTTCAAGGTTTGTTTGTTCTTGCTAATGACCCTGCTCCGGAGGTGCGGAAACTGGTAAGTTCGTTCTTATCTGTACTTGTGATCGTCAACTTTTACTTATCCATTGATTCAAATGACAATGGTTTTGAAAACTGTTAATTTATGGTTGATTTTTCCTCTTTACATCTTTCAATTGTTACACATGAAACAGGTTTGTTCGGCCTTTGTTCAGCTCGTCGAAGTGAAACCCTCTTTTCTTGAGGTTGGCATATATTCCCCTCCCATGGTTGACTTCTCTGCTTTTATTTCTCCAGTGGAAAATCTATAGTCTGATTTGTCATCCATGGCTTTTCATTGGGAAGGGTCTGTAGACTTAATCATGCTCATTTCTTTGTCTTTGATTCTGATTATGATATTGTTTTAATGATTGCAGCCCCATTTGAGGAATCTGATACAGTACATGTTGCAAGTTAACAAGGATAGTGATGATGAGGTAGCACTTGAAGCTTGCGAATTTTGGTAGGTATTTACATGTTGGCTTCATTTGTGAATTGAAGTAGCAGCTTAGTATCTAAGTAAATGGAGATATTGGTGAAAGTAAATCAAGTGTTGTGTGGTGATGGTGCTGAATTCTACTGGTGGAGAAAGTTCGGTGCTGATGAATATATTGAAATGCAATAATTCTTGTCTCATTGTTTTTGGGTTTGGGTCCTGGGAGTGGGATAGGTAAGTGCACGTACATGTGTGCTGCTTCTTTTTTCTTCTTCTTTAGGAGGTTAGGGTGTTGTGGGCTGGCATGGGGTATGTGGGTGAAGTTGTGGTTTTTGAATGTGTGTTTATGTGTGTCTGCAGAAGTATGTATGTGAGTGCATGTGTGTATGCTAGGGCTGTGCCACTTTGTGCACCCAACAGTACAAATCACCTACCATAGCTGCATAGATGGTTGTGTGGTAAATATACAATATACATTTGCCGAGTTCATTTGCAGGTTGATAGGAAAATTGACTTTATATGAGAAAAATTGATATGGGAGGGCAAGGTCCTAAAAAACAGTGCTTTCAAGATCTACTCCTGAAATATAGTCAGCTAGAGCCCAATGGGGCATAATGAGAACTATAAGGACCCTAAGAGAAAGTGCATGATTATTGATGATGTGAGGTGAAGATGAAAAGCACACACTTCCTAGATCTCTTGTCTCCCTCTTTGCTCTTATGTCAAATAAGCATATGCCTGAAAGAAAATCAATGTAGTTGTCTCTTTTTGTCTTGTAGACAAAGACTGTAATTTTTTTTGGAGAAAGGAACTGTAGTCTGTAGAATTGGACACCATCGCGAAATTCAAGATGGAAATAATAATTAAGTGCTTGTCCAAGGAATTCTTCTTTGCGTCAACACATGATTATTAATGGGATGATATCACAAAATTTGTGTTCTTAGTGCACGAAACAACCATCTATGCAGCTATGGTAGGTGATTTGTACTGTTGGGTGCACCATGATTATTGATGATGTGAAGTGAAGGTGAAAAGCACACACTTCCTAGATCTCTTGTCTCCCTCTTTGCTCTTAAGTTAAATAAGCATATGCCTGAAAGAAAATCAATGTAGTTGTCTCTTTTTGTCTTGTAGACAAAGACTGTAATTTTTTTTTTGGAGAAAGGAACTGTAGTCTGTAGAATTGGACACCATCGCGATATTCAAGATGGAAATAATAATTAAGTGCTTGTCCAAGGAATCCTTCTTTGCGTCAACACATGATTATTAATGGAATGATATCATAAAATTTGTGTTCTTAGCAGGGAATTAAATAGCGGTCGCGATCGCGAATGCGGTAACGGTCGCGATATCGCGGAAACGTACCGTTGCGGGTATCGCGTAGCGAATTGCGGTAATCGCGGCGTGAATGACTCACGTAAAGGATTATTTACACTTCTAATTGCATTTTGGAATCTTTGCTTTACCATCTCATAATCGAACATAATATGTATTCAAATTCATTATAAAGTAGATAATATTAGTTAAAAGAAACTAATAATAGAGTTATAAAGTAAAATGATAATAATTTAACGATCATATCGGAAAAGTAACGGTGAAAAGCGTCGCTTTCGTGTAATGTAATGGCCGTAGCGGCTGTCGCGGCGTGAATGCCTTCTCAACTTCGCAACGCGGTAAAACGCGTCGCGGCGAGCTCAAAATCCTTTACATAGCGGCCGTCGCGTCGCGTAGCGGCCGCTATTTAATTCCATGGTTCTTAGTGCACGAAAGAACTGCATAAGCTTCATTATGAATAGGGAGTCCAAGGGCAGCAGTGAATGTCTGTTAGATTTATAGAAGAGGCAAGGATGGAGCTCCACATGGAGGTTCTGAATAATAAAACATGAATATGGAGATTTTTCGAGTATAGTTTTTTAAATAGCCCGTCTTTAATCGTTAAGGATTTTTTGTTAAGATTATGTATGTTTTGGTGGTTTCCTGGATTCTCTCCGCATTATCTAGCTTCCTTGTGGTCAAGAGCAATGTTTCTCCGACTCGCCATATGTATGTCGTGTCGAGGGTCGACACGATACGACGCCGACACCGACACGGCATACGTCTCGACGCGGGATTGCAGGATACGACCTCCGGACACGGATATTCCTTGAACCGGGTCGTTTTTAGAACTCCAAATACCCAAGATCTAGAAATCGGAAAACCCTAGATCTAGAAATTGAAGCATCAGATGAAGAAGAGGAAGGTCGAAAGCATAGGGCTTTTGCTCGACTGCGAAAAACGAGTTGAAAGGTCACTTCGCCGGTCGGAGATAAACCATCTTCGGCGCGGACGGTCGCCGGAGGGGTGAGAGAGCGTGAAGAGTGAAGATGTGTGGGCATAAAAACGGTACTATAGTCTAATGCGAACAATAGAAATAATAAAATATACAGCCTCGGTACTCACAAATCTCCTAGTAAAATAATATAAAAATGTATTTTAAGTAAAGAAAGTAGTCTCTCCAGAATTGACGTTGCTTTCTTTTCTAGATTTGTTTCCTCCTCACTTCCCTTTATTAGATTAATCTTTTTTTACACTTTACTTTTTTTACTCTTTCGTCTTTTTCTGGTCCCTTTCTTTTTAACTTTTGACCCCCTTTTTTGTTCCATTCTTTTACCTCTTTCCTTTTTCTGCTCTATCTTCCCATATAAACTATTCAGTGAAAATGTGTAATTATTTATTTTGAAATTATCCAAATTCTGCCATGTCCCCGTATCCCTGGTATCGTATCCCCGTATCTTAAAATTTTGCATTTAACGAATCCGACACTCCGATCCGCGTCGGAGAGTCTGAGAAACATTGGTCAAGAGTGGCTGGGGCTTCTAGAAGGTACTTTTTTCTGAGGTCAAAGGAATTGGGCCAATCTGTATTAGTTTTCTGTGGGAGGACATCTTTTCCTCTTTCACTGTAATTCTTGTTCCTGATGGATATAGTATTTTCTTCCCTTAATATGGTCGAAAATTGGAAGATGGCTGACTCCATGATTCAACTGGATTTAGTGAAGCTGTTTCATGGTCTCTCTTTAAGGGGGAAGTAAATAACTTTGGGAGAAAGGGTATAAAGCTTATGGACCTGCTTTATTGTTTTGTTTTACCCTTTGACGTCATTAGTTTGACATGTAGGAAATGGTTCCTTAAAGGTATGTTAGGAACTTTGTGTTCTGATGTGGCTCATAAGGTCGTGTGCTGGATTCATTTCCCTTCCAAAATCTAAAAAAGGCCAATCATTAAATATCTTTTGCTTTTTCATCATATTAGCAGATTAGCTTAATGTTTTGCTGCTGTTGAAAGCTGTGAGAAGAAGTTTAATTTAATGTTCAATTTTTTTTCTCTCCTCTTTTCCACTCTTTTTGTGTGGTTGGCGATTGTATCATAAATAGTAGCAGAATTTCTGTGGGGTGTTTAGTTTCTTCTGTTTACTAAGACACACCAATATTTCCAAAGTCAAGGATAGGAAGCAGTTAAAATACAAGGCTTGTACCATGACAAAGTTGGAAGTCTCTGCGACTGGGGGTAATAGGCTGGAGCTACAGGTTTAACCTTCATGCTACCTATGTTGTTTCGTGCTACAACATTGAGCTTGTCCACCTATGTAACAGGATCTTCTTCATCAGAAATCTCATGGTTGAGCGGGTTAAGTATTCTCTTGGAAATTTCGTCATTTGGTCTGCTGGTTCGTCCTGGATAGTATAGTCTTCAGTAGCCAAGGTCGTCTTTCATGTTTGTACTTTTTAAGGGCAAGGAGGTTTATGTCTCCTCATTGGGTGTTATAAAAGATTTGAGGAGCGGTATCTCATAACTTATAAGCATTTAGTTTTGTTTCCTTCGACATATATTTTATTGCTATTCTTCTATATGCTGTACCTTCTTTTCATGAAAAATAATATTCTGCTGCTCACTATATTATTAAACCGCTATGAAATACAGTTAAGACTTATCCTGGGTTAATTGCAGGTCCGCATATTGTGATGCTCAATTGCCACCTGAGAACTTGGTGGAGTTCTTGCCCCGCCTTATTCCTGTAAGATTTTTCTTGCAACTGCTTAAACATGTCACAGGAAAATCCTTGTTATCTGCCTATAGATAGTATTCGAAACAGGATTCCGTAGCATAGTTGATTATTATTCACTGAGCTTATCTTCTGGTAGGTACTACTGTCAAATATGGTCTATGCTGATGATGATGAGTCATTAGATGAAGCTGAGGTGAGATTGCTGAAATGTTGGTTGCAATTGTGACTGAAACTTTATGCAAGTAACTGATCTGGGATATATAAACATGTGCTTGCAGGACGATGAGTCTGTGCCCGACCGTGAGCAGGTATGAATGCCCTCTATAAATCATCTTTGAAACTTTCTGTTTGTTATATTCTATATTTCGACATTATATGCTTGTTTGTTACTGAATTTGTATCACAGGATTTGAAACCTCGGTTCCATTCATCGCGATTTCATGGATCAGAAAATTTAGAAGAAGATGTATGTTTTTATTTCCTCGATTTTATGATTTCTATTTTCCTTATTTCTTAGTCGGTGGTTAGTTCCTATAATATTGTTGCTAGTGCTTCATTGGTTCTTAGTTATTGTGTTCGATAGATTTTTATCCTGATTTTAAGTTTGTGATGCAGGATGATGTCGTCAATGTGTGGAATTTGCGGAAATGTAGTGCAGCTGCTTTAGATATTCTCTCCAATGTGTTTGGGGATGAGATTCTTCCTGCACTAATGCCTTTGATTCAGGTATATGTGATTCCAATGGATGGAAACCAGATTCTTTCTTTCCTAATTTCCTTAGATTACGCTTGGTTCTAGTGCAGTTTTTTTTTTTTAAAAATTCATTGACGGCCTTGGGTGGGGGGGGGGAAGGATTTGAAATGACGGTAAATGTCACGATTGGGGCAATGGTTGCAACATCGCTGAAGCCTAGTATTACAGGTGTTGGGTAACATGTTTTTGGACAAAGAGAGTATATCAATGCATAAACAGGAGTACAGCATGACATCTCAAGATCTCCTCAAAACAGAATTAAATTAAAAAGTGGCCCAGTGCCGCTGAGCCTCAAAAATAATATTAACATCCCTGGGCCTGTGTTATGTCCTTGTCCATGCCCGTGTCCTTATCTATGCGACCTAGGTTGGAAGGGGTAGAAGTTTGTCTAGGATTGTTACTTCTGTGAATGGCACTATGGTATTCTTTTGGCATTGTATGGCATGTGTGGTGCTCTATGGTAGCTGGTGGAAAATTGAGCACCTCTTATGCATGATTGTATCTCAGAATATGGGCTCTCTCAAGGGCTTGGCAAAAGTGGTTCAAAAAGTGGCACCTCTGCTTCCATTACTTCAGTTGAAAGGAGAACAGCATGATGCAATCTGTGGGACACATGGCTTGTAACATGTGCCCATGGGATTAGTTGGCAAAAGCCGAAACATTGGTATCTTCAATTATTTGGGGGTATACTTCTGAACTTAGCCTGAAAGTGGGTGGTATGGAACCAACTTTTTTTTCTTGGCGCACACTGGGCTTTTGCCAAAACAAGATACTGAATCTGTATGTGTGGTATTCAGTGGATTCCGAAAGCATGTTCAATTTGATTTATGTATCCTTGATTTTTGCACTGGTTAGGCTCTGTGTTTTTGTCCATTCTTACTTGCCAATATATCTCTTTTCTTAACCATTCAAGTACCTTCTTGGACCTGGCTGCGAACAAAAATTCTAAATATGACCACTGTTCTCTGCTACAATATTGTCTCTGAGAGTCCCGCATGGAAACTACATGCTTTTACTGAGATTGGATCTTAATTAACAGTAGTCTTGATGGTGGCTGACACTGAAAAATCATTCTCGATGTTTTGTAGGCTCATTTGTCAAATAATGCGGATGAGTCCTGGAAAGAGAGAGAAGCTGCTGTCTTAGCCATCGGCGCTGTGGGTGAGGGTTGCATTAATGGTTTGTACCCCCATCTTCCAGAGGTAATATTCTTTTCGTTATGCACTGATGATGTATCAACCCATTAAATTGCTTTTGATCGTGTAAAAAATGGTTACAGATACTTTCCGTTGCTCATATAAGACCTTTCTTTCACCCCGACGGGGGGGGGGGGGGAGAAGTAGAAGTTTCGAATAAGGGAGTGCTTTGATTTGAACCATGGCTTTGGTCAGAATCAATACTATAATCTGCACGTCTTGAAGCTAAAATAGAGCAATTTCATCTGATGAGCGTTGTGTTTTTGAACCAAAAGAAGAAACTGGAAGTTCCTTCGTTTTTGTATTGTGAGGTGCCTTATGTGAATAACCTTTCTTGAATCTTGATGGCTTGAACCATGGGCTTTTGATCAGCCTTCTTTGCATGCATTAGTGGGGATCGAATTAATGTCCTTACCTTCTTGGCTTTCGAAGCGGCCTCTCACTTGTACAACTTCTTGAGCTGCAAGAGGAGAAATGGGTTTCTGCAGCCCCTTTTCCGGAACATCTTGGACTGCCAAAACCCACTTCTCCTCTTGCAGTGGTGAGATTGACGATGACATAGGAGTGCCTCAGGAGTTATATGCGACAAGAGAATACCAGTTACCCCACTAAATTAGATTCTATCGCAAGGCTATTAGGCCAGCCATGCTCTATGGAGCTTAGTTTGGCCTATTAAGCAGACCCTCATTGAAAAGATGTTGGTGGCTTAGATGCGGATGCTTTGTTGGATGTGCAACCTTAATTATGTAATGGTAAGAGGCAATATTGTGAGTAAGATGCGTGAGGCGAAACTCAGGTAGTTTGTACATGTCAAGAGGAGGCCCCGGACGTGTAGTTAGGAGGTGGGCAGTAAGAGAAGGATAGAGAAACCAAAGAGAATTTGAAGAGATATGCTTAAAAAGAAACTTTTGGCGTGATCACGGGTTCGGTTCTGGAGGATGCTGGGAATGGGGACACTTTGTTTTCTTCCATGTTTCCTCGGCTTATCACTTATTTACTTTGCACAATGCAGCTGTTATGGACTTTTCCTACTATATCTGGGTCCTGGATCTCCACTTTCGAAGAAATCTGCAGAGTGGGAAATGGAGGAAAGTACTTCTCTTCTTTTTTTTAGATAAAAGAAAATTTTATTAATCAATCAAACGGAAGAATACAAGAAGGGGAGGACAAGCAGTTCTCGAATGAATACAAAAAATATCTACAACTCCCCCCAATGAAGTTGAACAAAGGTCAATGGAACCCCCTACGCCCAAAGAGATGCCAAATAAACAATATGATCCCAAACATAATCGATGGTCTTTCTAGAAGCGGAAAAATCCTCGAGTTCCGCTCTAGCCTAATACACCACAAAATAGCCAGACAAGCACACTTCCACCACAACTTGCCCTCTCTCCCTCTCCCTCTCCCTGCAGCAACAAACCGCATATGAAGAAACTGCCCCACTGTAGCAGGGCTAGCAAACGACTCTCCCCCAGTCAACCTACCCCACACCATCCGAGCAAACTTGCACAACACAAACAGATGCAGGCCATCCTCACAGTCATGATGGCACCTAACACACACACCCAGCGACAAACACCAACCACCAACTAGGCCTCCGCTGCTGCAACATCTCATGCGTATTCACCCTGCCTAACACCAAAGTCCACACGAAGGCGCGCACCTTCAGAGGAACCTTAGACTTCCAAATATATGTAGCAAGAGGAAAATGGGGAAATTGAGAAGGAAGACTAAGCGATGCAGGAAAGACTTGCAGGAGAAAACCCCAGTGGAGTCTCCTTCCCAGGTCTGAGAGTCGTCCCTAGGGACGAGAAGAGTAGTGTTTAGGACGCTCAGGTTACCTCCATCTCACGGTCATGGGGAGCTCGGCGTAAATGTAAGTCCCAAGAGCCGCCCACATCGGAATAGTACTCCGATATGGGCGCCTCATGGAGCGTAGACAGCTGATAAACCCGAGGATATGTGGAAGAAAAAGTGGAATCCCCCTTCCACACATCCTCCCAGAACCTTACCCAATGTCCGTTACCCACATGAAATCTAACTAGTGGAAAGAAAGGAGGCGATACCTGAGAGATAAACTTCCACGGGCAAGCATGGGAAACTGCGATACCAGTTCGGGCGTCCCATCCATCCTGTTGGAGACCGTACTTGCTCCTGATTACTCGGTGCCATAGGGAGTCGGGCTCCAAAGGGAAACGCCATAACCACTTACCCACTAGCGAAATGTTCTTAGGGAAAGTACTTATCTTCTTAGTGTTCTAGATACCATTCATTTTAATGAGTCACAGGATTCTTGGGTTGGAACTGTTGGGGTCTTATCTTGCAAATCCTTTCTTCATCACCTTAGCTTTGCCATTGCATTACCCCCTTTCCTGGCTCATCATTTGATATGTAAGGCCAAAGCCCCCCCTTGCGTACGAGCTTTTGTATGGACCTTGGCTCTTGGTAAAGTAAACACTAACGCAATGTTGCAGCGGAGGAGGTCTGGTTGAACGTTGTCATGTGATGCATCTACGGATTAGTGAGTCTGCTGTGCATTTGTTCTTTTTATGTGACCTGACTCAATCGGTGCGGTTGGAGGTTGCTTGCTGTTTTGAGGGAGGAGTGGGTTTATCCTGGTACCATCACGCAACCTCTTTTGACTAGGCTTGTTGGAGTTGGTAGGGGAAAGGAGAATAAGATGTTGTGGCGGTGTGTGGTGATGCCCATTTTCTGGTGTTTTTGGTTAGAGCATAGTTCTTGCCTCTTTTCAGGGGTGTCTCATTCAGGGGCTTTTGTTTGAAATCAGTGCTGTAGTCGGTATTTTTATGGGCCAAAGCAGCTAGTGCTTTTAAAGGGGTGTTGCTGAGACACTGATGTCCAGCGTCGATGAGGACCGTTGTAATTTGCTTCCTTTTGAGGTCACCTTGTCCTCCTATGTTGTAACTTCTTTGTTCTTCATTTATAAAGATCATTTTCTTTTGTTAGATAGAAGAAAATTGAATTAATAAATCTGCCAAAACAGCAGGAGATGACAAGTTGTCCTCCTTAAGATATTACAACATATTGTTGCAGTTTCTCTGGAGCTCAGTTATCGGATAACTCCTAAAAGCAACCCCCATCTTAGCCCACATAGAAGCTAAAATAAATCACTCTAGCCAAGTATCTCAGGTGGTAGGGAAACCCTAAAGAAAATTCTGGCATTCCTCTGTCCTCTTTAACCAGCAACACCAGTAAATAGCAAAGACAGTAGCCTCATCTCCTTATAACTCCCAAAGGCCAAAAAATGCACCTGCAACATCACCAGCACAGTTGCAGGAAACACCCATTGCTCCCCCACAAAGCCAAAGAACGTTCCCCACAAAATACGAGCGATGTCACAGTGAAGGATTTGTTAACATGTCTCGCTACTTGCATGGAACAGCACACACATATCAGGTGAAATAGACAATCCCGGCCGCCTCTTCTGGACTCCAACTAAAAAAAGTAGTAGACCCTAGGAACCTCAGACTATGTAGTAGATACTAGGAACCTCAGACTATGTAGTTTGCATTTGCATTTGGTTATCCTTCTGGCATTTTGTGTGTAGTTTTGTTTTGATTTACTTATCAGTTTAATTTTCTGTATTTATTTAGTTATGTATCATTCTTTTTTAGTTTTTTTTCAGTTATGTATCAATTCTTTTTGCTTGCACTCAATCATTCAAATGTTCTCAATGTTTTTCAAACTTTCTTTCGTGAGTTTAGCGGAGACAGCCTCTCTCCTAGGCGACTAGCTAGGGGTAAGGCTGCTTACATCTGGATATTTCCAGACCTGCCCTTAGCGGGATACATACTGGGCTGTTGTTTTATTTTGGAACATTTTCAGGTCCCTGACTTGATAAATGGAAGGGATGATGGGTTTTGTTTTTAGCCTTCGTTGAGTACATTGGGGTTTTCGGACGTCCTTGCCTTTTTATTGGCTTTTGAAGTGGGCCTCACTTTAGATTTTAGCTTGCAAGGATAGAACTTGATTTTGGCAGCCCCAATCTCGGGACATATACAGGTTAATTAGTGCTATTGGACATGATTCCATGACCCATTGGTGATTGGTGAAGTGCTTTCCTGTGAGTTTGAGGATTCTAGGTGGGACTTAATTAGATATTCTTGTGAGAATTAAGTGATTCAGTGTTGGTCCTCGAGTAAAGTGCTCTTTTGGTATTTTTTTAGGTTGTTTCTTATAATTTGGTCCTGTTTTAGTTTCTTTCTGACAATTTAGCAGAACTGGAAGGCATTGTCATTGTTATTGTAATTTATTGTTCTTTGCCTGTCAGGATGACTTGTGCTTTCATGTTCTGCTCTCGTTGGTGACAAAATAAACGATTGCAAGAGACTGTCTCTTGTGGATATACGGAGACACGCAAGAGAGTGCTTTTGTTTTGATTGTCTATGGAGGACATCTTTTCCTCACTTTTATGTTTTATTGATTCTTCATGAATACTATTTTCTCGTATCTAAAACAGAGATAGTTGGTGTCAACAAAACTGAGTTCATTATAAACAGTTAACTATTTTTTGTTGTTGATGTGGATATGCTAATAATGTAATGTAATGGGTACAATACCTCATTGTCTCTCTTCCATTGTTGTTCATGAAAATGCGACAACTGATTATGCTTTATTGGTGAATAAATTTCTTTTCTATGATTACCATTCGCAGATTGTTGCCTTTCTTATCCCGCTCTTGGATGATAAATTTCCTCTTATACGGAGTATCTCATGTTGGACGCTTTCTCGTTTCAGCAAATATATAGTTCAGGTATGGCATCTTATCTAAAGGGAAGGTGTAACATTAAATATGTTGATATGCATGGCCCTGGTGTATAAATTACACGACTAAGCTTAGTAGCTTTATTATTATTATTTTTTCGTGTAAGTGATTAACAGCCAATGGAATTGTGTAATGGATAAGTCTTTTCTAGTGTTATCTTAAAGTAATGTCAGAAAGCTCTTCCAATATGTTAGAACCGTAGAAGTTGCCGTGGTCAATTTTATTGTCATCAAATCAAGCAAGGGTTTCTCTTACGTATGTTGCCATATGTGAAATTTAGGATGGTGAGGATACTGAAGAAACATGATCTCAATAGTGAAGGTTGTTCGTTAAGTGTCAATTTTTGTTGCAGCATTATGCTTTGCATTGAAAAAAAATTTAGATAAGAAAATTTTCATTAATAATAAAAGAGCTTAATTACTAAAGAAAGAGGACAAGGCGTCCTCAAAAGAAAAAAATTAAAACTACAGATCCCTCCAATGTCGTTGGATGTCAGTAAGAGACACCCCTACAACAGCCCCAGCAGCCTTGGCCTGTAAAGAAGCCAAATACAGGATCCCAAACATTATCAACTGTTCTATCAACCACATCAAAGATCCTAGAATTACGCTCCAACCAAAGGCAACATAAAATAGCACAAGAGGCGCAATGCCACAAAAGTCTCTTTGTTTATATTATGTTAACTTGAATTCTACATTCTCTTTGAGGAGAAATGATGTCATTTCTTTGAAGTAATGGATACCTTTCCTGTCTCTTTGTTTCCTTTGAAACGCCAAACATGAAGCTTTCTTGAACCACTAAGGCACTAACTAATGATGTGCTAGTGTTTAAAAGGGGATGCATCTATTCGCTGTTTGATTGCATTGTCACTTTGACCCTTGCAACGATTTTGTGGTCTTGATAAGTGGTATGATTAGTCTTTTGGAGAGGAAAAGAGTGTATATAACTAGAAATCAGAGTTTCAACATAAGTGAACAAGGTATCCTCCATGGTGAAGCTAATTACAAGTAAGCCTAGTTCGGTAGTTCCTTTGGACATGCAAAATGGTATAGCTCCTAAGGTGCCTGCTGAGTGCTGATTTAGACCAAAGAGAAGCTAAATATGTACTATCACAATGTAGTGACCCAGAAAAGTCGCGGGAAGCTAAATATGTACTATCACAATGTAGTGACCCAGAAAAGTCCCTTGCATTTCTCTTTAGCTAGATGCACCACAATACCTTTTGGTTGGGGATGTTGTAGCAAGATAAGTGGTATGGTCATGCTTCAGAGAATCTCATGCCTAAGAATGTAGTAAACGCATAATGCTTGCTGCAAATGTATGATTATAAACTCTAGCCCCAGATTTAATAGAGAAATTTAACGAACATTTGGGCTTGTATGGGGGCAGTCTGGTCTGGTTTTAGTTAGATGTAGAAACCTACCTTACAGAAAATATAACTGTATGCTTACTTTGCTGAAAGACATCCTGTATAACCTAGACTTTGCTTCAAGTATATGTAATGGTGCATAAGGTTCAGGTGTCTGACTTAACATTGGCTAGAAAATGTGCTTAATTTTGCTTAAGGTGTCCTCTATATAAACCGACTTAGGAGCAAGTATTGGGGATCCGTACAACATACCTCTCTGAGATACTTCAAGCCAGGTCAGTATAATGGAGTTGTAAAATTAAGTTTTGCTACAACAGCAATTGATAGACTGTTAGGATTTTGAAGGATTTTTTCCCTTCATATTCTTTTGATGCTGAGGAGCAAGAAAGAGCAGCATCAGAAAGGGGTTGGGGGAAGGAAAGGTCAATTCCGGATGATCGAGCACACATGACATTGGGTTACGTTTCATATCATCATCCGATCTGTGAAATATTCGATAAACTTCCATCAGATTCTAGTTTGTAATGCTAAATTACAACGTCAAGCTTCTATGTTATTTTCATGGGGAAGTTGCATAAGACTGACTTATAAAATTCCTCTCAAAGAGGTTGCCTTTTGAAATTTCCACATTGCTATATAGTTGTCAGAACAATTATGCTGAATACGTCTTTCAAACCGCTCTTTGAAATGTTGTATTATTTCTGCATTCTGGTTTGTCCTTTGTGCGTAATTGAGCAATTACAGGGCATTGGGGATCAAAAAGGGAATGAGCAGTTTGAAAAAGCACTAATGGGTCTTCTAGGAAGAATATTGGACACCAACAAACGTGTACAAGAAGCAGCCTGTTCAGCTTTTGCTACCCTTGAAGAGGTTTCTGCTGTAAATTTTGTTTGACTTCAACTATTATTCTGTGCGCTATAATCTCACTGGTGCTTCACATTATCAGGAAGCTGCTGAAGAGTTGGCACCACGGTTAGAAACCATATTGCAGCACTTAATGTGTGCGTTTGGGAAATACCAGGTTAATTTTGCATTTGAGTGATATAGCTAAATTTAATTATCACCACTCACCCCTCTTCTGGTGTTGGATTTGTGGTGTTATATTATTTCTCACTTATGAAGACTGCTTGTTGGGTCTTCTTTTCTTTTGTACCGTAGAAAAAAAATTTGAGGATTGTATATGATGCCATTGGTACCTTAGCTGATGCTGTTGGAGGAGAGCTCAATCAGGTAAGCCTTTTTCACAAAATAATTGCCTGATTCGACAATTATTTGCTATTTGGTTACACCC
The DNA here is from genome assembly GCA_038025085.1 of Tetragonia tetragonoides. Taxonomy (NCBI): domain Eukaryota; kingdom Viridiplantae; phylum Streptophyta; class Magnoliopsida; order Caryophyllales; family Aizoaceae; genus Tetragonia; species Tetragonia tetragonoides. Next base: position 8,411,410 of record CM076148.1, on the reverse strand, counting down.
CATTAACAGTCTATTTTATGCTGTTTTACATCATTGAACTTCCACTTTGTTCAACCCAATATTTTTGTCACCCTTCTAATTGCCATCTATCTTATGAGAAAGTAATAAAGAAAGGTTTGTCATGAGGAAGTCAGGGGTAAACTATTGCTGTTGTAGGAAATAGGACGGCCTAAACATAAGAGATGACAATGTCCTGTTGTGACAGAGCGAAAGTAAAATGTGGAATACTTATAGGTGAGACCTTGAGCATACCCAAAACAAGTCTTCTTGAGGGTTCTAATTTCTTTGGGGATACAGTTCTCCACCTTGTTTTTTCATCATTATATATGAACAATCTGTATTGCACTTTTTTTCAAAAGAAGATACTCCTTGTCGTATTTTGCTATCCTAATCAATTTGTGTGATGGATATCAATAATCATGATTCACCTTGTGCGTTATTGCAGCCTAGGTATCTGGAAATCCTAATGCCTCCGCTTATTGCAAAGTGGCAGCAGCTTTCAAATGTTGACAGAGATATTTTCCCATTGCTTGAGTGCTTTACATCAATAGCACAGGTATTGTTACTTTCAAGCCCCTTACCTGTTGTACTGGAAAAAGGATTTCGGGTTGTTTAGTAGGCTAGGCTGACAAGAAGTTTATCATGCAGAGTTAACGACTCTGGGCTGGTGTGTTTAGTATAATTGTCATTTAACGGTTTGTCACAGAGGCCTTTTTGGCTATTGTTTCTGGTTTGTGTTCTGTGCATTAACTGCATTTTGAGCAATCGCATAAGGGAAATGAGCATATTTGGTCTGTATCATTTTAACTCTTTTGGTAAATGCTGGTGACTTGGTGTACTCCCAGAATGCGGATTGATAATAATAATATCTTATTAAGGTGTGTGCTGTGTTGGCTGTTATCTGATTTACGTGGTTGGAGAGCAACAGTAGAATCTTTCAAAACCGGATGCTTCATGAAGACTTGATTTTGGAATTGAGTTTTTTTTTTTGGTGGGAAGGGGGGGTGGGTGGTGTGTCTGCGGTGCCATTGGTTTCCAAGGGATTTCAAGGTCGATCATTCAGCATGAATGAGAAGTATCATTGTGTTAGCTATGGTTCTGTTTAGTTTTCTGGCTTGTTTTTTAGGTTTGCTAACATTGGTTCTGTACCTTTGCTGTTGATCAATGAACATTGTTTTTTATCTAAAAAGGAGGCTGCAAACTTTTTCACCTCCCTAGAAGCCACCCTCACTGGGATCCCACTGGGTTGTGCGGCCAGCTGGCCCAATAAGGGCTCTTTGGTACAATGTTTATTTTCGAACCTATTGAGCATGGTCCTTGTAAGTTTCATGAAATACTGTATTTGTTGGATTGTCCCATTTTGCCAGGTAAAAAGAGAAACAGATAAATGTGTGTGGTACGAGTGCCGGGTGGGAATATGTGTTCATCCTAGGTCACACTTTTCAACTTTCTCTAACCTGATGCTATAATGAATGGGAGTCACTGGAGGGAATGCCATAACTGTTGCATTACCAAAGGAAATGTTGTAGGTGTCATGTGAAAAAGACTTGTCCTCAAAGGCTCAAACAAGTCCCAGCTGAGTCAGTGCTGCCTCCTATTATGTCCAAAGTGGCAAATGGAATACTATCATAATCTCTCCAACTTCTTCATGGTTCACCAATGCCTTTGAGGCAGGAAAAAACAACTAATAGGAAAAAGAAAACCAAGAGAGGAAAAGTAATGTAATACTCCCTCCGTCTCTAATTCTTCTTCTCACTTTCCTTTTTGGTCCGTCTCAAAATCATCTTCTCCTTACCTTATTTAGTAACTTTTTTTGTGTTAAATCCCTATACTACCCCTCACTTGCTACCCTTTAATTTCTTCATTTTCACCCAACTTATTTATTCACCCACATTAAGTAATTAACTTACCCCCTCAAAAAAAAAAAAAAAACTAAACTAATTAACAACCCAAACATAATTTCACCCCAAACACTTCTGTTCTTGGTCCCTTCCCATCAGTCGACATTTACACCCAAAACACCATCTCTGCTCTCTCTCACCTCTCCATCTCCATTGAAGAAGCTCCATGTCACCAGAATTTTTTCTCTCAAAACTCTCCGTCTCTCTCTTTGTCTCAGCTGTCGATCGACAACCACGACACGACCCGACCACCAAATCGACAACCACCACCAAGAACCCACCCCACCACCACCAAATCGACAAACAGCACCCGACCCAAAACACCCCCACCACTATCGACCACCCGATCTCAATGATTAACACCTCCATCGCCATTACATAACCCACTTCTCTCTCTCTCCTCCATCATCACTGTGTTTCTGTCACTCTCTCTCTCTCTTCCCATACAGATCGATGCTCAAACTCGCCATTTATGTTTTTACCGTTGTCGTTGAACTCTATCTATTTGTTTTCTCCGTCTTCGAAGTATCTCATTTTGAAGCATAAATCTAGGCTTTTTTTTGGTTGAACCCTCAATTAAACTCGCCCAAACTCGCTGTCACCGTCTGTTTGGTTCTGTCAATGGAGTCAGATTTGTTGTTTTACTGGGTTAACAAGACCTCATGAGACTTGTGGTCTCAGTTTTCTTTCTCCTTTAACTCACTAAATAAGGGGCAAAGAAGGAAAGTTTGTGTTCATTTCACCTTTTCTTAATAACCGTGCCATTCTTCTATGAGAGGAACATTTAGGGACGGAGGGAGTAGTTTGTTATAGACTCTATTCATAACAGTATATCAAACTGGTGACTGGTGGAGTATTTTTTACGTTGCTTTCTGTTGAAAAAATATTGGTTAACATCAGTCTGTTAGATGCCTACAAATTGATATCTACCTGCCTTGAAAATTAATTAATTTTATTTATTTATTTTACGCCATTGACAATGAATTTTGTTCTTTGAATATTCTGAAGGCATTATTTTTGAGAAGGGGCTTATGATGTGGACGACTGACGTATACTATTTTTCAGGCATTGGGGCCAGGATTTTCTCCGTTTGCTGAACCTGTATTTCAGCGGTGCATAAACATTATCCAGACCCAACAATTGGCGAAGGTAAACAAGCTTGCTGTTCTGTTATTTTGAACATTCATACTCTACTGGTTAATAGTACTTTAATACTCTCTTGCAAATTTTTCTGTCCAGCATTCTGTGACCATGAAACGTGTAAATGCTCATTTTTTATATGGTTATCTCCTCCTTGTCACTCTTCAGAATATGAAGCTTTTGTTTAAAATGGTGTTTAAATATCGAAATAGTGAGAAAAAAAAGTTATTGTGGAAAGTCAAGTTGAGAAAAGGGGATAAAAAGAGTTGGGGAGGTAATTCTATGTTTACTTGATGTACTCCATGTGCTGTGATTGTTTCTCAAAAAAGTACTTTGCCATGAATGTTCACGTGAATGGGAGGGTTGTTGCGTTGAAGCATGTGCAATGTCTGATACATGATCTGATAGTTACTCGTGTATTCTGATTGGTATCAGGATATTGGTTTTGGTTTGTTGAATGTCTTTGGAAAGGATTTATGAGATTGCTTGTTCACTTGCTTATTTTGTTTGTAATATGGTCCTGTTCTTCTTTTTTAATACTCTTCGGAAACAGTCTCTCTACTAGGTGACTAGTTAGGGGTAAGACTGCGTACATCTGGACCTCCCAGACCCCGCCCTAGGCGGGATACTTACTGGGTTGTTGTTGTTGTTCTTCTTCTTTTTAATACTCTTGGAAGTGACTGTGGAGATTGAACTGCTTGAGTTTCCTTTCTTTCTTTTGAGGAAGTCCGGAGGATTTCGAGTACTTAAAAGAAAGGCCCTTTTATGTAAATCATATAAGTTGCATTTTTGTTATCAATTTGCATTAATAATCTCCTTTCAGAACTGCTACTTTTTCCTTTGTTTGGATCTGTTACAGTATTTAGATAGAAATTTGAGAAATTATCTGCTGACAACAAAAGTTCCATTTCAGGTTAACCCTGCTTCTGCTGGCATTCAGTATGATAGAGAGTTTGTTGTTTGCTCTCTTGATTTGCTCTCTGGACTGGTGGAGGGCCTTGGCAGTGGCATAGACAGTTTGGTAATGACCTGATCTTGTGGTGTGGATGATTGTTTTGCTTGATCAATATCCTATATTCTTTATGCTGCCCAGTCCCCTTCCCCCCTCCCCCCTCCTCCCCAAAAAAAATGGGTTAAAGGAAAAATTAACATGCTCAAATTCATAGACTCCATGTTAGGAAGTTAATTATTGTCTTCTAAGTGGAAACATGAAGCCAATACAATGTCATTTAGCGATGGATATATGGTGTTGTTACTAAAACCATTTTTCAGTTGTCAGTACTGTAGTTTTCTCTGGGACATGGCCACATGTGTTATGGGTACTAAAGCAATTTCTAAAGCTGAAACTGTGTTAGATTTCCGGGATGCATGTTCGCAATTATGTGCTTATCTGGAAAGCAAGTTCAGCAGCGACAAAATTTTATTGCCAAAATAGATCAATGCACTGATCAACCCAATTTCTTTGGGCAACTTTGTTAGCCCTTTCCAATCTCCTCTTCTTGCTTGGGAGAGCCGTTGATGAAGAGTTGATTTTTGCTGATTCTTGTAAAAAGGATTTTTGGTATTAAACAATTTATATTTTTCAATTTGGACTTCTCAGTGCTTTTAATGGTACTTCAAGTGCTGGGTTAGGAATCTATTAGGGGCCAGGCAAGGTGGCCTTATTTAGGTGCTGGAAGCCTGCTACATGCTGAATATATGTACTAAGCTTGCTAAGTTTAGGTCCTTTGAAAGAATCCAAGATACGTGAAAGAGTGAGGACATATCCCAGGTGTTGCTTCGGGCCATTGTTCCTTTGAACATCCGACGAAAGGCAGTGACCATAGGGAAATGGCAGGTGCACTGGAGCCGTCTTTCCCCTTTATCTTTTTACTCTCTCAATTTGCTCTTTTAATTGTTTTCTCCGTTCCACAATATTCTCTCCACCAGCTTCCCTGTTTCACCGCCTGCTTTTGGGATATTTTTGCTTCCTTCCCAACCCCAATCTGTATACTCAGCTCCTTGCAGTTTTTGACATTTTATCCGAATATCTCGCAACCACTATAATTTTATTTTAAAAAATCCAATCTCAAAGTGGTAGGTCCCTCCTCCTCCCCCCTCCCAAGCTCAAGTTTATGCTAAGAAATGCTATCTTTGTATTACACTGAGTAGCTTGATTAAGAATGCAATGACTTTCTCATGCCTCTTGATGTATGGGTACGGAGGTATTAGTACCAGTCTATCTGAAGATTACCTTGTCTATTACATAGAAAGGGAGATACGTCTGAAGCTCTGGATTATGTTGGTTCTGGAAAAAGGTCTTCTCAGTACCGATGGGGGAACTGAGAAAGTTCTAATATTAGGAGACCTTGCTGTTTCAATTAATTAAATTCTTATTTTTAGTGCACATCAATTTTTTTTTCTCGTTTTTACTATAAACGTGATTATTGTGCCAGCAAAGGTGGTTACAGCAAAATCTTACTGCTTTTGAGTGCTTAAGAGTGATAAGGAATTTGCTATTATACAGAGTATTTCAAAGCTTTACAGGTCGCCTTATAGGCACATGTTCATGTAAAAACAAAAAATTCATCATTCCAATTTTGATTCATGCTAATTCTCAGTGTTGTATAGGTTTTGTGTTTCACATGTGAAAAGTATTATCTGTATAAAAGAATTCATCTGAGTGACCAGCATCCCTGCTTTCAATTGCAATAAGTGATAGCTTAATCCTTCTACAGGTGTCACAAAGTAGTTTGAGGGATCTCCTCCTGCAATGCTGTATGGATGATGCTCCTGATGTGCGTCAGAGTGCTTTTGCACTTCTTGGCGACCTTTCAAGGGTAAGTTGAAATTGTTTCTCTTAACAATAATTGGCCATTTAAACGAGACATAGCAGTCAAATCATCTGTGATTATTTGCAATGTTAACCCTGAATGAATAACTGTTAGATATTGATACATCTGATGATGTTCACAGGTTTGTCCTGTTCATCTCCACCCTTGTTTGCCGCAGTTTCTTGATATTGCAGCTAAGCAACTGGTAGGTGGGATTATTTTAGCTGGTTCCCGTCATTAGTTGTGATTTGTGAATCATATCTCCAACATTTGCACTGCAGGACACTTCTAAGCTGAGGGAGACGATCTCTGTAGCAAATAATGCGTGTTGGGCTATGGGCGAACTAGCAGTCAAAGTATGTTCACCTTTTCAATATTTTGGTGATGAAGTTACAGCCAGAAACTAAATGAAAAAAAATAAAAGCCTCTTATTCTAATGGGATAAACTGATGTTCAGTTGGTGTGATCTATCTTCATTACAGCATGCACGCGCAGCATTTGCTTTCATTTTGTAATAGTGGGTCACTGAGTCAATATGTTCTAGTTCTAGATATATGCCATTGTAAAAAAAAGGTCGAGTTTGCGCCTGCATTTTGAAGTGAATGAAGGCAAGGTACCCTTAATGTGAATGCGAAATGATTGAATAAGACTCAAAGAGACTCTGGCTTGTCACATGCTCTGGTCCAATCAGCGTGGTGATATACTAATGTGAATGCGAAATGATTGAATAAGACTCAAAGAGACTCTGGCTTTGCACATGCTCTGGTCAAATCAGCGTGGTGATATACTAAAGTCCTGATTCAAGAGGATTGAGTAACAGCAGGGATTTAATGGAGCAGTCCATATGCTGGGTTGGTACTATTTGTGTCAGACACGTGGATGTGACACAAGATGGCAGGCATGTCCACATGTGCAACACAAATTAGGCTCCCCCCCCCCCCTCTCCAATAAAAAAGTAGAAGAAATGCTGTGTCCTTCCTCAGTAATAATTGGTTGTTAACTTCACTCTAAAAATGCTGGGTTGGTGTTCACTCTAAAAAGTAGAAGAAATGCATATTAGCCTTGTTAACCCTGCCATCTTTTTTTTTCTTTTTCTATTGGTGTTTCCTGGAAAACTTTCTTTAGGCAGTTATCATATCTAGGCAGGCCATCCTCTATATCACGCTTCTTTTATTCTATATGTTTATTACATCTGTATTATGGCTTTCCTCCTTAGCTCTTTTTTTTTCTTTTTCTTTTTATTTATTTGAACTCTTTGGCTTATCAACATGCCAAAAGATGGTGAAACTTATGTTATAGCTTGAAATGCGTAACAAAATTTTGCGTTAAATATGATTGAATTGATTTTCTGTCATGCACCAGTTTGTCTTATCAGCTTTAATGATCCATGATTTCAGGTCCGTCAAGAGATTTCTCCTGTGGTTATGACAGTTGTCTCCGCTCTAGTTCCAATACTTCAACATGCCAAGGTGTGACTACCATCCCGTTCTAGTTCAGTCATGAGATTTTGTTTGGATTTCTCAATCTCATTGATGATATTGTGATTTACCATTCCCAGGAGCTAAACAAGTCTCTTATAGAGAATGCTGCTATAACTCTGGGAAGGTTTGCCTGGGCCTGTCCTGAGCTTGTGTCACCACATATGGAGCATTTCATACAATCATGGTGCAACGCTTTGGCTATGTAAGTGGCTTTGTCGCATCATTGTGCTTTGTGTTATGTGATTTATATCATGTCCCTATCTCCCTGAAAAACGATATTAAGTCATTTTAATATCTGGGATTGTGCCCATCCTTTTTCTTGCATTTCAATCTTTGAGGAGTTAATTTTGATAGCTTGATTGGAAGATCCTGTTGGCATCATGTTGGCCCACAGTAGATCTGGATCTTCTAAAGATAACAATAGTGGTACATACGTACAGATTTTGTGTAGGTGCTGTTTATGATACTAGGGTCGTCATACTCCTTTAAATATTTGTGTCGGATTCTTATCACTAGGACATGTGTATCGAAACATGACACTTCGTTTTGGCCAAAACCATCCAAAATTCATAAATTGAATGTCTGTGATCAGCTTGGACAGCAGGAGATGAATTCCAGTGGCAGAGGGTGCTACAACGACTATTTTCAGTTTCATGAGTCTAAGTTGGAATGTTGGATAGATGTCAGCCAGCTTATTTTATGGAGCTGTCTGCATCATTGCTTGCAGCTTTGGTTCATCCTTATCTGACATTTAAAAGCTGTACTTGAATCATATTTTACTGCCTGCGTGCTGTTTGCATTTAAGTCTTTCCACATTGGAAGCATCTCATTCCACATTGCCACATGGAAGCTAAGGGTCTAGTCATGTGATAGTGAACTTAAACAGTTCCTACAGATGCTTTTGGGGGGTTCTAGGAGAGAAGGGGAGGAGACTGCTGTGGCGCAATGCTCTTTTGGTCCATATCATATCGAAGGTGGAGGCTGGGGTTGCTCAGGAACAATTAGGCTGCTATCTTTTCACCATGTTGGCAAGGCTCAGTTACGTCATGGACACTGTCACACTGGGAAGTGCCATTTTTAGAGTAAAAAGGCTAATATGCATCGGACATGGGGCATTCCGGGGGGGGGGGGGGAGGGAGGGAGGTTTTACTGGTTGTTAACTTCAGGGCTCAAGGGATTAGTCGGGTTTAAACTTTAAAGCGGGATACCCTCGTTATCTCAAACGATAGTGACGTGTGTATCATGATGTTTATTGTTGATTATTGTGTTTGAGGGAAATATCTAGCAATCATAATTGGCATTTGTCCAGTCGTCCGTATTAGGGAAGTACACATGATTAATCACTATATTCAGGAAAGTGATGTTTCTTCAGACATGGACAAATTGTAAGAGTGATTTTTAATTCAGGGACGGAATGATTATTGTTCTCCTCACATCTTTTTACGTTCGTATTTAATGGATTAGCATACTCTGCCCTGTGGCACTGTAGCATAATTTTTTTCACATTTTTTCTCACGTAACAATTAGATTCCCCGCTTGTTTCCTGATCTGTCCTGCAATGTTTTTATCATTCATCAGATATTTTTCTCCTAAACTAGTTTGCAATTTTTTCGTCCCACATTGAGTTTGGCTTTGGTATTACTTTGAGATTTTTATAAACATTTCCCCTCTGAGTACTTGTTTTTGTCTATACTTCGGAAAAAAATTGAAAAATGCATCAAACATCAGTTCACCCTTGTCTCTAGTTCCTGACGACTATAGTGAATTTACAGAAAAACTTTGGCCTCTTTATTCTGTTTGTTTCCGGTCTAAGATTATTTTTGTTTTGGTTCACAGAGCATATTATATATGTTTTTATTAATCGCCGAATTACCAGCTGGCTATATTAAATATGGGTATTGTGAAAAACTCCGGCGTCACTTGGATATTAAAATGACACTATAGTGCATGTTGATCCAAAAGCTCACTGCCGGCAAGGAAAAACATGATGAATAATTGTCATAATTTTCTCCCATTTTTAGCCCTTTATTTTCACAGTTTTCTTATGTCTATTCTAATTCACTCCATCTCTCTTTATCTTCTTGAAGTCTTTGCTTCTCCGATCCCATTTTGCTCCTTTCCCGCCTCACCTTCTGCTCCTCCATCTTCCTCCTCATCGTTTTCGATCTTCTCGTTAGTTATTATATGTTGCCTCTTTCTATTGATATGGTGTATCAATTAAAGGGAAAAGAAAAGCTGTGATCCTCTGTGGTCTGTTTATCCGCCCCTTGCCCGCACTCGAGTAATCTCATGAGGACGGCCACATAAAACTTGTTTGAATTGACAGGAACATTCGCTGCCTATTTATAAAGTTAAGGTGGGGAGGGGGTGTTGGTTGAACAGAAAGAACAAGGAGAAGTTGAGGCTGTGAGGGTGCAAAGGAGAGAGGAAGTAAGGTAATCGACCATGTCATAAATGTGGGGTGGTTTTTCAATGCCATTTCGCCACAGGGAAACACATACTATAGAGTAAAAGAAAATTGAATTTTACAGAGGTTCTCTCTGTTTCAGTTGCCGGAATGTCATCATCAAACTTCTGTCAACTACCATCAATGGTTGAGGAGGACTTTTAAGATAAAGTAGAGGAGAGAACAACTGGGAAAGAACCCAACGCAAGGGGAAGAGTCCTTTATACTGGACTAGTCTGCGAAAATGGCAAAGGAGGAGAGAGAATAAAAGAAATAGAATAAAAAATAGAAAAGGGGGAATATGTACTAAAAGGCCTAGTAAATAGATTTTGATCGGAGATTCTCACCGCTAAGTGGTTTCTGGGTGTCTTTACTCATTGTAGTCATTTTAAATACTTAAGTGGCCTCAGAGAGTTTAAAAATACGCATATGGTAAGAGGGGTTATTTTTGAATATCCATTTTTAATTAGATTAAATAAACAAATATTAGCACAGGATGGATTAATTTGTGACGAGTGGATGGGGCATAGCAACAAATCTGATAAACTATTTCGACAATTATACATATATAAACAAATATTAGTAAAGTAGATATTCATTTTGGGGATGTTTTTTTTTTTGGAATGTATTTTGGGGATGTTTGATGAGACATAACAACAGATTGGGAAACCCTCAACTCCAAACATACACCAAAAGCGCTTTTTATTTCTTTTCACTAAACTGGGCCTTAGATGTTCATCACTGGTTGAACTTGGGCCGACAGAAGGGAATATGGCATATATTTATAAAAGAAGAATCGTTTATGAAGGAGGAGAATAACCAAATTAGTTGAATGCCATAAACCATTGAAGTCATGAACAGGATATTAGAATACAAGTGAAGAGCAACCTCAAGCTCACAATTTTAATTTTCTTAAAGCATTCATCTAGTTATTAATGTGCTGCAAATTTGATATTCTGCTAATCAATCGAGTTCTGGCAGGATACGTGACGATGTTGAGAAAGAAGACGCCTTTCGAGGTTTATGTGCAATGGTCAGCATTTTTCTCATGGCTGATGAATTTCTGCTTTGGCCAACTTTGTAAGCTGTTCTTGATTATTTTGTCTTGAGCCTTTTCAGGTCAAGATGAATCCTACTGCAGCTTTGAGTTCACTTCCTTCCTTGCTGAAAGCAATTGCTAGCTGGCATGTAAGAACAGCTTTTATCTAGTGCCCCTTGAAGAGAAATAGGAAGTATATTACTGACCAGTCAATTATGTTTTCTTAATTTGACCTCAGGAAATTAGAAGTCAAGATCTGCAGAATGAAGTACGTCAGGTGTTACATGGCTACAAACAGGTTTGCAGTGCTTCCATATAATGACTTTTAATTTATATTCACAGTGAATATTTCACTCTTTTGGGTTAAGAATTATGTAGTCTAGTTCAATTTATAATAACATTACATGGTGCTGGTTTGCAACATCATCATAAAAGGGTGACATTGGTACTTTCTGTTACAAAGTGGTCACTAGTCTTAGTAGATCTGTGTTTCTTGATAGTATGTCAGTATGTAGCATCACTTGGCTAATCTAAAATAGTTCAATTTCAGCTGGTCATGAAACTGAGATACATAATGTAATTCACGCATGTATGGTCTGGCAATTTATGTCTGGAAGATCCTTGTACTAGAAATTTCATTTGTTATCCATACTCTATGCTCAGTAGAAGTGAAAGGCTTTTTCTGGTGCTTTGGTAAACTTGATTTGATTCCTTAAACCAGTTTGTATGTCGTGGAATTATAGAGAAAAGTGCAATTATTCGTCTTTGATGTTGTGTGCACGATGGTGTACTGTTGCTTGCATCTCTGGAGTTAGAGAAAAACCTTCATGAAATTGTATAATCCTTAGGCCCAACATGAGATATGGACATTTTAATTATTCTAATGTGTTGTTCAAGGGAACCGAGTTGACGCTCTTGTTTCTAGTAATGTTTTTTATTTTTTATAGATGCTCGGAAATGGGCAGTGGGAACAATGTTTTTCGTCTTTGGAGCCCCCTACAAAGGAGAAGTTGTTGAAATATCAAATATAATGGGGTTTTTGCCAGCATTGAATGAGTCAGCTAAGTTAATCAACAGTAAGAGCGTGCTATGTCACCGTACTTTACGATCTGTTGTCATGTCTCGTGTCTCATTTGCATTTCGATTCTTTCCGCGCCAAGACTCTGGTGGTTGCGATTTTAAGTGAAGCAACAGAGAGGTGTTTTGCCCAGGTGCTATTGGACCTGACCTCTGCCTCTGAGTGACGAAGTGAGCAATAGCTTGGCGTTGGACATACATGTGGTGTAACATTAGATTATAGGTTAAATTGGGTTCATGTCTCTTTCCTGTGTTTGGAGAGAAGGCAATGTACGTGTACATTCTTCACACATTTGTTACGGGTCACAGAAAAAAAATTCCCATTCATACAAGATCTTGTGCGTAGGCTTCCAGTGGGGTTTACTTACAGTCTTTCCTTTGTTTAAAAGTCGTTTAGATTGTTACAAATTCTCACAAGTATTTGCTTACTCTTTTGAGGTTTTGTTAAGAGTGTAGTGTGTTGTATTCTTTTTTCAAGTGGTGGGTGGAGCGATGTTAGCGTCTGTACCTGTATTCAAATATACAATTCGAATTACAAAACAGTTTTGTTTGTTGATCTATTTGCACAAACCGGTCATGACTTATTGGCTATTGCTACTTTCTCCACTATGTATCTTATTCTGGGATGTGTTCTTTTCCACTTATTCGGTAATTGGTTCAGTTCAGTGATCTACTTTTCTCTTAGATTATAGTTCAGTTCAGCGGAATTCAGTTCATTTCAGTCCATCCAATGAAAAAGAACACACTTAGCCTTCATATATGTTTTTGACTTAATAGTACTGGATGTTCTTTTGATAGTATTATTTGTGCTAATAATGATTAGAAGCCCCTCTTTGGGTATTGGCACGGCACCAATACGAAATTCGTGAAGATGAATGGTTGAAGCCTTGTAGGGATTTTTCAACTCTGAGAATTCCCAAGGCCCCTTTTTTCTCTCCTTAATTATAGGGAAATGAGGTAAGAACAAACATAGGCGTATCGGACGTACTTGGATTTGTAATGTTTGTTGACTCTAAAGATGTTGGTGCAAGTTCAAGATTTGACCCTAAAAGGAGTGAAAGGAGCTTTGGAGCTCAAATATGTCACCTCGTGGGCTGCTAATACTGCCACAAAGGCGGCTGAGACAAGTCATGACTCATGATGCATACGGATGGACAAATTTCAACTTCAGGATAATTTTTAGTCTCGGCCTTTTGTGATGCTGTATTCCTGTGGAGTCTAGGCGTTGAGACGGGATGACTTTTTGTGAAAAATAAGTGTGATTAGTAGACAAGATTAAGTTATCATTATTCTTCCTAAAACTCACCCGTCTCCCCATAGGACAATCTTATAAAAGATTTAATGTTACTCACCAGTTACTAGTCCTGTGTGGAACAGTTTTACGCTGAGCACGTCTTGGGCCACTTGAGACAATAAACTTACTCTCTTATTTTAATTTCATATCTTCCCTTGTCCTCGATCTATATAATTTGGTTTTCTGAAGATTTTCAAATTGTGCACCGTTGTTTCTATTTTTGTTTTGCACAGTTATTTATTAAGAGGTCATTATAATGAAGCGTGACATGTTCGACAATGTTAGGGAAAACGTATATAGGAATTAAATGTCAATTAATGATATAATGTTGCTGATTTTGTGCAAGATGTGACTTTTACGTAGTTTAATGCATGTAGGTGGGCCTTTAGAACTTAAGTTTAGGTGACTAAGAGGTCAAATGTTATGAAGAAAGAGTTTCGGAAGGATCCAGGACTCATAGAGGGATTGGTTGAGACTGGGGGTTAGGCCCATCGTATGGGAAAAGTAGTGGTCCCGTTGCAAGAAACTTTCAATGTCTCCAACCTTATTAAGGTTGATGGTTCGATTTGTATTAAAGTCTTTTATTGCCTCCTCTAAAACCAATTTTAAATTCTAGTGTTAAATATATTAATATGGATTATCTATTGGCATTATAATGTGTATGCGGTTCGAATTCCATCGTACCACTATGATCTTAATAAATGGGAGTTGAAGATATAACTGAATTTCTCCCATGACTTTTTAAGAAGGTACGGCATTACAAGTTTCATATATGTTATTTGATTGTTGTTTACAAGTTTCAACCTCTTATTTGGGATACTTTAAATGAATCTTGTTGGCTTTCACCATAAGAACATATATGAAGAATGTGGAGTGGGAGAATCTCATACGCAAAAACCAATTATGATTATTTTTTTCTGTTGTTTCTTTTGTTTTCCATTGAACAAAATTTAAGAGCCTCAAAAGTGACTTGAAATTTTTTGCATATTCCATGTTTTCCAGTGGTAGTGAACTCCTTCAGACCATGTAGTAGCCCATACAATTTATTTCTCCTAGTCCACAGCCTAGCTAGTAGCTAGCCACAATGATGATGAGGGAAAAGAGTGAGAAATACAGTGACATTATGCTGAAAATGGAATTTTGGGCATTTGGGGGGCATATCTGGTATTAGTAGAGTATCAAATAACCAAGTGGTTTACAAGCTAAGGTATTAGTAGGGCTATTAACTAGTCAGTCCAGACCGGAATTTTTAACCGGACCAAACTCTTATGGTCCGACTTTAAACCAATCAAATTAGGTTATGGTTTGATCTAAACCAGTTAGATAATAAGGTGAGAAGGTAAATATAAAACAGTTTTCTGATTTATGATTTGAAGACCAATCCGGTCTGATTTCAAACCGATCGTGTTTAGTTCGGTTTGATCTTAGACCGGACCTGAGTAATATCGATCTGGTCCGGTTCGATCCGGCTTCTGACGGATGAACAGCCCTATTTATTACAAGTATATATGTTCCATATTTCAAGCAGTTTAAAGATGACCACCGACCCATCCATATATGGTAATTGGTATCCTTGTCGTAGAGTAGTACAAAACATGCCCCATCCCTCTTCATAAGTCCAGGCATGTAGGACATGCGGGGTCGTTTGCAGTCCCTATTGATTTACCAAAACAATGTGCGATGGAATAATGACCGTCTTATCGTTGAATTCAGTTCTATATATAATTCCTTAGAAGACGCAACCAAATATCAAGACTGATGTATAGGCTAATTTTAAGACACAATCTATCACAATAATTATGGTGCGGCCATGCTAATGCAGGAGTAAATATTTTCCTTAAATTAATATACTAAAGATTTTATTAAAATGGTAATTATAAATTTGTAATTGTTTATCATAGCTAATCATCAAGAGATATATGTATGTATGTCAATTTGTTTATTTTTGAGCAAAAAGTGTGTTCATACCATGAGCATCCAATAATATCTATTTGAATATGTTAACACTATTTGGAAAAATACAAAAACTCGTGCAGGTAAACATATAAGGTATATGGCCGGAACATTTCTCTAGACTGGAAGATTGTCAAGGATGTCTTAGCCTAGTGTTTAACACTAAGGTGCTGAGTATATTAGGTATCAATCAAGTTCGAATCTCTCCTACCCCGATTCATGTATATGTATATTGTACCAACAATTATTGTCTCATTTGAAAGAAAAGGAAAAAACAAAAAGAAAAGAGAGAGAGAGGGGGAGATTAATTGATCTGATCAGCACGAACGAAGAGTCTCCTAATATCTTGGCACCTCTTTTGCACCCGAATTATCACTACAATTGTGAATTTTTTTGTCCACTCCAACCTAATAACACAAGCAGGAGAGGCCTACAAGTTTACGCGTAATTAAGCTAATACCGAAGTCCATGGAGCATTTACCGGTCGCTAAAGGAAATAAGCAACAGAACGTACGATAATAATTGAGAAATGAAAACCTTTTCATTTCTTGACACATTATATTTTAGTATTCTTAGAAAGAAGTAGACCAAATAAACTAGCAAATTATGAGAGTGCCATTTAAATTAACATCACCTTTGCATTTCTTAACAAATAATAATGACCATAATCACAATTGGATCTCCAAATAAACCTTCATTTTGAGAGAAGGGAAAAAAATGCCACAAGAGAATTTAGGTAACCATGAAGAACTTGTGATAATAATAATAATGGAATTAGCCCATAAACCAAAGAAAAAGAAGATATCAATTATCAAATCAATTATAGCTAGCTTAGCTATCTACTTATCTTTAGCTATCAACCATCAGATAATTAATCAACTGTGCGTGTCTATACACAATTTACTAGCTACTTCTATATATATATGAATCAAATGAAGCCTATCTTGTTGAATCATGCATGCATAATCAATGGCCAACACCGGGGCTCGGAACCGACTGTAAAATCCGGTCAATGGCGGCGAGATGACGGGCAAAGAGCTTCTCATCGACGAGGGTGGTGGCGGTGGTGGTGGTGGAGGCATGGTCGTGCTTGCTTGGTGAAGAATATGAGACACTGCCCTTAGGGAGGGCAGCTAGTACGACGGTCGTAAATGACGGTCGCAAAAGCTTTCTAGCTTCACCAATGTGAGCATTACAAGATGAAACTATCAAGAATAGTATGAAAAATAATGTACTATTTCTTAGGCAACTCATTTTAGGTTATGAAAGTGTGAAGAAAATAAAGGTTTGTGTAAGTAAGGAAAAAGTGGGTTTTGATGTGTATATATAGAGAGAAAATGGGCTTATTAGAAAAACGCGTAAGGGTTAAGAATTGAAGATGAAAGGAAATTCCAAAGAAAAAGGGTTGCAAAATTTGCAATATTGGTGATAAATGAAAAAGGGGATTTGATTTGGTCTGTTGTTGTTATTATAGAGTTCATTTGTAAGTCAAATTTGACCTTTTTTATAGCAGGAAATTGAGTGTGACAACGCCATGTGGTGAGCAATTCACCGTCACTAGATATAGTAGATACAGTCCCTCCAATTAACATGAGTAGGTATATTTATAAGTACACTATGAGTAGTAATTAAGTACACGCTTGGGTAATTAAGTACACACGCACACACGAGGCTAGCTGTACTTGTTAGTGGATTCATAATACCATGTTTACAATATCACATCAAGCGTTCGCACCATAAAATTAGAAAAATGTTGAATTTCAACTGTGCCGTCTCAATTTATTTCAACTGTATCGATTGTATGTAACCTTAATTAAAGTCTGGCGTGAATATAAAGAGACTTTCAATTTAATTTGACCATTGATTTGACATGCACACGACGACTAGCTATCTATAGATTCACATTAAACAAATATGCATATAGTATAATAAGTCAATTGATTTGTCTCTTCGGAGACATCTGATAATAAGTCAATTGATTTTAGTTCATTATATTACACATAAACGCACAACACAACACCCAATCTTACAATTAAGGAGAATTAGGTACGGTGTGAATACTCTATCATTAAGTTCCCAACTTATTATGCTCATCATAAACCAGTAGAACTAAGGACTCTATTTTTTAACGTGAAAGAAGAAGATAATTAGATTTATAAAATAAAAAAAAAAAAAAGATGGACGACGAAGATAATGTATGAGGAAAAAATCAACAATCAATATTTTTCATAAATTAAATCATAATTCACATGCATGCATAATTAAACAGGACCAACACGACATGTTTCTTAGTTACTGTCTTACTGAAATGACATATTCAGCCGGCAAATGTTTATTGGATGGTGGCATTTTGATTAGTTTTTTCAGCATAATCACTTCTTGTCTATGACAAAGCAAGCAACCTACCAATCTTCAATCTTTCCCCCTGGCTCCATGCCACCTTGTTTGGTTCGTGGGAAACTAATTTCACGTTTCTGCGTTGACCTTAAGTATCTTGTCCTCCTTTTTAAAGCAAATTCTTTTACTGATTTAGGCTCCCTATAATTCACCGGAAAAAAAAATTGAATTGAAATAAACTCAATTAAATTGGTATTTTTTAATGAAACACTTTTTAAAACATATTCGGATCTTCCCGTTTTGCATGAACTTTTTTTTGAGGTTAGGGTTTTGAGAGGAGGAAGAGAGGAAACGAGGATACAACTCATATTCGATTCACAAATTAAAACACTTCTAAAAGCAAGAACAAGTACGTGTATTTTCTGGAAACTAAACATCTTGCTTTAGTAAATATAAACTCTTTTTTCAAGTACATATACATTTGCATTGTGTTAAACCTACATATCATTACACAATAACTCTATATTAACCGGTAATGATACCTACAGGTGGTATAGATGATAGAAATTTTGAAATATTAAATAACTTATATTGTAGAATATTTGACGTAATATAAATAATGTAAAATAGGGGTAAATAACATTTCAATTGTCACTCCAAAAGTTATTTTGTATTTTTGGCATTAAAGAAATTTTTGATTGGTATTTTTCTAAAAAATATATATTTTCTAGTAGTTTCTCATTTCTCATAACTTTATTCAACTTGTAATAAATTAAGGTTTCACAATTTTTGTTTTTAATTTTTTTTTTGGTGCTTAAACATCTCACCTCCCAATCTTTAATGAAAAAATCATGTAAAATAAGTTTCAGATTTGATTGTTAATATGGTTCTCTAATTTTAGAAAAAAAAAGGAGTATAACTAAAATAAACTAATGTATCCCTAATTTGTTCCTCTTTTGTTGCAGACAACTTTGAAAAGAAATAAACAAGCATGTATGTCCACGTGCACTTATGGCCACGAAATTCTTGCATGACATTCACCTAACTTCACACTATTTTCTACTTCACAAATGAGTGAATGGCAATTCAACCTTTTCTTCTGATCATTCTTCTCTTCATTTGGCATTATTACGAAATTGATTGGTTTTGCGGGTCCGATCAACATTGTCACAACATATTTTGAGGGACAGTGTATGAAGAATATAAAGCATGTTTGATTGTTTGGAGCCTTAGCTAGCTCCTATGTTAGACTAGTATTTATTTATTAGTATTTTTTTTTGGTACAGAGGGATAAGAGATTTTCATTCATAAAAAATTATGATCACGTTGCTCTAAATAAAAAATAAACCTAATGTAAATGTTGTTTAATTTATCAACCAAAACTAATGCATTGTGCAAATTTGGATTTTACACATTAGCGAATTACTAGTGTAGTATAAAGGCCTTTTATTGATAATTCGTCCCTGGACCTAGAAAATGTGTTAGGATCAACTTTGAACAAACTATAGTTATATCACTTATATGCTTATTTAGTTATTTACACAAAACTCCATAATCCCTAATACTCATTTTCAAATTGAACCATGCATGTGGATTACGGATATATCTAACCAGAAAAGTAAATACTCATATTATCGATCGACAACCTAGCTAAAGCTTTTAGTGATTGCAGACATGAGTTGATCATTAAGTGTTGAGATATTACCAATGAGTAGTGTTGTTTAACATTATAATGACAATCAAAATTCAATATGAGGCTTAGCTTGTTAAACCAAGCACAAAAGATATCTTGTAAATGTTAATTTGCTTCTTAGATTATAAGTACACTACAATGTCCCGCTGAGTAAAATTATTATCATACCCCTAAAACTCTGCTGCAATATGCATATATATGGAGAGAGAGTATTTGAATCAGCGATCTAATATTATACCTAACACGCACCTCAATCTTAACCATCGTGTTGGGGTTCGAGCCGATTATGCCTAGTAGTGTTTCGAAAAGGCCAGATCGAGACTCGTTTGTGGATCAAGACAAGATGATGACTCAAACTAGGAAACTAATATATTTCATTGTTAGTTAAACGTAACATTGGGATGGGAGGATACTATCCTAATAGAAATAGTATTTTTCTTGTAATTAATTATAGTTTTAGTGGAATAGGACTGAATAATAGTGATATTGAGGGTGGAGGATTCAACCTCCTTAATTTCTTGTGTTCTCCATAATTCTTACTGCTTTGCTTGTGGTTTGCTCATATTGAATTTGGCACGATCCCTAACACATCGCTAGACCAAAACATCCTTGGTTAGCTCAGCTGCCAACGTATTATAACTACATATATATAACTGATACCAAATTCTTAATTGTTTCTACAATTAATATTAAATCGTTATCTATCCATAATTTATCCTTGTGATTAAGACTTTAAGAGAAAATAACTTCCAAAATCAGCACTTGCTTGTTGATAAAATGTGACTGTTGAAGTGTTGATCGATGCCCTTAATTAGGAACCAACGCAAATGGATCTAAGTGGTTTGAAAAGCAGTTGGGATGGTAGGCAATTTGGAACGATAATGTCATTTTGGTAGGGTATGTCATGTTAGAACTACGTGTGGGCCTGAGTTCTGCCCTACACTGCTAGAATTACGTCCCTCGTTTCCTTTGGGCTTTGACTATTGGTTTCAAGGAATATATTTATTGCTACTATATAAATGTAAGACATGATTTATTGTAATTTTCATCTTGGATTCTTGGTCCTTGTCTCATTATTGTTTAATTATACATTAGGTTTATTGAAAATATTCTGAAAACTATAGCAAAAATATCACAAATTCTTTATAACAACTTGATTTCATTCATCAAGTAATTAAAATTTGTAATAGTTGGTTTGGTCGATAATTGTAGGAATTACTGTATATATATGTATAGAGGTCGTTGAAAATCACTAACATTGTGTAGTGTCGTATGCACTATGCATACATACTTGTGTACTTTTAGAGAAGCAAATAAGATTACATAGTTTTCCAACAAAGTTTTATGGAAAAGGTTTATCTAATTAATTTATTCCTTCGTTATCTTATATGATTAGAATTAATTATTTGTCCCTTGTCAAAAAAAAAAAAAAAGCATCAATTGTCCCAAGTCTAATCTAGATCTATTGCAATTGGTCATCATTATTAAGAAGACCTCAAATCGGCCGAACAACAAAATCCGAAGCATTATAATAAATGGTTTAGGCATCCATTATTACAAAAAGTATAGGAATCTAAGTCACTAACTCATAAAATGAAGCGGGCAACAAAACTTGATGCACAACAAGAAAACACAAGGGTCCTCTAATCAAAGTAGTGTGAAGGGCCTACACATCAAAAAAAAAAATGAAAATCAAAGAGAAATGTGTGAAGGAGTGCAGTGACGTATCCAAGAATTTAATTATGGAGGATAAATTGAAGAGGAGAAAATTTTCAAAAAACATAAAATAAATAAATTGCATATAATGTATAAATTTTAAAAAAGGGAGATTAAAAAATAAAACACATACTTATCATATATAAAAATCAAAAAAGAGGAAAGAATAAGATCAGAAAATGAAAGAGAAGAAAAATATCAAGAAAAAAATTTACTATAAAGGTTAGAACCTACAAATTGTAAGAAAACAGAGAAAATGTCATACCAATGATCCACACAAACAAGTATCAAGATACAAAATGCCTTCCATAATACTACTATGTAAATCGACAAAAAAAGTTACCGAAAGAAACGGGCGACGGTACCCACCTGTCCCCCCGGATACCCGCTGTGATTCTTTTGAGGACCTAGGCGCGCTTGCCTATATAACAACAAAGCACAACTAACCGACAAGGATGAGGTGGGAGCACAAGTGGTAGTGCCTCACTCCCACAAGTCAATGATTATGTGGTCGAATCTTCATGTAGGAATAAATCATTCTCTACCATTCTTTGTAGGGAGGGTCTTTAACTCTCTACCTCTACTTGAGTCTGTCAATCGATAAAAAATGGGTTAATTTTCCCAACGGCGTCCTCATGGCAAAGAAATAAAAAAGCACAACGATAATCTGACCGAAATTATCTCTACGCCATTTTGTCCCACATATTACTTGTCCATTAATGGGCTTGAATACACATACAAAGCAATCATAGCAGATATTCAAGATTTAACCACTGCTAGACTAAATTACACGGTAAATTAATCAAGGTCGAGAATTCAAATCTTACCTTGTACATGTAGTAACGTTAAATTTCTTAACAATCTGTTTTACTTTTTGAAATGCTTATTAGTCAGTGTAGAAAATAATCATTCTACTCGACGCTAGATCCCTTGGTGTGAACCAAGAAAAGCTATTACACGAAAAAGAACATGTCCCACGCACATCTGAGGAAAAATTGACGTAAATTATGAAGGAAAAAACATTTGTGTTTCTTGTTGGAAGTAGGACATCCTATATTCCTATCCACGACAATTTTAGTCAACATGATCAAATATTATATTTCTTCAAGATCGTCGGTCAATGTGTCCAGTTCACTTAATTTAAATTGTTTTGTCACAAAATTTAGCAACCCTGGTCTGCCACAATCTTTGACTTGCCTTGTGTTGTCGTTGTTACGACTCTATGCTTATTGCCTAACAGGATATGCTGAATTTCGGTTTATAAATTAACCAGAAAAATTCTTTGGATATTCCACGTTCATGATTTGGCATACTATTTTATTTTTATGGTATTTATTTAATTTGAATATTTTTTACTAAGTGTGCCACTAATTAACTTTTGGGAGCATTTTAATTTTAAATGTTGCCAACTAGCTTACACGTCCAGTTCAGTTCAGTTCAGGTGTGAATTTAATGATTTCCAGTTTAGTTAAGTGATGTTTAGTTCATGTGGTGATAAGTTAAGAAACATATTTTTTATTTCACATATCAAATTATGTTCAATTCAATGATTATCCAGTTCAATGAAAATCGATGAGATCCTTACTGGTCGTATATATGGAGCAGTGAGAATTGCTTGTTTGGAATTTGAAATCCTCTATTATTAGGGAAAAGTCTTTTATTTATTTATGGACGGTCCAGAAAGCTATTGTGGACCGTTGATTAAAATCATGCGATTTGATCCGTTTAGCTTCTTTGTCCCTTTTCTTTTGGTTACCTATTGAGTGGGTAAATTACCCATTTCCTTGTTACATTTAAGGGTATTCTCATTCATGTAGGGAAGAATAAAACCTCTTTTTTTTGGGATGTATATCAAAAAGTGGAAGAATTTGAAAAGGATGGAGAAAAGTGGGACAAAATAACTACTGATAAGTAATGTGGGACAAAATAACTACTGATAAGTAATTGACAGATGCAGAATTACTAAGCAGAAAGGCAAATTTGAGTGAGCTTTGGAAGTGGACAAAGAGAAGGGAAGCCTACTGGGCGCAAATGTCACGCACAAGATGGTTGAAAGCAGGGGACCGTAATACCAAATTTTTTCAAGCTGTAGCATCTAGTAGGAAGAGGAGAAATAGAATCAAAAACCTTCGTGTTGGCAATTCTGTCCTATCAAAACAAGCTCACATATAAAAAGTTGTGATCAAATACTTCCAGGGTATTTTCAGAGAGAAGTATAAGCAACGCCCAATGTTCAATAATATTGATTTAAAGGGTATTATTTCCGATGAACAAGGCTTGGAGTTAACAAAGAATTTCAGTGAAGAAGAAATTAGAGATGCAGTGTGGCAGTGTGAAGGGTCCAAGGCTCCGGGTCCGGATGGGTTTAATTTCAACTTTATTAAAGGTGCATGGAACTTGATAAAAGATGATGTGATCGGGTTTATAGAGGAATTTTGGAGTACAAGACAGTTCCCTAGCAGCACGAACATGGCATATATCAGCCTTATACCAAAGGTTGCAACACTAGAGGAATTGAAGGACTTTTGTCCTATCAGTATGATAGGCTCTTTATACAAAATATTAGCTAAGTTGTTGGCTAATCGAATGAAGAACGTGATTGATTCAAAGATTGGTGAGTCTCAATCTGCTTTTTAAGTGGGAGGCAGAGTTTGGATAGTGTGTTGATAGCAAACGAGATCATTGACAATGCAGCTAGGAAGAAAGAAGTGTGCTTGTGGAAACTAGACTTTCTTAAGGCTTTTGATAGTGTCTCTTGGTCCTTTATTGATTGGGTACTGGGTATGATGAAGTTTCCACGACAATGGAGAGATTGGATATCATGGTGTCTCAATAGTGATTCCGCTTCGGTGTTAGTTAATGGTTCACCAACTCCTCCATTCAAGCTTGAGCGTGGGTTATGGCAAGGGGATCCTCTCTCACCTTTTTTTTGTTCAACATAGTAGCGGAGGTTTTAAATTGCTTGTTCAAAAAAGCAATATAGAATGGGTATCTCAGAGGAGTGCAAGTTGCAGATTATGGTGTAGAAATTTCGCATCTACAATTTGCAGATGATACAATTGTTGCCCAAGGGAGAAAAAATATTTGGAGGCGATTAAAATGGTTTTGATTGCCTTTCCATATGGCCTCAAGGCTAAAAGTCAATTTCCACAAATGTTCGTTAATTGGTGTAAATTTGAGTGATGATTGGGTGAGTGATATGGCGACTTTGCTCCATTGCAAATCTGAGAAGTTGCCACTAACATACCTGGATTTACCTTTGGGATCAAGTCAAAGAAACTTTGAGTTTTGGAGACCTATAATCGAAAAAATGGAGGAGAGACTCTCAACATGGATAGGAAAACTTTTGTCTTTTGGTGGGCGTTTGACACTGATCAACGCATGCCTAAGTAGTTTGCATGTGTATTATCTATCCTTGTTTAGGATGCCAGTAAAGGTGGTTGAAAAGATCACAAAATTTCAAAGAGATTTCTTTGGGCCAGGTAGCAGTGATGGCAAACGACCAACATGCTTGGTGAGCTGGGAGGTGATTCAAAGACCAAGAAGTATGGGAGGTCTAGGAGTCTTGAATATAAGGGAAATGATTGTGGCTCGTTTAAGCAAGGGATCTTCAACACGTTTCTGGCTGGACGTATGGGTAGATGACAAAACTCTTCTGCTAGATTTCCTCGCCTCTTTGCCTTATCTACTGAACTAGATGCATGCGTTTCTGACGTAGGGGTGTGGGATGGACTTGTGTGGAGATGGTGTTTGAGTTGGAGAAGGAGTCTATTTGTTTGGGAGGAAGAACTGAAAGAACAGTTGAGCGTTATTCTTCGAAGCGTTCAACTAGACCCTGGCATTGAAGACAAGTTGTTTTGGAAACTAGATAACAAAGGGGAATTCTCAGTGAAATAATTAAGAAATAAACTTGTGAAGAAAGAAGGGAGAGTGATTAACGAGACGATCAAAAGGATTTGGTATGGGTTAGCTCCGCCTAAAGTCAAAGTGTTCATGTGGCTTGCATGTCAAGGAAAATTAAAAACGAAGGACCGCTTGGCGGCAATGGGATTTGGTTTCATTGATGACCCGATGTGCGTGTTATGTGGTGTGGATGATAAATCATGCTTTCACTTGCTCATTCGTTGTTCCCTTGTTCGTGGAATTTGGAATCAGTGGTTGGCACTTTGGGGTGTTTGTTGGTGTGCTCCACGGGGAGTCAATGGTGTTCTTTGCCTGCTTCCCTGCATTTTGGTAAGGTACATACAACTTTTCTATTTGTGATGGTGTGATCATTGTGGAAAGAAAGGAATAATAAAATTTTCGAAGGTAAGTCTTGTGAGAGCAGTGAATTGTTTGAGCTTATTTTGTTAAGGCTCGGATGGTGGGTCAAGGCGTGGGATGAAAAATTTCCTTACTCTCCTCAATAATTCTGTCAGAAACCAACGTGCTTGAAGGAGCATTGTCCATTACCTAGCCCAAAGCCTGTCATTGCGTGTGAGGCTCCGAGGAAGGAAAGCTTGAAGTGGAACACTGATGCCTCGTTTATTTAGAGGTGGGGTGACGGCAACTGGAGGAGTTCTACATGACTGGGACGGGAACTTTAGATGTATTTTTTCAAGTCGGATTGTTTGTCTTGAGATAAATAATGCGGAGTTACGTTGGCTGTTATTGGGAGAGTTGTCTTGGAAACCTTGTCCACAGATTGGTTGTCAAATTTTGATATAACTTTTGAATCGGATCTTTAAACGCTCTGATCAGTTGGTGTAATGAGTCTAAGGGAGGACCTTGGAATACGAGATTTGACCTTAACTTCATTAGGCGCACAAAGGAGAGATGGTCTAAATTTTCCATTCAACATCGTCCTAGGAGTGCAAATGGTCTTGCGGATGAATTGGCTAAGCAAGGGCTACTTAGGGGGGATGACTTTATTGCTTGGTTTTAATTGTAACGTATTTGTTCTTTCTTTTCTTCTTTTACTGCTTCTACCATAATACTCCGTATGTGTTTTTAACCTTGTGCGAAACCCTTCCTAGAAGGTGGGGGCGTAAGCTTGAATAACGTTGTGGTGTAGCATCGATGCATTCTTTGTAATGGTTTGTTATCATTTATAACCGAATGCGGATCTATCAAAAAAAAAGAAAAATTTAAAACTTTTTTCTTTATTTTTTTACAAGAAAGATCTCTTTGTCTACTTAAACTCGCCAGCCTATTAAAAATGGGTTAACTTGCCTAATACACCTGATTAATTACATTTCGGACTATTGCATACGTCTTGTAGTAGGATATATGGAAACAAATCGAACTTGATTAGCATATCTTGTGTGGACTTAGTCCACCGTGGACCAAGTAAATTTGAGGTGGCTTCAGGTAAAATAGGGGTAACTCCACTATTAGAAGGGTGGCTCCAGGTGAAGTAGGGGGTGACTCCACTATTAGAGGGGTCGCTCCATGTGAAGTAGGGGGTGACTTCACTATTAGAGAAGTGGCTCCAGGTAACGTATGAGGTGGCTCAGTGGCAAATCTAGCAATTTTTAACACATATATCCGTCTACATTTGAGTCATTATTGTGTCTTATTTACGGTGTCCACTAGTAGGTTTTATGAGAATTTAAATCTAAATTTTAACAAGATGCAAAGGATATTTTTTTACCAACCGGTGTCCATGACCACCGGTGCCTTTGAAGTAGATCCGCTCCTGACTCCAGATAAAATATAAGCTGGTTCTACTATTAAAGAGGTGACTCCAAATAAAATATTGATTCATGTAAACTAAATTCAGACAAGTTTTTTTAGATTCACAACAGTTCAAACCCACTCAGACTCAATTACACCCATAGGCTATAGCCGTGGTCATCAACTCATCATAAGACTCGTAACTCTTCGAGAAACTTGGTACAAAATCTACCCGCCATCGTGTGGTTGATATTGCTCTTCCACACTCAAACTATCAAAGGGCAATTTTAGTTCACTCCCTCATTCAATTTCCAATCAACAATTCAGTACCAACAAACAAAATGAATTGTTGTTACTCAGCAAAACTACTATCATCTTCATCAACTCCTGTTCTCAACTTCCAGGTAACATCCTATTTAACCAAAATTCTATCTTGATTACCTTTTTCTTCTTTTATTTCTTATATTTCTTTATCCGTTCTTGTGGGTCAAATTAACCTTATGTGGTTATCCTTGCTGCGTAAATTTCTGGGCTTAAAATGTAGTTCATTGCTTAAAATTTGATGGGTTTGCTGCTGATTAAATAATTCTTGTGTTCAGCTTGGGGAACCTTCAAAAAATAAAAAATAAAATAAAAATTGATAAAGATATTAGTTGGGGGACAATTGTAAGTGTATTAGCACTGAATTCCATGTGAGCTTGTTCATTTCCTGCACAAAAAATGGCCTGCTTCTGGTACATATGTGGTAAATAGGTTTCTATACTGAAACATTGGGGTCTGAAACATTTTGATGATTAATTATGGCACAAAGATTGTAATTCTGTTGTTCAAATCTGAAAAGGGTAGAAAATTCTGCAAAGGGTTGTGAAAAATTAGATGCAAGTTTTTGGTAGAACATTATGGAGGGTATTGTTAGTTGGGACTTTGGGGTCATTTTGAGTTATGAACTTGTGATTACTCTTGTACATTGATAACTACTTCACCCTCTGCTCACCACCTTAATTTGTGGGTTTTGGAGGGTGTGTATTAACTTGAAATGGTCACCATACTTTCAGCCAAGGAAGCACGGACACGGCACTCAGCCTGTGTTTCCCATTTTCCATGTCTGTGTTTCCCAAGTCCACATTCCCGTTTTCTTGCTTCCTTGTATTTTATAGTTCTTGAGAATTATGCGTAACCTGTGTCCGTTTACCCGCTTCCGTGCTACCTTGGAACTTTCATCATTCTCTAGTGTTGTGTAGAGGCAGTTCTGGTTGCATACTGCATAGCTATGTTAAACTAAATTTAACAAGTCTAAGGTTAGTAGTAGAATTGGCTAACCCGTGAATGGATGTTTATGTACACAACGTATAGATAGATAGTGAAAATTCAATTGCTGAAGGTTGTTCCCGACAAAGATAGTGATGTAGATAGCTCCCCTTTTCGAAAGAGTAGTTTGTAACAGCTCTTGCTAAGTTGTATACCCTAAATAGCTTGAACCATTGTTGATGTTCTCTTTGTTCGCTCTACAAATTAGTTTGGATATGGGTATCCCCTGACTATCCATCTCAATTGAAGTTATGTGATTCTCACTAGCCATTCCACTGGCACACGAGGAAGTCTCAAACCGAGTTGAAGTAGTGATGGTGTTTCTTTCCGATTTATCATCCCTTTGCTGATAGAACTTTGGGCGTATTCTTTCCACTAAACTAAAACAGAATTGAACTGAGGTGAACTGTACTAATTTGAATAGTATATGTGAGAGAAAAAGTAAGTGTGTTTGCAAGAATTTTAGGTAAGTGAAAATTCTTTTGTGTTTTCAAGGATCTTAGGTAGTCCAGCACTTTTCATGATTAACTTTGGCTCTCTCAAAGTCCATTTTAAATTTAATGCCATCTATGGATCACACGGGCAAACAAAAAAGTAAGTGCGTTTGCAAGAATTTTAGGTAAGTGAAAATTCTTTTGTGTTTTCAAGGATCTTAGGTAGTCCAGCACTTTTCATGATTAAGTTTGGCTCTCTCAAAGTCCATTTTAAATTTAATGCCATCTATGGATCACACGGGCAAACAACAACAACTTGGTGAGTCCCTCCACTGGCAAGGTTTAGGAAGGTCAAGATATTTGCTACCTTACCTTTAGTAACTGTGATTCTGCAAAGCATGTTCCCAGCATAATATTAAAAATGCACCACCTTAACCCAAATAAAAGAAAAGTGGCTTTTCATGATTGTGTCATTCCATCAAAAGGGGAAAATGGTCATAACTAAGCAAAGGTTAGGACCTACTTCTAGCAGATTGTGTTTCTTCCTGACTAAATTCCTTGAAGAATATTCTTGTCGAACTCAAAACAGTTTTCATTGTACTGTAGTTCTCTTGTTACAAAAAAGCAAAAACTTTGTGGGAAGAATCTTATGCTTGCAAGGATGTTAGGTACTCCACCACCTTGATGTTATTTGGCAAATCTTAGCCTGGTGGTTCGGAAAGGTCCATTGATAACGCATGATTGCAGTGATTTTTTGGTGAATGAAACCCAACTACTGATTCAAACAGATATCCAAGATGCCTTATTTGTGTTGCATGTTAGATACCCCAAAAGCCTATGAAGTTGTCCACATTCAAGATGCTGTATCAGATGGTGTTTAGTAATAGGTGGATAGGGCATAACTGTGTTTGGTACTCAATGTGTGCCACGATACATGTGCTGTCAACTTTTCCCTCAGCATATTTTTAATCATGTCTTTGTCAAATGGCACAGCAACTTGATTTGCAGGGTAAATCATCTTCTGCAAGGCAAGGATTGTATAGAAGAGCATCATGTACTGCACTGTCGTCATTGTCACTTGCTAAACCGTTTCTTCAAACTGGGGATCGATTGGATCCCTTTACTTGCCAGAAGTCATTGTATATTTCCTTGAGACCGCATAAAGGAGAGATATATGCTGCAACTGGCAAACAGTCGTGGGACATTGGGAGATTTGTGAAGACCTTGTACTTTTTTGACGCTGTTCCATCCCCTTTGAAGGTTGGATGTGGTTGACTTGATATTACCCTACGCTGTCTAAACTCTTCAAGTCCTTTGTGGTACTATGATTAACTTCTTTGTGTCTTCTTCTGTACAGTTCATTGGTTCTTTTATCGGAAGGTTGTCTGGCCAATCATCAACCGAGCCAAAAAAGAAAATGGATTCTTCTGGTATAGTTCTTGTAGCCGGGGCAACTGGAGGTGTGGGTAGAAGGGTAGTAGATGTTTTACGCAATAAAGGACTGCCTGTTCGAGTATTGGTAAGATGTCTAGTTTCTTTCTTCTTGTTATATCACATGTTTAACTTAAGGCTTTTCTATCTGGTGAGCTGACAGTGATGCTTGTGAGCTGGTCTCCTAAAATGCCTTTTCACATACATATCAGGTCAGAAATGAAGAGAAGGCGAGACAAATGTTAGGCCCGGATGTGGACCTGGTAAATGTCGACTTGAACCAATGATCTTGCAATATTGTTTTTCTGATTGTTCATAGATGATGATGTATCTTCTTTAAATATTTCTTAGTACTCTGTTTTGTAATCCTTCAGAAAAGGTGCAGAAACTCTAGGACTAGTTTGAGGTCTCTTATCAATTGTGCACAAAGAAGATTTCAGTTACTGATAATTTAGGTTGTTAACTAGTAACCATTGCTTGATCACCTTGATTTCAGTAGTTCATGTTATAAGTATAGTATATTCAACCAGTACCAAACAAACAGAAAGAGATGATGTTTATCGGGATAAATGCCTTAATAGTTGAAAGAAACACGAGCAATTGTTGACACACCATGGGAAAGCCATTGTGCTAAAAAGTGATATTGCCTTTGCTCTGGTGCAATTATCTCTTCTGGTGACGGTTCCCCCAGAATAAACACTGTATAGATCAATTGTGTGCATTCACCGTTGATAGACGGAGTAAGTAGTAACATAACCCTCTGCCCATATTAGACTAGTAAACGTTTATGGAGAACGGATTAGAAGAGAGGAGAATTAATAATAATAAATCTGGTTGAAATCATGTAAAGGATCAAGTGTAAGTAATACTGGTAATTCTAGGAATTTATGTTACCATAAGTAAAGTTGTAGCAGTACAAAAACTATTTCCCAGATGAAAAGTAACGACTCATAAAAAATTGAGGTTCTCACCCTCGCTTGAGCTGACTGGCAGGCCAGCCGGTGGCTCACATGTGGTGTTCTAGACCATACTCCATAGCTTCTCTTATTACTCCCTCGTCCCAAAATTAATGAGTGCTTTGTTTCCTGCAACTCACATTTTTGCGAGTCACAAGTTACAATACACCGAAATATTATGGGAGCCATCACTCAACTTTCAAGTCTTTCGAAGTGGGGTTTCAAATTTACTTGAAAGTTGGAAGCTACTTGGTACCTTGAAGCTTTTCCAACAGTTCACAGTCTCTCCCTCCCCCGCCACCTCTGCCCCTTTCTCTTATCTGATAGTTATGGTGGTTACGCCTTCATTTAGAAATGAATGCTTGAATATGGTCTTCATAAATACTAGAAAGATTTTTTGTGTGATATCTTGAGACCATTAGTAAGAAACTAATATTCATTGCCCTACATTATCATTCTGATTCGTAAAATTGCAACTTTCTGATTCTTTGAATGCTAATTTTTTTTCCTTGGCTAAGTTTTCTTAATGTGTAATCATTTTGGGGCTCTTTTGTTTAAGACTAAACTCTTCCCTCTTGAACATGCCGATTGTGCATCTACTGAAGAGCTGTTCTCTGACTGCGTGATTTGTTGATCTGTCACTTGTCGATGGAATACCGCTGATTTGGTCAACCTTTCAGGTTGTTGGAGATATCACCAAGGAAAGCACTCTACCCCCTGAATACTTCAAAGGAGTCAAAAAAGTGATTAATGCTGTTTCTGTCATAGTTGGCCCAAAGGAAGGGGATACACCTGACAGGGCGAAATATAGCCAAGTAAGAAGATTCCTCCTGTATGATTTATTTCAATTAGTTTACAACTTATTGTACTGAAACTTTTATTCTATGAGTCAGAACTCAGAAGTCGAATACTGGTGTCAGAATTCACAAACTTCTTTTGCTTGCTATTTTCTACTAATTTAGCCTGACAGACTGATTCGTGACCTGGTGCAGGGGATCAAGTTTTTTGAACCAGAGGTGGGAGCTGATCTCATTTACTGTCCTACAACCAGAATTATTATACAAACCATGGGCAATGAACGTTACTCTTCTCATTTCAACCTACACACATTCTTTTCTAAGCATTGGGTTTTACTGGATTGACTTGAACAGATAAAAGGCGATCCACCTGAATTGGTTGAGTATATAGGCATGAGAAATTTGATTAATGCTCTAAAAGGGAGTGTTGGAGTAAGACAAGGAAAACTTCTTTTTGGAACAGAAGGTATCTCCCTTATATTCTGCCACCAGCTGGTCAATGATATTGGTTTTCTTTGCGCACATCATCTCTAACTCCTATGGGATCGGAAGCTATTTATCAATGGTGGTGAATATAGAGTCCATTGGTGATTGATTAAGTGTCAAAGTGGTATCTTTTAGCTTAAAGATAGGCATTAACAAGAAAGAAGAAAAATGCAATATGTAGTTTCAGAGTTTCTTGCAAAATGATCTAACTAAAAGTTGGTCTCTGACAGATAATCCAAAAAACTAAGGCCTGTTTGAGTGTTTGACAGTGAAAGAGATCAATTATATTAGTTGGCTCTTTTCAGAGCCACCTATATATTTGAAACTTTGTTTCTATCAACATGCCTTATACTAGAGGCACACAAGTCGCCTAGCTTCTACCATTTCTCCTCTCACATTCTTCCTCTCCCACCTCTTCTTTCGCCTCCACCTCCACCTTTTAAGAAGTTCAAATGGAGCTAGAGCTAGAAGTAGAAGTTGCAAATTGTAACTTCTACTTCTAGTGCCATGTCAACTTCTTAGACCGTTGTCCATGGTTCACTTCAAAACAGATATAGTGGTCCATTTTCCTAACTGTATTAACTTGCTTTACGTAGAACATGCATAATTCTTATTTGACAATAAATGCATGGACAAACATGATATTGTTCTTTGGAATCTAATATGATTATCAGTTAGCTATGGATTTAGAGAACTTAGTCTTTTGGCTTAACATCTCACAACACCCAATGCTATACAAAGAAGAGAATATTTTTAGTTACCATATGTTTCGACGAGTCTTATGCTTGTCTTTCCATCTAGTTGATCCTATTGCAAACAAGGTTTTTATTTGTGGCAGTTCTTCAGATTTTCATTCTTTTCAGGTAATTCATTTAAAGATCTTCATTGGGGTGCCTTAGATGATGTTGTCATGGGAGGAGTCAGTCAAAGCACCTTCGTAATTGACCCAAAGGGTGGTGAAAAAGGTGGGCCGATCGGGATTTTCAAAGGTACAAATTTCGTTTACTTTATTTATTCACAAATATTACAGAGCAGTCACCGAGGATGTCCCATTTTTTGGAAACTGCAAATTGTTTGCTTCAAGGATGTCCATTATTATGTTTTAAGTGTCCTGTGTATAGCTGCATATATTCACAGTCAACAATCAGAAGTGGTTCGCTGCTCAATGATAACACCAGTACACACCAAGCATGGAACAAAAATTTGAAAATTAAACCATTGTGTCTTGGTGTGCGCATATGGAGTTTGACTAGACAATTTTGAACATTTTATACCTACTTGACATTGGTAGTTTGGTGCTAACATAATGGACAACAAATTCCTTTTGGTAGATATTAAGAGATCAGATGCTTCCGTCAGTTTTTGGCTGACCAAACCTGACAAAGAGTTGCTCCCTGATTGTATCATAGTACATCATTCAATCTCACATTGCTGACGTTGTAGTGAATCCTTTACTGGGTGAGGGAAACCCAAAACTTTCACAGAAATTATCAAGGTTAAACTATTCTTAATAAAAGTATGCTAATATCTGAAAGATACTAGCATACTTTTATTAAGAATAGTAACAAATGCTAAGGCAAACTGGTAACTTTGACAAGCCAGCAATTCAAGTATACTGCGTGCTTTTCAAGATCACACTGAAATTCGTCTATGCTGCTCTCCAGGAAATGTTTCTACGGCAAACAATGGTGGTTTTACCAGCATCAGAACCAGAGTAAGCTTCCATTATCTCTTCATCTAAAAATAACAAAGTTAGCTTCCACTATCTTTATTTCTTTTTCCCATTATCTATTAGTTTTTCAATAATAAATTAGCAATTATTTATTCAATGAATGCTCTATTGATGGTTTGTAATCACTAGCTTATCATCATCCCACCAAGTACAATGTTATACATATCCTTTTCAGCAACATTGGTCAAGCTCGCTGATATGTAGTTGTGCACCATAGATTTGGTGCAATTGTGGATCTTCCTTATGTTTGATATATTGAGTTATTGTCTGAATAAAATAGAAACTTACAAAGCCGTCCTCAGTTGTCCCATAAACAATCGAAAACCAGCAGTTGAGATCGGGATTATGAAAACACTAGCTGGATTATATTTATGAAAACCTGGACAAGAAACATTACTGTTCTGGTTGGATTAATGCTCTTGAGTAGCTGAATTTAAAAAGGCTGCCTGATTGATATCCTATGGTCGATAAATAAACTGCAGGAAAACAGGCCTTTTTGTACTACTGTTCCACGCTCCATTTGTGACATCCTGTATAAGTATTCCTTGATTGGATTTTTTTCCTGCGTTCTCCGTGTTGCATATGCATGTTATGCACCCCAGATTTTTCACTGCTCCATTCCTGTGTTAAGTGCTCTATGGTGACTGCTTTTAAAGCTATTATTCTCAGAACTTCTCGGTCCCTGAGGATCTTTCTGCATATGATGGTTTAGAACTACGCCTTAAAGGTGATGGCCGTCGGTACAAGCTCATTGTCCGTACTAGCAGCGACTGGGATACTGTAGGCTATACAGCGGGTTTTGACACAGTGGAAGGCCAATGGCAATCAGTAAGTTAAATTAATAATTATGACCATTGTTCATTTAATGCATTTCTGCAACTTCCAATGTTCATCTGTATCCTGGTTCATCCAGATAAAGTTGCCATTCTCTTCATTGAGGCCCATTTTTCGAGCGAAGACTGTCTCTGATGCTCGACCCTTTGATCCAGAGAATGTTATCTCTCTACAGGTACTTGTCATACTTCCTTCTACTTCTCACTTTGATTGTATGCTTTTGCTATTTGTTTCCTTCCTTGTACATGGATTGATATTTCTGACAATAACCGGGTGTTTTTTTTTTCCAGCTTATGTTCAGTAAGTTTGAATATGATGGCAAATTGAATCCAACTTTTGTAGAGGGCCAGTTCCAGCTTCCAATTTCAAGTATACGGGCATACATACAAGAACCTGTCACTCCAAGGTCTGTAATTTTGGCTTGCTAGCTTTATCTCCTGATGCAAAGCACAGGTTTTGTTCTTTATAGTTCATTTTTGGTTGCCTGTAGGTTTGTGCATGTTGGCTCTGCAGGGGTCACCCGCCCAGACCGGCCTGGACTTGATCTCAGTAAACAGCCCCCTGCTGTCCGTTTGAACAAGGAACTGGGTTTTATTCTCACATATAAGCTGAAGGTTGGTTATTACCCTTGTTCATGTTTAAGTGATAAATATCATAAACCAGAAGTCTGGATGGAGGGTCTGCTGGTAAAAGCTGGCTCGACCAGGGGGTATTTTTTAGTGCTAAATGTATTATTGACCAAGTAATGAATATAAGGTATTTTTAGAAGCTAATATCTGATCATAAAAACTTTGCTCGAAGTTTGACTAGCTCATCCTATCCAAGTCATTTTGCTCTTCTACTTCTAATTGTAGCTGGATATTTTACATGAAATGTAACATTCACAGGGAGAGGATTTATTGCGGGAGAGTGGAATTCCATACACAATAGTTAGGCCTTGCGCATTAACTGAGGAACCTGCAGGAGCTGATTTAATCTTCGAACAAGGAGACAATATAACGGTAACATCTCATATATTTTACTTTGTTGTTGCCTTTATCTCATTTTTCTCGCAAGAGCTCAGTCTGTCATTATTTTTGTTGGTTTCATTTCTTTTGTTTATTAATCTTTTTTGGCCTTTGTGAAGAAAGCAATTGCGATAACATTTGGCAGAAATTTTGCTTCTGTGCCAAATGGATCTCCATATTCTCTTTCTTCTGGCTATTACTTCCTGTTTTAAATGTGACATGTTTGATGATTACAGGGGAAGATATCTAGGGAAGAGGTTGCTCGAATATGTGTTGCTGCTTTAGACAGTCCGAATGCATGTGACAAGACATTTGAGGTATTTAGTCCTCATAAATGTCATCAATACACGTTGGAAAATGAACTGAACGCCATCCTGTTTCTTCTTTTAACTGCTATTATGGGTTGCAAAAGTTGGATGATCTCTACATCCAGACAAAATGTCTGCTGATAAGCATGTTGTATCGTTGTTATAGAAGTCAGATAAAGAATCTTGTTTTTCCCTAGTAGTACCTGAGCACAAATAACATTAGCTTCTTAGGGCTCTTGTTTGATGGATATCTCTAGAACATTATGTGTGAAGGAATCATTGGTATCATTGTTGTCTAATGTTACAGTGGTTAAGAATGATCCATCAGCTCTTTTGGTGATGCCTTTTAAACGTTTCTGTGTTCCTTTTATGAGGTCCTTACCCTTTTTGGTGCGCTAAAGTGGAAAAGTATTGACGGCTATTTAATCAGGCTCAATCTCGCCTTTATGCCAGGTCTTTTATTCTTTTGATATCTGCTTGTTTTGTGGTTGTCTCGTTGACTGTTTGACTTCTAAATTGCTCTCGATTATGTGAATAACTAGACATAGGGACCAAATTTATACGAAATGGAAAGAAATGTCAACTTATTCGACTTCTGTTTTATGTACTCGTTCTCTGACAGGAGTCTACATGTACTGTTACTTTTAACTACCGCTAGCCCATTTGATTGAATGAGATTAGTATTTTCAATTCATTAGGACATAAGCTGGCTGCCTCTGATCGTCATAATATGCTTTTTTTATGCAGGTTAAAAGCGTTATCCCATTTAGTCAGCCGTTCACAGTTGACCCTGAAAACCCTCCTCCCGAGAAGGACTACGACGTATATTTCAGGACTCTGAAGGAAGGAATTACGGGGAAAGAACTCCTGGAACAAAGTCCAGTGACAGCATGATCATATACAGAACTACTTTCCAATCTTCACCGTTTGTGTTGGTATATACATAATACAATATTTCTAGTTTCCTTCCCCTCCCCCCCCCCTATCAGCCTATGATTGGCATGAATCTCATATCTTACCTGATACATAATGGGTGGGAGGGGGGGGGGGAGAGAATCTCGTGGCAGATTCGGGTTACATCTTTGTTTTTCCTTCTAATCCTTTTGCGACTTGTTGCATGCACATTATAAAAATATTCGTTATTCTCATGTACTGCTGTAACTTATCTTTGCAGGAAACATTGGCGAACCTGAAGTAATAATAAGTGTACCAAGTGAAGAACACTGGTGAACACAAACAGAAAATCAAGATATGAAATAGTATATGATCAGTTAAAAAGGATGTGGTGCAACAGTTACTCTGTTGTTCTCCTGCCCTGTAAAATTGTAATGCCACAGGATCTTCCTTGCAACCATTGCGAACCTGCCATGCGCCTGTTGCTAATAATGATCGAGCTAGAGTGATGTTATTAGGATGTAGCTTGACATGGACCACAATATTTGGAAAGAGATCGAAACACATAGTACAGAACATACATGTATAATTGTCCACCTTGTTGATTCTCGCATTATATATACAGTTGTATCTTGTATGGTGAATGGTTTTGTAATGTGTACTACTGATCGATTGTTATAGGGAAGTCCTTTTGAGAATCAATCCTTTGAGAATGTCATGAATTTCTTCACCAATAAGTAATCAATAAGTAGGGATGACAATGGATTGGATATGTTATAGGTTGTAGTTGTCGTGGTTTACATAACTGATATAAAGTCAACTATTCACATGTTTAAATAAGAAATCTTCCCAAATTGCCACACACTATACACTTGGTAATTGGGGCAATGGTTAGTATTAATCAAGGGTGAACATCATCTCGTTGCATTAATAACCGTAATCACCTTACCAGACCATGGAGCTGATACTTGGTACAAAACGACGCGTAAAAAATGTAATATAAATAAACCGGGAGCCAACGTGGAAGTTTTAGCTGACATGGCAGAATATGGGCCAATAAATCCACGCAGAGACGCAAGAACTTCACAAGCTAGAACGTGTAACAAAAAGCAGGATCATTGCTTTCCCACGTCATATATATTTTATCTGTAACAATAACAGTTGTTACAAAGTTTGCAGATTTCAGATTGCTTGGGGGTGTACAAATTTCAGCAATCTTACAAATAAAAACACAATCCCACTTTACCACCAAATTTCATCACCTTCCTCTTAGCCACATTCGTGACATTGTTATATATACTACATTGCGTAATAGGTCTAGTGTGGAGCGGACTTATCCCGTGAGGCGTGGAATCAGAAGAGAAGAGAAAAAACGAGGGATCGGAGGAGGCAATTTGTCACAATATCTCCCAATAGTAAGAGACTTAATTTCGTGAATCCGTCCTATACAAATTTTTGTGTATTCACATTGGTTGTTGTTGTTGTAGTTTAATCGATCAAGTCGAGTTCATCCAATGATCGAGTGATGACGATGTCCATGGCATTGGCAATGACATGTTTGGGTAATCTTCATTGTAATACTGATAGTAGTCATTGTCAATGGAGACAAGCGCCTAGGAGGGTGTTTTTCGACACGAGACGGTAACATATTAGGGTGTTGTCATAATAGGGAGAGGCTAAGGACGATTAATTTTCATGTCAATGCTGGCCATGGTATGGGTGATGTTCACCTTACAGTTGACGCGAGGGGTGGGGATGATGTTTGTAATACGAAGAAAATGGCAGCCCAGCAACTTGATCAATGGTTGCATAATTCCGTTCCTGAGGTTAGTTTGTCTTAATTTTGCCTAACCCTCAAAAGAACGGTTCATATGACCAAACTAGAGTAGTTTAAAACCCAAAAAGATCGGGTCCGTTTTATATCAATTTCTGCTCGGCTAAATATAACCAGCTCTAGTACTTATTTTTTTCTTTTTTTTTTGTCAGGGAGTAATACAGATTAAACCAGCTCTCTAAGTAATAAGTACCTATATATTTGTGTGAGACCTCCTTATACGAAAATGGGGTCACTAATTAAAAATGTGAGGGTTATTTATGGGTGAGCAGTGACCTTTATTTTATTGAAAAGTGATCTCCGTCACACCAAAAATTATGAAAAGACCGTTTTATAAAAGTTTTTGTGTATAGAAAATATGTTATTAAAATGACGCCGCTTTGATCAACGCTTCAACGGTGGATACACTTAGTAGGAACAAAAAAAATACTTTTAAAATACTAAATCTTTTTTTGAGTGGGAATAAAATAGTAAATCTTAGTTAG
This sequence comes from Tetragonia tetragonoides, assembly GCA_038025085.1. Lineage (NCBI taxonomy): Eukaryota > Viridiplantae > Streptophyta > Magnoliopsida > Caryophyllales > Aizoaceae > Tetragonia > Tetragonia tetragonoides. The sequence goes on along the minus strand of CM076148.1, from coordinate 8,372,359 downwards.
TAATCAGAATACTCAATAATTTTGATAGAAAAAAAAATAAAAATTGTTCTTTTGCAAACCAAAAGTTACAAAAAAACGGTCTTATAGAAGTTTTTATATTATCCAATAGGGTCCTTCAAATCAAATTATATGTTAGTCATGTTGCATAAACATGACATGTTTATTTAGTGTGACTATATTTACTAGATGACACAAGTTCTTTTCAAGGTCAAATATTATACAGATTAAACTTTAGCCATTAATTTGTGAAAAAAAAAATGAAGCTTCTAATTTAAAAATAATATTGTTAATTACAAATTTATTTTAAATAGTACTTTTTAAAAATCATATTTCTATATCTATATAATAACAATTATTCAAGATCAAATTTGTGTTTGTATGGGTCTATTTTTTCACCTGCAATTGAAAAACATTGAATTGAAGAACTTATCAAACTTATTTAAATTGAACTGTACTTTTAAACTTATTTGAACAAAAGTGAACTTAACTTACATGAAATGAACTCACATAAATGAATTTATTCCATCTTTTATGGTTTTTGAACTTGAATCATTTAAAACTTGTCCAAAGATTAACAGATACCCGAAAGTGGATTTAGTTTCAACAAGATTAAAATTTAGGGTCTCGAAATTGGTCTATGCAAAGCCAGTTTCTGTTCCAGAATCGTCAAGTCCAAACTAGTTTCATGGCCAAAATAAGATACCCATGTCCTGTGCTCGCCCAATACAAACACCCACTAAACAAATCGCCCCCTAAGAAATTAAAATTGGGGAATAATAATGTTTCGAATAATAATCACCTTAAGATCGCCTAGTATGAGTTTTTGTATATATATAATTTATATGGTCGGATCCTATCATATAATGTTTTTTTTTGTGCCTAGATTGTGAAGAACATCGGTAAAGCACCTTTCCTAGTGCATGTCTACACAGAAAATAATGGGCCCGAATCTTCACTGCCACCATCATCAACTAGAACGAAATTGGTGATAGAGAAAACGACATCGGAAGCTTGGCCTTTAATTAAAAAGGTGGGAGAACAGTTATTGTACAATCCCAAATGGTATTATCTTGGTGGAAGAACTTGAGAACAAAGACAACACAACTTACCAACAAGACCATCAAGACAAACTTACACATTAGAATATCCAACTTGGACTAATAGTAATAATAGTAGCAATAATACTAAGCAATTTGTGCAAAATTCTTCTACAACAAAAGTGTGGGGTGTACTTGTTCAAGGTGGAGAGGTTAATTTCCCTGCTTGTTACATTCTCAAAACTTGTCAAGTACAATGTTGTTTTGGGTTTAGTACCCATTTTTGTTTAGCTAAGGTTGATAACTTTGGTAAGAGTAGAGATTTTCATTTGAATAAAATTTGGTTGCAAAAGTAGCCATGAATATCAATGTGCTCATTGTGGCTAGCCTTCTGTTTCCTAATTGTACAGTTTTAAATATCTTATTTTACCATTTTTTTATATTTGTAGTCAATTTAACGCATGTCAAACATACACAAGTATAATGCTTAAAATGTTAGAAATGAGGTATTGAAGAGGATTCTAATCCAAAAGAATCAGATACAAAAGTTGTCGAGTATTACAATTTTGTTCTTTTTGACAATAAAACAAGTGATTAGAGAATGTGTGACAATGTTATTTAGCTATTATTAGCTAATCGACTAACATGGCGTTTATCAAAATCTAGTAATCACTTCTTTTTTTGGGTTCACAATCAATGGTATCCATCATCGACCATAATGACTATTTTCCTGCGCTGGCTTGTAGGTATCTCAAAGAGTGAGACAACTGGCCAAGGAATTTAAAGTTGCTCCATGCCCAAGGCGAAATTCGAACATTCGACCTTAGTTAAGGATAGGCGATGAGTCCCTACCACTTAACCATACTTCCTTGGTAAAATCTAGTAATCACTTAGCACATCACAAGAAATTAGGGTGTAAATGGCAATGTATTTATAGCTAAAGAATATCTATCACACCAATGTTTTATTAGTAAACAATGATAATAATTAATGGTATTATATATTGGTCGATTTTTTTGGTGGGTGCAAGAAGTATTTTATGAGTGTTAGGCAAAAGTCAAGTCGAACACGTATGTTTGACACGACAATTTTGCCAACTCTTGAAATTTTGAATGTTTATGACCATATGTGCAACTAGTTTGCCAAGTTTGGTCTCCGGTGAGACAGAGTGATAGTAACCCTTTTTCCAAAACTAGTCACTAGTTTGTCGAGTTTTCTTTTCTAGACTAGAATCTAGTATCTAACCCCTTTTTATGAACTTTATTGTCTCTTCAAAATCTATGTTCAAATTCCAATAATCAACTACAATCTCAAATTGTAATGAGTGCATTAGAGTATTGATTACTACCCCAACTCATTTTATTACCAACATGTTAATCAATATATGCCATTCATTGAATACCTGAGGCGTACGACGTGCCTTTAGCCACACCCAAGACAATGAAGAAGGAAGTTTCTCTTTGCCAAATCCAAAAAAAGGAAAGCTAATATCATTGGATGCCTACTCAGAGTGCAAAATGTACGCATAAAATGCTTCCCCTTAATTCGAGATAAGATCCTCTCCAATCACTCCCTCCAATAAATCCCTTCAATACCTCATAAAGACCAAATAAAATAAAAGAGAAAACAACATAATGCATTTTTTATGTTCTCTGAGATTAATATATTGAAGAGATTGATTGAAGAGGATCTCATTTCCGCTAATTCCATTAGAATATCCTATACAAATAGAAAGGTAGAATGACCTTTAGGCTTTAGCCATTAGGCATTGAAGGCACGGACCCTTTCACCCTTGTACAGTTGTACTATCCAATATAGTACAATAACCTTATACTTGGTGGGCGCACAAAACATTAAACACCCTTTCAATAACATACTCCCAAACAATTTCCTACCCACGTCTTTTTACAATGATTGAGCTCAGCCAGCCATACACGTCTTTGTCATATAATAAGCCCCTCCTTAAATAATTCAATTATTCCTCCAACCATTTCCTATTTGCCCATTACATATATATCCATTTACACCCTAGCTCAATTTTCCTGTCTCCTTCTCAAGCTCATTCAACAATCCCAATCATATTATTCCTATGCTCATTCATAAATAATCAAATACCATAAAAACATTTACATTTTCCTTCAATTCTTGATGCCCCAATTACTTAAATGTCAATTTTTGAAGAAACATCAACTTCTTCACAATGTATGGAAACAATGAGAGTGATGCTTGTATCCAAATCAAAGAGTGAGAGGCTCCTAGATAAGTACTTTGATGCATTCGAGTTCGATTTCGACTACGAGCAAAGTGGCATATGGTCACCTCCGGTGAGGCGTACCGCCTTCGTTGGCTCGCCCGGGGACGAGAGGGTGTTAACCGAGCATGAAATGGTGGCAAAGCTTAGGAGTGTGTTGGAAGGTGGAAATGCTAGTGGTTGTACAACAAAGGGCAAAGCTTGTTTTCATGGATGGGGTTGTATTGTCACTTTGTTTTCTGCTTTTCAGAAAAGAGTTAAGAGAAGAAGAGAAATTACATATGGTATGTGAGTGTTACATAATTAAGTTACTAGGATTATTCAATTGTTATTATGGTTATTCTTGTGTGCAGGGATATTAATTTGGTGTTCAATTATTGGAAGGAATTGTATAAAGCAACTTGGGTAGAAACTCTTAGATCCAATAAGGTTTTCTTTTATTTACTAATATAGTAATTTTTTTGAATTCTTTATTTATTATTGTATTAACATGTAAATGCTTAGTTTAATTCTTTTTCAGATTTCAGAGAAATGTATAGAGCTTTGAGTATGGACACTACTATTTTCTTCTCTACTTGTCTATTTGGTGACATATAATACATTTCTATGTTAATGCATGCATGTTTCTCATGAGTCATTACATTCGTCGTGTTATTTTTCACTTTCTCATTAATTTGTTTATTCAGTTCAGTTTAATTCGGTTTAATTTAGGCTCTGTTTGATTCACCTGGATAAAACTGATCTGAACTGAACTGAACTTAATCGATTTTTTGAACTTGACAGTTAATCATTTAAAATTTGTCCAAACATAGTCAATATTGGACTCATTTGAAAGTATGCTTTGAGATCTTTCCGATGACATAATTTTCATCATGAAATTATTTCGGAATAAAAAGTTATATGACTAACAAAGTTACATATAAACTAGACTGAACTGAACTGAATTTAAGTAAAATTAAGGTGAATCAAACAGAGCCTTAGTTTAGTAAACTATTTTTTTATATCTTAGTAATATTAATATTCAATTCAGTTCAATGGAATGAAAAAAATCCAACACCCTCGTTGGATAATACCCTGTACATTTCATGATCATGAAAGAATGATGGCAAGTTGAAAACAGGGGAGGAAAAATACGATTAACGACAAAAGAGAGAAATTATTGAGACTAATGTAGTAGCATTATTAACTAGCAAACAACAATTATTATTGACTTATGGGTATGAACATGGTACATGGAGCTCTATAAACATGAGGTCCTCTGTGATGGATGTGACAGAGGGCCAGAGGGGTCGATAGAATCTTAGTCCTAAACATTTCCTTTATTTTCCCAATTGAGTCAATCTTAGCCAAATGGTATACGAAAAAGTAATGCTATTTTGCATAGAAAATTTGGAAGTTTGAAACTGTTGGGGATTTATCCATCGATGTGAATTACGAGAACAAAATATAACAAATACAAAGCACACAACGATTTAACGTGGAAATTCAAATTGGGAAAAAACCACGTGACCGCCCGGTCAAAACAAATCCACTAATCAATTAACAATTATTAGTGTACAACCACACAATCAAGTATCACTCATTGTGTTTCCCACACGATCCCCCAAGATCGTGTCTTACATAGACCACACAATCATCCCAATAATTGTGTCTTCTCATTAGATGACTCCTAACAGGCTCATCCTAGACATATGTGACTCCCAACGGGCTCACCTTCACTACTCAAGAACTCTTCACAGGACTCTCAAAGCATTCATGGTGACTCTCTCTAGATCACCTCAGATCACATGGTGACTCTCTTAATCTTAGAGTACCAGCCTAATTCTCTGCAGCCCTATAGCAAGACAAACACTACCAGGAAACCTCCTTTACATAGAGTCTCCATGGAGCACTACCCTCATGAGGAACCATCCCGAAAGATCATATACCGTAACATAACATATCGTACAGGAACATAACCTACCAAAACATAACTTACGGTAACGTAACCAACCGTAACCTAACCTACAGTAACGTAACCTACCGTAACATAACCTACGGTAACGTATCCTACAGTAACATAACTTATGGTAACGTAACCTAACGTAACATAACATACGGTAACATAACCTATCGCAATCATAATGCTTATCCTTATCTATTCTTAGTCTCCATTGTACCCACACGTATCCGTGTCATCCCGGTCACCCCGAGGCTTCTCCATGTCGGGCTCGCTAGGCCCAACAAACCTCCCCTCGAGCCCAACATAGTCTTCATCTCCAATCAACAATCGAGATCACCGCAACGTCCTTTGCCTGACGATGTTTTACCATCGGTCAACGATCAACAATCAAGACCTCCCACATATCCATTAATGCATTATCCACGAACCATGATTGAAAAACATCCGCACCAAAATTCCATTAGTGCATTGAATCTTGGCGAGCGATCCATGATCCAGACCATGTCAGTTCTTCTTCTTCTCATTTATCCGCATCATCCTCGTTTACAACTAGATAATGCCTCCCCTTGAACTCGAACCCTTTATCACTCCTCGAGCTTAAAGAAAATCTATCGTTCCTTGAGATCTAGTTTCTTTAGGTCAAAACTATAAACCCTTCCATATGTAATTTTTAAGGCCAAAATCACAAACCTTTCAACTTGTTGCTTTGTTATTATTCTCGAACTTTACGTCGTACCCGTCTTCAACTTCGATCATCTTGGGACATCAACGAACGCACCCAAACCCTAGAAAGCACTCAAATCTCTCATAGGAGATCACCAACGGACCCTGCAGAAATCCAACATAAAGGTGTCTTGCAGCGATACTTCGTCAACAAATCCAATCCGGAACTCTAATTGAATTTCCCAAGTTTGATCTTCAAATCCACAAGCTTCCATCGAACTTGATTTTCCCCAAAGATGTTCAACCTTGGCTCTCATATCACTTGTTGGGGATTTATCCATCGATACGAATTACGAGAACAAAATATAACAAGTACGAAGCACACAACGATTTAACGTGGAAACCCAAATTGGGAAAAAACCACGTGACCGCCCGGTCAAAACAAATCCACTAATCAATTAACAATCATTAGTGTACAACCACACAATCAAGTATCACTCATTGTGTTTCCCACACGATCCCCCAAGATCGTGTCTTACATAGACCACACAATCATCCCAATAATTGTGTCTTCTCATTAGATGACTCCTAACAGGCTCATCCTAGACATATGTGACTCCCAACGGGCTCACCTTCACTACTCAAGAACTCTTCACAGGACTCTCAAAGCATTTATGGTGACTCTCTCTAGATCACCTCAGATCACATGGTGACTCTCTTAATCTTAGAGTACCAACCTAATTCTCTGCAGCCCTCCTATCTTATTTATAGGCTAAGAGAACCCTAAACCCACTCCTAATAAAACTAGTACGGAAGTACCCTATGCTATCTAGGAGATTACATACTTGCATAGGAAGACAAACACTACCAGGAAACCTCCTTTACATAGAGTCTCCATGGAGCACTACCCTCATAAGGAACCGAAAGATCATATACCGTAACATAACATATCGTACAGGAACATAACCTACCTTAACCTAACCTACAGTAACGTAACCTACCATAACCTAACCTACGGTAACGTAACCTACCGTAACATAACTTACGGTAACGTAACCTAACGTACATAACATACGGTAACATAACCTATTGCAACCAGAATGCTTATCCTTATTGTTTCTTAGTCTCCATTGTACCCATACGTATCCGTGTCATTCCGGTCACCCCGAGGCTTCTCCATGTTGGGCTCGCTAGGCCCAACAGAAACACATGAAACTTTGATAGTCAATGCTTCTATGGTCGGTAATGGAGCTGAAGTAGTAATGACAAATTTCTTTGGTTCTTTTATTTTTTGCTATTTAGCATCTAAATCAATGTCAAACCATATGAATTGTAATTAGAGAATGCTTGGTTTACCCACCTGGTAGATTACTAATGTAATGTGCATTACAAAATGTTAGGGATTATGCCAAATTCAATATGAGCAAACCACAAGCAAAGCAATAAAATATTATAGAGAACACAAACAAATTAAGGAGGTTAAATCCTCCACCCTCAATATCACTATTATACCACGTTTAATAGTAATACAAAATAATAATAATACTCTTGGTGTTTTCCCTCAATTTGTACTCTACCTCTCAAAGCACAACTCACGTATATCAGTTGCAAAAACAAACGTTTCGCCTACCCCTAATATAGCCAAAACTAACAAGAATCCTATTCTACCCCAAATTGCATTAAATACAAGATAAGAGACTAATCCTAATTGGAGACTAAAACCCCCATATCCCAATATTATTATTTATAAAATAACAAGAATATATAAATAGTTTCCTAATAAAATTCATCTTGTTATCTTAATCCACAAAGGAATCCCGACCTCTTCGAAACACAAAATAATAAGTTTGGGTATTGAGATTTGAATAAATAACTTTTAATTTTAAAAAAATTAAAAGTAAAACATCGAAAAATAGTAAATTATCATTTCACACACTACATAAATACACCATGGGTAAAACTTTTTTTCCCCAGTAAGGTTGCTTACATTTGAGCACCTTTTTCAACCCAAGAACCTCATGAGAATGCTTTGGGTGATCAACTGATCATTTATATCTGGACCTGGTAAAAAAGGATATTCTGATTGGGTTCAGAGATCAGACCATGTTGAAAGTGGCTCTGCTCTATATTCCCGTCAACTTGGGTCAAGTAATATCGATTGGATATTATTGGGTCCGATCAATATCTATCTCCATGAGTCATTTTGAGGTAGGGGCTCAGTTTGGATATGCATTTCTTTTCGATATGCCACAACTATTGAGAGTTATCATTAAAGCCCATTAGTTTAAGGCCGAATTATTGAAAGTTATCTTGGTTACCGAGCAAAGTTTCAATTCTGGGTTTTATGAGTCATTTTTAGCCATGCGTGTGACACAATCGATAAGTTCAACGTAGGCTTTAGTTTGTCCATGTTTCAATTCAAAATGGTTTTTTATGTGCAACGGAAGTGTTGAAGTGAGTTTGTGTCCTATGTATCAAGTGAATTACTTCATCGATTATCAATTAGTTTTGAAATGAAACCCCATTAAAATTGTGTACAATATAATCCCCTCCATGTGTCGGCCTGCAGTCGGTAGGCTTAGGCCCATTGAAGAATTTTTTAATTTTTATATTAACATCCGAAGTATCCATCGTCGACCTCAGTGATCATTTCCCTGCGCTGGTTTTCAGACACCTCGAAGGGGACAACTGGTCAAGAGATTTAAGGTTACTCCTACCCAAGCCGAATTTCGAATCATCGACATTAGTTAAGGGTGGATGAGTCCTTGTGTGCAAAAAGATTTAACAATAAGTATACAAGAAAATCAACCACCAGTCACATACATTACCTTAATTCTAGTCTCATAGAAGCGAGTACTCAGATCATGTTTGACCTAACTTGTGAGTAATATGTTTGACCTAACTTGTGAGTAACATGTTTGACAAATAATCACGCCCTCCACCTCCTTCTCACCCCCATTTTCAACTTCTAAAATGTTTAAAACGCCTCCTAAAATTCCTTAGAAGTCCCAAAAGTAGAAGTATTAAATTGAATCTTCTATTTTTGGTCTCGTAATGAGTGTTTTGAACTTTTTAAAAATTAAAAATAAATATGAAAAGGAGATAGAAGGGGTGGTTTGTAAGAAAATATATAGAGAAAAGTAGAAACTCTTTCCAAATTATATCAAACATGCTATAAGTTAATTGAGTGGAAACATGGGATTTGTTGAACACAAGAATCGAATCACAAGGCATCATGTGTTGACCACTGGCATTGCCGGGCGGAAGACATGCATGATCATGCCGTCAAGCAGGAAAAGCCACAAGATCTCCATACCGTACCTCAGGTGGTATGTCTCAATGTCTAAAAACTTCCATACAACATTTTGTGTGGACTTGGGTGTATTTTTTCCCTTTTATTCTCACTGATTGGGTAAGGTTTTTTTTACTGATTTCCACTGATTTGGTAGGTTAGAGATGACAATGGAGTGGGGCGGTGGTGGATATAGGTAGATCCATCCCCATACCCACCTGAATATTTTGATTTCGCCATCCGCCTCATTCCCACCACGGGTTGGAGATCCCAAATCCACCTCTGCCCCATTTACCTGGCCGATATTCACTTCCACTCTATTTATCGGGAGGGTATCCATATCCGCTTTATACCCGCTCGAAAACAAACAAAACCCACATGTAGATCTACCTTAGAAAACTTGCAAGGAAAAATTTGAGCTTTTTGATAACTAATAGCAGTAGACAATAGTTATATATTTAGTAAAATAAGGCTTTTTTTTTACATTTTTTTATTTTTATGTGGGTATGAGGCGGGGCAGATGGGTATGAGATGGGGTGGATAAGCGGGTATAAGGTGGGGCGAGGCTCCAACGTGTATCCACGGGAGGAAGAATGCAAACCACCTCCGCTCCATCCCCGCGACGATTTTTCTTTATAAAACCATCACCGCCCCATCCCCACCTAGCGGTCCCCCCATCCCCACCCTCAACTGGGGCGGATGCAGACCGGTATCCACATGTATCGCCCACTGCCATCCCTAGGTAAGGTCCTGCCACTGATTTCCATTGATTCGGTAAGGTCCTTCCACTGATTCTCACCGATTCGGTAAGGTCCTTCCACTGATTCTCACCGATTCAGTAAGGTTTTGCCACTGATTTTGTGAGTAGAAATGTGGTTCTTGCCACTGATTCTCACTGATTTCGCAAGGTCCTACCATTGATTCTCACTGATTCAATAAAGTCTAGCCATTGATTCCACCTGATTAGGTAAGGTCTTACCACTTATTTTTATTAGTGGGGCAAGGGCCAATAAGTGAAAAAAAACATACCATTACACGATAGGTCAATAGATGAAATCTTTTAAAAAAGAACGATATTACTTAACGTAAATACAAAATTACTAAACGCAAATATTTTTTTTGACACATTACTTCTCAAAAACACCCTTTAACCTAAAACACATATTTCTCTCCCTCGCTCCATTTTGTCTAATCCCTCTGTTATCTTTCTCTAGTTCATCATCAATGAATGAAAAGAACTTGAATTTGATACAAGAGGTATCTTTCGTAAAGGACACACAATCAAATAACTAAGAATAGGTGTGAAGTGGTCGGCTCCAAGGCAACATTATGTTAAATTAAATTTTGATGGATCCAATATAAACAATCAGCAAGTTGCGGCGGGTTTTGTCATCCGCAATGAAAAAGGTGACGTTATATCTTTAGGAGCAAGATCCACTGGGACTAGCTCTATTCTTATGGTAAAAGCAATTTTCTTACGAGAAGGAGTTCGTATGGCCCGATACCAAGGGCACAAGAATATAACGATAGAAGGAGATAACACGGCAGTGATTAAAGCTATAAGAGGGGAATGACATATCCCCTAGGATATAGAAAATGTCATTATAGACACTAAAAAAGATCTTCACTTTTTTTACAGGGTGGAGGTGCTTCACATTTTCAGAGAGGCGAATGCGGTTGCTGACTTCATGATGAGTGCGTAAATAGTGCTAATATTCATGTGTAGACTGCACTCATTTATCCTATGTTTACGTAAATTCTCTAATATTTTACTGATTTATGAGTAATTATATATGAGGATTACTACTTTGGTATTTTGGTGTTTAATTGTGATTTTAGGGTCAAATTAAGCTCCATATGCAAAGTTCTTAGGATTCTCTTTTGGATGCTCAACATAATCAAAGCTAGAGCAACTTGTGAAGAGTATTGAAGAACAACATTGGATTTCTTTTTGGATGATCAAGGCATTGAAATGTATTGAAGAAGAGAGTTACTAGTACCTTAATTATTTTGAGAGTTACTAGGTGACTTATTGTTGATTAGGGGATTACCTTGTGTAAACCGTCTAGGTTCATCTTGATGTTTTCCTATAAATAGGCTATCATCCTAACTCATAGGGCATCTCATCTTACACCATCTCTACTCATATCCCATTCTCTAGTCCATTTTATGCTTTCTAGACTACTAGTTATTAGAATAAAAACACTTAGAATTCTTTCAAGTTTTATTAGTTCGTTGTTGTAATCGAAGATCGAGTTCAAGCATTCTTCTATTTTCTCTTGAAGATTATAATCGAAGCTACTTGGTTTATTTCTTATCTCTACTCTCTCTTTCCCTCTCTCAATGCTTCTAATTTTTATTGCTTTATTTAGTTTAATCCCTTATTATTTATTTGATTTTAGCATGATCTTCATTACATACTTTGTTGTAGTTGTAGAGATCATGAGTAGCTAATTTCTTTCATCTAGGGTTGATGTAGCTTACTAAATCATATGATGCTTAATTAAATAAGTAAAAATTGGCATGTCATTAGAATTGTTGCACAATGTTTGATCGTAATCTTGTTACTTATATTAGATGATTAATTCAAATTCGAGAGAAGCTTATTAATCGTCGTAACTCAATCATTCATCAAGTTTGCCTAATTACGAGAGTAGTTTAGAATAACTTGGGACTATTGGAAAGGAAATTATTTACTTCATGCTCTTGATATTTTCTTAACTCCATGAGAATAGGTAGTTAAGTATTATATTGAGTATTCCTTTATCGCTTCGAGAGAAGGTTTTAGGATTCTTTTTTCCGTCCTTGCAACATTCGACATGACATGCTAGTTAAAACTTGTTTATTCGCATCAAAGATCTTGGTTAAGTGAAATCAACCCTAGGCTTTTTATCTTGTTATTGTCCATATATAATTTTCTTGTTTCAATCCAACAAACCAATTGATAATTGCTTAGCTTGTTAATTTAAGAAAACTTAGTACTTGGAATCGATAGCTCCTTGTGGTTCGATATTTTATTACTTCGATACAACCCGTATACTTGCGGGCCTATCAAGGTTTTGGCGCCGTTGCCGGGGAGCTTGGCGTTATTCCAATATTAGGAATTTCTTAGATGGACTAGACTAAGCACGTGTGTGTGCGTGTGTTAACTTGTGTGTCTTTGGTTATCCGTGCTTTTGCATTTGATTCTCTCTTCTAGTGTTTTTGGTGTATGATCAGGAGCCAAGGGTCCGAAAATCTTGTACCTTTGGACCCCGAGATCGAAAGAACTTTTCGTACCGCTAGAAAGCTAGCACGTGAAAGGCAACGAGAAGAGGTAGAGAGACAACAAGCTACCATGGGTGACGAAGATAAGACCTTGAGGTACTTCTCTAATCCCACCGTTGGCAGCATTGGTTCAAGTGTTGCAAGGACAACCATTGCGGTCAACAATTTCGAAATCAAAACCTCTTTCATCTCCTTCATCAAAGAGGACCAATTCCATGGCCTCAATGGTGAAGATCCAAACGATCACATTGCTCTATTTTTGGAGAAATGTGATACATTGAAGATGAATGGGGTTAATGATGATACATTTCGCCTCCGCTTATTCCCATTTTCTTTAACGGGGAGGGCGAATCAATGGCTCAATAGCCAAGATCCAAATTCCTTTTCTACTTGGGAAACCTTGTCAAATGCATTTTTGATTCGGTATTTCCCACCGGATTTGGCCAACAAGTTGGGAAATGACATCCATGCATTCCATAGCGAAGGAGAGTCCTTATATGAAGCTTGGGAGCGCTTCAAAGATTTGCAAAGAAAATGCCCTCTTCATGGCATTCAACCTTGGCTTCTAACTCAAACATTCTATAGTGGCTTGAATCCCACTATGAGAATGTCCATTGATGCCGCCGCGGGTGGTTCTATCATGACATTGAAATCGGTTGATGCTAGGTCACTACTTGAAAACATGGCCTCCAACAACTACCAATGGTCTTCCGATAGACCGGGAGCTCGCAAGAGTACTGGCAAGCTTGAGGTTGATGCCGTGACTCTATTGACAAGTAAGTTGGACGCTCTCTCTCACCAAGTCCAACAAATGCAACCTTCAAGGAGTGCCTCTCAAGGGAAAAATTCTGGTGGTGATGATGTTTATAGTGCTCAAGGGCATATGAGCAATGAATTTCAATACCAAGGTACGTCTTCTCAAGAGATGACCATTGAGCAAGCTAATGCCCTTCACTTTAACAACAATTCAAGGCCCCGAAATAATCCATATTCTCAAACCTACAATCCGGGTTGGAGAAACCATCCTAACTTTTCCTACAAAAATTCAGCCCCCTTTCCGCCACAAAATCCACCACAAAACAACCCTCCTCCACAAAATATCTACCCTCCACAAAACACCTCCATTCAACCTCCGGGTTTTCAATCTAGAGCTCCATTCCATAATCCTACATCTCAAGCCCCACCACCATCCAATACGGATTTCTACAATGCCCAAATGGAGCAAAATAAGATGGTGAATGACACTCTTCGCCTAATCATGTCCAAGTTGGATTCAATGGGCACTCACAACAAAATGCTTGAGAATCAAATTTCTCAACTAGCTAGCCCCTCTATTAGGCCTCCGGGTCAACTTCCGGGCAAGCCCGAGACTAACCCCAAGGGGCATGTCAATGCTATCACTTTGAGAAGTGGAACACAATATGAGGGGCCCGTGATGAAGAATGATGGGAAAGTGAATGATGAGGCTGCAATTCTTGAGCCAAAGGTGATTGAGGTGGAGGAAGGTGAGAGTGAGAAAGTTGAGACTCCAAAATCACAAGAGAAGGAGTCTAATCCCGGTCCCGAGCCATACAATCCTCCGGTGCCTTTCCCTCAAAGGCTTGCTAAGGCCGCTCTAGAGAAGAAGTATGGGAAGTTTTTGGAGATCCTCAAAAAACTCCAAATTAACATCCCATTCTTAGATGCCATTTCGGAGATGCCATCTTATGCAAAATTCTTGAAGGATCTCCTCTCTAACAAAAGGAAATATGAGGAGCATGCCACCGTTGCCTTAACGGAGGAATGTAGTGCCATTTTGCAAAATAAGGCACCTACTAAGCTTGGAGACCCCGGAAGCTTCTCTATTCCATGCTCCGTAGGAGACGTTAACATAGGCTGAGCATTGTGTGATCTTGGGGCAAGTGTGAGCCTCATGCCCTTGTCTATATGCAAGAGAATTCATATGGGGGATATCAAGCCTACCTCCATGTCATTGCAATTGGCGGACCGCTCCGTCAAGTTCTCTTTGGGAATCGTTGAGGATGTGCCTTTAAAGGTAGGTAAGTTTTATATTCCTTGTGATTTTGTTGTTTTAGATATGGAGGAGGATTCTCATATCCCCATCATTTTAGGAAGGCCTTTCTTGGCTACCGCCGGCGCCATCATTGATGTGCGTAATAGAAAGCTTTCCTTCAATGTAGGGGAAGAGACGGTGGAGTTTAACTTACATAATACCATGAAATCCTCCTCCCCCCAATCATGCTTTAGAATAGACTCATTTGAGAATTCATTTCATAGTGCTTATGCTTGTGAAAACTCACGTGATCCTCTTGAGTCGTGTCTTGTGAGTGATGATATATGCTATGTTGAGAATGGAGAAGTGACATCTTATGCCAAATTACTTGATGAGAGTCCCATATACATGGAAGATGGGGCTAAATTTGAAGTGTTGGAGGTTGATTCTCAAACCTCCCAAAAGAAGAAGGAAGCACCTAAGGTTGAGCTCAAAGCTCTCCCTCCCCACCTAAGGTATGCATTTCTTGATGATAGTGAGTCATTCCCGGTTATCATAGATGCTAAACTCAATGACCATGAAGTTGACAAATTGCTTTTCCTTTTAAGGCAACATAAGAATGTCATTGGGTATAGCATAGATGATATCAAGGGAATTCACCCTTCCCTTTGCACTCATAGAATCAATTTTAAGAACGATCATAAACCCTCCATTGAGCACCAAAGAAGGTTAAATCCTAATATGAAAGAAGTGGTGAAAAAGGATGTGCTCAAACTACTTGATACGGGGATCATTTATCCTATCTCCGATAGTGAATGGGTGAGTCCCGTTCAAGTGGTTCCTAAAAAAGGTGGTATGACCGTTGTCAAGAATGACAAAGATGAGCTTATTCCCACTAGAACGGTCACGGGTTGGCGCATGTGTATTGACTATAGAAAATTGAACAAAGCCACCCGTAAGGACCATTTTCCCCTCCCATTCATTGATCAAATGTTGAAAAGGTTGGCTAGGCATTCTCACTTTTGTTATTTGGATGGATATTCGGGATTTTTCCAAATCCCTATCCATTCGGATGACCAAGAGAAAACGACTTTCACTTGTCCCTATGGCACATTTGCTTATAGGAGAATGCCATTTGGTTTGTGCAATACACCCGCCACCTTCCAAAGATGCATGATGGCCATATTTTCTGAGTTTATTGAGGATATCATGGAAGTATTTATGGATGATTTTTCTGTTTGTGGGTCTTCCTTTGATAATTGTTTGGTTAACTTGGGCAAGGTTTTGAAAAGGTGTAAAGAGGTTGGTTTGGTGTTAAATTGGGAGAAATGTCATTTTATGGTTCGAGAGGGCATAGTCCTTGGCCATTTGGTCTCGAATCGGGGCATTGAGGTTGACAAGGCAAAATTTGAGGTTATAGAGCGATTGCCACCCCCTTCTAATGTGAAAGGGGTGAGGAGTTTTCTTGGTCATGCGGGGTTTTATCGCCGCTTTATCAAGGATTTTTCTAAAATTGCTAAGCCTCTAACTACGCTCCTTGTCAAGGATGCCCCATTTGTGTTTACTAATGATTGTCTTGAAGCTTTCCACAGGATGAAAGATGCTCTTATCTCCGCGCCCATTATACAGCCCCCGGATTGGAACCTCCTATTTGAGGTTATGTGCGACGCTAGTGATCACGCCGTGGGGGCTGTCCTTAGGCAAAGGAAAGACAACAAGTTTCATGCTATCTACTATGCTAGCAAGACACTAGATGATGCCCAATTGAACTATGCCACGACCGAGAAAGAGCTCCTTGCGGTTGTGTATGCTATGGAGAAGTTCCGGCCCTATCTTATGGAGTCAAAAGTCATTGTTCATACCGACCATTCGGCCCTCAAATACTTGTTGAACAAGAAGGATGCCAAACCAAGGTTGATTCGTTGGATTCTCTTACTCCAAGAATTCGACCTTGAGATCAAAGACAAGAAAGGGGCCGAGAACACCGTAGCCGACCATCTTTCTCGACTTTATTATGAGTTGAGCAAGGATGCGGAGTTACCTATTGATGACTCTTTTCCCGATGACCATTTGTTCTCTAGCCAAGCAATTGAGGCACCTTGGTATGCGGATATCGTGAACTACCTTGTTTGCAGTATTGTTCCTCATGGAATGAATTACAACCAAAAGAAGAAATTCTATTCCGATACCAAGAAGTTCTTTTGGGATGATCCTCATCTCTATAAGTCATGCGCCGATGGCATTCTAAGGCGTTGTGTCCCAAAAGAAAAAGTGAAAGGCATTCTCTCTCATTGCCATGATCTACCTTGTGGTGGCCATGCTAGTGCCTCCAAAACCGTGGCAAAGATACTTCAATCCGGGTTCTATTGGCCAACAATGTTCAAAGATGCTCAAAACCATGTGCAAGAGTGCGATAGTTGCCAAAGAACCGGGAATCTCTCTAGAAGGAATGAGACACCATTGACCGATATTCTTAAGGTTGAGGTATTTGATGTATGGGGAATCGACTTCATGAGTCCTTTTCCTATTTGTTGTGGCAATAAGTACATATTGGTGGCGGTTGACTACGTCTCCAAATGGGTTGAGGCCATTGCTACTCAAACCAATGATGCTCGGGTTGTGGCTAAGTTTTTCAAGAAGATAATATTTCCTCAATTTGGTGTGCCCCGAGTATTGATAATTGATCGCGGTTCTCACTTCATTGAGTATAAGTTTGAGGCTCATTTGAAGAAGTATGGTGTATTTCACAAAGTCGGCTTGGCCTATCACCCTCAAACGAGTGGCCAAGTTGAAGTTTCTAACCGTGAAATCAAGCAAATTTTGGAGAAGACGGTGTCTAGTTCAAGAAAGGATTGGTCCTTAAAGCTTGATGATGCTCTTTGGGCTTATAGGACTGCCTTCAAGACACCTATTGGTACCACTCCATTTCGGTTAGTCTATGGGAAGTCTTGTCATCTTCCCATTGAGCTTGAACATCGTGCTTATTGGGCAATCAAGGCCCTTAACTATGATTTCAAAGCCGCTAGTGAGAGGCGTCTTCTCCAACTCAATGAGCTTGATGAGTTGAGGTTGGATGCCTATGAGAGTTCTCGCATCTATAAGGAGAAAACTAAGAGGTGGCACGACAAGAACATTAATAGAAGAGTGTTTCGGGAAGGTGACTTGGTACTTCTTTTCAATTCTCTTCTCAAACTCTTCTCGGGAAAGCTTAAGTCCCGATGGTCGGGACCTTTTAAAGTGGTCAAAGTGTTCTCTTATGGAGCTATTGAGGTGCGCCCTTTGAAAGATGATGCGAACACGTTCAAGGTGAATGAACACCGCCTTAAGCATTACAAGGCGGGGTATCTTATAGGTGTAAGGGTTGAGTCTACCCTTTTCGATGTTCAAGCCGCGTGATGGAATCCTTGTGTCGAGCTCTCGACCTTAAAAGAGCGCTTTTGGGAGGCAACCCAATTCTATTAGTTTAATTAATTTTAGTTTTTTATTTAGAAAAATAGAGAGAGATAAAAATAGAAATCAAAAAAAATAAAATATATATATATATATATATATAAAATGAAAAAAAAGGGGAGGAAAAGAAAAGAGCGTTAGATACTTTCGTTAGACTTTATTTCTTTTTGTTTCTTTTGTAGGTACAATTTGAAAAAAAAAAAAAAAAAAAGGAAAAAAAGGAGCCCAGCAGTTCGCTCAGGCCAACACTGAAATTCGCCCGAGCAGGCGATTATCGAACGTCCGCGCGCCTGACCGGGAGCAACCAGGCCATCGCCTCTGCCTGCCACGCCTGACCGGGCAGAACTCCGGCCTTCGCGCCGCCCGACCAGGCCACAACAGCTCACCCAGCTGCCCCGCAGCTCCGACACCACCGCCCGACCGGGTGGACTTTTGTCCACCGCCTCGCACTGTTGGGCGCCACCAGGTCCACCCCGACTCCCAGCCTCCGCTCTCACCTGACCGGGCGAGGATCAAGGCTTCCCCACACCTGGCCGTGCACCACCATCTCGAGCTCTCTGTCTATGGCACCTGCTCGGGCGCCATCTCAGCCCAGCCGACGCCCGACCAGACTCCTCAAGCGTAACTTTCATTCACCACTTCCCCACTCTCTCTCCTCACATAAACAGACCCAACCCCTCTTCTACCCACACTCCTCGCCTCCCTCTCTCTCACCTCCTCTGTTTCTCATTCTCCACTGTCACCATCACAAAACCGCCACCAACACTTCTCAGCCGACCACCGGTTTCGACCGGCGGCAACCATCCCTCCACCATCAGCTTTCCCTTCCGTTTTGTTTCGAAATTTATTTCGAAGGTGGTTTACAGTGCAACGATTGGGTTTCGAATGATGGTAATTGGGCGACATTTTGTTGCTTGGGTTTCGGAAATTGTCTTTGTTCTTGGGAGAATTTGGACTATGGATAAGTTACGAAATGATTGGGACTTACTGCCTTGTGAGTATGTTTTTCTCTTTTTTTTTATATTGTTGTCTTTTATCACATTGAGGATAATGTGTAATTCAAATGTGGGGGAGAAGATTATGATTGATGGTGATAATTGATGAAATGTGATTGCATATAGTTTAGAAATTGCATTTTGCATATAGTATAATGTTAGGTTGCATTTTAGATAGAATTTTTTCATTTTGGTTTTCGTTTATTTATTTTCTCTTTTTGGTTTTGTTTTTTTGTTACTTTTTCATGCATTTTAATTCATATAGTTTAGGTTTTGATTTTTGCTTGCATAAAAAAAAAAAGAATAAAAAAATTGAAAAATAAAAAAATCCAAAAAAAACGAGTGAGAAATGATCCTTCAATAATTGAAGCTCTTTTTTGTGAAAATTGAAGGAATTGTCTCAACATTTGTGAATAAGGGTCTTTAGCCTTAAAAGCTCATAACATGATTGAGATTGTGGACCATTGGTTTGTGGCATGCATGTTTGTTGCCCTCGATGTTGCATAGTTGATTTGGATAGACCAAAAATACCCATGTGAGATTTTGAGCCTTTGATTGATCGATTCATCACTTTCGATCTTACGTTTCTTTCTTGTGTGTGTGACTCTCCAGATTGCGGGTTTCTCTAGAACTTGCCCGGTTTCTTATCAAAATTGCACTTCACAAGCTCATGCTAGGAAATGATAGAAACATTCTTTGTTTTTAGCTACATTAGCCAAATAGATACTTTGACACATGTTTCACCGTTTGTAAACCCCTTTGAGCTTTGAGCCGTTTTATTGGATAAAACCACATTACAAGCCTTGATTTCCTAAACACAACTCTTTCACCGAGCCTAGGCTAGTGGAGTTGATTTTTCTATGAAAGTTGTGATTTGTGATGATGAAAGCAAAGATTGGCTTTGGGTTTTGAGTTGGTGTTTCATGTGAATTGGTGAAATTTTGGTTGTTGTATCTTGAAAAAGAAAAAAAAAAAAAAAGAAAAAGGAAAGAGTTATTCAATAATGGTTTCTTGTGAGTAAGACGAGGGAGAAGAAGAAAAAAATCTAAATATTTATATTGGTCTCTCCTCCTTAGTCTCTTTGTGGGTTTTAATGGATGCAATCTTTTGGTAATTGGTTGGAATTTGTGAGTGAAGTTTTTATGCTATCTTGATCTTTTGCTAGGATTTGAGAAAGTGTTTTTGACTCCACTAGTTTTTGCTCCTAGTCCACATTCCCAAATGTATTATCCTACCTTTACCCTGAGCATCATTACAACCCCATAAAAGTCTTCTTGATCTTTGCATGAGTAGTTGTCTTTGGCAATGACGAGTTAGAATATGGGCAAGCTTATAGTAGATACCACGTTTGGATTGAGTCTTGAGAGTTCTATTGATATAACCTAAACACATGAGTGTGAGTGTTCACATTCCTAGAGTGAGGGTTTGTTCGATCTTCTATGCTCCTGTCGAATGTGGGTCTTGTGGTAAGATTGATGGTTTGGTTCGCAAATTACATGTTATGCTATGAGTTTTGAATGGTTGTTGATTTGTTGGTCACTCTTGTTGAGCCTTTTTCCTTTGAACTTAATGTTTCTTTTGAAATGGAAATTGAGAAGGTGATCTCCTACTCTCCCTAAGATGTCTTGTCGATAATGTTTTGCTTGGGGACAAGCAAAGACTTAAGCTTGGGGGAGTTTGATGAGTGCATAAATAGTGCTAATATTCATGTGTAGACTGCACTCATTTATCCTATGTTTACGTAAATTCTCTAATATTTTACTAATTTATGAGTAATTATATATGAGGATTACTACTTTGGTATTTTGGTATTTCAATTGTGATTTTAGGGTCAAATTAAGCTTCATATGCAAAGGACTTAGGATTCTCTTTGGATGCTCAACATAATCAAAGCTAGAGCAACTTGTGAAGAGTATTGAAGAACAACATTGGATTCCTTTTTGGATGATCAAGGCATTGAAATGTATTGAAGAAGAGAGTTACTAGTACTTAATTATTTTGAGAGTTACTAGGTGACTTATTGTTGATTAGGGGGTTACCTCGTGTAAACCGTCTAGGTTCATCTTGATGTTTTCCTATAAATAGGCCATCATCCTAACTCCTAGGGCATCCCATCTTACACCATCTCTACTCATATCTCATTCTCTAGTCCATTTTATGCTTTCTAGACTACTAGTTATTAGAATAAAAACACTTAGAATTCTTTCAAGTTTTATTAGTTCGTTGTTGTAATCGAAGATCGAGTTCAATCATTCTTCTATTTTCTCTTGAAGATTATAATCGAAGCTACTTGGTTTATTTCTTATCTCTACTCTCTCTTTCCCTCTCTCAATGCTTCTAATTTTTATTGCTTTATTTAGTTTAATCCCTTATTATTTATTTGATTTTAGCATGATCTTCATTACGTACTTTGTTGTAGTTGTAGAGATCATGAGTAGCTAATTTCTTTTATCTAGGGTTGATGTAGCTTACTAAATCATATGATGCTTAATTAAATAAGTAGAAATTGGCATGTCATTAGAATTGTTGCACAATGTTTGATCGTAATCTTGTTGCTTATATTAGATGATTAATTCAAATTTGAGAGAAGCTTATTAATCATCGTAACTCAATCATTCATCAAGTTTGTCTAATCACGAGAGTAGTTTAGAATAACTTGGGACTGTTGGAAAGAAAATTATTTACTTCATGCTCTTGATATTTTCTTAACTCCATGAGAATAGATAGTTAAGTATTATATTGAGTATTCCTTTATCGCTTCGAGAGAAGGCTTTAGGATTCTTATTTCCGTCCTTGCAACATTCGACATGACATGCTAGTTAAAACTTGTTTATTCGCATCTAAGATCTTGGTTAAGTGAAATCAACCCTAGGCTTTTTATCTTGTTATTTTCCATATATAGTTTTCTTGTTTCAATCTAACAAACCAATTGATAATTGCTTAGCTTGTTAATTTAAGAAAACTTAGTACTTGAAATTGATAGCTCCTTGTGGTTCGATATTTTATTACTTCGATACAACTCGTATACTTGCGGGCCTATCACTTCATGACACATTGTGGCCACTCTTGTCTACAATTGAGCTCTTGGCCTACCTCTTTTGACATGTCCCTTACCAATCTTATGGTCAGGAACTCTGTAAGCTAATCTTATTAGGGTTGCCTGGTTGTCTTGCCTTTTCACAAGGTCAAGTGTCTTGGCGTGTCCTCCACTACTTTGTGACATGCTCGCTCAAGGGATGAGTGATTTGCAAGAGGTTAGCAAGGAAGGAGGAGGAGTGTCCTGTGACTCGGCAAGCATGGGACAGTCTCACGAAGTCCCTGGAGATCAAGTTGAGATACGCATGCACTAGCTTTGATGAGTTAAGATTGTTTGTTTTATCATTTTCTAGCTAGTTCATGTTATTTCATGTACAAGACATTAATTTTTCTTCATCAATTTTCTACTGTGAGGACATTTTTTTGTTTGGGTAGGGTTTGTGCCATTTAGTGGGTTTTGAGTATGGATAATGGTTGGGTTGCGACATTGCCGGTAACCAGGGTCATCCGAGACAACGATGTACGGGTTGTAGCCGGTGGAGCAGTGAAGGATAGAGAGTAAGATGGGTTGGGTTTTGTTGGAGATTCAAGGAGACAGGGGCCGACGGGTTCGCGACCCTTCCGGTGGTCGCAAAGAGGCTGACAGTGGTGGGTAGTTTCTTGGCAGATTTGGGATGAAAGCAATAACCAAAAATCACACAATCAAATCACATATTTTAGAAACAATAATCTCACTAAATCTTGAAGATTGATAATCTTCTCCATTTTCCTGAACAATAATTAATTGGGTATAGATACTCAAATTCAAGTTTTGAATATCATTGACTATTGAGTTCTAGGATGTAATGGAATTTTGGAGGTTCCAGAGAGAGTGGGGTGGAGGAAGAAGATGGTGAGATTATGGAGGGTTGTATTATACAATGGTATTTTTGGTAAAAGGATTTGCGTTTAATAATATGAGAATTTACGTTTAGCAATTTCTTCCATGTCTCTACAATATTTGAATTATATCCTATTCTTTGGTCCATGGACAAGATGAACGGTAACTTCTATAACTAAAGGCCTCATCACATCATGGGCCATGGGCCACAGGCCACGGGCCACGCGCTTAATATTTCAGATGGTTGAAATGTATGCTTTACTAGTTTAGTACCCGTGCCATGCACGGTATTTTCTGAAAAATGTGATTGTTCCTTGTTTTTTTATCATTAAATCATTGTTTTTTCTAAACTGAATAAGCTCGACACTTACTTAAAATTAATAGTCATATTTTGTCGTTTAATGTCAACTTTGACATTTAAATGCGATTTTTGACCTATATGTTGTTCAAAGCTATTCTTATGAAATCCTTTTTTTTTTTTGAGGGGTCTTATGAAATCCTTAAAACAAAGCTAACCATATGAACTTTGTATTACAATTCAACTTACATATCAGCAAATTAATAGTTAAAGTTTACCCTAAATGTGAAAAGTGATCGTTAAAATTGAATGGAGTGAGTAAATTAGCTTAATATTCGTGCGATACACTGGTGACCAAAATATTAATAAAAGTAATACACAAAAGTAATTGAACAAATTTTCATTTTTCAATAAAAAAAATGAAACTGCAACATCGATTATAATCAAAGGATCTTGTATAAGACTGTTTCGCGATAAAACATTAAAATATAACATTTTATTATTCATATTGGAACCCCTTTTTTCACTTGCTAGTCTAGAAGTAACTTTTTTTTTGTTCAAAATGTATTGGTTGACTCACGGTAAAACCATCTCATATGAGTTTTGTAATACCTTATACCTTCTACACACAATTCTCAACTCCAAACACATCCATTGGTATTCATAGTTTACGCGGCAAACCACCTATGCCCATAATTTATACATTGATTATTGATTATGACTACAAATATTACAATCCATATATCTTAGGATGATTAGAATGATCCTCAAGATAGTTACTGTGCTGGCAATTATAGATGTGTCGTTATGATTTAAGTTAGGGCTCGTGCGATACACGGCTTTCACAATAAATAATAAATAAATAAAAACGAAAATTATTCATCAATACGATGTTTTAGGATGATTAGAATGTGCTCAAGCTAGATACTCTGCTACAATTATAGATAAGTTGGTGTTAGGGCTCGTACGATATACATTTATACACTTTCAACAATAGTAACCTTCATGCCTCAAAATAAATAGGATAAACATACTGAACTTCAACTCTAAACGATTAGAGTGTTTGGAGTGTCCATATGTTTCTATCTTTCTATACATTATATAGAGATTCTTCGATTAATAAGACACTACAACCTCTAATTTCTACCTCATCAATCCATATGTCCAGGATACTTGTGTAGCATTATCATTGTCAATCCTTCTAAAAAGTCATAGAAATTTCAGAATCAACCAATTTGCACACAAATGTTAGAACTCATGTCCATCTCCTTTGCAGCATGCCACACCCCGTCAAAATCCTCCTTTCAAAGCCACGGCGATATAGCTAGCCACCCGCTTGTTTGCCAGTGAGAAATTGTCCACCCATTCAAATTTATTACTTTCAAAATCTTTACAGATCACCTATTTGACAATGTATCAAAGAGTAGAGTTCTAAGTAAAAGTGTGAAACGTCAACACATATAAAACCTTCAACAAAGTAGCAATGTCATTAGCTTTTCAATCTTCCTAAGAAATTGTCACAAAGAATATGATCATATGGGTCATAACTCATAAGGGCTAGTAAATAGAATATTTTTGTATCAGGTAATTAACCAATTAATGATAAGTTCTAATGAATATTTGATTAAACAACCCTTTTGACAATATATATACTTACCTTGATTTCTCCAGCTATGATATTTAATGCTTATCCTGAAATGTTATAACCTTTATACAATTAATCATGAAATCAGCCAAAAATAAGAAGAGTATTGTTGACGAAAATAAGGAAAATACAATCAAAACGTGAAAATGGGAAAAAGAAAAGAAAAGAAAATTCATTATTAACCAATTAGTAACAGAGTCAATAGATCACATAATGGAAAGTACTAATGAATTATGGAGCTAACCGGTAGAAAATGAACCAATAGATAGTAAATGCATGATAGGGATAATTACAACATGGTACTTGTACAATGCTCAACAATATGAATTCTTACCTTAAAACAAATAACTCCTCTAAGTTTTCCGACCCCAGACTCAAGACGGAGGCAACAGCAAACAATATTGTACTACAATGGCAAATTTATTTGTTAAGCTCAAACACAGAAAATCAATAATAAGTAATTGTATCGGTATGAGTATAAAAAAATTACTCCAATATAATTGGGATTCTTATCCATCATCTAATCTGTCGAAACTGCAAAATCAAACATATCCGAACGAGCAAATCTGCAATAGTGCAATGTCACCAAGTAAGAAGAAAATGAACCTCAAAAAAAAAAAAAAAGAAAAGGTAAAAAGAAAATGAAGCTCAACATACTTTACAATGGAAAATTAATAATAGTTTAGTACTTTGATATGTGCCTTCATGTGGTTAAAGCTTTTAAGGTGGGGAATTCTGGATATATTGGAGATTGATGGAAGAGAATAATGGGTTTGTAAAAAGAAAAGTATGGTTTTGAAAATCTAAAAGCTTGTAAAATAAGAGCAGGTAATAAAAAGAAACTCAACATTAATCTCCTCTTATTCTAAGTTTGTTATGCATGAAGCTGAATTTTATTGACAATATAGGAGGAAAATATATTTCTAGAGTAAAAATAGGGGCAGTTGGGTGTACACGGCGGTTGGAGTAGAACTCAGTAGTCCGTAATTACAGGCTTACGTTGACTATTTTGCCTCCTCAAATACTCCTTGGCAGCTGGAAAATGTAATTATAGCTTATAACTCAAAAAAAAAATTGCAATTGTAGCTTATACTGTAATCAAAAACAGTAGCAACGATAGATAAATAAAGAATTTGCAAGAACCAAACAGAAACAATCATATTAGTGTATTTAAAAAAGAGAAGAAATAACGTAATTCATTATCAAAACCAAACCAAACATCAAATTTGCAATATCACTAAGAATAAGAAAATCAATCTTAAATAATAAAATTGCAATACCTGACTTACCTGAGAGATTTTAAAATCCAAATTTGGTGATAACCTTCTCCACTATTTCTCTATCCTTGGCAACAATTGATAAATTTCAACAATTGGGCCTTAACAAGTGAGCACACATATAAGATAAGTGAGGTTCCAATCCAAAACCAATTGGCAATGAGTGGAGTAACCCACTTCCTTATATGTATGCTCAAAACCCTTTAATCTTTCCATGTGGGACATTAACCCATTTCAACAACAATTTCTAAGTGGAATATTTCCGGGCTCCATCGGGAAAGTGGAATTACACCTATCAAAACCAATACGATACATTCAACTGGATATGTAAATAGCAAACCATAAAGGACAATTTTATTTACCCTCAACAAAGCAATTAATCAGATGACAATTTAACTTACTTTGTCATTTGATGCAAAGCAATTAATCATGCTCCAACCATTATATGCAGAGAGAAAAACATAGTCCTAGAATTTGAGAGAAAGGGGAGTCAGGCGTGTTTTAATTTGTAGGGGAAAAAAAGGAAGGAAAGTGAACTGGAAAATTAAAACATAGGAGAAAAAGAAGGGAAGTTACTCCTGTGAGTTAATTGTTTGTGGACCTGGTAGTCAAAAGCTAGTAATTTTCCTACTTTTACTACACTAGTTATTTGCTTAGTCGGTTGTGGAGTTTATAATTTATTATATTTATGAGATGAAAAAAAAACCCAATATTAATGTCATAATACATTTTGGAGGGAAAGTTTTCATTGACAATTCGCCATGTGTATAGTGATGATGTCAGCCGGTTATTATTTTAATAGAAAATATATATAAGTATATATAGATGTGAGTCTCTTGCCTAATCGTTTGGTTCCATCTTCGGCAGTGTCTTTTAATAAATAAATAATTTTTATTCTGCCTTTATTTTTTATTATTCTTTTTATTTGACTTTTTAGGGTCTGTGAGATGATATTTTGGCCATTACGTACTAATTACAATAATTCTATAATCATAAATATTATAAAAAAATAAAATAACAAAGATCACACAAATCTCTATCGTTATTTAATGGAATTTATTTTTCCCTCAAAAAAAAAAGTCTCTATCGTTATGAAGTTTGGTTGTGTAGGCTATCGACGTCGAAAACAAGTTGTCTAAAACCCTAATATTTTAATTTTAGTTGTATAGACCCTTGCATGATTGAGAGTGCGGAGAGTGAAGTACACTCACCTATTACATCATAATTGAGTGTCACCATAAAATATAATTATTATTTTTAGATTAAAACTTAACTTCTTATAAATGCAAACGAACTTCACTACTTTTTCTCATTTTCAATTAAATGCAAGAATTAGCATTTATTCATTTTTATTTTTCTTGTTATTTCGATCAAGACTTTTTTTTTGTTTTTACAAGAAGCACTAATATATTTGCGATAAATGTAATAAGAATATTAATAATTTTTATATTTTTATATATTATTCCTAAACTAACTATCAAAATAGGTAAACTTTCAGTAGAAAAACTCAAATGGAATAAAGAATTTGGAACTCTTCTCCCCATCGATTTGGAACTATTTTCATTTGTATTATTCAGGATTTTCGATCTCTTTCTTGGTTGTGCATTTCTTCTCCCTCTTAGCATCCTCAACTAGTTTATTATATATGAAACATCCTTCTCTTAAGTCAATCCTCAACATCCCCGTATAATGTTGACATTCATTCCTTTTGTCATTATCCTTGAGACTTCGTGATCTGTTGGTCAAGTTTAATTTACACGTATATATGTGCCTTTAATCAACTTCAGTATTGTTAGTCTCACACCCGTTTTCAGCTGTAGGCTATAGCCTATAGTGAAGGTTCGAGAACCATATAATCATAACTATAATCATAATCAAAGGTGTAACCAGCCGAGTTGAGCCCGAGTCGTCTTTGGCTCAAAGCTTAACTCGGTTTGTTTTGGGTAAACTCGGGCTCGGCTTGAAGGTCGCTAAGTACCGGAATATATAAGGCTCAGACTCGGCTTAATTTAGGCTGATGGCTCAGCTCGAGTTCGATTCACACTCGCTATTAAAAATGTTATAAAAAGTACTAGATCGATTTAAGTTGCAATTGAATTCTATTATAAATGTTCATGTGCAAGTTATAAAAAAAGAAAATCCTAGAAAATATATCAATTTTTATAAATATTTAATTAATGGTCTTATTCAATATAAGGAGAAAAATCAAACGAACCGAGCCAGTCGAGCCAACCGAGCTGAGTCGTAGTATGCTCGGGCTCGGATCAGAAAGCATTTGAGTCGGCTCGGGCTAGGTTTGACCCGAGCTCGAGCCGAACTTTGACCATGCCGAGCCCGATGACTCATCGAGTAGGCTTGACTCAGTTACACCTCTAATCATAAATTCATAATTGTAATCATAAGCATATCATATATTTATATAAATGAGACGTTTTCTGACAGTATTTGACGCGTCTATCTAAGCCAAAAAAATTTCAGAATTTAATAATAATAATAATAAACCATATATAGAAGTTAGTAGAAAGAAAATATTAGAGTCATAGATGTAAATAATGGAAGATAACGAAATATTAAGAAGCGTATAACTTTTGTTTCAGACTTCAAAAATTCAAAAAAAATATCTTACACCGTTGACAAGAGCACAAAACGCACTTTAAAACAAGACCGATTTGTCACCTTTTTTTTTTAGTAACAGATTTGTCACATATTTCATGTACTAATAAGCGATGGACGTGTCCATCTAAACAAGTTTTTTAGAGTTATTCCGTCTAACGAACTATTTAATCACATAATTATTTTATTAAAAGTTCAAATATATCAAGAAAATATGTTTATTCATATATTACTAATAAACGGACATCCAACTAGTTAATATTAATTGCGTGCCCGTAGAGTGTTAATTGTAATAAACTCACACTCTAACCTCCTATGTTTATTTACAAAGTTTGACCTTAAAAAATATTAGACCTTTCAAAATGGTTATGTACAGAATAATGGTTATTTGTCTGTGCGTGGAGTAATTTTTTTACTGTCCCTTCTGCTACCAATTCAAGCAAATACAGGTATCTTATTCCTTTTCAAGAACTCATCATAAGGTTTCAACATCCCCAAACCAAATTAAACATGGTAGCTATAATCATCATAAATATTTTGGACGAGTTGACTACTCGGCATTCATCCTTACGCAGAATCCAAACATAAAACAATATACAACCACAACACGTACAATATCGTTTTACTCAGAAGCTAAGAATTAATTGACTGTGCTTATTGAAAATAAAAACGATTATTGGTACATAAATCAGGATTTGTTGATGGATGAATGGGAGATCGATATAATACGGATAGATGATTCTTCCATAATGTTCCTCAGGCTGATGCAGGAGTAGTGTCTGTGTCTCCTTCGTAAGCAAGTCGATTAAGCAAAGCAATGCTATCAGGCATAGGAACCTTATAGACAGCGTTTACAGGGTGTGAGCGTTTCGACCTCTCTGTTTGCTTCCCGTCGGAAGTCATAGTACTGTCCTTACCCCCACTACCATTCACTTTGTCAATCGTCGGGCCTGCTAAATAACGTTCAACTTCCTCGCCTGCATATTCAACCCCCATTCCTAGTACCATTGCAACGACATACCCAGCACCAAAACCCATAAAAGCTGTAGCTAAACCCACATAACTAGAAGTAATGGCACTTGATGCGATCACTTCGGTTCCCATTATATATTTGGTAACCTCGGCTGACACAAATTCTGCTATCATTGAACCAACATAACCACCTACAAACTCCACTGGCTCCTTTATAATAGTAGTAATTTTTTTCATGTGTTCAGCCTTCAGCCCTAAAGACATCCCATACCGACATTCCTATAACAAAGAGCGCCAACGCCACTCCACCAGTAGCTAACCCCACGAGTTTGAGTATGTTTCGGTCTGGCTGCATGCCCCAGGATTTGGCCACTTCATAATACACCTGCATTGATTCATTAGACCACATTCTCAATCATCACATAAATGAGGAAATGATTAGCTCAAAATTACTTCTAGTTCTATATCTAACTTTAACGCTTCATAAACACAACATTGACAAAGAGGAAACCAAAACTTGAATCTACTGATGATTTAGGCCTTGTTTGGCATTAGCGGTTAGCTGTTTTGTCCAGCTATTTGTCTTAACTATTTATGCAAAAATGTTTGGTCGGATAAATTAGTTGTTAGCTGTTTGAATATGTAAAATGACATCTAAGGATATTATTTTACTTTGTTATTATCAATTATTTTGTTTGTAATAACTATGCTAAAGTTTTGAATATATATTCTATAATATATTAAAATAAGGTGTGAAATTATTTTATTAGAAGATGCTAAATTTAAATAAATAAGCTTAATTAAATCTACTAGTTAGATTATTTATGATATTTTGATGAGATATTATATAGAATGTTATTTGTGTGTATTACCAAAAAAAAAATGTAATTGAACTTTGAATATAAAATATTTGCAACATTGACTTGACAATGCTACCACCTTGGTATAAATGTTAGTATTGTATATATGTTGTTAGTTTTTTTAAGAGAGAATTATACTATTACTAATAATTAATTGTAAATATAAAAGATGTTCAATATATAAAACATAATTTATTACAATAATTTAGCCATTACAATAATAACGCGGTGTTCTAGAGAGAGAAACTCGAGGGGCAAACTGTTGTTTGTTTACGATTCACCGCCTTGGTTGTTGGTGGAGGTAAGAGAGGAAGGCCAAGGAAGGGAGTTCCACCTGCTATCAATACGAAGGAGAAAGCGCAGGAGAAATCAATGGAGAACATAACGGAGGGTGCAGAGCATCAATCGAAAAGCCCAATTCAACAAGCTAGGGTTTCGAAATCCCCAATTCAGAATTCTAGGGTTCCAACTCCCCCTTTTTCCCCAGATCTTGAGGAATTAGGGTTTGTTGAGACCAATGAGAGGATGACTAATGTTGGTGAAGGGAGTTCAGCTGGAAAGAAGAGTTGGGCGGATGAGATGGAAGAGGAAAAATCGCCATTGATGACGCCACGAGCTTCGCCTGTGAAATTAATGGCGGAGGGACAGCTTAACAAGGTGGAGAAGATGAAGCAACCAGTGGACCCAATTCAACGTGCTAATTGGCGAAAACTGCTTCACAAAAATAGGGATCCCAATCAAGGCATGAAGTTGTCGTTTGTTGATCTTGGAGACTTTAAAGAAGTCCAGATGGATCATGAGGATATTCAAGAGGCGGTTGAATTTTGGCAACATACACTGGTTGGGTATGCTATGGGAGGTAATGTCTCTTACTCTGCCATTCATAAATTCATCGAAAATTCTTGGAAGGATATGGCAAAATCACTGGTTCATATGCATGTGAAAGGCTGGTTTATGATGAAATTTCAATCTGAAGAAGATAAGGAGGAAGTTTCGGAGGGTGGACCTTGGTATATTGGGGAAAAACTCTTAGTACTCAAACCAGGGCACCCTGCGTTTGAATTTGGTGGGGAAGAATTGAACAAGGTACCTGTCTGGGTCACGTTTCCCCTATTGGATATACAGTTTTGGACCCAAAAGGGACTGAGTAAGGCAGGGAGCAAGGTGGGGAGGCCTCTGTATGCTGATAAGTGTACCTCAATGAAAACTCGCATCTCTTATGCTCGGATGTTGGTTGAAGTTGATTTAAGGAAGGAGTTGCCATCCCATATTATCCTGAATTCTCCACTGGGGAAGAAGTTCTACCAGAAGGTTGAATATGAGAAATTGCCCAAGTTTTGCAAGAAGTGTTGTAGGATTGGGCATACTACGGAGCTTTGCAGGACTCGTGCTGTTTGGGTTCCTAAGGGTTCCTTGGGGCCTAATGGAAAACCTACAGAAGTGGAGGTAAAGAATAGGGTGGACCCTGCTATCAGTAGTGGACAGCCCTCTACGCCACCACAACTTGTAGATGATGGGTTTCAGATGGTATATAGCAGGAAAACAAAGAAGCAACGAAGGGGGATGACTGTGTTGCAGAGGCCTTGGCACTTTGAAGGGCGAATTCCACAGACTCAGGTACATCTATCCAATGGCTTTGGTGCTCTTTTGTCTAAATGGTTGATTAATGGGGGTGAGGGGAACAATGGGGAATCAGGGCCCTCTAAAACTGGTTTAGTATGAAGAATGGTGTACTCTCTTTAGAGTACGTGAGATCCGAAAGAATTTGGCGGGCCCTTTAACTAAAAGCTTGACTAGAAAAGTGATCATGAATCCGTCGAGGGGAATGGGCTTAAAGCCTTTGGATTGAGAGAATCATGATGGATACCCAACCTTTCATAGTTCAATGTGGTCAAATGAAGTTATGAGGAGACTCGATCAATAAACACCAACTTACCCATCCTTGTGACATTTATCAGTGCTCTTTGTGAGGATGAGTTTATGCTCTTAATGAATTCATCGCCCTAGTTGGGTGATCCTTGTGAGATGGACTTGATGGATTCACCGCCTAATTATGTGAGGTTGACAGTTTTTGGCGACTTTCACTTTCAACCCGATTCATCGAAAAATAGACTAGACCTTCTTTAATGCAGAGAAAGATCTGAGCTTTCGTCGCTCTTAATGATTTCACAGTCTTGGTGGTTAATGGTCAGGCCCATGGGAGAGTTGCATAGACTAGATTACGTTCGACTTGTTGAAAATCACCAACGTGGGTGTGAAGGTTTTGCCACTTTTTAGGAAAACAATTTGGGCTATATTTCTAGGGCACTCATGAGTACACGAGTTTCACTTGGCCGTTTATATGTGTTGATTATCGCGGGATAAAATCTTAATAAAGTGATAAGGTTCATGTCTTGGGGTGTCACCTTTACCTCCTGAAGTTCAAGAGCAATTTTCACTCCTTGATATCCTGTACGACCTCAATTCACTATGTGTTAATTCATAACGCAAGATATTAGCACTTAAGTGCGAAGTTATTTGCTTGCTCAAGAAACTTTGCTCATTCATTTTTTTTGGAAATCTTTTATCTCTTTCGCATTGGTGGGGGAAAGTTGGAAGCAATTCTCAGAGTTGGAGTTTGGTTATGACTAATCTGATTTTCGTTCCACCTAATTGTACTCAAATTCTCGAGTTATGAACTATTGAAATCACGAAATCAATGAGATTCGTAATTGCTGTTATTATCTTTTATTCTTGGATATAACAACTTTCAGCTCAATATCTTTATTGTGATATTATATCCTTGATTTTCAAGTTAATGATTTCCTCGATTCTCTCCTCAGTTATTGTCTTGTTTGATTTCTTATTGATAGGAAAGTTTCAGTCCTCATTTGGCTCTAAAAGCTCTTTCAATATTGCTGGAAAATATACAGGAGAAATCTATCCATCTTCCTTTTCGTCCTCCCTACTATATTCTCATTGTTTCTGAGCAAGTTGAGTTTTTTTTTTTTCAATCGTTCCTCGTGAGTGCCCACGAGTAATGATGTTGTGTTAACCTTGGGAAGCAAGCGCTGGGTAATCGATTTGCACCTAGATCAAGGCGAAATCGCTTTTAAGGCAGTGGTTAATCCCATGACGCAGCAAGTTACTTTCGTGTTATATTTCTATCAGTGTGACTGACCAAACGTCAGTTTGGGTACACCTATTCAAACAAAAGACAGACCTGATTTACGTGCTGATTCCGTCCTTTCATGGAATGAATTTAGCAATCTTGAAAAAAAAATTCATTCATCCGTACCCCTGAACTAAAGTGCCTATAGACAGACATAGTTTTATTCGAAATCGTTGGAAACTTGTGAAATTGTGATTTCACATTACAAAGACGATGAAATTAAAAATGAACTTAGTGATATAATTATGAAAATGATGTAAAGAAGGAGGTGGACTTGTTCAGTCCTACAGGAATATAATCCGTAGTTGTTACTTCACACGCACGCTGTCACATAACTGCTACAAGGGACAATCGAATTGGATTGAAACCTCATATGTCGCCGGTCTCTTAAAACCTGTCATCATTACCCCTCTTCCTAGCCAAAAAGAATATGAAAAAAACTGTCAAAAATTTTCAACTTAGTTCAATTCAATTCAAATTATATGGAGACTTATCACTGAAGATGAAATGCATGTTGTTTTATTGAAAAGATTTCAGCGTATATTTTAAAATAAATCCAACATATTAAATATGTTTGGATGGGGAATGGATTCGCTCTGTAGTTCTTACTCTAGAATTCTCCTCTTTTCACCACTAGATTAGAAGGGGGGGGTTGGTGCCTTTGGATTAGAGCGAGGTATAGGTAGTTAGAGGAGAGAGAGATAATGAGAAAAAAGAAACTTTATAAGAACTCTAGGAAAAAGCAATTCTGAAGGATTCAAACATATTTGGATGCTGAGGTTTAAATGGTTAAAAGCAAACAAAATTGAAAATATCATTCAATTTAATTCATTTCAGTTTTCAAATTAAATCTAATTCAGTTCATCAAATTTATTTCTTAAATGGAAAAGAATAGACACATAATATATTCCTCTATTTGTTCATAAAAATTCGTATAGCGCGGATTTATGAGATAGAGCCTCCTATGTTTCCCCCTCCAGTCTCTTTTTCTCTTCCTCTCTTCCTTATGTGCCTCATGGGAATATGGGATAGACCCGCCTTACGTATGCACAAGAGGGAGATATTGTTTATTTGATGCACATTTGCAAGAAAATAAGAACAAAGAAAAAGGAAGAAAGGTGGAGGAAGCATACCGCTCCCAGATCAGATGCTAGAAGAAAGCATTGGCTATATAGTATATATTGCCTCCACAGTGGTGACTTTTTCGTCACCAATGGAACCCAACACCACGCTCCCGTTTCCATCCACCTTGTGAAACGGTCGCCTTGTGCAGTCATCTACTTTGCTCACGAGATCAGCCCCTGATGAATCATTGTATTCTCCTTGATCAACAATTTCGACATACACCTGCAACCCAACAGACAACTGTATTAGTACATCAGAATTCAGATAATAGACGACCAGCAGGAGATCAAGAGTTAATTAATTAGTTTTACTCGTATTGTAGCTCAATCTTTAATTTATGATGTATGTGCATCATTGAACAATTAGAGAGAGAGATATCAAGAAGTAATACGTGGATCGGAGTTATCTTTAATTTACGTACCCGGTTGAAGTCCTCTATATCAGATTTGTTGTTGGCCCAAGCCAAGCACCATTCTTTTGTTATCCCATCATTGTTCTTTGCAGAATACACCACAGCAGCTTTGGAGTAGTTGTCCCCGTTCCAGTACTTGCCGTGCAGGAAGGCGCCCCATTGGCCGTTTGCAAGCACGGTCGGGTATGGCGATTCGCAAAGATGTCCGTTCCATACATAGTCCCGGACCAACTTCATGGGAGATCCAGTTGCATTGTAGATGAGGCACATCGTGGCAACGCAATCCTTGAATTGGTCCTTGAGATTCTCGGCCATCTTCCTAGCATTCACGTCTTTACCTTCTGCGTTCTTCATCTCCAAAGCAACAATTGCTCGGTCTTTCTGGCTTATTGATTCATTGTCACAATATCTTACCATTCCTTCAGCATCTCGTCTGTCACCGGAGTTCCAAACACGTTGGATCCCATCGTCTGACCTGCATGCATGTTTGATCACATCAACAAAAACTGAAAGGTCGTTGAAAATAAAGATTACTCAATAGACTAGCTAACTAGTATAGAGTATAACCCAAAATATTGGTAATTGTGAAAGTAGAAGTATGATCGTGGCCGATCATTTAATAAATTTTCATAAGTAGTAATCCTAGTATCATCCCCAATTATGAGATTAAGGGATCGACCCTTGTACATTCTCAAAATTAAATGAAAAAATAAAAAAAAATAAAACTTAAACCTTTGACATACATATACATGCATGGTCAACCTACGATCATCTTTTTGTATATGCATGTTATACATTCGCCACGTCAAGAGTTGTGGGGATGTGATTGAAATGGGAGTGAGTCGCTGCTTAAAACTTTTACCCATGGGATTACCAAGTAGCTAGACTAGGTATAGGTTGTTGCCCGATTTGTGATTTGCTTATGTGTTCATTTATGTGTACTATCTTAGGTCTCAACTGATACTCTAATAATCGACAAGCAAAAAAAAAAAAACTAATACTCTAATAATTATTCATGTATTTGTTATTGTGCCACTTAATTTAATAATAAAATAAATTTAAAAAGCTGATATATGTTAAATTTATGATGGGATGAGATACTAAATGCGACATCTTATAGAACATTGACAATTTAGGTACACTTTCAAATGAGATCCCTCGCTCATAATGACGACTATATGTTATATCTAACTATTTTTAAATATTCTTTTCTCCAATTTAACTCATAAAAAGCTCAATAAAATTATTGGAACTGGAGTTCATTGACTCCACTTGAAATGCATGCATCCGCGCTACCATGATATATAGAAAATCATTATACACCATAACTAAAAACCGAAAAAATCAACAAAAAAAGAAGAAGAAATTAGATTATAAATTTCTGTATCCGTATTATTAGGGCGGGGGTTGGGGTTACGGTTCTCTTAATATTCAAACAGAATGACGATAGCCCTGGCCCCTGAGGACATGGATGAGAGAGAGAGAGAGAGAGAGAGAGAGAGAGAGAGAGAGAGAGAGAGAGAGAGAGGGGTGTACCTTTTAGTTTATCAAAAAAAAAGGTGTAATTTCCTGCTATGAGAGGATGAATGACAGGGAATTAGAAGAAGATGGAGGTCTTAGCTTAGTCGTATGTTTATCATCATATATATACTACATTACTGCTGTATCATATATTGATCTAAGTCTGAGATGCATGTTCCCTCAAAAAAAAAAAAAAGTCTGAGATGCATGAGACGAGTTATTAATTACCTATTTATAATTTAATACTCCGTCAACGGCAACTTGTGTTTTGCCCATTATAAAGAACGAGCAACTTGTTGTACAAACCGTTATTATAATGGTACCGCGGTGTAATATACATTCCTTGTCGATTATGATTCTTTCTACATAATATTATTGATATATGAGCAACTAGCTAGATATTTATAATAGTCTGACTATTGATATCATGTACATATAACTCTTATTTAAAATCATAAATTTTGTGTGAGACGAATTCAACAAGAAAATAGGATTATTATTTAAAAATGTAATATTGGTCACATATGTATGGTAATTAGTAATTTTTATTTCATTGAAAAATATTCCCATCTCACAAAAAATTATAAAAAATTATTTTATAAAAGTTTTTGTTTATTTCAGAACATTATTACATCAATAATAGTTTTTGGAGGAAACATGACATCATTAGCATTGATATATGAGGCTAGCTATGAGCTACAAGCTAGATATATATATATATATATATTTAGTCTCGCTTAGGGCACAGATTAATTCACGGACAATAATAGAGTGATCCTCCATTTCTTCATTGAAAACAGGGGTAGTTTTATAGTTATAGGTTTTCATTGAATACTGAACGTATTTGAAATAAACTATATTGATTAGGTTTTTACCGTTTTACTACTTTTCGATGCACCGATTTAGTCTTTCGTTTAATTTAGATGTTGTAGTAGGTATTTTAATTAAGATTTGGACAGCAATGATAAATTGAATTTCAGTTGTTCATAAATAGTAGATAAGATATATAAGAATTCATGACTGAAATGATAGATAATGTAAGCCTAATAAGAAATTATTTAGGCTCTGTTTGATTCACCTTAATTTTACTTAATTCAGTTCAGTTCAATCCAATTAAGTTCAGTTCAGTTCAGTTCATGTGTAACTTTGTTCGTCATATAACTTTTTATTCCGAAATAATTTCATGATGAAAACTCTTTCATCGGAAAGATCTCAAAGCATACTTTCAAATGAGTCCAATATTGACTATGTTTGGACAAATTTTAAATGGTTAACGGTCAAGTTCAAAAAATCAATTAAGTTCGGTTCAGTTCAGTTCAGATCAGTTCAGTTCAGATCATTTTTATCCAGGTGAATCAAACGGAGCCTTAGGGTGCGTTCTTTAGAGCTTACTCGGTCAGTTCAGTTCAGTTCAGTTCATTTCAGGTGTCAGTTCAGTGATTTCAATTTCAGTTAAATGATGTTCAGTTCAGTTCAGTGGGGCTGAATTCAGAAACATACTTTTTGCCTCACATATCAAGTTATGTTTAATTCAATTCAGTGGTGTCCAGTTCAGTTCAGTGGTGCCCAGTTCAGTGATGTTGAATTCAGTTCAGTTCTGATAAGTTCAGCTCTAAAGAACGCACCATTAGTACTTACAATATTTTCTTAATTACATTATCTATCATGAAAGACAGTTCTATGTTTATGTTGTTGAAAGGATTTGTGACTATTTCAGCCATCTCAGGGCTATGTGCTAACTAGAGCGAGAAAGTTACTGAGGATTTCAACATACTGCTTCAGTTTTTTAAGTTCTACTGCCTTTCATATATATGAGGATCCCTATATGTTCCAAGAGAATAGTGATTGTCATACAATCCATGTATGATATATTGATTTTATGTGAGGAAAGATAAAGTGTGATGAGCCCTCACAACAAGAAAAACTTTATTGGGCGACGTAATTAAAATATTTTGGGCGGCTAAAACATTTTTTGTGGCTAAATGGGTTATTCGCGACGGGTTGGTAAAGCGGTAGCCCATTTGTTAAGAGATTGGGCGACGAAAATAAATACGATCGTTTATTAGTACTTTGGGCTAGGGAAAAAAAATTGGCCGGTCAAATGATAAACTTTGGGCTACGAAATGTATAATGGTTTGCTCAATTGTGCTAAAAAAAATAAGGTGCGTCACTACCTTTGCCAAAATTTTCCTAAAATCAAAAGTCCCTCCTCTTTCTTTCACCATCCCATGTACACGGTACCACAATCCCTTTCTTTTTTCTTCTCAGTTCTAAACCCTAAAATTAAACACAAGTATCTCAAAAATCAGAACATAATTGAAACTCAGAAATCATCTCTCACCTGAAGAATCCTAATCTAGCTAGTAGAGATGATGAAGCTTGAATTCCCATCTCTCACCTGAAGGTATTTCCCAGGTACAATGTAATTTACAACTCACTTATAATTGTGGTGGGTTCTTTTCAAGAATTTAGGATGAATTATGTGAAATTATGTAATTAAACTATGAAATTTCTCATTCTCTTGTCCATTTTTCATGTTAGCTTAACTCTCACATGTATCTCTCTTTTATGCCCATTCGTGACTACCATTCCAATCAAGGAATAGGACTGCAATTCTGGAAATTTTGGAGAAGTATTACGGGTCCCTTGCGAAATTGAAGGGTTGTAGACACTGAAGGTTTCTTTAGCATCTGAAGGTACCTCAATTTTTCCACTTTCATATCATTTTTTGTGAGATTCTTAGTTTCTTTGGTGAAAAATTATTTTTTCTTAATTGAATTGTGAGAATTTATAGTTCTGTGTTTGTGGGTCATGAGTGTGCTTGAGCGTCTTGTGACTTTTGGGAACTGTACTACTGTAATTTTTTGCTTGGAAATTCCAAAGTGGATGAAGTTGCTGATATATAGATCTAGATACAGAGGCCCTCTATATTCTTTTTTATTTATGGGGAAAAAGAACCATGATTTTAGATGCAATAAGAAACAATTTTTTACTGGAGAAAAGGCAACATTTGGGGTGGAAGCAGAATAAAACCCAGATCATATTAGTTGCAGCCTTTAAGTTGAGAACAACTTTGTAAGCAACAAAATAATAATAATAAAAAACCCAACTTTGTTTTACAGTAAACTTCAGGTGGGCAAACCCAAAAATGACAAAACCGAAATGCATGAACAATATTAATTTTTTGTTAAATGGTGGGAAGTGATGGGCACTAATTGATATTAAATAAAGTAGCATTGGTATAAAATAGCTTTGACTTTTTGAAGGCATTGGCTTTTGTTGATTTAATATCTATGTTTAATCGATTTTGATGTTATATACTTATAAAATCGTGGTCTGTCTTGTTTGGGATGTTGGTTTTTTGTACTGAGAAGGAGGTGGACTGTTCTTTGAGTTAAAAGCTGACTATGATGAGAACCGCAGGAGGTCATTTTGTGTCTCCTCAGCAGACTGTACAATAGTTCTTGTAGCAGCTCGACTTTCCGCAACAGAATCATGAATAGCTGTTGATTGTGGGGATGTCCTCCTTCTGACCCCTCCATTGCCAGGTTTACGCTTGGTAGTGAGGAGGCGGATGTGCGAGGAATTACACTTGTCGAGACATTGGTATTTCATTTGTTGATCGCATGGTTAAGGAGGTGGCATTAGGTAATCAGATTACCTCTAAGAAAAAGAAGGGTACGCGAGAGTTTGAGTGCTAAAAGTCTAGCATAAATTATGATGGGCACGGGTTAATGGCAGGTTTTTTGAATAAGCATTGAATTTGTATAGGTTTCTTCTCATAGGATTGGCCCTTGGTTAGGCTTTGGTCCTTCATTGATGGTGTTACTACTGGTGTATTCTCCCTTATACCT
The DNA here is from genome assembly GCA_038025085.1 of Tetragonia tetragonoides. Lineage (NCBI taxonomy): Eukaryota > Viridiplantae > Streptophyta > Magnoliopsida > Caryophyllales > Aizoaceae > Tetragonia > Tetragonia tetragonoides. The sequence continues at coordinate 8,331,825 of CM076148.1, read as the reverse complement.
CTTAATAAAATTCTTTTTCTTATCTAAAAAAAAAAGATATGGGTAGTGGAGAATTAGTTATTATGCTTGTGGTAGAGGGTCGAACGATAAAGTTAAGTGACACTAACTCTTTAAGCCATTTGTATGCAGGTTCATTTTACTCTTTTAATACGATTTGTGCAGATCAAGTTACTGGTAATATCAATCCAAAGGAGTCATTTAGGAGATAATTTCGCAAAAAGACAATCAAGGTATTTGAATTGTCACCAATTCCCACTCACCCTTTGTGGATTGAATGAGTTTTGTTGTTAACATTTTTATAAATTATGCATGACTAGTGACTACTTTTAATTGAGTATGAGATGAAAACTTGCATGCTAATTGAAGAAGAATATCACTAGGAGTATAAGCTACTGAATGCTTGTTAGAGTGGATATATGCTGAAATTGCATACTGATAATAAATGTGCCTACATGATGGAAACTTTGTTCGGTATTTTGAGCATATATTAAGTATGAACTATGATTGCCATAACTAGGTTTGTCATGTGATACATTACTCATTACTATTATTTTTGCTAATTATTATTTTATTAATGTTTAAAGGATGAGTGGAGATTGTAGTTGGATGAATCACAAGGGAGTAAGTAATAGGAAAAAATCAGATTACATAGCAGGTTGTAATGAGTTTTTAGAGTTTGCTTTTGGAGGTAAAGAAGACGGAACTAAGTTGAAGTGCCCATGTTTGAATTGTAATTTAAAGTTGGTCCATGATCGAAGTATGATACAATATCACTTGTTAGTATATGGTATAGTTCGGAGTTGTAATCCTTGGGTTTGTCATGGAGAAATTGAGGAACAATACGATAGTAGTGATGGTGGGGAACAATTATACGATGATGATGATGTAACAACTTGTGATGATATGGCTCCATTAATATTTGATACTATAAATGGTTGTAATTTAACCGCTATTTCTTAGGAGTTAGAAATAGTATATAGGAAGAAGATTATGTAATGGAGATATTAATGAATTAAGAGAAGATAGCCTGCAGAGCTATCATAGGTGAGCATAACAATGCTCACCACCATTGTTCCCCCTCATATTATATATTCACATATGTTTGATTAGTGAATATTCTTATTGTTACTTTATATTGAGTCCACTACACATCTACTGCCAAACTTCTAACATGTTATCAAAGATCTATCAAAGATGTCATTTGAAAGATTGTTGGGTTCGTTATCCTCACATGAGCAACGAATGATCCAACGTGGTAATAGTTCCAGCTCAGAGCATGCTTTGCAAAGCAGAGCGAATGTGACCAACCGTGGTGGATACCAAAGTGGCTAAACTCATGGTCGTGGAAGAGGAAACTATTTTGTTTCCAATAGGGAGAAAACTGGAGAAGGGAGTTCTTCAGGAGGAAAACCGAATTTTGGACGTGAAAAATCCAAAATCAAGAGTTACTGATGTTAACAACTCGGGCATTATGCATCAGAATGCCGACCAAATTTGCAGCACGAAGAGCAAGCTAACGTAGCTAAAGTAGAAGATAGTTTGGTCATTGCCTGCAAACAAGGTCCAGAGATTGAACAAAATCATGATATATGGTATCTTGATTTAGGGTGTAGCAACCACATGACTGGAAGTAAGGAGTTGTTCTCCTTTCTAAACGAGACAGTGAAAGGAGAAGTAAATTTTGGAAACCGATCCAAAATTTCTGTCAAGGGTAAAGGTAACATTAGCATTCAATCAAAAGATGGCACTAATGTTACTGTTGCAGATGTACTTTATGTGCCAGGATTATTCTGGAATTTGTTAAGCGTTGGACAACTTTCGGAAAAAGGGCACAAGGTTCATATTGAGAACGAGATTTGTGAGATCAAAGGTAAAAATAACAAAGTTATTACAAAGGTGAATATGACAAGGAATCGCATGTTTCCTTTGGCGATTAAAGCAAGAGTGTTGATGAGTCTACAAGCCATGGTTAAAGATAGTAATTGGCTATGGCATCTTCGGTTTGGTCATCTGAATTTCAGAGGCTTGAAGTTATTGGCACAGAAGGAGATGGTGACGGGTTTGCCAATCATTGATGCCCGTAGAGACCATTGTGAAGGTTGTATTCTTGGAAAGCATCACCGAGACTCATTTCCTTTCGGAGGGTCGAGACGAGCGAAGCAACCATTGGAATTAGTGCACACAGATTTATGTGGACCAGTTGCGATAGAATCCATTGGAAGGAAAATATATTTTCTACTATTTGTGGATGATTTTTCTAGAAAACTATGGGTTTATTTTTTGAAAGAAAAATCTAAAGCATTCAATAAGTTCAAGGAGTTCAAAGTACTTGTTGAAAAACATAGCGATTTCCCTCTAAAAACATTGAGATCAGACAGAGGAGGAGAATTTACATCTAATGAATTCAAAGACTATTGCAAGAATTATGGAATTAGACGTGAGTTGAGTGACAACTATACTCCGCAGAAGAACGACATAGCTGAGAGAAAGAATAGATCGAACAATATTTGAGATGGCGAGAAGCATGCTGAAAGTCAAACATTGTTTAAAAACTTTCTGGGCAGAGGTTGTTTCTTGTGCAGTTTATTTGTTGAATAGATGTCCCACTAGGAGTGTTTGTGGAAAGACACCAGAAGAAGCATGGAGTGGGAACAAGCCAGATGTCTCTCATTTACGTGTATTTGGGTGCATAGCATATGCCCATATACCGGAGCAAAAGAGGAAGAAACTGGATGATAAAAGTAGAAAATGTATTTCTATCGGCTATAGTGACGTGACAAAGGTTTATAAGCTCTGTAACCCAGATACTGATGAGGAGATCATAAGTAGGGATGTACGTTTTGTTGAAGATGAAGGATGACAGTGGGTTCAAAATAATGATACAGAGAGTAGTGTCATTATTAACAAGTATCCACAGATGAGTCACAAACTCATCCTTCAACTAGCAACCCAACATCATCTGTTGATAGTTCCTCTGTGATGGCAGATGCACGACCATTAGGACGTCCACAACGAAATTGTGTCCTGCCAGCACGATATCGAGATTTTCTAATCACATGAGATGACGATGATGAAGATATTGAACTGACCGATGAATCTATGGTAAACTTTTGTTTATTTGCTGATTGTGATCCAATTTCTTTGAAGATGCTGCAACACATAAAATATGGATTCAGGCTATGAATGAGGAGATCAACTCAATCGAGAAAAATGAGACTTGGGAGTTGACTTCTTTACCCGTTGGAAAGAAACCAATTGGAGTTAAATGGGTGTACAAGACAAAGTACAGACCCGATGGCGAGGTTGATCGCTGTAAAGCAAGATTGGTAGTCAAAGGCTATAAGCAAAAGTCAGGAATTGACTATTTTGAGGTATTTGCTCCTGTTTCTAGAATGGATACTGTACGAATGATTTTGTCTCTTGCAACGCAAAATAAGTGGAAAATTCATCAAATGGATGTAAAATCGGCATTTTTGAATGGTGTACTTTAAGAAGAAGTTTATGTTGAACAACCACCAGGTTTTGTGAAGAAAGGGGGTGAAAACAGAGTCGATCCTGTCACTTTGTAGGCCCAGGGCGAGTTTAAAATCGGGGCCCTATGAACTAGTCATGGGAATTTTAGTAAATTTCAAATGCGTATAATATAAAATTTTACCTTGTAAACATGAGTATTATTAAAGGAAATATATGCAAGTATAATACAATTCTGAAGAGAAAGTTAGATTTTTATAACTTTCATATCATAACTTGAAATATTTTTGACGTATTAATGGTCAAACATGACACAAAAGTAGTAAGAGAATAGAACATGGTCATTGAATAATATAAGATTATTGTAGATGAAAGATTTAGTAGAAAGTCAATTTTAAAAATCATATTTATTGATCTATTTATGTTCTTAAAACTGTTATAAGTATTAATAAATTATTTAAGATATGCGTTTTATTATGGGAATACATATCCAATATTTAAAACCAAAAAGAAAAGAAAATATTGGAGCAAAGAAAGTGTTGCAAGTAGAGTTCAACAGACTCAAACTTATTTGCCAGTACAAGGGTGCCAGCTGAGCCACACTCTTCACATGTTATTTTTGTGCAACATTAATTATATAGATTATCTTCTCATTTATGGACCCTAAAAACCATCAGAATTCAATGGGCCCTGGGCGGTCGCCCTACTTAAAAAAATTCCCTATATGATATTCTCATTTATGATGATTATCTCTTCTCTTATAGTTACATATTCAGTTTTACAAGAATTAGCAAATTCTTGTTCCTACAAATTTGATGTTTAACTTGCTCTAATTTGCTGTAATTTACTGTTTAATTAGCTATGTAATTTTTTCTGTAATTTTTCTGTTTACTTTGCTGTTTATTTTGTTGTAATTGGCTGAAAAATACATGTTTGCTGTTGATTTTGAGTTTCCAGTTCCCTTGAAATTTGTTTGGTTGATTTTTATAGGCGTGGTAAAGTCCAAACGTGTGACATAAATTTTTTTAGCCCTTACATGAGTAATAAACTCTAGTAGTGACATGGCTAGATTTATGTCCATTATTATTGATGACAGAAAATTATGCATGCTTAGACTGTACAAGAAGTATACATGAACAAACAACCCACAGGGAATATCGTTGTCCTAAGTTCCTATATCCTTATTGTCTTATTGGTATACAACAATTCTCGTGCGATGCTCTCATGGTTTGATACAAGCCTATAATTTTATTTGTGGTTCGATCAATTTCTTCTCTTTCAAAATCCCAATTACCCAATCATAGTCGGTTACAAGTTACTTCATCAATTCCAACCCTCTCTTCATTGAGCAGCAACAACCAGCAAGGACAAAATCAAACGACCAGTTAATCAGATCCTTAAGGATAAAGGAGAGAGAATATAACATCATTCATCATAAGAGAATAAGAAAATAACATTATAGAAGTTCTGAATATAATTTAGTGTTTAATTTTCTTCTGTAATTTTTTTGTTTAATCTGCTATAATTGGCTAAAAATGGCATGTTTGTTGCTGAGTTTGAGTTCCCAGTTCCCCAATTCTATGTTTCATTTGTTTGATATTGCTATTTTTGTTGTTTGATGACTCTTATTATCGTTTAGTCTAGCGCTCCAATTTGTTTGGTTATCTTTGTCACAATATTGGACCATCGTTTAACGTCTTTTGACGCGTTAGCTAGCCTTTAGCGTGTATTATTGCAACTTGAATTTATTATGTAGGACGGATGAAACTTTATATTATTCGCATAAAATTTCCAATTTAAAAAGGTGTTTTAAAAAAATTGAGACAAAAATATACACATTTAGTAAAATAGTATTTACGCTAAACACTTTCGAAAATGATGAGGATCATATGCCATAATTATAGGGAAGAAATGATTACTTCGCATTATTGTTGTTCGTTCGTAGCTTTTTGACTTTTTGTATTCCTTTTTTTCTCTCTTGTTTTCTTTTGAGGGGTAACCGTGTTGCGGTGTCAGTGTTATTGATGCTCTTATAGTTTGGTTCATGGAAATTTTTACGCTTGAGAATAATACAAAGATTTAGGAAAAAGCATTTGGGCACAATTGTTCCAAGCATGTTCTTGGGATCGCACATGAGTGTTGTGGATTTAAGAGACAGAAAATGTACTTGTGGTGAGGATAATTGGTGAATGTGTGGGTGAGATTTTGAGAAAAAGAAGGAGAGAGTGTGTGACTAAGAAAACATGAGTGAGAAATAAAGAAGGACAAAATAAAAAATAAACCTCAAAAGGAATACTATATTAAAAAACGTAAAGATTTATGAGTCTAAGTATAAAAATTTTCACGGATCGTTGAAGTATTTTGTCCCCGGTCGCCCCCTTCCCGTTCCCGTTCCCGTTCATAGCCATCCATTGAATCTGTATATGATTAAAATTTCTTTATTGTACATAGCCGTCCCCGTTAAACCACGATGCGGCGTAAGCGGATCAATCAAAGAAAGTCAGATTAAAATATTTAACAATTAGCAATATGGTGTACAATCAACAAAAAAAATGTCTGGAAAAAGTCAGACGGCCTTTTGAAATGGAATAATAATTGAGCTACTCTAAGAAACTACCCTCCTCCGTTTTAAATTGACTTCGCTAATTTGACTTTGTATTTTTTTTAGGAAATTTGGCTGCTAATAATTTTAAGTTTGGGTCTTCAGTAGCGAATAATCTCAAGTTTGCTTTCAACTCTAAATAATCTGAAGTTTACATCCACTAGCCCAAAACACGTTAAATGAAGACGGTGTTAGACTTCCGTTAGCCATAGTTAACTGTCGTTACTAATTGCACCCAAAACACATTTTTTTCATCATTTCTCTCTCCCCTTCATCTTCAACCTTTTTTTCATCTTCAACTTCATTAATCTTCAACCTCTTCTTCATCACACACACATACTTAAACCTCCAACCACCATCGCCACCCCCAATTTCATACCAAATTGACCAAATTAAAATTATCATCTCACCCTAACTCAAACCCTAATGGGGCGTTTGGGAAGTGGAAATGAGATTGTGAGATTATGGGAAGGAGATGAGATTTGTATTGAGGGGATACGGAATTTGTATAATTAATCTCATTACCTTGTTTGTTATGTGGGTATTAGATTTGGGAATAGATTGGGGATTATAAAGTTAGTTACCAAAATGTCATTAAAAAAAAGAATAGACAAAATCTGCAGTCATTTTTAATGGTATGATGGTAATTTAACTTTAAAAGCTCTCATCCCTCCTCCTAATACCTGCCCCCCATGGGATAAAAAATGTGGGATAAGAGGCCATTTTATCCCTATTCCTACCTTTTCTCTATTCCCCATCCCTTACACTAAATATGGAATCTCACAATCTTAATTTTCTAATCCCTATCTCCACTTTCTATTCCCACTAAACAAACACCCCGCAAATCCCAAACCTCACCAAAGTCCCAAAGTCAATTTCACACCCAAATCCTTTGAGAAGAAAAAGGAAATTTTAGGAAAAACCCAGAAATCGAATACCTATAAGTGTATTAAACTTCCATTATTTTTTATATTAGTGACCCTCTGCTCTCCTTGGGAGGTGGTGACTGGTGGATGAAGGTGGGTGGGAGAGATAGAGCGTGTGGTTTCCATGAGATGAGTCTGACTACGATGATGAACAAGATTACCCACCAAAAGTTTTAATTTTGAGTTTTAAGATTTATATATTGGGAAAGAGGGCAAGTGTTTGGCTTCATGAGTTTGGGGCAGAAATTAGCAAATAACCACAAAAAATTCACAAGAAAAACTACTACAAAAAACGGTGTTTTTGTTTTGTTGAACATCAGATTTTCTAGACTGTTCTTTTTTTTTGTGTGATTCTTGAAATGGGATGGTGTGAAATTGAATTGGTAATTTAGTGAGATTTAGGGTTTGGGAAGAGAGAGAATTTGAGTTTTGGTGGGATGATGTTTTTAATTTGGTCAATTTGATATGAAATTTGGGGTGACAATGGTGGTTGGAGGTTTAAGTGTGTGTGTGTGAGAGTGAAAGGAGGTTGAAGATGAAGGGGAGAGAGAAAGGATGAAAAAAATGGGATTTGGGTGCAATTAGTAACGACAGTTAACCGTAGTTAACGGAAGTTTAACACCGTCTTCATTTAAAACGTTTTGGACGGGTGGGTCTGAACTTCGGATTATTTGGGGCTGAAAGCAAACTTAGGATTAGTCGCGACGGACAGCCCAAACTTCAGATTATTGACAGTCAATTTTCCTTTTTTTTTAAGAGATAAAAAAGTGGAAGATAAATGACCATGAGTATATCGACCCAAACAGAGCAATTACAACCGGTCAATTTTTTTTGGGTGCTAATTACAACTGGACCTGATAAAGCAATAAACATATTCTGGTGAAGAAGTTGTTGATTCCAACCTTCCCCTGCTTCTTTTTTAATTCTACTAACGAACCAAGTTGCGGTAAGATCCGACATCATAAACTCCATATCTCACAGCTAAAACAATCATCGGATTCACCATCGTCAATAAACACCCCATAAATGGTTTCAAACGATGAGCAGTCAACAAAAAGAAACTGAATGATAAAATTGATCCAACTAATCAACCACTAGCTAGGGGCAGCAACAACGTCTATACGTTTTGAACACTTTCTAATTACATCAAAGTGATAAAGTTAGTCAGAAGAGAGTGGCGGCTGATTCTAAGGAGAAGTTTTAGGGAAATGCTAGACTTACACATAATGTAATATACATAAGTGTGTCTTGTGTGATGTGTCTATCTCTCTTCTTTACCCCACATCCATAGTACCCCATGAAATCTAAAGGGGCTCATTGGCGGAAGGGGGAGGAGAGAGATAGACACACTAGATATGAAGCCCGTGCATTGCACGAGTTAATTATTAATATTTTAATAAAAATGATATCGCGGATCGAAGTACGTTCACAATTTCACTTTGGTAGTTTGGATTCATGTTGAACATGAAAATAATTTTATGCATTGTAAGTTAAAGTTTAGCGAAAATGTTACATTCAATATTATCAGTTATATGCATATATGCACTAATAGAAAGAAAAAGAAATTGTCATAATCTCTTTTTTTTTCTTATATATTTGTCATTACTTTTCTGAAAACTTTTCAAGTAATTTTTTTTCTCTTACGTGATGCGTTATTGATTATGAAACTTTGTTAGAACTCTAAAACTTATAAGTTAAGCTCTTTTGTCATCCTAAAATTTAGTTATTTGTAAACTTTACATGTTCGTTGATGTGGCGACATACTTTTAGCCGGAGGCTACGTAGTTCTTTATATTTTTGAAAATAATTTGTCAGAATGATATAACTTATATGTTATTTTATATCAGTTATATACTTGTATATAATATTTAGTGGAATTGGCGTTGTATACTAAGTTAATCTGAATCGTTCTTTTCCAATCTGCACTTTATCTCATTTTGTATTTTATTTCTTCTCACATTCTGTGTCCATTATGTCATTTTATTCCTTTAACTTTCGTGTCATTTTGGTCTGTTCCGTTCTTTTTGACACTATTTCGTTGAAAAGAACATGACCTTGGGGTTTGTTCTTTTCACCTGAAAAACTACAAAATAATATCACAACTTAATAACACCAGAAATTAAAATACCTCCTTAATTTTATACTCTCTCCGTTTCACCAAGATGTTTACACTTTATTTTTGAAGGTGAAACTTCACAAAACTTTGACCATGAATTAGTGAAATAATACAAAGATTTATAATGTAAAAATACTATTGTGAGATTCATTTTAAAGAATACTTTTGAATAATTATAATTTTATAATTTATATATGCATATAATTACAACTATCTACGATCAAAGTGATGCATTGGAGACCGTGAAAAAACAAATGTAAACATCTTTAAAAAACGGAGGAAGTATCTTATAATTATAACTTATTCTTTCACCTGATATTATTTCTTAATTATATTTTTGTTACTTATTTAGCTTAGTAGCTCGCATAGGCAGCATTTTTAATTCTAATCTTAGATGATTCGACAAGGTGGACAAGTCTGATTCGGTCACAAAATACCTCTTTTATATATATAGTATGTGTATGTTCATACGTTACACGGTTCATGGTGTTAACTAATCATATCGATCAAAAATCATAGGTATAACTATCACTTAAGAAAAATTATTTAGTAATGTATGATTAAGCATTAATATAATCATTCTAATATCATTAATGCCATGTAATAAGATTATTATGCATTATATGGGGCACGTTGAACAATTATAACTCTTATCACCAATTTCAATTAATTTGTTTTAAATTATTATCATACAAACTCAAAATTGAACCTATTGTATTAGTAAAATTGACAAATTCCTATTAAAAATGATTAAAAAATGAATATATAGCTAACTTATCTTTCTTGTTATTTTCACTTAATATTAAAACATTGATTTAAAATGGGAGAGAGTATCATATTGCTATTGTGAAGGGGTTCTTTATAAATAAATAAATAAATAAGCAAACATGCTATTAATGAGTACTTTATAGTCCCACTACCAGCCATATATATGCAAACTCGTCTTCATACCCAAAATCATCAAGTCAGCTTATTTGAAAATGAGAGATTATTATCAACAATCTGAGAGCCTTGACATATATTAGATTGTTAAATGCTCTAGCTACCATATTTTCCTCTAGGCCTACTCGAATACACATTGAAGAACAAGGTTGTTTGACTTGCATTGTATCCTATCTTACCTAATTTGTTTTGAAATGAACATCCAATTAGCACAAGTACTTGTTTTGAAATAGGTAGAGTATATACCAATTAGCACTTATATGTGTTTTTAACTTAAATTGATGAGTTGGCAATGCAAACATGGGTTAATTTCTTGAACGCAAGAAACCAAGCACAAGGCATCATGTGTTGACCACTTGCATTGCCGGGAAGACATTCATGCATTAGCAAGCCGTGAAGCAGGAAAAACCACAAGATCTCCATACCGTACCTCAAGTGGTATGTCTCAGGATTTTCGTAACTCATGGCCTCATCACTCATATGGGCCACGGACCATGGACCATGGGCCATGCGCTTAATCGGTCAGTTGGCTGAAATTTATGGTTTATGTGAATTTCCGCGCAAAAACTTATGTGGCTTTAGTCTATGGTCGACTAAGGACATACGCGCAATTACAAGAGGTAATTTGATAGAGAGAAAATGAAAGGACAAGAAAGAAAGAGAAAAGAAATCTGTTATATTTTCCATGTTTGATTTTGAAAATATAAAGGAAGTGACGGGAAAGAAATGAAAATGATGGGAAGATTTTCCTATGAAATCCTCCATTTTCTTTCCTCTCAAAGTGGCGGAATTGATGGAATTGGAGTTTAAAACTGTCATTCACATTAATCAAACAGCGGATTTTATTTTATTTTTTTTTAATTCCTTCTTATACAACCAAATGTAAGAAACATAATAATACACAACTGGAAAAACTCTAGCCTCTCTCCTTTCTTTCTCCTCCTTCTCTCTAGAACCCTAACCTTTAGTAGAACATATTTTCAGGCCGGGAGGGCCGATTTAGGCCATTTTCGGCCTGTGATTGATGATTTTTATCACGTTTAATCTTGTTTTCTAACCTTTTTTCGTTTTGATTTGAATAAATTCTCTCCCTTTGTGGAGTTTTTAGGGATCTTCTTATATTCCTTTCTATAGGAATCTTTTTTCGCCTATTGTGCGATTGATTTTTAGTAGAAGCAGTATGAATTTGGGGATCGGATATACACACGATCGACGGAATCATACAGAGGTTTGTGGGCAAGCGATTGCGTTACTTGTGGTGAAGATCTCCACTTCCGTGAAAGATGAAGATACATCAAAGGGAGCACATGGTTACTATGCATGTTGGGAGTCGCACCTGAGTATTCTAGTATATTGGCTTGTTAGCGGATTTTTTGTTGTTTCTATTGATTTAGTATGTTCTAGGGTTATTTTTATTGTAGATGCCGTATGGCTTTTCTATGAATGAAAGTCTCCTATTCCCCTCTCAAAAAAAAAAAAAAAAAATGTAAGAAACATAATTCTTTTCCTTTCCTTTCCTTTCCTTTCCTTTCTTTTCTCTTCCTTTCTCTTCCCTTCCCTTCCTTTCCTTTCTTTTCCTTTTCAATCTTATTAAAATAACCAAACAAGTTGTTGAAAATAGGACTAAAATGCAAATAACATAAAAAAAAAAAAACAGCACGTCTTGTGAAAAATAAAAGTTTTTGGGAAAAAAAATTAAAAAAAAGAAAGAAAAGAAACACGCTCCATGTTTTCAAGACACCCACCCTCGTTACAACAGTACAACTCCTCTTTCTTCAAGTTAGGGTCTGTTCTCCCCAACTGAAAAACATTTATATTTATTACAACTTTGTTGAATTTCGTTGAACTTTAATTTGTTGAAATTTAACTTTATTTAACTTTATCGTTGAACTTTGTTTATTTTTGTTGAATCTTGTTGAATCTTGTTGATTCAATTGTTTTTTATAACTAGTTTCTATATTGGTTTGTTTAACTTTGTTGAACTTTATTTAACTTTGTTGAAGTTTGCTGAAATAAATACAAAATAAACAGAAATAAGTTGCGGAGAACAGAACCTTAAACGAAGAGAGGCTCTCTCTCAATGAAAATAAGTTAAATAACCCATCCATCACATCTAGGGGTGAGCGGAACCGGGTACCCACCGGGTATTGCACTACCCGGAATTGGAGTTGGATCCACCGGTTCCTAATTTGTAGGAATTGGAATTGGAATTGGTTGCACCGGTTCCTAAATCTTAGGAATTGTAATTTGATCCACCGGGTACCCACCGGTTCCTAGGTACCCAAGTCCACATTAAATCTAAATTTTCTTATTTTTTTTAAATCAAATAAATATATATTTTAATAATAAAAACACCAATAAAAATATTACACTAAATGTCACTAATAAATATTAGTTTCCAAAAATATCGCAAACATAAAATCAAATACTACAATCAAAATACTTAACATTGTAAATCAAAATTTAAATAACGTATACAATCATTTAATTATTAATATTACAAATACAATCATTAAAAATATTAAAATTACAAATGGAAAATTTTAAACTAGTAACCTTACTAGAAAATCACCATTATTTATTTCTAACAAAGGAAAAAAGTCATTATATTTTGTTACACTGGATACCCAAACGGTTCCGGTTCCCAAAAGTCAGTAATTGGAATTGGAATTAGTTGGTACCGGTTCCTATTTTTTGGGATTGGAATTGGAATTGGTTAGACCGGTTTCAATTCTGGAACCACCGGTTCCTAACCAATTCCGATTCCGCTACCGACTACCCGGAATTTCTGCTCACCCTTAATGACATCATCTGCTTCTCCATCACACTCGATCAAATCCCTCACGTTGAGGCTTCTCTCTCCTCCATGAATTGGCCCCCAGCCTCGCCATTTTTAGGAAGTGATTTAAGTCGTATGAAGGTTTCCTAAGGTAAGATCATTCCTGAAATTAGAGTTTAGGGTTTCCTAACCAGCGATATATTGGTTCTTTTTCGAATTCATCGGTTTAATTGAAGGAAAACAAAATTATATTGAATATTACAGTGGAAAATATCTCTACATTTTCTCGATTTGGAGAATTGCTAAGATAAGTTTGATTGATTTAGGCTTTATTTTGATTATGTATGACAAAGTTGTAGTTTTACTTGCTTTATTTTTTTGATTGGATTGTAATTGTTCATCAGTTTATTTGGTTTGCTTTTTCTGCGGAGTTAAACAAGAAGAGTCACTCTTTTGGAGGCGTGTACGCTGGAATTGTGGTATGTAATTACTGTTTTGTTAAGTGCTAGTTTTGTTATTGCATTGAGTTGGTGTTTACTTGAGTTTAGTGCACTAGAAATTCCATGGTTTATTTGCATTAAAACATTGAAAATTCATGCATTGTGGATAAACTGCAGTAGCACTCTGGGGTTGATGAAGATGATTGATATTGTTTTGGGTTTAAAAGACCTTGAACCCCGTTGAACCCATCTATTTTGTATAGAAAGACAAATGCAGTAGAATTATTACAAATCTTATGATCTTTAGCCTATTAGGGGACTTAGGGATTACCAATGAAGCTGTTTGGATCCTAATTGGTTGGACGAGATTTGCAAACTGGAATGACGGAGTGTACTCTGTAACTTATCCTCTATGATTGTCCAGGACCCCACGAAATGTATCATATTGTCTTTGAACAATATTTATGTTAGTAGTCTTCCATTTCCACAACAACAGCATAGTGCGTTGAGTGACAATTGATTTAAGAGAATTCATTGGAGTTCAATTATCGGCTTCAGTAGTTTCGTGATTTCAAGTCTGCTTTGCCAATTTCTTCTTTCATTCGAATTAAATGACTTGCCCTTTTATCTAAAGGAGTCACCCCTACATTATGGGCCGGTGAGCCACCCTTCTTATAGCATTAGCACCATCCCTGTCAATATATCATTTATGTTTCTCGATCTAGAGTTGCAATACTTAGATATTTGTGAAAATTGAGACTTAGTGAACTTGGAACAGGTTTTAGGACCACTTTGTTTTAATTTTCAACAGTTTGTGTCTTTTCTGTTCGGTTTGATTAATAAATTGTGTGTGTGCTCGCGCGTGTGTTATGGGTTGTTTGAAGTTGAATTTGTTTTGGTGTGAGAATTTAGTGAGAGAGATTGTGTTTTGTCATGAAGAAACTGAAGAAGTGATGATAAGGGGTGAAACCATAAGTATGTGAGACTACAAGGGTGTATAGATCAATATATTTGATTTTCAGGTGGAGTTTCCTTGCGCGTGCTTGCAATCAAAAGCAATGCAATGCAATGCAATCATTTTATAGGATAAATGTGAGGTGGAAAAGGAAGGTAGGGGAGGAAGGAGATGGAAAAAGTGAGATTGATTATACCATCCCAAGTAATCATCATTACATGGGAAAAGTTAAGCAATTGTGATTACATTGGCTGATGCAATAATCAACCCCACTTTTCCCATCCCTCTTCTCCCACCACTTTCCTTTTCACCCCACATATACTCTATAAAATGATTGCTTTGCATTGCATTTGATTGCAAGCAAGTAAATAAACGAGCCCTAAGAATACATCTTAGTCGGAGCTAGTTTAATGCTATAGTTGGGGTCTGATTGTATGAACTTGGCAAAGATGGTAACATATTGGCCAATATTGCCACAATTTTTGGTCATCTGATCACCACTAGCTTTTAGTTCTAACGTTCTGGTTTGCAGCAAATTTGGAATATATGATGTGCCAAAGCTGATCAAAGTTACGGAAAATTGAGGGATTTGGGTAAAACGTGGTAATACGAATGATTGAAGAAAGACAGATGGGTTGGTTATCGGGATGCATTAAATGGGACACTAAATAATGCATTTATATGCTTCTGTTGGAAACAATTTACTTGAACTTGTTACCTCAAGCTGATTGAGTTGTTTAGGTTAAGGATATGTGTAGTGCTTTTTAGATGTATGCGAAGTGCTCTTGCAATTCCTCTCGTACACATTTAGCTCAATCAAGGTAGTAAATAAGGAACCGTTTACTACATATTTTCCATTTTGCTTTGAATACCATATTTTGTGTTAATTCTATGAGTATAGTTTTTATCTAAGAAACAAAAAAAAAGTACCGTTAGTTTAAGATTTTATGTATAGTTAATAAAAAGTTGGATTACAGGATACTAAGTGGATTTGGAAGCTTAGGATTTCCCCTAGAATTCAATTCTTTCTCTGGCTGGCTTATAATGACAGACTTCCCCATATGCATACCCTTGCCCAGAGGAATGTCAGTAATAATGATAACTGCCACAAATGCCCCCTTGTGAGGGAAGACTGCCTTCATATTCTCAGAGATTGCCCTATGGCAAGAGATATATGGGACAACTTGGACCACCCTGATACTAGCACAATCCTAACTCTTAAGGACTGACTCTCCACTAATTTGAATAACACTGCCACAGTAAATTCTAGACCCTGGAATACCACCTTTGCTTTTATAATTTGGGAAATTTGGAAAAGAAGAAATAGAGTTGTTTTTGAAGGCTACACTAGGCCTTTGCAAGCTTGGCTTAAAACCCTTTCTCATTCTATCACTGAGTTCCTTTCTTCCCAACCAGTGCATACTAAAAACCTTACAACACCCTTCCAATGGACAGTGGTCCTGCCCGGAATTGGGCAGTTTAAAGTGCAATGTGGATGCATCCTGGGTGTCTGCTACCTCTTGTGCAGGGACTGCAGGATGTGTGAGGGATCATACAGGAAAGTGGATTATTGGATTTGCAAGACAGGTCAAGGCAAAGAGTGCACTAATGGCTGAGCTTCTAGCATTGAAAGAGGCACTAACCATGGCAACACAGTACATGTGGCAAAATATTACCTTCTACTCTGACTCCACAGAAGTTGTGGATCTCATCACCAGTGCTTCTTGTGCAAAGAACCTGTATCTTAACATTGCTTTGGACTGCAGGGACCTGTTAACTGGAAGGAGCTGGAAGATTGAAAAGGAAGGAAGGGAGGCGAACAAGGTGACTGACTTTTTGTGTAAAAAAGCTAGAATAGGTGCTGACCAAAGTTCCTGCTGGCTTAGTCCACCCCTTGATGTAATTCCTATACTGGTTTTTGATAACTTGGGCTGTAATAACTCTGTACTAGGCTCTGATACCTTGGTCTGTAATAACGTTTTAACAACTTAATTAAATTATGCTCATTCCTACCAAAAAAAAAAATAAATAAATAAAAAATTGGATGGAGTTCTAATGAGTTCCACTTGTGATTGTGTCACTCGCCTACCATGATGAATTTGGAGATCAATAGCAGAGAAAATTGAGCACAACTTTGGAAGTGGAAAGCTGCAAACGGTAGGTAGTTTATATTTTGACAAGTGTGATAATCTCAAAAGTATCAATATAAATTCCAGGCTCACCTAACCTTAGTTGCTCTCACGAGTTCAGCATTTGGGTTGAGAAAGTGTGTTCTGTTTATGTTAACTAACACCCTGACCAGAATGTTGTGATGTTATTGCTGTTGTTTTTTCAAATCATTTTCATCTCTTCAATTCGTTTCTATGAACAAAGAAAAGGGTCCAAAAGGCTTTTTTGCTTTAAAAATTGATCTAGAGAAAGCTTTTGGTAGACTAGAATGGAGCTCCATTAGGCATTGTCTTTCAATTCTTTAAAATTGATGAAAATACCATTAAGCTCATTATGCACTGTGTGACTACCTCCTTTGGTTCTGTTTTAGTCAATGGAAACCAAATTGTGTGGTTCAAACCTTCTAGAGGCATTAGACAATGTGACACCCCCTTTCCCCTTGCATTTTTATTTTGTGCATGGAATGCTTTCTAGGCTTATCCATGATTCTTGTGCTTCTTGTCATTGGGATCCCTTACTGGTTGGCAAGAAAAAAGTTTTTATTTCTCAACTTGCTCTTTGCAAACGATTTAGGGCTCGTTCTTTTCAATTGGAAACTGGTAACTGGAACTGGGAGAAACTGGACAAAACTGGTGAAAACTGGAAAGTCAAACTGCTAACTGGATAAAATTGGGTCAAACTGGAGAAATTGGGAAAAATTGGGAGAAACTGGAAAAACTGGAAATTGTTTAATTTTCACAGATAATAATAATAATAATAATAATAATAATAATAATAATAATAATAATAATAATAATAATAATAATTTTTGTCCGTGCACATTATTATTATTATTATTATTATTATTATTATTATTATTATTATTATTATTATTATTATTATTATTATTATTACTACTATTATTTTTATTTTAATATTTTTTGGAGTAGATTATTATTATTATTATTATTATTATTATTATTATTATTATTATTATTATTATTATTATTATTATTATTATTATTATTAAAACTGGGCAAAACTGGACAAAACTGGATATTGTAACTGGTAACTTGGAAAAACTGGACAAAACTGAAAATCAGTTGAAAAGAACATGCCCTTAATTGTCTTTGGTGAGGCTAACATAGAAACTGTTGAAAGTGTCCTTGACACTCCTGATATACTTTTGTGATACCTCGGGTCAGTAAATTAAGTGTGACAAGAGCAAGCTTTATTTCCATCAAATACCAATTCTAAATTTGTTGAGTTTGCTGAAAACAGATTTAGGGTCTCCAGTTGAAAAGACCTTGGCCTCTAATTGGGTTTTCCTCTGTCTCCTCACAGACCCACCTTCAAAAAGCTTGATTTCAACTTCAAAAAAGTTAAAAATAAGCTTTCTGATTAGAAGACAAAATGTTTTACTAAATCTGGAAGAGCTTTTTTGATCAACTCGACTCTCAACTCCATCCCAAGATACTAAATGCAAAATCTTGTCTTGCCTGCTGCTTTGCTTGATGAACTTGATATAACTGTGGTTAATTTCCTTTCGGGCGACAAAAAGATAGAAAAAAACTTCACCTAGTTAATAGAAACTTGATTTTCAAATCAAAATCTAAAGGTGGTTTGGGTATCAAAAGTGATAGGATTATGAACCAAGTTATGATGGCAGAAATGAATTGGAAGATCATGAAAGATAATGACAATCTTCTCACCAGGTTCTTAAAAGTAATTTTGTGTGGCAAAGAAATCAGCCTCTTGGTCATATATAGTATTTCCTCACACATTTGGTAAAATCTTGAAAAAGGTTGGGATCTCTTTCACAATACCATCTTGTGGGTTTTTGGGAATGATCTCAATACTTCCTTCTGGTTGGACAACTGGACTGGCCTTGGTCCACTTATGACTCTCCTGCATGGTCCACTCACTGAATCTGAGTCTAGCATGACTGTACTAGTGACCGCGTCATTGCTAATGAATGAGATTTTTCTGGAGTTTCTTGTTGTTTCCCTGATTGTTTGATGCATGCCATGCTTGCTGTCCCACTGTCTAAGCTACTAATGACATTGCTGATTTCCCTACTTGCTTGTTGGTGGATAATAATAAGTTTAATGGTGCACGGGCCTATGACTCTTTGGTCAAGGATAATTGTAGTGATGTTGATAATGATTGGATTTGGGATATACACTCTACTAAAAATCAAATACTTCATTTGGATTTGCTTGGTATGACAAAAATGCTCATAATTAGTCACTTTGTATGAGGGGTGTTTTAAATGATCCTATATATGTGCACCATTTGTTCTGAAATTTATGAAAACATCTTAAATGTTTTAAGAGATTGTTCAGTCACCGCCCTTTTGTAGAGTAAACTAAGTGTCTCTGATACCTTCTTCTGTGAAGACCTTTAATGTTGGCTCCATTCAAACCTCACCTCAAAAACAAAAATATATATACAAGTCACTTTCATGGCCTACCTTTTCTCCTTTCTGATTTGGAATATTTGGAAAACAAGAAATGATTTCATATTTGGCAACCCTATTCCCCCGAAAGAATCCTGGCACAAGAATGTGGAAGCTTAATCTTGGGAATTTTGTGCTCTACTTTAACCCACACTTGCAAAAGAAATCTAAAGTCAGCATCATGGTGGCTTGGGATTGGATTTGTTGTGGGTACAGCCCCATTCAAATACATAATTATTTTTATGTATTATTATTTCAGCAAAATAAAAAGAAAAGAAAAAAAAGGAGAAAAAGAACAAAAAGAAAAAAAAAATTTGGAGCTGATGCTACTGTAAAACCGAATGGATCTCGGTTGGTTTTCTTTTTGGGTGAGATGGCCAATCTATTCATTTGGGCCTTATTTCCTTGAGTGGCACGTGAGTCAACCAAGTCGGCTGCTTGGCTTTTAGCTTCCCTTGGAAGCTTTCCTTGACAAGAAGACAGGGGCACACATCAGTTTTTGAGAGGAAGAAATTGACAGTGAACTAGCTAGTTCACAACAGAGAGTGCCGACACCAACACACAACACAAAGTGAGAGAGAGAGTGTGATTTTTACTCAGCTCAAGCTTTGATCTTACGGAGCAGACGACAATTTAGCTATCGGATTCAGCTTTGGGTCGTTGTTCGGATAAGTTGGAAGGTGTGTTTGTGCTCAATTGGTGTGTTCTTCAACAAAGGTAATTTTTAGGGTTTGATCTCTAGTACCTTGGGAGTAGTATTGATAATTGTTATCAATTGTTTACTCAATTCTAGAGCTTGTGGTGTACCTTTGGTTGATTGTTGATGGTGTTTCAAGTTAGGTCAAAACTTGAAACTTAAACTTGTTGTAAATTGCTATTTTGCGTATAGTGGATTTACTTGTCGGTTTGGCCCGTGGTTTTTTACTCTCCACACTGGAGGGTTTTCCATGTTAAATTTGGTGTTCATTTATTTACTGTCATATATTTGTTCTGGTGGTTTTTATTGTGATTGGGTTGTATAAGTTTGGCCGATTGTCTTGTTGTCGATCTTGTGGGTATTTTTTATTGGACCCCAACAACTGGTATCAGAGCATTGGTTATTATTTGTAGACATGGAGTCTAGTCATAATTCCATGGTTAAATTGACATCGACCAATTATTCCATATGGAGACCCATCATGGAAGACTTGTTGTATTGCAAGGATTTATATGACCCGATTGAGGTGGATGACAAAGTTACTGTCCCAGTTAAGCCAGAAAAAATGACAGATAAAGATTGAGAGAAAATGAAAAGGAAGACCTTGGGTACAATTAGACAGTGGATTGATATTAGCATATTCAATCATGTGTCCCAAGAAACTGACCCATTTGACTTGTGGAAGAAATTGGAAGGTCTTTATGAGAGGAAGACCGCACACAACAAAGCTTCTTTGATTAAGAGGCTGGTAAATCTCAAGTTGAAGCATGGGAAGTCAGTGTCTGAACACCTTAATGATTTTCAGGATGTTATTAACAAGTTGACGTCTATGTTAATTGTTTTTGATGATGAGTTGCATGCTTTGTTCCTACTCAGTTCAGTGTCAGACAGTTGGGAGACACTTGTTGTGTCTATTAGTAACTCAGCTCCGAATGGTGTGCTTTCTTTGAATGTGATCAAAGAGAGTATGTTTAATGAAAAAATCAGAAGGAAGGAGATGGGTATTGATAACTCACAGGCACTTGTTGTTGAGAACAGAGGAAGGAGCAAAAGGGTCCTAAGGGACGTGGCAAGTCAAAGCACAGGTCCAAGTCTAGAGATGGCAAGGAGACCCGTACTTGTCACTACTGCAACAAACCTGGTCATATCCAGAAGTTTTGCTTCAAGATGAAAAGAGACAAGAAGCAAGATCACCAAAAAGATGGTGATGACAAGAACACAGCAACAACCACTACACATGCAGAAGAACATGTCATTATGGTGTGTGCAGATGGTGAGTGTCTTCACATTGATGAGTGTGGTTCTGAGTGGGTTGTTGATTCAGGGGCTTCGTACCATTGTGTACTGAAGCGAGAGCATTTCATGAACTACCGAGCTGGAGACTTTGGTAGAGTGAATATGGGTAATTCGAGTTCTGCGAGAATTGTTGGCATGGGTGATATTCGTGTACAGACAGATGTTGGTTGCACATTGATCTTGAGAGATGTACGACATATTCCAGATTTGCATCTCAATTTATTGTCACCAAGTGTTCTTGATCGAGAGGGATATCGACATTCACTTGGAGGTGGCAAGTAGAAGTTGTCTAAGGGGTCAATGACAGTGGCTCATGGCGAGCTATGTTGCACGCTGTACAAGACACACATGCTTGTTTGTTCTGGAGAGATACATGCTGTTATGGAGAACACTTCTCCGAACTTATGACATCGGAGATTGGGGCATGTTAGTGAGAAAGGAATAAAGTGACTTGCTGGTAAGTCTTTTATTCCTGTAGATACTACTATCTCTCTTGACCCGTGTGATCATTGTTTAGCAGGGAAACAACATCGAGTTTTATTCCCTAAGAGGTCTCGCAAGTAGAAAGTGAAGTTAGAGTTGGTACACTCTGACGTGTGTGGTCCAGTAGAGGTGGATTCTCTGGGTGGTAACAGATACTTTGTTACTTTTATTGATGATGCCACATGGAAAACTTGGGTTTATATGCTGAAAAATAAAAGCCAAGTGTTCGATATTTTACAGAAATTTCACGCCATGGTAGAGAGGGATACAGACAGAAAATTTAAGCGTTTCCGCACTGACAATGGAGGTGACTATACCTCGAATGAGTTCGAGGGTTATTGCTCGAGACATGGTATTCGACATGAGAGGACAGAGCCCGGTACCCCACAGCACAATGGCGTTTCTAAGAGAATGAACAGAACCATTGTTGAGAAGGTGAGATGCATGCTGAGAATGGCAAACCTTCCAAAGTCGTTTTGGGGTGAAGCGGTCAGAACCGTTGTCTACTTGATAAACAGAGCTCCGTCAGTTCCTTTGGGATTTGATGTTCCCGACTGTGTTTGGTTTGGGAAGAATCCTTCTTATGCTCATTTGAGAGTATTTGGGTGCAAAGCTTTTATGCACCTGCCAAAGGAACAACGATCTAAGCTTGATTCGAAGACCACTCCTTATGTATTTGTTGGTTACGGTGATGAAGAATTTGGTTACAGGTTGTATGATCCAGAAAAACAGAAAGTTGTTAGGAGCAGAGATGTAGTCTTTTATGAGCACGAGATAGCGGCAGGCCTCCTAGGTGTAGGTACGACTACTAGCAGTACAAATTTGCCTTTTGCTACTGATGTTTCTCCTGTTTCTGTTTCTGTTGATCAGCCTATTGTTGAAGAGCATGAGCATGAACATGTTCATGATGATGTTGAAGAAATGCAACCTGGTGATGATGTACAGCAAGATGCATATGAGACAGAAGAGGTTTCTGAGCAGGGGGAGCAGTCCACTCCACAGGTGGATGCTGCACCGGTTAGAAGGTCATCCAGACAGCATAAACCTTCTACCTAATATCCAAGTTCAAAATTTGTCCTTGTCACCGATGAGGAGGACCAGAGAGCTTCCAAGAAGCATTGTCTAGCCAAGAGAAAGATGAGTGGCTAGTGGCTATGGAAGAGGAGATGGATTCTTTGAAAAAGAACGACACTTATGATCTTGTTAAGCTTCCTAAGGGGAAGAAAGTGTTGAAAAACAAGTGGGTGTTCAAGTACAAGAAAGATGGCAACAAACCAGTAAAGTGGAAGGCTAGAATTGTGGTGAAGGGATGCAACCAGAAGAATGGCATCGACTTTGATGAGATTTTTTCACCAGTGGTAAAGATGACATCCATTCGTATGGTGTTGAGTCTAGCTGCTAGTTTGGATTTGGAACTTGAACAACTTGATGTAAACACAACATTTTTACATGGAGATTTGCAAGAGAAAATTTACATGGAGCAACTTGATGGATTTGAAGTTAAAGGTAAAGAAAATTTGGTTTGTAAGTTCAAGAAGAGTCTTTATGGACTCAAACAGGCACCAAGGCAGTGGTATAAGAAATTTGATTCGTTTATGAGAAACAACAACTATAAACGAACTCATGCAGATCTTTGTGTGTATTTCATAAAGTTCCCTGGAGGTAACTTCATTATCCTTTGTTTGTATGTTGATGATATGCTCATTGTTGGACAAGATGCAGATATGATTCGCAAGCTCAAGGAGGATTTGTCTAAGTCCTTTGACATGAAAGATTTGGGTCCTGCAAGACAGATTCTAGGCATGGAAATTGTTCGTGACAGAAAAGCTGGAAAGTTGTGGCTGTCACAGGAAAAGTACATTGAAAAGGTACTTGATAGATTTAATATGAAGAATGCCAAGCCAGTTAGTACACCACTTGCAGGTCACTTCAAGTTGAGCAAGAGAGCTTGTCCTACTACAGAGAATGAGAAGGCGGGTATGTCTTCTATTCCGTATTCCTATGCTGTTGGTTCTTTGATGTATGCGATGGTCTGCACAAGACCAGATATCGCACATGCTGTTGGCGTGGTTAGCAGGTACTTAGCTAATCCAGGAAAAGTTCACTGGGAGGTAGTGAAGTGGATCTTGAGATATTTGCGGGGCACCTCAAAATTGAGTTTATGTTTTGGAAGTGGTGAGCCTATACTTGAAGCCTTTATAGATGCAGACATGGCTGGTGATTTAGATAACAGAAAGTCTACCTCTGGTTACTTGTTCAGATTTGCAGGGGGAGCCATTTCATGGCAATCCAAGTTACAGAAGTGCGTAGCTTTATCTACGACAGAGGCAGAGTATGTGGCAGCCGTGGAAGCAGGTAAAGAGATGCTTTGGTTAAAGCGTTTCCTTCATGAGTTGGGTTTGAAGCAAAGTGAGTACACTGTATTCTGTGATAGCCAGAGCGCTATGGATTTGAGCAAGAATACTATGTATCATGCCCGCACGAAGCATATTGATGTGAGATACCATTGATTGCGTGATGTGATTGAGGAGCAACTAATGAAGTTGAAGAAGGTCCACACTAGTAAGAATGACGCCGACATGTTAACGAAAGTGGTTCCCGGAAGCAAGCTTGAGCTGTGTAGCAAGCTTGCGGGTATGGCGTCCAAGTAAGTGCTAGAATTTTATCTTTCCTCCGAAATGGGCTGGAGGGGGAGATTGTTGTGGGTCCAGCCCCATTCAAATACATAATTATTTTTATGTATTATTATTTCAGCAAAAAAAAAAAAGAAAAAAAAAGGAGAAAGAGAACAAAAATAATTTTTTTTTTGGAGCTGATGCTACTGTAAAACCGAATGGATCTCGGTTGGTTTTCTTTTTGGGTGAGATGGCCTATCTATTTTTGGGCCTTATTTCCTTGAGTGGCACGTGAGTCCAACAAGTGGGCTGCTTGGCTTTTAGCTTCCCTTGGAAGCTAATCAATAATAATAGCTAGGATCCTATCAAAATAATAATAATAATAATAATAATAATAATAATAATAGTTAGGGGTAACATTTGCCTTTTGTGATACTCCATTCTTGGAAAGTTATTCTATCTTTACATATGTATAGGTAGTACCGTACTAAGGTGTGCGTTGTCTCAAACTAATATATTTGCTATAAAGCACAAAACAACTAGTGGAAGTACACAAAAACATATGAGGCCACCTAAAGGTACATGAGGCTACCTCAAATAAGCCTGACGTTATGTTGATATCAGCGTTGGTTATAAAGGTAACCTCATGTTGAGCCGGCCTCATAAGAGACCCATTGGTAAAAGTAAAGGTATTGCTATGTGGTGTATAGCAATTGAGCCAAAATTTTACTCACTCTCATGTGTATCTGACAGTGTGCACCTTGCAACTCAAAATTACAGATAAAAGGAACAAGGAAGAAGTCCAAGCCCTTTTATGAAGCCCAACTCCTTTCTTATTGCACACAAATATTGTGCTCTTGAGAGCACAATTGAATTGTTGGGCAATTGAACATTAGTTAAACGAGCATGAATGAATGCTACAAAGGATGGGAATAGGGTCATTTGGTAGAATTCCAAAATTCTCGATAAGCTTTGGCTAAACTCAGGAGTCGGGGATGAATGTGTAAATAATATGAATCACACACAATTACTTGATATATTAATGAGATAAAGGACCATATATATAGAGGTATAAGTCGTCTGTGTATGGTAATACAAGATACAAGATCACAAGATATTATTCTAGAATAATTTAGATATTATCACAATCTTCTAATATATATCTAGAATATTCTCAACTAATATTATTTCCTAACATATTCTCCAATAGAATGTGAGATTTATCTTAACGTGAAAACATAGCTTGGACTTGTAACTATACCATTCTTTCAAATTTAAAATCCTTAACTAGTTTATGGAACATCCTATTCATCGATTCTTAACATCTCCGTACAATAATGTTGACACTCATTCGTTTCGACGTTATTCTTGAAACTTTAAGGCCCGTTTGGGGTGGTTGTGAGTTGTAAGTTTCTGGTTTTCAAAATATTTTATCTACTTATAGAAATTATGTTTGGAGCTGAAATTTTTTCCCATTATAGTTGTCTACTCTATTTTTGAAACTGACAACTGAAAATTGAAAACCAAAAATTGTGGTTTCCAAAATCTGGTTTTTGGTTTTAAAAAAAACTGAAAACTGAAAACTCAAAACCACCCCAAACAGGCCCTTAGTGTTCCGTTTTCCCTACATTGACAAAGGCCGATGAGCAAGCACAAAGTTTAATTTAACTAATACCAAACGCTTAAAATTTATTTGATAAAAAGGTCATAGCTTATCATGCTTGATGAGCTAGCAAAGCTGGAATCCAAATATAGTAGTACAACAACATACAGCCACAACACAATATATATAGTTTGGCTTAGAAGAAATTAACTGAATGGGCTTATTATTGAAAATAAATACGATTATTTTTGAAGACAGGGAGCTCG
Source organism: Tetragonia tetragonoides (assembly GCA_038025085.1). Classification (NCBI taxonomy): domain Eukaryota; kingdom Viridiplantae; phylum Streptophyta; class Magnoliopsida; order Caryophyllales; family Aizoaceae; genus Tetragonia; species Tetragonia tetragonoides. The sequence continues at coordinate 8,306,028 of CM076148.1, read as the reverse complement.
CTCGAATTAGACTGATTCTCCCATGATGTTGCTCAGGTAGGCACATCATCGTCTGGTCCCTCGTAGGCAAGTCGATTTAGTATAGCAATGCTATCAGGCATAGGAACCTTATAAATAGCTTGAACATTGTGTGAGCGTTTTGAGGTCTCTGATTGCCCGGTGGGAGTAACACCGGCAGCATTCTTACCCCCCGTACCAATAATATCATCAATCACTGTGCCTGCTAAACTTGAACCTTTTTCAACAGCTTCTCCTGCTACAATTGCAATGAGAATCCCAGCACCGAAACCCATAAAAGCTGTAGTTAAACCCACATAACCAGCAGTAACGGCACCTGCTTCGATCACCTCGGGGTTTATTAAGTATTTGGCAACCTCAGATGCCACAAATTCTCCAAATGATGAACCATAATAACCCCCTGTAAACTCTGCTGCCTCCTTTACAATAGTTTTTATCTTGTGTTGGGACTTAATGACATCATATATTGACATTGCTATACCGAAGACTATCAACGACTTTGCACTAGCGGATAGGATCTTGAGTCTTGCGCTGGATAGCTTTGGCTCCATGTCCCAGGATTTTGCCACTTGATAATACACCTGCATCCATCCATAACACACATCTATTTCAGTTCACTACAAGTCTACAACTCCATTCAGTTTAGTTCAGTTCGGTTCATGTAAGAGCTTCTTACTTGAATGATATTTTTTTTTCAATATAAATAGACCAATACTCTATTAAAAATAACAACTCTTGTGTGAGACCAACCTATAAAAAATTGGGGTCACTTTTTAGAAATGTAGGGGGTCTGTATTTAGCGTGTGATTTCCTCGATCATATATATATGAGTCACAAAGTAATTCCTGAAATAGCTTTGGAATAAAAATAATTCCCACCATATACATCACGTAGGCTCCGACTCAGGCGCGGAATGTAAATTTTTTTTGGTGTTAACACAAAAGTCGCTGTGGCGCATGCATAGAGGCTTTAGAAAGGCGCTCTGGGCCACAACAGCTTTCTTTAAGTATATTTTTCCAAATCCTTTGTCTCTGTAAATTTCAGCTCCTTTTAAAGGAGTTGTGGCGCATAGAGCCTTTGAAAGCCTCTGTGCGCCACGACTTACTTTGTATATATTTCCACCACATTTTCTTTGTAAATTAGTTGAAAACATAAACATTAGTGAGCCGTTGCGGGCCACAACGCCTTTCTAAAGTCTTTGTGCGCCACAATGGTTTCTATATTAACCCGAAAAAAAAATACATACGTGCCTGAGTCCGAGCCTATGTGATGTACATGGTGGGAATTTTCTTTTAACCGAAACTATTTCGAAAATTACTTTGTCAATCATGTATATATGAGGAATTCACACTAACTATATCATTATATGCATATATTTAAATCATGAATAAATAAATTTTAAACTTCAGCTCCATTATTATTATTATTATTATTATTATTATTTGAAAATAATCTTCACATTATAAATTTCATCTCTGAAATTTTAATATTATCTTTATTTACATAGTCATTCCACTAAAATTAATTTTTTAATAAATTGAAAAGCAAGTGTTTGTGTCCGTGCGTTTTTGTATGTGTGCGCACCTTTTCTTTGTAAATTAGCTGAAAACATAAACAACAGTGAGTCCAGAGGCGGAGCTACTAGAGGGCCTAGGGGGACCACGGCCCCTGTCAACTTTTGAAGTTATATCATATATATGCAAACTAGCATCATAAATGTCTTGTTGATGAGTTGGTTGGAACATTGAGATAGGCTTTGCACTGTGGGGAAGGTCAAAAGATCGAGCCTTGGCGTGATCCACTTATCATTTTTTCGGGTTTTTAGCTTTTTAACCATTGGTATTCATATGGTGAGATGTATATGTTGGGAAAAAAAAATATGTTTATGAAATTTGGCCCCCTTCCAACCAAAGTTCTGGCTTCATCCCTGAGTGAGTCGTTGTGAGCCACAACGCTTTTCTAAAGTCTTTGTGCGCCACAATGGTTTCTATATTAACCCGAAAAAAAAATCACATACGTGCCTGAGGCCGAGCCTATGTGATGAACATGGTGGGAATTTTTTTTTAACGAAAGCTATTTCGGAAATTACTTTGTCAATCATGTATATATGAGGAATCCACACTAACTATATCATTATATGCATTTATTTAAATCATGAATAAATAAAATTTTAAACTTCAGCTCCATCATAGAGTAATTATATTATTATTATTATTATTATTATTATTATTATTATTTGAAAATAATCTTCACATTATAAATTTCATCTCTGAAGTTTTAATATTATCTTTATTTACATAGTCATTCCAATAAAATTAATTTTTTAATAAATTGAAAAGCAAGTATCTGTGTGCGTGCGTTTTTGTATATGTGTGCGCTCGCGTCGCAAATTTCATGATATGAGATAGGGGGTCACTTTATAGGGTTATTGTTTCTAATGAGAGCGTAACCCTTAAATTTATAATAAAAAAAATGACCCATATGCTCACCAAGCCATAATAGTTTGTAAAATGGTCTCACTTAAGAAATACTTTAACAATATTATTTATTTTCAAAAATTTAATCTAAAAAAATAAAAAGATGCATGGATGACATGAGAGCGTAACGAGGAGTTATTACAAGTTTATTACCTTTATCTTGTCCAGGTCTGGGAGTTCCTCAAAAGGTATATTGGGTAGAAGTTCACCATTGTTGACTAGCACCTCATAGCCCCTGAAGGGGAATTAAATTAAGGACAATCATGACGTTCATATACTTTCTCCGTTTCATGAAAATATTTACATTTACTTTTCCACGGTCTCCAATGCACCACTTTGACTGTAGATAATTATAATTATATGCATATATAATATTATAAAATTATAATTTTTAGAAAGTATTCTTTAAAATGAATCCATCAATATGATTTTTACATCATAAATCTTTGTATTTTTTCACTAATTCATGGTCAAAGTAATATACTCCTTCCGTTGCACAATATCTGTATATGAGATATTTTTACTTTAATTTTGGTTCACAACATAAGGTAAATAACCATCTTCAAAAAGTATTTATTGTTATTTTTTTCATTTACCTTTCTTTTTTTAAGGGGATTCCTCATATATATAAAAAGGACAAACGAATTAGATGTCATAAATTACTGCTGGTCAATACACAGCCGCATGATGCAGCTAGCTAGTAGTTATAATCCTCCGGCTATGAGTAAAAGGGAAGGATTACGGGGTCAAAATATAATATTTTGCTCTGAGGCCGAACCTTAGCTTCGATGGTAAGTTTAACTAAGAAGTAGGGGTGAGTGTCAGTTTCACTGGGTATTGTATTATTTGGGATTGGAATTGGATCTATTAAATCTTAATTTTCAAAAATTGAAATTGGTTGTACCGACTTCTAATTCTTAATAATTGAAATTTAATCTACCGGTTACGAACCGATTCGCAGATACCCAAATTCACATTATATTAATTTTTTTTTATATTTGAATTATAAAAAAACATCGATTATAATATTACACTAACAAATAATAATTTCCAAAAACACGACAAAGTTAAAATCAAATATTACAATAAAAAATTAGCTAAATTTATTGTAAATCAAAATTTAAATAACATATACAATGATTAATATTATACAATTAATAAATAATGAAATAAAGAAGTACTCTAAAAAATTGTGGAATAATTGATGAACTGACCTTTGTGTGAGTGAGGTAAGGGGCTCACCAGATGACAAGAAAGCTCTAGCAAAGTTTTTAGAGACATCACTTGCTTGGTTGACAATACTTAAAAAAAAAGTTTTTCATGTCAACCATTTCCTCCATCAAAACCTTAGCTTCCTGTGCAGCTTGCTCGAGGCTTTCAAGTTCAAGCTGTTGGATCTCCCATTTGAGGTTTTGGCAATAGCCCTTGAGCTTAACCATGTAATGCCTTCGCAAGCGGAGGTTCTGCAAGGTCAAGATTCCCCACCCCACTGCGTACTCCACGTATTCCAAATAATATTTCACCACCTCGTCATGGTGGACTTATCATTTAAATGATCAGACTGCTGAACTACATTAGGGCGTTCGTTAACAATGTCTTTAGCCTCGTCGTAAGCCTCTCGGCTTTCACGGACCAATTGGGTCCGATGAAGCTGAGATTTGTAGGTAATATTTCCAAAGATCTTGAGCTCCTCATCACGAACATCCCTGATAAGGTCGCGCAATGTATGCCCAAGAGGCACCACCGCTTTGCCTTCTCTAATGACATCCGGATTAAGGTGGACCATTTTATTAACTACGCCTTCCTCTCTCTCTCTCTCTCTCTCTCTCTCTCTCTCTCTCTCTCTCTCTCTCCTGGTTGAGATTTACAGTTACTGAACAAATTTCAGTGTACCACCCAGCGAGAGATTATATTTAAGTTTGGGAGGAGAAGGAGAAGTTTGGCCTACCTTCTCCCAATTTCTCCTTTTTCTCCCAAATTTGTTTTTACTCACCCCCTTTTTATCCAATCCCTCCTCCATTTCTAACTTCTAAGAAGTTGAAATAAAGCTACAATTGGAGTAGAAGGAGAAGTTACAAATTGTAGCTTCTCCTTCTCCTTCCACTTCTAGCTTTGTTTCATCTTCTTAGAAGTTGGTAATGGAGGAGAGAGTGGATAAAAAAGGGGTGAGTAAGAACAAATTTGGGAGTAGAAGTTGAATTCGTGGGAGCTATGCCAAACGGGCCTTATATATTGTACATAAGGAATGGGGTGATTTTTCATAAAAACAGGGGGTTTACATTTTATAAAACGTGGGCACTAGGAATAATACAATCGGTCAAATTGGGAGAAATTGAGGATAATTATTGAAAAATTGGAAATAACTGTGGGTAACTTGGAATAACAATTGAAAAGTACATGTTCTTAACTTGTTGTTTGCACTTAATTAAGGAGGTGTGGTTGAATGGTAGAGACTCATTCATCCTTAACGAAGGTCGAAGGTTCAAATCTCGCCTTGGGCATGCATGGAGCAACTTTAAATTCCTTGGCCAGCTGTCCCACCCTTTAAGGTGCCTACAAGCCAACACGGGGGATAATCACAGTGGTCGACGGTGGATACCCTTGATCGTGAACCAAAAAAAAAAACTTGTTCCTTGCACTTTTTGCCCTTTGCTTGAAAAGTGACTCCGCTCTCATTAAAAATTATGAAAAGACACGGTTATATAGGTTTAGTAAAAAAAAACACATAGCTATAGATAAAAGGAAATAAAACCAATCATCTTCAGAAACTCTTCGGTCTTTTTTATTAGTGCAATCACAAACTCTTTGTTGGTTCTTATCTTTGTTCCTTGTGTTGTCAGCATGTGAGACTTGTCAAGTCTTCCCTCGAAATTTTTTGAGACGGACTTGATGGATTCACCGTTGGTATATGAGAAGTTGAGCATTATTTACTTTTAATGGTTTCTTAGTCCAGTTGTTTATTAATCAAACCCATATGTGAGTTGGGTAGACTTGGTTATGATGGATGTGATGAAATCACCTACGTGAGTGTAAAGGTTTGGCCGCCTTTTATGAAAGATTTGGGGCTATCTTTCTAGAGCACTCATAAGACCCAAGGTGTGCGCATGGCCTACATAATTGCGTTTATATTTTTCTATCGCGGAATTCGCACAAAATTAAGGTATTATATGTATTGTGGGGGTCTCGATTGACCACCCGTGTAATTCATTGAGTTCAAGAGTACTTCAGTCTTTGAATTAGCCCGGTCAATCGCTCACTTCACTACGTATCAATTCAATCCTTCAGACATTGTTACTTAAGTGTTCTACCTTTTCCTTTGTCCAGAAATTAAGTCACTTGGCCTTTGTGCCATTTGTGGGGGATTGTTAGGATAATGGCACCAAAGTTAATGGGGGAATATGTAACCGCTTCTGATTTATTATGGGTAATTCATACCCCATAATGTGTCACTAATAAACCCATTAAAGCTACTTTAATGGGTGGTGGGAGGTTACGTTTTCCACTTATATATAGGGTGTTCATCTCCAACTAAAGGATGATATAGAGAGAAATGCGAAGCAATACACTTCTCCTCATATCCCCTTATGTGATTAGTTGGCAATTGTATTTGTGTAAGTTCCAAACCTCGCATGAGTGCACTTGCTTGGGTGTTGTTGTATTAACCTTGGGGAGTGACCGGCGGAGACGAGTTGCACCAAAGTTCTGCCGAAAATCGCTTTCAAGGCACTGACCATCATACCACGGCGCAACGATTATTTGATAAGTCATCTACTCTTCTCCTTTATATATTATTTTGTTATTGATCAATACCTATATTTCCTACATTCCACACCAAGAAAACAAAACTTGAAGGTTCTTTTTCTTTTTTTTTGTTTTTGTGTTTTGGTAAATGGTCAATATGTTTCACTCGACAAAGTGATGTATGCCCTTAGATAAGTACTTAGTGCTCGTTTACTTGGTAGCAATACAATGCAAAATGCAATTATTTTATGGAGAAAATGTGAGGTAGAAGAGGAGAGAGGGGGAGGAGAGAGATGAGAAATAGGAGGTTGATTACACTATCTAATAATGTAATCATTATTACATGGGTGAAAGCTGAGCAATTGTGATTACATTGAATGTTGTGTAGTATTATATGTTTAAGATATTATACTAGTGATCTAATATATTTAGGAAACTAGTATATAAAGGATATTAGTTGTGCTTGAAGAATAAGTTAAGAGTAGTATATAAAAATGGGTTCTCCCATACATTAATGATAAGAAAGCGATATCTATGAGCCTATTATATTAAATCTTCAATGGACCTATCTCTTGCAGACCCACACGTGGAGGAGAGTAGACTGCATATAAGCCCAGTGGGGTTCCATCCTAAAACCAATTGGTGTTAGGTGGAGTAACCCACTAACTTATATACAATCCAACTCTCTTCAAGCCATTCAATGTGGGACACTCACATGTGGTAATATTATTAACACTCCCTCTCGCATGTGAGTCTCTGTCAACTTGGCAATCTAGAGGTAGGTCAACATCCTTAATTTGAGGCTCAATATGTCCTTCATGGGCTACCCTTACATGGGTACATAATACTGCTTGGCCTTCTTGACTCCATGTTTCACATCAAATCCTCCTCCAATTGTTTTTCATCAATGGGCCCCTCCTGGGGCAGATAATATGTCAGGATCTCCACCATGGGCTCTGATACCATATTAAATCTTCAATGGGCCTACTGCCTACAGACCCACACGTGGAGGAGAGGACGTAGACTGCATATAAGCCTAGTAGGGTTCCATCCTAAAATCAATTTGGGTTTAAACGCAAATTACTCTCCTAAGACACTGAATTCATGAAGAAAAACTATGAAAGGGTCTAATAATCTGCTACCGGTGCATTACCGAACGGACATCCAAAGAGATTGCTCAGTAGTTGAAAAATCGAACTAATCATGTTTTTAAAAAGGCTTCTGCTCATTTAGAATACTTCCTCCATCCCAAATAATCTTCTCATTTAACTTTGCACGGTCTCCAAGATAATACTTTGACCATTAATATCTTTAATTATACAAATATAAATATATTAAAAAGTTGATATTGTGAAAACATAATCTAAAACAAATCTAGGAAACGTATTTTGATCATATAACTTTTATTTATTTTTCACAAATCGATCATCAAAATTTATAAAATTTGACTGAAAAAGTCAAATGAGAAGATTACTTTGGGACGAAGGGAGTATATGAGTACCCAAAAATTAGAGTTTGAGGCGAAGATACGAATTGGGAAGGTCTTAGGTACCCAACTCGCTCTTTAAATGACGGCTTCTACTAACTCAAGTTTTCTTAATATATGGATGACATAATTTCCATGCAAAATCGGATTAACAAACAACATTAGACTATTAATTGGTTATCACAAACATCAGAACTTTTGTTATTAACCCATATTTGAACATTCTTCTGATTGACAAGTTGAGTAACACAACTATAGGACATGCTTATTTACAGAATTAAAGACAAAATTTAGGAAGCAATAAAGAGCATGATTAGCAGATACCTACATTTTAACAAATAGAAAATAAACAATAAAGAGAGGAAGAAAGTTGATTTGAACACTCAAGAGTTTAGTTCCTGAACTGTAGGCTATTTAGGAGTTAGCGGCTCTCTTGCAAACGTTAGGGGACTTTCTTCATGTAATGGCTACCGCTAGCTGCTGACGAACGACAAACAAACACGACTGTCGTACATCTGTTAACGGCTACTGGTCTGGTTGCATCGCGTAGTTGCCGCTAGCGACTGTCATAAAATATAGTCTATCATCTTTTAAGAAGTCAAGTCGGATGACGACATGATAATGCAATTTGTATCTGGACGGGATTTTGGATTGCGGAGGTGAAAATAGGATTTTACCCTTGGTGACGTGAAAAGACGATTTTACCCTCGATTATTTCAACAAATAAGTTCTCATAGCCGGTGTAGTCCGCAATAGCCCGCTAATTAAATAAGTAACTTTATATATACCTGTTTGCTTTTTGCTTAGATAGAAAAATAAGGGCACAATGTCTCTGAAATAGCCCTTTCATTTCCTAATAGCCCCTTTCAAGAGCTTTCCAACGATACCTTTTAAGCCTCATTCCAACTCCGAAGGAAAAATCGTCTTTTCACGCCCTTTAGAGACAAATTCGTCTTTTCACATCTCAAGGGTAAAATCGTCATTTCTCCCCCAAAAATAAAGCCTCAAAACGGACTAGATACATAATTCCATGTAACTAGCTGGTGCGTAAAGGATATCATATCCTTTAATGCAGCCGCTAGCGGCTGTGGAAGAATCATCCACAGTTGCGCACGGGTGCCAAGCCAAAGCCGCCAACAGCTACGCCCGTAGCCGCTTGCATTGCCGCAGCTGCTAGCGGCTGCCAACAGTCCTAACTGTTAATAGCTCTTTTGCCTCGGTTTCACGGGCACGCCTCTATCTTTTGGTTGACGGTTATTACCTTATACCACTATAAGTACAATCCTCGACCCTTCAGTCCAAATTGCTCAACCAGTTCACAAGAACCGACCTCTTATTCTAGCATTCTCTCTCTATTTCTTATCTCTCTTGTAGACCTTGTTTGCTAATAATCGACCTTATTCACTAATAATCTTTGCTAAATTTCCTAACAATTCAGGTAATAAACTCATGAGGGCGCAAATCAAATTTATTGCTTTCTTACTTGCTTTTCCAATTGTCAAAATATAGATCTCATGCGAATCATGTAATTGTGTAATAGTGGTATTTTCATAAAAAAAATTTATTGATTTATGAAATAAAAGAATTGTTTTAAAAGTGTATTTGATTTTTTAGTTTAGTTTATTCCTTTAAATTATTTTAGTTGCTTGTGTTTGGACTTTGAGCTAGTATGATGAGCTTATGGCATGGGATTAGTTTTAAGAGGTCTTAATTACCTATCTTTTAAGGCTTATGCTTATGTTAAGGTCTTGTGACCTGAGATGGAATTCGTTATTTATCTATTTAATTTATGAATTGAATTATGATTATGCATGTCGATAGATGTTTGGTTACTCAACAAAGTAGTTGGTTGCGTTCTGTGCTACGTGTTTGTGCGCCCATTTTTCTTCAATGGTGGCCTATGATGAATCTATGCGAAATTCGTTTGCATGGAAAAATAGACAAGAAAGATTGTTTTACAGGTTGAATGTTTGTGAAGACCTTGCTTCTTTTGGATGGACGGTCGAGTATGAAGAAACCAAGGATTTGGTGATTAGTCTTCTGTTTTCTAGTTAATTGTTGTAATACATAGAGTCTTGTAGTTATTGGTTATTGTTGAGTTTTGTAAACGTTTGCCTTGCACTAGACTTCTATCCAAATCCGGAACATTACTGCCTACCACACCCACTCATTTAAATGACCAATAATTAACTAGATAAATATTTAGGGCTCGTTTACTTGGTAGCAATACAATGGAATGTAATGCTATTATTTTATGGAGCAGATGTGAGGTGGAAGAGGAGAGAGGGGGAGGAAAGAGATGAGAAATAGGAGGTTGATTACACCATTTAATAATGTAATCATTATTACATGGGTGAAAGTTGAACAATTGCGATTACACGGAATGTTGTGTTAGAGATATATGTAAGATAAGGAAAATATATTGGATGAATATATTTTCCATATGTATCTAGTAGATTATATTTTATAGTATTATATGTTTAAGATATACTAGTGATCTGATATATTTAGGAAATTAGTATATTAAGGATATTAGTTGTGCTTGGAGAATAAGTTAAGAGTAGTATATAAAAATGGGGTCTTCCATACATCAATGCTAAGAAAGCGATATCTATGAGCCTATTATATAAAATCTTCAATGGACCTAAGAGTAGACTGCATATAAGCCCAGTGGGGTTTCATCCAAAAATCAATTGGTGTTAGGTGGAGTAACCCACTAACTTATATACAATCCAACTCTCTCCAAGTCTTTCAATGTGGGATACTCACATGTGGTAATACCGTTAACACTCCCTCTCGCATGTGAGTCTCTGTCAACTTCACAATCTGGAGGTACGTCAACATCCTTAATCTGAATCCTTACCCCTCACTCTCAGTGGGCAATTTCTTCAAGAAGGCGACCCATATCCTTACTACGGATTCCCCGAACCATACACGATCAATGGGATCCTAGTTCCAGGCTTTGAGGCATTTCAAGACAGCTTCACAATGAGTGAAGACACAGCCATACCTCCTAATGAGGACCGATCCACTAAATATTGGGCTAGTAACATGGCACCCAACGATTTCGGGCTACTATTGGGCGAAGAACGTCGCCAATACGACGAGACAACAAACAAACTTTCCCTTACTGTGCTTTTTAACGAAAGGTTCGACCCATCCAAACTGATCTCCCCAATCGGGCCCGACCGCACCACCTGGAAGCACGAGACGAAGTGGACTCCAGTCGAGGGAGCCAAGTACAAGTTCACGATTCGCAACGGTCCTACAGAGGGGCCCATTTCTGATTCTGAGTCTGATTCCGAGTCCGAGTCTAATTCTGAGTCTGTTATTCTAGAAGTGTCGGGTAGTCCACCCCAGTGTATTCCTGTTGTTGCTAAGGTCCTTAGTGATGACCTCATTGATGTATTGTCCGCTTCTATTAATATTATGAGTGTCGATTTTGCTTACTCGGATTGCCTCATTGCTAATAATTCAGAAGATATAACGGAATTGCCAAAACAAGTCATCAAAGCATTAATCAAAGATGAGCAAAAAACTTCAATAGTCAAAGAAACAGAGACAATAAATATTGCAACTAATGACGAGCCTCGCCACGTGCAAATAGGCTTGTCTTTAACACCTAATGAACGCGAAGAATTCGTAACACTCCTAACGAATTACGGATTTTTTCGCCTGGTCCTATAAGGACATGCCCGGCATAAGCCGCAACATTACCCAGCACACCATCCTGCTAAAGCCCGACTGCAAACCAGTCAAGCAAAATTTAAGAAGAATGAAGCCAGAATGGGCTCTTAAGATCAAAGAGGAAGTCCAAAAACAATTAGACGCAGGTTTCATAAGAGTGGCCAATTACCCCGATTGGGTAGCCAACATCGTCCCAGTCCCAAAAAAGGACGGACGGGTCCGAATGTGTGTAGACTTCAGGGACCTGAACAAAGCAAGTCCAAAAGACGACTTTCCATTACCCCATATAGATGTTCTAGTAGATAATACCGCTGGACACGCCCTCATGTCATTCATGGACGGGTACGCAGGATATAACCAAGTCTTGATGGCCAAAGAGGATGAAGAGAAAACCACTTTAATCACGCAATGGGGGACTTATTGCTACACAGGGATGTCATTTGGGCTTAAGAATGCAGGAGCCACATACCAAAGAACTGCTACGACCCTGCTTCACGATATGATGCATAAAGAGGCTGAAGTTTACATGTACCCTCACTTCAAAAGTTCTTAGACAGGCGTAGGAAGTACAAAATCAGGCTTAATCCCAAAAATTGCGCTTTCGGAGTTACGTCCGGCAAACTTCTAAGATTTGTCATAAGTACTAGAGGAATCGAGATTGATCCATCCAAGATCAAAGCCATAATAGACATGCCACCTCCAAAAACAGCAAAAAAAATAAAAGGCTTTTTAGGGAGGATCCAATACATTAGCAGGTTCATCTCCAAGTTGACCATCACTTGCGAGCCCATATTCAAGAAACTCAAAAAAGAGGTAAAGACAGAATGGGACGAACAATGCCAAGAAGCCTTTGATAAAACTAAAGCCTATTTGTCCGGACCACCCGTTCTGGTACCGCCCACTCCAAGCATGCCCCTAATCCTCTATGTAATACCCCTTATATTTTGGGTATTTTCCGAAATATTATTTTTTTTGAAGTGATTTATTTAGTTTGAGTTATTAGATATAAGTTTATAAGTGTTTTATTTTTGTTGTGTTTTGGGCTTTAAAAAAAAAGAGAAAAGAAAAAGTTTGAGTTCACTAGAAACTCTCCCACCGTCTTATTTTCTTTCTCCATCAGTTATATAGCTCTCTCTCCTCTAAACCTTATTTTTTGAAACTGAACACCCACGACACCATCACATCACCATCGTTCTTCTTCTTCACGCCTCACCCACCACCGCCATCTTCTTCATCTTCCTTCTTGTCTGTAAACTTTACTGTTGCTGTTGGTACCTTGCTGTCAGAGGTCAAATTTTCTCTCTCCTCTTGCTTTCTGTTTTGCGTGCGGCCTCCCCTGCTCCTGCGTGAACTGCTGTTGCTGCTATTTCGTTGCTGTGGCTGCTGTCCCGGCGCTGTTGATGTGGTTTCGGCCACCTCGTCACGGTGGTCTGTCAGCCCGAACCACCTTGTAGCCGCTCAATTCATTGGTTTGCTCCCAAAACCCAAAATCCTAGATTGGCTTTGTTCAATTGAATTTCTGATTTGGTTATTGATCTGTTCAATTCTGTTTTCTATGCATATATGTTGGGTTTGAGGAGTGAATTGGAGTGATTAGGATGCGTGATTGCTTTGGAGCCTAATTAAAGGTAACCACTTTCTATTCGGTTGGAGTTGGATGTTATTTTCTCTTTCTATGTGTGAAATTGATGTTCAACATGAGTATTGTTATGTGACAAATTATATTGTGATTGTTCTTATTATCTGGTTTGCAATTGTTATGTGGGTATGTGAGCATGATGATTTGGCTGGTATGTTAACAGCATATAGTACCCATATGGATTGATCTAGCCTTAGGTAGACTTTGGTTAGTAGAAGGGAAATAAGCATAGGTTTGATTCAGATAAATGTTTAGTATAAGGTTGATGAGTATTATGGCAGAGAAGTAGATATCTTGGCTACTTAAGTACACCGAGACCTAACTGAGAACAATATGATTTGGGGAACCCGTGCCATATTATGAACTATAGCGTGATTGATTCGAGATGGGTATTTGAGATGAGAATGATAAGATTATGATTATGAGAATATGAATTGTTATTCTTGGTTTGAGGCTCAGACGTTGTTAGTTCTTTAGTTCTAGACATGTGGGCAAGTAGCCTAAGACGTTGACTCTTAGGTGATGAGCATTATTTATGAAAATGGTTACATGGTTATGAGAATTGGTCCGAGAGTGGACTTTTGAGAGCCTGCGGGCTATGTTATGTTATGAGTTATGGGGCCTATGGCCGAGTTATGAGAATGGTTTTGTTTCTACGGGTTTTACCGCCAGTTCACTTCCCACATTGTCGAGGCTAGGAGCTAGTGACCGAGGGCGATTGGCACACATTCTTGGGAATTGAGTTATAGCTAGGAGAGTGTCTTAGAATGCAATTGAGACTACTTTTGAGGTTTATGTGACTTTAAGGTCATAGTTGACCTGAGTTGAGATTCTAATGTTTTTATTTATGATTCGATAGAATGCCTGGTTACTCAGCTTTGCTGATTGGTTGCTTTTGTGCTACGTGTGTTTGTTGTCCATGTCTCTTCAAATGGTGGACCTATGATGAATCCATACGAAATTTGTTTGTATGGGGGAGTAGGTTGGAATATTTGCAGGTTAATTGTTCGTGAGGATCTTTTGTGCTAGTTGGACTGTTGGACTCAAAGCTGTCAAGATGTTCATTATAATTGTATTTCATTGTCAGTTGTTGTAATATAAGATTGTAATAGAGTTATTTAGTTGGGATTTGTAAGGTTTGCCTTGTACTCATTCTATGAGTGAGTGTGGCAGTGATGCTCCGGATTTGTTAGAAGTCTTCCGCTGTCAGTTTAGTTTGGTTGTATTTTCTGTTTGAGCAGGTTTTTTGAAAGGTCGATAACTTGGAATGTCTATTTACAAAGGAAACTCTGCCCGATTTTCGGCTCGAGTTTATCCATTTTTGTTTATTTATAATTTAGAAAATCCGGGGTGTTACACTCTCCCTTACAGTCACAGAAACGTCAATGGGGGCCATGCTAGCCCAAGAAATAGACAAGGAAGAGAAAGCCATCTACTATGTGAGCAAGAAGTTTCTAGAATACGAAACCCGTTATTCCTCTCTAGAGAAAACATGCCTAGCTTTGGTCGCAACAACTAAAAAGTTGCGACGTTACAGGATCCAGCATACGATCCACATAAGATCGAGAGAAAAACCGTTGAAATACATATTTGAAAAGCCCATACTGAATGGTAGAATAGCCAGGTGGACAGTCCTCCTCTCAGAATTCGACCTCAAATTCGAACATCAAAAAGCTATAAAAGGGCATGCTATCTCAGAGTACCTATCTGACCAAGCTATACACGAACCAGATCGCAAGGACGGATACCACTTTCCAGATGAATGGGTTATGACCTTAGACACCGAGACTTGGCAACTCTATTTCGATGGAGCATCTAACCAAAAGGGTTTTGGAGTAGGAGTACTAATAGTGTCCCTCGAGGGTGCGCATACACCTATTTCAGTCAAATTAGATCACAAAGTCACCAACAACGGAGCAGAATACGAAGCTTGCATAATAGGATTACAATCCGTCATAAGCCTTGCATTAAGACGCTCCGAGTCTATGGGGACTCGTCACTCATAATCAACCAAATTTCCAAAGTATGAAAAGTTAAAAGCGAATCCTTGGCACTCTACCAGGAATACTTAGATAAGATCATAGTGTATTTCAATCAAATACACTTTACATACCTTCCACGAGAAGATAAGCAATTTGCAGACGCTTTGGCTAAATTAGCAAGCATGATCAATATACCCAAAACTATTCGGATGATGCCCATCTGCGTACAAAGAAGATCCGAGCCTTCATATTGCGACACCTTGGAAGTGTTCCATGACGAAGAAGACGAGTGGTACACCGATGTAAAGAATCTACTTATTAATCAGCTTTACCCCCTGATTCTAGCCCTAGAGCCCAAAAAGCACTCAGAAGGCTCGCAGCCCAATTCATAGAGGTATAGGGTCAGATATACAAGAAAAGCCCAAACGGAGTCAATCTCCTATGCCTAGGCACTGAGATGGCCCATAAAGTCTTAAGAGATGTACACGCAGGAGTTTGTGGACCGCACATGAACGGTATGATGCTATCTAGGAAGATAATAAGGCTTGGTTATTATTGGACCACGATGGAAAATGATTGCTGTGAATTTGTCAAAAAATGCGTACAGTGTCTGACACATGCGAATCTACAACACCTGCCACCAAGTCCATTGTACACCTTCACCTCGCCTTGGCCTTTCTCGACCTGGGGTATCGACATCATCGGCAAGATAACAACAACGGGAAAAGGGGGTCACGAATATATCCTAGTAGCAATCGACTACTTCACCAAGTGGGTCGAGGTGCAATCATACGCAAAGCATGTGGTTAAGTTCATAAAGAATAACATAATAGCTAGATATGGAGTTCCCCAAGCAATCATCAGTGATAATGGGTCACACTTCATGAAAGAAGTAATTGAGCTTTTAACCCAGTTTAAGATCCAGCACCGAAAGTCGTCTCCCTACAGGCCGCAAACTAACTGCGCAGTGGAAGCAGCTAACAAAAACATCAAGAAAATCATCGAAAGAATGTCCGAGAATTATCATGATTGGCATGACAAGTTGCCATTCGCACTTTGGGGTTACAGAACGTCGGTCCGCGCATCGATGGGAGCAACACCATACTCTTTGGTCTACGGAATGGAAGCCGTATTGCCAATTGAGTTAGAGGTCCCATCTCTACGGATCGTTTTAGAAAGTCAAATTCCATAAGTGGATTGGGTCCAAGCCCGCTATGACCAGTTAGTCTTACTAGATGAGAAAAGGTTACAGACTTTGCACAGCATAACAGTCTATCAAAGGAGACTAACAAAGCACTTTAACCAAAGGCTCAAAATGAGAGACCTTAAAGTCGGAGATTTAGTGCTCAAAGAGGTAAGGGCCAATGTCGCTGACCCAAGAGGAAAATTTAGACCCAACTGATCAGGCCCGTTTATTATTACAAAGATCTTAACGGGTGGCGCCGCAAGATTGGCGGATTTGGACGAGATCGAGTTTAGTCAATGGATAAACATAGATCAATTAAAGAGGTTCTATGCTTAGGCAAGACACCCAATATAGCACTTTCGAGAGGCCCATACAAGGCTACCTAATCCCGAAAAAAAAAAGGGATTTAATGTTTTAAAAAAAAACGGATAAGAACTACGAGCGGTCTGATTCCCCTAAAAGGATACGTAGGACAACCCAATTGCAATTGGGCCCGGCCCCTTCATCATTTTCGCGTTTAGAAGTTGTTAAAACACAGTATATGAATATAATAAACACAAGGTTGCAAAATTGAAGTGAGCATGTCTCCACAAATAATAATATTAAAGTCCATTACAAAGACTTGGCAATTCCCGAAATATCAAGGCAAAAAATTAAATCTAAATCTAAAGAAGGGGCACATCACCCTTATTGAATTTAAAGCAGATAAAAGGAAATCCTAAGCTAGACATGCTCCAAAATAGTATTTCCTTAATAGACTACTCCGTAGCTTTGGTGGTAGGGAATGCATCCTCCATGGGCTCATCTACCTTTGGGCCCTCCACTTCGCGTTCCTTGGGAGCCCATCTCTCTCGAACCAAAGGCTCTTCTTTTTCAACCTACATTAGAGGGACGGTTGAGGAGGCCTCATGATCATTCGCCCGAATTTGGGGCTCCGCTTGCGGTTTGGTAGTAATCTTTGCTAAAGCTTTCTTGGCCTTTGGGTTGAGGACACTTTTCACATGCTTCACTCCCTTTTGTTTACCCTTCCCTTTAGGATCATTAGGGTTGGAAAGCCTTAAGCTAGCCTTGACCGATTGGGCCTTAAGATCGCCTTGTTCGGATTTCCTGCATGCACGGCGACCCTCCGTAGTCTTACAGTCCATCCAAGCTTCATAAGCCGAAGATATGGCCATTGGGGCATTGATGTGAGGAATAGTCCACTTGGGGCGACGATCCCATGCACATTCCCAGGATCTCACCATACTTATTGTTAAAGCCCGTGTAGCAGGAGCAACACTATCCTTTTGTAGGATAATTTTGCGTTTTCCATATTTCCGCATAATACGGCAGGAAATATGTAAGTCAAGTATGAAGGCCAAGGACTTGGTAATATCCCGTTTCCTTACTACATCCGATTGCGGATTTTAAACCCCACCACTTGATAGTCCATCTTAGCAAAGGGCAAGCCTTAAGGTACCCGCGCCATTCATCAATGGTAGACTCATAATAAAGCCTCCGACGAGCCGGAAATGGCTTTGGTTGATATTTGAGCGCATTAGTCGGCCTCTCAATGAAGCACATATGCTCCAGGAGCCATATTTACAAAAAACAACAAGGCAAAAAAAAAAATAAAGTTAGGTATCCATTAAAGATTCGAACTTTATCAAATTATCCAAAGCAATTATTCAAGCACTCACTTGAAGGAGAAGAGGGCTTCTCGTCCATCCGCCAGGCGACGGCTCTTGTTTCTTGCGGTCCAAGCAAATTACAGTTTCACCAAGAACAAGAGACATAGGGGTAAAATCGTTTTGAATTTGCTCAACAATTCTAAGCATACAAGTTTTACCATTATTACCTCCACCAACAAAGAGGTACCTTTGCAAGAGACATAAGATAAAAGCTCGTCTATAATACGTCTCATTGTGATCATCCCTTACCTTGGGGAAAAAGATATCAATCACACCATTGAGGTCTAGCTCACCGCTCCTAGCAACAGAGGAGGCTTGTGTTGGGGATAGGCCAAGATACCTTTTATAGTAGCCTTCAAGGTTGGCCCCGAGCCATGGAGTAGCGGGAACTTGATCATGAGGGAATCCAAGTATGGCGGCAAGTTCTTCAGGAAGAGGGCACAATTCATTGTACCCGAATCTCAAAACATGGAGTTTGTCGTCCCAAAATTCAACGGCGGCCTCGAGAAGATTCCAAACGATTTAAACTTGCTTCAAGTGGAAGAGAGCATTCAAGTGGAAAGGCACAAGTCTCATCCTCTCTTTGGGGGTCATAGATTGTAACCACTTATCAATTTTAACTTCAAAGCTTGTCATGGATGATATCTAGATTAATGGGGAGGTTTCTCTCTCTAAAAGCTCTCTATTGCTAGTAAATTATGAAGCTGATGTCCCAAAATCGGACTAACCTAAGGCTTATATAGGGCTCGCACGGAAAGGACGAAAAAATAAGGCAACCCGTCAATAAAGGGCTTCAGCGACCCATGGGACAACCGCTGAAGGCTCAGCGGCCCCGATAGTGCAGCACAGGCCCAACGGCCCAACTGCTGAGCTACAGCGGCACAGCCGCTGAGTCCCGCAGCCCCTGATTTCGCCCCCGCTCCTTCGCGTCAGCCGCTGAACGCCTCCCTTTGGCCGCCGGGCAATTTTCTCAAGACAACCCTCTTTTCTCCGGTTTTGGACACTTTCCTTAACCGTTTTGGGCTCCAATTTGGCTCAATTTCCTATTTTCACTATTAATTCTATTTTCTGTTATTTTCTTATTATTTATGGAAGCTTCACAATTTCCTTATTCCCTTTTTGGATGATTATCATCTTTTCTTTTTTGTTTTTTTAACTCCTTTTTACTTATTCATTTCATTTCATCTTTTGCATCCCCTTCCTTTTTTTTTTTTTAATTTTTTTTTAGGGGGGATAGGGTACACCCAATTTTAACTTTTTTGGCTGGTACCATTTTTTGTTACAGGGCTATTACTTGCGTTTTTTGCTTGACTACCTGTGCATTTGCATTAGCCTAATTATATGCAGGGACCAATAAATGAGCAATATTTACAAGCAAAGTCCGAATATTTATTCAACACAACTGTTCAAAAATGTATTTCATACAAATACATTATCATAAAAATCATCACCCGCATCAGCATCCGTATGGAGCACCTCAAAGTGATCCTCCGACCTCCGCGGCTCGTCGCCAAAAATCGACGCCGCAAACTAACTCGGGTCAAAGGAAGAATGTCAGGTAGGCTCCCGGTACGAGCACCCCTCCGCAGCATAACTCGAATCATACCCTCACGAAGAACGAGGAGGCATGGTAGGCATCATAGGAGCCGGAACGGGAGGCTGGTAGTAAAGACCGCCATATGAGGGATACCCAGCATACCCGGGATAAGAAGGATACATCGGCATAGGCATAGGAGTAGGCTCCACAAACGGAGTCATCCTACTCCCACCAGGACGGTCCGTCCGATGTGCAGGCGCACTCTCTCTCCTAGGACTCTCCCTCCGAGGGCTCCTCTCGCGCGAAGGGCTACGCTCAGGAGAGCTCACAACCTCATCATCCGACAACACCACCTGTCGTGACCGACAACGAAGGGGTCGACGATACTCAACCTGCAACCCACAGAAGATACATTAGATACATTTCTCAAAGCATGCAACTTTGAAAATGCAAAACCAAGTTTACCTTGTCCAAGTCGATTCTTGAGCAAGTACCCTTCGAGAGAGACCGGGATATCCAACACTTCATAGCATGCACCATCTTGAAGACCTTCCCGGTCTGTTCACGGTCAAGCTGCACAAGGAAAGTCAATACAAGCATACAAAATGGTAAAAATCACATACAATAGGGAAAATTATGAGTTTACCCCTAGATGCCCAACTGGAAGAGGAAGGCCCTGGATGTCCTCATCAAGGTCCTCCGTCATGGGAATTTCTCCCCAGCACTCCTTCCCGCCATAGTCCCGATCTCGGACCCGCATATCCGGGACATCCACATCGATGGCGTCAACCCGAGGCTCATACGAAGCAAAGTAGGTTAGTATCAAGCAAAACAAGGAAGACATAGAATATCAAAATATTAAATTCTTACCTTCAAACCCACAAATGAAGGCATGAGGCGATCACGGCGGAACTGCTCGTAGTGCCCCGCAAGGTCCTCCGCAGGCTCCCTCAAGTATCGCATATCATCTGAGCCCACCATGGCCTCCGCAGCCTGCTCACGAGACAAGCACCTCACCAAGAACATGGTCGAGGGAGGATCCGAGGGAATCCTCGGGCCCGCCACGTCAGGATAAACCTGACTGAAGATCCGCTCTCCAAAATACCACTCAAAAGAGAACGGACCCGCAATCAGGATCCTCTGGCGGTCCACCGCTCTAGATGCTAGGATAGCATCCGAAGCCAACCCATGATACTTCGCCCATGGGAAGTAGTCAATCTACGCAGGTATGCAACATAAGATATTTCCACACCAAGAAATACAATCCATGCAACAGAAAAGCAAAGCTACATTACCTTGTGTCAATCTAGGCGCAGGAGGGCCTCCCTATACTGCTGAAGAGTCTGCAGAGGCGCAGGACCCCTATGACGCTATGCTCTACAAACCGGCAAGTCTAACTCCCAGCCCGTAAGCACATGTCCGGGAAATTCTCCAAAAACCAAGGCTACATCAAAACATGAAATTAAGCACCACACACTTAAATCATGCAAATCACGAAAAACGGATACCAAAACCAAACGCACCTGCAAGACCTTCCAAAAACCGCACAAGTTCACGGGAGGAAGAGTCGACTGCTTGTATCCCTCATCATTCACGCGGCAAGCCCGCATGCACCTCAAGAGGTTGGCGTAGCCCGGCAACCCCCAGTTGTACTCTCTCACTCTCTCCCAGTCCAGCAGACTCGGGAGGTAAATAGCATGAATGCGCTCCCCCTTGTCACTAAAGATAGTAGTGGCAAGGAGGTAGGCGATGAACATCCTCGCCTTCTGCTCCACCGAGGTATTTCTCTTATACCTTGGGTCCTTCACAACGGTAAAGAGCTCGCTGTAGGGACAATAATGGTGACCCTAAGTGTTCCCCCAAGGGCCAAACAACTCCACCATCTCCGCCTTACGCTTCCAAATGGAAACGTCATATACAATGGGCGTACCCACGCAAGGTACCCCGATCAACATAGCAAACTCCGAAGGAGCGATCATCATCTACCCATTAGGGAAGTGGAACGTGTTGGTAGTGTCCCAAAGACGCTCCAATGACAAGCGGACAATGCACCTCTTGACTCGCTCAACCGAGTCCGCCGCTTTCAAAAGGGGGCTAAACCCCGCACTCAAAACCGCATCTTGCACCTCTTTGGGCAAGATTTTGTAAAGCTTCATTGAAGAGCCATAGTTGCCATGGGCCTTCAAATTCCCATCGGGTTCCTATGATCAAATTTGCAACCTCTTAGGTTCACGTTTCAATCAACTGTTCAATCCTAACCATGTTTCTAAGTTCGTTCAAGCCGCGCAAGATCACATGCGCTACAAACTTGATAATTGCATACAATTTCTACACAAATTCTACTCAAGACAAAGCATATAAACTAAAATTCAATACACAAAACTATGAATTCAAAGTTTAAGGCATACCACGAACTTGTAAGCCCGAGAGCTCAAATGAGTCGCCGGTCGGAAGAGCAACTTCGATCGACCCCAAACAATGTCGAGCATCCTATCTGACCGGGTGTATCGATCTTGAGGAAAAGCCACATTAGGCTTCCTCTTTGAACGCTTCACATGAGATGGAAAAGCCTTGGTGAAAATGTCGATTTCTTCGACCTCTTCTCGCACCTCGGTCCTCCTACTCTTCCTATTTGCCAATTTTGGAGCCATGAAGAAGGATGGGCAAAGCTAGCAAGAACAACAAGCAAAAATGGAGGATTTTCAGATATTCTCTCTCCAAGGGTTTCAAAAATCCACTCTCAAACTCACCCAAAATTTGTGAGAAATCACAAATAAGATTCAAATTATGCAAAAATTATGCAAAAGCAAGCAAATACAAGCAACAAGGAGCAAATTTGAGCAAGAAATGAAGGTTGGGCAACAATGGAGGTAGAGAGAGAGAGTCTCGAAATTTTGGGGAAGAAATGACCCAAAATTCGGCTCACCCCAAAATAAACCCCATCCGCGCCTCTGAACTGGCCAAGCGGCCTGGTTCAGGGCAGCCCAGGCTCAGCGGCCTAGCCGCTGGCCCCGGCGGCAGAGCCGTCAGGCCTGGCGGCCCCTCTCAGCACCCCTGCACTTCATCTGAGCCGCCGAGCAGGCCCGATAAGGCCGCCCAGCGCTCAACTGCCCTGCGCATGGCCGCTGAACCCCTTTTCTCTTCCGCCTCTCACCGGGCGGGCCTGCAAGTTCAAATTCCTCGCGGGATTGCATTTCTCGACCGTTAGAAGTCCGAGAGATTCGGGCATGTCACCCAAAATGACTCTTTTGCCCTTGTAACTTGGTTTCTTATCCTAGGGACCCGGCATCATCTCATTTTCGCAGGCACATGCATTCCATCTAATTTTCGCAGGCGCAGGCACTTTATTCTATTTTTGCAGGCGCGATTTTTTCCAAGACACAGGCATTACTCAAGCAGAGCTACGCAATGCTCTTTGACGTTGAGGCTATGAAAATTAGCGTCACTTTGGCACCAGCAAAGCAGAGCTACGCAACGCTCTTTGACGTTGAGGTTATTAAAATTAGCGTCACGTTGGCACCTGGAAAGCAAAGCTATGCAACGCTCTTTGACGACGAAGCTATTAAAATTAGCATCGCGTTGGCACCCGCAAAGCAGGTAACCCTGACCATAGGGGGTCAGGAGTCTACCCCTCCTTTCTTTCTAACATAAAGTATTTTCAAAAACCAAAAACATTGCAGGCATTTTTTAGCAAATACTTTGACCTTCGCTTTAACAAGCTCGGCCAAAGTGGGGGCTTCTGTAGACACCCTAATCGGTTCTCATCCCCTGTCACCGCAATGCCCGATGATGATGGTAATGGATTAACATGGACGTAAGTAGAAAATAACATTGCTCGGAAATCTAGACCAAATTCCTTAAAACCTCAGTCTTTAGATAGCCCTTGTTATAAGGATTCCAATGCCTTTGACATCGCCTCAATCAGGTTCTCGGATCAAAAGATATCGCGTCTCGAAGATTTGGGTAAAAACCGCTCAATCCCGACCCCCTAGGTCAGCCCAAGACCAATTTCGTAATTTTCTGAGCACAAAAAGTCAAAAAACCCTAGGCACGCGCATGCCTCCGGGCCCATCGGCTGACGCTGTCAGTCCGGCGGCACACGCGTGTGGCCGCTGGGCCTTTTTTTTGGCTGGGCCGAGTTTGGCACCGGGTTTCTTACCCTAGGCCCCTAATTCCGTCTCCTAACTCTATAAATACTCCTTTCACCCTCTTTTGTAGAGAGGTTGGTCAGTTCATAATTTTGAGAGCATTGAGAGCACATATTTCCCCAAATCAAAGAGAATCTCAGATTTTTGAAAGGCTCAACCAAGCATTGCACCTAGCTTAGCAGCCAAGATTGAAGAGCAATTCCAATTCTACTAGTCCCGTTCGAATAGAACGTCCAGCATAGTACGGTAGGTTGGAGCGTCAATTTATTGTTCTTATATCTTGGTTATGCTTGATAATAGTATGCATGTGAATTGGATGTAAATTGTGCAAAGTGATAACATAAGTAATTTGGTTGTCTTTAACCCGCCTAGTTAAACTAGGATCTTGGACGACCGGATTTATTTGGAACCATATAGCATAAATAAATATTTGACATGGATAGGCTTAGTAAAGGCCGTTTATACGGGCGATTTAGATAAGATTCGTTTTGTTTATTTCGTACCTACATCCCCGAACTCAATATTTAGTGCCCATGGGCATGAGTCAATTCCCAATAGGAATTGGGTGCACTTTTGATAGTTTCCAATTGTTTTCATAAAAATTGGTGGCGGTTTCTTTATTTGCAAATTGTTATTCCCCATAATTAATTTAAATTGCATATTGACGTATTATTTAAGAACCATTAATTCCAATGCGAAGATTAAATTCCACCGCGGAGCGCCGGAACGGCGAGGGTTCTTACAGAATCGGTCTAACCAATTCCAATTCCAATTCCCAAAAATAGGAACCGGTACCAACCAATTCCAATTCTAATTCCAATTCCTGACTTTTGGGAACCGGGACCGTTGGGTACCCTGTGTAAAAAAATTAAATGATTTTTTTCCTTTGTTTAAAATAAAGAATGATGATTTTCTAGTAAGGTTAGTAGTTTAAAAATTCCCATTTGTAATTTTAATGTTTTTAATGATTGTATTTATAATATTAATAATTAAATAATTGTATAAGTTATTTAAATTTTGATTTACAATGTTAAGTATTTTGATTGTAGTATTTGATTTTTATGTTTGCGGTTTTTTTGGAAACTAATATTTATCACTTTAATTTTTTATTGGTATTTTTATTATTAAAATATACATTTATTTGATTAAAAAGTAAGAAAAATTGAATTTAATGCGGACTTGGGTACCCAAGAACCGGTGGGTACCCGGTGGATCCAATTCCAATTCCTAAGATTTAGGAACCGGTGCAACCAATTCCAATTCCTACAAATTAGTAACCGGTGGATCCAATTCCAATTCTGGGTAGTGCAATACGTACCCGATGGGTAACCGGTTGAGCTCACCCCTAGTATGTACAATGTTTTCTTTTTTATTTAGTGTTTTGGAGGAAAGAGAAATCTTATTAAAAAAAAAAAAGAAAGAAGTTCATATGATGTATGCAACAAAGATTAAATTTAATAAGAAAAAGAATTGTCGAAAGACATTCGTGATATAGGGCACCTTCTTTTCAACTGAAAACTGGTACGGGTAATTGGGGACAATTGAAAAGTCTAATTGGTAACGGGTGGCAGTTGATGACAAATGGGAGCAACAAGATCAAACTGTAAGCAACTGATGAAAAATGAAAATTTGTATGTTTAAGTGCGCTTTTAATAACAACAACAACAACAACAACAACAACAACAACAACAACTTGGATTTTGTATATTCAACAAAATCCGCTACACAAAAGAAAACCTCTCTCGTCCCCTAGGTCTGGTGAGATTATTTGAGAAACTGCAAGTGCCAGTTATCTGATTCCCTCTTTGTGAGTGCCTTCTCTGATTCTTTAATTCTAATACTGTAAATTGGGATTCTGTATATTGGTCTCTTGATCTTCTGGGTTTTCGTTTTACTGTTTCTGGTGGTTCCACATCCCTGTGGTAGTCACGAACATGACAGAGAACCTGTCAAAGGAATGGGGTAAATTTGCGGTTAACAGAGGATGAGGATGTTGTGGTGGTGGTGCAACGCAAGAAGATTGGTGATGGAAACAAGCGAATTGAACTCAGTGTGAACTCAGTGTGGCTGGGCGGTTATTAACTCAGAAACCGTTCAACCGTCGAGCGTTTAAGGAAACAATATTGAAGATCTTTCGTCCTCGAACTAAATTAATTATTAAAGAATTGGATGCAAACACTTTTGTCTTTCAATTCTTTAGTGAAGGTGACAAAAAATTTGTCCTAGATCATGAACCTTGGAATTTCGATGGTCATCTACTTGCTTTGAGTGAGATTCGTGGTTCGGATAAGCCTCATAACCTTTGCTTTGACAAAACCAAATTCTTGGTTAAAGTGTCGAATGTGTTATTTGGTGGTCGGGATTTGGAAACTGCAAAGGTAATTGGGGATCGCATTGGAAAGTTTGTGGCTTATGATCCCTCCACAGACTATGGTTGGGACAAGGTTATTCTCATTAGGGGCAGAGGTTAATATCTCTAAACCTCTTAAGCGTGGCATGAAAATGGCATTTGAAGACACTGGTGAGGAATGACTCCCTTTTAAATATCGTTTCTTACCAAATTTTTGTTATGCTTGTGGTATCATAGGGCATAATGAAAAGGAGTGTAATGTGTATAGTGAAGAGGAGATCAAAGTTACGGAGGGTGTGGCTGATCCGAAAGGGAATGATACTTCTGATGCTCCCCTGGAGCCTTCAGGGGCACAAAGCCCTTTGCGTTCATCAGTACACCCTGGCTCCTCCTCAACTAGTGGAACGACCTCTCTTCTTAATATGGGTTCGCTTTCACTTGATGGGGATGTAACTACTGTTGATAAGGGACATGCTAAGTGTAAGTTTTCCCAGAATGCTAAGAGTGTCTTGAAGAGTGGCTGGAAACGTTGTGCTCCGGACGCAGGCAATACTAGTGGAAGGGTTAATATCACGGAGGCAATAGGGAAGCGGGATAGACATGCTTGTGCTTAGTGACAGCCATGGTTGCCCAAAAAGATCTTACAAGGTTAGTGATGTTGTTGAGTCTTCTACTGTGGGGGGAACTGATGTATCTCCCGGATCGGCAGAAGTCGGCAAGGACCAACCCCGCCGGGAGCAATGAGTTACTTGAGCCTCAACTGCCGATGGCTGGGCAACCCTCGTGCAGTTGCTTTACTCCGTGACCTTGTCCGGAGAGAGGCCCCGTCCATTTTGTTTTTATCAGAAACAAAACTTAGTGGACGTGAAATGAGACCGATTATAGAGAATTTGTGTACTTATGATGTTTTATGTGTGGATAATATGGGTCGGTCGGGTAGTCTTGCATTATTATGGAAAAAAGAGCTCTCAGATTCCCTTGTGTCGCAATCTATCCATCACATGGATGTTATAGTTGACAGTGGGTTTGGAACGATCCCATGGAGATTCACGGGTTTTTACGGTTGGCCAGAAATTCACAATCGACACCTTTCTTGGGAGTTGCTTGGTCTCTTAGTGAATTCTAGACAGGAACCTTGGATTTGTATGGGGCATTTTAATGAGATTCTTTTTGCTAATGAAATGTGGGGCAGAAATGATCGATCCAATAGACAAATGTAGATGTTTCGTGATGTGGTTGATCGTTGTGGATTACGTGATCTCAGGTTTACGGGTTCGCCCTATACTTATGTAATGGCCGTGATGGTGAGCATAATGTGAAAAGTCGGTTAGATAGGGCTTTTGCTGTCAATGAGGGGCTTAATCTTTTTCCCCGTGCTAGACTTGTTCATCTCGAACGTGAGATTTCGGATCATTCTCCAATCAAGCTTCATCTTTTTGGAGAAGATCATTCCCGACGGAACCCGAAAATTTTTCGCTTTGAACAACTCTAGACCGAGAATCCGAAGTGTGAAGAAACTATTCAGGAAGCATGGATGCTTGGTGGTCCTTCTGCATTGGAGAAAATTGGGTTTTGTGCTAATGAGCTTGGTTCTTGGAGTGAGAGTGAATATGGGAAGCTTTTTCGTGAACTTAGGGGCAAAGGTAAACAACTGAATAGACTGAATAAAGCGGGTATCTCGTCTGCTCAGCTTAAGGAACGGAGGAAGTTATTGAGGGACATTGAGAATCTGGTCCGTGAGGAAGAATTATTCTAGCGTCAACGTTCCCGGGTATTGTGGTTATTTGCGGGGATAAAAATACTGCTTTTTTCCATCATAAGGCCTCAGCCCGTAAACAAAAAAATCAGATTAAATCCCTTATTGATCCAGCAGGAGGCGTTGGCAGTGGTGATCTAGCGATTGGGCGAATTGCCCAAGACTATTATGGAAATCTCTTTTCCTCTGATGGTGCCGGTCGTTTACAGGAGGCTCTTGAGGGTATTCAAACCCGTGTTAGTGCAAACATGAATACTGAGTTGCGCAGACCATATACAAAGCATGAGGTGCATGAAGCACTTTGTCAAATGCACCAGTTGAAAGCCCCAGGCCCTGATGGTAAATGCCCGTTATTTTTTCAAAATTACTGGCATATTGTAGGTGATTCTGTGTCTGCATGTGTTATTAATGTTCTTAATGGGAATGGCCTTCCGTTGGGTTTGAATCACACTTTCATGGTTCTTATTCCCAAGAAGAAGAATCTAGAGGCTATTACTGATTTCAGACCAATTAGTTTGTGCAATGTTTTTACAAGTTGGTGTCTAAGGTTCTAGCAAGTAGATTGAAGATTTTCTTGTCGGAGGTGATTTCTGTGAATCAAAGTGCCTTCACGCCTGGGCGTTTGATTACTGACAATGTTTTAATGGCACTTGAGACATTTCATTATATGAAAAATACGTCTTCTCATGAGGGTTTCTTTGCTCTTAAGTTGGATATGGCTAAGGCTTATGATCGGATCGAGTGGGATTTTTTAGAAGCTGTGTTAATGAAGTTTGGCTTTGATAATAATTGGATTTATAGAGTTATGGAGTGTGTGCGGTCGGTCTCTTTTTCCATATTGATCAATGGAAAACCGACTGAATCTTTTTTGCCAGGCAGGGGTTTACGTCAAGGTGACCCAATCTCGCCCTATTTATTTAAATTATGTGTTGATGCTTTGTCTGGACTGATGCGCAGAGTGGAGGAGAGGGAATCACTGCAGGGTATTCGTATTTGTCCATCCGCTCCTTCTCTCACACACTTATTTTTTGCGGATGATAGCTTTCTCTTTTCCAAGGCCTCCCCGGAGGCGGCGGATGTTATTCGTAGGATTCTGTCTCTTTATGAAGAAGCTTCGGGACAGCAAGTTAGCTATGCCAAATCCAAGGTTTCTTTCAGTAAGGGTGTAAATTAAGGAGTTCGGGATCAAATTGCAAGATGCTTAGAAGTTGAGGAGGTGGAAACACATGACCGTTACCTTGGGGTTCCTACTGTTGTGGGTCGTTCCAAGAAAGCTATTTGTGGTTTTTTGAAGGAGCGTTTATGGAGTAAATTGCAGAGATGGAAAGGCTTGTTTTTTTATAAGGCGGGTAGGGAAATTATTCTAAAGGGTGTGGCCCAAGCTATACCTACTTATGTGATGAGTGTGTTCAAATTACCAACAAGTTTCTTCAATGAAATTCGCTCTTTGTTTTCTCAATTTTTTTGGGGACAAAAAAAAGATGAAAGAAAAATCCATTGGCTGTCTTGGGAGAAACTTTGTAAATCCAAGCGTGATGGGGGTTTGGGGTTACGTGACATGAAACTTTTTAATTGGGTCTTGCTTGCTAAACAAGCATGGAGGCTAATGAATGGGGAAGGAGGTCTACTTGGTGACATGTTACAAACGCATATTCGAAGGATTGAATTATGGGCCTGAGGATATCTCTGTGTATGTTAACAAATTGCTGAATGAACTTGATCGTGATCAACTAGGTCCATATAATCGCCTTCCTAGAAACGACAGAAGCGTGAAATGGGTGGCTCCTCCTGCTGATCGTGTCAAGATAAATGTTGATGCGGGTAAGACGGGGAGTGGTGGTACCTCGCTTGGCGTAATCTACAGGAACTCTATGGGTCAACCTCTTGTTGGCATGACAATGAACCTGGTTGAAGACTGGAGTGTTGACATAGCAGAGGCAAGGGCTGTGGTGTGTGGTCTGCAGCTTGTAATTGCGCATGTGTATGACGATGTGGTGATAGAAATGGATAGCCAAGTTGTTTTTAATGCTTTGTCTAAAAATAGGAGTAGTTCTAGTTGTCTTTTCCTTATTCTAGATGACGCTCGTTTTCTTGTTGGTAGTCTTAGTAGTATGTCGTGGTCCTTTGTTAATCGTGAAGGTAACAAGGTAGCCCATGAATTAGCACATGTGCAACTGTGGTCTGTAGGGTGTTGGTTTTGGGATGTGTCTTTCCTAACCAACGTTGTTGTAGCTCTTTCGGAAGATGTTGAAGCTTTAATGGAAAGATCGCCGGATCTTTCACTAAAAAAAAAACAGTAATAGAATAGTAATAATAATGATGATGATGATGATGATGATGATAATACATTGGCTTTCATGGGATAAATTGTGTGTACAAAAAGAGGCTGGAGGTATGGGTTTTCGTCATCTTAAATCTTTTAATTTGGCCTTGTTAGCTAAGCATGTGTGGAGATTTTTCAATGATGACTCTTCTTTTGCTTCGGAGGTGCTTAAAGCTCGTTATTATCCCAATGGTTCGATTCTTAATGCTCAAGTGGGTAATAATCCGAGTTTTTTTTGGCGTGGTTTAATGGAAGCCAAATGGATCATTATTAATGGTTCGAGCTGGAGGGTGGGTAATGGAACCTGTATTAACGTTTGGAATGATCGATGGATTCCTAGTGATTTTTCATCGCTTGTTCTTTCTCCCATTGGTGATAAGGATTCTGCGTTGAGGGTATCCGATTTAATTGATCATGATTCATGTACCTGGCAGAGGGAGATCGTGGAGGATATTTTTCTTTCATTTGAAGCTACTACTATGATGAGTATCCCACTTAGCACTATATTTCCTAATGATGAACTATGCTGGAAATTTACAAAAGACGGGGAGTGCTCTGTCAAAACAGCCTATCATTTTGCCAGGTGGTCAACTTCGGAGCGGTTTCATCCAAGTGCATCTGTTGGGCCTGATTTTTTGTGGAAGAAGATTTGGAGCCTGAACTTGTGTCCGCGTGTTAAAACATTTCTTATGGCGAGCTGCGAATGGTGCAACTCCTGTTAAAGTGGCTCTGCAACGGAGACATTGTATAAATGATTCTGACTGTGACATCTGTGCAGGGAAGGAGGAAGATATATTTCATGTCATTGCATATTGTTCTTTTGCTAGAAAAGTATGGGATTTAATGGGTAGGGGTGGACTAATTTTGCAGCAAGGAACAAGTGATTTCAAGATGTGGCTGGCATGGGTGCTACGTGAACTACAAGGGGAAGAATTGGCCTGTTGTTTAACTGGCATGTGGGATTTGTGGAATATTAGAAATGGTAGGATCTTTAATGGGGATAACAAAGGCCCACAAGAGCTAGTTGATCATGCTATTACGGTTTGTAGAAGATATTGGATTGCCATGGAGATAACTAAAGCTAGTATTTCTTTGACACAACAGCATCCTGCAAGTGCCAGCAAGTGGACAACACCGCCAGTAGGATGTGTGAAACTAAACTGTGATGCATCACTCTTGGGAAAATGGGGAACTGGACTGGGCATAGTAGTACGAGATGAGGTGGGCGATTTGCTAATAACAGGAGTCCGCCGGCAAACAGGTCCCTTGGAGATTGACGTTGCGGAGGCTCTTGCTATTCGATTCGGAATGACAGTTACACTTGAGAGTGGTTTTGCAGACCATGTTATTATGGAGAGTGATTCATTGACGGTGATAACAGCACTCAAGAAGAAAGGGAGGCTGAAGAATGCTCTTGGCTTGATTATTGCTGATATTCTTGATCTTAGTTTATCTTTCAATTCATGTAATTGGTCTTTTGTTAATAGGTCTGGTAACCAGGTGGCTCACCATCTTGCAAGGTTACATCCCTTTGATTTACAAGATAGAATTTGGCTGGAGGAGGATCCGTTTGTTGTGGATGAGTTTGTATCCATGGATGTTTATGCTTTAATAAATACATAAGATCCCTCTTTCCGTTAAAAAAAAATAATAATAAAATAATAATAATAATAATAATAATAACGATAATTATAATAAGTTTTGAGTGTTTTAAATTTACAGAAATTGTCACAATGTGACATTAATTTTGGATGCAACCGGTTATTTTCTTCATTGTAATAATAGTAACAACTATTTTTTTAAATTTTTTTATAGCACTGGAGTTGATCTCGTTGGCAAAGTTATAAATTGTCAAGGTCTGAATATTCAAAGTTATAGCAGACTGAGTGCATTTTGATACTTTAAATCCTTAAATTATTAAATTCGATTGGATTTATAAGTGACTTATGACTATTATTTAATGGAAAGAAAATTAACAATATCAAAGTAGGACAACAAGGAACATGTTCATTTGATTTATCTTGTATTTCTAGATCATTAGTACAGACTTTGTATCATGATCAAATTGCCAAATCGGTGTTATTCTTGTGTGGAGGGTTGCCCAATTTTAACAATGCTTACTTAATGAAAAAAATAAATAAATAAAGTTTTAGATTATCAAGCGATTTTCCCTATATTTTATGCAGAAACAAGGGCACGTCCTTGTTACTTTTGTTCCTTTCTCGGTCCAACCCAGCTGACAACCGTCTTCTCCATTTCTAAACTCCTCAAAAATAACAAACACCAAGCAAAAAAGTTACACACGCGGGTTAAGAAACAGCAAAGCAACCTTTTTACAATTTCCCAACTATTTCTCTCCCACCCCCAAACCCCACAACTTTGAATTTTGAAACTCATTTTGCTTTACCTTTCACCAGAGGAGAAGGGTGATCTTAAACACAAAAAAGTGTAAGAGAAAGGAGGAAATTGTAAGTGGGTTTACTCAAAAATGGCTGGTTATAGAGCAGAGGATGACTATGATTATCTCTTCAAGGTTGTTTTGATTGGAGATTCAGGTGTTGGGAAGTCCAATTTGCTGTCTAGATTCACCAGGAATGAGTTCAGTCTCGAGTCTAAGTCCACCATTGGTGTTGAGTTTGCAACTCGGAGTTTGAATGTTGATAGCAAGGTTATCAAAGCTCAAATTTGGGACACTGCTGGCCAAGAAAGGTGACATTTTTCTCCCAAATTTTGATTTTTTCCAATTGGGTTCTCATATTTTTGTTGGTTTCTTTTGCTTCTTTAGTGGAGATCTTGTTTTTGATGTGTATGCTTTTTGTTCAATGCAAAAAAAAAAAAAATTCCTCAGTAATTTGCTATTGGAAATGTGGTTCACAGTGATCTGCTTGTTGTTCATTTCTGACATATCATTTATAATTTCATGGGCTTGTTGTTGATTGGTAATTGGGCATTCTGTGGGTAGTCACTTGAGTTGTTGATGGGCAATTGGTCATTGGGTTTGTTGCTCTGGATTTGTTAGATCTGATGTGATCTGGGTTTTGTTGAATTGTAGTTGATTGATAGGTGTTTGATCTGGGGGGATCTAAATTATTTTTGATTGAACTATGTAGCTGGATTTCATGTATTTGAGTTATTGAGAGAGAGGATTTATTTGTCACTGCATTTAGTTTGTCTCTAGTCACCAGGTTTGGTGCATATCTAATCATGCATGTTATTGTAGACTTTTAGATCTAAGATACCTGAGCATTTTGGACATTTGTTTTTACCTTCAAGTACTTTAAAATTATGATTAGAAATGGCAGAGGAGGGTGCTAGATGTTCCTGGTTTTTGAGTGTTTTTGTCTGTATTTCCTCCATGCAGGCCTCCTTACCAAAGTTCAATAGTTTCATCTTGCATAGTGTACTGACCGCCTTTGTTTTTTTGTCTGCTCTTTTTATAGTTTGTGAAGTTTGGGGTTTGTTTCATTTGCATTGATGTATTCTTTCTGTGTGCTGAGTTGTTTGTTTACCAATTGAATCTTAGCTAAGTATCAAAGTCACAGCTACTGTTTGTTTGTGTAGCAATTGAGAAAGCAAATAGGGAGATTTTTGGAAGGAAGTTTGTAGTTGCCAATGTAAGATTCTTGAAAGAGTTTCTAATTTGTTGACCGGCCAGTGCCCATGTACAATCCATTTATTCAATGTGGTCCTTTGAGCTCTTTAAAATGTATGGAACCATGAGAATTGAGAGGTTGGGATGGCATGGTATTGTTTGGAGTGGGCAGCATGCACATATGCTGTGTAGTTTAGTTATGAATTCCTATTTTGATATGACTTTGTTATCATTGTCTCATTGATAATTGATGTGAATTATAATGTTCAACTTCACATAACAACATATGTGCCCCGTATGTGTTGATTACTTGATTTGTTCAGAACATTTGAAGGAGAAGCATCTGGGCATGTTCTTAGTTTTAACTAATGCTCTATTCTCTTTGGCTTATGTTCAGTTCAGTTTAATTAAGTTCAGTCTAATTCAGTGCACTTCAATTCAGTTCATGTGAGAACATATCACTCAAATAATTTTTTATTCCGAAATAATTTCATGATGATATTTGCGTCATTGGAAAGATTGGAACACATACTTTCAAGTGAGCCCAACATTGAAAATGTTTTGACGAGTTTTAAATGGTTAAGATCAAGTTAAAAAAATCATTTCAGTTCAGTTTGGTTCCAATAAGTTCATTTCAATTAAAGTAAGTTCAGTTCAGTGTTCTTCAGTTGAAAAGAAGGGACCCAAAGTTGCTATTACTGGCCTCAACTCTCAACGGCGAGAGACGAACCCCCAGAATGACTCTTTTAAGAATTACAAATACAACTCAAATTTCCAATCCACAAATGCATAGTGTACCAGTCACCACCTACCACCTGTAGTTGTTGCAAAGACAAAGTAGGTATTGCTGTTTGACTTTTGTTTATCTGGTGTAACGAGTCTTTTGAGGGCTAGTAAAGAATGAGTGAGGAGAAGCAATTAGATTAATCAGGTTTGTTGGTTTAGAGGTCTTTGGTGTTGCTTTGACTTTGAGATGTGGAGTGATTTGGACATCATGGAGCGGGATAGATCAAGTTAGGAACAATAGCAAGGTTACTTTAATTTCATTCACATTACTCCATCTCCGAGTTTGGCTTGATCTCTTCAAGACTACTAATAGTTCGATTCTTCCATAAAGTTTTCTCTGTAGTCAGGTGGTCTTAGGTAAAAATAGGGTCTTCGTCTGAAACAGTTATTCTCTAGAATCTGGAGTAAGAAAGTAGTTATGGTGTTCATCTCTATCTTTCTGAGCTATATCAACATGAAACAATGGGGAGAGGATAAAAAAATGGAAGGAAGGAGCGGTAGTGGTTGTGCTCAAATGCGTGGTCTAGGATTTACATATAAACATAGTGTTCTTCTCTTAATTGAATGTTCATTCTACAAGCACTTTGTTCTCCCACTTGGCTTGAAAATATAGCTTCAACTTATGTGTTTGATGATTGAACCTGTTAGGTTTCATTTGTTTCTATACTCCGAAACATCCTTAAGTTTGTGCTAGAAAAGATAATTCTCATAAAAACTTGAGGTTTCCTTCTAATATGGCCATTCATTTGTTTAGTCATTGTCCTTGAGTAATATTTTTGTGGGTCATTTGCATCTATAGTGAGACTTTGTATGCGGTTAAGCAAGTGAAAAGGAACAATTACCCGCATAAGGGAGTGCCACATCAATTTCCTTATTATCTTATCTTTCATCTGCGCTGACCTAGATTCCTAAAAACTTTAGCGTGCGATTTTCTTGAAGTACGCTCATGCGATTTAGTTGTAAGACTTGTAACTAATTGATCATAGGGGCAACATATGCCTTTTGTGGTACTCAATTCTTGGATACTCGGGCTTGTATACATATGTAACAATAAGGTGCGTGTTGTCTCAAACATATATTTGCTATAGACCACAACTATTGGAAGTGAAGATGTTGTTATGTGGTGGATGGAAAATGAACATTAGTATATGGAGCATGAATGCACAAAGGATGGAATAAGGTCATTTGGTAGAATTGCAAAATTCTCGATCTGCCCCGGGCAGTGGCTGAACCCACAGGGAGTGAATCTGAGATTCCATCTTAAAACCAATAGACATATTCATTACACATTGTGCCCCTACTAGACTTCTACTTCATTCTCCCCTGCAATGTGAGCCAAAATTGTACGTGAATGCCTTTGTACTATTTTCATTTTTTTTTAGATAAGAACAATTTTATTAATCAATTGTTAAAGAATACAAAAAGGTTGAGGATAAGGCATCCTCAATATCAAGCTAAATATATCTACACATCACGCCAATGTCGCTGGACTAAGGTCAGCGGGATGCCTTTAAAAGCCCCTGCTGCCTTAGCCCAGAGAGACGCCAAATATACAATGTGATCCCAAACTAAATCAGGAGACTTCTGTATTTCGGAGAAGACCCTCGAGTTCCTCTCCAACCATATACACCACAGAATAGCCATGCAGGCACACCTCCACAACACTCTCCCCTCCTTACTCCTCCTCATCGCAGCAAATCGTAACTGCAAGAACTCGCCCACCGTAGCTGGGCACACAAAATTCTCCCCACACAGCAATCTACTCCAAAGATCCCTAGCAAAATCACACAGCACAAACAGATGCAAAGAATCCTCCCCACTATGACGACACATCATACAAATCCCCGATAAAAGGGTCCAGCCAGGTCTTCGACGTTGCAACATATCATAAGTATTCAACCTACCTAGCACCAAAGTCGACACAAAAGCGCGAACCTTCAGTGGAACCTTAGACTTCCAAATAAAAGTAGATAGAGGGAATCGTGGAAACTGAGAGGGAAGGCTAATCTGGTGAAGGAAGGACTTTGAAGAGAAGACCCCAGAAGGATCCCCCGTCCAAGTCCAAGAATCGTCCCTAGGGACAAGGGAAGTGGAATTAAGGACACTGAGGAGAGCAGAGCTCCTCCATCTCCCTATCATGTGGTGGCCGGTGCAAATGTAAGTCCCAAGACCCACCAGTGGCCGAGAGAAACGCAACCACCGGGGCCCCATGAAGGTTGGACAGCTGGAAAACCGAGGATATGTGGAGGAAAACGGAAGATCCCCCTTCCACACATCCTCCCAGAACCGAACCCGAAGGCCATTACCCAACGTATACCTAACCAGTGGAAAAAAAAGAGATGATACCTGAGTGATGAATTTCCAAGGGCAAGCATGAGAGACGTTGGAGCCAGCATGAGCATCCCACCCGTTGTGCATAAGACCGTACTTGCTCCTTATAACTTGGTGCCAAAGGGACTGGAAACTGCCACAACCATTTACCCACTAGCGAAATGTTTTTGGACACCAATTTACCAAAACCCAGCCCCCCCTCCGTCTTCGGCCGACAAACACGGTCCCAACTAACCAGGTGATCCCTCCTATCCCCCCTGCCCCGGACCACAGGAAGTCTCTCATAATCCTCTCAATCCTATTAGCAACACTAACCGAGATCCTGGGTACTATTTTCATGAGTGGTTATAACATCTTCATTTGCAAAGATTTCCGAGGAGCCTAGCTTAAGGCATGCCATAGAGAAGCAAGGTGGAGAGTATATCTCATTATTGAGGTTGCCTCCTAACACTAAATGTCAGTATGAAACTTATACAGTTAAACGTTTCTTTACCTTTCATTTCCTCAAGGGGGAATCATGATATTGAAATATTCAGTCTTTAACTCATTATTCATAAG
Organism: Tetragonia tetragonoides; assembly: GCA_038025085.1. Taxonomy (NCBI): domain Eukaryota; kingdom Viridiplantae; phylum Streptophyta; class Magnoliopsida; order Caryophyllales; family Aizoaceae; genus Tetragonia; species Tetragonia tetragonoides. The sequence continues at coordinate 8,268,761 of CM076148.1, read as the reverse complement.
CATTGTTCTTTATTGGGCAAACTGCCCTTTATTACTTTTGACCTTATAATTGCCAGCCTTCCCATCATCAGTATAGCAGCCGACAGCCAGCCATAAAATTATTACCCATTCCCTAGAGCCCCACTTCATTGTGCACCCAAGCCAACCTTCAATCCAATTACGAGCTTCTACATGCTGAATTCACATGACGGTATTCACATGCTATCCCCACTACTTGAGAACTCTTAGTGATGATTGGTTTAGGAGTATGTTCATGTGGCGCACCACGGTCCTCCTAGGTAATATTTGGTCATAGCAGCCTTTATCCTGTTAGTCATATCTTATTTGCTTTGGTTTCTATATATGTATGGGCACTGTGTATAATGGTCACAGTATCATATCAGAAGTAAACTATGTGTCACAGAAGCCAGAGCACAGTTCCGACTATGTGAGTCAGAAAACTATTGGAAGTGAAGAGGCTGTTGTACGGTTGTTGTCAAATATTTACTAATATGTGGGGCATTAAGGCTACTTAAAGATGGAGGAATGAAGCACATGTAGAGGGGGGGGGGGGAAGCTGAGAGTTCTGTGCAGCAAGAGGCTCGGTGGACATTACTATTCAAGTTTTTTTGTGACCCACAATAGATATACCAAGGGTCATTGAGGAAAAATGACTTGAAATTTCCATCCATTAGAGAGAATTCAACATTAGAGGGAGGAATGAGTGGGTGGGTGAGTGGGTAGTGGAAGACGTCGGATTGGTGCATGAACAAGATTGTCTGCACTCCTCGGACCAAATCTGAGGATTATTAGAACTCTGCATATATAGAACGCTGAGAATTATCTTTATTAACATTTCTTTCAGCTCATAGCATGTGATGCGAGTCTGTGACTTTGTTTAATTTACATATGTGCTGTCTTGATTACTGTTGATCCTATTTGGGAATATAGCCTATTCTCTGTTGGGATAGAAAACCAATTTGCTATTAATCCACTTTAGCACCTAGCTTACACTATTCTTCATTTCCTATATGGAGCATAATCAAAGTTAGTGTAGTGCACATGTCACGACTTCCAGCTGCCTCATTATAATTTTCAATGTCAATGCTGCTTGTGCCTTGGTGTATCAGTGTGCGGCTCCTTTTGATTGAGAGTTTTCGAAATGCACTCTCAAAAATCTTACCTGTACTACATTCTTGATTCTCGATTCTTGACCATAGCCTTTCAGCACATTAGATAAGGTGCTTGTTCTCATCTCATGTGCATATTGTAGGTCATCAGTAGATAAATGAAGAATGTATTTTTCCCTCCTCACAACAAATAAATTTCACTTTCTAAAGCTGCCAAAATAGGGAAAATTAGTACATTGAAGATAGTTATGACTTTATGAGACTCTTCTGCCTCAAAAAATGTTGCCTCCCCATTTTATAGTAACTCTCATGCATCCACATTTTAAAGGGTACTTTTCAGAAATTCATGCATTTTCTTATATTTAACCTTGGTTCTCAAAAAAAAAAAAAAAAAAAAAAAAAACCTTGGTGGCATTTTTGTTTTTTGAGGGAATGGAGCATATAGTATGGTTAATAATTTTTATCTGCACACATACAACAATTAGATATGCTCTATATGATGTGTGTTAACTCCATCTTCATTTGGTACTTGGGACTCTTGGACATGGGAAATGTCCTATAGAGAGTGAAAACATCAACACTTCTGAAAACCTGACAGCCTTAGTTGATTGTTCTTTTCAGTGCTTTAGTGTGTTTCCTCAACCCCAACATCTGTAATTCATTGACATTTAGTGATTGTGAGCATAGAAAGCTTCGTCCCCCGGATTTGCTGTTCTTGGTGATAGATTGTGAGCCGGTTACAAAATTTCTTAAGTGCACTGCAGTTTACCATTTACAATGTCAATATATAACATAGAATTTGACAGCTGAGCATGTGTGCATTTACTGCTCAGTTGTTTTCATAATTCATCATTAACTTTAATCTGCTTTAATTTTCAGGTATCGAGCGATTACCAGTGCATACTACAGAGGAGCTGTTGGAGCGCTGCTTGTGTATGATGTCACTAGGCATGCTACATTCGAGAGCGTTGAGAGGTGGTTGAAGGAGTTAAGGGACCACACAGATCCCAACATCGTTGTGATGCTTATTGGGAACAAATCAGACCTTCGCCACCTTGTTGCAGTTCAAATGGAGGATGGGAAAACATTCGCTGAACAAGAGTCCCTCTATTTCATGGAGACTTCTGCTCTGGAAGCAACCAACGTCGACAACGCCTTTACTGAAGTCCTTACTCAGATTTACCGCATTGTCAGCAAGAAGGCCATGGATGCTAGCGAGGATGCCAATGGTTCAGCAATCCCTGCAGGTGAGAAAATAGATATAGGGAAAGAAGTTTCTGCCGTGAAGAAAGGTGGTTGTTGCTCCAGTTGAAAAAGTTTTCGACATAGATTATATTAGCTTGGTAGGGGTGCAGGCGTGCAGCTGATTTGTTGCTGCACGGTTTTTTTCCTCTACACAGTGATATGTATAATTTTTCGGTTATCGTCCCATTGTAGAAGGCTAGAAGGTAGAGGTTGCTTCATTTACTTCATTTATTTTGCTCCCACCATTGAACATTTATTTATCGAGACACTCAGAAACCTTGTCGAGGATTTAAATAGAATGCTACTCGAAATTGATTCGCCAGTCTATAGGTAATTTAGCTTGTAAGTTGTAATGGCTCAAATATTCATTCGAGTCCAGGTTATTTGTTTATATTGTTTCTTTGGTTATGGAGTATTAGTTATTCGTGTCTATTATTGTTTGATAAACTACATTGTTTTTCTGTCTCTAGCTCACTTTTGGATGGGCTTCAATTTGAAGTTTAATCAATTTGTGGTTTGATCAAATTGATACAATGGCAAATAGTAGCAGAATGACCTGAGTTTGTGGAAGTCTAGAAATGATTTGGTTTTCTACAATCTACCTGTTCTCAGTCAGAGCACAAGTTACTTGGCAAGAATGGGAACGTTGAGTTCTTTTAGATCAACAATATCAAACCTATAGTCAGAGACTCTACAACGACAATTTCTTTTCATACACCATTTGGTACTTATATTCATATTACAAGGGAGGCTTCTCCCTCCGAGATGAGATCCTCTCCAATCACTCGCTTTAATATGTTCTTTTAAATAAAATTTTGATGGTGCGAAGAATTAGAGTGGCTCAGGGCAAAATATGTTATTCGTAATCACTTTGGTCGGCTTTGCATAGTTGGTTGCCATAATCGAAATTGGATCCCCTGCTCTTCATTCTCTCTGTTTCACTTCTCTCCCAAATACTGATCAGGAAAAGGAGACACTGAATCTCTGCGGTACTGCTGTAGATCCAGACCCGCCATAATCTAGGCACAACATTAGTCATTGTCGCTAATAAAGTCACTACCCTACGCAATGGCCTCCAACAAGCAGTCAAGCACTAGATCTAGGTTTTTTTTGCATATAACTATTGTGGGTGATAATAAAATTGTTTTGAAGTTACTTCAAGGACTTTGCAAGATTCTATAAACGGACAATCTTCAACTTAGTAATGGATATCAGAAAGCTATTGTAGGGATTTGTAGCAAGTTACAAGCTACAAGATCGAACATCAACTTTGACTTTTGAAGAGGCTAAATAAACGTGTAGTAGCGCTTGGCTCGTCAAACTGAGAACTCATTCGACATACATCCATTATGAATCAACTTAATTTCCTAGTATAGAATTTCGAAATTTTGTTTTATTTTTATTTTTTTAGTTTTTTTGGAAGTGTCTTATTATTTTCTTCATTTAGTAGTAGTAATTCTTGTCTTTCATAACCAAGACAAAAAGTAATAATATTGTCTAGTTGACTTGCACGTTGTCACATACTTCCTCCGTTTCGGATAAATCTTAACATTTGATTTTTGAATTTGACCATTGATTTATGGAAAAAATAAGGATTTACAATTTAAAAAATACTATAATTGGATTCACTTTAAATGACTTGCGGAAAGTCATATTTTGTTATGATTTATATATTCATCTAAATACAATTATTTGAGGTCAAAGTAATGCATTGGAGATCGAAAAAAAGTAAATATCAAGATTTTCTAAAATAGAGCCTTTGAAAGGTAATACAACGTGATTTTGTCAAATTGATGACTTGACTGTCACAGCCGAATTCCCTAAACAGTAATGTTAGAGAGTTCGTAGGTTTAATTTTGAGTTTCGATCAGGTTTGTCCGATAGCGGACAGTTCGTTCGCCACCGTCATAGCGAAAGCTTTTGTATTTTAGGTCTCACGAACGAACCAGCTCTGATACCATGATAAAATATAATAGGCTCATAAATGTTGCTTCTTATTATTGAACTGGGGAGACCCCATATTTATAAACTACAATAACCTGTTCCCCAAACTTTCTAGTATCTTAATAATACTAGTTTCCTAATTACATAAGATCTCTATAATATATTAACCATATAATCTAATATATCTTATTTTCTATATATATATTGAAAAATATTTTCCCGATTTCATATGTCAAACAAGTAAACACCCACATTTTTCCGTTCATTTGACATTACACGGAAGCAACGTACGTGAATCATTCACGTGATGACCCTCTTTTTAATTCGTTCAAGTTTATCCCACAACAGTTTGTGTTTACAACTTTACATATATCTAAATCAACAAGTAAACACCCAATTATTGGTCTCTCCCTGCGAATATATTCCATTTTCCAGCATTAAAATGGCTTAGATGTCAAATATAAAATATTATTTGACTTTCATGGTTCCAAAAATTGCGTGTCCTAATCAACCACCAACTTCCCACCAACCAATTTAGTTGTTTGCAGGCGCTTGTGTGGAATCTTTAGCAACTGGTTTTGCTAACACTCTTTGATCAATAATTTGCCCCCATCGTAAACCCTTGGACTTGGACAGATCAAGGTATTGATTAGTTGGATCAATTATCAATGGACTCCTGAACATGGTTCGAAATCGCGGTACCGATTGTGATAGCGGAAACAGTCACGACGTTGCGAAAGCGGACTGATATCGGTGATTTGTATCAAGTCGCGCTCGTCGCGGCATAAATTTTGTATCAACTATATGGCCGTATTGGCCACGTATCGGTCGTATCAGTCATATATCGACTATTTATCGGCCGTATCGGCCATTTATCAGCCGTGTATCGACTGTATCGGTCAAATACCGGCCATATATAAAACATCGTTACGTAGTGGGAGATCACGTATCGACGAACTCAAAAACCGATACGTCACAGTCGATACGATACGTCGCGGCCGATATTTAATACGGCCGATGTTCAATGAGAATCCTTTTTAGACTGACCGCTTAGTTAGGGATAAATGGTTTCCAAGAAAATAATGTAATAAGAAATTCTGTTTTTGGAAAATAGTTTCTCTCTAACCAAAATGAGAGATCGATCTTTACTAACTAAAGGTAAGCTGAATTGCGTATACCTTGACATCCACAGACCATGTCTAAGATGAGTCATGCTGATAATTATTGTATTCGTAATTATTTCTTGGACAGATATTATTATTGTTAAACTTTATTTTAAATAAGGTTACTTCCATGGCAGCCCTAACTTCTTTTTTTTTTTTTTGAAGGACCAAGCTAATAAGTACGTACCGTCATCGTTGAACCGGCCTTTATCTTGATTTTGCCCATCTGTTTTCAGATCAACTGCCTGACTTGCACTGTAAATCATTACTAAGAGTGGCTTTGCTGCCTGATAAGAAAAATAGTCTAAACCATTACATACTCCCTTCGTCTCAAATTAATCTTGTTATTTATTGTTGCACAGTCTCCAATACATGATTTTGACCGTAAATAATTTTAAGTAAATAAATATGTTTTTGCTTGCAAGTAAATGGCGACCGAGCATACACCCCCTAGTACATCTATCGTGTATGTTTGGATTGTTGTGTTCAACAACAAACATATTAGACTAACTGAACAACCAACATTGGTGCTGCTAGTATAATTCATAGGTGCTAGTATATAGAAATCAACAGACACAAGGCATGAGGATTGAGTGAGATATAGGATCAAACCCATGAGCTAGCCTCGCTTACCAAACCACTTGAAAGTAAGCTTGGTACCACTAGACCACGCACCACCCTTGTTCATGAAATATATGAATAAATAAGTAATAAAAATATGATAATCGAGACTATTGTCAAAAATCATCATCCTAACAAAAGAATAATTATCTTAAAAGTTTCTATAATATTTTACAACTTAACGGTCAAATAATTTTTTGTTAATAGGTCTCATACAAAACTTGATCATTAAGTTTTTACTACTAGACTAAAGAGCATAGTGTATACTATATTATGCTCAATGACCCCATTTATTGCTAAACTCACAAAATGAAGACACAATCCCTAAAAATCCAAATAATTAATGTAATCACCACTCTTTAAGTCTAAATCTTTCTTCTAACACTGAAATCAAGAAGGCCACGCAATTAATTAAACATCATGATTAAAATACATAAAAACTCTACTATATTATCATATACTCGTACATTGTGTATCGTAATTAAGCAAAGTGTGAACATATGATTATCTTAAGCCGCACGGTAAGCGCGTTTAACTTAATCCCCTTCCCTTAATCCCTCTCTATGATCCCTTCAATCTCAAATCATAAGCTAATCATAAAATATACTCAAATTAAAAAAAATTTAAAAAAAATCCCAGCCAACTAATTGGCCCGGGTCACACATACACAATATGAAAACAAACGGGTGGGTCGTTAACTAACCAAACCTCAACCCGTGGACCCACACCAAGCTGCTGGTGCACTATTCAACTGTTGTTGCTGCTGTTGTTGTCGCTGCTCTTCGGCCTGTCGGAACACCACGGAGCACTCGGGCAGCTCTCCAAGGTCAGCAAATAGCGACTCGTCTTCGTCTCCCATCATAGGGAAGATCTTAGCCATGTGATCAAGGTCACTCATCAAGTCGCAGCTCGTAAACAACAAGCTGTCGTGGTGGTGGATGTCGGTCGAGAACCACGCAAGCTCATCGGTGGTGGTGGTGGTGGTGATCAATGGTAGGCCGGCCTCATGAGGGTTGTTATTATTATTATTATTATTTGGTTTAAACATTGTTTGGTTTTGGTCATGACTAATTTCTATTTTAGGATGGATATCAATTTCTATTTTAGGATGGGCATGACCAATAATATTATTGGTACTAATAGTTGGTTGTGCACTTGGTGTTGTGTTTTTGTTGCGGTTTTGATGGTTGTTGTTGTTTGATCTAGAAGCTGGCCAAGGATGGTTATGTTTATATGAGTATGTGATTACTAGCATGTTTGGATCTGAACTGCTTCTTTCTACTTGTTTCCTTGCTGGACATCCCTTTGAGCTACTACATCTATAATATCCCCTGTCAAAAAATAATAATCATTAATTCCACCGTTAATCAACTAACATGGACAAATTAATGAAGGTTCATTAATTAATCATCAGCTGGCACCTCATAAATGATCATGTGACAAAACTACTCTACTTGTACTACTGATCAAATTTGAATTTTTGATTATTACACATAAGATTCTATTCTAGATTTATAAGCAAGCATGAACATGTTAATTATTAGAAAAGCCTAATGGTTACTATAGTGTAAAGCATCATGGGCGTCCAGATGGAGCGTAATCCCGCTTTATATTACTACAGTCTAAAGCATGATCAACAACTAGTTTTACCACTACGATAACATACAAAATTGAAAGATCATTTCTATTAAACCCTTAATTGGAAAAGCTTGTATAAATACCTATAAGAGATCAAAAAAGAATATATGTACCTAGGATAAGGAGAGCCCTTGATGGGTTTTTGGCCATACTTCCTCCAAGCCCAAGAATCTGATGGCGGAGTACAATCGCCAGACTTGAACCTTGATGCTTCCACATCCTTGATAGGAATGGTCACCACTTTTTTCTGTATACCTCGCCTACTATTAATAAGAAATATAACATCAATTGGATATCACTAGCAAAGCCAGAACTCGTAATATTAACAATAACGCAATTGGATATTATTGGCGGAGCCAGAAATCATATTAACAATGATTCAATTATGTAGAACCATACATTTTAACTAACCTTATACCTTCTTCGAAAAAAAAAAAAAAAAAACTAATTACTAACCTTCTCTTGGGAGAGGATATGGAAGAGGATGCAAAAGTGGTGGTGGATGGAGAAATGTCTCCGCTGTTATCAGATGAGTTTTCTCTCTCCGCTTCCCGTCGGTATAACTCACTTAAGCTGGCTTCCATGTTTGGGAATTCAGTTCCCTCCAATTAAGCTTAAATTAGGCTTCTTAAGCTTATAATTAGCTTGTTGTTCAGTTGTTCTTGCTTAGTTTCTGAGAGAGAGATAAAAGAGAGAAATGAAGAAAGAAAGAAGAATAAAGGGGAGATGTGGTCTTAATATTGGGGGAGATGTCATGCTGATGAACCATTGACAGAAGGGCTAGGGTACATTAAACTAATATAAGCTTTAAAGTAGTTGTTTGATTTATTATTTATTAATTATGTGTTCAATATTATTCTTTTGTTCTTGGTATAGTTTGTTTGTATTTACTAAAATTATTTAATGGGACAGTTGTCTAAAATTTCTAGTGGATAGGCCAATGGTATTATATAGTATTAGTATAGGCTAAATAGCAAAAGGGACGTGCAAACAAATGTGAAACCAATTTATTCTCAAGCAATTAGTAGCATATATTATTATAATTGAAAAGGACACCCCTTTTTTTTGATCTCAAACAATCTTAGCATTTTGGCATTTTTCGTTCTCTACCTAAGAAAGGCCACTCCTCCCTTTTAGCTAAGTGCCTAAGTCATAACATATATTTTGCTCCTCCTCACTTTAAGACTACTTCAGTCTTCATATCATATAGGAGTATAAACTTATATACTCACACCATTTTCGAAAAACCTTAACATTTATTTTCTTATTTAAAGGTTAAAGTTTACAAACGTTGAATATTAATTTATGATCAAATGTAAGGATTTACAATATATATAAAAATAGTATTTTTAAATTCATTTTAAACCATACTTTTGAAAAATCATATATTTGTTTTTACAACTTATATGTTCATTTGCAATTATTAAGATGAAAGTGATGCACTAAAGACCGTAAAAATGTAAGGCTCTGCTTTTTTTAGGTTCACGACCAAGGATATTCACCGTCGACAACAATGACTATTTTCCTGCGCTGGCTTGTAGGCACCTCAAAGGGTGGGACAAATGAGCAAGGAATTTAAAGCTGCTCCATGCCCAATGCGAGATTCGAACCCTCGACCTTGGTTAGTTAAGGCTGAATGAGTCCCTACCACTCAACCACACCTCCTTGGTTAAGTAAGGCTCTGTTTGATTCAACTTAATTTAACTTAAGTTCAGTTCAGTTCAGTTCATGTGTAACTTTATCACTCAGATAACTTTTTGTTCCAAAATAAATTAATAATGATAACTACGTCATCGGAAAGATTTCAAGGCATACTTTCAGATGAGTCCAATATTAAAAAAGTTTGGACAAATTTTAAATGGTTAACTATCAAGTTAAAAAAATCAATTTAGTTCAGTTCAGTTCAGTTCAGTTTTTTCCTAGTGAATCAAACGCAACTTAAATATTAAGGTTTTCTAAAACTGAGGGGGTAATTTACTATTGATCTCATCTTTCTCTTTGGATAAATTCATTATGGTCTTGATAAATCTAAAGAGTGATCTTCTTTTTTTGTTTATATTATAAAAGGGCAATTTAAGAATTAAGCTGGAGTCTTATGGGATGACAATGAATTGAATTCAGAATATTTTGTTATATATCTAAGTTCCCCTAAGAAACTTTAAAGGGTTCTAAATTAGCCATGCATTTACATTTTGTTGTTTGATCTCCTTCACTAAAGTACACAGCATATGAAAGTTTTCTTTTTTTATTACAAGTCGATCGAGAAAATTTCTCATATCAAATCAATCATGATTTACATTATATATGGATCTTAAAGATAATCTAAATTAGTCTATTTGGACATGATCTAGATTGTGAGGCAATTGAATGATATAACAATAAATTAAAAATGTAAATACAAAACGTCATGCATGGCATTGGCATGTTATGAGAAAGTGAAATCAATTTCCTAGAGGTCCATTGGCAATAAACTATAGCTAGTTAATTAACTTTGTCGTTATCTCTTGTCGAGCAAGGAAACGCTTGAATTAGATATCCATATATATAATCTTTGGCTTAAATGAAGGATAAAGTCGAACATCCAAGTGTTATCCAATCCACTTAAAAAGTATTTGAAAGAGGCAGATTGTCAAGTGATGATATCATCTCTTTTGCGTTATTCAACCTTGCATTTGCTTGCCCCCTCATCTTAGTACTTGAGTTATCAAATATGTCGAACCGTGTCTAATTCGTGGCTCATTCCGTTTTGATTTTATTTCAGTCTTAACTTAAAGGAAAATTTTCATTTTGATGTCCTAACCTTTGGGCTAATCTTTTTTAGTGACCTGTGTTTTTCATATTTTCACTTTAGTTATCTGAGTTAATTAAACTTGTGTCACTTTAGTGTTTTCCGTCTACTCCGTTAACATCTCCCCGTTAACTACTTATCATTTGAGGTGTAAATTGGTCATTTTTCTGGAACCATTCATTCCCCTTCCTTTTTCATCACCCTATACATTTTCATCATCTTGTTGAACTCTTTCGCTGTTCATCGAACATTGGCTGGCTGTTCATCAATTTGAGGTCACTTCAATGGTTGAGGTTACGTCTACACATATATTGTTGGCTTAAGCTTGAAGCCAATATTAAAGAGGATAAGGAAGAGTATATTTAGGAGATAAGCTAAATATACATTTAGAATTAGGAGTTATCTAATTATGTAGTTTTCCTTTTAGGAATCGGATTTACCTCTTTTCTTTGTATATATAGAGATGCTGGTATGTAGCATCATAATTAAGTGTGTGAGAGATAAAAAGAGAGCTTAAGTTTTGAGAGAGTTTCTTAAGCAATAAAGAGAGTAATTCTTTGATCTTTGTTTCTCTTAAATCATCATATTGGTATCAGAGCTTGCGTAAATCAAGAGATACAAGATGAGCGGTGATGAGAAGAAACCATCAACGTCCGGGCTGAAGAAGGAAGGAGGAGCTTCCTCAATCAAATGTCCGATGCTCAATTCCAGTAATTATACTGTTTGGGCCATTAGGATGAAGACCTTGCTTAAAGTGAATAAGGTATGGGAGGCCATCGAAAAAGGAGAAGACGAGGGAGACAGAAACGACTTAGCAGTTTGTTCGAATCAATTCCGGAAGTTCTCATTCTGCAGGTCGGAAAACTAGAAACTGCAAAGAAGGTATGGGACGCTATAAAACTACGAAACGTTGGAGCAGATCGTGTCAAAGAAGCGAGACTACAGACGTTAATGGCTAAGTTCGATCGACTTAGGATGAAAGAAACAGAGAAAATTGATGAATTCGTTGGTAAACTAACCGAAATAACGTCAAGAGCAGCAGCGTTAGGAGAAGAAATAGAAGAACCCAAAATAGTTCAGAAATTCCTTAAAAGCCTTCCTCGAAAGAAATATATTCACATGGTAGCTTCACTTGAGTAATTACTGGATCTTAAGAAAACTCCTTTTGAAGATATTATAGGGCGTATTAAAGCATATGAAGAACGTATTGCTGAAGATGAAGAAGAGACTCGTGAAGACCAAAGCAAACTTATGTTTGTAAAATCAGAAACACAACCAACTCGTGTTTTTGATGGAGAAAATCGAAGTAGAGGACGTGGTTTTTATAGAGGAGGAGGACGAAGTTACAGAGGTAGAGGACGCGGAGGACGTTATAACGGAACTAAAGATTTGTCCAAAATCGAATGTTTCCGATGTGATAAGTTTGGACACTTCGCATCGAGTTGTCCAGATCGCCTACTCAAGTTACAGGAAGCTCAAGAATTTAATAACTCAGACACACAGGAAGCAGATGAACTTATGATGCATGAGGTTGTAGAAACAAATGAAACAGTGCTGCTTAATGAGAAAAACGTAAACCAAAGGATTTCGAAACTTCTGCAGATGGAGAAAACGTCTGGTATTTGGATAACGGGGCTAGTAATCATATGACAGGAAATCGAGATTTCTTCCAATTCATTAATACATCCATCACAGGGAAGGTCAGATTTGGGGATGATTCTCGAGTAGACATAAAAGGGAAAGGTTCAATTATGTTTGTCAATAAGAATGGAAAGAAGAGAGTTTTGACCAATGTCTACTTCATCCCGGAACTAAAAAGTAACATTATCAGCCTTGGACAGGCTACGGAATCAGGCTGCAAAGTTAGGATGAAGGAAGATTATCTTACTTTACACGACAAAGAAGGAAACTTGATCACAAGAGCTAGCAGATCGAAGAATCGACTATACAAAGTGATCTTAGAAAGTATTGATACAAGGTGCTTTCAACTCATAACCACAAGTGATTCAAGCAAATGGCATGCTAGATTAGGACATATTGGAGTAGAATCAATGAAATCAATGGTAAAGAAGGAACTAGTGGTCGGGATCCCTGAAATCGTAATTGGAAAAGAAATATTTACTTCGTGTCTGCTGGGAAAACAAACGAGAGGATCATTCCCACAAGTTGCCAAATATCGTGCTTCTCAAGTGCTTGAACTTATACATGGAGATCTTTGTGGACCTATTACACCTCCTACACCGGCGAGAAACATATATATATTTGTTTTAATAGATGACTATTCCCGCTATATGTGGACAATCCTATTAAAGGAAAAGGGAGAAGCATTCGACAAGTTCAGAAAATTCAAGACACTAGTCGAACAAGAGACTGGAGCTGCTATCAAATGTTTTCGTACAGATAGAGGTGGTGAGTTTACATCTTTAGAATTTCAGAATTTCTGTGAAAAATCTGGGGTAAAAAGGCACTTAACAGCTCCATATTCACCTCAACAAAATGGAGTGGTAGAGAGGCGAAATAGGACATTGTTGGAGATGACAAGAAGCACTCTAAAACACATGAACATACCAAATTACTTGTGGGGAGAAGCGGTGAGACACTCCACCTATCTAATCAATCGAGTTGCATCAAGAGCTTTAGCAAATCAAACTCCATATGAAGCGTTTAAGAAGAGGAAGCCTAATGTTAAGCATTTGAGAATTTTTGGATGTATCGGTTTTGCTAAAACAGAAGCACAGCATCTTACAAAACTGGATGATAGATCAAAGAAGTTAGTACACCTTGGAACCGAACCAGGAACAAAGGCATACAGGATGTTTGATCCAACTAATCAGAAGATAATCGTTAGTCGTGATGTTGTGTTTGATGAGTCAAGAGGCTGGGATTGGAATCAACAGAATAAAACAACCAACGAAATCGAAGATTTTATAATAGAACTTGGAGAATTCGGTAATCACGGAGTCGATATCAGTACCCATGCAAAAAATAATTCTGTTTTATCGAACTCAGATTTTGGGAGCTCTGGTTTGACAGCAGCGGAAAACAGAGGAAATACAGAGCACAACAATAATGAAGGCAACATCCAAAATCCAGAAAAAGATTACATCACCATTGAAACAGATAACGAAGAAGATGATGAAGCTACAGAAGAAAATCAAGATCATCTGATTCCAAGAAGAACACAACGATTAAGCGTTAAACCAAGTTACCTCAATGACTACGTAATGATGGCAGAAGAAGAAGGTGAGTATCCATCGCTATGCTTAAATGAAGAACCACGTAACTTCTCTGAAGCTAAAGAATCGAAGGCTTGGCTGATAGCGTGCGAAGATGAAATACGATCAATAACAAAGAACCAAACCTGGAACCTCGAAGATGCCCCGGTAGGAATTAAACCAATTGGTTTAAAATGGGTGTTCAAACTAAAGAGAAACTCAGATGGTAGCATCAACAAATACAAAGCAAGACTCGTCGCCAAGGGATATGTGCAAAAACATGGAATAGATTATGAGGAAGTATTTGCGCCTGTGGCTCGAATTGAGACAATTCGCCTTCTTATTAATCTTGCAGCTTCTAATGGATGGGAAATACATCATCTTGATGTCAAAACAGCATTCCTTCATGGAGAACTAAAGGAGACAGTTTATGTTACACAACCGGAAGGTTTCGAAGTAAAAGGATGCAAAGGCAAAGTTTACAAACTCAAGAAAGCATTGTATGGATTAAAACAAGCTCCAAGAGCTTGGAATGACAAGTTAAATCAAATACTTCGAGATTTTCAGTTTGAAAGGTGTTCCAAAGAACCATCAGTTTATCGAAGAGAAGGAAAGCAAGAAATCCTGCTTGTTGCAGTATATGTTGATGAGTTATTTGTTACGGGATCGAGCTTGGAGGTTATCATTGAGTTCAAGAAAGAGATGGAATCCAAATTTGAGATGAGCGACCTCGGCAAGTTATCTTGCTATTTAGGAATGGAGATATGTCAAGACAAGGAAGGAATTACGGTAAAACAAAAACGCTATGCGTTAAAAATCTTAGAAGAAGCTGGAATGAAGGAATGCAACTTGATGCATACACCTATGGAAGCTGGAATTAAACTATCTAAAGGGCTAGAAGAAAAGGATATTGATGCGACAAGTTATAGAAAGATCATTGAGTGTCTTCGTTATTTACTTCACACAAGACCAGATTTATCTTATTGTGTAGGAGTACTAAGTCGTTATATGCAAAACCCGAAGCAATCCCATGGAGTAGCATTGGAGCGATGTCTAAGGTATTTACGAGGTACTGTTGATTTCGGATTGGAGTTTAAACAAGCTGGATCAGAAGCAACAAGTCTAGTTGGTTATAGCGATAGTAGCCATAATGTGGATCCGGACGATGGAAAAAGCACTACAGGACATGTGTTTTATCTTGGCGGAAGTCCAATATCTTGGTGTTCACAAAAGCAAGAAACTGTAGCGTTATCATCTTGCGAAGCTGAATTTATGGCGGGCACAGAGGCAGCAAAACAAGCTATTTGGCTTCAAGATTTACTTGGTGAAATCACTGGAAAGATATGTAAAAGGGTTATCATTCGAATTGATAATCAATCTGCAATCGCTCTCACTAAAAACCCGGTTTTTCATGGTAGAAGCAAACACATACATACGAGGTATCATTTTATCAGAGAATGTGTTGAGAAAGGATTAATAGAAGTAGAACATGTTTCGGGAAATGAGCAAAAGGCAGACATTCTAACAAAGGCTCTTGGAAGACTCAAATTCAAGGAGATGAGGGATCTTATGGGTATGAAGGATTTAGCTTGAGAATGACTTCAAGCTTAGGAGGGTGAATGTTGGCTTAAGCTTGAAGCCAATATTAAAGAGGATAAGGAAGAGTATATTTAGGAGATAAGCTAAATATACATTTAGAATTAGGAGTTATCTAATTATGTAGTTTTCCTTTTAGGAATCGGATTTACCTCTTTTCTTTGTATATATAGAGATGCTGGTATGTAGCATCATAATTAAGTGTGTGAGAGATAAAAAAAGAGCTTAAGTTTTGAGAGAGTTTCTTAAGCAATAAAGAGAGTAATTCTTTGATCTTTGTTTCTCTTAAATCATCATATATAACTCCTCCAACACAGTTGCAGTTTCAACGGGCGATATATCTCCTAGACTTCTACTCCATTTTATATCAATTCATCGATGATTGGCTCTTTTGTTGTGTGAGGAAGTAGCAGATTGGTCTCCTCCGCTCCAAATTCTACCCCTTTTCCCAGTCATCAGAATTACCAATCCTAAGGACCAAGGTGATAATGGCATGGAGTAAAAAATTGCCAAGATTATATTACTTTGTTGAAGTGACTCATATGAGACATATTCCACCGAGAAAATCATAACCCAGGTGCCCAATTTTTAATTATCTCAACCACTCAGCCATCATTAACAATGGAGAAATCTCTTCTCAGAAAACAAAAAAAAAAAAACAATGGAGAAATCCAGAGAGAGAAGTGGAACCTCCTGCCACCCCTAAAACCACCACACTGCCACTTCACCTCACCAACTCAGCCACCAGTTTCTTCTCACACCCACGAACCACCCACCTCCCTTCTCCCTGCCACGAAAGCACCACAAAATCGCACCCCATGAAATTGCGACTCAACTACCCACAAAACCCGCAACACCACAAGTCAACCCAGAAACCACGCAGCCCAGAAACCCACAACCCCGAAATCGACCACCCCTTCAACCCAGAAAATTCGAAACCCACTACCCCGTTTTCACACTCTCTCTCCATTTCACCTAAAAAATCCTCCCCAATCAACTTCACCAGCCCTCCTCCTTTGCCTTTCTCTATCAAAAATTCAAAATGGAATCCTTTATGCAGGTTTGATTGGTAGATGGAATGGCTTTTTAGTTGAGATTGTTGGGTTGAAAATGGGGAAGAAGATAGCCTGCGCTCTCACATAAGTGGGGGTATCTCGGTCATTGAACTTGTACATTAGTTATTCCTTTTATTTATTTAGTAGCCACATCAGCAAACTAACCGGAAATTTTAACGGGTCTAATGGAAAGGATCTAAGTGAAATGATTTCTCAAATAATAGGTAACCAAAGTGGAAATATAAAAAACACAGGTCAGTGAATAATGATTAGTCCAAATATCAGAACACCAAAGTGAAAATTTTCCTTTTTAAACACCAAAACTCATATAAGGCGATAATTTCTAAGTGAGTCGCCTCATATAGACATATCGTTCTGCTTAGGCCTGGCAAACAGATCAGGTCGGGTCGGGTTCGGGTTGAACCCCACTGACCTGATTACTAAACAGGTCAGAAAACTCGACCCTAACCTGATCTGTTTAATAAACAGGTCAAAAAATCTGACCCTAACCTGATCTGTTACAGATCAGGTCGACCTGAAAACGACCTGCGTAACCTGATTTATTTTGCACACTTGTAAAATGATTCATAAAAATGCTTGTTGGCACTTTGGCAGCACCTCGCCACCTCCTCAAGACCTCAAGTGCTCAAAGCACCTCAAACTCTCAAGTCTCAAGGCATGCTGACAGTGACACTGTCATGACCAAAAAAATCCAAGTTTACAAATTACAAGCACTTTGGCAGCACCTAGCCAGCTAGCCTGACAGTCATGACAGAGTTACAACTTACAAGTTTACAAATTACAAGAACCAAAAAATCCAAGTTTTCAGAACTTTAAAGTTTAAATCAATGGAACATTGTCGATTCGGTTGCACTTTCCGGAGTTTCGGCTGCGAAGCCCGATTGAAGGACTCTCAACTAGCAGCTTTAGGCGTCGAGTCTAACTCCTCATCAGAACTCAGATCTTCAATATCATGAGCAAAACCCTCAATCTACATAAAATCAAAAATCAAAAACTATAAGAAACAAAAATGAAAACTCTTCAGCATAAATTCAGAAATCAGAAACCCTAATTAAGTCTAATAATTAAAGTATGAATTAAAAAATAACAAAAAAGAATTGAAGTGTATAATGCGGATAAATGTCTATAAAACAGGCTTAATCCGTGTACAGCAGCACATCACACGCAACAGCAAGTCCACATCCTAACAATGACCTGCAGACCCGCACCAAAACGCACTAATATACAGCAACAACCAACTTACACTCTTACAGCAACACTGAACACCAACAAGACACAAACTTGAAAACAGACTATCAAGTTTAATTCACTGAACACCAACAAGACACAAACTTGAAAACAGACTACCAACACACTGAACACCAACAAGACACAACCAGCTAGCTGCTACTGCCTACTGCACACTATCAACCTGGCAGACACTACCTGGCACTCTGGCAGACACAAACAGACCACAAAACTCATGAAAACAGAACCACAAATACTAAGCAAAATCTACCCATTCGACTGAATTAAAAGTTTAAAACTTAAACATGAATAAACCATTAATCTAAGCAACAACCAACTTACAGCAACACTGAACACCAATAAGACACAAACAGACCACCATCCACCGAAAACAGACTTCACAGTCAAAGCAATTTATGTATATGTACTCAGAATCTATCATAATTTAAATTAAACGAATTAAAAATATAATCAGAAGACATAGATGAAGTGAGAAAAAGAGAAAACTAACCGTCTTGTTTGGAATTTGTGAGGTATAACTTGATTAAATCTGTAAAAAAAAAAAAGATAGAAAACATAAATGAAGTGAGAAAAAGAGAAAAAGAGATGAAGAGATGAGAGATTCGAAAGTTAGGGTGAGAAAAAGAGAAAAAGAGATGAAGATTCGACTGAATTAAAAGTTTAAAACTTAAACATGAATAAACCATTAATCTAAACAAAACCACTATAAGAATATACTTTAACTTACTTCAATACAAGATCGAGAGATCGAGAGATCGAGAGAGTGAGATCGAGAGTGAGATCGAGAGATCGAGAGATCGAGAGAGTGAGATCGAGAGATCGAGAGATCGAGAGAGTGAGATCGAGAGATCGAGAGAGTGAGAGAGTGAGACTGAGAGTGAGAGAGAGTGAGACAGAGTGAGTGAGGAAGAGCTTGAAGATGAGGAAGATAGAGAATGAGAGAGAATGAGAGAGACAGTGAGATCGAGAGATGGAGAGAGGAAGAGGCGAAGAGCCGAAGAGGAAGAGGCGAAGAAGGATCCAGAAACCAGAATATGAGAGAATGAGAGAGACTGAGAGAGTGAGGAAGAGAGAGAAATAAAATGACGGCAAAATAAAATGAGGGGTAGGGTTTTTTTTTTCCCTCTTTTATCTCTATTTTGGGCTTGGGTTTGGGCTAAGTTTTGGGTCAGTTTTTTTTTTTTTCCATTTCACTTGTGGGCTAAGCTTTTATCTCTAACTTAGATGGGTTAAACGGATCAGGTCGACCCGAACCCGATAAAAAT
This sequence comes from Tetragonia tetragonoides, assembly GCA_038025085.1. NCBI lineage: Eukaryota > Viridiplantae > Streptophyta > Magnoliopsida > Caryophyllales > Aizoaceae > Tetragonia > Tetragonia tetragonoides. Next base: position 8,249,853 of record CM076148.1, on the reverse strand, counting down.
CAGGTCGACCTGATCTGTGACCTGACCCATTTAATATTTTCGGGTTGAGCAGGTAATTTTCAGGTTGAGCAGGTTGAAATTTTCAACCTTAACCTAACCCATTTAAATTTTCGGGTCAATCAGGTCGACCCATTTAATGTTTCGGGTCGAAAATCCCAACCCTAACCCGCTTTTTTCGGGTTAGGTTCGGGTCGGGTTATCGGGTCGGGTTAGTTTTTGCCAGGCCTAGTTCTGCTTAGTTACAAAGACGTCTTTTCCAGTTTACCTTCAGGCGGCCTACTTAAATCACATAAAAATGACAGAAAACAAAAGATAATACTCCGTAAGATTTTACGACATACAAAAAAAATTGGCAAAGTGTATCAGATTTGGACGATACGTATTTGTTTCATGTCGCTTTCATGTTTCTCGGTAATTTCAAATTGTGTTATTTTGTTGTATTGTGTTAGACATTACCAACTTTAATTCTAAATGTTATTTAAAAGAGTCCACTCTTTCAGCTTTGTACTCTTCTAAGTTATTACCCATTGAATCCACATTGCTTTTGGCCTTATCTGGTAATTAGCCGTGGATTGAGGTTATTTAGAGGATTTGACTAGCAAATTTGCTAATTTAAAGTGTTTGGTTAATAGCGAATTGGGTTGAAACCGCTAATTTCAAATCCGCTAAAAAAGTAGCAGATTCAACTTAGAGGATTCTATTTTATTAATGAAAGGACATAATTATCCACAAGTTGACATAAATTACAAGAGTTGCCACTATTTAAATAAAAATCTTCACATTACAAACTCTTTTATTCACTCTGCCGCTTTTTACCAGTAGCTTTCTTTCTTCCTCTTTTATTCAACTTCTTCATTCTTTCACTCTATTTTCATTCTAATATTGTTTAAATTTAGTATTTGGTTTTATTGTATTATTTGTTCAATATGACACAGTGATTTTTGTGAACATCAACAACAATAATAACAGTAATGGTAGTAGTAGTAGCAGCAGTAGTAGTAGAAGATAATAATAATAATAATAATAATAATAATAATAATAATAATAATAATAATAATAATAATAATAATAATAAAACAACTAATGTCCTTTTTAGTTATTTTACATCTTCAACTAACTAACAGCTAAATCTCATCAGTTAATATACCAAACACATTTTTACAAATCAGCTAATACGATCCACTAGTCAAATCAGCTAATACAATCCTCTGGTCAAATCTGCTAATGCAATCTGCTATCTGCTAATTGTCAAACAAGGTCTTTGTGTCAGTTAATTGTACGTCATCGTAATTATTACTACCCTAATGCTATAATTCTATAAGGGGATTTTTATTTATACCATGTCATTGCATCAATGCAAAAATTCGATCTATTTATAAACCCCTATGCTAATGCTACAAAGTTTCAATAAACTCATACGAAGGAGCCAAATAGAGAGAAAGATTATGTTACGAATCTGATTTATCTAAACAAATTACTTTGTAAAACTTTCAAGTTTTTAGGCTTGTTATTATAGGGTAAAGTTTTTTTGGAATGGTTTTTCACCTCATAAACTTCTCCAAAAACTTCAGATTGGAGATGCTCTCGGACCTATAACTATGTAGTTTATCTAGGAAGACTAATTTAGTAGAATATCGCCAATATAATATTTGAAAACATTATATAAATTAAAAATCTGTGAGAATTTTTTTTTTTTTTTTTTTTTTTGCAATAACTTATAAACCACAAGCATATGAATATGTTTATAATTTATAATAAATAATCATCTTCGAGCAAGTTAATTATAAAGTTTAATCTTCATGAAGGTTCAATTTTTGAATGGATAAGATCAAAATTTCGTATTTTTTTCGTTTTCACTTTTTGGTATGGGTCGTAAGAAGAAAAAGGAAAAAACAAAAGGAGTGTATTAATATTAGGTAAAACGTGATATAAACAGACGGTTTTAGATGATTACATATTTACATATATATTATCCGATCCATGTGAGATCGATGCTTGAGAATGCTCCTATGATCTCTCTCTTTTTCCTTTTTTCATTTTTTTTGTAGGGAAAATGCTCTTATCATCTAACTAAGAATACGTAATTGTGGAGTTTCTTATGACCTATTACGTGTGGATGTGAAATTGTGAACACTATGTTGTGGGACAGACGGAGTAACTGAATAAGTCATGCCAACTTGCATCAATCGATCTAGCCATTTGGATGCATACATTTTTGTTTTTTTTGTTAAGGAAAGGCGCGTGACGGTAATATGATTAGACATTATTTTGGTTTAACCAAAGATTATCACGTGTGTCCTTTGCGCTAAAATTAATTCAATTCGCATAAGGTTGGTTTATGAAGGGGTAAAAGTGCTTTCATTAAGTAATTTTTCTATTTACAAGATTCGAATCCTTAACCTTATTTAATGGATAAAATTGCCAAACCACTCAGACGAACTTTTATTGGTATAATGGTATTTGATTAGACATTTTCCGGTGGGGGAAATAACTATCAATCGTGGTTCAGCCTTCATGGAGTTTCTAGAAACCTTTGCCCACATCACATGCATTTCCTAAAGAACAGATAGAAACCGATAAAAATAAAACTTCTATAACAGAACAACAGCACATGATCATTGATTAGAGGAATCCTTCAACAACCACACACATCAAAAATACAAAAAATAAATAAACACCATTGTAAAAAATAATATAATAATTATTTGGAAAAAAAATCACCACAAGTACATTAAATACATTTGCATCATTTCTGGGATTCAGCTCATCATCATAACCGTTAATTATTGGAAATGAAAAAAAAAGTGAATTGCTAAATACCGCCCCTTTTTACTAGCTACCGCCCCCCCTTTCCAATTTTACCCTCACCCACCCCTCTTCCTCACTCACTCTCACTCACTCACTCTCACTCATCCACTCTCACTCATCCTCTCTTCCTCACTCACTCATCCTCACCACCACACCATCACACCGGCAACCACCACCACCACCACCACGACCATGTCAAGTGCTAGCGGCAGCGGCGGCAGAGGTTTCGACGGCGCGAGGGGGTAACTTTTCGAAATTTTTTTTTTTTTTTGTTTGAATTGAATTTTTTTTGCCTTGAATTGAATTTTTTTTGCCATGAATTGAATATTTTTTGCCTTGAATTGAATCGTGAAGTTACGAATTGAAGTTGTGTTTTTTTTTTTTTTTTTTTTTGCGTCGGTCGTCTGCCGATCTCGACTCACCCAAGGGTGAGTCGCCTGAGACGGGCGACTGACCCAAGGGTGAGTCGTCTGTCGCAGACGACTCACCCTTGGGTGAGTCGAGACAGGCAGACGACTCACCCTTGGGTCAGTCGCCCGTCTCAGGCGACTCACCCTTGGGTGAGTCGAGATCGGCAGACGACTCACCCTTGGGTGAGTCGTCTGAGACCAGACGACCGACACAAAAAAAAATTATTTATTATTATTATTATTATTATTATTATTTATTATTATTATTATTTATTATTATTATTATTATTATTTATTGTTATTATTATTATTATTATTTATTGTTTATTGTTATTATTATTATTATTATTATTATTATTATTATTATTTATTGTTATTATTATTATTATTATTATTATTGATTGTTATTATTATTATTATTATTATTGATTATTGTTTAATTAACTAAAAATGTGAAATGATAGATGGGAGGAGCCGGTAAATCGGTGCCTCGGTTATTTAGTGAACTAGCTGGTTCAGGACCGCGTCACACGAGGACGCGCGGGATTGATGCCTCTGTACGGAGACAGAGAGAGGCAGTTCGGATGAGGGAGATGACTGCTGAGCAAGACGATTACGCAACTAGCGAGTTCTACTCCGGTGAGCAAGACGATGATGAGATTGGCGTCGAATTATCCTCAGATTGGCGCGTGGTGAAGGGCAGAGGCGGTAGGTTTGTTAGTACTGGGTCGTCCAGTACTGGCAAACGATCTAGAGCGGAGGACGACACTACGTGGCTTGTTACAGAGCCTGTGTCCGGTGGGCCGGCGGATGATAGCGTCATACCGAGCTTCTTGGGCCACGTAGCGTCTCGTATGTGGAATGGAGAGATGAGGGGTCTCTTGAAGTGTCAGAACCGATGGACTGTATGTCAGCGGCTGAGTCAGTGGCGAGCGGAGATGTCGGCCGAGATGAGGGCCCAGATCGAGGGGACTGGGTTATCACACCTGGCAGACATTATGTTCAGACATATTGACTTCCCCCTGATATCTGCATTCGTGGAAAGGTGGCAGCCGGATACGAACTCGTTCCACATGCCGTTCGGAGAGATGACGATCATGTTGCACGATGTATGGCATATTCTTCGAATTCCTGTAGACGGACAGCTCGTTTCCAATGAGGGACGGGATGGGCAGCTGCAGACGGCGACCATGGAGGTTCTCGGGGTCAGCCCAGAAGAACTGATGTGTAGCCACTGGCAGGGCGGTGCGGTCCTCACGGAGTCGGTTTTTGAGCTTTGCCGTGAGCAAGTGGATGACATCCAGGCGACAGCTTGGATGTGGTTACTTATTGGATCCACCTTGTTTGTCGACAAGAGTGGTAACCGTATTAGACCCTCCTGCGTGATGGAGGTGATGGACGACGGTGTCGATACGGTGCATGACTTCTCTTGGGGATCTGCTGCCCTCGCCTTCCTATATCGTCAGCTCGGTATAGCTAGTCGCGGGGATTCTCAGGGCATCTGCGGATGCCTAACTCTCCTGCAGGCATGGATATACGAGTACTTTCCCTGCTTCCGACCTCATCGGGAGCGGATGGTTGTCGGGGACGACGAGGCTCCCCGTGCGTCCGTATGGAGTGCCCTGGCTGAGGGCAAGGACATGGGTCGACTGGACTCCTTACGTAGACGCTTGGATCATCTGCGAGCGACAGAGGTACGTCATTTAGTTATCGGTGTTCATGATTTATTTCGTCGTTTGCTATGTTTTTTTACTTCACCGTAACTTTCAACATTTCTACGTAGGTGGTGTGGCTGCCGTACGGTTCTAACCCGGCAGTATCTGTACCGAGGACTGTATTCATGGGGTGGCTACAGTATCGGGATATTATCGAACCGTACATGCCTGGTCGTTGTTTACGACAAATCGGGTACGTACAGAGTATCCCAACCCCGATCTTTAGGCCAGTCAAAGCGATCAGGTCATGGAGCAGTCGTTCGTACAAGGTTGTCTTCCCCGAACGGATCTCATCTGATGCTTGGCGTATGTTCCCGGGATTTTACATTCTTGGTCTCCATGGGTTTCAGGCATCCACGTCAGATCCCACAGCATGTACGGATGACTACCTCGCATGGTACTACCTTCACTCCCACCCTCGGCTGATACGTGACGCTGCAGCACGTGTGATTCCTCCACGATCCAACAGCGATTATGTAAGTGATTAACTAAAAAATATATATTTTTACGTATTACATATCTCTGAACTCACACTCATTGTTACTTTTTTGCAGTGGGTGAATCGTCTAGCCGTCGCAGCTGAGTCTTTCATTAGTTTGATTCCTCCGGAGCAAGTGGAAGATTCTCGATCGATTATGGACGAGTATATGAGAGATTGGCGGGCTGCCAAATGATGTATTGACCCTAGATGAATTTGTTATTATAAGAGTTTCATTGTTATTGTTATTATTTATTTTGTGTTATTGTAATTTGTTGTTTCTTGTTTACATTTTTTGTTTTATTGTAATTTGTTGTTTTATTTACCTCCAATAATCACGACCACTCTCCACATGCAAAATATAACAATCACACAAAAATGTGACAATGATATAAGTATAACAATCACGCAAAACATTCAATTACATCGACCTCGCTAAACGATCCCAATGTGCTCTTCGCGTAACATACATTTGCTCCCAACCAGCGACACTATCAGAACGGAAAGTAAACCATGCTTCGCATATCGGAGGAACAGGGAAATCTGGGGCTAAATCCAGACGGATATAATGGGAATACGAATCACCTAAATGACACATGACAATTTCCCTACTTGGACGTGTAGCAGTCGAAGGTGCTTGGAACGGTAGCACTGTGTAACAATGAAATAACCCCCTTCCGCTGCCGTATCCGAATAACATAATCGCTGCATTGAAGAGGTTGGCAATCGGGAACAAATCCTCAATTACTGTCATCCAGTGATCATCGTTACACGCACCTCCGTCCCACATAATACGGTGGTAACCAGCATCGACCCCTTCAATGTATAAGTTTTCGTACAATGCTCGGTTAGCTAAGAGTTCGTGTGCAATGCAAACTCTCGCCACTCGCCATTGCTCTTGGTCTCCGAAAATGTAGTCCGCAATGACACGGAAACCGCAATTACCATCCCCAAGCACATCGAGATATCCTTCAATGAAAGGTACGATGATTCCCGGAATTTTGTTAACATGATAGAATTCAGTGATATCTATTGCGTGTCCAGCTGCAAGACAATATAATAGAAAGTCAATAATAGTACTTATCAAAAAGTAACAACATTATGTACATGTTAATAAATTATGGGTTTTCATACCAGTACTGTTTACGAAGTTACTCGATGAGGATGAGCTACGACCACGCCCGCGGCTCGAACTGGATGACCTAGGGCGACCACGACCCCTCTGGGAGTACTCCCATGAACTAGGATCACGTCTGGTAGAGGAACTCCCTCTCGGTCGACCTCTGACTGTCGTGTTCGCTTCCGGCTCGACGTAACTCGCTTCCTCAGGATGAAGCTGCTCATTCATAAGGACAGATATGTTGCGCACAACTGCCGGGTCGCTTGAGTTAACCTCGTCGACCAGAGACCGAAAGTATCGATGGTCCTCAGATGGATGCTCAGTCATGTCAAGCGTAGCTATCTCCACTGCATCACTAATAACGAGTGTTCGCCAAAATTCGTGGACACTATTCAAGCTAATTGGCGTGCCCGTATCCGTGGCCGTTTTCAACTCACACGCACACGGGATCTGATGAGTGGATCTCAATACACAACCGCAACGATCAAATACTTGGTGACTCAATTCTCTCATCCTGTTCAGCTCAGCCAATAATATTTGTAAGCAGTAATGGGAAACATACCCGGTCAGATAGTTGAATGGGAAACCCGAGTACACCACACTTCTTCGTCTTCTGCACTCTTCAAGTGTGTACTTGATCTCAGTTATTTGTGACTCGATTGACTTGTTGACCTTGTTCCAAACATTGTCCAAAGCTCCAGTTGAGGAGTTCAACCACTGTTTTAGCGCGGCATGTGCACTCTCCACCCTGCAAGTCGTAGTGTTGCCAAGGTGTAGCACCTTATTCGTCCACGCAGCCACAAACATCTCTTTGTGTCTCAGCCAGGTCTCCTCTACATAGGATATCACGTGAGGGTAAGTCCTCCAACTAACCTTCATCGTACGCACTGCTCTATCGTACGCAGCTTCTGTGGAAGCTTCCATGATAATTTTCCACCTCCCATTCTTGAACCTCTGCGCGACGGCCTTATCTTTTCCACAAAGTCTGTACACTTTGTCTTCAACGACTTTGTTAATGTGCCATGTACAGAGCAAATGGGCACTCTCGGGAAATATCTCTCTAATAGGTGTCATCAACCCTAGCTCACGATCGGTCACAATTGCTGTTGGGTGTACATCATTTCCAATAAGCATCCTCAACTTATCTAAAACCCACGCATAGCTTGCCTGAGTCTCATCCTTCATAATGGCATAAGCTATGAGGAAGTTCTTATTGGTTGGAGTCATCCCCACTATCTCAAGAAACGACATCTTATACTTGTTTGTTTTGTACGTGGAATCTAAGCCAATCAACCAACGAAAAGACCGAAGTAACTGAATTGATGTAGGGTGTGCCATGAACACGTGAGTTACCTCATTAGTAGCTCGGTCGGCTCTTGTCCAATGTACGTACTTATTCGCCACAGCTAAATGATGAAACTGACCAATGACATCTCTCTCTTCAAAATCAAGTTTCCTTATACGATCTCTGTGGTTGTACACATGCCGTCTAGTTGCATTGTCCTCGGGAAATTTTTCCTGAATCGCGGCCAAGATAGCACATGGCTTTGTTTGTGCCGAAGTCATGTCACGAACGAGTTTCTTTGACCCAGGACTAAGACCACTCATCTGACGATATCCCTCAGGATACACAGCAAAGTCATGGTTGTGCGTACCCCTAATCCCAGGCAATGTGACAATCATCCAACTACTGGATCCATACACTTGCCGAGCTCTCAACTGGAACGTACATTTACAAGCCTTTGTTTTCGTATTCTTCCGAGCAGCAGTATCTAAGTGTCTTAATTCCCCTCTGTAGCGTTCACCTCGATTGCATCTTAACAATTTTACGCTTCCACTCTTCTTGTGTGACGAAATTATCAACTCAAACCCGATAGTAAGTGCAATTTGTTTTGCCCAATTAATTGCATCTGTATCACTATCAAATAACTCATCAGTGACGAAATGCGTACTGTAATCAACACCATCACCACCGAACCGCTCCAAAGGAATCTAACGAAAACAACGAAAACAATGTTAGCTTAATCTTAAATTCAAACAATAAATAATAATAATAATAATAATAATAATAATAATAACAATAAATAATAATAATAATAATAATAATAATAATAATAATAATAATAATAATAATAATAAATTTATTTTTTTTGTGTCTGTCGGTCGTCGATCTCGACTCACCCAAGGGTGAGTCGTCTGCTACAGACGACCAACCCAAGGGTGAGTCGTCTGCTACAGACGACCACCCTAAGGGTGAGTCGTCTATTGATCTCGACTCGCCCAAGGGTGAGTCGCCTGTAGCGGACGACTCACCCAAGGGTAAGTCGCCTGCAGCGGACGACTCACCCAAGGGTGAGTCGCGACCTACAGACGACTCCCCTTTGGATGGGTCGCCTGTAGCAGACGACTCACCCAAGGGTGAGTCGAAAATCTCAGACGACCGTGCAAAAAAATGCGCAAAAAAAATTAATTTTACCTCCGCCACCGTCGACGGCACTTCTTCATCGCCGGCAGACATCCGCGGGTTGCTTGAGTGAATGTTGATGAATGTTGGGTATGAGAGTGGGTGGTAGAGTGGGAGAGAAGTGGTGTGAGAGTTAGAGAGGGAGAGAGGGAGAGGATGAGTGAAAAATTAAAAAAGGGCAAAATTGGAATTTCGGGGGGCGGTAGCTAGTAATTTGGGGGCGGTATTTAGTAACACCCAAAAAAAAATATTATAACAGAAAGAAGGATATAAATTTAACACGCATACATCAAGTTGGTCCATGATAAATTATTCCTTGGAGATCAAATTCCCTGTTTGGATCTGTGACTCTGTCTCTCTAGGGATGTGCAAAGTAGTGTTTTGAAACTTTTAGTTTTTGACTGAGCAATTTTTATGTTTACTTTATTCAAAGGTCTTAATCAGCCTATGGGGCTAAATATTTAACTAAAACACCCTAATCTTAGCCCTAATTTAAAATTGCGTGAACCAATATGATGCTAGTATGCTCTACAAATTTCACTACGTACAGTTGCTAATTAATCTAGTACTCATTATTGTTATTTTTATTAAGTTGGGGTGAGTGACTCGTCACTTTCTTCTCTTAAGTAAGGTTGAGGATTTAAATCTTGGTAATAGAAAAACTAATTAGTGGAAGCATTTTACTTTTTTTTGTGGGATGATCCAGTGCAAACAGAATTAGTGCAAATCCAAATAGTTTAGATTAACCTGTGGTTAAATGAAAACAAGGGTCCGTTTGGCCTACCTTCTCTCAACTTCTCCTTCCAAATTTATTCTTGATTACCCCATTGTCATCCACTCCCACCTCAATTTCCAACTTCTAAGAAGTTGAAATAAAGCTACAATTGAACTGGAAGGAGAAGTTACAAATTGTAGCTTCTCCTTCTCCTTCTACTTCTAGCTTAATTTCAAGCTCTAAAAGTTGGAGATGGAAGTGGAACTGGATGACAGTGGGATAAACAAGGATAAATTTGGTAGAAGCTGAAGTTGGAAGAACAGATTTGAAGCCAGGCCAAACGGACACTAAATATTATTGCTATGTTTTGTATTTAATATGAGTAATAATTTAAGAATAAAAGGGTATAAGAATTAATCAAAACTTCGTTCGAGTTATTTATACATCTGTAAATAATATATTAGTCCCTCAATAATTATTCTTTTAAGTTCGACAAGGTCACTTCTCCCATAATAGTTTATTTGTTTGATATTATTATTGTTAAGTGGCGTTTTGTAAAGCGAGAGGAGAACAAGGTAGCTTATATGTTAGTTGTCTTGGGTCCGGTTTTTCGTTTTTGTCTAAAGTTTGGATAGATAGGATTAATTCAGAGAATATTCTTCAACACCTGTTTTTTTCGTCGTTTCCATACTGTATTCTGTTTCGTTCTGCGTTGTACTTCATTATGTACTTCATTTTGTTTCACATTTTGTCTCATTATTCACGTTGTTCCGCTCTGTTTCGTTCCTTATCGTCCCGCTCCAACTCATTGAAGAGAACATGACCCAAGTAGATGAGGATTACTGCAATTTTGTTGATTGATCAATAAAACTCCCACCCTTCTATCAAAAAATAAAAATAAATAAATATTTTTTCTTCTGTATTTACTCCCATATCTAGCTAGGAGCTAGCCTCTCAAATAAACATCACGTATGGCGTATGCCATGCATTTTGTATCTAATTTTCCACTACCACTTTCTTACTATAAATTGAAGCAAGCAAAAGGAAACTTCCTCATGGTTTCATACTTATTATGCTCTCGAAACTTGCTCATCTCGATCTTCTGCCATTGCGTTATTAATGATGACTATAAAAACTGTGCAATCTAATAGATCTGATTCTCAATGATTAGTATAATGTACAAATAATCCTTGAATTTGTGTAATTGTGTTACTCCTTTTTTACTTAGTACTTATTTCTTCTAAAAAACGACAGGACATTTGCCGATCCCAAGGACCTTGCTAAGCACCAATGGAATGTAGAACTTGATGCGGAAGTTCCCTTGATGTGTTGTGCCTTGTTTGTATTTAAGTTGCACCAATTAAGGTGGTCGGGCAGTGATTAAGTGGCAGGGATTCATCATCCATCATTACTAAGGTCGATGATTCGAATCTTGTTTTGGGCAAGGAACAGATTTAAATTCCTTAACCAATTGTCCTATTCTTAAGGTACCTACAAATCAGCGCGAGATAGTCATTATGGTCGGTTGGATTTAGATGTGAATCAAAAATAATAATTAAGGTGTCCTCCTATTTTAACCATGTACATGTGGATGTGTTATCTTAAAATGAAATTTTCTTCTAATGGAGATTTAAAGGTTTTCATAATTTCTACACCAAAAAAAGAAAAGGTTTTCATAATTCTTGCCATAGATCTTTTGTCTTGCTATGCAATTTTCAGAAACTATGACTTGTTTCTATGTTGGGACCCTCTGATAAGCCTATGTTGCCACGTTACACCAGTGCTGTAACAAACTCCATCTCAGCTCACCAGTGCTCACCATTGTAGCAGTTTATGTGGATGATATCCTTTTCACTGGTTCAGATGTTCAGGAGATTTAGGCTTTGAAATCTCATCTCAATGGATTCTTTGGCATCAAGGATCTAGGGAAGCTGCACTATTTTTTGGGATTTGAGATTGGATATTTACCACAGGGTGTTACTCTCACTCAGAAGAAGTTCACTAAGGAATTGCTTGAAGACACTGGTTTCTCTAATGCTAAAAGTGTCCTCACACCTTTACCTGTTAATCTGAAGCTGCATTCTGATGAAGGAGACCTTTTACCAGATCTTACTTACTATAGAACACTCATTGGGAAGTTGAATTTCCTTACTCATACTCGTCCTGATTTGTCATTTGATGTTCAAACCCTGAGTCAGTTTATGCAGCAGCCTAGACACCCTCATCTTCTTGCTCTTGAGCATGTCTTAAGGTACATACAAGGCACTGGCAAGGCATTCTCCTTTCTTCTACTGATCAACTGAGGTTGCAGGCCTTTAGTGATTCAGACTTTGCATCTTGTCCATCTTCCAGGAGGTCTGTTACTGGCTATTTAGTCCTCTTTGGGCACTCTCCTATTAGTTGGAAATCTAAAAAGCAGGGCACTGTATCTAAGTCTTCTGTAGAGGCAGAATATAGAGCTATGCAACATGCTGGCTCAGAAGTTACATGGCTAGTTCGTTTACTAGAAGAATTGGGAGTTACTGGTCTCAAACCTGTTGAACTACTATGTGACAATCAAAGTGCTTTGCATATTGCTAGAAATCCCGTCTTTCATGATCGGACAAAACATATTGAAATTGACTGCTATTTTACAAGAGATAAAGTTTTAGAAGGCTTACTTCAGTTAAGTTATCTTCCTACTCAACATCAATTGGCTGTTGTTCTCACTAAGGTTTTTCCCTCTAGACAGCACTGGGATTTATTGCTCAAGCTTGGTATGCTTTCTTGCCCATCCCAAGCTGGGGGGTGGGGTGTTGGGACCCTCTGATAAGCCTCCGCTGCCACGTCACACCAGTGCTGTAACAAACTCCAACTCAGCAAAGAGTTAGTTACAGATTGCTCATTACAGCTTATTCCTTTGTACAGATAATTAGTTCTTGTATATAAGCTAGCTAAATGTTTGTAAAGAATTAACTTAATTCATTACAAGATTCTGCTCATTGAAGAGTTTTTCTCTCTACAAAATTCTCTCTCTCATGTGCCTGAAGATCATGAAATTTGATATGGTATGCTGAAGATTCTGGCCATTATTTGTCCTAGGAGGGGGCCCATTGACCAAGCAACTGGAGAAGGATTTGATTTGCTGTCTGGAATCAAGAAGGCCCAGCAGTGTTTATGTACCCATAAGGATAGCCCAAGAAGGGCATGTTGAACCTCATATTGAGGGTGTTGACCTACCTCCAGATTGCCGAATTAAAAGAGACTCTCATGTGAGGGGGAGTGTTAGGAGAATAACCCACATGTGAGTGTCCCACATTGAAAGAGTTGGAGAGAGTTGAATTGTATATAAGTTAGTGGGTTACTCCACCTAACACCAATTGGTTTTAGGATGGAACCCCGTTGGGCTTATGTGCAGTCTACTCTCCTCCACGTGCAGGCCTGCAGATGGTAGGCCCATTGAAGATTTAATATTCTATGAAAAATTTACAAAGGTCGTGTAAATAAAAATTTGTTTTGGTATAATTAGTTGTTTGATCAGGTAAAAGGCTAATTTATATATTTGGTAAGTAACATTTTAAATTAGTCTTTTGAACTAAAAATGCTAATTTTGAGATTTAGTTGTTTGGATATTAGGTGGAAAATGATCATTGTTATTTATGCAAATTCTTATGACCTCATACTTGATTATAGAGTGGTCTCATGTTAAGGTTTCGTAAGAAACCCATTATTTTATCTAATACTTACCAAAGAGGGCCAAAATGATTTCTAGTGGAAAGGCATAATTAGGCCTTTAAAATATACTATGTACATTTTATCTCATCGTGTATATCACTTAGCCTTGTTTTCTTCAACGAAATGGGGTGGAACGTTGAGTAACAGAATGACGTGGATAATGAAATAAAATGTGAGATAAAATAAAGTACAGAATACAAACAACATGAAACGCATAGAACGAAACGGAATCCTGCAGAAAAAAACGTGATCTTATCCAAAAAAACCTCAGCATATATATCAATACCAGTCATATCTCCAAAAAAACCTCATCTCCATTATATAGCTAATTTACTTTGGACGGCCAAATTTGATAATGACATTTGATGGAATCTTTTATTTGTCTCATTTTTGCATGCACCCGGGCCTTCACCTTTCTGTTCCCTATCTTGCCTTTTCCCTTTGTTTCATCTTTCTAACAATCAATAATTAATAATAAATAATAAATAAATAAACTTTTTCGTAAACGATTTTATAGACATTACATTTTATATTTTTTTTAGCAAATATCATTATTTACTCAAAATATTACAGAAATTTATAACTTTTTAGCCTTTAGACACATTTTATGTACGTGACCGTTGTCTTTATTTTTCTATTCTTTATTTTATTTTTTATATGTTGGTGGGTAGGGGCGAAGCCACGTGTCAAGGAGGGTGGTCGTAAGACCCCACTTGACCCAGAAAAACGAGTTATAGACAAGGTTATTACAACTCATTACATATGTAATATGTTTGTGTGTAACTCACTAGTAAAATCAATGATGAAATGCAAGATGTCTTGAGTTTGAGCCTTATAAGTAGAAGAAATCTCTTAGTAATAGGGAATATTAGAGGTCAAGAATGTAATTGTACTCTGTAAACCTCTGTAACCCTAATAGTATAAATATAAGTCCCAGGGCTCCCATATAGGTTGAGCCATTCATCAGTAATTCTGTTCATGGTATCAGAGCTAGAGTCCTAGCCCTAATATTTTTTTTTCCGCTTCTCTGCCGTGTCTAGTTTCACTTCTCTCGGCAACAACCCTAGGCGACTCTCATGGCTGATGAACGTTCCTCCTCATCTTCCCCTTCTTCATCCTCTGCCATGACTGAATCCCAAACTACTGCCATGACCGAATCACAATTCTCTGTTCCTCAAACCGTGGTTGCAACCGTTCCTGTATCCTTTAGTACTGCAGCCACGTTCCCTCAAATACAATCTCTCACTCATGGTTTTCCACCACCTCCACCCTTCTCTATACAACAACCTGTCTCACAACTCCTCCAACCGCCACACTCCTGGACTACCCCTCAACCTTCTCTTACACCTGGCTTCCCGGTCTCTACATGAGAGTACGGGTCGAGTTCATCTCAACCACAAAGTTTCCCATACATGACCACCGCTCTTGGTCACCTCGGTTCGCTTCTTGATCCCATTCATGGCTCCTTCGGTGCTGGTGGTCCCTTTTCCATGACTAATATTTGGTCCCTCAATGTTCGCAATCATGTCACGACTACTCTTACAGCAGTTGAAGACTTCTTGTCTTGGCAGACCCAATTTGATGCTCTCTTAACCATGCATCAACTTCGTAGCTTCATTGACGGTAGGCAATCCCCTCCTTCTCCTCAACTTATTGACATGAATGGTGCTGCATACCCCATTCCCACTTATTCTCAATGGGTTCGCATTGATCAGTGTATTCGTTCATGGTTATTTGCCACTCTGTCCAAGGAACTATTAGCTGAGGTTCATAATTTAGTCCATGTTGCTGATATTTGGTCTAGATTAGAGTCTCGTTTCAATTCTGCTAGCTTGGCTCGTGTTCTGGATCTTAAACGCTCCTTTGCTAATTTGCGTAAGTCAGACACACAATCCATGGACGATTACTTGCAGTAATCAATTTTATTGCGGACACTCTTGCATCTATACGGTCCTCTGTGTTTGATATTGAATTAGTTCAATACACACTAGCGGGGCTGCCCCAAACCTATGAGGCATTCATTACTACTGTCACATATGCCTCTGGGCCACTTTTGTTTGATGACTTACGCACTAAACTCATTATTCATGAACATCACCTGCGTAACTATCGTGATCGTGACGAACTTACTGTGGGTCATCAAGCTTTTCTTGCTGCTGGTGGGTCGAATAATGGGGGCACCAATCAAGGGGGTGCTACACAAAATCAGTCCCAGGGCCAGAATATATACTTCCAATCGCCAAAACAATAATTCCCGAAACTCCAACAATTCTTATCGGGGCCGTAATAATAATAACTGGCGAGGTCGTGGTGGCCGAGGCAGAGGTCGCTACAATGGTGGCGGACGCGGCAACAATAACAATAACTCCCAATAGCAACTTCAAGTGTCCACCTCTGCCAACAATAATGGTTTGCCAGTATTTTGCAATTCAGCATTGTTATCTTCAAGTGATTGTGATGTGCCCTGTGTTTCTAACTCGTCTATATGTGCAGGCAATTTTCCTTCTGACGGAATTTTAGGCTCCGCCCCTAATCAGCTTCGTTGTCTTGTCTGTTACTATACTGGTCATCCTGCGTCTCAATGTCCTTTTAGGGTTAATGGGAATTCAGCTGCTCCTTCGGCTCCATCATTCGCTACTCTCTCTACTGGCGAGGGAAATGAGGCCCTCTGGTATCCGGATACCGCAGCTTCAACTCATATGACACCGAATGACGGTATACTTTCTTCAAAAACCACTTATAATGGCTCCATTTATATTACAGTAGCTAATGGTACTGAAATTCCCATATCTCAAATTGGTGAAGCTATCCTGCATACACCTTCTAAGTCTTATCTTGAAGTCTGTATACCACGTACCCCAACTAAAACATAATTTAATTTCTATCAAGCAACTGTGTAAAGATAATAATTGTTATGCCCTTTTTGACTCATCTTCTGTGTGTATTAAGGACAAGACAACGGGGGCGGTTCTTCTTCGGGCGTTCAATAAAGGCAATGTCTACCCTATCTATAGCTCAGTTATGTCCAAGTCTCCGTCATCTTTTCTTACTTTGGAGGGGTCGTCTGCACTTTGGCATAGGCGTTTAGGTCATCCCAGTTCAAAGGTTTTAGATACTCTTTGTCGAAATAAGGACGTTGTTGTGTCCACTAGGGAACATTTAAATTGTGTGTCTTGTAAACTTGGTAAGTCCACCAAGTTACCCTTTGGTGATGTGGAGCATGTTTTTGATAAATACTTACATCTTATTCACTCTGACGTTTGGCAATCGCCAATTATTTCTAATTTGGGTTATCAATATTATAAGTTATATTTGTCGATGATTTTACTCGTTTCTCATGGATATATCCAATGAAAGAAAAGTCAGAAGTTTATCACCATTTTTGCAATTTTCAGGCTTTAGTTGAAAATCTTTTTGATTACAAAATAAAATTATTTCAAAGTGATGGTGGCCTAGAATATGATAATGGGCCTTTGTTTCAACATTTTCTCAAACAAGGGATTTATTTTAGAAAATCTTGCCTGGCACTCCTGAACAAAATGGTGTGGCTGAACGGAAGCATCGCCATGTTATTGAGATGGCTCGCACTATGCTAGTTGATGCTTCATTACCAGGGCAGTTTTGGGTGGATGCAGCCTATACGGCTGTCTTTATTATTAATCTTCTTCCTACCCCGATCTTACAGAATATATCCCCATTTGGAAAATTATTTGGAAAACGTCCCAATTATAAATTTTTGAAAACCTTCGCCTGTGAGTGTTTTCCACATATCACCATTAAAGCTCCTCATAAGCTAGCTCCCAGGTCGGTTCATTGCATTTTTCTTGGCTACACTCCAAACTACAAGGGTTAAGGTGTCTTGATCCCACCACGGGTCGGGTATATACTAGACGCCATGTTCAGTTTCATGAGTCGGTGTTCCCATATCGTCAACTTGTTTCTAGTCGACCCTCATCTGATCCAACTTCTTCGGACACGTGTCCGAATGTAAGAACCCTCGCCTTTCCGGCGCGCTTTCGGTTTTTAGTTGAGATTAATGGCCTTAAATATGTGTCACATGCGATTCAAATTAATTATAAAGAACAATAATTTGCAAATAAGAAGCCGCCACCAATTTTTAAGGAAGTAATTGAAAACCATCAAAAGTGCACCCCAATTCCTATTGGGAATTGACTCATGCCCATGGGGACTAAGTATTGAGTTTGGGGATGTAGGTACGAAATAAACAAAACGAATCTCATCTAAATCGCCCGTATTAACGGCCTCTACTAAGCTTATCCATGTCAAATATTTATTCATGCTAGATGATTCCATACAAATCCGGTCGTCCAATGGTCCTAAATTTACTAGGCGGGTTAAGAGCAACCAAATTACCTACGTTATCACTTTGCACGATTTAGGTCCAATTTACATGCATACTATTAACAATCATGAACATGATATAAAGCATTAAATTAACGCTCCAACCTACCAACTTTGCTAAATGCGCCATATATTGCATATGCACATCAATAAAACCGTTAGTATCTTCAAAAGAATAATAATAATGCAAAGGTGCTAACTTTATGCTAAAACAAACCTAGGAGGCTACTATATGCATGCAAAAACTATAAAAAAGATACAAACTTGCATAAACTAATAAAAAGACGCCAACTTTATATTAACTAATCATGCATAATTATATACAAAATCAAAATCATGCAAATTTATTCAACCATAATCGAAAACTAAATAAAACATGATTAATAAACGATAAAACAAGAGATTTAATAAAGAATTAGGCCCTCAGAATGGTTAACTTGGACGTTCTATTCGAACGGGACTAGTAGAATTGGGATTGCTCTTCGATCTTGGATGCTAGGCTAGGTGTATTGCTTGCTTGAATCTTCAGATTTCTGAATTTGGGGAAATATGTGCTCTCAATGCTCTCAAAATTATGAACTGACTGCGCTCCCGCAGAAGGGGGTGAAAGGGAGTATTTATAGAGTTGTGGAACGGATTTAGGGGCCTAGGGCTGGATGCCCGGCACCAAAACTCATCCCAGTCAAAAAATGGGTTCAGCGGCCACACAGAGGGCAGCTGAGGCCCGCGGTGGCCGCTGGGGCCAGCGGCTGGCCAGACAGCCCCCGCTGTCACGCGCTGGCAGCTGAGCAGCTTGCGAAGGCCGCCGGGTCTGACGGCGCACGTGTGACTAGGGTTTTTGACTTTTTGTGCTCTGTAAATTACGAAATTCCCCTTGTGCTGGCCCAAGGGGTCGAGATTGAGCGGTTTTGACCCAAATCTTCGAGACGCGATATCTCTTGATCCGGGAACCTGATTGAGGCAAGGTCAAAGGTGTTGGAATCCTTATAATAAGGGCTATCCAAATACTGAGGTTTCAAGGAATTTGGTCTAGATTTTCGAGCAATGTCCTTTTCTACTTACGTCCATGCTAATCCATTACCATCATCATCGGGCGTTGCGGTGTCAGGGGATGAGAACCGATTAGGGTGTCTACAGAAGCCCCACTTTGGCCGAGCTTTTAAAACCGAAGGTCAAAGTATTTGCTAAAAATGCCTGCAATGTTTTTTTTTTTGAAAATGCTTTATGTTAGAAAGAAGAAAAGATAGACTCCCGACCGCTTGCGGTCAGGGTTACCTGCTTTGTTTAAAGAACGGTGCGTTGCTCTGCTTTGCGGATACTGACGCGACGCTAATTTTGATAGCCTCATCGTCAAAGGGTGTTGTGTTGCTCTGCTTTAATTGCTGCCAACGTGACGCTAATTTTAATAGCTTCAACGTCAAAGGGCGGTATGTTGCCCTACTTAAGTTGTTGTTGACACGATGCCAATTTTGATAGCTTCGTCGCCAAAGAGCGGTATGTTGCTCTGCTTCAGTTGTGCATGCAAAAATAGATAATGCCGGGTCCCTAGGATAAGAAACCAGGATGTGGGAGCAAAAGAGTCATTTTGGGTGACATATTCAAATCTCCCGGGCTTCCAACGGTCGAGAAATGCAATTCCGCGCGGAATTCGAACTCGTGGGCCCGCCCCGAGGGGCAAACAGAAAATCTGGTTGGACGGCCATGCGGACGGCCGTGGAGCGCTGGGCGGCTTTTACGGGCTCGCTCGACGGCTCAAATGGCCGTGCGAAGGCTAAACAAGGGGCCGCCAGGCCGGGCGGCTGAGCCGCGGAGCCTGGGCGGCCCTGAATCGGGCTGCTGGGCTGGTTCAGAGGAGAAAACGGGGCTTTTTGTGTGAGGGAGCCGAATTTTAGGTCATTCTTCCCTAAAATTTCGAGACTCTCTCTCTCCACCTCCATTGTTGCCCAATCTTCATTCCTTGCTCAAATTTGCTTCTTTTTGCTTGCATTTGCTTGGGTTTGCATAATCTTTGCATAATTTGAAGTTTATTTGTGATTTCTCACAAGTTTGGAGTGAATTTGTGAGTGGGTTTTTGAAACCCTTGGAGAGAGAAAATCTCAAATCTTCAATTCTTGCTTGTTGATTTTTGGTAGTTTCTTCATCTTTTTTCATGGCTCCCAAATTGGCGAAGAAGAGGAGTAGAAGGGCCGAGGTTCGGGAGGAGGTTGAAGAAATTAATATCTTCACCAAGGCTTTTCCCTCTCATGTCAAGCCTTCTAAGAGGAAGCCTATTGATAGGTACACCCGATCGGATAGGATGCCCGACATCATTTGGGATCGGTCGGAGTTGCTCTTTCGACCGGGGACTCACTTGAGTTCCCGTGCTTCCAAGTTTGTGGTAAGCCTTAAACCTTAAATTCATAGTTTTATGCATTGAATTTAGTTTATATGCTTTGCCTTGAGTAGAATTGTGTAGCAATTTTAGGTAATTGTCAAGCTTATAGCGCATGTGATCTTGCGCAGCTTGAACTAACTTAGAAGCATGTTTAGACTTGAACATTTGGTTGAAATGTGAACCTAAGATGTTGCAAATTTGATGATAGGAACCCGATGGTAATTTGAAGCCCCATGGTAACTATGGTTCTTCGGTGAGGCTTTTTAAGACTTTTCCCAAAGAGGTGCAAAGTGCGATTTTGGGTGCGGGGTTTGGACCTCTTTTGAAAGCGGCGGACTCGGTTGAGCGAGTCAAAAGGTGCATAGTCCGCTTGTCTCTGGAATGTTTTTGGGATACTACCAACACGTTCCATTTCCCTAATGGGGAGATGATGATCACTCCATCGGAGCTTGCCATGTTGAAGGGGGTGCCTTGTGTGGGTACGCCCATTGTGTATGACGTTTCCATCTGGAAACGTAAGAGTGAGATGGTGGAGCTGTCTGGCCCTTGGGGGAATACCTGAGGTCACCATTATCGTCCCTATAGCGAGCTCTATGCTGCTTTTACTGATGCGAGGTACAAGAGGTCTACCTCGGTTGAGCAGAAGGCGAGGAAGTTTATCGCCTATCTCCTTGCCACCACCATCTTTGGTGACAAGGGAGAGCGTATTCACACTATTTACCTCCCTAGCTTGCTGGATTGGGAGAGGGTGAGAGAGTACAACTGGGGGTTGCCGGGCTACGCCAACCTCTTGAGGTGCATGCGGTTTGCTTGCCGCGTGAATGATGAGGGATACAAGCAGACGACTCTTCCTCCCGTGAGCTTGTGCGATTTTTGGAAGGCCTTGCAGGTGCGTTTTTGTTTTTTTTTTTTTTTTGTGTCCATTTTGGTGTTTTGCATGCTTTAAGTGTATGGTACTTAGCTTCATGTTTCGATGTAGCCTTGGTTCTTTGAGCATTTCCAGGACATGGCGCCTAAGGGCTGGGAGTTGGATTTCCCGGTTTGCAGGGCGTGGCGTCATAGGGGTCCTGCGCCCTTTTCGACTCTCCAGCAGTATAGGGAGGCTCTCTTGCGCCTAGATTGGCACAAGGTAACGCAATTTTGCTTTTTGTTTCATGGTTTGTATTTCTTGGTGTGGAAATATCTTATATTGTATATTTGTGTAGATTGACTACTTCCCTTGGGCGAAGTATCATGGGTTGGCTCCGGATGCTGTTCTTTCGTCCAGGGCGATAGACCGTCAGAGGATCCTGATTGCGGGTCCGTTCTCTTTTGAGTGGTACCTGGGAGAGCGGATCTTCCGTCAGGTTTACCTTGACGTGGCTGGCCCGAGGATTCCCTTGGATCCTCCCTCGACCATGTTCTTGGTGAGGTGCTTATCTCGCGAGCAGGTTGTGGAGGCCATGGTAGGCTCGGATGCTATGCGGTATTTGAGGGAGCCTGCGGAGGACCTTGCGGGGCACTATGAGTAGTTCCGTCGTGATCGCCTCATGCCTTCATTTGTGGGTTTGAAGGTAAGAATTTTTATATTTGTTTTTCCATGCCTTTCTTGCTTTGTTGATTACTAATCTCCTTTGCTTTGTAGGAGCCTCGGGTTGATGATGTTGATGTGGATGTCCCGGATATGTGGGTCCGAGGTCGAGATTATGGCGGGAAGGAGTGCTGGGGAGAGATCACGATGACGGAGGACCTTGATGAGGACATCCAGGGCCTTCCTCTTCCAGTTGGGCATCCAGGGGTAAATTCGTAATTTTACCTGTTGCATGTGATTTTTACTGCTTTTATGCTTGTATTGACTTTTCTTTGCATAGCTTGACCGTGAGCAGACCGGGAAGGTCTTCAAGATGATGCATGCCATGAAGTCCTGGATTTCTCGAGCTCTCTCGAAGGGCACTTGCTCCAGAGATGATTTGGATAAGGTAAACTTGTTTTGCATCTTCAAAGTTATATGCTTTGAGAAATGTATCTTATATGTTTGGTGGGTTGCAGGTTGAGTATCGTCGACCACTTCCTCGTCGGTCACGACAGGTGGTTATGTCTGATGATGAGGTTGTGAGCTCGCCTAAGCGTAGTCCTTCCCGTGAGAGGAGTCCTCGGAGGGAGAGTCCTCGGAGAGAGAGGGAGCCTGTGCATCGGACGGACCGTCCTGGTGGGAGTAGGATGACTCAGTTCGTGGAGCCTACTTCTATGCCTATGCCGATGTATCCTTCTTATCCCGGGTATGCGGGGTATGCTTGTTATGGTGGCCTTTACTACCGCCGCCTGTCCCTGCTCCTATGATGCCTACCATGCCTCCTCGTTCTTCGTGGGGGTATGATTCGAGTTATGCTGGAGAGGGGTGCTCGTATCGGGAGCCTGCCCGTCATTCTTCCTTTGACCTTGGCCAGCTGGCGGCGTCGATCTTTGGCGATGAGCCTCGGAGGTCAGAGGATCACTTTCAGGTGCTCCGTTCAGATGCTGATGCGGGTGAAGATTTCTATGACAATGTATTTGTATGAGATACATTCTTGAACATTTGTGTTGAACAAAATATTCGGACTTTGCTTTGTAATATATTGCTATTTTTATTGGTCCCTGTATACAATTAGGCTAATGCAAATGCACAGGTAGTCAAGCAAAAAGCGCAAGTAATAGCCATGTAGCAAAAAATGGTACAGCCAAAAAGTTCAAATTGGGTGTAGCCTATCCCCCCTAAAAAAAATGAAAAAAGAAAGGGGTGCCAAAAATGAAATAAAATTAATAAGTGTAAAAGGGATTACCAAAATAAAAGATGATAATCATCCTAAAAAGAAATAAAGAAATTGTGGAGTTCCCATAAATAATTAAGGAAATAATAGGAAATAGCAATAATAGAAAAAATAGGAAACTGAGCCAAATCGGAGTCCAAAACGGTTAAGGAAAGTGTCCAAAACCGAGCAGAAGAGTGTTGTCTCGAAAGAGAGGCTCGGCGGCCAAAGGGGGGCGTTCAGTGGCTGACGCGAAGGAGCGGGGGCCAAAACTGGGGCCGCCAGACTCAGCGACTGAGCCGCGGAGGCTGGGCGGCTGGCCGCTGAGTTTCAGCGGCTGGTCGCCGAAGCTCAGCGGCTGGGCCGCTGTGCCTGGGATACCATATCGGGGCCGCCGAACCTTCGGCGGCTGCCCTATGGGCCGCTGAAGGCTGTTTTCCGACGGGTTGCCTTATTTTCATCTTTTTTTTTTTGTGCGAGCCCTATATAAGCCTTGGGTTAGTCCGATTTTGGGACATCACCTTCATAATTCCATAGCAATAGAGAGCTTTTTAGAGAGAGAAACCTCCAATTAAATTAGAACTCTGCCATGACAAGTTTTGAAGTTAAGTTTGATAAGTGGTTGCAATCTATGACCCCTGAAGAGAGGATGAGACTTGTGCCCTTTCACTTGAATGCTTTCTTCCATCTGAAGCAAGTTCAAGTTGTCTGGAACCTTCTTGAGGCTGCGGTTGATTTTTGGGATGACAAGCTCCATGTTTTTAGGTTCGGGTATAACGAACTGTGCCCTCTTCCTGAAGAATTTGCTGCCATAATTGGGTTCCCTTATGATCAAGCTCCTGCAACTCCATGGCTCGGGGCCAACCTTGAAGGATATTATAAAAGGTATCTTGGTTTATCTGCAACACAGGCCTCTTCTGTGGCTAGGACCGGTGAGCTAGACCTTAATAGTATAATTGACATCTTTTTCCCCAAGGTAAGGGATGATCATAATGAGACATATTATAGGCGTGCTTTTATCTTAAGTCTCTTACATAGGTACCTCTTTGTTGGTGGAGGTAATAATGGCAAAACTTGTATGCTTAGAATTGTTGAACAAATTCACAACGATTTTACCCCTATGTCTCTTGTTCTTGGTGAAACCCTAATGTGCTTGGATCGTAAGAAGCAAGAACCAACTCATGGTGGATGGACGGGAAGCCCTCTTCTCCTTCAAGTGAGCGCTTGAATAATTGCTTTGGATATAAAGTTTGAATCTTTAACGGATGCCTAACTTTAATTTTTTGTTTTGTTTGTTTGTTTTGTAGATATGGCTTTTGGAGCATATGTGCTTCATTGAGAGGCCGGCTAATGCACTCAAATACCAACCAAAGCAGTTTCCTACTCGCCGAAGGCTTTATTATGAATCCACCATTGATGAATGGCGTGGATACCTTAAAGCTTGCCTTTTGCTAAGATGGACTGTCAAGTGGTGGGGCTTAAAATCCGCAATCGGATGTAGCAAGGAGACGGGATATTATCAAATCCTTGGTCTTCAAAATTTGACTTATATATTTCCTAGCCGTATTATGCGGTAATATGGAAAACGCCATATCATCCCACAGAAGGACAGTGTTGCGCCTGCAACCCGGGTTTTGACTATTAGTATGGTAAGATCATGGGAGTGTCCATGGGATCGTCGCCCTAAGTGGACTATTCCTCATATCAAGGCCCCGACGGTGATATCTTCAGCTTATGAAGCTTGGATGGATTGTAAGACTGCGGAAGGTCGTCGTGCATGCATGAAATCCGAACAAGATTATCTTAAGGCCCAGTCGGTCAAGGCCAGCTTGAGGCTTTCTAACCCTAATGATCCTAAGGGGAAGGGTTAACAAAAGGGAGTCAAGCATGTGAAAAGTGCTCTTAACCCAAAAGCCAAGAAAGCTTTAGCCAAGATTACTACTAAGCCAGAGGGGAAGTCCCAAATTCGGGCCAACGATCATGAGGCTTCTACAAGTGCTCCTCTAATGGAGGTTGAAAAAGAAGAAGAGCCCATGGTTCGAGAGAGATGGGCTCCCAAGGAACGCGAAGTGGAAGGCCCAAAGGTTGATGAACCTATAGAAGATGTTGTCCCTACTACCGAAGCTACGGAGTAGTCTATTAGGAAATATTCTTTTGGAGCATGTCTAGCTTAGGATTGCCTTTTTTTTTTTATTGCTTTAAATTCAATAAGGGTGATGTGCCCCTTTTTATTTTTAGTTAATTTATTCTTTACTGCTTAGGGATTGCCAAGTCTTGTAATGGACTTTATTATTATTTATTTATGGAGACATGCTCATTTTAATATTGAAAAAATTTTGTTTATTATGTGCACAAATTTTAACAACTTTTGAATGCGAATTTGATGAAGGGGCCGGGCCCAATTGTAATTGGGTTGTCCTACGTATCCTTTTAGGGGAATCAGGCCACTCGTAGTTCTTATCCGTTCTTTTTTAACATTTAATCCCTTATTTATTTATTTATTTATTTATTTATTTATTTATTACGGGATTAGTTAGCCTCGTGTGGGCCTCTCGAAAGTGTTACATTGGGTGTCTTGCCTAAGCATAGAACCTTTTTAATTGATCCATGTTTATCCATTGACTAAATTCAATCCCGTCTAAATCTGCCAATCTTGCAGCGCCACCTGTTAAGATCTTTGTGATGATAAACGGGCCCGACCAGTTGGGTCGAAATTTGCCTCTTGGGTCAGTGACATTGGCCCTTACTTCTTTAAGTACTAAGTCTCCAACCTTAAGGTCCCTCATTTTGAGCCTTTGGTTAAAGTGTCTAGTTAGTCTGTTCTGATAGACTCTCACATTGTGAAAGGCTTGCAACCTTTTCTCATCCAGCACGACTAATTGGTCATAGCGGGCTTGGACCCAATCTACTTCTGGGATTTGACTTTCTAACATGATCCTTAGAGATGGGATCTCTAGTTTGATTGGTAATACGGCCTCCATTTCGTAAACCAGGGAGAACGGTGCTGCTCCCGTTGATGCGCGAACTGATGTCCTATAACCCCAAAGTGCGAATGGCAGCTTGTCTGGCCAGTCATGATAATTTTCGGACATTCTTTCAATGATTTTCTTGATGTTTTTGTTGGCCGCCTCTACTGCACCGTTTGTTTGCGGTCTGTAGGGAGATGACTTTCGATGCTGGATCTTAAACTGGGCTAAAAGCTCGATCACTTCTTTCATGAAGTGTGACCCATTATCACTGATGATTTCTTGGGGAACTCCGAATCTAGCTATTATGTTATTCTTAATGAACTTTGCCACATGCTTTGCTTTGAGCTTTACGTATGATTGCGCCTCGACCCATTTGGTAAAGTAGTCGATTGCGTCTAGGATATACTCGTGGCCCCCTTTTCCTGTTGGGGTTATTTTGCCGATGATATCGATCCCCCAAGCTGAGAAAGACCAAGGTGAGGTGAAGGTATATAATGGGCTTGGTGGTAGGTGTTGTAGATTGGCATGGGTCTGGCATTGTATGCATCTTTTGACAAACTCACAACAATCTTTCTCCATCGTTGTCCAATAATATTCGAGCCTTATTATCTTCCTAGATAGCATCATACCGTTCATATGCGGTTCACACACTCCTGCATGTACTTCTCTTAAGACCTTATGGGTTGTTTCGGTACCTAGGCAGCGGAGGTTGACTCCGTTTGGGCTTTTCTTGTATATTTCACCCTGTACTTCCAAGAATTGGGCCGCGAGCCTTCTAAGTACTTTCTGGGCTCTAAGGCTAGAATCAGGAGGATAGAGCTGGTAGACAAGTAGATTTTTTTATATCGGTGTACCACTCATCTTCTTCATCGTGGAACACTTCCAGGGCGTCGCAATATGAAGGCTCGGATCTCCTTTGTACGCAGATGGGCATCATCTGAATAGTTTGGGGTATGTTAATCATGCTTGCTAACTTAGCCAAGGCGTCTGCGAATTGATTATCTTCTCGTGGAAGGTATGTAAAATGTAATTGATTGAAATACACTATGATCTTATCTAAGTATTCCTGGTAGAGTGCCAAGGATTCACTTTTAACCTTCCATATTTTGGAAATTTGGTTAATTATGAGTGACGAGTCCCCATAGACTCGGAGTGTCTTAATGCCAAGGCTTATGGCGGATTGCAGTCCTATTATGCAAGCTTCATATTCGGCGCCATTATTTGTAATCTCATGGTCCAGTTTGACCGAAATGGGTGTGTGTGCACCTTCGGGGGATACTATCAGTATTCCTACTCCAAAACCCTTTTGGTTGGATGCTCCGTCGAAGTATAGTTGCCAAGTTTTGGTGTCTATGGTCATAACCCCTTCGTTTGCGAAGTGGTATTCGTCCTTGTGATGTGGTTTGTTTATGGCTTGGTCGGCCAGGTATTCCGAAATAGCATGCCCTTTTATGGCTTTTTGATGTTCAAACTTGAGATCGAACTCTGAGAGGAGAACAGTCCACCTTGCTATTCTACCATTTAGTATGGGCTTTTCGAATATGTATTTCAAAGGGTTTTCTCTTGATCTGATGTGGATCGTGTGTTGGAGCATGTAATGTTGTAGCTTTTTGGTAGTTGCGACTAGAGCTAGACACGTCTTTTCCAGGTATGAGTAGCCGGTTTCATATTCCAGAAACTTCTTGCTTACATAGTATATTGCCTTCTCTTTCTTATCTACTTCTTTTCCAGCATGGCCCACATTGACGTTTCTGTGACTGTAAGGTAGAGTATTAGAGGCATGTCTAGGATGGGCGGTACTAGAACGGGTGGTTCGGATAAATAGGCTTTAGTTTTGTCAAAGGTCTTTTGGCATTGCTCGTCCCATTCCGTCTTTACCTCTTTTTTGAGTTTCTTGAATATGGGCTCACAAGTAATAGTTAGCTTGGAGATGAACCTGCTGATGTACTGGATTCTTCCTAGGAAGCCTTTTATTTCTTTTTCCGTTTTCGGAGGTGGCATGTCTATTATGGCTTTGATCTTGGATGGATCAATTTCTATCCCTCTGGTGCTTATGACAAATCCTAGAAGTTTGCCGGATGTAACTCCGAATGCGCACTTCTTGGGATTAAGCCTCATATTGTACTTTCTAATCCTGTCAAAGAACTTTTGAAGTGAAGGTACGTGCCCTTCTCTGTCTTTGGATTTTATGATCATATCATCTACGTACACTTCAGCCTCTTTATGCATCATATCGTGGAGTAAGGTCGTAGCAGTTCTTTGGTATGTGGCTCCCGCATTCTTAAGCCCGAACGGCATTACTTTATAGCAATAAGTGCCCCACTGTGTGATGAAAGTGGTTTTCTCTTTGTCCTCCTTGGCCATTAGGACTTGGTTATATCCTGCGTACCCGTCCATGAATGATAGAAGGGCGTGTCCGGCGGTGTTATCTACCAAGACGTCTATGTGAGGTAAGGGAAAGTCATCTTTTGGACTTGCTTTGTTCAGGTCCCTAAAATCTATACACATTCGGACACGTCCGTCCTTTTTTGGGACTGGGACAATGTTGGCTACCCAATCAGGGTAATTGGCCACTCTTATGAAGCCTGCCTTCTAGTTGTTTTTGGACTTCCTCCTTGATCTTAAGAGCCCACTCTGGCTTCATTCTTCTTAGCTTTTGTTTGACTGGTTTGCAGTCGGGGTTTAGCGGAATGGTATGCTGAGTAATTTGGCGGTCTATGCCTGGCATGTCCTTGTAGGACCAGGCGAAAACATCCGTATAATTCTTTAGGAGTGTTACGAATTATTCGCGTTCATTAGATGTTAAAGACAAGCCTATTTGCACGTGGCGAGGCTCATCATTAGTTGCAATGTTTATTGTCTCCGTTTCTTCGACTATTGAATTCTTTTGCTCCTGTTCGATTAGTGCTTTAATAACTTCCTTCGGCAATTCCGTTATATTTCTGAATTATTAGCAGTGAGGCAATCCGAGTAAGCAAAATCGACATTCATAATATTAATAGAAGCGGACAATACATCAATGAGGTCATCGCTAAGGACCTTAGGAATAGACTGGGGTGGACTACCCGACACTTCTATGATAACTGACTCAGAATCAGACTCCGACTCAGAATCGGACTCGGAATCGGAATTGGGCCCTTCTGTAGGACCGTTGTGGATGGTGAACTTGTACTTTTGCTCCTTGACTGGAATCCAATTCGTCTCGTGCTTCCAGGTGGTGCGGTCGAGCCCGATTTGGGCAATCAGCTTGGTCGGGTCGAAACCTTCATTGAAAAGCACAGTAAGGGGAGTTTGGTAGTGGTCTCGTCGTACTGACGACGCTCTTCGCCAAATAAAAGCCCAAAGTCGTTGGGTGCCATGTCATTAGCCCAATCTTTAATGGATTGGTCCTCATTGGGAGGTATGGGTGTGTCTTCACTCATGAGAAAACAGTCTTGAAATGCCTCAAAGCCTGGCATTAGGATCCCGTTGATCGTGTATGGTTCAGGGAATCCATAGTAAGGGTATGGGTCGCCTTCCTGAAGGAATTGCCCGTTAAGGGTGAGGGGATAAGGATCCATGTTATGTGTAATGGGTTTGTTAGCTGCAAGGGCTCTTTTCTTAGCCATCACTTTGGATATGTAGGCCCTAACTTCTTGCCTTGTGGTCATGTAGCCTAGCCCAAATAAGTCATTTTTTATCTTGGTGTTCCAAAAGGCTTGAGCTACCTTGGGATGAGGGCCCAAAGTGGTGCCTGGGAAGTGACCTTGCTTTCTGAGTAAAGCGTTCACATTGAGTGTGGGCTCTATTGTTTCTATGAAGGCTATCTTCTCAAAATCCCATAACTCCTTGTCCTGCTCATTATGTTCTATCTTTAGGACTGGAGCTTTCTCAATCTGTGCTATCATAGTATCAGCGCAGACCTCCAAGGTGGATCCTGCCAAGGATAGTTTTACCTTTTGATGCAGAGTTGACGCTAAAGAATTTAAACCGTGTAACCAGGGCCTCCCCAGGAGTAGGTTGAAAGTAGCTGGAATGTCTATCACATGGAATTGGACCATTTTCTCAATGGGAACGATACTGATATTCATGGAGAAGGTACCCAATACATTTCTTTTGGAATTATCATAGGCTCTTAACCCTTGTGCGGAATGCGGGAGGTTGTTGCAGTCTATTTTGAGGTGTTCAGCAGTCCTCAAGGGGCATACATTTACAGCCGAGCCATTGTCGACCAAAGTCATAGGGACTTGTCTCTGTTGACAGATTACAGTAAGGTAACGGGCTTTGTTGTGGTGAATACCTTCGGGTGGAAGGTCTTTATCATAAA
Organism: Tetragonia tetragonoides; assembly: GCA_038025085.1. Taxonomy (NCBI): domain Eukaryota; kingdom Viridiplantae; phylum Streptophyta; class Magnoliopsida; order Caryophyllales; family Aizoaceae; genus Tetragonia; species Tetragonia tetragonoides. The sequence goes on along the minus strand of CM076148.1, from coordinate 8,219,653 downwards.
AGGTGATGGGCGTGGGTGACTTTCCTTGGATTAAGAGGTTGACTACCTCTTCAGGAGTGGCATTTGGTGAAATGGTGGTTGAGTTCAAGGCCTCCAGCACGGCCCTTCTATGAGTGATAGAAGTGGTTAACAGTTGCAAGATGGATATGTCGGCTTTTGTTCTTTGCAGTTGCTTGAGGATAATGGTCCCAATCTTCTTTCGCCATTTCCCTTTGGGCTAAATCCCTATTGGGGATGGCTACAGGCTCTACGGGTTGGATTTGAGATGGATCCATATAGATGTTTTCGGGCCTGAATTGGCGTCCCGATCTCGTGAGATAATTCAGAGCTTTGTCATCTTCTTCCTTCTCATCATCGGAGATATCATACCAGGCTTTGCCATTGGTTATGTCATGGACTTGAGGAGTCAACACATCTTCTGGATCAGTATATGCCCCATCATCTTCCTCATCACTATCCCAAAGGCCGTAGACGTCAAGCGTGGATCTTTGGCTTGGGTATGGTGGTATAGCCTGTCCAATAGGTGTGATAAAATAGGAGGGATTGAACCCTTCTTCTATGTCAATAGCAAAAGAGTTCCCAAGAGGATTGTTGTTGTTACTGGGCGGTGGTGCATCTTTAGGCAATGGTATAGTGCCATTGTCAAACAGGTCTTGGATTTTATCCTTAAGGGTGTAACACTTTTCAGTATCGTGCCCACGCCCCCTATGGTATTTGCAGAATGCGGACTCATTCCAATATGGTGACCTTTTTTCTACAGGTGGATCGGGGGTAGGCTCAATCGGATGTAGATAGTCTCCTTTGATCAACTTATCTAGAGCTTTGACATAAGTCATCCCGAGGGGAGTGTACCTTCTTGGACGCCTATCAGCTATGGCGTTCACTTCATTTCCTCTACTAGTGGAGGTATGGTTGGTACTGGTGTATTTCTTGTCCTTATATCCACTTGTGTTGTTATTGTAAGTGACTTTGTTCTTCCCCCTTTGGAGTTGGTCATCTTCAATGGCCATGCCCACTTCAGTTAATTGGGCATAGGTGGTTATGGGTTGAAACTTCATGTGCTCACGGTATTCAGATGCCAAGTTCTGGACTAGCATGCGGATTTGATCCCTTTCAGATGGGCGATCAATCATCTCGGCGACCTTAGTCCTCCATCTTCTCACGAAACTAGTGAATCCTTCTTTGTCTCCTTGCTTGGTGATGTCCAGCTCTCTTAATGTCATGGGTGGCAAGACATTGTCAGCATATCTCTGAAGGAACAGTGTGGATAGATCTTCCCATTTTGCCAACTTTTGGGTGGGCAACTTGAAGAACTAGGCCCTGACAGCAGGATCCAAGGTTTGGGGAAAGAGGTGAACATACAGCTCTTGTTCAATGCCTCTAAGGCCCAATGCAGTAGTAAAAGCCCTAATGTGATCTTGTGGATCATCGGTTCCTTTGAATGTGGGAACTTCAGGCATGGAGAACTTGGTGGGCAATTTTCCCTTAATGTGGGGAGCATAGTCCTCAGAATTAATGATCATGTCGTTGAAGGCCCGACTCTTACCTAAGATGGATTCAAGCCTGTTTAGCTTGACTTGAAGCTCTTGCACCTCTTTAGTGGAGGGTTAGACCTTTTCCCCTTCGGGCTTGGGCTCGTCGTCATCTTTATTAGGGGGATCCAACTTGGCAACACGGGCTTCCATATCAGTGAATCTAGCACTCATGGCGACCATTTGGGCTAAAAGGTCATCCATCTTTTGGTCAGAGGTTCTCTCAGCGTCTCCAGACATAGCGGACTTAGGTGAATTGGATGGCGAGGTTTGAGGTGACAGTGGCGGTGTGCGAAGGTAATCGAGCCAAACAGGGCCCACGAACTGTGCTTGTGGTGAAGGTTCGAACGACAATTTGCGGACTAACCTCTTGCTGGACTCGTCTCTCTCCCACTCCCTAGGACCAGGATCTCTACTTCTACCAATTCTGGACATAAAAAGGCCCGTTTAAGAAAATAGAAAATAAATGGAAATCTCCATACAATAATAAAAGTTTTATTTTAAAACAAATGTGGGAAGAGAATCTAGTACTAATCCTCAACATGGTGATCTTTTGGGTAAGACGCGATTTTATGTAAATAGCATATTCTAATCAATGATCTTTCGACTCTATTAGAATTATAAATACTCTTGACTTGCATATGGGGATGAAACTCCCTAATTTTAGAAAAAGAGAAATATTGTTGACTTGCATATGGAATTAAATTGGACTCTTTTTTTATTTGGTGAAAGATCATTGACGGGAATATGTTATTTGCATGTGATCTAATTCTGATGGAAAGGAACGTCTTTCTAACATGGTCACTAGCATCGTCGGAGCCATACAGGGATTCTGCTTCCTAAAAAGATCCTAGACTCTATTTGAACAAGTAACAAAAGGGAAACCTTCCCTAATCAGGACTCAAAAAAAAAAGAATCCAAAGGGGGGATCTATTGCTAATATTCTATGGAAGTTAATCACATAGCAAGGAAATAATTAATATAGCAAATAAAGCAATTAGCACTTCGATATGGACTATGAGACATAATGCAGTGGTTTGACACAAACTGTGGTTGGATAAGGTAACCCACAACCAGATGCGTTTTGTCATCTATGGGGTGCATAGTAAGACTAGACGTACCGTTTTACACATCTCGAATGGAAACATGTAAATTTCATGGGGTGGAACACGACTATGTGCAAAGGTAATTCGGACCGAGTGGGTCACCGGCCCAAGTCATAGACAATGTTCCAAAGGATAGATCCTATAATGTTGTGGTGATGTCTTTCAACATCTTGCAAAGATAATGCATGCAATATGAATGATATGGATGCAAAAAGGCAAAGAAAATAAACACGTACAGTAATTAAACCAAATAGCTAAAAATAAATCATTGACATGGATAAGTGTTCGAATTACATCCTCTTATTAAGTCCCCAGTGAAGTCGCCACTGTAAGAACCCTCGCCTTTCCGGCACGCTTTCGGTTTTTAGTTGAGATTAATGGTTCTTAAATATGTGTCACATGCGATTCAAATTAATTATAAAGAACAATAATTTGCAAATAAGAAGCCACCACCAATATTAAGGAAATAATTGGAAACCATCAAAAGTGCACCCCAATTCTTATTGGGAATTGACTCATGCCCATGGGGACTAAGTATTGAGTTCGGGGATGTAGGTACGAAATAAACAAAACGATTCTCATCTAAATCGCCCGTATTAACGGCCTCTACTAAGCTTATCCATGTCAAATATTTATTCATGCTAGATGGTTCCATACAAATCCGGTCGTCCAATGGTCCTAAATTAACTAGGCGGGTTAAGAGCAACCAAATTACCTACGTTATCACTTTGCACGATTTAGGTCCAATTTACATGCATACTATTAACAATCATGAACATGATATAAAGCATTAAATTAACGCTCCAACCTACCAACTTTGGTAAACGCACCATATATTGCATATGCACATCAATAAAACCGTTAGTATCTTCAAAAGAATAATAATAAGGCACAGGTGCTAACTTCATGCTAAAACAAACCTAGGAGGCTACTATATGCATGCAAAAACTATAAAAAAGATGCAAACTTGCATAAACTAATAAAAAGACGCCAACTTTATATTAACTAATCATGCATAATTATATACAAAATCAAAATCATGCAAATTTATTCAACCGTAATCGAAAGCTAAATAAAACATGATTAATAAACGATAAAACAAGAGATTTAATAAAGAATTAGGCCCTCAGGATGGTTAACCTGGACGTTCTATTCGAACGGGACAAGTAGAATTGGGATTGCTCTTCGATCTTGGGTGCTAGGCTAGGTGTATTGCTTGCTTGAATCTTCAGATTTCTGAATTTGGGGAAATATGTGCTCTCAATGCTCTCAAAATTATGAACTGACTGACCTCCCGCAGAAGGGGGTGAAAGGGAGTATTTATAGAGTTGGGGGACGGATTTAGGGGCCTAGGGCTGGAAGCCCGGCGCCAAAAATCGGCCCAGTCAAAAAATGGGTTCAGCGGCCACACGGAGGGCAGCTAAGGCCCGCGGTGGCCGCTCAAACTCAGCGGCTGGCCGCTGGGGCCAGCGGCTGGCCAGACAGCCCCCGCTGTCACGTGCTGGCCGCTGAGCAGCCTGCGAAGGCCGCGGGGCCTGACGGCGCGCGCGTGACTAGGGTTTCTAACTTTTTGTGCTCTGTAATTTAAGAAATTGCCCTTGGGCTGGCCCAAGGGGCCGGAATTGAGCGGTTTTGACCCAAATCTTGGAGACGCGATATCTCTTGATCCAGGAACCTGATTGAGGCAAGGTCAAAGGCGTTGGAATCCTTATAACAAGGGCTATCCAAAGACTAAGGTTTCAAGGAATTTGGTCTAGATTTCCGAGCAATGTCCTTTTCTACTTACGTCCATGCTAATCCATTACCATCATCATCAGGCGTTGCGGTGTCAGGGGATGAGAACCGATTAGGGTGTCTACACCGAGTCTTCTTACCAGGTCGTGGGCACCTACGCCTACCCAACGCCACGTCGCGTCTGTCCAGCGGACTACCCTACGTGCTGGGCTCCCAATTCGCGTCCCTATTCTTGTCTTAAACAGCTCCTCGCCACACCCGACTACGCCTCGGGCTGTTGTGTCCCCTGCGTCCCCTATTGTGTCGTCCTCCCCTTCCCTGTCTAGTCCTGCAACTTCGAATGTCACCCATCCTTTGGGCTCAGATCAGTGTGTCTTGACGTCCTCGTGTCATCTATTCCTTCATCCAGCTCCCTGCCTTCTGGTGGGCAGGATGCAGTGTCGTTTCCTATGTCCAGTAGTCCTAGTGTGTCTAGTATTCCTAGTGTGTCAGTGCCTCCATCAACTACTCTCAGCATTGTTCCTTCTGTGTCTTCGGCCTTGCCCAACACGAGTACTAAGTCTAATACTCATCACATGACTACTCGTGGTAAACATGGAATAACCAAGCCCAAGAAAATATATTCCTTACACACAGAAGCTACAGAGGTGGACCCTACTAGCTTTACAATAGTTAATAAATCTCCAAAGTGGCGCTAAGCCATGGCGGACGAATATAATGCTCTTCTTGATAATCACGCATGGGAATTAGTACCTACACTGATAATATGAATGTGGTCAGTTGTAAGTGGATTTATAAGACAAAATATCGTTCTGACGATACTGTTGAGCGTCCTAAGGCGCGACTGGTTTCCAGGGGTATTCATCAACTCGCAGGTATTGATTTTCATGAAACTTTTAGCCCTGTTGTTAAGCCTACTACAGTGCGTCTTGTCTTATACTTGGCTGTTTCTTGTGGTTGGACTATTAGACAATTGGATGTTAAAAATGCGTTTTTGCATGGGTACTTGAATGAGGAGGTGTACATGTCCCAGCCTCCTGGCTTTGTGCATCCTGAATATCCCAACCATGTGTGTCGTCTTAAACGATCCATCTATGGTCTCAAACAAGTACCTCGGGCATGGTATCATCGTTTTAGAACTTCTTTGATACATTTGGGGTTTACATGCAGCAAATGTGACACATCAATGTTTATTTTCCGTGCTGGGTCTGTTATTGTTCTTCTGTTGCTGTATGTTGATGATATCATTCTAACTAGTAATTCTCCTAAGCATCTGTTGATCTTATTACTCAGCTTAGTGGTCAATTTGCCATGAAAGACTTAGGAAATCTTCATTACTTCCTAGGGGTTCAGGCGGTACGAACATTTTCGGGTCTGTTTCTGTTCCAGCACAAATATGTTACAGACTTGCTTCAAAATTTTTACCTTCACACAGTTAACTCTGTTCGTACCCCAAGTGTTTCTCGGGCCACATTATATCTGTCAGATGGTGAATTGCTTGCCGACCCCACCGACTATAGAAGCATGGTCGAGGCATTGCAGTACTTGACTATAACTAGACCTGATATTGCTTATGCTGTTAATATGGTTTCTCAATTTATGCATGCTCCTCGTACTACTCACATGCATGCTGCTAAGCGGATTTTCAGGTATCTAGCAGGGACGGCTGATCATGGCTTATATCTTCAGGCTAACAAAGCTCCCGATGTTGTTGTTGCATATTGTGAAGCCGATTGGGCCGGTTGTCCTGATAGTCGTCGATCCACCACTGGTTATGCTGTGTTTATAGGGGCCAACCTCATTTCCTGGCGCAGTAAGAAGCAACCCACTGTCTCCAAGTCTTCTACGGAGGCTGAGTATCGCTCTGTTGCCTACACTGTTGCTGAAACAATGTTTGTTCGTCATATTCTTTCTGAACTTGGTCTATTTATCCGACGACCAACTACTGTCTATTGCGACAATGTCAGTGCTACTTATATGTCTACTAATCCTGTACTACATGACCGTAGCAAACACATTGATGTCGACTACCATTTCGTCCGTGAGCAGGTCTCCAACGGTTCACTAGTTGTGCGCTATGTCCCAACTAAATTTCAATTAGCAGATATTTTTACTAAAGGGTTGTCTTCTACACAATTTTTGTATCTCAAGGACAAACTGTCCGTACGCCCTCCCGAATAGTTTGAGGGGGTATAATAGGGAATATTAGAGGTCAAGAATGTAATTGTACTCTGTAAACCTCTGTAATCCTAATAGTATAAATATAAGTGTCAGGGCTCCCATATAGGTTGAGCCATTCATCATTAATTTTGTTCACTTAGTTTTATCTTCTTTTTTTTATGGACCCTACTTGACTGTTTCCTAGCTCCGTCCTTGTTGGTGGGTCCATGGATCGGGTCGATTTTGAGGCTTTGGGTTTTTGAATCTGTGATACAAAATCAATATCCAGACCAATTTGAATCTCTTGAACCCAGATCTAGGTCTATAGAGTCTAAAGAAAGAAATCTGAACCCTTACAGGGATCCAAACCCTTACATATGGGTCTGGATCCGTTGGGTATAAAGGGATTAATGTACTTAGGGAGAAGATAAGTTGTAACTATATATATACACACCACACACTTTTTTTTTTTTTTTTTTTTTGAGAGAATACACACCACACACTTCTTCGTGATTGTCAGCAATAGAAAAGAAGGGAGTGTAATATAGCAGTATCATACAAGAGAAAAATCATCCTCGTGATTCGTGAAGCTTGCAACTCCAACATTCAAGATTCTAATTAGTGGGACTTTAAGTGCAACATACATAAGCCAAATTGAAGCACTAAATTCAAGTCTCTTGTACTCAAGCTAAGCTAGTCACTACCACTTCTTTCAATGGCTTTCAAAATAACTTCAGTTAAAACACTTGTATCTATAGCTATAGCTTGGTGACCTTCATTGTCAGCATTAACATTGCTACATTGGACTATGGCCTCCATAACAAAAAGACTTGTGCTTGAAACCTTGACTTGTATAACATCAATGCCCATCTCTTCAAATGCCTGTAGGATATAAACAAGATTGTCCTGTTTTTTCTCGCTTGTTAACCTCAATCGAAATCCGTTTTTTCCGAGCTTTTCGACCTTTACATCCTGTCATACACAAATACTTTTATAAGACAATCTTTTCGTAACTTTCAGTAAAACGGGTTAGGGTCATATTTAAGTGAACAAAGGTGACAAATCATAAAAAGTGACCCTTGTTTTTCTAAATAGTAGCTCCAATTTTTTTTTTGAATTGGTCTCGCTCACACAAAACTTATTAGGGCATTCTTAGGGAATTTTTAAAAATGTCTTTTTAGGCTAATAGGGCGCTTTTTGACCAAATAATGCATTTCAAAATGCCTTTTTTGAACTGAATGTTGTAGTACTCACACAAGACTTACTCTCTGTCAGATAACCGATTAATTAAAATTAATCAATCGTGAATCTCACAATAATCAAGCACTTGACATCATGGTGATCATTTGGTATCTTCTTATGTGTAAGTAGGTGAAGAATTGTAAAGTTTAGACTTTGGACCAACCAATTGAGTAGGCCAGGGGAGCAGGGAGCTATTATATTAGGAGATGGTCCAGAACCAACACTCTCACCTCAGTACATCTCACAAAACCAGTAAAGCTCGCTTAAATAACCCACCCTTAATAATGTGGAAGTTGTGAAAAGTAAAGCGTGGTTTGGGATCATCTAATAATTTGTCGAGAGGGACGGAGACTAATCAAGAAAGATAAGAGACAAGAGAGAGCTTAACCAATAAATTAGGCAGTTGATCAATGTGCTTCTTGATCATATTCTCCTTCTTGAGTATCTCTAGCTTTAATTGTAAGGCAGTTATGTAGATGAAGGCATCCTTGATGATTGAGCTAGTTTTTACCTACATTATTAGACAAGTGTATCAAGAAATATATAGCAACAAAATTGAGCTAGTTATATATGTATAGGGTGATATAAGTTAATTAGTACTTCCTCCGTCTTAAAAAAACCCGAACCTTTGTTTTTTCACGGTCTTCAAGACACCACTTTGACTGTAAATAACTATAATTATATGAATATAAAAATTATAACAATACGATTTTTTGAAAGTACTTTTAAAAATGAATCTAAAAAAAGTATTTTCATAATGTGAATCTTTATATATTTTCATAAATTAATGGTCAAAGTTTGTTAAGTTTGACCTTCAAAAAGCAAAGTTTCAGGTTTTTTTGAGACGGAGGGAGTACTATACATAGGACAAATTATGATGTAATAAACAACACCAATGATAAAAAAAAATAACCAAATTTAAAAAATATTTAAAAAGTAAATTAGAATTTGTGCCACATTCATCATCAATTTGCCAGACCCTCATCTATAACAAGGATGATATAGAGCAAAAATACATATCTAAATGTTAAATTATGCTTATTATTTACTATATCTATTGAGTTACCGAGTTGGAGTTGGTAAGAAATCGGAGAATGTGGAGCTTTTTACGAAAAACCATCCTCTTTTGAATCCTGTTTCTTGTGCTATATGCCATTTCCTCTTCTCTCTCTCTAGCTTTGTCTTTTAAAGTGCAAGTGAAGGTAAGCTAGTGAGTGATAGACAGTGATCCGTGGCCTGGGTTTTATAGTGGGAGGAACTATTTATAGTACATTTATAGTAGTACTCTGTACTACTATATAGGAGTATATATATTTCATTAGATTTAAGAGCAAATTGCCAGAAAAAGGTGACCTGCTTGAAGGATGTTGGCAACTAGTGTATCTGTATTTATGCTGTTGTCTTAATATGGTAATGTTAAGTTAATTCTATTGGCTGTCAATCTATTATTCTGCATATGGCATAATATTGTTAGGAGTATGGGTGTGTTCATTTTCATTTATTTTTACTAATTTGATTTGATTTGGTAAGGTCCCGTCATCTGTCAGTGATTTCTTTTGATTCAGTAAACTTCGGCTATACTAATTCAATTACGTCTTGATACTGATTCTTACTAATTTTATAAGTACTGTCTCCTGTTACTTCTCACTAATTCAGTAATGTCTTCTATTGACTATGTGAGTAGAGATTCCTTAGAAGAAAAGAGTAATTGTCTTTCCTGTATGATGGTAGCCCAACATGTAGAAATCGAGTGAATTCTCATTATGCCTGAGGTCTAATTTTGTTGGAAGCTTGGAGCCACTAATTAAGGGAGGATCTCTTACCTCTATATATTTCTCCTCTTAAGCATTTCCAATTTTTTAAAGTCTTTAATTTATTGTGAGTTTAATTATCTATTGAATCTAGCTTATCACATATGTTGGGGATTTTAGCTAAAACATAATATCGTTGTCACGCATGTTTCAAGATAAACAACAACAAAATAGATATAATGTGAAAACCCAAAATTGAAAAAAACCGCGCGAATGTCACATGGCCTAATTTTAGTCGACTAATCGTATCATAATGTTGAAAGGTTACAAACATTACAAGCTCTCAATTCAAGTCTCTCTCAACTTAGCAACGCTAATAATACTTAGTTCAATTCACTCATTTATTGCATATATTTCTCCGCACTAGAGTTAGCCTCCCAAGTCCCATGTAATCGATCATCTCCACATAAACACTAAGCAAGTACTCTATATCATCTCACTTATGGTGACTCGTCCAAGCCTCAAGGGTAACCGCCCTCTCACACAAAACATTTGTACATGGCTCCAATGCACCCTTCATCTTTGCATACAAAATAGTATATAGCATATCGTCTCATGTATATGCTACCAAAACTTGGAGTTCAACGAAGTTCAATAACAATCTTGAGTGGATTTACCAATTAACCATTCCAAAGCTAGGCTTGAAGGTTCATCATTAATGCCTATAGGATGTAAGTAGAATATATATAGTAAATAATTTTAAGCGATCTGTTCTTTTTCACTGAATATTATTAAAGTGAACTTCATTATAGTAAAATGTGAAATACATAATATATTTATGAACTGAATTAAACTTAATTAAGTAAACACTATTAGACTAAAATGAACTACTGGCCAAAGTAAGGTGAAAATAAAAGAACACATTCTAATATTTTGTAACACTCCTCACATGGGATTGCAGTGGCGCGGGTATAGGTGGATTCCGCTCCGCATCTGTCCCAATTGGGGCGGGGATGGGGGAGCGTCAGGCGAGGATGAGGTGAGGATATTTTTGAAAAATTAAACCGCCATGGGGATGGTGCGGGGATAGTTTGTGTTGTTCCCCATTTTGATACCCGCCTCATACCCACCTAAATTTAAAAAAATTGTAAAAATTCTAATAAAGTATTTTGACACATTTGTTCAAATGTATCTTCTTTTTTTTTTTATAACTCATTAAGATTTCTTATTAATAATCATAGTGCATCAAGCTTACAGATTGTCCAAAATAAGAAACGCCACTAGCACTCAACCAGTAAAGCATCATTCACTAAAGGATCCCCACCTTCTAGGAAGGGTTGGAAAATCTAGTGCAATCATGTGCTAGGTTAGAGACTAAAAAAACACCAAGAGCTACTACAAACAACAACCACGCCAAAAAATCATGTTCTCTGAAAATCCCTTGTTTAGCTAGACCATCCGCCACACAATTTATTTGCACTTCTCAACCTGTGCACAATAGAGATTCTTGGCCACGCCCTCTTGATTCGTCGGACAAAATTCAGAGCAAACCTAGATTCCCATAGTCCACCTTCAATGTATTTTAGTTTTGTTGTTTGTAATAATGACACAATTTGTACGTTTATTGGGTTTGTTTGTTAAATAAATATAGTGTAATTGCTTTATGTGAGTATCATGTGGATTTGAGGCGGGTACCAAGTGGGTTTAGGTGCGAATATTAGATAAAGTATAGGTACCCGTTGGGTAATTGGGATGGATGTGTGGTGGGAATGCATTTGGAAATTTACCCATGATGGGAATAATTAAGGCGGGTGGCATATCAGATTTACCGTAACCGGCCAGGTGAATATGGATATAGATATACCTATATTCATCCCCGCCCCCCAATTATCATCCCTATCTTCAACCACTATAAATATCTGTAGTACAAAAAAAAGGGTAGAATAATTGGACAATAATGGTTGAAGAATAAAACATTGATACTGATACAACATTTGGAAGTGAGAGATCTGAAAGAGGCGTGCATGCGCCTGTAAAAGAGAATGGTACCAGCTATACGTACCTACATAATAACACAAAACTCTAGCTATATTATTGTCAGATTTAATTCATGTTTCTCTGCATAAGATTAGACGGACAATGGGAATTGCCGAATTGGATGTCACAGTGTCAGTAAGTCGGGGCCAATTAAGCCATAGGCAGAGAGACAGAAAGAGAGAGGGAAGCAAGGAGATCCAGTCATCACGAGCCTCTTATTTGATGTCTCTCAGATCAGAAAGCATAAACAGAAAGCAGTAGTCCCCTAATTGCTTCCTGCCATTTGCCGTGGCTCACATGTTCTGATAACAAAGGATTTCACCTCCATTTTTGGCTCCATGCTCAGAACACGGGTTTTGAGTAGTCTTTATGCTGTGTTAGAGTGTGTGTTCATTTCCACCGAAATGAAACAGTGTGAATTCAACTGAACTGAATTGATCTGAACTCCGATCTGAACTGAACTGAACTGAACAATGATATGTAAATGTATATTACCTATAATTTAAAGTGTACTGGATTGAATTGAACTCCACTAAAGAAAATCAATTACTGAGTAAGTGGAAAAAACCATTCTATTTTGAATGATCTTTCAATTTCAAATCACGGCTAACATTTATTTAGAAGCTCGATAAAAACATAGTCAAAGCTAAGTAAAGTTAAGACTTTAAACTAGTGTGTTTTTCAAATCTCATTTTTACTAGTGTTTGATCACAATCGTAGCACGAATGTTGTCTTATCCAGTTCATTGGTTAGGAAATCTTGCATAATATCTTCTCCAAAGAATAAAAAGGGCAAATTATTTTAAGAGTTTCTGAAGGAGGACCCTTAATAATATGGATGAACTTTCACTAGCATTCTTCAAAAAGTAATAATAAGGGTGAACTTTCCTCAATATATAACAATAAGTGTGACTTGTGAGCTAAACTCACGTAATTACTATCTTTCTTAATATGTCACCTATTGAATACCTATTGTAATTGAAACGTGAGTGATGTACAAACCCTCCTTATACCTTAGACTGAGATCATAGGTATAATACTTAAATATAGGAAGGGGTGACTTACATAATGTATAGACATGGGCATATATTATACTAAGCCTAGAAGTTTTAGCAAAACTGAGCTTTTTTCTTTTTCCTTTGCTAAATTTATTGGGTATAATACAATCATAACTTCATTCATGGGAAACCAATATAGGACAATACAGAACGATACAACAATGACCTCAACTAGCTAGTTCTGTGCATGCCATTGCAAGTGATATCTAAAAATGTGAAAAGAGAGAGAAAGAGGAATACCAAAATGATTCACTTATTTGATATTCATGCTTAATGATATCTCAAGGTTTTGAAGCAAGTTATATATATGATGTATATGTGTTATGATTGCATGAGAAATCGGAGTTCTATCAATTCTTCATGCACTGTATTGGCTGGCCGTACATGATGACAATACTTCAGCTGCAAAACTTGCTTCATTCATTGCCTTTGAGGTGCCTACAAATTAATGCGCGGGAAAATGATCACTATGATCCACCGTCGATATCCGAATGTGAAAAAAAAAAAAAACAAACTTGCTTCATTCTACTACACAATAAGCCAAAACCTGCTATACTCCATAAAATAGCAAATTGCTAGAATACAACACAAAATAATTACAAAGCCATAACAGTACAAAGCTCCAAACGGAAGATAGGATAAAATACAGTGTATGTGTGCAATTATTATGCAAACATACACCCGTAAATCCCTCTTTATAGCCTTTGTCTTTTCATTCATGCATGCATTACATTACATCTCCTCGCTCTAAGGGACTGCTAGTGCTAGCACCATTGATGTCGATCAGGTCCTTCTTATGTCCCCTCATATCCGTCTTTCATGAGAAATTTGGTTATAAAAAAGAAAAAGTGCAAATAAGATTTTGATCTACTAAATATGTACACCACCATTAAGTAAACCTCCTATATACAAATCACTTAGCTTCTAGCTGAACTATTGCAAACAATCACCCCTAATTGCATTTCCGATCCGTCTCCAAATCAGCACCCTATCCATTTTTTTATTCAACTTTCTTACTATGGGTTTTTTTTTTGAAAACTACCTTTATTTTACATTTTTTCTGGGAAACTACCTTAGTTTCTTAAATTTGTGTGGAACTACCTTCATTCCATTTTTTTTGTCAAAGACTACCAATTGACGGAAAAGCACTAACGGAGTTAACTTTAGTTTTATTGACTTTTTTGCCCCTCAATTCCCCGTGCCTCTCACGTGTGCCCTTTGTTTTCCATTTCCCAATCCAATTTTCCTCACCTTCTTTCTTCCCTCATCTTTCACATTCATCACCATTCACCACCACCATTATCACCTTCACTCACCAAACCTGTTGAAAATTAATGAAACCAAAGATTCCATTTATCCCCTTTTTCAACAAAAACCTAGAAATTTCAAGTTTGTTCTTCAAACTATTAACCGATCAATTTAGGAAAAATTCACGATTCTCATTCAACCGATCAACATTACCATCATGGACACAAAATTACTTGATGTCACATGTCAATAATCTCCAAAGCCCCATTTCGATCAACATTTTGACCCATTTTCTAAAAAGCCTTTAATTGACAAATCACAAATTCTGAGCATCTGGGTACCTCTTAATCAACACCATGGACGCAACTTCTCACTCTTCAATGGCTTCTGGGATGAAATTTAGAAAAAAGAGTATGTGAATACATCAAAAGAGGGTGTGAATAGTCGTTTTTTTCATGTTATACTTACTTTTTGATATTAATTAGGTTATCTATACCCTAATAAAGAACAAGAGTTTTGTAAACAGTTTAGTTGACCCCATATAAGGATCGGAGAAGGAATCAAGTAAACAGTTTGTAAATATTTTGTTTTCTACTAGTTGTTGATGGTCCAACAATGGTGGATTAAGGCAGAAAAAAAGATGAGAGAGCCGAGAGAAATGGTGCATCAGAGAAGAAAGAGAAAGTGAGATAAGAAATGAAAAGGGGAGGGGAAATTGGAGTCAATACGGTCAAAGAGAGGAAAAATAATTTCAGTTCAGTCAACATAGTTAAGTGAGGGGTTTTAAGGTCTTTTACCAACAAAGTTAACCTTGTTAGACGAAATTCTGTCAATTAGTAGTCTTTGACCAAAAAAAATGGAATGAAGGTAGTTCCCCGCAAATTTAAGAAACTAAGGTAGTTTCCCACAAAAAGTGCAAAAACAAAGGTAGTTTTCAGCAAAACGAAGGGCACACGTGAGAGGCACGGGGAACTGAGGGGCAAAAAAGTCAATAAAAGTCAAAAGGTGACTAAAGTTAACTCCGTTAGTATTTTTCTGTCAATTGGTAGTCTTTGACCAAAAAAATAGAATGAAGATAGTTTCCCGCAAATTTAAGAAACTAAAGTAGTTTCCCAAAAATAAAACGAAGGTACCATTTTCCTCCTACTATATGCATGACTTCAAATGGTTTTATTATTAAATAAAATATATATTATGAACAAGCAATAGAGTTTGGATCGCATCAGAATTCACCAAACGAACGGCTTACAAGTCACAACTATGTATCACTATGTGACAATTAAGGTATATTCTTTTTCACTTATATAATTATTGGACCTTACTCGTCGATCAGTGGAAATCAGTGGTAAAACTTTACTGATCAATCAGTGAAAATTAGTGGCAAGATCTTACTGAATCAGTGAGAATCAGTGACATGGTCCTATTCAATTAGTGAAAATCAGTGGCGGAACCCACATTCCTTATCATAGAATCAGTGGTAGGTCCTTACTGAATCAGTGAGAATCAGTAGAAGGACCTTACCGAATCAGTGGCATCACTAAATCAGTGAAATCAGTAGCAAAACCTTACTCAATCAATGAGAATCAGTGAAAATAAATGAAAAAGAACGCATCCTCCTTAGTATTACCCCTCGTACAATAATAGCCTCACCATATTGTTGAGTGTAGTATTAACATAATTCATCTCATATGCGACATTAGAATGGAGCTCGGAGGACCAGATATTTTGTACCTTTTGTTGTCTACTTGTCGGATCTGCTTTTGCCCTTGTCTTTTCGTTCATAGAGAAATAGAGAATCCTAGTTCACGTGTAAACTAAAAAAAGCTCATAAAAGAGCCTTTGAACAGAACATATGATTGATTTTATGCCATGCATATAACTATATACACTTACATCCATATATGCTTTGTTTGCTGGCCTGGCACCGAGGAACTTGGATTTGCTTCACTATATATCATCCAATTCATAATTAGCTAGGATCAAAAATAATAATATAATTAAATTATCAAAAAGATCTATGATTTTGTCATTTATATAATAATTGCTTGTTGATCATATAAGACTCTAGGAGTATTTTTAGATTGTAAATCTTCTTATTTATACACAAATTAATGATTAAATATTATAAAATATATACTCAAAAGTCAAATGAGCGCGAAACTCAATTTGAAACAGAAGGAGTATTTTGCTTGTATACAGTACGCGCATATATAGAAAAATGCAACATAGATTTTTTACTCTTAGTTTTTGAAATAGTGTCTTTATAAAATTAATTCTTTGGGCATGTTTATTTGGATTGCGGTGATGATGCGATTAAGAGATAATAGATTGAACTATAGGCTAAAATGGGATGTGGAAGATGGTGGGTGTTAGATTTTGTGAAGAGTAATGCCCCCCTCCCCCATCCCCTTTCATTTTCTGTCCCCGGCTTCCACCAAGTTGCACCACCCACCACCGGCCTCCACCTTCCTATTTTACCATTTAATTTGGTCCATTACCTTTTAATCATTATCTCTAATCCAAGCATACCCTCTGAATTGATTTTCAAGTTTAATGCATAGATGGTCATCTCTTATAAATGAAACACAAATCATTAAAATCTTGTAGCTAACGTTTTAAGTTCAATCAAGTAAAACTCAAACTTGAACTTGAATTCGACCTTGACTAGGTTAAGCTAGCTTTAACAAGAATGTGGTCATTATTAAGTTACGTGGAGCCTAATGGTGAAAATATGGATGATGCATGGTCTAATCGAGGTTGAAGGAGAAGCGAAGGTCCATAATAGAGCAAGCACATACGCATGCAACAAATTAGCGAGCACAAGTGTGTAGATGGTGTAGTGGGTTGGATTGGCCTTTGCACATCAAGTAAGTGTAGTCGTTAAAAGTTAGCTCAAGTTTGTCATTTGACTTTTTATAGACGAGTGTTTCTGTATCACCTTTTGTAATTAAACATATATATATATATATATATATATATATATATATATATATATATATATATATATATATATATATATATATATATATATATATATATATATATACTTCCTAAATCAAGATGATTTGTGGAAAATGCTAGATTTTTGTATTTGAAAAGTAAATAAGTTGGTGAATTCATGATCCTCTTTTACTTTTCATAGTATTCAAGTTTTTTTATCAAATGTACAAGTTAAATGATTTTTTTAATAAACGTTGTCTTTGTGAAATGAAAAATTGCATTTTAATTTAATTATTTTTGGAAATTGGTGAGATACTTTCTTTCCATCATTCAAAGGAGTGCCAAAGCGACACCCTTAGGCCAAGTTCCAATTCAACCAGGATCACTCGCATGGTAATCTCCAGAAGAAAAAAAAAATTAGAGAAAAAAGCCTGCTAGTTAAACAACAGAGAAAAACAACTAATAAATTAGGAGTGCATTCAACATGGCGCTTTCCTCAACCGTTTTAATAGACATCATTCTAGCACTAGTATAGTACGTACTTGATCTGCCAGACAAGTTGAAGAATGTTTCTCTTTTTTCCAATAAAGATCCTTTGGTTCCGTTCCTTCCATCTCTCGTATATAGTGGCTATGAGAGCACAACGTTTCAACTTACTAGTCCAAGCTTTCTCTTGCATTTCAATTTTTTCGATTATCAATAACATGTATTTTTTAGTTTGTAAGATATGATACTACCTTCAAAAGATTATTGAGATATTTGTAGCTCATTATTCAAAAATGTCCAACTAGTAAACAATAACATAATTGGAGGAAACAAAAACTAACAATATGACATTGTATTCGAGAGATTACTCCGACCTCGTTTGATTAGTTGGAGTAGAAAGCTTGATATGAAGTAAATCCATGAAAATTATGCTAAATACACATATAAGTCCCACAAAAATAATACAATCACACTATCTAATTAAAAATTTAGATGATAAGAAAATATAATATTATTATTTGAACCTACAATCATTCATTTGAATTTTTTGTTGATTTGATTCTAGCACATGATATCAAAGACAACATTAGTTGGGTCTACCATTGTAACTTCTTATTCTACATTTAGTTTTTTTTTTTTTTAATAATTGTTATCTCAATAATCTTTTGTCTGTCTTTGTGAGTGGTATATGTCTTTGATTTCTCATATCGAGTTTTGTGAGTTGGTTTGGGTTTGTTGTTTGATGTTCCCATGATTTTTTAGAAAATGCCACATCTTCGTATACAAGAATGAGATATATTTCAACACTTTAAAATTTAATTAAAACTATGTCAGATCAATGGATCCCCATATGATCGAAAGACTATATTCTAAAACAATGATTTGTCGGAGGACACACAATATGCTTAGCTTGTATTATTTAAAGTATTGATTTGTTTTAATTATAGATATTCATTGAATATCGAAGTGTTAAAAAATAAAAACTAAATTTACATATCTAAGTTGAAAATTGAGCTATAAACTATACGCGCCACTATGTTTTCACTATTTTTCTAGAAATACCATTGAATTTTTTTTTTCTCACTTGTATCATGGTTTGTTAAAATGATAAGTTTATTTTTTCACTCACGTTGTACACTCACCAAAAAGAGAAGGAAAATTGCTTGGCTCTAAGCCTCTAATCGATCAGCTTACCGGACGAACTACGAGGGTCACACGAATTCTCCATGTAAATTTGCGAGCTCTTATTGCTGGAATAAAAAATTCATTATAGTGGAGGATAGTTGAACAAATGGATTTTCTTATGACTTATAACATTTATAATGAAGAGTTTTGTTCATATCAAAAGACGACATAGGGTTTAAAGAAAACGAGAGAAAAGTGGATGGAGGTAGATTGTGCAAAGTGGAAGATGTTCAGATCATGCAGTTAATATAAACTTTTGGAGGAAAAGACTACGATTCTTTAATAGAGTAGCAACTATTTGAGGAAGAAAAGAAGTTATTTACTTATTTTCAGAATTTAATATTCAAAAATATTGCTTACCAGGTTACTTAGACGTATTGTGACGGTTTTTAGAAATTTTAATAAATTACAATGACACAAATGAGAAAATAAATAGCTTAGCGACATTTTTAGAAAATTAGGTAAAACTCAGTGGAATGAATATGTTTTAGCTCATTGAAAATTATGATAGTTTTGCAGCAAATTTGTTTTTTCCTTTTTCTATTTATTTTTCTAATATTTTTTTTTGATCTTATTTTTATTTTTATTTTCATTTTCATTGTTAATGTTTTTGCTCTAATTTCAAATCTAGAGGCTAGTCAAACCAAGTCCAACCCTCCACTGCAGCGGTGCATCCCCGATATACCCAACCGCTCTTTCTCTCTCTCTCCAACTAGTGTCGCACTTACATAAATTCAACCCCAAATTTGCACTAATTAAACCCAATTCTTCTAAATTATTTCCCTAACATTGAAATGAATCAAATTAATTCAACCCAGCTACAAACTTGAAGTGCAAAATGGATGCAGTAGCAGAGGGACTATGGGAATTAGCAGACCATCACGAGCAAAAAGGCGAAATTGCAAAAGCCATCAAATGTCTTGAAGCAATTTGTCAAAGCCCAGTTTCATTTCTTCCCATAATTGAGGTCAAAACTCGCCTTCGAATTGCTACTCTCTTGTTGCGCCATTGCCATAATGTTAACCATGCAAAAGCCCACCTTGAACGCTCTGTAAGCCCTTCTCTCTTTCTCTTATAGCTGGTTGTAGAGTGTTTTTTTTTGTGGATATATTCATGCTCTATGTATTGTTAGCTGTTTTTGAAAGTGTGATTGTTTTTATTTTGAGGGTTTTTTTGGAAACTTTTTTGGGTGAAGTTTGTGACCATTTGCTGCTTTGTTCTGGGTCGGATTTGTACAGGGCTGTTGTTAATTTAATCTAAGTTGGGTTTCATGTTATTGTGCATTTATTGAGCAATTTGGTTTTGAAGGTGATCAGTTTTTTCTTTTTTTTTGATAAATGTTTTATTTTTGAGGGTTTTTGGGAATTGTTTTGGGTGAAAAATGTGTATATTTTTATACCTTGTTCTTGGTGGATTTGTACTGGGTTGCTTTTAATTTTTCTAATCTAAGTTGGGTTTTCATTTGATTATGTTTCAGCTGATCTATCTCTTTTTCTCACACACTTTCTCTCAGCTGCTTGTACAGTTTTCCTTACTTGCCTGTTATGTCTATTGTTAGCTTTTTTGAAAATATTTTGTTTTGAGGGTCTGATGTAGTCACGTGAGCTGATTTGGGTGAAGACTGTCCATTTTGGTACCTGGTTATTGGTAGGATTTGTACTGGGTTGTTGTATTTGTTAACTATGTGAGTTGGATTTTCACGTTATTGGATTTTTTCTTTGCAGCAACTGTTATTGAAGTCAATCCCGTCTTGTTTCGAGTTGAAATGTAGAGCATACAGCTTACTTAGCCAATGTTATCATCTTGTTGGGGCTATTCCCTCCCAGAAGCAGATTTTGAACAAGGGTCTAGAGCTTACACAATCTTTCACTGATAGGTATTTTACAGTTTATGACTATAAACCCTGTATTATGTGTATGTATGAGTGCATCGCATAATGGGATAGTTTATTGGTATGATCTTCGTGGAGGTCATGTATATACTATCTCTTATATTGCAAACATCTTCTGTGATTCTGGTATAATTATGGTGTAGACCTAGGAGCTGGTTAAGTGCTTCTTAAGGTTTAAAGCTAGGGGATACGTTGTCTCATTTTTGTTATATGAGGGTGGTGGATGTGATTAGTATGTCATTTTCTAGGGTCGTGGAGCTTGGGAGCACTTAGGTGGCATTTACTTGATAACAATGCTGATTACAATGTATGTAATGCATCATTTTATATAGTGAAGGGCTAAAGGTGGGTGGAAAAAGAAGGAAAGGGAAGAGAGAGATGGAAAGTGTGAGTTTGATTTCTTCATCCGATGTGATCATCTTCACATGGGTTAAAGTGTTGAACAATTGTGATTACTTTGGCTAGTGTAATCAATGCTACTCTTCCCATCTCTCTCCTCCCCATCCTTCCTTTTCTACTCCACCTTTACTCTATAAAATGGTGCATCACCTTATAATCACCATTATGTCCAAGTAAATGAGCCCTTAATGTTTTCAGGTGGATGACAAGGCGGTATTTGCTTCTCATTTGCAGTTAGTGGATGAAACTCTTCTTTTTCCTTCAAGTAATATTGATAGTTTTAAGAATGTCTTGACATTCCTTCACATTTTCGACCTTGTCTTGGGTCTTTGGTTTAAATGTAAATAAAACTAGTATGTTGGGATTAATTTGGATTCCTCTCTCAGTGGTTTTCTCCTATGGCATGCTGTGTGACCTAGTGTTTTGGCTATTTGAGATCAGGCTGCTGAGAAAGTCTCTAAGAGATTGGACAGGTGGAAGGGGGCATGTTTTTCTTTGGGTGGCAGGGTTATGCTCATATAATCGTTTTTATCTAAGACCGCCCTTCATTACTTTCTCTTGGGAGTCCCGGTGGGTGTTACTCAGAGATTGGTGATATTGATGAGGTTGTTTTTTTTTTTCTTGATAGGCTAGATAGAAAACACCATTTTGATCTGGATATGGTGTGGAGGCCTAAGGAGGAGGGAGGTTTGGCGTTTGGGATTGAAAGTACGGTATAAAAAGGTTTAATCAGGTGGAAACTGGCTGTGGCGGTTTCCCTTGAAATCTCACTCACTGAGATGCTTCTGATGCTTATCTAGGCCCTTGGAACTCATCTTTTAGGCATCTTTTCTCTAGTCTTTCTTGGTTGGCTGGTCAATTTCATGGCCCAAAATGAAGGAGGGGAGTTGGGGGAGGGGGGGTGTAGGAAATTCTTGGGGAGGGGAGCAGTTATCCTTTATCCCCTTAATGCTCCAGTTTTAAGATTTATGCATCAAAGGGTGACGTCATCATGGGGTTTTGGTTTCATTAAGGAATCAGAAGATTGGATATTTGGAGATCTCCTTAGTTTGTTGAGCTTCTTTTCATGTAACTTCTAGAGAAACCTCCGCTGCCAAATTCCTTCATTCTTTCCAGGGAATGGTTGAAAAGGACTCTTGTTCTTATGGATCATTTTATTGCGCATATGTTAGTTCTGGACTAAGTAAGCAGCAAGGAACCCTTTGTAAGTTGTCCTCGTTTGGTGTTTATGGTAGTCTAGCTTGTGACGAACAGCTATTTTTTTCGGAGTAGGTACAGCTTCTTGTGGACTCACTTATGGTTGTATGGTTGTGTTTTCAACTTCGCATTGGGCCTTTCGCTCCAGGAGCTTTCCTGGGGCTTCCTATATCTAATATTGAATGTGTTTGACATCTGTTTTGGTAATCTTGGTATGGCTGCTTTCGTGTTCTATTGTTGTCATAAAGAGTCCTTGTGTTCAGAGTGTTTGTCCTTGTATACTTTTCACAAATACCAAGAAATGTAAGTAAACGCAATATGTTGGGAAATGAAGATAATAATATATGTAACTTTATAAACCTAATTTACTGATCTCCATTCCCAATTAACAAATGACTTCAATATCTACTTAGATAGGCAAACTTAACATGGGTACATGCCCACTACTACCACTAATCATTTAACTCCACTAACCTCATTACCTAATATTTAGGTAATAGCTATTGCCACTAAATATTTTTCGTTAATAATTTATTTTAATTAATTTTGGAGCATAATTCAACACAATATTCATTGTCTATATTGCTGTAAAATCAACTGTATTTGTGAATCATATAATACTATTTACAATAAATAAATGAAGGGTAATAAAGAAACAAGAAGAGAATAGATGCATTAAATAACTAATTAGGCCACTCGATTGGAAGCATCCCAAAAAGGAGGGTAGCACAATTCACATTAAAATTGAGTGACTGAGATCCTATTTTCATATCTGAAAAGTTCTTGATTTGGACTAATTGTCGAAGCTTTGTTTTGTACCCATGAAGGTTTGTAGCAAATTTATGGTACTGCAACTTCAGTTCACAGCTTGCAAATGCTTTAATAATCGAAGGAGATTATCAGAATTCACTTAGTGCCCTTGAGCATGGTTTCAATTCTGCTGCTGAAATATGTTATCCGGAACTGCAGGTCTGTCTCATTGTTATAAGTGATTGTGTAATTTTGTTCTTTCTTTTTGGTAGGTTGTTAAATGATATTTATTTGTTAGATACCTATACAAAAGAGATTAACTTTGAGGAACCTCCTCATAAAGGTCTAATATTTTGCTTTTCAGATTCTTTACAAATTACAACTATAGATTGCAAAAGCTTCAGTGACATTATATATAGTAGGGTAGATTGTTTCTTGAATTGGTTGGAATATAGTGTATTGACTATTATCATATTTCGTACCAACGTTTTTTGGGTGTTTATTTTGTGCATAAGAATAAATGAACTGGTTTTGAGTTGGGATCGTTGGCTATGAACAACAAATTCTTTGGATAGTCAGTCACTGTTAATGGTTATAGGTGCTATAATCCATCTTTGAAAAATATTACATTCCATGGATGTAACATTTATGGAATGAATAGATTTCGAGAGTAAGACCGGAATTATTCAATATTCATAATTGGGGACCATTTCCTTGCTCTCAATCATAAGATTGGGGAGATGATGCTTGCCTCTTCATCAAGTGACAAGGTCGGTGATAGTCAATCTAGCAAGGTAGAAAGTGTGCAAATATTTACCCTTTTTATTCGACAATAGGAGCCTAACCTACTTTTCCATGTTAATTAGCCAAGAGCAATATGGGAACTTGGTTACGTTCGACATTAGTTTGTGAGTGAGTCTGCTACATGTAGTCCTCATTTTTGGAGTAAAAGTCTTCTTATTCCTCTATACCATTGATTGAAATATTTGGCGGATTTTCCCTTTTAAGAACCCCCTTATGGAAGTTTTTGTGAGAAACCCCCTTATGGAAGAAGTCTTTAAAATAAACCCTCTTTTAAGTGACTTCCGCCTTGGTCCCTTTCCAGAAAAGGGTGTAGAGTGGTCAAGTTTCTCTCAGCTGAATCATCATCCAATTATTTGTTTACTGGTACATGAGGGTTATTTGGCTGTCTACAACTTTTTGTTTTTTGTCAGGAGAGTAAAATAGATGGTATGGTTAGGGTGAAAAATACGTAAAAATAAGGTTTATTCACAATTGGGAAGTATGGGAACCATGTTATCCGTTCTTGCCCATCTCTTTCTTTTGCTTTCTCATTGCTTTATATTTGTCTGACCAAATATGCAACGATAGTACAATACTTATTTCCTACCATTTCCCATCATACAAAATAGTGGTTTAGGCTTGATAATTGTCGGACTTGATGTGGAATGGCCTCACTTTTTAGCATACTCTAGAGTTTTTTGAAGAGAAACGCTAAAATGGATATAAAAAGAAGTTAAATAAGAGAATTACATAGGTTTTCAGCAGTACTTCTGCTCCATTATGTGTTTTCGGTTTACATCTTGAGCTGTATGTTATTATGGAAAACCATCTCTGTGCTTCTAACGTGTCTTCTGCCAATTCTGACGGGTATCATGATTGTTTACAGCTCACTTGTCGAGTGTACTCTACTAATCATGTATCTGTATAATTATTTTGCTTCTTTTCTAAGTTGCTGTGTTCTATCAGATGTTTTTTGCAACTTCGATACTCCATGTCCACCTGATGCAGTGGGGTGATGTAAATATTGTGGAAAGCGCTCTTGTGAAATGCGACGAGGTCTGGCAGTCCTTTGACTTGAATAAGGTAACTCCAGGTCTCTTCGTACTGTAGTTTCCGTGATGAATCAGATTAAGAGTTGTTTTCTGAGATTATCAAGCTAGGATTTAACTCTGCTGTTTACTAGTGCCTCTATTACATAGAGTCAGTGATGCTTTGAAAATGAAAAATTGGGGACATTGTCTTACTACTAATCATCAATCACATTTCTCCTTTTTGTGGATGTTACAAGGTAAATTTGGGATGCTTAAACTAAGAAATGTTCTAAGTTTATTGAATGGAGGGAGTATACAAGGAGTTGAATATATATGTCTGGCATCATGCCAAATTTAATAAATTGATTTTTTAACTAGAGGGGACCTCAATAGAATCGGCCAAAATATCAGATTGGTATTAGAATATGACCCCATTTGCCTCATTGGTATAAAGAAGTCTACTGACCAACAAGGTATTTAAATCTAAAAAATCGTCCACATAGGCCCAAAAGTAGCTTTCCAGCCAAATTTCTGAAAATATTTGGAAACTTTTTCATTTTTTGGAAATTTGTTACATTCTAATTTGGATTGTTTTAATATGTCTCAATTTTCTTATGATAAATATCATAATGAAAAACTACTAAAAAATGTCGAGGATTTCCTATGACATATTGGTATTGAAAAAAATGTTAGCCACTATAAAATATTTAAAATGGTTCACTCGTCCACTCAACATCGGTCTTACACGTAGTTTCTGGCAAGAATCTTTGTTCGCATTTTGTTAGTTCCACCAATTGCACTAATATGGCTCCCAGATCGCCAAGATATCGCATAACACAACCAATTTGATTGAGGCCGAAGATTCCCACCGGAAAATCTTTGTTTGAGGCCGATTTTCGGGTAGAGCTGGCAATTTGTTGGCTTGGGTTGGGTTGGGTTCCCGTTCGGTTATATATAGACGGGTTGAAAAAAACTTGACCCAAACTTATTGCGTTTATTAAACGGGTTCAAACTCCAACCCTGACCCAAAAGTACCCAAACCATTTAATAATTGGGTTAATGAGGTCGACCCGTTTAACCCATTTAACTAATTTATTATTTGGAGAAAAGGGTAAACTTTTATATATAAATAAAAGGGAAAATAACCATAAGACTATCAGACAAGTGTATATATCAGTGAAATAAACTATTGGGTTAAGAGAAGTGGATATTTCCCATCATTATCAAAACCGTATCTGGATCATGCAATTGGCGTCCTAGTCCCACACAACATGACGTTGCTATGCTTCACAACAAGGAAGACCTATCAAGATTCCAAAGCTTTCTTCAGATAACGTAGTTGTCCGTGCTTTGACCGACTAATCCCACGGGCCCCGAAGTTAACGGTTGGGAAATCTCTAGTGTCTCTAAGGGGACTCGAACTAGTGACCTTTGGAAGGTCTCATGTGTGCAGTGAGCTACCCACTCAGGCTTCATCAAGACTCCAAAGCTCTCTTAGAAAACTTCAAATGACTTGAAACTTATAAACGATGACATTTAGACAGCTAGACGCCTTTAAGGCAGTTTCCCTGCTCATCCTCTGCTTTTATTTTTAAAGATCTTTTGTTTCAACTAGGTAGGGATCTTTATGGACACCTGCAAGCATGCCCAATGCCTCTACCCACTTCTCCAGCTCTGTCTCTCTTGTCTTCTTCTCCTCACTAGAGTGGGAAATAGGACCCACCTATTAGTGATGGTGAGCTACTTAAAAATGATATTAGGACATGCCATCAATTGGATGTGCCATCGCAAAGTCCTTCCTGTAAGACTAATCAATACTAAGCCCAACAATTGAAGGACTGACCAATGTATATTTTGTTTCTAAGCGATTCCATTGTTTGGTTCGGCGTTCTTTTTAACTGAATGTCATATCTTGGAAAGGAACTGGGTGTGCATTTTCTTTGTATGTTGCTTGTATCTTGTTTATCTCTTTCTTACTCATCATTTCTGCTTGCATGATACCTCTTTGAGTTTTCATCTTGCAACTATTATCTCACTTTTTCAATCATTTGCCCTAAATATATTTAGCTGTACTTATGTACGTAAAATTTTCTTTTGAGTATCTTTGTAATGTGAAACTGATCATGCATTTTTCTCCAATGTTGTTTTGGGCACCTTTGAAGAGACAACAATGCTTTGGTTTGCTCTTTTACAATGAGCTGCTGCACATTTTCTATCGGCTCCGCATATGCGACTACAAGAATGTTGCTCAACACATTGACAAGTTGGATGCTGCTATGAAGGCTGACATGCAGCAAAGGGAGCATGTGAGGGAGCTTACCAATGAACTTAATGCCTTAAATCAGCATATTACTCAGCCTGATTTGAAGCACAGGGATCGTGCAGCGCTGAGTGAGAAACGTGCTCAGCTTCAGCAGAAACTCTCGGATATAATCGGAGCAAGTTCCATTGGACAAGAGTATATGGATTCAGCAGATGGGAGGAAGCAGTGCACCGAGAAGCTTGAGCTGGCGGCATTTCCCATCAATGGGGAGTGGCTGCCTAAGAGTGCTGTTTATGCTTTAGTGGACCTTACTGTTGTAATTTTTGGGCGTCCAAAAGGGCTTTTTAAGGAGTGTGCAAAACGGATTCAATCTGGACTTCAAATTATCCAAGGTTGGTGGAAGTCATTGTTAGATAATCCGCTTTTCAGTGCTTTAATGTTGTTGATATTTGGCAGGCCCGGCCTATGCAGGTGTAAGATGAGCACGTGCGCAGGGCCTCCTATATAGGGTGGGGGATGATTGGTTTATGATTCTGTGTCCGTTTTTATCCCTGTCTGGCTTTTTTTTTCCATCTTTTTGTTTAGTGAAGTCTGAGCTTTCCCAGAGAGATTAACGACGAGCATCGTTTCCCGAAAACAGTACATCTAACTTATTTACCCTTTCCACTCTCTCTTTTCATCTCTTTCTCTCTCTACCTATCCCCCTATCCAAGCAGTACTCTGCTACTCGCACTGCTGCTCTTCAATTTCCAATTTTCCATGTCCTGATAGCATTATCTGTCACCATCTGATTGGTTCTCAAAACATTATGGGCAAATTGTAGGAGATCAATTGAGGTTTCCAAAATGGAGGACAGTGAGAAATTTTTGTGGAGAAAAAGACAGCTGGTGAAAAAGTGAGGGAGAGAGAGGAAGATGGTGTTGTATTTGGGCGTGGTATGCACGTTTGGAATTTGGTCCATTTACGCTTGTTTGTGGGGTTTTCCTCTTCTTCACTGGAAATGTGGAGGTAAACTTCATTTTGTTTACCAGGTTTTAGGTTGTGAAATGTTTTTCTTTTTTCTGGTAGTTGTTTAATTATACAGTTATTATGTGAGTTTCAGTAAGGTTGAAAACTTTTCAAAGTTTTGATTAGGAGGAAAATCATGTTGGGGCATTCGAAATATGCTGGGAATTCAATTTTGTTTCAGATAAAAATATGCTGGGAGTTCATACAATGTTAAAAGCCTTCCTGCTTCGGGTTTTTTTGCACCTGCTCATGGCCACTGTTGCTATTTTGGCCCTATATTTATGTTTTATTTTGTCCCTATATTTATTGCATCTAACTATCCAAGATATGTTTAGGAATTAGGATTATACTTATGATATAAATGTATTATCATGGAATTGTAATTATGATATAAATGTATTTTCATGGGATTGTATTTTGTATTATATAGATTGCGGCTTTTATTTTTTTCAAAATTTAGTGCCCAATTCAGTTTTAATATATGGACCCCCAACATGTTTGGGACGACCCTCATGTCTGGGTACAAATTTTTCATTGTTTGTGCTGAGTGGTTCAAAGAATCCAGCACCTGACGGACTGAATCAACTGCTTGTACCTGTAATACTCTCCATTCTCGATGTCCTAAGCAAAAGTGAGAGAGATTGCTTGACTGGTGTTTTGAAAGATGTCTGTTGAAGTTTCTCGTGATTTTTGCCATTTAGTAAGATGCGTAAATTGGTAGAGGAGCACCCCCCCCCCCCCTTATTCTTTTCTTTTTCCGCGCCTATGAGTGGTGTATAGTTTGTGAGATAAAAGCATCTTGTTTGATGACAGAGTTAGCTTGTAGGATAGAAGCAATCTGATTGTACATTTTGTAATTGCAGTGGAGCTAACGAGGCTTGGAGTCACAGATGGTGTCAGAGGTGAGTTGAGCTTTCCTAATGCTGATTAAACCTCTATTTTTGAGTAGACAACTAAAGAACCCTGTTACTTGAGAGTCCAGTTTTATATTCCCTCTTATTATAACCTATGTTACATGGACTCTTCATTTCACTTTAACCTTAACAAATAGAAATTTTGTTATTTTTTACAGAAGTAGATCTGCAGCACTCTACTATTTGGATGGCTGGTGTGTACCTGATGCTTTTAATGCAATTTCTGGAAAACAAAATTGCTGTGGATCTCACACGAACTGATTTTGTTGAAGCACAAGAGGTGGGTTGCAGTCTAATTTTGGTTGGGGCTCATATAACATCTCCCTCAGAGATAGAGGTTTTTTTATCAACAAATTTTGGGAAGGTTATTGCATAAAATCATCAAAAACAATTTGTACATTTCTGAGACCTTTGTGGGCATTTAGAGGGGATCACTCTGCTCAAAAAGCATGAAATAGTGAGCAGAAAAGGAGTTTCAGTGTAGTTTGCGGTAAAGTGAGCTGGTAAAATGGCAGTTTACTATTTCCTCAACAGTTGAAAATAGTGTTATATTAGTGGGTATAGTTTTAGGTTACTAGGAAGCTGTAATATGTCAATGATAATTGAAACTTTAGAATGTTAGATGCTTAGTGATAGTAAGAAAAAGAAGGGGAGACTACTCCAGGAATAGTGAGATTGATAAGAGACAATGCATTGTTGCAATAACAAATAACCCGTATATTAGTGAGGATAGCACTACGGCAGAGCTTTATTAGGAGGTGGTGATCAGAATGGTTGCTTTTATCCCAGGGGACTGCCTCATGAGCTTACTGCGGCTTTCCTTCTAGAAGCCTTTCTTGTGGGAGTGTCAGACGGTGCTCAAAGCAATCTACCAAAGGTGCTTCAGGAGTAAGAGGATGGGGCAGTTGGTAAGACTAGAACTCTTTGCGGAGACCAGCCCAGGAATTGGAGATGGAGGAGATCACTCTTTTGTTGGAGTTTCTAGAGTCAGTGCAGGTTCGGGATAGGGCTGACTCCAGGAGATGGATTGGTGATTCCTCTAGGGTGTTTTCTTGTAAGTCGTTCCTAGGGCACTTGGCCTTGCCGGCGCAGCAGCCTAGTTTCCTATTGCTCGGTGGTTGTGGAAAGAAAAAGTTCCTTCTAAAATACGGGCGTTTGTGTGGACGTTGGTGTTGAATAGGATCAATACTAACGACCTGTGTTAGCGACATAGGCCGACTACTGCACTGTCACCTGATGTTTGTGTGCTCTGCCGGGCTAGTAGTGAGTCATCCTCTCATCTTTTCTTGTGGTGTGGCGTTGCGCAGGAGCTTTGGAGCAGGTTAGCTGGTATTGTGGGTGAAACTTAGGAGTTCCCAAATTCTGTTATAGAGTTTTTGCGAGCGAGGAGAGGGGGACTTGGGTGGAGGAAGGAGAAAAAGGTGTTATGGAAGTGTGCTCTTTTTTCAGTACTTTGGTGTATTTGGTTAGAAAGGAAAGCTAGGGTTTTTTCTGGTATTTCATTGTCAGTTGGTTTGCTGTGGGATAGGGTGGTTTACTTAGCCTCCTTGTGGGCTAAAGCTGCTGGTTGCTTTCGAAGTTATCCTGTGACACAGGTTATGCTTCATTGGGCTGAGTTGTAAATAGCCTCCTTCTGGGGACTCCTTCTTCTCTTAGAATGTATCTCTTTTATTGACTTTAATAATACTTTTTCTTTATCTAAAAAGGCTATAGAACTCTTTGCAGAAGGCTTATATAATAAATGTTTGGGACCAAATGCATTCAATCTTGTCATGTTTGTTCGTCATTGTTTATTAGGTTTTGACTAGAGTGCTCCTCTTGTGCTGTCATTGACGGAACACATTGTACTTTTGTCCAAGACTCCAAGGTGGGCAAAATTTACAAATGGGCTTAGTAGTAGCTAACAAGGTGATTATAGATGTTAGGAGGGGTTGTAAGAGGGTGTTATCTTCATGTTGGAATTAAAAGGCGTGATTAGGGGGTTCATATTTTTCAGATATAAAAGTAATAGAGTAGGAAGGCTTTATGTTAAAGTAATAGAGTAGAAAGGTTTTATGTTAAAGGTTCTAGAGGGAAGTGGAAGCGGTTGGGGGAGGCTTTTCTTGTGGAAGGTTGTGAGGTTCCGCTCTCACATTTTGAAGGTCGCAGATAATACCATTCTTTCTTTTTGGTGATTGTGTAAGTTTCAAAATGTGCTTGCTATTCTTGAGGTTTAAACCTTGGTGTTAACTTTTGCGAGTTTAGTGTCACAATTAAGGTATTTTGCTTTCCTTGAAAGGCTCTCCTCTTTGCAAGGGACTCATCTAGGACTTGTGTTTTAGTTCTGGGGTTCAATAGGTGATAATGCTAGAAGATTTCCTTCTTTGGGAACAATTGTTGGTAATGGTTTTGAGAGACTACATTGGTAGTGGAGGGGTTGTAGAGTTGCTGTTATTAAGTTTCACGTTCCGTACCATATTATTATCCCTTCTTGTAGTTCCCATGTAGTAGTGTAGCCAAGAAGCCCAGAATTATGAGGGTCCTTTGGTATGGGGTGGAAGAGGAATGGAGATCGTCTTCTGATTTCTTTTTCCGTCTTTATTGCCTGTTCTACTGACACAATGCCCCAAGCTCGGAGATTTTGTTAGAAAGGGTGAAACTCGCATTTCATGGGGATCCTGTAAGATTGGGAGGTGGGTGATATCGCAGAATTGTCGAGTTGGAGTGCTTGGATTTTCGGGATAATGATTATAGGTAGTCGCTTCTGAGTGCCTCTGATGGCAGTTCCTCCAATTTCTCCTGAAGCAATCACAAAAGAACCTGCATTCGCATATTTAAGAAGCTATTCAGGGTAAGCTCAATATGTTCAGATTTGAGAGATCAACCTTCTTGCCTGGTGTTGTGAATTTGTGATGTGTTTAACTAGTGGAGAGAGTTAGTAAAGAGTCATTAGAGAGCTGTTTTTTAGACTGTGTCATGTCCTGTTCTTGTGGGATAGACTTGAGGTACGCAGAAAGGGGACCTGCCCATCTGTGGTACCCATCTTTGGCGCATCATTTAAACGTATGTTGGTTTAGGGCAGGAGTGGAAAGTTCCGTGGTGTAATTATTTTCAAAATTTTGTGGGTGTTGTGGCTGTAGAGAATAGGCAGGATATATTCCAGAATAGAGTTACAAACTTACAACTCACCAGTTGCTCCTTTTTTCATTCGAGTTGCTTGTATCTGGTGCTTTGGTGAGGCTTCCTTTGTTTGACGTACTGTGTGTTTCACCTGTTTTTGTTGCTTTTTCAAAAAAAAAACTACAGTTTTTCTCATTTCTGTTCTTTTTATTTGTACCCATTCGCAGGCTTTGGTGCAGATGAGAAATTGGTACATTCGTTTCCCTACAATCTTACAGGCATGTGAGAGCATTATCGAGATGCTTAGAGGACAATATGCTCATTCAGTTGGATGCTTCGATGAAGCAGCTTTTCATTTTGCCGAAGCAGCTAAGGTAATTTGATATTTAGGTATTTAATTTATATATATGTACTTTTTTCGGGTAATGCTAATTAGTCCTTAACCACAGTATTTGGGTGGGGGAAGAATGATTTGCTTTCCACTCCATTGCATAAAACATCAGAGAGGAGGGTTATCTTTTGCATTGTGTTGGCAACAAGTTTGCTAATATAGTATGTGGTTAGGTTTCTTGTTGGTTTGCGCTGTTGGAAGGAGGTTGTTGGAGTGCGATTGTGTGAGAAAGGACATTAAAATGTCTTAAATTACAGGGCCACTTTGCATGATGTTGGAGATGTGATCTTACTGATAAAGCTATACCTTTGACTGCTTCACAATTATTGATGATATGAAACGATGAATCATCCACTAAATCATTATATACTGTGGTGTCTCATACTAAAATAAGAGAAATGTAATTACTAAATTGAGTATTTATAAGTAACACTTCTCTGCAGCTGACAGAAAGCAAGTCAGTACAAGCTATCTGTCAAGTATATGCAGCTGTATCGTACGTGTGTATTGGCGATGCAGAGTCCTCATCAAAGGTAATCTTTGCTGTTCTGGATCTGTAATTGTATGTTTCAGATCTGTATTAATCTAGTTCGCTTTCCTTGCAGGCGCTTGATCTGATAGGGCCTGTCTACAGGGTTATGGATTCTTTCATTGGGGTGCGCGAGAAAACGAGCGTCCTTTTTGCCTATGGTCTCTTGCTGATGAAGCAGCAAAACCTTCAGGAGGCACGGTGAGATATCCATGTTCTATTTCAGAATTCTTTACCCTGGTAACTGCATGGATTATTTAGCTGGCCGTGCTAGTAGCCTTCCCTACTTACAGTTTCAGCTGCTACTATCTGATTTAATTGTGCTTACAACTGGTAAACATGCTTCCACAATGTATTGGCATTCTAGCCTAGCAAAAATGTGTTTACAGGCTAGCATTGCGTGCTTATGCATGCAAGTACACAGAGTAGCCATTATCTCCCCATTTGCGAAACATAGAAGCTTTTAAAATTTAAAGGGCATTATTGGTAGCCGTACTTCTAGGGTCTGATTGCCACTTCTCCCCATGCCCCCTTTCCCATGAACTGTGAAACCTCCAACCATGCAGGCAATTCAAGTTCCAAAATAATGTCAATTCAAACTGGGGCATACAATGGGCATGAGTCTAGGGAACCCACCTGAGTGAAAGGTGAAAGTTAATGGGTCAAGCATTGAAAGGGCGATAAAGTTCACCAGTCAGTCTTTCACACATTTCAACCTGGTTGTCTTTCATGCACATGTCAATGATGTCATGCTTGAGATAAGTCAATTTGTTGTCTATATTAACTTGTATTACGGTGAACGATTATTAGTTCACTTTTTCTTATTTACCCTCGAAAGTGATAGTATCGTTAAGGTCAGGAATCATGAGTCATGACCTTGTTTTTATGCTGCAGGATTCGTTTGGCGACGGGCTTGCAATTGACACATAGTAATCTGGGAAATCTTCAACTAGTTTCTCAGTATCTAACCATTCTGGGGAGTTTGGCTCTTGCTCTACATGACACCGTACAAGCTAGAGAAATTTTGAGGTCTGCCTTGACGTTAGCAAAGAAACTCACTGACATCCCAACTCAGATCTGGGTACTATCTGTTCTGACAGGTATATGAGTGTTCTGATCTCCCGCTCTTGTGAGAATTAAAGTATTATCTGAGTTAATGGGCCAATGCAGCTATTATAACGTATGTGTTAAATTGACATGCCAAATATGTTCGTGTGGTTAATGCTTGGAATTTTGGATAGGAGGGTTTGTTTCTTCTTTTGTTGTCTCCCCCCCACCCCCTTCCAGACACTGCTAAATGGGTACAAGTATAACCATGCCACAATGCAATAGGTGTTAAAAAATCTTGAACCTGTGAAATATCAATCATTACAAGTACGTTGATTGGGAAGAGACATTTTGATGATTAATGAAGCACAGGCTGTAACATGACACTTAATTGATCACATATACTGAAAAGATATCAAAATTTGAAATTGCAGCACTTTATCAGGAGTTGGGAGAGAGGGGAAATGAGATGGAGAATTCGGACTACCAAAGAAAGAAGGTAGATGAACTGCATAAAAGACTTGCTGATGCTCATGCATCTATTTATCACATTGAACTAGTAAGTGCCCTTACTACACTTAGCGCTTTACATATAGTGGTTCACCATCCGTTACACAGTGAAGCATCCAAAACACCAGTTTTTTCTGCGTTTTACATGTCATTGTTGCTGTTTGTTTTTCAAATGTCGTGCAGATTAGCAAAGTTAAAATTGAAGTTCAACAGCTGCATGATTCTGATGTTAAACGCGAGATAGCTAGTTCCTCCATGAGGGTTAATCTTGATATCCCAGAATCTATCGGGCTGGCAGCAACACAGCCTTTAGTATCATCCTCAAGGCTTGTCGATCTAGATCCTGGAAGACGCGGGAAGAGGAGAATTTAGTTAGGAGCATGTAGATATTGCTATTCTTATGTACGAGAAGTTGTACACTTGTATCTATATTCATGCAGTATAAATTAACCAAGTCTCAAATTGGAAGACTCCTTTGCTGCTGTAGCAAATGTCAATTTCTCCATTTTCTGCATTGTGTTCTCTTGCCTAGTCTCTCCCTTGAACGTCTTCAAGTCTGCAACAAGCGTTGTACGGTTATAGATTTGGAGCATGGGAGATGATCCAAATATCCAATGAAGAATACTTATATCTAATGTATAAGTTTATGAAAGTTCCTGAATGTGAGGAACTGATGAGTATAGACTCTAGAGAAACTATCAACTAAATCTTAAAATAAAAAAAATAAAAATAAAAAGATAAAACAAGTTTCCAAATATGAAGACTTCAGAATTCAGGAGCACCATATAAGTTTGAGTCCTCCCCCATTAAACCACCTACATGTTCAGGTAATTTATTCAAATTTGTGAATAATTAAAATGTAAATAATTTCATGTTTGGTAAAAAAAATATAAGTGTGAGATATCCGCAGAAGGGAAGAAAAGTGCACTTGTCAACAATTCCATTGAATTGAAACAAAAGAGGCCTGTAAGATCGTTCAGTAACTAATGTTCCCATGCATGTAATTATGTAAACAATAAAGTTGCCAAGTGCCTCAAATTGTTTCACACTGTTTCTTATCTCCTTTTTTTGCTCCTGTACATATCTATGAATTGACAATGGTCAGAAAATCCTCGCCCCAGCTCATATCTCTTATTTTCTATGAAGCTTCCATCACATGTAACAAAAAGGACACCAAATTAAACAGAAAAATAGTTTTCTTCCATGAAAAGATTATGATTCTGTTCTTTCAGCTTTGTGCTTTTAGAAGAGAAGTGCAAACTAAACTATTTTTTCAGCTGACTAATCAAACACAAGTAAACATTTTTGATACTGCATAAATTTTGATTCAGAAACTACTTTTTTTTTTTAGATAAAGAGAAAGAATGTATTGATGAAGTGTCAAATAATACAGCAGATGAGGACAAGATGTCCTCCAAGAATAATTACAAATTAGCCCAATTACGCTGGAACTTAGTAATAGAATAACTCCTAAGGCATTAGCCCCTTAAAGATGCTAGATAAGTGACTATCAGAAAGCATATCCACCGAGATCGTCACCCCACCGAAGCCCCGGACATTTCTTTCCAGTCAAAGACACCAGAGAATTGTAAACAACACATTACACCACAATAGCCTCGTCTCCTTCCTCCTCCCAAACTCCAAAACTCTCCGCTGGAGGAACTCCGCCACACTAGAAGGAGATACCCACTCCTCAAAAATACCAAACAATCTATCCCATATGCGACGAGCAAAAGCTAGGACGATTATTCATACTCACACAGCAGCTGGATTAACATGTTTTACAGACTTCAGGGAACTTACGTGATTCAGAACATGTGCATCGCTTCTGATGTAGTGTGGGCATTTACCCAGAAAACTTTGTGCTTCTCTAAGCCTTCCAGCCTTGGAGAAGGCGTCAAATACCTGAAGGAAAATGCTAGTAGGCAGAAAGCTGTTCGAAGTCAATGCCTCTAGAAACAGCATGGCCTCATCAGGAGTCCCTCTCCTTGAAAAATAAACTAGGAATGGATCCAAAACAGGAGGAAGCCCATGATTCTTCATCGAACCAAGTAGGATCAAGGCATCTTTAAAATGCCTCTGATCAAGAAGCTTTCTAATAAGAGCCTTGTATGTCATACGCCATGGCTGCAGATTCCCTCTGCTGACGAGATCAATAAGAATATTGAATGCTTCGATAGTTCGATCTCTATTACAGTAGGCATTGACCAACATATCAAAAGGATACCCAGCAGAAGAGAACCCCTCTCTTTCTATCATATTTTGGAAACAGTCTCTTGCCTGCTCAAGATCACCAGCTATACAGTGTCTTTCAATCAACGAAGCCCATGTCTGGTATTTGGGGATTAAGCCATGTGCCTCTGATTTCTGGATAAACTCATTTGCTTCATCTTTCATTCTATAATTACTTGGATAAAATGCAAACCTAGCTTGCATACCCCCCCTAGGTTTGAACCCACCTCCCACCATAGCTTCCAAGACCTTATTGGACTCCTGCACTCTCCCAACACTGGTCAAGTAATTCTGAACGGCACCAAGCATTGAATCATCCAAGGCAAAACCGCTGTCTGTGAAAGCCTTCACAACTCTGGAAAACTTGTCAATGTCAAGTTCCTTGGCAACTGCTAATTTCTTTAACAGGAAAATACAATCTCGCAGAGAGGGCTTGTTTGCACCATTCATCATGAACTCATAGAGACTAACTGCACTATTCAACATCCCTCTTTTTGTAAATCGATTCAATACCTTCAAGTAAGTCCCCATCTCCATCTCATATCCGGCGTGTCTCATTTCAGTGACAATGTTCCAAAATTTAGCAAGACAATCATCTCGGCCCAAAACTATTGCCATTGTATTATAAGTAGACCCGTCATGTTTAAAAACACCACTCATCTCAATCCACCTAAAAAAGCTCAACCCTTTCATAGGCTCTTCACTAAGCTTCCCCAACACCATCTTAACCAATTCACTAGAGCAAGCAACATCCAATATCCTTAGTTCCTTCTCAACATCATCATCCCATACTCGGTGGTTCCTAACAATCTTAACAATCCTAGAACAACCCATTTGGACAGAGGCATGAACATCTTTCGAGAACAATCCCTTCAACTTCTCCAAATCAATTTGCAAATCATCCTTCTCAAACTTATTCAACACCTCAATAAAAGTGCCCTTTGATACCCCATATCCCTTATTTTTCATAGTTTCAACCATATCCCAAAATTCCTTGACAAACCCATTTGTACCCAGAATTTCCAACATCAAGTTATACGCTTTGGAGCTCAACTTCTCACTCTCTGTCCCCGAAACCCAATTAAAGAACTTAAACCCAACACTGGGATTCAATTTCAGATTCTCAAGCACACTTAAAATCAAATCATGGCTAATAACAACATTGTTAGATTTCAGTTCTTCCTTAATCTTATCATCATTTGTAAAATTAGAGAAGATATTATGAACTAAAAGCAAATTACCATCGTGGGCATTTTCATTTTTGTCAAGGGATGAAAAATGACGAGGCACAAGATAGTTAAGGGTGGTGTGATAGAAAATTAGTGGTGAGAGAGAAAATGAAGATGAAGAAAAACTTATGGTGGTTACCTGGTTATGGTGAAGTCTGGAGAGAAAGTGGCCCTGAAATGGTGGGTGCTGAACTGCTGATACTAATTTGTGCCGTTGGTGAAGGAGGAGACGCCATTGATTTCTCATTGTTTTTCCCTTTTTCTTTTGGAGTAAAAAGAGGAACTTGGAAGAGTGGAAGAATTGAAGTGAAGGGTGAAACACTGAAACCTTTCCACTCAATGATTTTATTATTATTATTATTATTATTATTATTATTATTATTATTATTATTATTATTATTATTATTATTATTATTATTATTATTTTGCTAACTCAAAAAATTATATTGTTATTTTGTGCTAACACAAAAACTTATATAAAACGGTCTCAATGTGAGACCAGTGTTATATTCAGTTCTTGGAGTGACAATCGCCATTTTTAACCCCTGGTATCACCTAGGACATCTTATGATCTTCATTTCCAATCCATTGCTAATCTAGTGAACAAACATAATCACTTAATACATTGGATTTTTAACACTCCAAAATCGCACTGAAAAAGCAACAACTCATTTCTGTGGCTGGTCTAGCGAACAAACATGTGAAATCATTATTATTAACACTCTAAAAGCATACTGAAAATGTAGCTCATAAACAGCTGCATGGTAGACGCCGAAAAACAGTTTTTAAACTCCATATTCTGATTACTCTAGGTCTTAGGCAATCTAGCAAGCCTTCGACCGTTAAAATATGATGTTACCTTCTAAGTAATTTGAACACCAGTTTATACAACTCAATCACATATACACGCCCAATTCCTGTACAATCACAAAAGACAAAATGATATCGTAAGTTAAACGTTTTATCGAATCTTTGCAACATATTTCTTTGGGAGAAAATTTATATGGGGATCTTGGAACTCTTTCTAGGAAGTCATTGCCTGTTGTTCCAGATGTATTTTTGTGTTGTTAGTTGTCTCAATGGGAGTGGTGGGGGTAGTGTTTTGAAGGATGTGTTGATGAATTACTTGATTTGGAAAACCTCGGTGTTGGCGACAAAGAAACCCAAATGTTGGTTGATTCGCAATGTGTTTTCTTGGAACCGTTTGATCTACCAAATGATTGTGCAGACTTATCGACCCATAACAATTGTCAAAAGACAGAAGATGATAATTCTTTTGAAGTAGAGAACTTGGGTGTTATGGTTTCTCCCAGACCTTCTCCCGAACTAGTTGTGGATTTGCTTCGTGATCATGTTTCATTGTGCCAAGGTGAGAATATAATAGAGGGGTCGGGCGGTTTTAGCCTTAGCAGGAGCATATTAGTTTTTGTTTTGGGCATCGAGGAAATGATGGAGGAAGCTTCGCAAATTAGATCAAATTGCTTTGTGACGACGACAGGAGTTACAGTGGTAGTGAAGGTGAGCTAACAGATAAATTAGAAGAATTTGGCATGCTTGATCTCAATTGTGTCCACCATTGGAATCGTTCAGACTTCATTGTTGATGAGAGTGGGGTATTGGAGGAGTTGGAACTAGTTGAAAGTTCCTCCAATAAAGTGTTTTTCAAGAAATTGTACCAAATTCAGGAGGAGGGAAAAATCAATATGGAAAAAAGGTCACCTACATTCTCGAAGGACTTTGAAACCATGTTGCGAAGACCAACAAATGGTTGAGGTACTACTTATTGGTGTATTGATAGTTTGGTTATCTTTTTCTTCTATTGGTCTATGGTTTTGGATAATTGCTTCAGAAGTTGATCTCAAGCGATTACTCAATAGGTTTAGTAGGTTTTGATGTGTTTGAATGTTTTATTCACTTAGGTGGTGTGGTTTTGACAGCCATGGAGTGTTGATTGTGTGTATTTTTGCTTAACAAGTGAGGTGTATGAGTGTCAACTCTTATAGGCTTATGAGCTTAGGCTCTAACTAGTGTTTGAACTTCGTCTCTTTTATTTCTTTCATTTAATAAAAAGGTCTCTAATTATAAATAATAATAAAAAAGAAGATTTAAATGTATGCAATATCTAGTTCAGTGTTATCAAAGAAGACAAGCTGCTATATTAAGCATAAGCAAGAACCTATCCATCCAAAAAAAAAAACGTATTAGAGCTAGCACTAGCAGCTTATGCTAGTTGAAAAAGAGAAACTGAGTAGCTTAAATAGATCTTTCTTTCAAATATGCTGTTCTGAAATTCTGTAAGTAGATGCTTGGAAACTCAATTTCTTAATGCTGTAACTCTGTAACAGTAACTTCGATTATTTTGGAGTGGATAATCTATGTTTAAGACAAGTTTTTAATTGGTTGGATTTCAAATCCTAACTTTAGCCAGTCCTAAATGTGAGTGTTAAACTTTAGCATACCTGAAATGATTCTTTTTCCCTTTTCCTCTTGTTGCTAATTTTGAGTTGACAATGGTAAGACAATCCTCTCTATTGCGATAGAAATCAATACGGTTGCAGCTAATTTTGGCAAACATAGTGGTTCTTCCCTCGAATGTAACAAAAAGGACAAACAAAAACGAACACAAACATGAACCGAACGGAATGATACCTTTACCCAAGACATTAGAAGCTGTTCTTTTTATTATCTGATTTTGGCCAGGAGAATTTCTAGCAAGAAAACCAACTGTTTTAGCTTAATCAACAAGTAAACATGAATGCCGATACTGCAAAAAAAATTGATTCAGAAATTACAACCTAGGTATAGCTTACAGAGCCTAGGCAGATACAGCTGCTGGTTTGACAGGTTTTTCAGACTTCAGGGAACAAAAGTAATTCAGAACATCTGCATCGTTTCTGATATATTGAGGGCATTTACCAAGCAAATTCTGAGCTTCTCTAGGCCTTCCAGCCTTGGACAAGGCTTCAAATACCTGAAGGAAAACACTGGTAGACGGGAATCTTTTAACAGTCATCGCCTTTAGAAAGAGCATGGCTTCATCAGCAGTCCCTCTCATTGAGAGATAAGCAACGAATGGATCCAAGAAAGGTGGAAACCCATGATTCTTCATCAAACCAAGCAAGCTCAAGGCATCTACAAAAGCCCTCTGAACAATAAGCTTGCTAATAAGCGTCTTGTATGTCGTATGTAATGGCTTCAGATCCCCTTCCTTGACAAGATCAACAAGAATCTTGCATGCTTCGACAGCTCGATCTCTATTACAACAAGCATTGACCAAAATATCAAAAGGATATCCAGCAGAAGAGAACCCCTCTCTTTTGGTCATATTCTGAAAACAGTCTGTGGCCTGCTCAAGATCACCAGCTACACAGTGTCCTTCAATTAACGAAACCCATGTTTGGTAATCAGGGATTATGCCATGTGCCTCGGATCTCTGAATAAACTCATTTGCTTCATCTTTCATTCTAGAACTACTTAGATCAAACGCAACCCTAGCTTGCATAG
The DNA here is from genome assembly GCA_038025085.1 of Tetragonia tetragonoides. Classification (NCBI taxonomy): domain Eukaryota; kingdom Viridiplantae; phylum Streptophyta; class Magnoliopsida; order Caryophyllales; family Aizoaceae; genus Tetragonia; species Tetragonia tetragonoides. The sequence continues at coordinate 8,178,398 of CM076148.1, read as the reverse complement.
CCCTGCTAGGTCTGAACCCACCTTCCACCATAGCTTCAAAAACTTTATTGCACTCCCTCATCCTCCCCACACTGGTCAAAGATTTGAGAACAGCATCCAGCATAGAATCATCCAAGGAAAAACCTTTCTCTGTAAAAGCCTTAACAACTCTAGAAAACAATCCAAAGTCAAGTTTCTTGGCAACCACGATTTTCTTTAAAAGAAAGGTACAATCTTGCCTAGAAGGCTTGTTCGCCCCATTTATCATGAACTCATATAGACTAACGGTATCCTTCAGCATTCTCCTCTTCAAAAATCGATCCAAAACCTTAGTATAAGTCCCCATCTCCATCTCATACCCTGCTTCTCTCATTTCACCGCCAACTTTCCAAAATCTAACAACACAATCTTCTCGGGCCAAAACAATTGCCATAGCATTGTAAGTTGCCCCATCATGTTTAAAAATATCATTCTCCTCAATCCACCTAAAAAATATCAAACCTTTCATAGGCTCTCCACTAAGCTTCTCCAACACCATCTTCACCAAATGACTCGAATATGCAACGTTCAATTCCTTTAACTCCTTCTCAACATCATCATCCCACACTTTTTCTCTCCCAACAATCTTAACAATCTTAGAACAACCCATTTCGATCTCATTATCACCATCTTTAACAAACAATCCCTTCAATTTCTCCAAATCACTTTGCAGCCCATCTTTCTCAAACTTGTTAGAAGCCTCAATAAAAGCCCCCTTTGAAACCCCATATCCCTTTTTCTTCATATCATCAACCATACCCCAAAATTCCTTAACAAACCCATTATTACCCAAAATCTTTAACATCAAATTATACGCTTTTGAGCTCAATCTCTCACTCTCTCTCTCCAAAACCCAATCAAAGAACTTAACCCCAACACTAGGATTCATTTTCAAATTCTCAAGCACACTCAATACCAAATCATGAGTAAGAACAACATTGTTAGATTCAAGCTCTTCCTTAATCTTATTACCATCATAAATTGACTTAGAAAATATATCAATTATAACTGAATGGCCATCTGGGTAATTTTCATTTTTGTTGTCGAAGTATCAGACGAAAAATGACGAGGTAAAAGATGGTTAAAAGAGGAGAGAGAAACTGGGTTTAAGCTAGTGAAATAATGAGATGAAGAAGATTGGTTTTTTACCTGGTGCATAGAGAGTGGTCTTGAAATGGTGGGTGTTGATAAAAGTTGGCGCCTTTGGTGACGAAGAAGAAGACGCCATTGATTTCTCATTGCTGTAACTTGGATCGAATTGAGGAGAGAGAAAGAAGTGAGAGAGGGAGAGAGTAGACAGAGTGTAGGGTATTGGTGAGGGTTTTAGTTTTAGTTCCAAACCCAAATTGGATCATAAAATGGGGTCTGGGCTGGCCCAATAAAAAGGATTGGGTTGGGCCAGTTTGGGTCATGAGTTCCGGTACTATAAGCCCATGAAATTTTCTTATGGTCTTTTTGTTTTCTTTTCTTCTTCAGGGAAAAATTTTCAAAATCTTCTCGTTTTTTGGTGGGAAAAATATATATTCTCTTGTTTTTCTGGTCTGTTGACATAAGATATGGGTTATGCAGTTATGCTTCTGGTAGGGTTTTCTGGGTGGACAATGGACATGTTATGTGTCGCAGAAATTATCCAAGTTGGTGTGATTAAAGGTATGCTCCTGTTATTAGATCATTTGGTTAAAAGTGCTTTTATATTTTTAAATTCAATCTAATTTTTATTATGGTCTAATTTGAAGTGTTTCGAGGGAAATGTGGTATGCTAATATTCGAAGATTCCACACAATACTTTTGTTGAAATGAAGAGTCCGAATGTCCGGTAACCTAGCTGGTAACAAAGTGGGGGTTCTATTACCTTGCCAGCTCTCTCTTTTTTGTTGTAATCACATACTATCAAACATGAGAATTAGCCTACTTGAAATATTATTTCCTTTTCCTTATACCTTGTATACTCTATTTGATAGAATCACTTACTAGTATTTGATGGAATCAAGCCAATATGGTATTTTAGTCTGACATGAGTATTAGTATAAAGAAGGAAATGTCATCAAGTCTTGTATCATGAAGAATTAGTGAAGGAGATAGTTCATTCATGGAATTCAGATTTTCTCCATCAATGCCTAATTACCTATTCAGATTCCTAGTTTCCAATGAGAACAGAAATGCTCACTGTTATGGACAGTGAGGCCTGTACATCAGAGGAAGAAATGATCCCTGACCAAATGACCTTTCAATTTGAGGTGATTCCGCCTCTTTAAGGCCTTTTTAGTGATTCCACTAGCAATATTTATGTTTTAAATGCCTGATTTTCCACCTCCATGAGGTTCTACACTTATCAACGACCTCGCCCTAGTCCTTGTGCAAGAGTTTATTGTTCCTTGGAATGATGGAGTGAGAAAAATCAATAATTTGTTCTTGGGTTGACTGGCCTTCTAGCATTTTGTCATGGTATCATGGGTTAGGTTTATCTGTGGACTAGCTTGCCTCTGCTATGGGTCATGTGAAGGCCTACTGGGATTTCATCATTGCTAATGATGTTTCCTAATGTTAGGGATTATCAATGGTGATTAGTGGCAAGAATGTTATGGTGTTTCTACTTGTAAGCATGGTTTTAACGTTTGTACTAATACGAGCAGGTTTACATATTTTGGCAATCGTTATAGGAATAGCTGTTTATTACTGCTAATATTGAGTTGAGAACTGTTGGCACTGGTTACCCAAATGATAGGAGCAGGTTTAAATGGAACTGTTGCTTCCACATTTTTTTACCGGCACCATTCTGGTATATTATGTATGCTGCATTCCGGACAACCAAGTCCTATGAAAAAACATAATTCAATATGCACAAACACACCTGAAAGAGAAAGAGAACAACACAGGATTAAATTTATGATAAAGAAGTAAAGAACAGATACTGTCTGCATTTTGAGTTTGCTAATAACTGTGCTGATGTATAGCAGGGCAATTCTCCTTTGGCACAACAAAAAGTATGCAGGTGCATTTTCCGTGTGCCCAAAGGAGAATTGCACTGTTATTCACCAATAGCACCAATCTTTTCCTTCTAAGATGCCCGCTTATTCATAGAGGGAACTTGACATCCTTATATACTGCTCATTTTGACCCTGAAACTGGATATACCATGAAGGAGTGGCATATTAATGAAAAGCAGGAGAAATTCATAGAGATAACATTAAGCTTGGTAGATTCGTGACTTCACAGGCGAAAAGGAACGGTAAACTCTCTCTTTTGGAAAGCCGAAAATGGGGCTGGGATAATTTTTTGTAGCATAAGAACATGCCATTCACCAGTATCATGCTGTAGAATAAACTTGTATGGATGGAATTGGATGCTTTATTTCAGCTATACCTAGACAACGTATTTCTTATGATCCTTGAAGAGGCAAGGGCTTCGAGGAAAGGGTAATACAAAGATGTAAATGATCCTTGAAGAGGCAAGGGCTTCAAGGAAAGGGTCATATAAGGAAGAAAAGTTACTTCATCTGCTTGAAACTTTTACATTCTAATATCTATCAATTGTGGCAATATGGAGGGCTAGACAGTACTATATGATATGAATTACAAGATGAGATATGGAGGGATATGAGACAAGGCATATTATGCTCTTGTATTTCTCCAATTTGAATATATGGGAACTATTAATACTCCATATTTAGCTAACCACAGAATGCTCTATAGCTCACCGCTTCTCCCCGCCCCCCTCCCCCCTCTATTAGCTTTCCTTAGATTCTTCATAAAAGAACACTCAAGGTCATAATTTTCTCAGGGAAGAAAGGATAATATGTGCAGTAAACTTTAATTTGCCACACGGGGTAACTAAAATACCATAGAATAGTGACCTCTATTTCTTCCTGTGAAAGTTGATATTCAACTTTGTTGGCATTTTTCTATGGTTGTTTTAAGTTTCTTTTCTTCCCATAAAAGATTTTCAGATCCATCATTCTTGTAGAAAAGTCGACTAATTATTAATTCGCTTTGAGAGTTAAGTAACACATGTGTCAGAGTCAAATTTGCTCACTACATGTCTACATATGTTTTTTTTTATCTTGTTGTTTTAAAGGGATTGTTTCCTGACAACTGTTGCTGTGGCTGTTCTCTCAAAGATTATCTCACAAGTTGTGTTTTTGCCTGTTTTGCAGTTCTCAAGGAGTTTTTCTGCCCAAGGAATTCCAAATGGGTTTAATTCACCAATTACAGACTTGGTTGATAGAGCATGTTCACTCATGCCCCAGTTGTGACTAATAACAAACTACTACATGGTCAGTACCTTCATAATTTTGATATGCCACAGAAATATAGCATATGCTGGGACAATTCTTGTAGAGTAGCCCTTTTGTTATGCATAGTCTTATGGTCCATCCTGATTCTTCCACTGGGATTATGCTGAAAATGAATGATAAGTCAATGTCTTCTGTTACCTTTTTCCCTTTTCTGGATTTGGATATGCTTTTTGAAACAGAACTGACACTTTTCTGTTTGTCAGATTTTGATGATCATGTTCAATTGATAGCTTTTTCTAGATTATCAATTTCATATGAGGACCAATTTGTCATATTATTCTGTTCTCATGATTATGTGTCATAGGACAGGAGCCTTGTGTACGAATGATCTTTTTTTCTTTTTTTGGGGGCGGTGGGTGTTAAAACTGAACCATTGAGATTCTGAAATTTTAGTGTGTCTCACCTGATGAAAACTTTTCCCGAGGCATACAGGATTTCTACATTAACTCCTTAGGTACTGTAAAGGTGCAGAGAATAATCCTTTTCTCCTTAACTGTATGCAGAAGTATCTCTCATCTTCTATCTTAGAAAAAAGACGTAGTATGTAATATCAGTGGCACGCATGCATCTTAGCACATAAGCTAACAATACATGCAAGACATAAAAAGAGATATGCAATAAAATCCTGCATGAAATTTGTTTCTTTGTCGTCTGTTAAGTCCTTTGGCCAATGTGATGATAGCCTTTGTATGGACAGAAGTTCTGCTTAGTTTGTACATATAAGATTACTTCTAGGCTAGAAAGGAGGCATCTACAAATTGTTACAGATAATTTGGCCATCTTGAAAAGTTGAAAAGCTTATCTTTTTTATTTGATGCATGGACCTTTTAAACCATGCATTTCTATCTCCTCAAACTTCTGTTGGGATCCTGTTCAGTATCTCAAATCTGTAATGACGCACCAGTGCATAGTATAAGTTTAACAGAACCGGGTAGCCTTCAAGTCATTTTGCGCATGATCAGACTTTGTTGTTGTCAGGGAATCAGTGTTCGAGTTGATAAATAGGCCTTTGCGTAATATTTTATATAGATAGATGAATGTAACAGTTCAGAGTTTTAAGCATTGTTCGGACAGCGAAGAAGATGTCTGAAAGAGTATAAATCAGACACAAACTGTACCACAGTATGAATACCATCCAAGGAATTAATTTTCTTAATGGCAAGTTACGTAGTCATTTGATGTTCTGTAAAGATTGCGTATTCTTATCAAGACAAAATCTTTCCTGCAATGCCACTGAGGTGTCACATGTTCTATGATTCCTAGATGGCATTGGACCTCAAGAAACCAAAGGTCCCTTAGTACTATCCTAGGATGTACAAGAGCCTAAAAATCTCTTCGAAAGGCACCAGACCAAGTTTCCACTTCCAAAATGCAGGATGTGCCGTGGAATATCCTTCTTGCATATGAAGGACAGACCTTTTCCTACTTCTTGAGACTTAGTATCTTTTGGCATGTACTTGGCAAGGCTAGTTATGCATGTGCTATACGAATATGCTATTTCAGTGTGAAATACTCATAAGTGCACCTCCTCATATATATGTTTTGAGTCTCAGTGTAATTCATTAACTTAACAGTTGACAAGTCAAGTGCATGAATGTATTACTGGGCAAAGTCTTCTTTGGCTGTTGGTTGCTAACTGCATTCTGATAAATTTACAGGACAGATGATCAGCTCACTGCCAAAGAAGATTTGCCCGGCAATTCAACTGTGCAAGATATAGACAAACTTACTCCTGCTGCTTCTATATCTCAAGGTAACACATCCTTTATGATGCAATGCCTTCTAAGTAATCATCCTTTTACCCTCTTAGGTTATATTTGTGTTATTCTTGTACCTAATAATTGCCATATTACTACTTATCAGCACAGTGATGCAATTTAACTACACCAAACCGTACATAGTTTACATAAGCAATGGTTAGATGTCGGAAGAGTCTGGCATTTGATTTATTTATTACTACTGTAGTAATTTAGTACCCATGGACATTCAAATATTAGTCAGCTGCTATAACGAGAGCAGACTTATAACTTCGTTTTTGCCTTATCAAAAAACACAAACTTACATTGTTTCAGTTGAGTTTCTTTTTTTCTAACATACAATCTTCATAACATATGGTCTCAGAACCATTTGGAAGTTGAAACTCCTGTCTTCTTTTATTCTTAACAGTTTCATCTCCATTACTCGCCCATTTGGCTCCCCAATTACTTGAACAGAAACTGGATCTTCTATTTGTGAGGAAATTTAACCCTAGAGTTCTGATATGTCACGCTAAACGGAAAAAAAGAGTTCTGGTAGTGCTGCAGAAAAGTTTTCAGCTGGAGGTAATCGAAGTGAAAAATCGGGTTGAAACGTGCTGGACATAATATTGTTCGGAGTATCAGTTAAGATAGTTGGCACTGACACAGCAAAATTGCAGAGAGGAGTCTATCTAACTAGCCATTACACAACCAAAAGAGTTTTCATTTAAATTGATATGGTTTTTTTAACCCTTTTAGTGTATGGTTCAAAATTAAGGGTCCTAATCTAGCCTTGAATTACCCGAGGAGAATTTTACTTGACATAGACAGTGGAATTGAATATAATGTCCTATGATGAATGAATGAAATGTTTAAACAAATCCCAATGTACCCTAGAGCTCATTTGTAGACATTCATATGTCTTCTAAAGCATTTTTTGGTTGGTAATATCAAAAGCATTATTACTAGAATAACCAAGCAAAAGTGAGCTCATGCACAACTACAAGGGAGTTTAACTAACAGCTAACTACCTACTAGGAAGGACATCAACATGCTAGTATCACAAGCCTTATAGTCTAGATTATCAAAGTCTCAAGATCCATTTTCTCCCTACCACTTAATTTCTGAGGCATACAAAGCAAACTTTAGTAACAGTACGAAATTTTAAATGCTGACAAACAACGACAGATGGCAACAGCAAAAGATGTTAAAATGCTTCTGTTACGCCGCATCCAAATCATATGCAATAGTGCAGCAACAATCATAACAAATCAATTCTTTAGCCTGAAGCCCTTCATCCTTCTCAACCAAGTAGGCCATCTTGTGAAGCTATGAGGCTAGCAAGGCATAATCAACCAACACCTAACTAACTTAACCACCTGTCAGCTTAGCTGCAATCAAAAAATATATGTGCAATGGACTGATCAGCACACAGACGGAGGGGGCATAAGGAGCTATCAATCTGCATCTAAAACTTCAGCATCCTATCTCGAGTAACAAGTTTTCCCAGTAATGTCACCTAGAGAATAAAAGCATGCTTAGGTAAGTTAATTCTTCCCCAAATGACTTTGTCAAGACGATACCTGCCAACAGTAACCAGACTGAATTCGACTCTTAGTGGGTGTATGAGCTTCGACTCCCTTCTTTCTCCATTGGATTAAATGGACTTCTAATTATAAATAATAATAATTATAAACGGTAAGCAAACTGAGTAGTATAGAGTCCTTGCTTATCAGCTTGCCATCTATTATCATAGTACCCCGGTGCCAAAATGTCTCTTATATGTATAATCTTCTCCAGTACCAGCTACAGTCTGTAGAGACCTGATACGACCAGATGTCAACCCCTTTCATATATATCTCTCCCACCTATTTCCCTAACAAGATGTGTTGCTTATTATGTGTAACACCGCATAGTTATTACCTACAGCAGCTCTATTCCGGAGTTTGCAGTTCTTTACACCCAACATACTATAATTATCGGGCTTGCTAATATGCTCCCAACTAACAAGTGACAGCTTCCCAGAATAAGCACTCTGCCGCACAAAAACTTACTGCATACAACCTCGTTATGCTTGATTACACCCTGGTGAAAAATGAATATAGAAGCTCAAATAGACTTGCAGTGAGAATAAAACAGAGTTGATCAATTGGAACCTCCCACTCGTAGCATAAGATAAATCACTTGTTGACCAAGATGTAGTCTTATCAATAGTGAACTGACCGTATTTTTTGCGGTTTGTTATTTGGTAGATGAAATCTTCCATTATATGTGACATATTCCCTAAAAATCTTCCATTAAGATCTATGTGAAAGCATAAGCCTTACATTATTCCACCATAAGTATGTGGAGAGCTACCAAATCTTTACACCGTGATTTGGTTACAAATTCAAGCATATCTAACAGCACGCTTTTGTTCTTCACTGCTTAGCTCCAGATTTTGAGATCTTTAACAGCATGGTTGTCATGTACAGAAAGCTTGAGGATACGAGACCCATGTCTTCCATAACATTTGTAGAGCATGATTAGCATGGCTGTTATGTCATCATTTGAAAAGAACTCCTAGACACTGATTCTCAACAGAATACAACTTTTGTTGTATAGGGATATTAATGGCTTGGCAGCAAGCTAGGTGATAATTACTATGGAAGTATGATTACAAAGACAAAATGTAAGAGTATGCAAGCCATCGTATATGGATCAACAACCCATCATTTGAATGACATTCATGAAAATTCTAGTTCCATGCTGAATTATGATTAGATAATCTGAGAGTTTTTGTTTTCGGAAGACCAGTCCTTTTACCTGCGAATGACAAGAAAAAGATCAAACTATAATAAGTCAAGTATGGAAACCTATATTCTTATATTGAAACCTTCGATTATGAGGATGAGAAATACTTGTAGTGGCAAATGGCAGGGCAATTCTCCTTTGGCATGACAGGAAGTATGCATGTGCATGATCTGCATGCCAATGAAGAACCGCCCTGTTATTCACCAATACTTTGTTTCTATTTTTTGGGGCATAGTGAAACTATTCTTCCTACAGAAATTTGAAGGACTGGTGATGAGGAAAAATGTAAGAAGTCTGGATACTGATGCTGTAGTCTTCAGAAGAGTTTGACATAACATTTATACCACAGGATGTTCACCGTGGTATTGGATATGCCTAGAAGTAGAAGCATATGCTGGAACAAATTCTGTACAAGGCCTTTTGCTGCTCTGGTCCTGATTCTTCCACTATAGGCCTAAAGGTGAATTTTAGTTTCCATTTGTCACATGTTCCCTTCCAGGATTTTGGATATGCTTTCTGATAGTCAAGTGAAACTATTTGTGGCTTTTAGCCGCCGTGTAAGAGTGTAAGACAATTGGTTTGTTATAGATATTTATGCAATAACTATTAGTATGTAGCATAAATTTAAAGGTTCCATATATAAAATGTTCCTATATGTTTACTTTCTGTATCCTTGTGGGATTAGTCAAGCAAAGCTTGAGCACCTAGAATTAAAAATGTTTACTTTCGGTGTCCTTGTGATCTCCAGATTCCATATTCTATATCTTTCTAAGAAATGTTCTGTTCATATCCTGTAGTTTACATTGAACTTTGTGTCTGTTTCATATTGGTTATCTGGAGATTATACAAATGTGACAGAAATTTTGAGTATGAAGAAGATAAAATCCATCTCTATGGCTTACAAAACAGAATTCTAGACTTCCGACATGGGTGTTTCCTTCTGCCAAAAAAAAGAAGAAAAAGATATGGGTGTTTCCTTCACCAGAATGTTCAATTCAAACTGGAAGGAGAACATTGTGACAAGTGTTGCCTTTAAAAACGAGAAAAATTAGAAGTTTATAGTGCATTTGGAGTCGTGCTTTGGATGAACCATAAATAGTTGGATAAAACCAAGTGGAGCATTTTCTCGATAACCTGCACTCTTCCAATTTATGTGTTATATGCATGGAGAGACTTATATAGTAGTACAAGCTAAATATCCTGAACAGAAAATTGTCTGTCAGTTCAACTGGGAAGTATTAGACACAATTTGTGGACTCGGCGGGTTTTCTTTCAGTACTTTTCGATTTTAAATCATGGCATGTAACACTTAGCACAAGTTTAATTCCATGAGCTTATAAGTTTGTCTACCTGTTAACTCACAAGCGATCTTTGAACATCCAACATTGGATGTCAGAAGAATCGAGAGACACGTAGAAGAACAGGACTGTGTTTTCTCACACTAATAAAAATTTGAAAAGAAGATGTGGCTGGAATATCCTTCTTGCAAGTTAGGTACCTTGCTTGGATCCATTTTTCCAGGATCTGTACACCAATCGTTTATTTTCCTTGTGTACTTGGAAAATTAACCTTAGTATGTGTGTGCTAGGAATATGCTGTCTGCATGAAAAATACTAATTTGGCGCTTTGTATATAAATATGTGTTTCACTGGGAGTCAGCTCATCGAGTTTTCAAGTCAAGTGTATCTGTGCATGGCTGCATTACGGGGCAATTCTTCTTTGGAAGTAGTGTCTTAACTCCTAACTGCTTCTGATATATTTCACAGGATGGTGAGACAGCTCACTGCCAAAGAAGATTTGCCCGGCAATTCATCTGTGCAATCATTTACATGACACCCCGGGTACACCTTGTTACCTGATACAGGTAAACTAACCTTTCTCTGGAATACCATTAATAATCTACTTCTTATTGGAGATATATACGCTAACCTCTTTTGACTGTTTTAGTTGTATATATTGACTAGGCTTCTCTTGTCGTAACTCCCCTAAATACTCTCCCTTATCTTCTCTTGTAACTACTTTAGGTTTCCTTAGTGTCCTTGTATATATATACTTACTGATCAATAGAATAACTCAATCACTTCAGAATTCAATATTTCTCCTCTTACACTTCTATCATATACGCATGAACTGAAATGCATCTAGCTTGTGTAGCATTGTTTTACTAGTTTCCATATGATTTTTATCACCGTGTTTAATTACCACCAAAATCAGTTCCTTAAGCTAGCTCTATACAAGCATGTTGATTATGATACCGTGAAAGCTGATGTCTGCAAGATTTTTGCAGTAGCTCTGCTTGTTGACAATGTTCATTCCTGTCACATCTGTTTTTGGCAATTTTAAACAGATTTCAGAAACCCCTTTCTACATTAGAGGGACAAAGAGTCTTCAGGGTGCATAGATTATTCTCCACAGGTGATTTGCCAAGGAAACTTGACAAAAGTTCATAACTTCATACAGGAAAGTTTATTGCTTCATTGATATTACAAGCCCTCAATATAGCAGAGCAATAATCCTATGAGTCACATTTACCTGTTTCTGTATGGATTATGTCTATTAGTTCAAAATATTTGGACCCAAAAGTGCGGTGCCTACCATCGCCACTCCTATTTGTGTACATCAGTAATTTTTTTATTCAGAGGTGTTTGTGTTACTGCAATGTGACCAGATTTTGTTGGCAGCTTGATTGTTTTAGTCACTCATTGTTATTTGCTGATCCAAATTTAACTTAAGATAAGATTTGGCTGGACCCAGTACTGGAAGTATTTCATAATAATTTGTAGGAGAACAAATTTAACTCCTCACCAGTTCAGATGCTTATAATGTCGTCAAGGACAATCACAGAAGCCAAGACGACAAAATGTTAAAAAGTTTAAAGTTTGAATAAAATGAGCTAGAACAAGCAATTTTAATAAACTTAGCTTAAGAGTACTTCCATTAAACTAGTCTTGTTACTTCTAAAAGCTGACGTTAAGTTGGAAACAACAGACAGTTGGCAATGTTGTGAATTGTTGTCAACGCTTGGATAGTTAACAGATTGGGTTTGTGTACAGATTACAGAATCAGATATAATATCTTGGTGAAGGTTGCACCCATTGCCTTGCATCCATCCGCAGCTATCAGACCTGATGAAACATGAACATGGGAAGAGATACTTGGTAAGGTACAAAACGGTAAGTCGTCAGTATCCTTCCTAGGCTACTGCACTGTCCCAAGAGAAGTTTAGGACCTGATGGAGGAGAAACGGGGGAAAAGAAACAAGAAAGAATACTAAGTGCTGAGTATAATTAAACGTACACGTTACTGAGCACGGATGAACAGAATGTAGGTGTGTTGAGACTGTGAAGATAAGATAATTGTAGTGATGAATGGCAGGGCAATTCTTCTTTGGCATGGAAGAAAGTATGCATGTGCATTGTCTGTACGCCAAATAATTGGACTATAATTCACCAAAGCCCACATTGTTATTTGTTGATGCCTTGATAACTCTTACTTGTGCAAAAGATAGATTCAGAGCCATGTATGTATGCTGCTCAATTTGCTTTCTGGGACTGAATCCGGAGCGTGTACTGGGAACAAACCAACGGGGATTCTGTCAGCGCTCTATTTTCTAGTTTTGGTTGTACAACTAACGAGTGGAGTCATGGTCCCAACTCCCAAGTCATGGCTTGGACTCAGAATCCACAATTGTCCTTTTGCACCGTTTTGCATTCCTTGAGTACTTGATGTGATGAATGAAATAGGCTCAAGTTTCCAAAGGTAAGCCCGCTTGTATCTTCATCTTCACAGACCTTACCTGTGTCAAGATTGGCACTGAGTGCTTTGGTGTTATTGTTGCTGCTGTTGCTGTTGCTGTTTCTGTTGAAGTCAGTCATTTTATTGCATATATATAATATACTCCTATTATTTATATGAAGAAATAGTTTTCTATCAGCGTTCTTAGTTATAAGATAATAATAATATTAAAATCTAAGAAAATAAAAGAAGGCCGAGGAGATAGTTTACATTTAACTAGCCAGAATCAATTCCTTTCTGTGAGCTTATTGTTCATTCATCTGCTTGAATAATTGAGTAATTTGAACAAAACTAAACTTTACTGACAGGATTCATATTTTAGACTAAAAAGAAGCAACAAAACCAAAAGTTTCGACGAAAAAATCAGCATCTTAGAAGTTTAAATTTGCTTCACTACGAGGGGGTGAAAGAACTCCGGTGATGTGCAAGGTACAGGGCGAGTGTCCTTTGACAAAGCAAAGAATGCAAGTTGTCAAAAAGAGAATTGGACTGTGATTCCGGTTCAGACCCACATCTGCAGTTTATGCCAGTTTTACTCTCAGTGTGCATGCTCGAGTTACCACAATATTTTGAAGCTATGCTTATGCCTTATAAGTATAACTTGTACTTTGATTTTAGATATGCTGGATAAAGACATAGCATATGCTAGGGGATAATTCCAGTTGAGGAGCCCTTTGGTAGTTCCTGTTCTTTAAGATTCTCAGTCATTTGTAATGGATCACTGTCTTCTTTTCCCTTTTCCAACTTTATGAGATTTTGATGCCTCCCCAGGAAACTAAAGGCTCCTGTTACAAGTGGTACTAAAATGATTATCAACCAAGTCAATGCAGTGCTTATTCCTAAATTATGGTCGAGAACTATCAAAGTACAAAAATTACAACAGATAATACTCTATCTGTCCCTCTGTGGTGCTTTTTATGTTTCAGTGTCCAGGTTCATGTATCCTTAGTATTTTCTGGTTTAAGGTAAATAGTTATAGTTGAATGTTTCCAAGAGTTTAAAATTGTAAGAATGGAAGAGCCATTAATTCCTTGTAACCTTAGTGTTAGCCCCTTGAACGAAAAAAATGAAAGCAAGCTTTATGCAGCAAAATCCGTGGTGGTTCCTTTCTTTCTACTTTACTGCTGTTTTTGGAAGCTTTTATATTTTTGGCGATTGGTAAAGAAACTGGCATGTTGAAGGGTTAAGGTGGTTCATTGGACTATTTTTGTATCGTTTTGATAAATGATAACCTATTCAAGGCTAAACTAGAGTTGCAAGGCAGGTGAAGATGCTGATTGCATAAGCCCTATAGTCAACAGTGTAGCCAAGAAAAGGTCGATCGAGGAGGATAAGGAGTTGTGGCAAAGAAACTACTCTAAATTCTATGCGATTAATCTTCAGGAAGAACAACTTTACATATCCAACAAAGTTCATGAGCGCTTCGTATATAGTGCAGATACTTGTGTTGATAACATTTTGAGCAGGCCTGTTAGCCTGAAATGGTGTTTTGGATATTGCATGTCACCTTATTGATTTAATTACCTTGAACGTCTAATTGACTAAATATTGGAAGTGGCTGAATGCCTGACACTAGCTGTGAAATTCGACACAATACTATAATGCTTACATACTGAAACTATGTGAAGCACATTCTTTATTGATTCTTAGTGTTATTGTTCTGAGTTGCGTTTAACAGCATAGCTCTGTTATGTTATTCCTTTTTACAGTAACTAACCAACATGTACTTGATACCAACACTTTCATCTGCTGGAAGCCTTTTACATAGACGACAAGCTTAATAATCTTGTCTCCGTGCACACGTGTTTGGGTATTTATGCATAAGCTTCTTCTTTCGACATCCAACAGCAACTATGCAGCAGAAGATATTAGACGCAACTGTAAATCAAGAAGACCACACATGTAAGTCATCTTATTAAGCTTCTGAGTTCTGGTCTGTCTTCCATTTGAATGATTTTGCAACCATGTATTGAAAACAAATAGATACAGGGTAGCTTCAAAATAAAGTTGATTGATTGCTTCAAATTCTTTCTCAAATGTACCTGCTAAAAGTTCAAATGCCAAAAAAAAAGAAAAATAGAAAAAGAAAACTTAAGATAATTGTACAGTGCCATGGGAAAAAGAAAGAGAAAGAAAGAGATAAGGAATGTGTTTTTCTCTTGGAAATCAACACAGTGGTGATTGGTGAATTGCAGGGCAATTCTCCTTTGGCATGACAGGAAGTATGCATGTGCATGGTCTGCATGCCAATGGAGAATCACACTGTTATTCACCAAGCATATATCTTCTATTACTTCTGACACTGCTGCTCTACCAAAGGCATGAATTAGACTTCTATTTATAAGCTGATGAATTTGCATTCTGTAATGAGATATTCCAAAATCGATGGCATATGCTATAATACAAGTTGCTTTTCTTGGCCATATTGGAGAATCAGAATCCAAGAATATCTCATTGCGCTTCTATTGTCTATTGAATTGGTTTATTTGCTAGTTTATCTTATACATATGCTTCAAAGTCAGATCTCTTTATCTTCTGATAATCCTATATTGGTTTGGCTAAGATTATGCAAATAATGGCATTTAGAACGAGGACAAGGATCTTTCAAACTCGAAAAGTTTACAAACAAATTCTCTTACGCCTGTTTCTTACATAAAATTAAAACTACGCCACAAAAGCTCGTCTCAGTGCAGGTGGAGAGAACCAACTGGCAAGAAAAAAATCACCAAGAAGAAAATCTCTGTCTTAATACATTACCCTGATTGGACATTTTGATGTTTGCTTTTACTTTCCTGTTTTCCTATTTGTACGGTCTTTTTAAGCCTAATCAAAACTGCTTTGTGCTCGGTTCAATGTGCAGCAATGACCTGTGTGGCTTACGTTTGTATGGAGTGTGTTAACAGATATAAGATGATTAACAACAGGAAAACATGTAAGTTGAAAAGTCAGGATATTCCTGGTAAACATGCTTTAAGATCTTCCTGATACTCCCTGTAGTACTTTCATATGTTGTGCTGTGAAAGGCCTGGCATCGGTGTCTGTCATGATTCTCCAAAGACAGGTAAACTTTTCTGAGCGTTGAAGAGTCACTGACTTCTGCTACAGAAGGTCAGAGATGAATAAATATGCTCGACCTTTTTACATAAGAGGCGTAATAATTGACACGAAAGAATGAAGGAAAACTTTCGATTTACCCAAACCTCAGCAATGTTGAGGTGCGAATAGCGAGAGGATCTGAAAATAATATCCTGATGTGGTTTGGGGTATACTTTTCTCTCTTTTTCTCAATTAGGATCTGCAATGTGTTGGTTGTCAGATATAACATTTGCAGTTATCAAATGATATCTATGTGTGTTTTTTTTTTATTAAAGATGAGCATATTTGCCTCATGGGTTGTCAAGAGCATCTTCTCTTGGGAGCAAGACAATGATATTAATCACCAGATCCGGAGCAAGGAATTGTACCTGTGAGTGATTCACATATAATCACCAGATCCGGAACCTTCTTTTTAATATGCTATTTGTCAATGCAAATACATTACTTGTTCCATCACCTATAAAATCACATTATGCATGCATTTGTTTCATTAATGCAGTGTGCTAAGTAGTGCATGGATGCATTGCAGGGCAATTACTCCATTGGCAGTTGACAACTCGTTCTTTCGCCCTTGAATAGCCGGCTGAGTCAGTCTACTGCCAAAGGAGATTTGCCCGGCAATTCAGCTACGCAAAGACACAATCATCTCTCAATATACCTTCCTTTCTGCTCGAGCAGCTTGGTGATTCATCTAGGTTCAAGACCAAGTCTTTAGCCGAACTTTCATTAGCTTAAGTCTATCATAATGGCTCCATTGGCTACTCCTATCATGCAATTCATGACGCTACCACTGAATTCTTACTTAGGTTTGCTTAATCAACAAAGGCCTAGTGCAGGAGTTGTTAGGATGTATTTCTGTGATTTTTGTAACATTTTGTCATGCTCTTCATCCCTATTTTGTAGTCCATGAAAATTTATAGGGGAATTCCAATTGGTGCCCTCGTGGTTTTGCATTGTCTAACTGGTGCCCAAAATATCTCTACAAATTTAAAGCGTGTCCCTTTATTTTTTAAAAGTCTATTCTGTGACCTTATTTTATGTTTTCTGTTACAGGTATCCGTTAATTGGTGACGTGTCAATGTTGAAAGAATTTTTGGTTTTTAGGGTCTATTTTCGACTAAAATAAGCAGACCAAATTGCCCCATTCACGGTCAGGCAGCTTCATTAACCTTGCTGTCAACTTTCTCTCTCCTCCCTCTTTCTCCACCGCCACTACCACTTTCTCCTCCTCCTCTCTTTCTCTCTCATCAATCCCATCTATAAAATTCAATTGGGCCTTCCGCCATTGATGTGATGGTGGTGGTTGTCCGTCACTAAAACCCAGTAAGATGATGACGAAGACGATGATGATGACGTAATGATAAACCCACCAAACAAGCCACCACACACAAGGCAAGTTGAAATTCTCTCGAAGTTGAAATTCACTGAAGCCAAACAATTCAATCTCAAGAGAATATCAATGTCAGCAACAACTTCTAAAGCTATTCAATTCCATAACTGTTTCGAACTTTCAATTCCATAACTGTTTCGAACTTTCAATTCCCAAATCACAAAAAACAAATTGAATCAAAACAAAAGAAAAAAAACAAACAAACATGATCAACAAAATTCCAAAGAAAGCTTAATAGTATGAAGTATTATGTATTTGTATGGCTACCAAAATCATTCTAGGGCTAAACTATTTCTCCAATGGTTTTGTTTTTTCCTAAAATCATCTATAAACCCTATAATCATTCAATTACAGAAATTGCTCAAATTCAACTCCTTCATCACCAACCACACACCAACCTTCAACAAACTCACGAAACTCCTTCTCTTTCAATTCCAGTTTCTGGAACCGTTCCTCGATTTCTCTCTCCTTTACCTCCAAATTCTTGTGACGCTCATGGATTCGATTTTCCGCCAACCGTATAAGCTTCTCAATTGCTTCAGAACGCATCTTGAGTTTCTTCTCTCGATCATCAATTTCTCTCTCCCAAGCTTCGATCTTGGATGTCTCAGATTCTACGTTGTCCAAAATTTGATCGATATCGAAGTCGTCCGACTTTGGATCTATTGAAGAAGACATTATTAATTAGTGACTTTGATTGAATTGAATTGGGTTTTTGCAGAAGTTAACTGAACAACAGAAATCTCAAAGCAAAGTAGATGAGCGGAAAGAAGTTTTCTTCACCAAGGAAGACAGAGATGGTGGAAAAGTTTTCTTCATTTAATCAGTGTTTGCAAAAATTGTATAACGGAAAACAAAAAATAAGGTCACAGAATAGACATTTATTAAGCAAAGGGGCACGCTTTGGATTTAGAGAAGTATTTTGGGCACTAATTGGACAAGCCAAAACTACAAGGGCACCAATTGAAATTCTCCAAATTTATATATGCTGCAATAATGATTCTTACTACATGACAACTAATCGACCATTTCCGTTCGCAGAAAGATTTCGCTTTGAGTTTTGGAGCTCGATTAAGGAAAATGAAGAAGCATAAACAACGCCTATGTTTGCAATGAGGAGGTCAAAATGTACGTAGCCTTGCTCCTTACTTGTGAAGACTAGCAAGCCTTATTCCTCACTTATGAAGACTAGCAAGTTTTTATCTCAGTGTTATGTACTACTTGAGTTTTCCTTTAGTTTGTTTGAGCCTCAATAGACAATAGCAGCTTGATTTGAGCTTGGATATATAGATATATAGACTTTTTTCGTCATCAAAGTATTTTGTGAACACTTAACACTGTCGTCTTTTGATTCAGTTAGTCAAGAATGTAAGATGGAATTGTATATGAGAGATGAATAACTAAAGAAATAAAATGTTGGAGTATGTTTTTGTAAGATGAGGCAAAAATGTTATCAATTTTTTCTATACTAATGGATATCACGTATATTTTGTCAAGGTGGAGGTATAATATATTACCACCAGTGACGGAGAGAAGGCCATGGCCGGCCTGACACGCTAAATTGTGTGATCTAGCCCAATTTGCATTGTCACAAACATAACCTTAACACGACACTACACGTGACACGAGCTAGTGGATCGTGCTTGGGCAGGATTTTGGGAAAAGCTCTGTACTTAGGCAGTGCACAAATCTTATAAAAAGAGTAATAAAATATAAAAATATATGAAAAATAGAGCTTTGGGCACAAATGTGGCATGTAGGCGACAAGAGGCAATACGTTGGATCGTGGGCTGTGCATGAGCCGTCATTGAAGGTGAGGCGACAAGGCACGACCCTTGTCCATCTTTTACTTTTACACACTCACTTTGGGAAAATGGAAAGAGTCTTTTCATAAAATTTTCTATATTACTTCCTGCGTTTCACAATATAATGCGTTTTTTACTTCAAACTTGTTTCACAATAAAAGGCAGACACCAACTCCCAAAAAGCATTTATTGTTAATTTCTCCTCTTTAGCCTTTTTTTAATCTTGGTAACTCTAATTTTCTTTCCATTGTGGCATGTAATACTAAGGGTATATTAAGACAAAAAAAAATTTGAAAAAGTACTAAGGGTATGCTAGTCACTTTCACCCTCTTTTTCCTATTAATTTTAGAATTTCTTAGTCAGTGTGCCAAGTCCAAAAAATATTACTTTGTCAATTCACACACTTTAAAAGAAACAATATCTGACCAGTTTTAAACTGTTTTTTTTCTATTGTAATCCAAAAAAAGACATCAAGTAAATGGTG
Source organism: Tetragonia tetragonoides (assembly GCA_038025085.1). Lineage (NCBI taxonomy): Eukaryota > Viridiplantae > Streptophyta > Magnoliopsida > Caryophyllales > Aizoaceae > Tetragonia > Tetragonia tetragonoides. Next base: position 8,158,987 of record CM076148.1, on the reverse strand, counting down.
ATCAAAATAGCCTCGCTACTATCATACTCAAATTCGCGTATTTAATAGCGAAATTGAACAAACGGCGCAAGCCTCAGCCCCGTCAAACTAGCACTTTTAAGCTGCTTGACAACACAATTGTCATGCTCAACCCGCCAAAACCCCATTCAACGATGGCCGTTTGCCTTTTCTAATGGAGATGATTGCTGCATTATTCTCTGCATAACTAGTAAAATCTCTCCTCCCCTTCAATTGTGTCTTGTAATCCTGTTACGTTAAATCAAAACCCTAATTTCATCAAATTCCATCTCAATCAATAAATTCCATAAATTTATGGAATCCCCTAACCAAAACAATATCGAGTATTTCGTCAATAGCCTCGAATTCATCGAAATGAGTAAATGATTTGTCTCTTCTCCCCCTTTCAACATCAACAATGACGTGATATGCTTGCTGGTAAGGCTCTAAATTTCATTATGACTAATACAATGAAATTTTGTGTTTTTTGATATATTAGGTTGGGGATATTGAATTAGTGTTTATGGGCCTAAATTAGTTTTTTCAACATGTTGATTGGTGGATAATATGCTATACTATATGAAATTCTTAAGTAAGAGTCATTTTATTTTAATTTATTTTTTTTCCCAGATCAGGCAATGTTTCATTCAATGAAGATTAATTGCCAAAAGCTTTGCTGCTAAAAGTTGAGAATCAAAAATCTTGAATGTTATAAGTTTGGCAATAGGCTGTTATTGAGGAGTGTATTGGTATGATCATATTATTGGCCAAGAAAGAGTAAAGTAAACAAACCATGGTGCATGCATCTGGCTTGTTTTCTAAATGTTTGCCTTTAGATAATCCTTTGTTGACAAAAATAATGGTTTTCGGATAGATTTAAGATTTGTTTAGTGTTGTAATGATTCCCACTATGTTTGGGAACTTTGTAAATGAGGCAAACTGTAGAAAAGTAAATCGGTGGAAATCTGCATAAAAGAAAAACTGTGGAATCATTTTCACTCGTTTGGTTCACCAGTAAAGGTTGTAGAAATGTAGGAGATTTACGCAGTTTTCTTTTGTTTGGTTTGTTAATATAGAAAATCTATTGTAGAATAAAGGCTTTCTTTTAGATTTCCTCATATTTCCACAGGGATTTCCATTGTTTTTGAGGGGAAAACTATGGAAATCTAATTGGGCAAATTATAACTTGGAGATTCCCCTAGATTTCTGTACCTTTAATTTTCAACAGTTTTCCTTACTAACAAACAAACAAGCAAATTTAAAGATTTTTATAGTTTTCTTAGTTTTTCTTCAATTTGCTCATTAATATGATGTTCTCAAACACACTGTCCATGTGGTTCATGTTACTTGTTTGGCTAGTAGGTACTGGACATGTAGATGAAGAAACTGCAAACTGAAACTTTTAATAACTGATGGTAGGATGTTTTGATGAAAATTATTACACAGTTGATGAAAAAAATAAAATCAAATTACCCATTTGGCATAGATTTAGGTATCTTAGACCATATCTTTCAGCTTCTGTGCAAAATGATCATGCAGGAAACAACTAGTCAAGTGTCCTTTGTCAATGTGAAGGGTGCAATTACAGAAATGAGAAGTGGGCTGTGATTTCTTAGCCCCACATCTTTAGTCTTATTCTCAGTGTGTCGAGTTGCCACAATATGAGCACAAGCTATATTTATGCCATATAACTTGTACCATAATATTACATATGCTGGAGAAAGGCTTAGCATATGCTAGGAGACAATTCCAGTTAAGAAGCTTTCAGATTTCCTGTTCTCTAAACGTCTCAATCATTTCAATGGGGTCAATCTTTTCTTTTCCCTTTTTCCTCTTTGTGAGATTTAGATGCTCCTTTAGAAACCTAAAGTAAGATTCTTGTTATAGGTAGTGAAAAGATGATCGAACAAGTCAAAACCTCATGCTTATTTGTTTTCCTTTGACAAATATTTAAAAAAAAACAAATCTGTAAGCTTCTCAAAGAAATATGAAGTTGCTGTTTTTGTATCAGTTGAACTACATTGTCCATATTTTAATCCTATAATTACTCCTGGTTTTCTTTTTCTTTTTTGCTGGTATATTGTTGGTAATTCATCTTCTATTGAATGTCTAAAGGTTTCAAAGTTCCAAGTGCACAAGAACCTTTTAACTTTTAAAGCTCTACTCCTAGCCCCATCAATGACAGAAAGTGTAGAGAAACTAATGGAACAGAATCCTTGATGATAATTATTACTGAAATCCAAGTATCCAACTGTGTACTAAGAATTACCAACATTTCTGTTCAAGCCCCTAGGGGCCACGGGAGAATTTCCTGGTCGTTAACTTCAGAGCTCATGGGATTAGTCAAGCAAAGCTTGGATCCCATGTTATCTGAAAAAAGAATTACCAACACTTCTTTCTCTTGTCTTTTTACTTCATTAATGAATTTTACCAACATATTTGAATATATGGTTTTGTATGACTGGTCAAGATAGTTAGATTCTTAATGAAATGCTTCATATCACGACCTGAAAAACTAGAATACACTCATGCACAGTTGGGTGTAACCAAGCAGAAATTTTCTGGATAACTCGAATTCTTGCAGTCCATGCATATGCAAAGAGAAACACACCAGTAATACTGTACATGTTAATCTCCTGGAATAAACTTTCCTGCCAGCTTCACTGTTATTTAATGCAGGCCAAATCTTCTTTTGGAGTTCTGTGCTAAATTCTTCTGATAAATTCACAGGATGGTGAGGTCAGCTCACTGCTACAGAAAATTTGCCTGGCAAGTCATCTGTGCAATCATATGCAAGACATCCTTGGCTACACTGTTACCTGATACAGGTGAAAGCTAACTTTTCTCTGGAATGCAATTAGTATTCTACTTGTATGCAATGATCTGATTATATCCAAGAACTGAAAATCCACTAGCTTGTGTATCATTGTTTTACTAGTTTCTGTATGAGTATTTTCAGTGTGTTTGATTACCACCAAAATTAAACCCTTAAAACTGGCTTTAGTGCTATGTGTAGCAAATGTATAACAAATAATACAGTTACAGAGAACTGTACAAGACCTAGGTAGGAGGACGGAGCAGGAGATCAGGGTGCAGACTTTTGAAAATCAGTGTGTTTGATTACCACCAAAATCAAACCCTTAAAACTGGCTTTAGTGCTATGTGTAGCAAATGTATAACAAATAATACAGTTACAGAGAACTGTACAAGACCTAGGTAGGAGGACGGAGCAGGAGATCAGGGTGCAGACTTTTGAAAAATTAGCCTAGAGTACTGTCATTAAGCTTGTCGTCTTAATTCTGAAACTGACAACTCAAAGCTGGAAAGAACAGAGAGTTGTCAACGTTTGAAGCTTTGGATGGTTAACATTTGGGCTTATGTACATAAGCAGATGTAATAGCTTGGTTAAGTTTGCATCCACTGCTTTGCAGTCATCTGCAGCTATCTGATCTGAAGAAACATGTTGAACATGGGACGATTTATTCAATGAGATACAAGAAGGTAAGTTGTCATTCTCCTTCCTCTTCTACTTATATGGTGTTCGCACCACTCCAAAGAGAAGTTTAAGATTTGATGGTGGAGAAAGGAAAAGATTAAGTACTGATAAACATGAAGAGTCACCGTGCGCAGCTAAACAGAATGTGGGTGTATTGAGTTTGGGAAGATGTGTGGCAAGGAAATTGTCATTTGGCATGGCCGAAAGTATGCTTGTGCTGTTGTGAATTGTCTGCATGCCAGAGGAAAATTGCACTGTTATTCACCAAGCCCACATTGGTTAAGCCTTTGAGGCTCTTACTTGTGCACGAGATAGATTCAGAGCCCTATATAAGCTGTTTAGTTTGTTTTCTGGGATCGAATGTGCCAAGAATCAGGAGCATATGCTGGAAAAGTTCCAATGAGTCTTCTGTTGTTTCTTTAGCTTTCTATGGTCTTCTTTTGTGTGTGTGTGCATGTCCATGAGAGTGGCTGTTTTAGTGGAGTCATGGTCCCAAGACAGGGCATCATAGGGGGGAGCACTCTAGTGTGCATGGTACTGGGCAAGTGTCCTTTGACAAGACTAGCAAAAAAAAAAAGTGTCCTTTGACAAAGAAAAGAATGCAAATTATCAACATAAGAACTGGATTATGATTCCTTTAGACCCACATCTGCAGTCATACACTGAGTGTGCATGTGCGAGTTGCCAAAATATCTTGATGCTATAGTTATGCCGTATAACTTGGTACTTTGATTTTAGATATGCTGGAAAAAGGCATAGCATATGCTACGGGATAATTACAATTGAGGAGCCCTTTTTGTCATTCCTGCTCTTTGAAGATTCTCAATCATTAGTCATGGATCACTGTTTCTTTTCCCTTTTCCAACTTTATGAGATTTAGATGTCTTCCCAGGAAACTAAAGACTATTGTTGATCAACCAAGTCAACTCTTTGAAAACATCAATCATGGAGCGGATTCTGTCGTGATTTCTGCCTTTCTACTTTACCGTTGGATTTTAAAGTTTTCCCTCTTTCAGCCATTGGTAAAGAAACTGGCATCTTGAAGAATTAAGGTGGTTCATAGGACCATCCTTTATTGGATCATTTTGGAAAATGTAAGAAATAGTCTTTTCTCGTTATGAAGAATCTCTTTACAGCACTTATATACATCCAACTAAGTTTATGGGGGCTGCATACATAGATACTTCTGTTGATATTATTTTGAGCAGACCTAGTAACCTGAAATGGCGATTTGGGATATAACATAGTAACATACCATCTCATTGATGTAAATGCCTTGAAAATCTAAGGTTGTTCTGCTAGTATGTGTCTGTTACCATGACTTATAAGTGGCTGAAAGCCTGAAACTAGCTGTGAAAATTGGAAGACAAACTATAATGCTTTTCTACTGAAATCAAGTGAAACATTTTACTATTTACTTTGTGCTCTTGTTCTGAGTTACATTAGCAGAACCATTCTGCAATGCCATTCCATACATGAACTTGATACATTTGCATCTCCCTTGAAGTCTTTCTCAAGACAACAAGTTATATAATCTTGTGTTCCCAGACGGAAATATAGGTATCTCGGCATTAACTTCTTTGGCCATCAAACAGAAACTATTCAGCAGAAGATAATATACGCATCTGAAAATCAAGAAGGTCATATCTGTAAGTTATCTTACCCTCTTACCTCTCTTCCATTTGAATGGTTGTGCAACACATATTGAATACAGGGCAGCTTCAAAAAGAAGTTGATGATTGAGTGCTTCAGAGCCTTTGGCAAACATACCTGCTAAAAATAGAAACAAAAAAATAAAAACATCATTGATTGTCTGCTGGCATGAGAAAAAAAAAAAGAGATAGAGAGAGAAATAATGAATGTTTTTTTTTCCAAAGTAAATCAACACATCGGTGATTGGTGAATTGCAGGGCAATTCTCCTTTGGCATGACAGGAGAATGGTTTGCATGCCAATGGAGAATATGTATGTGCATGTGCATGGTTTGCATGCCAATGGAGAATCACACTGTTATTCACCAAGCATATAGATCATTTACATTTGAGAGACTGAGACTGCTGCTTTACTCAAGGCATGTAATTAGGCTTCTATATATACGCTGATGAATTTGCATTCTGTAATGAGATATTCTATGAACTGATGGCATATGCTAGGAGCCTAGGATACAAGTTGCTTCTCTGGGCCATGTTGGAGAATCAGAATCCATCAATACCCCATTGCACTTCTATGGCCTATTTGATTGGTTTCTTTGCATGTGTCTCTTTTATTTATACATCAAAACGAATTGCTTAGTGTATATATAGGTCCCGATCAAAGCATTAGTGCTGATCCTGTGATGAAATTGAATGCCCTTACATTGATGACCATGATTTTCAGATAATCCTAAATGGTTTATATTGCTTAGATAATGCAAATAACGACATTTGGTTACATTGATGACAATGATTTTCAGATAATCCTAAATGGTTTATATTGCTTAGATAATGCAAATAACGACATTTGGAGTGATGACATGGAACTTTCAAATTCTTTAACTTGACAACTATTTCTTTTTTTTATGTTAGTTTCTTATGGACAAGATTATTCTTTAACTGGACAAAATTATTTATGTTAGTTTTAATTTTTTCCCCTTACTATCCCCGTTCTCCTTTTAATGGGGTCTTTTTCAACTTAATCACCACTGGTTTTAGGTGAGCTCAGTTGCAATGACCCGGTTTATATTTGTATGGTATGTTTTAACAGAGATGAGATTATTACGAAAGGAAAACAGGTAAGCTGAAAAATGAGGAGTTTCCTGGTAGAACATGCTTTGGGATCTTCCTGCTACTGCTCACACTTTTCTTATCTTGTGCTAAGAAAAGGGTGACATTGCTGTCTGTTATATTCTTCAAAGACATGTATACTTTAGTACTCTATTAGTTTTTCTTAGCATTGAAGAGTCACTTCTGCTAAGAAGGCCAGATAAGGAATAATGCCAGACAATTTTACATAAGAGGCGTAAAAATTGACCCGAAACAAAATAAAGGAGAACTTCTGCTTTGAGATGTGAATGGGGAGAGGATCTGAAATAATATCCTTATGTAGTTCAAGGGTTATTTCCTCTTTCAATTTCTCAATAAGGCTTTTGCAAACAGTGAAGTTGATTTGGTTTAGCAAGCCTTACAACTGTTTAGGGAACATTGAACTCTGATATCCTCTTTTGCACTAGCAAAAAAAAAACACAGTAGACTCTCATTTACTGGGGAAATTTGTTTTTTGCTTTGATTCATTAGGTTTTGCATGTCACGTATGTATTTTGACAATCCCTGTCAAATGTAAGGACATGTACATCCTTGACTTCCCCAAACCACTAGTGGTGGATTCACATAGGTGTTGTCCTTGTATAATGTCGCGGTACTTGTGTAGGTGGTCATGAGTAAATTTTGCAGTGTTAATGACACCTAAATACTTAACAGACTAGCATATTTTCATAGGGAGGTCAAAAGCTTCTTTTTCTGGGGGGAGGGGGTGAACAACAAAAGATACTTGGGAATGTACCTGTGAATGATCCGCAAATTACCATTAGATATTGAACAATTTGTTTCACCCTAAATGTGCTGAGAATATCCTATTTGCACAGAAAATGCATGACTTCTTCCATCACCTATAAAAATCACATTATGCATGACTCTGTTCATCAATGCAGTGTGCTCAGTGCATGGATGCATTACAGGGTAAATACTCTATTGGCAGTTGACTACTCTTTCTTTCGCCCTTGAATGTGCTGAGCAAGTCTACTGCCAAAGGAGATTTGCCCGGCAATGCAGCTATGCAATCCTCCAACGATCCTTCTCCCTGCCGAGCAGTTTGATGGTTTGTACTTTGTACATGTTCATAACCAAGTTTTTAGCTAGAACTTCGTTAAGTTCGAACTTCTAAGTCAGTAATGTTTTCCGTTACCTGCTCCTGTGTGCAATTCATGACTACATTGTTTAGGATGTGATTATATTTGTAATAGATGGTCTAACATTTTCTCATGATTATTATTATGTTATTGTTCTTGTCCAGGAAAATTTAAACATGTGGGCAATAATTCAAATGGAACGACATCTGCTTGTCCAGTCTGCACCACCATATTGCTCAGAGTTTTGGAGGAAGTCAAGATGTACAGTCTTATTCTGCACTAGTGAAGAGTAGCAGGGGTTTACCAGTCTAAAGCATAGCCTTATTTTCTGGTCTTGGTAGGTCCTGAAGGTGAAATTGGAATAAAATGTGAAATTTTGATTACAAGGGATTGTATGTGAAGGAACCAAATCTTTAATTTAATTTTATTTTATTTTAGTAGGAACTCATTACTCATTCAAAAGTTTAAACGCATGGGTTAAGGCTCATTTTTTAACCTGTATCGTTGCATATATCACAAATAGAAATATAGGCAGACTAATATCAGAGGAACTGAAACTCCTGGTTGTTACATTATCAAGCAGGTTACATGTGTATATCTTCCACCAGAATAGACGCTCCTTTACCTGATCCATTGCTATTTGCTGCTATGCAGTATATACAGTGTAGTGGTATTGTGTCCAGTTCCTCGGATATATTCCATCTGATGATCAGATGCACGATTTCCGAACATCCAACCTCCTACGCAATTGCAGGTTTCAGTAAAAGGGAAACGCACCATTTTAACATAGCAAACTGCAAATCACAAAGGAAATGGCAAGGAAGATCTTAACATATGTAGGATGATGCACTAAAGTAGTACTTACACTTAACACCAAAGCATTCCCGACTAAAGTTATTTGCTTTAAAGCAAGCAAGGGAAACTGGCTATTGGTACTTAACGTAATCTTCCTTTGCCTGGTCAGAAGTAAAATTACTAAAGTGAAAGCAAGAAAAGGCGATCTTATAGGTGAAATTAGAACTGTCAACTGAAACTATATCCAAAAAACACATCCAACCTCCATGTAGGCTGTGAAGTGACCTACAACAACAACAACAACAACAACCCAGTAAGTATCCCGCCTAGGGCGGGGTCTGGGGAGGTCCAGATGTACGCAGTCTTACCCCTAACTAGTCGCCTAGAAGAGAGACTGTTTCCGAAAGACCCACGAAAACTTTTTTTTTTTTTTTTCAAAATGGTTTTTTCGGGTAAATTGTTCAATACTGACAAGTGTGAAAATTATCAACCACCAGATATGATAATATGATCAGAAAGTCAAAAAAGGGAAGTAAATCACTAGACATACTAGCACAAGATTCTACTTACTGAACAGCATAAATAAAGGGGACGCTACATGCTATAAACACAATGAATCCACCTCTAGTACTAGCCAATGCACATCCGTAATCTAACGCGGATCCTCTACACGGATCCTGCTCCGCCAAACTCTCCTATCTAGGACCAAGTCCTCGGTAAGATCTAGACGGGTCAAATCCTGCCTGATTACCTCTCCCCAAGTCTTCTTTGGGCGTCCTCTTCTCCGTTTACAGTCTCTAAGTGTAATTCTCTCACACCTTCTCACCGGTGCATCACGATGTCTCCTCCTCACATGCCCAAGCCACCTAAGCCTTGTTTCTCGCATCTTGTTGTCGATATCGGTCACTCCCACCTTGCCTCTCAACACTTCGTTCCTAATTCTATCTCGTCTTGTAGAGTTGCACATCCAACAAAGTACTGATCTACATTACATTGCTTCACCCAGCAACGATTCCTTCTTTAGACTTTGCACAAGGAATGGTTTAGTACAAAGTAACATTGTACAACGAACACCTTAAGCACTTGTCCTTTGTAGCATCATTCAACTAAAAACCCCCACCTTCTAGGAAGAGTTGGATTTGTCGTTGTAATCATGTGCTAGGACAATGTTAAAAAACAATGCCTCTATTGACTTACTTACAAGTTACAACCATGCCACTAGTTCACTATTTCTCTTGATCTCTCTTGTTTGGCTAGTTCATCGAATTCCTCGACCTATACGCCACTATGATGTTTGGCCACAAATATTTTATTTGTCTAATTGAGTGCAAAACGTACTCCTCATGGACCTCCTTCCTTTTGTAGCACCACTTCACAACATTCACGGAGTCTGATTCCACAATGATCCCTATTTGCAACACCCAATCCTTTGTTGAACGACTCCTTCAACGCTCGATAGATGGCGAACACTTCCGCTCGATTGATTTCAGCACTTGGTATTCGACAGGAAGCCATGCATCTGAAGTTGTCATTCGAATTTCTAGGAACTCCTCCAATGGCACCCACCTCACCCTCAACCGATGCATCCACATTCCATTTAAGCATCCCTAAACACATCATCCGGTTAAGTACTTGCAAGCAACAGAGAAATCAAATTACAATAGACATTCTGATGAGTATCCTTTTGGGAATTCCATAGATCCAAGTGTCAATGACCGTATGCCAAAAAAAAAAAAAAAAGTACCACAGGTAACAAATATAGAAGTGTGATTGAGTTTTAACCCCATTATCTGTAAAAACCTATCAGCTTGGGAAAGGAAATTCTACCTGTTGCTGCAGGCAATTTTATCTTTTTGCTAATAGTCCCAGGTTCACAAGGTATAATTGGCACTCTGATGATTGGTTTTCATCAAGACACGTAGAATAATGTCACCGTAAAAGCAATGATCCATACAGATAAATGACTGCAACATGAAGCAGAGATGTTCAGAAACCTCACTTCCAACTTCAAGTAACAAAAATGCACCATTTGAGGATGCTAACAAGTAAATGTGGACTTGAGTCCAACTGAAGGAGCAATGTTTAAAGAAATACAATTTGACATAAGTCTGCTAATTCTATGTTCCATTAATAAAATTTTATCTCAATGTTATTTCCATAACCTTAAGCAACATGTTACTGATCAAGGAGCAAAAAAGAACACGAACACAACAAAGTACAAACATGTTGAAAGGTCTGCCATTGGTTACCGGGAAACATGATGCATGAGTACTGAAAATTTGTAGAGTAGGGAAATAAGTAATGATAGAATCATCCACCGGCATAAGTAAATTGACGATAACAATTATAGTTTACAGCAGGAAAGTATTCTCTTTTACTTTTTTGGTGTGACCAAGATGTGCTTTTTAATAATACCTTCGTATATTGTAGAGTCTGCTGGCAATACTGGAAAATGGGTGTAAAGGAAAGCAATAACTATTTTCATAACTTGACATAAAGATTGTCTCCACTGCATGAATCAGCTATTCTGAAGCAGTTTCATTATCTGAACCATCTAAGGAAGCAGACAACCTCAGAGACAGTAAAAACATAGCCGTTTTGAGATGCTACATCCATTATCCTTTTTTGTTTTTCAAAAAGAAAAAAGTGAACTGATTACCAAAATACCAATAAGGCTGCTAATCCTAGTTCCATCACCAAATCTCTAAGGAGAAATCAACTGGTTATGGAGAAAACAAAGGTGAAACGATAAAAGGAGTATGGATTACTATTGAGGATCAAGATATATGTTACCTTTGTCTCCCATCAGCAGAAGATATATAGTAACAGCATAGCCACACAAATTAGTAGACCAGGTTCAGCAGAGATATCACTGCCTCTTTTACACGATAGTGTTTCTACTCATTTCTGAATCCTTTTGGAAGCCAAAATGCCCAAAGAACAGGGCAAAAATGAACTCAACTACAAGCATCCACCTGGAAAAAAATAAAACCTCCTGTTAGCGAAGGCTGAAGGCTACATCCTTAAAAGGTCTGCTGTTGGTTACTCACTTTGTTCAGGGGACAGTAGCGAGATTCTAATTAATAATACACTTGAATAAATTATCTAATATAAGGTTGAACTACACTTTATGGATCAAAAGACGCATTCTGAGACAAGAAAAGAAAAATGTTTGAAATATTTCCACCAAACCACTATGTAATTTGATTGTAACAGACATATATAGTTAACTCCAGAGAGCAGACAAGCATCTGTAAGAGGCAAAATTCCATGCGTTTCAAAAAGCGAAAATGAATCAAACAACGAAACAAAATTTATGTCATAAATGGGCATCATAAGTTTAGAGGCTCCTTTCTATTAAAAGGAAAAAATGCCTAATTTCATGCCAACATGTAAAATAAGGGCATATTGAAGTTTTCTCAGTTACAACATGATGCGAATCATGCGATACATGAGTGGGTTTGGTACTTTGGTAGTGGTGCTTGGGGGAGGAAGATGGGAAATAAAAGTTGAAAAACAGACAAACTTAAAAGAAGTGGGCGGGCGATGGAGATTTGAGCTACTTACCAAATTGGCCTGTTTCAAATCCTATTCGTCCCAGATATGGTGATATGCAGGATTATTTGGGTGATTTGCGAAGATAGGATGAATTGCGAGGGAGGGGATGTGTTGAATTTTGGGCCAGTCCTCCCCGTCTGGGCTTCGGCATCTTTGCTCGAGGACTTGAGAACAGTCTAATATATAGAGTTCCGTGAGGGAAGTGAGAATTCGCATTGCATCCGGCAGTGATTTCAGATTCTGGCAATCGACAATTATAAGGATTTTGAGAGAGGGGAAGCAGCCAGAGCCTATCCACTCTGGTAGCTCTTCCAATGATGCACATTCCAGAATCCCCAGGCATTGGAGGGAGGTTAAGTACCGCAACCCTTGGGCAGACTCACCATTTCTGGTAAGTCTTTAAGAACCAATGTTCGGAGGCTCAGACCAAGGGATCTCCATGGCATACCGTCCTCGTTACCATAGTCCTCTTCATCGAACCTCAAATTGAGGAGACTAAACAATCTTAGTGATTCCAAGGCAGTGAGATGCTCCAACACTCCTCTAGATAGGCTCTTCAATTTGGAGCACCATACAATCTTCAAACGTCGAAGGGAAGACGGGCAGCTGGAAAACACCTCCTCAAGTCCCGACAAACTTTCCATCTCATAGTCGTGGCTTATTTTTATATCAGTCAAACACCGGAGGACCACTATTGGCAGGGATTTCAGAATTCCCACATCGTCCACATCCACAGACGTCAATTTGGGAGAGGAGGACAAAGAAGATGATCCTGATTGGCCAAGTGCAGTGCTCCCCCCTAATTTCTCTTCTTCTAATTTTAGTATTATTTCCCTTCGCAGCCTGTCATTCACTTCCAGTAAAGCTAGCTCTTTCAACGTGAGAGTGAGGAAGGGAGGGATAGATGTGAGGTTAGGGCAGTTCCCTACTGCCAAATTAGAAAGACGGGAAAATGACGGCAATACATTTGTAACTTGTGTATTGCTGCTGCTGCTGCTACAACCTCTCCACCATCCTTTCAACTTTGGCAGATTCCATAACCTCAGCTCTTCAAGGGACGGAAAGAATAATGATTCTATTTCCATTGTTGTACTGGTTGATGCTGCTCCATCACTAATGCTACTAGTACTCCAACTTCTATTATCATTCCCAATGTACTCCAAATTCATCAATGCTTTAAGTTCAACCTTTTTCAGACTACGAAGTTTACTTAGCCGCGGCAACTCTTGCAACCCTTCACTGACGTAGAGCCCAAATTTGACTAGATCAGGGAGACACGTTGCCAGATTATCTTCTCTTGCCCATCTTGCCATTCTCTCACCATGGTAGTACATGGCCTCTAGCACTCTAAGATTCCGATGGGGGTGCAGGTCTTCCAGCAATGTTTCCTGCTCTAGTACTCTTTTTTCATTCTTTTCACCGTTTTGCCACTCTATGAAAATTTCATTTAGATGTTCCTTGTTGCTTAGATAACCACGTACTTCTCCATGCCTTTCCTTTTCATATGAATAATATCTACTAATCTGAATTGTGAGACTACCCTTCAACTTCCTTAGTGCTCTTAGGTCTTCCATCTCCCCAACGCGTTGCTTCGAACTTGAAGCTGTATCCCCTAATATGAATATAGGCAACTTGTGAAGACAAGTCAACTTTTCCATGCTTGAAGGCATGCAAGCCAAGCTTGCGCATTCACCTATATCCAAAATCCTAAGGTTAATCAGCTTGCTCAAATCTTTTGGCAACCGTTCCAATCTTAAACAACCTTGTAGATCTAGAGTCTGCAAGTTGTGTAGCTTCATAATCGATTCTGGGAGCATCTCCAGCTTGTAATTCCGAGAAAGATCCAGATACCTTAAATGCACCAATTTTCCTATTGTCTTCGGCAAACTTCGAATTCCCAGATCACACAATTCAAGTGTTCGGACGCACATCAAGTTTGCTAGTAATTCCCCCACTACGTATTGGACATGAACATTTCCAAAAGTGTGAGTGTGAACCATATGCGTACGTATCTTAGTCTTACTGAAAAAACTCTTAGTATAATAGCTGGGATTATAAGATATGTGGCGGATGTTTTTATCCAAAACCGTCATGCTAGTAAAACTCATTGAACGGATCTCCTTTCTTGCAACTTCCTGAGCAACATCATGCATCAAATCATGGATTTTACACGAGACAATTTCATTATATTCATTGGTTTTAACGTCCTGAAAAAAGCATCTCCGCAATAAAATTAAAAAAATTGCCTTTGCGGCGTCTTCGATGCTTTGCTCTCTATGCTCAACATACCCTTGTGCCATCCACAGACTAATCAACATCTCCTTATCAAGGATATAATCTTTCGGGAAGAGTGCGCAATAGTTGAAGCAACTCTTTAATGAAAGGCTAAGATTACGGTAACTAAATTTTAATATCTGCATAATTTCATTCTCACCATTTTCTACTTCGGATAATGAATGGTTTTGAACAAAGCACCACTGATCTTTGTCTTGACCATATAGAAGAGATCCTATCACTTTTATAGCAAGAGGAACATTTGCACACTTTTTAACAATTGCTCTGCCAATATCAACCAAGTCTTTGCTGTTTGCTTGTTCTTCCCCAGCTGTCACTTCAAACAAACGCCATGAATCGGCCTCTTGCAGACCTTTCAACTCATAATAAGTATGTTCCTCCCTACTTCGTACGGCTGTGGTTGTCACTTTGGATCGTGTGGTTACCACAATCCTACTTCCCTTTTGACCTCCCATGAAGAATTCTACCAACCTAACCCATTTACGTCGATCCTCTGTCCATACATCATCCAAAACAAGCAAGTACTTGTTCCCAACTAGTTTCTGTCGAAGTTTTATCTGGATCTGCTCTATGCTAAGGGAATCATAGTTGCTCTCAATAAAGGCTGACTGTAAAATGCTGCGAAGTATGGATTCCACATTCATCTCATGTGATTGATCATGATCAGATACACAAGCCCAGAACCTCAACGGGAATTCTTTTGTTATTTTTGTATCACTAAACACACATTGAGTAAGAGCAGTTTTGCCCATCCCTCCCATTGCCACAATTGTGATAACTGGAGGGGCCCCATTATGCCCTTCAATGTTAGGATCTCGCAACATGTCTATGATCCTCTTGATGTCATCGTCCCTCCCAATAATATTGGATTGATGAACATAAGAACAAGTTTCCTCCTTCCTTTGCACAATAGGTTTGTAGTCAACATTACAGCTAAATTTATTAGCATCATCGGCAATCCCATCTAATGTCTTCTAAGTAGCAAGCTCTATCCAACCCCTCCCTTTTATAATGAAAACCAGTTATTTTTTGAATCGAAAGATTTCTTTGAATCTTCAAAGAAATTTACTAGCTTGTCAAAAAAGGGGATAGAACAAATTAGTACTACTCACTACTACAGTCATCACTACTGGAAAGACATCGTATAGTCCCATCAATGTCACTTTTAGACATGATAATGGCCATACTAACTTATATAGTAGTAACATCAAAGTTGTGGACTCTCATAAAAGAAGGAAACAATGAAACAGTACATAATAATGGCCAGCTACATATAGTTGATAGTAACATCAAACTTCAAAGTTGTGGGCTCCAATTAAAAAAAAAATAAAATCAATGAAACACATACATATAGTACTACAACGATGGAATGAACCAAATCATAATTTTGTTACTAGGAAAAATTATTTGTACTTTTTCTTGGCCAGCTAAATAACCGAGCTTGCTAAACAAAGGGGCAAAAATACTAAGGGGCCGTTTGTTTGGGGTAATGATTAAGGGGGTAATGGAATAAATTTATAGGCTAAAAAAGTAAGGTGGAGTGGTGACGAGGGTAGTGATTAAGGGGCATAATGGAGAAAATGAAGGAAAATGGGGAAAACCTACCCTAATGGGAGGTGGGTTTCTATTATCCCCTAAATCAGGGTAATCATTACCCTCCTTCTCACAAAAACTAACCCCCACGACCTCACATACCTCCCATTTTAGCCTATAAATTCATTCTGTTACCCTTATCATTACCCCCAACCAAACGGCCCCTAAATTCAATACACCACCCAAAAAGCCAAAATGCCCTTACATAAAGTAAATCTAAATTCTTAATTCACCCAAACACTTTAAGCTTTCTCTGTCCTCTCTTGTTCATGTATCAAAACTGGAGGCAATTCAAGCTCAGAGCATTGCTTAAATGTTTATGGGGTTTCAGAACAAATGAATTACTGAGTATTAAAGACAAACCCATTAATTTAAACCCGAAAAATTAATGAGTAACATTGGAATTGATTATCAGAGAAGTAGTACCAAATAATCATCAAATCTCAAGCGGGTCAAGCCAAGAAGCAAATGAACACATTGACAAACTGAAAAAGCATTTTAACTATCAGATGATCTGAATATAAAAAAATTCAGAGACTGAAAAAGAAATCAACAATGATATCTTGAAGAAGAGAGAGACGTCAGACCTGTTAGTTAATCTGTTACAATTGAGGGCGAGGGACGAACCACAACTTCCATCTTGTAATTGATTGCTTGCAGAAACAAGCTTTTGTATTCAAAGAGGGTGAAAGGGCATTTTCACTCCGGAAAGGGAAAGGTAATGGGGATCATTTCAACCAGGGGTAAAACTGTAAAATGGTCACTACACATATACTCCTCGGAACCAAGTGTTGGGTCAAATTTACCTCACTTGCTCTTAAAATAAGAACACAAGTGTTGTTAATGACAATTGACAAAATAAAATGGGAGACCAATTTACAGAAAAATGAGGTTATTATTTAAAAATGTATGGATCACTTATTATGAGCCGTGACTATTGTTTTAAATAAAAAGTAACCCTCGTCTCTCTAAAGTTAAGGTAATACCGCTTTAAACAAGTTTTTATGATAAACTGGGTAGTAAACGATTTGGCATCCAATAATGACACCCCTCTAAACCCCTAATGTAGATAAAATCATACAAATACAAAAAGAAAAAGGAAGCACAAGAA
This sequence comes from Tetragonia tetragonoides, assembly GCA_038025085.1. Lineage (NCBI taxonomy): Eukaryota > Viridiplantae > Streptophyta > Magnoliopsida > Caryophyllales > Aizoaceae > Tetragonia > Tetragonia tetragonoides. Next base: position 8,142,260 of record CM076148.1, on the reverse strand, counting down.
CATGTTCATGTATTATGTTTGTTTTTGTATATTTGGGATAGACAAAAATGTATATGAGGAATGCAATAAAGCAAAGTTGTAAAGATTGAAAAAAATAGCTCGCATATGTAAGTTGTATAGTACACATTAAAGTAATAACAATTTCACAAGTAACTGCATTGCTGTGCTTACTTGAAAAAGAAAATTGTAATCAATGTTCCAATGTAATTGAACTTACACCCGATTAAGTAATGAATTGATGATCATTACAAACTATTCTTGATAACCCGGGAAGGAAAAGACGTAGAAGACAATACATTTTTGAAAGGGAGACCATAGTACTAGTAAATGAACATTCAAGGTCTAGGGTTCGAATCTCGTCTTAGGCATGGAGTAACTTTAAATTTCTTGACTAGTTGTCCTATCTTTTTGAGGTGTCTACATACCACGCGGAGCAAGCTCACTCCTCCTCCTCCCTCTCTCTTAGCAAGTTAGCAGTTCAGGTTCTTATACTGCTTCTCTTTCATCGGCCAAACTACTTTAACTTTAGTCTTCTTGAAAACCCGGGAGAAGTATGGGAGATCATAGTAACTGAACATAAGTTGTGGATTCATGCATGAAACCGCAATGTAGAAGTATGGACGCAAAAAAAAGAAAATTAAATAAAGATAAAGTGATATACTAGCTTAAACAGGACTCACATATATATCCAAGGAAGGAGTGTCACTTTTCTTTTTTACGTTTATGGTAATTGATAGTTTTATTTAAACCAAAATGGAATATTGCAAGACAAAATAACAGAGCTGCAGGAAAATAAGAAGGGGACAAAAAATAAGAAATAATCCAACTCCTACACTACTGAGTACACTACCCCCCAACAACCCAATTTACATCCTAAAGGTACTGTTACATACTCCGTATGAAAGAGCAAGCCTGGTCTGTGAATTGCATCATCATTATACTCGAGCGTACCTTCTAGGAAGGGCTACAAGAGTACAATACAATCATGTGCAACACCAAGGAATACTACTTTTTTCATGGGAATAGAAACATTTGTAGCCTAATAATGCTTGCTTCCCAAGTCGGAATGGATCCCCCTTTTTACTTGGTGTTGAGCCATGTTGCTATGCAGTACCGGGTGTCAATGGCATAGAAGATGACATCTACCGTTACTGATGCCTCAGCAATGGTTGTTCATTACAATGTATTTCCGCGCCTATCTCGAGTTCTGTAGAATAATTTTGCCTTCAAGTCAGCAGGCAGATGGGAGCATATGGAAAGTATCAGGAGCTTTTCAACTGCCTTTTGAGTTAAGGAGATCAGCTGTTCGCCTGTTCCATATGTCCTGCCAAGGGAATAACAGGCTGCCTCAATCTCATCTTGTCCTTTCACAAGGAGTTTGACTGTACAAGATATTGACAGGAAATGTCCTCCCAGGAATATGGAAAACTGGAACACTGAAACAGTGAGGTCAGAAGAGAGAATTAGTTCAAGCATGAGAGAAAGATGAATTTCTACTAGACGATAACAGAACCAGTTTTCCAAATGTCACACAGTATACGATTGTGTAAAGCTAACAAAGTGAAACATTTTGACTCAGACTGGAACAAAATCTAGCAAGTAAGTATCCCTTGCCCACATCATAATTGACCAGATGCAGGATTTCCATCCAGCCACAGATCAATAGATTGAGCACACAGGTAATGTGTCCGTAAACCATTTTTGAGTTTGATGGGATAAACTGTCAGACAGTGAAGACAAATATTTACCTATTTCTGCAGGCTATTAGTCCCAAGTTCTGGCACTGTGGTGATCACTTTTCAAGCCAAATAGAGTGCCAGTGAATTAAGCAGCCTTCCTGGAGACAAATGAGTGCAACTTCAGACTTCAAGTAGCACAAATATACCAAAGTGAAATCATAATGGCAAACACAAACCCTGAATCCAACTACAAAGGTGCACTGGTATGGTCCAGAAGAAAGTAGAGGTTATACATACCATAACATATTAAGACATTATTACTCATTCATACATAATTTGAATCGTCAACATATTAAGACACTATTACGCATTCATACAAAATACAAACCAACACCGACAAAAGAAAATGAACTACAAATATCATAAACAGTTGGACAATATTGCTTAGCAATCTTGTTGAAGCTTCCATTATGATTGCATTAGTTATAAATTGGCATTAAGTTGGCACTTTAAGTAGTCATCTAGAAGCAAGAACAAATGGGTTGCTGAAATAATTTCATTTCTTCTATTATTGAGCTTTTGCCGAACCCTCCACTCCCCACCCCTCCTCCTTCACCAAAAACTAAGGAATTGTGGCATCTCTTCCGATACCTGTAAGCAACAAGCAACTGAAGGAGCAACGTTTAAAGAAATACAAATCGACATAAGTCTGCTAATCCTACGTTCCATTAATTAATCTTATCTCAATGGTATTTCCATAACCTTAAGCAACACGTTAGTGAAGGAGCAAAACAGAACACAAACACATCAAGTTCAAACGCATTGAAATGTCTGCCATTGGTTACGGGGAAACATGATACATGAGAATTGAGATTTTCAAGAGTAGGGAAATAAGTAAAGATAGCATCACCAGTATATAAATTGATGATAACAATTATAATTAACAGCGGAAAAGGATTCTTTTTTATTACTTTGGAGTGACCAAGATGTATGTTTTTAATAATGTACCTTTGTATATTGCAGAGTTTGCTGCCAATCCTGGGAAACAGGTGTATAGGAGAGCAATTATTATTGTCATAACATAAAGATTATCTGGAGTCCTCCATTGCACGAATCAGCTATTCTGAAGCAAGTTCATCATCAAAACCACCTAAGAAAGCAGACAACCTCACAGTAAATACATAGCAGTTTGGAAATGGTACATCCATTAATTTACAACGTACTCCCCATGGACCTCCTTCCTTTGCGTACCATCAATTTACAGCTCATGGAGTCTGATTACACAATTATCCATATTTGCAACACCCAATCCTTTGTTGACCAACTCCTTCAAGGCTCGATAGATGGCAATCACTTCCGCTTGATTGATTACAGCACTAGGTATTCGACAGGAAACCATGCATCTGAAGTTTTCATTCGAATCTCTAGAAACTCATCCAATAGCTCCCACCTCACCTTTAACCAATGCATCCACATTCCATTTAAGCATCCCTAAACACATCATCTGGTTAAGTACTTGCAACCAAAAAAGAAATCAAATTACCATAAGAGGTTCTGATGGGTATCCTTTTATGAATTCCATAGACAAGTTTCAATGACCGTGTGCAAAAAAAAAAATACCACAGGTAACAAATATAGAAAGTGTGATAAAAGAATAGGGAGTTTTAACCCCTATATCTGTAAAAACCTATCTGCTTGGGAAAGGAAATTCTACCTATTGCTGCAGGTTATTAGTCCCAGGTTCACAATGTATAATTGGCACTCTGATGATTACTTTTCAAGACACGTAGAATAATGTCACCGTAAAAGCAACAATCCATACAGATAAATGACTGCAACATGAAACAGAGATGTTCAGAAACCTTACTTCCGACTTCAAGTAACAAAAATGCACCATTTGAGGATGCTGACAAGTAAATGTGAACTTGAGTCCAAGTGCACATGGTAGAGCAGAAACTAAACATGCATTGATATATCAGAAGTTATCATAGCTCTTATTGTTCACTAGCCCCAAATAAAAGTATTATAAGACAAATCGAGTTCACTCCCTTCATTAAGCATATAATCAAAGCAAGTAATTTTCATTCGAGTAAGGATGAGCCCTACGAAAGCTGTTTGAGATAGAGTAGCTCTTGCAGTATTTTAAGAACATGCAGCCTTGCAAAGAACTGGCCAATCCAGATTTCCTCTTGACTTGCAAAGACAAGTTTAAGTAATAGATTAGATGAAAGAAAATACCACAATAATACAAAAGGTGATGTATCTGTAAATCATTTTTGAGTTTGATGGGATAAACTGTGAGACTGTGAAGACAAATATTTACCTATTTCTGCAGGCTATTGGTCCCAAGTTCTGGCACAGTGATGATCACTTTTCAAGTCAGATAGAGTGCTACTGAATTAAGAAGCCGTCCTGAAGACAATTGAGTTCAACTTCAGACCTCAAGTAGCACAAATGCACCAAAGTGAAATCATAATGGCAAACACAAACCCTGAATCCAAGTACAAGGGTGCTCTGGTATGATCCAGAGGAATGTAGAAGTTAAACATACCGTAACATATCAAGAGGTTACTACTCATTCATACATAATTTAAATCATCAACATATTAAGAGATTTATTATGCATTCATACAAAATATAAACCAACATTGACAAAAGAAAATGAACTACAAATATCATAAACAGTTGGACAATATTGCTTAGCAATCTTGTTGAAGCTTCCATTATGATTGCATTAGTTATAAATTGGCATTAAGTTGGCAGTTTAAGTAGTCATCCAGAAGCAAGAACAAATGGGTTGCTGAAATGATTTCATTTCCTTCTATAATTGAGCTTTTGCCGAACCCTCCACTCCCCACCCTTCCTCCACCAAAAACTAAGAAATTGTGGCATCTCTTCCTGTACCTATAAGCAACAAGCAACTGAAGGAGCAACATTTAAAGAAATACACATCGACATAAGTCTGCTAATCCTAAGTTCCATTAATTAATCTTTGTATTTCCATAACCTTAAGCAACACGTTTACTGAAGGAGCAAAACAGAACACAAACACATCAAAGTACAAACACATTAAAAGGTCTGACATTGGTTACCGGCAGGGGGCGGAGCCACATTGGAAGCAAGGTGGTCGTGCGTCCCCGCTTGGCCAGCTGAAGAGAATAATTGTCTTTAGTTAGGCTACTTAACAGAACGTAGGAGATAGCTTGGTGGTAGAAAGCACAAACTTCACAGAAGGGGTCTTGAGTTCACTCCTACCAAGGAGCTTTAATTTTTTTTGTTAATAGATATTTTACTGACCCCAATTGCTTTCTACCTCCGCCCCTGGTTACCGGGAAACATGATACATGAGAACTGAGATTTTTACGAGTAGGGAAATAAGTACAGATAGAATCATCCACCACTATATAAATTGATGATAACAATTATAGTTAACAGCGGGAAAGCATTCTTTTTTTATTTTTTTGGAGTGACCAAGATGTATGTTTTTAATAACGTACCTTTGTATATTGCAGAGTTTGCTGCTAATCTTGGAAAACAGGTGTATAGGAGAGCAAATATTATTTTCATAACTTGACAGTTGACATAAAGATTGTCTAGAGTCGTCCGTTTTACGACAGCTTTTCTGAAGCAGTTTCATTATCTGAACCACCTAAGAAAGCAGACAACCTCACAGTAAATACATAGCATGCAGTTTTGAGAATTGAGATGCTATATCTATTAACCCCTTGGGCAGACTCACCATTCCTGGTATAATACCGTCCTCTTCGCCGTCATCCTCTTCATTGAACCTCAATTTGGGGAGACTCTCTAATCCTAGTGTTTTCAAGGCAGATGAGCAGTTGAAGAACATATTCCTAGACTTAAGTCCCGTTAAACTCTCCGTCTTGTTGTAGCATATTCCCCGTCTTGCCTGCTAATATGAATTGCCATATCATCCATAAACTCTATCTTCAATTTGGAATAAGAAGATGACCCGCCAACTACACTGCTCTCCCTTAATTTATCTTCTTCTATTTTTAGTATTATTTCCCTTCGCAGCATTTCATTGACTCTCACTAAACTTAAAAGTTCCAACATGCGAGTGAGGAAGGGTGGGATAGATGTGAGGTTTGGGCAGAGCCGTATTTCCAATCTAGAAAGACAAGGAAAGGACGGCAATACATTTGTATTGCTGCTATCACAACCTCTCCACCATCCTTTCAAATTCGGCAGAACAAATAAACGCAACACTTCAAGGGACGGAAAGAATAATGATTCTCTTTTCATTGTTGTCGTCGACGATGCTGCTCCATAACTACTGCTACCAGTACTCCAACTTCTATTATCATTCTCAATGTACTCCAAATTCATCAATCCAAAAAGACTAAATTTCTTTAAACATTTAAGTTTACTTAGCCGCGGCAACTCCTTCAACCAGTCACAGCTGCCGAGACCAATGTCGACTAGGTTGGGAAGGAACGTTCCCAGATTATCTTCCCTTGCCCACCTCGGTATTCTCTCACCATGGTAGTTTGTGACATATAACTTTCTAAGATTACGATGGGGCTGCAGGTCTTCCAGCAATTCTTCCTGCTCTGCTACTCTTCTTTCATTATTTTCACCCCTTGGCCACTCTATGGAAATCTCATTCAGAAGTTCCTTGTTGCTTAGATATCCACCTCCTTCTCCACGTGTCTGCTTCACATATGAGTAATTTTCACTAATCTGGATTCTGACTTTGCCCCTTAACTTAGTGCTCCAAGGTCTTCCATCTCTCCAACACGTTGGTTCGAACTTGAAGTTCTGCCCCCTACTATGAAAACAGGTAACTTGCAAAGACAAGTTAATTTCTCCATGCTTGAAGGCATCCTAGTCAAGCTTGTGCATTTGTATATATCCAAGATCCTAAGGTTAATCAGCTTGCTCAAATCATTTGGCAACCATCTCAATCTTGAACAACATTGTACATCTAGAGTCTGCAAGTTGTGTAGCTTCGTAATCGATCCTGGGAGCACCTCTAGCTTGTCATTCCAAGAAAGATCAAGAAACCTTAAATGCATCAATTCTCCTATTGTCTCCGGCAAACATTGAATTCCCAGACCAGTCAAATCAAGTGTCCGGACGCACATCAAGTTTGCTAATAATTCCCCCACTGGGAACTGCAGATGTACTGATCTTCCAAGAGTGTGACTCTGAACAAAATGGGTACGTATCTTAGTCTTACTTAAAAAGCTCTTGGTATAACAATTGGGATTATAAGATATGTGGCGGAAATTTTCATCCAAGACCCTAGTGCTAGTTAAATTAGGCAACCATATCTCCTTTCTTGAAACTTCCAGAGCAACATCATGCATCAAATCGTGGATTTTACAGGTGACAACTTCATTGTATTCATCCTTTTTCACGTCCTGGAAAAAGCATCTACGCAACAAAATTAAGAAGTATTCCTCTGCCGCGTCTTCAATGCTCTGATCTCTATGTTGTGGCTGGACATACCCTTGTGCCATCCACATACTAATCAACATCTCCTTATGAATGTTGAAATCCTTAGGGAAGAGTGCACAATAGCTGAAGCAACTTTTGAGCGGCAGGATGAGATTGCGGTAACTTAATTTCAATATCTGCAAAATATCATTTCCACCGTTGTCTATGTCGGTTAAGCTGCGGTTTTGAAAGGATCGCCATTGTTTATCATCTTGACCAAATAAAAGGGTTCCTATCACTTTTATAGCAAGAGGAACGTTGGCACACTTTTTAACAATTGCCCTGCCAATATCAACCAAGTCTGTGCGGTTTGCTTGTTTTTCCCCAGCTGTCACTTCAAACAAACGCCATGAATCAGCCTCCGACAGTCCTTTCAACTCATAAGTAAGTTCGTCCTTGGACTCCCCACTCCTTACCGCTATGGCTGTCTCTTTGGATCTTGTGGTTACTACAATCCTACTTCCCTTTTGACCTTGCATTAAGAACTCTAGTAACTTAAGCCATTGATCACGTTTCTTAGTCCATACATCATCCAAAACAAGCAAGTACTTCTTCCCATCTAGCTTATCTCGAACTATTTTCTGGATCTGCTCTATTTCAAAAGCATGAGAGTGTATCTCACTGGTGGTTGACTTTAGAATGCTACAGAGTATGGATCCCACGTTCAATTGTGGCTGTCCTTCATCAGCGACACAAGCCCACAACATCAATGGGAATTGTTTTGCAATGCTTTGATCATTGAACACAAGTTGGACAAGAGCAGTCTTGCCCATCCCTCCCATTCCCACGATAGTGATAACAGGAGGCCCCACAACATGCCCTTCATCATGCTTAGGATCTAGCAACATGTCTATGATTCTCTTAATGTCATCATCCCTCCCAATAATATTGGGTTCATAAACATAAGAACAAGTTTCCTCCCGCCTTTGCCTAATAGGTTGGTGGTCAACCTTAAAGCTAAGCTTTTCAGCATCACAGGCAATCCCATCCAACTTGTCCCTAAAGCTCTTAACCTCTCGGGAAATTTTGTAAGCATGCTCCAACTTCCCAAATAATCGAGAAAACAATCGGCGTACCTTTTTGGAGAATCCACCACCCTCCTTGGCTATGCGTGGCATCTCCTGCGCAGCCAGAGTGGTGAACTTATCAAGCAAATCATCAGCGTCATAAAGAAGAGGTTTGAGGCTGTCGATCCAGTTGTGCTCTTGGTGGTTGAGTTCTCCCTTGGCATCAGCATCCTCCAACACAGACTTAATGGTTTCAACGGTTGTTTTGAGCTTCTCAAGTTCGGTTATGTTGCCAAACATGGACTTGAGCTCAGAAGATTGAAGTGCAGCAAGCAGAGTTTGAGCAACAGAGAAAGCCAAGGAAACAGCTCCTATTGCCAAGTCTGCCATTGTAATGTGTATTTTGTGAGGTGAGTGGTGAGTGGTGAGTAATACGCAAGCTTTATCCACCCATCTCTCTATATAATGAGCTCTTCCATTCCCTCCACATACAATTTGGATGCATTAAAGTAAATGGGACCACGACCCACTTGATAATTAATTACTTTGAATCTTCTATGCATTGACAAACATAAAGTCACCATATACACCCAAGAACTTGTCCGTGTTTATATAAACGGACGTAGAAAAATCAAACGACCTTTTTTGTCGGCAACTGAAAATACATATGTCATATATCAATAACAAAACAAGTTACATCTAAGCCAGCTTGCTTTGCTAAAGACTGAGAACTTTCAGGTCTTGTAAAAGTTAAAATGGGAGTGTTTTTAATTTGATCGCTATTTCATTTAATTTCCACGACTTTTCCAAATGTGTTATGAAGATAAGCATATCGGCTGGGATAATGTCTAATCTACGACCATCTGGGTAGTCTAAAGGTGCGTTTATTAGAGTTGAATTTATCAGAAATGAACTAAACTGAACTGAATTTAACATTATTAAAGTGGACGCTACTGAATTGAACTGGATATAATCGAACTGAATTAAACATAATTTGATATCTGACATAAAAAGTATGTTTCTGAACTCAACACTACTGTAACTAACTAAGTTCGACGTCATTTAATTGAATTTGAAATCACTAAATTGACACTTGAACTGAACTGAACCGACCTGTTACGCTTTATTAAACGCATCCTTAGTGAATTGTGAAAGGTGGTTGTACCCAAATAATGTGTACGACTGAACACGCAAAATTTTGGGCCGCTGGGGAGTTGTAATTTTCGTGGAAACAACGATTTTGTCTTTGAGTTCTGAAAATATGATGGACAGGACACCAGTGATGCATCTGTAGATATTTGAAGCATTACAGCCTTGTGTTTGTTTCATTTGAAGAGTTTTTTTTTTTTTTTCTCTCTACGTCTTAAGGTTTTGGACTCGTTACCCAATGGGTAGTTATAGGAACCAGTTCCAAATCTTGGGTAGTCATTGCTAAACCAAGCAAACTTGTATCTTTCGTTGATGAGCTAATGTTTTTTGTCGTGCGATGAAAATTGAGTAATACTCTATAAATATGGTTTAGTGCAAAAAATAGATGAAATAATGTGAACTGCAAGTAAGAAAAAGAAAAGAAAAACGCAACAAATCTCTATCATGAGGTACAAATAGATGAGCAAAAGTGGGGAGTTCACTTGGTTAAGCTCTTACACCTCCAACTTAGAGGTTGGGGATTCGAGTCTCATTCCCCTCAACTTTAGAGTTGATGGTGGTATTTGTGGTATGGGCCTTAGGTCATCCCCTTCCCAAATGATGTAATGGGCCAAAGTGCCCGGCTTCCTTGCCTATTCAAAAAAAAAAAAAATGAGGTACAAATAGATAGTTGGTCCTAGAACCAATTACTAGACCAATTCTCAGATTTTAGTAAGCGTTATGATCAATTTCAATACCACTTCTCGAATATTAGAACCTATTGAAATCAGGTTCAGAAAATAAGTATTAAAGTTAACTAATTTCAACTAGATATGATGTGGTGGTCATCCCTCTCACTCATGTCTATAGTGAAAATGAGAGTAACATAGTTTTTTTTTTCCTTAAAAGAAGGGCGGTGATATAATTATTTTTTTGTCAGAAAAACTAGTAATATTCTAATTATGTCGAGGAAGTGACCGAGTGATACAATCAATATCAAGTATAAAACTTTCAAATTTGAACTTCGCAAACAGAACAACAATGACATGCATCCCTTCCAAAAGACTATAGAGCTAGCCTCCCTCCCATTACACTAAACTAGGGCGGTGCACTCGTGCTCGTGGTTTCTTTATAGTCGTGTCGTGCTACCTCATTTTAAAAGTTGGTACTGACTCAATTTGTGCTCATGTCTAAGGGTTTTTTTCTTTCTTTTGGTTCGAATGAGGCTTATAGTAACATTATACATGTACCTGAGGGATTACAGATTCGAATCTAATACCTAATATACTTAATACCTCGTTCTTAACAATCAGGCTAAGACATCCTTGATTGCCCAATTACCCATGTCAATGTTGTTCTAATCTTCTCTATATATATAAAGCTGGCATATTTCATGAGTTTTGAACCATGCCACATCATTAAATGTATTATTAGAATAATTTTAAAAAAAATAAAATTGAGAGTTTGGCTTGGGATGAATAACTAGAGTTTTATAACTTAATCTATGTCAAAAGTTCAAAAGCAAATGTAATTACACATCTTCAAAAAAAATAGTATTTTTATCATCGTATTCGCATCGAAAAATATTTCAAAATAAGATGAATTTACAATATGTTTAATCTTCACGTATAAGATATAATTTAAAATGTATAATATTAAAGAATAAAATAACAAGAAAAATATAAAAATATATATATATATCTTAAGGGCATCATTACTAGTGTGCCAACACTTTTTTACAGAATTTTATTTTATTTTTTGTGGTGTTGGACTGTTGGGTCTTGCTGCCCGACCATACTTGAACCCTGACTTTTTAAGGTCGGGTGGCGCCTCGGACACAGAGCAAGAGAACAGCTAAAAACCCCAGCAAGAACTTCGAAATTCGAACACAGAGCAAAAATGGCGACCTTGCCAATGGAGCTAATCACCGAAATTCTCTGTCGATTACCAATCAAACCCCTTCTCCGTTTCAAATTAGTCTCCAAATCATGGTTACTCTCTCATCAAAACCCCTAATTTCATAAAACACCACCTTAAACAATCCCTCAAATCAAACACTAATCGCCATCTCATCATTTCCAACTCTTCTCTCTCCTCAACCGAACTCGACGCTCCCAATTTCCGCTTCAGAGAACTCAAAGATCACCCTCTCAAAAACTCCACCAAGGAAATGCAAAACTCAATTTTATTCCTAAAGGCGTTCAAGTTCTGGGTTCCATTAATGGCATTCTCTGCATCTCAGACTCTGTCAAAAACGACGTCTTTTTATACAACCCATCTACCAAAACGCACCGTAAGCTGCCATATTCTCATATTCAATATCCAGATGATTTGTTGGTATTTGGGTTTGGGTATGATAGTGTAAATGACGATTATAAGGTTTTAAGAATGGCTCAGTGTTGTGGGTCTTGTGGGGGTCATGATAAAGTTCACGATGAGGCTAAATTGTATAGCTTGAAGACCAATTCTTGGAAATGGGTTAATGATATTCCTATTTATGTGTCCTTTATAAAGATTCCCATGGTGTGTTTGTTAAGGAGGGTCTTCTTTATATTGTGACTAAGGAAGAGTTGGATATTAAGCATAAGTTTATTGCTTGTTTCGATTTTCGTACTGAGAGTTATTTGCTTGTGGACCGTCCTGAGTATGAGGATGAGCTTAGTAGCTTGACATTGTTTTTGTCAGGATTGGGTGGGTGTTTATGTTTGATGGTTAATTATAATAGTCAGTTGGGTTGTGCTGATTTTTGGGTAATGAAGGAGTATGGTAAGAAAGAGTCATGGACTAGATTGTTTAGTGTTCGTCAATCGGAGACTATTCGGGGTTTTCATCAGATTAAGGCTGTCGCTTATTCTAGAGATGGGGGAAAGATTTTGTTGAGCAGGATAGTGAGAAGTTGCTTTGGTATGATTTGAAGACTAAGAAGGCTAAGACTATTAAAACTCGTGGGCTGGTTGAAGAGGATTTTGAAACTACTTGTGTTGTTGGTAGCCTCATTCTGCTTGGGGAAGATAAGCCGCTGCCGGATGAAGGGACAATTCGAAGGAAGACTAAAAAGAAGTAAGCTTGTAAGATGATTAATCCGTGCACTAGTGTGTGGTGGTCAGGTGACTAAATTTGAAATGTATGTATCCGAATTTGATTGTCCGAATTTCTTTAAGTGAAATATGTAGAGCCTTTTAAGCTTCTGCTGCTGCTTGTAGTTTTAGCTTCTAATTTGTGTAGTATTAACTAATTGTGCACATTGATTTGGTGAATGCCGAGTCCTGTTCCAGTTTATAACCAAAGAAAATAAAAGAAAGCAGGATTTTGGCAGGGGATACAAAATATGGAACTTGGCATGAAATGAAAGAAGTTAGAAGTTCCAGAAAGTTAGAATTTGAATACGAATTGAAATTGCTACTCCAAAGTCTATTGCTAACACTCTTTCTAGAACTATGTCCTAGACTCCTAGTCGATCACAATGAATAGAAGACAACCAAAATGATAGGTATGAATGGAGCTCATGCATAAATGACAGTGCTGATGGTCTCTTATTGGATAGTATTGTTTGTCCCCTCTCTTTGGTTTTTTGGTGATAAGTGGACATCTGGAATAGTTTAATGCTTGTAATCGTACCAATCAAAATTTGAAGTAAGAATTAATATTTTGAATGGATTTGCAGTAAGGCTGGCTAATTTCTTTCTGCATTGTTACATCCCTAACTGATGGAGAAAATTCTATAAACAACTTTTGTAGACACTGGATAGATATAGGGTAAGATGAATAGATAGATAGTTGGCCAATCACCACGTTGGAAGGCCCTTCAATTCCTAGATACAGATACATCACTGGGAAAAAATAGAGCAAAAACTTGGATACAAATACACCACCAAGGGTTCTTTGGATACAGATGTAACACCTAGGATAGTCAGAGAGTTATTCTCAACCTTGATAAGAACACTTTAAGTGTGTTGATAATTTCTGATGCAAAGTTGAATGATCGTAGCATCACACATACTACCTATTTATTGGCTTATTCAAAGGAAACTTTCTACAAAATATGAATGCTGAGCTGCACTTTGAAGACTTTACTAGATTTAGCCGGCAACACATCGAAGTCCTCTGATGGTGGCTATGAGTCGGCCTAGGAGCTACCGTTGCCATTTGTGATTCTTATCAGATTATCAGTCAGTAGTCAAATAATATTATACAAGTTATGGGCACAAGCCATCACAATGGAATAAGTGGCACGTGTTCTGGTTCAGAAGAGTGCAGAAATGATTTTCCCTCTCTTTTAAGAGTAAGTAATTACTATTAGCAAAGATGATATGCCATCACAAACTGAGCTGCGTTTTATTATTATAGCATGTGCTCTAATTATTAACGAAGATGATTTCCTCCCCCGCATCCCCACCCCACCCCCAAATTGCCTGACTCGGCTGACTGTTTGCGAGGGTGAAATCAAATGAAAGCAGTCACTAGACTTATAAAGGTACAATGTTAGCAAGGTTAGCTCTTAAACACAAATGGGAAGAAAAGAAATTGCCACTCTTGTGGAGGAAACGACTTTGTATGTGCTTAGTAGGAAGATCCCCCTCTCGTACGCACTTTACCCTTCTTTCTTATGTCAATGTGTTTGTTGAGCTTAATACTATTTACAGTCTTCTCTTATCACAGATTACTTTCTTTCTTTTTATTGATTCCTGTTGTGACACCATTAGTATCTTGCATTGTCCATGCTGATTATATTGCTTGTTTTGGCATGTTCACAGTTGAGCAACTCTTTTCTGATAATCTTTCCTTGATGTCTGATGATGATGATGGCTAATCTTCTCTTTTTTTCTTCCTGAAGTTGCAGCAGGGAAAATTAGAATGCTATCTTATTAACGACATCTGATGGTTGAGAAGTCGATTGATTTTGCATTGGATTGACGATTTAAGATGGGCAGACTGAGAAGATTGTTGTTTGGGTGCTCGCTATCTTTTGTGGCATGCCATTTTGTCAAAGAGCTACAAGGCCAACATATGTAGCCTAATGCTTGCTTCCTTTGTCAGAATAGATCTATTCCTAGCCATTGTTGCTATGCTGTTGGTGGTAGAGTGCGTTCAATTTCTCACCATTCGATCACAAACCACTAGATGCAGGACAGCAAGGTTTCTAACCGTCCCCTTTTTAAGGATACGAAACTGAAAGAATGCAGCACAAATCAAGGAAGCTGCAGAAAAAAACAGAGCCATCACCTTCCAAACAACGCAACATCCTTACTGGCTAATTGCTTTGTAGTTTGTACACAGGCAAGGAGCGTTGGTTGATGAAAACCTATATAGCCTAATGCTTGCATCTGCTGTTAATGGGAATAGATCCCCTCTAATTCTTAAGGTATTGTTACATGTATGCAGTGCCATCGTAGACTCAATTCAATTCCTTGGCCATGTTCCACTTGATCAGACGCCGGATTTCCATTCAAGCGCACATCAGTAAATGCAGCCATGCAGGACAACAAGCTTTCTTATAGCCTCTTCTACCTTTACAGGAAAAGGATTACAGAACATATTAATTAGTATTGCAATCTGCAAAACACACATGGGGAAGAAGTTGAGGGGCATCACAAAAGTTAATCTTGAAATTAAACATGGCATAACCTAATATCTTCACATATAATACAGGAATTCGTAGCAATTAAACATGAGCATGCGGGGATCAGATGATCACGTGAAGTCACCCACAAAGCACTCACATGCAACACAATGAAAATGCAAATCTGTTAGAGAATGTTACAGTTTGCACGGTAATATAGAAGCTGAAATGTACTGTAAGTCGAGCTTATTAAAGATGCTGATGGTGAGGCAATGACACATAATCATAGGATCAGATCATGCGAGTAGCCAAAGTATATAGATAGTGTTATCTCGTTGGAGTTTAAATGTCATCCCCACCCTTTGTTTCACTGCTTTACAATAATAATTAATTAAAAAAAAGGGGAAGCTGTGAAGTTCATCAAGCACTAAGTTCATGGAAGCTGTGAAGTGATCTACTGATCAACTTACATGTCATAATACTCCTCTTCTTTAACGTCTAGATTCTTAGCAGAATCAACAACTTATTTCTCAAGGCCAATGGTAAATGACTGAATGATATGCTCTAAAGTAAACACATAAGGTGATTAACAGCTTACAGAAGTTACAAGCAATTGAGATACAATTTTGCTGGCAATACTGGTAAATCCATACAGGTGTAGCAGAGAAGCAATTCGTTTTTAACTTGACATAAAAAACTGTCTACAGTCCATCCACTGCACAAATCCAAAATCTGATTTCGGAAGTAGTTTCATTATCTGAATCGTCTAAGAACAAGGACAACCTTATATAGCAAATACATTTCAGTTTTGAACTGGTACATCTTTTATTTTATTGAAAATAGAAACAATGAACTGATTACCAATAAGGCTGCTAATCCTAATTTCAGCATCAACTTTTTTATTTAATTACTTGATTGTTGATGGAGAAAAAAAAGGTGAGGAGATACTGAAAGATATATGTTACCAGTGTATTCCATCAATAGAAGGTGCATTAGAAAACCAGGTGGTAATCACCTCTTCTACTAATGATTTCTGAATCGTTTTTGGAATCCAAAAGCCTCAAAGAAACAAGGCAAAAATGAAGTGAACTAATTCAAGGTTGAATTAAACTTTATGAAACAAAAGAATCTAATAAGTAAACAAAAGTTTATCTCATGAATGGACATCATAACTTTAGAGGCTCCCTAAAATTAATAGGAAAACAAAACAAGAGAGGCTAATTTCATGGCATTTAAAAGGGAATATATTCGAGCAAAATGTAATTAAGCAAATTAAAATGAGAATCAAAATTGAAACATAAACCAAATGGAAGAAAAGTGGGCGATGGAGATTTGAGCTACTTACCAAATTTGCCTATTTAAATCACTTCCACCAAGCTAAGCTAAGGTTAATTGTGACGTGAGGGATATGTTGAATTTTGGGACAGTCCTCCCCGTCTAGGCTTCGAAAGCTTAAAGCTAACCTTTTCCGCATCACCGGCAACCCCATCCAACGTCTCCCTTATGTTCTTAACCTCTCGAGACATTTTGTAAGCAAGCCCCAACTTGTTAAAGCGAGAAAACAAGCGGTGTATACTGCCCTCCGTGGCTACGCGTTGCATCTCCTGCTCAGCCACAGTGGCAAACTTATCAAGCAAAACATTAGCATCATAAAGAACAGGTCTGATGTTGTCAATCCAGTTTTGCTCTTGGTGGCTGAGTTCTCCCTTGGCATTAGCATCCTCCAATACAGACTTAATGGTTTTGACAGTCTTTTCGAGCTTCTCAAGTTCGATTTTGTAGCCAAACATGGAGAACATATCTTTGAGCTTTGAAGATTGAACTGCGGCAAGCAGAGTTTGGGGAACTGAAAAGGCTAGGCTGATGGCTTCAACTGCCATTGTAATGTATTCAGTACTCAGTAAAAACTATAAAGGGACTGAGGTTGTAATTCTGGGCTAGTGAAATGTGAATAGATAGCATGATCAAGCCCCCTCCTTTTATTGAGCTCCGTCACGTCCACGCATAAATTTCACATGTGGGACAACCCACCGTACCGGAGATGATAACTTCCTTGAAACTTCCATCCATCTCCAGAGAAGTTACTAACTTGTCATAAAAAGAGAGAGAGAACAAATTACTACTTCTCAGTCCCCACTACTTGAAAAACATACTCCCATCATTGTCAACGTTAGACATAATAATTATGGCCATACAAATATCAAAGTCGTGGGCTCCCATAAGAAAGGAATCAATGAAATACATTTGTAGCCTAATGCTTCCTTCCAATGTGAGAATAGACCCCCCCCCCCCCTCTTATTACACGTTGAATTATGTTGCCATGCAGTAACTGGTGTCAATGACATAGGAGATGACATCCAGTCAAAGGATGTCTCAGCAATATTGGCGGTTACAATGCATTTTTGTGCCCCCATCTTCAGTTCTGTGGAATATTTTTGGCTGCAAGTCAGCAAGCAGCTGGGAGTATATCGTAAGTATCAGGAGCTTTACAACTGCCTTTTGGTGAGAAGATTAGCTGTTCCATGCATTCTGCAACAGGCTAACTCAATATCATCTTGTCGGTCACAAATACGTATAAGAATGTCACCTGGAAGGGAAGTTAAGTGAATAGTCATTGCCTGTTTTGCAGCAGCTTCAACGTATTCTTCATACAGGGAGAACACACCATATGAATATAACAAACTGCCGCCCCAGTCTCCCTAAGAAAAGGCAGGAAGGAAGTTGACAAACATCATAAAGTTCAAGCTAAAAATTTAAAAGGTTTTGCAATGGCAAGAGTTCAGTTAAAGAAGCAGAATATGGATCAGAAGTTTATTTCAACTCTGCGTTCACCAATCAGATTAAGATATATATGGTGAACAGTTAACTTCACAAACACCTTACAAACAATTTCCATCCCATAAGCAAATCATAAAGCACATGAAAGAAGGTAAGACCTTCTGAATTTAAATACAGCAACCGTTTAGAATAGAGTACAATAATCATTATTCAGACAGCTTTTGAGAACCAATGCCCACTAAGAATACAGAGAGTAAACAGGCCATTGAGAATAGAAAGAAAACATGCCACTGATAATAAGAATTACAGTATTTCGAAGCTCACCCGTGATACCATTTTAGCAAACCAAAA
This sequence comes from Tetragonia tetragonoides, assembly GCA_038025085.1. Classification (NCBI taxonomy): domain Eukaryota; kingdom Viridiplantae; phylum Streptophyta; class Magnoliopsida; order Caryophyllales; family Aizoaceae; genus Tetragonia; species Tetragonia tetragonoides. Next base: position 8,124,294 of record CM076148.1, on the reverse strand, counting down.
CTTTTTGACGCACCTCAAACTTTTCATCGGCTTCAACAATACATTTAGCCTGAGATTATGATTACCTAAGAATTCTCTCTAAATTCTGTTGGATATTCACTAGAATCGGCCTTTTGATCCATTTAGACATGATCTGAAGTAGTCTCTAAACTCTTTAATCCCTTGCCCTTTTTTTGATGGCTTCCCACACTACATTCCAATTTCCATGGTAGGATCTATTCATCTCCCTTTTTCCTGGTTGAGATCGATGACATTACCTCTAAAGTCAGCTATCACAACCTTGCTTTCCTTCGCCTCGGAAGATCTCAGACTGCGATTATCCCTCATCTGCTGCCAACGTTCCCGTCTTCCTAGAGAACCGAAAACAGTTCGGCGATGTTTGCAGGAACATGCACAAGCATATGGTGAGCATGCCCATAGCCTCCGACAGCATGATCGCGGAAAAGAGCATATGATCCACAATGGAGATGAAGTAGATCAACTTCACTGAGAGAACATGCTCAAACCTTGTATCAGAGGATTAGACGATTCTGTTCATCGCAATGACAGTCTCAGGCCGCAGACACCCCTCTGCAGTTTACCAGTATAGATGACCAGACCTCCGGCGAGCTACTTAAGATCTCACAGGTAATATAGAGAGTTCGAGAGTTTTTCTTACAGCTGCAATTTGGTAATGTGGAAGGCCAACACCATGTCCTCCTGATATATATCTATATGCATGAGACAACCACATTCAAAAGTTCAGTGCCATCATCATAGGAGGATTCCTCATCTGAGTGCCGAGGGCCAACCAGCTCTACTGCCGCGTCAATCAAGTGAGAGAACCCCCTCGAACGCTCTTGCATTTTTCCTTCTTGAAAGACAATCGATGCATACGACCCTCTCCGCAAACTTAGAGGCGTAAACATAGTATTTTTCTGACCACCATTGCAATGGTAAAGTACTTGTTAATGTGATCATTACAATCACAATAATAGTTCTAGACTCTTCATAATGGATTGAGCCTGATTTATTCTACAGAATTGAATTGACTAATCAGCCAACCATATACCATATATTGCAATTAAAGTCAGCTTTTACTTGGAGCCAGAAGGTTGAGTTAACTTACTCTTGGTTGAGAGACTGTTCTCTACATTTCACCTCCGCAATTTGCAACTTGAGTGCTCAGACCAGCTTCTTTCCGTCGGTCAGAGACCTTGGTTCCTCTCAGAGGAATGCACAATAAACGAATCTGAAACTTGTAAGACTCTAAAGATCGAACGCCCTTGGCAAATATGGCAGAAGGAGATCTGGTGAGAAAGACAAGGAAACCTTCTACATAATGAAGACAATTAATTGAAATGAGATCTGAAGAGAAACCCAAGGAGATTCTCACAATATGTCGCCATAGTTAACGCTACAATACTATGTTATCCTTGATAAGTATTCATTCATATGCAAAATTTTAGAGGGGAGACAGTCAGTGAAGAGTAAATAATTTATTCATTCTGGTACCAGCTACAGTACAATGCACAATGTATAGAATGCTCGGATATAATACAGCCCCTAACCCTACTCCCACTCACGCTCAACTAAACAGCTAGATGTCCTTGACATCCAGAGCATTAAGTACAATATAGTTTGGATGGATAGACAAATTGCAAGTCCATAATTCATACTCAAGAACATGAAGAATAATACCTGGGAAAGGCAGCCAGGGCATTACATGTTGAGACCTCCTATGGTCACAGTTTGGATGTGTTGAGTTATGTGAAGAATATCTCCTCCACCTCCTTCTTCATGAGGCCGTAGTCTGGTATAAAATTCTTTTGACATGGAGCCTCCAACGTGCAATTCTTGAAGGCTTGCAATGAATCTCAGCCCCTCTGGAATCACTCCCAGCTTCTCACATCCAAGGATCTGTAACTTCTTGAGGCGCAGCATAGCGCCCCTATCCACTGTCCATTCCTGTAGATTATGAAACCCCTCAAAACGGAGATCCTCGAGCTGCTTAAATTTTCCACTTTTACAAGTCCATTCACGCCCGTTGTAACCTCTTCCCATGTAGAGACACTTCAGCTTAGGAAGTTCCCCTAAAGCTCTCAAATTTCCAGCATCAAAACAGGTGTCTAACAAATGTAATTTCATGATGCTAGAGGGGAATAGATCAATCAGACTGATCGTGGTCTTCTCCTTGAGAGTGAAGCCTCCCAACTTGAGTTTCTGAAGATGCTTACAATTAAGAAGAGGTCCAAAAGTTTGTATCAATGGGGCCTTGCTAAACAAAGTCGATGTCAAAGACAGTGAGTGAAGGTACCCTAACTTGATACTTGGGCACTGAAATATTGCTTCTACTCTTCGGTGCTTGACACATTTACTACGACAAGTTTCTGAATACTTGGACTCAAATCCTTCATTTCGTTGATCAGCTTTGAGGTGCTACTTGCCCAAGCATATACAAGCTCTGTAGATTCTTTAGCTTGGCTAAGCGCAATCCTTTCTTTGGGTGCGGAAAACTATCCCAATGGATAAATGGCAAGTAAATATGTCTAAGTTGCCCAAGCTTACACAGGACATTCGGCAGTTCTATACTGAGCCCATCATGCCCAATGGTGTGAGGTAGATTAGAAGTCTCTTTCTTGTTGTCTCTGATTACCCTATACTCCAAGGTCAATAAGTTTTGCAGCTCCTTAATAGAGGCAGGAAGTTGCCGAATGTTGGTCCCTTTTATTTCAAGATACCTCAACTGAACTAAACCCCCTATTTCAGGGGACAAAGCACCATCACAAGTAGCAATACCCACAAGCTTCAAAACCCTGAGCAACCTTAAGCGTCTCCACATACATGAGGGACTCCTTATCAATGGTTGTGGCTCGCAATATTCAAAATGTGCCAGTTTTGAGAATCCACACTCTCCAAAGAGGTAGAGAGACCGAACAAGTGAATTTGCATCAGGAAGCAGGACTTCTTCACTGCGAATTCATTAAACATCAATACTTAGTATGGAAATTCTGCTAATAGCTTCAACTATAAATTAATTTGACAAAAAGGGAAGGTGGTTCTCGACAGAAAGAGCAAGAAAAAAGTTCAAACAATAAGGTTAAAATTAACAATTAAGGAACTGGATATTTATAATAGCTCTCACGTTCTCTGGACATGTAGGCCATCATAACTAGAATAAGATTTGATGGCAGCACGACGTGATCATGTGGTTATTGCATCCAACCTAGAAGATGATCTTGGAAAAAATAATTCGAGGAAATCATTTATCAGCAAGGTTCTCAGTCCCAGGCACATGGCTCTATCTACTTATGAAAAGGAGCTCTTAGCTATAATTCATGCAGTGCAAAAGTGGAGCCAGTACTTGTGTGACAAGCATTTTGTGATCAAAACTGATCAACAAAGTCTCAAACATCTCCTAGAAAACAGGCTCTCAACTCCTTTTCAACAAAAGTGGCTCTCCAAGTTGATGGGGTATGATTATGAAATTCAATAGAAAAAGGGGGTTGAAAACAAAGTGGCGGATGCTCTCTCAAGAGTTTCTCATGCAGAGTTATTGCAAATGGCTGTTTCTTCCATTAACTCTGGGTTGTTTGACCTTATAAAGGAATCTTGGAAGTCAGAAGATACCATGCAAGCCATCATTTCTGACTTAGAGAGAGATGCAGCAACTCACTCCAAGTATAAGTGGGCAAATGGGGAGCTCAGGAGGCATGGGAAGTTAGTTATTGGGAAGCATTTGGATGTAAGGCAGAAAATTCTAGCATGGATGCATGATTCACCCCAAGGTGGTCATTCAGGCATAACAGCTACTGTCAAGAGGGTGACGAGGCTGTTCTACTGGCCAAGGCTGAAGGAAGAAGTAATTGAATACATCCGAAATTGCACAGTTTGTCAGAAGTGCAAAGCTGATAATGCAGCTTATCCAGGCATGCTCCAACCCTTACCGATTCCTGAAGGAGTTTGGGAAGACATAGCCATGGATTTTATAGAGAGGTTCCCTAAGTCTCAGGGCAAGGAGGTGATCTTGGTGGTAGTGGACAGCTTTAGTAAGGGTGCACATTTCATTGCATCAAGCCACCCATTTTCAGCAGCTGATGTGGCACAAGCATTCCTTGACAATATTTTCAAGCTCCATGGGTTTCCAAAATCCATAGTCTCAGATAGAGACAAGATCTTTGTCAGCTTATTTTGGCAGGAACTTTTGATCTTACAGGGTATTGATCAGAATATGACCAGCTCATACCATCCACAGTCAGATGGGCAGTCAGAGGTGCTCAACAGGTGTTTAGAGGGGTACTTGAGATGCATGTGTTCAGCTAAGCCTAATGAATGGGCTAAGTGGCTTCCTCTTGCTGAATACTGGTACAACACAAATTACCACTTATCTCTGCAATGCACTCCATATGAAGTAATTAATGGTCAGCCACCACTCTTACACATGCCTTACCTTCCAGGAGAAAGTAAAGTGGAGGTAGTGGATAGGAGCCTCACAGCCAGGAAAGAGACCATTGAATTGATGAAAAAGAATCTTTGCAAGGCACAAAATAGAATGAAGCAATTAGCTGATAAGCACAGGTCAGAGAGGGAATTCTTGGTGGGAGATTGGGTCTATTTGAAACTTCAGCCCTACAGACAGACTTCGGTAGAGAAAAGATCCTGTCAAAAGCTAGCTACCAAGTTCTTTGGGCCATATCAGGTGCTAGCTAAAGTTGGCAAGGTTGCTTATACCTTGCAACTCCCTCCAGATGCTTGCATCCATCCTACATTCCATGTGTCTTTACTGAAAAAACACTATGGTGTACCACCAGTGTTCCCTCCACATACAACACCCGCAAATGCCAGTGGAGCACAGAGGGAACCTGAGGCAGTTATTGATAAGAGAATGATCAAAAGACAGAACAAAGCTGATGTGGAATGGCTAGTGAAGTGGAAGGATCATTTGGCAGAAGATGCTACTTGGGAGCGGGCTGAGATCATAGAGAGACTCTATCCAAATTATGAATGAAAGCAATATCCTCTCTCACTCCTAAATTCTTTTCTTCTTCTACAATTAATCCCAAAGTTCTCTTATTCATTTAATTTCGAAAGCTATTCTATTCTTAGTTTTCCAGATTAATGATAGCAAGACTTGACCACTGATTTATCAGTCTCAAGTTCCTGTGAATTTATCCAGTTGCATCAAACATCTCCCCGCCTAACCTCTCAAATTCACCTAAACTATTCAAGCTATCAATATCTTGCAGCCTATGATCACGGCAAAGTGCTATCTTCTTGACTAAGTCAAAACTTTGCTTCTTATTGAGTTGCCGTGGCTCGTAGAAGGTCGTGGTCAGATCTGGAAACAACACAACCTCCTTATTGCGGGTTGTAATTACTATTTTGCTTCCTACAGTTTCCAAGGGAATTGCTCCCCAAGGATCTCTTCTAGTGCATCAATGCTCCATGCATCATCCAAGATTATCAAAAATCGCCTGTGCTTCAGTTTGTTATGAAATTTCTCCACCAGAACTTGTCGACTACAAGGCTGATCGCCAGTTTCTAGCTTCTCATGACTAATACTCCTTTATATCTCCAGTAACATGTGCTGGATCACCCATTCTTTGGATACACAGGTCCAAGCCAAACATTTGAAGTGCTGCTTGATTTTGGCATGGTTGTAAACTTTTCTGGCCAAAATGGTCTTTCCAGAACCACCCATCCCATATATGCAGACCAAGGTTGTGGTACAACTATCTGATGCTGTTAATTTACCAACCAAATTATTGATATCTTCATCTAGACCAACAATGTACCCATCCTGAACAAAGGGATAGCTTGGCAATCGCCTTACTCTTTTGATGCATGATCCTTCTCTGGTGACTGCATTTACCCTGTGCTCTACCAGCTGAACCTGGTACCTATTGAGTGTGGAGGAATATAAGAAGACAATAGTTAAACCCTTTCCAATCATATTCAAGGAAAAATTATGCAATGAGCAGAAGTATGGATAGCCAACAAAGGACATTAAAGAATAGGAAAAGTTGGAACTAAAAATGTGGGATTACAGCTTACAGGTGCATATACCACTAATAAAAGGAGTCAGGCCCCAAAGCTAATTAGATGTAGTTTGGTAATGGTTGACCATAACAACCACCATCACCAAGACCCACTGAGATCTAGCTAGCCTTCCCCATTATGTTCCTTAGCAGCATCAAACATAGGTAGCACCCCTTGTAAGGCTGAATACCCACTGCTAATAGAGTAGAAGCCATGAGAACTTAAGAAGTTCACTTCCCTGAATCATCCACCCAGTGCACAAGTTTCTGCACTGTTAAGACTGTGAAAGGCTGCTTTACGTGTTCAAGAGATTGAGTGTTAGACATTAAGACAGATCCTTAATTCATTTTATTCAGCATATGTGGATTCACATGTCACAGCCTCACAGAGTCACAGGTCACCTCCTATAGTCTTGTTAGCTTATACTATTTTAATTAATAATATTAGTTCTACTTCTACCTGTTAAGTTGATTAGGAGTGGAGCAACTTTTCCATCAATTTTGAGCTTCCAGCCTTCCTTTAAAAGCCCACACCAAAAAAGAAGAGGAACAAAAAGGAAAGAAACTGCCAGATATAATTATTTTTCAGAATGGAGAAAATAATCTTAACGAATTATTTATGTTGAGAGTTGGTAACTAATTTTGGTACTGACAGTGGTAATATTTTTATCATCATACATTTGAAAGGTATAATAATCATTTCCATATACTTTCAAGTAGACGTGTTGGTTATTTGAGCTAAAACCAAAGTCTAAGTTGAACTGAACATAAACAGATTGAATTCGTAATACAAACTCAATGCTGTAAAATTTGAAGGTTTGACTAGGACATGAACTTGAATCAGTTGGAACTGAGAACATAAAATACCAAGATTTTGTCCACACCACACCACAGTTTGTCCAATTGGGTATCTGGGTTTTGCCCATGGACCCTAAAGTTACCCTAAGGAGACTCGAACCTGGGACCCCTAGAGCAATCTCAGAGGTCTTACCAAATGAGCTACCCATTCAGGGTTAGCATTTGGTCCAATTTATAATCCTTCTTTCTAGGAATATGACATTTGCCCTTCATGAGACACTGGGTCAAAACTGAACTTTTTTATTATTATTACTTAAATGTTTTTCATTCCCTCCTTTCTCTCTGTGTCATTTTCTAACAAAGCTTCTTCATACTTTCTGTATGTGTCAATTTCTAAGAACCTTCCTGCCAATATAAAATGACAAAAGTAGTTCCCATCAATTTCATGTAGAAAGTTCATCTATGGAAAGGACATATTAACAAATCCAACATTTGTACTCCTGTCTGGATATTAATAGTCACAACACTGGTTCCAAGTACACAAAAAGGATGACTTATATTTCAAGACAGAGGGAGTATAATTTGCATATGAATCATTAAATCAAACGATACCCTAAGAACAACTTCATATCATAAACCAGTCTATTCACTATGAACTCATACCAATCATCATATCACTAGCTTTACTAAATACACAAATAAGTGGAAAAATGGGAACATACCTTTGCAACTTGTCAATTGTTTCAAGTATCTCAGCTTTGATGGAAGCAATCTTAGTACCCAGCTGATGAGTTTGCACAATGCAGCAACAAAAGCATGTGAGTCTCTTAAGCTTGGAAAAAGAAGATGCTCGATTACGCGTAATTTGATCAATAATACACAAATCAATGACATCTTCAGCTTCATAAGCAACTTTCCTGATCTCTTCAATAGCAGTACGCAAAGTTTCATTTCTCTCTCCATGATGGTACCTCGGTTCCACGTCAATCAGACAACTGGTCATCCATTTTAGCTCCTTTTCTAGCCGCTTCACTTCATCTTCCACGCCAAGTAGAAGCTTGGCTTCGTCTTCTAAGAGCTGGTCGATTTTTGCAGCCACAAAGGATACTATGGGTCCAACATTAACAGCCATCTCTGATTTTTACAATATCTCTTGCCACAAAGAGTAGTGTTGCACTCTCAGGCTTCTTTTCCTTTCTTTTTAATACTAGGTAGCGTACCCAAAGCATTGTGCTTTGCAATTTTTATGACTCCATGGAATGCCAGCTTAGCATTAATATATATATAAGGCAAAGATAACAAGAAACTTCATCTACATTTGTCATCGTTGTTAATTCATTTATTCAATTATAGTATAATGAGTATATTTCCTCATACCAGGACTGAGCCCTATCAGAGAAATAACATTGAAATTTCTGTACAAACTTAAGCATATGCCTAAATAGCTTATCTACCCAATAGTATAATACTGACAACAATAATTATGTCTCGTCGGAGGTCCTTCCCATAAGAAACACAAGAAAGAAAACATAACAGAAAAAAAAAAATCCAAATCAAAGGACGGTGACCTGATATCTCATTTATTTTTTCAGATAAGAGAAAATTTTATTAATCAATCAAAAGAAAGAACACAAAAAAGGGAGGACAAGAAGTCCTCGAATGAATACAAAAAATATCCACAACCCCCCTCAATGAAGTTGAACAAAGGTCAATGGAACTCCCTTGAAGGCCCCAATTGCCTTCGCCCAAAGAGATGCCAAATAAACAATATGATCCCAAACATAATCGATGGTCTTTCTAGAAGCTGATATCTCATAAACCTCTCCAATATCACAATGCAAAGCATGGTCTTGTATGAATGAAAGCTAGAAGGCCTGTTGCACCACCTTCTTTCTCGCTCTGATTTTCAACTTCAGTGTGTCATCAAATTGTTGACTTCATCCTTGGAGATTTAAATATATTTTAGATGTTTTGATCAATTTAAAGTAAAGGTAATTCTTTAATCTTTTCACAGTACCAGCTTTATTTATGTGAAAACTCTTGTTCCTATGATTAATTATCAAAAATTGTTCCTATGATTCAATTATTATCATTGCGAACATTGTTTGACTAAGATGATAACAAATACTATCTATAGTTGCTGTATATGGTATTTTTATATACTTGCTGTAATCAGAAACGTATTGGTATTGTATATTGTTTTCCAAGATACAAGCACACTACAGTGAAAGATATATAGCTCCACTCTCATATATACTAAGCACAAACCACCTCCATATAACTAAACAAATGGTGTAATCACTTGACTTTATCACCCAAAAAGGTCTCCAAGTCTAACTAATTGTACTTTTAGCACCAAGGAACAAGCAAGTATGGTGAAGGTTATTTGATCAGAAATTGAGGTATTCAATTATACAGCAAATACAAATCATGGAATTTAGCTCTTTTGTGAGCAAAAAATGCAGAATGCACAGCTACAAAACTTAAGCTTGAACACAAATGTCTGATTTCCTTCACCAATTTAACTTGTATCTAGGCAGAAATGTGCAAATAGATATAATCAAATGATTTGATCAGTAACCAAGATAATTCCACACAATGATAAGTGATGGTAATTGGTATGCTATAAATGACAATTTCATTGCACAATTTCAATTACAGATACCAAAATATTACTTCAATCCAGCTACTTTAGCAGCAAAAACAATAAAATTAGCCAAGAATTTAAACCCCAGTTCAAGAGCAGAGAGATAATAAACAACTAAATTAGCAAAGTTGTAAAGGTGAAAGTTTTATGAAATGGGTTGATGAGAAATACTCACAGTATTTGCTTAAAATTGTTACCATTGTCAATTTGATCTTCTGAAGGCGAAGTTAACATAGCTCGAAATAATTGACTCAAAGACCCATCACAACCACCAACTTTCCCACCACAAACAGCCACCATTGTACTATTACACACCACCATAAGAGAGATAAGGAAAAGGCCATGGTGGTTGAAGGTTGAAGAAAGAGAGAAATGGTGGGTTAGCAATTTAGCATAGCATTGGGGGTTCCGGATGCCGGGATGTGTGTAGGTTTGAAAAGGTAAGGAGTTTTCTTTGGGTTTTTTTTTCATTTTTTAGTTTTCTGTGTAAGAAATTATTACTGATAGAAGAAATATTTTAAAAGATAAATTTTGAGAGATAAACATACAAACACGACATATGTCTTTTGTAAAGAAAGGTAAATTTTATGTATTTAAAAAAATTAACATTTTCAGTGTAAATTTACATAATATATTTTTAATATATTTTTTATTTTCTACAAAAATGATAAAAAAAGTTTTGCCTCATTGAACTGAATCGACCACCACTGAACTGAACTGGAACAGGAACATAATAATAATAATAATAATAATAATAATAATAATAGGAAGGTGCTAAATACCGCACCCTATTTTAAACAATACCCCACCATAACAATTAAATTACTAAAATGACCTCAAATATTTAAAAAAAAAAAAATACGACAAAACCCAACCAAGCCCCACACAGCCACACTCCTCCCCCCATCTGACCCTTGTTCTTCCCTTTGGTACGAACAGCCTATCCGCCATCGCCACCCCACAACAAGAACACAACATCCTCCATGTTTGAGTAAGCATTAATTTATCTCTACTTATTTCATTTTTAGTTACTATTTCAAGAGTCATTTGACTGCTTTTCATTTGTTTGAACACCTTGCAAGATCGGTTTGTTTGCATCCAACTTCTGAACTCTTCGAAAGATCACTAATTTAAGGTTCAGAGACTATAATTTTCCTTGAAATTAATATCCACCTAACTTGAATTATCTCTAACTGAGTCCCTTGGCATCCCCCCTAATTAGAGTTTACTAACTGGGACCTTAAAAATCACCTTACTGTATTGGCCTATTTCAGGCGTACACTTTGAAGAGTTGCGCCTGTTCAGGCGTACAGTTTGTAAAGCTGCGCCTGATTCAGGCGTAAAGTTTGCAAAGTTGCGCCTGTTTCAGGCGTACATTTTACAAAGTTGCGCCTACATTCAGCTCATAATTAATATTATTACCTCACTTTTAGGCTCGACTCGGGATTGAAATGGATACTTTACGTACGAATAAACATGAATAGATGGTGTGTTTTTTTCACTTGTTAAATAAGGGGTCAGTTCAATTTAGTATGGCCTTATGGGAGGGCATCATAACATAAAATTAAAAGAGGGACAATGTTGGTATTTTATTAGTAGGGTGCGGTATTTGTTAAGTAGAAATGCGGATTAATAATAATAATAATAATAATAACATTATTATTATTATTATTATCATTATTATTATTATTATGAGTTTGTTTGGAAATACTATTAGTTGGCTCGTTCTAGTTTATTTGAAAAAAAAATTGTATGGTTCTTTTAATAATAATAATAATAATGGTAAAGTCATTGTCATATTAATAATATCAATATTAATGATAATAACAATAGTTAAAGTAGTAGTAGTACTAGTAATAATCATAATAATAATAATACTAGTAATAGTAATAATTATATTAATAATAATAATAATAATAATAATAATAATAATAATAATAATAATAATAATAATAATAATTGAACATCACTGAATTGAATATCACTGAACTGAATTGAATAATACTGAATCGAGCCGTACTTATGTGTGACCATCCCTAAACTGAACTAAAATGAATTGAACTAAATTGAACTGAACTGACCAAAAAAACTTTAAAGAACGCACCCTAAGCAAAACAATAAGAATTTGATTCAAAATCCATTTCTAAACTAAACAAATACAAATAAGGTCAGATATGGAGTTCTCATTCATTCTATATATAAATGTTTCAAGTTTCATACGGCTTTCTGCACCAAAAGAAAAAAGAAAAAATAAAAGTTTCATACGGCTTTTATTTCACTATTTCTTTGAATTAAACACTTGTCATCACCTCATTTAGATGATTAGTACATGACGACTTTTATTGCTTACAACAAATACATTAAACTATGAGACATGTGGCAAACATCAAATGATATAATCCAAGAAGTTAGATAACTTAAAAAATTAAAATTTCATTGGACGCAGGTAGTCACCAAAATAGTTATATTTATAATTAAATGTGAATTTATTAACTATAGTACATCTACTCCTTTCTCCATGTGATGATATTCAAACTTTGATAAATTCACTCCAATTTGGTGGCCATACCTCTTGATGATTAAAGTGAAATTTTCAAGATATAGTACCAATATCAGAACGTATATATGCAAGAAAACATGCATCTTCGTCCTTTAACTTTTAATTTCCATCTTACCCTAAAAAAAACACATATTATTCATTTGAATATTTGCCAACGACTTGATATATGTTGCCCAAGTCACTACTCACCATATGCTCAAGTTTGTGTTATTTTTTTGTGCTATACTGCGTCGTACGTTTAACTAAATCATCCAACAATAATTATTTGCCGAGACTCCCTAAATGCAGTTACATATTCTACCCTCATTGCATCATCATTTACTCACCTAATTAAACGTGTTCAATTTACAAGGTAAACCTATAATTTCAACACCTCACACACTTAAACTTTTAAGTTCTTTTATTAATGCCTAGTCATAAACCCAATAAGATTTTACCCAAGAAAATAAGAGTAAAAGTATGTTACTTTGCATTTGTGATAAAACCTATGAGGGGTAATTTGCGACGATTTAAAAATTAAACCTGAGGTTGATTAATTACCCTCTTGAAAGTAAGTTATAGGTTTTTTTTTTTTTTTTTTTTTTGCCAAATGGGGTTAATTTACTACTCCAGTTTTCCACAATACAAGTCACAACATTACCTAGTACTTCATCCGTTCTTTTTTCTCCTACCCACTTTCCTTTTACATCCGTTCTTTTTTCTCCTACCCACTTTCCCTTTTAGTAATACTTTGAGTATTAAAAGATTCATTTATCCTTATTTTTTCTTGTCATCATTACTTTCCAACCCACTACTAACTCACACTCTCTCTCATGTTAAAGTAAGGGCAAATAAGAAATCTTTATTCCAAAAGCAATTTTCATTAAACTCCGTGCAAAAAGAAGTGGGTAGAAGAAAAAAGAACATAGGGAGTAATAATTGACCTGACTTGACAACTCGACTCGGATCTGAAGAAAAATCATTGACAAAAACTTGAACCAACTCGATCCGACCATGATTCAAACTCGACCAATTGTAATGTTTCATACTGAATAAAAAGTCATTTTATATCATTTTTTATGTGAGCACTAATGATCTGAAATCGACAAAACATAAACTAAACCCAACTTGTTAACCCGAATTTCCAAGCTTGACTGACCTTGGACCTGCTTTATAGCTCATCATAACCATACTAAAGCTCAATACAACCACCCAAAAGTCCAAAACATCACTCCTCTCATACAAGCCCAACACATATATTGCCAAACTGACAAAATTTCCTCCTTTTTTCCCACCAAAACTCACTCACTCACTCCATTTACCCTCATGCCTCAGCTAAAATAAACCACTCCACAACAATACAAGCACAAACCTAACAAAAAAACTAGCTACTCACTCCAAATCTCCAATTCTAATACCAAAACTATCTACATCTCTCTCTTTCTCTCTCTCCATTTAAGACCAGAAAACCACCTAAAACTGAACTCTCCTTTCTCTCTCTACCCTCCAATGGAGCATTCCATCTATCCTCTCCTCATACTTTTCTCTCTCCTCTTTACACAAACCAACTCAATATGTACCAACACCACAGACCAAGCTCTAATCCTAAAAGCCTTCAGCTCTGTCACAAACTTCAACGCCACTCTTTTCACCCACAAATCCCCAAATTGTTCTTCCCATATAACAGATATTAACCTCCATAACCAAAACCTCACAGGCACAATTTCATGGAAATACCTCAAAAACCTTACCCTTTTAAACTCCATAGATCTTTCCCACAATTCTCTTCAAGGCTCAATTCCTCACTTTCTTTGGACCCTCAAATCTCTCCTCTCTCTCAATATCTCTAATAACCAATTTGGTGGTACCCTCCAATTTTCTCTCTCCTCAATACAAAGACTTGATCTTTCCAACAATAGGTTCACTAACTTGGTGAAAATCTCAAACTTTCCAAATTTGACAAAGTTAGATATTTCCCATAATGATTTGATGAATTTGCCTTCTGGGTTTGTTAATTTATCAAAGTTGGAGTATTTAGATGTGTCAAATAACCAATTGAGAGGGAATTTTCCTAAGGATTTTCCAAGATTGATTCATCTCAAGTTTCTCAACATTTCCATGAATAATTTCAAAGGAAATGGTACTGTTTTTGATGGGTATAAGAGAAAATTTGGTAAGTCTGCTTTTATTCAAGCTGGGTATTTTAATTACTCTGCTGTTAAAACCCCATTAATTCATAAACCCTTGAAAAAACCTTTGCCCATCAAAACCCACCCAAAAAAAGAAAAACCCAGAAAGAAAAACAGGGGATTATTAAGTCTCAAGTTCATCTTAGCTTTGTCGTTTGGTGTATTTGGGATTGTCGTTTTGGGGTGCACTTCTCTGTATCTCATCCACAGGAGAAGAAAATTAATGAGAAGAAATAAGAAATGGGCAATTTCAAAACCGGTTCAAATTCCATTTAATATGGATAAATCTGGACCGTTCGAATTTGAAACAGAATCAGGATCATCATGGATGGTTGATCTTAGAGAACCAAGTTCAGCTCCTGTTGTGATGTTTGAGAAGCCATTGATGAGTTTCACATTCAAGGATCTGATAGCTGCCACGTGTCACTTTGGGAGAGAGTCCCAGCTGGCACAAGGGAGGTGTGGGCCCCTTTATAGGGCAGTTTTGACAGGTGATCTCCACGTGGCAATCAAGGTGTTGGAAAATGCTAGAGGGGTTGATCATGAAAGTGCTATTGGATTGTTTGAAGAGTTGTCTAAGCTTAAGCACCCTAATTTGTTGCCTATTTCTGGGTATTGCATTGCTGGTAAGTTCATTTTTTTATACGTTTTATGTCATTTTTTTGTCCTTTTGACTTTTATGTTATGTGATTCTTATTTAAGATAAAGATTTTATGAAATTTGGGTCAATACTCATGTACCTTAATATGGAAATAGGTAGTTACTGATATAAATGCACTAGAAACATGTCAAATGGCATATTGAGTCTCAATTTAGTTGCAACTTGCAACTCTTTTATGGACATGGAGGGTGTATTTTTTCCACTTACTCAGTAATTGGCTCGGTTCAGTTCACTGAAAAAGAACACACTCGGAGTATTGTTGTTTTCTTCATTTTTGATCAAATAGTGTGGATTTTAATGTGTGAGGGCAATGCATGTGTTTACGTTTTATTGGTGATAATATTTTGTTTTTGTTACTGGGTTTTTTTGGATTTTAGAATGTTGGACATAAAGTATTAAATGGATTCACGGGAAGCTTACAATATCTCAAGGAGCTATCTATGTAGAGATGCACCTCTGCATCAGTTGTGTCGTACTGTTTAGATTTTAATGCATAGAAGCATAGGTCACACGTAATGCTGTCAAAAATATACCATCATTGCATCTGGGAATTTGTGTCCTTTTCAAAAATTTCACTAGTTTGGTGATGTTGACTTTTTGTTCACTTCTTCAAAACTTGAATACATGCACATAAATGTACTCTAAGTTGTTGGTTTGTAGGTGATATTGTAAATGTGTGGCTGATGATTATAAGGCCAACCAAATTTTGGTTATGGATTAATACTGCATTGTGAGATATTATTAGGAGTGAGAGACCATTGCCTTATTTGCCTGTGGAGTAGATCGTTGTATTGAACTAAACTGAGTCAATTACTGAGTAAGTAGAAAAAAACACATTTATAGGTTAAGATTTGTTGGGGAAAGCACACAAATACACAAGCGGAAGCAACAAAGACTTTTTCCCCGGTTGTGATGCAAAGATGAGCAATAACCAATTCAAGCAACCAAACAATATTGAACCAAAATGACAGCAGCAAATGGAACTATAAATCAGCCCAAAAACAGTAAATAAACAAGGAGACGCAAAGATTTACGTGGAAACCCCGATGTGGGGAAAAAACCACGGGACCGTTAACAAACGGTGCCAAAACCTCCACTAATCAACAAATTAACAAGTGGGTACAACAATAGTTCTTCCCTAGATCAACTAGAGGTATTCACAATCATCAAGGATCAACCTTGGCACAACAAGTCTCCCAAATCATCACCCAAAAGAGTGGAAATACAATTTCGTATAAAATAAGAGCTGAATTTAGAAAACTGAGTTAGAGAGCTCCAAATGAAATTCTGACCGTTGGATTTGAAGAGGGGGATGTTAGGAACAACGTGCTAAAATCTCGCGACGATCGGAGTTCGTTTGGTCGTCGATCGGGGCGGATTTCTGGGCTGCCAGCACCAAAATTCGTGGGTGGCTCCTCTTCTCTCTCTCCTCTTCTCTTCTAGACTTTTCTCCTGAATTTTTTGAGTGTCTAGGCTTTCTCTCTCTTGCACTCAGCCCTTCTAACCTTTTGGCTTATAAGGGAAGCCACTTGTGAGTGAATATACGAAATTGCCCTTCACTTAAACATCATATGGATAACCCATATGGTAAGCAAATATAACCCAAATTAATTGGGCTCTTCCTCCATGTAGGAGGGATACTCCAACAAATCTCCCCCTCACTCCTACATGGGGGGCTCGACCAAGCCCGCAATCTTTCTACAAACAAGAAGTTTCTCCTTAGGCAAGGCCTTCGTCAACATGTCCGATCCGTTGAGATCGGTGTGAATCTTCACAAGCTCAAATGACTTGTCTTCTACCGCTTCTCGAATCCAATGATACCTCCTCCGTATGTGTTTGGTTCGGGAATGGTAGGCTGCATTCTTGGCAAGGTGGATGGCACTTTGACTATCACAATAAAGAGGGTACTTGTCTTGTTTCAAACCCAACTCCTCTAGAAAATCTCTCATCCAAATAAACTCCTTGCCAGCTTCAACCGCTGCCATATACTCAGATTCTGTGGTAGACAGAGCAACACACTTTTGCAATTTTGATTGCCATGAAACAGCTCCCCCTGCAATTGTCATCAAGTATCCGGAGGTAGACTTACTAGCATCAATATCACCCGACAAATCAGCATCTGTGTAGCCATCTAACACAGGTTGTCCGGGACCAAAGCATAAACACACTCTAGAAGTACCTCTGAGATACCGCATGATCCACTTTACTGCTGCCCAATGCTCCTTACCAGGATTAGACATGAACCTGCTAACAACCCCAATGGCATGTGCAATGTCTGGCCTAGTGCATACCATGGCATACATCAAACTCCCCACGGCGGATGCATAAGGCACCATCATCATCTCTTTCTTGTCATTCTCACTTGTAGGACACTGGCTGGAGCTTAGCTTCATGTGACCTGCAAGTGGCGAGCTCACGGGTTTAGCTTTGTCCATCTTGAACCTCTCTAGCAGCTTCTGGATGTAACTCTCTTGTGATAGCCATATCTTCTTGTTCTTCCTATCACGAGAGATACGCATGCCCAAAATTTGCTTTGCAGGGCCAAGGTCCTTCATTGCAAAGGACTTGCTCAAGGCACTTTTCAGGTTGGCAATCTTCTCCTTATCCTGTCCAACAATCAACATGTCATCCACATAAAGTAAGAGAATGAGAAAATCACCTCCGGCGTAATGCTTCACAAACACACATGAATCTGCATGTGTCTTGTGGAAACTGTGGTCTTTCATGAAAGACTCAAACTTCTTGTACCATTGTCGAGGTGCTTGTTTCAAGCCATATAAACTCTTTTTCAAACGGCATACAAGCTTCTCACTTCCCTTCTCTTGGAAACCTTCTGGTTGCTCCATGTAGATTTCCTCCTCTAAGTCACCATGGAGGAAAGCAGTCTTCACATCAAGTTGTTCCAACTCCAAATCCATGCTAGCAGCTAAGCCAAGAACAACTCTAACAGAAGACATCTTTACAACTGGAGAGAAAATCTCTTCAAAGTCTATGCCTTTCTTTTGACCTGAGCCTTTCACCACCAAACGTGCCTTGTACCTAGGTGGTGAACCATCTTCTCCAGTTTTCAGTCTGTACACCCATTTGTTCTTGAGTGCTCTCTTGCCCTTAGACAACTCCACTAAGTCATATGTGTGGTTCTCATGCAAGGATTTCATCTCATCTTGCATGGCATTATACCACTCCTTGCAGTGCTCATGTGACATAGCCTCCTCGTAGCTTTCAGGTTCTCCCCCGTCGGTCATCAACACATACTCATCTGCTGGATATTTAGAGGTAGGCTGTCTCTCTCTGGTGGATCTTCTCAACTGTGGTTCTGGTTGTACATGGGGTTCTTCTTCATGTGTATGATCTGGTGGTAGCTGGACATCATCACCATCATCACTGTTATGATCATCATTGCCATCTTCCTGTTGTTCTCCCCCTTGAACTCTAGGAGTTACTTCAGAAAATATTGGATCTGAGTTGGCGCTGTCACTAGGAGAAGGCTCTGGTTGTTTCTTCTTCTCACAATCTGCAAAGGTTTTGTCTTCAAAGAACACTACATCTCTGCTTCTAATCACTTTCCTGCTAACTGGATCCCACAATCTGTACCCAAACTCATCCTCTGAGTACCCTAGGAAGATGCATGGCTTTGTCTTGCTATCAAGCTTGGACCTCTCATCTCTGGGAATATGAACATATGCAAGGCACCCAAAGACTCTCAGGTGGCTGAATGATACCTCTTTACCAGTCCATACTCTCTGCGGAACATCTCCATTAAGAGGAACTGAAGGTGACCGGTTGATGAGGTACACTGCTGTAAACATTGCCTCGGCCCAAAAAATCCTAGGCAGCTTCGCATGAGAGAGCATACATCGAATTCTTTCTTCAATTGTTCTGTTCATTCTCTCTGCAAGTCCATTCAGCTGAGGTGTCTTGGGAACTGTCTTCTCAAGCCTGATGCCCTGTACTTTGCAATACTCTTCAAATGGACCCCTGTACTCTCCACCATTGTCAGCTCTAACACACTTGAGCTTCCGGCCTGTTTCTCTCTCAACTCTGGCCTGGAACTGCTTGAAAAACTGTAGTACCTGGTCTTTGGTTTTCAACACAAAAGCCCACAGTTTTCTAGAATAATCATCAATAAAAGTAACAAAATAAAGTGCACCGCTATGTGACTTAGTATCCATAGAACATACATCAGTGTGAACAAGATCTAATGCATGTTTTCTTCTAGATGGGGGACGAGTATGAAATGCTGCCCTATGTTGTTTTCCAGCTAAACAATCAACACAGGGTTTCAAGGACATACCTTGAACATCAGGAAGGAGTTGCTTCTTAGCAAGCATTTGCATACCTCTTTCACTCATGTGACCAAGTCTCTTGTGCCATAACTCGCTGGAGGAATCATCAACTGCGTGTACTTCTCCTTTGCACAACTTAGCTTGCATCACATACAAGGATCTCTGCTTGCTCCCACGAGCCACAATCAAACTTCCTTTGATAAGCTTGCACTTTCCACCACCAAAGTTGCTGGAGTAACCAGCATCATCGAGCAACCCAGGAGATATCAAATTCAGCCGAATGTCTGGAACATGTCGGACATCTCTCAACACCAAACTGCAACCTGTGGATGTCTCCAAACACACTGTACCCATG
The DNA here is from genome assembly GCA_038025085.1 of Tetragonia tetragonoides. Taxonomy (NCBI): domain Eukaryota; kingdom Viridiplantae; phylum Streptophyta; class Magnoliopsida; order Caryophyllales; family Aizoaceae; genus Tetragonia; species Tetragonia tetragonoides. The sequence goes on along the minus strand of CM076148.1, from coordinate 8,104,802 downwards.
CCTACAATCTTGGATGAGCCATCATTCCCCATCTTTACATAGCCAAAGTCACCGCTGGTGTAAGATGAGAAGTAATCTTGGTGCGAGGTTAGATGAAACGAAGCACCCGTGTCAATCACCCAAGTACAATCATCACTATCTAGATTTAGGCAATGGTCACCAATAAAAAATAATTCATCACTTGTTGCAATTGCAGTGGTGTTGTTATCTTTCTCTTCTTGTTGTTGCCCGAATGTCTCACCCTTTTCTTTCCTTTCTCTGGACTTGTCTCTCTTCATTTTCCTGCAATGTTTTTGAATGTGGCCTGGCTTATCACAATAGTGGCAAATGATCTTACCCTTTGATTTTGATCTCCCCCTGGACTTGTCTCTATGCTGGGGATATCGAGTCTTACTTCTTCCCCTGCTTGATTCTTGTGTCACATTAGCCTCTGGTTGTGTGGAGGAACTCATTTCCTTCCTTCTAGTTTCTTCATTCAACAAACTAGCTTTGACAATTTCCATTGTCAGCGTGCCCTCTGGTGCGGAGTTGCTAAGTGATACAAATAGAGTGTCCCAACTTTCTGGCAATGAGCAAAGTAGTAGCAATGCCTGCAGCTCATCATCTAAATTCATCTTCATTGCAGACAACTTGTTAATCAAACTTTGAAATTCATTCAAGTGAACTACTATGCTATCACCATCTTTATATTCCAGTTTCACAAGTTTTCTAATCAATGACGCTTTACTCAAGGCATTCTTCCTTTCATACATGGTCTCAAGTTTCTTCCAAAGAGTATAAGCATTCGTGTCATTGGCAATATGTTGGAGGACACTCATATCAACAAATTGTCTAATTGTTCCAACGGCTTTACGGTTCAATATTTTCCACTCACTTTCAACAACACCAGTTGGTATGGTTGCATTTAAAATTGGTTCATACAAATCCTTCACATAAAGGATATCCTCCATTTTAGTTTTCCACACGGAGTAATTTCCAGAATTCAAACTAATCATTCCGTGCACACCAGATTTTTCATCCATCTTTAACAACACAACAAATTCACAATGACTCTAACCAAAGCTCTGATACCACTATGTTGGGGAAAACACACAAATACACAAGCGGAAGCAACAAAGACTTTTTCCCCGGTTGTGATGCAAAGATGAGCAATAACCAATTCAAGCAACCAAACAATATTGAACCAAAATGACAGCAGCAAATGGAACTATAAATCAGCCCAAAAACAGTAAATAAACAAGGAGACGCAAAGATTTACGTGGAAACCCCGATGTGGGGAAAAAACCACGGGACCGTTAACAAACGGTGCCAAAACCTCCACTAATCAACAAATTAACAAGTGGGTACAACAATAGTTCTTCCCTAGATCAACTAGAGGTATTCACAATCATCAAGGATCAACCTTGGCACAACAAGTCTCCCAAATCATCACCCAAAAGAGTGGAAATACAATTTCGTATAAAATAAGAGCTGAATTTAGAAAACTGAGTTAGAGAGCTCCAAATGAAATTCTGACCGTTGGATTTGAAGAGGGGGATGTTAGGAACAACGTGCTAAAATCTCGCGACGATCGGAGTTCGTTTGGTCGTCGATCGGGGCGGATTTCTGGGCTGCCAGCACCAAAATTCGTGGGTGGCTCCTCTTCTCTCTCTCCTCTTCTCTTCTAGACTTTTCTCCTGAATTTTTTGAGTGTCTAGGCTTTCTCTCTCTTGCACTCAGCCCTTCTAACCTTTTGGCTTATAAGGGAAGCCACTTGTGAGTGAATATACGAAATTGCCCTTCACTTAAACATCATATGGATAACCCATATGGTAAGCAAATATAACCCAAATTAATTGGGCTCTTCCTCCATGTAGGAGGGATACTCCAACAAGATTTGACTTCTAGGAGTTGGAAGATTTATATCACTAAAGTGTGTAAATGATGCAAATATATAAGCCTGACTAGTTGACTGCTAATTCTGTTTTCGTGATAATGATCTTGATAAACTTATTGTATAAATCTAGGAGGCTAGGGATTTGTTCTTTTTTTATTGAATTAGACTGAGGTGCACTGAACTGAAATCACCGAGTTAGACTGAATTGAATTGAACTCCATCTAATTGAAATGAACTCAAACTGTGTGAGAAGTAATATATCATTCAACTGAATCAATTATTGAGTAAGTCGAAAAGATGACACTCTTGTAGGAGTACTATTATGCAATCACAAATAAAGCACCTTCGAAATGGTTGGGGATCTTGATTCATAGTAGTGTTCATACAAGGGTTCCCCCAATGCATAGAAAGGTCAGAGTGTGACCTTAAGTACTTGCAGTTCTGTCCTTGAATTTACATTTCCAATAATGAATAAATGGTTATCATCCCTTCTCTTCGTCAACTCATTGTCAGCACTTTAATGCATTTTCCTACTACACCATTTTAATCATGCATTAAATTAAATTTCTGCAGGGAAAGAGAAGTTGGTCCTATATGAATTTATGTCCAACGGTGACTTGCATTCTTGGTTACATGAGCTTCCACCAGGCAGACCTGACGTGGACGATTGGAGCACCGACACGTGGGAGTACCACAATGACCCTGAAGCCACACCCAATCACAACACTTCCCCGGAGAAACTAAACTGGCTCACGCGCCATCGTATTGCACTTGGTGTAGCGCGTGGGCTTTCTTACCTCCACCACGCGCGGTCCAAACCCGTGGTACACGGCCACCTCGTGCCTTCCAACATCCTACTCGCCGATGATCTCGAACCACGTATCGCAGACTTCGGAATGCGCTTAGACGAGTTTAGTGTTGGGTCCGTCGAGGATGATGTGTATGGGTTCGGGTTGATTCTGATAGAACTGTTTACCGGTCAATCAGTAGAGTCCGAGGAAATGTTAACCCAAACAAGAAAATTCGCTAGGGATCGCGCTGGGTCGAAAATATTAGATCCTAGGCTAAAACTCGACGACAACTCAATGAGCGGGGTGGCCGAGTGCCTCCGAGTTGGCTACTTATGCACGGCGGAAACCACTAGCAAGAGGCCTACAATGCAACAAGTTGTAGGACTACTTAAAGATATTCACCCGAGTTGACCCGTTTACCCGATGCACGTAGCTCCCACGGTTTACAAACGTGCGTGAGATTATGTTTACCAGTCAAGGATCCCTCATAATCCTTTAAGTCTTTTCTTCATGGTCCCGAAAGAGATTTTAATCTTTTACCCCACACGGCTTAATTTCTTCAGGTGATTTTTGCACGCGCTTCAATACATTGTGTGCTAAGCACTAGAACTACCATTTTACCAAATCTCACATCCCAAAACTAGGAGATAATGTTTTCTTATTTATCCGTTGTAATTTTTAAATTGATTTTTTCCACTTTTTGTTTTCAAAATTATTGTATAAATTAAATATGTATAGAAAAGTTTAGGGGAATGATAAATATTTGTAAGAAGATGAGTGACAAAAAGAAGTGGGGCAAGTTAGAGGTGATGAGAGAGAATGTGTGTGATGGTGGGAAATTGCTTTTATCCCACTCGTTGTTTGTCTCTTGTGATTTGTGGAGCGAACAAATTCAATGATTAAGGCCTTTTGCTCATTTTATTCTTCGACTTCGATCCCTTTAAATTTAGTTTAAGAAACACTTTTGGCTTTTTGTCTTTCCTTCGTTTCCTTTTGTATGCTTTAATCATCGAATCATCTTAGACTGAAATAGTTGTTCTTTATGCCTTTATTCTATAGTTGTTTCAAAATAAGCACTAAGGGCCATTAAGCAAATACCCGAAGAGCGTATTAGTTATGGTCCCATATTTAATATTAATACCAAAATGTGATATAGGAGTATTGTAGGATGTGGTCTTTTCCACTTATTTAATATTTGATTTGGTTCAGTTCAGTTTACTTTAGTAGAGTTAAGGGTGCGTTCTTTAATGATGAACCGAATTGAATTCGATATCACTGAATTGAAATGAATACAAACTAAATTAAAATAAACACCAATCAACTGAATTGAACCCCACTTTCTATGTGAGACAAATGTATGTTTTTGAATTAAAAACCACTAAACTGAAGTGAACATCACTGGACTGACTGGAATTCACTAAACTAACACGAGACCTCTCCTGAACTAAAACTGGACTGACCGGGTAAGCTCTAAAGAACACACCTTAAGTGATATATTTTTCCTCACCATATTACTATTTAGTCTGATGGGGTTCGATTCAGTTCATTACAATTTAGTTCAATGAATAAGAACACACTCTTTATCTAGACTAATAATGATTACATATCAATAAACTTATAAAACTGAAGATTTATAGCATTTTGATCAAAAGGCATGATTCTTCTTTTTAATTCTGTGTAATTTTTACCAAATTAAAAAGAGAAAAAAAAATCATATAAAGTAGTATTTTCTATGTAAAAGAAAAAGGAGCTAATTTGCAAAATAGTGTATATAAAGATGGAGTATGTATTAGTTAGCAAATTTTATTAGTACCAACAAGAAATCCGGATAATGTTTCCATAATTCTAAACTATTTAACATGTTCTTTACTTTCTCCTACTTAGACCTAAGATCCATTCTTTCAATGTGAAGTGAAGCTTTAAGGAATATTTTCTATGGGGACCATATTGATTTGCCTTATGTTCCTTTTCAAAGTAGGATGCCTAAGTAGATCTCCAAGCTAGTCAAGGCAGCTAGTCTCAATTGCTATTGTCACCATGCACTTGGTAAGTTTTAGGATTACTAGTTGTTGGTCCAACGCGGCCCCTCAAGTGGATTAATATTAATCACAATTTTAAGCTGGGTTTAGTGCTATAATATTATAAAACATAGGAGTGCTATAATTTTAAACATAGGAGTGGGTAAAATAAAATTAGAGAACATTACAAATTTTAACATTTTGGATCTTAAAAGATCAATAAATTTTGCATAACTCAAACTTTCACGAGTCTCGTCAGTGATCGGACATCAATTAGAGAAGAAATCCAACCAAACATTACATCTTTCTGAAGAGGTATCTTGGCTTTAAAGGCAACCATCCAGGTTCCACTACTAGCAAAACAACAGCGTGTACCAATAATTCCACCTCCTGCATCCTGCCATCCTAGAATTGGAAGAAAACGAAGAAATGCTTAAAGGGACACTTCAATGGTGAAATTCATAGATACCTTATCCATTCAGTAAGTCTTGTCATAAAATCTGTAAAATTATCATTATCCTCCACCCAAACAAACACACCTAAGTCCCCCACAGGCCACCGTCACCATGCAAGCCAAATACCAGAAAACAAACACACAATAAATTCCCCCCGTAATACACAACAACTAAGAACGGATAGGATTTATATTAGCCAGCTTTGACATTCATCATTTCAAAATTTTGAAAATAAAATTAGCTGGCACTATCAAGATTGTAGGGTCTAATTAAGGAGTACTGGGTACTTGACTTAGGAAATTTGCTAATATATTAGGACTTCTAGGTGTTTTAGCCAGCAAGTGCAGCACTTGATATCAATGTATATTGCTATACAGAAAACTGGAAAACCTCCTTTTAGGTGTAATAATAAGTAGAGAGCCACCAGCTAAGCAGATCCGTTATTTTCAGGTACACGTTATGATGTTTAAGATTCAATGATTCTGGGATTTGGTTGTAAATGATAATAAAATATATGAGCAGATAAAGAAAGATCGAGTTACAAATATTTCCTTTCCAACAGCTTCCATCCATGTAACCAATGCCATAAACTAATTACAGCAAGACATAATTATATAGTCTCGGCTGTAATTAGTGTACATTTTACAAAGTTGCGCCTACATTCAGCACATAATTAATATTATTACCTCACTTTTAGGCTCGGCTCGAGATTGAAATGGATACTTTACGTACGAATAAACATGAATAGATGGTGTTTTTTTCACTTGTTAAATAAGGGGTCAGTTCAATTTAGTATGGCCTTATGGGAGGCCATCATAACATAAAATTAAAAGAGGAGCAATGTTGGTATTTTATTAGTAGGATGTGGTATTTGTTAAGTAGAAGTGGTATTAATGCGAACTGTAATAATAATGATAATAATAATAATTATTATTATTATTATAATAATGGTAAAGTCATTGTCATATTAATAATATCAATATTAATGATAATAACAACAGTTAAAGTAGTAGTAGTACTAGTAATAATCATAATAATAATAATAATAATAATAATAATAATAATAATAATAATAATAATAATAATAATAATAATAATAGAACATCACTGAACTGAACTGAATTGAACACCACTGAATTGAATTGAACAATACTGAACCGAGCCGTACTTATGTGTGACCACCCCTGAACTAAACTGAACTGAATTGAACTAAACTAAACTAAACTCAACTGACCGGAGAAATTTTAAAGAACGTACCCTAAGCAAAACAATAAGAATTTGATACAGAATCCATTTCTAAACTAAACAAATACAAATAAGGTCAGATATGGAGTTCTCATTCATTCCATATCTTCAAGTTTCATACGGCTTTCTGCAACAACAAAAAAAATAAAAAGTTTCATACGGCTTTTATTTCACTATTTCTTTTATTTCATTTAGATGATTAGTACATGACGACTTTTATAGCTTACAACAAATACATTAAACTATGAGACATGTGGCAAAGACCATTTATTTTGTTATTGTATTGCTACTAGGCTATGCTCATCCTTTTAAATATTCCGTTATTTTACTTTGTTGGGTTCGGGAGCACGTTTCCATGGGTCAGATGCCAAAGACCCTTAAGATATGGCAGACCATGTGCAACCATAATTATTTTTGTTTATTTGTATGCATTTAATATTAATGTTGGAGAATACTTGTGGCTTTGTTTTGGTGTCCTCTAGTTTTCAGAATATCACTTTTAATTTTTTTTTTAATAATTTTATGAGTATCTTCTATGCTTTGAAACAGGATAGGATATTTGGCATTTTATTTTTTTGAGTACCAGTAGTACCCACTAACCAATTTGTTGTTGTATGTCGATAGCATAATCAACTCATCCAAACATATTTAATATTGGACTCTTTTAAAAGTATGTTTTGAAATATTTCCAATAACATAGTTATTCTCTTCATAAATTTATTACATAATACAAAATTATCTAAGTGATAAAATTACACATAAACTAAATTGAACGGAACTTAAGTTGAGGAGAATAGAGTCGCGAGGTGCTATAGCATGATATCGCATATTTTTCCGTCATAACACCTTTTTTTTTTCCTTCAATTTGTTACTTTTTTTAGAGAAAAAGAAACTAGTCCATATCTATTCATTTGCATAAATGGGTGGTTGAAACTCAAACATACTCTAATTATCATTTCAACCATATTGGTCCTAAAATTGATTAATGGAAGCCACGCAGTAACAACCCCACCAAAACCACCATCAACATCCGTCTCAGCTTATCCCCACAGCCAGGGGATCGATGATGGTTCACCAATCACCACCACACAAAGGTAGTGTTTGAATCAGACTCCTTGATCGTTTAACCAAATCGTAGCCGGGTCACTCTCGCCTTGATCAACCCCAACCCCGGGTTCGGACCACGAGCCCGAACCTGAGTTTTGTTGGTTTTCATCAGAGCAAAACAGAACTCTAACCTTATTCATCAAATTGGGGCTTTGAAAAATCAATTCAGAAGACCCAAGCTCAACAACACCATTAGGGACAGGTATACAAACCATAGTCTGAAGCCCAAAACACGCCCCTTGTCTAGCCCGATTACACGGCGAGGATGACAACCGGTCAGACCTAGCAGCCCAAATCGGGTTAGCACTTATATGGGCCTGACCCGGTAAATCCTCACCACTAGTAAAGGAATGAGTCATTGAAAATAGAAAAAACCATTCAGTGTCGGTGAACTCTTCATCAACACCTGAATTGGAATCTTCACCACCTGGACTTCCACCTGGGATAAGAGAGTTGAGCTCTCTCAGTACACGTTTACGGTGCTCTTGATCAGCTGGATTAAGCGGGGGCCGATTTTGATTGTTATTCTCTCTCCTCGATTTGTCTTCGCCTTTGTAGTAGCCGTCCCCCCAAGCGAGGAGAGACTGGTTAGTGGCGAAATCGACGCTGAACTGCCAGAAAATGGCGTAGGTCCAGCTCTCGGAGGTGATTGGTGGACCGTCGATGAGAGATTGGAGACGGTGTTGGAGTGTGTCTTGGCTGAAGAAGGGTGGTTGTGACGGTGGCTGTTGGGGTTGTAGTGGTGGTGGAGTGGTGGTTGAGACGGTGGGGGTAGTGGTGGTTGGGAAATCGGAGGATATAAAAGCATCCATGGTCATCAGCCCAAATGTTCATCATTTTGATTAAGGAGAGAGAAAGAGAGTTTTGTTTAGAAAATCATGAAAATGGAGAGAGAGTGGGAGGGGAAGATGGAAGGGGTGAAACACGTGTGGAGAGAGAGAAAGGGGGCGGCTGAAAGAGGTGTGAAATGCGTGGGGAGGATGGAGAGAGAAAATGAGGTAGTGGAGTGAAGGAGTTGTGAGGACTGAGGAGGGAGTGTTATTATATTGGGAGTAATATTTTTATTAAGAATGGTTTATTTGATTTTTAGTGTGTTATAATTTGAGACTTCTTGGAAGCATCGGCGGTTAAATCGCTGCGCGTTCAAGGAAGGAACAAGCTGGGACTGGGAATTGAACACTCTCTCTCTCTCTCCCTCTCCTGACATTTTGGTATTTCTTTCTCATTTGACCGTCTTCGTTACCGAAGGTATAAAGTACTCCACTACTCACTGATTGAGTACAGTAGAGTAGAGAGCTTTGGTCAAGCTAACCGAGTTGGTTCTGGTCACGTGAGACGCCTTTCCCTTTGATTTTATTTCCCCCAATTATGGACGAGGGGAAGTTTTATTTAGTTTTTTCTTTTTGTTAACATGGAAGACTAGAGGAGCTTTTTATTGTCATCCTCACAACAATAGGATGTTGCGTCATGTTACTCGCCTGCACTCGAAATCCCACATTTGTAAAGGTAAGGGTTTTTCTGCTCAACGTGGTTTTGAATTGCGAAGGTTCAACTTGGGTCAGATCATTGGGCTCAAGCGAAAACAACTTTTCGGGTATGATTACCGTTCAAATGACATGGCTCAAGACAGGTTGCTTCGATTCTGAACCAACTCTTCTAGTTTTAGTTTTAGTTTTAGTTTTAAGAAGTTTAAGTTTTCAATTGTTGTTAATGGCCATGGGTTAGAGAGCCCAAGCCCTTTTATGTAACTTGTTTAACGTTTTCTACACCTGTTCCAAAAAAAAAAAAAACATGGAAGACGTCTAGAGTCTTTTTGAGAGTTGGAGAATGGAGGGGAAGGGAGGGGAATGAGGGGAAATAAAATGTTTTTCTTGTTTGTCAGTTTTTTTAAAGAGGGGAATGAGCGGGCCCCTCCATTCCCCTCCATCAACTCAATTTTTGTCCCCCCCAAATTGGGGGAGGAATGGAGGGGAAGGGGAATTTTTAAATGATAGTAGTCGGTTCCCCTCCATTCTCTTTTATTACCCCCAATTTTGGAGGAGGGAAAGTTTTATTTAGTTTTTTCTTTTTGTTAACATGGAAGACGTCTAAAGCGCCCAAAAGAAAAATAAACTTCTTTTTTTTTTTTTTTGAGGGGAAAGAAAGGAAAACTTAAACTACTTGCTAACTGTCATTTTAGGCTTTGCAACAACCTCTTTTAGGTTGGTAAAGAGGACATACATCATACTAGGAATGAGAGCATTATGCTCAATAAAAAACTCTGGGATACATAAGCTATAGTTAGCCAACCAATCTGCAGTGCCATTCGCCTCTCTATATGCATATTGAATTTTGAAATTCCAGTTAGTTCCACTGATGATCTCTTGACATTGCTCCACTGTGAAATAGTAAGGACTGAATTGAGGAATATTGGCTTGAATCATGTTGAAAGCTAGCTCCGAGTCAGTTTCCAAAACTAACTGAGGAATATGCAAGCGACGGACAATGCGCGACCCATATAGAGATGTTATGAGCTCTGTCATTAAAGAGGTGCCATGACCCATTTTAGTTGTAAAAACTTTAATGAACGCACCATTATCAGACCTGAAAAATTCCACCACTACCCGCTGGACCCGGATTTCCTTTCGTTGCTCCGTCTGTGTTAAGTTTTACCTAACCTAATGGAGCTGATTCCCATCTGATGAGAGTCTTTATTCGACTTCGTTTGTTATCACTGAGTTGAAGTTTACGCTTTGACTCTGCCTCTAAATATTCTCGACTACGGGAGAGCACAAAATGCCTACGATGCATGGGAAGGGATCTCATCTGGGTTGCCCAAAGTTCTCATATTACGCCAACGCCACAACCACCATATGGTGTTCGCAAAAATCGACGTCCATTCATCAGGTTTCTAGGTATTGATTGCAATCCATTCAGTCAGAGATACATTAAAAAAGGCAGTTTGCTGCGTGATGAACACCAACTCACGCCATACCTATTTCGCCTTAGGGCAATCTCGTATAATATGAAGTCCCGTCCTTCTCTAGGCAGCCACAAACTGAGCAGGCAGCATCTGTGGCTAGATGTTGACGCACACGATTGGACTTTGATAGAAATATTTATTTACTTTTACAAAGACTAGCAAATGGAGAGGATCCCAAGTACCAACTCAGCACAATAAACGTTTCATGTGATGTAATGTTGGACTGTAAATGTTATAAAAAGTGAGACGAATAATCTTTACTGCTAATATATATCCAGTGACTCCCATAAAACCAAAAAAATAAAAAGAGATATATATCTAATTTCCTTTTTAAAATCATCTCTACCAATTACAAACTCTACAGTATACATATTATCTTCCTTTTATTAATTTTTTTGTTTCCTTTTCAAAAGAAATCTTATTTGTTATAAATATGAAAATGGAAGAAGTTAGGGTTTTGTGGGGTTGGGAGGGGCGGCAGGGCGGTGGTGTCATCGGACGGCGGAGAGGAGGCGGGGGTGCGAGGTGGTCCTGGGTCGGCGAAGTGGGCTGCCGGCGAGTAGGGGGAGGGCTTTTTATATCAAAATAAAAAACTGAAACCCCTCTTCCACAATTCCCGACCACCCCTCCCTCACCACCGTCCACCCCTCCCTCACCGTCCTCCCTTGCCGCCTCCCTAGATCCTAGCGACCCCACCCACTCCACGATCCCGCCCACCCCAGCCACCCCACGACCACAACCACCTCAAGACCACATCCATCCACGACCAAGCCCCTCTGAAAAACCCCACGCGAACCCATTTCCCTGCCGCACCCGCGACCCCAGCCACCCCACGCCCTTGTGGTAGCCCTCAGCCACGACCCCAGCACCTCCGGCGAACCCCACGACTCCTGCCGCAACCCACACCCATGGCTCAATTAGGGGGATTGTAAAGAGAAAGAGGAAGAGTAGAATTATAGGTCAAAAAAAAATTAGGGATATTATTGAAAAAAAAATTTACATTGAGTAATTTCTGATTTACATTAAGCAATCCCCAAAAGGAATAGGGGAAAGATGGTTTGCAAATTAAAAATGGTATTTTAGGAAGTATTGTGACAAAAAGATTTACGTTATAATTTGCGATTTACGTTAAACAATTCCGATAAAAAATTCTTCCCCCTGCTCCTCCCACACCACACGACACACACAGTCACCCACCCCATCCCACCCCACCGTCCCCCCTCAAGACCGACCCACTGACCGTCACACTCACCGCCGTTGAAAAAGAGGAAAGAGAAAGAGAAAAATACCCTATTTAATTGGAGACATAAATAACCCTCACAAAATCCAACCCATCCTGTTCACAATTCCCCCAATTCTCCCTCGTTAAAACCCAATCTCACAACCCCATAGCTTAATTTTCTCCCTCCAATGGCGTCGAATAAATCAGAAGCATTCAATTTACTTCAGTTCATGTACAACGATGACGAAGACGAAGACATGGAAGAGAGAGAAATCCAAGAAGAAAGAGAAAGAGAAGAAGAAGAATCAGAACCTATTATTAGTAAGGAGGACGAAATGAACCTTAACCCTAATGATAACGAGGTTGTTATGCCTCTTCGTTCACCAGCGGTCGTGACGGTGACGAGCTCGGTGGCGGAGATGACGATGGCGGCGTGGGATGCGCCACAGTTGTTGAGGAGAGAGAAACCGACGATTGTTGATTATGGGCATGATGATGTTGCTTTGTCCCCTGAGGCTGAGGTATGATACTGACTATAGTGCTGTTTTGTTTATTGAATTTTGGTTTAAGTTGTTGAAACTTGGTTGACAATATTTGAGATATGAAGCTGGTTCTTTATTACACCGTGAAATCACTTCGTAGATGATCAAATTTGGTAATCTGCAACTGAAAAACCCGGAGGGTTCGTTTAGTGGGTGCTTCTTAGGTGTTAGGAAGTAAATTGGGGGTAATATTAGAAGTTATAACTGACGAAAACTATTTTGTTTATTGATTAGGTTTAAGTTGTTGAAATTTGGTTGATTTTTTCGTGATATGAACTTGGTCATTTTCTTATTGTTGTTGTTGTTGTTGTTAATTTGTGTAGTTGCTTTTGAGAAAGATTTGAAGATGATCAAATTTGATTATGTGGAATTGCAAAGCCCGAATGGTTCGTGTAGTGGGGGGGGGGGGGGTGCTCCTTAGTAGTAGGAAGTTAATCGGGGGTTAGATTAGGCATTAGTTTTATAGTGCATTGTTTGGAAAAGCATCAGGTGGCTTGGAGGTAATGAGTTAATGACTAGAAAGAAGTCAAGGACAATTTAATGAAACCTGATTAGGTAATTTGATACTGAAAGTTTGTCTCTTCTAGCTGAAAGATATTGGAAGTGCAAAATGGTAAGTTTACAGTATACTGATATTTCTTTATTTCTGTATGCTTCCATACTATTATACATTGTGATGAAGCGTCAACCTATTTTTAAGAACTTCAGAGGTGGGAAAGACTTGTAGATGATGAAATTTGATTATCTGCCATTGACTACCTGAGTGTTTCCTTTGGCGGGGTGCTTTTTAGGAAGTCTTTGTGGTCCAAAGCTGAAAGTTTGTCTCTTCTAGCTGAAATATGTACTCCTGCTTGTTATGATTATTGAATAAGGCGTGTGTACTTTGATTTCAGGAGGGAGAAATTTTGGGCACAAGCACTGGCCGAGTTATGTATGGGGAAGATCTTGGGAGTGCAAATGGTAAGTGTACTGCTTTTTTCATAATTTCTTGTACTTTCACACTATTATTGATTGTGTGAGGCTGGTACCCTCTTTCCTTTATTTCAATTTGCAGTGAGTTTATGTTAGTTTGTCTTTGATTCACATCTGTACCCTTGCACCAATGTATTGCTTCATATATTATGGACTTGAAAAAGCTTGATGAACGCATGTTAGACACTCCTGGAGTATGTTACTTTTTGCTAGTTTGAGAACATAGCTTAGAGGGGCCTCCTCTTTATGTGATAGACTGAGGAACTAATGCTAAGATACTAGAATGCCAATGACTGGTTTTGAAAGTTGATTGCTTATAAGAGACTTTCGATATATATACTCCAACGTACCAGTAGATGTCACAGATTTCAAATTTTTGGCCATCTGGAGATTTTTCTTCTACTTTTGAAATAGTGGCATCATATGTTATATGTTTTCATGCCACCCTTATCTGAAGGAGTTGCGATTTAAATGATGTTTTGTGTATGGAAATGACAGCTATTTGGGAGTTGGGACGGGATTGATATGCTCTATATTGTCTGTTCTTGGATATCATGTATCTTTTTACTTTAACCTTTTTTGTTACTTTGGAGCAGATATTCCAGAGAGGACTGCTACACTTAATTTGCAGTCTATGACGCCAAATAATCAAGTCGACTCTCCCCAGTCGTTTTCTCGAGATGATGTCTCACAGGCTGGTCTGATAGATGGTACTGCAAAAGAATCAGAAGCTGAACTGGGTGCTAGTATCTCTAACGAAGATGCAAAGGAAGTTGATCCATTAGATAAATTTCTTCCACCTCCCCCAGCAGAGAAGTGCTCAGATGAGTTGCAGGTAGACATATTTCCCTTTTGAGTTTGAAAAATAATTCATTTGAGATGTTGATGTCTGATCTGGCTGGCACATGTTCCAATATTGCAAAATCTCTGAGATCAGTTGGTAAATCCTATGTGATCTATTCCAGAGGTTCCCAGTTCGAGTCCTCTTAGGGCCACTAGACGTTTTCCTGGTCATTAACTTTAGGGCCAATGGGATTAGTCAAGCAAAGCTTGGTTACCCAGGTGATCGGAAGAAAAAAAAGAAGTAAAGGGTTTCAATATCAAATTGCATGCGTAATTATATATAATTGCGTCCTGGTCATCAATGCTGATTGTGCCTTTTGCAGTTCTTCAATCTGTATCAATCTGTATCAACTGATTGTGCCTTTTGCTGTTAGTTGGTGGGAGAAAATAAGTAGGTGAATATTTATGGACATTGTGTGCAGACGCTCCACCGAGATGCTTATCATATCCTTTTAAAAATTGTTGAAACAGATGTATCAGTATGTGGAAATGCTGGGGATCGAGGGTTTTCTGGGAACAACTAATGATTTCCCTCTTGGCGTTGCTCTTTCCCAAGTGATTGAACTAGTTCAGCTTTTGTTTCTTAGTTTCATTTCTTTTTGTTTCCCTTGTATCAGCCTGATGTGCGTTTTGAATTTCATTACCTCCGCCCGTGGCATGTGAATTCTAATATGGCTCGCCAGCTTGGCCCTATCTATCTGTTGAATTTCTTTCTATGAACTTCCTGCATGGCTTTATTTTTATTTTGTTTTTCTTAATTGCTGTTTTGACTCATCAAAACTCCTCTTCGATGATTCTAATTTTAACATGGTTCTCCTTTAAAAGTAGCCCTTGCAACTGCCTGTGAACATCTTAAACCACTCTTTTTGTGTCCCTTCTGTCAGCCTGATATGCTTTTTGAGTACGTCTCCCTTTTGTCTGTCTGATATGCGTTTTGAGTACGTCTCCCTTCTTATGGGATGTGAATTCTACTGGGCTTGGCCCTATTGATTGAATTTCATTTCTGTGAACTTCATAAACAATTCTTTTATAATTAAAAAATTTATATTTTTCTATTCAAATTTTTGTATTTTTTCAATTCAAAATTTTGCATATGTTATGTTGTCTATTTGCAGTTTTGGTGATTTAGGCAATATAATTATGGCTATGATGGTTTGTGGAATGCATTTTATTGTGATATGTCGAGTCATTTTGTTGTGCTGTGTAAGATTTATGCATCACTGCATGGTTTGGTCTTAGTTTAACAGAGTAGTTATGTCAGATCTTCAGTGACATTGATTATTTCATAAAAGCTTTTGTACTGGACAATGTTCTTTCCTGGTGGTTCATGATCTGTCTTTTATTCCTGCAGGAGAAGATAAATAAGTTTCTTACATACAAGAGGCAGGGGAAAATATTCAACGTAGAGGTCCGGAATAGGAAAGACTATCGGAACCCTGATTTCTTGCGCCATGCTGTGAGGTACCAAGAAATTGATGAGATAGGATCGTGCTTTGGGAAAGATGTTTTTGACCCACATGGATACGATGTGAGCGACTTCTATGACGCAATAGGTAATTTACATTTTCTTCACGTGTAGCACTCCTCTTCTCACCTTTTGCTACTTGAATGTTTTGTGTTCTACCTGTTCTCTTGTAAGTTTAATGCTTTGCCTCATCCAGATTGTAGTCATGCTGGAAGTTTTTTGGTAAAATGTGAGCAGTTTCATTACCAAAATGCAACAGCATGGAGTTTGTACATCAGGCAACCCAAAAAAGCAAGAGAAGCTGACGAAGCTTGCTCCTAAAAACCTATGGACAATAACACACTCAAAAAAAAAAAAAAATTGCTAGATGTAAATGGAGTTATGGACCTTATCCAAGTATCCAACACAACACAGTTTTCCCCTACCTTCTTCTGTCCTATGCCTATCTTTTTCATTCATCCGAAAGCATTCATGTCATTCTGAAATAGCTTGGAATTTAGCATTTGTGTATTGTTACCTGGACATAATTTAGTTCTGTAAACACCTCTCTTATGGTTTCCGTTGTTGGTGGGGGCGGCAGGGAGGGGCAGTATGGGAAGGGGTGATGTTTTTTATTGGTACTTTCCTCCTGGGAATACTTCGCACCATTGACCTGAGAGTTTCAGTATTCTCCAGACAGTCTAGTCAATGCTTTGTTGTTTTCTTCTTTGTGAACTTTGAATTGCTCAAAAGTCTTCTTAAGAAAACCTTAGATCACCTACCAATATTTTCTAGAAGATACTCGTGTAGTGTTAATCGTATATTAATCATTGTGGCTTTCTACTCTTTGGTTTTGAAATGTTACATATAGCATGCAGGTGTTTAGATTGTTTACTTGATATTGTTGTCATTTTTGGTTTTCCTCTTAATTGTGAAAACTGGCACTAAAAAATAAAATAATTCAAAAAGTTGATTTTGTAATGAAGAGTTGACTTAAAACAATGCCAAATGAAGCCTATTTTCCGTTGTTTCAAGATAATGTAATACTATATTCTCATAATTTATCAACTGAATAAGAGAATATGATAATCCTTGTTTAGGAACACTTATTATCCATAAAGTGAGCAGCAAAAATAGAGAGTACGAGATTTGTTAGTTTTTCATGATTTGCTAGTGTTCAGTTTTCCTACTTTATTTGATGTCTTTGCTAAGTAGTCTGCTGTTTAATGATAAATGTGAGAAAATCTATCTTCCCAAAATAACTTGTTAATGTATAAGCAATTATGTTGCTAAATTCACAAAGACTGGTTTAGATGGTATTGGAAATTCATGGTGCCGGACATAATCTAACAGAACAGATAACTGTTATGCCTTATTCTCCACACCTGATGGGTGCGAACTTAAAAATCGCGAACTTAAAACTCCCTTTTTTTCTTTTTAAATATCAAGGGTTTTTCCCCTTCTTCTTTACCCCCGCAAAAACTCCTTGCCACCCATGCGCATTTCGTTATTTAATCATTCCCATTTTCTGAAAGCAGAAGCTGATATGAAGCGTGAAATGGAGAGAAAAGAACAAGAGAGGAAGAAGAGTCAGAAGGTTGATTTTGTTTCTGGAGGAACGCAAGCTGGGATTGCTGGTGCTGCACAGAAAGTTACATTGCCAAGCCCAAGTGTGTACTACTTCTCTTCAGCGCTTTAGAGCAATGTGTTTCCTTATAAAATGCTTGTTTTTTTTTTTTGCTCAGTACGTTTGATCCATTTTTTTTATTGCTGCTTCTGCTGTCATGACTGGAGCTGTTGAATGTTAACATTGTCCTTGCCAATGGCTTGTGTACAGGTGTTCCTAGTCTGCCTTCTGGTGGATTGCAATCAGGTTCAACTGATTTGTCAAGTCGAGAGGGACGGAACAAGAAATCAAAATGGGATAAGGTTGGTTCGACTTATAATTATCTAATTCTGCCAGTATAATACCTTAAGTTGCAGTTTGTCATTCTTAATGATTGGTTTTGTTTTAGGTGGATGGGGATAGAAGGAACCTATCGGGAGGACAAGATACTATTTCTGGTGTTGGTGCCCATGCAGCACTGCTCTCAGCTGCTAATGCTGGAGCTGGATATGCTATTTTTGCGTAAGTTTACTGCTTCATTCTATTACTTACTCAGTTTTGGTCTTTTCCTTCATGTTCAGTGTTTCGAGATGTTTCTTAGTGGCTTTTTAGTGCCATGTTTAAGATTCGGGCTTCATTTGTTGGTTTCCCTTAGTGAAGTTATGGAGTTTTCTTTGGGACTCGAAGTACAAAGGCTAGTCGCAATAGCTATCTTTGAAAGTAGGCTTGGCAACATTTTGTGAGGTATACAGGCCAACTGTTGGCTTAGTAATTCGTGAGTATTGCTAAAATTTCACCACTAGTGTTCACTAAGGGACATTGATCACCCGTCTACGCTTTTTTTTCCATTTTTGTTGGGGGTGGGGAGCGGTTGAACTGTTGCTTTTGGAAGAATGCTATGCGCAAAGAGTGCTAAATGGAGGGTTAGGAACAGGAAAAAAGAACACTAATACTAATATAAAAAAGAAGGAAAACAAGAAAACGGGTAGATGGATCACATATGCATGATGCATATGCGTATCCGAGTCATGAGAGTACAAATACACGGCACAGAGGTGCAATAGTTTCTTTGACTAATTTCTGTAGCGAGTTACTGTCTCGGGTAGTAACGAGTGTAACTAAGTTGAAATATCAAGCTATTGGGGGACCTATACAGTCTACTGAGTACTGACTACTCTTGAACTGAAGAACTACTCAATTGGGTAAGTTTTTTCGAGCAGCACCAATTGTTGGCTCCACAGATCATTGATGTAAGTCGAGCAAAAGTGTTGCTTTAATGCTATTAGTTGGCTTTAACAAGATGCATCAACATTATTGAGGTCCTCAAAGAGTTTATGCCCTCATTTCATTTACTTGGTACTCCTATGTTATTAGTTGGCACTTAGATAATTGAGTTAAGGGAGCAGAACTGTTGCTTTAATCCTATTAGTTAGCTTTAATGAGATGTATTTACATTAATTGAGGTTCTCTGCTCTTATTTTACTTGTTTCTATGTTTTCTTGTTTGAAGACTTTTCGATCTTATGGCTATGCCTCTCATAGAGTTTAAGCCACTCATTGAGAGCTGACAAAGGATGAGTATCTTACCCTCTCTGGATGTTGCAGGCAACAAAAACGACGTGAAGCGGAGGAGAGAAGATCAAGTGACAAGAAGGTAGAAAGGAGATCGTAAACTGTTCCTATTGGAGAATGTACTGATCCGACAGGCAGCAATATATATATTTCTTAAGTAGCTCTTGCCGTTCAACATGCAGACCTGTGTGGCAGTGAGCTTCTAGAGTTGTTGCTTGTCTTTGCCTAAGGAGGGACACAAGGGTATCTTATTGAAGTTTGACCAACCCTTCTCTAATGGTAAATCCACTTCTTTATTTTACCCATTTTGTTAAAAGCTTTAGACAATTGATTTTTCTCCGCAATTAACATGGAATCTCAAAATCCCTCCAAATTACCTCTAAGCTGTAATTTGTTTGATAGGATGGACCATTCATTGATGTTTCCGGGAAATGAAGATAGATTACCAAGCTGTCATCTGTAAGCAGTAAATTTTTTTTTTTATGCTAGACTGCTTGCATGTACAAAGAGTGATTTGTTTCTTAGAAAACAATTTTTTTTCTTTGGTATTTACTTGTAAGTTGTAACTATGGGCGATTAGAAGTTGCCATAATTTCTAAGTAGGAATTTATTAATACTAATACGTTATATTTCTTGTATGCGCCTTTGCTTGTGAGGCGACGGCAGCCAAATTATGAGTGCCGTTAATTCATGTTCGATGAGCTCTACACAAGCTTTGCCCGTCTCATATAAGTTTTTGTCTTTCAAGATAAGGAAAACAAAGATCTTCCAAGTGATTATTCCGGAAAAACATAGTGGAGAGTGAGACCAGAATTTCTTTCAATCTTTTTGTTGTTGGTTTGGAGGGAAAGCCTCTCAAGTTCACAACAAAATCACAACTCATTTATGATATTTTTGAGCGAGTCCATTTTTGGTTTTGCTTATTGGGTTTCCATTTTATTCTTTCTTAAACACCAAAAAACAAATTTAATGAACTGGCAAATTGGAAACTATTTCAACAAGTACTAGACCCGCTTTGTAGCTCAGCAAATACCAAGTTAATTGATCAACATTTCATGGCATCATTTTTGCTTCCCTATCTAACTTTGTCCTAGAAGAATAAACATTCACTTTGTCAAGGCCAGTGCAAGTGATACGCTCTAAAGAAAACAAAGGGGGTGTTTGGATGCTGGCTTTTGGGGTTCTTGGCTGTTTGACCCATTTACCATCCAAATTTGGTGTTTGGTTTGGGGCTTGTGGAACTGGCTTTTGGCATCCCACCAGCCAGAGATACTAGCGTTTGCAAGCAGCTGGTCACAAATTAATTGGGCAAAAGACATACTTGCCCAAAAGATCTTCCTTTTTACTGCTCATGCCATCAATTATCATCTTCCATTGAAGCAATCGCATCTCCCAAACTCCAGTAGCCAAACCGACCGTGATTAGCACCAAGCAAAAAAAAAAAAAAAAAAAAAAAAAAAATTGAGACAAGATGTTTAATTAACATATGCGCAACCAAACTTCGATGCATGTTCAATTTGGGTTTTAGATCTTGCAAGGAAAATGGAATTGGGAGCAAGGGATACAGGACATGGCTAGTTTAAGGGGAAATAATTGAAAGAGGTGATGAAGGTAGATGAGGAGGAGATAGATTTATGAAGAAATTGAGGTTGAGGAAGCATAAACATGGAATTTGGGTGAGAGAAATGAAATCGTGGTTTACTAGCTAGTTTTTTTTGGTCAAAGGTTTACTAACTACTGTAGGTAGTTTAAGCCCTTGAGACCATTGTGCTATTTTAGTATTTTGCATTATTTCCTTTCAAAAGGTGCATAGCTAATTGTAACGATTAACAAGCTGCTAATTGCTTCAATCATTTTTTTTTTTTCTGTGTGTCTTTTTTTTTTTATATATATAATTATGATTTTAGGAATATCATTTCTCTAAACTACGTTTGAGACATATTATTTCATATTTAGGTTGGGGGAATTGGGGTAAGGGAATTCAATTCTGATTAATTCAATTATTTTTTTAATTACAAAACCCACTTAGATTAGATTGATGGATTTAGAATTTTTTTTCCTTCAATAATAATAATAATAATAATAAAGTTAATTAATTGTAATAAACGAAAGTAGTATGAAATCAATCAAGTAAAAATATAATTAAATTTTTTTGTCCTTAAAGGTAATTTTACATGTACCAGCTAATAATGAACAACTGGTTTTACCAAACATTTTTTTATAAACAGGTAATGTTACCAGCTGGTCAAAGCAGCTAACCCAATCAGCCATCAAATACCAGCCAATAGCCAACAATCAACAGCCAATGCCATCAGACATTTGCCAAAACAGGGCCAAAAAGTCTCTTATGTAAATTAAAGGCTGGAAAACCTAAAGGTAGATTGATTGGCCTATAAATAAAATACATATCATCGGATTAACGAGTACGGAGTAGCTAGCAACTTAGACACAAGTTCACAACAACGAATCTGGCATACGATTTCAAGAAGGTTTCTCAGTAACAAAAAAAATTCCCGTGATGAACGTGAAAAACTTTCTTGCTATAGCCGTATGGGAGCTTCCTTCTATCATATCATATGTTTATCCCTTCAGGTTTGCATAGACTAGTTAGCTAATCCGACCTGGACACATGACCCGATCAAACCCGTTTTTTAGGGTCCTGGCACAAATTTCTCGACTCCTACCCGTTTACTACCTGTGAAAATGAACTAAAAAATCTATTTGACCCAAAAACCAACCCCTAACTGACTTGTAACCTACTAGGTTGACCCATTTGTCATGTCTAATTGCTGGGAATAAAAAAAAATAACTCTACAACCAATACCAAAAACCAAAGAATTGTGATCCAAGAATAAGGGGTCTTAAGTCTTAACCATTGTCTCTGTAAAAACTGCACCAAAGTGTGGATGGTGACTGAGACAAGCAAACACAAACATGAGTTCAAGTGCAAATGCACACTGGTACAGTCCGTATAGAGGCAGAAATGTTGAGTTAAACAATGAAAAAGGTACTACGTGGATGGTAATTGGAGGAAACCAAAGGAGAGGGAAGGATTAAAGGAGTACGGATTAATGCTGATTTGAAATAGCTCGATTTCAGAATTAGGGATGATATTTTTGTTACACAAAAACTGTTATAAGACGTTTTTTTATAACTTTTGATAAGATGGGGGTCATTTTTCAGTGAAATAAGGGTCACTGTTTAACATAAGTGACCCCTACATTTCTAAATAGTAAACCTATTTTTTTTATGAAATTGTCTCACATAAGACTTACTGTTTTTGTTATTGGCTCTAGGGCGACACATTTGCCCATGTATGCCTTAAGAACAATAAAACGAAAAATAAAAATAAAAAGTAATGTAAGCTACCATAAATCATAAAGTATTATTTAGTCTCACAATTACTTTTTATGCCTTAAGATCCGCAATTACTCTCACATCAATTCTCCCTCTCTACCACCCAATCTCATACCCAACCTTCATCAACATTTACTCATTCGGTAAGGAAGCAACGACCGCGGATATCTGCCGGCGACCAGGAAGTGCGGTCGACGGCCGTCCGAGGTAAATTTTTTTTCGCCGAATTTGAATCGGGCGTCCGCAATTTCCGCCTGAACCATGGAGTAGGCGTCTGCAATTTCCGCCCGTTCCATGGGACAGACGGAAACTATAGACGCCTGACACCATGGTTGGGGCGGAAATTGCAGACGCCTGCTCCATGGTTCAGGCGGAAATTGCGGACGCCCGACCCATGGGTCAGGCGGAAATTGCAGACGCCCGACACTACGAACTGGAAAGAAAAAACGACTATTTAGAGTGAAGGGCAAAATTGTAAATTCTAAGGGCGGTGGTGAGTATTTTTGGGCGGTAAATAGCAATTCACAAAAGGAAAGAAGAAACGGATCTGCAACGCGGGACGCGCGTGTTGGGCCTAATTGTTAGCACGCGCTATAAGTCGGTTCGGCTGTATTAATTAAGTACAGTATAAATACTCCATTGATGTCTCCAATCCTTTACTGAGCAGATTGACAATTGCAAAAGTTGAACATATTATATGAAGAGACAAGGCCAATTCGCAGGAACCCTAGGCCAAGGTAAGTCTCTCTCTTCATTCATTCTTCCCTTCTCTGTTTTTGTTAGATTGTTAAATTTCTTTTTTCTTTTGTTTGTTTATCAGAAAAGAGTTCAATTTAATTAATGAAATTCACTAGTTACAAATTCCAATCAATTGCATCAGATTAATTAATCAATAATTGGCTTGATTTTTGGTTTATTGTTCAGGTATGGATTCACCGAAATTGGTAGAGATTATTACTGATAGGACCACAAGGTTAGAACTGGGTGATGTTACTGATGTTATTGATAGGATCAGCAGTTTAGAAGATAACTTGTTAAGTTTTAATACTTTGTTTCCTTCAAACCAAAGAAGCCGTTGCGCTGAGTTGCTCATCCAAGACAATGATTAGGCGTGTTTTCAATTTGATAACGAGCCTCGACTTTGATGATTCTCCTATGTCTCATTGTTTGGAATGTCCCCATCTAATTGAACGTTACCCTAGCTATAAACAATTTGTGGATACTGTACTAATGCGAGCATGTCTGTCGACGAATATTCATGATCATCATCTAACCAGGTTTACACTTCGACTAGGCAGGCTCAATGTTATTAAAATTAAGTATGGTCGTCATAGATGTACCGAACAAACTTCGAATGCGGGGGTGGTCGTTGTTTTCCTCAATTGGATTCCACGCAACTTAATGCATGGATGTGTTATCCCTTAACCCGTAAGGTTAGGGAGCTTGACCTCTCCATCCATGTGAATGTGACTGATCAACCTGCTCGTGGCCTTAAACTGCCTTGGGAGATCTTTACTAGCGAAACATTGGAGGTGTTGAAGCTCGATGTGAAACTTGAAACTCCTCATCAAGAGGATTACTTCTTTTTTCGTCTACCAAACTTGAAACTGTTACACTTCAGTTCAATTGTTATAGTTGACGATGAGTTTCTAACTAGCCTAGTTTCGAGTTGTCCTTCACTGGAAGATCTCACTTTGCAATATTGTACATGGAAGCATGAGGATTTCATAACCATTTCCTCACCTTCTCTTCGGAAATTGGTTTTAAATATGATGGAGGACACGTTTTATCTTAAAACTCATGAGCACGAAGCCAGTCAAGCCGTGTGCATTGATACTCCTAATTTGCAGTATTTGAGCTATGTTGACAATTTAGCATGCGGGTACTCTATCACAAATATGAATTCTATTGTCACAGTTGAAATTGACATTGTGTATATCCTGCAAAACTATGATCGCGAGCGTTCTTTTCAGGTCTTGGCTAGCCTTCTTAGAGCATTGCCTAATGTTTCGCGTTTGTCTTTGAAGGAGTCGTGTATTGAGGTTTGTATCTCGAGCTATTTGATCCTTAATTTCCATTTCACTCTGTTTTACTTAAAAAAAAAACACTAGATAATGTCTTTATCTCGAGCTCTTTGATCCTTAATGTCTTTATTTCACTCGTGTATTGAGGTTTGTATCTCGAGTAATTGTGAGACTGATTGCCTGTGTTACTAGGCTCTGAATGAGTGTTAAAGGATCAACTCCCTATGTTTCGTAATTTGAATTACTTAGAGCTGGGTTGTAATGAAAACACGAATTGGGATCAAGCGTTGTTGGGGTTTCTCCATTGCTCACCTTTCTTAGTAACACTTGTTTTTCCAGAGGTTAGTCTGTTTTCCATGCAGGGGCTCTCTACGCGTGCCGACCAAGTATTTCCTGACATTGATATGCCTGTAGATATGGACGCAGTTGAGTTGGAACCTCAGGCGTGGAGAACCACTCAAATACCTTCATGTTGCAGGTCTCATCTCAAAAGGATAGTGATAAAGTACTATTGTGGCTCACAACGTGAATTAGATTTGATCGCATTTCTGCTGAGGAACGCATCTATTTTGGAGGAATTGGTTGCATACGAGAGTGACCTACCTGCACCTAACGTCGATCAGATGTCGCTTGAGACCACATTGAAGAATCTACCAAGGGCCTCAATCAATTGTTCAATAAGAGTGCATTTGATCAACTGATAATATCATTATCTAGATCTTTGATGCTTGAGACGAATCTCTCTAAATAAATTGTGTGCTTAAAACACATTTACTGCTTTTCGAAGAAGATACTTTATAGTTTTTTTTTAATGTTCTCGTATATCTCTTCATAGCATAGTTTTTAGTGTTTGCGTGAATCATGGAACAAGCAGGAAAATCATTTACAGTTTGCCTATATTTTAGTGAAGTTTGATTGTGATGATCAATTATGTACAATAGTCAAGAACAGTGGGGTTTAGTGAGCTTGATTTCATGTCTTAGCTTGTGACTCGAATCAATCATCAGACCTTTGATTTGTTACGCTTATCAGTCTATCAATTTGAAAAGGGTAATTCAATCAATTTTGAGGCTCTTCTACGCACAGGCACAAGTTTATTCCTTATTTGAGGATTTTGAGTAATAGATAGCAGTTATATGTATGGCATTTGGTAGCATATGGATAAATTTGTTCTGGTTGAAGTGATATATTGGTATGTTTCCAGTACCCAAGATTTGACTTCTCACTATGTTTTAACTAGAATGGTTTAATTTGATAGGAATTATCTTTCTCCATTGATAAAGGGGAGATTTTGAAGTCCCCTTTTCAGTTTTGGTATCAAACTGAAAGCTCTGCAACATAAGACGCATAGGTGCCAGGATATAGTTATGTCCAGTTCGGAGTGAATGGCATAAACAGATTCTCTGGCTATTAGGCACACTAACAAAAACCCTCAAAGTTGCTCTAAGCTGTGTAGGTTACTGGTCACAAAAACCAGCAAAGCTCAATGATCATTACCATGTCAAAGCTGTTCACACCTCGAACTAATCAGAAAAGCATGCATGTCTTATCAGAAAATTAACATGTTGTCTTCTTTACACAAAGAGCCTTACATTTCTCAGCTACGAAAGCCTTCAAGCATCGAGTTTTAGGAATCTCTACCTAATTTTGCAAGAGCGCGCCACAGCCTCCTGGATGCAAAACTCTAATGTCTGCATAAGAAGCCCAGGAAACATAGGAGAAGCTATAGTAAAAAATAATGTGCTCATAAGTTTGAGACCTGTTCCCACATGAAAACAGTAG
Organism: Tetragonia tetragonoides; assembly: GCA_038025085.1. Classification (NCBI taxonomy): domain Eukaryota; kingdom Viridiplantae; phylum Streptophyta; class Magnoliopsida; order Caryophyllales; family Aizoaceae; genus Tetragonia; species Tetragonia tetragonoides. The sequence continues at coordinate 8,078,985 of CM076148.1, read as the reverse complement.
TTACTATCAAAACAATAGCCAAAGTTGAGAATTTATAAGCTGCAAGTAATCTTTTCTGCGGAATTTACCATATATAAGATGAATCTTGCTCGATGCCTAGCATTAGTAATACAGGATATGTTATTGAAGGTTGTTAACTTGTTATGTCCAAATCAATTGAGTAGCTCAGATCTTTTCCTTTTGATCATGAGCGCGAGGCAATTGCTAATTAAGGCCTGTGTAGTGGTTTTGCCTCCCACATTAATTTTCTGTAGTTTGGGAAGCCCTAAGGTGGTGGTGGAGCGCGAGCATGATGACTGAGGGTCATCACACTAAACAGGTTAATACTTCTGTGCTAGAAATTGGAATACTATCATCTATGGAGTGTCTAATTAGGCTGCTAAGGACAACTAAAAAATAAACATCCCTGAGCAGTTCTAATGTTTTCTGATCGAAGCTTGAAGCTAGAAGTTCCTGTCGCATTGGCATTCTGTTTGATTATATAACTAGAAGTTCATATAGCTAAGCAGTGTTGTTAACCTTCTTTTTTTTTTTTTTTTTTTTTTTTTTTTGAGGTGAAGTAATGTTGTTATTTACTGATGGCTTTGAGGGAAGAGCATAGACACCTTATTGTGATATTGCATTATATCCATTATTTGTCATTAATGTTGAATTAGGTGATGCATTAACAGTTATATACAGTAGTTAATATCTCTATGTTGTTATTTTGCTAATAATGAGGGGGCCTTTTTTCTAACATTTAAAGTAGTGATGAATAAATGGATTAATAGTCAACTTGTGATAAAAAAAAAATAGTCAACTTGTGTTATTTATTTTTATGGGTGGGGGCTTATTCGCCCCCGGCTTTAGAGTAGGTTAAGTTTCAAGTGTGATGAGGGAGTTTCATTAGCATGAGGGCTCGATTCCGAATCTACGCCACGGAATTAGGGGTAGATCCACCGATCTATCACCCATGCCTCAACTTGTTTTATTTTCGATCTATGAACAAAATCTAAAAATGATTGATGATCAAGGTATCATGAGAAAATACACAGATAAAGAGTTCAATAAAACTAAAAAGACATCTCATTAGTCATTTCTATAGTATTGAGTGAATTGTACTCTCTAAACATACTCGAATGTGTACAATCGAGTATCTATCGGGTATTGCACTATTCAAAATTGGAATTGATTACATTGATTCTCAATTTATTAGAATTGAAATTGCAATTGTTTGCTACCGATTTCTATTTTTAGGAACTGGAATCTGATACCCCTAGATATCCACCAACTCTTGCATTTGTAGTTCATATTAAATTCTAAATTCATTAATTATAAAATCAAATAACTTTGTATTATAAAAATAAAAAAAATAAAAATAACCTTGTCACCGCCCTAACAAATACTAATAATTTTAAAAAGAAAAATACAATAAACATACAATCAAATATTATAATTCAAATGCTTAACCTTGTAAATCAAAATGTAACCTACAAAGAATTCAAATACAATTTTCTTATTAAATAGTAATATCACTAAAAAATCACCATAGTTTATTTCAACTCTTTTTATTTTCTTATTTTTTTTTTTTACATTAGGTACCTAATCAGTTTCGATTCTAAAAAATTGGAAATTGAAATTAAATTGTTTAGTCACGATTAGAGCTGGCAAAAATTGACCCGACCTGATGACCGATCCGAGCCCTACCCGCCACAAACCCGACCGAAACCCGACCCGAAAAGTTTCAAACCTGAAAATAACCCGACCCGTTTTGAACCGAGACCAAAACGACCCGGCCCGAACCCGACCTGAACCCGAAAGTTGCATTGTGAGACAATATTTGTCAAACCCGTTGAGTAACCCGAAACCGAACCCGTATTTGACCTAATGTATTCGACCTGTATTTGACTCGACCCAAATCCGATCGGACCAACCCGTTTGCCAGGTCTAGACTCACTCACGATTCTTCTTACTCGATCAGCAGGTCTTGTGTGGACTTAGTCCACCATGGACCAAGTGATTTTGAGGGTGGCTAGAGGTGAAGTAGGGGGGTGGCTCCAGATGATATAAGGGGTAGCTACAGGTGAAGTAGGGGTGATGCAAGTATAAATTTGAGGGGTGGCTCTAGGTAAAGTAGGGGTGACTCCACTTTTAGAGAGGGATGACTCCAAATAAAATAGGGGGTGATTCTAAATATTGATATACCATGAACTAAGTCCACACAACTTTTTGTATTACTCGATAATTGAAATTGGATCTATCAAACCAGTTCTCATCCCTCTGACTTCCTTCTAATGCGTATTAAACTATTACCCCCCAAGCCCTCTTCCATTGTTCAATTTTCAGTTGTGTTTTCTCTCTCTCTCTCTCTCCATCACCATGTTCAATGTTCCTCCTCCCGTCCGCCCACATAATGGGGCCCAGATCATCATCCAACTACGGCGGCGCTATCATCTCCAACCATGGTACTGGGCACTGGGCACAGATATGGGAGCTGCACTGATGTCATTGGGCTATACTGTCCAATTTGCGCTCCAAATGTTGAATTAATTTCAAATTAATTTGGCGCAATCTCAAATAAGCCAATTATGGTTTGGCAATTAGGATTTACTTCGTATTCTCTGGTAACGATTTTCACCCTTGCTCTTCTTTGTTTTGCTGTTTTTATTTTGGGTTATTTTCAATTTTAATTGGTTTTGGTTTTGGTTTGGTACCTTCGTATTTGTTCTTATTGAACCGAACTTGATGACTTATAACTTATACGTATCACCTTTGAAAGATTATTGGCAATTGCAAGTTCGAAATTTGTTCTTTTCTGTAGGTAACCTTAAGTGGATTTTGGTGGGTTAATGGCGGTTGATTAGTTTTCTTATTCAATCTCGTTTTTTTTTTCTTTTTTTTCTGAAAGATCATTTCAATCTCTTTTAACAGCACATAATTTACCTCACCTTTAGGATGTCGGTTAATATTTTAGTTTCCTAGTTATATTAGGTTAACCTCCTTAATTCTGCCTATTTATATACTCCAGCTCCTTCTCAGTATATTTTCTAGTTTCAATAAACCACGCAGGCGTTTATGGTTACTGTAAGACCGTCTTAAACAAGTTTTTGTTATGGTTCATATATTTTAAATCCCGAGTTCCCTACTGACTTCATATACCAAGCAGATCGAAGGTATTTCTCTCTCCTCACTCTTCCCTTTTGTGTTGTTGCTTTAAGAATTGTTGTTTGTGAAAAGAATTACTCCAGTTATCAGCAGAAAAAAGTTTAAATTAAATTAAACAATCAACTTTAGTAGTTACTTACACTTGCATCAGATCAGATAAATTGGCTTAACAATGCATGCATTATCATGTTCTTCAGGAAGCGTGGGTATGATGGATTGGAAATCGACGAGCTTGGATGAGAATATTGATACGGATAGGATCAACAGTTTAGATGATAATTTGTTAAGTCAGATAGTTTGTCTCCTATCAACCAAGGAAGTCTTTGCATTGATTTCATCATGTAAGACTATGATGAGCCGTGTTTTCAGTTTGATAACAAGCTTCGACTTTGATGATTCTCCTATATCTCATTGTTTGGAATGCCCCAATCAAATTGAACGGTACCCTAGTTATAAACACTTCGTGGATACTGTACTAATGCGAGCATGTCAGTCGACGAATAATCATGATCATCAGCAGCATCTAACCAAGTTTAGACTTCGACTAGGCAGGATCCATATTATTAAAATTAGGTATCGTACTCATACCTGTTCTACAGGTATTTGGAATGGGAGTGGTCGTTGTTTTCCTCAATTGGATTCCACGCAACTTAATGCATGGATGTGTTATCCCTTAACCCGTAAGGTTAGGGAGCTTGACCTCTCCATCCATGTGAATGTGACTGGTCAACCAGCTTGTGGCCGCAAGCTGCCCTTGAAGATTTTTACTAGCGAAACGTTGGAGGTGTTGAAGCTCGATGTGAATCTTGAAACTCCTCATCAAGAGGACTACTACGTTTTTCGTCTGCCAAACTTGAAACTGTTACACTTGAGTTCAATTGTCATAGTTGACGATGAGTTTGTGACTAACCTAATTTCGAGTTGTCCTTCACTGGAAGACCTCACTTTGCAATACTGTACATGGAAGCATGAGGACTTCATAACCATTTCTTCTTCTTCTCTTAAGAAATTGGTTTTAAATATGATGGAGGGGTCATGGTATTTAAAAACTGATGAGGAAAAAGCCAGTCAAGCTGTGCATATTGATACTCCTAATTTGCAGTATCTGAGCTATGTTGATAATTTAGCATGCAAGTACTCTATCTCAGATATGAATTATATTGTCACAGTTGAAATTTACATTGGGTGTATCCTACTGAACTATGAGAGCGAGCGTTCTTTTCAGGTCTTGGCTAGCCTTCTTAGAGCATTGCCTAATGTTTCGCGTTTGTCTTTGAAGGAGTCGTGTATTGAGGTTTGTTTCTCGAGCTATTTGATCCTTAATTTCCATTTCACTATGTTTTACTTTAAAAAAAAAAACAGATATTGTCTTTATTTATTAATGTGAGACTGATTGCCTGTGTTACTAGGCTTTGAATTCTGGAGTGTTAAAGGATCAACTCCCTATGTTTCGTAATTTGAATTACTTAGAGCTGGGTTGCAATGAATACACGAATTGGGATCAAGCGTTGTTGGGGTTTCTCCATTGCTCACCTTTCTTAGTAACACTTGTTTTTCCAGAGGTTAGTGTTCGGTTCGTTGTTGTACATATTTGGAATGTTATTACTATTTGGCATCCGTAGAACTATATGCTTTATTTTTATTCATTTGTTTTGCTGTTTTCCATGCAGGGGCTCTCTACGCGTGCCGACCAAGTATTTCCTGACATTGATATGCCTGTAGATATGGACGCAGTTGAGTTGGAACCTCAGGCGTGGAGAACCACTCAAATCCCTTCATGTTGCAGGTCTCATCTCAAAAGGATAGTGATAAAGTACTATTGTGGCTCACAACGTGAATTAGATTTGATCGCATTTCTGCTGAGGAACGCATCTATTTTGGAGGAATTGGTTGCATACCAGAGTGACCTACCTGCACCTAACGTCGATCAGATGTCGCTTGAGACCACATTGAAGAATCTACCAAGGGCCTCAATCAATTGTTCAATAACAGTGCATTTGATCAACTGATAATATCATTATCTAGATCTTTGATGCATGAGACGAATCTCTCTAAATAAATTGTATGCTTAAAACACATTTACTGCTTTTCGAAGAAGATACTTTATAGTTTTTTTTTAATGTTCTCGTATATCTCTTCATAGCATAGTTTTTACTGTTTGCGTGAATCATGGAACAAGCAGGAAAATCATTTACAGTTTGCCTATATTTTAGTAAAGTTTGATTGTGATAATCCAATTTATGTAGACTAGTCAAGAACAGTGGGGTTTAGTGAGCTTGATTTCATGTCTGGTGACTCAAATCAATCCTCGGACTCTGCAATGGGTGTTCCTGACTAGTAATTCAAACACTTGTCAGATTCCCTCAAACCGTTCCTCTGATTTGCTACACTTATTGTTGACAGTATCAGTCCTTCAAGTTCCTCTCATTTGCTATGCTTAGCTTCCCTCTTTCTCGCATAAATTTTCGAAAATCCTATTGATTGTTTAATAGTTATTCACATATGTATGTCGTTGAGTTTTGCCATTATTTGTGGATCTTGAGTTATAGATAGCAATAATGTGTATGGCATATGGATAACTTGAATTGAAGTAATTTTGGTATGTTTTAAGTACCCAAGATTTGACATCTCACTATGTTTTAAGTAGAATGGCTTAATTTGATGGGAATGTTCTTTCTCCATTGGCAAAGGGGAAATTTTGAAGTCCCCTTTTCATGATTTGTACAAATATCAATTTGGTCATTGAGTAGAATTTGGTATCTTTCTAAGCTCTGTAATATTTGGCTCTGATCTTTTCCTTTGGGTCATGAGGTTCCCAATTGCTAAGGCTGATTTTATTTGCCTCCCACATTTCCTGTAGTTTGGGAAAGCCTAGGGTGGTGGTGGTGCAGGAGAGGTGGAGAGAGATTGACCGAGGATTATCACACTAAACAGGTTAAGACCTCTGCTAGATATTGGAATATCATCTATGGAGTGTTGATTAGGATTCCCATCTTACTTAAATAAAAGAGAAACTGATTAATTTTTGTTTTAGCACATTGTAGACTCATGTTTATGTTTCTTTTTTCTTGATTGTATGTGTTGATGATTCCTATTTGTGGCAATTTAGTGATATGTGGAACAAAAACTAAAAAATAAACATCTCTGAGCACTTCTAATGTTTTCTGATTATTCTTGTTTAGGGGATAGCATCGAAATTTAAGTTTGAAGCTAGAAGTTCCTGTCGTATTGGCATTCTGTTAAGTTCATATAGCTAAGTAGAGTGTAATAGGTGTTAAATAGTTAATATCTCTATGTTGTTATTTTGCTAAACAATTTGGTGCGATCGTAATGCGTGTGTCTTTGAGGGTGTTGTCAGACAACCTGACCAAGTGGTGCAATGGGTTGTAATGCAGTGGCAGGATCACTATAAAGTGTAAACCCAAAGTGAAAATTATTACATACAGTACCTCTGAAACGTAATACTAATATCTATTGGAAGGCTCTTGCAGGGGACTTGATCATATTCAATTGTGATGCAGGTCTGGTGGGAGAAGGGACAGTACGACTGGGGTTTGTGGCGGGAGAGATGGCAGTGGTGACGCGTTGTGTATGGAGACAAAGAAAATGATGTCAGACTGCTGGAAGGTGGAATTAGCTGAGGCAGAAGGAATACGGTGGGCAATGGAGCAAGCGAAAGACGTAAGTACCCAAGATTTGACTTCTCACTATGTTTTAACTAGAATGGTTTAATTTGATGGGAATTATCTTTCTCCATTGGACAAGGGAATTTTTCGAAGTCCCCTTTTCAGTATTTGTAGAAATATCAATTTTGGCATTGAGTAGAATTTGGTATCTTTCTCTAACCTCTGTAACCTAAGACGAATAGGTGCCAGGATATAGTTATATCCAGTTCGGAGTGAATGGCATCAACAGATTCCCTGTGCTATTAGGCACACTAATAAGGACACTCAATGTTGGATCTACTACTAATGCTAGTATGAGTTAGTTTCTGCCCCTTGTAATTGTTGTTATAAGGTTGAATATAATAAATTTTAATGATCAAAAGAAAAAAAACAAGCAAAGCTCAATGATCATTACCACGTCAAAGCTGTTCACACCTCGAACTAATCAGAAAAGCATGTCTCATCAGAAAATTAACATCCTGTCTTCTTTACACAAAGAACCTTGCTTACATTTTGTCAGTTGTCACACAGCAAACTCCGCAACTAAAGCCTTCAAGCATCGAGTTTTAAGAATCCAAAGAAATTTTTCGAACAAGATTCGATTTATTAGTTGGTAGTAGCTAATAGAGCGCATCTTTATGAGGTCCTATGGTCCCAGTGGTCGAGCCTAAGTGTTTCTGCACCAGAAGCCCATCCACTGCATTAGGCAATTCCAGGCAACATAGGAGAAGCTATAGTAAAAAATAATACTTCTGAGACCTGTGCTCATAAGTTTGAGACCTGTTCCCACATGAAAACAGTAGTTAGTATCAAAAGCAATCACCCAAGTTGAGAATTTAAAAGCTGCAAGTAATCTTTTCTGCGGAATTAACCATACGAATGAATCTTGCTTGATGCCTAGCATTAGTAGTACAGGATATGCTATTGAAGGTTGTTATGTCCAATTGAGTAGCTCGGAACATTTCCTTTGGGCCATGAGGTTGATAACCCGTGGCTTCCAATTGCTAAGGTTGGTTTAGTGGTTTTGCCTCCCACACTAGACAGGTTAACACTGCTAGATATTGGAATACTATCATCTCTATGGAGTGTTAGATTAGGTTGCCCCTGAGCACTTCGAATGTTTTCGATCTGATTGTTGTTTAGTGACAAAGGGTATATACCTGGGGGCTGGGGCTGAGCGAGCTTGATTTCATGTCTGGTGACTCGATCAATAGTCAGACCCTGTATGGGACAGTAGTGAGAGCTCGTGAGACCTTGGGAAAGAAGAAGATGCAAGAAGCAATGGGTGTTCCTGACAAGTAATTCAAACACTACTCAAGAAGCAACCTATAGTAGATTACGAGGGAATGTCAAATTGTCAATAACTCCAATTAGTTCAGTCAGACTGTCAGTGCAGCTTCTTGCACCAATATTGTATTTTACCTGATATGTAAGCGGTTGCTCAACTGATGGACTGGACAGAAGATTGGTAAATACAGCTGCAGTAAAAGATCCAAATGAACTATGATAGCCGGTGAATTGAAAAAATTGGATATGTCCATCCCTTTCAATCAAGTACATGCCCCCTCAAAAAAAAAAATGTACATGCGAATTTGCAAATACGGAACACATGGGACGCCTGCAACCATGTCAACTATCAAGAGCGCCAAGAAGGCCATATAAGAATCATCAATGCTCTGTGCTTTTGGTGCTGACGAGTGTAGTTGATCTATTCTGGCTTTGGAGCAGTGGCTATGCCAGGCTGTCGAAGAGCAGACTGCCTCTTAACACAGGCACCTGTGGCCGCATCAAGAAATATGACATGTTTATATGTGATCAAAAGAGCATGAGAATGGAGAAAGACAGAAAAACTAAGAACATTTAAACAACAATGCAAAATGTAGACAGCAAACAAGATACCGTACCTTAATGTCTGACTGGAATTCAACAAAATTAACGGTGTGAAATATCTGGCAGTTTCTACTGGTGTGATGACTAGTTTCATGGAAGTGAGAAGTAACGGTTTCTTTTTTTTTTTTGGACAGGGGAAAAGATTTCAATTCATTACTCATGAGAAATCTTCCAATACAAGAGGCAAAATCTCAGGGGTCCAAACCATCTCTTCAGCAAAAGAATTGCTCAATCTAGCTAGTTTATGAGCCACTGTGTTACAGTTTCTACTGGCATACAAAACGTCAACAAAGGAAGAGCTAGGGATTAAATCTAAAATATCCCCAATGATCTGGCCAAAGCAAGAACGATCTCGCCTGTTGTTTACCACGTGCTGCATCACTTGAACAGAATCAACCTCAAGGATGATGTTGCGCAAGCCCCTATCACGGGCAATCTCCAGGCCGTAGCGAGCAGCTAGAGCTTCTGATTCCGCAACCCCAAAACCACCTTCCTGGGCCTTACACGCTGCCGCCATAACATCACCAATACTTTCACGAATAATCACGGCAAGGCCCTTTTTACTGCCTTCAAAAATTGCAGCATTAGTATTTAGTTTATACCATCAGGAAAGATGGAAACTTTTGAAGTAACGGTTTCTTACTGTTTAAGTCATGTTCTTCACATAATACATGGAAACTTTTGCCTTTCCTCCATGGTGTGGGGACTTCCATGGAAGCATTACGAGGCCAAGAGTTAAGGTAGTAATCAACTCTCCTAATTACTAATGGCCAGCATACAGGAGAAAGTGGGCAGCTACATACTTATTCTCCATTATATCTTGCAGCCATGTCTGACAACAAACATCTTGACTTGAAAGGTACACATGGAGGTCTACTGGACACCATGCTGATTTTCTCAATGATGTAGCATTACGTTACAGACTCATGTTCAGCACGCCTTAAAACAACCTCGACATCCAGAAGAGTCTACAAGTTAACATACACTTAATTCCCTTTCCTCTAAAAGCTTACTTCCAGCTCATACATTGTAGATTCCTGTGTGGCTGGATCATCACAACAGTACAGCAAGTTCATAGTTATCCTCTGTCTCACAAAGATCTAAATTCAACCTTTTTTCTCAAGATTCTAGCTCATACACTGAACTGTCAAATCAAATCATTCCAACAAGTATTAGACCTGCTTTGCAAGTTCAATAGATACCAAGTTAATGGAGGCTGTGAACTGAGTCAAGTGACCTACTGATTTACCTCTTACATGACATCACCTTCACTTCCATATTTAACTTAGTCATAGGAGAATTAACCACCACTTTGTCAAGCCCAGTGACAAATGATTCGCTCTAACTTCCCATGGGCAACAAAGGAACGAGTTCAACATGGAACAAGATGTTCAGAAACCCCACTTAAGACATCAAGTAGCACAGATGACCAAACTATGGATGCAGACAAGCAAACACAAACTTGAATTGAGTTCAAGTGCAAATGCACACTGGTACATACAGAGCAAACTAAATGCTCAATATAAGGTGATACATCAAATATCATTACTCATTCATACCAAATATACATCTAAATAAGCACATATACATTATGCAAATAAAGGAGCAGCGGTGATCAGTGATCACTAGACAAAAGTCTCAATAACAGAAATGCTAAACAATGAAAAAAGATCCTGAGTGGATGGTGATTGGAGGAAACCAAAGGAGAGTGAAGAGATTATAGGAGTATGGATGAATAATGATGAGGAGATAAGTTACCTATGTCTTACCGAGTTTGCTAGCTGAATACGAACCCCATCAACAGAAGAGAGTGACAGATGTGCCTACTGTAGCAATAATAATCCAGCAGAGCACCACTTACTTTTTAATTCATTCGTGTACTGCAACAACACGAACCAGCTCAGTCCCAATTTCGAGCAAGACGAACTACTTGGATCGAGCTAGCAAATATAAGAGCTCTTCTTTGAGGGGATCATTTGAATGGGAAACTTCAAAAAATAGGGGAAAAAATGGAACAACTAGCAATAAAAGTTTCCCAAAGTCGAAAAGGACGGGAATCATTTGGCAAGAGGTTGAGAGCTGAGCTATAGACATGTTACTTCAGTGCCTCATAAAATTAATCTTGCACTCTGAAACAGGATACTCTGAACATTACAATGAAGCATATTTCCGAACCAAACCCTCACTAATCAAGGTATATATGGTCCCAATACTCTTATCAATCTAACTGCTTTCAAAATCCTTGAACTCATTATAAGTTGAGTGAGACAGAAAACAAGAGTTTGCACCATTAATCTGCCTTTTAGCTATGAGTGGTGGGAAAAATCATGACATACATATAAGCAGTTTAATGTGGAAAACCCCTTCTCAACATAGAGGAGAAACCAACAGTCCAGTCATGGCCGGAAAATATCAACTAAAAATAATCAAAGAGTACAACATGTCACAATAACAACAATGACAAGTAAATAAAATCTGGGGCTAGTACAAATAACAATACATGACGAAAACAACTACAGTATTCCCAAAGAACCTACGCGAAGAATCTGTCGATGACAATCCCTCCATACAATCGTATTAGCCACTTCCTCTTCAACTGTCTCATGCGCCACCCAATTGCCACCTACAGCAATATGCTCCTTGCAGTTATGGTTTCCCAAAGAAAATGTTGCAGGTGAGTGATGTGGCACGAGAAGGAGCGTGCCCTTAACTATCAATGCTCAGTTAACATGCTAAATTTTGGTTGTGGCCTTGTGGGACTGCTTTCCAATCATCAATATTATGTGTTATTGCCCCTCTCCAGTCGTGGTTGCTTTAACAGGGCGCATTGTCTACCCTGAAGAAGGAAAACACATCTTAGTAATTGGCTAGCCCTTTTAACTAATCTTTCACATTCCCTCGTTGTTTTGTATGCTTTTTGATTGGTAATATGTGCAATAGCTATGAGGTTGTATGCAGAAGCTTAAAGTTTTGATTTTATATCGTTAATTTCTCATTGTTTGTTAATTGGATTATGATTATTGGGCTGCCTTTGTTTTGGATTATCTAAAAAAGTGAATGGAATATATCATGATTGATGCTAGAAGAATCTAAATAAATGGTCATGTTTGCTCAATGGTCATTGAAAGACTACCGCATGAGTAGTTCTACTGAATTCTCTGCTTATGCCTAATTGACTCTGAGTGTAATTCTGATGCTTACCATGGTTAGATTAGGGATATTATCTTCGAATAGAGATGCCTCATGCCTGGCTATTGTTGCTCTTATTATTTGACAATTGTTTTCTCTAAACAACATTACTATAGTATCGAAAACTTTACTGGCTCTCCGAAAAATTTATTGTCTGCCTATCATTTATTTATATGTATCTACAAGACAACTATATATCCTAATATTAAAGTCATACTGCAAAAACGAATATTTTTACAGTTATCACTATACATTATCGATGCATTCAATTTTCTTACTTTTTTTTTTCTTTTTTTTTTAAAGAGATTTTCTTACTCCCTATAAAAAAATATATGATGTCTTTAATTATTATTTATTTTTTCCAACCATATTTTTACTATAGTTTCTTTTTTGTTTTTAAAGATTCTTCCATGTCATATATTATAAATGTCTCATTTGCTAGACTCAAAATCTCATACTCTAGACTCTATTTTTCAAGATGACTTCTTCAAAAAAATGATTATAAGCCATGGTCAATGGATACCCAAGAAAAGATGCATGGTGTATGTGATTGAACTTAAAATAATTGTAATATTCCGAATTTCCGACTAATTTAAAACTATTTAAAATAGAGAGTTGCAGCGAAAAAGTTTGAATTCTGGTTGCTCAATAAAGTGATGAATGACATTTGATGGTTTAAAAATGGCTAACGTAACTTAATTGTCAAGAAGAAAGTAAAACAATGAAAATGTTACTAATATTGTATGAGTAATTCTAGTTCATATATATTCAAAGCATACAACGCAAAAATAATTTCCTAAACTATACATGTCATAACTTTGTTCATTTGTTACAAACTTTACTGCTATACATAGAAAATAAGCCATAAAAGTGTTACTAATATTGTATGAGTAATTCAAGTTCGACATAAAAAACCTTTTCAAACTATTCATATCATAATTTCAATGCACCGCTAGAAACTTTACTGTTAATTTTGGAGAAATGTTCTATATCATAGGTTACAAAATCTCATACTCTAGACTCTATTATTTCAAGATGACTTCTCTACAAAACGATTATAGGCCATGATCAACATATACCCAAGAAAAGATGCATGATCTATGTGATTGAACTTAAAATGATAAATGTCATCGTTTATTATCCTTAAGTCTATTAGTGACTTATAAGTAGTCCTCACACCCGGGCCCCACATCAGTTGTACAATCGCATAATCATATGAACTAATAAGTTTAAACATAAAACGTTAAATTTTCAAAGACTATAAGCTATCTCTTGAGAGCTTATTGAAACGGGATGCAAGGAGTTGAGAATTTGAGATGCAACTAGTCTGATTTTAAAAGTTTATTTGAATTGTAGTTCCTGATAAAAGTGATGAATGACATTTGATGGTTTAATAACGGGTAACGTAACTTAATTGTCAAGAAAGAAGTAAAACTATGAAAATGAACAGAATATGTCAAAGCATACAACGTAACAATAATTTTCTGAACTATACGTGTCATAACTTTGTTCCTTTGTTACAAACTTTACATACATAGAAAATAAGTCATAAAAGTCTAATATTGTATGAGTAATTCTAGTCCGACATATTTTGCAAAAAAACTTTTCAAACTATTCATATCACAATTTCACTGCATCATTACTGTTGGGGAAAACTACGGTATTTACCCACAATCACAACAACAGATAATCGGAAAAATAAAGTGCAAGAACCCAAAAACAACACAGACAATTTTTACATGGAAAACCCCTCTCAATTAGGGGAAAAACCACGGTTCGGATCTGCACGCACTAAACAATAATCCACTATGATAATCAAGATTACAATCGGCAACAATCACAAGATCAAGCAACAAGTAAACAAACTATCTTTGGTATTAGTACAAATTGACAAACTCTAACTCAATTTGGTACTCCCACAAAACCAAAGATACACCCACAAATACCTGTCGATGACCGATCCGAATACTCTGATTATCTTCACCCGAACAAACCGAATCAACCGTGAACTAGAACAAACCTCTTTGGAGAAATACTCAATTTCTCTCACTCTTTGTTTGTCTCTCTCTCACTGGCTCTCCCTTTTCCTTTTGTTTTCCGGCTGTGCTCTCTGTCACACGGCTTATATCAGCCAACAAAAGGCTTGTGAGCCTTTTATTTCTATCATCACTTATCTTGCGTAAGAAGCCACACATCACCCATTAAATGACATATGGGCCTAACAAACAAAATAGCAAGTGTAGCCCATAAATGGGCTAGCACACCCACGACCAAACCGAATGCAATTCGGTTGGTTTCACTTCTTTCCTTTTTTTTTTTTTCTGTTTTTGTTTTTCTTTTCTTTTTCTTTTTGTTCTATTTTATTTTCTTTACAAAACTAAAATAAAATAAAACACAACTAAATATTATTTGGTATTTGGGGCGTTACAACAACAAATCCTCCCTCGACCCAAATCACCAAATACTTCCACCTTGTCCGAAAAACGGACCTTCTTCTTCACGGTCTTGCTCCTCCCTACGTAATGACCCTCAACATAGCACAAGTTGTTCTTCGCCTTCTTTCCGTGCACAATCAAAGTAGCACCACGATACACTTTGCACCACCTTCCCGTACCAATGTATCTACACCCTTGCGATGTCAACTCACCCAACGAAATCACGTTAACACGAGCATCGGGTACATACCTCACATTGTGGAAGGTTCTAGTCACACCACCATGGAGCTCAATGCGGATGCTTCCCATCCCTTTGGCCTTCAACTTACCACTCCCCATGTTAATGTCACCATATTCTTCATCTTGGCACAAAGTATCAAACATACTTTGGTCTCTACAAATGTGAACCGAAGCGCCGGAGTCCAACACCCAACTCTCTTGGCTTTCCTTCCCCTCATTGTTACTAGCCAAGAACAACTCCTTATTACCATCACAAGACATAGCCACATTAGAGGAACCGCTATCATCATCAATTTTGGTTTTACCCATCTTCTCTTGCAGCTGCTTGAAACTCTTCAAATCATCTCTCATCTTTGGGCAACGACTCTGAATATGACCCTTCTCACCACAATAGTAACACTCCACGTTACTAAAGTCTCTCGCGCGCGACTTCGATCTACTTCTCGGGCCACCTCCTCTCCTCTCATGATTCCTCCCTCTTTCGGACACCTCCGCAGCTAGTACTCTATCTCCCCCATCACTAGAAGATACACCATCAACCTGCAACATCATCCGATCATTCTCTCTCAACACTGTCATTGCTTCATCTAGTGTAATCTCTGTCCTCCCTACAAGTAATGTCTGCACAATTGGCCTGTAGGACTTAGGTAGTGAAGCCAACAATAACAATGCCTCCTCTTGATCAGAGATCTTCTCATCTGCATTTCTCAACTGACATACTAGCTGGTTAAAGTTATTAATGTGGTCCTGCAACGCTGTACCTTGCTCCATCTTTAGCTGGTACAACTCATATCTCAAACAAAGCTTGTTAGTCAGTGACTTTGATGCATATACACTCTGGAGCTTATCCAACAACTTCTTTGGATCTGTCTCAGTCAAGTAATTATACTTGATCTCCGGAGCCATAGCTAATCTAATAGTACTGACAGCTTTCTTCTTCTTCGATGTCCATTGGGCATCGGTCACCCCACTAGGCTTTGTCTCATCTAAAGCCTCATCTAAATTTTGTTGAACCAACAAATCCTAAACCGTACTCTTCCACACAGTAAAATTAATTTTACCATCAAACAAAGGAATTTCAAATTTGGGCACACTACCAGACATGTTACTTGCACAAAATAATTCCTCCTTCAACAAATACAGTAATTTTCCCACCACCGATCCTACAACCAAAAGCTCTGATACTACTGTTGGTTGGTTTCACACCCACGACCAAACCGAATGCAATTCGGTTGGTTTCACTTCTTTCCTTTTTTATCTGTTGTTGTGTTTGTGGGTAAATACCGTAGTTTTCCCCAACAATTACCAACTTTACTGCTAATGCGGGAAAAATGTTCTATTTCAGGTCACAAAATCTCATACTCTAGACTATTATTTCAAGATGACTTCTCTACCAAAAAATTATAAGCCATGGTCAACAGATACCAAAGAAAAGATGCATGGTCTATGTGATTGAACTTAAAATAATAAATGTCAATGTTTGTTATCACTAAGTCTCCAAATAAGTCGATTACCAAAATTAAACTAGGTAAATTAGCCATGTCAGTTTCAATCAAGAAAAAAAAAATCCCTAAGTTTGTGCAATCATTGAAACATCAAGAGAATGATGAGACATAGTATCTGCAAACCAAAGTGAAAAAGAGTACAAATTTGATGAATTACTCAAACTCAAATCTGAAATCAAACCACATATATATACTTGTAATCTCAGGCAATCAAAATTAATCAATATGAAAAATAGAAAGAGAGTCAGAGGTGAAAGTTCAAAGGGTGATGGATGGTATAATTACCTAATCACTATAATACGACAGTTCAAAGTGAGGAATGTGTTGAAATTTGGGCCAGTCTTACCCTTTTCCTTTTGACATCTTTCATACAGGTCCAGAAAGCTGTCATGTAATTCAAGTTTCGTGAGTGAGGTGAGATTCCTCATTGCGTCTGGCAGTGAATCCTATTAGGAGGATTGCGTCTGGCAGGGAAAGATAATATTATTCCGCTGCTAGTTTCATAATTTTTCCCAACAGTCTACCACCAACTACCTCCTTAATTTGAGGTCACATATCTGATTTTCATAATCCCTCAATGAAGATGGCGACGACGATGGCACCACTGAATCTGATGGCCCAGTACTGCCCTCCCCTAATTTCTCATCTTCTTTATTTCATATTTGCTGTAACACACCTGCAGAGTGGCTGCTGCTACCATTATCACTAGCAACAAGCAGCTGATCATCTCCGACCCCTAACAGGGCTAACCCACACCCTTTCGGCCTTTCCACCTGTTAGGGAATAATATTCCTAACGTACTAGAATAATATTCCCTAACACCACCATCCTTTAGATTGACATATATTCCTAACAGTACTAGAATAATACTTCGGCAGTCGCCATAACTTAAGCTTTTCAAGAGAAGGAAAGAATAGTGATTCTATTTCTGCTGATGTTCCTCCATAACTAGTGCTACTACTACAACACGTATTATTATTATTATTTATTTTTTTATTTTTTTTATTTTTTATGATAAAACGTATTATTATTATTAATGTATGTCCATGTACTCCAAATTTTCTAAACCACAAAGGCTAATGGTTTTCAAACAACGAAGTTTACTCAGCACTGGCACCTCTTGTGACCCAACACAACTGACAAACTTGATATGGACAAGATTTGGGAAAGAGCGAGTAGGTTACCAGCTTATCTTCTCTGCTTGCCCACATTATTGGTAATCACCACAAATTTACAATTCAAGACTTTCCCTTCAGGTTCCTCATAGCTCTTAGCAGATTCCTCATAGAGACTGCAGGTTGTGTGGTTTAGTAATCTGATCAAGGAGTACATACATGCATGCATGTAGTTCCGAGAGAGATCAAGATACCTTAAATGCAACAAATCGCCTATAATAGCTAGGATTATTCCCGATCTCTCTATCGGGTATCCCCTTGAGGCTTGCCTATTATACAAGTTCGAATGACTTGAATCAATACCAAAATATCAAGAATAAGGGATTTTAACCACTGCATCTATAAAACCTATCAACTTAGGAACAAAGAAAAAAAAAGTCTACCTATCATTATTAGTTTCCTTATTTGATTTCTATATCTTTTGACAACACGCACATATTTTATCCCCACTTGGATTCCTTTTAAGTTTTAAGCGTGATTTGGTTAATTACGTTGGCAAGTATGGCAACAATTGTAGTACAACTATACTTTAGTTTCCTAAATTATACTCCTATTTTCCCTAACTGGTTAATGTCCTTGTTATTTTCCCTATATATTTCAGTAAATTCTCAACAGTTTCCTGAGCCCAAAAAAAAATCTAGGTTTTGGAAACCACGCATTGCCTTTATTGTTTCTCAACTTGCGGGTATACTGATTCCATATATATAGCAGCAGATTGGATAGGTTGAACATATGGAACGACAAGGCTAAGGTATTTAATTCTCTCCCCTTCTCTCTTTTTGTTAAATTTCTTCAGTAATCAGCAGAAAAGAGTTGAATTAAGTTAAATTAGTTAATCAAATTTGGTCGTTACAATTAATTGCATCAGATCCATTATGGCCTGTTTGGATATGGCTATTTGATTTCAAATTCCTCATTTGGCCCAAATCAGGTGTTTGGCAATCCAAAATATTAGACATTTGTATTTGGGCCAAATCTGAAGTAATTTGGATAGGCCTTTAAAGCTTGTATTTCAAATACACACAAAAACACTATCAATTTAAAATTCAGCCCACCTCACAAATCACAATACAAACCCACACCACTCTCTCTCCTCTAACCACGACACACCCTCTCTGCCTCCACCACTCTTTCCTCTCTCTCTCCTCCCCTGCTTCCACCTCTCTCTCTCTCTCCTCTCCCTCTCCCTCTCTCTCTCCCCTCTTCTCCATCCTCGAGCCCGCCGTTAATGGCGGTCGAACAAGTACCTCTCTGGTTCTCTCTCCTTATCTGTCATCCTCACCATTTTTCTCTCTCATCTATGCCATGGATGTTAATGCTTTGTCGCCATTCTCTCTCATCTATTCTGCCATGGCCGTCAATGCTCTCATATATAATCACCACAGATTTATAGGGTTTCTGCTATGGCCGTAAATTCCCCTTTCTCTCTCTTCCTTTTTCTCTCTCTCTCTCTCTGGCGATTATACAGAGGAAGCAAATTTCGGTTTTGTGCGTAAATCTAACGCCTTCAATCACAAAGTTGTATGTGTTCATCATCAGATCTGTGATGGTTTTCGTGTTAGATTCACGCACAAACTCGTAATCTGTCTTCTCTTTGGCGAATTAGATTCACGCAGATTTCAACTGCTACTTCTCCCCAATGACATAATGACAGTACCTATGTTTGGGTAAATAATCAATTTCGGTTTTCATGAATATTTTATAATGGTGAACTGATGATGGATTATCTTAGATTTAATTAGGATTTTATTTTGATTTTTATGATTTTGATTTTTTTTTTCTTGATTGTCATTGTGGTTGAGAGTTTATGAGATGATTCTATATATAATAATGTCAATACAAATTACATTTCAAGTGTCTTTTTCATTTATTTATGTGCAATTTCAGGAGATGAAATTGTATAGCTTGCGAAACATTGGATGAGTTTCAAATTTTAGAATTGAAATTGATTATTTACCCAAACAAGAAATTTCAATTTTAAATTTGTGAATTGAAATTTCTTGTTTTCCCAAACAACCAAATTGAATTTAAATTGCAAAGTTTCAAATTTTAGAATTGAATTCATCCAATTCAAATCAAATGTTAATATCCAAACGTACTCTTAATCAATTTGGCTGCAAAATATTAATTTAATGCCTTGATTTTGTTTATTGTTCAGGCATGTCGAATTTGGTAGAGGTTATTACCCATAGGACCACATATTTAGAACTGGGTGAGATTATTGATACTGATGATAGGATCAGCAGTTTAGGAGATGACTTGTTCAATCAAATACTTTGTTTCCTTCCAACCAAGGAAGCCGTTGCGCTGAGTTGCTCATCAAAGACAATGATGAGGCGTGTTTTCAGTTTGATAACAACCCTCAACTTTGATGATTCTCCTTTATCTCATTGTTTGAAATGTACCCATCAAATTGAACGGTACCCTATTTATAAACAGTTTGTGGATATTGTACTAATGCGAGTATGTCAGCCGACGAATAGTCATGATCATCAACAGCACCTAACCAGGTTTAGACTTCAACTAGGCAGGATCCATCGTACTAAGAATGTTAACGGTTCTGTTATACATACGTGTTCCGTAAAAAAGTGGGCCGGGGGTGGTCGTTGTTTTCCTGACTTGGATCCCGCCCATCTTAATGCATGGATGTGTTATCCCTTAACCCGTAAGATTAGGGAGCTTGACATCTCCATCCATGTGAATGTGACTGATCAACCAGCTCGTGACCGCAAGCTGCCCTGGGAAATCTTTACCAGCGACACGTTGGAAGTGTTGAAGCTCGATGTGAATCTTGAACTCCTCATCGGGGCGATTACTCATTTTTTTGTCTGCCATACTTGAAAGTGTTACACTTGAGTTCAATTGTCATAGTTAGAGATGAGTTTGTAACTAGGCTAGTTTCGAGTTGTCCTTCACTGGAAGACCTCACTTTGGAATACTGTACATGGAAGCATGAGAATTTCATAACCATTTCCTCGCATTCTCTTCGAAAATTGGTTATAAATATGATGGAGGGGACATGGAACTATAAAACTCATGAGGATGAAGCTTGTCAAGCTGTGCATATCGATACTCCTAATTTGCAGTCTTTGACCTATTCTGACAATTTAGCACACGATTACTCTATCACAGATATGAATACTATTGTCACAGCTAAAATTATCATTGGGTATTATTTGCAATACTGCTATGTCAAGGATGCTTTTCAGATCTTGCTTAGCCTTCTCAGAGCGTTGTCTAATGTTCAGCATTTGATTTTGAGGGGCAGGTGCTCTCTGGTTTGTTTCTCGAGCTCTTTGATTCTTGATTTCTATAAAGCTAATGTTATTATTTATTAATTGTGTGATTAATTGCTTTTGTTACTAGTATCTGAATCACGCGGTGTTAAAAGAACAGCTCCCCGTGTTTCGTAATTTGAATCACTTAGAGATGGGTTGCTGCGAGTTCACGAATTGGGATCAAGCCTTGTTGAGGATTCTCCATTGTTCGCCTTTCTTAGTAACACTTGTTTTCCCAACGGTTGGTGCTCACTTGGTTATTGTACATATTTGGAATGTAAATACTATTTGGCAGTCGGATAACTATGATTTTTGTTGTTTGTTTGTGATTGATTTGTGATAATCAATTATGTAGACTAATCAATAACATTGGCTTTAATGAACTTAATTTCATGCCTAATGACTCGATTAATAATCAGAGATCAGACCTTGTATGGGACACTAGTGAGAGCTAGTGAGAACTGGAGAAAGAAGAAGATGCACGAAGCAATGAGTGTTCCTGACAAATAAGAGACCAAGTCACCAGATTTAGCATACACTTCCATCAAAGCAGTCTGAATAAAACAATTTAACTCAAGCACAGAACTCACAATCAAAGAATGCACTTGTTTCCCCAACACAACCATCATCAATGCTGAACATGAGTACATGACTTCAAAACTGGTGGAACAGTATGTTTTGTAACGTGGGTATTATTGCAACGCATAAAGAAAACATACCCACAGCTTCTTTATTTCAACAGAGCCTAGAATAAGTGGAGATAAAAAAATTGTACAAACGTTCATCTCGTAGAGAGAGAGAGAGAGAGAGAGAGAGAGAGAGAGAGAGAGTTGTGCCTCGTTACAATCAAGGCATGGATTTGTCTGAGTAGCTTTATGTGATGAGATGAGCGGAGAAGATTCAATAAATGGCCTTCCATATCATAGGTGCTCTGTTTCTATAACAACGTTGAATATATACGCATGTTTAGAAATTGCATAATTTCTCTTTCAAAAAAAAAAAGAAGAAATTGGACAATTTCAAGAGTGTATTTTGTTTCAATAGTTTCATTGTTTCAAGGGAGAGAGAGTGTGTGACAGAGTGAATAGGCTTTTGTAGAACGCAAAAACTCGTACGAAACAGCCTTAAGGTGAGGCCACTCATACAAGCATGTCGTGATGCTTACTTCATGCTTGGTTATAGAGGTGGTCTCACCTTGAGACGGCCTCACAAGAGTCTTATTGAACCAAATTAACAAATGCGCTTGGTGCTCGAAATTTGAAAAAAAAGACTTTTGAGTTTTAATCTTCACTTTTTAAAATCCGCACCGTTCATAAATAATCGGTAACCTTGGAAATCATCTAAACGCAAGGTCTACATAGCCTCCATAAAAACCCCTTTAATGGTTAGTATTGCAATCTGGAACAACAGAGAGGGATTAGGTTTCCTGATTTTAGTGGCGAAACCAGAAATTTTTCTTTAGGGGAGAGGGGCAATGACAAAGTTTTTATTACCTGTATTCAAGAAAAAGACAACTAAAATAATACTCCTCAATTAGAAAACGTTTAGTGTTTTTTGCTCAAAAAACTTGTATAAAATTGTCATATGATGAGATGAGTAGGTAGCATCTTATAAGACAATGGTGACATTTTGTTCACCCCAACTTATGGTGGAACAATCTTATATAAAAATGTTGAAAAAATTACATAAATACTAAATTGTTAGTATATATCAGAATGATATGAAGTTGTTCCGTGTCTCATTAATATAAAGAAACACTATAGTTTTTATAGGAAAGTCATTATGTTAGAATATTAAAGCATACAAAACAATGAAAAACAAAATTGAAAAAGTCTAATTGCAATTGTCAACTTTTCAAACTGTATGAACATGTATATACTTCGTCCATCGGGAATTGACACACTCTTGTAGATTTGAACCAGTGATGTGACTATAAATTGCCGATATAAGATTATAAGGAGTGACTCTTCTTTATTTGAAGTAAATATTTGAGCGTTATCCTGTGTTTATTTAATAGAAGTCAAGACTTTACGCCTTATGACAAAGTGTGATTATTTTAAGGGTGGCTTGATGTTCATGTTGGATTTTTTTTTTTCTATGCCAAAGGTTGCGTGGTTGTATTATAAATACTCAAAAGACAAGCAAATAATTTAAAGGTCATATTCCGGACGGAACTCTTTGGAATGAAGAATACCCACAAAATTAGAGGAGGCAGCCCAAGCGACAAAGGAATGAGCTAAAACATTATTTGTTCGGGGTACAAAAATAACACTAACAGTACAAGAAGAAATAAAGTCAAAAATTTCTTCAAGTAAACTTTTTGTCTTCCATGGGAAAGGCTTTCCACGCTTTAAATCATCAACCAATTTCACATCACCGAAGATGCTGGCCCTTGTGATATTTTCCTTCTTGAGCAGTCTGGTAACTTGAAGGATAGCATGAGTTTTGCCTCCGATGGGTCTCTGATACTTACCCAGCTTGCCCCGCTCTGATAGAACGACCTGTATGGTCAAGCTGTACCCACGCCAAGTGGGCTTTCAAGGGGCGCACAGCAGCATCAACAAAAAACGTAGCTGCACTGTTAATAGTAGGCATAAAAATCTGATTCACCATCTCATTGCTACGAGTAGGAACAACATCAAACGCAGCCACAACCTCCTGCCATTTCATTGATTTCATGCTGGACTCGTGCTTTGTCACATCACGTCCACACATAAAAGAGCTGGAACGAATTCGTACCACACATCATGGTTGTCAGATTTATATATAAACTAGTCCCTCTGATGTGGAATGAAGGAAATGCGACACGCCAAGAAAGGACAATTTTTATGTTTTCATTTTATGACAATAAAAGTAAGCTGCCTGCTCGTTTTATGACAGTAAACAAGTCCCATCTTATGAGCATATATATGAACAAGAAGCAAGAACCGGGGTTTGGACTTTCCTACATCCTAACAATGTAACAAATACGTACGTGAGTCACGTTACGGCATCTCATTTACTGATCACGTAGTCCAAACAATATAAAATTTATAACCAACAAGCAAATAGTAACGTTACTTTATCAGTTTCTTCGGTCTAATTTTTTATTTTTATTATACAAGAAATCCACATTGTGTAGTATTTGATTAACTTTGAGTGTATACAATAACTTGCAAACTATATATACCAGACAAGCCAGCACAATAAAAAGGACTTAGGGTGTGTTCTTGTCCACTTATTGGACCTTATTCAACAAGTGAAAATCAGTGGAAATACCTTATTGAATCAGTGTGAATCAGTGACATGACCTTACTCAATTAGTGGAAAATCAGTGATAGGACCCACATTTCTAGTCACATCATAATCAGTGGCATGACCTTACTGAATCAGTGAGATATCAGTGGAAGGACCTTACCGAATCAGTGGAAATCAATGACAGGATCTTACCCAATTAATGAAAATCACTAGCAGGACCATCAGTGCCAAGAACTTACCCAATAAGTGAGAATCAGTGGCAATAAATAAGTGGAAAAGAAACAAACCCTTAGTGAAATTTGAACCATAATCTTTTTAAATTCTAAAATCCAACATAATAACAACCAACTATACTACCCCTTTGATAGTTATTTCTTCAGTCTACTTGAGTTTTCGTTGTAAGGCTAAAATTGTAATACTCAGTAAATTTCACTTTAATTCACTAAATATAAGTTTAGTTTAGAAAATTTGTGTTCACTAATTAAATTAAGTTCTATATATACAGATAAGTTCGATGAAGAGAAGGTGTAGATCGAGAACACTTCCCTTTACACATGCTGATGCTGACATTAGTGGCGGATCTAGAAAACTAATAATATGGGTGCCAAAACTGAATTATTAAATAAGGGTACCGAAACTAAGTTGTTGGGTATTTTAGCAATAGTTTTAAAAAAAATTCAAAAATTAAAATATTTTAGCAAAATTTTCCGAAAAAACTGGTTGCCCAGAACCCTGATGCCCCGTGCTAAATCCGCCACTGGCTGACATGCATGTAAACCGATCAACAGAAGAAGTTATTAGGGGCTCCGGGAGCAACGATATATGAATGATCCTACTCTCATAATGTAAAAGGTGCTTATATACCACTTTTTTTTTTTACAAAAGAGGAGGGGCTATTCACTTTTGATATTAGACCATATAATTACCCGATGAACTAACCACCTTTGTTTGGGGGGTTAAGATGCCTGTAGCCTGGGGCGGATACAGTGTAGTGCGCCAGTGTTCTTTTCCACCAGATTTTGTTTTATATCTTTATTTATAAGGACAGCATAAAAATAGTTTTACCTAAAAATGTTACTAAATTTTAACCCAAACTTATAGATAAGCAGAAAATTCGGGTATTCAATATTGGAATCAGAATTGGTTTGGAACCGGCGGTAATTTCGGAATCGGTACAACGACCTATTACAATTCCAATTCCCAAAAATAGGAACTGATATCTGTTAGAATAGGTGTACCCAAACTGATGTTTGGTCAGTCTCAATGATCAACTGGCAGAAACAGAATACGAAAGTAACTTGTTGCTCCGTGGGATTAACCACTGCTTTAAAAGCGATTTCGCCTCGATCTAGGTGCAAATCGATCACCCAGCGCTCGCTTACCAAGGTTAACACATCACCCTTACTCGTGGGCACTCACGAGGAAGGATTGGAACAAAACTCAACTTGCTCAAGAATAATGGGAATATAGTTGGGAGAGAGAAAGGAAGATGAATGTGTTTCTCTTGTGTATTTTCCAGCAATATGAATAAGGCTTTTTATAGCCAAAAGAGGGCTAGATCTTTTTCATCAATAGGAAATCAATTAAGGTAATTAGTGGGGAGAGAATCAAGGAAATAAATGACTTGGAGAACAAGGATATGATTTCACAATAAAGATATGGGCTGAAAATCAGGAGCTGTTATATACAAGAATAAATGATTATAACAATAGAAATGGATCTCATTAATTCCGTGATTTCAGCAATTAAGATCTCGCGAATCTGGATACGATTGGGTGGAACCAAACTCAGATTGGTCATAACCAAACTCCAACTCTAAGCATTGTTTCCAACAATCTCCCACCAATGCGAAGGAGAGATAAGATTTCCAGAGAGAATGAATTAGCAAAGTTTCCTGAGCAAACAAATGACTTGGCACTTAAGTGCTAATATCTTGCGATTTGAATTAACACATAGTGAATTGAGGTCATACCGAACATCAAGGAGTGATGTTACTCTTGAACTACAAGACGTAAAGGTGACACCTCAAGACACGCACCTTATCACTTTATTGAGATTTTGTCACGCGATAATAAGCACATATAAGTGGCCAAAAGAACCCACAGGGTACTCAGGAGTGCTCTAGAAAGAAAGCCCAAACATCTTTCATAGAAGGTGGCCAAACCTTCTCACTCACGTAGGTGATTTTCTACGGGTCCAACACAATCAGATCTACCCAAACTTACATTGGGGTCTGACCATCAAACACCAGGACCATGAAATCATTAAGAGCAATAAGTGCTCATCCTCACATAATCAAGCGGTGATTCATCAAGTTCGTCTCTCAAGGACCACCCAACTAGGGCTATGAATTCATTAAGAGCAAAAAGCTCATCCTTACAAATAGCACCAATAATCGTCATAGGGATGGGTAGGTTGGTGCTCATAGACTCTCCTCATGGTTTCGTTTGACCACATTGAACCTTGAAAGGTTGGATATCCACCATGATTCTCTCAATCCAAGGGCTTTAAGCCCATCCCCCTCGACGCATTTATGACCATTTTTCTGGTCAACCCTTGGTTAAATTATCCGCCAAAGTTATTTCGAATTTCAAGTACTCAAAAACAAAGTACATCATTGTTTATCAATTGTCTCACCAAGTCTTATGCGTAAATGTACTTTCTTTCCATTATACGCGTGATTCTTAGTTATCGAGATGGATGCTACTGAATCACAATGAATGGAGACATGAGATGCTTTCTCCACAAAAGAACATCCGCAAGCAAATTCGATAACCATTTGGCTTCTTTATTGTTTATAGCTTGTTTCCAAAAGCTAGCATCAACCGAAGACGTAGCCTCTGCAAAAGTTTTAGGCTCGTCGTCAATCATATAAGAATAAATGATATTCTCATTGAATTTATCAATATTTAAATCTTCGATAAAAGAGCTTTCACAAAGTCAGAACCAAAGATGGTATCAGTTCTAACTATTTTACTCCTGCGTGGTTCAACACCATATACATCATTATTAAATGGAGTACATAACGAAAAGAAGCATGCATAGTCATAGAAATACCATATGGTTCGGCATTCATTTTCAAAGAAAAGATATGCTTAAAGAATTCAATATCTCTAGAATCAATAATAGAATAATTATTCAAACACATGAATCTTATGCTATACTGTTATTTGGGCATAACTCACTAAAACCAGAACCAATGGTTTTAAGATCGATTGGGTAGCTAGTGTTACAACAATTATAAGACTTTTTTCTTTGTTGCAAATAAAAAATGGTAATTCTAGCTAGTTTAATCAGTGGTTTCAAAACTTATATTTATAATTTAAATGTTTTAATAATGATTGTATTTAGTCATTCTCCGTGTTGCTGAAATTGCGTTGTTTATTGTCAACATATATTTTAATCACTTTTTAGTATGTAGGAAATGTATGTAACATGAACATACTTGGTGATGGTAACCATATGTAGTTTTCCTATGGTTTGGAGTTCAAGTTACCCTAAATGCACATACTATGGGTGGTCAAATTAGCCTAACTGCATTTACTGTGATCGTCAAATTAGGATGTGTGTTTTTTCACTTATTAGATCTTACTCAATCACTGAAAATAAAAGTTAATACCTTACTCAATAGTGGAAATCAATGGCTAGACCTTATTGAATCTGTGAGAATCAGGGTGCATTCTTTTCCACTTATTTCCACTAATTCTCACTGATTGAATAAGGTTTTCCAACTGATTCCCACTGATTGAGTAAGGTTCTGCCACTGATTTCCATTGATTGAGTAAGATTCAATAAGTGGAAAAGAACACCCCCTCAGTGGTAGGACCTTACTCAATCAGTGAAAATCAGTGGTAGGACCCACATTCCTACTCACAGAATCAGTGGTAGGACCTTGAATCAGTGAGAATCAGTGGAAGGTCCTTACTGAATCAGTGGGAATCAATGACAAGACCTTACTCAATCAGTGGGAATCAATGGCAGGACCCTACTCAATCAGTGGAAATCAGTGCCATGACCCACATTTCTACTCACAAAATCAGTGACATGACCTTATTGAATCAGCGAGAATTAGTGGAAGGATCTTACTGAATCAGTGAAAATCAGTGACAGGACTTTACCTAATCAGTGGGAATCAATGACAAGACCTTACCCAATCAGTGAGAATCAGTGAAAATAGTGGAAAAGAACACACCCTTAGGGCATGTTCTTTTCAACTGGTTTCCAGTTTTGCCCAATTTTCACCAGTTACCAGTTACAACATCCATTTTTGCCCCGCTTTAATAATAATAATAATAATAATAATAATAATAATAATAATAATAATAATAATAATAATAATAATAATAATAATAATAATAATAATAATAATAATAATAATAATAATAATAATAATAATAATAATAATAGTAGTAGTTGTTGTTGTTGTTGTTGTTAGTATTATTATTATTGTTATTATGATGATTATTATTATAATAATACTAATAATAGTAGAAATGATAATAATAAAAATAGTATTTATTAATAATTATAATAATAATAATAATATTAATATTATAGTAATAATATTATTGATATAATTATTATTATTGTTAGTGTTATTATTATTATTATTATTATTATTATTATTATTATTATTATTATTATTATTATTATTATTATTATTATTAATAACAAGGAAAATTAAATAATTTTTAGTTTTCCCAGTTTCTCCCAATTTTTCCCAGTTTGACCCAGTTTTCCCCAGTTTCTCCTAGTTACCAGTTAGACTTTCCAGTTTTCACCAGTTTTGTCCAGTTTCTCCCAGTTACCAGTTCCAATTTCCAGTTAAAAATAACGAGCCTTTAGTCCAACGAAAACCAGACTCATTTTTCTTACCTTTAATCGCCTTCCATCAGAATTGGGCTTGGCCCTTAAGATAGAAAACAGCAAAATCGACTCTCCATTGTTCAGGGCAATGTAAAGTTTCAAACAATTGGTCCATCGGACTTATCCAATCCTCAAACTCAACTGGGTCTGGCTTCCCATCATATATCGGTCTTGTTAACCAGTCACCCCGGCAACTTAGCATTTAATATTGAACACTTATAAAAAAAGAAAAACATTGCATTTAATATCATTTATACCCTCATGTGCTATTCATTTTTCCCCAAAAGAGATTGCGCACACACTCTTGATCTCTCTTTCTCTCTCGGCTCTGCTCATTTCTCCCCTTTGCTGCACCAAGCGACCCTACATTGCCGTCTCCCTTCGCTATCACCTTCGGCGGTAACAGGCAGAGTTGAGACTCCCTCTTTCATCCATTCTACAAACGTATGGGTGACGAGCAAACAATCTGAAAACTATAGCAATAACAATCCTAAATTTGGTTCAACCGGAAAACATCAATTTAATCAACCACAATTCTGATCACTTGATCAATTTTCAATCATTTTGAATATTATGTCATTATAAGTCTGATATACTCGAGTTTCGGGTAGAGTCGATTCGGACTCATCTATGTTTCGGGTAGGGTGTTATCGATTTCGGGTCAATTCGGATAACGGGTATTGTCGGGTATCGGGTTGGACCCAATCAGGTCGGGTCGATTTCGATTAATTATAGTTTATACATTTTCGGGTGTCGGACGGGTTTGATATCGGACAGATCGAGTCGGTTATCTCGGGTCAGGTCGGATTTTGCTAGCTCTAGTTTTATGTAATCATTATTAGCCTTGTATTCATTTTCGAATGGATACGACGGTAATGACTCGGATATAAATTCTAAATACATGATGCAATACTAAGTATAATGATTATTGTTGTTAATCTTGGACTTAAATGTGATTAAGCATAATTTATCACTTTGTCAAATCCGGGTCGTTATAAGACTGGTATCAGAGCATTCAACTATGATAGCTGGTGAATTGAAAAAATTGGACACGTCCATCCCTTTCAATCAAGTACATGCAAATTGCAAATACGGAATACATTGGACGCCTGCAACCATGTCAACTGTCAAGAGCACCAAGTGCTTTCATGTCCTCCAAGAAGGCCGTATAAGAATCATCAATGCTCTGTGCTTTTGGTGCTGACGGGTTGATTGATTCTGGCTTCGGAGCAGTGGCAATAACAGGCAGTGGGGAGATTGTTGTGGTCGACAATGACGATTTCGGTTTTGGTTTTGGAAGAGCAGACTGCCTCTTAACACGCACAGATGCAGGCACCTGTGGCCACATCAAGAAAAACATCATCTTTATATTTGATCAAATTACTTGTTGAATTGATCATATAGCGAGAGAGTGGAGAAAGAGAACTAAACAGTCAAACAGCAATAGGGAAAATGTAGAAAGCAAACAAGATACGGTACTTTAATGTTGTGAAATCTGGCAGGGTCTAATAGTGTGATAACTACTTTCATGGAAGTGGGAAGAGACGGTTTCTTACTGTTTTACGTCATCTTCCTCACATAATTACAAGGAAACTTTTGTCTTTCCTCCATGATGTGGGGACTTCCATGGAAGGATTACCAGGTCAAGAGTTAAGATAGTAACCAGCTCTACTTCTTATAACAAATGACCGGCATACAGCAGAAAGTGGGCAGCTACATTCTTCCTTTTTTGATAATTTGGGCAGCTACATATTTAATTCTATTAATAACTTGCAACCATGTTTGACGACAGGTATCTTGACTTGACAGACACACGTGGACGTCTATTGAGCACCAGACTGAATTCCTCAACGATATTGCATTGTGTTACAGACTCAAGCCCAGCAAGCCTCTAAACAACCTCGAAATCCAGAAGAGTCTATATGTAGAAGATAGATTAGCTCTTGATGACATATATGCCTGCCGCTTACATTATGCGTAAAGTTAACATAAACTTATTTCCCTTTCCCCTAAAAGCTTTCGTCTAGCTCACACACAGTAAATTCCTGTGTGGCTGGATCATCACAACAGCACAACAATGGTATAGTTGTCCTCTGTCTCGCAACGATCTAAATCCAACCCTATGATTTTCTCAGTATTCTAGTACATGCACAAAATTGCAATAGTTGTGCCAAAGATGTATCATCTTTTTAGGTCAATACTTATAAAGCTAGTTCAAATTTTTTGAAGAATTTAATGGCGGGTTTGATTTTCTTGGAGGGGAAGGTGAGCAAAGAAAAAGTGAAGCCAAAAAAGGCATATTAGGAAGTGCATATAGAAATTAGCAATGTTCACAGCAACTTAGCGCCTAAAAGTTGAAAGAACTATAGAGTGAGCAAAATGTAAACTTACCATAGCCGTAAGCTCTGGGGTATGATGAGCTAAAGGCCTTTTAACAACTGTTGGTGCAGCTGATTTAACATAGGATGGCTTCTGCGGAACAGTTGGTCTAATTTCAGTTGGATCATCCTGTTGCATGAAAGGTGGAGGACCCGGCGGGAGTGGTGGTCTCATCATAGGGGGAGGACCAAAAGGTGGCCTTGGCATAAGTGGTGGTACCATTCCAGGGGGTACAGGTTGACCAGGAACACCTGGATTAGATAGTGGTGGCCGCATATCTGGTGGAGGCGGAGGTGGAGGAAATCTTGAAATACCTGGGGGTAACACATCAGGCTGTAAGCCAGGGAGAGCAACTGATCCAGGCATGCCTGGTACTTGAGGCTGTCTTGGCGGAGGAGGCGGCAGCACAACCATTTTTTGAAAATCTCTGTTCTCTCCCACATTTTTGGCATCAGATCCAATACCAGATTGGTTCCCTGTTGAATTTGGTGGTAATCCAGGGGGTGGGGGTGGGGGTGGAGGGAGCATATTTGGCACCTACACATATAGAGAGTGAGTGAGACACACATATAGATATATAAACAGAGAGACGGAGAGAACTGTTTCTCTTTATTTTATTTTTTTAGATAACATGGGTATCCAAGCTTTTTTGCTTGACTAATCCCATGGGCCCTGAAGTTAACGACCAGGAAAATCTTCATTGGCCCTCAGGGGATTCGAACTTGGGACGTAGAACTGTTTCTCTTTATTAACATCTCCATCTAGCACATACTGGCATACTGCTGCCTGCACAACTCTCAAAAGAGAAGTTCTAAAACAACAACGACGAAAGGAGGACACACTAAGCAAGTACGAGAAATTGGCCTTGCTCCGCTTTCTTAAAGCAAGGCCTGTTAAGGAGGTAAAACCTACTTTGTATCTCTATAGCCTAGCACACAAGAGCGAATAACAATGAAATGAGTTTTGCTATATATCTCGGTCCTGATGCCAAAAAGAAACTTTCACATCAATCAGGGATATACAAGTTTACTTTCTGTTCCTGCCTTAATATACAATAATCAGCAGACCAGAATTCCACAACAAACAGCACGTCACCACCATACCAATACCCCGTACCAGGGGAAAAATATCCACCATAAAAAGAAACAAGAAAAAAAGACGGCTTAGCTTTTAAGGGAAATGTTTTTGAGGCTAATAATTAGAGTATACCTGCACATCTTTTGGAGTGCTGCCATCTGGAACTCCAGTTTTATTATTATCCTTTTCGTTTCTGGATGTACCCGGGGGTGGTGGCTGTATAGATTGTTGAGGGGGCTGAGGTGGAGGTGGTGGAGGACGAAGAGAAACATGTTCACTAGGAGGAGGGCCAGGTGGAGGTGGTGGCGGTGGAGGAGGAGGCAATGATGTCACCAGGTTTGACCCCGGAGGCTTGGGAGGCATTGGAGGTGGAGGTGGTAAAGGCAGAGATGCAGGTATATCAAAACCATCCACAGAGTCAAGATCACCAGTTTGTGGCAGAGGCGGTGGTGGAGGTGGTGCAGGCAACGCAACATCATCTGATGCTGATGACGCAGCACCAGTTGAAGATGAAGCTTCTGATAAAGGAATTCGGGGTCCTGCAACATGAGCAGATGGTAAGAAGAAAGGGCTCAAATCCAGGGAAAATGTAACATAAACAGAACATTTGATAAATAAATAAATAAATAAACAAACCTTGCACAAAAATGCAAGGTGAAGGCTGTAAAAGAGCTCAAGAACAAACCTATAGAAGACTTATACATAGGAGGCTTTCCAGGCGGAGGAGCTCCTGTGGGATTCAATGTAGGGTGGTAGTACACAGAGTCCTGCAGAGCCCAAAAGAAAATGAATATAGAAGAAAAAGAAGGAAAAGCCAAATGAAAAGAGAAAGAAAAAAACATACTCCCTCCGAATGATTCTAACGACTTACTTATATTATTTATCCATTTTCCTTGACAATTACTTATACACGAGAATTTCTAGTCCCATGTTTTACTATAGGCTATTTCTTAAACATGACCTCCTACACAAACAAGAATGGTTAAAGTGGAACAAAGGGAGTATTGTTGAAGAAAATAAGAATCAAGTTACGATTTACTTCGGGTTGTGGGTTCTTGGTTCTCTCTTCCTCTTCTGCTGTCCGTCTATGTACAGGACCCAAATGGCTGCAGCAGATTCACATTGTGTGAGAAACAAAACATTAAGCTAACAAGTTAGAAGTAGAACTGCAATATTTTGAAGCTGGAAGATACCTGAACATAACTGGTTCCTCACCCTTTTCCTTCATTTTTTCTTCATACTCCTGTTCAACACAAGCATAAATCAACTTTATCATCTCATGCTAGCCTCAAAATTTTATTTTCAAAATGAATAAATAAACAAATTAGTAATAGGCTCAAAAAATTTAAAATAAATAATAAAATGGAAAAGGAACATGGAACTAAGGGTATGAGAAAAGCTATTCCCACTTCGCTTAATCGTGAAACCCAAGATTTATTGCAGCAACAGCTTGAAACGGGACACAGAAATTAGCAACTTAAAGGTACATGTAGATTTAAGGAAAGGAAAAAGAAACCACTAATATGGACAGGAGAGCATGAATCAAAAAGCAGAATCAAACAGAAAAAATACAACAAAAATCTTTTTGATTGCTGCCATCACGATCCATGCACAATGGAACAAGAGTGAGGGGTCAACTGGTAACAAATACTTTTTCGGTAGGCCCTCTGTGCATTGCCTACTTTTTAACCCTCTAGAGAACCCCTCACAGAAGAAATCCTAACTCCTCATCTTGACACCCCCCCCCCCCTCAATACCTTTCTTACAACAAGCTCCTCCTAGTCCTCACTAAATATGCTGTCTCTCAATACCATCAATCCCCATCCCCCTCACCAGCCAATCATGGAACATACATCACAATGATCTAGCTACACATTTTCCCCAAACTTTCCTCTTTCATCAAGTCTACTGACAATGCAGCCCTCCCATTTGACATTAAAATTTCTCCACCATAGGTTGAACTTGAAAGATAAGCATCCTTTTACTAGGACCCAACATAGGTGCAGGGAATGGCTTCATGATCTGTATTTGACATTAGAATTTCTCCACCATAGGCTGAAAGATAAGCATCCTTTTACTAGGACCCAACATAGGTGCCAGAAATTATAGACTATATTCCTTTGACTTTTCATTCCAACCCCAAATGCTCATGTAAAATAAGGACACTAGGTTATTAAAATGACTTGGCCACTTCCAACTACAATTCAAAGGGGAAAAACTAGAAAATTTCTCAAAACATCCATATCTAACCTTTGGGCACATACCTGCACCCGATATGACTATCCAAATGACATGAACATGACCCCCAAAAAATAGAATAAAGAAGACACCAATACCTTTCTCTTCTTCATCACAAGGTTCAGTGTGTCCTCGAGCTGCCTTTTCTTGTGCTTTCTTGCCTTGTCAAGTGCACCTTCAGCCTCTGTGCAATGGAAAATTTAATGAGTAAAATTGAGTATACTCGTCCAGTCAAACAAAATAATGCAAAGACGTGTACTGGTACAAGATTAGCTGTTCACAATTCAACTTGGAAAGTACAAAAAATTTCTCAGAGGTGGTTTTATCAGCTTCATAAGTCTACCAGAATAGTATATCACAAAAACTTGTTTAAGACGGTCTTACCCTAACTTTTGGTGAGACAAGGGTCACTGACTTCTCATAATAAGTGATCCCAACATTTCTACATAGTGACCCCATTTTTTTGTGAGTTGGTCTCACATAAGACTTGCTCCCAAAACCACAAACAAGTTTCTCTATACTTTTTACATAGATAGTTTCAACATGAGTCAACTATGACACCATGCACCCATCTCACATGCATAAAAAACACATACTACAACTTGCAGCATCATTGTCTAGCACAACAAACAATTGTATGACCTCAAAATCTCATGGACACATCACGCGTCTCTGCTAAGCTCTGAGAATGTCAAATCAGAAAGTTCAAAAAATAATAATGATGAGAACTTTCTGATTCGGGTGGAGTGAGGAAATGATGCCAATATTGTACATTGTAATATTGAATAACATAAGTGATTTTGACTGATTGAAAGTAACAGTCTACATAAATAAATACAAAAAGATGACGTCATAATAGACTAGTCAAAAGTTGACCCGAGTAATCAAAGGATGTGTAACTCATGGAAAGAAATAGTTGATTGTGACTCATGGAAAAAAATAGTCTGCATGAAAAAGAACTTCCCTCTTGAAAGACGAGTGGCAACAGCAACTACTAAAACCAAACAGTGAATATTCAAACCTATCAAACAACTCAACGAGACAAGAGAGTAAACTATTTCTTTAGAAATTGAGTTGACTTACTCATCACCTCCAGCTTTTGGATTTGGTCCTTGATCTGATCAGGATCCTTCTTAAGGAGACCCACCTCCCTAACCTTTTTCCTCTCTTTCTTGTTCTGTCCAACGCAATGATAATGATAATATCAGATATTGCCATGAACAAAGCAGAATAATCTCCAACAAAATTAACACAAGAAGATATACACTGACAACAAAAATTAATAAGGTTCAAATACTGTTTATAAACAATGAAGGAAGAACTTCTCATTGTATTAAAGCTAAAACTAATTTGACATTGTCAATAGGAAAGGCATATAATGAACACTCCAAATGGAGATAACAGAAGGTGAACATAACAACAAGCATTCTCTTTATGGCTATGATTTCACTGTCCTCAACCAATCTTTACTTTTGGTTTGTCTTCTCAATCTACATTCTTACAATCTCATGCATTTGAAAAAGTTCTAAGTTCTAACTAACAACACTTTCAACTTTCAGATACTTCTCAGTTCTCACCATACCATCTAGTACTAAAGAACTAAGGGCTCGTTTACCTGAATGTAATGGTGGTTACAATGTAATACACCATTTTATAGGGTAAATGTGGGCTGGAAAGGAAGGAGGGGAAGGAGAAACATGGAAAGAGTGAATTAGATTACAACATCCATTGTAATCACAATTGTTCTACTTTAGAACATGTAAAGATGATTACATTGGATGATGCAATCAAACTCCCAAATCTCATATTTCTCCTCCCCCTCCTTCCTTTTCTACCTATATTTACTCTATAAAATGGTGGATTACATTGTAATCATCATTACTTACAAGTAAACGCCACCTCAGTAAATTCAACAAGAACTAATGCCTATTCCTATTCCATGAAGTCAACAACTTCTTTCTGTTGACTATAACTCCAATTGAGAATTAACATTTATAAAAATGAAGCGTATGTATTTCCCTCCGTAGTTATCTTCAGTAGTGCGTTGTTCAACTTCTAAAAGTAAACTTTAATTAGGGAAAGTTTCACTGAGGTAAACCGAGATTTCGCAAAAATATACTCCCTCCGTCCCACGTTTACGTTCCCAGTTTCCTTTTTAGTCCGTCCCTTGTTTATGTTCACAGTTCCTTATTTGGTAAACTTTTTGCTATGAAATTACCCTTTGCCCCTCACTTAAATTGGTTTATTTTTGTTAATTCATCATCTAATGAAACTAAATCAACTCATTAAATTAAACAAACCCAACCCCAAAATCCCTCACCAACACCGTAACTCCTCCCCTCTCTCTCTCTCTCTCTTCAAATAACAAAACACCATCACCAATCCACCAAACCCCTTTCTCCTTCTCTCAACTCAGACCACCACCATAACCACCCTCATGGCCTCATGCCACTTTCTCTCTCCTCAGATCACTCTCCCTTAGCACCACCACCACCACTCAACCTCCCATGACATAACCACCGCCTCTCTCTCTGCTCTGTCGACCACCACCACCACCACTACCACTAGGTGATTTTGACCACTGTAGACCATCGACCACCACCTTCTGTCGACCATTTTGACACGTGGTGGTCAATCTGATTTGAAGTGAGAGAAAGACATAAGGGGGCTATGGTGGTGGTAGTTTAGGGGGAAGAAGAAGGGGTCTGAGGAGAGAAAGAGAGAAGGGGGATGGTGGTGGTCGGTGGTAGATCTGCTTTTTTGGAGGAGAGAGAAAAAGAAAGGGGTGATGGATATGGTGGTGGTGGTCGATCTAATTTTTCCGATCAGGAGAGAGAGAAATGGGGTGATGGATATTGTGGTGGCGGCTAGTGACATGAGGAGAGAAAGAGGTGGTTGTGGTGGTTGGTGATGTGAGGAGAGAGAAAAGAAGTGGGTGGTTATGGTGGATGGTGGATGGTGGATGAATGGAAGGAGAGAGAATGTTAGAATGGGCTGGTTAAGGGGAGGAGAGAGAATGAGAAAGACCATGTTAGAAAAGGGTATACTTGAAAAGTCAATGGTAAAATTTACTCTCATTAAAACCCGTGCCATATCAAACTGGTAACGTAAACACGGGACGGAGGGAGTACTAAGGTACCGACATTTCACAATTTATACTGAGATATTTATTTAGAAAAAGTGACTACAAGTCTACTATACATGATTCTGGTGACCGGATCGAGTAAAGTACACACTACACACTGGGTTAGAACTTGGAAGTGACAATGACCATGTGAAGCCAATAGCATCCAAAAGGTGTTTCTTCGGGGATTTAAGACCATGAAGAAGGGGTATGTGAAGGGATGCGGGTCCTTAATTAGGGTTCATGGTGCACATCTGTAAGGCCCCTTTGGTTGTTTTAATAATTGGCAACTGCTATTGCTCTTAATAGTTCCTACTTGCTAGTGTATAATTTATTTATTTTTTTGAAATTGCAAGGAAGCCACCCTCTATTGAGGGTAATGAAACTAGATCCCATGTCTTTCACGAACTGGGGATGCGTCACTGCGCTATCCACCCCAAGTTCAGTTCCTTGTATATAATTTACCAGTGCCAATTACAACAACAATCATGAGTTGGAATTAACTTTCTAATATAAATACATCAGTGCATATTCAGAAACATTAGTACACCTCAGTCTATTTTTGCTAAACCTGATATACCTCATCGAAATTTTCCTTTTTAATTATTCACTTATCCCTATTTCATAAAGCTGTAGGCTTGGTCTTGTTGGCCCCATACTTCTTGCATTGAGGGCAGAAAAGCTGTTCATTATGTTCCTTTTAACATGTATTTTATGTATTTTTTGTTGAAAGTTCTACACCAGTTCTTATGTTCTGCAGTTCTGAAGAGAAAAAACCAGTTCTTTTGTTTTGCAGTTCTGAAGAGAAAAATCTTATTCTAATCCTTTATTTATGATAGTACTCAATCTTCCGCCGACAATATATTAACTTATCTGTTGTAAAGATACTATCCAAAGATGGCACAGATACTATCCACAGACATTAATTGTAAATGGCAAAGTTTACTATGATCAATGGCATCTCCTTGTTACCTAAATTTGGCCTTTCATACAAGTTACAACTTCCTCTAGCATATTATCAGGTTGGTCGGCTTAACAAGCTAAGGGTCTATTCAAATACCCAATGGGAAAGGTTGCGCAAAAATCTTGACATCCCTCAACCTCAAAGGATAGGCAAGACCTATACTGGTAATGTTGTTGCTTCTCTTAGTTACCTATTGTTCTTTACCACATACCCAAAAAGAAGAACTAATCCTATTTTCTATACAGGGGAACTCCTAGCTACAATATCTACAGGGAGAAGTTTTTCCCCCCTTATTTTTCCTGGCCTACAGAAGAGGAGCAAGATTAATAAATGGACCCTACATATAGGCAGTGGTGAAAACATTCGGCCCACCCAGACCAGAGTACTCTCACTTTCACGTTTGAGCCAAAATGAGTCATCTTCCGACCTTTCAATTTTGAAGATAAGAATATTTGACAAAAACTATATAGCTGACCACTATTCTCCATAACGTATTTTGATCTTACTCCAAAACATTAAGTTGACGAACTGTGAAGTTCTTTGTCGCCTAAGTAGCAGCCTGCACAACTAGTGCCAAATACAAATGGACTAAGGAGCAAAAGTGAGACTCCTTGTCCCCAAATCTCAAAGCTGAACAGTTACTTCTGACAAGTAACAACCTTACAAACTAGATAACCAAATCTACTAGATAAGTGACATTAGCCGGGCTAGGTTTGCAGCAGTTTGAGATATAAACATGTTGATGCTTCCCAACCTTCTTTTTTTTTCTTTTTTTTTTTGTTTAGATAACATGAGTGTCCAAGCATGCTTCCCAACCTTCTAGAGATTGAAATATAGACAGTTTTAATTATTTTGATGCTGCTGCTTGTGCTTTGTTCGTCATGATTTGTTGGGCAATCTAGTTTTTCAGGAATAATATTGTATGGAAGCAAGAAGATTGGGATCCTAGCAATTGTCTAAGCTCTGTTGCCCACTTTGCAGGCAAATATTTAGAGGTGTTCAGAGCTCGTAGTAAGATCGAGATTTTAAATAAGCAGGGAGTGGATTGTGTAAGTAGAGACGGTAGAGAACTACAATGGTGCCTTCCAGAAGCCGAAAATCATCAAGGTAAATATTGCTTGATTGTAAGAGTATAAATAATACATGGTCTTGCCTTTATTGATGTAGTTTATGTCAAATGACATTGCAACGAGGCAGCACATCGCTTACCGAAGCTTGTTAGACTGTCGGAGAATGATATGTACTAAAATTGTGATCCCCCTGATGTCATTACAGATGTACTGTTGATGATGCTTCTAATATATACAAATCACAGCTTCTCTAATTGCCATGATATTTACCACATAACATCAATATTTATGCCATGAGGAGCTTATTTGATCAGCTCCCCTTTCATACTGCATCAAATTTATCCTCCTTTTGCTCTCAAGCAAACACCAATTCCACTACCCTAACCAGCATTTCACTGTTACCTACTTCGCTCACACTAAGCCTAACACAATGCCAAAACACTCCTTTTTCATCCCCTTATCAATAACACTCATATTCCAAACCCTAATTACAGCCGGTAGTTACATCAATATTACTACCAGTCACACAAATTCAATCAATCAGCTCAACAATTGCAGCAAACAGCAATCACAAACACTAAAAACCAATCAATTGAATAATGCAATTAACCCACCACGACAAAACCCTAGAATTCGATTAAAATCCCATTGAACACTTCAAAACCCAATGCATTAAATTCTAAAAAAATAACAAGAACTAAACATACCCGTTTTAATTCCTTTTTACGGAGCTCCTTTCGATACGCATCTGTAGGATTCATGACTTTGCCTCCTTTCGTTGTCTTCACCATTTTCACCGATTATCAAAAACCCTTCACTTTTGTTTCTCCTTTTTGTCCTTTTTTTTAATACAAACAGATGATATATGAACTGGAAATGGATCAATTTCTCTCTCTATCACTATCTATGTCTCTTTCTCTCTCTTCCGTTGAGCTTCCGGTGGTTGGCTATGGTGGAGAAAGCCTTTGGATTTGATATTTCGTTCGAGTTTCAGACTTTCTGTAATGCAAATTATTTGCTTGTTTTAGTGTTTTGATGATGGGCAATTTCTGTAAGTGGAACGTTTAACCCAAATTAATTGGGCCAAAGGTCCATCTTGTTACAGCGCGCAATGCCTTCATAACTTAGCCCAATCCAAGGATAAAGTAACAGCCCATGCGTGAAATACATACTCCCTTTGTTCCAAATTTATTTTCGAAACTGGTTAAGGTAAATCCTAAATTACTAAACGCAAATATTTTTTTCACAATATGAGAATACCCTTTTCATGGAAAACACAAAATTTTCTCCTTATTCTTCTACCTCTCTAATCTCTCTCATATTGTTCATTGTAAATTTAAAAATCAGATCTTCATGAATGAAAAATTATCGAAAGAAAAACACTAGACATTGGAGTAATACTGAACATTTCAATTTTTTGATTCCTATTGAATTTGATTTTGTTTAAATATCATACATTGAGTTAGTGACTTAGGGTTTGTTGTGGTGGCTGGTTGGGTAGGCGGTTGGGTGGCTGGGCTAGGGAGGCGGTTCGGCTGAGTGGCTGCATAAGGTCCTTCTCCGACGACTCGACATGCCTACTATCGGAGTGATTGGTCGCATCTCAGCGGATGGGATGGGGTGGGCTGAGGTTGTGCGCCATCGACGAGGAGGAGTGGCTCTATTGTCGTGACTTCACCATTCGCCACCACCAACAATCCATTCTTAACATAGACACCAGATCTCAAATTCTCCAATACTCTACTTTGATGTGATAATAGGAAATTGTTTCTAATGCCATAGTTGCAGGTTACTTTCAAGTGGGAGAAAGGGAGAGGAGAGAGAAAGGAGGAAGAAAGGGAAAATAGATAAGGAGGGGTATGTTGGGAAAATTAATTTGCGTTTAGTAATTTGGGCATTTACATTTAGCAATCCCCTTTATTTTTACCTTTGACTTTTTAAGGTCAAAGTTTGTAAACATTGACAACTTATTCGTAAAAAGTTACAAAATTTTACCATGTGAAAATATGATAAACTTGGGACGGAGAGAATAGTTTCAATTTGGGATTATGACTAAAAAAACTGAAAGTTAGATTAGCTTCATTCTAACTCTTTTTTATTTTTTTAGCATAGTTTTATTTTTATTCAATGGGTTCAAATAATTGCGTCTGGAATCTTGGAAATAACATTTGGTGTTAAGGACCAATGTAAAATAGCCTCCTTGTTTTTCTATAAGGGCAAGATTGTGTACATCTTTCCCAAAAACTGTCTTTCCCCCAAAATTGCCTAAGAGGAACCCCTTTCATAGGTGTTGGGTAGCATTATCAAGTTGAATAGGAAATTTTTGGAGCCCGGTGTATCACACTAGGTCCCATACTAGTATGTACTTGAACTTCGAAATACAAAAAAAAAAAGTGATGATACATTGTAGTTTTATCTCTTGTTCTTACTATCTCATGAACATATAAATTTAGCTTTTAGGTTTTGACTGTGTAAATAACCGCATTCTCAAATTGGTATTTTAAAAAACGTCGGTCATCATAAGATATTTAAAATAGTTGACTACTGCATATCTGCTAAATATGAGCCTTAAACATACTTTCCAATGGAAGACTTGGACCATTTTTATTAATTCCTCAAATTTTGTTGTTTTGTCACTGTAAATTATCTTTTAGACTGGTTTTAAACTTCTAGTTGAATATGCACGAGTCAACCATTTTAAATACCTTATAGCCTATGGGTGGTCTGACCGATATTTTTTCAAATGTCAATTTGTCGTCAAAGGTCTATTTAAAATACCAATATGCAAATGTAGCTTGTTGAGATCGAAGTTTGAAATTCATCACAATACAATTTGCCAGACTCTGTTTGATTCAACTGAAAAACACTAAACTGAACTGATTTTTAACTTGACCGTTAACCAATTAAAATTCGTCTAAACATATTCAATACTGGACTTATTTGAAAGTATGATTTGAGATATTTTCAATGACATAGTTATCATCATTAATTTATTTCGGAATTGAACTGCTGAACTGAACTGGATTTAAGTAAAATTGAATTGAATCAAACAAAACCTTAGTGAGTGCTGCTGATTATTATTTTTTTATTATCAGAAACAGGGAAGCTCTTTTATTCCATAGCTAGAAAATAAAACATATCAACATTGGCTAGATCAGTCTCCTCCAGCATGCATGTTTTCCAACCAAATTCGATCTATCGATGAATAAGGTTGAAACCTAGCAATATAATAAGCTACCATATTACTCCATACTCCCTCTAACAAAAGACCAAGATAAGTAGCCAAATTAAGTTGAATCAAACAAAGCCTTAGTGAGTGCCGCTAATTAATTGTATCAAGAAGTTATCGAACTCACCCTCGAAAAAAGAAAAAAAGAAAAGATAAAAGATAGTAAGAGACACCACTCTTTAATTTATGTTTTTTGCATGGCAAATTTATGTCCTTTTCCTCTTTTGGTCCGGATGAACTTTTCAAACACTTTAGTTTTGCTGGTGGCTGGTGCACATAAAAAAGAATACTGTACGTAGAAATTGGAGGGGATATCCACATTAGATATAAGGAGATGCAAGTACACAGAGTTAATGAGTTCTGTAAGATGAAATGATATGCTTTTGGCATCGCATTCCATTGGCAATGGCAACCAATAGAGACGTTGGAGATTCACCAGAATCACACTGCTTTGCTTTTCACACGTTGGTCCGAGTCAGATGAGTCAGATTTTGGTTGGAGAGAGAATCTACCCCCCAAAAAATGGTTCCAAGTTACGTATAATGAAAATCAACCGTACTGTTCAGTTCTAATTTCTACAGTTTTATCTAGTTAATTTAATGTTTAAACTATAGAGTTATGGGTACTCTCATGTGTACACAATTAGGTACACCAACATTTTAAAACTAAGCATAGGCCTTAAAATAAATGGAATGAATTTACAAAATTAAATGGGCTTAATTTTACATGAGAGCACCCAAATATTTGAGGGAGATGTGCGGTTATTATTCTCGTTTAATTTTACATGAGAGCACCCAAATAAATGGAGTAATTAACTAGATAGTTAAATGAGTTAAAAATTGTCAGATGAGTAACTCGCCTAATAAACATATTAAATTGTACTTGAATGGTAAAATTTTGGTTAGGTTACTTAAGTATATCCATCTTATTACTATTTATCAATTTGCATGATCTAATGCTTTTAGTTTCGTAATTATAAAATTTTAATTTTCTTTATGTGGATAGGGGGATTGATCAGGCTTTCCTTACTAATATAGTTCTAGGGTGAAGGGGAATGAAACTCGGGCTCATGAGTCATGATCAAGGAGGATGAAGGAGCGGATAAAGTTTGCAAAGAAAAATTTAATTGTATTCATCATTTAAACCGTCAATAAACTTGAAGAAAGGAGTTTATAAACTAAACATTTATTTCTCCTTTTAACACAAGAATTATACATTATACGGTTATACACCTACTAAAAGTATTAGAAGAATCAAAGACAATGCCGTCAAACTCCATAATTTCATGAGAATATTACTCTAACTAGCTTGTTACATATCTACCATCAATCCACTCCACAATACCTTCACAAAACCCGATTTTATAAAAATGAGTTAAAGTTTTTACACATCTCAGATTTGTACCTGTTTTTGTAATTATATCCGTACCCGTACAACTTAGATTGAAACACATTATTACCACAGTCCACAAGGCCACAATATGAAACAAACTGAGACATTGATGATTGAACTAAGAGAACTTCTATCATGTGTAGTTTGAATATCATGTCAAAGATGAACTATCACCATTATACGTCCCTAAAATTTGTGTATACGGTGCTTTTAGTCCCTGTACTTTTATTTTGGGGCTTTAAGTCCCTCCGTTAGGCTTATGTTAGTATTTTGTTAAGCCTCACCAGTCACCACCGCCACTTTTTTTGGAAACCCTTTCTCACTTCGAATCGGCCATCACAGATTCACTGCTATGGGGCTACCAGTACCAGCCTACCACCACCTTGCTTCTCTCTCT
Organism: Tetragonia tetragonoides; assembly: GCA_038025085.1. Taxonomy (NCBI): domain Eukaryota; kingdom Viridiplantae; phylum Streptophyta; class Magnoliopsida; order Caryophyllales; family Aizoaceae; genus Tetragonia; species Tetragonia tetragonoides. The sequence goes on along the minus strand of CM076148.1, from coordinate 8,034,491 downwards.
AGGCGGTGGTGGTAATGGAGGCTAGTGGTGATGGGGTCGGGCAAGTGCGCTGGGGTCTGTGGGTATGAGAATTCCACACCAGTATTGATTATTAGCATGAACAAACAATTTTGGAATGGGTTTATTTCATTCCAAAGCTAATTCTTCATTGCGATTTGATTTTAAATCAACCTGCAAACTCCATGAGATTGCACCAAGCAAGGCTAGAGGCTTTTGGGTTCCCTATTAAAATTACCCCAACAAGAAGAATTAAGCCTACGGGATCGCATTAATGAATCATAGCTAAGTGAAACAGGGATTGCTTTGATTTTTGTTCAAGTTTTGAGGAAATGGGTTGATTTTGCTACCATTTGGAGAGATGGAAAGGATGAGGAATTGAGGATATATGGCTAGAAATGATGGACTGGTAATCGCAGTCTCACACATGAATTCTTTAGTTGATTATTTTGGTAAGATTATAATTCATCGTCAACAGGTGCCGAATTGCCGATTTATGAACCCCCGACTTTTTTTTCTTTTTAATTCTTGGCTATGAAAAAGGAATATTTATCCTTTACTTTCTAGGTCCTTAAAGTTTCATGACAGAAATACTAACGGAGTTAAGAAGAGGGACTTAAACCACCGAAATAAAAATACAGTGACTAAAAGCACCGTATATGTAAACTTAAGGGACGTATAATGTTGTTAGTTCTGTCAAAGAATGTGACTAGTACAGTACAGAAATACTTACTACTCCTACAACAACAAGGGTCTCACAAATCAGGGAAAAAGCACAAACAAGCAACATCCTCATTTTTCTTTCCCTGTTTTGGGTTTTTCACCCATTTTGAGGAGTAAAATTAGGAGACTTGTAAAACTAAACAACATCTAATTAAGGCAACTAATTTAATGCTTTTTGGGCAAAACACACCTAAATCTTCTCAGGTGTTTTGCAGAGAAGGTTAAATATTAAATGTAAAAAAAAAAAGCAACGGTAACTAGTCAGTTTTGGCAGTTCCTTAAAGGGCAAATTGGGAATTGTGAAAAAGCTAACGGAAACCTTTCACACGCAACACATTTGAGAACCAGAACCAGAGACAGTGGGCGGCAGGTGCCTCTATATAAAAGCTCTACTATTTTCAGTTTCTCATCTCTCTCTCTCTCCTCACTTTCTCTGCTTTTTCAACTACACAGTGCTCACTTTTTTCATATTTCTTCGACTCTCTTTATATATGCACCTAAAACCCTGATTTCATCTCTCTCTCTCTCTCTCTCTCTCCAGTTCTTAAGCTCAGTGAGTGACTGAAGAAAGTTAACAATGGCGGCTGTAAAAGCAGAAGAAATAAGTCATCCACCAATGGATCAACTTCAAGGATTAGAGTATTGTATTGATTCAAATCCTTCATGGGGTAATTGAAATGTCCAAAAAGTTTCAATCTTTTTACCAAATCTTAGTTGCCCATTTCATTTTTACAACAGAAATGGAGACTAAAAAGGTTTTGAATGGTTGAAAACAGGAGAAGCTGTTGCTCTGGGGTTTCAGCATTATATATTGTCTCTTGGAACTGCTGTCATGATTCCCAGCTTTCTTGTTCAATTAATGGGAGGAACTGATGTGAGTTTTTAAATTCAATTTTATACTAATTTGTAATTTGTTTCAAATTTTAATCAATTTGTTGAAGAACTTTGTAGCTGATTTGGTTAGTAAAGTTAGTGACTTTTATTTGAAGTTCTGAGCTTTTTTGCTTGTAAGTTCTGGAAGTTTGAGTAAAGTGGGGTGTTTTATGTGATGGGGTAGTTGGAAAAATTTATTATTCATGATGATTGAGCAGAGATTGTATGAAATCTGATTTTTGGCTTATGAATTTGGTAAAAGCATGAAAAATGAGACACTTGCATTTCTTGGTGTTAAGAGAAGCACAAATACATGTGTTCATGGGTTTGAAAACTCAGTCAAAATATAACTCTCAAAAGACTTTAATTGCTTAGTTATCATGACTTAGCGAGTCACACATTAACATTTATTATCATTTTTTATCGCTTAAGTGCCTGATGATGCATTTATGTATTGCGGGATAAGAAATTATAGAAAACTTGCAGCATTTGATACTGATGTTGACCTATATTTGTTACTTGGACTTTGCTGTAATGTCTTGACATATGTATGTATCTATGTTTCAAACTCGGCGTGTTTTTGGCCTAAAAGTGAAGTGTCAAGTTTCCACACTCATGTAGTGTTAAGTACATATACTACTCTCAAGAGTTGTAAAACAATGCAGTTTCTTTAGATAGGTGCTAATGGATTGGCAATTGTTTTCTTGCTAATGTTTTGATTCAGGGTGATAAAGCAAGGGTAGTACAAACTTTGCTGTTTGTTCAAGGGATTAACACTCTGCTTCAAACTCTTTTCGGAACCCGGCTACCAACCGTGATCGGAGCGTCGTATGCTTATATGGTCCCTATCATATCCATAATCCATGACTCGTCTCTAGCAAGAATTGATGATCCTCATGTGGTTAGTCTTATCTCTTCTGTAGAGTAGAGTATTGATCTTATGAGTCATGAATCTCTTTCTCTACTTCTAATTTAAAATTTATTTGATTTGCTTTTTACCAAATAAAGTTGAGGGTTGAGGTCTATTTGCAAGCAAAGTAAAAGCTGATATGAATTTGACCCACTTATCTAATTGGAAACTTTTGGTAAAGGAACTAACTTTGCTCAAAGTGAAGTGTAGAAATATACAAGCTTGACTAAGAATATGCATACTTGATTCCATTGTGCAACTTTTTAAAATTATGCCACTGAATGAAGAAAACTTATCTTCAGTGGCTTACTTTTTCTTAAAAAAGGTTACTTCATTGTCTAAGCTTTTTCAACATGCTAATCAACCTTAAATGAGACTATGAGAGATTGTCAGCAATAACCAGTTTAGGAGTATAAGTGTGCTCAAACCAAGCATAAATCGATAATGGGGCGCTTCTGAGACTGGAATATTATGTTGTTCCTAGAACTATGTCATTGGAATAACACAGTATTATCATTAGAATCACACAAGTGTCGTATTTGTCAATGAGGAAACTGAATAATTTCAATTTTACAGAGATTTCTGAACACCATGAGAGCAGTTCAAGGGGCTTTAATAGTCGCATCAAGTGTGCAGATCATCCTGGGGTACAGCCAGCTATGGGCAATTTGTTCCAGGTTCAGTGTTGGACTAAACTGGATATCACATTTGAGACAGTAACATAAATGATGATTACAGGATAAATTAGCTGTACTAAACAAGATTTATGTACAGGTTTTTTAGCCCACTGGGGATGGTTCCGGTGATTGCGTTGGTGGGTTTTGGCCTGCTTGATCGAGGATTCCCAGTGGTAAGTGCCATCAATCCATTCGGTAATTCTGTGGAACAGTTATGATCTAAACTAATCCCCCTGACGAGAACGAAAACACTAGCTTTATTCTTTGTAAACATTACTTGATACTTGTCCATTTTTCTGCAGAAACTCCTTAAGAGAGGGGCTTTGGGAATCTAATCATTTGAATTTTGCTTGTTTTAATCTTCAGGTGGGACGATGTGTTGAAATTGGTATTCCCATGCTCATCCTGTTTGTTGTCTTCTCTCAGGTATGTTGTCAAATTCAGAAGCAATTGTCACCCTTTGTGGGATTAGGATATGTATCATTTGTTAAAAGGTTAGGGAAATTACTAATACATAATTCGGTGGACCATATAGTGGTCAAAAGAAATCATTTTATTGGCTTCCACTCACAACTTTGCTAAATGGGTTCTAAGCTTAATCATCATGAAAGACTAGAAGATAGGCTTGAGTTAAAGCTGCACTTGAACGGTTTCCTGTTACTCACAACTTTGGTTAAGCTGGGGTCTAAGCTTAATCATCATGAAAAACTAGGAAGATAGGGTTGAGTTATGAGTTAAAGCTGCACTTAAACAGATGTGTAACTCCTTTTCAGAGTACATGGTTTCCTGTTTAGCAATTTCTGCTGAAAGTGGCAAAACTCGAATAAGGCTGGAACCTGACATTATGCTTATGCTATCTTTCCCTCATGTTTCTTGATTACTTCACTTTGGACCAGACACATGTTATCATTTTCTGATTATTGACTTGTTTCCTGTTCTATTTTGTTCTGTTTTGCAGTATCTGAAACATTTTCAGATAAGGAAGCTGCCAATGCTCGAACGGTTTGCTCTCATTCTATCAATTACAGTTATATGGGCATATGCACACCTGCTGACAGCTGGTGGTGCCTACAAACACCGCCCAGAGAAAACTCAATTGAACTGCCGAACTGACAGGGCCAACCTTATTTCTACTGCACCATGGTAAGCGAATGACAAATAATTAAAAGCTAAAACAGGCTTTATCATCCTTAGTAAAAGAAAATTATCCTGAAAATGTCTAGTCACAACAGTAATAAGAGAATACAAAGGGAAATGAAGAGAAGAAACTAGAGTACTGATATGTATTGCTCATGGTAGTTGGATAACACCGTTTATATAACTTTCTACTAACCAGAAGTTGAAAAGTTCAGAGAAATGATCATGTTCCTCTCTGTACCCTTTTGCTGTTACTAAATTTGCCTCTCAAACACTAAAAGATCATTAATGGGATGACTTCCCTTCTCTTCCCTCCTCATAAGATAACTTCATTACTCCTGAAAGAAAAAACTTTCTCATCTCTTTTCTTCACTGTGTAGGATAAAAATCCCGTACCCTTTACAATGGGGTGCACCTTCTTTTGATGCCGGCCATGCTTTCGGAATGATGGCTGCTGTGCTAGTCTCGCTGATTGAGGTATTACTCAAACAGTCAAATTTTAAAGACAAATGCAATGCAATGCAGATCAGAGCATCAGATTTCCAACTGACAATATATGTGATTTCTTTTCCTTACTTTAGTCAACCGGAGCTTTCAAAGCAGCAGCTCGTCTAGCAAGTGCCACTCCCCCTCCAGCTCATGTTCTGAGTCGTGGTATAGGTTGGCAGGTCCGAATACAATCCCACTTGACTGCATGAACATTTACCTTTCAATTTCAAATCTTGCAAGCATTCAGTTACTGAGTTTTTGATGCTGTTGACAGGGCATTGGGATCTTACTCAGTGGACTCTTTGGGACACTAAGCGGCTCTGCAGTGTCTATGTGAGTATTACCTTTGGAAGTACATAGCTGCTTTTACACTGATACAGCGTTGTTGAACTGGAACATAACATATATATCTTGTCCAATAACAGAGAAAATGTGGGCCTGCTAGGAAGCACCCGCGTGGGAAGCCGCAGAGTCATCCAAATCTCTGCGGGTTTCATGATCTTCTTCTCAATATTAGGTAACTGCCTTCTTCCTCAATTGACAGAAACACACTACCTTTTTGGCTACAAGTTCTCACTTCTTTGACTGGTCCTTGCAGGCAAATTTGGGGCTTTGTTTGCATCAATACCATTCACCATATTTGCTGCTGTTTACTGCGTTCTCTTCGGCCTTGTTGGTGAGCATCATTTCCTACCACAATAAATCAATAATCCATCTTTGCAAACGATAAATCTAATTTCTGTATGTCTTGTATGCTGTTTTTACAGGTTCAGTTGGGCTGTCATTCTTGCAATTTACCAATATTAACTCGATGAGGAATCTCTTCATTGTGGGTGTTGCCATGTTCCTTGGCCTATCTATTCCTGATTATTTCAGGGAATACTCTGCTGGTGCTCTACATGGACCTTCTCACACCGGAGCTGGATGGGTAAGAATTTTACCGAATTCTCCGTTTACAGTAGAAATGAAAGTCAATCTCTGGTTAAATTCATTCTCAGCATCACAGACTGACTCTGGCATTGGTTGTAATTGCAGTTCAATGATTTCCTCAACACAATTTTCTCGTCTTCACCAGCAGTGGCGCTGATTGTTGCTGTTCTCCTTGATAATACCCTTGAGTACAGGGACAGCGCAAGAGACAGGGGGATGCCGTGGTGGGTCAAATTCCGGACATTTAAAGGAGACAGCCGAAATGAAGAATTCTACACCCTTCCCTTCAACCTTAACCGGTTTTTCCCTCCATCTTAAAAAGTGATTGTATCTCGAAGAGAGGGGTTATTGGGCAACAGCATTGTGATTATTATCACAATCCTGGAAAGGGAGGATGGAGGAGTGACAACATTTTGTTAAGGATGAGTAAAATCTAGTTTTACTCTTTGGCCCTTTCAGCCCTCCTTTCAATTGATATATGTATATCTTCAACTCGGCATTTCGGGTTCAAACCAATAATAGAAATTATTTTATTCGTTCTTTTAACTTCCTTGACTCTGACCAACATATTTCTTTGGAGGAATTGAGCGCAAATCAGACTCAATGTTGACAACCTTTTTGAGTAGTACTGTACTCTGGTAAGGTGACAAGAAAGAAAGAAGCAAATCCTTATTATGGTAATCAAAATTCATTTACAAAAAGATCTGAACTGTGTATGTACACACAAAAAAAATGGAAAAAAAAAGAGCAGCCTATGGGTAATCTTGAATGAACATGAAACAAACATCAAAATTCAAAACTGTACTTCCTAAATAGAGGAGGAAGGTTTCTATCTTCATGCTGGCTTATGTAGGCAGGCTGCAATATCTACAAAACAACAGAAAGACCGGAAGGGGTTTGACAGGACAGAAACATTTGTATAAACTACTTCTGAAGACTAGAGAGATTTGCACATGCATTCAGGAGTTCTCGGTTGTCGATAAATGCTTTGACCATGATGTCTCACATGAACCCGTTGGCCTTCTTCAACCATTTTCTGTACCCTATCATGAAATATGTCCCATTTTATGGTGCCATTTTCTGACAAGATTGCTGCGAGCCTTTTTTTGTTTGGCCGCAAGGTGGGAGCATGGCCACCTCCATAATATGTGCGGTATCCAGATACTAAGGAAGATAATTGGCTCCCAGAATCAGTCATGGCAAATACATCAGCTGTTGCACATGCAATGAAATCCAGTGCTGCTAGCTGCATCAATGTGTTTGGGTATAGTAAGCGATAATGAATTATTTGGTTGCAGTGCAGTCTAAGAGAGCAAATCAAAAGGCAAACTTCTTTAAGCTCATAATGGATAAGAAAGCGTGTTCTTCACATTGCTCCCCCCCCCCCCCCCCAACCAGTTTGTACTTCTGTTTCAAGGATGATTGTGAATAAAACAGCCTCTACTAGTCTTGGCTGAATACATCTTTAGTTCTCATAATCCTGACTGTGGTGGAATACATACTGGGTGGTTGTTTGAGAAAGTATCAGAGAGACTAATGAATTCTCAAGCAAATCTACAGCATGAAGGAGATACACTGCTTGTGGGAGGATGGGAATGCAAGAAATTTCCAGAACAAAGAGGCTGGATGCAAATAGAAAGACCATTACGAGGGAACTGTAATATAGAAGTCTTTGGAGTACAGGTGACCAAGTGTAACATAGTCCCACTCCCCCACCCCCACACCAAGTTCATTTTAGAGCAAGCAGCATACTCCAACGGATGTTGGTACAAAATTGTTTAGATGAATGAAAAACGTTTTCTCTTTTATTTATAGGAGATACATACGTTATGCTAAAGCTAGCCTAGATACAAGTGTCAAGGATACTTGATAGTGATTTTTGCTTTTAACGTAGCTGTAGGTTATCTTAGAGGACTGAAACACTACTTGGAGAAAACCGCATCAACAAACCACACGGAAATTTAATAGTTGTGCTGTAATATCTCTTTTCCAAAATTACACGCAATATTTAGATACAAATCGACACTTCCACACCAGTAAAAAAGTTTTGTTTGGCAGTTGTTCATATCAAAGTTGATCGCAATGATCTCCATAGACTTGAGGGCCATAAAAATTGATTCGCCATGTTTATTTTCTTTCTTTTCTTTATTTTCCTTCCAAATGGTACTAGCTCATATTTTCTCATGTATAACCTTAGAACTAAGCTGATTGCCGTTCGTTTATTCATTTCTAAGCAGTTCATTTACGTAGTTAATAAAAGAACACAAGAACCAAGGAATTGAAAAAGGTGATACTCTTTGGATATGGAAAAAACATGGAAGTAGCTTACCTGAGAGGAGAAGTTCCTAAAAGGCTCAATTTCACTGGGAAAGAGAAGATCTTCCTTGGTTACCAAATTAGGATAAAGGTTTGTAAATGGCTTCATCCTTGACCCCCCACCATATATTTGGGAGCCTGCGAGATATATATATGTCCCACGCTTCAAACCTAGACCTGAGAGAACAAGAGCTGCTTCCTCTGGTGTTAATGGACATCTTCCAGAGATTCTCAACTCTTCCGGAGAGACAGGCCTATACACATCATATAACATACAAAATGTATTAATATATAGGCAATGTTAATAGAGTCCTAATGATAGGAAGAAGCAACATGTGGAGAATGCTGAATTGAATATTTTCATTTACTTCAGGCTCTTAAGCCGTTGAAGGAGCAACGGAAAATGAATTTCTCTGTAAGCTTGAAATTCTCTTTTCTCACTTTCTCCACCTCCAAATTCACAGAGAGAATAAGCCACCATGTCCACTTCAAATCTCAAATGCAGAGCAAGATACTTGGATGGACCTATATTTACATCTTGCCTCCTTAATGGGTCATCTGACATGAAGTCGCCAAGCAGTTCCCTGTCCAACATATTACTTGTGGAATCATATTTTCTTATCCTCTTGACTAATAATGCTCCAACTTGTTGAATTTTCGGCACAAACTTCAGTGCATGATAATTGCATTTGCATCTTAACTTCTGCAAAAAAATAAAGATATCAGTACGTATAAAAGGAATCTAGTCACCTGATGACCATGCAGTATTAGTGAGCATCAATGGTGCGGTAGCAGCAGAAACTTGAGAGCCATGTTACTTGGTACATCAGAAGAAATGGAAAGAATATTAGAGTGTTGCTATAAGAAATAACAAATGAGGGGCGATATGATCCTGGTGTGCAAGAGAGGGACCATTAATGTATTGTGCAACAGAGGGACAGATTAGAACGGATGACAAGTCATTGAGGACCCCTATAGATACTTTTGAAGGGAAGAAAATGGAGAAAAATCCCCAAAAATAAAATAGAATAAACAGCTCCTTGTCTAAAAATAAAAGATTGAGGTAAAAGAAAAGAGATAGAATCATACCCAGGCCAGTTCCCCAGAAGGAAATCTATTATAGGGACTGGATGTGATAAACTTATACTTGTTTTCTCTATATATAGTTATATATCACCAAAGCAGAGGAACTAGTCCTCCACTTTTCTTGCACTTTCTTTTTACCCCCTCAATTCTTTTCTCTTTTGAGTGATCTTTTCCCTTGCCAAAATCATCATTTTTTGATTGATAACACAACTTCTTAAAAAAGTGGAAGACCAATTTTTCTTCAAGTAATCATCGCCAACAAAATTTTAGCAAAAAAGAAAAAGATAAAAACACTCGAAACAGTTTCAAATAAGGTAATATAGTCATGACCTGAAGGTGGGTTGACAATGGATCAAAACCCAGACGATTTCCATATCCGAGAAAATGAACAACACCATTCCGCAAGAGGAGAGGAAGTACAAGTCTTATATAATCAGCCGGCTTTGCTTCCTTAACAAGATCTGCATCAGTTATCTGCAAGCCATGGAAAGCATGATGGGGATAGTAAGTAAAGTTAGTACATAAAATGTCTACTCACCAAAATCTTTTGCGGTTACAACAAATGAGCCAACTTACAACACTACCAATCGCTTCCAGGTCTAATGACTTTAAATGTCGAGGGAGTTCCTTGACAATGGTTATTTCGTCCTTCATTGTGTTGATGAAATGCTCCTCTTGATAAATATCACCAAACTGGCTGCAATTTTGACATTAGATTACAGTATACATTGATGATAAGTATGACAGCAATGGTAAGATATATTGAGCTTAAGAAAACAGTTCCCATGCAGCTAATGAGATGAAGCCATATATAGGATAATTGTATCTCTGAGATCAATGTCTAAATCATCTAGGACCAATTAAAAAATGAGTCTTGCTAGAGTAGTGTCTGCAATCACCGTTCCCATCAAGAGGATAACATTCTCTTACATACGTCTTAAGACTGCGTGAAACCAACTTTGGTCATCTTCAACATTGTTGAAAGGAAACCAATGCTGGGACCAGGGGATAAAGTGGCCAGCAAAATCGACAATTTAGACAACACGCTAATATTATTGATTTCTAGATTCTTCAGCCCCTAGGTTTCAGTGACATGGACACAAAGGCCACTGATTCTCTTCTTTCACCATCTATGGGGATTCTCTATTCTGTTTTCTTTCTGTTTCTTTTTTGGTTGGGGGAATGGGGGAAGCAGGGATGACAAAAGTTGAGAGAGTTTCGATGTGACAAATAATGTTTACTGGGCTAGGATATGATCGCACCTCGGATCCTTCCACACACTGCTATAAAGAAATCTTGGTACAACTAAAGTTGCATTAAGCAAAGATGCCACAGCCACAGCATTGCAGACCTGTGGACATCCAAACAATCCATCAGGTTACTTATATGAGAAAGGAATATGAACAGGATAAGCTTGTAAGGTAAAGAAAAAACATATGCACAGAAACAAATGCACATAGCCATTCTTATATTAAACTAGCAATAGAAGCACAGGTTCCACCTCAGTCTTGGGGTCACCACATCCTGTTAATTTTGAGTAGATTGGCAAAAAGTTTGTATGGATTAAACTATTCATATCCTTGAGCAACAGTGCAACACCCACTAGATGATAGATAAGGGATAAGGAACATTTTAGGAACCCCTTTGATGGTGCATTGTCCTTCCCATTAATAGGCTTCTCAGACTAGTATGCATTAATTCATTGCTGATGTGAAAGATGACACATTTATCTCAAAAATCTGTAATTCATGTTCATATTGTTACTTTTTTTTAGATAAAGATGTTCATATTGAATCTTGCAACAAAATTTCATCGTGTTATCTAAAGAAGGGATCACCTCTTTCAATGTATACATATGAGATGAAGGTTTCATGCACATTTTATGAGTTTCCTCTACTTCCTATCTACTTTTACTGTCAATCTCAACAGTTGAGTTCACAATTAGCTCCAGCTTTAAGTATTCTTATGCAGCATCAAGTTAGAATTCAAGAAGTCATTTGCGCACAAGTACAGGCTCCACATTGAACAAAAACTAGCTAGCTTGAGGATATAGTGGAAGTAGACTTTAACAGTACAAGTGCCAATCACATTGAATCAAATCAAAGAAGGTTTCCCCAACATCGTATTTGATTGGTCTGATAATGCTACATTTTCTTAAGAACATTAAGTTCTTAATGCACTTACAGCAACTCGTTGTTGATTCAGACCACCATTAGCACTAACTAATAAAAATCCATTGCTTTTTCTGGGAGTTCCTGTATCATGAACAAGGATATAAGAGAACATATATAATGGCAGCATAAATTCCACAATTAGAAACAAATCAGTAGATTTGATCCGGCTCTGCAGATCAATTTCTCAGATAGCATCTGCTGTTTGTCTTCATTAACTAACTGCTAAGCCTTTGAAGCATATTGCTAAATTGGTAGCCTTGGAGGCTTGTAGAAGCATGTTGCGAAAGTTTGAGCCCCGGAGGCCTAGAAAGAAAGATTCTGGGCAGGACAAGTGCAAGTAGAAGAAAGTATATAGATGTAATACCTGGATCATCTGAACTGTGCCTATCTGAACAAGGTTTCCATGATGATGCACGTGAAAATGGTTCTTTCCATGGGTTGCCAGGATCATGTCTAAACTCTTTCTGCATCATAAACAGGTTCGACGTACTTCAGCAAAACATGTACACAAATGAACAAAAAATATGCATATAAACAGGAATAACATAGTGAGAAAGTTTGGTATAGATACTGAATAAGAACCTCCACAAGAGAAGTAGAAGCCATGTCCAGAAGCCGCCCATACATCAGGACTGAAGAACTTTCATTCTTTCCAGAAACACCTCTATCATCCTTCAATGAACATAAGCAAAATTATGGTAAGTCCATCAGCTTCTCTCCGATTACATCCCTAATCAACAAAAGAAAACTTCTTACATGCTCCAATTATATGGAAATATATAACCGGCTGAACTGGTGAGGGGGAGGGGGATCATGGAAAGGTTGACTCTAATAAATAATAATATCCGAGACCTACACATGCAAGTGACTGAAGCCACTCAGCGACTCCCTTCAAAACAATAGGGACATAAAACTTAGGGACAAAGTCTCAAAATGTGCTTGCAAAAAATTCAAAGATCAAGGGTTGTAAATGTTGTAGTAACTTCACAACAGAAAATAAATTCTGGAACCTGATTCTTGATACTTTGAAATGCATACAACATTGCTGTTAATATGTAAATCGAAAACGACATATGCAGTCCTGTACCTTCCTTGATTCCGATACCGAACTATTGTGAACACCCTTAGAATCAAAGTCCACAAACATGAGGGAATCCAACAAAAAGAACACACCCATCAGTCCAATAGTAAAACCAATCGACTTCAAACTCCTGTGAAACCAATGCTGCCTTTTCCCACCATACACTCCTTTACAAGTAGTATGTTTAACTGCTAAATTGTTAACTGTTTTACTCTTCAAGCTATCAAATAGAAGAATCTTGCTCAATTGATTATCTCCTCCAGACATTCTCCTCCCAAGAGAAGGATCACTGCCAGCCTCGGAGAATCTAACTTGACACTCTTTCATACCAAATGATAACTCAGCATCGACGGGATTAGGACGAGGACTCCTAGGAGATCCTAGCTTCCCCATTGAAATTCAATCTCTCCCTAAAACTCCAATCACCCCAAATGTGGTAATTTTCTCACCCAAATATTAAAATTTTCTTTAAGTTTCAACAAAATTTCCCCTAGAAACATCAATTAGTCTCATTCCCAACATGGGTTTTATCCCCCTCACTTCATTCTTCCATAAAATATACATTACCAACCTACTAATTCAAAAAAGCAGGCTTTTCACATTTTGGTTAGTTGAACAAATAACTAAAAAGATAGAAACTTTTTAGCTGAAACAACTACATCAACTAACAAAACCAAGAATTTAAAGTGAAGCTATAACAAGTAGGTAGTTTGACAGTGAGATATGAGTATAACTTAAGCAATAGTTTATGAACTTTTTGTTAATGATGAACCCTAAAATAATATTAACATTTCAACAACGTGAACTCGCAAATTAGTGGCAATAAGATTAAGAATCACAATCAGAGAAAAGGTGCTGCTTACCAAACTTTAGCCATTGGTGGTTCGTGGTTGGTTAGCTTGCTTTGACCTTCCATTTCGTTTATTAATGGTGACGAAGGTGAGAGAGAGAGAGAGAGAGAAAGAGAAAGAGAAAACCCTAGAATCAGCCGTTTTGTAATTTGATTTGGGAAATTTCAATTGAAGGCTTGTGGAAGAAAAAACTGATGAAGAAAGAGGGGATTTTGAAGGTTTTTTATGGGCCCTACCAAAGAGAATGAAGCGACTGGCGGGAATAAAAGAGGAGTGTGTTCTTTTCGCTCCTACTACTTTCTAAAGTGATCTCAACTCTCAACTGACCTAAATTGAACTCAAATAAATAAAATTTATCGGAGGTATATTTTTCACTGACCTGAAACGAACTCAACTGAATAAAACTTATCGAATGTACACCATTGTGAAGTTATGTCAGTTTTCCTTAAAGTAAACTAAATTGAGCTGAGCTAACAATATTGTTTAATAAAAAAAAAGGCATGTTGCATAATTGAGGTGAAAGGATCGCCATCATATTCATAGTTCAGATTACCTAGGCTATGTTCTTTTCACTTTGAAAAAAAACTTAATTGAATTGATTTTTTTAACGTGGTCTTTAACCATTTAAAACTCGCCTAAATATTTTTTAAAATTTGACTCATTTGAAAGTATGCGTTGAGACTTGAAATCTTTTCAATGACATAGGTATCATCATGAATTTATTTCAAAATAAAAAATTATTTAAGTGGTAAGTTGCACATGAATTTATTTCGGGTGTCATGTCTAATAGATAATTTATGAAAATTCGGACAATTTTAGAGCAAACAATAATTTATCTAAATTATAATATATATATATATATATATATATATATATATATATATATATATATATATATATATATATATATATATATATATATATATATATATATATATATATAATATCGTGTGAAAGAGGGTCAAGTAACGTGCATATACTTAATTATCAAAAAATTAATAATAATAATAATAATAATAATAATAATAATAAATAATATTATTATTATTATCATTATTATTATTATATTTTGAATATTTATCGTATTTTCATAAAATAATTTATTTATTTATTAAATAAAAATTATTCTATTTTAGAGTATTTGATTTATCAAAAAAACTTATTTTCAAATAATTTTATTGTAATTTTTGACAAGACGAGAATCACTTTTAGTTAAAAAAAAAAGGATCATGAGACTCATAACTCATAATAATTGACCCCATAATAATTTTATTTCTTTTCAGTTGATCTCACACAAATATTGCACTTGATTTATTAGTTTAGTGGATTTCTTTGAATTATTATTGTTCTTTGTTTTGGGCTTTACAAAAAAAGGGGGTAGTATTTGTTGGTATTTTGAGTTGGTGGCCCATTGTTTAAGTGTATTATTAAACCGTGTTAACCCTCGATTCTTTTAACTGCCTCAAATTCCATCTCATTCCCCTGCTCTGCCTCTAAACCCACACCACCACCGATCTCCATCCCCACCGCCACTTCACTTTGCTTCCTCAAACTGTATTGGTCTTATGGAGAAGTTTACTGTTGCTGCTGACTTGTCTGTTGAAGGCGAATTTTCTCTCTCCTCTCGTTGTTCTCTTCACGCGAGCCTTTCCATTCTCTCTCCTCTGTTTCCGTCTCTGCTGGTTCTATGGTGCAGCCATGGATTCCGGCGACCACCAGCACGCCAAACGATGATAATCACCACCTTATGTCCGCCCTTTCCGCTGGTTTGTTCACTTGTCCCAAACCCTAAATTAGTTTGATGTTCAATTTTGTTTTAGGTTTTGAACTAGAAATTCTGATTTGGGCGTTGTCTATTAATTATATTTTTGTATTGCCTTTTTGAAGGGTATTGGGGAGCTTTGGAGGCGGTGGATTAGAGGTTGCTTTTCGAATGCCCATTTCTCGGTACTAGTCAATGGGCCACCTTGGGAGTGGTTTTCATCTACTAGGGATTTGAGGCAAGGGGACCCTTTGTCGCCTTTTCTTTTTACACTTGTGGTGGATGTGCTTAGTAGAATATTGGAGAGGGCGTTGAGATAGAAGTGATTGAGGGTATGAAGGTGGGTCGGGAAGTAGTTCATGTGTCGCACCTTCAGTTTGCGGATTACACTATACTTTTTTTTGGCAGCCGACATCAACAAGTGTTTTGACTATGTTGCAGATTTTTGAGTTGATTTCAGGGATGAGGGTTAACCTTACCAAATGCAGTCTTGCTGAGATAAACGTTGGCTACGATTTTTTGACGATGGCAGCGGGGTTAGTAGGTTGTCAAATTCAAGGGTGACTAATGACTTACCTTGGAGTGCCTTTGGGTGGTAATCCACGATCAGAGGCTTTTTGGGAGCAGGTGGTGCAACGAGTTTCCAAGTGTCTGGATGGATGAAAGCGGGTATATTTCTCTTAGGGAGGGAGGATTACACTCGTTCAATCTTGCCTTTCTAGCATTCCCTTGTATTATTTGTCTCTGTTTCGTATTCCAGTTACAGTGGCAAACAGGATAGAAAAACTCATGAGGGATTTTTTGTGGTTTGGTGTTGATGGAGATAGGAAAGATCACTTGGTAAGTTGGGATAGGGTGTGTCGTCCGAAGGAGGAAGGGGGTCTGGGTGTTGGCATGATGGTTGCAAGAAACATTGCCCTTGTGGGCAAATGGCTTTGGCGTTTCCCACGGGAGCCTGACAACCTTTGGTATCAGGTTATTCGGAGAGTAGGTATGGGTTGCATCAGAATGTTGGGATACTAGAGTGACGCCATGGGTTACACATGCTAGCCCCCGGAATTTTGTGTCTCAGATTTATTCCACCTTCTCGCCTCTAGTTAAGCTGAAGTTGGGTAACAGACAGAGGATTAGATTTTGGGAGGACGATAGGATTGGAGGGCAACCCCTCTGTGTGAGATATCCTCGATTGTTTCAGCTGTCTATCCTCCATGGTGCTACAGTGGCTGAGTTTTTTCGCACGCATACAGGTTTTTGGGACCTTCAGCCGTGGAGAGCCCCTCGGGATTGGGAGATGGGTGAGCTTACAGCCTTACTTAAGCTCTTGGAGACCGTACATTTTCGGATTGTCATGATTCTAGAGATGGGTTGGTGATTCTTCGGGAGAGTTTTCATGTAAGTGTTTTCTCCAACAGTTGGGCACGCCTAATCCTCAGTTTCCTTTAGTGGATTTTATCTAGAAGGCTAAGGTGCCTCTTAAGGTGCGAGCTCTTGTTTGGGTCCTGGCATTGGATAGGGTGAATACTAATGATCGGCCAGCGGAGAAGACCGGAATGATTCTACTGCCTGATATATGTGTTCTTTGTTGGGCAAGCAGTGAGACGGCTTTACATTTGTTCTTTACTTGCGATTATGCTCGCCACATTTGGGGGAAGTTGTTTGATTTTTCGGGGGAGACATGGATTTGTCCGTCTAGCGTGATAGAGTTCTTCCAAGTGCAGTTTCTGGGGTTTGGGAGAGGAAAGGAGAGGAGATTATTATGGCGTAATGCAGGTTTTGCTATTATTTGGTGCCTTTGGTTAGAAAGAAACGCCGGAGTCTTTAATGGCGTCACCCTTTCAGTTGATGCATTGTGGGATAGGCTGACTTATCTCACGTCGTTATGGGCTAGAGCTGCAGGGGCTTTTAGGTGTTATTCAATTACGCACATCCAGCGTAACTGGGCTAATCTTTAACTAGATTCTTCTTGGAGGACAACGTTTCCTCCTTTGCTGTATTTTCTGATATCTTAATAATACATACTTTCTCTTTATCTAAAAATAATTAGTTCATTTGTCATTTGCTTGTACCATTAATTCTGTGTAAGTGCCAACTATGTAGACTGGTGAGCTCATTGCACAACTTGATCTTGCTGATAATAGAAGATGAATTGTGTCTAAAGTTTATATAGAAGATGAATTGCTCACCCTAATTCATTGAAGTAAAATAGAATGACATGTTAAAGGGCACCCTGTTATGAGGTTCTCAATATAATCTGGTCTGATTAGTTCAATATTTTCCGTGGACCATATTGATATTGTAGTAGAGTTCTTCTATGTATATTGTGTTAAAGTTGTCATGTAGAAATTTATTTCCTACTAAATCTTTAGAGCTTACTTGATAGACATCTTAACCCCTCTTCATGATGAAGAGCTTACTTGATAGACATCTTAATCTATTAGATGGTGGAGCCTTCAACTTCTAGCAACGATTGTGGTTCCAGTTCGAAATCCGTCTCAGACTTAGACACATGTAACGGTAAGGAGACTCAAAGTGTGGTTGCTGCTTCTTTTAAATTCTAGCAGTCTGTATAAGGAAGGTTCTATTGATTATTCTGGTGGTAATTTGTTTTCCGTGAAAAGAAAACCCTTTTATTCTTCACTTTGTTCTTAATCTGTTGGTTTGCAATTGTTCTTTTTTTTTTTCTCGCTTGAAGTAATTGTTCTTACTTTGTTTCATTTCTGGTAGGTTCTGCAAGTCTTAAAGCTATTGAAAGGTTGTTCGATTGATGAGAAGAAGGCAGATATGCCATGAGGCTGATGGAAAATGGTGATAACATTTTAACACTTCAAACATATATAATCCGCTTTTGATTGTTGGTTGTGAGAATTTCTTTGGCAGATATCTCATAGTTTTTTGTTTGCTTGCATGTCTATCATTGAGAAGGTTTGTCATTGAGCATGAGCCGTAAAGTAGGTTAACCTGTTTTTTAGTTTCCTTTTAGTAAAGGATCCTTGGTGCTAACATTTGTGGTAATTTCTCTATGAAAGTTTTTGGTTGTATGTTGGGATTGTATGTGTGTTATTTGTTTATGGGGAAATTTGGCTAAAATCCCCAAGATCTTTACACTTTTTGATAAGAACACCCAGAAAAAAAAAAAAAAGTTTGTCAAGAACCCCCAAACTAAATGAAAAAGCCGTGGTTTTACCCCCAAGCAGTACTTTCCGAGCAAATAAAATTTTTTTTGGACCGTTTTACCCTCACGTGCAGAGCACGTGTTTCACTTAATGAAAATTGAATTTTTTTTTTTCACGTGCTCTGCACGTGAGGGTAAAACAGTCCAAAAAATTTTCATTTGCCCGGAAAGTACTGCTTGGGGGTAAAACCACGGCTTTTTCATTTAGTTTGGGGATTCTTGACAAACTTTTTTTTTTCTGGGTGTTCTTATCAAAAAGTGTAAAGATCTTGGGGGTTTTGGCCAATTTGTCCTTGTTTATAATCCAGAAAAATTCAGTTTGAGAATCTTAATTCTCTTTGCATTTATTGCTTGAAGCAATTTTATTTTATTTTTTCCTTTTTGGACCTATAGTTAGTATTTAAATCAATGCATTTTACTGACTCAATTATAGAGTTTTGGTCTCAATTGTATTCAAGCATAATGGTCCGCGAGGAATTATTTTTTGGGTTTTTATTCTTTTTATAGTTCTGATATTCTATTTCTTACTTGAATAGGATTCAATTGCAAGAAACCTTTTTCCGGATCAAAATTAATTTGAGTGTATGACATTTATTTGTACTTGAGTGTTGTTGAATATATTCTTTTCATAGTTTTGATATTCTTTCCCTTTCTAGAACAGGATTCAATTATACGGACGAGAGATACCTTCTTCAAAAAATAAAAAAAGGAGAATATACACCATTCTTATAATACGAAAGAGGCCCATTGTTTTTCCTCTTCATAGTTTTTATTTATTTTTATTTTTTTATGGAGTTTCCTTCGCAAAGTTTGTTGTGGAGGAGCTTAATTACCTAATTTCAGTATGGAAGATGGAAGAATTTGACATTGAACTCAATAATGTAATCATTTCGAGGTTATCATTGTCCCTTATTGTATGAGGATTGACGTTCATTTCTCTTGGGCAAAATGTATTTTTATGTTTTTGACAACTCTCAAATTTATCTTCTAAAACGTAGGTAAATATGTGCAAGCATCGAAATCACAATTAAAACCAAACATTATTTTTTCACAATTAATGGAAAGAATTTATTTTTATGTGTTCCTCATATTGGATTTTCATGGCAACAAAAACTGGCTCTGCATTGTGTAAGTCTATTGTTTTCTCTGCATTGTGTAAGTCTATTGTTTTTTCTTGGATGTACAAGAGTGAGAAATTGGCCTTGAGGAAGAAAAAGAAAATTCTCACGTAGTTTTGAGGCTTTAGAATGATATACTATATAGACGTTAAGAATTGTGACAATAATTTTGATCACTTAACGTGAAAATCTGTTTAGAGAGTGTTAAGATATAGTTTTGAACCTGTAGTCTATGTTTTTTTTATTTATTATAGAACTCGTTTTCCTTTCCTTTCAAAATAAGTATAATAATATTTATATTGAAAAGTCAATTAATTTCAAACTGCAATGAAATTTGTGCTTTAAACCTCTTGTGTGGAGAAAAAATTATTTATTATTTAATAATAAAATACCAACTCAAAAATAATCTTGTTTTCGTAATTAGAGTAGATCAACTTTCAAGAGGAGAGAAGTAGATAAAAACAAACTATAAACCTAAAGCTGTTAAAATTTGATTCGAGTTGAAAAAAATTGACAAAAAACTAACTTGGCAACTCGAAAGCCTCCTAATAGTTTACACGAAAAGCATTACAAACGGGTAAATAAAATCGATTAACCGACCAAACCCGACCCGAATCCTCTAAAATAGACATAAAAAAGAGCTAAATTGTAGCCGGAAGAAATCAACAAAGTCTAGCTCCATTCTTAAAAGCTATTAAAAATTTGTATACAAATATGATTTTTTTTTTTTTGCTAATAGTATACAAATGTACTTCAAACTTGAAAAATGAGATTGATCGACCCAAATCGGACTTCACCAACATGTTTGACAACTTTATACAAACCTCATCAAAGAAGATTCAATAGTCAAAGACAGAGAAAAGAGAACATTGAAGGAAAGGAAGAAAAAACGGTAAAAAGGAAAAAACAAACAGAAAAAAAAAGAAAACAGAAAAAGAAGAAGAGAAGGGAGAAATGAGTTAACTCGTTAATCGAAGGGGACTCGAGCTGGAATCACATGGGCGTTGTCGTCTGCGCTGGGGTCCTCTCTTTCTCTCTCCTCCCTCACCCTCCGCCCGCCTAACTTCCCTTCATTCCATGCATTTCTGACTCTCTTCTCTCTCCTCTATTCTCTCTCTTTCTCTCTCTAGCTCCCATGGCGGACAATAAGGTACTCTTTCTCTTCTCTATGTCGCTTTCTCTCTACTGGCTTTTTTGTTTTGTTTTGTTCTAGAATTGTAGATCTAGCTCGCCAACCTAAGTATGTTCAATTGAGCCCTTATTTAGAAATTTCGGAAGTTTTTCATGATTATTTGAGATGGAAATTAGCTGATTTTGGTAGGAATTTTGTTGCCGTTTCCTTGTTAGGGTTACATTCCCGATCTGTAAAGTGATATTGCTTTTTATGTACAGTTTAGAGCTGGAGTTTGTTGATTTTGTCTAATTTTGTGTTCCGATCCTTAGCTTTAATTTCTCGAATTGTATTTTTCTGTTGAGATTGATTGAGCTTGGTGTGGGTTGGTGTTAGGTTTATGGTTTCTGTTTAGAGTTGATTGACTTTAGTATTGTGATTGTGAAGTTTAAAAGTGTTTTGTGGATCTAAATGTGCTTAATTTTGGGTGGGATTGGGTTTTGAAGTTGTTGAAAGCACTATGTTCTGATGACCGTGAAGTTGTGATCTTGTTCTTTTATCAAAAAAAAAAAAAGAAAAAGAAAAAGAAATGAGTTGTGATCTTGTCTCTAGAAAATTGCTACCCGAATGGAGCTTTTGTGATGGATTTATGAACTGAACAGAGTATTGCAATAGCTCTTTCATGTTTTGTTTGTTGTAGCTGTTGATTTTTGGCTCCTTTGCTGTCACTGCTTCGTTGGTTGTGTTTTTCGGATGGTTTCGAGTGTGATTGGTTGGCAATTTGTGTATACTATTAAATTTGGGAAAAGGTGCTTTTAGTATTATTTTACTTATGTGCCTTAGATTATGATATTTTTGTGGTGTAATTGAATTAAGGGGTTTTCTGATCTTGAAAATAAATTCAATGTGTTGCAGGAGCTTGCTCCAGTGATAGACGGGAACGGTGCTGTCACTGGGCACATTATTTCAACCACAATTGGAGGAAAAAATGGAGAACCTAAACAGGTGTGTAGAATTCTTTATGTCGTCAGTTGGTTCTCTATACATCCATGCTTGAAATTTTGTTGTATTGGGTGGCTTTTTTGTCCATGTTAGAATTAATGGGTTTGATGTAAGGTTTTTGAGGGTCCAGCTGTATCTGTACACAAATGCTCATATGCTTTGATGGCTTTTGTGCGTATCTGTGCGCTATGAGTACGTACTCTAGACTAGACATCATACAAAGAGTTTAGGAGGTCGAGTTGTATCCTCCTCTTACAACCTCTTTAAGCTAGCTGCACGATTCGTATCCGTAAGAGGAGGATGGCTGTGAATTACTGACACATTTGTACATTCTAGTTGGAAAATGTCTACACTAACTTTTGAGATACTTGGGATGATGTTCTAGTGTTTTTAAATTTTGGATTTCTGCATTAGTTTTTGATCAATCATTGTTTGTGTGTTTCTGCTGGGCTTGACACAGCTTATTATTCTTACAGACCATCAGTTACATGGCAGAAAGAGTTGTGGGCACTGGATCTTTTGGAATTGTATTTCAGGTGAATACATGACAAATTAAGAGTTATCTTTGGTCCATGAACTGTTTAATTGTTCGTCTATTACAATTAGATTTGTTCTTCTTGTGCAGGCAAAGTGCTTGGAAACTGGAGAAACAGTAGCTATTAAAAAAGTGTTGCAAGACAGAAGGTATAAGAACCGTGAGTTGCAGTTAATGAGGGTGTTGGATCATCCAAACGTGATATCTCTCAAGCACTGTTTCTTTTCTACCACAAGTAAAGATGAGCTTTTTCTCAACTTGGTGATGGAGTATGTCCCTGAGACCATGTATCGGGTTTTGAAGCACTACAGTAGTGCTAATCAGAGAATGCCACTCATCTACATAAAATTGTACACATATCAGGTATGTGTTGTACTTGTTTTAGGATGCTGGGGTCTCTGTCTCATGATCAACTATTAATTTTTGGGACGTTTTCAGATTTTTAGGGGCTTAGCTTATCTGCACAATGTTTCTGGAGTTTGCCACAGAGATTTGAAGCCCCAAAACGTCTTGGTATGTTGCTCTATTTCTATTGTGACTTTGAAAATAGGTTTAGAATATAAGCTGAGACTGAAGTTATGAATTGACTCCTGCAGGTTGATCCGCTTACCCACCAAGTGAAAATCTGTGATTTTGGAAGCGCAAAAGTCCTTGTATGTCAACCTTTTATTACGTGTCTTCGCGTGGCTTTTTGTTTATTTGTTAATTTACATCCAATATGATATGTATAAGAGTATCAAAGAGGTTGCAGTATGGTGACTATAGAGGCAAAATTTCCATCTAAAAGTCACCACTGATCATGTGGGTTTTTCAACCTTGAACATACTTTCTCACCAGGTTAAGGGCGAAGCCAACATTTCGTACATTTGTTCACGGTTTTATCGAGCTCCTGAGCTCATATTTGGTGCTACTGAGTACTGTAGCTCGATTGATATCTGGTCTGCTGGCTGTGTTCTTGCTGAACTTTTGCTGGGTCAGGTTAGTTTGTGCTGCTATGAACATTAACACCCTTCTATTCATGGATTATTTCAAGGGTTAATACTTAGCTGACTGAAACTGCGGTCATTGTTTTCTTTCCTTTGGATGTTCAACAGCCATTATTTCCTGGGGAGAATGCTGTAGATCAGCTTGTTGAGATTATCAAGGTACACTCAAAAGTTTAATTGAAAGAAAATCCTAAAGCATACAATGGACATTCTGTGACTTGTTACATATTCTTGAAGGTTCTTGGTACTCCAACTCGCGAAGAAATCCGATGTATGAATCCAAATTACTCTGATTTTAGGTTTCCTCAGATAAAAGCACATCCCTGGCATAAGGTATTTCACTTTCTTTTTTTTTAGTTTAGATTTTTGGTCAAGGAAGCCATTAGCCTGCGCCATCTTAGGCTCATAGATGCTAGTTATCTGATGTTTGGCCATTTACATTCATCACTCTCTGTTTAGTCTGTTAGTTTTGTTTCCTGTATGATTGTATTGTTGTTATATGATTCAATAAGATAGGAACAATGATTATTGCTTTAATAAGTTGGCTGTATTCCTCCGCCATTTTATAACGTTGAAAGTGATTTGTGAGATTTTTTTGGATTCAGGTTTTCCACAAACGTATGCCTCCAGAGGCCATTGATCTAACTTCAAGGCTGCTCCAGTACTCACCTAGCCTGCGTTGTACTGCTGTAAGTTTTAAAATGTTTCTATTACTTACAGATAAAATGGATACCGTATGGGTCTATGTCGATTGTACATGATCAGATTGCATTTGTTAGTATTGAACCATTGGTAGTTGCTTTATCTTATGCATGTGTAGGTTTATAAGAACCTTGTATTTCTGTTGAGGTTTTAATGCGGAGTTACCAAATTTTTTCAGTTGGAAGCATGTGCACACCCTTTCTTTGACGAACTCCGGGAACCGAATGCTCGCCTACCAAATGGTCGCCCGTTGCCACCTCTCTTCAATTTTAAACAGGAAGTATGTTCAGTATATCTTTTGTTCATCACATTGCACATTGTCTTGTATTTCCTTGAAGAAATTCATAGGTTGTCTGGTGGATAGTGGACTTGAGACATCCATTAAATATCTGCAGTTGCATCAATTGTGTAACTTCCGAAATCAGAATAAGAGATACAATTGCAGAAACTAATCAAGTAATGGGCTTTGTAGACACTGCCGTTTACTTCTCTTTCGGCCTCCACATCCCCTAACAGCTGTGTATTTATAATACAAATTAGGTGCTGTTATCCTGTGCCACATGGGAACACTTGGTTAGTGTAGTTGGCTGCTGAAAACAACTTACAAGCTTAGCCATGATTGTGACCATGTTTATATACAAAATGTACTTCCCCTGGGTGAATTGTTTCACATTTATTTTCACTTGGACTGGAAAGTGGCTCTCGTGACCTTCAAAAGGTCAAGTGAGCCTGACTTTGACCTCTGTTAAAATTTATTGGTTTGATAGAGGGACGAAATTGAAAATGTGTTATGTCGTTGAAGATTCAATTTCCTGAACTTCAGGGCCAATGGGATTAGTCGGCCAAGCCCGGAATCCCATTATCTGGAAGAAAAAAAAAAAAATTCCTGAATT
Organism: Tetragonia tetragonoides; assembly: GCA_038025085.1. NCBI lineage: Eukaryota > Viridiplantae > Streptophyta > Magnoliopsida > Caryophyllales > Aizoaceae > Tetragonia > Tetragonia tetragonoides. The sequence continues at coordinate 8,009,966 of CM076148.1, read as the reverse complement.
TGGATTTACATCTATAGAAACCAAAAGGAAATAGTTAGAAGTAACATTTTGCTGACATATAGGTGGTGTTTACTACCTTGCAATTAAATGCTTGCAATGCAATCATTTTATAAGGTAGTTGTGAGGTGGAAAATGAAGGAGGGGAAGGAAAAAGATGGAAAAGGTAAGGTTGATTACATCAATCAAAGTAATCACCATTACATGTGAAAAGTTGAGTAATTGTGATTGCATTGAATGATGCAATCAACCCCACTTTTCCCATCCCTTTCCTCCCACTCCTTCACTTTTCACCCCACATTTACTCTACAAGATGATTGCATTGCATTACATTTGATTGCAAGCTAGTAAACGAGGCCATAGTGTCACACGGTTCACTCTCACCCCCAGGATCAGCATTTTGAATACCCATTCAAGTCACCTTTGCAGTACTGAATCAATTTGGCTTACATTTACTGCCTATGAGAGATTGATACATCTATTTTGCTGAAATTGGCAAAAGATTTCATCACATGCAACTTGGTAATAAAAAGATTTGCCTTTGTGATTGATGATGCCTGATGAGGGATGTGATATTAGTATAATGTGTTATGAAATGTGAAAACTGGTGAATACTATGTTTTGTACTGTAAAAGGAATCTCAGAACTTGATAAGAGTTAGAAGTTTGACCATTTCTAAAAGGGTTGCATTTATGAGAGGTTGCATATAGGCCACTAAGGCCAGAGTTTGGTTACCCGTGTGCCTTAATTTGTACAGTTGTGCGAAAAAATGTTTAATAACCTGTTGCTTTCATTTTGAAGTAGCAAGCTACAGGAATCTCACGTTCTTTTTCTTTTGCATGAAATAAATAGTTGATATTCCTTGCTGATTTATCTTCTTGCAGCTGTCCGGAGCTTCTCCAGAGCTAATTAACAAGTTGATTCCAGAGCACGTGAGACGGCAATATGGTCTTAATTTGATGCATCCAACGGGGACTTAAAACATCAATGGAGAACATAATGGATGCTTTTTATCGGTCGATGAGTGAGATTCTATGGAAACTATCACCATTGAAGATCTTAGTTACAATGTACGGAGGCCTCCTGAGTATAATCGTGTCTACAAGGATGAGTCGTAATTCGGTTGCAGCTGGAATGCCTCCCCATCTGGTTTACTCGTCCACTTACTCTCACTGCCAAGTGCCAACATGCTTTTTGGTTTCTGTAAATTGTTCATAGAAAGGTCACTTCGATAATGTACTCATTCTAAGTTGTTAGTAGAGGAGATTGTAAGTGTTTATGCCTGACAAGGAAAGACCGCTGAAGAGTGGTGGAAACAGAAAGTGTAGATGGTGGGTGCTTTTTTCTCTCCCCTTTTGTTTGTTCCCTATGTATGTTGTACCCTAGTTTCTCTTTTTTTCGTTGCGCCAGCTGCAGACATTGGAGTGGGGAAGAAGTGTAGTACCATTGTTGTCGTACCATGAAATGTAATGTTTGTTTCCGTCCTTTAATACTTTGATCAAGTTTCTAATACCAGCTCCTTCTCCTGATGCATGTCTCTTTTATGTCGCAAAATTTTGTAATGGATATCTGGTTCTCGCATTGAGGAGTTGTAGATGAACAAGATACTAAGGTATGCTTGTGTATTTCATGTTTAGTCAAGTTGTTAGTATGATTTATAGCAGTGAAGTTGACAATAACCCTGATGTTTTCATTTGAAGGTCTTTTTTTTTTTTTTTTTTTTTTTTTTTTTTTAATTTCTATTTTAGCTAGTCGATTTGAAGTTATGTTATATGAGGTCAATACGTCTATTTGTATTGGTTTGGAACTTTGGATAGTTGGTGTACAATCTCGGTTTCTTGCTTTCAGAAATGCTGTTCAGCTTCATTTCCCTCTTTGTGGCTCCGTGACCCGTGTTGCAATCTGCTATCATTTCGAGAGCTCTCCCAAAATGCCAGAACTCAGGAAGCTCCAAAAGCAATTCTTCTAGACCCGTGTTCACCTAGCTAGGTGGACATTTCCCGATCTCAGGTAATTTCGCGGCTACACCTAGGCTAGGAGTAGCCAATTAGCTATACCTACAATGAAGTAGTCGCCTCCGGCGCAAGGGGCTGGTCCTTGAGCTGAGGTGTTATAGGTGTCCGACAATGATGATGCACAACTCCACACTACTTGGCGCCTGGTAGGCGCTTCATGTCGCGTTGCTTGCCTTCCTTCACCCACAAACACTCTTTCAAGCAACTACCCCTTAAAGAGTCTTATAAAATTTAGTGGTTCTGACAGGAGTAGACGTGTTCGGTGCATAATTTTCATACTGGTGTTTTCGGGAGTTTGGAGAATTAATTTTCAAATTTCCATCTCAAAGTATATTATTAAGTTCTGGGAAAAATATTTTTTTAAAAAATTTATCACGCAAGGTAGCTATTTAGTTTAATTTTTAATTAAAAAATACTTTGGAAAATAAGAAAAAAATATCAAAAAAAATTAGAATTCGCTTCAAAAAAATTGGAAAAAATTATGAGATCTCATTATAATAGTAGAGAGGGCTTGGGGGTAGGTTTGGTGGCACGGGGTAATGGGGAGTCATCTTCGTATCAAAAAGTTGTGGATTAGCCTTCGATCCGTAACAAGCCCTTCCAAGGACCCGATAACCTACCCCGAGAGCTTCCTATGCACCCTAGGGTTGTCCCGTGCCATGTGGTGCGAAAATATAAACCTTCGTCCTGGGACCTCTCGGAAGCCCGAAAAACGTGCATTATATAGCCTACGTTTTCGGCTTCCTGAGTCCCGATTGTCGTTTTTGCCCAAACTTCTCCGGGGGGTTTATCATGATCCTAGAGCACCTACGGTGCCTCGGGAGCGTCATCAGGATCCCCCGAACTCGATATCACCCATGCTTTTGGTGTTCGGCCCTTACATTGGTGTTCCGTAAAAATGCCCTTACAAGCCTATCAAAGAACCCGATAACGAACCCGAAGGCCTCCCATGTTCCCTAGGGGTGTCTCGTTCCATGTGGTGCAATAATATCTATCTTTGTTTCGGGGCCTCCCGAGAGCCAAAAAAAGTGGATTATAGCCTACATTTTGGGTTCCCAGGTCCCTGGTGTCATTTTTGCCCAAAGTTCTCAGGGGGCTCTATCATGACCTTAGAGGACCCTCAGTGCTCCAGGAGGGTCATCAGGATTCCCGAACTTCGATACCACTCATGCTTTCGATGTTTGGGCCCTTACATTGGTGTTCTGTAAAAACGCTCTTACAAGCCTATCAGGGACTCGATTATGGACCCCGGGGGCCTCCCATGTTACCTAGGGTTGTCCTTGCGATGTGGTGCGAAAATATCCACCTTCATGACGGGGCCTCCCGCGAGCCAAAAATATGTAGATTATAGCCTACGTTTTCGGCTTCCCGGAGCTTGGTGTCATTTTTGCCCAAAAATTTTCCTGGGTGTCTATTATGACTTTCAAGAACCTTCGATGCTCCGGAAGGGTCATCATGATCCCCGAACTTCGAGATCACCCATGCATTCTGTGTTCGGCCTTTACATTGGTGTTCTGTGAAAAACGCCCTTACAAGCCTATCAAGGACCCATTAACGAACCCCGGGGGCCTCCCATGTTCCCCTGGGGTATCCCTTGCAATGTTGTGTGAAAATATCCACCTTTGTTACGGGGCTTCTGGAAGCCCAAAAAACGTGGATTATGGCCTTTGATTTTCGGCTTCCGGGGCCAGGTGTCATTTTTGCTCAAACATCTCCAGGGGGTTCTATCGTCACCCTAGAGGACCTCTGGTACCTCGAAACGGCCATTCGGATTCCCGAACTACGATTTCACCCATGGACACATGGGACATGGAGCTCGATGGGGCGATGAGACATGGGACATGGAGCTCGATGGGGCGATGAGACATGGGACATGTCGTTTGGACATGGCGCGCTCGCTGGGCGCTGGCGCTAGGTGCCATGGGGGAAGGGGCTGCGTCATGGGACAAGGGTGCTGCATCGCCATGGGTCATGATGCTTTGTCGTGGGACAAGGGTGCAGCGCAATGAGTTATGGTGCTGCGTCGTGGGATAAGGGTGCTGCAGTGCCAAAGGTCAGGGTGTTGCAGTGCCAAGGGTCATGGTGCTGCGTCGTGGGAAAAAGGTGCTGCAACGCCATGGGATAAGGGTGCTGCAGCGTCATAGGACAAGGTGTTGCGACAAGAGTGTAGAGTTATTGCAATGAAGTGATAGGTCAATAATAATCAATTGCCCTACATTTTGAAAAAAATAAAATTTAAAAATAAAATAAAAAAAACAATATGTATAGGTGTAGATAAGTTGGTTACACTTAGGTGTTGCCAAGAAATATTTGCCTGAACCTAAACTAGTCTAAAGAAATGAAAGTGAAAAAGAAAGAAACGGAAAGTAAAATGATTTGAGGGACAACAATTGAAGGTTTCTGCGTTTAATTGTCAAGCATAAAAAAGTCCACAAGAAAGCTGTATGCCATGATTGAAAGTTCTTGTTCAAAGCAAATATATGCTTGCGCTAGTAGGATGACCTGGGCCATGGGGATGTTGAAGAATTATTCCAATTGCCATCTACCCAAACTAAACCTAACATGATTGGAAATAAAGTGAATATGGGACTTTGGACACAAATGGATTGATGTTTCCCTTTACCTCCAATCTAAATCGTTTATATCTTTTAGTGTGGAGTATTTTCAAACTGCATAGTAGTGTATTGTACCTCTCGCAATCTAATCTTGTTGGTAGGTTAGGAGTTTAGGACCATGTGAAATACATACACTTTATTAAGTATCTTGTTTTATTAATTAAGTTTTTTCAGAAAACATTTATGATGAAAACAAAAATTTATTTAGGACAATCTTATTATAACTTATGGTAAGATGAGAGTCACTTTTTAGTGGAATAAGGATTACGCTCATAATAAGTGACCCCTATATTTCTGAATTAGCATGTCTTGTGTGAACTTAGTTCACCGTAGACCAAGGCACACTAGTGCAAATATTTTTGAGACATAAAAGGTATTTTTCAAAAGATTTAGTCTCTTGGTCCACCATAGACTAATTAAGTCCACACAAGTTTTTGCCTAAAGATATGACTTGTAACTTATATTACTTTTGTATTACTTTTCTCCCTACGAAAGTCAGAAAGTTATGTAATTATCGCACTAAAGAGGTTGAGATGAAGATGCATTAGTACACCTATCAAGTAAGTTGGTCAGATTAAGTGCTTCTTTTTTCATTTTAGGTTTTTTTTTTCAAAAACTTTGTCTACTATGCCGATCCGGTGTTTATATGGTGGTTACCGCATTTTTTGTAACCACCATAATAAAATTGGGGAATACCAATTAAGATTGATTTATTAATGTTAGTTTGGTCATAACAAGTTATAGTATGAAATAAAATTATGATAACGATTTAGTTACACTTAATTTTAACTCTGTATTTTTTCAAAATTTCTATATAGTTAGATGTTTAAATAGTTAAAACCAATTAAGTAAATGGTAAAACCCACTTGCTACTTGCTAGTAACTTTAATTATATTGGTGACTACACAAATGCGATAGCCACCATACAAATAGTCATGCCGAGCTGGTCAAAACACAGTTACACATAAAAACTTGTAGAGATCGTAGATGTCCAGACGAGAAGTGAGTTTGATAGGAGAGGTTGTCACTATTTATACATACAAGTATACAACTATACAAATGTTATTTATTATGAGATATAGCTATTATTTTTATAAAATTTGATCTGGCTCACCGTGAGTTCAAAATAATAATAGTAATAATAATAATTATTATTATTATTTAATTTGAATTTTTATAATTATTGTTAATTTTAATATAATTTTTATTTTTATTCTAGATTCGAAACCCATGTCCAAGTGTGTAAAGGCTGAGATAGCGGCGATAGGGGCATAGTGAAGTAAATGAGTAAAATGACCATGTATGTGTTCCGTGTTCTCTACCTTACCAGATTCTTAATACGATTTGTCACTTTTCAAATCTCGAGACTTGAAATTGATACTTGAGACCATTTTCTCGAGCTCAATATTTCAAACCCCAAATCCAACGACACCCATATATGTTTCGTTTTTGTTTCTTCAATGGGGAATTGAGTTAATTATTCTGCTTTAAAACACTGTCTGTCTGTCTACAACTTTAGGAGGCCAAATTAAACCTTTTTCTCACATCACTTCATTACATTCCCAAAAAGCCAAGCCTATCTTTTTCTAAACCTATCCATTTCTATAACAACATAAGCTCAAAAGTCTCATTTTTGGTTACTTTTTTTGAAGAACATTTGTAAAGTTTTATACTTTTCATATACAAGATCTACCATAGAAGAACTCACAAGGAAAAAGAAAGCATCTTGGGATTCATTGTTGTAAACCCTTTTTGAAGATTTTTGTTGGGTGAAAAGTGGGTAAGCACAGCTTTCATGGTTTTGTTTTTGGTTATTATGGTTTTGCTCTTCATTGATGTAGCTGGTGCTTCTGATAGTCTTCTTTCTCCTAAGGGTGTCAACTATGAAGGTTAGTTTCCAATACCCACAAGTTAAAATGAAGAAGAAGAAAAAATCCCATCTTTATGTTTTTTCTCATTCACTTTTTATTTTAATTTCTTGGATTTTGGTGGCATTTTTAGTGGCTGCATTGATGTCTGTGAAGAACAAGATGAGAGATGAGTACAGTGTGCTTAAAGGGTGGGATATTAATTCGGTTGATCCTTGCACTTGGAATTTGGTTGGTTGCTCTTCTGAAGGTTTTGTTATATCTCTGTAAGTTGGTTCATTTTCATGTTTATGCCTCAAAAATGAAGGATTTTTCTTATATTGGTACATAAATTTGGGACTTGAGGTTGAAAAATGCTGACCCATTTGGCTGTTGTTTGTGTTATTTTTGCTTGATTTATTGCAGTGATATGGCTAGTTTGGGGTTGTCAGGAACTCTTTCACCTAGTATTGGAAATCTGACTCACCTTCGTTCAATGTAAGTCTCTTTGTTACTGCACTTACCTACCATAAGTACCTCTCACGGGGTTCCCGCCTATTGTGGGGTCACATAAATGGCCTTATCTCTGCAATTAATTCTAATGAAGTAGTTTTGGTTAGACTTTTCATTCTTATAACTTATAAGGGATATATGAAATCAAAATTCCTTGTATTTAATATGCCTATCTTTTTGGCTGTTTGCTATTCAGTGTGATGACTGAGAACTATGGCTAGAAGAGTTTTAATTATATATATATATATATATATATATATATATATATATATATATATATATATATATATATATATATATATATATATATATATATATATATATATATATAGACTATAGTTGGTTCAGCATACCCCACCAACCTTTTGATGAGAGCTGTTCACTAATGACAGTCAGTTTTCTGATATTCATGCTAAGGGCATTCTTTACCTACAAGCAGTGTATTAGTGTGCTGAATTTTGAGGTGATTGTAATGTTATGAGCTTTGAAAGCAAGATCATCTAGCTGAACAAAAACAGAAACTAAGAAAGGAAAGTAAAAGGGTTAAATTCACTTGGTGCTAGTAAAATCAACCAAGATAAAATGGTTGTTCATAAGTTCACAATGTCTCAAAACAGCAGTTGATAGCTGGTTGAATATAATTATGTCACTCCATTGTGAACATGCAGGCTAATGCAGAACAATCAGTTATCTGGCCCAATTCCAGATGAGATTGGGAAGCTTCAAGAGCTTCAAACTCTTGACCTTTCTGATAATTTGTTTAGTGGTGAGATTCCTGACTCAATTGGCTACCTCAGCAATATAAGTTACTTGTAAGTACAGCTTGCTAATTCTGTTCCTTTACCCTCCTTTTACTAATGTTACCTCTCATATAATGCAATTTCTTGCAAACTGCAGGAAGTTGAGTAAAAATAAGTTGTCTGGCCAGATTCCTAAACATGTTGCAAATCTTACCAGTATATCATTCTTGTATGTCTACCATCAATTTTTTTCTTTTTATTCTTCCCCCTGTTGTGCTGGTAGTGACATGAAGTTGTATGTTGGCAGGGACTTGTCCTTTAACAATCTTAGTGGTCCCACTCCAAGGATTAAAGCAAAAGCATACAGGTTCAGATCTATTTACAACTGAAACTAATTACTGCATACTTTTTTGCTCATTCCATGCTTCATTCCAGACCTGCTTTTCTGTTGCTCATCATTTTATATGTGACTATCAGTGTCAATTGTCTTACAACTGAAGCAAGTGCCTTATATGAGGATACAACCTTCACCAAGTCCTTTCTTTGTTAAAATTGTGTTGGTAAGACTCTGATGATAATTTAAAAAGGAAAGTACTAAGCTAAACTTTTTTGCGGAAAGGAAAAATGGGGATAAAATTGGAGTCCGTTTCAGATGGTAAATATGAGTAGAGGTTACGTTTAAGAGCGGATGATCTAGCATATAGACTATAGAGTTTAGATACATATGCAAGTGACCCTTGATACCATCTAGCATATCCCGTCTTCTCATGACATCATATGGTAGTTCTTGGAGTTATATCCTCTTTCTAGTTGATTGCTTATATGGTTAAAAGAATGGTGTGGGCATCAGAACTACGGAGGCCCATTGCTAATAAAAGTTCTCACCTCCAGTGCAATTGCTAAATAAGACATTGTTAAGAAAATGAAATGTAGAAGAAACATGTATTCTGTGAAATCGGCTGATTCTTCTTTCTTGGTTTTTGTCACATACGATCAGATTGACACCTAGAATACATAGTTTATCAAAGAAGAGCATTTTGGTTTTGTATGATGTTCAATTGAAATGTTGGCAAGAGTAATAGATGTTTCTGGTTTAAGTGATTTCCCTTTGCCATTACCTTCCTAATACTGCCTATAATTGGTTTGGTAGTTGGCAGTTGCATTTCTAGTTATCTGCTTTTTTATTTTATCTTTGGATGGTGCCCTACTTATCTTTGGTAATGAGTGACTGATTGCATATGTAACAGTGTAACAGGGAATAGCTTTCTGTGCTCATCATCGTCTCCACACGTCTGCATGGATGAGGTGAAGCCTGTTAATGGTAGGGTTCTCTTTCTCCGTTTCTCCGTTTTTTTGACCCTACGTGGACTAAACTGACCTACATTTTTCACATTTGCCCTTTCAGATACATCTATCCCAAAGGCAAGGCACCACCGTCGGTGGGAAGTCTCGGTGGCTGCTGGAGTTGGTTGCGTATTTGTGATTTCTGTATTGGTGGTAATTGCATGGGTTCACTTCTACAGATCCCGTCTTCTCATGACATCATATGGTACTTTCCGTTCTTGGAGTTATATCCTGTTTATTTGTAATTGATTGCTTATATGGTTAAAAGAATGGTGTGAGCCTCTGATTATTTGAATAAACAGTGCAGCAAGACTATGAATTCGACATTGGTCATCTGAAGAGGTTCTCATTTCGCGAACTTCAAATAGCTACAGGCAACTTTAACCCCAAAAACAAACTGGGACAGGGTGGTTTCGGCGTTGTCTATAAAGGGTGCTTACGGAACAAGACCTTAGTGGCAGTTAAAAGGTTGAAAGACCCCAATTTCACTGGGGAAATGCAGTTTCAAACAGAAGTTGAGATGATTGGATTGGCTTTACACAGAAATCTTTTACGTATGTATGGTTTTTGTATGACACCTAATGAGAGGTTGCTTGTATACCCATACATGCCGAATGGGAGTGTAGCTGATCGATTGAGAGGTTCGTTCTTATTTCTATTCTTCATTGTAAATCGAATTCCTAGCTTGATCTTAACATTAACTGGTCAATTCCTGTTGACATTGCTTTTCCCCTATCTGGGTGAAAATTTTTGGAGATCTTTGTACGAAGTAGAAAACTTTCAGTTCAATCTGGTTATAGTTTTTAATGTAGGGTTTGCTAACCGGTACATGGAAGATTCTTTGTCTAAAAACAAAATCAGAACCATCTGGAATAGGTTTTGGGCAAGAAAATTATACTTCCTCAGTTTCATGTTGCAATTGGTGTATCCTTACGCTTTATTATTATTCTTTTTTGCAGACCCATGTCAGGAAAGTCCTACTTTAGATTGGAGCAAGCGCATGCACATTGCCCTTGGGGCTGCACGCGGGCTCTTGTATTTGCATGAGCAATGTAATCCAAAAATTATTCACAGGGATGTCAAAGCTGCAAACATCTTACTTGATGAGAACTTTGAAGCTGTAGTGGGAGATTTTGGTCTTGCGAAGCTTTTAGATAGGAGGGATTCACATGTTACAACTGCTGTTCGTGGTACAATTGGTCATATTGCTCCTGAATATCTGTCTACTGGGCAGTCCTCAGAAAAAACTGATGTCTTTGGATTCGGCATTCTACTTTTGGAACTCATCACAGGACAAAAGACACTGGATGCTGGGAACGGTCAGCTTCACAAGGGAATGATCCTTGAAGGGGTACGTAGATATTTAACTCATAAGTGCATTATGATCAAGTAGTATACACTTCTCTACAGTTAATTTTAATTTGGTTTTTTTTTTTGTGTGTGTGGGGGAGGGAGTCCAGTGAGTAAATACTAATAAACTAGCAGCAGAGAGGATTGTAGGATTGCTGATGGTTAAGCTGCTGCCTTTGAGCAAGATTCTCATGAGAGAATATCGAAGTAGCACTTTCGTTTTTGGGTTAGACTCTGTCTGGGAATTGTATGTACTTTATGCTGACCACATATAACCATATTCTCTGAAGGAAGAAAAAGGTTAGAGCTTCGTATATCTTGTGGTGTATTCAACTGTTCTTTCTTCTTTTGTTGTCCTTTTTGTTTGAGAGGAGAGGAGAGAGGTGTAAATTTGTACTTTTCGATTTCCACGCGAGTCAAAGATATGAAAAAGAAGCACAAACATCTCTTTTTTTCCTGAGGTTAACAGAGACAGAAAGATGTTTCTGATGATATACCCTACAGTTTCTACCACTCAGATTTCTCCATAGTTTATTGTACTTTTTGAGTCTAAGCCAAGTGTTATTGTAGTTGTGTAGTTGCCAATCTTGCAATTATAAATATCCCTCTACCTTAGAATTACACACTATTTGCTAATTGATGGGAGCACTTCTTTGTTTGCTGATACTTTGTCCATTCTACAGGTTAAGGCATTCTATGAAGAGAAAAAGCTAGAAATGCTCGTCGACAGGGATCTGAATGGTTGTTTCAACGCAGAAGAGCTAGAGATAACCGTAGAATTGGCTCTTAGGTGTACTCAGGCTAATCCGAGCTTAAGGCCAAAAATGTCAGAAGCTTTGAAAATTTTAGAAACTTTTGCTTGGCACCTTGGACATGTAGAGGAAACTCAGGTAGGAAATTCTCTCTCAGAAGAAAGAACATATACTAGTTTCTCTAGGAATTACAGTGACATGCATGGCGAACACTCCTTTGTATTCGAAGACATGGAATTGTCTGGACCGAGATGATTCTATGATATAATCAACCTGATTCGATATCCAGCAATTTTGTAATTACCGGTTCTAGCAAAGGGAGAACAAAAGCTGGCCAGATGATTCCTGAGGTCAGGAAGATGAGTTTTTTTGTATATCATTGTGTGCAGTTGTTTCTTACATTCCAGAAGTAAAATTTCTGGTTCAGTATAATCTTTTTTTTTTTTTTTTTTTCAATTTCCCCTTAGGGACTGTTTGGTACCGGGGACTTCGAGAGTATTGAAAACTTTCTTCTCCTTAGTGTTTCACCAAACATGGTTTTCTGTTTTTCCTTCATTTTTTCCTTTTCGAAAGCACCAAAGTTGATTTCATCAAAACAAGAAAGCACCAAAGTTGGGTTTTTGGAAAAGAATCTTAATGTAAAATGGCAACCAGATTGTGAATAATGTAGCACTACTAGAGGTTTGTTGGGGTAGTTGTGATTTGTGAATGGCACAGGTTGATGGCTCATATGATTGTTGGTATAGTCATTTTCAAATTTCACTTCACCTTTCTTAAATCCAATTCCTTTCCTGAATTCCTATTATCTATAAATGTGTGTATAGAAGTCATTTCATCCTCACCTTCACACCTATATATGTACATTCTCATTCCAAACACTTGGAAAAGCAAACTGAAACTTCACTTTCACTGTACTAAATAGTCCAAAAATATAATGATGGACTACTGGTAATACTCAACAGTCTGCTCAAATTGTAACTCAAAGAATTTTGTGGTCTTGGATCATCATATTATCTACAATTCCGACTAATTATAAACTGATTTTTGAAAAATGTGAAATCACATTATCTATAATTCCGACTAATTATAAAATGATTCTGAAAAATGTTATACTTGAGATTCTGAATGTCACTTTATTGGATAGAAAATACACTTTGAAAACTAAATATAAAAAAAAATCTTAAATATCAGAAATTATATAATCTAATCATGAGTCATTTCATAGTTTTGCTACCATGTGGTAATGACATAGGAGCACACGCACTTCACTTGTATTTGTACTAACAACTAGTGTCATCGCTCCACTCTTGGGCCCTTAATTGAATTTGGCCCCCCACAAATAACCCAATTAGAAGGGTCTTTAAACCTAATGCAACGTAATCACGTGTGCATTGAATGCATATGTTCCTTGAAGTGCATATTGAAATGTCCCACCGTTGGTGGTACCAGTCTAGTTGCCATGTTGTAGAGGCTAAATGACGTAGTAGTCCGGTCAGGCATCGAAATTAGTCGTGAGGTTGAATTTTGTAGCAAAGGTTATTGGTTTAATTTTCACTAAACGTCTTTGATAAATATAGACAAAAGTTTATTTCGTTAACTTATCTGATATGTATGTAATAGAGGATATTAATTAAATATGTAAATATTTATTATTTAGGAAACTGAATCGGTTTCGATTTTGGACTCTGTATATATCTCTCTATATATATGATACGTCAGGCTCCCAGTTGGAGTGAGCCATTATCTGCAATATTCTCTCATATGGTATCAGAGCAGAGATCCTGAGCCTCTCTATTTAAAAAAAAAAACAAAGACAAACAAAACCCCTCAAATCTAACCAGAAGTAAAGAAAACAAAATTAAATCCCAATTTGGTTTCTTTTGCTTCGTGACCCATGTCGACACCAGTAGGTACTTCATCAAACCCATCGTCACCGACTTCATCTTCTCAGCCAAACCCCACATCGCCGATCGGCACCACCACCACCACCACCATACCTCAATCAATCACCACCACCCCAAGCTCCTCATATCAGAGTGTTTCTCGGCCGATCGCCACCACCCTTCAGTCGGTGACTTCGCCGATCCTGTTCTCTCTTGAACACCTCTCACCGGCGTCGTCCATGGTCAAGAATTCCACTGCCACCCAGGGGTTTCTCTTTCCTCCTCCACCTAATTTTGGCCTCACTCAGCCATAGGCCTACTCGGCCGTGTCTTGGCCACCGTCTCAGCCGTCCATACCCCCGCACTTCTATCTCAATCGATCGACTGCGGGTGCTCCTGAGCCCCTGTCTCTTGCTCACGGCGGTCTGCAGCACATCAATTCGGGTCCTTTTGGCCCGAGTTCTTCTTATGGTGGAGGGGCGGGCTACTTTCAAGCCCCCTTTGCTCCCAATGTCACCAATTTGGTGACTACTCGACTTGGCTCCGTCGATGATTTTTTGCATTGGCATACTCAGTTCCGTTCGCTTTTGACGTCACAACGTCTTCTTGGCTTCATTGATGGTACTATCCCTCCTCCTCAACAGGTTATTTTTGATCAATTTGGTTTAGCTCATGAAAATCCTGGTTACACTTCTTGGCTTCAAACTGATCAACATATACGTACTTGGTTGCTTGCTACTATTACTAGTAATGTGTTGATTGATGTTCAGAACTTGCCTCATTCCTTTCAAATATGGACTCGTCTTGCAAATAAATTTAACAATGCTAGTCGGGCTAGGTCCATTGAATTGAAACGATCTTTGACTACTTTAAAGAAAGGGGATACTGAGGCTATGGATACTTATTTACGTCGGATTAAAATTATTGCTGATCGACTTGCTTCTATTAATAATCCGGCGTCTGATGGTGAGTTAGTTGAGAATACAATTTTTGGTCTTGATCGTGCTTACCATCCGTTTATCAATTCTATATCTCAATTTTTGGACACAATCAACTTTGATGATCTTGGTAATCGACTGCTTCTTCATGAGACTATTCTAAAAAGAATGGAAGCTAGTGACGCTGCGGAGGTTACTCACCAAGCTTTCACCTCTATCGTTGTCACTAGCACTGGTGGTGCTTCATCCTCTTCTGGGGGCGTACCATCACAATCTGGGCAGCGCAACAAGCAACAATACTGGAACCAAGACAACTGTCGGAATAATAACCACCGAAACAACCGCGGGGGGCGCGGTAATCAGGGTAGTGGTCAGCACAATCGAGGGCAATCCCGGTCTTCCTCCACTGGTCAACAGCACCGTACTAACCAGAGTACAGTGGGTAATGTCTCTTCGTCCTCTAGTTCCTTGCGTAGTATTTTACCTACTCCTACTAATGTTTCATGTGCAGGTAATTTATCTTCTTCGGGAGCTAATGCCTCTAACCCACATATTGTCTGTCAAATATGTTTTTCTCCTGGCCATGGAGGGGCCAATTGTCCTGACCGTTATGCAGGGTCTTCTTCCACTCCTGCTTACGCTGCAATAGATGTAGGGAATATGACCGATCCCACATGGTATGCTGATTCTGCAGCAACTTCTCATATGACCCCGTCAGAAGGTATAATTTCTCCGTTAAAACCTTACACTGGATTGAATTGTGTTCAAGTTGGTAATGGTAATTTATTGTCCATTAAAGGTGTTGGTCAAACAGCATTAAAGACCTCTGCCAGGCCTCTTCTCTTAAAATCTGTTTATCATGTTCCTCAATTGAAACATAATTTACTTTTTGTGAAGCGTTTGTGTGTTGATAATGCTTGTCGTGTGAAGTTTAATGAGTCTGATGTTTCTATTAAGGACAATAAGACGGGGACAATTCTTCTGTGTGGCAATAGTTCGAGTGGTGTCTATCCTATTGGGTCCTCTGTTGCTGTTGTCGAGTCAACCCCTGCGTTCGTTGCTACTAGAGAGTCCGGGGATCTATGGCATCGTCGTCTAGGTCATACTAGTAATAGGACTATTGATAAATTAAGGAGTGCAAAACTTTTACCTTCTGTTTCAAAGTTTGGTGACAATTGTGTTTCTTGTCGGATTGGGAAATCTCACCGTTTACCGTTTACTGCTGCGGATCATTGTTATGATTTTCCCTTATATTTGATACATTCTGATGTTTGGCAATCACCTGTTTTATCTAATTTGGTTTATAAATATTATGTCTCGTTTATTGATGATTTTTCTTGGTTTACGTGGATTTACCCCATGAAGCGAAAATCCGAAGTTTTTGGTCATTTTTTGAATTTTCAAAAATTGGTTGAAAATTTATTTAATTGCCGTATTAAAATGTATCAAAGTGATGGTGGTCGTGAATTTGATAATAGTCCCCTTAAACAACATTTATTGGATTGTGGTATTTATTTTCGAAAATCGTGTCCTGACACACAAGCTCAAAATGGAGTTGCCGAACGGAAACATCGGCATCTTATTGAGATGGTTCGCACCTCCCTCATTGAGGCTCGCATGCCAGCTCAATTTTGGGTTGACGCTGCTTATACGGCAACTTATATTGTTAATCGCCTTCCTTCTCCTGTCTTAGGCAGTGTCTCGCCGTTTGAAAAATTGTTTCATAAACCTCCCGACTATGATTTTCTTCGAGTCTTTGGTTGTGAGTGTTCTCCTAATTTTTCTGCACAACCTTCGAATAAATTGCATCCTCGATCCCGTCAATGTGTTTTTTTGGGATATGCGCCTCATTATAAAGGTTATCGTTGTTTTGACCCTTTGTCTGGTAAAGTATTTGTGAGTCGTCATGTTCGTTTTCATGAATCTAAGTTCCCATATCCTGATCTTGTTGTCAATGCTCCTCCTTCTCTTAAGTCCTATGATGCTGATCTCATGACTCTCGTTGCCCCATGGTCCTTACCCGTTACTCAGGAATCATTGGCCGCTGACTCGGCTCCTTCGTCGCCCCCTGTCTGCGTGCAGCCACCATTAGTCGTATCTCCCATTGTGTCTGCGTCTGTCCCCGATTTGTCTCCGTCCTCCCAGATCAGGTCTCCACTTGTGTGTGATGAGGTTCCTGCAGCCACCGTACAACCCCCTGTTGTGTCTACTCGTAATGACACACCCCCTATGGTGTCATCATCTCTCACCCCTGTCTCATCCCCTAGCGACTTTGTCTCAAGCCCGGCTTGTGTTTTCATGTCTCCTGTATCTCGTCAGCCCCCGACCAGATTTGTGTCCAGTCAGTCTTATGTGCGTGTCTCCCATGATCCAAGTCCTCTTGTTTGTTCTCCTTCCCCTGTAATGCTCGCTGATTCACCCTCCCATACTCATGAGCTATCTAGCTCTCCACTAAGGATTTCCACATCTCTGTCTCTTGTTCCTGCGTCGTGTCCACCTCCCGTGGTTTCCACGCAGGCAACATATATGCACACACGTTCTAAATCCGGTATTGTCAAACCTCGTGTCTTGAAGTCTCTTAGTTCTGTGTCTAAAATTGTGGAACCTCGTAATTTTAAAGAAGCTATGGCAGAGGAATTTAATGCATTTATTACGACCAATACTTGGGACTTGGTACCTTTTGACAGAATAAAGAATTTAGTTCGGTGTAAGTGGGTTTACAAAACTAAGTATAACTCTGATGGGACTGTTGAGAGGTTGAAAGCACGTTTGGTTGCATGTGGGAATAGTCAGAAGCCTGGCATTGATTTCCATGAGACTTTTAGCCATGTTGTTAAACCTGCCACTATTAGAATTGTTCTTTCTCTTGCTTTAACATGTGATTGGACAATCCGTCAATTAGATGTTAAGAATGCTTTTCTTCATGGGTATTTGCAAGAGGAGGTCTATATGACCCAAGCCCCTGGTTTTGTTGATCCTCAATTCCCTAGTCATGTGTGTCGGCTCAAGAAGTCGATATATGGTCTTAAACAGGCACCTCGGGCTTGGTTTCAACGTTTTAGCAGTTTTTCTTTTGTCTCATGGATTTATTTGCAGCGTGTCTGATTCCTCCATGTTTATCTGTCATTCGGGTCCTTCTGTTATTATTTTGCTTCTTTATGTCGACGATATAATACTAACAGGAAGTGACCCACTCTTGTTCATAATCTCATTACATTACTTTCCACCACATTCGCCATGAAGGATCTTGGAGACCTTCACTATTTCCTTGGTATTCAGGTAGTGCGTACTCCCTTAGGCATTTTCCTAACCCAACAGAAATATGTTCAAGACTTGTTGACCAGGTTTCACTTACATACGGTTAAATCTGTGCGCACCCCTCTAGTATCTCGTACGACATTATCTCGATGGTGAATTACTTGCAGATCCTTTTACTTATCGGAGTATGGTAGGTGCTTTGCAATATGTAACTATGACGAGGCCTGATATTGCTTTTGCTGTTAATCTGGTTTGTCAATTTATGCATGCTCCTCGTACTACTCACATGCGTGCTGTTCAGCGCATTTTCAGATATTTGCAGGGCACTAGTGACCATGGCTTGTTTTTCCGCAAGTCTACTTCTCCAAGTCTTGTGGTGGCGTATTCTGATGCAGATTGGGCAGGATGTCCAGACAGTTCTCGTTCCACGACTGGGTATGCTATATTTCTTGGCAATAATCTTGTTTCCTGGCGTAGTAAGAAACAACCTACAGTTTCCAAATCCTCTACTGAAGCAGAGTATCGGGCAATTGCGTATGCGGTTGCTGACACTACTTGGGTTCGTCAGCTTCTTGCTGAGATTGTTCTTGTTCTTCGTCAACCTGTTCATCTTCTGTGTGACAACATCAGTGCTACATACTTAACGGCGAATCCTGTTTTTCATGATCGTTCCAAGCATGTCAAGGTAGATTATCATTTTGTTCGTGAGCGTGTTGCTCATGGTGATCTAGTAGTTCGCTATATTCCTACAAGATTTCAGCTTACCGATATTTTGACCAAGGCCCTTCCGTCTCCGCAGTTTCATTTTCTTAAGTCTAATCTGTTCGTGCGTCCCCCGATCAGCTTGAGGGAGCGTAATAGAGGAAATTAATTAAATATGTAAATATTTATTATTTAGGAAACTGAATCGGTTTCGATTTTGGACTTTGTATATCTCTCTATATATATGATACGTCAGGCTCCCAGTTGGGGTGAGCCATTATCTGCAATATTCTCTCATAATATGGTTTGTAATTTTGTATGTTATTGCACATACTCGAAGTTTATCTAATACATAATGAGAAATTGAGAACTGTGGCCGCAGGTTACTCACATCAAAAATAAAAATATTGACGTAGCAGTTAGAACATGTTAGTTTTACACAATAAGCAATATGAATTGCTACAGTTGCATTGGCCCGACATATATCGTTCTAGAGAATGTAGACCATAGAAAATTAAAGTAGGTCTCAGTCAATCACGCATACCATCAAGAAAAATTACTATTGTACTTTAGTGGACAACAAAGAAAATTTTGAAAAGATGAAACAAAATGACTTTGTTGTTGAAAAGAAAATTTATTATGAGAATAATGATTAATGGTTTGTTTACTTGCTAGTTGCTAGTAATGTAATTTAATATTTTATAGAGTAGATGTATGGTGAAAAATAAAGGTGTTGGGAGGAGATCAGAGGAAGAAAAAATGAGTTTGATTGCACTATCCAATATAATTAAAATTGCTCAATTTTAACTCATATGAAGATGATTACTCTTACAGTTGCAATCAATTTCACATTTCTCATCTTTGTCCTCCTTATTAGGAAATATTATTCTAGTGTTGTTAGGAATATTATTCTAAATGAGTTTGATTGCAGTATCCTAATATAATCAAGATTGAGGTGTTTCGTATTAATCTATAGTGGCCTAGTTTAAGGTTGCTTTCCTTTGACACTAAGTGCTGGTTGTTTTCATATTAGACTAATTGCTAGTTGGTTTCATTTCAAACTACTATTTGCGTTCATTTTACATTCTGAGTATTATAAGTATGCTTGCATCTCATTGCTTTTCATATACTAGGAATCGTAATAAGATGGATGCAAAATCTATACAGGATATATGACAAAGTTAAGGTGAGATTGTCTTTTGTTAGTGATCTTTTTGTAAATGTTCGATCACTTATGGCAGTTGCATGCTGTGAAAACTGAACATGAAGGAAGGGGGGGGGGGATCCTCTGATGTCAATCCATTTTAGTCTTCTCTCCCAATTTATTTGGGTACACTAAACTGAGTTTGCTGAACAGGTAATATGTACGCCCTCCCACCTCTTTAATAGATATAATCAATTATTTCCTATGTTTGGTCATTCTGTCTTAGCTCTGCGGCGAAGTGTGGTACTGTATTACTATTGGCTTTAGTGGTGGTGGTTGTAAATCAGGTTTATGTCTGTTTGTTGTTTGTTGTGTGTTGTGACTGTTTGCAGTGAAGGGTGGTGGTATCCTTGGTTTAATTGTCAGTGATGGTTGTTGTATTGTGTTTTGGGGCACTAATTGTGGTTATGTTGATGTTAAATTGAGCTCATTTTTACTAAATGTGCAGCTACATATACAAAGTCTCACAGTTTTTTTTTTTTTTTCCAGATGGTTGTGTGTGAGTCAAAGAAACATGTATGAATGGATCCAAGAATTAGTAGCTCTTAGATTGTGATTTATCCTTACTTTTGTAGGATCTATTTTGTTATCTTGACTTGGCTAGAATGTAAGTATTTGTTTAGGTTGTAAGAATTGAAACAAGTTGGCTACTTTGTATCTTATTATCAAGCCAATTAAAGAAGCTTTTGCTAATGTAATTTTAATTTTCAACTGCTTTACATGCTTTATCCTCAAAGAAACGTGTGAGCAACATGTATCATACAGGTTCTAGACCCTAACCCCCCTAAAAAAAGAGAAAACAAATGAAGAAACATTGGGCCACGAAATCCTAGCTAATCGTTGCCCAAACAAATGAAAACAAATGGACATATTTGTCGCCCAACCTTTGGGCGACGGCGTATAGGCGACGACTTTGCGACGAAACTATTTTTGTCGCACAATAGTTTGGGCGACGAAAACACGTGTTTGGGCGATGAATTTGTTTGTCGCCCAAGCCTGTTTTTCTTGTAGTAGAGTTTGCGTAACACTCGGACTCCCTACCTATAAATAGGGATTGATTACATCAATAATAATCAAGCATTATATTATTCTACACTCCTCTCCTTCCTTTTCCAACTTTTTTTAAACGCCTCCTTTTCCACCTTACAATTTACTCTATAAAATGATTGCATTGCATAACTAGATTCCAAATATACCTAAAGACTTTGTATTTTAGTACTTTATCCGTTCCAAAATCTCATTTCCATTTTATTTTTTATGGTCTCCACGACTCCACTTTGGAGTATGAATAATTATAATTCTATGACTATAAAAATGTGATTCTTTGAAAATATAATTAAAGATGAACATAAAAACATCTATAAGACGGTATTTTCATAACTTTTGGTGAAACGGAGTCACTTTTCAATGAAACAATGGTCACTACTCATCATAAGTGACCCCTATATATCTAAAAAGTGATACAATTTTCAGTGAGTTGGTCTCACACAAGACTTACTGATTTTAGCATCAAAATGTCAAATGAAAGGGAAAATTTGGACAAAGGGAGTACTAATTAGTAGTATTATGATTACTTTTAAAAATGTTAAATAAGAGATAAAGCATACATGCAAGTTTAGGGAAACCTACCATTAAACCAAAATTGATTCTCTTTGATAATCAGATTGAAGTCCATATATATATATATATCCAATTGTATCTTTTTGGTGCTGACAGCTGCAACGTTATTAGCTAATAGGATCAAATCAAATACCTGGGCAATCCATGCTGTTTTTCACATAAATAAATCCTTTGCAGGTTTGAATGAATTCAGATGATTAATTATGTGTTAGTTGGAATCTTCCATCTCATCACACCTCCTCATGATCAGTTATTGTTGTTTCAATTATTATGGAATTTGATCTAAAAAAATGTTGTGGCTCAGGTAATTAATAAACTGCTCCTGGTTTAGTTGGCCGCGCGTCTAGACTCTAGTGTACAAGGTAACATCATACATAAGGTTGTGTAAAATAGTCTCATGATAGTTGAAAGTAACGGTTTTATTTAAAATATAACCGTTTTTATTTGAAAAACTAATCTTTTTTGTCAAAAAGTAACAATTAATTACCATTGATGATTTTTTTAATCACTACCATTAATGTATTACATAGGTAACAAGAATAGTTTTTTGCAACTGTAATTTAACAAGTAGCAGCTACTAAGCTCCTTCCAATGATCGGATAATTCCTTTTACAACCTGAATTCAATATCAAATTAAGTAGTTCAAATTTCTATACATTAATAATCAACCGACTTTTACTATTACTAATAATTGATTAGTGTGAGTGGTTCACGACTCTCATCCTTTACAAGATAGTTAAGTAGAGGATTTGATCCATTGTGAATGAAAAACTATTTACTAGTAACTCTTTGTCCATTTGTGAATCGATCTAATGCGAACTTGATTATTAACCGTGACCTAAAAAATTTAAGGTGAATTTGTGGTTGACTTTTTTTTATTGTTATTATGTATCAATAAAAAAGATTCAACTTTATAATCACAATATTTATAATCACAGTTTAACTTTAGCACTCATTGTAAGCTGCATATTTTATTCAGAATTTTCTTTTCTCGGTGAATAAGAAGGTGTATTTAAAAAAAAATCATTTACCCTAGAAATTAAATTGGAATTTGCTACTTTTACACAATTCACAAGAATTCTAGCATTTAATATTTTCTTGATCAAGGTAGTACAACTCCTCCTTATTATAGTAGTGGTATGCTTTATATATTTCTTACTAATCCAAAGCACATGATTTGTAGGCATTTTAATTCCTTCCTAGAAGATGGGAAAGTGTCCTGCTATAGTCACTACAAAAAAAATCAAGAAATGGCTGCGGAAATCAGTTACGGAATAAATTCGTAGCTAATTAGTTGCGGGAATTATAAATCCCGCCGCTAATTAGTTGTGGAAATTAAAATTCCGACGCAAATTAGCGGCGGAAAAATAATATTCCAACGCTGTTGAAAAGTAAAAAAAATGTTGGCTGCGGAATTTAATTAATTCCGCAACTAACTTTATTTTTTTGAACTGGGTCAATATTGTTAAATAGAATATATCACACTACACTAACAAGGAAACAAGCATTGGAGCGTTGGTGATTGCTCCATTTGCCACACTGGAGGCCAGTGTTCGATTCCTCGAGCGAGAGGAAACGAGGAATTGATTTCTAAGGCGTGCGTGGGTGCTGGCTGGCAGGTGCGCGATGGCTAGGGCAGCAGCGTCGCGCGACGCTCAATCCGACATTTCCTTTTCTTTTTTTTTTTGTAATTGTTCTCAACGGCGAAAATTATTAATTTTGCAGCGCTGAGATTAGCGGCGGATTAATTAATTTCCGCCACTATTGTCAGCCGCGGAAATATATTTCGCCGCTAATTTTCTTAGCGTCCAGCTTTTTAGCCGCGAATTGATTCCGCAGCTAATTCCGTCGCCGAGGCTTCACATCGGCAGATTTGATCCAAAACGACGGATTTTTTCCGCAGCAAAAAAGCGTTTTTTTTTTTTTGTAGTGAGTGCTTAATAATTGGATTAGTTATATTGACTTATTGTTGCATAAGTAGTAAAAGTCTTAAAGAATTATGTTATACTTTGCTATTACTCCTCTTGCTGATCTCATAAAATTATTATTCTATTATTTATTAAAAGAAAATTGATAATATTTCAGATGGAGAGCGAGTTTTCTATATTTGAATTGTTCCTAAAATTTTTGATACTCGGTTCAAGTGGTTGTACTATTAATAATTTTAAGGAAAAACAATAGTCTTTTTCAATATTTTATCATCATCATCATCATCATCATCATCCTCCTCCTCCTCCTCATCATCTAATTGGTAGGTGTGACTTGACATGTATTTTTTGCCCAATAATAAGTAGGCTTGTAAGTAGATTTGGATCAACCTAAATGATTGGTGTCAACAAATTTGAAAATGTCTCCTCTTGAAGTGTGTTTGTGTCCCGTATAAAAAAATTAGTGGTTTTGAATATACATGTAAACTATAAAAACTTGTGTGGACTTAGTCCATGGTAGATCAATACTTGGAGCCACGCTCTACTTCACCTGGAGCCACCCCCTATTTTACCTGGAGCCACCCCCCACTAAAGTGGACCCACCCCTATTTCAACTAGAGTCACCCCTTAAATTTATACTAGGCACCACCCCTATTTCACATGGAGCCATCCCCTACTTCACCTGCAGCCACCCCCCTACTTTACCAGGAGCCACCCCTCTACTTTATCTGGAGTCACCCCTCAAAATTACTTGGTCCATAGTGGACTAAGTCCACACAAGACAAGCTACATATAAACAAGTGGATTATTCCACTCATTACCAATTAGTTTTGAGTTGAAACCTCACTAGTCTTATATGTGTGCTCACTAGGCCTGGCAATAGCTGACCCGATCTGATAACCCGACCTGAAGTTATTGAGAGAAACCCGAACCCGACCTGCTCTTGACCCGAACTCGACCTGATTCTATTTTTTCGCATAAAAAGTCATTTCCTATTATTTTACATCATTTTTGATGATTTTTACCACCGACCCAAAATCAACCGATATATAACCCAAACCCGACCTGTTAATCCAAATTGCCAAACCTAGTGCTCACTCATTAAGACCCAATCATTGAAAATTTATTATCTCCGAAAATTTCTTTGTGTTACCCTTTTCACTTTAACAAAATGTGTGGGGTATTATTATTTTTTTTTCAAAACTTGCACATGATGATAAACATCTGTTCGATCAACTACGACTCTTTTTCGACGTGACAAGAAGTATTGTTTTTTTTTCTTTGCTAATGACAAGAAGTATTGATTGAGAGCGACTTTTGTGTCAAATCAACTCATGGAAAAATGGGGTCATTATCTAGATAAAGGGGTCACTATTTTGAAATATAGGGATTATTTTTTACGAGTCGTGATCCTCATTTCACTGAAAAGTGACCCTCATCAACTCACTAAAAGTTAGAGTAAGTCCGTCTTATATAAGTTTTTGTAATTAATTTTACTATTTTACCCTTTATAATGGTATTTTCAAAAGATTTAATAAGATCCCCTTTTAAAACTGAGTAAGTATAAAATCATCCATTCACCCTCTACTCCTTGTTCTTAAAGCCCCTTTATGTCCACGCTAAATCAAATTAAGCGATTAAGCTAACGAAACTAATTTGGCAAAAACAGCTAGCTTTTAGATTAAAGCTACAACTTTCATCTTTTAGTTACTGCTTTCACTCTCTGTTACCAAACAGTTTATCAGATTATTTTCAACTTTCAATTTTAGAAACAATTAAAATATGAATGCTACCCAAGCAAGCTTTCAATTTCAGCTAGCAAAACAGCTAATTTATTACTATTTCATCCAAGTTTTAGCAATTTTCTGTCGATTTCTTACCATATTCTGACTTTTCAGCTAGCGAAGTGCCAAGCATACCCTAAGTATACGTTTGTCCTAACTCCCAAAATTTAACTATTTCCTCCCATATTTGTTCATTTTCACTCTATTTTCATCTACTCTCACCTTCACCTCCAACTTCTAGAAGTTAAAATAAAGTTATAAGTGAAAAGAGAAGAAAAAATTACAAATTGTAGTAGTTTTGGTTCTAAAACTCCTCAAACCTAACATCAAGTATTACTAAATTAAACAATGCAAAGTCTCAATTTGGGTAAACAAATGTTTATCCACAAATGGGATACTTAGTTGCAAAATTCAATAATTATATGTTAGAAGATGATGTGGATAAGTCATGAATTAAAAACAGTGTAAGCTCTTATGGATTGTGGATGCTTTAATTTCTAAATGTGGATAAAAAAAGGTTTAACTTTTATAACTATGAAATTGAGTCAATGACATTGACATATTCTTATTAAAATCCACAAATAAAAAAGTGTCAAGTAGTGATTAACTTAAACATTTATAATCATCCAAAACTACAAGTTGTGGACACAAGCACCGCTAAGACCCACATGGTGGACCCATTCCTTTTATAGTTTTATGACATTAACAATCTACCTCTTGTTTATGTTCACCCTTGAAAATCAGTGGGAGATCTTCTTCCATACATACCATCTCAGAAAACCAATAGTAAATCCCCTGTTTGATTGCCCTCTATGGGATAATGGAGTTAGGGTCGTCACCATGCCGTTACTTAGGGTAATAAAAATTTATTTTGTCTCATATTTTGTTTCAGTTTCCGCACCATTTTGTACTGTTACTTACCGTCCTTACCATTACGTTAAAAAGAACAAGGCGCGTAATTGAATTTTATGACAAAAGTTGTAATTTTTTTTTTTTGTGAGTTTAATTCTTCTATTAGACTTCTTTACTAAAACTGAAACTGTCAGTAAGATTTATTTACTGGCTTATATGGTGTACATAATTTGCAGATATTGCTCCTTTCTCTCTCCTCTCAAAACCCTAACTTTTCTCTTTTGCCTTTTCTCATCTTTCATCATAGTTTCAGGCCGGGAGGACCAATTTAGGTCATTCCCGGCCTGTATTTGATGTTTTTCATCTAGTTTGATCTAATTTCTACTCTTTTTCGCTCTAGGTGAAATAAATTTCTCTCCCTTTGTGGAGTTCTT
The DNA here is from genome assembly GCA_038025085.1 of Tetragonia tetragonoides. Taxonomy (NCBI): domain Eukaryota; kingdom Viridiplantae; phylum Streptophyta; class Magnoliopsida; order Caryophyllales; family Aizoaceae; genus Tetragonia; species Tetragonia tetragonoides. The sequence goes on along the minus strand of CM076148.1, from coordinate 7,984,190 downwards.
TGGTTTTTTTCATTTCTTCCTCTTCGTAGGATTCTCTTTTCGCCTATAGTGCGATTTCTATTTTATAGATTCAATATGATTTTCGGGACTGGATATACATACAATCAATGGTATCAAACAGAGTTCTTTGGGCAAGTCATTGCATTGCTCGCGGTGAAGATCTCCACTTCCGTCAAAGATGAAGATACATCAAAGGAAACACATGGTTACTATGCATGTTGGGAGTTGCACCGAGGTGTCCTTATCGATTGTCTTGTTAGCAAAAATTGTGTTGTTACTGTTAATTTAGTATATTCTAGGCTTATTTTTATTGTAGATGCCGTATGACTTTTCTATTAATGAAAATTTCCTATTCCCCTCTCAAAAAAAATTTGCAGATATTATATGGACTCAAAATTTATACCGCGCACACTCAAAAAATAATGGATGTGAGTTTCTCGTATCAAAAAAGAAAAAGAAAAAGAAAAAACTCCCTTGCTTGATTGGCTTTTATTAATTCACATGATCCATGAAAACTACTGTTAAATGTATAATTGCATTGATTGATATTACTACATTGGTTGACAGCTCCAACTAAATAAAATACCCAAATAAAAAAACAAATGGAAGAATCTCTTATTTATTCAATGCTAAAATGGAAATTTATATAAAATTCAGCAAGTGATTGGATCTGCACCTTTCCGTGTTCAACTGCTATCACCTTCTTAGTTCTTACCAATCAAATTATTTTATTTTATTTAAATTGTCCAGATGAGTAATTTTCTCAACTCCTTATCTTGTTAAAGACATAATCAGGGATACTTTTATAACAGTTTTTCACCTAAATCCAACATAGAGCCCCTCTTTTGCCCTTAAATCCTGTGCAACTAGCCAACAAGAGAGAGAAAGCTAAAAGAACAAACAGAGGAGAGAGAAACAGAGACATAGCTTTCCACTTGATTTTCATTTTCTAATCCTTTGTGTTCATAAATTTCAGCCAAAAAATTCAATCTTTATCTTTTTCCTTAAACTAATAAATCTGTATTTTACTGAGAATTGCTGTTCCAAGGCGTTCTGCAACAGCTTAATTGGAAAATGAGCAGTGAACTCAAGGCAAGTCCCTGTTTTTTCAACCGCTTTAAATTGTTTGGAATTTTTTATTTTTCAATATTATGAGCCCCATCTTTAGGATTTCGACAAAAGTTTCAGTTTTTAGTTGTGGGTTTCCGTTGATTTCAATTGTGTTGTCCGTTTTCTGACATGGGTCATGAAACGGTTGAGGGGTTTCAAGAAACTGAGAAACAGAATTTGGGTTGTGCAACCAATGAAGGAAACAAGGTTATTATGAATTCATGTAAATCAGATGATGTGGGTGTTTCTGAAACAGTCATTACAATACCAACAGAGTTGCCCAATTCAATCAACAGTTGTCAGACAAGTTCAGTAGATTCTGCTGTTGCTGTTTCTGTTGCTGTTGCTGTTGTTGTCACAGGTTCAGAAAACAGGTTGAACAATTCAGAGGAAAATGGAAAAACTTCTGAGAAACAGAATGAGGAAAAATCATGGGTTGTTGATGTAAAGTGTGGAGATAAAGAAAATGAAGAAGAGAGGGTTTGTAGGATATGCCATTTGGGTTCTGATCAAGAATTGAAAGCTTCAACGGTGGCGAAAACCGAGCTTATTTGCCTTGGATGTAGCTGCAATGGTGAGCTTAGCGTTGCGCATTCGTATTGTGCTGAAGCTTGGTTTAAGCTCAAAGGAAACAGGTACAAATTTTCTTCCATATTGAGATTGAAATCTTTTATGTTGTTGATGTTTTTGTGGGTTTAAATTGGGTAGTTAAATGAGGTACAAATCTTAATGGTATCTAATTGGTTACTGTTTTGCATAAAGTAAAGAATTTTGAGAAACTGTTGTCAATTTGTTAGTACTAGGTCCTATGAGATGAATACTGTTCATGATAAGTTAATGATCGGTTTTGATATTCAGAAAGGCCTAATGACTCTTCTGTCATTTAGTTCATCCAAAGAATTTGATACTTTGATTCTCAATGTTGACAAAAAATGTATATCCTGATAGATATTTTAGTCTCATTATGCATGTAATTTGGGGAAAAAATTGACTTCCACCATGCCAAGCCTATCTCTTGGGCCACCAGCCTCATCCCATATTGAGCTGGCCAAGATGGGGTTCTCCTTTGGTGGGTCCACTCTCCATCCCTGACCCTCATCAATCTGCCTAGGTTCAGATTCATCCCAGATTGTTTCCACCTCTCAATAAATCCCTTTAAGATTCCTGGATTTGAATCTAAGGATAATCATGAGATAACTTAGTTTGAACACTTGAACTTAGTTTCGAGTACTTGCGAAATGATATCTACTGTCTTCTATAAGTAGAGTGTAACTATGAGTAACAGGATCTGACAGGCATCCCGAGTTTACTCGAACTGTCTCGGTGTTTTATTTCACTTTTAATCTGAAACATACTGAAATTGTCAAATTTTTTTGACTTGAATCAATTTCATTAAGAAGGTTGTCAATCTTAAGATAAGTGCTTTCCGATTACAGATGATCAAACATATAAAGAGTATTTGCAGTGTTTGAACTGATGAAAGGCTTCAGGATTGTTCTGATAATTCTTTTGAGTCTTGAGTCCGGACCTAAATTATGAGTCTTAGATGGAAAACATAAGTAGTTCATCATGAATTTGTTTTTGTGCATTGCATATCTTATTAAGTTAAGCTATAACTTCATTCTGGGAAGTCGGAATATGAGATAGTAGTATTTCTGCCTTTTATGATTGTCCTGTTATAAGATCCAATTTGCAATAGATATATGTGAGGTGTTGATATACCAATACTCTCTTGGCATGTGACATACCTTCAAGACAATTTCCATGGGACCTTGCATCTATGTACCGGAGAAGATGGAAAATATTTGTTGATTATGATCAACAGTGATAACTTTCATATACTATAAGTTCCTCTAAACGACTTGAACTGAACGGAACATTTCTGCATAACATGATCATAAGATGGAGATGCTGGCATTTCCACTTAACTAGGAACTTTTGCTTTGTTACTACTTGTTTCAACAATTCAGAAGATGGTGTGCAACATTACATTGAGACTGACTATATATGTTTACTGATACCGGCCTTTGCTCATCCATAGGGATGCTTAGTTTCTGCGCAGTTTTCTTTGCTTTTGCTCTTCACATTCCCCAGTCTCCTTACCAAAACATGGGCTGATTGTCAAAAGTCTATTCATATGAGAATCATATATTGTAAACTTGATCATTTGTTCTCTGTGTATGAAACTAATTAATCTTGTATATCCTTGCTGTGCAGGATGTGTGAAATCTGTGGGGAGATGGTGAACAATGTAAGAGGAATCGGGGATGACATATTCATGGAGGAATGGATAGACACCGGTGTGAATGGAAATGCACCCAATTCAACAGAGACAAACAGTGATGGGTGTTGGCATGGACAGCCATTTTGTAACTTTCTCATGGCCTGCCTGGTAATTGCCTTCGTTGTGCCATGGTTCTTCCGTATCAATATGTTCTGACGACATATGGTCCTCACAGTCATTGTTTTCTTCATGGATTATGTTTGCGAATACATGATCCTATTCATAAGTTTTGACAAAGAAACTTCAAAGTATAAGATGATGTTGAGATCGAACTTGAGATTCAAATTCTGATCCAGTTCAAAGATTCGAAAACTGCATTTGTACATATTGCTACATAGGTGGATGTATTAAACATAGGATTTCATTCCTTTCCTTGAAGAGAATCATAGAATAGTACTTTCCAAAAAAAAATTCCCTTTTTTTTGGTTGGAGACAGGGGTGTGCAGTATTATGCCATCCTTCTCTTGAGAGGCATCACAATATGAGCAAAATATAAATTTTCTTTAAACTCTATAGAATTTGGAGTGCTAAATAATTGATGTGATCGACGAAGCAATCAAAATTCAAAAGATGGTATCTTTTTCGGTTCACACCAGGGTATCCATTGTCGACCATAATGATGATTTTCCCGCGTAAGAGATTGGTACTTGGCTGGAGGAAGTGAGTTGTATTATAATGTTCAGTGTTAATGAGCAACATGGAGCAGCATTAGTTGTGTAGACAACCAGCATTATCCATGCACATGGTGCCTTTAATTTTGCAGATTTGCAACTGTCATGAGCTAAGAGTCAACTTCAGTTACAATTAGAAAAATTAGTAAGTGCTAGTATGAAAAAGACAATTGACTTCTAGTTGTGTGTAATAAAGATAGTTTTAGAAGGTAACTATGACTTATTATGACTACCTTAGGCAAGTCGTTTTAGGCTCCAGAAAGCCACTTAAGTATCAATATGGCTTTATTGGGAGGCTACTACACATACAGTCAGTGTATGATTTTTTTATACACTTTGCATTCTGAGCGTCTAAGTGGTAAAAATGAGGAATCTCTTTTATTTTGTTGGAGGGAAAGTAGGCGCCACTTTATTTGGATATTGGAGGAAGTTTTGCCACCAAAAACAAAAATGGAAGGGAAGAGTATGAGAAGTCCTACTATCATTACTGCTTGTTATTGGGAAACCAAAACTCTAACATTAATATTATCAACAAAGAAGTAAAAGGATGATAACCTAATTCAGAAAACTGATTGAGAATCCTAAATTGTTGTTCATATTATCCGGCGACTTATTAAAAAAAAAATTAATTAATTTGGCATTCCTATGTTCATAGTCTCCGGCGATAGAGTTCCTTCAAGATATCAATTATTTTCGCTGACCCCTTACGAATTTTCCGGCGTCAATTTTCCGACCACCATAATTTAACCGGTCGATTAATTTTCCGACGGACAAGTAACATAAATTGCTGGGTTAATTTTCCGGCAAGAGAGGCCATTATTTCCGTCGACTATTGTGAAATTTAATTAGCAGTTTATTAGTTGCCTTCAATCTGGGTTGATTTTATTTTGGGCAAAAATTTAACTCCGACGACCATTGCCGGCGACGTCCCTCCATTGCTACAGCATACAGGTATTTTCTTTGGCATGACTTTCTATAATGTTTGGTAGCAAAAAATCCATGATGTATAATGTTCAAAAGTATACTGGTTGGTAGCAAAAAATACATGATGAATAATGGTTACAATTGTGTTGCTTGGTAGCAAATTATGGAAAATGGTTATAAGTATACAGTTTGGTAGCAAAACAAAAGCCATGATGCCGTAAATTATTTATTCAATGTACCATTTGGTAGCAAACAGGCCAAAAAGTGTAGAATTGAAGATATTGGTAGCAAAAATGATATATTTATTTACCTTATTGTTATGTAAATAATAACAATTGATCTTAATGTAACCAATTGTAGCAAAAAATGACATCACATATGATAATATCATGTATTTATATAGCCACTGATAATAATAATCATGTGGGTAGCAAAATGTGTTCATGTAACAACAAAATAAAAGTTTATGATATTATCATTTGGGTTGCAAAATGGATTTATGTAGCAACGAAATGAAAGTTGTGGAAAGATAACCATGTAAAATTTATACTCTTAATAGGCTATCAAGCCTATCACTAATAATATTATCATTATTAATATTTTATTGAATAAGTTTTAAACTTAATTTATCAATATAAATATTGTTATCAGGGTTAACATTAATATTATAAAAATTGATATTTTATTGAATAAGTTTTTAACTGCTTGTTATTAATATATAATATATTGTAAGCAAATACTTCAATCGCACTGTATTATGTGGTAGCTAAATAAGACTCCATAGTAACGTAATTGAGCTAAAACGATAGAACCATGTTCTTGTTGGTGTGATTTCCTGAATCATTGTTTACATTAATATATATATATATATATATATATATATATATATATATATATATATATATATATATATATATATATATATATATATATATATATATATATATATATATATATATATATATATATATATATATATATATATATTGTCTTCAATAAGTTTTGAAGTGAATTTATTAATATGAATATTGTAAGCAAATAGCGTTAATGAACTGTCGAATGAGGTTTAAAGTGTATTATGTGGTAGCTAAATAAGGCTTCATAGTAACGTACTTGAGCTGATTTCCCTATTTACCACAATGCAGGGAAATGGCAATTGACCTTAATGTGGATCCCATCAATGAGACTGAGTCCATCAATGAGCCTGAGTTCATTGAAGAAACAGCTGATAGTGAAAATATTGAAAAACAAAGGTACACTTTCATCCTCTATATGTACATATTGCATATGGTAAATGTATAAGGTGGTATGTTGTGTTGATTCATTTTTTCTATTCAGGACTAATGCAGAGAAAGACATACTAACGCCGGAGGAAGAGTTACTTGATCCTTTTTGTGGAATGATTTTCCCCTCAGGAGAGGAGTTTGCTATTTTCTGCCACAAATATGCATATCGTATGGGGTTCGAATTATTCATAAGGTCCAACACAATACTAAAGGAGTACAAGGACAAAGGAGTGTCAATGACGAACCCCGATAATCCGCCACGGTACCATATGGCAAGGGAGCTGAGGTTTGCGTGCAAAAAGGGGGGTGAAAAGCAAAGTGAAAAGTCACCAGTTACTAGGTGCAAGGTTGTTATCGAAGGGTACTCACAAAAGGGAGATTTTGTTTTGACAAACTGTCAACTTACTCACAACCACACCACTGACCCAAATAATAGTCGCTTCATGATAGCTTACCGTTAGGTCTATCAATATCACAAGAAGAAGATGCTGGTCAGTGACGCAGCAGGAATCCCCATTTCAAAGAATTTCTTGTCCATGGTGGTGCAGTACGGAGGGTATGAGAACTTTCCATTCACCGAGAAGGACTTGCGGAACGTAGTGAATACTGCACGCCGTATGAGCAGGCTGGGGGGGATGCAATTGCCCTTGAGTAGTACTTTGACAGTATGCGTGATGATAATCCTGACTTCTACTGTGATATCCAGAGGGATGACAAAGGGAGGCTTTGCAACGTGTTTTGGGAGAACGCAAGATGTAGGGCTGCGGCAAAGGACTTTGGGGATGTCATCACATTCGACACCACTCACTTGGTTAATTTGTATCGTATGCCATTTGCTCCTTTTATTGGCGTAATCACCACGGATCAACGATTTGCTTGGGTGCAGCCCTGATATCGCACGAAGACTTTGACACGTTCAAGTGAGTGTTCAACAACTGGATTACATGCATGGGCAGGGCGCCCCTAGCAATACTAACCGATCAGTGCAAGCCTATTGGAAAGGCAGTGAAGGAAGCATTTCCTGAAGAAACACATCACAGGTTGTGTCTTTGGCATATACTTGAAAATGCAAGGAGGAATTTGAAACACCGTAAGGACAACGAAGCCCTACTCGTAGCAATGAAGAAGGTCGTGCATGAGTCCTTCTGTTTGGAAGAGTTTGAGGAAGGATGGAATGTGATGGTGGAGGAATTTGATCTGCAGAATGAACCTTGGATAAAAGAAACCTACCAAACCCGAGAGTTTTGGGTTCCTGGATACTGGAGAAAGACCTTTTGGGCCAGTATGTCCTCAACACTGAGGAGTGAAGGTATCAACTAATTTTTTAAGAACTACGTAAACTGTCACACCAGCCTAACAGAGTTTATTAAGCAGTTCGAGCTGGCAATTAGCAGAAAGGTCGAGGCTGAGAAACAGCATACAACAGCAAGTTGTGACAGACCATTAAAACACGACCCTAACATCACAGTGGAGGTGGTGTTTCATAAGTTATACACGAACGCTAAGTTTAAGGAGGTGCAAAATGAGGTGTACGACCTTGTGCACACAAACTTGACCAAGGTATCAATGGATGGGGGTGACAATGTTCTTGTTTATGAAGCAATTGAAAAGATAGTTGACAAAGAACGGCCATATTGGACCAAGTCGCGCAAAACATTCACAGTCACATTGGATAAGTCGGCTGGGATATTCGAATGCTCGTGCAGGAACTTCGAGTTCTGTGGTATACTTTGCAAGCACATAATTTGATGTATTGAGCTTGAGGACATCAACTACATCCCAGAGCGACACATAAAGAATCAATGGAGAAAGGACATAGTTAGGGACTACGGGCGAGTGAAAGTAAAGTACTATAATCCGGATACGTCAGATAGGGTTAAGATGTCAATGGATGTGACTTTAGAGAACGACTACATCCGCACACTAGCACTGAGCACCAGATAAGCATATGATATGTATAAGAAAGAAAACGAATCCATGCGCAAGAAGTTGGAGTGTTCCCTTGGGATAGACGACAAATATTTATCATCTTGCAAGGTGTATGGCAAACACAGGGTAATGTCACAGCCAGAGAACGAGAGGTATATTATAAGGAAGAGAAAGCTTGCTGAAAAAGAAGGCGATATAAAGGACCCCGTCCCTAAGAAACACAACGGGAGGCCGCAAGTTCATAGACAAAAGCATCATACGGAGCATGGATTCACCGCGAAAAAGTCCACCCCCAAGAAGGGAAATCAGACTTCTCCCAATGGGAAGAGCAATCAGACGTCTCCCAATAAGACCCCTCCCAAAAAGACGAAAAAACAATTGAGAGAGGAGCAGTTGTCCATAAATGCGGTGAGTATATATCTTAGTAGTATATCTTAGTAGTATATCTTAGTAGCGTAATAACAAATTACAACAATTCTATTTTACATGATCAGAATTGGATATAAGTTATAAGTGTATGAGTTGGTAGCAAAATTTCCTAATTGTGGTATTTCTTTTCTTGATACAGAAAGCAATACATATTGTTTTAAATAGTGATATGGCTGGTGGGGATCTTGATCCATATCAAGTTCACAAGTCGAATGACAATGTAAGTTAGTTATATTTTTTCAGCCGTATAATTATTTCCACATTTATGTGCTCATTTCAATCTACGTCAAACAGGTTGGCCCGTCTGGTGTTGCGAGACAGGTTTCTACTCCTGCTACTCCTAGTTACGCGGCACAGGGTACTCTTAGTTACGTATTCGAAACAGCTTATGGAAGACTTGGTTGTGCCAGTGGTAGTCAGACCTATTCCATCCATCAAGGACCTGGATTCAACCCTAACATTGTGTACCCTAGTCCTAAACCTGCCTCCTCACAAGTTTCTGCGGTGCGTATATTTTATGCTGCATAGAATGAGTTTTCTTACTATTGTATCGTACTAATATATTTAATAATTGTTGCAGTGGTCAAGCCATCAATCTATATACCACTTGGGCGGGAACTGAAAATCTTGACGGACGAATGATGCATGAAGGGTTATTTTGTTATGGATCAGTAGCAGCGTCACAAATTGTGCGTTTCAAAAACACAGTTTTAAAATTTTGAATATTTTTGATATGTTTATAGTGTTTGGAACTCAAATTACTGACTGATGAATGATGGATGAAGGTTTACCTATAGTTTTCTTTGTTATGGATAAGTAGTAAGCTCACAAACTGTGCGTTTCATTGTCAAAGATTTACAGCACAATTATATGCTTATTACATTAATTTTTGAAAGAATGTGTGACAATTCTAACATTCAATGGGCATAACTCGAAAATATCAATAGATCTGTAAATTTAAATACTTCTTACTACAAATTCCACGTTTGACACAAAATCAAGCATCTAATACTAAACAAGAGAACTAGCAAATGAAACATTTGTTACAAAAACAATATTTTGTGCTACCAAATTTTGTTCACATTCCCACAACAATGATACTAGACATTAGTACAATAACATTAGAAATGAACACGAATTTCCCTGCGGCACCGACACATTGGGCAGTGAGGGCCTCTTTCCTCAAGATATGGACTTAATGAGTATTCTTCATCCCATCCTCGATCCGGGTCATGATCAAATTCGAATGGACACTCCATTAATTCCGATACTGGAAAGACAAGGGCATCGGGATGTTGAGAAGTGAAAGTCCAATTTAACCCATGAATAAAACTTGAAAAGTTTCTCCTCCCCTCGACGATCCCTACTCCACCATACTGTCTGTATGTTCTGCCCATCATCTCGATCCCCCTCATGACCATCGCTTCGTCTCCACTTATTAAGAGGAGCATGCTTCATACATACATTGCCACCATATCGCCACTTCGTGCTGCCATTTCTACGTATTCTCGCCCTTGACGGATCCTCCCATGATAGATATACATACGCTGCAAAGTGTAGTACGAGTATAAGATTAATATGTGAAAAACAATGGATATCCTTGTACAAATTCCAATTTGCAAGGGTTCACATACAAGGCCAAGTTTCAACAGAGCAAGTGTGTTGTTGTTCCTAGCACATCTATAGAGGAATGAAAGAGCTGTCATGGTGGTAGGGTATTCCACAATCATTGAAATGTCCGCTCTGTGAAAGACACTACTAGCATGCCCCACGTCATACAACTTTTTGCAGCTGCAAATCAACAAAACAAAGTTTAGCTACTAAATAAAACTACGGGTACTCAGAAACAACTAAATTGCCAAATCGCACCTTAGCCAACAATTCATTAGATCAACCACGGACAAACTTCCAACACGACCAATAATATTTTCCAAAAGAGGAAGAGGGAGAGCGAGCAGGTTGATCCCACCCATTGCATGTACTCTAGGAAATTCATGTCGCTCTTCTGTCCTTTGATCAGGTATAAAAATAACTGACATAATACATTCACCAAACGGATTATTAGCTAGTTTGCTACTATGAATAAAAAATAAGAAATTTGTGGTAATTCTTTCGCTACCAAATATGAAGACAATAACAAATCATGTAATGTGTTTGCGACCAAGTATGTAGGTTACGATATAACTTTTCGCATTTTAAACTAAGAAATCAGTTGTAATTATTTTGCTACCAACTCATAAATAGGAAAACACATAACGTACTATATTTGCTACCAAATAAGGAGTTTCGAAAATGAAATTTACTAACAAATAAGGAGTTTGAATATGTATCTTAACTGTTTCCGATATCTTTTTGAATTAGAGTTGCAAACCATTTAGTTTCCCGACGGGCCCTGCACATAGCGCATGGCGGAAATTCATCCTCCAAAAACCAAATAAAATGGTCATCCAAAGGTTCTCTTAGAACACCATAATAATCTTTACGAACTGGCAATTTTGGGCTTGGTATGGGAGAAAAAGGAGAGGTAGGCATAGTTTGCAATGGGCAAGGAAACTTCCTAAATATAAAATGGTCATAGAAGAAGTAGCAAAACTCAAGTATGCTCCGTCTTCCATCCACAATGCCTCTTTGACCAAACTGTCTAAATAATCTATCCATCATTTCCATTCCAGTGTTTACACTTTCGTTATCTACACTTAACAAGAGAAAGAGGCTCAATACATATTTCGCCGACACGTTGCCATGGTCAACGGCCTTTTTAATTTCCCTTTGGCCTTCTTCGTAATTCCTCTGGACAAAATAATTATGCTACACAGGATAATAAAAGTCAAATCAATACTATAACTAAATTATGGGGGTAGTTTTACCATGACAACGTGTAACGACAACAAATTAAACGTACCATTCCTATCCTGTGCATGGCACCAGTATTGTCGTTCCTTATGCAATCATCCTAGAAAGAACGCGCCGTAATGTGATCAGGGGAATGAGGAACACCCCGTACGTTCACTCTTTGATAGACATCCCGTGAAGTACCAATTGATTTGAGTTGACGGCAACTGTCAAGTAAAGATGTTATTAAAAGAAGAATAAATTGTGAAACGAATTCAACAAACATACTGATAATGACATACCATCGCCAGCATTGCAACAGGTCAGAGGTGGAACATTCTCCAACTCGACCAACAATATCTTCCACCAACGACTCTGGAAGATCTAACAAATGTTTTTCCTCCCTCGGTAGCGGTTCTACATCGCTCTTATCCGCTACCCATTTCCCTTTCTCCTTCCTAGTTAACTTTTGCTTTTTTGGAGGCATCTTGAGAAATGCAACTTCTTTGGTGAAGGAAAGGTATGATATCGGAGGAGATAGTTTAGTTCTATTTATAGATGTTTTCATCTCATTCGGTTGCTTTTAGCAAAAAAAAATAAAATTGTTTAGCCGTTTCACAATACTGAGAACCGTTTTTATGAGTAGCAAACTATCATTCACAATACGGACGACCATGGAAGCTCCCACCATCATCTCTCTCCATTTTACCTCTCAATCACACACACACTCTCTCTCCTCCATGGACGACCATGGACCACCACCTTCAACCTTCAACCTTCAACCATGCTTTAATGGACGAAATCAGCGGACACCCCGAAATTTGTGGACAGGCTCTACTCTCGCCCAAACCGAGTATTGGGGATTTTAGATCTCGAAACAATCACCTTCGACCTTGCTTGAGTCTTTACTCTAATGAACGAGACAAGAGGTGAAGAAACGAACTCTAGTAATTCGCGAAACCCAGAACCCACTTCGAGCTCTCAAAACCAATTGATAAGAAACGCCCAATTCGTTTCCTCGCGAGGTCTGTTTCAAAACCCTGAAACAACTAATCCCAATTTGTTCTTGTTGGTGAACAACAAATCCCATCCATTTGATTATAAGCGTGAGTCTTGTCTAAGGAAGCCATGCCATGAGTTGAGCAAATGCAACTTGAATACTGAGTTTGATATCCTCCAAATTCGAATAATTGATTTTCTATTTGCTTTTTCTGCTCAATTTTTTCTTTGTTTTTTTTTATCAATTTGTTAGTTCAGTGGTTTCTTCTGATTGAATTCCGCCATGGCCACTTGCGACGAATCTAACATGCAAGCTTGAATTTCCGAGAATCGTTACCTCCCTGTAACCGCCCCAATTCGACCATGAATTATCCGATGGCAAGTTCGATTGAAGGTACTTGGCTTCGATTTTATGAGCTCCGGCGACATTATTGACGATTTCAAGCTCAACATGACATGACGGTTCAGTGCTCCACGAGAGCTCTCACAGCGAGCTTGGTGGTCTTTGGTCAACAGTACCGCTAGCCATGCTCGTTTATTTTTGATCGTCACTGTCCTTTGGGTGTCCTAATTTGATTTTGCTCAGATCTGTTCGGTACTTCTTTTTGTGCTTCTGGGTTGTGGCCAAGGGTTATTATTTAACTTCAATTACTGGTTGAAGATGAAGTTAGCTGAATGATTTATTTGTTCTTGATTCCAAGCTGAAAAAGACGAAGACTTGTTCGTGATGGAACATTTGTGGATTTTGTTCTTCCTAATGACTTTTCTTTTGTTTATTACTTGTACTTTTCTTTTTTGTTAGCCTAGCTTGCTTTCTAAGTTTGGTTGATGGTTCTGTATTAATGATTTGTGGGTGATTTGGAGATCTTTCTTTTTCTTGCTTACTGTATTTCTTATGGCAAACTGCAGCAGATCTTCATGATCAAATTCTGTAATAAGATCGCATTTCATTTAACAAACCAATTACGAGTAATTAACAAACCAATTACGAGTAATTAACAAACTAAAAAAAATGAAGTGTCTAGATCAATTCTAAGGTATGTAGTATTTTATAGTTCATCTCAGAATAATCTACTGCAATCTGGTCTTTTATTTTGTGTGTCATACAATTAATAAAATGGTCTTTTTAAATGCAGAAATTTTTGGGGGGAAATTGAGCAAAAAATGGGGGGAAAAGAATAGGGGCAATTTTGTCAGCATATTTTGCTCGAAAAAGACAAGGGACATGGACGACATTAAATTCACTAGCCACGTAATCACTTTGTAACGGAAAAGAAAAAATAAGGACACAGAATGGATATTTTAAATTTAAATGGGCACGGACCGGACTTCTTTCTGTGTTAGGGGCACCAGTTGGACAAGTCAATAGTAAAAGGGCACCAATTGGAATTCCCCAAAAATAAATTAAACATCCCAAAATTACTTTCCCAATAATAATATAAAAAATGTTTCCATTTCACATAATGAAAATGTTATTTTTTTATAAATATATGAATCTAAAATAATGGGTAATTAACATAATTAAGTAAAATTTTGGTGCAGACATCAATCTATATGACACTTGAGCTGTCATTGAATATAACATAACATTGTTACTAAATAGACGATTGTTTGCTACATTAATTTTTCCCAACCCAACAGCTATCATACTAGACATCAATACAAAAACACTTGTTACTAGTTATACCACTGTTTGCTACCCAATCCAGCATATATCATGCTAAACAGCATAACTATTAAATCAAATGAAACATTTGCTACAAAAAGTCCGAATATTTGCTACCATGTTTCTTCCTTAACCCACATCTATTGAGTACTAAACATTCGACTACAAACATTAGAAGTGTAGTTGAATTTCCCTACGGCACCGACACACTGGGAAGCGAGGGCCTATGTCCTCCAGATATGTAATTGATGAGTAATCTTCATCCCATCCACGATCCGGGTCATGTTTAAGTTGGAAAGGACATGGCAACTCTGGCAAGTTAACAACATCGGGATGTTTTAGACTCCATTGTAAGCCAGGATGAAAACGTTCCCACGTTCTCCTCCCCTCGACGATCGCTTTTCCGCCAAACTCTCTGTATGTTCTGCCCATCATCTTGATCCCCCTTATCACCATTGCTTCGTCTCCACTGATTAACAGGAGTATGCCGCACACATACATGGCCACCATATCGCACTTCGTGCTGCCATTTCTACGTATTCTCGCCCTTGACGAAGCCTCCCATGAAAAATAAACATACGCTACAAAATGTAATATATGATCAACATGTGAAAAACAAAGGATCCCCTTATGTACAATATAAACGAGGGATTATATACCAGCCCAAGTTTCAACAGAGAGCAAGTGGGTTGCCTTTCCTAGCATATCTATAGAGGAATGACAGCGGCCTCATGGTGGTAGGGAATTCAATAATCCCTGACACGTCTACTCGATAAAGGACAGTCTTTCCATGCCCCACGTTATACAACATTTTGCAACTGTCAATTAACAAAATAATTTTTAGCTACATAATGAAATTTAGGTGTTGATGAAAAATTAATTGGAAAAATCGCACCTTAGCCAACAATTCAGCAGATCAACGAGTGACAAACTTACAACACGACAAAGAATATTTTCCAATAGAGGAAGAGGGAGATCCAGAAGGTTAATCCCCCCCACTGCATGTATTCTAGGAAATTTACGTCGCTCTTCTCTCCTTTCATCAGGTATAAAAACAACTATAATATTACATTGACCAAACGGATTATTAGCAAGTGTGCTACTATGAATAACAATTATGAAATCAGTGGTAATTTGTTTGCTACCAAAACAAAAAATAACATTGACAATTCATGTAGGATTTTTGCTACCAAATAA
Source organism: Tetragonia tetragonoides (assembly GCA_038025085.1). NCBI lineage: Eukaryota > Viridiplantae > Streptophyta > Magnoliopsida > Caryophyllales > Aizoaceae > Tetragonia > Tetragonia tetragonoides. The sequence continues at coordinate 7,968,863 of CM076148.1, read as the reverse complement.
GCAGATTCTGAAGTAACTTTGGCATTTCAAACTAAGAAATCAATAGTAAAGCATTTGCTATCAAATCAACAATTCAAAAACACATCATATAAAGTGCTTGTTACCAAATAAGTAGGTTTAGAATAAGTTGAGCATTTAAAAAAACAAAAACAAATCAGAGGTTAATTTTGCTACCAAATTAGATACTCAGCAACATATCATGTAATTTGTTTCCAAAAAAAACCAGAGGTTAATTTTGCTACTAAAAAAGTGGGTTCCTAAATAAGCATGTGCCAAAAAAGATATAACTTGTGACAATATGTTTCTAACAACAACTAACAAATAAGGAGTTTAATTTAGTATCTTAACCGTCTCTAATATGTGTAGCAATTCGATGTGCAAATCATTTGGTTTCATGATGGCATCTGCACATAGCGCATCGAGGAAATTCATCCTCCACAAACCATACAAAACTCTAAATCCAAGCTTCATGTACAAGAGCATAATGATCTTTATGGACTGGGAATAGTGGCCTTCGAATTGATATCTGGGAATAAGGGATAGGTATAGTTGGCAATGGGCTTGGAAACATCCGAAACGTAAAATGGTCAGAGATGAAGTAATTGAACTCATCTATGCTCTCTCTTCCCTGCACGATGCCTCGTCCGCCAAACTGTCTAAATAACCTATCCATCATCTCCATTCCAATGTTAACGCTTTCGTCATCTGGACTTAGTAAGAGTAGCAGACTCAATACATACTTTGCCGGTACATGACCAAGTTTAGCGGCCCTTTCTATTTCATGTTGGCCTTCTGCGAAATTCCTTTGGATAAAATAAGTATGCTGCACAGGATAAAAAATATACAAATCAATACAAGAACTTAATTATGGAGCTAGTTTCTGCATGATAACAGAACAACAAAACATACCATTCCTATCCTGTGAATGGCGCCAGGGTTGCCATTATTTACGCATTCATCCAAGAAAGAACGGGCGGCCCTGTCTTCTGGGGAATGCGGAACACTCGATACGTTTACTCTTTTATACACAGAATGTGAAGAACCAATGGATTTCAGTTCACGACAACTGACAATGAAGGATGTTACAAACAGAATTATAACTTGCTAAACAAAATCAACAAACAAACATACTAATCATGACTCATGACATACCATCGCTTGCATTGCATTAGGTCGGAAGCAGAGGATTCTCCAAGTCGCCCGACAATGTCTTCGACCAGCGACGGAGGAAGATCTAACAAGCTTCTTTGGTTCCTCGCTTGTGGATTATCATCAGTCTCATCCACTACCCATTTCCCTTTCTCCTCCCTTGTTAACTTTTGCTTTTTGGAGGCATCTTCACCAAATTTGAATTTTACTGTCAATAAGTTGTATGATATCGGTGTACAGAGTCTTCATTGTATTTATAGAGTTTCCAATATGTGTTTATTAATAAAGTAAATAATTTCATGCCGTCTGGCAAATCTAATAACTGTTGTACATAGTAGCAAAGATTGCTCTTTAGGTAGCATAATGACCTTTCAAATAACAATTGCGTTGAAAGAAACAAAATATTTATTGTTTAGGTACACCATATTGATAAGTACTATTGATAAGTATAATATTTGGAGCGTGAACTTAATTATAGTTAACAGTAAATAATGCTGAAGGGTAACAAAAACTGGAAAGTGCTTTGAAAAACACAGAAAAACGTTTGCAATCACAATAAGAGCATTTATTGCCATTTCAATATTATTTCTAGAAAACAAAACTCAAATTTGTTTAAACGTATCAATTTTTCTCGATTCGGCATGCTACTTATTGCTTTTCATGTAGCAACATTATATATATATATATATATATATATATATATATATATATATATATATATATATATATATATATATATATGCACAACGAATAGTGAATTATATCATTTTAAACAGTAAAAAAAATTGAACTACCCAAAAATCCTTTACAAATTATAATAAAAACAATTATGGATTTAAAAGAATGCGATTATATTTTTACAAATAGGATTGGAATATCAATTATTGTTCATGCTCGGTTAAAATTAGAAAATACATATTTTTACTTTTGGTTTAAAGGACAACAACTAATATTTATTGGGAAGGGTAATGTAATTATGGTAAAAAAAAATGTAAAAAGAGATCGAAAATGGAAAGGGACATTGATAATTGAGCAAAACGTTTGGAATCACGATACCAGTTTTGAATTAGTTTTCTTTTACGATAAGAGTAGTAGCAAAAGTTATTGCCAAAGTAGTGTTATCTTATAGGTCAGAGATGGATATGGTAGCAAAACGGACACCACAGAAAGGTTAATAAATATAACCGTCCACCTACTGTAATTGGTATCATTATTATCTTCATTATCTCTTATAAATTTACTTGCAACCACTTAGTTATTTAGAGGGTTATAAATTGTAAATTAAAAATTCTACCTCTACAGCATCTGTGATTAAGGCTCCAAGTAAGAGGGTTACCAAAGAGGAGAAAAGGGCATATGTGATTATGGCTCCAAGTAAGAGGGTTACCAAAAAGGAGAAAGGGGCATCTATGATTATGGCTCCAAGTAAGAGGGTTACCAAAGATGAGAAAGGGAAAGGTGTCGATGAGGGAGATGATGGGACACCCTCTTTGGGTGCTTTGAATCTGCTTGATCTACCTGATGGGGTGTTAGAAGACATTCTGGTTAAAGTGGTTACTTGTTCTTCAATCGATCTACTTCAATGCAGGATAAGGTTGTGTAAAGTTTGTTTTATTCTTTTCTTTAAGTTTTTCATTTATTCTCCAGTTGTTTTATAATTCCCTGTTATGTTCCACTCCATTAATTTGATTTGCATCTACTTACTGATTAAGTTGATGTTGTACAACAGTGCTTCCAAACTGAACAAACTGGGTGAAGGGCCTATCGTATTCCGTAACGCAAACACAACACAAGTGCCCTACTACCCACTAGACACAACTGCACGTAAGTTTCTCTATCTATGCGCGCGATACCAAAACCCGGATGCTTGCTACAAGATTGGGACGGTATGCAATCTATTGAATTATAGTTGTTCCAATTGTGTCTTTACTCCAACGATTTTATACACTGTTATTTAAGCTTCTTACCTAAGTTTTACTTCCGTTCTCTTCAGAACCTGTTCTTCTTTCAGAAGAGATTTGAGCTAGGGCAATGGTACATATCAAGGGGAGCAGATGAAGGTCATATGTTGGCCTCATATATGTTAAGCATGATCTTACTAACCACTAGAGGTCATGTGACGGTAAACCAAGGGATAGACATGATGGGAAATACATACAGAAAGTTCAAAGGGAAAGGCATTGTTGAGGGAAGGAGAAGTCTGTATCGCTTTTGCCCGATTTATATTAGGAGATTGCTGAAACGTGACAGATTTGAAATCCCAATTTTGTCGTGCCCCCTTGGATCTGTTCACGACCCTGACCGAGGTTGGGGTGAATATGACAACTACAATTCTGATCTTGAAGACATTGGTCCTAACTGCCGAGTCTGCAGAAGCCGCAGGGAAATCATGTTTTTCTTTTCCTACATATGATAAGTTCGCGTCTCATATGCTGAACAAGTAAAATGTCACTCTAGTAGCAAAAGTCTACAATCTAGTATTCGTGTTTGTTATGGTTAGAAACATATTACTATGTCGGATTTTGGTAGCAAGTGTTATAGTTTTATAATGGTATCTTAAAAGTTATCGAATCGGTATTGCATCATAATTAATTTCAAATTTCGTTGAAAAGTCACTCTAAGTAATATTTTTACAGATAAAATTTAAAACTCTATTTGAAATTTTAAATATGGCTTCGCGAAAGCGATTTACGAAGAAAAAGAAAAGCGTAGGACAAGTTGAGATAAATGCTTATATAGAAGACATTGGTCCTCAGTGTCCACTTTGCAGATGCTCTAAAGAACTTGACTGGTTTTATACATATAATATGTAGGCAAAGTAACAAAAAACATGTTATTGGTATGTCCTCCATGGTTTCCCTACTTGTGAAATAAGTTGAGTTCTCATATGTTGAACAAGTAATATGTATACCTTGTAGCAAAAGCGTGGTATCTAGCATCCGTTATTCTTATGGTAAGAAACATAATACTAAGTCAAATTTTGGTAACAAATCTTATGGTTTTGTAATGGAATTTTCTTAAAAGTAATCGAATCGCTATGGAATTATTATTAATTTCAAATTTCGTTGAAAAGTCGCACCTGATTAAAGCCTTTATCGATCATATCGCTTATAAATATGGGACGTCAGTCATCATTCTACTCAATTTGTACTGATCAAAATTTAAACCATCTTTGCGAATTTGAATATGGCTCCACGAAAGCGATTCCAGCTATTTACCAAGAAACAGAAAGGCAAAGGACAAGTTGAGGTTGATGGTTTGGCTGATTCCAAATTGCTTAGTCTGCCAGATGAATTGTTAGAAAAAATTGTGATTAAAGTAGGAAGTTTGTCCTCAATCGATTTAGCTAATTGCAAGCTAAGGTGATAAATTATTTACTCTTTAAATCGTACTCTTCATGGTTTTCTTGTTTTATATTTGGATTTCTATAATGATATGGATGTATCTATACAACAGCGCTCGTCGATTGAACGAAGTTGGCCAAAGGCCGGCCGTCTATCAAAAAGCAGACATCTCTGAAGTGCCAATTGACCTACACAACAAGAGGGCGTATTTTTATCTATACAAATGTGCGGCAAACAAAAACCCTGTTGCTGCCTTTGAACTTGGGATGGTAACACAATCATTGCTTAAATTATATTATTCCCGATTAATGTTTGCAAACATCTTGTTCTAATTTTCGCCCTCTACAGGAATTCTACTTCTATGGGATCAATTACATCGACCATGGACAATGGTACCTATCTGATGCAGTCGATTTGGGCCATATGCAGGCGTTTTATGTGCTTAGCATGATCTTACTTTTGACATGGTACAAAAAAGTTGGAAATCTGGAAGTAGGGATACACATGATGGACAAGCTGTACAGGCAATTCAAAGGGAGAGGCATAGTTGCTGGAAGGAGATTTACTTTCATCTGTCTGTATCCTCTTAGGCAAAAATTTCTTCAATTCAGGTATCCAAGTTTGGTCTGCCTCGATGCCTATATTCATCGCTTCAAATGGGAACAACTAGACTTTCACAATGCTGATATAAAAGACATGGGTCCTCATTGTCCAGTTTGCAGATGCTCCAAGGAACTTGACTGATTTTATATTTATAGAATGTAGGCGTAATAACATAATGCAAGTTTTTCGTATCTGCTCTATGTTTTAATGTAGCGAACGCATAGGTCGTATTTTGGTAGTTTTCCATTGAGCATTATGTTTGCTTATTGTTACGTTGAAACAACTGTCTTTGGTAGCAAAATGGTATAAAAACTATTTAGACGGTTGTAATAAAATGAAATTCATTTGGACCTAATATTTATTATTCTTTTTTTGTGTTGCCATAATCGATAATTTAGGCCCCTGAAAAAATATCTAAATCGATTATTTCCAAATAATAAAGTTGGTAATTATATTACATTTTTAAAAACCATTTTATAATATTAACAAATTCCAACCATTATATTTACGTCACATTTTTAAGAACCATTTTATAATAGTAACAAAGTTCAAAGACTTTATTTACGTCAAATTTTTAAAAACCATTTATAATAGTAACAAAGTCCAACAATTGAACCTGGGTAAACACCACTTCACATATTGGTAACAAACAATTTCACCTCGGTCAAATAATTTTCATATATTGGTAACGAAATTGGTATTTGATTTGTGATTGAAAACACATTGGAAATCAGTAAAAAATAAACAAAAAAACACATTGGAAATCACTATAAATTACCCATGCGCATTCATTTCATTGTTGAATTTGCATGGGGATGGACAATTTGTTTTATGAGAATAGGGGAAGGGTTGTAAAAAAAAAGACGTGCTGACATTTATTGTATTTTCGAATGAAATAAACTTTAAAAAATAAAAAAAAGCAGTTTGTGTTATTATTAGTAGCAGAAAGTGTATCTGACAGAAGTTGAATCGTCACTAACCTACGAAACGTTGTAAAATCTATTTATAAATATGCCTTAAGACTCCATAAATCAATAATTTCAAAGTGTACTTATCATAGGCATTTGCGAGTGATTATAACCTTTGCCTTTGTCACAGATTATGGCACCAAAAAAGAGGTTCTCAAAGGCCGGGAAAGGGAAACTATATAAATGGGTTAACGGGAAATGGGAATTAGGGAGATGGGTAAACGGGGAGTGGAAGAAATTCACACTGGAAGAGGAAAGTATGAATGACCCTGATGGCATGAATCTGATTGAACTTCCTGAGAATATACTGAAAGATATTATGGTCAAAGCTGGGAGTTATTCCGCAAAGGATCTACTTCATTGTAGGCTAAGGTACGGAAATTACTCTGTAATACAATATCTTTTGTAATTCTCGAATGATATATTTTTTCTTAAATGACAGTTGCAAACAACTAGATGCTATTGGTAAAAGGAATTTCGTCTATAAAGAGGTTGACGTTTCAGGAGTCCCCTATTACCCATACGACAAGACCGCTCGTGCATTCCTCTTTAAATGCGCGCGAGAAATGAACTCTGGAGCTTGCTACAAAATTGGAACGGTATAAATACGATTGCTAATTTGCCATTTAGATGAGATAAACCAAAAATGTTAGACGTATCTGATTAATTTTCGTATTTTACAGCACAAGTATTTTTACCAGAATAGATTCGTTGAAGGGAAGTGTTTTATACAACAGGCGGCAGATTTGGGGCATGTTGCGGCGTCGTATGTGTTGAGTATGGTCTGCTTACTTAGTCGAGACAATGCTGAGGTAAACACAAGGAGACAAAAGATGGAAGAGACATGCAGAAAGTTCAAGGGTATAGGGATTGTTGAGGGTAGGAGAAGCTTGTATTGTGCGTGTCCTTATCATCGTAGGAACTCTCTTACGGGAAGACGATTTGTAATCCCCGAATTGCGCTGCCCCTTAGCACCTGTTCATGATCCGGATCGAGGATGGGATGAGGGTCAACATTTCACCCCTGTCCTTGAGGACATTGGGCCTCACTGCCCATTATGCAGGTGCAGGAGGAAATTAGACTTCTTTTACGCTTATATTTAAACTTTATTGATGAGTGATGGACCTGGTAGCAAAACGCTTTTTATTAATAGCGAAAACGTTTATTAAAGTATCATGATTTTGTAATATTTGGGGTGTTATTTGCTATTAGCAAAATTTGAATTTGAACTTTTATCGGACGGAGTATTAATTGTATTACCAACTTATCGCATTGGTAATTTAAACAGCGTCATATTATCATAATTGCCCTTTATTTATATTCATATTATTTATATGTGGGAGTATAAATGCACAACAGCCTTTTATTTTCACCTTTCTCTTGTCATTCAAGTTCTTTTCTCCTCTACCTCCAAAACTTCTTCAGTACTACTCTGCCTCAAAAGGTTCTTCAGTGCACCATAGCCATGAGTGGGGTAATTGTACCCACAACTCCCACATCTCAGGGATCGTCGTCGCGATCTGGTCACAGGTGGTGGAGATACAAGAATATTCAATTTGCCCCTAATGGTGAAGTGCTGTGGTACTGTAACCGTCTATCTCCTCTGCAAACATGCACAAGACCAGAGAGGGATGGAATGCAGTTTTATGGTTGCTCACGTTGGATGGTGAGTCATAATTGAAACGTTGACTAATTTAATTTTTGTTCACTACTTTTGTCACACGTAGGGTTTCTGACAAAATCGATTTTGCAGACAGTTAATAAATGTAAGTTTTTTGCTTGGGACTTTGAAATCGAGTTTGCACAGCGGTTGCTAGAGAAAGAGGCAGCCATTGATGAAGCCCTGGCTACAATCAAGGATTTAAATGAGGTCAAGTTGCAACTAGAGGCAAAAACTCTCAAACTAAAAGCTAAAAATCAACAATTGGAGGGCAGAATCAACACCTTCCACCTTTGTATGTGGATTGTTGTAGGCGTAGTTCTTTTGATTTGTCTGTTCAAAGCCTGACTGTTGGCATAATTTTCTTTTTTGGGGAACAATAATCTCTTTGTCTCCTGGGCATGTGGCTCATCAATCTTTTGGATTAGGAGGAGTTGAAGTGCTTTTATTATTATCTGTAGAAGTTACATGTGTATTAGAAGCATTTTTGGTAGCAAACTGGTTGAACTCGATATCAATAATACTCTGATTCGTGTTATCTGTATTCTGTGGTAGAGAAATTGGTGACAACCATATATTGCTGTATTGGCGTTGTCAAATTTAAAAAGAATCAAATATATGTAGTTCTGTTAGCAAAAGCAGACATATGGTCCCAAGATATTCGGATATTACCCATTGTTTGAAGTAGACAAAATAAGGCATATGGTCACAAGATATTAAATTATTACCCATTGTTTTAGTAGTCTATGTAGCGATTTCTTCTACATCAAAATTTTGTAAATTAACAACATATGTAACCCCATTAGCTGTAACACTTAGTAATCACATAACTAACAAGGACATGGCTTTGGATTTCCTCACGATTTGCCATATGTGACATCTGCAACTGTCTGTAGCAAAATGAGGGGAAAAAAAAGGTTAGTAAAATAGTGGGATGTAATGTAATGGATATGATAGTACCAATACAACCCTCAATGATATTCACCTCAGCCGCACCATATTGACCATCAGGCCCCCGGTCAGCCTTCAATGCCAGTTTAATGTCATCCTGGTTCAAAGAAGCAACTCTGCATCCTGTTCTAGACAAATCTAAGCCTTGTCTGTTGCCGATCTTAAGTCTATCTATATATATTATCCGTAAACGACAGTTGTTACAAGTGATGCATTTTTTATTTAGTATCAAACAAATAACTTAGTTGTGATAAAAAAAAAATATAGCAAGACTCACTGCCAATAAAAGGGTACAACCTCCAAATCCTCCGTTCGAGTATTCTAATCTGTTAGCATATTTGACCAACCACTTCAATGTATATGTAGCCCAGTTGTAACGACGTGCCCGACTTGCTAAACTCAGTACATTCAAGTGCAGTGGGCTGATCACCCGTTTTTGTGTAGGACACATCAAAACCCCAAGTGTATACAATAAGAAGTGAGTTTGGAACTTTGTTTTGTCGTCCCTTTCCTGAAAAGTCTTTCCAAATACCACCTTCTCACAAATTCCACCATATTTGTTTGATGTGTACTCCTTCTTCAATTTCTTCCCATCACTATTCGTCCGTTTTGGTATATCTATGGGCAACAGATACGGGTGTGTAGGAACTCCAAGGACACATCCAACAATATCCTTATCTACGAGGACATATTAACCATCTCTGATTTTCAGCTTCTTTGTGTCAGGATCAAATCTTCCTGTTAGCCAATGTCCAAAAATAGGATCAATTGTATGAATGGACATCCGAAGCAAACTGAAGAATCCCATTTCTTCCACCCAACCCTTATGCTCTTGTGTCAACTTTTGAATTAGTTTGAAAAACCTTTGAGTATTGCAACCCATGCACAGGTCCACCTGACTCAGGACAACCAAATCACAAATAAATACATATGACTTGTAGAACAACAATAATGTAGCAAAACATTCAGTAGCTTTCTTGAAAAACCCATCTTATACAGTAGGCACATTAGTAACATAGAGATCACATACCTTGAAAATACAACAAAAAATCAAATTAAAAAGAAGACTACATAGCAAACAATAAACCACAAACTCATTAAAACACAATCATATTAAAATAAAAAATTTAAAATTAGGCAGATCGGTAACAATCCATATTAGTAGCAAAATCAAACCAACAGTCAGACTTAATTGGGGGTAATTTCACCTGATCTTCTTGTGAGTCAAACCTCCTCCTCTTAGGACGTATTGGAACATGTTTCACCCTATTATGTCGTTTACTGCCTATAGCTTGACTAGTATCATGTTGAACTGGATTTTGTTGCATTTGTTCAGCTGGAGCCACGTTTGATTGCTCTTCAGTTGGGTATGTGATAGCAAAATGCAATTGTGGTGTATCAATTTCGAAATCCAAATCATCTGCTTCAGCTTGATGTTCGATCTCAGGCGGTGGTTGTTTGTCTGATGGAACAGATAAAGGTTCTTCAAGATGCTCAAAGTACACATTGACAAAATTAAGCCCTTTTTTGTTCAAACACTCTTTCATCCCATCAATTGTTGATTCATCATCTATTAGACTTAATACCTCCATCATATTACCTTTATCAAGCATTCCTTTGGACATATACCACATGCGAATAAGACTTTCATGAAACCCCAGACGTCTGATTTTATCAATAAACCTTGAAATGCTAATATCTATACACCGAACAGTCTGTTTTAAATCAAATACATTTGTGTAAAGCAGCCTCGATTGATTCTCCGTAAAGTAGAACTCACCTCCATACCTAATTTTTACGGTGATTTCCCTCAATTTATCTACCTATATAAGTAATTAACCACAATTATGCAGAGAATGAAAACCAACATTGAAAAAATTAAACATACATGCAATTGATTTAATCTAACCTCCTTGGTCGACTTAGGCGAATGAGGTGGTATCTTCACCGATTTGGTAGAATTCTGTCGTTTCTTCTCCGCTTTAGGAGCCATGTTTCAAAAATTTTGGTTTGATTTGGGGTAGAAACCCTAATTTCGCAAATGACGGCAATACTGTGTAAGTTATGGGGGATGAGTGGACCTTCTAATACAATGAACATTTAATTTTAAGTGGGGATGAGTGGACCTTGTAGTGGCATTCGTAATTCGCACAAATTAGTATCATGTCAAAAAGTCATAGTAGCAAAGTTAACCTATACCCTATACCCTATACCCTATACCCTAAACCCTATACCCTATTCCGTATCCCCTATTCACTTTATCATATTCTCCAAATCCTAAACCTTAATCCCTTTAACCTAAACCCTATACCATAAACCGTATACCCTAAACCTTATACACTATCTTTATACCCCTATTCAAGAACTACTATTATTAAATATTTCACATACATCTTTTACAAATTACTGTCTAATTTTATATTTTTTGCCAAATAAATGCCATTATACCCTCTTAAATTTTTGGTATGGTTTTATTCTCCAACCATATCATGTAAATGATTCACGCTATTCATAAAAATTATAAATTTGACTTTAACAATATTATGATTTCATGTTGTTAGATAATCATCGAACCAATGGAACTATTATGATTTCATCTTGTCAACAATGTCATTCATGTGACTCAATTAACCAATGGAACTGTTTGCATCATTTAGTATAACGCTTGTAATGTAAATATAAAACATTAATCTTTTGATCATGCTATATAAATTTTGGATTTAATATATATATATATATATATATATATATATATATATATATATATATATATATATATATATATATATATATATATATATATATATATATATATATATATATATATATATATATATGGTTTAATAAATTTATATATGTTACATATATAATGGGATGAAATACTTCATAATGTAATTGCAATTAGTATCATGTGAAATAGATATTGTAGCAACTTCAACTAAACATCTAGCAATACACAGTCATACTAATTAGTATCATGTCAACTTGTTATAATAGCAACTTAACATAAACCATTCTCAATCCACAATCATACCAATTAGTATCACGCCAACTGGTGATAATAGCAAACTAACCTAAACCTCTCCCAATACACTATCAAACCAATTAGTATCATTTCAAATGGTAATAGTAGCAAAGTAATCAAACCCTCTCCCCATCCACAATCATACCAATTAATATCATGTCAAATGGTCATCGTAGCAAATTAACATAAACCTCTCCCTAACCACAATCATACGATTTCTATCATGTCAAATGATTATAGTAGCAAATTAACGTAAACCCTATAGCCTATACCCTATACCCTACACCCTAGACCCTATACCTTATACTCTAAATCCTAGACCTTATTCCTTACCTTATTCTCTAAATCCTATACCTTAATCCCTTTAACTACACCCTATACCTTATACCCTATACTCTACAACCTATACCCTATACCCTATACCCTGTACCCTGTACCCTATACCCTATACCCTATTCTCTAAATCCCTTTAACTTATACCCTATTCCGTATTTCCTATACCATATTCGCTAAATCCAAAACCTTAGTTCCATTAACCTATACCCCACACCCTTTACTCTATACCATAGAAGAACTAGTGTTATTAAACGTTTCACACACATATTTTACAAATTAATTTCTAAGTTTATACCCTTTACCATTTGCATTATATTATTTTATCATTTAAGATGTAATTACACTAAAAATTTGTATTTTATTATTGTTGTTTATTGCATAAACCCATTTAAATGCCATTATACCCCCTATTATACTACCTAACATTTCACATGTTGTAACACTAAATATTTGTATTTTACATTGCTATAGTTTGATTTTAGCAAATATAATGATTTCTTTATGTTAGATAAACACCGACCTTCTGATCAGTAATATCATTCATGTGATTCATTTAACCAATGGAACTGTTTGCATTATTTAGTAATATGACCTTAGAAGACGTTATCATTTCATATTGATAGAAAAACATTAATCTTATGATGATGCTTTATAAATTTAAACGTCATCAATAATATAGGAATTGATTCTAGATTAATTTGGATTTAATATATATATATATATATATATATATATATATATATATATATATATATATATATATATATATATATATATATATATATATATAAAATGTTTATTTTTGAGGTTTAATAAATTTGTATATAGTGTTATGGGATGAAAAAGGGACTTCAAATATAATTGTTGAAATAGTGACTGATTTGTCACAAACCAGGATAAGAAAGGAACAAAGTATATTAAAGGTGTCACATGTGAGATTAACCCAATATTAAAATTGAATAACAAAATATACAGCCAGCAATAATAAAAAGTAGAGTTCAGTAACAATCTTGAAAACAGCCTAACTATATTAATGACCAATGGTGGCGTGTGTGTTTTCATTGGTTGAGTATTAATAATAACACATATGCCAACACATGACAAACTCTTTCAGTAGCAAAAAATGGCGCAAAAAATATTTAATGAAATGCCAAAAGGGTTTTGTTTTTCCGCCATTTTGTATGAAGAATATGAGGAGTCGCTCATGCAATAACCCGACATTTTGGCCTATAAAGCATTAATACACTATCATACCAATTAGTATCATGTCAACTGGTGATAGTAGCAACGTTACCTAAGCCTCTCCCCATCCAAAATCATACAATTTAATATCATGTCAATTGGGTATCGTAGCAAATTAACATACACCTCTCCCAAACCACAATCATACGATTTATATCATGTCAAAAGGTTCCAGTAGCAAATTAACGTAAACCCTATACCCTATACCCTATACCCTATACCCTACACCCTATACCCTATTCTCTAAATGCTATACCTTAATCCCTTTAACTATACCCTATACCTTATACCCTATACCCTACAACCTATACCCTATACCCTATACCCTATACCCTATACCCTATACCTTATTCTCTAAATCCTATACCTTAATCCCTACCTTATTGTCTAAATCCTATACCTTAATCTCTATACCCTATACCCTATACCTTATACCCTATACCCTACAACCTATACCCTATGCCCTCTACCATATACCCTATACCATATACCATATTCTCTAAATCCCTTTAACTTATACCCTGTTCCGTATTTCCTATACCATATTCTCTAAATCCAAAACCTTAGTTCCTTTAACCTATACCCCACACCCTTTACTCTATACCATAGAAGAACTAGTGTTATAAACGTTTCACATGTTGTAACACTAAATATTTGTATTTTACATTGCTATAGTTTGATTTTAACAAATATAATGATTTCTTTATGTTAGATAAACACCGACTTTCTAGTTAGTAATATCATTCATGTGACTCATTTAACCAATGGATCTGTTTACATCATTTAGTAATATGACCTTAGAAGACGTTATCATTTCATATTGATAGAAAAACATTAATCTTATGATAATGCTTTATAAATTTTAACTTCATCAATAATATAGGAATTCATTCTAGATTAATTTGGATTTAATATATATATATATATATATATAATAATAATTATTTATTATTATAAAAATAATATTAATATATTAATATATAGCATTGATATAACATTATATATGTTCATGCATTGTATAAAATATGTGTATATGATTTGACAATCTATTTTATGTCTCTCTCTCTCTCTCTCTCTCTCTCTCTATATATATATATATATATATATATATATATATATATATATATATATATATATTATGTTTATTTTTGAGGTTTAACAAATTTGTATATTAGTGTTATGGGATGAAAATCAGACTTCAAAAGATAATTGTGAAAATAGTGACTGATTTGTCACAAACCAGGATAAGAAAGGAACAAAACATATTAAGGTGTGACATGTGAGATTAACCCAATATTAAAAATCGAATAACAAAATATACAGCCATCAATAATAAAAAGTAGAATTCAGTAACAATCTTGGAAACAGCCTAACTATATTAATGACTAATGGTGACGTGTGTGTTTTCATTGGTTGAGTATTAATAATAACACATATGCCAAAACATGACAAACTATTTCAGTAGCAAAAAATGTGTGCGGAAAAATATTTAATGAAACGCCAAAAGGGTTTTCTTTTCCCCCCATTTTGTATGAAGAATATGAGGAGTCTCCCATGCAATAACCCGGCATTTTGGCCTATATAAGCAACCCTCAACTACAGAAAATTTCATCCACTTCTACATGCATACAGTTTTCCTCCCTTAACCTAATCGTTTATTATTATTATTATTATTAATAGAAAAAGAAAAAATTATGGTGAGGACTACAAACGAACATCTCCGCAAAGAACACCTCAAAGATAAAATTGAGATGAGAATGTTTATGAGAGAACTTTTGTATACTGTTGGTCCACTAAAGGTGGAGAGAGCCCTTGCCCAAACAGGAAGCTGGATGCGAACTATAGAAGACATGTATGACGAAGAGTACAACAAATACATGTTGGATCCTGAGAGGAAGGTACCTATCCAAACCGCTATTCGCAGAACAGTCAACGGCAAGCGCGTCGCTGTTGAACAATCCGCTGCTCCGTTGTACCTTGTGGAGGAGGTTCGTAAGACATTCAGGATTATGGAAAACGTACCAAAAGAGAGTCTTATTTACAGAACAATAAATGGGGAACGAGTGCTTGCTAAGCAAGGCCCAACTGATAACTCCATTGTTAAGGAAGAGGTCCGTAAGTCAGAGAGAGTGATGAAGAGGTAGCAAGAGGACTGCAATTCACATGTGGTGTTGAAGAAACAGAGGAAGAATTGAATCATTCAATTTTAGTGATCCGACAAAGAATCTTTCATATCGTTTTAGACTTTAATATTTTGCTTAAGTAAAAGTAAACTAGTTTATGATGTTTGTGTGTTTTGGTAACAAAGTGTTGATTTGGATTGTAATGTTTCGTCTTTTAGAATGAATGAATTCGGTTTTATTTAACTAAGTAGCATATTTTATTATGTTTTTTTCCCAGTTGTTCACTGCTTTTGCTTATTTGTCAATTTAACTAGTTTATATGTATGTGTGTTTTGGTAACAAAATATTGATTTTGACTGTAACGTTTCAGTCAAAATCAATTTCAGTAAACTAGATGTAACAAAGTGTTGGAAACAAAATGTTGATTTGGATCGGCAAGTTTCTCCTTTTGGAATGATTATATTTGATTTTATTTAACTAAATAGCATCTTTGGTAGCAAAATAACCACATCATTTCATGTGTTGGAAACGTGTAGTAGCGGAATTAAATTTAGAGGTTTTCCAATGCTTGTTTCCCCTTGAATATCGCGCTCTATTTAATATATTTACTGATACTGCAGACATTTTCCTACGTCACGTTTATTAAGGCAACTTTAAAATAATTAAAAGAAATATTTATTTAGTCAAATCATCTTTATTTGTAATGTCAAATCTTATTATGGGGAATTAGAAGCGCCATTTATCATATTTTCAGTTCTCTGCAACCAGAACATCAATTATTTTGACTAAACTCCACCCTACTTGAGTAAAAGATACAGAGAGGAACGAGAGAGGAAGCAACCATGATAATCGTAATTCCGATTATAGAGAGAGGAAGGAGAGAGGCAGCGACCCACATAATAGAAATTGTTGAAGCTAATCCGATAATACGCTGCAATTGAAGGTAATCAATTGAAAATTAGTATTTCTTACCTTCTATTGTTGTATTTCTTGATTTTTTAAAGGTCTTTTAATTCTACACTGGTAATTGATTACTGATTTTGAAAATTTACACTTTAATTTTCTACATTGTGCATGTTGTTGATGAAATTAAAAAAAACCAGGGATAATTCTAGATGTCAACATTTACACCTCAAATTGGCGTTATTTCTTTTTTTCTTTTCGTTTCTACCCAAATGCATGTCTGAATCTGAGATTTTGTTGGTTGGTTGGTTTATGCTTAAAGTTAATTTCATCCGTAGTTTTGGGGTGGGTTTATGATTAATTTTATCATTATCGCAATTTTTTTGGCCGTCGCTATGGTCGGTTGGGTTTTATGTAACTAAGCATGTTTGTGGGAAAATTTAGGGTTTCAATGGATCCTGTCACAAATTCATGGGATGATATTTCTCTTGTGGGAAGAGATGCTACTCAATCAGCTGAATCAGTTGAGGACAAGGGTACAGTTACAGGGTATGAAGCGATTACACAACAAAAATCTACCAATTTTAAAATGAGTAAAGGTGATGATGGGAAATATGATGAAAACGCTGGGGGTAACAGTGTTGGAAAGGAAAAGGGTAATCCAGAAGAACCTCAGTTTCCTACGGTGGAGACTGATGATGGTGGGAAGTTTGAAAATCCTGGTGGTTCTGTTGGCCGATCAACAACGTTGTCGGATAATGGAAGTGATGGTAGCAAAACAGTAGGGGGTAGTGTAAATTCTACTGATGGGTGTAGGGATGTTGTAAATTCACAGGCTAAATCTTGTGATGCTTCATCTTTTGAAAAGCCTCCTTCAGTTGATAATTCCAAACAACCTCAGATGCCTACGGGGGAGACGGATGATGGTGGGAAGATGGAAAATATTAGTGTTGATGCGCATGGGAATATGGGAGGTACTGTTGGTTCTAGTGGTGCAGCAACAATGGTGGATGGTAAAGGAAGTGCTGGTAGCAAAACACTTGGTTGTAGTGTAAATGATCTTGATGCGGGTAGGGATGATCAACCAGAACAACAACCAGAACAAGTAGAGCAGCCTACTATGAGTAAGGGAGATAGTGCTGGTTCTGGTGTTGTGGAAGGGGATATTGGTCAAAATATTTTTGATACCAAGAATGTTGACAACAATGGTGATGGAGATAGCAATATGCCTGGTGGTGGGGGAAACTTAGGTTCTCATGAGGAAAATAAGGTTCAATAAGACAAGGATTTGGAGGACAGTACTGTTGGGTCATCTGGTGATGCTGGTCCAAAAGGTTCCAAAGTAGCAGCGCAGACGGTTAAAATAAAGGTGGAAAAAATAAGGGGACAAAGCGAAAGAAAGAACTTGCAAATAAAATAGAGAAAACGCCTGTTAAGGTAAAACATCAAATTTACATGTCCTTTTAATAATGACTGATTTTAAATTGTTTGTGTGTTGTTCGTGCAAATTGCTAGGGTATTGTTTGTGTAAATTGCTTGTGTCTTGTGTGTGTATATTAATGAAGACTTGTATAATATGCTCTGTGTAAAATGGTTCAGATGTTTTTCGCTACCAATACATGCAGTTGTAGTTTGATTCTCTAATGACATTTTGCCAACATAACGTAGTTGTATGATCATTTTGCTACTAATATATAGTTTGCGCTAGTAAGTTATATTTTCACCTGTATGTTACTTTTAGTTTCCACTACTAGTACTACATTAATGAAGACTCGTGTAATATGCTCTGTGTAAATTGGTTCACTTGTTTTTCGCTACCAAGACATGCAGTTGTAATTTACTTGTCTAATGCCATTTTGCCACCATAACGTAGTTATATGGACATTTTGCTACTAATATTTAGTTTGCGCTACTTGCTGAGCTCAGTTTTTTGGTTTTTGGTGCTATAAAATTTGTTGGGTCCATGCTGGTGTCCACTAGTATCCCTGCTGCAGGTGCTATCCTAATCTTGTTATTGATCTAATATATAAGCTGACGAAACAGCAGAGAGAATGGGTAGAGCAATCTAGATTTGACAGTATTCTTTATTTCAAAATGACTAAGATCCCAAGGTTCTTGTCCTCTTGGTTGCTAGGTCATTTTGATCCCGACTCTAAAACTCTACTTCTTAAAGATGGGGTGACAGTCAAAGTGGATTGCGAGATGGTCAGATGGGTATTTGGTATCCCGAGCGATAAGTGACTGTATGATTTAGGTCCTGAATTACCTGGTGATGACAAAGAGGCCAAAGATATCAAAGATTATTACTCAAACAGCGGGGGGATAAATCACGGGTCATTGTCAAACATGTGCGCCAGAGAGACTAAAAACCAGAAACTGTTTACAAGGCATTTTATCCTTTTTATTTTGGGCACGCTTCTGTGTGTGAACAAAAACAACTGGGTCAGCCCGGAACACTGTCAAGTTGTGTTGGATAGATATATCAGGAAGTCTAAGAGATATAATTGGGGTAAGTACGTCATTGATTGGATGGCAAAGTACGCGACGAAGATTAAAAAGACTCCTACCACAGAAGAACCAACAGATGTTGATAATGGAATTACTGGATCTCCCGTGCTCCTTCTGGTTAGTGTTGTCATATGTTCAACATTAAGGCTTCCAATTTCAAAATAAAGATTATAACATTAATGAATGAAAATCTCCTAGATTTGCTACCTTAACAGATTAGACCTTGGCGAGCCAATACGGTGGTGCACAAAGTTTCATAGAATGGGGGCTTGGACAGATAGAGATGTCGACGATGCTATACAGGTGGACAGGCAATCAGACAATAAGTATGAGGAGGAATTTGGTAAATTACCGGTAAGATTTTTACCTGTTTGAAGTTTGCGATCAAATCTTTTCCTACTAAAACTACACCTATCCTTGACAACTTTTAAATGTGTGTCTAGATTGTTCCAGATGTAGTATATGGCAAGGATTATCCAAACTTCGGAGACAAGGTCAAATACAAGTGGGAGTATGATGTCGCTTATGCACTTGATAAGGTATGTACTCTTTACGCTTTTAAGATTATTTTGATATCAACACGTACTACTTCTAACATGTTGTCATACAATATTTCTACTAATGCTTAACGCCGTAGTTTGGTCGCGAGGAAGATGAGCTCAAACCTTGGCAGTTGTTGGTTGAGAGGAAAAGGAAACCGATAAGTAACTATCAGAAGAAAACTGGCTCTCCAGCAGAGAAGAAAATAGCTCAGACTCCACCAAAAAAGAAAAAGGCTAAGACTCTAGTTGCGAAGAAAGGAAAACCTGACTCGACTAAGACTGGAGATGTGAACGATGCTACAAATGAAGAGGGGCCCAATGGAGCAGGATCGGGAGATCCCACCAGCACTCCATCTGATGAAAATCATGGAGGGATTCCCAATGCAGCAATGGAAAAAGAAAATACAACTGAGGTAACCTGGACGTCAAATCATTAACTGATGAGTTTGGTAGCAAATTACGAAAATTACGTGACTTAAAAAGGGGATGAAATGTCAAATTTTCATTTGCAGTACCTCACATTGTGTGTCTTTCCAGGTTCACAATCCCACCAAGGCAGTAAGGACGAAGAAGGGAAAAAGCGGAGCTGTAGCCAAAAAACGGAAGGCAATTAAGGGACTAAAAGGGGGAAGCAAGAAAAGTAAAACCGACATGCCCGTCGAAGATGGCGACATTCCTTATGCTGAAACAAGTGGATCTGAGCGTGAATCAGGAGTTGATGGAAATGTAGGAGAAAACACCAATGATGATGGATGGGAGGATGAATGGGTTCAACATGAAGACGGAACTTGCAATCCGCCAGCAAAAACGCCTCAAATAAAGGAAGCGCCAATCAGCCGTCTCATTTTGGATTCGAATCACGAATGGCAAAGTAATCCTAGATCATGCAGGATTCTCAAATGTACTACTATTTAATCTATTTTACAATTACTTCATTATTAATAGCTTTTCAATGTAGGAACCATTGTGTTGTTTTCAAGACTGGTACCCTAGAGATTAGCCGTAAAGAGATGCATTTAGCCTTTCTACGTAGAGGAGAGGTGTCAATGAAGGTACGACTTCCAATTTTTTTTATTTCATTTGAAGAGTTATCACGTGTAAAAATTTAAACTTCTTACCCAGGTGATGGCTGCGTTCATCAAGTGTGTCATGTCTATGACCCCGTCGACAAACCTTCCGTCTCTCCAATTTCATATATTGAATCCCCAATGGATGGTAAACTTCTGATTCTCATATTTGGTCGTTTGGATACTTTGTGCTAACAAAACTCTTACAAATCTATAAACGTTTTTCAGTTCATATTACTAAATGAAAAAGTCACTGCAGAGGAAAATGAGGCACTTGCTAAATCTCTCCAGGCGGAAGTTGTAGACAAGAACTATGATCCCAGAACTTGCAAACATGTATTATTGCATTTCCCTACACCAGTAACTTAGTTCAGTATGTCGTGTTAATTGTTACGTACTAATATTTCATTTCTTATTTGCAGCTTGTGGTACCTAGCTTGTACAAATCGCGTTGGTGGAGTTTTTCAATTGACGTAGCAAAGTGGGAAGTCACAGCGTACGACACATCTTATAAGAGTGATCACAAACTTGCGATAAAAGAAGCGGTAAGTTGTAAATAGATTCCTCTAGTAAATTTTTAAACCTAATTATGTCTGTTGCTATGCCAGGTTAAACAGTTAGGTTGTGTCTTCCAAATTCTTAACCCACCCATTACACTCCCCACTCAGAGGCTAAAATACTATATGCCCCATGTTGACGAAGAACTTCCTGAACTCTCCTACGCGGAGGATTCTGGTCCACTAACCATGATTTGGATGCTGAACATGATAAAGATTTATGAATGCAGAATGGTGGAGGTGAGAACAGACTTATAAGTATCTTCGTATTACACATATAATGTGACAATGACACTTAAAAATTGTACATGTCAGGGTTTCTCCCATGACACCAATTATCACAGGAACTCCTTATTGGGTTTCATGATGGGACACCCTTTGAATGAGGTTCTTGAAGACGTACGGAGAGAGATGATGGGGCTGACTAAGGACAAATGATACGAGAATGGAAAGGATGCGACTGCTGTTGTAATGGTTGATGTAATGATATTTTGCTTGCTTCAATGACATTTTGCTACAATGATACTCTTGTACTAGACATCTAATCCAATTGAGATCATACTTGTATGATCAGTTTAGGATAATTAACTTAAATGTGCTTGTTATTGTAATATACAATACTTACGTTCGTATCCTTGATGGATTTCTTAAACATTTCTTCGTTATCTTCAATGTGGTGTAAAAAGCACCAATAATGAATTATGATTTTGACTCTATTGCTTTATTTTCTCAACTAAAAATTAAAAAACATAAATTCAGTAAATTATTTAATTGTGGATTGATACCACCAATTTTTTTTTTTTTTTTTTGTATTTTGCTACCACGTTTATTTTTGTTTGTATACTAAATATATATATTGATTAAATTAAACTACCATATATATTGATATATTGATTAAATTAAACTACCATATATATTGATATATTGATTAAATTAAACTACCATATGTCTTGCATATAGAGCTCTCAACAGGTGTTTCGTTTATGGGAAAAACCTATTATTGAAGGCGGTTCAAACACTATAAATAAGAAAACCTCTTACACTTTTTCATCAATATCTCATCAACCGCCCATAATTGAGAATTAGAAAATTTTCTTCCATTTTCAACCATGGACGTCAATGTTCTGGAGCAGGCTCACAGAACGCCTTACAAAACACTTGACACCCATGACAAGAACATTATTCGCATCAATGTAGAGAGCCAACACAGAGATGCTTTGGCTATATTAGGGTTTTTCCAATATTTTGATGAAAATGGACCATCTTCATCATTGAGAGGACTTCAAAACATAGAGGAAGCTGCTCGGTTGGGTTCCATGTTTGCCAAGTTTGTTGCCGGTATCATCAAGTTTGGGAACGATAGTGTAGAAGGCCTCATTATGCTCTTGGAAGTTTATAGGTCAGAAGGTGGAAGGTGGATGTTGATGTATTGGTACAGGGTTAAGAAGATGACTGAAAGAAGGCCTTTTTCCTGGAAACATACATGGAAGAAGATATGTGCCAAATCTGGCGAAGGTCATTGGCCTATGTTTGAGCCGGTTGACAATCATCACAACGACCCACAACTGGTGACATGCGACTTTTGCATGGTTCAACTTCAGATGTTCGTTTTGAACCAACACGATAGGTTTGAAACATAATTGCAAGAATCAACATTTAGTAGTAAAATAAGTATGTTTTATATTTTAATTTTGGAGGGGAGTGAAACTTTAATGTCTTTCACCATCAGTACTATTACAGTATACTTTGGTAGCACAATATGTTTTATGGAATACAACTTTTTGGGTTGCCCCCTCAATACTATTACAGTATAATTTGGTAGCAAAATATGAAAAATTGAATACAATGTTTTGGGTTTGAACCAACGCATTGGGTTTGAAATATAATTGCAAGAATCATCATTTAGTAGCAAAATAAGTATGTTTTATTGTTTAATTTTGGAGGGGAGTGAAACTTTAATGTCATTCGCCATCAGTACTATTACAGTATACTTTGGTAGCACAATATGTTTTATGGAATACAACTTTTTGTGTTGCCCCCTCAATACTATTACAGTATAATTTGGTAGCAAAATATGAAAAATTGAATACAATATTTTGGGTTTTTATGTACTACATTTGATGAAAATGTAGTATACTTTATTGAAGCATTTGGTAGCAAAAGTATCTAAAGTTTTAGGTTTAGGATTTGTCAATAATTCATGCCAACTTCGCCGGAATCTGGGTTTGTCAATTATACGGCCTGATATTTACAATTTATGTTTGATTCTTCATGACAATTTACCAGACCAATAAATCATACAGTCGATTCTCAATATTGATGAAATTAATTTCCAGAATTAATAATATTGATTTTGTAAGAACTTGGCAATTTTTGTTAAAACTTTGTCCATTCTTTGCAAACTCGTCGGAAATAATGGTTGAAATTGCGTTTCGTATTTCTCCGGCATGCTTGGACTATAATCTACTCTTGAATCAAATAGACGCGTCCACAGATCATAAAACACGAATTACTAATTTTGATTTTGCAAAAAATTAACTCGGAAAAATCAATTTTATGGATTTTATTTAATTAATCGCTATGTCGTCGATCGAAGCGTAGTCGTCACCGGCACGGCCCTCCAGAAATCGGTGGAGTGGAATCGGAATCATCGTCGTCGATTTGCCGGAGTTCGTTGGCTTCGCCAGCGTTCGTTCACTTCGCCGGAGTCACTTCTAAACAAATAATGGGAATGGGGTGTGAAGTTGGGTTAGATTATTGATACTGAATTGTTTTGTTTCAATCCATTGGGAACATAAAGTAATAATGAGGCTTATTTTCCATTTGAAATTTAAATGAAGTATTTCAAAATCACTCCTCAAATTCGAATGAAAAAGATACTTTGATGATGTAAGCATGACATAAGTAAGTTGAGGGAATATTCATTTTTTTTGCCACTTGAATGCTTGAGATTGAAAGTGTATATCTTAACATATACACTGAGTGTATGTGTAGACTTGTCCGTTTTAATGGGATAACTTGTGTACTATTTTAATAATGATACTTGCAAAGTTGTCAATAAGCAACTGGTCATATAGCACCAAAAAAGATAAGCAACTGGTCAAAACTCAAAAGAAAGAATACAAATAAAAGTACCTTTAAGAATTTTATTTTATTTATTTCCCTTCAACAAAGACGACAATCATTCAAATGCAGCTAAACTATGCTACCCCATCTTATTCTCCTTGTCAATAATTGTCAAATGTCGATTCTGAAATTAGCTGCCTTTTATGTTGATATTAGTTTTATCTCCGTGCTCCGCACGGACTCGTGATTATCTCTCGAAAATGAAAATAACTTTTTAGTCATACCTCATGCCTGTTTTATACTGTACAACTAATTCTACATTTTGATTATTTTAATATTTTTGGTATGAAATGTCTCTTTAAATCGATCTACATCAAAATTAGAATGAATGTAAAAAAGATTGATTTATAAACTTAATTTTAGCCTACATCAAAATGCAAAAAAAAAGAAGATAAAGATTAATAAACATTTCTTCGAGTATACTAAGACTTTATTTTCTCAATTTATTAGTAGTCCAATTTAGTTTAATCCAATTCAGATTAGTTAAGTAGATCATGTAGGAACGTACCACTTAAATAAATTTCATTATGCTATAAAATATTAAAGGTCAAGTTAAATACATATGACATCAAATAGTTAAGGCCGGTATTGTTAGAAGTGTCATTTATTGTTGTTTAACCAAGTTGTACACATGTGGCATCTATATGTAAGCTTTACACGATCATTTACTCTTAAGTGTCATCCTACATGTAATCACCGCCAGAAAATGACCCAACTTTTGTAAGACATATATCTCATTGTAAAGATTTTTTCAAATCCAATCCATTGAAGCAAGATTTATAAATTTTTTGACTTACGTAATTAAAGTTTTATTTTTATTTTTGTAATATAAAAAACCTAATAAATTTGTAGCAAATCTAACTAATGATAAGGCATTAATGAGTGACACTTTGATGGTGAGTTGTTTGGCTATGTGGCAAGCTTTGCTTATGTGGCGCTTATGGGTCATCATCACACGGATTTACACCTCCTACATGGCGTCCTATGTGTCGTGCCCACACGAATTGGACTCACTTTATACATATACCCATGTGGCGCCTATGTGTCATCTTCACACGAATATATCCCTCCCATGTGGCGTCTCACATGTCATCCTCCCACGAAAAGAACCCATCGTTATAAGACATAGTATATATGCATATTATTTTGAAGTATTTTCCAAACCTGATCCAATGGAGAGAGAATTATAATTTTTAAAGTTGCGTAACAAAAGTTATTTTATTTTATAATCTTAACAATATGATAATAAATATAATAGGTTGTATTTATGACGTCAAATAATGATTATTAATTAATGCTACACACTTGAATGGAGGCTTAGGTGGCGGCATACGTGTCATCACCAGACGAACTTGGCTCTTACGTGGCATCTTATGTGTCATGCCCACATGATTTTAGGCGCTTGCGTGGCATCCTACTTGTCATGGCCACACGAAATAAACTCACTTATATATATATATATATATATATATATATATATATATATATATATATATATATATAGTACTCCGTATTATGTAGGTTACGCGGAAATTCATATAAAAGTGTCTCATGGTGAAAAGACGGTTACATTCTAACAAAAAATGGTTATTTTTGGATTAAATATAGAAGTTACTCACAAGTCAGGCCAAACACACTCTACTTCATGTATTCAGTATCTAGTCAGTTCGCAGTGCATGATTTTGATTGTGGGAGAATTTGACTAAAGAAGAATTGCAACTGGCAGATATTTAGAAGTTGGACAACAAGGGATCAGAGCATATGTGCAAGTTTTCTCAATCTCTGATTTAAGCAATAGAGAGTCATTCTTTGATTGCACATAACTCAAATGTCATTTGACCCCTGATGTTCCAACCGTACGTTGCGATACCAATAAGGTGTGTTCTAAGCTTATACATTGACTAAGGTGTTGATTTTGGCATAGTATGCAGCTATGACTCCTCAACTGGTAATATATGGTATGGATTTCTATGTCATGCTGAAGCGCCCAGGATACACTGTTGTTTGTCGCCGTTGAAGCAAAATCTCGTGTTGGAGTGCAGCACCGAGTTACCAAGAGATGCCATGAAGCGGTTCCAGATGAAATATGAGGGTGTCATCCCTTAACAAGGCCCAATGGCACATGATTGATTGACATAAGAATCAACTAGGTTGAGATACTGCAAATTCTGATCCAGCTTGGATGTTTTGTTCTGCCCATTTCCTGGGTTACAAATGATTGTTGCAGATGAACTACGCGACATAACATTGGTACTAAAGTATATTGGCGGGCGCCTCAGTTTGGAACTCATCTTGTTTCATTGCTTTCTTGCTCAAATATTACTGTCTGCTCTGCGACTGCGAGTAGTACCTTCGTTCCCTCCCACATTGTAGTTGAATCAACTATTCATAGCTCCAGCTAAATTCCTTGATCATGAATCTGGCAGAGGCAGATGCTAGCCCTTTGCTCACCCTATTGTGTTTGGTTTCTGGGATCATTTTAATCTTGGAGGCTGGGAATCAAACTAATTATATAACAACACTTCCATGTAATTCCTTGAGTTTATATAACAAACAAGTGTACTGCGAAAAAGAAAAAAACAGCACACAGAATAAAATAGAATTACAGATCTCTACTTCCAGGAAGACATGTGAATGAAGATATATGTTATAAGACATGAAATCCTCTTTGCTACACACGGAGCAGTAGGTTGACCATTGAATGACAATCGATAATCAAATCAACAAATCGGATATCATTGCACTATTGAAATGTACAAATGATAATGCTAATACTTTGCACTTGACTACATGGTAGGAAATAGGCAATGTTTTTATTTTGGATGGGAAGGAAATAGGCAATGTTGTTAGAAAATGTTGTCTTACACAAATAGCCACTGATGTGCACATACCACATGTCAGGGACTAGATAAGCAAACCCATGGGAACGATTCAAGCATTTCCTGATCTTAACAGTTCTACAAGCTCACTCTTCTTGAGTTTGGAATACCCTCTAATTCCTCTTTCTCTGGCAAGGTGTTTCAGCTCACTGAGTTTCATCCCTTCAATTTGTGACATATCTCTTTTAGCTTCTGAGCTCGGAACCTCTCTGTTTGTCAGCACATGATCATTGCTGTGCAGTGGCATTGATGATGGGATCGGTGACTTCTTCGTGAAGCTGGAAGGTAGGCGAGTTAGCTTGTACTCTGATGGAGGTTCTGTGATTGGTGTTGGTTTTTCTTTCTTAGGTGTTCTCCTTTTACTTGTCAACTCTTCATTGTGCTCCTTTTTTGACTTCTTCACTGCCAACAGGAGAACTCATGCATGTAAGCATTTTTTCAGATTTATTTGAATTTAAGTTCTTTACACAATTCATGAGAAAGAACTTGTTTTCAATCTTGCAGTGCTATTTATGCTTCATAAACTGATTTTAATCTAGACCTTGATTTGTTTTAATCTTTTCCATTGAGATAATAATAAATCATCTCAAAATAATATTTGCAGAAACTTATGAAAGATCACATAACAAAACTTTGTTTCCTCAGTAACTGAATAGAAGCCATGTTTTGTAATGACCTAATTGAATGTATCTTGTCTTACTTTATCAACCTTGTGACTTATTTTCATCTCTTTTTAGTGGCAACAAACAGTTTGCTTTCTGATTCATTCTTCTTTATATGTCACTAAGTAGAGCAGCCAACACTTTATCAATTTGTGGCATTACAAGACGCTCCAAAGTAATCAAGTATAGTTTTTATGGTGAAAAGAGATGACTAGTATGGTATTACCTCACCTTTTGTTCCCCTGCTCGATTGCTGAAGAAATTCAAGAACTGAGGTTTCAAGTTCAACTAAAGAATCATCCTTTGACGCCTGGGAGCGCTTCTGTTTCATACTTGTGGGTTCTCCGTCAGAGATTTCGGTTTGTATACGTTTGAACAGAGCTATTAGATGTTTTCGATACAAGGACTTATCATCAGATGACTTATGTATCCTGCTATCATCCTCCTGAAACCCTCTACCTAGGACAATCCCCCTTAGGGAAGGTCCATCTCTCGTACTTCCCCAAGCTTGTATCCCTGAGTTGCTACACTGAAATGATTGCATCTTGTAGGAGGCAACAACAGCTGGAGGTCTGCATATATATTCTGCCAAATATAACAAGCTGCATCAAGAAATGATCACTCAGTTTCGACTTTCGAGTCCCAACTATGCATATACTAGTACACTACTACGTTACTAGTTACCACCCGATGGTGTGGGATGCATGTCTGCTAAAAGCTGTTGTAAACTTGTAATCTAGTGCAAAACTGCAAGTATGCAAATGATGCAATCAGTCTCATAGTTCAGCTTGGAAAGCTATAACTGTTATATACAAAACTACATGGGAAGTTGGGAACCAATCTACAGTTTCATCTCTGATACGATATGCAACTACCATACGTGATATGTCCTTAGACGATGTTCTTACCTAGGGTCAGGTAAGATGGTGAGCGATAAAGAAGCTTTCTTTATCATACCCTTGATTGGCATTACAATGACTGTCTGCTACAGTTATTGCTAGTCGATCGACTGTCTGCTACTTCATAGCGAATAAGAAAAAATGATCTATTGAACCATTTTGATTCGGTGCATTACAATCTTTACCCTTTGGATTGGGTTGTGAGAAAGAGATCAAGTCGAAACCTAATCACTTATATCCCTAATGACTCAAAATGAGAATGCAAGCTGTTGAGGGCTTTGTAACTCTCATTGTATCTTTGGAAATAAATTGTTGGGAAAAGACTATAAAATTGTTGAGGACAAGTATGCAAAGTTAGCCCCGGGGTCGTGGCTCAATGGTAGCACCATTGGGTTAAGGGCTTTGTCAATGTTTGCCTGAAGGTCAGGGGTTCGAGACTTGCTCGAAGCATCCCCTTCCCCCTCTGGCCTGCCTCAGTGTGTGGGACTATTAAGTCCTCTCGCCACTAATTCTCATACAATGACCTAGGGGTGGTCCTGTATGGGCCGGTGCGGGCTTCCCGGTATAAGCCTTTTGCCAAGTATGCCAAAGTTCCCTTATATTTATAGGCAGATCAGATAGGTATCATACAAGCGACTAAAAGAATGACAGTTATATAACTGAACTCTCCATACTGTACGTAGAGTACATACAAGGACACTGGACACTCAGCAATACATTAACTACAGGTACAATTGACATTTCAATTGAAATCAAAAAACTGCTCAGAATCCTCACATTGACCAAGTTTGATACTTGTAGCCAAATCCATTAAAAATAAACAAGAATTTAGACAACTCAAAGAAACAGGATTGATATTTGGAGAGACAAAAAGGGCGTTCACCTGGATAAAACGAACTGGTTTTTGTCAGTTTTGGATGACTGAATAGAGAGAAAGCAGTTGCATCCATTCTCTCTCTTCAAAAACTTCCCAGCTTCCAAACAAATACCAGATTCTTCAGATTATCTGCC
Organism: Tetragonia tetragonoides; assembly: GCA_038025085.1. Lineage (NCBI taxonomy): Eukaryota > Viridiplantae > Streptophyta > Magnoliopsida > Caryophyllales > Aizoaceae > Tetragonia > Tetragonia tetragonoides. The sequence goes on along the minus strand of CM076148.1, from coordinate 7,939,308 downwards.
CAACACCAAAATAGAACCCTTCAGAACATTTTTTGTGACCAAAATTTGCTGTAACTTTTTTGGGTATTTCTGTCTCAAATTCTCAATCTCAATTGTTGACATTATTTGTGTTCACAAATTTATCACTCTGTCTCATAATTTCACGCTACTTTCAAGTGCGTGGTTTACACGGTTGGTTTTATAGCTTAAATCACAACTGAACCGAACCATTTTGTCATTTTACTTCTTAGATTAGATTAGATTTTTCCCGCGCTCTTTTTCTGGCATGTTGCTCATGGCAACGACAACCAATAGCTTAGGGCTTTCATTTCCCCATCAAATTCACCCACAAAATTCCCTCAACCATGTTAATAATTCTATCATATTCTTCAAACCCAGTTCGAAAATCAATCTAAAGTCATCAAATTTTAGAGTATCAGCCATTTTGAATAAAATTATGGCACCTAAAGTTGTGGATTGCAATGAGAAAATTCGTCGTTTTTGTGAAGTGGGTAATTTGAAAGAAGCTGTAGATATGCTTTGTGGGTTGCCAAAATCTGAAATTGAGTTGGGTACTTATTGTTTAGTGCTTCAGCTTTGTGCTGAGCGTAAGTCATTAGTTCATGGTCGAAGAGTTCATTCAGTCATTTCGTCGAACAGTTGGCAGGTGGACAGTGTATTGGGTGCAAAATTAGTGTTCATGTATGTGAATTGTGGGGATTTAGAAGAAGGGAGAAAGATTTTTGATTTGATTGCGAATGAGAAGGTTTATTTGTGGAATATATTGATCAATGAGTACTCAAAAGTTGGTAATTTTAGGGAAGGTATAAATTTGTATTACAAGATGAAGAAGTTTGATGCTGACCCTAATTCGTATACGTTTTCGTGTGTTTTAAAGTGTTTTTCAGGGTTAGGGTATTTAGTTGAAGGTGAAAAGGCTCATGGGTTGTTGTTGAAATTTCATCTGGGTACTAACACTACAGTTGTGAACTCCTTGATTAGTTTTTACTACAAGTGTGGGAGGGTTGAGAGTGCACAGAAGCTGTTTGATGAATTGCTTGACCGAGATGTTGTATCGTGGAATTCAATGATAAGTGGGTATGCATCCAATGGTTTGCCTGTCAAGGGACTTGAGGTTTTCAACCAAATGCTTTGTACAGGAGCCGTACCCAATTTAACGACTATTACTTGTGTTCTTGCAGCTTGTGCAGATACTGGAGTCCTCAGGTTTGGTAGAATGCATCATGGTTTTGCTGTAAAAACTGGTTTTCTTTGGGATTTGATGTGTAGCAATACGTTACTTGATATGTATTCAAAATGTGGTGATTTAGATAGTGCAGTTCGGGTTTTTGAAGATATGGATGCTAGAAGTATCGTGTCATGGACTTCATGCATAGCTGCATACACGCGAGAAGGTCTATCTGGTGCTGCAATCAGATTATTTCATGAAATGAAAGACAAGGGGTTCAGACCAGATGCTTTTGCTGTAACCAGTGTCTTGAATGCTTGTGCATCAAGTGGCTTGCTGGATAACGGCAAGGAGGTCCATGATTACATCACAAAGAACAGCATGCACACTGACTTATCTGTCTGTAACGCACTTATGGACATGTATGCGAAGTGTGGAAGCATGGAGGATGCTCAAGCGGTTTTCAGTCAGATGTCTGCTAGAGATATTGTCTCTTGGAACACCATGATTGGCGGTTACTCCAAGAATGGTCTTCCCAATGAAGCAGTGAATTTGTTTCTAGAAATGCAACCTATATCAAAGCCGGATTGTGTCACCATGTCTTGCATATTACCTGCTTGTGCTAGCCTAGCAGCCCTGGGGAGGGGCAAAGAAATACATGCTCACATATTGAGAAATGGATACTTTTCTGATCTGTTTGTTGCTAATGCACTTGTTGACATGTATGTGAAGTGTGGAGCGCCCATGCTTGCACAATTGATATTTGAGATGATTCTTAACAAGGATATGATCTCGTGGACAATTATGATTGCTGGGTATTGCTTGCATGGACTTGGAAGTGAAGCTACTAATAGCTTCAACGAAATGAGACATGAAGGTATTGAACCTGATGAGAACTCTTTCGCCTCTATTCTGCATGGTTGTGTTCACTCAGGATTGCTTGATGAAGGAAGGAGATTTTATAGTATAATGAAGACTGAGTATAAAATTGAGCCTAAGTTGGAGCATTACACTTGCATGGTCAGTCTCCTTGCGAATGCCGGAAGGTTGACAGAAGCATATAGATTCATTGAAAAGATGGCACTGAAGCCAGATGCTTCAGTCTGGGGTGCTTTGCTTCAGGGTTGTAGAGTACACCATGATGTAAAACTGGCAGAAAAAGTGGCAGAACAAATTTTTGATCTGGAGCCTGACAGCAAGGCATATTATATGCTTCTAGCAAATATATACTCCGAATCCAAAACATGGGAGAAAGTGAAGTGGTTAAAGAACAAGGTTGGCCATCTTGGAAAGAAGAGTAATCAGGTCTGCAGTTGGATTGAAGTTAAGGGGAAAGTTCAAATCTTTTTCGCAGGAAATACTGCTTCACACCCGGAGTTTAAAAAGATAGACAGACTGTTAAAGAAACTAAAAGCTAGGATGAATGAAGAAAACTACTCTCAAATGCCAAGGTATGCTATGTTTGGTGCTGATGAAAAGGAGAACGGAGTGGCTCTTTGTGGGCACAGTGAGATGTCAGCGATGGCCTTTGGGGTGTTAAGTTTGGCACGTGGGAAGACGATACGTGTCACAAAGAACTCAGGAGTATGCCATGAATGTCATGAGATGGCAAAGGTCATATCCAAAACTTGGGGCAGGGAAATCATCTTGAGAGATTCTCACCGCTTCCACCATTTCAAGGAGGCACTCTGTTCTTGTAGAGGTTAATGGTGAGATGATCTGTACAAACAACTCAAAACATGTCGAGGGCTCTCTTTCTCCAATATTTGATGAATGCAGGTGTGCAAGATTATCAGTTCCTTGGTTATTCGTGTTATCGAGGAGATGAGAAGTGCTGCAAACCATTAAGTCCATCAACCAGTCGGTGTATGACCCAGAGCCCCATTTGGTTATCACAGTTGCAATGTGGTGCGAATCTCAGATTTCATGGCACAGCTGAAGCTTCTGAAGATCTGGTAGTTTCAGTATTGCAGCAGCTAAGAGCCTTTTTAATTCTGCTGAATGATGCAACTAATTAGTGACGCAATTTTGCTCGATATACTTGGGACTGACAATCAAGTTTCAAGGAATTACTGGTCATCATCGTAGCCAGGCAAGAGTAGTTTGTACTAAAAGGTACAAATTTTCCTTTCTGACAAGCTCTGTAGCAATTTTTTTACTGTTTTTTTTTTTTTAAGTAGAGATGCAGCAATCATTATGTTAAATATAATTTGATAACCGATGTTGGTGGCAGAGTTTCAGAATCAACATGAAACTCTACATAACAACTGGTGCAAGTTGTATTATCTCAGGTGAATGAGTAATCATGTTCTTGAAAAATGCTTCTTTATTTATTGATCAACTTTTCCAGATCTCATTATTATTGACTTGGCAACTGCCAACTTGTATCAAACTTAGTATCTGACAGGCAATTGTTTATGCATGGCATGCCATGTTATAGAAACTTCACATTGTTCTTATGATTGCCAAGGCACGTTCATATCAGACACATTAGTACAAATTTGTAAAACCAGAAAGAGACAGAACAGAGATCCTGGCAAAGATGGAGGGAACTTTAGATAACGCAGGATTTGCCAAGAAAAATGTCATTTTCACAGTGATGTTAATTTTCCATTATCTACTCCACTACTCTTCCATCCAGATAATAATAGCATGGACACCTCGAATAGGTGCAGTGTGCCCAACACCAGACATGACGTAACACGTGTGTCTAACACCGGGCACAACTCGACTGGCCTGACTCCAGTCCTCCATACCCTATCCGTGTTGGGGTACGTGTCTGTGCAACCTAGCTCTTCGTGTTTGAAGATACCCTTTTTATTCTATTAGTAAGTAAGCACCCTGCAATTTTTCTAAAGCATATAGGCTCAAAGTTGTTGCCTAATCAAAATTGGAACACAACACATGATAGTACATAATAGACTTCAGACCAAATCCCAGGCCAGTCCTTAGTACCTTCTGCAGTGTGAGCTCGATTTGTTCCAGCTTAAGACATAACCCTTTATAGCTTAATCTCACATCAAAGGATGAAAGGTTTGCTGATAGCTATGGCGAAGGACAAAAGGCAAAAATCAGATCTCTAAAGAGTATTGTTTATACCAAAGTAATCAGATTCAGGGTGTTCAGACTACAGTCATGAACTTTTCAGCTTTTAGTAAATGGACATATTTCAAAAGATCCTTCTTAGAGATCTACACCTGGTCTCAGGTATTTATGCATTCATTAGTGTATACAGTAAATCTTGCCGGGCGGCAGACTTTGCAGAAAAGAAAGGAAGAACATTACCAGGGGAGAAAGAATTATGAAAAGGATAAGATACTAAAATAAATACTAGTTAAATAAATAAAAACTTTTGAGCTTTTATATTATACTCAAATTATCAATAGTAAATTTCCCCTTAATGGACAAATACTAATACAAATGGCCTTCTTTCATTTGCATTAAGCCACCAATCATATTCTTTCTCCCCACCTTGTCTATAACGTGTACTAATAATTACACAACCATAATCACAACACCTAACAATACAATTGAAAATAAATACCATTTCCTTGCTCTTTTTTCATCAAATTGTGGAAACAAGATACAAGTTACAACAACAAAGAATCACACCAATGTGAAAAAAATTAAAATTCAAAAATTAAATGCCCCTCCCCTACCATTTGCAAATTCACCTTTGTTTGCAAAGTATAATGCTAAATTTAAACAAAAAATACCAATTTTTTTTAATTAACAATTTTTTTCAACCTAATCTAAAAATTCCACCTACAAGTCTTAATTTTTCTTTTTTTTTTTTTTTCCTTTGGTGACTTTTCATGCACATTTCCTGGATAGTAAAATAAGGAAAATAATCAAAAACACAATAGATGAAAGTGCTATTGCCACACCAAGAACAACCTTGTTTGGACCATGATGACCACTATCCTTCTGGCTACTTTCATCCTCCGAGCTGCTCCCATCATCTTCATCGGAGCTGTCATCAGACGGCGTTGCCTTCGCCGGTGGCGACAGAGGAAAGCCATTCTTATCACAAGTAGCAATGCCAAGCTTCACCTTAGAAGAAATAGTAGTGTGGTTATAGCACAAATTGGCATTTTCCCCAATCTTGAAAACCTCCAATCTCTTAAGAAATGACCCATTGAAAGGCATTACCCCTTGGAAATTATTGTTCTCAAGATTCAAATACTTCAATGCCTTCATATCAGCCAAAAATTTAGGAATGCTCCCATTGAACTGATTTGAGCTCAAATCAAGATGAGTCAAACCAGGCATTGAAACCAATGATCCTGGTATCGAACCCGAAAGCGAATTCGACGAAACAGACAAGTTCTTGAGCTCAATGAGATCACCAATTGAAGTGGGCAGCTCTCCACTGAGCTGATTTGAGGACAAATTGAGATAAACCAAGTTCTCAAGCTCAGTAATTGAACTGGGTATTTTCCCCTTGAGCTGATTTTCAGACAGATCAATGTGGGTCATTTGAGAATGCCAAGATTTAGGCAAAGAACCAGAAAGATTTGCATTTCTAAGAGTAAAGCTCTTGACTTTTTTAGTCCCACTTAAAATGATAGCAGGGCCACTAGCATGAATATTGACATCAGAGACTGTCAGATCTGTAACATTCACAAACCTGCTAAGCCAAACCCCAGTTAATTTCTTGAGGCTATTAATACAGGTGAAAGATTTCAGATTGCTGGATAATTCTGATGGAAAATGGACCAATGGGGTTGGGCAGTTGATAAATTGGAGATCTTGGAGTGTAGAGAGAGATTTGAGGGCAGTGCTAGAGAGAGAAACATCATCTGAACAGTTGATGAGACGAAGGGTAAGAAGGTGGCGAAAGGGTTTAGAGGTGTCACAAACAGTGGCATTGTGAAGGGCAGGTGGGTTTGAACAAGGGTCTTTGCTTGTGGGTAGGTTGAGTGATTGTAGGGCTTTTAGCTGTTTAGGGTCAAGTGTTGATGGGGTTGATGGGGATAATGGCGCTGGAGCTTTGGTGGGGGAGATGGGAGGAGTTAGAGAGAGAGTGGGGATGAAGAGAATGGTAAGAGAGAGAAAAATGGTGAGGGTGAGAAGGAGCTCCATTGATGGGAAATGTGGAGGATTTTGAGTGTCAAGGGAGGGGAAAATGGAAAATGAGGGAGGGTTGAGTTTTTGGAGGAAAGTGGAAGGAGGTTGGGGGGAATTACCAAAGTTACCCTTTGGGATATGGGGAGTTTTTAAGATTACTTATAAGATGAGCTCTCTTAGCTCTCTTATGATTGTTGTTGTCCCCCCCTTTTAGTTGTTATCATGTTTAAGCTCCACAAATGGTGGTTATATGAAGACAAAGTGAATGATCTGAAATGTGGAGATTTTGGTTGTTATGGTGATTGGAACAACATCTATTATTTGGGAGTTGTGACTTAGATGTCTTAGGGTGGCAAAGCGTGGACGTAAATGTGGTTTTTAATTAGAGTACGAATGGAATCTCACTTGAGCTTATCTGTGCTACATCATAAAGTTGATTGTCACATGTTATGCAGCTTTAGAATTTTAGATTAACACATACATGAATGAGGGCATGTGAAGTATTAGTGGCTCTTTTATCCCATATTAACAAGGTATAAGCCTTTGAGCATGTAAATAAGTTAGTGAGAGTACTTTAATTTATACTAGCAATTGATTTTAGGACGAAATCTAAAACACCTATGTGGTTAGTCAATCAAGAGATTCAAGACTTAAAAAAACATAGATAAGATTTTTAACCAGTGTTTGACAATTTAGAAACCAGATCAATTTGATCATGGGTGAAATCCAGGTCCTAATAGTTTGGGTTTGCTGCTTGTCAATCTACTCCCTCTCTTACCAGCCTTGAATGGATGGCATCTCCCAACGACAAGGAGAGCCAGTAATTAAACAAAGGCAATTAAGTCATTAATTGAAAAATGAACCGTTAGAAAGGTAGTTAACTAATTCCAATAAATCTGTGCTGGACATGCGTGCCTTCCAGCTCGTTCAGTAAGCCCATGCTAATCCTTTTGATAAATTCCTGTGCGGCCCCTATAATTGATTAAGAGTATTTTGTAACTTCACATCACCCGTGGGATGTGCCATTATCCTTGGATTATGAGTACAAACTAGTTTAATGTCTCTGCGATGAACAATTTTAATTATAATTATGTATACAGTAAATATTGATTTTGGGATATATATTATTATTATTATTATAAATTTTCTCTGAGAAAGGAAAAGAAAAAACTTTTGACTAAAAATAGGCCAAACTGAAATGAAAAAGTTGTTTATTAAGTATAAAACTTAGTGGATCAGGTTAAAATATACTCGTATATCTTACAGAATAACGATTAATGGATTTAGGATCTGTAGTTTACTACAAAAGTCGAGTGATCCTCCTCTGAAAATTCATCCCAACTTTAGTCAATTGAATATAGCACTTTCTTAAAGTTGCTCATGGTGAAGACAAATAAAATGATCAATGACATTCATAAATCCACATGTTTCCTCTTTCTAAACTTTGAGTATATTGTACAATATTTGTCTACAAAAATTCATACAAGACGGTCTCTTTGTGAGATGATCATTTCATTTTAAATTTACATCAAAAAAAGTGTTATATTTAATTGTCTCACCATTAAACGGTCTTATACAAAATCTTTTGATATTTGTTTAGTATTTTGTTTCCATAGGATGAGTCAAAATAAATAAATATTTGCATCATTTGTAAGTTGATTACATTAAGTAAGTGACATACTAAACATAATCATGAATTCTCTATGCTAACCATGTAAAATATTTGGATGCCTCATTAGGGACATCAAACGATGGCTCGCATTGCACTCTTAACTATTCAATAGCAAAATACTGTTGTGTGAGCTAGTAACAAAAACTGAGTCTTGTGTATGATACATTATTTAATCATTGTTCTGTTGTTTTAATAATGGTTAAAAAAAAGAATTTGGACTCTTTTTTTTTTTTTTGTTGAGGTGAAAGAGAAATTGGACTTGGGTTCGGAAGATATGGACAAACAATGAAGGAGAGACACTGGTCTTGGACTCTTGGTCTGGTATGGACTGATCTCACAGTGATAAGTCCAGTAATCATTGTGGCTTGGATGAATAATAAAGACAGAAGAATGAAATGCATATTGTATTAGCTGCTGTCAAAAAAAAAAAAAAAAAAAGAATGAAATGCATTGGAGAGAAACAGACAGATAAAGCAAGGGAAAAAGAGTCAGACTTTATCAATAAATGCTAACAGCTAATGTAAAACTGAGAGGAAAATAACCACTCTGATACACTAAACTACAGTAGTAGGTACAGCAAATTGAAATTATCAACACAAAAGAATTTACAGATTGGCAACCAAACAACCCAAAAAAATAAAAAATGTAAGTAAAATGCAATGTCTTCACAATCATGTACAGAAGGTATTCACAGATATACAGTCCACAGTCTCCACACCAAGCAGGTTTTCTGTTGGAGATGGAGAGTGCTTAGCGAATGCGGTTCACATGCGCGAATGGCTCGCGTGTTTCTTTTGGTGCTGCTTTAGCTGCTGCTCCTGGAATCCCAAACACGTTCCATAACTGCAATGTCTCATCCCCAGCTGCTGAAGCCACTGTGCATCCATCTGGGCTCTGAAATCAGTTCAAACACCCAAGTAAGCAACATAAAATTTAGAGAACAGAATTTGCAAATGGTCAACAAATCCAGATAATTTACCTGAGCCATGAAGAGAACTCTAGAGTTATGCCCAGTAAGCTCTGCCATTTTCACCATGGATGGGTATTTCCACAATGTTAGTTGGTTCTGAGTGAGCCCATGTGAACTAAGCAGTTCACGCTCATTCTTGCTCCACAACAAAGAGCAAACCTGAGATCCAGTGTCAACCGAGTTCAAGCAAGCACCAGTGTGGGTATTCCAGAACTTGATGCATTGATCACCCACACCTCCACCAGAAGCCAGCAAATTGCTCTGGAAGGGGCACCAAGCTAGGGCTTTTACTGCAGATGTGTGGTCTTCGAGCCTGTGCAGCCATTGGGTTGCAGAATTTGAAGATGCCATCGATCGGTCCCAGATATGAAGAAGATTGTCGCTGCCTCCACTGGCTAGCTGTTGGCCTGAACTCGACCATTTCAGCCCACAAACCTCGTGCTGATGCCCTCTATAGGTTCCGACTATGTGGTCTCTAATCCTCACATCATTGTTGATGATTTGGCCATCCATTGATCCGGTGGTGAGGATGTGATAGTTCCATGCTAGTGATCCCACACGAGCTGTGTGGCCTCGTTTTAAAGTCCTCAACTGCAGGAATGAAAATAGGATAAGGAAAATAGAATAACGACGATGACAAAGACTGGCAAGCAAACTCATAAGATTTGAATATTTACCTGCTGATTGGCTGTAGAGTTCCAGAGCTGAACTTCAGAATTGTTGAGGCCAACCGCAATGTGATAACCATCAGCAGCCCAATTAACACTAGTCACTGGGCCTTCATCATCATCTACTGTGACAAGTTCTGATATAGACCCAGTCACTGCATCCCACAGGTATACAGAGTTTCCGAGCGCAATTGCAAGAACATTGCTGCTACCCCAATCCAGCAAATTCAAGTAGTAGTCATCTAATAGATCAGGGGCATCCAATATACGATCTGGAGTCTGCAATTCAGTGATCAAAATTCACAGATCAGAACAGGAACAAAAATAAACCTAAACCAAAAACAACCTAAATTCACCGAGTATAGTACAAGTTATATCATGTAGTCTCTTTATTTACTAATGTTTACATCCATATTTTGATCCCCCCCCCCCCTTCTCTAAAGAGGCTGTATTTTGTACAGAAGCATAATTTTAAACAATTAGCTATGAATGAGACATCCAGACCAAACAAAACACTCAACTGAGATAAGTAGAGGTATTGAAGTGCACTCAAAATCTCACTGTACAAGCTAACCATCCAACATTCCAAGCAAAACATTCTTATATATCAGGCCTCATTAAGTACACAGGAGTATCCTTTCATAATGAAATTAAGCTAACCAAATATAATGATGTTTTGCATCGCATAGAGCCAGATAAAGATAGTCACCTGAGGAATGTGGCGGTGAGGCTTCTTAACAGGCTTGAATTTCAGAACATGAGGAACAAACTCAACTGGAGCAGGAGGTTTGCTCTTGAATTCAAGAATCCTAGTCCTGTTGAAGTCGAAAACCTCCCTCAGATTCTTCCTGTACTCCTCCTTCGACGGCGAGCTCCAAGCAGAATTCTCCTCGTCCTTCCTCCTCCCATAGGTCAGCATATATTCAGCGTAGTCAAAATTCATAGCTGATCTGTTAGGTATGAATCTGTCCAACTGGTATCAGATCAAAAAGGAAAAATATGTCAGAAATTACAAATTCACTTTTCATTACAAAGGTTACTTTATCAAAGATCCAACATTAGTTGCTTGCTGTCACATCTATAACATATAAATTAAACACCGATAAAGCTATTTATTGGATTGAACCAAAATTTATCAGGGTTTGAATAATCATGCAGAGTAATCAGTAATTTCGAGAAAAGGGCTTAATCAAAATTCTACTTTGAACTATGAAGAGTTCAAAAACTTAAAAATAAATCAATCAAATTCAATTTAATCCTTGATCAATCAAATAACCTGATGATTCAGTGCACAATCAACCAGAAAAACCAGTAGCCAACAAATTAGGTTTACAAACATTTTATGGACATCACATCATTTGCATTTAGTAAACAACGTTTTTCAACTCAAACATCCAAATTTTACTTTATAATTCCCTAATTGGCTATACTAATTGACACTAAATCATACGGCAACTTAAATTAGGTCAAATCTACCAAAATAAGTTCTGGGAAACATGTAATAGAAGCCTTAAACGGTACCCAATTTAGGCGAAAATGTTGATACCCATGAAACCCTAGAAATTTATGATCGACTAAATTGGCATCAATAACTGGTATAATTAAATTCGAATAAGAAAAACAAAACCCTAAATATAGAGAGTACATACATTTTCTTTAGTCTTGTTTCTGGGAAGTAGCCATGAACCTCCTCTTAGTCTTGAATCCATCGAGAAAATTCAAAATCCCTGCAAAAATTCAACAACACAACAAAAACAAAACAATAGAAACAAACAAATATACTAACAGTAAACTTATGGAGAGAGAAAAAGGTACAGAGATTGGTGTCAATTGAGTAGCAGTAATGGCGTCGATTTGAGTAACAGCAATGGCGTTCAGATTCAGAGAGAGAGAGAGATTGCGAGAGATGAGAGAGAGAGAGAGAGAGAGTAAAGAGTTAAGTGATTTGGTTGGGTGGAACGTTGGGGGTTTATATAAGAGATCAATATTGCCGCCTTCTAAGCCGACTTATTTTTTCTTTTTGGTATTAATTTACTATTGACCTAGTCAAAACTCAAACGGTTGCTTTTTTGTTCTAATTTTCCCTCTCTTGATTTTATTTGAGTACTACTTCTAAGTATTAATTCAAAAAAAAAAAAAAAGAAAAGAAAAGAAATGAGACTCTTAACATAATAGATTTAGATTTCCCTTTGAAGAAAAAAAAAACATAAAAGATTTATTGTTGGTTCCATAAAAGTATAATTTATGATTCTTTTTTAAGTTGAATGTCTATGTGTCAATGACTTTTTAATTATAGGAGAAGTGATAAAATAGCTCATGAGTTTACTCATGTACAATCATGAGAGGTAGGAAATCGTTTCTTGATCTTAGATTTTCGAATAATCTTTTGATTGTAATATGTTCGGACTTAGATAATATAACAAAAGGTTAAGATGCTTGTGCATGGGATTTCTACTAAAAAAACAAAAACAAAAACATTTGAAAGAAATGTGTATTTCAACTTGAAAAAGCCATTTTCAAGATTCATGAGAAGCGGAGAATCCCACTTTTGAGAACTTTGGTGTTAACATAGTTTTTTTTTTGGTCAAATGGAGGCTGAGTCCGTACTATTCAATAATTGAAATGGTAGGTGACCTAACACGACCTACATTGTCATAAAAAAGAACTAGAAAAAAGCCCTTCTGGGGGTTCATCAAAAACAGTAAAAATTGGTGTAAACATAGTTAAATTTTCTCACCTTGCTATGCATATTTGTTATCTGATACTTAACAACTGTGCGGTCAATTCATGCGTACTGAGATAGGGACAAAATGGGTCGTTTAGGTCTTTATTTATTTTTTATTTTTTTGCAAGTCCTAGGTCTTTATTTAGTTGGAATGTCACCGATAGTGATGATCTAAAGGGAAAAAGGTCTTCAAAAATGGTTATTGAAAAATTTAAACGATGGTTAGAGTCAAGAACTGGCTTTCAAGGTGATTATCAGCAATTTTCCTAAGTGTTATTTATCACCATTTTTCCTACTCTTATTGTGGAAAACAGATTAATTTTAGATTGTGGATGATTTTTTTTCAAATAATGTATAATTTATACTAATTATTTAGTTGAAACTTTTCAAGAGGAAAAGAAATGGTAAGCACCAAGAACTGATACTTCTAGTCCTCAAACAATAATTCCTGTATCAAATTGTTTGGACATTATTACCTTCCTGTATCAGTGAACATTATGGAAATACATTGTGCATCACATTCTTTGCTTCTCCTATGAGAGACACTATTCAACAATTGTTAACAAGAGATTGACACCCATCTAATTAATGCTATAAGTGAAGTTTGCTTGCAATTCACTCAAGCAACTTGAGTTCATTTTTTCTTAAAGGGGAAAATAAGCTACCAAAAAGAAAAGTGAAGGGCAAATGCCTACGTGCATTCCTTATAATCTCATGCCAAAATCTTCTGTACTATGAATTTCCCCTTCAACAATCAATGAAACTGCAGCTCTGAGCTGTGGTACTACTATCCGTCTTGCTCAGAAACGGGTCGATCTTCACCCAAACAAGGGAGAAAACCGAAGCCAATAGCACTGACCACAAGACCACAATAGTAGGGGTTCTGTTCTGCCTCCCCATGAGACCCTTGAGGAACGGGTACAAGTGAAGGATCACCCAGAAGGCAAAGAAGGCTTTGCCGAAGAGTGGGCCCCAAGCCTCATATCCACTGTTGAGGGCATCAGAGAATCCTGCTACCACTCCGACGATGTTGAGGACAATGAGGGTGGTGGGAGGGATAAGGAGGGTAGTCCACTTGAACAGGTAGAGGTCCCCAAACTCACCATCCTCGGCTGCTTTGGCTGTGACCGTGAAGTTTGTGTCCACACCGGCTAACATCTTGAGGAACCCTTGGAACACGGCAAAGAGATGGGCTGAGACACCACCGATGACCCAGAACTGCTCGTTCCTCCACAAGTCTTCAATGCTTACTCCGCTCCAACGAAGCTCCAGCACACTAACAAGTATGATGGATGTGAAGAGGCCTAGAAAGAGCATGCTTGCCATGTTTGATAGCTGAATAACAAACCAAAAGAGGCATAAGTCATGTCCAGAAAACTGTGCTAATCTTATGTGAATGTTCTTAATTGGAGCTTCACAATTGGAGAAAATGGTTATAGTGTTGAACTTGAATCTTCCTTATAATCCAAAATTGATGCAACTTAGATTTTAGAGATGTAAGGAAGTTTACCGTGGGTATGATGAACTTTCCAGTGAGGAGGCAGATAGCCGGCAAAGTGCAATAAGCGATCAGAGGGAGGGAAGTAAAGGGGTAGATAATGGTGTTGATATATGCAAATCTCTGAAGCCACTTAAGGCGGCCAGCTCCAAATCCATACCAGAGTGGACAATGTCTACTTAGGAAGATCTCCACTGATCCGAGGGCCCAACGAAGAACCTGATGTAGCCTGTCTGACAAGTTAATGGGAGCAGACCCTTTGAATGCAGGCCTTAAGGGCATGCAGTATATAGACCTCCAACCTCGGCAATGCATTTTGAATCCTGTCAAAATATCCTCTGTAACTGATCCATATATCCACCCAATCTGTCACGATGGAACCAATATGAAACTGGTTAAGGACCCATAGAATCCATAGGTCTTTGCAATAGACTTATAAGACTTGTTATATTTATCACTACTGCTACTGCCTACAATTTGTTTGTATTAATATTTTTACTGTGGTTCTTTGAAAACAGCCTCTTAATTTCTTTCAGGGATAAGGTTGTGTATTGACCTTCCCAGACCTTGCTAATGCCAAGACTCACAGTAAACTGGAGTTATAGTTGTAGTTTTTGGATTTAAGAGAGTACAGTACATGGCCTAGGTTCTCTAAAGCGTTTCCAATATTTCTACAATCAAATTACCTCTTTGCCCCAGGCAGTCTTCTCTTCATACCCACAGCTGATGACATGTATTGCTTCCTGGATCAGTGTTGATGAGTTAGCAGATTCTGGAAGTCCTCCATTCTCCATCAGTGTAGACTCGATGAACACCGAAGACAACCCAAATGTCTTCTCAAAGCTTGTTTGAGAGATCAACATTGATCTATCATACTCATCATAATCTATGATGCATTAAAATAAAAAATCAGTCCTTAGCTATTTCTATCTGAAATTTAGGTAGCGTCACAGCTATAAGTAAAACTTACTGTTGAGCTCCCTGAGATTAAATATAGCAGCATCTAGATCTTCACGTCTTGAATCTCGGTAAACTTCAGAGACGTCTTTTTCTGGCTTCTTCTTGGAAGGACAGCAGCAACTGGAAGATGAGGATGGCTTGGGCAGACGAGGTAAAGATTGCGGTCCATAGCCATACAGAGCTTGCCTATTGAATACACAACCAGTTCCCACATAAACTGGTCCTTGAATCCCATCAAGCCCTTTCATGTTAACCTAAGTTCATCAATACACCAACAAAACATGACAAAGAGAAGTGTCATTTACTCATATTTCATCAACTTATGAAAACTCAAAACATTACTAACAAATTGCATGGTGTCTCATTATTTTGCTATGCTATGGAGGAGCCGGGAGGGCAACAAAATAGAGATTTATCATATTTCAGAGCTTACATCAAAGAAGACAATGTTTCGATTAGCATATCGATCACTCTTGTCAATGCCATCAAATCTTTGGGGGAACTGCACGTAACAGACATCCCTATTTACTAAGGGGTCCATCAGGAAGCACATTGCCTCGCGAACTGCCTTGCTGTTATTGAGATAATGGTCACAATCAAGGTTGAGAATGTAGGGAGCATTTGTGAGGATTGCAGATACTCTGACCTGTGAGAGATAACACAATTGTTTAAGAAATGAGAACAGCAGTTGAAAGACCAAAGACGGTCTTTAGGTAATACTTATTTGGGAAGAGGAGAATACCAAAGCATTCTCAGCACCAGCTTTCTTATGGTGTTGATATCCAGGCCTTTTTTCTCTTGAGACGTAAACAAGCCTTGGGAGTTCATGACCTTCTATGTCATGGGCACCTGTGCTTCCAAGGAAAACCTAGAAAGACCAGAGCAAGTAAAAGGCATGTCAGACTAGAATTTCAAGTCGGAAACATACACTTAATTTGTTTCCCTTTTTTTTTCTTCTCGGTCCAAGCATACTGAAGATAACTGCTCAGGTAGGGAATGACATTCAGGATCCTTGATGAACAAACAATGTTCTTAAGTAACTCATGGAAGTGGATGAAAAAAGTCTATTTTGGCTGCTACCCTCATTTACTGCGCATAAATGTCCTATTTCATCAGAGATATAAAAATAAAGATGTGATAGTCTACTAACCTGAATCATTCCAGGGTGATCACGAGTATTATTCCCTGGCCATGGCGTTCCATCTGCCATGACCCAGCCTTCTTCTGGTGTTTTCTGTGCCTTTGCAACTAAACCATTGACCCTCACTTTGAATTCCTCATAATCCCTCTAAGAACCAAACGACACATCATGAGATTACCGCCTTCACAGATAACTACAACAAATATCACATAGATATATAACATGGCTAAGGTCCAACATGGATCACATACTTTCATTGCTCTCCGTTCCTTTACAAATGAAGGCTGCACCTTGTCCTTGAGGTAGTCAATCTTCTGTGAGAAGTAAAACTCGGGAGCTCGTGGTTCAATTGAAAACTTCTTGCAAAATGGGACCCACTTCCTCGCGAATTCAGAAGTTTCAGCAAGGGCTTCAAAGGTAAGCATAGCAGCACCATCATCAGATACGTAGCATGAGACTTTATCAACAGGGTAGTCGACAGCCAGAATGGACAGGACAGTGTTTGCTGTGATCAAAGGTGGTTCTTTCAATGGATCAACAGTACTCACAAAGAAGTCCACAGAAGCAAGCTGTGAAGGTTCTCCTTCCCTTTCAAACCTGAAAAAATATTGATGAGAAAAAGCTTTTCATAGTTACTTTAAGCCAATCTTAACTTTTCATGTAACAATAACATCTACTTATTTACTAACAAATAGATTCCCCTGCCTTACTACACCTGAATTGTTTAGCACATAGTGAAATAGACTAACTGTTTTTGCCATTTTCAGCTGGGAAAGAGAAGACATTCTACTTAAAATTTAGAGCATCAAAACATGACATTATTGTGTAAATCATTACAATGTTTATGATGACTACATAAGAATATCAGGGTGGGTCAGATGCATGCAGTTTTATTCACAACTATAGACAGACTATCCAGTTGGACCCTCGGTTGAAAATGCATTGATTAGCCTACCACACGCCGTCTTAAGAGTACCATGCAAAAGATGTGTCTTTCCCCCCTTTTCAACTGATGTGAATCATGTGATCATTATAGATCACTAACTAAAAATGTGAATAGTTATGGTGTAGTAAATCTAAATATATGTCATTACTAGTTATATTAGAGCATACCTCAAGGACAACTGATCAATGAAGGTCACCCTATTAATAGGAGACCACTTAGGAAACTGGTCCAAAACCCAGGAAAAAGCAAACCAGATCTCACAGATGACAGAAGTAAGCCATAGACCAAAAGAGCTGTCAACCGGATTTGTTATTCTGTAATGGAAGAACAGTGCAAGGATGACCAATCGTGCAATAATCATTATTCTGTACGAGGTGAGCTTGGTTCTTTGGATCGGAACAATTCTGGAAAGCGGCTGTGCAGCATCTGCAGACCTGTAGAAGAAATCAGAGTAGCAATTCGTTAATTATTCTACAAGTTCATTCTTCTGGAAAGTACTTATGCAACAGCATTTCTCTACTCTCTCCTTATGAATGGTAGATTACTAATTTGTCACACATTTGGTCAAGATAAAAATAAATAAAATAAAATAAAATAAAGGTTAAAGAAAAGTGCTTCAAGTTCTATCTTCAGCACTGGTTATACTTTTCTACAACCTGGAACTCCTACAGTTTACAATTTAAATTTGTGGTACGCATTGTTTCCCTTTGATGCGCGTAGCAAAAAACTTATTCTCCTTATTAGTTATTACTCATTACTGAAACTTACGGCTTTTCCTCCATCATCTGCTCCGGCGGAACTTGATCAGTTTCTTTTGCTGCTTTAGTATGACGCCTTTTCTTCTCATCCTTCTTCTCTCGCCAACTTGCCACTCGGTTCTTCCATATTGTATTTCCAGATTCAACAGTATATTCTTCCAAATATAGATAAAGAGAAGCAATAAAAGACAGACATTTTAGTTTATGACCAACAAGATATTCAGAAAACTTCTCAAGAGGCTCATTGTGCCGCTTACCACTATCCACTGTTGACACGCTGCTGATATTCCTAGCATGTAGGGCAGCATCCTCTGTCTGTGTTAGCCAAGATCAATCAATATAGAGTTAGCTTTTAGAATGGTTAATATTAGTAAAATTATCTATGTGATTATAACACCAAGCAGAGATACCAACCATGCATAGCTTTAACTTTTTTACCTTATTGTTAGTGAGATAACCTGCTACGGTGCCATGACTGCCAGATCCTCCAACAACAGCCTCGTCATGTGTCGTATTGTCTGCAAGACATTGAACACATTATTGTTCTAGTAAAGCACTCACTAGTAAGGCATAAAAATACAGAATCCTATCGTGTAAGTATTAAACTTCATTCCCATTAGATCAATGATATCATAAGCCATATTTCAACAAAAACAAGCTATCAATATTCATGAGTTATTGCGATTACAGAAACGGAAATAAGACTTGTTGATGCTGATATTCACTGATTTCAAGCTAGGAGGTTACATATGAATTAGAGTTTCTCAAAATTGAAGTTATCATAATTTTGGATATTTATTAAAATGTATTGATGTTTTTGCAAACTACTACATACATAAGGATAATTTACATCCATACATACATATTGCCACATCCACAGACCATGACCTCAAGTTAGCAGGACTTCATCAAGAGGGAGTTACCTTCATAAGGAGCGCCACACCGCAAGCATGCGTTTTTACCTTCCTTGATCTCATAATCAAAACAAGCCCTGCAAACAGGGAAATTGCACTCATGGCAAGCAACAAACACATCTCCATTCGAATCGAGCCCCACTTTCTCACCACAAGTGCTACAATGAGGTACCCCAGATGTCATCATTCTTGTTTAATCAACAACTACAGCTTCAATTCACGGGCAACGATAACGTAACAAACCCCCAAGAACCCGACTTTCTTCCACCCTTCCCCGTCTTTAATTCTCTCTTTACACAAAGCCCTTTGCTTTGCTTCTTCCTTAAATGAGAAAAGTTGGAAATTCTCTCATCATAGATTGAAATGAGAGAAAGGGAAAGGGAAAGAGAAAGAGAGAGATGGAATGAGAGTGAGCAAGAGAAGACAGTGCAGTGCAAATTTTGTGTTAGAGAGAAAGAGAGAGTTTGGTAGGAGAGAGAGAGAGTATGAGTCGCCTGGTTGGTGTCATATGTTATTTGAACAGGAAAGAGAGATGGGAAGCAACGTCATATTAGTTTGAAAATTTGCGGGAGTTTTAAGGAAAAGGGTTGTTTCAGTTGGGAGATGTACATTTCTTAACTAATCAACGTCTTTTTAGAAAGGCCCTAGCTAGCTATATTCTATACCACCAGATGGTTGAATATAAATATATACCTAAATTAGTTCACCCATTGATTTAGATTAGTATTCGTTGTTAAATAAAGGTTAAGTCTGAATTTTATTTTATTTTTACCATATTATTGTTTTTCATTTGGTCCATGACAGGCTAACAGCGACAAGAAACATATAAATAAATTTACATTAAAAAAAAGGGGGGGATAAATTTAGTACTGAGTAACCATTAGATCAATATCAAACTGTATTTAACGAAATTCGAATGATCAACAAACAAAGTTCGATTTTGTGAAAAAAGGCATGGTGTTTAGCTATTCGGCAATTTGAATCTTAAATCTATACTACGAACGCAATTTCACTTTTATACAAGCTAAGTATTTCCTCCATCTATAATCTCAACAATGTGAAACCTGAAAATGGTTGCTTAGGTGAAATGCATTATCAATCAAGCTCGTACTAGTAATCCTTCCAGTAATAAAGTAGAAGTTAGTAAACCATCACCTATCAGAGTTTATGTCACGTCGTTCAGGTAGAATTGAAAGTATCTACACTCTATAGTTCTGTAACAGCCTGATGCCACCAATTCTCTAAAAATCGAAAAACTACCGGGTGTATCTCCACCTATAATTGTACACATCTAACTCTATACTTGCAAAATGAAAGCAAGATTCAAGATTACATACATGATAAGACAGCTGAATTGTCGCTGACGACTCCAAACTCTACAAGAATTTGTAATGGAACTAGGCTGAGCACCCAGTTCGTTCGAGTGCACTAATCTGTAACTTCAATGTTATAAGGTCAACCTCAACTATGTAGATATTCCTCATTTGCAAAACAGGTCATAGAACCAGCTGTTATTGATGCTTACAGTGGGAACTCTTGAGAGAACCATTCTGACAGTGGCACAGTGCAGACTCCCCGTCTAGGTTTTGCTGACACCCATCCGACATCATCAGTCGAATTTAAGATACGCTATACACTTTTACCACTTAGGATGTGTCACATACAACAAGGTTTTCTGAATCAGTTGAAGTGGTGCAGAGCCAGTTTACCTGCCAAGAACAGCAATGTTTTACGTTCAGTCAATGAACTAGAGGATTTCATTGCCATAAAATGAAAAAGCCACAGGAGGAGTATATTACTTTCTTCTGCAAATTGATAGTGGAAGCAACATCTTTGCCTACACATGTTTGTGCATCATGAAGACATTGGGACCAATCCCAGACCTTCACAGATTTATCATTTCCTCCAGAAAGTATGAACTTCCCTCTGTCCCCAAAACATGAAAAGGTCCTGGGAATTCAAGTAAACAATGTGAGCATCCTAGAAACATGACAAGCTGCAACGTATATGTAAACTACTTACACACATGAAATGGCAGCAGTATGGCCTCCAAGTGTGTAATCCAAATGCAACCTTTTCCCCTCATTTTGGTTATTGGTCTCAACCTCTGCGCCTGAAACAGTACTTTTTGACTTCGTTTCAGAGCCTCTCCTGGGCTTGGTGGTGGTCCCTTTTGACTTAACAGCAGCAAGCTCTGCTTCAAGATTGATAAAGCTCACAACGCCATCTCCTCTTCCAACAGCACATGCCTTTCCTAACTTGTCCAACATGTCCAATTCAGGAACAGCTATAGCATGGATGAATGCTGGGTTGTAAAACTGCCCAGCACTTACCTTCTCGTTTTTCAGGTTCCCTGAAACAGATAGTTGGAAGATACTATGGTCTTAAAAGGCAAGAGAGATGGAAGGACCCAGACGAGAACAAGTTTGATAAAAACCTTCCCCAATCCTGACACCAGATTTTGAGGAAAACCAAAACCTCATTTTGCTTACATAAACATCAGTACAGCAACAAAAAGATTCCCAAAAGAATTGACAATATCCAATCATGGCCCCAATTGAACAATGGGCAGTCAATTTGGTTTCAAAGATTCAGATCTTTTGAAGCCCATCGAATGGGATGCCACAGCCACAGCCAGGCGAATGGGATGCCACATGAGCCATAAATCCTTGAGTACATGAAATAGGCAAAAATACCAGCCCATCTTCATGACTAAGAAACACTTGAGGATCAAGTAACAAGATATTGAGAGCTCCATTGACAAATGACAATTAACAAAGACCTGCAAATCATAAGAGGGGGTGCTTAAGAGTCCACACCGAAATCCACCACAAGGAATGGGCGTCCCTTGGAGTAATCCCACATGATCATCTTTGAATCCAAACCACCTGTAATAACTGCAGAACAGCAAGCAGGCCTAGTCACCAAAAGTTTGGTACAGGTAAATGTTTGAACAATTTACAAGCATGCAAAGTTAAATTTCACTGATCAAGACAGTATTCTTCCTACAATTCGACATTATAGAATATGATGGTGCAGGCAACTCCACGTTTTTGCAGCAAAAAAGAGTATTCCAACTTTCAAAGAACATCGCTGAAATACTCCTCCAAATGCATGTTAGATGCTATTCGCGATAAATTTTCACTACAATGATGAACGATGATAGTTCTGTTCTGACTTTGGCAGGTCAAAAGCGCACCCTATTAAATAAAGTGCAAGACCTCTTGAATTCCACATACGAATTTTGTAGTGCCATACATAACCAGATTAGAGATTCTAATTACCATGGAATAACCACCTGATGGAGGTAGGATACCTTATAGCACAGAAAATATGAGATACCAATTAATTAAATTTATAAATCATAGCTCTACGTTGACTATACCGAAAATCTGTGTGCTGCCAAGTGATGGGGCTTAGCTTAGTAGTTAGTACAGAAGGTATTAAAGCCAATCCCATATTTCAAGACCTATATTCTGCATCCTAGGTGACAACATCAAGGAGAGACTAATAATGATGACTTAGCGACTAGCGTTAAGGATAGTGGAAATATTTTTTGAGCTACAATATCCGAAAACACTCCCTCTTACAGCTAGCAACTTATATTTCTGAAATTTTAAAATCTAAGCTTTCTAAAGGTTTATGAAGCAAGAAACGTTGTTTTCTTTCTCAATTCACAATTCTTTTTCTTTTCATAGTAAAAGGAACCACAATGATGACAGGGGAAAGTAGTACCCCACTGCCAGCTAACTAGCTAAGCACCACCAGCAGCATGCTGCAACTCACCTGCAGGGAACTACCAGCCAAGCTCCGGCTGGGACCTTTCCGTCGAAACCCCAACTCCTTTGAGATCTTGACCTCTTGGGAAGACCCTCACATCGTTAGGTATATTATCACTTCTCTCTCTCTCATGTTCACCAATCCACAAAAGGGTCCACCCATCCACTTCCTAGGAATTCTATTGCCATGAATATAATCTTTGCAACTAAAAACCTTTGATCATCAAATCTGAAGTCACTATGGGAATGGAAGGGGGAGGATGAAAGAGAAAGCTATCAGGTAGGTCGTAGGCAGAAGAAAGGTTTGAGAGAGGTCACTGATAGACTCACCAGTGACAGGTAAAGCTTCTGTGGGGTTCCTCAGCCACCAGCAAGCCCATTGGTAACCAGAATACACTGATGTAAGAAAAAGAAAAACTGCTAGAGAAAGTTCAGTAAAATGGATCCCAAGTAATCCGGAAAAATTATTGGCCACACCGTTCAAGATGAAACGTTGATACCATTCATATATTTAGTGGCACAAGGCTTGAGTAACTATAATGATGTTAGAGGGAAGCCTCATATAACCTCAGAAAATTGTAAGAGACGAATAAGAGCTGCAGCAGCCAAAATATTTGGAAGTTGGTAACGTTTACATTTGACAATATTATGCCGCAGGATTATAGTCTGACAAATGGGTCGTTTGGGTCAGGTTTGGTATAGACAGGGTCCGCTCTTCAGGTTCAAGTCGAGTAGTCATGTCACTGGTTTTTCAGTTTCTGGCTGGGTTCGGGCTTCAAGTCGGGTCAACTTTTTCCAACGCCAACGGTCTTGGATCAATAAAGCAAAACTTAGTTGTTTAGACTAAATTATAATTGATTAAGATAAGATGATTTCCTCTACTAGTTGCGTAATTTTTGGAGGAAGTTTTTATAACAACCTCATTATTTCCTAACTTTGCTATACATGTACCTCTATTAAGGGATAATTTGATGTTAGACATGTATGTACATAATACATTGAAATAATATAACTTTACTTTGTTAGCCAATTTTCTATCCGACATAATTCTACTTTGGTTATTATACTGGCAATATCATCAACATTTGTCAGAGGCAAGTAAATCATGGCTGGAAAAATTCAGTTGATAACCTGTCCCATTGAGGTGTTCGATGGGAAATCGAACTTTGATCACTGGAAGGAAAAGATGGAAATTTTCTTCGGTGTAATCAAAGTTTCGGAAGTCATCCAACCTGGTTTCATGAACTGAAGAATGAAGAAAATTTGACAGAAGCCCAGGAAAAATAATTGGACGAGGCTCTGATGATTTAAGCGAAGATGTGAATCACCGTCACATTGATCCACATCTTCACCAACTCATCCTTCTATGTTCTATCGAGTCTCGTTTAATTTTTTTTCTTGGGTTATTCTTATTCATTCTCCGGGGTCAGGAAACCCGGCTTGGGTGCCTTCTGAAATTTTGATTACAAGGAAGAAAATTTCCATCTTTGCCTACCAATTCTCAAAGCTCGATTTCCCATCGAACATTTCAACGAGACAGGTCATCCACTCAAATTTTCCAGCCAATACCAAATGTTGATAATATTGCACAGAATAATAACCAAAGAAGAATTTATGGCGGAGAGAAAATTGGTAAACAAAGCAAAAACTGCAAAATTATATTATCTCAAATGTTATGTGTACATATATGCTTACATCATAAGTCATAACACTCCTTATAAGTTTATCATTTATGTATGGCAAAAATAGGAAACATTGAAGTGATTAGAAAAAAAAACATGCTCCAAAACTTACCAAACTAAAATACGAAATAAATTAATCTTAACCAATTATAATTTAGGCTCGACAATTAAATTTCGCTTATTTTCAACAGTCTCAAATATTGAAGTCATAGATCAAAGGATTTTCTAAACTACAACAGACTCCCTAATATCTTCATCAAGTTGCTTCATGTTGTTCTTACTGGAAACTCCCATAGATTTCAGTTATTGTTTCTGGACGTTTGAAGCAATATGTAACATAACATTTTCACTCATGTAACACCATGATATATTTTTTCGAGAATACTTTAATCTATTATTACAATATCCCCAAACATAGCCCGCCCCTCCCTGGGTGAGTGGATGTAGCTTAGAGCCTTCAAATCCTCCTTCATTGTGTCAATTGATTCCTCCTTTTGCACCACTATCATTTTTACTTCCTCCTCTTGTGTTTGGTCTTTATACCCATGTTTTACAACTTTTCGAATATATGGTTTTAAAGAAACTTCATCTCAAATTTCAAGAGTACTGTTCCTTTTTTTTTGCGATGGTCCGGGACCGGATCTGACTAAGATTGCATGGACAGTGGATCGAAATTTGAAATTTTTGGGGACCTTGGACAAGACCAATAGTGGAATAGTGGATCGGTCTGGTCCTGTCCAGACCGCATGATATGTTGGACCTGACCAAATAGATCGACTTCACTTAGTGAAGTCTATTCATAAATATTATTTTTCCCACCCTTTTTGTTAAAAATATCCAAAAAACAATCAACTAATTACTTATATACAGTAGTACTGCAATAAATATTTGGTCAAAGTAGCTTAAAAGCATAATTACTATATATATCGACTCTTTTACTAGTTTGAGTATGCAATTTTGGTCCATGATCCATGCAGTCAGATCCAGGACCGCACCATGGACCATTTTATCAAAAAAAGGTAGACCGTGGACCAGACCAAATGTTATGTGGTCTAGGTTGGTCCGGACCAATATTGAACGGCCCAGGGTCGATCCATGGTCTGGCCATAAAGTGAACAGCCCTAGTCACGCTTCATTAAAAACACCACAGAGATCATCTTTGATCACCCACCAACACTCCTGGAAAGAGTCTTAATCTTGACCATGGATATCTAAGAGACTATAATTATTCTCACACTTCTCATCTTAAGGATGCTTCTTACCCCCCCCCCCCCCCCCCAAAAAAAAAAAAATAAAATAAAAAATAAAAAAAAATAATGTATGCAGGTTGAAAGGCTTCATGTGGTTGCAATCAGCGTAGGTTTTCAAACCCATATATTCTGCATATTCAAGGGGGGGGGGGTTATACTTGAAAAACTACCAGACTGACAGCAGCAGAAGCTATTAAATGTGCACAAGCAAGAAGCAATATACATATGGACCAATTCATGCCAACATGACTATGATGATTATGGACCAATTCATGCCTTTTACCACTGAAAGACCAAACATGACTATGATGATGATGATGATCAATTTAAAGGAAAAAGCGGTAACCACATCATCCACTAAGAGCGTAAAACCACAGGCATGTACCTTCCCGAGGCTTCCAAGGAAGAAATTGCACACTGCTACATATCTAGTCATGTAAGGTCAAAGGAACTTGAGTTTACAGTTCTCTGGCTAGAAAACGCTTCATAGCACCACAAAATTCTTCTAACAAGAAATGAGGAAGGTTCCCGAAATCTTCGTCTAGAGAGATTGGTATAGCAATTATCCATTCATGTATGCCTGTTATTTGAACATCATATGCAACCTATAAAGAAAATAGACGCACTAAAGCATACAAATGAAGGGGCTAATAGTTTTAAAGAAAGTGAAAGGATACACTAGCATGTCCAGATCTCAACGTCTTGAAAGGGCGTCGTTGTTGGATATCAATTATCTGAAATAATTTAAAAGCACCCAGAAAAACTTTTAAAAAAAATCGTGAAATAGAATCACAGAGACAGAAGCCACATATGCAATTTCTTGCTTCCTCCGCAGGAGGTAGTTTATAGAGACTAGCAGAAGATGACATAATATGACGTAATTTATAGAGAAAATGGCTTGCAATCAAAAGATTACTTGGGTATGACACCCACATCAAAAATCATTATCATAACCATTGTCATGACCTTAATGGCTCTTAAAAGAGCTCCCATGGTAGAGGGTCAAATGTACGCAGGCTTCCCCTAACAATCTTCACTCTTAATTACAGCATAAAAGAACACAGTATGGAACGCAACTCACAGCACAATATTGACTCTATGTATCACAAAATCATGTAAAATAACATGTTGTCTATCCATTATTCTAGTATACGACTTTCATGATTGTCACTGTTCCCTTTCCCAGACTCTTTGTGGTTTGGAAGAATATTGTTGTCCATAAACAAAGTATAAATGCCTTCCAAGAATATGAAAAATTCATTAAATACTGTATTGATAGGAGTGCAAGATAATACAATCAAGGAGGATAAGTCATCCTCGCATTACCTACAAGTTATCCCATTTTCTCTTGACACAAAATACAGTGTGATTCCCAAATACCCCATTACTATAACCCTACAGGAGCTTAATAACTAATAAGTCACCAGGTCCCACAAAAGCTCGTTGACAAGGTGATCCTCAAAAATATCCTAGCAATGCTCTCCAAGTCGCTAGAATTGCATTCCTACATACAACTTCTTCTTATACCAATGGAATATCAGGAAAGCAAATGAAAACTATTCCAACTATAAGCCCGCAACAAAACAACCAGATGAGCTCATGAAAGAAGACTAGGTCGCAAAATCCCCGTTATTAGCATGGAAATCATGAAAATAGGGTGTGAAATTTAATATATCATTGTTTCTTACAACCCAAGGTAATCATAAATACTCAAACAGCCGGTCTTGTGCACAACCATTCTACAACACGGCGGTCAAAGGTAAAAAAATTTATTCAAAAAGTAAGACTTTTCTTTGGAAACTACACTTTTTGTTTGAGGGCCAAAAAAGTTGAAAATAAAGTATCACTAGTTGGTCCAAAGGTAACAATTGTTATACAGTGTGGCCATCTTACATATGTTTTTGCGATACTCAAATGAACAACAGAGATAGTATAGTAAGAAACATGCAACAAAGAAACATTAAAGTGTACCAGATTAAACCCTTTTTGGCAGTGCAAGAAATGGCTGCACAAAAGAAAATACCTTCACGTCACCACTATCATCTGCAGCAGCAAGAAATGATGACTTTGAGTTGCATGATATCTGCACATGAAGGGAACAGGTTGAATGTAATAGTGTCGATTAAATATGAATGTTTATTGACACAAAAGAGATTTGGCAGCTAAGCCAGTTGATAACATCTTGAGCGAAAATTTTCTGTCGAAGATGCAGGTTTGCCATTGGTTTTAAACTATGTTCAAAGGTAATTCATGTTGAAGAGGTATATAAGATTTTACAGCCAAAAAGTATCTACCTGATTTATTTCATCTTTGTTGTAGTTGTAGCTCTCCAGGGACTTCTCCAAGGTAGCCTACAGAGACAGGGCCTCAGTCAAATAAACCGCATTGTACGAAAAGAACAAAAGAAAATACAACAAAAAGTTCCAAACAAGAAATTTCACATGCTGATTACCATTTGAACATCAAAGCATTTGACTTCTGTCCCAGAGGAAAGGTATATCATATTTTCATTCCCTGAGTCATTCAATGAATTAGGAGATTAATGACATTCTTCGCAAAGTGCTTCAAGTATGAAACAGTTGTATGACTCTGCTTACGCAACATTAGATCTCATTTCACAACTTGATTACAAGGTCCAACATCAAATTGAGCACATTAAAATCTGACAAAGTTTCTCGAGGATAGTTGTAACCAAAATCATGGAGCAACATGACACAGGCCACAACTAGCACCATTACACCAATTATAAGTACAATCACTTTTCTTTTTCTTTTTTTGCATAAAAAAAAAAAAAAAAGATAAGTACTTATCTACGTGACATGCACACCACCATTAATTTTCTATTCCAGATTTAACAGTGCAATTATGAAATTCTAAGACGAAACTAAAGGAATACTAGATAACCATAATTTTCCAAATTGCAGCCCTCCACAAAGCATATTTGAGAACTCCTGCAGAAAGAACTTGATACAACTCAAAATCTTTCACAGGTCTAGGAAAATCTAGGTATCTGTTGCTGGAGTTCTCGAGGTCTGTATTGCTTTTCTTGGTATATAAAGAGCCAGTGCCCACTTATGATGATTCATGAATTCTTTGTCTATCTAAAATCTTCCTCTAGGACAAAGAGGGACTAGATATAATAGGAGATAAATAAGATAACTTTATGCAGTGCAGGTGCAACATTTTCAAGAATAGAGTGATCAAAGCAGCCTGTTTGGGAGTTATCTATGAAATCTGGTGCGAAAGATGCTGCAGGGTATTTGGACCTGAACAGAAGTCCCATCTTCAGCTGGCTAGACAGATTTAGCTTAACCTCCTAGTGAGGGCTTTTGCTACTTTTACAGACACAGTATTTTAAGTGCCTTGTATAAGTTGGCTATGGTCAGTCTGGTTATTTTGTTCTTGTTGAGGTTGTCTTGTGCTCATCTGTATTTTCCTTGTCCATCTGAAGTTCCTTGTCATTGAGTCTGTATAAAGAGTTATTGAGTCAGTAGGATGTGCTACTCTGGCACTCCTAACAATTTAATCTTTTGCTCCAAGGGTGTTTCATTGGCGTCCATTGGAAGATGGTAATACAAGCTAACCCATCTTTCGTAACAATCACTTTAAGCAGTGGAAAGAACAAAAGATGTGCTCCAAGTCCTTGGGCTGTTGAAGAGAATTCAACCACACTGGAATGGCCCAATACCAATAACATAACAATTTACGACATAGCAAAGAATACATAAATAAAAAAGAAAATTCATTATTTTGGTCCACCTAATCACTGAAGTCCAACATTGACTACTTAGTCTACTTTCCAACAGATCAGTGCATCAACACTTTCTTAAGATGCTATATGAAACCCAGAATATGTAATATCTGTATTTTGTATCATACTTCAAGAACAGCCAATAGCTAAAAGAAAAAGAAAATAGAAATCTTCACACAAGTTCACTGGACTGACATCTGATAGGATGGAAGAAAGATGAGGGTATTAGTGCTTAGAGACTGACATCATAATTCATAATAATTGAAGTTCTCCATAGAAATAATTTAAATAAAAAGCAATCATCCAGACCATATTTAAGGATATGCATCTCTTCAACTTAAGCGAGGCTGTAAAAGGATGTTCCCCTATGTTACATGGACTCGGGTACGAGGATCGGATACGGGTGCGGATCCAAGTGTCGGGTACGTCGTGGTCAAAATTTTGGGACACTGGGACCTTGTCCAAAAGTTGGACACGGGTGCGGGGATTCGGCATTTTAGCAATATTTTATTTATTTTTATTAATCATACAAATTATTTTATTAAAGTCTGACTCTTTTTATTTATTTTTGACAGGATTAAAGTCTGTTTTTTGAAAAAAAGATTTATTTAAGTGAAACTTTGGGCTGTAAGCCTGTTAGTCAAAAGCCACAGTTGTTGAATTATTAATTAGATGCAGTCTTTTAAGCCTAAAAGACAAGGTCCACTAGCCCAAGCAAGCCCACCTATACTTTATATTAAATGAAGCCCACAACTCAAAAGAGTCACAACACACGTGACTTATGAGTTTAGGCCAGTGGGTCAGCAAACCCTACTTTTCTTCATTGTAGCGCCGCTGAAGAGAGAGATCAGAGAAGAAAGCAAAATGCTTCAATGGAGAACCCTCAAATCTGACAAAGTAGATCTCCATTCACCAGACTTTGAAGACTCAGATGTGAACTCCTCTCTCCTCCTTCACCTTTCTCTCTCTCTCCTCTCTCATCCTTCACCTTTCTCTCTCTCTCCTCTCTCATCCTTCACCTTTCTCTCTCCTCTGCCCACCATTGACAAAGGTCATATAACCTGTCGTGTCCAAGTGCAAAGTGAAGAGTCAGACTCGTATTCCGTGTCGGTATCCGTGTCGTGTCGTGTCGACACGGGTACCAAGCGAAATCTGCCGAGTCCATGTAACAGAGATGTTCCCTCAAATTGAAGCCAATTGCCAAGAATTAGAACTCACCTTGTTTAAAACATAGTGATGTTATAGCATCATTGCCCAACTTCATGACTCGTTGCACATCTTTACATCGCAAGTCAAACAAGCAGACACAGCCATCCTGGTGACAGAAAACAACAGCACCATACAATTGAGACAATGAACCATCTCCACCAAAGAAAAGTCATCACATACTTCCCCCACATGTTCCAATAATCAAATTTCTGATAGAAACACCCACATTTGTCTTTTTATCTATTTTCCTTATTTCATATCAAGGAACTATGTATCAACTGAAGACCAAATTAGGAAAAACAAAAGTAAACAAGCTTTTATCATATAGCTTCAGCTTGTGTATACAAAAATAAATGTACCTAAATACTTCAAGAGCAAACCAAAACCTATGTCGTTGAGCTACTCAACACTGTCTAATCAGACTAATCACTAACCAATAGTTCAAGGTGGCGTTTATTTGGTGGGAATGGAATGCAATCATTTTAGTGAGTAGAGGTAGAAGTGGGAAAGAAATTAGGCGGAGGAGGGAGACGAGAAAAGTGTAATGTATTACACTATTCCTATGTAATCATCTTTAAATGGGTGAAGGTTGAGCAATTGTGATTAGACCAGATGATATAATCAATCTCACTCGTCTCATCTTTCTACTCCCCCCGTTCCTTTGTCACCCTACATTTACTCTATAAAATGGTGCATTACATTCTAATCATCGTATTCCCAAGCAAACAATCCCTAGGTGACACTGCATCAATGTGTCATTTGCCATAATCTCGAGTAATTTTGAACAATAACCAAACTACTAATCAGGCACGATTGAGCTACCATACCCCTCAATTCCCAGTTCACACAACAACAAGACAGCCACAACCATAAATAAAAATCTCAATTTTTATACAAGAAGACATCATCTTTACTCAAGATAGTTTTGGCATTTGAAGTTTGGAACAAAAGGGTATCACAAAAACGCAGCTAACAAATTGAACCAAATTCATCAAATGAAAATACCAAATTGGCAATATAAAAACTCAATCAAATTGCTAACTTGAATGAGAGAGAGAGAGAGAGAGAGAGAAATACCTCGCCAGCGGTGGCAATAAACCCAGGGCGCTCGCGTGAGGCAATACAATAAGTAGCTGTTGCCGTGTGTCCTCTCAATCGTTTAGGATTAGCACCCTTGTCCATGGCTGCTCTCAGTAGGCCTTGTATTGCGTCGCTTGTTGAGAGAGAGAGAGGGAAAACTGGAAATTTTGCCGGGTCTTGATGGGCAACTGGGCTTACAATTTGGAAAGGAGTGGACAAAGTTTGATTTGTTCAACCCGACCCGATATCACACAGTTGATCGATGACCCAATTCATTCAAGCTTATCTCCTCTGTCCCAAGTAATCCTGACAAATGGGTTCCATCGAATCGGGTCAATTTAACTAAGCGGGTTTGAAAATCATTTGTTTATAATTGTTTAGTTGGCTTTCTAGATGTGAAGTTAATTTTTGTCGATTTTTCTTCAGTTTTCCACCAGCTAGTTGTTGTGCCTTAAACATGGTCACCCAAAGAGTTGCTCCAGTTGATAGGGTTGATAGTTGTCATTTTAATGTAAGGGGCTTGCAAGATGGGGCTCCTTTGAGCCACTTTGACGTTGACTTGCTGATTACTTTCCTCTCCATTTCGGTGGTCTAAGAAGTTGAAAAAGAAGTCTTCTAGAGTTGCCGTAGTCCCCTTTTCTGATGCAGCTCCTCCTTTTAAATCTAGGAGTTTTAGTGATGATCGAACGAATCCCTCACGTGTTTTTGAGGCCAAGTATAAGCCTAATGGTATCGATGTTGATGAGTTGATGGAAGAATCAGAGGAAATTCGATCCGCGTTGACTAACAATAATTATTCCATTTTGATGTGGATGATGGTTGACTGTTGGAGGCTTTGGAAAGTGTTGAGAGTTCTTCTAATGATGTTTTCTTCAAGAAATTGTATGATGTGCAACAAGAAGAGAAACTTGACGTTGATACCAAAGTCATCCACATCATGGAGGATTTTATGCAATGAAGGGGTTTTTCAGATTCCAACAAAGGCAAGAATTGGTTAAGCTTCGCACATCGGTGTGGTTCTTTTGATGGGGCTTTGTAGGTTGTATTTTAGTTGTGGTCTCTAGGTTTGTCTTTTAGTTGTTTGTTACGTTGTTTGCTCTCTTTGGTGTTAGCTAGTGTTTCAGTGGTATGGCGTTTGTTCGCGTTTTATTTCTTTTTGGCTTTTCATGGGTGTATGAGCTCTGACTCTTTTAGATGTTTGAACATTGGTTCGTATGTGTGTTACATTAAATAAGAGCTTTGGTTCTTTTTACTTTTCATTAAATAAAATGAAATACTAATTATCAAAAAAAATAGTTAGTCTAATATCATTTTATTTCTAAGTTTGAAAATGAAATAAAACTACGCACGTCCATTTGTAAACATAATAGTATCTATGTAGATCCACTCAAATGATCTCTTTTCTATTTCTCATTATAAATAGTGGAGGTATAGCAATGATGTCATTGAACCGTAAGATTTAGAAGTAATGCAATGCTCCTCATCTAATTTGTTGGAGGTGGCTAAAACTATTGGACGATTTTTTTTTACTATCATCTTAATGATCGACCATGTCAAAAATATCATTAACAAAAGTACACATTATAAACTTGCATATTGCTTTTAGCCTCTCTGAAGGTCGATCAACATGTAAACGAGGTTCCAAATGAGTCAAAATATAGGTGGACGAGACTCAGATGAGGTCAACGAGAGATGAGCATTCGGTCGTTAACACTGGCGGGGGGTGTTTTCTTTACACGCTCGTGTTAGACATGAAAAACATAGCATGAAGAAGATCCCTACACAAGCTGCTTGTCGCCACGCTGATGGACGTTGCCTGTGTTGGAAGCTTTGCTTCTGACTGTGGATCATGTTTAATAATTTCTCCAAAATTCTTCTTTTCAATAAAGGTTAGATAGAAATAATGGTTCTCCAAGGTAAGTATTATTTCGAATAGTCCTTTAAATCTTATTAACAATAATTGATCGTCTGCCGACTTGAGTAATTACCATCCTCAACATCATAAAATGCAATAGTAATTAGTAGTAGTACTTAGTTAGTCTTGTGTGAGACCAACTCATATAAAAATGAGGTCACTCTTTAGAAATATAGGGATCACTTTTGATGAGTAGTGACCATTGTTTTATTGAAAAGTGACCTCCTATTTTACCAAAAGTTATGAAAATACTGTCTTATAAAAGTTTTTGTGATTAGTAATTACAATAGGAGGACCCGCAACGACCTATAGATGTAACCAACAGGCAAGTGAGGCAACCTTACCAAATGATGACCCAAAGCAAGCATCCTGGAGTGGTTGTTTTGCTTTATGTACATGTGTCTAAGGAGCCTGTCTACTCATTTTGTACCCATAATGCCTTCGTGTTATTATGGTAAAGCCATACATCACTGCACAAACAAAGGAAAATTACCACATCTCAGTCACCAGAAAATATGTCCTAGGATTTAAGGGGCAGAAAAAGAAAGTGACAAAAGGGTGGCAAACTGGATATCAATAGTACTGGTCTGGTCCCAAGCTAGGTGATTCACTTTCAAACGTAATAGCAGCACAACAAACTCTGGGAATGGTATCACAAGCTTAATATTCCTGCCAGAATGGGGCCATGGTAATAAATGAAGGCAAAGTCATGGCACAAATAGAATATAGTGACACTATCTTGTGATCAGAGGAACAGTCTGCCAAAATTTGGCTACTTTTTTTTTCAAGTAGGAGTTAGAATTATCAAAGCAAACAATTTAGGTGAGATGTGTAATTTCTAAATTGTTTTGGTAATTACATAGGAGTACTTTTGTGCTTAGTGAGGGTACGAACGGTCATACCTAACTCATTCTATCTCGGGTTGATAGTCAAATCTATTTCTGATGGTCGGATTG
This sequence comes from Tetragonia tetragonoides, assembly GCA_038025085.1. Lineage (NCBI taxonomy): Eukaryota > Viridiplantae > Streptophyta > Magnoliopsida > Caryophyllales > Aizoaceae > Tetragonia > Tetragonia tetragonoides. The sequence goes on along the minus strand of CM076148.1, from coordinate 7,905,196 downwards.
GACCAGATTAAAATGATTAAGTTTCCCATTAAAAAGTTTTACATGCTTATTACCCTTTAACTGAACTTAAATAAAATTATTTATATAATTTTAGAGGGAGAACAAAAAGATACAGAAATCATACTCTCGAATCTCGACCTTATACTCTCAGAATAATATCAATCCTAATCATCTGAACATGTCTTGATTTCTAATCAAGTTTAATAAAAATAATGACAACACCAAATAACCAACAAGAAGGCCCTAGTGAGATAGAGACACACCACAGTAACAACCATTGAGCACAACAATTCAACAAAAGTTGAATAATATAATAAATTTCAATCTATGAAATTATCAAGTAACAATAATTTAGATGGGAGAGAGGGACTGCGCAATCAACCTTTCAAAGTGAACAACCTCGAGTGTCCCAAGTTCTAACCGACACCTTAAATTTTATAGGAGCAAAACTTTAATTGAAATAAATTATAGTCAGCTTCACTCCAGCCTCAGACCATATTATATTGATTGGATCATAAAAATTGTGTTCATGAAGCTCAGTTTGGTGGTGGGAAACATCTGTAAGAAAAATCAAAATAATCACATTTACTTGGAAATTTAATTCAATAGATGTTTTCTCTCAAACCATCATAACAAATCCATCCACCATTGCTGCTACTTTTAGTTGGTCCATAATAGTTGTCAGTAGTCAAGAGTGGTGCAGAACTCTGCCTAAGTGAAACATGTATCTGTTAAGAACTCCTTTGTCATAATATACTGTCAAGTGTCAAGTACTGTTAGCAAATGCAGCATGACAATAGCAACAGATAACAGATTCAGGTTGGACAACATTTTACTACAGGAAAAAAACATTCTAGTTGCAGAAGTGAAATGACAGAGCTGAAACCACTAGTACCAGAAAGAACATACTGATGTAGAACAAATTTATAACCCCTTGCTGTTGAATACACAGAAAGAAGGGAAAAAAAACCCCATCACATACAAATTACTTCCGAGTGGGCGATCAGCTTTGAAAAAAGAAATAAAGAATCTAGGCATAATACAAGCTTCTTCATACTTGCTATTCCAAAAGAAGCCAAAAGAACAAACAATCACATATTTCTTCAGGGGCAAACATATAATGCCCACTATATTACCTGCAGTGCCTTGCCACTAATGCCTACTTTGGGTTGCTAATCCCCTTCTTGAGAAGATTTCCGAATTTACGGTATAAAGGCTTCTTCTTCTTTTTCGAGTCAGAGCTTGAGGTGTTCTCTGATGGAAGCCCATTCATCTGATCCAAGCTCTCCCCAGGTTCTGTCTTGGATTCAAGGTCATCGTCCATGGAACCCTGTTCTGTTTCCATCTCTGTTGAAAATTCTCTGTCGACCTTGTAGCTCTCCCACATCTTCGATTCAGATTCTGTGGCGTCATCTTTTACCTTTGCTTTGTTCTCAGCTGTGGGGGATTTTGCATCAATATCTTCAGGTACTGCTGTGCCCACTTGAGAGGCATCATTGCCCAAAACGTTGCCCAATCCATTGCCCAAAACGTTGCCCAATCCATTGCCCGAACCATTGCTCAAACCGTTGCTCATTTCCTTCTCAGCACTGTCCACTTGCTGAGGCAGAAACTCCACCTTGGGCTTTTGTTCACCACAGTGTCCATTTTCTTCAGAAAATTCTACCACTTTCGGAAGCAAGTCGTAATCTTTGTCACTGTCTGAGAGCTCACCATTTTCTGCGGTCCCTTGGTGGGTCTTCGCCTCTTCAAGCAATTTGGTCAATTCCTCAATCTTCCACACATTAGCATCTTCTGCTGCTCGAAGCTGCTCGTTTTCTCTAACTGTATTCTGCAATTCATTTTCTTTACTGCGCAAACTGTCTTTCAACTTCATGCCCTCACTTTCAGCTTCTTCAAGGGCTTCCTTCAAAGAACCCGCCTCTGATTTGGCTTCCTTGAGTGAACTTCTTAACTGTGATCCTTCCTCCTGTGCACCACGAGCCTTTTCCTCCACTTCGCTAAGCAAGTGCACCAGCCTCATTATTTCTTTCTCCATAGAAGACTTCTCTTCTTCTGATCTTTTTATACCATTCACAAGCTGCAGCTCTTTCTGCTCCCACTCAGCCCTGGAGTCATGGTAATTTATCTCTGACTGTTCAACCATCTTCATTTTTTTTAGGAGAGAAGATTTTTCTTCTTCTAACCTCTTTACAGAGTTCATGAGCTCCAGTTCTTTTGTCTTCCATTCTATTTTTGAGTTCTCATGTTCTAGTTTGGATTGTTCAATCGAATTTGTGAGATGGTCATTCTCCTGCTTCGCCTCATCAAGCATGCTTTCATACTTCTCATTTGATGCCTTCAGAACCAGCTTCAGATCTTCCATTTGGGTATCAAACTCCATCTTGGATTGTTCAACCGTGCTAGTAAGATGATCAATCTCTCGTTTTGAATCTTCAAGCATGGACTCATACTTTTCACTGGTTGCTTTCAGAACCAGCTGTAGATGCTCCACTTGAGTTTCAAAGTTTTCATGTTCTGCTTGATTTGATAATAGCTTCTCTTTGGCCTCCCTTGCTTCAGAAGAAATTTCGTGCAAAGCTGAAGCCAAGCTCTCCATTGCCTTCTTGCTCTTGTCCTCTTCTTCTTTCAATGTTTCCAGCTCATCTATGAGTTTGTTTTTCTCTTCTAACAGGTCCTGAACACTGGTAGCTGCGAGCTTTTCGTTCTCCAAAGCCTGAGCTTTCTCCTCCTTCACTCTTTCAAGTTCAGACCTCATTGATTCAATCATCTTAGCTGCTTCAGCGGCCTCTTCAAGTGCTTTAGCAAGACGATTTTCTGATTCCTCCATATCCCCTTTCTTGTTGACAAGAGAAATCTCCAACAATGAAACCTTCTCCTTAAGAGCAGCAATTTCACATTCTGCATCATGAAGTAAGTCACTATTTCCCTCCAGCTGTTTCATAACAGAATCCAATGATTCTGATGCAGATCTCTCCAATCTATTTGTTTCCGCCACCTTGTGCTCCAAGGCCTCAGCCCTCCGCTTCCATTCATCCAAATGATTCAGTGCATAAGATTCTGCCATCCTTGCCGCTTCCAAGTCAACATTGAGCTGCTCATAGGACTCTTCTTTCTGAGCCAGCTTCTCTTTGAAGCCCAGGGCTGCTTGTAGCTCTTGCTGTAGAGAATGCAGCTCTGATTCTAACTCTGTCACAATGTTCTCATTTGATTTTTCTTGCTCAATCAATGCCTCCTCATGACTCTTGACCTTTTCAAGCTCTTGTTTTAGCAATTCTGTCTCTGCCTTGAGCTCCATGACAGTCTGCTCATAATAAGCCTCCTTCTCAACCAACTTTTCCTCAACTTCCGTGGCCTTTTCAAGCTCTTGTTTCAGAGAGCCGAGCTCCAAGTGTAGCTCAGAAACAATCTTCTCATGGTACTTTTCTTCCTCGATTAAATCTTGCTCAAAAGTCTTCGCCTTTTCAAGCTCTTGTTTAAGAGATTCAAGCTCGGACTGTAGCTCAGAAATAATATTCTCACGAGACTTGTCTTTCTCAGTCAACTCTTGCTCAAAAGTCTTTGCCTTTTCAAGCTCTTGTTCTGAAGAACCCAATTCTGATTTGAGTTCTGATACGATCTTCTCATAAGACTTCTCCTTCTCAATCAAGTCCTGCTCAGAGGTCTTTGCCTTTTCGAGCTCTTGTCCCACGGAACATAACTCTGACTTCAGGTCTGCCACCATCTTCTCATAAGACTTCCCCTTCTCAACAAAATCCTGCTCACAAGTCTTGGCCTTTTCAAGCTCTTCTTTCAGAGATTCCAACTCTGATTTCAATTCAGTCACAATCTTTTCAGAAGATTTATCTTTCTCAACAAGCTCCAGCTCAAAGGTCTTGGCCTTTTCGAGCTCTTGTCTTAAAGAACCCAACTCCGATCTCAATTCTGCAACTGCCCCATTCTCGGAATCTTCATTCTCAGCCTTCAACTCAAGCAAACCCTTCAATCTCGCCAGCTCAGCTGAGAGAAAATCAACCTTCTCAGCGTGAATCTCAGCAATCTTCGTGGCATCATCAGCATGGCTAAGAGCCTGTTTCTTGGTATCTGTAGCCATGGCCAGCTCTTGCTGAGCTTTGTGGAGCTCTTCAGTAGCTGTGAGAAGAGCAGCCATATCGACAGCATGTTGACTCTTCAAGGCTTCTAACTCATTCCGCCATTCCTCTTCTTTCTTCTGGGCAGCCTCAATTCCTGCCTGCTCTAACTCAACAGCCCGGAACTTTTCAATCTCAGAAGTCTCCTCAGCCCGCTTTTGAGCCACCATAGCCTCCTGGAGTTTCTGAGTGGCCTCATCAGCTTGTCTCTTCGCCTCTTTCAACTCATTTAGCGCATGGCTCTTCTCTTTTTCAGCCAGCGCCAACTTGTCTTTTGCTTTCTTCAGATCATCTTGAGCAGTTGTCAATTGAGCTTGTAACTCCGATGGCTTAAAAATCCGTAAGTGTGGCTTCTGAAAGAAAACAAAAGCAAAAAATATGCATTAGATATCAATAGAACACACCAATGCCCACCAAAGCAGTTCTCATTGCTAGTGATCTTATTTCAATGTGCATTCCATAAAATTACTCCCCTCACGATAAAAACAAGGACTAAATCATACCACCAACATCTAATCTGACTACAACCAAAATTAAACAACAGCCCCAATACAAAGCAACAGTTGATGAAATTTGCTTGACATACTTCTGGTGGTGTGGCAACCCGGGGGGTTCGACGCTCAACAGTTGGCTTTGAAGTAACGGTCCGTGGTGATGACCGATCCATCGACATCCTTGAATTCTGGATAGGAGAAGGCGTATCGCCATCGGATCTTAGTGATCCTGCCTTACTCAATTTGGCATTTCTAGGGGTAGCTGGTGCAGGCTTGTGGCTTGAAGTATCAGACAATGTTAAACCAGTTCTGTTGAACAATTGATAATGTGATCAATATACATTCCATATACAGATCAATGGATAAACAGGCAAAAAAGTATACATATATGGATAAATGAAATTCAGTAGATGTAGATAAATCAATGTCACAAAAGATACACACTACCCATTATAGAAACAATGCAAAAGCCTAATCAAAGGCGGATCTAACACAAAATTTCTTTCTTTCATAAGGAATTCTGAATTGGGAAGTCAATAATAATGCCATGTTTCATTGAAGAAAGAAACCAATCACAATCACAATCCACTACAGTAACAGAAACTGCAATCTCAAATTTTCATCCTGATATTTAGGGTTCTCAGAGCCAGACATTGAAGAGAATTCAAACAACCAACAACAAAATGAAAGGTAACCCACTTAATTAAAACATGAACTGAATTGACCCAGAAGATCAAACAGCAAAAAAAAAGCTAGATTAAGTGAAACCCAAATCAGATCTAACAGAGAAAAAACCAAAAATGTAAACAAGAGAGAGAGAAAAAAAAAAAGATAAGTGTCACTTACTTGGTCTTTGAAGACATGGGTACCTGCAACTGCAAGTGAAATTAAAACCAGTTGTTGTTGTAGTAGAAGAGAAGTTTTGAGATTAAAAAACCAAGAAAGAAATCTTCTTCTTCAAGGGAAATTAATCAAATTATACTGCTAAATTGCAGACATTGCAAAGGAGAAATCTTTTGGTACAAAAATGAGAAAAATAATGAAATTCATAAGATGGGTGGTTTTTGGTTTTTTTGTTTTTCTACACACCTCAAAAGAAGAAGAAGAAGAAGAAGAAGAAGAAGAAAAGAAAGTGACTGGAGATGTTAACAATCAAAGCAAATGTATGTAGTTGGGCACTATCTATCTCTGAATATCTCTCTTTTTCTCTCTCCTCAATTTGTTTTTTTTTTTTTTTGCTTTTAATAGGAATACTCCATTTTAATTTTTCTCTCTCTCACTGCTTTCCCTTTCCGTTTCCTCTCTGTTTGGTTTGTCTGTCTGGGTCTTGGCTGTTGCTAATGACTGGCATTTGCTTCGGTGGCCACTACGGGGTGTAGGAAGGAAGTAGAGCAATGAATGGACGAAAATGACCTTAAACCGTTCTCTCCTGCATTTTACTACTCTACGCTCTTTGTCGTTTTGACTTTTGACCATTTGCTTTATGATTCTTTTGAGAGATAAATTGGATGGATATTGACATATTGTGGGTCATTTTCATTGTCATGTAGTACTAATGTACATGTGAGTATGTGACTAGAAAGAGAAAAAAAATTGTACTAATGTACATGTATCCGTATCTACCAACTAGAACTACCACTAGTCGTCTAGTAGTGGCAGGTTGGTAAAATGGTAATCAGTGTCCACTAAATAAAAAACGGCCTTAATATGAGACCACTATTATATTTTAAATAAAAAGTGTTATTTCTTACTAAAATATGTTACATATTTAAAAAAAAAAAAATTATTAAATATTTAAAATATTTTTGGTCGTCGAACAAAAAGGGTTACTTTTACACAAAAAGTTGTTACACTTTGAATAAAAAAAAGGTGTTACTTTCAACTATCTTACCGAGAAATGGTCTTACGCACGCAAGGGTCGACGGATACAGTTGGTTCTGATAAGTTTGTTATATTAGTTGATTTGACTAGTTGATAGTATTCGTTGGTTAAAATGTGCTTAGTAAAATCCGCTTTTCCTGATATGAGGACCACGCAGCCACTACTCAATCTGTGGGTTTTTATGGCTTCTTTTTTTATTTATATAAATGTATGTGATGGCTCCAGGCCCGATTAGCACGATGCATGACACGACCCGACATGCTTTTTACATAACACGCTTATGGAGCAACTATGCATTAGCACGGACACAAATGAGTAGGCATGAACCAGATTTGGGCCAGCATTTTGAAGATAAAGTACGATCGGGCACGACATGACACGACACGACAAGTGCATGAAACGGGCCTAGGCCTACCTTTGAGATTAGGCGGCAAGACACGACACCAGGCCACAAGATAAGAAACCCGCCAATTATATATAAGCACACCACAGCACAACAATGTTGCAAAGCACAAAGACATGACCTGAAGCACGACCCAACACGACATGAAGTCATAGTATGAATGGTACATAGTAAGATACTATGAAAGTTGTAGGGTTAAGGCTTGGGGAATTGGGGAAGTCTCTAACTATTAGGGAATTGGGGTAGAAGGGGTGAGGATCATAGACGTGCAGTCCATCAAATCTCACCTTAGAATTGGTCTATCTTTTTTTTAGGCTCTTGAATCATAAGGGGATTTGGGTGGTTAAAGGCAAGAGATAGGAATAAGAGAAAGACATCCTTTACTGTTAACAATAGAGGATCTGAACTCGGGTAGAAAGTCAGGGCAATAGGGCACTAGAGTATGATACCTAGTTACATACGAGTAATACTTACATGCTACTCCATAGACCATAGTAAAAGACGGCTGCAAGACTGCAATTTGTTTGATGGGAAACTGACTAGGAACCAATAATTACTTAACTAATTCCTTGGTATCACAGTGCAAATTGATCATATTGCATGTGATTAGGCGAAGTTGATCCTTGGCCTACAAGTGGTTGCAAATTAAACTTAACGTCGTCCTTTATTTTCACCTTTATTTTTGGCTCGATCATTTGCCTATTGTTTTCATTGGACTAAGCAAATCGTGATTGGATGGACAACCTATTTATTAATAAAGGGATTGCTTGAAACTCTGATCTAGATACTAGCTAGCTCTAGTTTTAGTTAGTTTAATTATAAAGGAGTATTTGTTTGGTGCGAAAGAACTACCTAGCTCTAGTTTAATTAGTCCAATGAAAGACATCCAATAGGTTATAGGAAGTAGAACTTGCATGTGAACTTGAGATATTTATTAAATGATTTAAAAATTTGTGTTTCTTAATTAGCATCCATTTAATTTTGTTAATCACACATTAGGAAATTTTCGAAGTCAAATTTAGTATTCTTAAGAAAATTAAAATTAGTGCAACGTCACTATGTACATACAAAAAAATTTATCATTTTTTAGGGATGAAAACTCATTTAAATGCAAAAGAATAATAAATCATACACATGAAATAATTTTAGCTATTTGTCTTTGCGATAGAAAAAACAATACAATACAATTTGCGGTAAGATTATACATGAAGCATCAATTTAAAATCAAGTCATTACTAAACTATGTACCAATCGTTCCATTTATGGAAGTAACATGACGAAGTTCTGGGAGCTAGATATATATCATAACTAAATTAAAATAGATGTTTTTTTTGGAGGGAGGGGTGTACAATTGTACCTTTCTGTGAGCAAAGCCATATGGTGATAATCTTTGATAAATTTCCAATGGACCTGTACAAAATTTATGGAAGAGGCGAGCAACATTTCATAAAAGTCAAGTATCGGTTTATTTCAAAAGCAATTAACAATAAGATGGAAGAGTACCCTACTTGATGTTAATTTATGTTTTTCCCTCAAATTTTCAGATATGAACTCTGATTCTCACTAACTTTAACACTCATCCCACACGAAAGTGCTTCTTTTAGGTTTGCAATGTGAACTAATTAAACTACTCAGCAATGACCATCCGAACCTAGAAGTAGCCTATTTAATTTATATGTTGATGTTTCTCATCACTCAATTCTTCCAATGTGGACTCTAGTCCTCACTTACTTGAACAATCTTCAAGAGCTTGACTATTTCTTGCGTCATATGCATGTGATCGCCGAGCTTGAATAACCTGAATACTGATCGAAGGGAGAAGTCATTGAGTATTATTTTTCAGGAGATCAGGGTGATGCAAAGACAATAGGAGATCAGGTTTGCGCACGTACATGAAATGCAAATTGGTTCGAGATCGGATCCTCTCCGGTATAAATTGTGCGATAAATAACCCTGCTATACTAATTTTATTTAATAATAACATGATAAATATTCAAAAAGACAGTATCAAAACTATTGCATTGGAATAAAATCGATACCCTCTTTTGTATATTTTTCCCGTTATAGTTAAATAAAATCGATATCACAGGTCACACACCATTTGCACCGGAGAGAGGATCCGGTCTCGATTGGTTCAAGACTTCATGAACTATGGCTTACAACTTAGCTCCATCCTTACTGGTGATCAAGATCAATGTACAAACTAAGGAGTATTTTTTTTTCGTTATGATGTTTATTATATATGTATAATGAGCTCTTTATCCCTCTTTCTCACTTCAAAAAACGAAAAAAAATGTAAAACAAGTAAATTAATTATATAGGTTAAGGGGATGTTTGGATATTGGTTTGTGGGGTATGGTGGAATTTGATAAAATTGGATGTTTGATCAGTCCACCATCCAATATTTGTGTTTGGATGTTAGCTTATGAGATTGACTTTTGGGTTCCCACAAGCCAACTTTTGAAAAGCGGGATGGTAGCTTTTGGGTATTGCCTGATGGCATTATTGTAGTCCAAACAAGATAGTCCGAGACTTGCAATTATTTACTTTTATGCCATCAAATTCCTCTATCATATGAATGTCCTTATAGGTCATTTTACATATAACCAACTAATTTACAAGCCAATTTTACCAAACATCTCTTTCGAGACATCTAATGTTACCAGCCGGTTAAATCAGCTACAATACCAGCCACCGACCACCAGCCATCAGCCATCAGCCAACAGCTAATGTCACCAGCCAATTGCCAAATATGCCTAATTAATTATTGTTCTACACTTAATTAGCATATATATTTCGTAAAATTTAAAACTTATCTCTCACGGTTCAGTGATAATATTTTCCTTTCGAAGAGATACAAAAGTGTTGATTATCTTCTATAAAAAAAAGTGTTGATAATTATCATGCATGGCGAACATCAAATATCATCATACTCTATTAACAATAAGTTTTGTATGAGACCGCCTCAAGGTGAGGTCACTTTTATATACAAGTATAACATCTGCATGATATCATACTTGCATAAGAGACCTCACCTTAAGACCGCATCATATGAGATTTTATGCTCCACTAAACATCATGCTACAACCTAAAATGCAAATTAATAATATATAAATTATTAGACAAAATGCACATGGGTATTGGGTAATAGTCTAATAGATTACACATTTCAAAGGAAGACTTACGTTTTGAAAAACTATTGAATTGAAAGATTGAAAATGATTTGTGCAAATACACATTGGTAGTTACAGTATCAAAATGAAACAACTGTCACACACATGGGAAATGGGTCCAAAATCTACTAAAAGTTGCTGATTAACCAATAATAAAAATTAAAAAAAAAAAAAATATTGAACACAAAAACTTATTTAAAACGGTCTTATTGTAACTTTTAGTAAGATGATGGTCACTTTTTAGTGAAATAAGGATTACAACTCATAATAACTGACCCCTACAACTCTAATTAGTGATCCCATTTTTACGTAAATAATATAGATGTGCGAAACGTTGATACTTTGTATGAGAACATGTCTATTTGTTCCTAAAGCCATAAAATCCATCCTAAATTAAGAATATTGGTTGTGACTGACCAGCCCAGTTAAAGTTTGCTGGTTGGGCATGTGACTACTTGCCATTGATTAGTGACCAATAAGCTTTGGGGGTTGAAATAGTAGAGCTAACATCCAGTAATAGATGTAGACTCTACGTAGTTTAATTTGTGTAAGTGTCTAAATTAAAGCTTGGTCATGACCAAACTCGTGTCCTGTTCAATCCTAAGGAACACAATACCTTGAGAGTCTTTTGCTTGTATAGTTATCTCGTTTCCACTTGTGCCTCTTAGGCCCTGTTTTTTTCGTCGTTTCTATGCTGCATTCCGTTATGTTTCACACCGCACAACAATTTCCGTTCCATTCCACACCGCGCACCGCAATTTCCGTTCCATTCCACACCGCGCACTGCAATTTCCGTTCCGTTCCGCACCGTACCGTAATTTCCGTTCCGTTCCACACCATACTAGTTATATTTATTATTCCATTCCGTTCCGCGCTGCAATTTCCGTTCCGTGCCGCACCGCACTACAATTTCAATTCCGTTCCGCACCGCGCTGTAATTTCCGTCCCGTTCCGTTCCGTTCCATTTTTCACCGTCCCACATCATTCCGTTGACGAGAACAGGGTCTTAGTCTTGGCCTTCTTGTGGGAATTCCCTATCATGTACAATTTCAATTATGAGGAGTGAAGAGTGAAGGGTAAAATGTTCACAAAAATTTTTAAAAAACGAAGAAAATTATTTTTTATTTTGTATAATTTGTACAACTGTAAGGACGATTTGATATTTGATACTTGTATTTGATAGTAATTTATTTTGTAGTTTTGTTATATGGAGCTTTATACACGACGTTTGGAGAAAACTCATTAACTTAGAAATATTTTACAAAGAGTACATGTTACTAAATACTCTGTGTATGACGGGAGGAGTGAATTAGTGTTGAATGTTCACTTGGACGATGAATGAAGGGGATAAGTTGATTAATGGGGCGAATGAACCATCGTTATCCATCCCAGATCCGATCAATCTACATCCCCTATATGAGTGAAATGGTCCTAATTTGTACCGAGAACAAATAGTAAAGCCCAAATAACCTTTCTAGTTAAAAGAATGGCGGGCTCTCATTTGAGCTTTGCTTGGACTTTTAGTGTCTGGCCTTTGGTCCCTAGCCATTTGGAACTAAAGCATCTCTCTTTGGTCTCTACTCTCTAGCCATTCTTCTAGCCAATGACCTTCCTTTGAAACCATTGCAATTCATGAACGCTTAGTGGTCCTCTATGAATCCAAAAATTCCCAATCCAACCTCAAAATTTCCCTCCAGATTTGCCTAGTCACAGGACAAGCAAAAACCCAATCTGTTTTGTGTGAACTTAGTCCATCGTAGATCAAGTATTTTTTTAAAAGATTTGATCTCATGGTCCACTGTGGATTAAGTCCACACAAGATTTATAGCAAAAACCAGTATACATCAGCCCAACACAAACTACTCCACGCATGTCGCTATCGAAGTATCCACTATCCAGCGCTTATTGGACCTACAGCCCGCAATTCGGACGAAACTCCTCGGGGTTCAGAATACCCACAAATGAGAGGAAGCCGCACACGCGGCAAATGAGTGAGCTAAAACATTATTAGTACTGGGAACAAAATCGACCCAACCATCAATACTTAAATACCTTTAGGCCTTAGTCACTCAAACATGTCATCATGTCTTCTAATACATACCATTACACAAAGTTAGAAACTTATCATATGGTTGCAAACTTATACTACCAATTTCAAGAGTCATTTTGCTTTGCCTGCACCTCGCAAACATTACTGGATCGTGCTCAAATGAGTAATATATTTAGTCTCCCACGTACCGAGTCCGAAAATACTTAAGTAACACAACCTTATGATCAGCAACACATGAACCTTATTCCAACTGAATACCTCTTCTACATTGACCCAACCAGGCGACCAGCTTTTTCAAATTAAGGTCTACAAATAATCATCCCAACCCATGATATTAAAGCAGCCTGTTATGCCCCTCACCATTTTCCCATATATGCAAGAGTCTGGGGTGGATAGCGCATTGGCGCATCCCCCACTTCGTCTCCAGCAATGAGGCCAATGACCTAGGTACGAGTCTCATTACCCGCAATTAAAAATGATGGCTTTCTTGCAATTTCAAAAACAAAAAAAATAATCAATTCAAGCATCACTGTCTTTGGAAATTGGAAGAGGAAACTTAGAATTTTGTATTCAAAAAATGACAGAGTTATACGAAGTTTGAGTTTAGTTGCATATAGCTAAGCAATTTGACGACAGACCAACTCGGGAACTTCTGTTTAATTTTCTATATCAAAAGGAGGTCAAAGAGCTAAGCATTCGTTAGTATTCTCTTTTGTATGTACTATATGGGAGAATGTCATTCCATTGCTCGTTCACATCTTTTATTTTAATGCTATGGTTGACATAGAAAATACTTATTTTTTCAGGTGTATAATGAACGAAAATTGGTTAGACTGATTGCCAAAGGGTAATAATTCAAACAAAGTCATAGACTCATAATGCACTATAGAGCGCTACTCGCTCTAAACTAAACTAGAAATTAGTTAATTGATCATTTGATTTTATTTTACTTTTGGTTCACACCAGGGGTATATATCTCTTCTAGAGTTCTAGACTACGGTGATCAACCATTTTTCCAATTGACCTTGCATTGGTTAAGGATGAAAGAGTCCCTACCAGTCAACCACACCCCTTGATTAAATACTACCTCCGTTTCACAACAATAATAACATATACCTAAAATGGATGGTTCATACAAAAAACAACATTTCTTACTTTAGTAAACTTTTTTGATGAAAAATACTATCATACCCCATATTTAAATGACTTTATTTCCTTTTATCTACCGCACTCCCTCATTAATCAAAGGGTATAATAAGAATGTTTCAACCAAAAAGAGAGTGCATTGGTCTATGTGCCAAAAGTAAATGTTGTTATTGTTGTGAAACGGAGGGTAGTAATTGATATTATTATAGAATCACGTAAATTGGGCATTTTTCCATAAAACCAATTGCGAAAGAAGATAGAAACAAATCTGTACAATACAACCCACAAAACTTAGTTTCCGATACATAATTATGTGCTCTATACTTAATTAGGATAGTTTCAACTCCTAATATGAATTGATCAAAAGAATAAAGTGAAAAAGTTAGAAAATCTACATCTCTTTAAAAAAAGATGGAAAGAAAAAGAAATGGAAATTATTACTAGAACATCTATACTAGAATTTGAATGTGATTTGAAATTTGAAAATAGATAGAGGGGAAGAAAAAATAAGTAACTAAATTAAATACTAGGGACAAAAGTCGTAACGGTCCTTAACTCAACCTGGATCAAGAACAAGCCGTGACCATGAAAGGATTACTATTATGCACGGCCGTGTAAGCAACAACAACAGCCCATGACCTTAAATGCTTCTTCATAGCCTCATCATTTTTGTAAGAAGGCATTTCAACCACACGATCATTTTTCTCTTTTCTTATTTCTCTAACACGGCTCCATCCTTTCTTGATTCTCTTCTTCCTCTTGGACGACGACGACGAGCGCCCTTGGCCTTCGTCTCGAGTGTCGTTGCCGGCCTCTTCGACACCGACAACGACTACTTCCGAGGGAGCTTCTGTTGTTGGACTAGGAGGAGTGTCAACATTTGGTTGCTCATGATGAATTTGATGAGAATTAGTTAGAGTTTTTGGTTGTTGTTTGGATGGTATAATTAATGTTGAAATGGGAGATGTACTATTTACACTTTGATTATTGTTGCTAATGGTAATTTTGTGTTTTGGTTGAGTTTGAGGATTTATGGATACTATGACATTGGAGAAGAACCACAGAGAGTCCAAGTTTTGGATGACCATGGACCCAATGCCATCCATTGGAGAATGAAAGAGAATCAAGTGAAAGCTAAGGGTTATTGGGCCACTAACTTTTGGGACATTTCTAGAGGTGTACATATTTATATTTCTTGTCATGAGTTGTGATAAGACTAGATTGCCCATGTTTATTGCTTTTAACAATGAGTTTAAAAAGGGTAATCTTGGCATTTAAACCATAGAAGAGTAGAGTTATGGCATGAGTTGACTAAAGAGATTATTAGGTTGTCAAGGATCTTCATTTATATAGTTTATATAATAATCTACTCACAAATAATAACAGCCTATATTTATTTATTTATTTATTTGATGAGAGGAATAACAACCCATTTTAGTAGTATATTCTTTTGGGTTTAGATCATAGATTCAAATTAAATTATTTGGGGCAGAACTAATCTTATTTGTATTAGGTCGATTCACAAAGGGATGTAATTCTCCCACAAGCCATGTTTTTATTCAAAAGATTTGAGCTTCTGATCTTACTTAAGCAATAAGAGTGTCGAACCATTCACAATCTTACACTAACCTATTATTTTGGTATTTTAGGTTATGTTTGACAAAATTAGTTGTTGAAGTAATTGTCAAATGCTAAAAGAGAAAATATATTAGGAAAAAACTGTTAAAAATTACAACAAAAAACTAATAAAGTAAATGTAGTTGTAGCTGCAGTTAGTATGAATAGTTTTCACAAAATTAGTTGTAGTTGTCCCACCTTTTGAGGTGCCTACAAGCCAGCGCGGGGAAATAGTCAATGTGGTCGACGGTGGATACTCTTGGTTCATTGGTTGTGAACCAAAAAAAAAGAATAGTTGTAGTTGTAAGGTGCAAATTAAAAATAATCTGGCAAATTGTTTGACAGTAAAAAGTAAAAAACAGTGGCGCTAAGTTTCAAGCTATAACTTTTATTGAAAAACTAGCGGTTTGTGTCAAACATAGCGTTAGACCCTTAGCAATTAGTATTATATTATTTAACTATATTGAAAGTTTTAGCATCTTATTTTATCATTATCACTAAGGACGGTAATTTTGATTAAAATGACATCTTAAAAACAAGAGGATCATCAACAGATCACCACATACCCCTTTTATTAATCTCTAAAAGATCACCATATAAAATAGTCAATTGAAATCTCTATTCTTCCTCTTATCTTGGACTATCGGATAACTTTTGGGACGGCAAGGTAGACGTGGATTGCAGCTTGGCAAGGGGCCCACACTAGTAATGTTTTGTGGTGGCCATAAGTTGTCCGCCACGTGTAATGTGAATTATGGGCATTGTTAAAGAAACTTTACTTTAGGTAGTGGGTAAACACTTGAGAGAATAATTAAAAGGTTGGATCCTCTAATATATGAGTTGTTTAACTTTGATTTGACTTTTAAACAGCCAAGAGGGAGGCTTAGCTAGGTGAGCGATTTAGGCAACGGTCAGAAAATATACGTGGATTGGGTGTATATTTTATGTAACGTCTGATTTTAGTGGCATTTTTATATTTAAGGAGCTGATTTGGCGCTTAAGAAGATACTATAGTTTATTCGAATTGGAGGAGCTCTTTATGTTCCACCTTGATTTGGTCTCCACTCTCCACGCGTGGGGATTTAAGAATAAGTTAAGGGTGTTGCTATTTACCGTCCTAAAATTACTTAATATCGCCTCTAAAAATTACAATTTTGCCCTTCTTCACATTTTCACCCATCCTCTCCCTCTCTAACTCTCACATCAATTCTCCCTCTCTACCACCCACTCTCATACCCAACCTTCATCAACATTTACTCATTCGGTAAGGAAGCAACGAACGCGGATGTCTGCCGGCGACCAGGAAGTGCGGTCGACGCCGTCCGAGGTAAATTTTTTTTTTCGCAGAATTTGAATCGGGCGTCCGTAATTTCCGCCCCAACCATGGAGTAGGCGTCTGCAATTTCCGCCCGTTCCATGGGACAGACGGAAACTATAGACGCCTGCATGATGGGGCGGAAATTGCGGACGCCTGCTCCATGGATCAGGCGGAATCTGCAGACGCCTGACCTATGGGTCAGGCGGAAATTGCAGACGCCCGATACTACGAACTGGAAAAAAAAAAACGACTATTTAAAGTGAAGGGCAAAATCGTAAATTCTAAGAGCGGTGGTGAGTATTTTTGGGCGGTAAATAGCAATTCACTAAGTGGGTTAATAACCTCTATAATCAAGCATGACGTCATGCTATGAAGCGTCTCACCTCCAAACAGTCTCATATAACTTTTTATAGTACAAAAAGATTGTCAATAAGCTAAGGGGATTCAAGAATGATAAGCTATGGTTTTGAATTTGAAATAAAAGCAAATCCTTTCATGTAAATGTAAAAGTAATCAAAATGCATTGTTTCATTTTCAATATAAGCTAACGTGGTACAAACAAATCTTATGAGAAGATTAAGTTCAAACAATAACTGGAACACCAAGGAAATGGCGAAGGTAACAATGAGGGGTAACAACTAGAAACATCATCTCGAAAATCACTACGTAAATTTTAACGTTTTTGTGATTTCTCAAGTCTTTCAACCAGAAAACATTGGTTTATATAGATAAGTAATACCGGCGAGTTCAAAACCGAAATCAAAATCGACGAGAAGTAAGTCACTTAAGTTCCAAAAAGATTAAAGTTTCCATATAATTAACAACCTAAGACTAATGGAATTTTATTCAAATAAAACTTGTTGGAGATTCAATATCAGTAAAGTAATAAAAGTGATAGAATTTGCTCTCCAAGATACAAGATATTTAGCTTCCAACTTCATGCCACGGTGTCAACCAATCAATCTTAATTGCATCATCATTAACATCATCTAATCACAATGTTCTTGATTCCGTTCTTAATTCATTGCATAATACACAAAATTTAGCTAAACGATATTAGCTTGATAAGTGTCAATCGTTCGTCATCATCATCATCAAATCTCAACCACCTAGCCTTTACTGTGTATGTGAACAGTCATCTCATATAATGTGTGCGGGAAAAAACAATCAAAATTGAGCAAGTTGAGTGCATATTTTGAACCATTGGTACAAAACTTAGCAAATAATCTTTCTATATTTTTGCACAAAAAACTCGTATGAGATGGTTTCAAGGTGACGTGCACTCAAGGTGACGCGCCTCATACAAACATGACATCGGTATTCAATACCGTCCAACAAATACCCCTAACTTGCTCCATTTAAAAATAAAAGAAAATTTTATGAGGATCTAATATCATGTGCGTGGAATGAATATTCACCTAAGTACATAGTTAGGGACGAAGTCAGAAATTTATATTAGGGATGGGGGGATTACCATAAATCTTCTTACTTGTATTAAGAGGGGTGATACCAATAATAACATACTTAAATTTATAGCTTCAATATGCTTTCTTTAAAATTGTGTGTATACACAAAAATTAGGAGGGATCACAGCCTACCCAGCCAACCCAGGTCCCTTAATAACTTCATCCCTATATGCAATAATAATGTATTAGGTTTAGCATTATTCTGAAAATACATACTATAATGTACGTAATAGATTATTGAATTAGCCTACACCAATTTCTCAACTAACTAATGACGAGAATTATATGGTCAAACAAACACACACGCACTTAGACCTCTGAGACACAGTAACATAACCAGTTAGCCCAAATCCATGTAAAATGAAAACAATTAAACTACTAATAGACCTAGACTTTCCAACCAACCCTTATATTTATTTCATAATGAATTTTTTTAAGAAATTATGATGAACTAGGAGCGCACTAGCTATATGTTTTTCTTAAGGTGAGAATCAGAATAAAATGGAGGAATATTTGGGACTTTGAAATAGACCTTTGCAATTAAATAGCTAAGTTCGTTTAAATTACAGCAGCCATTTGTGATTCAACAATGCTTTTATTTGGTTTGGGATGATCTCATAAAGTTGCTCACCAGATTTCAGAATTGACCAAACCTCTAACGTTCTAAGTACTATCATAAAACACAAATACTTGTTTGACACGATCTTATATTACCTTAACTTTTGGTGAAATGATGGTTACTTTTCAGTGAAACAATGATCACTATTTCTGATTAATGGCCCTTGTATTTCTAAATAGTGACCCCATTTTTCCGTGAGTTGGTCTCACACAATACTTGCTCATAATAAAAATGATAAATTTATTTATTCTTGAAATGACTACATTTGAAATTTTAACAAGTTATTTTGGAGTTATGGGGTAAATAACGCCTCATACGAGTCTTTGTATGTGTAACACAAACACAAATTTGGTTCTACAACTACTTAATTTTTATTTCTTATGCATTGCGTATATATGTTCCGACATCTCTACAACTACAAAAGACTTGCTCTTAAGTGCAATAATCCACTTGTGAGTTGTGAGATCCTAGCTAGATACTCCTTATCCTTATACTCTTTTTGAGTAGGGTTTTATAAAATCAAAATTATCTTCATGTAAAAGCTTATTAATTGTCAATTTATGAATGTTTCGGAGTTACATTTTAGTACGCTCGTTATTCTGGAAATTTTATTAGTTACTTATGTCTAGTAGCACAACTTGTGGCCTCTCATATAGGCTCTGTTTGTTTCACCGTAAAAAAATGAACTGAAATGAATCGAATTGACATTTTTAACTTGATCGTTAGCCATCTAAAACTCGTCCAAATATATTCAATATTGGACTCATTTGAAATTATGCTTTTAGATCTTTCCGATGACATAGTTACTATCATTAATTTATTTCGGAATAAAAAGTTATTTGAGTGATAAAGTTAAACATGAACTAAACTGAACTGGACTGAGCTGAACTGAACTGAATTTAAGTAAAAGTAAGTTGAATCAAACAAAGCCACAGTTAATGAGTGTTGCTAATATGTATCCACTTCAAACTTTGCTAGATTAAAAGATGTCTTCAACTATATATTTCTAAAAAAAAGGCTGAAGGACAAGAAATTTTAACTAGTTTCAGCAAAAATGGGTATTTTGCACTCCACAATTTGTTGTTCATACTCTTTTTATTTCTTTATTTGGTTGCAATTGGTATGTTTGACAAAATTAACAGAAGAAAAATAAATAGTTTTTGTAACTGTTAGGAGCAATAATTCACTTAATCCTTTAATTTGCTGTGATCTCTGAGTAGATTCTTGTTCATATTGAATTGTACAGTCAACTAGTAATACAACTAGTAATAGTTTATTGTCGCATATGGATCTATTGATGTTAGATTTACATCTTGTGTACTTTACATTCATGAAATAAGTATTTAGTAGTTGGTTATTTTATGATAGTGGAACTTGACAACTTGTGACATCTCATCGGTTACTAATGCCACCACTCTAGGTACAATGCCAACACTCTAGGTACAATGCCAACACTGGGATTTGATAAAGAAGGTTTAGATGGGAAAAAATAAATTTACGATAGCTTATCTACATGAGTTGTGAATTGGTGATTGATTATTTTTTTGGTATTATTTTCTTAAATTGAAAATATCTAGTTTGATTTTCAATGCTTAACCTTGTTTCTTTAATTCACATTAAATACATAGATCACCCGGTAAATAGATAAAGTATTGTCCGTTTAAATGATAGAATCGCATATAATAAGGAAATGTGTCAAAGCAATCTTCATTCAGAATTAGGACAACTCAAGGAAATGTATCAAACTTGCCCGCTTGACTGACTTGAATGAGCCAAACTTAGGCAACATTATTAGTTCTTGTTCTAATTATTGAGAAGATACCAATTTTCTTCTTTGTAACCAAATGAGAATCACGAACTTCACACGGCAAGGAACGTTACATTGCTTATTTGCTTAGCTCAAACGGTTGCATGGTCTCACATGTCATTGGTTAGATACAGATTAGAATATTACAACAAGGTAGTCAACCATTTTGCATTTTTGACAATGTCTTTCTCCATAATTCAGAGCAGACCAATTGACCAATCATTGAAGTAACTAAACTTGAAATTATAAAGATTGTCCGTTTGATTCAACTGGATAAAACTGATCTGAACTGAACTGATCTGAACATAACTGAATTGAACTTAATTGATTTTTTAAACTTGACTGTTAACCATTTAAAATTCGTCCAAATATAGTCAATATTAGACTCATTTGAAAGTATACATTGAGATCTTTCCGATGACATAACTTTCATCATGAAATTATTTCGGAATGAAAAGTTATATGAGTAATAAAGTTACACATGAAATGAACTGAACTGGACTGAACTGAACTGAATTTAAGTAAAATTAAGGTGAATCAAACAGAGCCTTAGTCACGAGAAAGAGCCATTTATTACAGTATTTTACAATTATTCCACTTCCCTCTTTTTTAGGTTGTGACTTGTGAGGGATGTATTTCGAGAAAAATTAGGTCATTATTTAGAAATATTTAAGTTACTTAGAACTTCCGTGAGGAGAAATATCACCCAAACAAAATGTACATTTGTGATTGGTTGGGTTTTCGTGAGTCTCATAATTTTTATTCTACTAAAAAGTGAGTCTTGTGATATCATCTCAGTAAAAGTTACTCCAATAAAATAGTCTTCAACAAGTACTCATAATTTTTGTTTATTAAAAGAAGACCCTTGTTCTATTTACACTTGCAAAGAGGGAAAAATCAGGGCTTTAAGGAAAAGTAGAAGAGACAAGAAGATTAAAGCATCAAAACTGATCACAAGATCTCTAAAAAAGACAATCTAAAAGATTACTCCACATACATTAAAGGTTAAACCCCTCAAAAAAAAAAGATTAATTATTATCTAATTACAGTAGTAGCTACACTATGAGCCCATAATCTGAGATAATCTTTCATATCAATCTCACTGTTGAAAGCAGGAACTCTTCTCCATTTCATCTGGGGATTTTCTTTTTTCTTTTTTCCCCATGCTTCTGAAAGGTAAGGTCTTGACATTGTTGAATTATCAACCAAATTCTCTCCTTTTTTGCTATTTAATTCATCATCATCATCACTACTAAAAACTTCATTTTCTTCATCTCCATCATCATAATCACCATTAACATCAACATGAACATCATTAGCTTCTGATTTTTTCCCAAATCTGTGTAAACCAGGAATAATTGAAGCCAAGTTTGAATCTTTATCTTCTTCAGCAAAAACAAAACCCAAATCCATAAACCCTTTAAGTTCTTCAAACTCAAGTTCTGACAAGCTTTTACTTGAACCCTTCTTTTTTCTTCTTATTCCAAAACTACCCTTTAAAGGTGAAGCCTTTGTGGTTAAGGGTGTTGTTACTTGGAAATCCTTTACTTCCTTTGAATCTTCAAATGATTTGGATTCTTTGCCAGAAAATATAGTTTGGAGTTTTTGGGAAAAAAGAACAGAGTTTGGAGATGCAGAGTCACTAATCAGAGAATTTGAGCTCAATTTTTCAATTTGTGGTGATTTTGTATAAATTGTTGGAAGATTTGGGATTTCTTCATGGTTTTGTGAGGGAATTTCTGGGAATTTCTGATGTGGGTTTGATGATGAAAATGATGTGGGTTTTCTCTTGAAGAAATCAAGATTATACCAGTGTGAATCAAGAAGGTTTAGCACATTTTCAGCCTCCATTAATGGCTGCTAGTATAGATTTTGGGATAGAGAGAGAGAGAGAGAGAGAGAGAGAGAGAGAGAAGATGCTAGAAATTGGCCTTGTTCTGTGGTGCTTAAAATGCCTTAGATAGCCAAGGCCAAAGGGGGTTAGAGGAGTATATATATTGGAGTTTGGAAATTACCTTTTTGCCCTTTGTATTGTCATCTTACTACCAAAAAGCTTCCACAGTCCAACTAAAGCTCTTAAGTATTTGATTACACGTTTTCCACTTGTGTAATTGGCAATTGTTTAACTAAAGTTCCTTCTGATGGCATTTGTGAATGTGCAGGAGGGCAGAGGATCAATGTCATGTGAGTTGAGCTGTCAAGGCATTAATTTCAAGAATCATATAGTACTATCTAGTGAATTTAAGAAAAAAGTAAGTCAAGTTAGTAAATAGTCATTTGTGGCTCAAGCACTCTGAAGTTTAATGGTATTTAGGTGATTGGTTCAAGGTTTATGGATAGAACGATAGGTACTGGGAGAACTTTTTCTCTATGTAATATCTGGAGTAATTATATATTGTAAATTAGATATCATTATCATAGAAATTTATATGAGATGGTCTTACTAATCATTACGGTGACTTCGGTGATGTAAGATCACTTTTCATAATAGTTATAGGAGTCACTGCCTCTGAAAATAATAAATGACCTTTAAATCTATAAAAAGTAACCATATTTAGCCTTAAAGTGGTCTCACACGAAATTCAATTAATCAATATCTATATGATTCTTTCTAAATAAATAAATAAATAAAAATACATGAACTTTACCGTTAGACTCAAAATCAAACTTGAGCAATCTATTTTTGTACTTAATGACACGTCACAATGTTTATGGAAGTTTTAATCCCTTAGTGAAATAATCAAAATGAGAAGGTTTTGTGATAATAAAAAGAAAAAAAAGGTGAGAAGGTTTTAAAAATTTTCAGATATTGAAAATAAGATTATTAAAATATGGGTATCCAAATTGCAATTAGGTCCAATGTCAGGCACCCAACATAAGATTTTTCCTAACTAAAACTACACAAAAACTATAATGGTGTTTGTTGTTATTTTACTAGAAATTCATATGATACTTCATAAAAATGATAGTAATAATAAATAAGGATAATGACAAGAATACTCTTCCTTAAATCACATTCTTACAATGCATTTGTATTTTTATAAAGACTCATACAATTCTCAATCTTATGGAACAATGTAGTGTGTCTACTATTTTTTATTGGATGAAACACTAATATTATGGAACACTTTTTTTGATGTACTCCATTATAAGGGTTTATTTTACTAAAACACAAAAACTTGTTTGAGACGGTTTTTTTTGTAATTTTTGGTAAGACGAGGGTCACTTTTTAGTGAAATAAGGGTCACTACTTATAATAAATAATCCCTACAATTATAAATAGTAACCACTTTTTTTCTGTGAGCTGGTCTTATACAATACTTTCTCTTCACTTGTCATAAAATTTTCTTTACAGTGTTTGAGTTTGTTTGGAACGAGCGAGCCGAGACTTCAATATAAATGGTGGTGTACTATATTACAACAACACCACATAAGTTGCACTTCACATATAAAACCATCACAGCTACACAACCAATGGCGAATTCAGTACATAATATCTAGCCATCTAGGGGGACCAATACACTGATGATTGAATAAGAGAGGGGGGAAGAAAGTATAAAAATAAGTAGATTATTAGTTTTATTTGGAGAACACATGAGAATTGAAGGAAGAGGATTGGAGGAGCCATGACCTACTTTGGCCCTCGTACTCCTGTCCATGTACAAAACATGTGGCTCATTTATGTGTTGTTGTGTATACCACCACTTTCTTGTGTGGTCTTATGTATTATTTCTTTGTTCTGCTCAATATTTTTTGTTGTTTAATGTTTTTTTTTTTTTTTTTTTTTTTTTTTTTTTTGTGTGGATACATAGGAGATATAGAGGTAATAGTATAATAGGGTTTACGGAGTATATGACATAGAGTAGTTAATTGAATAAAGACTAGAACTATTTTGTGCCTCAATTTTAACCACTAGGTCTGATGTTATTGACATTTGTATAGTTTAATATCGCAATTACTCATAGGAGTTAATTAGTATGGCTGAAATCCCTGACATTTTAACTATTGTGTTCAAGTAATAAGGTATTTGGAGCTAGTAGTTCTGATTCATTGACTCTTGAGATTTTGGTTTACTAGGTACATATATACATTAAGTGTTAATTTCTATATATTGCTCATTTCCTCGTAGAAAGTTATGTGTTACACAAATTCTATGCCTTTACATTCTGTTTTGAGGGATGTATTCTGGAATAATGTCAATAAGTCATTTTACGTAGGGTGATTTTGACATTATCTGTAAGAGAAGTCAAACTAACATTAAGGATGGATGATGAATTACCTTCGATAATAAAGTTTTAATGTGTTAAATCATATAATGTTATACGGTAGTATGAAAATGGGATTATTACACTAGAATGCATGTCTCGTGTCAATCTACCTGAATATCTACCACAACCCCAATTCTTGATGAATCCAACTTGAGTGACGTTATCGAGCTAAAAGTAAGTTAATTCTAATTCTTACACGTCCTCTTAAGTGATAATGACAAAATCACAACCACATAAACAAATTTAACTTTTTTATAATCCCATATTAGATCGAGCCAAAGACTCAATGTTACTAAGTGTTTGTACTAACACATCTAGGGGTGTAAACGAGTCGAGTCGAGCCCGAGCCAGGCCTAGCTCGGGCTCGGCTCGGTCCTGCCTCGAAGCTCGCCGAGCCGGAAAAATCAAAGCTCGGGCTCGACTCGATGTAGGCTTGCGGCTTGGTTTGTCTCGGCTCAAATTCAAACTCATCAGTACAAACGTAAGGAAAATTAATCTAAAATACTTGCAATTGAATTTGACTATAATGATCTCTTGCACGTTCTCATATGAAGAAAAAAAACCTTAAAAAATAAGAAATCTCTACAAATATTTAATGGTTTTATTCGAATAGAGAGCAAAACTTACCTGAATCGAGCCAATCGAGCCGACCGAACCGAACCATAGTAGGCTCGGGCTCGGCTCGGAAAGCATTCGAGCAGGCTCGGGCTCGGCTCGAGCTCGGTTTGACCCGAGCTCGAGCCGAGCTTTGACCGAGCCGAGCCCGAGGGCTCACCAAATCGGCTCGACTCAGTTACACCCCTAAACACATCCATCAATCAACAATAGCTTACATCAACGCGTCTATTAACGCTAGTGCCACTACAATTAATTACTCCACTTGGCTAATTCCGATTTGGCTAATTTGGCTTTACGACTAATCACTATTAACAATTAATTTCATTAACCTTAAGTGAACTTTTGATGAAGAAAAAGAAAAGCAGAAAAGGAAAGGCACCAAAAAGAGGTCCCATAAAGTTGAGTGGTAAGAACTCATTCATCGTTAATCAAGACCGAGTATTCACATATCGCTTAGGGTAGATTTTTAAATCTCTTAGCCAACTGTCCCTCTTTTTGAAGTGTCTACAAACCTGCGTGAGGATACAGTCACTAACTCATTGTGATTGATGATAGATACTCTTGATCTGAAACAAAAACAAAAAGCGGTCCCATAAACGAAGACAAAATTTTGCGTGTGGTGATCCACATGGCCCCTAATTTCATCATCTTTGTGGACAGTGCTGAGTGTCCTTTGGTTTGATTTAGATGTAACAAAAAAAATGATTGATGCAAAATTTTGCAAGGTCTCTATCAATGCTGAGAGTGCACACCTAATTAATCATGCAATTAATGGGAGCATATGGGCATATCTATATTAGTATTAATGATTAATGATGTCTCTTGAGTTGCTTTGAAGTTACTCCACTTATATTTCTGACCCTTTTATGGTGTTTCCCCCCCTATTTTGTTAGCTTTTCTTTGTGGGAGGGTGGTTCATCGCTTTCATGAGATTTTCTCTCAATAATTTGAGAGGATTTATGCAGAAATTGTGTCTCAGATTGATACTATATAGTTTTGATTTGATGACCTATTAAATGATTCGTTTCGTTTAGAATTTAGATGTGGTTCGAGATTGAAGTTTGTTAGAGATTGGTTGGGTAGTGATTTAGTGATATGATTTGCATAGTGCATATTATGGAGTCATTTGAACTTCTATAGGTTCATCTTTGTAAAATATTGATTGATTGTTAGTGCCAATCACTTAGATTATCAAATACATTGAACATATATCCCCGATATCCCGAGGCATATGTTTTAGTGGCAAATTACGGATCTATAAAAGTAACATTATATTAATGGTCGCTAAAAAAAGGTTTCGGGTTGGATTTTTGTATGTTGTGTCGCACATTTTCAAGGCTGAACTCCTACAAGAGGGTCAAGACATGGATTATGGGGGACATTGGTGGAACTAGGGGTGGGCCAGCTGTGGCTGGAGCCCTTCTCAACCCAAGGAAAATGTCCTAACTTGCACCTAATTTTAGTCTAAATTTCATATATTTGTCTTTGATTTGCCCTCCGTCTCCCTTTACACTATACGAGTATATTTTAATTTTCATCCGTCACATTCAAAATCCTGTTTTCGCTATCGATGGGAACCCAAAAAAAGTGTAATCCTTTTTTCTTTTTTTTTGTTAAACAGGAAGAACTAAACTGAACAGAACTACACTTCATGGAAACTAGAATGAAATATGTTTATGTAGAGAAAGTTTAGCAAAATTTTATGAGCAAATGGTAAGGAAAATGCAAAAAGAAGTTGAAGAAAACAAAATCTGAGTTGGATAACCAATAAATGCAACATGGCAGATAAACTCCAGCAAGGAATGGAATTTAGAATCACATCCTGTCATGACTTACGAGTGTCAACAAGTGTCATTGTGTCAAGAAAAAGAAAAAAAAAGAAAAAGCAAAAGAAAAAGAAAAGGATGGACAGCAGTGGGCACGTGAGAGCCAGTCGGATTTTGCAAACTGGCACCTGAAGGGAGTGGACTGAAAATGATCTCCAATGCTTAAGAGAAGGGGCTGCCAGCAATACATAGCCATCTATAGTCCATATGTTAAGGACATTGGGACATAATTCCCCATCATGAGATGTTGTGGCTGGTGACAAATGGGAATAGGTGGTAGAAATGAAGCTTGGTATGCTTCAAAGTAAAGTCCCATAAAAGCCTTGTTTATAAAATCTATTGTCCCACATTGATGAAGTTTGACTGGAGAAGATTAATTGCTTTCCGTTACACAAATCAATAAGTGTTTTCCGTTACAAAGATTGATTCCCTTAATATTCTCTATTGATGACCTCCAAATTTATTCTCCAATTTATTGTCTTTGCCTTCATGATGTTCCTCTACTTTCCTCTATATATATTGGAGACATTCCATTTCACAAAGGACACAGACATTTTGAAAACATACACTCTCAAATCCTCTCTTCTTCTCTAGTCTTGGCAGTAGATCAGTTTGCTCTCAAAACCATTGCATCGCAGTACACCGGAGCTTTGGTTGTCGTGTATCCCTGGAGGTCGGTTGCCTGAAATTCCCTAGTGTACGTGTTGGGACAAATTCGACTTTAGGGCAGTGATTCGTCACGCCACGACTTTCTTTTGAGATAAGTTTGTTCCTTCATTAGCCTTGTTTCTAATATTCTAAAGTCGAATTTCTTGTTTACTATGGCTGGTGATGAATCATGTTTACTATTGGTGTTCCTACATAATGCCTATATATTTGTCCCTTTTATGTCTAAATTAGATTGATTTGTCAAAAATTCAGTTTTATTATTTTACTGTTGGAAAATTTAGTTATTTATGATTTAAAATTCTTCTTGATTTAATCTATAATAACTATTTTAATATTTTGAGTGGTGAAAGTTAACGGTTGTTTCAAATCATATGGAATCCTAAGTGGTCTACTAATAAAGTTTTGATCCTCTATACTTATTTCTTAGCTTACGTTACTTTGGGTAGTTGCTAAGAATCAATCACTATTAATGCTTATTTTATTTGTATTCAAAGCAAAAATGCTGTTACTTTGCTTCAACTTACTAGCACTTGAGAGAATCTTACTAAATGAATATTTGTCCTATTATCATGCTTTCAAGGGATATTGAAAGTTACTGACTTCTCATTTTGTAACTGTTGCACCTTAAATTAAATTGCCAACGTCTAATGGGTTGGAGCATGGATTATATAAAACTCATTACTTAGCCGTGAAAGTGGGTGCAGTCAGTATACTTTCTATTCAGTGTTGAAACCATCGAGCTCTCTTCAAAGTTATAAGTTTTTCTAATTTTCTTAATAACGCCCATATATTTACATACACTATTTTTCTATCACTACGTTGGATTTGGTTATGTTCGGACTTGGAATGCTCGGATGCAAATATGGCTTTATGATTATTATTTTATGCATTATTGTGTTTATGGGTAAACGTTGATTGCTGCATATGTGTTTTAGTCAAGTTGCACTGTAGTATTTGTGTGACCCATTGTGATGACTATCTGATCCTAATTAGTTGAAGAAAGAAAAAAGAAAAAAAAAAATTGATCCTAATTAGTGCCTTGTGAACGTTGGCAGGGGGAGGGTTAGATAATCATATCATGTGTCTTCTATAGCTTGATTTGGTAGAAATTTATTTATATGTTGTTATTTCTTAGCGGAATTATTACAATTGCAAGTTTGGTCAAGCTTAGCAATTGGAATTAGCTAGTAACCACTAAAAGCCTTTTATGTATTATACTCTTTCACATTCTCTCTTGTGAGTAATTATTGGGCAATAGTCCAATACTAAATGGATTTACATTTACTAAGGGCAGTTAGTTATTGTTGGCAATAGACCATGTATATCATGACAAAGTTTAAATGTGATGATCCATGATGAAGTAGTTGTCATGTAATAAGATTACAACATTACACCACAAAAAAAAAAAAAAAAAAAAAAAAAAAAACAAAAAAAAAAAAAAAGATTACAACAACAATTGTTTTCATTTCATTAGTCAAATTGCCTCTTGTGTTTTTTTTGGGATTGGTTGCTTCTAGCTTACTGCTAAGTAGCCTCGTATGTTATTATTTAAGCTTGTTAATATTGAAATCAAATCAATATAATATGACATCTTGTGTATGACTAAATGCTTCTTGTTTGAGATAGAATCAAAGGAAAAATATTTTTCCATGCTTGTGAGCTTACAAATGTAAGTAATTGTTAGTGTGAGAGTTATGAGGACTATAATTGAGCCTTATTTATTGTGATTAAATGTTGTTCCTTTAGTCTGAAAACCGTTACGAGTCTTTGTGAGTTTATTAAATTAAATAATTTTTTTTTAATATTTGGGAACATTGTGTGAATAGTGATGGTAGTTGTAGTTCACGACATGCTACAAAATTCACATTTTTTGGTTCTTTGATATTATCAACTTGTAGTATATTGATCTTTATTATCTTATATTTCTATCAAATTAAAGACATTGATATTAAATTGATGAGAAAGAATATGATTTTTGATATGTATATTGAGAACATGTGAGGAAAGTTGTATAACTATATTTATAGTTATTGTTGGTGTTCTCAATATAATTTGGTCGAACCCAATTCTTTGAAAATGTGGGGGTAACTAATTAAAATTTAGTTTACCGAAATCTTTGTGGGTTTTGTATGAGACCTAAGATATTTGAATGTTTATGTATATTTCTTTTATACTCATAAAATATTGCATATAATTCTAGAGATATCTTGAATATGAAAATGATGATTTGAGTGAAATCATTTATTATTTCTTGTATAGCTTATTTGCAATATGGAAATAATAAGCTAATTTTGGCACTTTGCGTTTGTGCGTGGTAGATAAAATCATATTATTTAAATATGAAATTATCATATATTGAAAGAGACCATTATTTAATTATGCGAGGAACTCATGATAGCATATCACATAAGAACAACTAAGGTTCTAAATACTTTTTATTTTGTGTATGCTAGTGTTATTGAATTAATATGCTATACATTAACTTGTGTTTGCACTTTGATAGACATCTTTGTCGTGTTTGATGGGTATATTGGTGCAAATTATGTGACAAGTTAATAATTATATATTTAATTGTACAAGTGAATATGTCTCTATCCTAATTGGGGTGTTGTCTCTAAAACTTGATTTGTATCGCATGTTATCATGGCATATGATTTAGAGACACGTTGAAATACATTAAAATCACTAGAACTTCTGAGAGTTTGAGTTTGAATCAGTCTCATAAAGTTGAGAATTTATAATAAAAAAAAAAGTTTAGTCAATTTTGATTCTACTCTCGTTTATGATTCTAACATTCAGTTAGAAAAGAATAGAAGTAATAGTGTATTATAAGGAGAATATATTAAGAGTGTTGGAAGTGTTGATGAGTTATAACATACCAAATATAGCATATAACGTATGCAGGTTGAGTAGATATACTCATAGGCCCAGTCGTGAGTATTAGAATACTTTGATTATTTTATTGAAATATTTGTAAGGTACTATTATTTTGGGTTTAATTTGCACTATAAGTTTTTCCTTGTGTTTGAAGGAATTTGCCATGCATATTAAATCTGCAAGAATGATGAAATACTCTTGCTAGTGCTGCTATATTTTGGAAAGTTTCCAAACATTTTTGTGTTGCAAAGTTTCACAATGGAATCTAAGTTTTTATTCAAGAATGTGGCAAGTTACAAAGCCAAATGGCTAAAAAGTTTGCCTGTAGATATTCCATTGTGGGGGAGACCGGCTCCACCAGTATCCATGTGTTGTGATTGTCAATTGTGTTTGTCAAGTGGCTAATAGAGCAGCCCACAACTACTCTTTTAACGAAAAGAGAAGGCATGTACGCCTTAGACATGGAATTGTGAAAAATCTGATCAGATATAATGTGATATCACTCGAGTGTGTTAAGTTGGAGAGGAACTTGCAAATCCTCTTCCAAAGGCCTTTGTGGAAAGATGGTGCTTGAGTCAGCACTAGGAATGGGGCTTCAGCCCAGTGGGAGTGAATTGTGATGGATACCCAACCTGGAATATATCCAGGTTCAATGAGGTCAAACGAAATCACAAAACAACTCCAGTCATGTACTACAAACCTCATTCCTTTATAAAATGTAGTACTTTTCTGTATACTGTCATGTGTGTGAGGTTGAGCATTTTAGCTCTTAATGAGTTCATAGCCTTGTAAGGTGGTGTGAGACAGTACACACTTGATGAACTCACCTATGTGAATGTGGGGGAATTGCCCGCCCCCTATGAGAGCATTGGGCTAATGACTCTCTAGAGCGCTCACAGAAATATCCAGGCACGTAAGAGGCTAATGTATATATGTTTTCGCGAGAGTAAATCTGATTTTGAGGTTAAACTAGTGCGCAGTTTGTACTGAACAAATACCGTGAAAGGTTCAAGGAATTTTTTCCACCTAAATGGTTGTTGGGCAAACTTGTATGCACAAGGTACTAATTCAAGTCCACAAGACATTAGTATCGTAACGTGCGACCTCCTACTGCCATGAACTTCTTCTACCACTTTTCTTTGAATCATGTGGGGGATTGTTAGAAATGAAGCTTGGTATGCTTCAAAGTAAAGTCCCACAAAAGCCTTGTTCATAAAATCCATTGTCCCACATTGATGAAGTTTGACTGGAGAAGATTAATTGCTTTCCGTTACACAAATCAATAAGTATTTTTCGTTACAAAGATTGATTCCCTTAATATTCTCTATTGATGACCTCCAAATTTATTCTCCAATTTATTGTCTTTGCCTTCATGATGTTCCTCTACTTTCCTCTATATATATTGGAGATATTCCATTTCACAAAGGACACAGACATTTTGAAAACATACACTCTCAAATCCTCTCTTCTTCTCTAGTCTTGGCAGTAGATCAGTTTGCTCTCAAAACCATTGCATCGCAGTACACCGGAGCTTTGGTTGTCGTGTATCCCTGGAGGTCGGTTGCCTGAAATTCCCTAGTGTACGTGTTGGGGAAAATTCGACTTTAGGGCAGTGATTCGTCATTAGCCTTGTTTTGAGATAACAAGGCTAATGACGACTTTCTTTTGAGATAAGTTTGTTCCTTCATTAACCTTGTTTCTAACAATAGGAACTCTCAAAGTCTCAAGTGTTCACATTCTCAAATTGGAAGACATTGTGAAAGGTTTACCACATGGTTCAAGTTTGTAATTATCAAGTGTTTTTCCAGGTTAGTGATCATTAGTCTATTGTTTTCAATTTTCCAAGAATGCAAAAATAAATATCAGGCAGCTTTATCGTG
This sequence comes from Tetragonia tetragonoides, assembly GCA_038025085.1. Classification (NCBI taxonomy): domain Eukaryota; kingdom Viridiplantae; phylum Streptophyta; class Magnoliopsida; order Caryophyllales; family Aizoaceae; genus Tetragonia; species Tetragonia tetragonoides. Next base: position 7,872,954 of record CM076148.1, on the reverse strand, counting down.
AGACGATGTTATAATTTTGAACCCAAAAATTAATACTTTGGTGTAAAATGTGTTTATTTCGAAAATAGAGTGTTACTTCTCGAAAAAAAAGGTTATATTTTGATTGAAAAATGTTATTTAAGCCGTTTTACCGTGAAATGGTTTTGCACAAAACCGTATGGCTAACATTATACTACTAGTAGCACAAAAACTTGATTGCCTACTTGCATTATTTAGTCGTTGGAACTGGAAGGTACTAGTATGTGTGTACTGTGTATAATGTGTTCTGACTTCTAAGAGTGAGAATTATTAATAGGCCTAGATGGTAACCAAGTCAGCAACTTTGACGCTTTGCTAGGTGATAAACTTAAGGTCAGCTAATGCAGCTTCTACACAGCATTCTCGGTCCCTAGTTTTCAAAAATCCCCTCATTTGAAGTCCTTGTCTTTGTCTCTTCTCTTACCTTTGCTTTATATCTCTGTCATTACACATTTTTGTGTTAGAATTTAAGTTCTAGAATTGAGTATGACATCACAATAATCAACCGTATGATAAGGCACAGCCATGATTTAAAGGTCAGTATAAAGGGAACATGAATAATTTGCTTTTCCCTGGAGAAAACATGACTTCTTTTGTAAGTTTTATATGTTGATGCCTCCCGCCAATACTTTGGCTTGTTGCATAATGGATTCTTATTGATAAGTTTCAATAATTGGGCTTTAATCCAAGTGAGCACATAGGTTCCAACGCAAAACTAATTGACAGTGGTTGTGGTGACCCACTTGCATATGCATGCTCTAGGCCTTCAAATATTTCCTTATGACACACAAACCCACTTCAATACTTATTTATAAGGCATAGAATTGAGTATAGTTAGTAATTTCGCAGGATAGTGTTTTTTGTGAAAGAAGTCTGTAGGAGTATTGTGTTGGATTTAGCAATTGTTTTGAACACAGTTTTTTGGTTAATTGGCTTAGAGAAGTTGGCCAAACTCATGCTGTGGTTTTATTTATTATGCATTTCAAGAAAGGTGATGATCTTTGAAGTGGGAAGGTGTGACTGGGTTGTGATCATAAACAGAGAGATGGTAAGTATAGAAGAAACACTAAAGTTAATGGGGAACTAAGAAGTTTGCCAGCACAGGTGTCTTTGTCCAGTCCTGATTAAAGGAAATGAACAGAAGGGTGGTTGTATTACATGGGTTTTCAAATGCTGTTAATGGTAGTCACAATCACCAACTTGAGGCATATAATCAAGGTTGTTCATTTGTTGGTAGATTAAGTCAATGATAGTTTGAAATGCAGGGCATAGACCAATTTGAAGCCTAAAAGAGATTCTACTCTAAAAAAGCAATAGAGCATGGATGTAATGATAGTGAAGATGTTTGGATAACAAATTCCAGACTTGTTGGTGGCTCGTTTCTGAATACAAGGATAAGATGGTTGCCAAATTTCAAACTCATAGATGGCTCGGAACGAGAGAAGCTACATGCTATATGCAGGAGGGGGATTTGGAGTAGTTGAATAAATTTCAAGGGGAGCTGGTATCTCAACCAGGATCAGGTTTGTCGTCATCTTTAAGAAATGAGTTATTTGAAAATGTGAACTTGTTCTTTGAATATGTTGCGGTATTTTGTGCAAGCATTGCTGCTATCTCTAAGAGTAATATAAGATGATGGTTTGGGCAGTTATGGTGCTTTCAATGGCTTTTGGCATTCTAACACTTTGTTCTTTTGATCCACCTACTGGATATGGTAAGAAACTTTCCTATACTATTATTCATTTATAAGCATATTACCAACATTCGTAATGTGCAATGCTAATATGGGTAGTAAGCATCGAGGAACACGTTTTGGGGGAAGGTGGTTTGTGTGCATGGAAAGTTCAACTGGTGGCATTCTGGCATATTGGGTTCAGTTGTTTGTTTTGCCCAAGAAAATCATCAACTTGGTTGGGAGAGAAAGTGCTATTCCAAAGTGGCAGGGGATTTGAAACTTATTAACTTGCATTCATTTGCGGAATGAGGCTGCTCTGTGCAAGTTGTTCTGGGATGTCTCAAAGAATAAAAGAAGACTATGGATAAGATGGTTGCATGCATACCATATCAAAGGTCAGAATATTCTGTATATGCAGATCCTTCAACAGACAAGTTGGATGCTTAGCAAGGTTCTGGAAATGCGAAATTTTGTGGCTCAATTTCAGAATTGGGGGCAAGTGCTTAAGCAGGAGAAATTTGATATGAAAGGGGCTTATAATCTTCTGCAGGCCTCCTTGGATAAAGTCACATGGAAACATCTGATCTGTGGCAATTTGGGCTAGCCTAAATCTATGATCTCTCTATGGTTGGCAACAGAAGAGGCTGAGTACAACTCATAGGTTGATTTCTTGGGGGATACGCTGCTACTCTGTGTGTTTGTTATGTAGAAGGGAGAATGGGACTTGTGAGCATCGCCTTTTTCAATGCGCGCTTTCTCTGGTCAGAGTTTGCGAAATCTGTTTCAAAGCTTGGAGGTGTAGTATATCACAGGGGTCTCATGGGACACCATGGTGCGCCTTAGTGTCTTGCGACTAAAGGGAGATGTCCTCACTCCTCAGCGTGCTTGTGTTAAAATGATGCGTGCTGAATATGTTCATGTGGTGTGGCTTGAAATGAACGAGAGAGTTTTCGAGAAAAGAGAAGTAAATCCGCTTGCACTTCTCCACTAGATCTTGTGTATGAGCCCAACAGAAACAGAAGTTACTGATTTTCTGTCTGCTTTATGATTGTTTCTGCTTGGTTGCGTTTTTCTTTGCCCAAGTGTCTGCAGATGATAGGGGGAGAGCATGGATACCCTTCCTGAAGGTGCTTCATATTTTCCCTGTGATGTAGGATTTACAGCAGCAGCCGACCAGGTGGTATCTTGTTGGAGGATGTATAGGAAATGTTTGAGAACATGGTGAGTCGAAACCAGTGACCTCCTTAGGGTGGTGTATTGACTATCCATTTGGTATTTAATAAACATTATTATTTTACCACAAAAAGGAGGTTTGTCTGACTTTTGAGCCAATTCTCGAATCGAAAATGAAGATACTAGCTTAAGGTAATGGTATTATTGCAGGTTTTTTCAGGGTATAGCAATGGGGCCTCGCTTCTTAGCTCCGAAAACACTTAGGAGCTTCAGATGTCACCATGGCAGAACTGCTAGTGTGAAATGGGATTCAGATTGCAGTGGAACAACAGTAGAACAAACTGGAAATCAATTTTGATCGCAGCAAAAATGGTTGAACTCTTGAACACAAAGGAGATCCCAATATCAAATCTTGCAATTGTTCTCTTGGATTGCAGCAGGCACATACGAAGACAGATTAGGAGCTGAAGTTTGAACACATGCAGAGGGAAACAAACATGGTTGAGCACCTTTTGGCATCAAGAATGTTTAGTGAATGGCACTAACTTAATTATGTAATTTAATGATACCAATCCAGTAGATTCATGAAGAGATATCTATGTTTTTGATCTCCAAGGAGGGACATACACTCGAAATTGTAATGTGGAAGTGATCTAATTGTATGAATCTCATTTCCCTCAAAGAGAGAGCTTTTATTGACATTTCAGAAAGAACAAAAAAAAGGAGAATTTACATGCTAAGACAGTTACACAAGCTGTCTATGCTGAGGAGGGAATAGGAAGTACTACTCAGCACTTTCAACTGAATAAATACTCGTTGATATCATCTGTGAGTCTGTAACATGTGAACATTCCCACAAGTTAGACGATGTACAGAAGCATCAGTGCAGCATACACATGTGAATCGTATACAAAAATGTGTCGTTGCTTGTTGATCACTTGCACCTAAACTAGGTAATACAAACATCAACCATCAACTGCAGAAAATCTGCCTCCTGTGTTTGTGTGTTCAATGAACCACATTCAAGTGCTCAAGATCAACGACTTGCGTTAGGCAATAAATGTGTTCAGTAGACAGAATCATGTATAGAAACTAGAAAATCTACAGATCGACGAGGAGTGAAAACCGTAGGCAAATATTGGTATTTGCAATTGTTTGTTTTAGCTATCTCAAACTCATTAATTCAATGGAGTCAAGGTTGAATTTTTAATTGAATTAAACAGGATATTCTCCAACATTTTTCTAAGTTTTAACTGCCCAAATAGAGTTAACAGGGTATATGCAGCAGTACTATCCTCGCATTTTCTATTTCATTATACCAAACTGAGGAACGCAGCTGACGAATATAGGCAATGAATTAGTCGTGGCGTTGGATAAGCAACATATTCAGAACAGATTTAGTATTGCCGTGCTTTCAGCATACATACTTTCCTAAAGCTTTGTTCCACTCCGTGGAGGGAAAAACTCACATGTGCATTCAACTGAATTGATTGAGTACCTAAATTTGTCGTCTATTTCTTCCAGTTATATGCTGATTTCTGGCTTGTCATATGGGAATATGTAGACAAACAACTGTGCTTGAAGAACTGCCCCTTACATCAAGAACTTGTTCCGAGAGTTTCAATATTGACACAATCAGTAAATTTAGTTAGAGCCAATGAAGTATTATACAGACAATTGGAAAGTATACAATACCTGAGTATGGCGTCCATTGTTCGTACTTGGTAGGGCTTAGCTGTTAGTATCATCCCAATCCATCATGCTCCTAACAAATACTTGTGAAAAGGCAAAGCATAGAAGACAATGTGATGGTCCATCTGAAGATACCTTCAAGGCTTCAAAGATGAAATGTCATGGCTGCCTCTTAATTGTGTCCATCTGAACCTGTAACTTAGAAAGATAAAAAGATTCTAGAAGAAAATATACTAGGAAAACAGAAGGCAGCATTTCTTGATGCATGGTTAACAACTCTAATTTTGAGCGACTACTGCACATAGGCATGTAAGCCAGTTGATTTTGTTCAGATTCAGTAACCAAGACATAGCAGCTACACCACGCTCAAAAAAGAAAAAAAGAAAATCCAACCTACACCGAGAAGAACCAGTGCATATAACGGTGTCAGAAGATTTTGCACAACTGAATTGCCGGGCAAATCTCCTTTGGCAGTTAACTTACTCCATTTTTGTGACATAATAAGTCACAACAAGCTTAGTGGTGAACTGCCAAGGGAGTAATTGCCCTGTAATACACCTATGCAGCTGCAATTGCTGCAGTGATGCAGAGACTTTCATGTAAACAAATACTTATAGGCGGCATTGTTTAGAGACTTGCATTTCCCATGCAGACACAGAATATTCTTCAGCATATCGTTTAATATTACAGCGGTCCAATAGCTTTGTTGCCCTGTAAACAAAATTATGAAAAACACGGTGGAAGCTAGAGAGAGACAAAGACAAGAACCTCATTAATTCTACAATGATAGGTGGTTCTTTTGTTGCACAGGTGAAAAGTTGAGGGTCATGTATGAGAAAATCTTACAGTTTCCTGTTACTATTGAATCAATTTACTGTTTCATACAAATTTGTAAGTATTTCTAGCATGATTTATGAGCGATAGATGTTCGCCCAATGGAACATTACCTTGTATTCAATCTCCCATGACAAAGAGCCTTCGCTAAACAATCTGTCGTAAAATTCATTTCTTTCTCATCAGTCATCAGGAAGTAGTTACAGACATCCGAGTAAAACCAATGGATAAATGTCAAAGTGCAACAATTCGTCTCTTATTGTATTTAAGCATCATAGTATAAGGACAACCATGACGGTTTCATCTTATTTGAGCCAACAACCATGTAATCGAAACCTCATAGCCATAGGCACAATATTACCCTGATGCCTTTCGTCTAGTTCGCTATATTGCCGTTATCCATGGCATCCATAATCTTAAAAGAAAAAAAAAAATCATATAGTAAGATGATTGGGAAGTCATATCACTGGCTACCAGCTAGTTGAGGAAACAAAGCTCTTAGAGAACATTGTCCTTTTTACCTGGCATCAGTTTATAATTACCACCAAGGTAAGCTACTTGGGGGAGAATGAGAGGGAAGGGAATTTGCCAAACACGTTAAACATTTTCTCCTCCGTTCCCCTCCCCTCTCTTGCCCCCAGTTACCTTTCCTTCTCCTCCAGAACTTCCAAACTGGAGTATAACTATTAACACCTTAGGTTACTTTCTGGTAAAAAATTATAAATCTTTGTTCCCAATTGACCCTTAGCTTAGGTTGGAAAATCATGTAATATTCGAAATTTGTTACGAGTACATTTTTCAGCAACTAAAAAAAAAAGGCTATAAACGAATTTCCCCTCTCCCTAAATTCAAATTTGAGTTATATTTTACAATTATTCAACTTGAAATAAGGGTAAAATGTAAACAAATTACTACATTGACCCCAATGAGTTGTCAAGATCCCTGAATAAACTCCCCTGCACTTGTAATTGGGACCCTGCTGCGTTACTACCAAATGAAGCAAAAATACATGAATTGAACTCCGCTAACAAGCTCATCTACTTGTCTTGAAAAGGGTAATGGAGTTGGTCGTAGGGTTGAATTTCATGACAAGATAAATCTTATTGACTTGCCTACTGTGTATGGAAAAAAAAAACTCATCTACTTAAGAATATAATCAGACTTGACTCATTTTGTGTGAACTCGACCTTACTGTGAACCAAGTATACTATTGTAAAATATTTTAAAATATCGAGAATATATTTTTAAAAAGATTTAGTCCATCGCAACAAAAAAAAAAAAGAAAACTAAAAAAATTAGTCCATTGGCAGTGGTCAGACTGGTCACAACTCACAATGGACCAATTCCAGACGACATTTTGTACATCAGACTTAAAAGATCACTTAAAAGAATCTACCGCCAGGGGAAACCGAGAACAACCAAAGTCAGCCTCAAACTCCACAACTTCAATGGCAGCCTCCCAACTTTTCTCTCACATCACTTGTTGGGGAAAACTACGGTATTTACCCACAATCACAACAACAGATAAACGGAAAAATAAAGTGCAAGAACCCAAAAAACAACACAAACAATTTTACGTGGAAAACCCCTCTCAATTAGGGGAAAAACCACGGTGCGGATCTCCATGCACTAAACAATAATCCACTATAATAATCAAGAGTACAATCGGCAACAATCACAAGATCAATCAACAAGTAGACAATCTATCTTTGGTACTAGTACAAATTGACAAACCCTAACTCAATTTGGTACTCTCACAAAACCAAAGATACACCCACAAAATACCTGTCGATGACCGATCCGAATACTCCGATTACCTTCACCCGAACAAACCGAATCAACCGTGAACTGGAACAAACCTCTTTGGAGAAATACTCAATTTCTCTCACACTTTGTTTGTCTCTCACTCACTTGGCTCTCCTTTCTTTCGTTTTGTTTGGGCTTCCTTTTACTGCCAAACTCAATCACTCGGCTATTGCAAAAACAAAGGGCTTGTCCCTTTTATATTCAATCATCAACCACTAAAGAAGACCAAAAGGCTAAGACCTTTTATTTTCCCAACCTTTTAACTTCTTTTTTTTTTTTTCTTTTGTTTTATTTTATTTCTTTACAAACTTAAATAAAATAAAACACAACTAAATATTATTTGGTATTGGGGCGTTACCTCAACATCACTAACTCCTGCGTGCCAAGGTATGTTATGTAATTGCGTAATTTGAACTAGTTTTGTTGTTACTTATCAACTTTGTTACATATAAATTGCTATTGAGACTAAGGGGAAACCTCCATAATAGGTACAACGTCCGACTTACTGCCACGCCCACAATGTGTTTGATGAAATGACAATGAGAAAATTTCTTCACAAACAGCTCATATCATAATCAGATGGTAAACAGCATTATGCAATTGCATGGTCTTCTTAAATTTGTGTTTGGCATTATTCCGATACCATCTGCATTTACTTCAAGAAATTGGTTGTTTCATGCTCCCACTTCTGGGTCTTAATAGCTAGGAAGTACTCATTTCACTATGATGAACAATTATAGCACATTTCATCTTGAAGCTTGCCACTGTATATATGCTTTGACTTAATGCATGTCTCTGTTTACTTAAGGTGTGTGGTTAAACCAATTGGTTGCACAATAATATACTCCCTCCGTCCCAAATTATATGACAACTTTTGGACTTGAATATGAGTCACAAGTCCCAAAGTCTGTCATATAATTTGGGACGGAGGGAGTAGTATTTTGCACACCATTTTTGCAAAATTTATGACCTGTCTCTCCCCGTTTGCTGCAAGAATTTTCTAGGACCAATGTCTACCTTTCTTTTTCCAGATATTGTGAGTGAAAACCTGGCACTTAAAATAAAGATGGTTCAGTTTAGAATGCAACTATTGTTAATTTGATGAGATGTTAGGTTATGTTACCTTGATGATGATTATTTAAATTTCAGTTTATAATGCAACTATTGTTGATTTGATGAGATGTTTACTACTTTTTTATGCTTAATTTTTGCATCAGCTGTAAATTTAAGTAGACACTAATTAAAATTGTTGTTTAAATTTAAAAAAAATTGTCATGGGAGCCTTAGTTTTATTGACTAATTAAATGCTTATTTTTCGTGTTACTTCATAAATATTCAGCTCATTATGATCTACCCATGCGTTATGCACTGGTAATGCACGACACCTACACTTGTATTTTGTCAAAAATATGCACCTATTGCAGGTAGCTAATCTAACTAGGCTGAATTTAAAATGTTTAAGACCACATTTTGCCACATTTTGCGACACTTAATTCCCAGGCCTGCTGTATTGTCTAATAATCTAACTAGACTGTATTCTTTAGCTTCATCATGCATCCACCTTGTAAGTTGTAACCAATGTTTCTCCGACACGTCTGTTTGATGCCGTGTCGCGTGTCGACACGATACAACGCCGATCAAACAGACGTGTCGCGTGTCAACACGATACAATGCCGATTCCGACACGGCATACGTGTCGACACGGGGAGGACGGATATGATCCCCCGACTCTTCCTTCTTCATTGAACAGCAACATCAAAAACCCTAGATCTACATATGGAAGTATGAATTGGCGAAGATGAAGGCGCAAACATTAGGGCTTTTGGTCGACTTGGCAAGGCGACCAACTTGGTGGTGGTCTTGGTCGTGGCCTCATCCTCCATGGTTATCGATCTGGAATAATGGAGCTCCTCTGCCGTTGTTTTTTCATTTTAGTCGATGGAAATTGGAATAGTAATTGAAGTGAAGTTGTGCTGACCTACTTTACAGCTGTCCTTTTATGAAAGACAACTGTATTTTCTTCTTTTTAAAACCTCTCTCACTCCATCTCATTTATTTTTATCACCGTCTCGTTTATTTTTCACCTTTTGACAGTTGACTCATGACTAAGTGGGCCCCCCTTCTTTCTTTTTTTTCCTTTATTTCCTTTCTGATTTACTAGACTCCGCCTCTTTAGACTTCCCTCTTTCAATAGATCCCTTTTCCTACCTTTTTTTTTTTTTTTTTGCCAATCTTTCAAATTCCTCTTGTTTTTTTTTTTTTTTTCGTGTCCCCGTATCTTTATAACGGGATCCCTGTATCTTGTTTTCAAACGGAGAATCTGACACTCCGATCCGCGTCGTATCTGACACACGTCGGAGAGTGAGAAACATTGGTTGTAACTGCAATAAGCAGTTTCCGGATGCTTAGAGTACGTTTCCGAACTCACACTAATGAGTTTGAGTATTTTATTCAGGGATGTCTGGAATCGTTCGGCAAGATTCCAGTCATTAGGTGCGTTCTCACGCTTTCATGCAATTGGTACATTGAACACAGCACATCACATGGCTGATTATGAGCAACGGTAAAAATATATTACCGTATATTACTTGATTGATTAATTACTCACAAGTTCTTGTTTTGGTTGTGGTGCCCATAAACATGCGATAATACTAATACTAACAAGAGACTCTAATCGAGGTGCTTTACGTTTGCAGTACTGTATTTTGTAGAAAGGTGCCAAAGTGGTCCAATTCCTGTCAGCAACTCAGAATTGTAAATGTTGTCTGTATTAAATACTTAGATTGAAATCATCATTTGACAAAAACAAATCTGAAACAACTCTGATATAGCTCATAGTAAACACAGGGTGGGGGTCCTAGGAATAAATTTTATTACTCACCTAGCCAGTAGTATTACTATAAAGTCATAGAATTGCCAATTTGTTCCTACTCATCATCTTTTCTTGTTTAACCAATCACCACTCCACTCACCAGAATTTTTCCTTTTGTTGCTGAATAAGTACTATGGAGGCTGCCGGCCTAGCCTTCTCTGTTGCTCAAACTCTCTTTGCTGCACTTCAATCATCGGAGCTGAAACAACTCTTTTCCATGTTTGGCTACAAATCCGAACTTGAGAATCTTGAAAGAACCGTCAAAACCATCAAGTCTGTGCTGCTGGATGTGGATTCCAAGGGAATCCTCAACCAGCAAGAGCAAGACTTCATCGACAACCTCAGTAATGCTCTATATGATGCTGACGATTTGCTTGACGAGTTTGCTACTGTGGCTGCGCAGGAGATGCAGGACGGAGGTCATGGTGGAGTTCCCGAAAAGGTACGCAACTTGTTTTCTCGTTTTGAAAAGTTGGGTGTTGCTTTCAAAATGTCTCGAGAGATTAAAAAGATTAGGAAGACATTGGACGGTATTGCTGACGATGCTAATAAACTTAGCTTTAAAGTTGACTACCAACCTATTAGGCAAAGGAGGGAGGAGACTTGTTCTTATGTTTATCAGCCGAATATTATTGGGAGGGAGGATGACACCAAGAGGATCATAGACATGTTGCTAGATCCTAATGTTGAAGGGCATGTTGTGGGGCCTCCCGTTATCACTATCGTGGGAATTGGAGGGATGGGCAAGACTGCTCTTGCCCAACTGGTGTTCAATGACAAAAGCATTGCAAAAGAATTCCCATTGACATTGTGGGCTTGTGTTGCTGATGAAGGTCAGCCACAACTCAATGTGGAATCCATACTTTGTAGCATTTTACAGTCAGCCTTTACTGAGAGCAACTATGATTCCCTTAGCATAGAGCAGATCCAGATAAAACTTCGACAGAAACTAGTTGGGAACAAGTACTTGCTTGTTTTGGATGATGTATGGACCGAGGAACGAAGTGAATGGGTTAAGTTGGTAGACTTTTTCAAGGGAGGTCAAAAGGGAAGTAGGATTCTGGTAACCACACGATCCAAAGAGACAGCCATAGCAGTAGGAAGTGTTGATGAACTTACTTATGAGTTGAAAGGCCTGTCGGAGGCTGATTCATGGCGTTTGTTTGAAGTGACAGCTGGGGAAAAACAAGCAAACCGCACAGACTTGGTTGATATTGGCAGGGCAATTGTTAAAAAGTGTGCCAACGTTCCTCTTGTTATAAAAGTGATAGGATCCCTTTTATTTGGTCAAGATGATAAGCAGTGGCGATTCTTTCAAAACCGCAGCTTAACCGACATAGACAACGGTGGAAATGGTATTTTGCAGATATTGAAATTAAGTTACCGCAATCTCATCCTGCCGCTCAAAAGTTGCTTCAGCTATTGTGCAGTCTTCCCTAAGGATTACAACATTCATAAGGAGATGTTGATTAGTATGTGGATGGCACAAGGGTATGTCCAGCCACAACATAGAGATCAGAGCATTGAAGACGCGGCAGAGGAATACTTCTTAATTTTGTTGCGTAGGTGCCTTTTCCAGGACGTGAAAAAGGATGCATACAATGAAGTGGTTTGGTTTAAAGTTCATGACTTGATGCATGATGTTGCTCTGGAAGTTTCAAGAAAGGAGATATGGTTGCCTAATTTAACTAGCACTAGGGTCTTGGATGAAAATTTCCGCCACATATCTTATAATCCCAATTGTTATACCAAGAGCTTTTTAAGTAAGACTAAGATACGTACCCATTTTGTTCAGAGTCACACTCTTAGAAGATCAGTACATCTCCAGTTCCCAGTGGGGGAATTATTAGCAAACTTGATGTGCCTCCGGACACTTGATTTGACTGGTCTGGGAATTCAATGTTTGCCGGAGACAATAGGAGAATTGATGCATTTAAGGTTTCTTGATCTTTCTTGGAATGAGAAGCTAGAGATGCTCCCAGATTCAGTTACGAGGCTACACAACTTGCAGACTCTAGATGTACAAGGTTGTTCAAGATTGAGATGGTTGCCAAATGATTTGAGCAAGCTGATTAACCTTAGGATCTTGGATATATACAAATGCACAAGCTTGACTAGCATGCCTTCAAGCATGGAGAAATTAACTTTTCTTTGCAAGTTACCTGTTTTCATAGTAGGGGGCAGAACTTCAAGTTCGAACCAACGTGTTGGAGAGATGGAAGACCTTGGAGCACTAAGTAAGTTAAGGGGCAATGTCAGAATCCAGATTAGTGAAAATTACTCATATGTGAAGCAGACACGTGGAGAAAGAGGTGGATATCTAAGCAACAAGGAACTTCTGAATAAGATTTGCATAGAGTGGCCAATGGGTGAAAATAATGAAAGAAGAGTAGCAGAGCAGGAAGAATTGCTGGAAGACCTGCAGCCCCATCGTAATCTTAGAGAGTTAGATGTCACAAACTACCATGGTGAGAGAATACCGAGGTGGGCAAGGGAAGATAATCTGGGAACGTTCCTTCCCAACCTAGTCGACATTCGTCTCTGCTGTTGTGACGGGTTGAAGGAGTTGCCGCGGCTAAGTAAACTTGAATGTTTAAAGAAATTTAGTCTTCGAGGATTGATGAATTTGGAGTACATTGAGAATGATAATAGAAGTTGGAGTACTAGTAGCAGTAGTTATGGAGCAGCATCGTCGACGACAACAATGGAAAGAGAATCATTATTCTTTCCGTCCCTTGAAGTGTTGTTTTTATTTAATCTGCCGAAGTTGAAAGGATGGTGGAGAGGTTGTGATAGCAGCAATACAAATATTCCCCGTCTTTCTAACTTGACAATATCGAACTGCCCAAACCTCACATCTATCCCACCCTTCCTCACTCTCATGTTGAAAGATCTATGTTTAGTGAAAGTGAATGAAAGGCTGCGAAGGGAAATAATACTAAAAATAGAAGAAGATGATAAATTAAGGGAGAGCAGTGTAGTTGGCGGGTCATCTTCTTATTCCAAATTGGAGTCAGTGGCGATGGATGATGTGGGAATTCTTAAATCCCTGCCAGTAGAGGTCCTCCGTTGTTTGACTTCTATAGGAATATACCACGACAAGACGGAGAGTTTAACGGGACTTAAGGAGATGTTCTTCAACTGCTCATCTGCCTTGGAATCACTAACATTAGCGGATCTCCCCAATTTGAGGTTCAATGAAGAGGATGACGGCGAAGAGGACGGTATTATGCCATGGAGATCCCTTGGTCTTCTCAGCCTCCGTGATTTGGAACTTTATAGATTACCAGGAATGGTGAGTCTGCCCAAGGGGTTGCGCTACTTAACCTCCCTCCAACACTTGTGGATTGATAGTTGTCCATTGGAAGAGCTACCAGAGTGGATAGGCTCTTCAGGCTGCTTCCCCTCTCTCAAATCCCTAATCATTATGCATTGCTATAATCTGAAATCACTGCCGGACGCCATGCGAAATCTCACTTCCCTCACGGTACTTGTGATCAGCGGCTGTTCCCAACTACTCCAGCAAAGATGCCGAAGGCCAGACGGGGAAGACTGGCCCAAAATTCAACATATCCCTTACTCCACATCTCGTTGGTAGATGTGATTTAAATAGGCAAAATTGGTAAGTAGGTCAAATCTCCATTGCCCACTTCTCTAATTTTGTCAATTTTTAAGCTTTGTCTGCCTTCCATTCATTTACGTTTCAATTTTAATTCTCATTTTTATTTTCATATTTTTTTTCCACAAGCACCTGTCCATCACCAAACCAATTCACATTCCTTTTTTGATAGGAAAACCAATTCACATTTTACATCTTATTGTGATTTAGAAACCAATAATACCATCTAATTACATGGTAATGGAAATATTTATATCAGTTTGTATCCCATATTTTCCTCCATAAAGTTTACTTCCAGCCTTGGATTAGATATTGAATCTAGCTACTGATACGTGAACTCTGGGATGCTTGCAGTTCATTCTTTGAGGGATTTGGTTTCAAAAAGGATTCAGAAATTAGTAGAAACACAACCTTGTACAAGGCACTGATAGCTCTGCTGCACCTGGTACCGTATGGCTATTCTGTTACTATCTTCTGTTGATGGGAGACAAAGGTTAGATATATCTTGATCCTCATTACTAGTCCATACTCCTTTTATCCCCTCACCTTTGTTTTCTTCATAACCAATCAACTACTTAAAAAAGAGGTCTTATTCATTTCTCCTTAGACATTTGGTAATCAGTTCACATTTTCCTTTCCGGAAAAAAAAAAAAGGGTTAATGGATATAGCATCTCAATTCTCAAAACTTCATGCTATGTATTTACTGTGAGGTTGTCTGCTTTCTTAGGTGGTTTTGATGATGAACTTGCTTCAGAATAGCTGATTCGTGCAATGGAGGACTCCAGATAATCTTTATGTTATGACAATAATAATTGCTCTCCTATACACCTGTTTCCCAGGATTGGCAGCAAACTCTGCAATATACAAAGGTACATTATTAAAAACATACATCTTGGTCACTCCAAAGTAATAAAAAAGAATCCTTTTCCGCTGTTAATTATAATTGTTATCATCAATTATATACTGGTGATGCTATCTTTACTTATTTCCCTACTCTTGAAAATCTCAATTCTCATGTATCATGTTTCCCGGTAACCAATGGCAGACATTTCAATGCGTTTGAACTTGATGTGTTTGTGTTCTGTTTTGCTCCTTCACTAACGTGTTGCTTAAGGTTATGGAAATACCATTGAGATAAGATTAATTAATGGAACTTAGGATTAGCAGACTTATGTCAATTTGTATTTCTTTAAACGTTGCTCCTTCAGTTGCTTGTTGCTTACAGGTATCGGAAGAGATGCCACAATTTCTTAGTTTTTGGTGAAGGATGAGGGGTGGGGAGTGGAGGGTTCGGCAAAAGCTCAATAATAGAAGAAATGAAATTATTTCAGCAACCCATTTGTTCTTGCTTCTAGATGACTACTTAAAGTGCCAACTTAATGCCAATTTATAACTAATGCAATCATAATGGAAGCTTTAACAAGATTGCTAAGCAATATTGTCCAACTGTTTATGATATTTGTAGTTCATTTTCTTTTGTCGGTGTTGGTTTGTATTTTGTATGAATGCGTAATAGTGTCTTAATATGTTGACGATTCAAATTATGTATGAATGAGTAATAATGTCTTAATATGTTATGGTATGTATAATCTCTACTTTCTTCTGGACCATACCAGTGCACCCTTGTAGTTGGATTCAGGGTTTGTGTTTGCCATTATGATTTCACTTTGGTATATTTGTGCTACTTGAAGTCTGAAGTTGCACTCATTTGTCTCCAGGAAGGCTGCTTAATTCACTCGCACTCTATTTGGCTTGAAAAGTGATCACCACAGTGCCAGAACTTGGGACTAATAGTCTGCAGAAATAGGTAAATATTTGTCTTCACTGTCTGACAGTTTATCCCATCAAACTCAAATGGTTTACGGACACATCACCTTTTGTATTATTGTGATATTTTCTTTCTAATCTATTACTTAAACTTGTCTATGCAAGTCTCAAGAGGAAATCTGGATTGGCCAGTTCTTTGGAAGGCTGCATGTTCTTAATTTACTGCAAGAGTCTACTCTATCTCAAACAGCTTTGGTAGGGCTCATCCTTACTCGAATGAAAACTACTTCCTGCGATTATATTACTTAATGAAGGGAGTGAACTCGATTTTCTTATAATACTTATATTTGGGGCTAGTGAACAATAAGAGCTATGATAACTTCTAATATATTAGTGCATGTTTAGTTTCTGCTGTACCATGTGCACTTGGACTCAAGTTCACATTTACTTGTTAGCATCCAAAAATGGTGCATTTTTGTTACTTGAAATCGGAAGTACTGAGGTTGCTGAACATCTCTGTTTCATGTTGCAGTCATTTATCTGTATGGGTCGTTGCTTGACGGTGACATTATTCTACGTGTCTTCAAAAGTAATCATCAGAGTGCCAATTATACCTCGTGAACCTGGGACTAATTGCCTGCAGCAATAGGTAGAATTTCCTTTCCCAAGCTGATAGGTTTTAACAGATAATGGGGGTTCAAACTCCTTATTCTTTTATCACACTTCTATATTTGTTACCTGTGGTATTTTTTAAAATTTTTAATTTTTTAATTTTTTTTGGCACACGGTCATTGAAACTTGTCTACGGAATTCCCAAAAGGATACTCAACAGAATGTCTATAGTAATTTGAATTCTCTGTTGCTTGCAAGTACTTAACCAGATTATGTGTTTAGGGATGCTTAAATGGAATGTGGATGCATCAGCTAAGGGTGAGGTGGGTGCTATTGGAGGATGTTCCCAGAGATTCGAATGACAACTTCAGATGCATGGTTCCTGTCGAATACCAAGTGCTGAAATCGATCAAGCGGAAGTGATTGCCATATATTTAGCCTTGAAGGAGTCGTTCAACAAAGGATGGGGTGTTGAAATTAGGGATCACTGTGGACTCAGACTCTGTAAATGCTGTAAATTGGTGCTAGGAAAGGAAGGAGGTCCATGGGGTGTACGTTTTGTGCTCAATTAGACAAATAAAATATTGGTGGCCAAGCATCATAGTGGTGTATCGGTTGAGTACTGCGAATAATGAAGCGGATGAACTAGCCAAACAAGGGATCAAGAGAAATGGTGAACTAGTGGCATGGTTGTAACTCGTAAGTAAGTTTATCATAGAGGCGTGTTTCTTTAGCTTGTCCTAGCACATGATTGCAATGACAAATCCAACCCTTCCTAGAAGGTGGGGATTGTTAGTTGAATGATGCTAGTAGGAAAAGTGCTTAAGGTGTTCTTTGTACAATGCTATTTGGTAATACTGAAGCATTCTATCAAGAAAAGAAAAAACTAAACAATGTGTGTATTTGTTTTTTTTGTTGTAATTGATTCTGCTAGGACAAAGTCTAAACAAGGAATCGTTGGAGGAGGCGGCAATGCAATGTAGATCAGTAGGTAACTTCACAGCCTACATGGAGGTCGTTTTTTCCAACTTCCAATTTACGTCTTTTTTTTTTTTTTTTTTTTTTTCTGTTGACAGTTCTATTTTCATAGATAAGCTTCACCAATTTTGCTGTGTCATTCTATACCATTTTCTCGGTTTTGGTAATGTTGTGACCAATGCCATTTTCTTGCTTTTCACTTTAGAAAATTTACGTCTGACCAGCAAAAGCCAGCAGAGAAGCTATTAGTAGCTCTGAATATAAATTCCCTTCCTTGCTTAAAAGCAAAAAATTCTGTGTGGTTAAGAATTCTGTGTGTTTTCCTAGTTCTCTTTGTTTTTTCTTTTTTTTTTTTGGTGAATAGACGAAATAAAATTCATAGTTAGTTCAAATTACAAATCCGAGGGAACATAGTCCCTGAATAATCCGCTTGATAAGCATTCCTAGTTCTCTGTAACAGTGAATCTGTTGGTGTACATACTTTAGCGCATCATTTTAATGCATCTCAACTTCTTCCTCGCCATTTTTCTTGGTGATTTGCAGTTTGCTATCTTAAAATGGTGCATTCTTTTACTGAAACCTGCAAATTGCCTTGGAGGTTGGTTGTTCGGAAGTACTGCATCTGATCAGATGGAATATATCCGAGGAACTGGACACAATCTACCACTACACTGCAAATACTGCATAGCATTCAGCTGAAGGAGAGTATTATGGTGGAAGAAGCGTTAGGGCCTATTATAAAAAGAGACACTCCTTGGCGTTGCACACGATCATTGTACTCTTGTAGCGCTTCCTAGAAGGTACGCTTGAATGCAATGATGATGCAATTAGTTGACCAAGTCTCCAATACTTAGGACATTGCATGGTGTGACCACTGAGAATATATAAGACTACGTACATATGCGAGTCTAAGGAGTCTGCTCACTTCTATAGCTGTACTCTTCACTTTGACAAAGGACAATCCTTAGTGTGCTGCATGCTCATTTGAATAGAAGGTGAAAGACAAGGTCTTATGGTATCTGAATTCATGCCCAACTGGGGGAATTTTTGCATGAAAAATATCCAGTTATTTTGCACTTGCAGTCTTCAACAGCATGTGAAGTGCACACTAGCCAAACAAGTCATATAAACCACAACACTAAATCAAACAACATAATACTTTTTAATTTTTGATAATAAACAGAAGAATTGAATACATAAAACCATTAAATGAATGACAACAGAAGCACACAAGTTTTTCAAAAATGCAATTGATAGCAAGAAAGACGCAGGCACGCATGATACTCTTAACTGAAGTTGTTAAGCTCATGTTAGGCAATCAACACAGCACAATTTCTTTTGATTGGGTGCATTGTTGAATATTAATCGCACTACTTGTTTGGTTAAAAATGGTTGGAATTCAAGTCCTTAATTTTACCTTGAGGAGTAAAATTATTATTTTCGCATATCTATCATTGAGAACATTACAGAGAGTCTCTTATATAAATTGAGAAAAATACTGCAATTACTGATTTCGAATCCCAATCTCATCGACTAAAGGACACTCATTGATAATGACATGCATGTTCATTCAATGATTTCTCTAAATCAATTATTTTTCATTCAATCTCTATGCTCACATTGCAGAGGATGAGGTTAGAGGTGGAATACTCTGTTCATGCCGGAAAAAGTTATCAGGATCAAAACTGGTCTTAATTTGTACCAATCTTTTAAAGTTTCCCTTGAAATACTTGTAACCCCAAGTTCCTATTTTCCCAATGCTTGTAATATTGCCCTGCTCATTCATGCCCAAATCGAAGTCCCTATAGTTGGCATATGAAGTTCTTGGATCTTTAGTGACATAAGGAGTCATAAATTGATACAGCTTCCTAATCCAATTCATGTGCATTTTTTCACTGCTTTCCCCGTCTTGCCAGAAGGTAACATACTGAATCATGTAGATGGTACCATTCCTATGAGGAAATGGAGTAGCAGACTCAGGAACTCGATTCATCATTCCGCCATAAGGTGTAAATATGATTGAACCACTTTCAAGTTTCAGCCTTCTCCACAGCTCTTGGATTGTTGTCTCAGGTATCGGTTCTTTGACAAAATCAGACTTAGCTTTGAAGTAAACCTTCACGAGAGAATTGGGCTCAAGTAGGACCTCAATAGGTGTACCATTCGGATGATCACCCATGAACAACAATGATTGAATCCAGCTTGTTTCGCTACAATCATTGCTCGACAAACCCAATTCCGGAAAGCTCTCTGCCATTAGTTTCATCAGTCTGCTGATCTTGCCTAGGAACATGCCTTGGTAGTTTATTGTCACATTCCTTTCGCCTTTTCCGTTTGGATTCGTTGCTTGCATTGTGACTTTGATCAAGAGGTCTTCGTCTAGCTTGTTAACTACTTGTTGCCATATATATAGGACTTTACTGTCATCTTGTTGCATAGTCTTTGTGACTGTGAAAACCGTCACAGTTTCTGGTACAAGAACTAGCTTAACCTTCCAAGCAACAATGATGCCAAAGCTTCCTCCTCCACCTCCTCTGATGGCCCAAAACAGATCTTCCCCCATGGCTTTTCGGTCAAGAACTCGACCATTCACATTGACAAGACGAGCATCGATGACACTGTCCACAGCAAGACCATACTTTCTTAGCAAAGCACCGTATGCTCCTCCAGTAATATGTCATCCAACACCCACGCTAGTGTACATTCCAGCTGGGAAGCCATGAATGTTGCTCTTTTCCGCAATTCTGTAATAAAATTCACCGAGAGTGGCACCAGCCTCAACCCATGCTATCTCGGTATCTATGTCAATGTTGATCAAACGAAGCTTGGCAAGGTCTAGGATTAGGAAGGGTGTCTCGATCGCTGATGCATAAGAGACACCCTCGTAGTCGTGGCCTCCACTATGAACTCTAAGGGGAATTCCTAGGTGTTTCGAGCATTTGATAGCTGCTTGGATATGTGATTCGTGCAATGGGGTAAAGATAATTGTTATTTGAGATGAATATCAGCACAAATTCATAAAAGAGGGAAGAACAGAAAGAGGGAAGAACGGAGAGAAATCTTAGAGAGAGAAAGCAATTGTGGGAATAATGATTTCTCATTAAGTGAATGAATGAATTATAGCTGAATATGAACTATATAGTGCAGGCTTGATCTCTGGGAAAGAAAGGAAGAGGCGCCAGCTAGGCGCCAACTCTAACAAACTAGCTACTGTTTGTAACAAACTGTTTTATGGCTCTAACAAACTCTAACAGACTCTAATGCTAAGCTTTGTACAATAATTATATGCTGTAATAATTAATCACAGTAATTCCAACACCCCCCCTCAAGTGGGAGGGGATGACACTCCTAACTTGCTGAGTAGATAATGGTGTTGATGCCCTGGTAAGCTTTTGGTGAACAAATCAGCCAACTGTTCATCTGTTCTGACATGATGTAGGCTTATTAACCCTGCTTGTAACTGTTCTCGCACATAATGGCAATCCAATTCTATGTGTTTAGTGCGCTCATGGAAAACAGGATTTTTGGCAATGTAAATAACTGCCTGGCTATCACATTTAAGAGTTATAGGCACAATGTCGGGGACAGTTAATTCACCAAGTAATCTGGATAGTCATGCTAATTCTGATGTAATTCTTCTTATGCTCCTGTATTCAGCTTCTGCACTAGACAAAGAAACTGTAGCTTGCTTTTTAGATTTCCATGAGATTGGACTCCCTCCAAGCATGATAAAATAACCACTTATGGATCTTCTTGATTATGGACATGTTGCCCAGTCTGAATCACAGTAGGTTAGGAGCTTGTAGTCATCCTTGGGGTTCATGAACAAGCCCTGACCAGGATCCCTTCTAAGGTACTTTAGGACATGAAGAGCAGCATCCATGTGAGGTTGTTTAGGGTTCTACATGAATTGGCTTTGGTATTGAACTGCAAAGCTAAGATCAGGCCTTGTGTGTGTGAGGAAATTAAGTTTACCAACCAGCTTTCTAAACTTACCGGGATCAGGCATAGGGTTCCCTTCATTCAGTTTCAACTTAATGTTGGTTTCCAAAGGGCATATAGTTGTAGGCCCAGAGGAACAATCAAATTCTTTCAGCAACTCATGAATAAATTTCCTTTGAGTCAGAATAATTCCACCATTATTATGCGGAACCTCAATTCCCAAACAATAATTCAAGTAACCTAAGTCCTTGATTTTAAAGGTATTATCTAAAAATAGCTTTAAATCTGCAATTTCCTCCTCATTGTCCCTTGTGATGAGAACATCATCAACACACACAACAATGAAGACTGTAGAACCAACCATCTTTTTGTGAAACAAAGAATGATCATTTTGTGACATTTGATAACCCCTGGATTTGAGAGAGTCTGATAATTTCCCATACCACTGCCTGGATGCCTGCTTGAGGCCATAAAGGGATTTCTTGAGTTTGCACACCTGGTTGGGGTTAGAAAGCACCAAGCCAGGAGGTGGATTCATGTAGATCTCCTCATGGAGGTCTCCATGCAGAAAGGCATTATTAACATCAAGTTGGTGCATGTGCCAACCTTTCTTGACTGCAATTGCAATTAAAGCTCTGATTGTGGTCATCTTGACCATTGGAGAAAAGGTTTCAGTGTAGTCTATGCCTTCTACTTGAGTGAAACCTCTGACAACTAGCCTAGCCTTGTACCTCTCAATGGTACCATCAGCCTTAAGCTTGATTTTATAAACCCATTTGCAGCTAATAGGTTTCTTGCCTTGGGGAAGATCAGTGATGATCCAAGTCTCATTAGCTTCAAGAGCTGCAAATTCTTTAGACATAGCTTCCTGCCATGAAGGGTTAGTGACAACATTTTCAAAACAAGTAGGTTCATCTATTTGCAAAACTGTGTTCAACAAATGCTGACTAGTAGAAGAGAGGGAGCTAAAACAAACATGTTGAGGGAGGTTGATTGAAGAAGTGATGGTGTGAGGACAGGAAGAAGGGTCTGATTTAGAAGAAGTGAAAACATGACTACAAACACTGCTGCAGACATAGTCCTGCAGATAGGAAGGAGGACCAGTAGACCTACTGGATCTTCTAACTTCAGGTGAATAGTGAGGCTGAGCATGAACAGGTGAGGGAGATGTGTGTGAAGGAGGATCTTGAGGATCAGATAGAAGAGTGGGATCATAAGTGTGGGGATGAAGCAAGGTCTGAAATGGAAAGAAAGAATGAGAAGTATCTAAATGAGGTGTAGGTGATTGAAATGGGAATATATCTTCATGAAAAATGACATCCCTGAATATTTGAATTGTTTTTGTATCAAGGTTATAAAGCTTATAAGCTTTCTTCCCATAAGGATAACCCAGGAAAATGCATGAAGAAGACCTAGGCTTGAACTTGTCCCTGCCCCTCTTGAGTGTAGAAGCATAACATAAGCACCCAAAGCTTCTTAGGTGAGTGTAAGAGGATTTAGAGCCAGTGAGAAGTTCATATGGGGTTTTGCCATGTAATAATTTGGTAGGGAATCTGTTTATAAGATATGTAGCTGTAAGGATACAATCACCCCAAAATCTCACATGTAAATGTGATTGAAACATGAGGGCTCTGGCTATTTCTAAGAGGTGTTTGTGTTTTCTCTCCACTATTCCATTTTGTTGTGGTGTATCAGTGCAACTAGTTTGGTGAATGATGCCCTTGGAGAGGAAAAAACTAGTAGCTTCTTTACTAAGTCCTAATTCCAAGGCATTATCTGATCTTATTATTTGTATTTTGGCTTGATATTGTGTACTTGCCATTTCTGAAAAAGCTTGTATGAGAGGTAAGGCATTGCTCTTGGCACTGAGTAAATGTGTCCAAGTAGCTCTAGTGAAGTCATCAACAATGGTGAGAAAGTAACTAAAGCCATTGTATGTGGGTGTATGATAAGCACCCCAGAGGTCAATGTGGATGAGCTGAAATGGTTGAATGGTTTGGATGTGGCTGTGAGGAAAAGAGTTTCTGTGTTGTCTAGCTTTAGCACAAATATCACAGCTTGAAAGTACATCATTATCAGAAATATTATCAAGCAAACACAAAGATTTCAACTTGTACAAGGGAAGATGTCCAAGTCTATTATGCCACAATAAAGCATTGCATTTATGTGCATTATTACAGTGAATATCACTAGCTGCATCATGAATAGGAAAATGTAATTTGTCATCATTGATATTACAACAATCAGGAATAGGGAATTTGTTGATAAAAGAAGGGGATATATCAACATTATTTTTTAAACCAGGAGATCCAGCAGTAGGAACATGGGAAGGGCAAGTTGTTTGCATTTTGAACAAAAACAGACCAGCATGAGCATTTCCAAACTCAATGAGAGAATGAGCATCACCAAGATCCTGAGGCCTCTTCATTGAAGGGCCCTGCAGGAATAAAAGAAAGCATTGAAGCTCAGTAAACAAGGCATAACAATGTATTTGTTTACATAATCTGCCAATAGAGAGCAAATTATATCTGAATTGAGGCACATAAAAGACATTTTTAAGAGAAACGGTGTCTGTGATCTGAATTGTGAGAAGAATGATTTCTCATTAACTGAATGAATGAATTACAGCTGAATATGAACTATATAGTGCATGCTTGATCTCTAGGAAAGAAAGGAAAAGGCGCCAACTCTAACAAACTAGCTACTGTTTGTAACAAACTGTAACAAACTGTTCTATGGCTCTAACAAACTCTAACATACTCTAATGCTAAGCTTTGTACAATAATTATATGCTGTAATAATTAATCACAATAATTCCAACAATAATAATTGGTTTGGGCACAGAAGGCAACAAGTACCTTAAGTTCATAGCAGTGGAGTTTAAGACAGAAGTGAAGGAGGTGTTTTTGGGAGTAAAGAATGTGTTGGGAAAAGGAATATGGATAAGCTTTGAATTGAAATCTAGACATTTCACAAAAGCTTTTTCAAGAGACTCTGAAGCTACAAGAAAGGGTGATATTAGGATTAGAAGTAGTACAAGAATTGAGGTTGTTGAACAAGACATTATTTGCCGTCCTTGCTTTATCCAAATTCTCAAAGATTTCATATATAGAACTCCCAGAATGAGAATGCACTTACTTTCTTTCTTCTTCTGTGTTGTGATCCCGTTATATTCCACTATGCAATTTGTTTCGTGTCGTTTTGTTTTGTTATATTCCGTTCCACATCACTCTTTTTAATTTCGTTCCCCAGCATTCCGCATCCAGATATGGATCTACAGTATTGGGTGTGCGGGGACAAGCCCCCAGTGAGATATGGGCTGAGGAGGAAAAAAAAAATGCCCAATTGGTGTACGCCACCCAAAAGTAGTTTGTGCCTCTAGCTAACAAGCGTCCAAGCATTTGAGGCCCCAAGAAAAAGAAATAAATCTGTTTCATCTAAAATGTTCACATGATTGTTCACGGCACTATGGACTACCCAATACTCCAAAACTGAGAATAAAAGGAGAGAGTGAAAAAAGAAATTAAAAATCTACATTGTTTGTCTACCTGAGCAATAGCTACTGTATATTGTCTAAACACTCGGAAAAGTTTCAATTTAAGGATGATATCGTTTCATAGTTATTTTGGTGCATTATCATTTCATAGTTATTTTGGTGGTAAAAACTTATGAAGAAAACAAAGTTTTTAAAGCAGTAATCTTGTATGATTTGGTAATATGGTGCCTATTTTCATTAAAGTATTAATTAAAAAATTGGCCAGACCCAAAAAAATTTACTTAATTAATGATAATTATGTTGTGGCTCTATTGAATTTTTTTGGATATTCCATTGTCCCTACTATTAGTTGGAAGGAGCAAAGAGCTAAGAATAAGGCTATGCTTGACACAAACAGCTAGTTTTTCAATATAAGTTACAACTTTAACCTTATAGTGTTTTTTACTCTCTGCTACCAAACAGTTTTCCAGATTATTTATGTAGTGACAACTGCAACTAAGATTTCACCTACATTTCATAGCAAATTTTTGGCAGTTTTATACTAATTTATTTCCTTTATTAACATTTGACAGCTACAATTACAACTATGACTAATTTTGCCAAGCATTGCTCAACCCTAACCCACCTTTCCTTGTAATTGTTCAACAGGTTTACCTAAATCATGGACCTTTCTCACAATGATAAATTGCATTGAGCCTTGTAGCAGTGTAGCTTTGATTGCAAGTAGCTACTGAACTGTAATAGCTGTTGGACAGCTCCACAGGGCCAGAGAATCCAGAACATGGTGATTATCATTTATCTGTTTATAGTATGCATGAATTAGACGAGAAAAAGAAGCAAGAGATACAAGAAAATAAGTTCTGAGCAATTATGTTTGTGAATGAATTGGTATCTCTGCATAACAGTTGATCAAAAATTTAAAGATGTCGTTGAATTGAATTATTGCCACATCTTTAAATTTTCCTGGACAAGATCAAAAACAATAATAAACATGAGAAAGTGTCAAACCATCTATTACAATTAATAATTACATCCCTTTGATTTGTAGACTAATCAATGTAGTCACGAATTGCACACAGGAGGAGCAGGTAATGGAAAAAATTACTGACTTAGAAGTTCGAACTTAACGAAGTTCTAGCTAAAAACATGGTTATGAACATACAAAGTACAAAGTAAGGGTCGTTGGAGGATTGCATAGTTGCATTGCCGGGCAAATCTCCTTTGGCAGTAGACTTGCTCTGCACTTTCAAGGGTGAAAGAAACAAGAAAGAGTAATCACCTGCCAATGGAGTATTTACCCTGTAATGCATCTATGCACTGAGCACACTGCATTGATGAACAGAGTCATGCATAATGTGATTTTTATAGGTGATGGAAGAAGTCATGCATTTTCTGTGCAAATAGGATATTCTCAGCACATTTAGGGTTTAACAAATGGTTCAGTATCTAGTGGTAATTTGCGGATCATTCACAGGTACAATCCCAAGTATCTTTTGTTGTTCACCCCCTCCCCCCAGAAAAAGAAGCTTTTGACCTCCCTATGAAAATATGCTAGTCTGTTAAGTATTTTAAGTGTCATTAACACTGCAAAATTTACTCATGACCACCTACACAAGTACCACGACAATATGGAGTAATAGAGTACTAAAGTATACATGTCTTTGAAGAATATAACAGACAGCAATGTCACCCTTTTCTTAGCACAAGATAAGAAAAGTGCAAGCAGTAGCAGGAAGATCCCAAAGCATGTTCTACCAGGAAACTCCTCATTTTTCAGATAACCTCTTTTCCTTTCTTGATAATCTTATATCTGTTAAAACACTCCATACTTATTATAAGCCGGGTCATTCTGAACTGATGTAGAAGCAGTTGCGATTAAGTTGAAAAAGACCCCATCAAAAGGAGAACGGGAAAGTAAGGGGACAAATCAAAACTTCCAATCAGGGTAATGTATTTTATTTGTAAAATTCATCAAATGAACTTGTCTGTGAGAAACTAACATTAAAATGAAAATAAAAAACAATTGCCAAGTTAAAGAATCTGAAACTTCCTTGTGATCGCTCCAAATGTTGTTATAAGCTAAGTAATATAAACGATATAGGATTATCAAAAATCCTATATCGTTTATATTACAAAGAAACCAATCTAATAGGCCATAGAAGTGCAATGGAGTATTGATGGATTCCGATTCTCCAACATGGCCAAGAGAAGCAACTTGTATCCTAGCATATGCCATCAGTTCATAGAATATCTCATTACAGAATGCAAATTCATCAGCATATATATAGAAGCCTATTACATGCCTTGGGTAGAGCAGCAGTCTCAGTCTCACAGATGTAAATGATCTATATGCTTGGTGAATAACAGTGTGATTCTCCATTGGCATGCAAACCATGCATATGCATATATCCTGTCATGCCAAAGGAATCACCGATGCGTTGATTACTTTGAAAAAAAAAACATTCATCATTTCTCTCTCTCTCTTTTCTTTTCTCATGCCAGCGGACAAACAATGATGTTTTTATTTTTTTGTTTCTATTTTTAGAAAGGTATGTTTGCTAAAGGCTCTGAAGCACTCAATCATCAACTTCTTTTTGAAGCTGCCGTGTATTCAATATGTGTTGTACAACCATTCAAATGGAAGAGAGGTCAGAGGGTTAAGATAACTTACAGATATGACCTTGATTTTCAGATGCATATATTATCTTCTGCTGAATAGTTGCTGTTTGATGGCCAAAGAAGTTAATGCAGAGATACCTATATTTCCGTCTGGGAACACAAGATTATATAACTTGTTGTCTACGAGAAAGACTTCAACGAAGATGCAAATGTATCAAGTTCATGTAAGGAATGGCATAACAGAGCTGTGCTGTTGATGAACTCAGTAGTCAAAACAAGAACACAAAAGTAAAACCTAAAATGTTTGTTTCACTTGATGTCAGTAAAAAAGCAATAATGGTTTGTTTTCCAAATTTCACAGTTAGTTTCAGGCTTTCAGTCACTTATAATTTATGATAACAGAAACATACTAGCAGAACAACATTAGATTTTCAAGGCATTTACATCAATGAGATGGTATGTTACTATGTTATATCCCAAATCACCATTTCAGATTACTATGTCTGCTCAAAATGTTATCAACAGAAGTATCTATCTACGCAGCCCCCGTACGCTTTGTTGGGTATAAAACTGATGTAAAGAGATTCTTCATAAACAAAAAATCACCTAGAATTCTATGCAACAGCCTCTTCTTTTCTTTCCCCCTCTAGGCTCTATGGCAGCTTCGCAATAATATTTCTTACATGTCTTGCAGGCTGCAGCTCAAGCGTAGCCTTGAAAAGGTTATTATTTCCCAAAATGATTTACTAAAATATAGTCCTATAAACCACCTTAATTCTTCAAGATGCCAGTTTTTTACCAATGGCTGATAAGGAAGATCTTTGAAATCCAACGGTAAAGTATTTATGGCTGAATTGATTTTTTCAAAGAGTTGACTTGGTTGATCATCATTTTACCACCTATAACAATAGTCTTTAGTTTCCCGGGAAGGCATCTAAATCTCATAAAGTTGGAAAAGGGAAAAGAAACATTGATCCATGACTAATGATTGAGAATCTTCAAAGAGCAGGAATGACAAAAGGGCTCCTCAATTGGAATTATCCCGTAGTATATGCTATGCCTTTTTCCAGCATATCTAAAATCAAAGTACAAGTTATACGGCATAACAATAGCATCAAAACAAACTAAATACCTCATATAGGGCTCTAAATCTATCTCATGGCACATTCCTTTCTCCACCATCAGGTCTTAAACTTCTCTTTGGAGTGGTGGGAACACCATTTAAATGGATTGTTAAGTAGTTGAGGAAGGAGAATGACAACTTACCTTCTTGTATCTTATTGAATAAATCATCCCATGTTCAACATGTTTCTTCAGATCAGATAGCTGCAGATAAATGCAAAGCAGTAGATGCAAAGTTAACCAAGATACTATATCTTCTTATGTACATAAGCCCAAATGTTAACCATCCAAAGCTTCAAACATTGACAACTCTCTGTTCTTCCCAGCTTTGAGTTGTCAGTTTCAGAATTAAGACGACAAGCTTAATGACAGTACTCTAGGCTAATTTTTCAAAAGTCTGCACCCTGATCTCCTGCTCCGTCCTCCTACCTAGGCTTGTACAGTTCTCTGTAACTGTATTATTTCTTATACATTTGGTACACATAGCACTAAAGCCAGTTTTAAGGGTTTGATTTTGGTGGTAATCAAACACACTGAAAATACTCATATAGGAGCTAGTAAAACAATGATACACAAGCTAGATGGATTTCAATTCTTGCATATAATCAGTGGATACAAGTAGAATACTAATTGCATTCCAGAGAAAAGTTAGCTTTCACTTGTATCAGGTAACAGTGTAGCCAAGGATGTCTTGCATATGATTCGCACAGATGACTTGCCAGTTGCCAGGCAAATGTTTTTTAGCAGTTGCTGACCTCGCCATCCTGTGAAATTTATCAGAAGAATTTAGCACAGAACTCCAAAAGAAGATTTGGCCTGTTACGCAGCCTTGCACTTGACTTGACAATTTAGTAAAATATTTGCAGTACAACACATGTTTATAGACAATGCACTAAATACGCATTTTTCATGCAAACAGCATACAGTGGCAGGGAAGTTTATTTCCAGGACATTAACATGTACAGTACTACTGGTGTGTTTCTCTTTGCATATGCATGGAATGCAAGAATCCAAGATATCCAGAAAATTTATGCTTGGTTATACCCAACTGTGCATGAGTGTATTCTAGTTTTTCAGGTCATGATATGAAGCATTTCTTTAAGAATAATCTAACTATCTTGACCAGTCACACAAAACATATATTAAAATATTGAAATATGTTGATATGAAGCATTTCATTAAGAATCTAACTACCTTGAGCAGTCACACAAAAACAAATATTCAAATATGTTTGTAAATTCATTAATGAAGTAAAAAGACAGGAGAAAGAAGTGTTGATAATTCTTTTTTCAGATAACATGCGTATCCAAGCTTTGCTTGACTAATCGCATGAGCTCTGAAGTTAACGACCAGGAAAACCTCCCATGGCTCCGAGGGGGCTCGAAAAGAAATGTTGGTTATTCTTAGTACACAGTTGGATTTCAGTAACAATTATCATCAAGGATTCTGTTCCATTAGTTTCTCTGTACTTTCTGTCATTGATGGGGCTAGGAGTAGAGCGTTAAGAGTTAAAAGGTTCTTGTGCACTTAGAACTTTGAAACCTTTAGACATTCATATGTAATATTATGGTACAAGTCATATGGCATAAATATAGCTTGTGCTCATATTGTGGGAACTTGACACACTGAGAATAAGGCTAAAGTTGTGGGGCTAAGAAATCACAGCCCACTCCTCATTTCTCTAATTGCAACCTTCGCTTTGACAAAGGACACTTGACTGGTTGTTTCCTGCATGCTCATTTTGTACAGAAGCTGAAAGATATGGTCTAAGATACCTAAATCTATGCCCAACTGGGTAAATTATTTTCCTTTTTTTTTTCTTCTTTTATTTTATCAACTGGGTAATATTTTTCATCAAAAACATCCTACCATCAGTTATTAAAAGTATGCTTTACCAACATTGACGAAATATTTGATTTGTTCCATAAATTTGAGGAATTGATTGATTGAGTTGGAATTTGATGAAATTAGGGTTTTGATTTGATGTTTTTAACGTACCAGAATTAGAAGACACAATTTGAGGGGAGGAGAGGATTTTACTAGTAATTCAGAGAGTATTTGAGCTGAATTATGCTTGACAAGTGAATGGCTGGTTTTGGCGGGTTATGGTTGACAAATTCTTACATTTTGATAAAAATATTACTTACTTAGGACTAGTTAGTGTAATAAAAATTATAATTATACATACAAGGTGTTAGGAGTACTTACGAACGTCACATTATAATATGTTCTTATACAACACCTTCGGATTGATATCTATATTTTTGCCTCATCTTACAAAAATATACTCAAACATTTGAGTTTCTTAGATAATATTATTTCATATAAAAAGATGATCTTATATTGTTGAATTATTGAATCAAATGAAGACAGTGTTAAGTTTCCACACCATACTTTGATGATGAATGAAGTCTCCATTATCTATATATCCAAGGTCGAATCAAGCTTTTATTGTCTTTTCAAGCTCAAAAAAACTAAACGAATCTTACTAATCTCTATTGATGCTCGCTATATACACCTTAAAGGAATCAAAGTGCTAAACAACTCATGCTCGCTATACCTTAACGAATCAATACAAAGTTACGAAGTACTTTGGCGAAAAGAAAAAAAACAGCTATGTTGATTGAGTACCTAGAGGGCTAGAGGAAAAAAGAATAATTACTCCCATTGTCACCAAAGTTTCACATCTTGAAAGAAATTTCTCCGATCTTATTACCCACAAACTAGATCCCAAAATTTGGTAGTATTAAACTACACATAATTATTCTCTCTGTCCCAAGTTAATCTTTATATTGGACATTTCACGGTATTCAAGACACTATTTTGACTATGAATAATTATGATTTCATAATTCGAGAACTTATAATAATATGATATTTTGAAAATACTATTTAAAATGAATCTAGCAATACTATTTTCACATTGTAAAACTTTGTAACTTTTTAAAAATAAGTGGTCAAAGTTCACAAACTTTGACCTTAAAAAGTCCAATGTAAAGATAAACCTGGGACAGAGGGAGTAAAATGTTACATTTTGCTCTCAGCTATATGCGGACAGACCTTGAGCATAATATACGCCAGGGTAATTTGAAATTACAATAGGCATTGCTGACAATCATAATATCTATATATTAGGGGCATTTTCTGACAGCATTGGAGGCGTCCACCTAAGCGAGTCATTGTAGTAAAATTTTAATATAAATATAAAATAGATATATATGTTTTGGTATAGAATATATAATAAAGTTGTACTTTCCTAAATCGTTAAAGAATACATTATTAATTAGAGATTTTGGTATAAATAAAATATATACTAAAGTTGTACTTTTCTAAATCATCAAAGAGTAGACTATTAGATTTTAAATAGCATATAACTTTATTTTCACCGCTTAAAAAATTAAATTTCTTACACCATTGGAACGAGTACGAAATATGCTTCAAAATGAGACTCTTTTGTAGTATGTTCTATTGATTTACAAATATAAGATGTGTCCACTTAAAAAGGTAATAATTAGCTTGACAAGTTGACACAACTAAAGATTGCAATGTAAAAATAAGAGAAAATATAATACGTATATTAGTTATAGAAATTTAAAAAGCAATCTCAAGGTAAAATATAATAAAAAGAGTATGTGTAGAATAAAGAAATAAAAGATGAATCTAAAATGATTCTAGGTCCAATCTTTAATAGTCTAGGAAACTTAACCATTATCACGTATAATTTTATAACTGTACGAATATACTGATCCCCCATGTTATTTAGAGCTCTAATTTATGTTCCCTTCAACTTTAAAATTATTAATGTACTCCCTCCAGACCACAAATAACATTACATTTGACTTTTTGCGTTCTTCAAGCTAAGACAGTACTTTTGTTTTGGGTGAAATCTTAAAGGCAGTACTTTGACCGCATATAACTTTGAAAAAACAAGCAAGCATTAAAATATGTTTTGCTATTCTAAGGTTTACGTCTAAAATTTCTTTATTTTTTGAAAAGTAATTATGTATACATTAGACATTTAAACGGATTTTACCATAAAAGAAGGATCATATCTTTGGAAGATTAGTTGTACACTTTTATCAACATAAGAGCATTGGCGTACCAACATCAAGCATAGAAATACTTTGAAACAACTATTACCTCTTGGATCATGTAACATATGAGATGAGTTAATTAATAGTTAATTGAAATTGATGATAAGAGTTTAAATTAGATAAGATGCCCTATAAAGTCATAATAATATTCTTACATGGCACTCATGATATTAAATGGACTATATTAATATTATCCTTATATCACTAATATTTTTTCATTAGTGATTATTATCCTTTGACTTTTCGATGAGATTAATAACCACGTTATATTAATTTTATTAAATAATCACAGTCCGTGCAACGCACGAACATACTCACGGGCATCCACCTACTGTTTACCTATAGCCTGAATGGCTTAAGTTCGAAAAACACATCATCTCTGCTACATGATTTCAATGACAAGTATATATGGAGTAGAGCTGATTATGGACGGAATGACTCGAAAAACCCGGTCTTTCCAACTCGCAATTTGGGTGGATACGGACAAGATTTTTGAGAAAATTTATTTAATGGGCAGGTTTAGCCCGGCCCGTTTAAATAAATGGGCGGACAAGGACAACACAAAATGGCCCGTGGTCGGGGCCCGCCCGCGCCGTTTAATATTTTCTACTTAAAAAATTGTGAGTTTTAATAGTTTGTTTGTATGTTATTAAGACTTATTTTGGATGAGAAAATATCAAAATCATAATTATATTGAGTATTACGCTTGATTTTGGAGTCAAGGTACATATTAATAGTAAAATTACTTATTCCAAACAAAGAAAAACTCTTAAAATTTACTTTTTAAAAGGTCAAGTTAGCCCATGGGCAAACCCGACCCGTTAATAGGGCGGGCTATGGCAACAATTTTGAGCCCTAATAGGTGGACAAGGACAACAAGTTTTAGGCCCGTTGCACAATTTTTTCATTAAAAGCCCGGCCCGTATCCACCCCGAGCCCGCAAATAATCACCTCTAATATGGAGTTGGGCGGAACCATGTTAGCCAAATGGCGGAACCATAGTTTGGCCAATTAAAGAGAAGCAGTATACAAGTTTCAGAACCTAAATTGTTAACTTGGGAGATTGCTTAGTTTACCCACCTGATAGTCTACCCGGGTGATGTGGATAAGAAATATAAGCATGTACATTGAAACTCAAATAAATTATTTTCAACTTAAAAGACAAAATATCAAAATCCAACTAATCACCAATTTACACATCACCCGAGTAGACTACCCCAGTGAATTAACTAATATTTATCCGCTAACTTGCTAAAAGAGAGAGGGAGGAGGAGTGCCCTTGCAATAATCATCAATTCATTACTTAATCGGATGTAAGTTCAATTGATTACAATTTCCTATTTCAAGTAAACACAGCAATACAGTTGCTTGTGGAATTGTTAATACTTTAATGTGTACTATACAACTTACAAGTGAGCTATCTTTTTCAATCTTTACAGCGTTGCTTTAATTCCTCATTTGCATTTTTGTCTTTCCCAATATTATACATAACATACATAATATATGAACATGTTCTTGTGCTTTTTTTTTCTTTTCTTATTTGTATGATATTATGACAAGATTGAGGCAGAAAAGATGCTTTATGTATAAACGAAATCAAACTCTATGATAACTTGCTATATTTAGGCGCAATCGAACTTTTCATAAGTTACGCCTGAAATCTCGCAGATATCGTAATATATTATCTACATTAGGGATTTGGAGGAGTGTCATTATTGCTATGGTAAATTGTTTGCTACCCAATTTATCATCTAAACTTGTTTAAAATGGTCTTATCTTAACTTTAGAAAGATGAGGATTACTTTTTATTAGAACAATGATCACAACTCATAATAAGTAATCTATACATTTTTAAATAGTAACCTTATTTTTCTATAAGTTGGTTCCCATGAAACTTTGCTCCTATTTTATTTTGTCAATTGTCATTAACGAGAGGGATATGTGTAGTGACCATTTTAGAGTTTTACCCCTGGTTGAAATGATCCCCATTACCTTTCCCTTTCCGATCAGCCCTTTCAACCCTCTCCACCTCTTTGAATAGAAAACCTTGTTTTTGCAATCAATCGATCATTTACAGCATGGCAATTGTGCTTCGTCCCTCACTCTCAATTGTTAACACCCTATCAGGTCTGACGTCTCTCTCTTTCTCTCTCTTCCAAGCTAGCATTGTTGATCTCTTTTGAATTCTTTGAAAGTTTTATATATTCTGGTATGATAGTTAAAATGCTTTTTTCAGTTTGTTGATGTGTTCCATTTGCTTCATTGTCTTGAGTTTTGAGGATAATTTGGTACTAGTTCTCTGATAATTAAATTGCCAATGTTACTCATTAATTTCAGGGTTTAAATTAATGGGTTTTGTCTTTAGTCAGTAATTAATTTGTTCTGAAACCCCATTAACAATGCTCTGAGCTTGAATTGCCTCCAGATTTGATTGATAGATGAACTAGAGAGGAGAGAGAAAATTCAAAGGGTTGGGTGTGAGTTGTAAGTGTGTGACGAAGAGGTGAAATTAAGAATTTAGATTTATTTCATGTAAGGGCATTTTGGGTAGTCTCCTGAATTTAGTATTTTTGCTGCCTTTAATTTGTTCAGCAAGCCGGTTATTTAGCATAATTTGTACAATTTCCAAGTAACATAATTTGTACAACTTTGAAGTTTGATGTTACTTTGTTGTAGCTGGCCATTATTGTGTACTGTTTCATTGTTTCCTTTTTTTATGAGAGTCCACAACTTTGATGTTACTACTTCACTAACTTAATATGGCCATTTATCATGTGTAAAGCTAACATTTAAGGTATTGCTGGACTATACAATGTCTTTCCAGCACTGATGACTGTGTAGTTGGTGAGAACTACTAATTTGTTCTCTCTCTAATTTTGACAAGCTAGTAAATTTCCAGTAGTGATGACTGTGTATGGTGGCTTGTCCTTGTCGCACATTTGAAAATTATTGACGGAGCTGAATAAAAGGAGGGGCCTTGATAATGCATTTCTACACATTTACTCATTAGTCCAGAATTACAATCTCCATCCCTTGCTTTTTACTGAATACCATTACAATGGCAGTGAAAGCTGCTTCCTTAGCTTTCTCTGTTGCTCAAACTCTGCTTGCCGCACTTCAATCTTCAGAGCTCAAACATATGTTCTCCATGTTTGACAACATAACCGAACTTGCGAAGCTCGAAAAGACGGTCAAAACCATTAAGTCTGTGTTGGAGGATGCTGATGCCAAGGGAGAACTCAACCACCAAGAGCAAGACTGGATTGACAACCTCAAACCTCTTCTTTATGACGCTGATGATTTGCTTGATAAGTTTGCCACTCTGGCTGCGCAGGAGATGCCACGTGTAGCCAAGGAAGGCCGTGGATTCTCCAAAAAGGTACGCCGCTTGTTTACTCGCTTATTTGATCAGAAGATGGGGCTTGCTTACAAAATGTCTTGAGAGGTTAAGAGCTTTAGGGAGAGATTGGATGGGGTTGCCTGTGATGCTAAAAAGCTTAGCTTTAAGGTTGACCACCAACCTATTAGGCAAAGGAGGGAGGAAACTTGTTCTTATGTTTATGAACCCAATATTATTGGGAGGGGTGATGACATTAAGAGGATCATACACATGTTGCTAGATCCTAAGCATGATGAAGGGAATGTTGTGGGGCCTCCTGTTATCACTATCGTGGGAATGGGAGGGATGGGCAAGACTGCTCTTGCCCAACTCGTGTTCAATGACCAAAGCATTGCAAAACAATTCCCATTGATGTTGTGGGCTTGTGTCGCTGATGAAAGACAACCACAACTGAACGTGGGATCCATACTCGGTAGCATTCTAAAGTCAGCCACTAGTGAGAGACACTCTCACGCTTTTGAAATAGAGCAGGTCCAGAAAATAGTTCGACAGAAGCTAAATGGGAACAAGTACTTGCTTGTTTTGGATGACGTATGGACTGAGAAACGTGAACAGTGGCTTAAGTTAGTAGAGTTCTTAATGCAAGGTCAAAAAGGAAGTAGGATTGTGGTAACCACAAGATCCAAAGGTACAGCCTTAGCGGTACAAAGGCACAACTCTGACGACGAACTTACTTATGAGTTGAAAGGATAGTCGGAGGCTGATTCATGGCGTTTGTTTGAAGTGACAGCTGACGAAAAACATGCAAACCGCACAGACTTGGTTGATATTGGTAGAGCAATTGTTGAAAAGTGTGCCAACGTTCCTCTTGCTATAAAAGTGATAGGAACCCTTTTATATGGTCAAGATGATAATCAGTGGCGATCCTTTCAAAACCTTAGATTATCCGCCATAGAAAATGGTAAAAATAATATTATGCAGATATTGAATTTTAGTTACCATAATCTTAGCCCGTCGTTGAAGAGTTGCTTCAGCTACTGCGCACTCTTCCCTAAGGATTATACCATTTACAAGGAGATGTTGATTGGCGGGTAGATAGCACAAGGGTATATTGAGCCACTACATGGAGATCAGAGCATTGAAGAGCATTGAAGACGCAGCTGAGGATTACTTCTTAATTTTGTTGCGTAGATGCTTTTTCCAGGATGCTAAAAAGGATAAATACAGTGGAGAAGTTGTCACCTGTAAAATCCACGATTTGATGCATGATGTTGTTCAGGAGGTTGCAAGAACGGAGATATGTTCCATAAGTTTTACTAGCACGATGGTCTTAGACAAAAACATCCGCCACATATCTTATAATCCCAGGTGTTATACCAAGAGCTTTTCGGGTAAGACTAAGCTACGTACCCATTTTGTTCACAGTCACACTTTTGGAAGAGTACATCTCCAATTCCCAGTGGGGGAATTATTAGCAAACTTGATCTGCGTCCAGACACTTGATTTAAATAATATGGGAATTCACAGTTTGCCGAACACAATAGGAGAAATGATGCATTTAAGGGTTCTTCATATTCCTTGGAATGACAAGCTGGAGATGCTCCCAGGATCGATTACGAAGCTACACAACCTGCAGACTCTAGATCTACAAGGCTGTTCAAGATTGAGATTGTTGCCAAACGATTTGAGCAAACTGGTTAACCTTAGGATCTTGGATATATTCGAATGCACAAGCTTGACTAGCATGCCTTCAAGTATGGAAAAATTAACTTGTCTTTGCAAGTTACCTGTTTTCATTGTAGGGGGAACAAGTTCACATTCGAAGCCAACGTGTTGGGGAGTTGGAAGACCTAGGATCATTAAATAGGTTGAAGGGTCGTCTCAGCATCTTGATCAGCGAATGTTACTCATATGTGAAGGAGAAGCGTGGAGAAGGAAGTGGATATCTAAGCAACAAGGAACATCTATACAAAATCTGCATAGAGTGGCCAAGTGGTGAGAAGAATGAAGGAAGAGTAGCAGAGCAGGAAGCATTGCAGGACGAGCTGCAGCCGCATTGTAATCTTAAATTGTTAATGTTGAAAAATTACCATGGCAAGAGAATACCGAGGTGGGCAGGAGAAGACAATCTGCCAAAATTTCTTTGTAATCTAGTCAAGATTGAGCTTAAGTGCTGTGAAGGGTTGCAGGAGTTGGCGCGGCTAAGTAAACTTCAATTTTTGAAAAGAATTAGACTTGATGGGTTGATAAATTTGGAGTACATTGAGAATGATAATAAAAGGTGCAGTAGTAGTAGTAGCAGTAGTTATGAAGCAGCATCAACCAGCACAACAATGGGAATGGAATCATTATTCTTTCCATCCCTTGAGAAGCTGTCGTTACTTCATCTGCCAAAGTTGAAAGGATGGTGGAGAGGTTATTGCAGCAGCAGCAGCAATAGAAATAATGTATTGCCGTCCTTTCCCCGTCTTTCTAGATTGAGGATAGGGTATTGCCCAAACCGCATTGTAATCTTAAATTGTTAATGCTGCGAAGGGAAATAATAGTGAGAGAAGAAGAAACAGAGAAATCAGAGGAGGGCAGTGCAGTTGGCGAGTCAGGGTCATCTTCTTGTTAGGAATTGCAGTGGTTGATGTGGGAATTCTGAAATCCCTGCCAACAGCTGTCCTCCATGGTTTAAATTCTATAGCAATAGTCTACAACGAGGAGATGGAGAGTTTGTGGGGACTTGAGGAGGTGTTCCTCAACTGCTCGTCTACCCTTCGATTTCTGAATATTTATAAGTGCTCCAAATTGAGGAGCCTATGTAGAGGGTTGGAGCATCCCTAGGTTTTAGTTTGAGCTTCTATAAATTGCGTCTTAAATTACCAGGAATGCTGAGTCTGCCCAAGGGGTTGCGCTACTCAACCTCCCTCCAATTATTGGAGATTAAGGATTGTCTATTACTGGAAGAGATACCAGAGTGGATAGGCTCTGGCTGCTTCCCCTCTCTCTTTCACCTTTACATTCGCAATTGCAAAAATCTGAAATCACTGCCGGACGCAATGCCAAATCTCACTTCCCTCATGTTCATGTTTTTATTTTATGCATTTCTTGTACTACAAGTCTGAAGTTGCAGTCTTTCATCTCACGGGAAGCTATTTGACTTGAAAAGTGATCATTACAGAGCCAAAACTTGGGATTAATCGCCTGCAGCATTAGGTGAAGAGTTTTCTTCCAAGTCTAGCAGTTTCTGTCATTCAGACTCATAGATATGCTTAATGGATACAGTGACCCCTTATTTTTGGCTAGTAAGCAATATTAGCAACAAAAATGTCTTTACATCTGCTCTGTATGAGTGTGCATATGGACTTGCACTAAAGTTTACGTCTTTACACAGTTGATGCATTTGTGGTTTGTGCTACTTGAAGTCTGGAGTGGCGTTCCTGAACATCTCAGTTTAGTGTTGCAGTCCTTTATCTGTATGGGGTGTTGCTTGGCATTCTATTTGTCTAGAAAAGTGATCATCAGAGTGACAATTACCTTGGGACTAATTCCCTGCAGCTCTAGCTAGACTTTCCTTCCCCATGCTGATAGCTTTTAGAATAGTGGTTGAAACTCATTTAATCACGCTTCGTTACTTTTGGTGATTATGCTATTACCTTGTGAGAATAAGAGAGGATATCCAAGAACATTCACTTTTTTTCTATATAGTTACTTAATCTGACTAAATTAATTAGTTGCACAATACAGTAGGCACTGCACTCAATTTTATCAAACTTTGGAACTCTTGGTTTGCCGCAAGCTATTTCTAGGACCAACATCTATATTTGATTTTCTACACATTATGACTGAAAACATGGTTCTTGCAAGTTGCAATACACTTTCACTTGGTTCTGATAACATCTGTTAGGTGTTGTATGATCAGCTCCTGACCTCCACGTGGAACATCAAGGCCAAAAAAGAGAGAAATTTTGACTTGCTGAACATCAATGCTATGTGATTGTGCTTTATGTATCCATTTGTACCCCCATATGTGAACCATTTCCCTTGCTACTCTGAAATGTCTCACATTGTCTTAATAATTTTGGTCACTTGCAATTTTGAAATTTTCATTAGTAATGTTTGAACTCTATGATTAGTCGTCTTCGTGTAGTAACCATATTTTCTTCAAATTTGGGTTCTTACATTTGCATTGACAAGTACTATAATCTACCACTAACTTATACCCATATGCATCCAACTTGTATCAATTGAGGGTTTTTTTTTTGGAATTCTATATGTTAAAGGTGTTTGGGAAAATACGGTATTTACCCACAATCACAATAACAAATAGTCGGAAATATAAAGTGCAAGAACCCGAAAGCAACACAAACAATTTTACGTGGAAAACCTCTCTCAGTTAGGGGAAAAATCACGGTGCGGATCTCTACGCACTAAACAATAATCCACTATGATAATCAAGAGTACAAAGATAACAATTACAATATCAAACAACAAGTAAACTATCTATCTTTGATACTAGTACAAATTGACAAACCCTAACTCAATTTGGTACTCCCACAAACCCAAAGATATACCCACAAATACCTGTCGATGATTAACCCGAAACAACATATGTTTCCGTACCGATGATCCCCTCAATTATCAGCTGCCAAGTCTTCACAACGATCCACCTTTACCGGAGCTTTCAACCTCTCACGACCCTCTCTGTGTTTTCGTTGCTCTAGACTTGCGTTCTACTGTATTGAACAACAAAAGACCTCTGTGTCTTTTTTTTGTTCTCTTAACCAACCAGTAGCTTCTCTTTTAGAAGCTTAATTCTCCCCTTATGTCTCTACTCTCCAGCCACTGGTCACACTTGTGGCCCAAACAAAACGTAAGTCATACAAAACCAATCCAACAGCATTCTTTTCTTACAAAAACTTGTGTGGATTTAGTCTACGGTGGACCAATACTTGGAGTCACCCCCTACTTCATCTGGAGACACTCCCTTCTAAAAAGTGGAGTCACTCTTACTTCACCTAGAGCCACCCTTCAAATTTATACTTGGCACTACCCCAACTTCATATGGAGCCACCCCCTTACTTCACTTGGAGCAACCCCCTACTTCACTTGGAGCCACTCCTCAAAATTACTTGGTCCACGGTGGACTAAGTCCACACAAGACATGCTGAAGTAAAACACAACTAAATATTACTCCCTCCGTCTCAAAAAAAAACCCGAAACTTTGTTTTTTGAAGGTCAAACTTAACAAACTTTGACCATTAATTTATGAAAATATATAAAGATTCACATTATAAAAATACTTTTGTTAGATTTATTTTTAAAAGTACTTTCAAAAAAATTTAATTTTTATATTTGTATAACTGTAGTTATTTACGATCAAAGTGGTATCTTAGAGACCGTGAAAAAACAAAGGTTCAGATTTTTTTAAGACTGAGAAAATATTTGATATTTGGGTCGTTACCTCAACAAAAGGATAGTACATCATCTTGTAATTTCTCTAGATAGATGACAATTTAACACAACCTTACCATAAGTTAAGCTTTAGCATAATTTTTTTTTAATTTGAACTAAATTGTTCCAGTTATCCCATTAGGATTAAGGTCCCATGATCATAAAAGTACACTCTGACTAGATTTAACTTTTCTCAATTTGACTTCTTAAGAGGAATTTAAATAATATATTTTGCATGTTTGTAATCAAATTGTTTTTAAATCAATAAAAGAAAATTAGTGAAAATAACATCAAATTTTACTACGCTGCGACTATTATCATGAACTTCACTAATCGACGATTTTACTAAGGACATCAATTTTTTACCAATTAAAGAAGACAAGCCTCACCGCCGAAGAAATTTTTTTGACAAGAGGATGACTTCAGACTTGGCAGGGTAGTTACTTCGACAATACTTGTGACTTCCTTTTTCTTTTTCGTTAGAACTTTTTTAGCTTTGTCATGTCAGTTGCCCCCTCCCCATTTTCCCTAATTATGATGTCAATGGAAATTTTTGAAGTTGGTATTATTATTATTATTATTATTATTATTATTATTATTATTATAAGGCTTTTTAATTTGGAATATTCCTTTGCTTTTGATTTTCTTTTTCAATTCTGTGTTTATCACTTGACACGTCACCAAACTACATTATCAAGTCATACTATCACCAGAAAGTATTGGCTTGCAGTGAGGATTGTGTCATTTAATTGGTAAAAATGTTAAATTCGTGGTAAAACTGCAATCGATGAAAATTCATGATAATAATCACTAATCCAGTAAAAATGTTAGTAATGACAAAGCGTTATCTTTGTTTGCTTGCAACTTTCCTAACTACAGTAATTAACTTGCAATTTCCCATTTTTTAGTAGTAAAGTATACAATAAATTTTGCCTCTTAAAAAAAATGGTATACAAATTTTGACTTTCAACTTTTTGTCAGGAAAGGTCATACTGAAGAAGTAAGCCAAGTACAAGCATGACATGTCACAAGTGTTAGCACAGTAGCACTACATCTTTATCGTTGTCTGTTTGTTTTTTTAGGAAACCAAATTAAAGGTTTGCTACAACCTATTTCTTTTCGGACTTTTATCCTCTAAACAAAATGGTCTCAAGATCAAACACACACCACCATGAACAACAAACCCATTACAACCATGCAAAATCTTCCTTTGATAGATCATAGTCGGAAACAATCAAACAATTAACCAATTTGTGAGAGAGTACATTTTTCTTTCATCTTTTTTCAAGAGGTGAAAGAATACATCTTAAAACATAACATAACCAATTAACACTTAATTAATCATACCTTAAATATAGGAGTTATTATTATTTATGCTCGTTTTTTGTTTTTTTTTTTTTTTGTGGATTACGAGCCTGAATATGTATTTATGGTCTTATCTTCTATCGACTGATCAATAATACTTAACTTTCTAACTTTTATCAATCATAGTAACTATTCCCAGTAACTATTTATTCTCCAGATCATACTCGAAACAGTTGGTAAAGAGATTTAAGACAATGATCGAAACCTCACCATTGGTTAGCTTCCCATTTTACTTGTACATACCCAGAGCCGGCCCAAGGGGGTGGCCAGAGGAGCGACCGCCTAGGGCCCAGTCTGTAAAGGGCCCAAACAACAATGCAAAACTAAGATAAATAAAAAAATTGCAAATACTAAACATGAAAAGGGTCTGGTTCCTTGGTTGGAAATGAGTTGTGTTGCTCCTTACCTACATTAGATTTTGAGATCAAATCTCTTTGGCCCCCATTTTTCTATAATTTAAAATAATTTTTCATTCTTCATATCCTCATTTCCTAATACGGGGCCCAAATTTTATTTTATTTTTTACCGATAAAACAAGTTATTCATACTTAAAGGCCCTCATTTTTATCCCGCCCTAGGACCTCAAAAACCTTAGAAACGGCCCTGTACATACCTAACCAACTAGGCATTGTAATTGAATTGAGTGGTGCCATTGCCAACAAAAGGAGGAGAAATATGGCAAGTTGAGATATTTGGCGCGGCATTTAAGTCTCCGTACGTGTACAAGAATTGATGGGCACCGACCCATATCAATATTGTGGCCGACTAATCCACTTATATATTTGACTAACCATGGTTCCCGGATCACCACTTCACTTAAAATTAAATGACATATTGACAATCTAAGCACGGCATGTACAGTGTACTACGTTGTTTTTTGCATTTTGTGTTAGATAATTTTGTAGCGACTTCTGCCAAAAAAAAAAAAAAAATATTTTTGTAGCGACCAAAACGTCAACGCAATGCTAAATACCTATAATCAGTACAGCTTTGTTTGGTTGTGCTTGTACTACTTGTACATACCTAACCAACTAGGCAACTACTTCGAGTCTTCGAGGAATCCTCAACAAAAAAAAAATTAGAAAAAAAAACAAAAATATATGTAATACAATTTTTTCGTAATTTTCGGTAAGATGAGGGTAAGGATTACGGTTCATAAAAAAGACCTTTATAATTTTAAGTAGTGACTCCATTTTATTTGTGAGTT
Source organism: Tetragonia tetragonoides (assembly GCA_038025085.1). Classification (NCBI taxonomy): domain Eukaryota; kingdom Viridiplantae; phylum Streptophyta; class Magnoliopsida; order Caryophyllales; family Aizoaceae; genus Tetragonia; species Tetragonia tetragonoides. The sequence continues at coordinate 7,829,284 of CM076148.1, read as the reverse complement.
GGTCTCACACAAGACTTATTCCCTGTTTGTTTTATCGTTTTCATGGAACATTCCGTTTTGCTGCGTTCCGTGCCGTTCCACTTTGTTCATTTCTTCGCCATCCTGCACCCTTTCGTTGAAAAAAGACATGGCTTTACTTACCGAAAACAAAAATTAAATTCACGGAAAATAGGAAAATCTAGATCAGATTTGTATGATTAAAAATAAAACAATTAATACTATTTGTGGGTCTGCGAATTTAAGGAAATCAGGTGGTATTAAATCTAGTCCTCAACTTTGCAAGTCATCTATCTATCTATAGGAGCAATCTGAATATGCCATGCTGTTTCTTGAGGGACCAGAAGTAGTAGTTTCCTTGTCCGAAGAAAGAGAAAAGGTACCAGAAGAACAGGGGATAGTGACTCATTATCTCATAAGGATTGGATTAATGGATAATACTCCTACAAAAAAAGGATCAGATTATCAAGGAATTTATTACTTTGATTGTTCCGTACTTAATTGATGATGTAAATAACTAAATATGTACCATACTCGTAATACAAGTTTTTGTACTAAAAAGAAATATTGAAAAAGCAGAACTTGACAAAAATTACTGACCTCCCGATAAATTTTTTTACTTGTTTTTCCTCATGAACTGTCCTCACGTGAAGAGCACGTGAATCACTTGAACGGTTGAACTCCTTTGATGTGCTTAGGTTCTGTTTGGTTGGATGGAAAACCGTTTTTAACTGAAAAGTATTTTCAGCTGAAAATCATTTTCAGTGTAAAATGTATTTCCGTTCACATTTTCCGTTGTTTGGTTATAAGGGAAAACAATTTTCCTGAAAAAACTTTTTTTATAAAAAATAAAATTTACAAACATTGTTGCGTCAATCTCGAAAGTTAGGTGGATTCAAAAAAAATCTCCTCAAACGCATATCGTAGTCAAAAATTATACTTATTTGAAGAAAAAAACAATATTGAGAAAGTCGTCCGAAAGTTCGGCCCGAGGCCCAATCAAGTCGGGTGTGAGTTTGTTTTTTGACCCGATGCCCCGACAACCAAAACCCGATGATTAGTCCACTATTAGTGCTCCGGAGACATAGTGTCCCACCTTCATTTTGAAGGGAAAACATTTACACCTATATAGGTGAAAATGTTTTCCTCCCTGAAAACCATTTTCCTTCTCAGTGTAAACTAAACAACGAAAAATGGAAAAACTGTTTTCACCCAACCAAACGGAGCCTTAGTTTGAATTGCACCCAATCTACTTAATTAACAAACTAATTCTTTTGATAACTGACTTCAATTTATGAGGTGGCCAAAATTATCACTTTTATTTGTTCATAGTTATCGTTTTTTTGTCAGCATGAGTCATGTCTTTTCTGACGTATATTATGTTTTTTTGTTCATACATAAGATCATCTTTTACAAGTTTTTGTGATATTTGAACTATCCGAACTTGGTTGGAAGCGCATATATATCATGACACACAAAAGTCCAATAGAGGTACTTATGCTTGAAATATGATGCAGATTATATTGACCTTAAATTAGGTGGCCTTAGCATCTAATTGCAAGTAGGGATGTAAATGGATTCATGATCCGTGGATACCCGCTCCATCCGAACCGAATATATGGATTAAAACCCGATTAAATGGATGATGGAGCGGATGACGGATGGATTGGATGGCGGATGGAGCGGGTGATGGATGAGATTTCTCATCCACTAACCCGATCCGCGAATCCATCCATCACCCGTTTAGATATTAAAGTGTAAAAGAACAATATAAAAAAGATATCAAACATATGTTATATTTACATCTTAGTTTAATTTTACTTGTTTTCTAATTTGTATTGTTATTATTTAAACTAAATTGTGTTATTTTTATTGTTACAAGGTAAAACAATCGTATATGAGTTGAAGTTTTGTTTGACGATTAACAATTTTATTATAGTTGGGTCTATTTATTGCTTTTAGTCCATAAACCGTTAAGCACCCGATCCATCCACTAATCCGCGGATGACGGACGGATTGGATATGGATTGGATGGTTCGCGGATGACGGATGGAGCGGATTGATTAGATGGATTTCGCGGATGATGCTCCACCCGATCCGAATCCGATCCATTTACATCCCTAATTGCAAGTTGAGAAAGTCAATTCAAAGGGTTGAATAATATGAATTAAGTGATCGTGTTTCCTTATTGGTGTCTATGTCCTAGTTGGTGATGTTTTCTCTAAGGGAAAGGAGGGAGGTACCCAAGCAATTAGGCAATCAACTATCGTGCAAAAGAGAACCAACTGAAGACGAGATAAGATAACTATTAAACCGGTAAATTAATTGATTTCTTTTAACAAAATTACTCTTTTTTTATTAGCTTGTTAGGAGGTGTCCTTTAACCACACCTAAAATAAAAGAAAATTTTTCTTTGCTCAACCAAAAAAAAAAGAAAAACAAAATTACTCTTTCATTAATCCTTCTCCTTGTCGACAAATACTTGCTTTTAGTAAAATATTTCCAAATTCAGTTGGTAATACCCCTACTTTTTTGTCCAAAGTTCGGCCTTTTAATGTATCTTGAAAATTGTTGTTTTATGTTTTCTCTTTCCTCTCTCAAAAAAAACTTTAATCTCTCCCTTCCTCTTTGACTCATCTTAAGGTTGTCATTGGCTATTTTATCGGTGGTTAGCTCATCCGTTGTTGTTTCTTTGTACTCGATCTAATTTTTAGTTTTGTTTTTCAATATGGTTAGTAATAAACTCTCCTTGGTGAGAGATTGTTGAATTTTCCGCACTCATCGAGATATGGTAGAATTTGTGCTTTTGGGTTAGGTTTCATGAATCAAGGAGACAACTTTAATCAACTATATCAAGGGGATTTGTACTTCTAAATAGTTACAACACGTTTCGTGCTTACCTCCGATCGTACGGAAAAGACAGTGGCCTCCCGTTTATTGTATATCATATTTTTTTTGTTATATCAGGGTTGTCGATGATTGATTGTCAATTATCGACAAAGCTGATCAAGACGCCGATTTCTAGCAGTGATGTTAAGATACCGATTTTTAGCAGTGATGGCGGGAGTCATATTCATGTGGTTATGTTAGATTTATCTCTTGTTATATTAGATCTATAGTATATATTTAGAGTTATTCATCGTTGTAGATGCAAGATGACTTTGTATAAATGAATGAATTCTCTTTTCCTTAAAAAGAAATAATAATTTGTTCTTTAATGCATATTGGAAATGCTATTTTAGCATCGCTCTTTCAATTTGAGAAGTGGCTTAGTAACACAAGGGTGATGTTATTGTCATATCATAAAACACTATTAATGAGTCCCATTTTAAAAGACTAAATTATTTTATGTTTTCATATATGACATAGTTGACTGCTTGACAATAGTGTTTTATAATTCGGTAACTTTTTAATATTTTTAAATAAAATCTTTCTTCTTCGAAACCTTCTTCTCCCATTTTCCTTTCTTCTTCGAAACCTTCTTCTCCCATTTGAAGGCTTCAAGTGATCTTTCATGGCATCTTTGAATGATAGGGATAAAGTGCCCATTAATAAAATCCATAATTAATATGATTTAAAAAATTTCACTGTTTATTTTTTTTTTGTTCTTCATAATAAATTTTCTAATTTTCATATTTTGCGGAAATTAATTTCGTAATTTTCTAATTTATTTTCAAGAAATTGATTAATTGATTTCCGAATATTAATAATGCATTTATGAAATTGCAACATAAATAAGAAAAATCATTTAGACACATTTCACTATATATGTCCATCAACGGTTAAGATCTTAAATTACTAAACGGATTCGGTTAAGATGTACCATGCTACAATGGTTGGCAAAAGTTACAATGGTTACCAACCACCAAATAGGCTTCGTATTGATTGGTCATCCATGCTAGATTCCCTCCATGGTGCTATATGCTCTTCATCATCATAATGCTGTTCACCAAACAAGTCTATTACTTATTCAATTGAAGGTGCAGGAGTTAAAGTTGCTCAACAATTTTGCAAATACTAATTGCTCAACCATCCTACTTCTCTTATATGCTATTTGTCTTTTCTTGTTCGGTACGAATAACTCTAATAACCTCAATACATACATCTTTGGTATCCAAATTGATCCAGCCATCCAGGTTTAATGAATTACCGTAGATATAATTTTCTTAAACTTCAATTATGTCACTTATTTTTCGAGTTTAAATTGACGGCACCTTTTTTTTTTTTATATTTTCTCAAAAGTGTAAATTTACATGATATATAAGTCTTGTTATCGCCAAAAAGATAAATAGTCTACTAAAATGATAAAAGTCACCCTCCATGAAAAAGAGGTCCTTCCACCTCTACTTTTGTCATTAATATTACGTCAAAAGGAAAGTTTAATGGTTTTATTACATGTTGGAGAGAGAGAACTGCAAATGGAATATATTTGTGAGAGAAATATTTTATTAATAAGCTCAAAAAATCGATATGACCTAAACTAAACTAAATTGGAAGCTGACGAGGAAAAGTGAAAAAAAAACCCTTATTTTCAACAAAGATGTGTAAATCAAAATAAATATTTATGCTAATGCTGCATCTTGTTAAAGAATTGCAACATTTTCTGCTTCCCTGATTGTATCAAAGACACAAGCAACCATAATAAAGTATACTTAATATAAACATGAGTTGAACAAAAAAAAAAAACAAAAATAATTGGGTCAATATGAGGCGACCTCTATTCCAAAGCATGTATGGTGTCAGCATAACATTATTCTTATATCAGTTGACTCACGTTGAGGTGGCCTCATATAAAAATTTGCAACAAAAAATTGTAGATATATAAAATTTAATTGATAATTATAGGTGGTCAAAATTTTGTGATAATAGGAGGCACAAAAACTACACATATTCATACACTATTTCTTGATGTAGCTAGTGTAAGCTATGACCATAATATCATTCCTATGGTCAGTTACTTTAATAATCACACTTCCTAAGCTAAACCATATCCATATTCAAGTAGAAATCATTAAAATTTCAACAGAAAAGATAATTAATTGCAGCTTGATTTCCTTCCAAAAATGGGACAAAAAAGACTCATAAAATCCATCAAGACTTTTCTGAAGTATAACGAACTCATACCTAGAACAAAGGACAGTAGAAATACTAGCCGTTGCCAACTTTACCAAATTGTTCACTGTTTACAGCAAATGTACACCAAATTATGAAAAAACATCACCATCCAATCTTTACGGTGACCCAAGCTGGCAACACGTCAAAACGTCATTTCCCCTCAAACTCTTAAAACCGACATATCTCTCTCGCCGTTATAACACCGTTAAACACCTCCATCATTTCTGAGATCCTTCTTAGCTCTTTCCACATTTCCAACATAAAAATCACCCTTTTCGCCGTAACAAACCCAGTACCCAAAAAAATCCCATTCTCTCTCCTACCTGAGAGTTTCCCCAATTAGCACCACTTTCACTTTGTACCCAAAAAAACCTATTAAAACTCCTACACCAACCCAAAAAAAAAAGCTACCACAAATTGAATCTCTTTGTAATCCTCTAATGGCTACCGCCGTCGGAGCGCCGAAAGGCGCTACCGCCGCGACGAAGAAAAAAATGTCGTCGAAAGAGACGGCAGGGCTTTTATTAGGGCGTTACGAGATTGGCAAGTTGTTAGGCCACGGTACATTTGCAAAAGTGTACCATGCCAAAAACGTGAAAACCGACGAAGGCGTAGCCATAAAAGTCCTAGACAAGGAAAAAATCGTTAAGAGCGGATTAATGTCTCACATCAAGCGCGAAATTTCAATCCTCCGTCGTGTCCGACACCCGAATATCGTACAATTATTCGAGGTGATGGCAACAAAGGCGAAGATCTTCTTTGTAATGGAATATGTTCGTGGTGGTGAACTTTTCAACAAAGTTGCTAAAGGTCGTTTAAAAGAAGATGTTGCTAGGAAATATTTCCAACAGTTGATTTCTGCTGTTGGGTTTTGTCACGCTAGGGGTGTATATCATCGTGATTTGAAGCCTGAAAACTTGTTGTTAGATGAAAATGGTGATTTGAAGGTTTCTGATTTTGGGTTAAGTGCTGTTTCAGATCAGATCCAACAAGATGGTTTGTTTCATACTTTTTGTGGTACACCTGCTTATGTTGCACCTGAAGTTTTAGCTAGAAAAGGTTATGATGCTGCAAAAGTTGATATTTGGTCTTGTGGTGTTATTCTTTTTGTGTTAATGGCTGGTTATTTGCCGTTTCATGATCAGAATTTAATGTCCATGTATAGGAAGATCTACCGTGGTGAGTTTCGATGTCCTAGATGGTTTTCTCCAGATCTGGTGAAATTGTTGGTGAAATTACTTGACACGAATCCAGAGACAAGGATTACTATTCCTGAGATTCTCACCAACCGGTGGTTCAAAAAGGGGTTCAAGGATATAAAGTTTTATATCGAGAATGATAAGTTATGCAAGCTTAATGATAACGATTTAAATATCGATTTAGCGGAGACCGACTCGTTATCCGAGTCTGATAACGAGTCGGTCCCCGAACAACGGAAGCCGGTTCCGGGTTTACCCAGACCGGCTTCTTTGAACGCATTTGACATAATTTCTTTCTCACGTGGCTTTGACCTTTCCGGCCTGTTCGACGAGGGTGGGGAAGGGTCGAGGTTCGTGTCGGGCGCTCCGGTTTCGAAGATTATTTCGAAGCTGGAGGAGATAGCGAAGGTGGTGAGCTTCGCTGTGAGGAAAAAGGATTGCAGAGTGAGCCTCGAAGGTTCGAGGCAAGGGGTTAAGGGGCCGTTGACGCTACAAGCGGAGATATTCGAGTTAACGCCGTCGTTGGTGGTGGTGGAAGTGAAGAAAAAGGGGGGTGATAAAGGAGAGTATGATGATTTTTGCAACAAGGAGTTGAAACCTGGGTTGGAAAATCTCACTATCGATGATCCTGAAATTGTTGCAGCTGCCGTGTCCGCTATGAATGCCGCGTCCTCTGTGTCTGCCGTGTCCGATGGTGGTGGTGTCGAAGTATCCTCTAGCCCGTATTTGCCGTCGGATACGGAGTAAATGTGGCCGCATATGTTGATTCTTTTTCTTTTCTGGGTTCCTTTTAAGTCACTCCCCAACCCGTGAGACTGTGACTGTATGGGGAAATTGTTTTTTTTTTTGGGGGGGTTTAAGTTGGAGTTTTCAAATTTAGGGGCAGATTACTGTTAGGCTTTACAGTAGAGGGTGTTAACTAAGATATTGTACGGCTGAGCAAAGATGAACAGTGGGAATTATAAAATATGCATATAATTTTTCTTCATTTGTTTTCTCTGTTTTTGGTTTGTAGTATGGCTGAGTAAAGGTAAACAGCGTAGATATTATCAGACTTGGGCCGTGTTGTTTTCGTCCTGTCTATGATGAATTCCAATTTCCGTTCAAATTCGTTTCGCATTGTTCCGTTTCGTATTCTTTATCTTATTTTGTCTAATTATCGACGTCGTTTTGTTCCGTTTCACGCCGTTCCGTTATGTTTTTTACCATCCCGCACATTTCCCTTAAATGGAACAAGGCTTAGTCTAGTGTAGCGGAAAATCATTCCGATGGCTTAAGTGTCGACCTAAGTTCAAATCTCGCTAGTTCTTTTTCTTTAATAAATGAACAGATCCTAAAGCAGAGGGGACTTATCAACCCCACAAAAAAACAAAAGAAAGAACAGTGTAGATATTTGCTTGATTAAAATTTTGGATGGGCACAAAGTCACGAACTCCACAAATCAAAAGATTTTTTTGAATAGAAAATCTCCTAAATGGGTGTTTTCTTGTTTCAATGCGACCTCAAAAGGGGAAAAGGCAAAACTAAAGCCACTCATCATTAAAAGATTTCTTTTGCTTTAATTGGTCTTTTCCTTGTTTGTTTTTGAAGGTTTCATGATATTTTGATGTGGGAAGCCTTAATTTTTTGCTGCTTTCTTATTGTTGTGTTTGGGTTTTCTCCAATACTATTCATCTTTTTATTTGAGAGGATTTTGTCCCATTCATCCGATTACTTTGTTTCCCTTTGTGAATTGTGAGCGTATTGAGGTTTTAAGTATAATATTCAAATAATGGACTTTTTTTTTTATCATACAATGGACTTGGGGAATAAGATCATTCCAATTATGCTCTTAAATATTTCGCTTGTTTAAATGTGTTTTTTTTTTTTGCGGGCTCACTTCGGAAGAAGTTGAAATTGGACTATATATAGTTGATGTTTGAAACTAAAAATACACCTGAATGTGGCTCCCTCCCCCCCTAAATTGTTAACAAGAGTAAAATGTAAAGGAAGAGGGGCGCGCGATAAACTAAAAATGCGAGAGAAATAGATAATCTTACAATAATGGTCTTCCACCAAGGTGATAAGCTATGAGAGCCCTTTATGTTAACAAAGAAGAGAGATTTCGTTTTTAAAAGAAGAGATAATTCATTCATTAATAAAAGTCATTCAGCATTTACAAAGATAAATATCTCTAGATAAATACAAATCTAGAATAACAAAATAGATATGACTTCCACTATTACGACTTGAAATCAATGTTTTAATCTGTTCCTTTGATAACCGTCTATCAATCCCAACACCACTTGTAGGAATCGGTATCTTGATTGACAAAACAAAGAGCTTTTAGGCTTCTAATATTGTATATGATTTTTCTTTTTTATGGATAGGAGGATGTGATTTTCTTGAGTACGGCATATTCTTTGCTTGGTTTTGGAATTTTAGCCAAGCTATGTTTGTTTTCAAGTCTTTAGATGTATTTGATGAATGATGTACACATTTAGCTACCTTAGCTAGGAAATAGTTAAGAACTTGAGTACTAAATGTAGATGGTTTTGTATTTTATATGAGTGTTTTATTTTTTAAATATTAAAAATTAATTAAAATCTGGTTAGTTATCAAATTTCTTTCCTTATATGAGGAAGGTTTATAAGACAATTTTTTGATTACCCCTTAGATATGAAAATAGCTAGATAAGCTAGTTGACTACTCATCATGACCTGTTTTTCATGAAAAATTCGTTGGAGAGCCCACCTCATGTTCTTATCTTCTCCGATCACACCCATAAAACATTAAGGTACTACTCTTAGGTGCATCAAAGGAGGATTCATTTAAAGATGTAAAGTCACCTTCGTTTCCGAAGTTACCAACACATCAAGCTTAACGAGCTTTGGATCAATACGAACAAATTAAACAACAATTAAGCTATCAAGATGGTTACATCCGAGCAAGATTTATGTTGGTATACAAGAGTACGCATTTTCTAAATTATTCCTTGTCACTTGTCAGTAACTAATTGATGGAAAATTCTGAGTAATACAATAGTGATAATGTTTTGTCTAATCTCTGCATTCGCGTCAGAGAAGTTTTGTCTCCAAGATATCAAATCAAATTTAAATAAGATTTTTGTCTCCAAGATATCAAATCAAATTTAAATAAGATTTTTGTCTGATCTAGGGGAAATTTTCAAGGGGTTAATTATATAATAAGATATTATCATAAACATTTCAATTTCTAACTATTCTAACTTGTGCTTTGGGAGACTAGAAAAAGATTATGATAATCAAAAGGAGTCACTTTCTCTCACCTAAGTACTGTATGATACGTACAAATGGTGATCACTTATCAGGCTAGGACTTTTGAGAAACCAAAGGAGACTTGTCAAATATACATAAAGTGGTGACTGGTGACTGGTGATGTTTTTTTAAGATTTGGTTTCTTGTACAATCATGCTTTAGTGTTAGGTTCTAAGCAGTTTTATCCCTTAGAAAATAGTAGTAGTACTTTAATTGGTAATATAATTATCTAAGTTTTTCATCCTTCAACTGTGGACTAATTGTGTGTCATATATGATGACTTTCTGGTGGTAGGTCTTTTTGTCAAAGTTAGCAGCACATCAAGACTCAAAGAGTAAGTAGTACATGTTTTGTCCTTATATATATTACAGGGGTACGTACAGGTTTGTCTAGATTAGTTTTTTTTGTTTTTTTTTTTTGTTTTTTTTTTTTTTTTTATGGATGATACTCTCCGTAAGTATACGGAAATATCGCGTAATATATAAGATATCGTGTCCACAAGTAGCAAGGGTTTTGATTACTAAAACGCCCTATAATACGGAAAACTAAGCAAATTGGGATTTTCAATTGATTTTAGTTTAATTATCTACTTTATCAACTAACAATCTAAATATGCAATAATGATGGTTTAATTCGATGGACTAAAACACTAGAATTGGGGTTTCCACCCCACTATACTTAACAATGTGAAACAATTATCCCCTTAGGTTATGATAAAGACTCAATGGGTTATCATCCACAAACAAACCAACTATCACCCTCTCTCAAGGGATAATAGACATCTAACATGCTCAACTCCTACTTTCGTGGTAATTAGGCATATAAGATGACAAGCATAAGATGATTAACAAACCACTAATCAACCCAACTACTTTCGTGATGCATTGACTAATTTGATATCAAGGGTTCAATATTAAGCCACACTTCTCAATGTAAGACTCAATAAATAAGAATTAAGACAAAATGCTCTCTCAAACATTTTATCAAACACCTAACATGCTCAATATCAACATTGAAGTTTTCACCACAAAACTAAGGGGAAGGGGTCATTCACACATTACTAAAGCATAATGGGGCTTAATCCCCAATCCTAGTTAGATAACTACTCACTAATCATGGGATTAAGCATAATAAAGTTCATAATACCAATAACCATTAACATTCAAAAATAAAGATTCAAACTTGCAAGTATTGATAGAAAGAGAGAGGAGAGAGAAAACTTACAACCAATAGTTAAGAGGGGATTAAAGAGTAGATTAATTCTAATTACCCAAAGTTTTACACTCACTAATTACTCTAAACTCACTATTTGAGGAACACTAATGAAAACTGTAGAAAAGTTAAGCTAAGGATGAGATGAGATGCGGGGATCCCCTACAAAAGGGGTATTTATAACCCATGGGTCGCGTGCGCGAGTGGGCACAAAACTGGGTGAAAAACGGCCAAAATGACTTTTTCACCTACAACAAGCGTTGGAAAGCTTGCTGAGGTGAAACAAGGGTTTTTCTTCCCCCATTTTTCTCATGGTTTGTCCGTTTTTGTCTTCTGACGCATTTTCAGCAGTCTTGCACTTGAATTTGGAAAATACGTAAAACACGAAAGTTGTAACTCTGTTTGTTAGCTTTCCACAGCACTTTGAATCACTTAATTTGGAGCTCATATGAAGATCTTATGGACAAAATAGTGAAATACTGAAGAAGTGTCCAAACTTTGTCTTCGGTTCTTCCCATCTTGTAAATGCCTTTGTATCTCTTGAGAGTTGGGTCTAAAATGAGCATATGTGCACATAATACACCAAAAACGTAAAGAGGAACAAGAGAAACAAAATTCAAGCTAAAAGGACATGAACACACACTAAATCAAACAATTTGGGATATAAATCATCACAAAATATGCAACAAATTCATGTTTATCAATGGAACTAGATTAGTTGTCCTAAACTAGATTACAATAAGATTACATTTTGGATAGGATTAATAATTAAGAAAATATTTATGCCCATGTGATTTGTTGTGTGTGTATTTTGTGGTAATTCCAAAGTTATGCAATATCAATAATATTTTTGTGAGGTCAGTGCACAGTGATGAAAATGCTAGAAGACAAAATATATAACATGTTAAAATAAGAGTCTTGAAATTAGTGTTGTAAGTAAACTAATAGATTCGTGAACCATTCACAAACATGTTCGGTCAAATTTTGGTCAAAACTTATTTTATTAGTAGACCAATCGAGCTCGAACTCGAGCTGAATTTTGTTCGGCTCATTTAGTCATTTATGTTCACAAACAACTCGTTTAAAGTTCGTTCAAACTAATTAACAAACTTAACCCTCACACCTCCTCTCTCTAAAAATAACCCTAGTCTCCCTTTTTCATAACTCATCTTGGGCTAACACCGGCGTTTTTGCCAGTGGTTAGCCCCACCGTTATTATTTTTTGCTTACTTCCAGCCTAGTATTTATAGTTTGATATTCGGTTGGGTTATTAATAAACTCTCATCTGATTGGAGATTGTTTGATTCTCCGCGTTTCTCGGAGTGTGATTGCTCTCCGCGTTCGTCGGAATTTTTTATAGTTTTGTTTGTCGAGTTAAGTTTCATGAAATGAGAAGACAAGTTCGATCTGCTACATTAAAGGAATCTACACTTCTAAATAGTTGCAGTACGTTTCGTGCTTACCTCCAATCGTAAGGATAACGTGTATTCTTTATAGCATAATTTATACAGTATTCAGACAATCAATGATTAATTGTCAGTTATCGATAGAGCCGATCAAGATGCCGGTTTCTAGTAGTGATGTTGGATTTGGTACTTACATTGACGGAGCTGATCAACAAGCAACAATGGTGGGAGACGTATGCATCTTGGTATATTAGATTAGTGTTCTTGTTTTCGTAATATTAGGTGGAGTCATATATGTAGGGATGGCAATTGAGTTGCTCTTGAGTTAGCCTATGTTGTTCCTTCAAAAACAGATCTTAGTCATTTTTTGATTTTTGGAATTCCTTGTAACGCCAACAACGCGTTGATGTTAAATTTTAATCAGTTGAATGGAAATTAATGCCATATCGTGACATTGAGATAAAGAAAATAATACCCCATCTGTCCCTCTCTTATCTTCTCACTTGACTTTGCACAGTCTCCAAGATGACACTTGACCATTAATAACTTTAATTATACAGATATAATTATATTAAAAAATTGATATTGTGAAAATATAATCTAAAACGAATCTAAAATATGTATTTTGATCTTATAATTCTTAATATAATTTTCACAAATCAATGGTCAATACTTATAAAGTTTGACTCAAAAAGTTAAATGAGAAGATAAGAGAGAAACGGAGGGAGTAATAACGTTCGTTCAAACTCGTCAATTCGATAACATTTCTACCATTTAATATACTAATAATATCAATATTTTTATAATATTTATCTGCATAAATTGTAATTTATATGCCCGTCAAAGCTCGAGTCGTTTATCTAGCCGAGCCGAAACAAACACAACCAATGTTCTACCACTCATGTTGTGTCAATAAGATTTTTAATTAATCAAATAGTCCTGCCCTTTTATAAAAAAAATTCCGCTTTTAATCTTCCATGATCAAAAATAAATAAATCTAGTTTTGATTGGCCTCAATTTGATTGGATGTCGTTTGAGTGTAGGCCTCACTATTTAGCTTGGGCTTCTTTTGTCATTTGATTGGGTTTGTATTAACTATCATCTACAAATTGGGCTCTTGGATAACTCCCAAATGATAACTTACATATAAAAATAACTTGTTTTTTCAGTTGCAAGTATTGTTAACAACTTCCTTCTTTTTGGGTAAGCTACTCTTCAAAATGCTTGGACAATGATTAACACTTACGGAGTACAAATTTTGGGGAGTTATCAGCCTGTTTATTAGTAAGGCCAAATCAAAATTCATTTTCCCTCCTAAGATGCACCACAAACTTAGGAAGTTTATTTCGAATTCTTGTCATATTCCTGGCTTTACTTCCTTTGGGACTTATCTTGGGGTCCCTATTACTCCTAATAAGCTGAGAATCAAGGATTATTATTCCCTTCTTGATAAAATTTAAATAAGAATTTAAGAGTGGCAAGCAAAGATGCTTAACCTGGCTGGGAGATGTACCCTTATCAAATATGTGATAAGTGGATTTCCTACTTATATTATGCAAACCACTCTTCTTCCTATAGGTATTATCAAGCCTATGGAGAAAGCCATGCGTAGATTTCTTTGGAACAAAGTTGATTGTCCGCATTACCTGCCTAGGCTCAAATGGGATAATGTAAGCTTGCCTATGTCTTGTGGTGGACTTGGGCTTAGGAATCTCCATCAATGGAACTTGGCCTTTATGGCAAAACTTAGCTGGAGATTACTTCATTACCCTTCTCAGCTTTGGGTTCAACTTCTTACTGCCAAATACATTAAAAAAGGTAGCTTCCTCAATTATAATCCCAGCTTGAATTCTTCTCATATCTGAAAAGACATTCTTAAAGGAAAAGAATTACTGCTTAAAGGTTTGAAAGTTCGTATTGGGGATGGTAGGGATACCTCTCTTTGTTATGATTGGTGGCTTGGTGAAAAACCAATATATCAAAGTACTAATAACCTTATCCCTCATAGATTGGTTCATTGGAGGGTGTCTGATACTATTGATGGAAACAAGTGGAACACTACGTATATTAAGAGCTTCATGCCTAGTGATATCATTCATAAGATCCATTGTACACCTTTGCCAGTCACTAATCATATAAATGACTCTCTTTTGGACCTTTGAGGAAAATGGTTTGTTTACAATCAAGTCTGCGTATAGGGTTGCTGCTGATCAGATTAATATTCCCTCCTTAGATGTATTAACTGGAAAGGCATTTGGAAGATTGGCATTCCTTTCAAAATTAGAATGCTCCTTTGGAATTGCTACCATGGAATTCTGCCTACTGCTAGCAGACTTGCCCTTTTCATTGAAAATTTTAACCCAAAGTGCATAATCTGTGGCGCAAATAATGAAGACCATATCCATATTTTCAGAGAATGTAATTTGGCAAAAGAATTTTGGTTTGAAACTTTTAAGAGTTTCAAAGACTTGAACTTGGAAAAGTTTTACTGTCTTGATTGGTTGGATTGTCTTAAATTCAACTTGAACATAAGCAATGATTGGTGTGCTCAGTTTGCTATATCTATTTGGCACCTGTGGTGTGCAAGAAACAAAGGCATTTTTGAGCAGGCAGTCTTTCACCCAAGGGTTCTTCACACTCTTATTAATCAGGACATTGCCACTAACTCTGTGGCTTTTCAGATTGGAAATGCAGTCCACAAAACAACAGAGTCGGTCATCACTTGGTAGTCTCCTCAGAAAGGATTTTGGAAGCTGAATGTTGATGGGGCTTTCAAAAAAGAGCCTTATTTACCTGGTGGAGGAGTTATCAAAGACGATTGTGGCATTTGGAAATTTGGTTTCACTTATAAAATTCGTGCATCCAATGCTGGCATGCTGCTGCTGCGCGCTGTACTCCTTGCGCTTAGGGAAGGTCTTCAATCAGCTTGGAATCGAGGAATCAAGAAATTAGAAGTCGAAACTGATGCTGAATCCATCTTGAACTTGATCAAAAACCCAAATGCAAGTCTTTTCCATGAGCTAGGAGTCGTGATAAGTGATGTGGCAATCTTCTGAACAAGAATTGGACTATAACTCTTATGCATACAAAGAGGGAAGCCAACATTATTGCTCACGCTCTTGCAGGACAGGCTTTTTAGGAGTTAGTTCCTAGGCGTACCCATCTCTTTGTTCCACATTTTGCTCGTTTCCCTTATGAAACTGATCTGCTCAGTCTTAAATGGGAGAAGGAGTCAGAGAAGGAGTCCTAGAGCGAGGTGCCAGTTGACAAAGTTCGTATCTATGTCACGTCTATTACTATTATCTATGATGCTTATTACTATTATCTATGATGCTCTAGTAGTAAGGAAAGAAGCTCTAGTTTATACCTATGATGCTCTAGTAGTATTCTATCAGGTTTTGTAATCTTTTGAACATGTCTCCAACTGAAGCATGTTTGTATGTAAACTTAGTGAAGTTATCAGTGAAGTAAGCCTATTATTATAAAAATAAAATAAAAATAAAAATAAAAAATCTTTTTCATAGAAAGTCGGACACTACATATATCTTTTGGCATAGAGCAAGCAAGTTTCCTATCGATAGTAAACTTGTGTTGCAACAAACTTGTGTTTATCTTCTATATATATACCCCATTTCATCAGAGCCCTGAAAAACAATCAAAAGAAGTAAATAATTATATACAAAATGCAGATATTTGCAAAAAACCTAAGAGATGAGACCCTAACCTTGAATGTAGACCCAAGTGACACCATCAACGAGGTGAAGGAGATAATTGAAGAAAATGAAGGGATCTTACTAGAGCAACAACGTTTGATGTATGGTGGAAAAGACCTCGAAAATGGACACAACGTTAAACACTACAACATCGAGAAGGAATCGACTTTGTATGTCACGTTGAGGCTTCCTGGTGGTGTCAAAAGCAACAATATCGAGCTATCGTTGATTGTATTGGCTAATAAGTACAACCAGGACAAGATGGTATGCCGCAAGTGCTATGCTCCCCTTCCCCTTCGCGCTAAGAATTGCAGGAAGAAGAAATGTGGCCATAGCAACCAACTTCGCCCCAAAAAGAAAGGAAAGTATTAGAAATTTAAGGGTCATTACAATGATGTATGCAAGTTCTAGGAGGAATCATATGTTTTGATACATTTTTGCAAGTTTCTAGCTAGCATGTTGAGTTTTTTAGGGTTATTAGTATTTATTTAGTGGCGTTATATAGTATGATGTCTTTAGTTCCTTAGTGCTTGCTGGAAAACGGTTTGGTCGTGTTCCGGACGTGTTTTGCTAGCTTGTTGAGTTGTTTCTATGGATGATATAATATAGTATGTGTAGTTTAGGTTTTTGGTAATTCGTAACGTACAACGTGATTAGTCCCGGTTCCCCAAGTCAGTCTTGACCATTAGACCAAGACATTCTTGGTTGATTAATTAGTTTAGTTACATTTTATAATTTCATTTCACGACCTTAGAAACAAGGGTTTCTCTACGTAGATCTATTACCAATGACGCAAAAACTATTGAACTCATGAGTTGGAGAGGGTCTCTTATAAGCCAGAAGACAGGATTATAGTGACCTTGACTTTCTTCCAATTCTAAGTACCTCTAATACTAGAACATTTGAGTACATAATTACTATGGACTCTTCCAATTAGATTACATTGCTCCCAAATTTTAACAATTGTCACATTTGACAATCCCTCAATTTCGTGTTTCGGGTATGAAAATCATGTTTGCTCTCTCTCCAAATTGCAAGTAACCTCTGTTTTCCAACCTAAAATGTCAGAAATCAGCAGTATAATAAGCTCCTAAAAGACAGCTATTCATGTCAGATACTATTTTCACAAATTGCAAGTAAGACTTGATTCTTCTCCTTTTTGCTTCTTTTTTTTTTTCTTTTTCATTTCCACAATCTAATTGAATGTTACAAACTTACAATGAAATCAGTAGGGAACAAAAAAGAAGAAGACTGTATGTAACAAGAAAAGCTCTAAAAAATTACAAGGGCAGGTAGCTCGAACATCAGTTAGCTAGGCTCTAGTAGATTACGGACACATGTGCCATTCACGTGCTAATTGAATTGGCTCAAATCAAACTGTTGCCAAGAGGGTAGAAAACAGTCGCTTTCTGTTAAAGTTGGAATGAAGTAGGAACACCTAGTGATCAGCTGATCAGTATCCGATTGGAAAGTGACAGCTTTAAATTGCTTCTCATACAGAGATTAGCCGGATGATGTAGATGATAATGACAATTAGACAAGGGCGTTAACACCAAAGCTGAAACTTTGGTTTATATACACTATACTGCCTCATAGAAGTATACACTATACAAGCGTTCATATAAAAAATCTTCTATGATAGTATCTGTTATGCACTTATCAAGCATTACAATATGAGGAGTACTATCAGTGGGGGAAAAAAAAGTGGTTGTTTTTTTCGTCATTTCCTTGATGTATTTCGTTTCATCATTTTTGTTCTGTTACATTTCGTTCTGTGCGGCCGTGCCATGTTACATTTTCTGTTCAGTTTAACGCCTACATCCATTTAGCCTTACATTTTATCTAAAGTTCTGTATCATTTTGCAATCTATTATGTTTTACGCTGCAATTCCATTCCGCTCGGTTCCGTTTCAATATCCCTCGCATAATTCCGTTGAAAATAAAGAACAGGGCCTAGGACTACTATTGAATAGTATACTAATATTTCGTGCCGTACATGTAACCTTCACTTTTTGTCTTTCATCTTATCTGTGAGGATGTGGTATACAATTCAGTCTCCAATTAGTAAATCGATCAAGACAAGGCAACAACATTATCATCAGCTGAAAATCAAGGATATAAAACCACTCGAAAGAGAGCTCATTAGTTGAATAGTGAGAATAATTCACAACAATTTGCGTATTGTTATTAGTTCTTTGGGTATTCAGAATACTAGAATGCAATCATTAATCAAAACGAGTAAACTATCACTTTAGTCTTAAACAACTGTGTTATTATGGTTGTTGGACTTTTTAATGTTCCCTACCAACAAGGGAGTTGAGATGGGGCGGCCAACCATTCACTAACAAAACAAAAATGTAGTGACAATTCTTAATTATTCTTTCTTTCTTTTTTCTACTAACAAACAAATCCAAATTTCCTAACACCCCTTTTTTCAAAGTGTACTCATTCTAATTGTCAAACTAATAGATACACCACACCGTCTTTCCAATCTTTTTCTCTCTTTTATAACCATTTGATTGTGCCATAAGATTCTCCATATATAAGCCTTTTCTCATTTTACAAGAGAGCTATCAAAGTACACCTCATAGTCTCAAGATGACTAGTGCTTATGCCTTTGCTCTATCACTTCTCTCCATTTCCCTTATTATTCTCATCATCGTCCTCTTCTTCCTATGTAGGAAAAAGAAGCCTATAGTTTGTGAAGAATCATGTTCCGTAACCAAGATTACCGCGAAAAGCTTCCCTTTATCGGATATAGATTCAACCACGGATGGGTTCAATCCTAAGAAGATCATTGGTAAGGGTCGCCTAGGAACTACCTATATCGCGGTATTGGATAAGGGTGACTTGGTGGCGGTCAAGCGGATTCACCCTTGGTTGGTGTTGAGTAGAGCTGGTCTTGGGTTCCAATCTATGATCAAGTCACTATCATTGGCTCAACATCCTAACATAGTGCCTATTATTGGGTTTTCCGAGGCCCCGGGTGAAAGGATCATACTAACGGAGTTTGTGAGTACTATGAGCTTGGATTTCTACTTGCACCAAAATGTTGATGGAGCTTCCCTATTGGATTGGGCCAAGAGGTTAAGGATCGCAGCTGGTGTGGCTCGTGGGCTGGAGTACTTACATGAAAAGATGGCAACCCAAGTAGTCCATGGTTGTATCAAGCCATCAAATGTTTTGGTAGATGTTAAGTTTTGTGCTAGGCTTTGTGATTATGGGTTGTCTTTCTTGGCCTCAGAACAAGAGAGGGTTGGGCTTGTAGGGTACGTCGACGACGAGTATTGGGGAGGAGAGAGAAATGGAGGAGTTGTTGTTGGTGGTGGTGGTGCTTGCAAAGAGAGTGATGTATATGGGTTTGGTGTGTTGTTGTTAGAGCTCTTAACAGGCAGGAGAAGTGAAGAAGGGTTTCTTGTTAGGTGGGTGTTGCCCTTGATTAAGGAAATGAGGTTTAGTGAGTTATTAGATCCTAGGCTTGTTATGCCGTCTAATATGAAGCCCATTGTTAGGTTGGCTAAAGTGGGCTCAGCATGTGTTGGCAATTCTAGAAAAACCAGGCCTAAGGTTTCTCAAATTGTTAGCATTTTGGACAACTTGGATACTGATCTCTGTTCATAAAAGTTTAGCATTTACATACAGTATGTTGTGTGCATATATAGTACTATAAGTTGAAGATTGAGATAGTAAAATATATGTATATTTTTTGATAGAGAACAATACAATGTAATTAATCGAGATTTATTTATTATTATCGAATTGCATCCAATACGATTCTCCAAAAGAACCAAGTTGCTATCATTATTCAATCCTATCAAATGATAAGATGAAAATGGTGTTGGTTTGCGCCGACACACAGTATAACACGTTTTTGGTCCAACATTGCACATGTTCGATTTAGTGGTTCACTGGCCACATCTAGGCCGCGGTTTGAAGAAAAACAAAAATTCGTATTAGGCGTTTTCAAGGTAATACGTCTTAAATAAGCATGATCATATTTAGGCATTTGGCTATAGAGGTGGCTTCATTTTAAAACGGTCTCACGTCATTTGCCATAAAATAAGCTACTGCATTAGTTGCTCGAAAAAGATACAACACTTCAACTTTATCGAAAAAATGCAAATACTCCCTACTGTTTATAATGATGTTCTCTAGTTCCTATGAGATACGTCATTCTAGTCTAATTGTATTGATAACAATTAAAATATCATCTTTTGTAGCGAGAAATACATTCTTGAATGAAGCACCATTCGACCCGTCTGGCATTTTTTTTAAAAAGTTTGACATGATTGAGGATGTCTTGATGCACAACACGACGTGTCGTCCCATCATTCGTGTTGGGCCGCTCCTAAATATGAGACGACATGGATATGAATCGAACAAGCCGTGTCGTGGGCTATTATATCCTTTGGGATCCAGACTCATGCGCTCGCAAACACATCTTGTGGGCCAATCTCATACAACACACAATCATCCCTAAAGCTCCGTCTTTTTCAGCTAAAAAAATTGAATTGAATTGAACTAAATTGAATTGAATTTTTTTTTTTTAACTTGATATTTAACCATCTAAACCTCGTCCAAACATTTTCAATATTAGACTCACTTAAAAGTTTGTTTTGAAATATTTCCAACAATATACTTGTCATCATGAATTTATTTTGGACTAGAGAGTTATCTGAGTGATAAAGTTAGACATGAACTGAACTGAACTGAATTAAATTGAAATAAATTGAATCAAGTTGAAATAAACTGAATTTTAGTAAAATTAAGCTGTGTAAAACAAAGCCTAAACTTACACATATGTTAGAATCTGATCTTTTTAGCCTATAGTTTCAGCCCAAATTCATCTCTAAATTTACAATCAAATTTTCAGTTGATTTTTGTAACACATCATCTGATCTTTTCGATGGTATGGCCATAACCGTTTGTCCAGTGGGCAGCTGTTGGTTCAAATTCAAGCGCCGTTGTCCTTTCGAATTAAGGGCCCAGCCCATTTAGCTCCAGGTCCTATTTAGCCCATGTCGCTTCATAATGGGATGTTTTCCGGTCCAAACTCAACGAGTATAGCCCAAGTTGATGGTAATCTGCAAGTCAATTTCCATATGGGGATTAAATACTGTATCATAGAGCAGGTCTTCATCTAAGCCACTTATTTTTTTTTTTCTTTTTTATTTTGTTTTGCTAGATTTAAGGGAGGCACAAAGATCGATGAAAACGTAGTACAACCTTTCTATTGACACTTTAGTAGAGATAATAAAGACATCCACATACACCAACAAGTCAATTGATAACTGTCAAGTAGATCAAATGACCCCTACTAGACAATTATATTTCTCAAATTACAAAAGTCATCAACATCGGACGAGCTATGTAAGAGTATGTCGAGGATTAGAGTTCCATATTGAGGGGCCGTTTGGTTGGGGGTAATGATTAGGGGGGTAAAGAAATGAATTTATAGGCTAAAATGGGAGGTAAGTGGGATAGTGGGGGTTAGATTTTGTGATAAGGAGGGTAATGATTACTATTCCCCCATTTTTCTTCATTTTCTCCATTATCCCCCTCAATCATTACCCTCATTACCACTTCACCTTACTATTTTAGCCTAAAAATTCATTCTATTACTCCCTTAATTATTACCCCAACCAAACGACCCTTGAATATATAGAGGGCAATTAAAATTTTCACCTATTATCAGTTAGTTTTTAGCCTTTAGTATGAACCGGCGGCCCTTTACTTGACTTGTACTCACTAGTCACTTCCTCTATATATGAACCTTATCTGTCTAAGCCCATTGAAAACTTAACAGATGTTAGTATGCAAATTCTTAGCTAAAATATTCCATGATCATGTAGTATGTCATTTGCTAACAAAAAGAGCCAAACCGTTAGGAGTTTTCTGTTAACATTTGTGATGACCTCAGGATTAGAATTCATTGCAAAGAGGGTGCATGGCGTAATCCTTTCTGATGAGAAGTGGAAATTGAAGTGAGATTGTGACTTAAGAGATATGAAAGAGAAGTGTGAACCAACAGAAAGAAAAACTAAGAAAAAGACAAAAACAAGAAAGAGAGAGAGAGAGATCGAACCCTATAAAATCATTGCTGATAATTCTAATTAGCAAATCATCATTCATTCTTTATCTCAGCATCATCATTATTATATATATAAGTATTGGGTTAAGATTGTCATTTTACATAATAATCCAACAAGCTGACTTCAAAAGCTACCCCTACCCAGCGTTTTGTATATCAGATTGTTGAGTCCAAATGAAAAAGCTGATAATCAAACACCAAATTTTAGATGATTGGATGGTCAACTGATCAAACAATTCAGATTGTCCAAGAAACGGCTAAAAAGCCACCAACCAAGCAAACAAGGCCATACTCATTCATATAATCATATAAGGTAGTTTAATCACTAGTCATGTTAACATGTATGCATATAAAGAATGACATGCTCTTACAATATCCATTCGACCATACAGATTATTTGTCATTATGAAAATGGTGGAAGTAGCTAGTGTGAAAGACAGATTTAAGGGGATGACAAAAAACAATGATCAATCCTGCAATATTGCAGATCGTTTCCTTAAATTATTATTGTTTCTCATTAGCAAGACTCACTCGTAAACAAGTTAAATTAGGGTATGTTCTCCCCAAGTGAAAAACGTTTATATTTATTACTGAAAATTTATTTTTGTTGAACTTTGTTGAACTTCGTTGAACTTTATTTAACTTTATTTAACTTTGTTGAACTTCGTTGAACTTTGTTTATTTTTGTTGAATCTTGTTGATTCAAGTGTTTTTTATAAATAGTTTGTATATTGGTTTGTTTAACTTTATTTAACTTTATTTAACTTTGTTGAAGTTTGCTGAAATTTGCTGAAGTTTGTTTAAGTTTGCTGAAATAAACAGAAATAAGTTGGAGAGAACAGACCCTTAATTTACGAAAATCCCGAAACCATACGTTAGAGGTGCCTTTTAAACGCCACTCCCAAAGAGAAAAGAAATTCTAAAAAGTTAACGCCTTAGTTCATTAATGACAATTTAAATGACATACGAGAAACAAAAACTCATACGAGTTTTTGTATAAGTTAGTCAATATAACTTTATGTTGGCCTGGTGCAAACCTTTTATCCTTGTGAGCGATATCTGGCCTGGTGCAAACCATTGAAAAAGGACGGAGACAAAATCCTGAAATACAAAGCACGGTTGGTCGTCACAGGATTTGGTCAGAAGAAAGGAATTGACTTTGACGAGATTTTTTCCCCAGTTGTGAAAATGACATCAATTCGAGTCATTTTGGTATTGGCTGCTAGTATGAACCTTGAGATTGAGCAGCTAGATGTGAAAACGACATTCCTTCACGGAGATCTTGATGAAGAGATATATATGACACAACCGGAAGGATTTGAAATAAAAGGAAAGAAGAACTTGGTCTGTCGGCTGAAGAAAAGTCTATATGGCCTTAAGCAGGCACCACGACAGTGGTATAAGAAGTTTGACTCATTCATGATGGGTCATGGATACAAGAGAACTGACGCAGACCAGTGTGTTTATATCCGGAGGTACTCCGATGGAAATTTCATAATCCTTCTATTGTATGTTGACGACATGCTAATTGTTGGTCGAGATGTTAGCCAGATTGGCAAACTCAAGGATGATTTATCTAAGTATTTTGACATGAAGGACTTAGGCCCAGCTCAACAAATATTAGGTATGAAAATTACCCGCGATAGGAAAGCTGGAAAGGTATGGCTGTCGCAAGAGAAATATGTTGAACGAATGCTACAGAGGTTCAATATGAAAGATGCTAAGCCTGTTAGCACTCCACTTGCTAGTCATTTTCAACTAAGTAAGAGTTCTTGCCCCACTACTCAAAAGGAGATAGAAGAAATGGAAGTAGTTCCCTACTCTTCAGCAGTAGGAAGTCTTATGTATGCATTGTATCATTCTCGCACCAAGCATATAGATGTTAGATATCATTGGATACGCGGAGTGATAGAGAGCCACATGTTGCAGATACAGAAGATTCATACCGACGAGAACCCATCAGATATGATGACGAAGATTGTGACCCGAGAAAAGCATGAGTTATGCAGGAAGAAGTCTGGCATGGATACACATAACGTATTGTAGTGAACCCACCTAAATGGGAGGGGGAGGATTGTTGTGGTAATCCCATTTTTGTGGGATTTATCAAACAATAAAATAGAAAAGCCTTTTAATAAAAGGTTTTCCTTCGTTGTCTCTCAATCACAGAACTAAATATAGGAAGACTTCCCTATATAAAAAAAAAGGGGAAATTCATGTGATGTGAAGATATAGAAAAAAATAAGACAGAAGAAAAGAGAGAAGAGTGAGTTTAATACACTCTAAATAAGTTGTGTAATCCTCAAGAATTAGGTCAATCTTGAGAGACAATTTTGTACTCTTGTTTTAGAGAGAGTATATAACTTTTGAGTATTCCTTGTTGGTGTTTATCTTTCTTCTGTATTAGTATTTATTCGTTGCCTATTAGATTTTGGGAACGTCCTTATCTCCCAACAAAGTATTTAACTTTTGAGTATTCCTTGTTGGTGTTTAACTTTTGAGTATTCCTTGTTGGTCAAGCGAGTATTGATGGGAGATAAGGACGTTCCCAAAATCTAATAGGCAACGAATAAATACTAATACAGAAGAAAGATAAACACCAACAAGGAATACTCAAAAAGTTATATATTCTCTTTAAAACAAGAGTACAAAATTGTATCAGAGCTAGGTCTAGTATTTATTCGTTGCCTATTAGATTTTGGGAACGTCCTTATCTCCCAACAAAGTGGTATCAGAGCTAGGTCTATTAAATATGGATGCTAATAATGGCAACATGATTAAGTTGACCGCTTCCAATTATGCAGTGTGGAAGCCAAAGATGGAAGATCTTCTCTACATTAAAGATTTATGGTTGCTCATTACAATGAAAACCATATCCGAAAAACCTGCAACCAAAGCCGGTGAGAAAATCAATGAAAAGACTGATGAACAGTCTTCGATCCCTTCCAGTGTCGAATCTATGTCCGCTG
The DNA here is from genome assembly GCA_038025085.1 of Tetragonia tetragonoides. Classification (NCBI taxonomy): domain Eukaryota; kingdom Viridiplantae; phylum Streptophyta; class Magnoliopsida; order Caryophyllales; family Aizoaceae; genus Tetragonia; species Tetragonia tetragonoides. The sequence goes on along the minus strand of CM076148.1, from coordinate 7,804,307 downwards.
CTGATTGGGCGGTACTCAACAGGAAATGTGCCGCACAGATTCGACAATGGATTGATAAAAGCATTTTTCAAAGTTTCGCTAATGAGCATAACGCTTATGTTCTTTGGGAAAAGTTGGAGAAAACCTATGCTAGAACAACCGCTCAGAATAAAGCAAATCTGATGCGAAGGCTCGTGAACTTGAAGTATAAGGATGGTACTAGTGTCTCCGAGCATTTAAGTGAGTTCGAAGGTTTGGCTGATCAAATCAGCTCAATGGAGTTAAACTTGGATAATGAGCTAATAGCTTTATTGTTGCTAAGCTCATTACCCAAAAGTTGGGACACATTAATTGTGTCGGTGAGTAACTCTGCACCAGAAGGAAAGCTTACCATGGATATGGTAAAAGATCGTCTGCTCAATGAGGAGTCCAGACGGAAAGATGACAATTCAACCTCCAATAATGAGCAAGCCCTTGTCGCTAGTGAACAAGGAAATAAGTATTGGCGTGGGAGAAATAAAAGTCGAAATCCCCACCAGCAACAACGAGGACGTTCAAAGTCTTGATCAAGGAGAGACGTTACTTGTCATCATTGCGGCCTGCCAGGACACTTTGTTCGGGAATGCAGAAAGTTAAAAGCCGAACAATCCAAAAAGCAGGAGAATAATCAAAGTGAGAGCAGTCGAACGAACGATTCTGCAACATTTGCAGAAGAGGTGATTGTTGTTCAAGATAGTGGTTATATCAACCTTGCTTGTCAAGGCTCAACCTGGGTAATTGACTCGGGTGCTTCCTTCCATGTCTCCCCAAGAAAGGAATTCTTTTCATCCTATACCAGTGGAGATTTCGGTTTGGTAAGGATGGGAAACGATGGCATATGCAAAATTGTTGGACTCGGCAATATTTATTTGGAAACAACAAATGGATGCAAACTGCTATTAAAAGATGTAAGACATGTCCCAGACATTCGTCTTAATCTAATCTCAGCTGGTAAGCTAGATGATGAAGGTTATGTTAACCACTTTGGTGAAGGTAAGTGGAAGCTTACCAAAGGAAGTTTAGTAGTAGCCAAGGGTGAGAAAAATAGGTCCCTTTACACCACTCAGGTCAAACTCTACGATGGAGAAGTCAATGCAGTGAAGAGTGTTCCAACCGAGTTATGGCACAAGAGACTCGGTCACATGAGTGAAAAAGGATTCGACATCCTTGCCAAGAAGGATCTTTTACCAGGCCTGCAAGGTACAAAGTTGCATACTTGTGTTGATTGTGTAATGGGGAAACAACACAGGGTTGCATTTCATAGTAGGCCACCATCCAGAAAATCTAATCGTTTAGATTTAATTCATATTGATGTTTGTTCAATGCCAAGTAAAACACTTGGTGGTGCTCTTTACTTTGTCACCTTCATTGATGACCATACAAGAAAGGTGTGGGCGTTTGCCTTGAAAAGTAAAGACCAAGTTTTGGATACTTTTAAGGATTTTCATTTGAAGGTAGAGAGAGAAACAAGCAAACAGCTCAAAAGTGTACGTTCAGACAATGGTGGCGAATATAGAGGCCCTTTCGAAGAATACTGTAAAGGTTATGGCATCAGGCTTGAGAAGTCTGTTGCAAAGACACCGCAACACAACGGCATTGCTGAAAGGATGAACCGAACCATATGTGAGAGGATCAGATGTATGCTCTCAAATGCAAAACTGCCAAGCTCCTTTTGGGGGGAGGCAATGAGGACAGCAGTTGACCTAATCAACCGTTCACCTTCAGCTCCACTGAATGGTGATACTCCGGAAAGCATGTGGACCGGAAAGAAAGTTTCATATGGTCACTTAAAGGTCTTTGGATGTAGAGCTTTGGTTCATATACCAAGAGACAAGAGATCCAAACTTGATAAAAAGGCTAAAGAATGCATATTCTTGGGTTATGCTCATGAAGAATTTGGCTACAGATTGTGGGATCCTATTAAGAAAAGGATCATTCGAAGTAGAGATGTTGTATTTCTTGAAGATCAAACCATTGAAAACATTGAGAAAGGCGAGAAGCCGCAACAATTAGAAGAACAACCAGTTAGCTTAGACCCTATCTCCCCACCACAAGTTTCTATTGACAGGGGAGATATCCCGGATGGAGTTACTGACACTCCAGAAGACGATGATGAGGTTCCAGAGCCACCTGCTGAGCAGGGGGAGGAGACCCCTTTGACTGAGTCGGAACAACCTCAGTATGGCAGGGGACATAGAGTGCCTATTCCATCCACGAGATATAGTAGGTCTGAGTATGTTATGTTGACTGATGAAGGGGAGCCAGAAAATTTTCAAGAGGTTATGGCTCACAAGGATAAAGGTAACTGGATGAAAGCTCTGCAAGAAGAGATGCATTCCTTGCAGAAGAATCAAACGTATGAGTTGGTAGAACTCCCACAGGGAAAGAAGGCCTTAAAGAACAAGTGGGTCTTCAAGTTGAAAAAGGACGGAGACAAAATCCTGAAATACAAAGCACGGTTGGTCGTCAAAGGATTTGGTCAGAAGAAAGGAATTGACTTTGACGAGATTTTTTCCCCGGTTGTGAAAATGACATCAATTCGAGTCATTTTGGGATTGGCTGCTAGTATGAACCTTGAGATTGAGCAGCTAGATGTGAAAACGACATTCCTTCACGGAGATCTTGATGAAGAGATATATATGACACAACCGGAAGGATTTGAAATAAAAGGAAAGAAGAACTTGGTCTGTCGGCTGAAGAAAAGTCTATATGGCCTTAAGCAAGCACCACGACAGTGGTATAAGAAGTTTGACTCATTCATGATGGGTCATGGATACAAGAGAACTGACGCAGACCAGTGTGTTTATATCCGGAGGTACTCCGATGGAAATTTCATAATCCTTCTATTGTATGTTGACGACATGCTAATTGTTGGTCGAGATGTTAGCCAGATTGGCAAACTCAAGGATGATTTATCTAAGTCTTTTGACATGAAGGACTTAGGCCCAGCTCAACAAATATTAGGTATGAAAATTACCCGCGATAGGAAAGCTGGAAAGGTATGGCTGTCGCAAGAGAAATATGTTGAATGAATGCTACAGAGGTTCAATATGAAAGATGCTAAGCCTGTTAGCACTCCACTTGCTAGTAATTTTCAACTAAGTAAGAGGTCTTGCCCCACTACTCAAAAGGAGATAGAAGAAATGGAAGTAGTTCCCTACTCTTCAGCAGTAGGAAGTCTTATGTATGCAATGTATCATTCTCGCACCAAGCATATAGATGTTAGATATCATTGGATACGCGGAGTGATAGAGAGCCACATGTTGCAGATACAGAAGATTCATACCGACGAGAACCCATCAGATATGATGACGAAGATTGTGACCCGAGAAAAGCATGAGTTATGCAGGAAGAAGTCTGGCATGGATACACATAACGTATTGTAGTGAACCCACCTAAATGGGAGAGGGAGGATTGTTGTGGTAATCCCATTTTTGTGGGATTTATCAAACAGTAAAATAGAAAAGCCTTTTAATAAAAGGTTTTCCTTCGTTGTCTCTCAATCACAAAACTAAATATAGGAAGACTTCCCTATATAAAAAAAAAGGGAAAATTCCTGTGATGTGAAGATATAGAAAAAAATAAGACAGAAGAAAAGAGAGAAGAGTGAGTTTAAGACACTCTAAATAAATTGTGTAATCCTCAAGAATTAGGTCAATCTTGAGAGACAATTTTGTACTCTTGTTTTAGAGAGAGTATATAACTTTTGAGTATTCCTTGTTGGTGTTTATCTTTCTTCTGTATTAGTATTTATTCGTTGCCTATTAGATTTTGGGAACGTCCTTATCTCCCAACAAAGTTTTTTTTTTTTACTAACTTTTGAGTATTCCTTGTTGGTGTTTATCTTTCTTCTGTATTAGTATTTCTATATCTTCACATCACAGGGATTTCTCCTTTTTTTTTATATAGGGAAGTCTTCCTATATTTAGTTCTGTGATTGAGAGACAACGAAGAAAAACCTTTTATTAAAAGGCTTTTCTATTTTACTGTTTGATAAATCCCACAAAAATGGGATTACCACAACACTTTATAATTGCGGAATCAATTAAATTCAAATCCTATAAAAGTTAAAAGATTTACAAGTGAGCAAATAGTTGAGATTGCACACATAAGGAATATGACTATATGAGGATATTAAGGGCATGGTACGAAAGCGATGGTCTTTCCAACTAAGGAAGTGAGTTTGACAAAAAAGATTAAAGATGAGATGATCCCAAAACCCTAAGCCTTGCACGTTAAAGTTAAGCGATTAAAATGAGAAAATGAAGAAGCTTATTGTGTAAGTTTCTTCTGTTGCGTGGCTTCTCTGAGAAGCTGAAGACATACGCCCCGATCATATCCACTTCATGTCGGCCAAAATCAACTTTGATTAATAATGAGGTATGATCCTCTACATTTATCTCATGGACTGTAAGGATACACATGCATGCTAGGTGGCACATCTATTTGGTGGCTTTGCTTCTAGGTTTTAATTAATTTCCAGCTAGTTGATTGATTGATTCTCTGAGTTAATAATAAGTGCTCATATTAATAGACTTGAGGGTTAGATCAGAGGTTGTATCTTGTATCTGATTGAATTTTCCACATACTAGGTGTTGATAATGATATATAATTGTTAGGTTCAGGCCCTAATGTGGAGGGTTTTATGGAACCAGCAGGTTGCAAGATTCGCTACAGCTCAAGAGTAGTGCAACACGATTTAACCCCTTTTTTACTAAACCGATGAGAGAAAAAGTAGATTGTTGAACTGATGTATGTGGATCATATAAGTATTAAGGGGAAAAAAAACACACCCTCAAAAAACAGTGAAGCCATGATCGATGAGGCTCGACTGTTCGAAAATAGTACTCTGCAGCGAGCCTAGGTATATCCGTATTACCTAACTTACGTAAATGAACTGAATAAACAATAATACGCGAGAGAAAAAATATATACTCCCTCTGTCCCACCTTTACTTGGGCACTTTCTATTTTGGTATGTCCCTCATTTACTTGGGCACTTCCTTATTTAGTAAGAAAAAACTGATGAAAGTACGTATATGCCCTTATCCCATTATTAATTTTCTTTTTCTTAGTCTTTATTTTGTGAATAAGTCCCTCCATCTTCTCCCTCACGTTCTCTATCCTAAATGCCCAACCGTAATAATCATCATCGTCGTCGTCAATGACGTCATTTCCGATTCACCGAAATCCATCAAAGGGGTTAAGGTTTGAAGTCTCTGGAGATGAGTGGATAGTTTGATAGATCAGATCGTCAGATCGAGCCATTAAAGAAGAGTTCATCAGCTGATGACATCATCAATAGCAGGAGCTGCGGATAGAGGAAGCGTCGGAGATGGTGGTGGATTCATCGGAGATGGTGGTGGATTCGTGGGGTGGGGTGGGGCGTGGGGTTGATGGTGGTGAATTCGCGGGGTGCGGTGGATTCGTGGGCTGACGATGGTGGGGAGGGGCTGGAGTATTGGGTGCGAAGGTGGGGCTGTGGGGGTAGGCTGGTGGGGTGAAGGTGGGTGGTGGTGGAGAAGGTGGGGTAAAGGCGGGGTGGCTGTGGCAGGAGAGAGAGAGAGAGAGAGAGAGAGAGAGAGAGAGAGAGAGAGAGAGAGAGAGAGAGGGGGTGGGTGGTTATGGTGGTATTGGTGGCTGGTGGGGTGGTTATGGTGGTGTTGATGACTGGTTGGGTAAAGGGAGGAGAGAGAATGAGAAGGGAAGGGTAAGGGCATATTTGGAAAATGGATGCCAAAGTTAACTTTTCTTAATCTCCGTGCCATTTTAATGTGCCCAAGTAAAGGTGGGACGGAAGGAGTATTAATTTGCAAAACTACACTCGATTGAAATGAACTAATTATAAATTGTGTGATCATTAAATAATGAAGTGAAAATGGACCAGAAAATTTTAAAATAATTAACACACACCATTTAATTTACTCGGTTCAGTTCAATTGATCAGTTCAATTCAAGTAGATCACTTGATAAGCCAGTCCAACTCAGTGAAAAATTAAACAACGACACATGCATCCTAATCTTGTACATATATCACCTATCTCATTCTCAAACGCCTTCATGATTTGTCTCATTTTAATGTTACTGCAATCATACTTTTTGGAGACATACAGTTGATGCTTATCTAATTAATCAGTGGAAACGACTCATCTATATCAATCGCATCAACGAAAAAGTTGAAAATGAAAAAGCCCTCCAATTATATTATTGATCAACTAATTAATTCAATTCAAATAATAATATATAGAACTCAAAGCAGCTTGGTTTTATCTAGCTAATCGATTTTTCCCCGGTCACCAAATTCCATATACAAACTGATGATTTGGACCTTAAATAATCCTAATCAATATTAAAAACGTTGTGGTTTAGACGACCTAGAATTCTAGATGGGCGTAGTTTAACCTTTTGATGATGGTAGTGTTAAGATCAATTGATGGTTTGTTTCAACCGTCGTCTCTAATTTCTGCTTCGATCGTCATAAATTTTTATACGTAGTTTAATTGGTTTAACACAAAAATTTGTATAGGGCAGATCTATGTTATGATCAGGGATGAGGCCTCTCCTCACTTTCTCTCATTTCCCCGACTATCCTCTCATGCTTTATGGGATAGGTCCTTCTTACCCAAGACCTATTAACAGGTACTCCTTCCGTCCCAAGTTTATCTTTACACTTGACTTTTTACGGTCTCCAATAAACTACTTTAACCATAAATATTTATAATTTCATAATTATAGAACTTATACAAGATGATATTTTGAAAATATACTATTTAAAGTGAATCAAGCAATACAATTTTAGTATTTTCAAATTGTAAAACTTTGTAAGTTTTTACAAATAGGTGGTCAAAGTTTACAAATTTTGACATTAAAAAAATCCAATGTAAAGATAAATTTGGGACATAGGGAGTATAATAGAATGATCGATTTGGACTATACTCGTCAAACTATATACTGCAAGAAAACAAGTAGAAAACACTCGTCAAACTATGAGTTTACCTGAAAAGAGCAGAAAAGGAGATTGAGAGAGAGTGGAGGGTGATTCCTTGCTTAGAATGAGAAGTATACGTGAAGGAAAGGGATTATAATACAGCCAAAACAAGTTTAAAAATAGACGGTTTTGATGTAATTTTCATACAATGACAATTCAATGTGTACTTAATTCATTTCATTTGGTAGGTATAGGTTATAAGTTTGGTACGTATATATAGTTTAATTACTAATTAGTAATTAGTAGATAGGAGTACTTCTTACCATATAATTTGCATGCAAAAGCTTTAAGGACACTCGAAGGTTGACACTGCAGCTAAAATAGAAAGGGTATGGTAAAACGTCCCTACAGAACCGGCTTGCCCAATCTCTACTCTACCGTAGGCCCATATTCCATTTTGTTTAATTTGCCACATACACTACCCTTTCTTAGTATAGTGGCGGACGCATAATTCTTACATTGGAGGAATGATGCCAATACATAAAGAGGTCGGGGCGAAAAGGAAGAAAAACTATAAATTTGGGGAAAAATATTGATAAACTGAAGAAAAAAATTCCAGTCGCAAACCTGTACTTTAAAGCCAGCCTATATATATATATATAATCATTAGTAAATTTAATTAATATGCCATGATAATCACTTATTTTACTTTAGCATCTAAAAAAGTACTTTTACCATCCAGATGATTTTGGATGCTAATAGGTCACTAACGATGATTAGCGACCGACTTTAATTTTCATTATTATTAGCTATTGATTAAAGCAATATAATATATAGTAATTGGCTATGATTTTGATTGGTTATGTTATAATGATAAGCTAATTAACTTGATCATTTTAGGGTGCGTTTGTTAGAGTTGAATATCAGAACTGAATTGAAATGAATTGAATTGAATTCAACATCACTAAACTGGACATTACTGCATTGAACTGGATACAACTGAACTGAATTGAACACTACTTGATATGTGAGATAAAAAATATGTTTCTGAACTAGCACCACTAAACTGATCAAAATATCATTTAACTGAATTTAAAATCACTAAATTGACACCTGAACCAAACTGAACTGAACTAACCTTGTAAACTTTAACAAACGCACCTTTAACTTACTCTAATCTATTGGCCCGTGCAGCTTAGTAAAGGGTAAATTGGATTATAATGATATAATATTAATATCTTTGTACTAATCAAGAATATAGTATAAAGTAGCTATATGCCTATATATGCTTATTATCATCATCAACTACTATGGAAAGTAACCTCAAATCTTTTGTTGGTTGATGATGATACAAAAAGTAAAGGGTAAATTAAACTAAATTATACTCCTATGTGAAATACGACTATACGAGGTTAAATTATAATCGGTTGGACATTTATAAAAACATATTCTTGATTCATACAAAATAACTCGTGATAGTTATCTAGCTAGCTAGGTTAGTTGGTTTTTTTTTCTAAGTAATGTAAATCATTTTGATATCTTAGTTTTATATATGTTATGTAGAATTAAATTAAATCTATTCGATCAATTTGCATATAACACATATAAATTAATATTCTCCCTTGGTAGCGGTTTTAAAAGGAATATTGCATTTTTAATCGGTTGTATATAACTTTTTTGGTGTACGTATGTTGTATACGTAGTGGAAAAAACATCTACTTATAATTTTTGTTGGTCGCAACGATCTTTTTGAGAGATAAACAACAACAATATTAATTTTAATTGATTTTTACAAAAATTTATACAAGACGGTTTTTGTAACTTTTGGTGGAACGGCTGTCACTTTTCAATCAAACAAGGGGCATTGTTCACCAAAACTGACCCTATATTTCTAAATAATGACTCCATTTTTCTATGAGTTGATATCACACCAGACTTATTGGTAAACTATGGATGAAAAAAAATAATAATAATAATAATAAATAGTAAATTCAGGAAAAGGTCCATGAGATGACGCTGTGAACGTATAGACTCAATCATACCAACAACTTGACGTCCAAGCAACCCTTGCATAATATTTCTAGAAAATCTCAGTATATACGTTTTTCTTTCTTACCCTCGTAGTCTTCCTCCCTCTCTTTCTCTCTCCACAAAGAAAACCGCGCAGCTGCCCAACTAAGAACAACACCCAGCAGATCTCCTCTACCCTTCAAATTAATTTCCACGCCGAAAAATAAAAACAGTAACCCTTCAGCTTACAAATTAACACCCTATATATATACAAAACCATTTTTTTCTTTATTTCTTTTTTTGGGGGCAAAAAAAATAATAATAAGAAGAAGAAAATTTTTCAGGGTTTTTGCTCTTTGCTGTTCTGTTTGTTGATGAGCAGAGAAATTCATTACTAATTTGACTTCAGTTTCAGGGGATATATGGGACTAGAATAAAGAAGAGACATGACATGGTGCAATAGTAATATTAATAATATTCCAATTAGTGAGAAATCAACAAATAATAATCAGTTTACTATTACTCCATCTCTTTCTTCTTATTCCACTTCTAAAGATGTTGGTGGGAATAATATATTTGGTACCAAAATTCATCCACTTCGAACCATTTCTTGCCCTTCTTGTGGCCAACATGTACCCCTCCATGAACAGGTATTTAATTTTTAATTTTACTTTCATCATTTTTGTTTAATTGAATATTGTTTTAAAGTGATTTACATTTGTGGGTTTTGCTTAATTTTGTTGTTAAATTATGTTTTTAATTGATCAATGTTTTTGGTAGCAGCAAGCAGGGGGCATAAATGATTTACCTGGGTTACCAGCAGGGGTGAAGTTTGATCCAACAGACCCAGAAATTTTGGGGCATTTAGAAGCTAAAGTCAAGTCTGATTTGGGTAAATTGCATCCTTTACTTGATGAATTCATAGCCACAATCGACGGCGAAAACGGCATTTGCTATACTCATCCTGAGAAATTACCAGGTTAGTGAATTATTTTTAGATAATTTTGAGTTTTTTTGGGTGTGATTAAAGGGTGCTTTTAGCATGCTTAGCTTCATTCATGCCTATTAGCATGCCTTGTTTAGATCTAATGTGTTGTGTCAGATAAAACAGTAGTGTTAATTTCATGCTGAAATAATTAAATTAGTATTAGCGTGCTGGGAAATTCTGATTGTTGCTTTCACTTGATTCATGTCACTCTTAACTTATTGTATTAAATTAGTTGCTTCCCTTGCAAGCATATATATGCTATTTATGTTTTCATTTTTCTTTTTCTTCTTTGGTGGGTTTTGGAATTTTGTTGATTTGCAGAGTTTCCTTATAAATGGTAATCCTGGAAGTTTTTGCCATAAATTTCACTCAAAAAAACCATGGTGAAAGGTTGTGGTTAATTGTTGCCTTGTTGGGTTTGATGGGCATATATTCAAATTGCATGAAGTGAGTTCTTCCTATCAAATTCTTGAATCTAGAATACATAAGCTTTGTTGGCTGCAAGCCAAATAATTTACATCTACCTCAACATAAGGCCTAATACTTAAACCTAGTTATTAGATACATGACTAGATACATGTATAGTGTGCTAGATGTCCATTTTATTGCATCCATTCAGTGTTACATCATGTAACAGTTGTATAGTTATGAACTTATATGCCGAAGTGTTAGATATATACACTTTGTGAGCTTGGAGTGTATAGCGCAGCGCTGGCGCATCCTTACTCTTCCTCAACAATGACTGAGATTGAGTTTCATTACCCTCAGATTAGAGGGTGACTTTCTTGCACTTGTTGAAAAGTAATAGATTAATTAGATACTCTTGGTTATCATATTATTTGGGGTGCATAAGAATGAAGTGCCTTGTTCCAATACAATGCAATTAATGGTGTCTCGTACTAAGGGTTTTTTTTTTTTTTTTTTTTTTTTTTTTTTTTTTTTTTTTTTTTTTTTTTTCGGGTTATCCAATACAATGTTGTAATTTTGGATAATAAATCCAGAAGCCATAGGCATAGTGCTACAGTACGTGGGTCTGTTGGATCAAACTTCACTATTTGCAATTTTCTGAAATCAAGGGTTAACAAACAAACTCACTATTTGCAATTTTCTGAAATCGAGAAAGCTCTATATTCTACATTTGTTTGGGCACAGGTGATGTTGGCTACAGTTATATATCTAAAGGTATATACGGAGTATTTGATACTAGATTTAAGGTTCTCATCCTTAAAGAGAGCTCATCCACATTGCTTACTTTCAGAGATTCATATCCTTCCTTTCGATTATGTTCTCTGTAGGTCATAATCATAATTACATTCACGTATGCGTTAATGTTTCCTTTTGTTTTGCCCTTGATTTATGCTGATCAGCTGAGGTTAATGGTAAATAATTAGTAAATTCTTCCTGTAGTCTTATCTTAGTATTAATCACTGAATATCTAAGAGTAGTGTATCATCATATGCAAAGATTTGGACCTTGTGAGGGAAAGCAATGAAAAGATACAGGAAGAAAGGTAAAGATTAATTAGTGTTGTCTAAGAAAAGAATCTTTGCATAATAACTAGAGCTACTTCTGATCTAAATTGATCCCTTTTCATACGACTTCTTAATTTGCTAGCTACTAAAAGCTCTCAAATATTCTTAACTTGCACAAGTTTCTCTCAAATGAATCTTTTACACAAGTTTATACTAGTAATCTGCTAGTTCCATGCATTAATCTAACTAATTCTTGAAATATTCCTGCTTGCACCTTTTTGTTCTACACTTTAATTCCCTATGAGCTGCCCCAATTATATTACCAGGACTTTTTCGAACAATAGATACGAGCTGAGATTGTATAAACAAGAGTTACAAAACACAGTAGACACCCCTAATTCTTCGTACGAGAGCATGATCTTGTGCGAAATGTTTGATGAGCATGTTACTATTTGTAAGATTGTAAAGAGATTCCATATCTCACTGGCACTAGAAACATTCAACCTATAAAAAAGGTGAATGTATTGATATTCATAATCATGTGATCTAACTAGTTCACATGGTTTGTAATGCTCTTTCTTGTTTGGACATCTATTGTACATGTAGATTGCAGAATCACAGAAATAGATGAGAAAAAGTAGTAGTTCTTCTTGCAATAACTATTTCTGATTACTAAGCTAATCTCTTGGTCTTCTAATCATGAAGGTGTGAGCAAAGACGGGGTGATGCGACATTTCTTCCACTGTCCATCAAAAGCATACACAACAGGAACCAGAAAACGAAGGAAGGTGCACACAGACGAAGAAGGTGGAGAGACAAGGTGGCACAAGACAGGCAAAACAAGGGCGGTACTAGTCAATGGCGCTGTAAAGGGCTTTAAGAAGATACTAGTACTATACACCAACTATGGAAGGCAGAAGAAGCCAGAGAAGACTAATTGGGTAATGCATCAATACCACCTAGGAGAAAATGAAGAAGAAAAAGATGGAGAATTTGTGCTTTCAAAAGTGTTCTACCAAACACAGCCTAGACAATGTGCTGGTTCAACTGTCAAGGAACCTCTTGATCATGAACATCTTGTTCATCATCCTTTGCCATTGGTCAAGGCCCCCCTTAATTATTACCAACACCCATCTTTCATTTCTTATGATCATGTTGTTGGGGTGCAAAATAGAGAAAGCCCACCTCAATTGATCCCTAATTTGGTGGTACAAGGTGACGGGTCGTCGTTCATTCCACTTGCTGCTGCTAGAAAATGAAAATAGTTTGGACATGAACAGGTACATACATGATACAACCATACAGAATAGCTAATGACAAGGACTTGCTTGTTTGGAGGTTTGGTGGAAATATGTCAATTGATATAACATAGCTTAGCTTAGGTAATTAAGTTTCATAATACCTAGTTTACGAGGGAAGAGAACAATAATTGATTTGGGGAAAATGGGTATTATAATTTGGCTGAATGTTTGAAGAATATGAACTGTTGAAGGAGTTTTGTGTTGCAGGGATCCATGTAAGAGTGACAATTAGCACTCACATTTCTGCTTCGTTGATACACCAAAGTTTACAGAGATATACACATTATTTTTCTTGTAGTACTAGAAAATTATTACATTAATTCGTTTATATTTTTATTTTTATTTTTTATTTTTTTTGAGAGGAATTCTTGTAGTGTATCGATGTACAGAGATGATCACAATTCTCAGTGCTTTAATTTATTTTCTTAAGGTCATTTGAAATTGATTAAATTAGGTTACATTTTTTCTGTTTGTTCGCTTTATTTTTTGCAGAAAAACCGTGTTGGAATAAAGTGTCTTTACTGTTTAGTCATCTCTCTGTTTTGTGGCCTGTTATATATGTAAAGAAGTATGTACTCCAATGTCTTCGTTTAGCATGTCCTATATGTGGATACAACACACGTAATGTGTTTGTTTCGTCTCTGTAAGGGAGATGGGTGTGATATACGCACCTCATGCATGCACGTATGGCCGTGTTGCACGCTCTTCTTATGTGTACACCTGGAAGCACCCAATGTATGTATTTGTTTCATGTCTGTGTAAGGGAGATGGGTGTGATACACGCACCTCGCGCGTGTTGCACGCTCTTGTACACCTGGAAGCACCCAATAATTGCCGTATGCATTATGTTCGATGTTCGATGTTCGAACAACCAAATTTCTATTACTTTATTAGTCCAACTTGATCAAGGTGTCCAATCTTTATTCTATGTTCTAGGATCGGAGATAAATGGTAACAAATTGAGTCGAACTAATGCAGAGCTTGGTTCACCAAAATCATTAGACCTACATTCGTACAGAAAACCATGCAATAGAGGTTCAGTACTATCAATTTTCAAGGTGAAACTACCAAAGAAACTGTTCCTTCAAAACTAAAGAAGCCTATACAAGATAGATCATGTTCCTCCTAATGTTAGACCTAAAGGCTACAATAGCTAAGCAAAGTCACAAAATAATACTTCACCACTGACTCCCACCCCAAAAACATCTTCCACGTCCGACAGCCAAACACATGCTAAAAACAAATTCCTTGGATCTAAAGCTCAGATGACGCTTGTTAGTGGTAAAACTGATGATTGATATGAACACAAAGAACTACAGGGTTCCTAACTCCGCAAAGCCAGGCAAGTATATCAACATGATTTCCCGCTAAATCTCCTACACAAGGCTACTGGTATGTTGATTGAACCTGCACTCATCATGACTTATTAAGTATGCATCTTTCATACAGAGCAACAAGTTCTTTCTTCTTTGGAGGAGCCTTGAGCTTAAGCACCTCATCACCGAAATCATGTTTCGTGAGCTCTTGCTTAAGTTTCTGAATAGTGAACTTTCTATAGTCTGTTGTCTCAATTTGCTGACTGTAACCATCCTCATCACCACCAACAAATGCTGAATCACCATCACCAGCTGAAGCTGCTTCTTGTATTGAGCTTGTAGTACTCTTTCTTCTTTTACTTGCCCGGATGGCTTTGTCATCTACATCATCAACAGAATCAACAGCCATATCATGGTCATCCACCCTGTTACGTTTTCCTTTTCCATGAGAGGCAGTCTTGAGCTTCGCATCCAGAGCAGATTCATTCAAACGAACAGATGTCAGCTCTTGCTGGACCGTATCAAGTTTTGCCTGGGTAGCCTGCAGTTGATGAGAGAGCGCCTCTGCCCTGCGATTTGCTTCTCCCCGTGCAACACGTTCTGTCTCAAGGAGACCTTCAAGTACTTGAACAGTACTAGCTCTCTGCTCATTATTAGACTTCATCAGTGATTCAATTTCCTTCTCCCTTTCTTCTACTCGAGACTCCAGCAACCTCACTTTAGCACTGGCATCCAGTTCTGATGCACGGAGTATTTCGAGCTCATTGACCAAATTATGTTTTTCCCTCTCCAGGTTATCAACATGTCTTTCAGCTCGCTCAATCTGTGCCAATCTTTCCATCGCTGTTCGCTGTAGCTCACTCTTCTCCTTCTGAGCAGCAACAGCATCCGATCGTGCTTTGTCAGCCATCTCAGTGGCTCTCTTTGCTTCTTTTTCAGCCGCTTTATATCTCTCTTGCACCTCGTCAAACCTCAAGAACTCAGATCGATACTTCTGCTCCAGATGAATTTTCTCCTGCTCAAGTATTTTAGCTTCTCTCTCATATGATTGTGCACTGAGATTTGCAGCTTCCAGTTTCTCACTTAACTCTTTTATGTCAGATTTTAATCCTGCTATCTCCAAATTGAAGCTTTCTATCTTTGAATCAGCACCCTGAGGAAAAAGAAAATTTAATGATTGCATTTAATGAAAATTTGATTTAATAAAAAGAATAACAACTACCGGATTATAACATATAAAAAGCACTTCCAATGTTACTGCATTTAATAATACCCAACATTTCACAAAATTTCTTAACAAGCTTTTTATGACTTGGCCTTTTAAAATGTCCCTTCGTGGGCCCAACAATTTATGAATTCACATGAGAAATACGTATAACTAGAATGATGATAAAGAATAGACATTCTTGGACTAGTTAAGATGGAATGGAAGACATTCATAGTGGGACAGAGGAAGTGAATTAGATGGAAGTGTTCTTTCTCAGTTAGTCATGGATTTCAAATATTAATCTCTTTCTTCCGTAGGCAACCTCCATTGACATTGCAATGGCAAAATGACCCAAAATCAATTCAGATTTTTAAACCAACATTTCAAAAGCGATTTACACGATGGACTGGGTTCACAAACTCAACAAGCGGCAGTGTATTATGAACTGAAAGTTTAATTAGGAAATCAACAGCATATTCCAATTTGATAAACACAAATAGTGCATAGTCGCAAAAGCAGATGAAAGCAGCTCCTCTTTAAAGCTTAACAAAAAAGGCATTGCCCTAAGTATGTTTTTCAGTGCGGTAACATAATATCTTACCTTCAACTCTGAAGTTAGAGTTGCCAAACGCTTCTCCGCATGCTCAACCTTTGATGCTTTATCCCTTACTTCCTCTTCCTGAAATTTCCGTCAAAAACAAAATAAGCATTTCATTCTTTCACAAGCAAATAGTTCATTATTCAAATGTTCAAACATCAAAGTAATGTTTACAACAAAGAAACTCAGCAGCTGTAGATGATTGAGACACCAAAGTCTTCCACAGACGTGACTTCACGAACAAGATGATACCTTCTTTGCCATGCTGCCCGCAAATTCAGCTCTAAGGGCATCTTCTCGTGACTGCATATTTTTATTTGAGCGTTCTTGCACCACAGCTGCTTTCTCAAGAGCTGCTTTTGCTTCTCGGACAGCAACATCATATTTTCTTTTCCACTCCTCGGCTTCCTCTTGAGCAGATTGAACTTGTTCGCGTGCAGCAGACAATCTGGCTTCAGCAGCACTAGTCCTGGACTTCAGAGCATTTCTTTCAGCAGTGCTTTGTTCTTCGTCATTCTTTTGCTTTGACAAGACATGTTCATATTTCCTTTTCCAGTCAGCGCATTCATTCCTGGCAGCCTCCAATGCTTTTAATAGGCTGGAACATCTCTCGTCCAGGGAGCTGCATTTGCTCTGTAGATTAGTTATATGACTCATATACTCATCTGAGAGCTTCTTCTTCTCATTTATAGCGTCCTCATAGCGCTTCAAATATTCAGCTTTGTACTTCTCATTTGCTTCTAATTGCTTGTTGAGCAAATTCATCTTATCTTCCATTGAGCGGCACTTTAAACTTAACGAACTCTTCTCAGATGCGACCTGATCTATTTGCTTCCGTGCAAGATCAGAAATAGGACCTTCCAAACTGGAAAATTTCAGATTTAAGAGAGGACCGATCGGTGTGAGAAATAATCAAAAATGGAAACCAGCAGCACTAACCTTTGCTGAAGGAACATTGCCAGTTTATGCCATTTCCCTGGACCATAAGATGATTTTTCATAATCGGAACGAAGGTCATCAAGGACCTGTATTTCAAGAGTTCACAAATGAGTGTGATGGTTCAAAGTGAAAAGAAAGCTAAACTACAACTAGCTTCAAAGCTGTAGGGAATCAAGAACCTGCATATGATGATGTTCACCAATGATGAGTGGATGGTTTGAAATGAAAAGAAAGCTAAATTACCAGATTTTATAGCTGTAAATGCATTGTATTTCCAAGTTCCCAGCTTATGATGACATTCAATGCCAATATCAGGGCACATAAGAAGCATATGATGAGAACCCAATTCACCTACTAGGATCACAAATTCACTTATGAAAGTAGTCACCACAATAAACTAAGGTGAGGGCATTATGCATATGAATGACCAAGATATGCCAAATTCCCAATATGGTGGTGCCCATTGAATGCATATAACCTGCACTCTGCAGTTTGCAGATGATATGCTCAACAGGTAACTTGGCACCACCATATGCTCAAAAAGCAGATAACCAATGAGGAATGAAATTGGGGTGGTATGGACTTCAAACCCGATTCCTCATACTAGTTGTTTGTTTACCTATTGCAATTTTGAATTTTTTTTTTTCTTCCTTATTTCCTTTTTAGTAAATTTTTTTTTTGAGGGATAGTAAATTTAGTTTTAGTAAAAGTACAAATATAAACCTTTCCACCTAGGCCCACCCCTTTGCTGGCATTTCCATCTCCACGCTCCCCCTTTCTCCTCTTTCTCTCTCTCCTCTGTCAAAAAAATTGGCTTGTATTTGCTCAATATGTTCATCAATGGTCAACTGTAAACTTTTATCCATCATTGCTAAGCTCTATTTATCTGTGTCATCAATAATATACATGCAAAATTTTCTGGGCTCATTGCTTACTAGATGCAAAATCTCAAAATTTTATGGTGGTTGTGGGTGATGGAGACGATGAGTGGGAAAAGAAAAAAAGAGAAACAGAAAAAAGCTTGGATTCCTCAAACCAGCGAATGAAACCAGAGGTGCGTGGGGGTTTTCAGAAACCCATTCCTTGCCGGTTTTGCGTATCGGGTTGGGAAGTTGTATTTCGACAACCAAACCGGAAAGGGGTTGCAGATGCGAAACCGATAGTGGAGCCCTTATTTTAAGTAACCAAACGACCCCTAGATCTTTTGACCCATTCCACGACACACAGAAAAAAGCAAGTTGGCACATCCGCACATGAAGCAAATAGAAGAATAGCAGCCAAATTATTTGTGGATAATATATTTAATAAAAGCAAACAAGCAGAGGATAGGCACAACTCAGAAAACCAAGTTTGATGAGAAACCAATAAAATAAAGGCAGAAAAAGACAATTCACCTTGGCAACTTGCTCTAACTTTGCATCAGCAGAATGACAAGCCACCCGCAATCTCTTCTCCATGTTCTGAATAGCATTTGTACACTGCATATCCGCCTCCATATATGCATTCCTTTTGTAATCCTGTATCAGCAGTGAAGAAAAATCAACAATTTTGAATAAAGAATTGGCTTACAATCAAAAAAATATACCAACACTAGTTAATACTTTAATTGGAAACCACATGATGCATAAGAAATTTAAGAACAAAGAGGGGACCACTTAGTAACACTCCTCAGTACATTTCACTTGTTTTCATCCCCATAGTACATGTAAGTGTAAGCAGACCTACTCATACTAAAGGGCCAAAATAAGTCCTCCAAGATGCCAAATGGGCAATTGCCATTAAATTTCCACATCCTGCAGGAATCATCTTTTTGCTATAGAACTATTGACATGACTGCAAGAATCAGAGTGCACAGCAAATCCTCACCATTAAGCACAAGCAGCAGTGACAGCCGGGGGTCAAAAACTTAAGCATATGCAATAATCATTCAGATGCTAAATGGAAGGTATAAGCAATACAAATAATATACCTCAAAAGCCTTCTTAATGAAGGTCTGGAGTAGCTTCTCATATTTCTGCCTCACTGAACCAGCCCCCACAGCACTAGCATTAAAGACCCTCAATGCTTGTTGAACAGCCACTTCATGAGCTTCTCTAATTGCTCCCTAAAGACAAAAGGATTAGACAATATAATAGAAAGAGAGCCAGAATTAGTTAGGGACTATTCACTATACTTACTTCCTCAGGTGGCTTTGAACGGTCAAAGGAAGACATATACTCTTCAGTAGCTGAATCATAAGCCCTCCTGCACTCCGCTTCTTCAACACTCTGCAGAAGAAAATTATTTTGCTTTCAACAAGGCTTTTGGGCATATATGAAATAAAATGAAAGCTATACTTGACAGCTTCTAAGTTCATCACTAGAGTAAATCGCACCAGAACAGAACTAGCATTGAGTTGCAACATGTTCTCTGAGGGGTCAAGCAAAAAGCAATCCAGAAGCAGAAACAAAAAAAGAAAAAAAAGACAAGAAAAGTATTAACCCATTAATGAAAGTACAAAAATTCACAAGATTAGCGGCAGTGGTTAATTTGATAAGAAAATTTAAACTCTTGTTAATGCAAGCAAAATGCATATCAGGGCAAACAGAGTAAAAATCAATGCATAAGAGAAGGGCACTAAAAATTAGCAGGCTAGCAGTAACTTTGAAGGGGGTAGAAGAGAAATAAGAAAGGACAGGGAAGAAATGACAAGAAGTACAAGGCATCATTTTCCATTTGTTCTCATTGTTCAACAAAAGGAGAAAAAACAGAAGGGAAAAAAGAACTGCTGCTAGAGAAATAATGTCACTGGTACTTTGGGTAATTAAAAGAAATTGAGGATGACAGTTGTAGCCTTTCTTACCCAACGACACAATTTGAAGTAGATAAGGGAGAATTAGTAAGCAATTGTGTATTCATTTTACCATTAACTCCTTCCTTGCGTATTTTGCTTAACAAGAATACAAGAAACCAACTTTCCTAGCAAATCCTTTTTCCCCTCAAATTTTCTCAAACCCATAATGACCAGGTACATTTTGCTGGCTAAGTAGAAGAAAACATAAAATGTACAGTTTGAACAAAGAATCATAAGCATACAAGTAAACCACATCTTTATGTGCATAACTTACAAATAATGTGGGCTTTTATATAGCTCACATGTTACGTAGAGAAGGTTTGACACTGCACATTGCCACAGTGGGCTCAGCATCCAATTATCAAAGACCACAAATTTTGATAGCTTACTTGATAAGCCACCAATGAAAAAGTGTGATCTATAAAATGTTTTTGAGTTTGAACCATTGCACAAAAGGCATCTAGAGTGAGTAATCGATCATAGGCCACAACCTCAAGGCTCCACTGTCCAGTGTACAATATTCTAGGATGGCTTGATGCCATCTCATCCAAAGTTTTGCTTGGAAATAAACCAATGATATTCTGTAAAGGGCGCTTTTAACTGTACACTACAAAAGACAACTTTTTATAAGGCTTGGGCTTATTTTAGAAGGAGAAACACTCTGCATTTCTTAAGAAATCATAAAATGAAAATCATGTAAAAAGCACGTCAACTATACTATTACACTAGTGCGGTGCTACGCTGCTATGCAAAGGAGACTCTGTAACAATAATAACGCTATAAAAGTGAATTCTTATATTGTTTGAGCTTCATTTAGTGGGAGAAACAATAAAGTAGACAAAACGTCGACATAAAATACACACAGTCATGCACATCATACCACACAATTACCCAACTACCTATCAGCAGGCTCCTGTTCAGGGAAGTTTAGGGGGTTTTCAAATGTATACACCACCGCAGCAATTATGGAGAGGCTGTTTTCATTTGCCCGTTGATCGAATGTGTATTTATTTTCCGATACTTTGCACATAAACATTAAAAAGCACAAAACAACTGTAAGTTAACATTTTGATTTACTCCATTATGGAGTAAGCCATAGCTGGAAGATTGCCAACATCTCATCCCCTTCTATAGATTGCCCTGATCAAGCATAAGAACATTACACTAACCTGCCAGGAGGAAGTGATTGTGGGCACTGCTCCATGATTTAATGCATCCAAAAATGATTGTGTAATACCAGCAAGCATAGGTCCATTCAAGATAGTTGCCCCCATTTGCTTCGGCCTAGTTCTCTCAAACACAAACCTTGTCAATGCGTCCAAACCAGATTTGAACTCTGGCCTCATTTTATCCAACTGCAAGGCATAACGATATTACTACATGGTGACAAAACATCAACATCAACATCAACATTACCCCAGTGCCTCCAAAGAGGCTCCCGCCTAGGCAGGGTAAGGGGGGGTCGGTTGTACGCAGCCTTACCCCTGTGAGAGTCTCGCAGAGAGGCTGTTTCCGTTTGACCAGAGTTCCGAAGTTCGACGACCATCGGTAACTTCACAATAAATAAGAAGTGCCGACAGTTTTATGAGCCATTTTGCTTTAGTCCATTACATTCCGAAGCCAAAAAGTAGAGAAGCTTTTGGCTCCACTGGAAATTGTGGACACGAACAATTAGATAACAATACATTGAAGGAATAAGATACTAACTGGAATTTGATCCAAACGCTGGAGTTGACTCTCATTGTTTAATGGCCGCACAAGGGTGAAGCATTCTCTGTCTGGAAAAAGAGCTCGAATAGATTCCCGAATCTGATAAACATTTATTTAAGCATCAGCAGCTGTAAGTTTGTAACTGGATATGTGTAACAAAAATAACTATTTTACCACTTTCTCAACATGACTCGTAAACATTGACAAAGACGGTGCAACTTCCCAAATAGATTCATAAGTCATATTTTCCATTACTAGCCTTTCTACTCAATGATTTATACATATGAGAAGTCTTGCTCATTGAACAGGGCTCTTTACCCAACGAGCGTTGAGCAATACCTTTGGAACTAGTTGCCTATAATAATAATACTTCTTCACTTCAAAGCATAAATAAATAAAATTAAGATGGCATGTTGCAAATCTCTATCTAACTACTCTTCAGATACGATAAATTCTCAACCTAAGCATTCTGTCATCATACATTCATGTGTTGCCAGGTCATACCTCATTTTTGGCAGATACATCTTTTGCACCCCCTTGAACTGGTCTAAGAGCAAGCTCCAGATAATCGCGGGGCGTTATTTTCATATTATCTTCAGTCAAGTCTAAATAGAAGTCCTGAAGAACAATAAAATAATCAGATATAGGTAATGAACCTTATCAGTTTAAATCAGATCTACTAATAAAATTACCCTGAGAAGCCAAACAAAGATTGGTGAGAATTGTCCGAGCTCAGAAGCTGTAGTCTTTCCTCCGGATGCTCTAACTCGAATATGCTTGGTCATTTCGGTCACAAGAGACAGACGATCAAGGGCAGCCTCATCAATTCCACCCATCTTAATTAAATGACAAAAGGATTAGTGTAAAATACCATAAACTGAGTGATAAAAATATATTCGGACACAAGTATTCATACAAGTTGCAAGCACCACACAACTAGGGTACAGCACCAAGTTGCTATAAAACGGCAAAAAAAAATATTGCACAGAAACTTTAACTAACAAATGTAAACACAGATGTGTTGCTAACCTGATTATAGATGAACATGCTGGACAATAGAACAGCCAAGGAAAATATTTGTGTGCTGTATGTTCCCTGCAAGATAAGTCCATTCCAACAGAAGATACATATCTCAAAAGTTCCAGGGAAATAAAAGCTACAAATAAGAACAATAACTTAGACCACCTTTTTGCAAAGGAAACACTAAACTGAAGCTTAGAAGTGGTTGTTTGGTTGACAAAAAAGAAACATGGAAGTACAAAGTTGTTTGCCAGACAAAAGTGTAGGAAGCGGGACTTCCCAGGTAGAGTTCTACTTCCCCAAAATGGAGAAAGTCACTTACCTAGTCCTCCCTTGGTAAGTGGGACTTCCTGGAGGAAGTTCTACCTCCCATTGTCAACCAAACAATTGGAGCCACTTTCTAGGAAGTTTTATGTCATGGAAAGTAGAACTTCCCATGAATTGCAATTTCCCAAATTGAACCAAACGATCACTAAGTTCATGCAACATCAAACTCGAACCCTACGAGTAGTGAAAACTAACCGTCTGATCATAAGCGTCAATACCCTCACTATCCAAGAGGATAAGGTTATACTCAGTTCCATCAAGAGCCGTCCTCTTCAGAGGCACACTCCAAAGCCAAAGTCCCTTAGTGCATGGCCTATGAGTTGGTGCAACTTGAAATCCACTGCTCCTGCCTAGAAGCTAAAGACAGTAGATGGGAAAAAGAGAGTAACAGAATCAAATCAGCATTGCTTTTAAAGTTCCACAATAAAATGAGAGAAGAAGATGCAACAGAAGAGGTTTCTGTGACAATTATCAGTTCTTATTATAAGAAAATTGGAGACCCAAATTAAGCAACAACAACAACCAACGAGGCAACTGATGTAATATAAGCATCAAATACTTGGAATTCAAATTTGGAGATTATCTTGTTATGCCCCCTTCAAGGAAAATGTTGGAATCCGTGTCTCAGTTAGCCTGGTCATTTCACCCAGTTTGTGAGGCATGGAATAAATAGATCACAAAGGCAAGTGGACTGGAACCACATAACTCACTACCTAAGGGCTATGAAGAACTGATATTACAAAGTGATTAAAATGAATTATAACGTACAATGGATTGGAACCACAGCTCAACCGCAACAATTTTTAACTGAGGACCCAAGGGCTATGAAGCACCAAGAATTTCAAGAATATATAAAAATGAGTACTGAACAAATATGCAACACCTTGCACTTAACAGACAAGGAATGGGGCACAACTATCAACTGGAAAATTTTGGGACAAGGGACACAGTCAAACAGATGTTGACCTGAACAGTCTTATGGCTATAAATTTAAAACTTAATGAAATGTGATAACATGACAGTCAAAGTGCAATTTACACAGTGTAAACACACTTTTTGTAAGAAAAGTACCTTGTTTTACATCATTTCCAGTTATTTCTTACCAATTCAATGCTTGAGAATTCGAGATTTAAGGAGTTTTGTTTAATATGTTGATAGGCATCCTCAGTCGTTACAACAACACAATTTGTCGACAAACAATCTACCCAACATAAGGCATAGCCCATATTAACAATCACCTGCTTGATTCTTTTGTACAGGCTTTGCCCAGCCTTATAATGAAGGTTGAATAAAGTAAAGCTAACCCACTCATCACCAAGCTAGAAGCTACTCCCCCCACCCCCAGGCCCCCAACATGCTCATTGTGCTCAAAGAGGAAATGTCACAGGGTGAACTGTTTTCCCAGGTGTCACACATATTGAGGCTATATACTGAATCAGATAGCGCTGACACATGACACACCCAAATTTGACAAGAGAGAGTAAGTGGAAATCCAGGCCAGCACGCATGAGGCACTGTTTATTCAGATCTACTGGCTTAAAGTTAAATTGATCTACTTACACGCGTCAACCAAGCTGTGACATAAGAGAATGACACATCCAAAACACACTCTTAAAGTGCAGGCTAGAGGAACATTAACAGTTAATATATCTGTGCAACATAACTTAAAGAAATCTAAGCCCACAGTAAACTTTTGACAATGACAACCCTCATGCAACCATGATTCCTTAGGCTGAGAAAAATAATATTGCTCACGCCATCAAGGGAGAAGAGTTTCTAAAACAATACCTGACAGAACTTTCAGCATAAGAGCAAGAAACTATCTACGTTACAAGTTACAACTACTAAATTCAGGAAGTCTTCCCATTCAGTATCTACTCATATTTAGTGAGAAGTTCATAAGAAGTAAAAAACTAGACCCATCTTTGGCAATGCTCATGAAAATCAAATCTTGCATCAGGTTAAGAAAAATCTACAAAAAAAAACTGCCTTGCAAGGCAGAGCATGTACCATGAGGTGCAGGACAAGCATGGAAGACAACAGAGGATTTCGGGTCAAAGTCCACCGCCATCCAGGAGCAGCAATCCAGCACAAATTAGAATGTCAAAAATTGAAATGAAAGAACTCCAAATTCCCTCTGAGGGCCTATCACAAGAAAGCTAGAAATTAATGGCGGAATGATGACTAAACTTTTCCACATACTAGCAGAAACCCTAGTAGTAGCCTACACTAAGCTTCAAACTCCTTTCCTTGGTAACTACTAACTAGCCCCATTCCTCAAATTCCAAGACCAATATCAACACCAACCACCAATTCAATACTGTTTAACACCACCAGAAGATTAATACAACACAAGGTCATCAGCTCGACAACCGAACCACATCCTCCCCTCCCCTCCCCACCCCTCTGACAATCAACGGCAACAAGAACATGAAATCCAAGTCACCAACTCTAATTCGTACACTAGACGTCATCTCAATTCCTCTAAAATATAGCAAGAACCATCCCTCCCCAATCAATTCAATTGATCACATCAAAACGCAACAATCATCCTTTCGACAATCAAACGCAACCAGAACACAGAATCAAATTCATACACAATAATTAGTACACTTGATATCGTTTCAGTTCCTCTCAATCAAATCACAATACCAAAACCCAACAGGACTACAAAGCCAACACCAAGCAGACAGTTAACAAATTTTCAAACTCACACACAAATGAACACTCATTAAACGATTTTTACTTACTCAACCCCTTTTTCACTCAACCAGCAACAAATCTCTAAAACCCTAAACCTCAAAAGTAAATGCTACTTTACCAAATTGTTCCAATTTCCCATTAAACCAAAAACCCTAACCCTAACCCTAGAAATGCCCTAAAAGGAAAAGAAAGATCAAAACTTCTAATTGAAAAAACCAAAAGAAAGCAAAACCTGATTGAGAATGAAGCTTTTGCCCTGACGAGCACGGCCACAAACGGACACAACACCAACGGGTTCCTTAACAAGTTGAAGAGTGGCTAGGGCTTCTGGATCTATTCTGAACTTTCCCTTTTCATCACAGTATACGAACCGAATGGGCCGGGCTGGGCCGGTGACCGCAGGAGTGTAAGACGGAGATGGTGACGGTGTTTGAGGAGAGAGAGAGGAAGATGGAGAGGAAGTTTCCGGCGAGGCATTGCCATTGTTGGTGTCTCGATTACCTCTGAAGAGTCTCATCATCTTTGCTGCAGTTTTTGGGTTTCCCTCCCTTGCTTTTCCAGCTTGATGGTGTTCTTTATGAGTTCGCCTTTTGTGTTTAAAAGGAAAAGGAGCAACCTTGTTTGCGCTTGGGGTTAGGAGAGAGAAAAGGGAAGCGTTGTTTTGTGAGGATGTTGGATGCACATAGGGATGTAAATGGATTTATGATCCACGGATATTTATTTTATTTAAATCGATTATATAGATTAAAATCTGATTAAATGGATGATGGATGGATCGGATGGTGGATGAGCGGATGATGGATGAGATTTTTCATCCGCTAACCCGATCCGCGAATCCATCCGTCACCCGTTTAGATATAAAAGTGTAAAATAAAACTATATAAAAAAGATATCAAACCTATGTTATGTTTACATCTTAGTTTAATTTTACTTATTTTCTAATTTGTATTGTTATTATTTAAACTAAATTGTGTTATTTTTATTGTTACAAGGTAAAACAATCGTATATGAGTTGAAATTTTGTTTGACTACTGAAAGTTTTATCATAGTTGGGTGTATTCATTATTTTTTGTCCATAAACCGTTAAGCACCCGATTCATCCACTAATCCGCGGATGACGGACGGATTGGATATGGATTGGATGGTTCACGGATGACGGATAAAGCAGATTGATTAGATGGATTTCGCGGATGGAGCGGATGATGCTCCACCCGATCCGAACCCGACCCATTTACATCCCTAGATGCACATTTGAGTTGAACACACACATATGAATGCCGTATGCGTAGCAGCGTATATTAAATTTTTTGAACATACATGAGACTGTCGCACGGTCCCATAAATATTACTTTTTGAATTTATACTTTATTTTTATTTTTTTTGAGTGAAAGATCGACTAGCGATCACCGATCTTTCATTAACAATTCAAAATCATTCAAAAGAGCTACATCAACACTCGGAGGGAACAAAGTGTCCCAAAAGCGAGTACCTACTTTCTAAGGTTGCACATGCGCTAACTCATGGGCGACTCTATTACCATTCCTTCTAATAAACGACCACGATACACTACCAAAATCATGAATTAAAGCAAAAATATCATCAACAATAAGGAAGAGACTACTAGACCCCCTACTAGATTTATTCAAAGCATTAAAAACTACTAAGCTATCCATCTCCACAACTACGTGCTCAAAATCATAAATAGAAGCAAGCTGTAGACCGTGGAAAACCGCGAACGCCTCCGCCACATCAACGTCCCAAGTATCAAGAAAGTTCATAGTAGCTCCCACAATAGGCCGCCCAAGATGATCTCTACAGACAAGATCCAGTGAAGTACTCACTTCTCCCCATGTACCTCCGTCAACATTTACTTTGATCCGCCCCTCAGTAGGGGTTGACCATTGCGTAGAGCTTCGAACGCCCCCACTTCTCACAGTTCTTGTTAGCTGCTCCTTGTCAAGCTCCAACAGCATCTTGTTCACATATTGAATGACTTCCACTGGTGTATTCAGCAAGCCCTCAAAAATTCGCTTATTGCGTGTCCCCCAAATAGCCCACGCCACAAGACAAAATCTTCGAAATTCTTCAACACTCAGCCCCTCTTTAGCTAGCTCCAATAAATCACGAAAATTATGGGCACCACGATCATTGATCACAAGCCCACTCTCTTCCCAGATCGCATTAGCTAGTGGGCATCCTCGCAAAGCATGCAGGCCAGTTTCCAGCTCACTGGGACACCAACTACACTCCGCACCAATCACCTCGACACGTCGATGTAGCCCTGTCGTCGTCGGTAACGCTTCATTGCAAGCTTGCCACACAAACATTTTCGTACGTGGGAGAACATTACAAGACCAAATCTTATTCCAAATGGACCTATCAACACTCGAAGAGGAAGCTGTATCACTACTTTGCTGCCCAGCCACAATACCGTGATATGCACTGCGAACCGAGAAACAACCAGACTTCTCCCAACTCCAACACGCCAAGTCAACAGGTAGACGAAAACTCAAGGGTATGGACAAGATTCTATCCACGTCAACGGGGAGGAAACGTTCAGTTACCACGTTCCTTCGCCATTGCTTAGCACCATGGTCAATCAAGTCGGCCACAACACAAAGCTCGTTACTATCTCCCCGTGGTGTAACAACCATATGCGAGCCATTGCCTGGGAGCCAAGGGTCCTCCCAAATCTTCACTTTGGACCCATTACCTATCCTCCATCGCATACCTTTTCGAAGCACCCACTTAGCCTCACATACACCCTTCCAGGAGTAACTTGGATTAGTGCCCAGTGAGGCCGAGAGGAAGTCACCTTGAGGGAAATATTTAGCTTTCCATAATTCACCCAAGAGCCCTCCTTCACCATTCAAGAGATGCCAAGCTTGTTTTGCAAGAAGACCACAGTTAAACATTTTCATATCTCTCAACCCGAGACCCCCTTCACACTTAGGTTTACATAACTTGGACCAAGAAACCCAATGAATTTTTCTTTCATCTTTTTTCTGACCCCAAAAGAATTGTGAAATCAAAGTATGAACCTCATTGAAAAAATTTGCTGGTAATTTGAAAACACTCATCACATAGGTAGGGACTGCTTGGGCCACCACCTTTATTAGCACTTCCCTACCTGCTTTAGATAACAACAAGCCCTTCCAACCTTGAAGCTTCGCCCACAACCTCTCTTTCAAAGCCCCACAAAGAGCTCTTTTCGACCTCCCAATCACCGTTGGAAGACCCAAATAACGATCATGGTGCACGACCTCCTCAACACCTAGGTCCGCTACTACTTGATCACGCACAACTCGAGAAACCCCTTTGCTGAATGAGACTTTTGACTTTGCAAAACTCACCTTTTGGCCGAAGCACCCTCGTAAAGAGCCAGAATATTACGAGTGACCTCCGCTGCCTCATGAGTTGCCCTGGAAAATAGCAAGCTATCATCCGCAAAAAATAGATGCATAAGAGACGGGGCATTAGTGCCAATACGGACACCATGTAGTGCCTCCCTCTCCTTCGCCCTTCTAATCAACCCAGAAAACGCCTCAGCACAAAGAATAAACAGATAAGGAGAAATGGGATCCCCTTGGCGTAACCCTCTCTCAGGAGCAAAAACATCTGTTGGTTTCCCATTCACCAAGACGGAAAATGACACAGTTCGAACACACTCCATCACCCTAGACACCCAGTTTTCATCAAAGACAAACTTTCTCAACACTGCCTCTAAAAAATTTCACTCAATCCGATCATAGGCCTTTGCCATATCCAACTTGAGGGCAAAAAAACCCTCTCTCGAGCACGTACTCTTCATAAAATGAAATGTCTCTAGAGCCATAAGAACATTATCAGTAATCAGTCGCCCCGGAGTGAAGGCACTCTGATTCAAAGAAATCACATCTGATAAAAAAACTTTGAGGCGGTTCGCTAGTACTTTTGACACTAGCTTATAGATAACATTACACAGACTGATCGGGCGAAAATCAGTGATCTCCTCTGGGTTCTTCTTTTTTGGTATCAGAACAATAAAGGTATGGTTCAACCCCTCAGGAAAACCACCTCCATTTAAAATATTCAATACCAAACTAGCTACAGAATCGCCAACAATATGCCAATAATTTTGATAAAATAATGGGCACGTACCATCGGGTCCTGGGGACTTCGAAGGATGCATCTGAGATAAAGCTGCATGAACTTCCTCCTTTGTATATGGCTGTTGTAGCCCCTCATTCATTCTATCAGATACTCGAGCCTCAATACCATCAAGTGCCTCACCCAGTCTATTAGATACTCCTGGGCAATGCGACCAACAGCCATGTCGCCACTACAAATAGTGCCAGCCTCATTCTTGAGGTCCTTGATGATATTCTTTTGACGCCTTGCTGAAGCTTTACGGTGAAAAAATGGGGTATTTTTATCACCTGAAAAAAACCATAATACCCGTGAGCGTTATCGCCAATATAATTGTTCTTCTCTGAGGAGCCCTTCAATATCCTTCAGTAACCTCTTACTCTCCCCCAGATGACTCTCGGAGAGATTCGGCCTATTCAGCTTCTGAAGCCGACGTCTCTTAGCCCGTAGTTCTCGAAAAATTGTACCATATTCCCCTTCGCTCCACGACTCCAGCTCACCAGCACACGCAGCAATGCGCTCTAATGCAGTTGGTCCACTCAAACACCAAGCTTCCTTGATCACCTCCTCACACTTCTCGTTCTCGGTCCAAAGCTGTTCAAACCGAAACAGTTTCGGATTTCTACGCTGTTGTCCATCACCAAACAAATGTAGCTGGATAGGAGAGTGATTGGAAATCTCTCTATCAAGATGATGTAGCCGTGCATGGGGAAATAAATCAAGCCAATCCTCTACTGCCATAGCTCGGTCTAGACGACTTTGAACATTGTCCACTCCCGACCTCCCGTTGTCATAAGTAAATAAAGACCCCGAGAAGCGAACGTCCCTCAACCCACATCGATCCACCGACTCCCTGAACATTCTCATCTGTCTATCCGATCTATCATTTCTCCCACACATCTCGTTTGCAAATAAAACCTCATTATAATCACCAATACAAAGCCATGGTTCCGAGCGTGCACCCCCTAGGAGCTCCAGCAACTCCCACGAGAGGTGCCTATTATGGGTTTCTGGCCACCCATAAAAGCCTGTAAATCTCCACACTCTCTCATCTAGCCCACTCTCAACAAGAACGTCAATATGGTGAACTGACTGTGAGAGCAAAGACACAGAAATATCTCGCTTCCACAAGAGAGCTAACTCTCCCGACCTTCCCATACTATCAACAAAAATACCAAAATAGTCACGTAACTTATCTTGTATCGGTTTCATCTCACGTCCACTAAGTTTTGTCTTCGATAAGAACAAAGCGGACGGGGCCTCTCTCCGGACCAAGTCCCAGAGTAACGCAACTGTCCGAGGGTTGCCCAGCCCCCAGCAGTTGAGGCTTAAACAACTCATTGTGCCCGGCGGAGTTGGTCAATACCAACCTCCGCCGATCCAGGAACATCACGTGTCTCCTCCCCATCATTCACAGTAACAGAATACTCCCTCTCCTCTACACTAGCTCGCTTAGTACGACCCTCACTCTCCCATTCCATCATCTGAAACTCCCCAGTACCTACATCACGGTCCATTTTACCAGCCACCTCCTGCCTAGTACCCCCCGGAGCATGCATCTCTCCATTAATACCTGCGCAACGAACCAAGCGCTTCCAGCTTTTCCCCTTCACACTACTCCGCCTCTTAACCTCTGTAATGTTCTGCACATCTAATGAAAGTGAGCCTAAATTAAGTAAATGTGGCACTGCAGCCACCACATCTGACTTGGGCCTCACCTCCTCACCCCCACTATCATGCACTTTCTCCACACTAGCCAAGCCCTCAGGTAGAACTTGCTCTTTGCCTTTGGTACTCGCCCCAACTAGCTGCTCATCTACATGATGTCCCACGATCACTTGAGAAGCACTCAAAGCCCTCCTCCACCACAAACGTAAGATTACGACGACAAGACCCAGTAGTAACACTTCCCAATTTAGCAAACAACTTTTTCTCCTTCTCTCTCTTAGCTGCGAGTTGTCTACGGGGCATTTTATTTGGGGTAGCTCTAAACCAAGCCCCATATTGCAGTCCCCTCTCCTTCACCTCCTCCTCCCCAAATTGATCACATTCCTTCTCTACGTGCCCAATAATTCCACACACATAACAATACAAAGGGAGAAAGCGATACTTGAATTGTAACCACTCACCCTCAGTATCCTCAAACGCCATCGTCATGCCCCGACAAAGTGGTTTGGTTATGTCCACCTCGACCCGAATATTCATTCCTTTATCCCACCCAAAATCATTCGAGAGATCAAAGTCCAAAAAATGGCCAATACGCGCACCAATTACCTCCGCTGTTTCACGATCACGGCCACCAAAAGGCACATTAAGTACCTTCACCCAGAACTTAGCTCGGTTGAATATCAAGTCCTCTGGCTTGTCCTTCCCGCCAATCTCCCTAATTGCAAGGAGATGTCCATCAAAACACCAGGGTTCATGCTCAAGCACAAATTTTCTATCACCTTCAGTAAAGAACTGGAACACAAAAGTTCTAGAGTCCAGGTCCTTAATCACCAATTCCGTACGGGGTCGAAAAATCTCGTTAATTCGCTCCTTGAAAGCACGTCTTGAATGGTTTTTGGGTCATCAATCGTCCTGCCAAACTAAAGCCAATTCGTTTGTTATCCTTCGCTGCCTTCTTCCCCTTAATCACCACAACCTTCTCTTCCTCCGTCAGTTTCAACTTATCCCACTCTTTCACGAGCTTTTCCGCCATGGCCCCGTGAGAAACTCGAACCAAGCAGAACAAAACAGAGAAGATAGAACAACAGGACACACAGACACCAAGATCTAGTTCGCTGCAATCAATTGCGCTCAAAAAGAAGAAAATCGAAGAATTCTGCCGTACACAGACACTCAGAGACTCTCACCAAACCCTAGGATTGAGAGAGGTTTTCTATTCTTGATCTCTCCTCTTTCATTCTCCATCCTTAGTAGAAATATACTTGAATTTATACTTTATTTTAAATCCATTTTTGACAAAAAAAATTAAATAAAATAAAATTAAAAAACTGAATGTATTGACCATTCTACCCGTCTACAAAAACGACTACCAAAATTTTAATCGAAGTGGCATGATGTTTATTGTTTGGTGTTAAACTTTTGATATTTTTCTATTTATTGAAGAACCATAAAGAAAAATAGTATCGTATGTTTTTTCGAGTTTTCTATATGGCGTCCTTCTGTTTTGAAAATAGAACAAAAATCATTTTTACTTTACGATTTTATGCAATACCTCTATATCTATATTATGAGTCATGCTTTTGAGTGTCATTTAGAATTATGATTCGATCTTCTTTTATCTTATTTAACAGGTCATGTGGTAGTTAAAAGCGACAATTAAGGCATTTGTTTGGAGATGCAAAGTATTCGATTCCTTTCTCTATTGATGCCTTCATTGTTACGCTCTACTTTTAGCCCCAACGTCGTTTTTCAGCCCGAGAGGATGTCGGCGAGCGAGGATTGGATCCTTTAAAATAAAAGCTCGGCTTTTGTAACATTTTCGATGTACATAGTAGAGGTTGCACAGGGGGCTTGAATCTTTTGTGATGAAAAGAGTGTAGTTTTAGTCTGATTTCGTGTTCCAATAATCATATTGCTCGTGATTTAGTGGATGAAGTAAGAGGCATTTGAAGGTTTATTGGAGTCTAATGTAGCCTGAACTAAAAAATAAATACAAGATAATATATGAAGATAGCTATGAAGCACTGTATACCTTGTATATATTTCAAAAACAATAGTGCGTTTGTACCCAATCGCATGATTACTAATAATGTTTCGATTGCTCTTGAATTGTTCCATACAATGAAAACCATACCCAGATTGTGTGGTACAATGGCCATGAAGCAAGATATGAGTAAGGATTACAATCAGTGGAGTGGAATTTTCTAGAAAAGTTGTTCGTGAGACTAGGTTTGATACTGCATGGGTTGCTCTGTTATAAAATGTGTCAGGATTGTTTCCTACACTTTCATTCTAAATTTTGGTCACGAGAGGTAGTTCCACCCCAGAAAGGCACCCGTCAAGATAACCATGATTTCCCCGTATCTTTTAATTACTATGGCCGACGCTAGGGGTGAGCATAAGCGGATTATCCGCTCCGGTTTTGAAAAGCGGAGCGGATATCCGGTTTTGAAAAGCGGAGCGGATATCCGCTTTTCCGGATCAGCAAAATGTCGATTCGTATCCGCTCCGCTTTAAAGCGATACCCGCTTTTCCGGATATTTGGTTTAAACGGAGCGGATCAGCAGATATCCGTATCCGTTTTAAGTTTTTTGTCTTTTCTGCTGTTTTCATTTACTTTTTGAATTGAGTACTTAGTAAACTACTAAATTGTATCGAATCGGGCCAAAATAGCCTCCAAAATTATAAAAGTACTAATTTCAAATCTTTAAATTTAATAAACCTAATACAAAGTTAACAATATGACATAGTTTAATCCAATCATGACCGATTATCCAAATGTACTATTAAAGTACACGTTTTTCTTGTTAACTACAACAACATAACAAAAAAAATCTAGCTGTAAAACAGGAATTTTTTTTAATTTTTTAAGGTTCTAGACTTCTAGTCCACACATGCATAATTGATTATACGGTTGTAAAACTGGAATTTTATAATTTTTTAAAAAAGCGGAGCGGATATCCTCATTTCTTAAAAGTTCGATCCGTATCCGCTCCTATTTGGGTCCCATAAAAGCGGAGCGGGTATCCGCTCCGTTTTATACGGAGCGGATATCCGCTTTTCCGGATAAAAAACAGACCGGATCCGGTTTGGATCGCCGGATCAGGATCAACATGCTCAGCCCTAGCCGACGCTATCTCTACATTGTCACAAAAGGCATATTGGGAAAAAAAGGATTCATGTGACTAAGGCCAGTGCTGGCTAGTCTCGCAATTTCACATTTATTGTTTGCAGACGACAATCTCCTTTTTTCCAAAGCCAATCGAGAGGAGTGCCAAGCAATTGCCAACATTCTAGGCAAATACGAGATGACTAAAATTCATTTAGACTCAAGTCAATAAAACATCCTGCGATGTCAAAGTCATTGGGAGAGGCAATTATCATTTTCTACAATGTCAAAGTCATTAAAGCATGGAATCCTAATTCGTTTGGATTCCAATACTTGACCAATTGGGACCCTGTGCAATTGAGCAAACATGTGGGTTATTCTCTTGATACCAAACATCTACAACACTCTAGTTGCAATCTACTACCAATGCAATGTAATGTACCTTCATCAGAATCACCAAATGGAGATCTATTTCCATTCCCAAAACTGCCCTGAGACGAGCCAAGAATTCTATCTCTGTGTGATCCTATTCTTTGATTCTGAGGGTTTGGCTGGGTGGGTGGGTGGGTGGGTGGATGGGAAACCAAGAGAGAGAGAGAGAGAGAGAGAGAGAGAGTTTGTAATTGCAATCTCACCAGGTTTGGCATGCTCTTGGAGTCTCACCTAGTAGTCCCTTCTTCTCTTTCCCTTTATCAAACTGGCTGGATGTGAATTTAAACCCGAATGGAGGCCCTAATGGAGATTGGCCAAGTATCTTTGCTGTCTCGGTTTGGTGGCTTTGGAGATGGAGGAACTCTAGCCTCTTTGAAGTAAACCCGTCATTCCCAGTTGATAGAGTAAGTTTCATTGCGGCACGGGTTGAGAATATCAAACAAGCGGCTGATTTGGGGCTTGTTTCTGATCAGATTCATAAGAAATTGCAGGTGGACATCCTTGTTAAATGGCTAGCTCCGTCAGAAGGGTGGGTTTGCTTGAATACGAATGGAGCTTTTCGAGGAAATCCGGGCATTGCAGGGGGTGGCGGGTTGATTCGAAGCCACCTTGGTGAATTTCAAGGTGCCTTTGTTGCGAGACTTGGGGTTTGCACTGCTGTGAGAGCAGAGCTTCTTGCAATCTTCAAGGGCCTGCTCTATGTTTGGAACTTGGGATTTAAAAAGGTAATAGTGGGTATGGACTCTAAACTGCCCCTGGAGCTCCTAACCACTCGCGAAGTGAAAGCGAACGCGAATTTCCACTTGGTGAAGCAATGTCGTGAACTTCTGACTCGTGATGGTTGGATAGTTCGTCTTCAACATTGCTATCGTGAAGGGAATCGAGCGGCAGACTGTCTTGCAAACATGGGTATCACCTTGACGCAACAAATTGTGTTCTTCAACAATCCTCCTCCTGAACTGGGACGAGTTCTTGCTGAAGACCTTAGTGGAGTTGCTTGGCCCCGGGCTGTGGGGCATTTTATTTAGTTTGCTTTGGTTTGTTTTTTGTTTTTTATTTGTTTCGTAGCCTAAATTTGGGGATTTTGATCCCCTCTTTCGCATCAAAAAAATAAAATAATGTAATGTACTACCTTTCTTTGGGGCAAACTTCTTAATAAGACGTTACTTGTGATTTGTGAATTAATCGAACTGCTTAACGTTCTTTCACACACTACTTTGGCAAATAGATGTAAGGGGAATTCTAATTGGTGCCCTTTTACTATTGATTTGTTCAACTGGTGTCCCTAACACAGAAAGAAGTCCATTCCGTGCCCATTTAAATTTAAAATATCCATTCCGTCTCTTTATTTTTTCTTTTCCGTTACAAAGTGATGACGTGGCTACTGAATTTAATGTCGTCCATGTCCCTTGTCTTTTTCGAGCAAAATATGCTGACAAAATTGCCCCTCTTCTTTTCCCCCCATTTTTTGCTCAATTTCCCCCCAAAAATAGAACTGACATTATAACTGGAATGATGAGATAGAGCGTGTGAAAGTTTTCTTTTTTTCCTCTTCAACATTCTTTGAACTGTCTCTTAGTGACCTTTATGTTGCCCTTTTAATTAGCCATCTGCTATCAATTCATCATCATTTATCTTATTTGAACATTTGTCATATTCTTGGCCTGAAATTATGCTAGTTGCTTGCTACTTGTTACTGTGAGCAGACACATTATATTTACTTAGACTGGAAACTTTAGAAGGGGAATTTGCAAATAGGATTTTGATTACTACTAAATATGTACAGAGCATCTGAAAAGAGCTGGTGATGGAAGAGCTTCAGCTATCTCAACAAGGTGAGTGCTGGCAATCTGATTGCATAACTTAAGTGTTGTTTGGTTGATTGCGAGTGATGGAGGAAGGAAGTAGCAAATAGATATGGTGTTTGAATGACAAAAGAGTGGCAAAATGGGGGAAGTAGGAGTGTCCAGATCTGAAGAGAGAGTGTGATCTGTGGAGGGCGACCGACGGCGTTGATCTATGGAGGGGCGTCCGACGGCGTTGATCTGTGGAGGGGCGACGCTGGCAATTAAGGTGGTGATAGTGGTGTGACCTTGATGGGTCAGATGAAACTTGACTGTGCAATTATCTTCTCTGCACACATCTAGATGATACTGCAAACAATAAAAACCACAAACATTGCCGTCAACTTTCAAAATCAAATCATCAATTGACATTTGATTATTAAATTTAACAGGAATCATTTTGGGTTGCTAAATTGTGTTCGAAATTTCACTAATTTCAGAGAAATTTCAGTTATCCAGTTGGTAATTCTTGCACTCAGATTGATGGGTGTATCTAAAATGACAGAAATGAAATCAAATCTGATATAAAAGACTGAAACTTTTGATCTAAGAATTTCAAGCTAAGAAGAGAGAGATGATGGAATTAACCTCACAGATCGAAATGGGCATTGCAGGCGAAAATGACTGACCAAATCAGAATCCCACGTCGGTGATGAGGAGAGAGAGAGAGAGAGAGAGAGAGAGAGAGAGAGAGATAGTGAGAGAGTGAAAAGGGGGAGCAAACCGTGGTTATGGAGTTTGGTGGATCGATTTTAATGGAGAGATAAGCTAAGCGTCGTCGTGTTAAGGGAATCAAATGTGTAAACGCGTCGTATAAGCAGGCCGACAAAGATATTTTAATGGGAGGGACAAACATTGACCGCCATTAAGGCCGGCAAGAGAGCGGTGAGAGGAGAGAGAGTGAAGAGAGAGACTGAGAGGAGTTGTGGTGTCGTTTAATGACCTTCTATTTGCGTTTCATTAAGGGTAAAATGGAGAAATAAAATTTACTTAAACGGAAAACAATAAATAAGGACACGGAATGTACGTTTTGAAACAAAAAGGGCACGGACCGGACTTCTTTCTGTGTTAGGGGCACCAGTTAGACAAGTCAATAGTAAAAGGACACCAATTAAAATTCCCCTAGATGTAAATAATGTTGAAAAGCTCGATCCAACCATGCAAGCGGTTTAACTCTGTTTAGAACAAAACAATTGACAAGCAACTAATAATCTAGTTCATTCTCCTATTCAAAGACAATATGCTAAGATCATGGAATCACGATAATGACTAAGGAGGCATCTCCGCATCTGTACCGAAGGACGAAAAAGATGCCCTATCTTACACAAATCATAAGAAACAAGAACTAAGTGAGGGTTCAAAATAATTCGAGAAAGTACGATCCAAAAATAGGAAAATCATAAGATTACTCAACTAAAGAACTACTGACAAGACCTCTATTTATCTGTGTAATCTTAATTGTTGAGGATTGAGTAAAATGATTCCATAGCAAATCACCTCGTATACCTCTGTTGATCGGGATTTCATCTTTCCTTTATTCTTGATTCTTTTACACCTTCAATGATCCATGGTCAGAGCTAAGATTTGGCTTCAAAAGATGTTCATTGTTTGCACTCAATTCAGCTGGGATTGGTGTTGAGTGGCAGCTTCTTAGAGTTCCTCCGTATCCCTGGTTACATATAGCGCTGAACATCTACTGTTTATGGTTTCCCTGCCAAATGAAAAAGGCAAAACAATAATAATCATAAAGGTTAGTCAAAGCCGCAAAATGCTACTCCCTCCGTCTCAAAAAAAACCAAACCTTTGCTTTTTAAAGGTCAAACTTAACAAACTTTGACCATTAATTTATGAAAATATATAAAGATTCACATTATGAAAATACTTTTGTTAGATTCATTTTTAAAAGTACTTTTAAAAAATCGTATTGTTATAATTTTTATATACATATAATTGTAGTTATTTACGGTCTAAGTGGTGTCTTGGAGACTGTGAAAAAACAAAGGTTCGGATTTTTTTGAGACGGAGGAAGTATAATGGAAACATGAAAATTAGGAAGCCTATACATACCCCCTTGTCCGCAGGCCCTGTAAGATGTCAAGAAAATCGGTCTTCCTCTCCACCGGATTGCCATCAATATGAAGTTCGCTTAAATTTGTGGCCAGTAAAGACCCCGTTGAAAATGACTCCATTTTTTTACAGGAGTGAATATTCACATCCTGCAAAGATTGGAAATCTAGAACATCATGGTGGTTTGTCGAAAACCATTTCATCTTGCTACAATCAGACAGTTCCACTTTGCTTAAATGTGGTGCTAGCAAGGGCCCTGAAGAGAATGCTTCCATTTCCTCACATTTTTTAATATGCATATGTTCAAGTCGTGGAAAATGTAAGGTCTCTTGGGGTCTGAAGCTGAAAAAGCAAGCCGAAGACAACATTGATATGCACTTTAGCCGAGGGAACGCAACAACTAATGGTCTAGCATCAGCTCTATATCCGCCATTGAAGCTCATTGTATCACATTCGATTACTGAGTACATTTTATGACAGTGACTGATCTTAATTTCTTCAAGCTGCTGCAATTGTTGTCTGACATCATCCTTGGCTGAGAATAAATGACTCCAAGGGACACCACTTAACTCAAGGTAACGAAGACCTTTAAACAGATCCAAAGGTATAGGCTTCAGCCTTGCAAGATCTTCTAAAGTCAACCTTTTCAACTTCGCACAAAATGATTTTGCACGGTCATCAATATATGCTTCATCTTCAAATAACCCTTCCAATGATGTACGCCGATAAAGAGTAAGATCTTCCAAGTGTTCCAGCTGCGAATACATCCACACAAGGGGTCTTTCTTTGGATGACTCTGGAGCTGACAATAAGAATCTATGATGAATGAAGGATTCGAGTTGCAGATGAGACAAATTCTGAAAGACAATGGATGGGATTTCCAACTCTTCAGTTGCACTTAGTGTCAGA
The DNA here is from genome assembly GCA_038025085.1 of Tetragonia tetragonoides. NCBI lineage: Eukaryota > Viridiplantae > Streptophyta > Magnoliopsida > Caryophyllales > Aizoaceae > Tetragonia > Tetragonia tetragonoides. The sequence continues at coordinate 7,764,781 of CM076148.1, read as the reverse complement.
TGGTTTAACTGTGGGACCGGGTTCTTAAAGCCGCCTCTCATTCGTCCTATGTTAAACTCCTGGTTTGGAACTCCCATCTGTAAATAACCAATATATAGTCAGTCAAATAAAGTTATTACCTAGGTTGACCCATACCCAACTCGTTTATGTCTGACCTCAACATGAACCCGACCCAAACCCAATCTTATTGCCAGGCGTATATCCAGTTTACCATGAACGTTATTGTAATTTTACTTTGTAAGGTCTTTCCTACCAAAATAAATAGATAAATAAGGTTTTGGTACATACCTTTTCTCTTGGGCTTGCTGACGGGAAGATTTTAGCTGTATCTGAAATCTGCTCCAATCTCATCTGTTTTAAAGCTGGGAAATGGAGTTTATAACTTTCACCACAAAAGCGCTTGAGGTTGATTAATTGACGAAGTAAAACAAACTCCAATTTGGGGAATTTGATTTCACGCTGATCATCTTCTGTTACCATGGACACTATCACTTCCTCCATTTTTGGACAGTTAGATATGGTTAAGGTTTCAAGTTGCACAAGAGCAGCAGCCACGTTGAGCGAACCTAGACTTTCGAGTGACTCACAATCGCCAATATATATCTCCTTCAAGTTGTGCAAGCTACACATATAAAGATTCTTACTGCAGACATGTCCTTTCGCCTTAGTAGCTGTATACAGTTCTTCACTATTAGGCAAATCCCATAGTTGTATGGTGGGAATATTCATAATACTCAATTTCTGCAGGGATCGACATTTTAACTGCAAGAATTTTAATGATGTAAATGTTAGATTCATTAGTGCCAGACCCTCTGATGTTGCTTTGGCATCCTGCCTGTGGGCAAAAGATGGTCGGGAGTTCATTGCAATTTCCATGAAACGGGGAAAGAAACCAATAAAAACTCCTATAGGAGCCAATGTCAATTATGTAACAGAAAATGTTGATTCTGATTTTGGATTGTCATTATTAAAGAGAAAAATGAAGGGAATAAAAAGAAAAAAAGATGAATACGAAGTAAAGTGTGTGAATTGGAAGCTGGCATGCATAATAGGATGATCGTGGTAAGGTGGCCTAAGTCGCCTCAACATGGTGTGCAAATTAAGAAGTCAGATAGTTTATGTACTTCTATTGTCATTATAATCATCTGGACTTTCACACAAAAAGATGTTAAAATTTTGTTAACTTTTAATTATCCAACGTTCATTTAGTATATTTCTTGATCAAGTTCCACAGGAAAGAGAGTACATCTTAAAATTAGATTTTTTTCTCAGCAAACCTTTTTTCTTTTTCCTTTTTCTGGGGAAGTGGGGAAGGTACGAGAAGTTATAGATTCTGAATGCAGGGAATTCTAACTAGAGGTGTTTCAATACCTTGTTGAACAACGGTTTGCACTTTGGAAGACCATCACCATTGCCATCCCTGATGGTGGAACACTTTGCTTCACCCAATAGGCTCTGCAATTTTGACAGGCCTTGTAGTGCCAATGTCTTTAGGAAAGGCAACTCCCTGAAATCACTAGTTTCTCTTTTTATTTGAGTGGCTTCCTCATTTGATTGTGCAGAGGCATTTTCCATGAAAATAAACTCCATCTTATTACAATCAAACACATCTAGTCTAGTCCAGTTGCCTGCAGATCAACAGGCAACAAATGGGATTCGAGCTCAGGCAATGCAAGCAGTGACAGTTCTTGCAGGTTAGAGAACATTCCCGGTGAAGCTTCACCTTCACATATCGTCTTCAAGTCATTCAAGCCTATAAGATCAAGAATCTCCAACTTTGGAAAGATTATTAGATTGTGAGACACTGACCTTTTCTGCAACTTGATCTTGTTTGTGTCGATTAAACAATCCATATCTCCACCTACTATTTCAAGACTCTTCAAGTCCCTAAAGCCCTCTTTGTCCAAGTCAGGGACTAAATTCCTCACCTCATTGTCACAGAAGCTTTGTAGCCCTAACATGTCTGCTTTCCTAAGCAATGCCATTAAACAACTGTACTTAAACTTCAAAAAGATATTTTCCGAATACCAGCTGCTTCCAAGCGTCAAGATACGAGAGAATTGCGAATTGTTGCCCACTATTTTCTCAGGATCACTATATATTTTGAACTTGCTCAGATTTAGAGGAAGTAGGGCATCAGTTGGCCACTGTTCAAGACAAAATGCATCAAATTCAAGTACATTTAAGTAAGGCAAAGACATCAACTCTGCAATTCTTGCGCCGTCACTTCCTCCGCCATCATCAGGTTCCATTTCTTTATACTGCCAATCATTAAAGCTATTACACATGTAAAGTCCTTCCAATTTAGAGAGGCTACCTATGACATTTGCTGGTATTGTAATCAGCCCTTTACACTCAGTCAAGTCCAATAAGCGAAGATTGCTCAACTTTTTAATTGCAACAGGTAACTCCTTTACTTCTGATCCACGCAAACTAAGAACAAGGAGGTTCTCCAACTCCCCTATCAATGTAATGTCTCCCAACATACATCTCTCCAAATGCAGTGTTCTAAGATTCTTTAATTCTGCTATCGATTTTGGTAAACTCTCTTGAAATTTCATATGTGACAGTACCAAAACCTTTAGGTTCCTCATCCCCTGAAAATAAGCACCATCAGGAAACTCCGAGGGCTGGCTGCCTTTCAATATCAACATTTGAAGCTTGTCACATTTCATTCTATTGAGACAACCATGACCTTGCCCGGGCATCAATGAAATGGCAGTGTACTCTTTGCAAGTCTCCTCCCACATCCATCGAGGTATAGCTTCCACCATAAACTCGTGCTTATCTATAGTCAAATAAGCAACAACTTCAGTTAATTTTCTGTAATATTTACCCCAATGTTTCTTTATTCAGTTGATCTAAAATTGAGAATCTAGATGTAGCTCAGTAGGAAAATATCCACTCCCTTTATTTTGGGCATGCAATATCACTCTAGCCTTCTTAATGGTTTGGCTTGCAGTGTAGCGTGCTATAGCCGTACCACTAACAAATTTGACTTAATTTATCTTCAATCTTTCATCGCCGAAACAAAATACAACTTAACTTAATTTATCTTCATTACTTTCATCTCTACACCCGTTATAAAATTATCCATAAGCCTGTGAAGATGGGAAATGGATTCCTTTCCCTCTTGGCAGGAAAAAGTTTTGAGATTTCTCACCTCATGCTTACTTATGATTTGCTTCTTTTTGGTGAAGCTACCAAGGAAAATATTGATACCATTCTAACTGTTATTGCTATATTCTGTACAACTTCAGGGCAAAAAGTAATAGTTAGAAAAGCAAGCTGAATGTTGAGCTTTACGAGCTTTGATGATTATTGACAAATCAAATGGGATATCATACATTTGGTCGAATGCCTTGTGTAAGTAATGTGTTGCAGCTCATAAGATGTTCGGACAGATACTGCCTAGGATGCTTAATTACTTCTGAAAACCAGACATGTTTTTTCAAAAGCAATGTGAATCAATGGGTCCTTAAACATGAGAGCAGAAGCAAAGTTTTGGATAGTGCACCAAGGGATATGTCTTGACAAAAAAGTGCGTGTGTATTTGACGTTTTAGTAATATATTTGTATGGTTAGAAATACAGTTTTTTATTTGGTTTGGCAAAGTGGAACTTCCTTCCTCTTTGAGCGTGGCTAAAGGGCACCTCCTAACGCACTGCCTCGGGTATTCCACAAATTCATTCGTGTAGGTGCTCCCCAGGACGTTTGAACCCATGACCTGGTACACAAGCCGCAACTTGTTTACCAGTGAGCCAACACCTCTTGGGTTTGATTGTTGTTTTTTCTCAGCTGGGGTTTCCAAGTTAAATCTTCGCTTATGTCTACCACTATGTATCAATCATAAAACTTCCCACAATCCTTAACACGCTTCTACTCATTGAGGATGGGTTAACAATAGACACCAATGTAATTAATGGGTTCTTAAACATGAGACCTTGAGCAAAGTTTGGATGGTGCACAAAGGGAGTCTACTATGATTGAGGAAACATAATCATAGAAGACTCCTATATTGTGCATCTGATGTATTACCAATTTTGCATGGTTTGTGATACAGTTGGATCTTTGTTGTTCTCCATCAAGATTTTTCAAGTTAAATCTTAGCTTGTGCATTTACCACTTTTTATTTATCGTAAAAATTTTCCACTAACCTTACAAGCAGGCTTATACGCAGTCAGAGTGTTTGACTATAACTAATGTTATATACCCTACAGCATATTGGAAATTTGGAATACACAAAAATGTGTTAGTTGTTCCGGGTGTTACCTTGTTGTGTAGCAATAGGTATCATTGAAAGCTCGAACAATGTCATGAATCTTTAAATGCTTTTTAGCATCATCTTCTAATAACAATGATGATGATATGAGTTCATGAGCCCATCTTCTTGCTCGCTCCTCCGCTTCCATAAGGGAATTAACATGTTGAAATAATCCCAAACCAATGCCATATCTCATTAAGTATTCAATTGGTATGCTTGCTCCAAGGGGAAATAGACAAGCTAGCAAGAAGAACATCCTCATTTCTTTGCTCTGCAGAAGCTTGTAACTTACTTCAAGAATTGTGTAGGTTTCACGATTAACTCCATCAACTTGACTCGAGATTGGCTTTTCCATTTCATCTGCATAATATCTCCACACCGGCAAATCTTGATCCCGTGGCACATTGGCTAGCGCAACAATTGTAAAAGGTAAGCCTCCACACTTTCAACAACCTACATCCCACAGATTTTTTTTGCTTATCGTCTATGGTTTTTCCAGGTGAATGTCGTTCTTGAAGGAGATGCCAAGCTTCATCATCACTCAAAACTTCCATTCTGAGTATATTATCATCCTTTGCATTCATGGCTTTACAAACATTAATCTCCCTGCTGGTTAGCAAAATCTTGCAAGAAAACTGTTTTGTGTTCTCACGAGGCAGAGGAATCCCAACTTTCCCAAAATCAAGTTCTTTCCACATGTTATCTATGATTACAAGCAATCTTTTCTGTTTCTCTTTGGAGCCTGGTAAATTCTTGTCCTTGTCATTAGAGTCATCCTTTTCCTTAGAGAGATCCAGTCTGTTGTATATTCTTTTGGCTCTTTCAGTTACTGTGTGCACGTCATTAAGAGACAAATCAATTTGCTCTGCAATCTGATCTTGAATGCGTTCAATAATTGGAGCTTCTGAAATCTCTACCATCACCACTTCATCGAAAGCTTGCTTAGCCCTCTTGTTGGCTATTTCTTTCGCCATTGTTGTTTTACCTGTGTCATAGTTAAAAGTAGAAGTGAGACCAAAGAAATTTCAACACGATAGTAAATATTACTGAGGGAGGAAAATGAGGCAAACAGTAGGGGTATGCAATTTATATCCATTTTTTCTGTTTTATAATTGAATTTTCTAAAAATACCCCTTCCTTTTTCTTTGATTTCTTCTTAAATCGATCTTCTTTGGTGAAGGCTCAATCAAATTAACTCGAGTTCAGCGATTAGCAATCGAGTTGGATATTGAAAAATGCCAACAAAAAGTTGGGAAGGGATGATTATGGGGGTGGAATAGGAAAGGAAAATTTAAGCAGATGTCATATACTACAGCTTTTATTGTATAAACAACAACAACAACAACAACAACAACAACAACAACAACCGCCCAGTAAGTATCCTGTTGAGGCGGGGTCTGGGCAGATCCAGACGTACGCAGTCTTACCCCTGACTAGTCGCCTAGTAGAGAGGCTGTTCCCGAAAGACCCACGAAAACAGTTTTGAATTTTAGAAAACAAGTTGCAATTAATGAAATGAATATAAATAAGTACTCGTATATGAGTAATACAATTAAACAAAGAAGATATATGCAAACAATAGGGAATTGGGCCACTCAACTTGAAGGTGTTAAATATCTTGACAAGTAAATGTCAAAAATCAGAAAAATTACCTAATCCGCCCATGCCAAATATGCCAACCGTATCAACTTGGTCATTTGTCAATTTCTCCCAAACTTTGTTCAGCAGCTCTTCTCTGGATTTTAGGCCCTTCAAGAACTCAGCTTCTATAGCTTTGAGATCTGCTGCTCTTTGCTTCTGAGTGAGTTGACCCATCGGACAATCCTTCATTTTTTCTTCGATTTCCAGACTCTTAGTCTTAGCCAATACGCTCATCTTATATCGACGATACAAGTTGCAAGGGAGAATGCCAAAGCAGCTCTGATCCCTTGCTTTTCGGTACTCCTTATTTTTAAGATTTAACAATTCTTTATCCTGGAGCAATGCCCCAGCATTTTCAAGCCAAGCCCCAGCGTCTCTTGTTTCCTTTTCCAGATTTCGCTTACCGATCTCTACTTGTCCATAAATGTCCTCCCTTCTGTTTTCCAGCACACCATGCTGCTCTTCAAGATTTTTCACATTATCTTTGTAACATCGGATGTCAGAGTAAACCTCTTTTACTTCATCTACAATGACATTCTTCACACACTCCGTCACCACTTCGCTAAGCCCTGGTATTAGTGCCATTGTTGCTCCCCCTGGTATATGAGAATCAGAGCAACAGCAGACTATAATAAGAACTGCAGGTTACAACTTGTTAAAAAACGAAACTTTGAAGTAGAAAGTGTTTGGAAAAGACAAAATAAATGGATTTGACCTGATGAATCAGGTGGTATGATCTGAAAATTTATCAGGTTTTAGATAACAACACATTTTTGGGTTTTTGGATGAAAAACAGAAGTTTGGTTGCTTGGAAAACAACACAAACAACAAACAAACAGGAAGCAGAATTAGAAATGATAGTTTTTGTTTTTTTTTGGGGAAATGAATTACATATGTAGTAGTAGATTTCAGTGAAACAAAATGCAGTTACAGAAAGGAAGCAGAACCAAGATGCAAAACAATTGGTTTCAGACTTCTAATAGCTCACACGCTGCCTTCTACGTATTCAGATCTCAGCCAGGCTATATGATACATACATTTCTTTTCTTTTAGAGAAATTGTCCACTATTTCCGGTGGAGCCAAAACCTTCTTTACTTTTTGGCTTCGAAATGCAATGGACTAAAGTAAAATGACTCATAAAACTGTCGGCACTTCTTATTCATTGTGAAGTTGCCGATGGTTATCGCACTTCAGATCTCGAGTCAAACGGAAACAGCCTCTCTGTGAGACTCTCACAGGACTAAGGCTGCGTACAACCGACCCCCTTACCCTGCCTAGGCGGGAGCCTCTTTGAAGACACTGGGGTAATATTGATGTTGTCCCTTTTCTTCTCTTTTTAAATATTTTTACTCAAAAGATACGCCCCTGTACAGAGGGTGTTGAGTTGTTGAGTCGTTGACTAAATTATTTTAAACACAGACGTGCTGGGAAATATAAAATGTGAGTAATTAAGTAAAGTTGTGCTTTCAGTCGTTCATCAAAGGAAAATGTGTGATATACACCAAAGTTGCTCAATATACATGGAGGGGATGGATTTTAGGCCCTTAGATGGAGAGGGTGAGTTTTTCTAATTTAAACAAATTGAAGAGAGAGATAGAGAGAAAAAAGGACAACAGAAAAATAAAACAATAGAGAATCTAACGTGTTTGGATCCTCTGCTGTTTTATTTTTCTGCTGTCCTTTTTTCTCTCTATCTCTCTCCTCAATTTGTTTAAATTAAAAAAACTCACCCCCTCCATCTAAGGGGCTAAAACTCACCCCCTCCAATCCAAAGGTGAAGGTTTAAAGGACAACACTCTACTATTTTTTTTACAACAGCAGAGGATCATTCCCCCTCGTTATGTGGTTCAAATATCCAAATTCATATCCCCACAAAAGATCCATTTAATATAATCATATAATGTTCAAGAAATTTACCCTTCCAATAAAAAAAAGTTGGCAAAGAAGCAGTTTTTATTTCTACTCTTGGATTATGCTTTTTTTCATATTGTTTCCTGGATAAGAAATTTTGATGTTGAATGGAGTGCTTGGTTTCTCATCAAGTTTTTAAACCTTTTATGTATAGAAGTAAATTTTAGAAAATATTAAGAAAAGACACAGTTGAGGCTACATAATCAAAGTCAATAGAGAAAATTAAAAATACAACTTGACTAAAGTATAGGGAGAACTGGAGAAGTGAGACTGAGAACACGTGCACCCTCACACAAATCCCCGGATATAAAGGAGCAATCATGATGGTTTTTAGAGTTAGACTCACAGGAGTAATGAAATTTTTGTTAGATAGTTCAAGGAACTTGCCTCTCCCGTGGAATTGCAGACTAGAAGTTCAGAACCCAGCAAATGAAAGCCGAACCATATTTACTTAGCTCACACGTATCACGCCTCATACATGAGACCACCTCATATGAGTTTTTGCGTTCCTTGTAACTTCACAGATAACCTTGGTTGAAACATGTCGTGATGATGGCGAGCTACTACACTGCAATCATCATTACACCTCTGCTTGACTGCCTCTTGCAAGAACACTTTGGAGGGTGAACTGAACCTATACAATCCATCACATCAGTTGCAAATTCTCAAAAGTGGTCGTTCAAGCGCCGCACCCGCACTATTAGGGCTTGCAAAGGCTCAGGCTGGTTTGAGTATCCCTTTTCCCAAATAAGTGGCATAGATGAACCAATTGATACATACCTTGTCATTAGCCATCCCGACAACTTAGGCTGTGGCAACCTACTCACGGCAGTGAACATGAAATTTCATCACAATCATGAGAGGGATGGTAGAAGTTCACTTACTGCCCTGTACAATATTTCTATAGACAATTTGAGGTAGTTTGAAGCAAGAGTTATGCCGTCTTTGCTGAAAAAGATAAAATTCTGCTCGCCAATTTGATTCTTACCCTTGGGGCCCTTCTCAGGACCATCTGAGGTAGGGGCTGACATCTCAGCATCTCCCTCCTACCGACATGCTTTGCTATCATCCATGTCATTAAAGAATCCGAAGGCAACAAAAGTCCATATTAACATTACCTCCTGCTGACAATTTTTCTAGAGGTTCAGTTACCTCAACGACATCTCCCATTCTAAATTTGTCCAACTTAGGATTATTAAATAGGTTTCCCTGCCCATCATAAGCACATCCAGAAAACTCCCCACATTTCTCAGTTCTTTCAACACATCCTGATTAGTGGCCTCCTTCATAACTGATTTGCGAAGGTCACCACGAGCTTTCATTAAATTGTTCAATTTGATAGAGGCTAAAGCCATCCTATACAGAGCTCTCACAAATCCAACACCAGAGAACATACCTCCTAGTTTGCGCACAGTCATTAATTTTCAAAGCACAAGCTGCCAAAGTCAGATTTCAAAAGATGGCTAATTCACAAAAAAGATGACGTATCGTTTCCAAGTTCAGAGGCTCACAGCAACTAGAAAGCTTGATAGCTTTGACGTAACAAGTGGCCGCATCCTTATATTCCTTATAAAAAAGCAATTACCATTCTCCTCCATAGACTTAGCATGCAACAGGACCTCATGAAGGTCATCCATAGTTGTTAGAACATCCAATAATTCCTCTTCAATGGAGTCATCAAGATAAAAGGAAATAAGGGCGATTTGAAGCAAATCATAGTCCACAATTCAAACATAAGATCACAACCCAAAAATATCCGGAATAGATAGCCTCCAATAAGACGGAAGGTACCAAACCCAAAGAACACAGTGAGCAGGTAAGCACAAGAAGATAAAGCATTGCCTTACACTGATACAACCCAATTTAAATAGAAACTAGAAGTACCTGCAACGCTGCTACCATGGAGAGACTCGTAGCAGTTACAGGCCTGCATGTGCTACAAAACGCCTGTACAAGGAAAATCAGATACAAGAAAAGTCAAATAAGGCTCGCCGACAGCCGATATAACATCAATTGTTTTTTTTTCCTTCTTTTTTTTGACTCATAGGAATACACTAGATATCATTTGTAGCATTTATAGGTTCACTTTAAATAAAGTTAAAGGCAATATGCTTTAAATAGGGATGATCTAATATGATGATTGTAGTGGCCTTGAACTTGTTTATAACCAAGTGAGTCCCTCCAAGGGCTCCACCAATTGTCAATTGGTGACTGGTGTTGTATTGGAACCTCACTTTGGATGTATTCGCTCTGTGAACAACTGAGCCCAAATTAGCTTAAATTAATATGGTATCAGAGCCGCTCATTGTTGCCCTTAAGAACTTTTCTAATACCTACAGCATATCAAAATTCACTCTCATATTAACTACACACCTTTCATATCAACTATTCACCTCTAATATATATAAAAATTAAAAACATTAAAAAATACTAAAAATTAAGCAATATGAAAAAAAAAAAATGAAATAAGTCATTTTTCCTTATCCGCTCTTATATAGGATGTGTTTTTTCCCACTCATTCCCACTGATTTACTGTGATTCAGTAAGGTCCAACTACTAACTCAGGATTCGTTAAGGTCTTGCCACTTATTCTGACTAATTCCATAAGGTCCTGCCCCTGATTCCCACTGATTTGGTAAGGTCCTACCACTGATTCGCACTGATTCAGTAAGGTCTAATAACTGGATAAGAACACACCCATAATACTTTTTTCCCTTTTTAGAGGGTGGACTTCGGGTGAAAGATGGTTCCTCGCTATGCTCGAGTCGGCATGCCGAGCTTTGTATTGCCGGGAGCACAGGGTTTGACTAAGTCGACTAAGTCGAACTGAGCTCGAGCCTAGCTGAGGCTACGACAGCTTGGCTCGGTTAATTTGATTTTCTCCTCTATTTTGAAGGAGACCATTAAATCTTTATAGAAATTCATATTTTGTTTATCACGAGTCCCAAAGCTGTCATATAATTTGAGACGGAGGGACTAACATTTGTAATAACGAGTTTGAATTCGAGCCAAACCAAACCTAGTCAAGCTGAGCCACGAGCCTCAACCGAGCCGAGCCCTATCCTTAACTTTTTCTGCTCAGCAAGCTTTGAGCCGAAACCAAGCCGAAACCGAGTCAGCCTAGATCCAGCTCGAGTAGGCTCAGTACACCACTAGTGGGCACGAAGGCGGTGGCTAATGCCTCGGGCCGGGCCACCAAATCCCACGCGCACGACATGAGGCGCACAAGAACGGTTGTGTTGGTTCCCAAGCATTTTTATTTGTTAAATTTCATCGGCCGTGTTGTGTCGCGTATGTGCCTGGGCACAGCCCAAATCCCAGCTCTTCATGTTTGTCTTCGGGTCGGGCTCATCCCATGCTCGTACTGGGTTGGTTTGTACGCTGTGCTTTTCCCGCCCAAGGTGAGGGGCATGGACTAGGTTTGCATTCTAGTGACAGACTTCCAATATCCTAGCCCCATGTAGTGTGAGGTGTGGGTTCTCTCAATTATCAACCTTTCCTAATTGCTAAAAATGATGTTAAAGTGGACAATGGGAAGATAAACTCCAAACACCCAGTGCAAACTACAAAAGGCCTCCTTAACTATAGTTTACCACCTGCTTCTCTATTTACCCATATCCAATACCAATTTTTCGCCTCATCTTACAAACTTCTCACAAAAACGATGAAATGGAAAGACTATGGTGGACCAACCGGCCAAGTTATAACCAAACAATGAGGCAATGATTAATGTGATAGTAGAACTTAAAATAATGCTGGTTCAAATATCTAGTTCTGGCCTTTGGGTTCCATGTGAAACCATCATACTGTTCATAGTTATCAAGGCAACTATGCTCATATAGCAAAATAAGATAACTGAAGGCTACTGAGATACTCAAGTCAGTTCTGATATGCATAAAGTGGCTTCTCTCTCGACCACAATAGTACAAATTCTACCGGCATGGCTATCTCTCAAACCCTTTAAAACTCTCCCCATTTTAAACACGATGGAAAGGAAGTTCCACAAGGTAATGTGCTAATCAAAATCATACAACTTCTGCAAGACAATTATGTGTAGAAAGTGCAGGTACCCCAACAAAACAGAGAATTGCCATCTTGCAATGGTCACTGTATAAAGTTTTTTTTTATCAGAGGACACTATATAAGGTTAAAGATACAGCAAATGTACCAGCTGTTTTGCAGGGGCAATGTAATCTATCATTGTCTTCCTTTCTTTCTCGTTTCTCCACCTTTTTGACTTCCTCCTCCTCTTTAGGTTGGTAAATCTGATCAATATATGAAAAGGAATCGACACTGGCCTCATAAACCATATACTGTATATTCTGATAAGGTTCTGTCAACCAAAAAAAAGTGAAATTATTGTTTGAATAATATAGGCAAAGTTGAGAATTTTTTGACGCATCAAGTAACTTCATTGTTAGATAAATGCAGAAATACTTAGGAGCAACCTTCAATCTCACCAGCTTTCCCAAGCTAGTTACCTACGTTTCTCAAACTTGGCTATAATTGTCCAAGTATTGGACTCAGCCAAGTATCCAAGTATCAGACTAGGACATTTTCCAAAAAATTTGCGTGTTTTGGGCGAAACTGAAGTGTCAAGTGCTCATACTCATGTTGGAGAATCGAGGATCTGGCACGGGTACTTGACTTGAAATAAAGAGTCCGAGTAACATAATGATCTACAATAGGAAAGTCACTCATAAGATAATCTTCAACCAAATTGCTTCTTAAATGATATTACAGTAACCTTGTTGGGCTTTGATGAACCATTGCACGAACAACTTTCGAATGCCTGTATGACTCCTTGACCAGTGAAAACAATGTATGAACTAACCCATCTGATTTCTTAGTGCCAGCATCTTGAACAACTTGACATAGTATTTTTCTTCCATGTTCCATACATCCCATTATGATTGCTTGCATATTTGCACCTTGAATATCAGAAAGAAGAACCACAAGTTATACACCAATGACTCGCCAATCATTAAAGACATACATTATCCTCACAAAGCTCATAACTGATGGCTAGGAAATTGATCCTACATACTATGGACGCTGCCCGCTGACGCTAAGTAATCAAACCAATCTTATTTTCATTAAACTTGTCAACTATAAATACAGTAAAAGTAACTCAACATGCCGGTGATTCAACATTGTACTTAAATGTTTTGACCCTCAAGTGCGATTTAGATAATCATTATGCAAATGAATAATGGCTCTATCACATACACCAGGCTCAATTGATTAATTCAAATACCCAGGTAATAAAACTTAAACTGCAGTTCGACATAAACAAATAGAATTACTCTCGCAGACAAAATTATCCTTAAAGTTTACATAATATGTCCTTAATTTCAATGAACCTTAGGGTTTTATTTTATTTTTAATGAACAATGAAGCTCAGATTACTTTTCGTTATTTAATACTCAATTCATTAAACATATTGGGGAGAAATTTAGCCATTACATTGATGAACAAACTCGAATCAAAATATTATGCAAACACCATAAACCCTAGTTCGTGTAACAGAAAAGTTGTAAATGAACCTAAGTATCAGTTTAATCAAGTTCAGTCCAAATTGAAAAATGGAAGAAAATGAGAAAAAAAAAAAAAAAAAAAAAAAGAAAAAAAAGAAAAGGAAAATACTGATCAAATTAATGGTACCTCTATGGATGGCAAATTCCGGCGAAAAAACGCCCCCAATGGGAAGTAGAGAGAGAAAGCGACATAATAATTCAACGGTGGCCGGTGACTCGAAGGCGACGGCGATTACGGTGGAGAGAGAAAGACAGTGGACTGTAACCCGTGAATGAGGGGCCTGATTTTAAGTTAGACCCGGTAATAAGCCTAACTTCAAGCCCCTTCTTTCTTGTAGGCCCAGTCCATGATCGCAACTAAACCCATAAATACTAATATTGAGCCTAGGGCAAGGCTATGCATATATTTCCCCTGAAATGAGTAACTTAATTTTTTAAAATATTCATGTGGACTTAGTTCATGGTAGACCATAGTTTATCTCAAATCACCCCTTTAATAGGGGAGTCACCCAATATTTTACCTGAAACTACTCCCTACTTTATCCGAAGCCACCCCTCTAATAGTGGAGTCACCCTCTACTTCACCTAGAGTTATCCCTCAAATGTATACTTGGTGTCACCCCTCTAATAGTGGAGTCACTCAGTGAATTTTTTTTTTTGGGTGATTGAAAATATAAATGTGTAAATTACAAAAACTAAAGTATGTGCTTGATGTATGAATATCAGAATAAAAGGTACTGAAAATACCCCTATTTAGTACTATTGACTATCATTTTACTGCCCCATCAAACTTACCATCTCGAAATTATCTTTCAACCCTCACATATTTTTGTGGCTCTTCGTATTTTGTTCTGCGGTTCTTCCCATTACAAAGGACAGAGATTCATAAACTCCTATTATTCCACCATTAACGGTACTACAATTCTACAACAAATTTCTACTTCCTATCAAAAAAAAATTCTATAGATTTATTGCCAATTTCTAGATTTTCTTTTATTGTTTTTGTTTTGTTGCCCATTTATTTTTGCAGTAATGCCACAAAAGAGGAAGTCTTATGTTCAGTTTCTTATAAAAATAATAAAGAAAAAAAAAAATTCAATCCGAATAGGTTTATCGATCACTATAAAAAGTTAGAGTAGGACCTCACTTTCAATTTTAGCACAGAGCCTCTTAAATCTCAGAGACGGCCCTGACCACTGGTAACGACATTTCTATCAAGCATAACGTGACAGTAGTACATGCATATGAGAATGAAATTATTACAAAACAAGTGGTAACGACATTTCTTAATCTCAGTTATAGTATTATTTAGCTGGCTATGCTTTTTAAAATTACAATAATCTCAAGTCAACTCAATTACAAATTTCTTTAATAATAATCCAATGACTACATCAAATGATTGTGTATAAAATGCTTAATTCATCAAGCAAACAATCAACACTTCAACAGAGAACTAAAGATCAGAGAAAATGTCAACATTATCATCAACAAGTGATAATGAACAAACTAAAAACCATGGTGGTGAACAAGAACAAGAAGAAGAGTACAACTTCACATGTTTAGACTACATGACAAGTGTAACAGCGTTGCCCATGGTGGTCAAGGCCGCCGTCGAGCTCAATCTTATCGGGATCATTGCCCGAACCGGTCCCGGTCGAGGGCTATCGGCGCAAGAAATCGTCGTCGAACTTCCGACGGTCAACCCGGAGGCATCGTCCATGGTGGATAGGATGCTTAGGCTCCTAGCCACCTACTCCGTGGTTACGTGCTCCCTTGATGACCATGAAACAGGAGGATCAGTTACACGACGTCGTTATGGGATGACACCGATGGCCAAATACTTAATTCCTGATGAAGATGGGTTGTCCCTTGCTGCTTTCTTTCAGTTGGTGCAGTATAAGCTCTACTTTGATAGCGGGTAAGTCTTCTTCACCCCAAACACAAACTCCCCCTATATTTATGTAATGATGAGCAAATGAAAGGTGAAAATTGAGAATCGGATCGGTTTTAGTTCGGGTGTTTCGGATTACAGTTATCATGAGTTATAGTTGTACGAATATAAGAGTCGAATCAGATTGAATCATGCTTTTTACTGACATGAAAATTTTAACTTTATGTGGTTTTAACTTCTTTTTATTTGTCATACATATGTAAATACATTTGGATTTCAAATATTAGAGTTCAATACTTAGATTAGATTGTTTTATGTATAAGTTGCTTCTTTTTTTTTATTTTATATATACCCGATTGTGAAAATTGATTGACACTAGTAAAAGGAGTTTTGGGTAGATCTCAAGTCAACGTTATTTTAATTCTTAGTTACTTCTAAATTCTAACCAGGTTTTATCAAGTTCGGATTCACTATGTATGTGAGTAAAGTCAAAGTATGGATTGTATTATCGAATTGAGGCTATAATAGTATATACTTTTAGTTTTTAGGGCGAGTCGGATATGAAGTAGCTCCATATACATGGTATATTTGGAACATGGCAAACTATATATAACTCAAAGTGTTGTTTTGTAGGAATAAGCTCAAGGATGCTGTGCTAGAGGGAGGAATTCCCTTTAATAAAGCCCATGGAACAAATTTATTTGAGTATGCTTCCTCAGACCCAGCATTCAATGAAGCTTTCAACAAAGCAATGTTCAGCTACTCAGCGATTGTCATAAAGAAGATCCTCGAGAAATACAAGGGTTTTAAGGATGTAAAACAACTTGTTGATGTAGGTGGTAGTCTTGGGCACACGGTTCATGCTATCGTATCCAAATATCCCTCCATTAGGTGTATCAACTTTGATCTGCCTCACATCATTCAACACGCCCTCATTTGTTCTGGTATGTTCGATTTTTCTCCACATTAAATCCAATCTAAAAAAACGATATTAAGATTATGTTTGGGAGAACTTATAAGTTATACAGGGTCCAAGAGTTTGATATTGGATGACATTATAGACTCTGCAGGATATATTTGCAGTATTTCTATAAGCTAGCAACCACATACACTAGTTCTGGACAAAGGTATAAAAAATAAAAAATAAAAAATAGTAAAACTTTTTGCACTTCTTTAGTGAACATAATTGGTCTCTACATCAAATTGACTTGCTGCAGGTGTAGAACATATTAGTGGAGATATGTTTGAAAGCGTTCCTCAAGGAGATGCCATTTTCATGAAGGTACATGTAGTTAGTTTGCTTTAGTTAAATTAAAGATATCGATTTGTTAGGGTATGTTTAGCTTGATTTTTAGTTTTGAGTTTTTGATTTTTTTTTTTTTGAAAAGTACAAATTTTGATTTTGGGTTTTTGGTATTTAGTTGTCCAGTTGTCCATTTCCAAAATTAAGTAGATTACTATGAGGAAAAAAAATTCAGCTCAAAAAAACAAAATATACAAAGAGATATTACATTTGCAAAACTAAAAACTTGCAACACGTACGCAAGCAGCATGATTAATTAGTTAAATTTTCTACAGTGGATAATTCATGATTGGAGTGATGATCATTGTATAAAATTGTTGAAGAATTGTTATGAAGCATTACCAGAAGTTGGCGGGAAAGTGATTATTGTTGAGGGGATGTTGAAAGAGAAGCCTGAAGATACTCTAGGTGAAAAAGTGGTAACTCAAATGGATGTGTACATGATGATCTTGATGGGAGGTGGAAAAGAGAGGACAAGAGAAGAGTTTGTGGCGTTAGCAACTGCGACTGGATTTGTTGACATTAAATTCGATTGTTGTGTTTTCAATATTTGGATTATCGAACTTTATAAATGAAGAAGGAAAATGGTGACTTTAGTACCGGACTATAAAACACACTATTGGCAATAATGATACGGTCATTACAGTGATACCCAAAGGAAATCCGATGTGGTGTCTAATACTTGGCTAATGGTAAGATTGGATATGAAAAGTGATAAAACTAGCGTAGCTATCTTACACTGTACAACTGTTAATGTATAATACCGATTATGTAACACAAACTTTGTCTTTCATGCATAAAGTTAAACAAATTTATTTATCTAATGAAAATTGTAAAGTTTGAATAATTTGGAGTGTGATCTAATCTCTAACATTTTACTCAAAATACAACAATATAGAAATTATTACCTTACCAGTAGATCAATGTTGATGATTCCTTAATTACTTCCTTAATATCTTCTGATAGCATGTTAGTGCATGGTGCGTCTATGACCAAAAATTAATAAATTAATATATATTTTTTTGGTTGGGAAATAAATTAATATATTAATCATAGATAGTCACACTTAACCCTGTGCACTGTATGTATAGGCTTGGAAATTAACTGTGCTACTATAGCATGTATCATATTCGAAATCCTTGTTCAATAGTGTGTCTATATCTATTGTTTTGTTTTCTGGTAATGACTAATGAAAAATACTGAATGACCTTGGCCCAAAAGTTAGTTATTTGCGAGCTACTCTTCTTGTGTTGTTGAATATTAAGAGCGTGTTTGACCTAACCTGTGAGTGTACTTTGTAGTTTTCTCACTGTTTTTTGTCAGAAACAACCTTCGACGGGCAAATGCTAAGCTTCCACATAGTGTAATATACACAAGTGTGTCTTGTGTCTATCTCTCTCTTCTATCCCACACTCATACTACCCCCATGAAATCCAAAAAGGCCCAAGCGGAAGGAGAGAGATAGAGAAAAAGACACATTTGTGTATATTACACCATGTGTAAACCAATTAGAGTCCCCTTCGATTCCTCCTAAGTCCTCACCCATTTCAACTTGTAAGAAAGTTAAAACACCTTTTGTCCCCCTCAAAAGTACTAGGAGTGCAAACTTTTGATTGAGTTAATTTTAATAAAAGAATGATTGTGTGTGTGCGAGATGGAAATATTAGTCCTGAACCATACAATAATGATTTTTGTCAAAAACTACCTTTTTGGTATAACTTTTTGTCAAATACAACCTTATAAAAGTTTTTTTTTATACAAAACTACCTATTATCCCTAAATATTTGTCAATCACTACCCTTTGACAGAAAACCCACTAACGGTCCTAACTAAGGTTATTATTGCACGTTTTTTGACGTTTTTGCCCTCGTTTAATCCGTGCCCTCTCAGTTCCCCCACTAATCTTTCTCCCAATTCAATTTTCACCATTGCTGGAGCTCCCTCACGGTCCTCACCCAGTCACTCATCATTTTCACTCAGCCTCTCTATATCTCTCTCCTCACTGCTCTCTCTCTCTCCAACCCCATACTACCTGATCAGTGAGAACCTTCAAAATCAAATTGAAAAGTGAGATTATTCATTGCATTTCAATTCGTAGGGAAGATACCCACACAATTAAATCAAAACATAACAATTTGGCAGGTCACCCCCAAATTTACATATATAACCAAATTAACCCTAAACTCAACTAATCAATGAGACACAATTTACGCATAAAACAATTACTACAAATGAATCTCCGAAAAGCAAAATCGACAAAATTCAATCAAATTCTCATCACAAAGAATGAAAATCCAATAATTCGATTTTCTTTCCTTTATTCTTTCCAATAAATGGACCAAGAAAATAGGGCGAATAATTGAAAATTTGAGGAGAGAGAAAACCATAAAAATGCCTTCTAAGCTCGTGAGTGACAAGATGATTTGTAATTATAGACTTAGTTTTCATCTTCATGATATTGATCTCAAGAGAGAGAAAAGCCTGGAATTTTAGTTTTTTTGTTTGATTTTCCCTAACTGGGAAAAAACTAAACGATCTTTTTTTTTTTTTTCAGCAATAATTTTCACTTCAGCAGCCAAGTAGTAGCACTAGCAGAAACAAAAGAGCAGGGGAGGAGAGAGAAAGAAGAGATAGAAAGGAGACGGGAGAGTAGGGAAGTAAAAAGGATGAGTAACGAGGGCAAAATGGTCATATAAAAACCCAGTTAGCTCTGTTAGTGTGTTTTCCGTCTATAGGTAGTGTTGGGCAAATTATTTTGTGATATTAGTTAATTGTTGACAAAAAAAGTTCATAAGGTAGTACTTAACAAAAAATAGAGTAAAAAAGTAGTTTTTGACAAAAAATCCTACAATAATTTCCCGTTTGAGAAGGACTTGAATTAGTTATACACTTATATCGGTGAAAATGCGTAAGCCCAACTCTGTCACTCTTTACTCAAGCCCGTTCTTTTTGTCGGCCCAGTCCATCATTGCAACCACGCCCAAGCAAACTAAAAGCCACTAGACACATGACACTATATTACTCACACATGGGTTTGAATAAAAGCCCGCTAGCATTGAGACTGCCAACTTGTGTCCAACGTGGAACGAAGATTTTGGATTTTTTTTTTTATCAAAGAAAAGAGAAACTGTCATTCATGAAAAGTTTAAAATACATTTACATGTATATATTTCTCTAAACAAGTGTAAATCTAAAATAACAAATATGAATATATTTCCCAATATAACTACTTGAAGGAGATGTCTTGCACGGCTCTATTGAATTTTTGGGTGTCCACGTGTTATCCCTTCGATCGGAGATGATCACCAAAAGTGCTGCAAGTATCTGGAAATAAGATCCATCAAAGATCCGACTTGTCTTCCCATCCCAACCAAATAAAAAAAGATCCAACAATCTACATAGGATCTCATCAATCTAAAAAACATAGAAATACTCACAATAAGTGAGAGAAAATCATAATCACAATATCTATATATTAGAGGTATTTTCTGACAGCATTGGAGGCGTCCACCTAAGCGAGCTATTATAATATCTGTTTTGGTATAGAATATTTATTTACTAAAGTTAAACTTTCCTAAATCCTTAAAGAGTACACTATTAATTAGAGGTTTTGGTATACAATATATACTAAAGTTGTACTTTCCTAAATTATTAAAGAGTAAACTATTAGATTTTAAAAAGTATATAACTTTAGTTTCACCGCTTAAAAAATTAAAATTCTTACACCATTGGAACAGGTACGAAATATCCTTTAAAATAAGACTCATTTGTAGTATTTTTCAATTGATTTACAACATAAAACGCGTCCACCTAAAAAGATAATTAGTAATTAGCGTGACAAGCTGACACAACTAAAGTGTTGCAATGTAAAAATAAGAGAAAAGATACGTATATTAGTTATAAAAATTTAACAAGTAATCTCAATGTAAAATATAATAAAAAGAGTATGAGTAGAATAAAGAAATAAACGATGAATCTAAAATGATTTTAGGTCCAATCTTTAATAGGAAACTTTACCATTATCACATACAATTTATAACTGTACGTAGGCTCCGTTTGATTCACCTAGATAAAACTAATCTGAACTGAACTGAATTGATTTTTTAAACTTGACCATTAACCATTTCAAATTCGTCCAAACATAGTCATTGGACTCATTTGGAAGTATGCTTTGAGATCTTTCCGATGACATATTTATCATAATGAAACTATTTCAGAAGAATAAGTTATAAGAGTGATAAGGTTATACATGAACTAAACTGAACTGAATTTAAGTAAAATTAAGGTGAATCAAACAGAGCCGTAACTGATCCCCATGTTAGTTTGGGCTCTAATTTATGTTTCCTTCAACTTTATAATTATTAATGCACTGCCTTCAACTTTACATTGGACTTTTTGCATTCTTCAAGGCAGTATTTTGTCCGCATATAACTTTGAGAAAACAAGCAAGCAAGCATTAAAAAATGTTTTACTATTCTATGGTTTACGTCTAAAACCTCCTTTATTTTTTGAGAAGTAATTATGTATACATTAGACGTTTAAACTGATTTTAACATAAAAGAAGGATCATATCTTTAGAATGTTAGTTGTACACTTATATCAACATAAGAGTATTGGCATACCAACATCAAGCATAGAAAGACTTTGAAACTATTACCTCTTGGATTATGTAACATATGTGGTGAGTTAATTAATAGTTAATTGAATTGATGATAAGATTTTAAATTAGATAAGATGCCCTATAAAGTCATAGTAATCTTATTATATGGCATTCATGATATTAAATGGATTATATAAATATTTATCCATATAATACTAAGTTTTTCGTAAGTCACAATTACACATTGATTTTTCGATTAGGTTAATAATCACGTTATATTAAGTTTATTATATATTCACAGTTCGTGCAACGCACGGATTTACTCACGGGCATCTACCTAGTCTCTCATATAGGGAAAGAAACCAACTTTGACAAATAGAGAGACTTTTATCCTATGAAAAGACACCAAAACACTAATGAACAAAAGGAAATAAATTTCTTTTGGGCTTCGGTGATTAATCACTAATGGTAACCCCTTGAATAAGAAAATGAAGAATGGAAGGATAAAGGAAGGTCGTTTGTTCTATAGGGAGAGGGAATAGGAGGAACGACCATGTTTATTTCCTTAGAAGTAGTCTTTTTCTTTTCTTTAAAAAGCAAATTAACTTTCAACTTTATTGGAAATGAGACTTGGACCCAGATCATTGTTGGGATAAGTAAAAGTAGTGTTTTAATCTAGGTATTTTAAACATCGTTTAATTATTTAATATAATAATGTCAAGAATGAGGATGTATTAATTATTGGCACTTGTTTAATTTGCATACAATATGGCAATAAGGAGTTAAAACCAATAATGATTCTACGGTGATTATCACTTAAACAGGCATGACTATAACAAATGAATCTTAATTGTTTATTTGGAGTAGGCAATCCAAACTATCCATTTTAGTTACGTACTAAAATTATTTTGAGCAAGTCTTGTGTAAGACCAACTTACAAAAATATGATGTCACTTTCTAGAAACATATGGGTCACCTACTATGAGCCGTGACCCCTATTTCACTAAAAAGTGACCCTATTGTAATCATAACTAATCAGTATATATATAAGAGGCATTTTCCGGGAGCAATGAGGCATGCCAGCCAAGCGAGAATTTTAAGAGCGCGTCACTTAAGCCAATATAATGACAAGAAGTAGTTGGTGTAAAACGTTTAGGAGTCTTAAATTAGATAAGGACAAAAAGTAACCGGTTAAAAAGTTTAGGAGTCTTAGGCTCTTAGCATCAAGTTTAGCTTTCGTTAAATATTCAAAATCAAATATAATATTTTTCATACATCTCAAAAAATAACAAAAATTACACCATCAGATTCGGATCGAAGAAGACTTCGCAATGAGATGCATTTACAACATGTTTAGAACACATGAGTAAGAGTGTTAAGTTATGTTGCCACATCATCAAATAGCATAGAGTGGCGCCACAATTAAAATGAGACGTGTCACCTAAGAAAAGATCATAAGACGCGCCACCTAAGCAAACCCAATAAAACCAAAAGTTTATCAAAATTTTCATAAAAGATAACTATATCACCCATGCCTTTGGTGTTCTAGCTCTTACACCAGTGTCCCGTAAAACGCCCTTCTAAATCTACCAAGGACCCGATAACTTACCCCGGGGCCTCCTATATCCTCTAGGGATTCCCTATGCGATGTTGTGCGAAAATATCCATCTTCGTTCCGGGGCCTCCCGTAAGCTCAAAAAACGTGGACAAATAGGCTTCGCTTTCGGCTCATGGGGGCTCGGGTGTCATTTTTTCCAAACTTCTCTATGGGATCTTTCATGACCCTAGACTACCCTCAGTGACTCAGGAGGGACATACGGATCCCCGAACTTTGATATCACCCACGCCTTTGGTATTCTGGCTCTTACACCAATGTCCCGTAAAACACCTTACCAAGCCTACCAGGGACCGGCTAACCGACCATGAGGACCTACCATGTCCTCACTCCTCTATGGGTGTTCCATGCAATGTGGTGCGAAAATATCCACATTCGTTCCCAGCAGCCTCCCGAAAACTCAAAAAATGTGGATTTTAGCCTTCGTTTTCGGCTTCTCGGGCCACGGGTGTCATTTTTGCCTAAACTTCTCCGGGAGGTATATCATGACCCTAGATGACCCTCGGTGCCTCGGGAGGGACATTCGAATCTCCAAACTTCGATATCCCCCATGCCTTTGGTGTTTTGGATCTTAATTACACCAATGTCCCGTAAAACGCTATTCCAAGCCTATCAGATACCGGGTAAGAGACCCCGAGGGTCTTCCATGTCCCCTATAGGTTTTCCATGCGATGTGGTATGAAAATATCCAACTTCATTTTAAGCCTCCCGGAAGCCCAAAAAACGTGGATTTATAGCCTTCGTTTTCGGCTTTCCGGGGCCCGGGTGTCATTTTTACCTAAACTTCTCCGCGGGGTCTGTCATGACCCTAAAGAATCCTTGGTGCCCCGGTAGGGACATCCGGGTCCCCGAACTTCTATATCACCCATAACCTTTGGTGTTTTGGTTCTTACACCAGTGCCCCGTAAAACGCCCTTCCAAGCCTATGAAGGACCGGATAAGCGACCCGATGGCCTCCCATATCCTCTACGGTTGTTCTATGCAATGTGGCGCGAAAATGTCCACCTTCGTTCCGGGGTCTCCCGAAAGCCCAAAAGACGTGAAATATATAGCCTTTGTTTTCGGCTTCCTGGGCCCCGGTTGTCATTTTTTGACCAAACTTCTCCCGGAGGTCTATCATTACCCTAGAGTACCATTGCTGCCCCGGGAGGGCATCCGGATCCCCGAACTTTGATAAAACCCATGCCGATAGTGCTTAGGCTCTTACACCATTGTCCCGTAAAACGCCCTTCCAAGCCTACCAGGGACCGGATAAGCGATCACGAAGGCATCCTATGTCTTCTAAGGGTGTTCCGTGCGATGTGGTGCGAAAATTTTCACCTTCGTTCCGAGCTTCCCGGAAGCCCAAAAACCATAGATAATAGTCATCGTTTTCGGCTTCTGGGCCCCGAGTGTAATTTTTGCCTAAACAGCATCTTAGCTTCTCCGGGTGATCTATCATGGCCCTAGAGGTCCCTCTGTGTCCCGGGAGGGGCATCCGGATCCCCGAACTTTGATATCCCCATGCCTTGGGTGTTCCAACTCTTACACCATTGTACCGTAAAACGCCCTTCCAAGCATATCAAGAACCGGATAAGCGACTCGGAGGGCCTGCCATGTCCTCTAGGTGTGTTCTGTGCGATGTGCTTTGAAAATATACACCTTTGTTCCAGGCCTTGCGGAAGCCCAAAATACGTAGATTATAGCCATCGTTTTCGACTTCCCTGGCCCCGATTGTCAGTTTTTCCCAAACTTCTCTGGACGGTCTATCATGAACCTAGAGGACCCTCGGTGCCCTGGGAGAGACATCCGGATCCCCGAACTTTGATATCCCCATGCCTAAGGTGTTCCGACTCTTTCACAATGCCCCGTAAAACGCTATTCCAAGCCTTTCAGGGATTGGATAAGCGACTCTGAGGGCCTCACATGTCCCCTAGGGGTGGTTTGGCAATGTGGTGTGAAATTATCCATCTTCGTTCTGAGGCCTCCCGGATGACCAAAAAACGTAGCCTTCGTTTTCGACTTCCGGGGGCTTCGGTGTCATTTTTGCCCAAACTTTTACGAGGATTTTATCATGACCTTAGAGTACCCTTGATGCCCCTAGAGGGACATCCGAATCCCCGAACTTCAATATTACCCATGCCTTTGGTGTTGTGGATTTTAAACCAGTGTTCCATAAAACACCCTTCCAAGTCTCCCGGGGACTAGATAAGCGACCCCGAGGGCCTCCCGTGTCCTTGATAAACATGAATTTGTTTCATATTTTGTGATGATTTGAACCATATATTGTTTGATTTAGTGTGTGTTTCATGGCCTATTAGCTTGAAACTGTCTTGTTCCTCTTTACGTTTTTGGTATATTATGTGCACATGTGCTCATTTTAGACCCAACTCTCAAGAGATACAAGGACATTTACAATATGAGAAGAACGAAGGACAAAGCTTGGGCACCTCTTCAGTATTTTTACCATAAAATATTTTTATAAGCTTCAAATTAAGTGATTCAAAGTGCTACAGAAAGATAACGAATAGGGCCACAACTTTTCTGTTTTGGGTTTTTGCGAATTCGAAGCGTATGATTGTCAAAAATGCGCTAGAAGGAGAACAAAGGTGCTAGAGACAAGGCAATTCAGAGGTCCTTTTTTCTGGAGCAGGGCATTTTTCTGTAGCTTCTCGGCCACGAATCTTAGCCGCCTATAAATAGCTCTCTTGTCTTATTTTTCGGGAATCTCATTTTTAGCTTAATTCTTTCTAGGGTTCTTGATAGTTCTCCCAAATAGTGAGCTTAAAGTGATTAGTGACAATTAATCTTTGGTAATTAGTCCTAATCTTCTCTTTAATCTTGACTATTGGTTCTAAGTTTTCTCTCTCATCTCTCCCTCTCTATCAATATTTGCACTTTAAATCTTTGTTTGTGCTGAATGATTTTTATTGATATAATGATATTTATTATGCTTAATCCCATGATTAGTGAGTAGTTTTCCTTCAAGGATTGGGGATTAAGCCTCATTATGCCTTGATTATGCATGATTACCCCCTTTTCCTTGGTTTTATTGGTAAAAGTTTGATGTTGCTTTTTAGTATAGAAGGTGTTTGATGAAATCTTGAAAGAGCATTTCACCTTATTTGCTTGTTGAATATTACATTGAGATGTTGTTTGATATAAAGCTTCTAATTAGCAAATCAACTAGTTCATCACGATAGTAGATTGGATTGATTGATGGTTTGAGTTTCATCCATATTTTATTGCCTTTATATGTTCTTGATGCCACGAAAGAAGGTGTTAGTCATGTTTAGGTAATCATTGCATCCTTTTGAGAGGACAATGATGGATTGAAATGGGGTGTTTGCGTATCAAGTAATTAACATAGTCAAGGGGGTAGGATTTATTCATGCTAGTTGGGAATTAATAGTGGGGTGAAACCCCAATTCTAGTCCTTTTTTATCCATAGCCTAAAATCGTTATAGACTTGCATTTAGTTCCTTTCTATTAGTTTATAGAAGTATAAATTATACAAAAAAAAAAAAAAAAATCACTCTTGATTCTTGTTTTGGATAAATTTTCTTGTTAAAGAGCATTTTGGTACTCGAAGGTCTCGCTCTCTTGGGACACGATAATCTTTTATATTACGCGATATTTTCGTATACTTGCGGATTATCAGTCCCCTAGGGGTGTTCCGTGGTGCAAAAATATTCACCTTCTCTGAAAGCCTAAAAAACATGGATTATAGCCTTGGTTTTCGTCTTCCCGGGTCAAGGGTGTAATTTTTGCCCAAACTTCTCCAATGTATGGTCTAGAGGACCCTCGGTGCCTCGTGAGGGACATCCAGATCCTTAAACTTCGATATCAGCCATGCCTTTGGTCGTTTAGCTCTCACACCATTGTCCAGTAAAACGCCCTTCAAAGCCTATCAGGGACCGGATAAGCGACCCTGAGTGTTTCCCATGTCCCCCAAACGTGTTCCAGAGCTTTCATTTTCGGCTTTCGAGGTCCCGGGTATCAGTTTTTCTCAAACTTATCCGGGGGGTCTATCATGGCCCTAGAGGACTCTTGGTGCCTCTGGGAGGGTCATGCAGATCCCCGAACTTTTATATTACTCATGCCTTCGCGTATCAACCCCTTACATTGGTGTCTAGTAAAAACGATGTTACAAGCCTATGACGGACCCGATAACGGACCTCGGGGGCCTCTTATGTTCCTTAAGGGTGTCCCGTGCGAAAATATCCACCTTCGTTCCGGGGCCCCCAAAAGCCCAAAAAACATTAGTAGCCTTTGATTTTTAGCTTACCGGGGCTCGGTTTTCGTTTTTACCCAAACTTATCCGGGAGTTATATTGTCACCCTAGAGCCTAGAGGACCTTTGGTGCCTCGAGACGGTCTTCCGGGCACCCGGACTCCAATTTCACCCATAGGACATGGGACATGGCGCTCGATGGGCGCAAGGAGATAGGCCACCTATTTTTCGTTTCAACAAGTTTTTGATGTATTTTGTTCATTTCGATTCATTGTCTACTATGATAATATTTGGTAGAAGAACTTTATAACAAAGTATTCTCAAGTTTGCAAATAAAAAGGCTAATAATCTTTTCCTAAGCATTCGGTTAAATATAGATCAAAGTTTACAGTATGACTAATAATAATAAGTAAAACTATTATGCAACAAACAATGTCACTTAGGGATATGTACCTCTAACTTTTATAGATGCACCACACAAGTCAATGAATTGACTTTTTTATTTCTTTTTTTTGTGAAAGGCTAATACACGGCTAGTAAATGACTATTATCATGACTTGAGGGCATCCCTCCTCCCAACACTTTAAAAATTTTCCTAAACAAATTAAGAGTCAGGCTACATATGAACCTTTTGAAATCTCGCATTGGTGTTGTTTTAGTTTTATTTACCAATTAATCACAAAATTCACACCATAAAAGAATAAAAGAAAATTATTACAACAAAGTTAGAAGCGAGGCAACCCATCAGCAATGTTTTGAAAACCGGACCGGGCATTGAACCAGTCGCTTTACTGATTCGATGGTTTAACTGGTTCGACCGGTTGAACCGGTCTTAAAAACCGGATGACGTCATAATAAAAAAATAAATTTTAATTATAAAAAATATTAGTAACACTTTGAAAAGTAAGGTAAAAATATAATATTTAACATTTCATATAAAAACAAACTATAAAACCATAGTATAAAACCATTAAAGTGAGAAAGAGAGAACGAGAGTGTGAGATATAGAGGAAAGCACTGGTAATAATGTATATAATGAAGTAAAACTGTCCCACATCGCTCACCAAAGGAAAAAGGTCCTCTCATTTCCTTATAAAAGCATGTGCAAAGGTGATAAAAATTACTGAGCTGGTGCTGATGAGCCATTAAAGCAATGGGGTCCATCTCTGCAGTCCACAGACAAGAGTATCAGCTCAAAAGTCTGCTTCTCAATTGAAACGGTCCGGTCACCGGTTTTTGCTTTTTTAGCCGGTTTCCGGTTCTTCACCGGTTTCAACTGGTTCGAGCTGAGGCGGTTATTTTAATAGATTCGGGCCGCTGACCCTAACGGATCCTGGTTAAACCGGTTCGTCCGGGCGGTCCAGTCCGGTGTTAATAACATTGCCCATCAGAGCTGTTGGAAGGAGATAAATGTATCGTATATTACACGGGCATGCACACTAATTTTATAAAGAAGTAATTACTTAAAACCTTGCTTGTTTTGTTTGGGAAGACAAATGCCAGGTAGATCTTGCAATTTAATTCATGGATGTTGCAAATAAAGAAATGGACAAATGGTGCCAGCCACAAACACATGGCTGAGAGATTCATATTTCCTTGCTTGTACTGAACCACGAATCAATTACTCCTAATAATCCAATTGGGATGTTGATAAGCATATTGGGGAAGAGATAACATCTTACTACCACGAGAAGAGTTCGTGGCGTTGGCAAATGCCACTGGATTTTTGGATTATCGAACTTTATAAACAATAAGGACGTACCCATGATAAATAATGACATCGTACTATTACCACGTTTTTTTTGTTTCGTTTTGTTTTGTTTTGTTTTCCGACGTACAGCTTCATTTGGTTGGCTAATAATATCCAATGATGATCGATAATAGTGTTTCCTGTACCACATGATGAAATGCTCCTTTATTATCCACCAGAGACCATCAACACTAAACAGAGATAATTAGAGTGCGAGAGAGAAAGAGAAAACGACATGTCTTCGTCCATAACCATCCCTAATAATAATGGGGATAATCAAGAACAAGATGAAGGGTACTACTTCACATGTTTGGAATACATGGCAACTGCAATAACGTTGCCCATGGTGGTCAAGGCAACCGTCGAGCTCGATCTCATCGGGATCATTGCCCGAGCCGGCCCCGGTCGAGGGCTATCGGCGGAAGAAATCGTCGTTGAACTTCCGACGGCCAACCCGGAGCAGGCAGCGTCCATGGTGGATAGGATGCTTAGGCTCCTAGCCACATACTCCGTGGTCACGTGCTCCCTTGATGATGATCGTGAAACAGGAGGATCAGTTAGACGACGTCGGTATGGTTTGACACCGATGTCCAAATACTTAACTCCTGATGAACATGGGTTGTCCCTTGCTGCTTTCTTCCAGTTGCTGCAGTTTAACCTCTACTTTGATAGCGGGTAAGTCTTCTTCATCCCAAACACATACTCCCAAAAGGTCACAATCAAAAATTAGATCGGTTTTTGGCCAGCCCCCTACCGCTTAGTGCGCTGACAGTTGCGGTTAGAGAATTTGTCACTGTAGTCGACGGTGGATACCCTTGGCAAGACCAAAAAAAAATTGGATCGGTTTTGAGTCGGGTTATTCGGATTACGATTATGATGAGTTATAGTTGTACGAATATGAGAGTCGAGTCAGGTTAAATCATGTTTTTTATTTACTGAAATGAAAATTTTGAGTTTATGTGATTTTAACTTTGTTTTTTGTCATACGTATTTAGATTTCAAAGATTAGAGTTTAATAGATTGTTTTATGTATAAGTTGCTTTTTGTTTTTTGTATACCGGATTGTAAAAATTGGTTGAGACTAGTAAAATGAGTTTTGGGTAGATCTCAGGTCAATGTTATTTCAATGTTGATGAAATTGGTTGAGACAAGTAAAATGAGTTTAATAGATTTCAGGGTTAGTCGTCTGCCGATCTCGACTCACCCAAGGGTGAGTCGGAAATTTCAGACGACTGTGCAAAAAAAATGCGCAAAAAAAAATTTTACCTCCGCCACCGTCGACGGCACTTCCTGGTCGCCGACAGACATCCGCGGCCGTTGCTTGAGTGAATGTTGATGAAGGTTGGGTATGAGAGTGGGTGGTAGAGAGGGAGAATTGGTGTAAGAGAGTTAGAGAGGGAGAGGATGAGTGAAAATTTAAAAAAGGGCAAAATTGGAATTTGGGGGGGGGCGGTAGATAGTAATTTAGGGGCGGTAAATAGTAACACCCATTTTTTATTATATATCTACCCGATTGTGAAAATTGATTGACACTAGTAAAAGGAGTTTTGGGTAGATCTCAAATCAACGTTATTTTAATTCTTGGTTACTTCTAAATTCTAACCAGGTTTTATCAAGTTCGGATTCACTATGTATGTAAGTAAAGTCAAAGTATGGATTGTATTATCGAATTGAGGCTATAGTAGTATATACTTTTAGTTTTTAGGGTGAGTCGGATATGAAGTAGCTCCATATACATGGTATATTTGGAACATGGCAAACTATATATAATTCAAAGTGTTGTTTTGTAGGAATAAGCTCAAGGATGCTGTGCTAGAGGGAGGAATTCCCTTTAATAAAGCCCATGGAACAAATTTATTTGAGTATGCTTCCTCAGACCCAGCATTCAACGAAGCTTTCAACAAAGCAATGTTCAGCTACTCAGCGATTGTCATAAAGAAGATCCTCGAGAAATACAAGGGTTTTAAGGATGTAAAACAACTTGTTGATGTAGGTGGTAGTATTGGGCACACGGTTCATGCTATCGTATCCAAATATCCCTCCATTAGGTGTATCAACTTTGATCTGCCTCACGTCATTCAACACGCCCTCCTTTGTTCTGGTATGTTCGATTTTTCTCCACATTAAATCCAATCTAAAAAAACGATATTAAGATTATGTTTGGGAGAGCTTATAAGTTATACAGGGTCCAAGAGTTTGGTATTGGATGACATTATAGACTCTGCAGGATATATTTGCAGTATTTCTATAACCTAGCGACCACATACACTAGTTCTGGACAAAGGTATAAAAAATAAAAAATAAAAAATAGTAAAACTTTTTGCACTTCTTTAGTGAACATAATTGGTCTCTACATCAAATTGACTTGCTGCAGGTGTAGAACATATTAGTAGAGATATGTTTGAAAGCGTTCCTCAAGGAGATGTCATTTTCATGAAGGTACATGTAGTTAGTTTGCTTTAGTTAAATTAAAGATATCGATTTGTTAGGGTATGTTTAGCTTGATTTTTAGTTTTGAGTTTTTGATTTTTTTTTTTTGAAAAGTACAAATTTTGATTTTGGGTTTTTGGTATTTAGTTGTCCAGTTGTCCATTTCCAAAATTAAGTAGATTACTATGAGGAAAAAAAATTCAGCTCAAAAAAACAAAATCTACAAAGAGATATTACATTTGCAAAACTAAAAACTTGCAACACGTACACAAGCAGCATGATTAATTAGTTAAATTTTCTACAGTGGATAATTCATGATTGGAGTGATGATCATTGTATAAAATTGTTGAAGAATTGTTATGAAGCATTACCAGAAGTTGGCGGGAAAGTGATTATTGTTGAGGGGATGTTGAAAGAGAAGCCTGAAGATACTCTAGGTGAAAAAGTGGTAACTCAAATGGATGTGTACATGATGATCTTGATGA
The DNA here is from genome assembly GCA_038025085.1 of Tetragonia tetragonoides. Lineage (NCBI taxonomy): Eukaryota > Viridiplantae > Streptophyta > Magnoliopsida > Caryophyllales > Aizoaceae > Tetragonia > Tetragonia tetragonoides. Next base: position 7,733,141 of record CM076148.1, on the reverse strand, counting down.
GAGGTGGAAAAGAGAGGACAAGAGAAGAGTTTGTGGCGTTAGCAACTGCGACTGGATTTGTTGACATTAAATTCGATTGTTGTGTTTTCAATTTTTGGATTATCGAACTTTATAAATGAAGAAGGAAAATGGTGACTTTAGTATCGGACTATAAAACACACTATTGGCAATAATGATACGGTCATTACAGTGATACCCAAAGGAAATCCGATATGGTGTCTAATACTTGGCTAATGGTAAGATTGGATATGAAAAGTGATAAAACTAGCGTAGCTATCTTACACTGTACAACTGTTAATGTATAATACCGATTATGTAATACAAACTTTGTCTTTCATGCATAAAGTTAAACAAATTTATTTATCCAATGAAAATTGTAAAGTTTGAATAATTTGGAGTGTGATCTAATCTCTAACATTTTACTCAAAATACAACAATATAGAAATTATGACCTTACCAGTAGATCAATGTTGATGATTCCTTAATTACTTCCTTAATATCTTCTGATAGCATGTTAGTGCATGGTGCGTCTATGACCAAAAATTAATAAATTAATATATATTTTTTTGGTTGGGAAATAAATTAATATATTAATCATAGATAGTCACACTTAACCCTGTGCACTGTATGTATAGGCTTGGAAATTAACTGTGCTACTATAGCATGTATCATATTCGAAATCCTTGTTCAATAGTGTGTCTATATCTATTGTTTTGTTTTCTGGTAATGACTAATGAAAAATACTGAATGACCTTGGCCCAAAAGTTAGTTATTTGCGAGCTACTCTTCTTGTGTTGTTGAATATTAAGAGCGTGTTTGACTTAACCTGTGAGTGTACTTTGTAGTTTTCTCACTGTTTTTTGTTACAAATAACCTCCGACGGGAAAATGCTAAGCTTTCACATAGTGTAATATACACAAGTGTGTCTTGTGTCTATCTCTCTCTTCTATCCCACACTCATACTACCCCCATGAAATCCAAAAAGGCCTAAGAGGAAGGAGAGAGATAGAGAAAAAGACACATTTGTGTATATTACACCATGTGTAAACCTATTAGAGTCCCCTTCGATTCCTCCTAAGTCCTCACCCATTTCAACTTTTAAGAAAGTTAAAACACCTTTTGTCCCCCTCAAAAGTACTAGGAGTGCAAACTTTTGATTGAGTTAATTTCAATAAAAGAATGATTGTGTGTGTGCGAGATGGAAATATTAGTCCTGAACCATACAATAATGATTTTTGTCAAAAACTACCTTTTTGGTATAACTTTTTGTCAAAAACAATCTTATAAAAGTATTTTTTATTCAAAACTACCTATTATCCCTAAATATTTGTCAATCACTACCCTTTGACAGAAAACCCACTAACGGTCCTAACTAAGGTTATTATTGCACGTTTTTTGACGTTTTTGCCCTCGTTTAATCCGTGCCCTCTCAGTTCCCCCACTAATCTTTCTCCCAATTCAATTTTCACCATTGCTGGAGCTCCCTCACGGTCCTCACCCAGTCACTCATCATTTTCACTCAGCCTCTCTATATCTCTCTCCTCACTGCTCTCTCTCTCTCCAACCCCATACTACCTGATCAGTGAGCACCTTCAAAATCAAACTGAAAAGTGAGATTATTCATTGCATTTCAATTCGTAGGGAAGATACCCACACAATTAAATCAAAACATAACAATTTGGCAGGTCACCCCCAAATTTACATATATAACCAAATTAACCCTAAACTCAACTAATCAATGAGACACAATTTACGCATAAAACAATTACTACAAATGAATCTCCGAAAAGCAAAATCGACAAAATTCAATCAAATTCTCATCACAAAGAATGAGAAATCCAATAATTCGATTTTCTTTCCTTTATTCTTTCCAATAAATGGACCAAGAAAATAGGGCGAATAATTGAAAATTTGAGGAGAGAGAAAACCATAAAAATGCCTTCTAAGCTCGAGAGTGACAAGATGATTTGTAATTATAGACTTAGTTTTCATCTTCATGATATTGATCTCAAGAGAGAGAAAAGCCTGGAATTTTAGTTTTTTGTTTGATTTTCCCTAACAGGGAAAAAACTAAACGATCTTTTTTTTTTTTTTTTTTTTTTATTTTAGCAATAATTTTCATTTCAGCAGCCAAGTAGTAGCACTAGCAGAAACAAGAGAGCAGGGGAGGAGAGAGAAAGAAGAGATAGAAAGGAGACGGGAGAGTAGGGAAGTAAAAAGGATGAGTAACGAGGGCAAAATGGTCATATAAAAACCCAGTTAGCTCTGTTAGTGTGTTTTCCGTCTATAGGTAGTGTTGGGCAAATTATTTTGTGATATTAGTTAATTGTTGACAAAAAAAGTTCATAAGGTAGTACTTAACAAAAAATAGAGTAAAAAAGTAGTTTTTGACAAAAAATTCTACAATAATTTCCCGTTTGAGAAGGACTTGAATTAGTTATACACTTATATCGGTGAAAATGCGTAAGCCCAACTCTGTCACTCTTTACTCAAGCCCGTTCTTTTTGTCGGCCCAGTCCATCATTGCAACCACGCCCAAGCAAACTAAAAGCCACTAGACACATGACACTATATTACTCACACATGGGTTTGAATAAAAGCCCGCTAGCATTGAAACTGCCAACTTGTGTCCAACGTGGAACGAAGATTTTGGATTTTTTTTTATCAAAGAAAAGAGAAACTGTCATTCATGAAAAGTTTAAAATACATTTACATGTATATATTTCTCTAAACAAGTGTAAATCTAAAATAACAAATATGAATATATTTCCCAATATAACTACTTGAAAGAGATGTCTTGCACGGCTCTATTGAATTTTTGGGTGTCCACGTGTTATCCCTTCGATCGGAGATGATCACCAAAAGTGCTGCAAGTATCTGGAAATAAGATCCATCAAAGATCCGACTTGTCTTCCCATCCCAACCAAATAAAAAAAGATCCAACAATCTACATAGGATCTCATCAATCTAAAAAACATAGAAATACTCACAATAAGTGAGAGAAAATCATAATCATAATATCTATATATTAGAGGTATTTTCTGACAGCATTGGAGGCGTCCACCTAAGCGAGCTATTATAATATCTGTTTTGGTATAGAATATTTATTTACAAAAGTTAAACTTTCCTAAATCCTTAAAGAGTACACTATTAATTAGAGGTTTTGGTATACAATATATACTAAAGTTGTACTTTCCTAAATTATTAAAGAGTAAACTATTAGATTTTAAAAAGTATATAACTTTAGTTTCACCGCTTAAAAAATTAAAATTCTTACACCATTGGAACAGGTACGAAATATCCTTTAAAATAAGACTCATTTGTAGTATTTTTCAATTGATTTACAACATAAGACGCGTCCACCTAAAAAGATAATTAGTAATTAGCGTGACAAGCTGACACAACTAAAGTGCTGCAATGTAAAAATAAGAGAAAAGATACGTATATTAGTTATAAAAATTTAACAAGTAATCTCAATGTAAAATATAATAAAAAGAGTATGAGTAGAATAAAGAAATAAACGATGAATCTAAAATGATTTTAGGTCCAATCTTTAATAGGAAACTTTACCATTATCACATACAATTTATAACTGTACGTAGGCTCCGTTTGATTCACCTAGATAAAACTAATCTGAACTGAACTGAATTGATTTTTTAAACTTGACCGTTAACCATTTCAAATTCGTCCAAACATAGTCATTGGACTCATTTGGAAGTATGCTTTGAGATCTTTCCGATGACATATTTATCATTATGAAACTATTTCAGAAGAATAAGTTATAAGAGTGATAAGGTTATACATGAACTAAACTGAACTGAATTTAAGTAAAATTAAGGTGAATCAAACAGAGCCGTAACTGATCCCCATGTTAGTTTGGGGTTCTAATTTATGTTTCCTTCAACTTTACATTGGACTTTTTGCATTCTTCAAGGCAGTATTTTGTCCGCATATAACTTTGAGAAAACAAGCAAGCAAGCATTAAAAAATGTTTTACTATTCTATGGTTTACGTCTAAAACCTCCTTTATTTTTTTGAGAAGTAATTATGTATACATTAGACGTTTAAACTGATTTTAACATAAAAGAAGGATCATATCTTTAGAATGTTAGTTGTACACTTATATCAACATAAGAGTATTGGCGTACCAACATCAAGCATAGAAAGACTTTGAAACTATTACCTCTTGGATTATGTAACATATGTGGTGAGTTAATTAATAGTTAATTGAATTGATGATAAGATTTTAAATTAGATAAGATGCCCTATAAAGTCAAAGTAATCTTATTATATGGCATTCATGATATTAAATGGATTATATAAATATTTATCCATATAATACTAAGTTTTTCGTAAGTCACAATTACACATTGATTTTTCGATTAGGTTAATAATCACGTTATATTAAGTTTATTATATATTCACAGTTCGTGCAACGCACGGATTTACTCACGGGCATCTACCTAGTCTCTCATATAGGGAAAGAAACCAACTTTGACAAATAGAGAGACTTTTATCCTATGAAAAGACACCAAAACACTAATGAACAAAAGGAAATAAATTTCTTTTGGGCTTCGGTGATTAATCACTAATGGTAACCCCTTGAATAAGAAAATGAAGAATGGAAGGATAAAGGAAGGTCGTTTTTTCTATAGGGAGAGGGAATAGGAGGAACGACCATGTTTATTTCCTTAGAAGTAGTCTTTTTCTTTTCTTTAAAAAATAAATTAACTTTCAACTTTATTGGAAATGAGACTTGGATCCAGATCATTGTTGGGATAAGTAAAAGTAGTGTTTTAATCTAGGTATTTTAAACACCCTTTAATTATTTAATATAATAATGTCAAGAATGAGGATGTATTAATTATTGGCACTTGTTTAATTTGCATACAATATGGCAATAAGGAGTTAAAACCAATAATGATTCTACGGTGATTATCACTTAAACAGTCATGACTATAACAAATGAATCTTAATTGTTTATTTGGAGTAGGCAATCCAAACTATCCATTTTAGTTACGTACTAAAATTATTTTGAGCAAGTCTTGTGTAAGACCAACTCACAAAAATATGAGATTACTTTCTAGAAATATATGGGTCACCTACTATGAGCCGTGACCCCTATTTCACTAAAAAGTGACCCTATTGTAATCATAACTAATCAGTATATATATAAGAGGCATTTTCCGGGAGCAATGAGGCATGCCACCCAAGCGAGAATTTTAAGAGCGCGCCACTTAAGCCAATATAATGACAAGAAGTAGTTGGTGTAAAACGTTTAGGAGTCTTAAATTAGATAAGGACAAAAAGTAACCGGTTAAAAAGTTTAGGAGTCTTAGGCTCTTAGCATCAAGTTTAGCTTTCGTTAAATATTCAAAATCAAATATAATATTTTTCATACATCTCAAAAAATAACAAAAATTACACCATCAGATTCGGATCGAAGAAGACTTCGCAATGAGATGCATTTACAACATGTTTAGAACACATGAGTAAGAGTGTTAAGTTATGTTGCCACATCATCAAATAGAATAGAGTGGCGCCACAATTAAAATGAGATGTGTCACCTAAGAAAAGATCATAGGACGCGCCACCTAAGCAAACCCAATAAAACCAAAAGTTTATCAAAATTTTCATAAAAGATAACTATATCACCCATGCCTTTGGTGTTCTAGCTCTTACACCAGTGTCCCGTAAAACGCCCTTCTAAATCTACCAAGGACCCGATAACTTACCCCGGGGCCTCCTATATCCTCTAGGGGTTCCCTATGCGATGTTGTGCGAAAATATCCATCTTCGTTCCGGGGCCTCCCGTAAGCTCAAAAAACGTGGACAAATAGGCTTCGCTTTCGGCTCATGGGGGCTCGGGTGTCATTTTTTCCAAACTTCTCTATTGGATCTTTCATGACCCTAGACGACCCTCAGTGACTCAGGAGGGACATACGGATCCCCGAACTTTGATATCACCCACGCCTTTGGTATTCTGGCTCTTACACCAATGTCCCGTAAAACACCTTTCCAAGCCTACCAGGGACCGGCTAACCGACCATGAGGACCTACCATGTCCTCTATGGGTGTTCCATGCAATGTGGTGCGAAAATATCCACCTTCGTTCCCAGCAGCCTCCCGAAAACTCAAAAAATGTGGATTATAGCCTTCGTTTTCGGCTTCTCGGGCCACGGGTGTCATTTTTGCCTAAACTTCTCCGGGAGGTATATCATGACCCTAGATGACCCTCGGTGCCTCGGGAGGGACATTCGAATCCCCAAACTTCGATATCCCCCATGCCTTTGGTGTTTTGGATCTTAATTACACCAATGTCCCGTAAAACGCTATTCCAAGCCTATCAGATACCGGGTAAGAGACCCCGAGGGTCTTCCATGTCCCCTATAGGTTTTCCATGCGATGTGGTATGAAAATATCCAACTTCATTTTAAGCCTCCCGGAAGCCCAAAAAACGTGGATTTATAGCCTTCGTTTTCGGCTTTCCGGGGCCCGGGTGTCATTTTTACCTAAACTTCTCCGCGGGGTCTGTCATGACCCTAAAGAATCCTTGGTGCCCCGGTAGGGACATCCGGGTCCCCGAACTTCTATATCACCCATAACCTTTGGTGTTTTGGTTCTTACACCAGTGCCCCGTAAAACGCCCTTCCAAGCCTATGAAGGACCGGATAAGCGACCCGATGGCCTCCCATATCCTCTACGGTTGTTCTATGCAATGTGGCGCGAAAATGTCCACCTTCGTTCCGGGGTCTCCCGAAAGCCCAAAAGACGTGAAATATATAGCCTTTGTTTTCGGCTTCCTGGGCCCCGGTTGTCATTTTTTGACCAAACTTCTCCCGGAGGTCTATCATTACCCTAGAGTACCATTGCTGCCCCGGGAGGGCATCCGGATCCCCGAACTTTGATAAAACCCATGCCGATAGTGCTTAGGCTCTTACACCATTGTCCCGTAAAACGCCCTTCCAAGCCTACCAGGGACCGGATAAGCGATCACGAAGGCATCCTATGTCTTCTAGGGGTGTTCCGTGCGATGTGGTGCGAAAATTTTCACCTTCGTTCCGAGCTTCCCGGAAGCCCAAAAACCATAGATAATAGTCATCGTTTTCGGCTTCTGGGCCCCGAGTGTAATTTTTGCCTAAACAGCATCTTAGCTTCTCCGGGTGATCTATCATGGCCCTAGAGGTCCCTCTGTGTCCCGGGAGGGGCATCCGGATCCCCGAACTTTGATATCCCCATGCCTTTGGTGTTCCAACTCTTACACCATTGTACCGTAAAACGCCCTTCCAAGCATATCAAGAACCGGATAAGCGACTCGGAGGGCCTGCCATGTCCTCTAGGTGTGTTCTGTGCGATGTGCTTTGAAAATATACACCTTTGTTCCAGGCCTTGCGGAAGCCCAAAATACGTAGATTATAGCCATCGTTTTCGACTTCCCTGGCCCCGATTGTCAATTTTTCCCAAACTTCTCTGGACGGTCTATCATGAACCTAGAGGACCCTCGGTGCCCTGGGAGAGACATTCGGATCCCCGAACTTTGATATCCCCATGCCTAAGGTGTTCCGACTCTTTCACAATGCCCCGTAAAACGCTATTCCAAGCCTTTCAGGGATTGGATAAGCGACTCTGAGGGCCTCACATGTCCCCTAGGGGTGGTTTGGCAATGTGGTGTGAAATTATCCATCTTCGTTCTGAGGCCTCCCGGATGACCAAAAAACGTAGCCTTCGTTTTCGACTTCCGGGGGCTCCGGTGTCATTTTTGCCCAAACTTTTACGAGGATTTTATCATGACCTTAGAGTACCCTTGATGCCCCTAGAGGGACATCCGAATCCCCGAACTTCAATATTACCCATGCCTTTGGTGTTGTGGATTTTAAACCAGTGTTCCATAAAACACCCTTCCAAGTCTCCCGGGGACTAGATAAGCGACCCCGAGGGCCTCCCGTGTCCTTGATAAACATGAATTTGTTTCATATTTTGTGATGATTTGAACCATATATTGTTTGATTTAGTGTGTGTTTTATGGCCTATTAGCTTGAAACTGTCTTGTTCCTCTTTACGTTTTTGGTATATTATGTGCACATGTGCTCATTTTAGACCCAACTCTCAAGAGATACAAGGACATTTACAATATGAGAAGAACGAAGGACAAAGCTTGGGCACCTCTTCAGTATTTTTACCATAAAATATTTTTATAAGCTTCAAATTAATTGATTCAAAGTGCTACAGAAAGATAACGAATAGGGCCACAACTTTTCTGTTTTGGGTTTTTGCGAATTCGAAGCGTATGATTGTCAAAAATGCGCTAGAAGGAGAACAAAGGTGCTAGAGACAGGGCAATTTAGAGGTCCTTTTTTCTGGAGCAGGGCATTTTTCTGTAGCTTCTCGGCCATGAATCTTAGCCGCCTATAAATAGCTCTCTTGTCTTATTTTTCGGGAATCTCATTTTTAGCTTAATTCTTTCTAGGGTTCTTGATAGTTCTCCCAAATAGTGAGCTTAAAGTGATTAGTGACAATTAATCTTTGGTAATTAGTCCTAATCTTCTCTTTAATCTTGACTATTGGTTCTAAGTTTTCTCTCTCATCTCTCCCTCTCTATCAATATTTGCACTTTAAATCTTTGTTTGTGCTGAATGATTTTTATTGATATAATGATATTTATTATGCTTAATCCCATGATTAGTGAGTAGTTTTCCTTCAAGGATTGGGGATTAAGCCTCATTATGCCTTGATTATGCATGATTACCCCCTTTTCCTTGGTTTTATTGGTAAAAGTTTGATGTTGCTTTTTAGTATAGAAGGTGTTTGATGAAATCTTGAAAGAGCATTTCACCTTATTTGCTTGTTGAATCTTACATTGAGATGTTGTTTGATATAAAGCTTCTAATTAGCAAATCAACTAGTTCATCACGATAGTAGATTGGATTGATTGATGGTTTGAGTTTCATCCATATTTTATTGCCTTTATATGTTCTTGATGCCACGAAAGAAGGTGTTAGTCATGTTTAGGTAATCATTGCATCCTTTTGAGAGGACAATGATGGATTGAAATGGGGTGTTTGCGTATCAAGTAATTAACATAGTCAAGGGGGTAGGATTTATTCATGCTAGTTGGGAATTAATAGTGGGGTGAAACCCCAATTCTAGTCCTTTTTTATCCATAGCCTAAAATCGTTATAGACTTGCATTTAGTTCCTTTCTATTAGTTTATAGAAGTATAAATTATACAAAAAAAAAAAAAAAAATCACTCTTGATTCTTGTTTTGGATAATTTTCTTGTTAAAGAGCATTTTGGTACTCGAAGGTCTCGCTCTCTTGGGACACGATAATCTTTTATATTACGCGATATTTTCGTATACTTGCGGATTATCAGTCCCCTAGGGGTGTTCCGTGGTGCAAAAATATTCACCTTCTCTGAAAGCCTAAAAAACATGGATTATAGCCTTGGTTTTCGTCTTCCCGGGTCAAGGGTGTAATTTTTGCCCAAACTTCTCCAATGTATGGTCTAGAGGACCCTCGGTGCCTCGTGAGGGACATCCAGATCCTTAAACTTCGATATCAGCCATGCCTTTGGTCGTTTAGCTCTCACACCATTGTCCAGTAAAACGCCCTTCAAAGCCTATCAGGGACCGGATAAGCGACCCTGAGTGTTTCCCATGTCCCCCAAACGTGTTCCAGAGCTTTCATTTTCGGCTTTCGAGGTCCCGGGTATCAGTTTTTCTCAAACTTATCCGGGGGGTCTATCATGGCCCTAGAGGACTCTTGGTGCCTCTGGGAGGGTCATGCAGATCCCCGAACTTTTATATTACTCATGCCTTCGCGTATCAACCCCTTACATTGGTGTCTAATAAAAACGAAGTTACAAGCCTATGACGGACCCGATAACGGACCTCGGGGGCCTCTTATGTTCCTTAAGGGTGTCCCGTGCGAAAATATCCACCTTCGTTCCGGGGCCCCCAAAAGCCCAAAAAACATTAGTAGCCTTTGATTTTTAGCTTACCGGGGCTCGGTTTTCGTTTTTACCCAAACTTATCCGGGAGTTATATTGTCACCCTAGAGCCTAGAGGACCTTTGGTGCCTCGAGACGGTCTTCCGGGCACCCGGACTCCAATTTCACCCATAGGACATGGGACATGGCGCTCGATGGGCGCAAGGAGATAGGCCACCTATTTTTCGTTTCAACAAGTTTTTGATGTATTTTGTTCATTTCGATTCATTGTCTACTATGATAATATTTGGTAGAAGAACTTTATAACAAAGTATTCTCAAGTTTGCAAATAAAAAGGCTAATAATCTTTTCCTAAGCATTCGGTTAAATATAGATCAAAGTTTACAGTATGACTAATAATAATAAGTAAAACTATTATGCAACAAACAATGTCACTTAGGGATATGTACCTCTAACTTTTATAGATGCACCACACAAGTCAATGAATTGACTTTTTTATTTCTTTTTTTTGTGAAAGGCTAATACACGGCTAGTAAATGACTATTATCATGACTTGAGGGCATCCCTCCTCCCAACACTTTAAAAATTTTCCTAAACAAATTAAGAGTCAGGCTACATATGAACCTTTTGAAATCTCGCATTGGTGTTGTTTTAGTTTTATTTACCAATTAATCACAAAATTCACACCATAAAAGAATAAAAGAAAATTATTACAACAAAGTTAGAAGCGAGGCAACCCATCAGCAATGTTTTGAAAACCGGACCGGGCATTGAACCAGTCGCTTTACTGATTCGATGGTTTAACTGGTTCGACTGGTTGAACCGGTCTTAAAAACCGGATGACGTCATAATAAAAAAATAAATTTTAATTATAAAAAATATTAGTAACACTTTGAAAAGTAAGGTAAAAATATAATATTTAACATTTCATATAAAAACAAACTATAAAACCATAGTATAAAACCATTAAAGTGAGAAAGAGAGAACGAGAGTGTGAGATATAGAGGAAAGCACTGGTAATAATGTATATAATGAAGTAAAACTGTCCCACATCGCTCACCAAAGGAAAAAGGTCCTCTCATTTCCTTATAAAAGCATGTGCAAAGGTGATAAAAATTACTGAGCTGGTGCTGATGAGCCATTAAAGCAATGGGGTCCATCTCTGCAGTCCACAGACAAGAGTATCAGCTCAAAAGTCTGCTTCTCAATTGAAACGGTCCGGTCACCGGTTTTTGCTTTTTTAGCCGGTTTCGGGTTCTTCACCGGTTTCAACTAGTTCGAGCTGAGGCGGTTATTTTAATAGATTCGGGCCGCTGACCCTAACGGATCCTGGTTAAACCGGTTCGTCCGGGCGGTCCAGTCCGGTGTTAATAACATTGCCCATCAGAGCTGTTGGAAGGAGATAAATGTATCGTATATTACACGGGCATGCACACTAATTTTATAAAGAAGTAATTACTTAAAACCTTGCTTGTTTTGTTTGGGAAGACAAATGCCAGGTAGATCTTGCAATTTAATTCATGGATGTTGCAAATAAAGAAATGGACAAATGGTGCCAGCCACAAACACATGGCTGAGAGATTCATATTTCCTTGCTTGTACTGAACCACGAATCAATTACTCCTAATAATCCAATTGGGATGTTGATAAGCATATTGGGGAAGAGATAACATCTTACTACCACGAGAAGAGTTCGTGGCGTTGGCAAATGCCACTGGATTTTTGGATTATCGAACTTTATAAACAATAAGGACGTACCCATGATAAATAATGACATCGTACTATTACCACGTTTTTTTTGTTTCGTTTTGTTTTGTTTTGTTTTCCGACGTACAGCTTCATTTGGTTGGCTAATAATATCCAATGATGATCGATAATAGTGTTTCCTGTACCACATGATGAAATGCTCCTTTATTATCCACCAGAGACCATCAACACTAAACAGAGATAATTAGAGTGCGAGAGAGAAAGAGAAAACGACATGTCTTCGTCCATAACCATCCCTAATAATAATGGGGATAATCAAGAACAAGATGAAGGGTACTACTTCACATGTTTGGAATACATGGCAACTGCAATAACGTTGCCCATGGTGGTCAAGGCAACCGTCGAGCTCGATCTCATCGGGATCATTGCCCGAGCCGGCCCCGGTCGAGGGCTATCGGCGGAAGAAATCGTCGTTGAACTTCCGACGGCCAACCCGGAGCAGGCAGCGTCCATGGTGGATAGGATGCTTAGGCTCCTAGCCACATACTCCGTGGTCACGTGCTCCCTTGATGATGATCGTGAAACAGGAGGATCAGTTAGACGACGTCGGTATGGTTTGACACCGATGTCCAAATACTTAACTCCTGATGAACATGGGTTGTCCCTTGCTGCTTTCTTCCAGTTGCTGCAGTTTAACCTCTACTTTGATAGCGGGTAAGTCTTCTTCATCCCAAACACATACTCCCAAAAGGTCACAATCAAAAATTAGATCGGTTTTTGGCCAGCCCCCTACCGCTTAGTGCGCTGACAGTTGCGGTTAGAGAATTTGTCACTGTAGTCGACGGTGGATACCCTTGGCAAGACCAAAAAAAAATTGGATCGGTTTTGAGTCGGGTTATTCGGATTACGATTATGATGAGTTATAGTTGTACGAATATGAGAGTCGAGTCAGGTTAAATCATGTTTTTTATTTACTGAAATGAAAATTTTGAGTTTATGTGATTTTAACTTTGTTTTTTGTCATACGTATTTAGATTTCAAAGATTAGAGTTTAATAGATTGTTTTATGTATAAGTTGCTTTTTGTTTTTTGTATACCGGATTGTAAAAATTGGTTGAGACTAGTAAAATGAGTTTTGGGTAGATCTCAGGTCAATGTTATTTCAATGTTGATGAAATTGGTTGAGACAAGTAAAATGAGTTTAATAGATTTCAGGGTTAGTCGTCTGCCGATCTCGACTCACCCAAGGGTGAGTCGGAAATTTCAGACGACTGTGCAAAAAAAATGCGCAAAAAAATTTTTTACCTCCGCCACCGTCGACGGCACTTCCTGGTCGCCGACAGACATCCGCGGCCGTTGCTTGAGTGAATGTTGATGAAGGTTGGGTATGAGAGTGGGTGGTAGAGAGGGAGAATTGGTGTAAGAGAGTTAGAGAGGGAGAGGATGAGTGAAAATTTAAAAAAGGGCAAAATTGGAATTTGGGGGGGGGGCGGTAGATAGTAATTTAGGGGCGGTAAATAGTAACACCCATTTTTTATTATATATCTACCCGATTGTGAAAATTGATTGACACTAGTAAAAGGAGTTTTGGGTAGATCTCAAATCAACGTTATTTTAATTCTTGGTTACTTTTGAATTCTAACCAGGTTTTATCAAGTTCGGATTCACTATGTATGTAAGTAAAGTCAAAGTATGGATTGTATTATCGAATTGAGGCTATAGTAGTATATACTTTTAGTTTTTAGGGTGAGTCGGATATGAAGTAGCTCCATATACATGGTATATTTGGAACATGGCAAACTATATATAATTCAAAGTGTTGTTTTGTAGGAATAAGCTCAAGGATGCTGTGCTAGAGGGAGGAATTCCCTTTAATAAAGCCCATGGAACAAATTTATTTGAGTATGCTTCCTCAGACCCAGCATTCAACGAAGCTTTCAACAAAGCAATGTTCAGCTACTCAGCGATTGTCATAAAGAAGATCCTCGAGAAATACAAGGGTTTTAAGGATGTAAAACAACTTGTTGATGTAGGTGGTAGTATTGGGCACACGGTTCATGCTATCGTATCCAAATATCCCTCCATTAGGTGTATCAACTTTGATCTGCCTCACGTCATTCAACACGCCCTCCTTTGTTCTGGTATGTTCGATTTTTCTCCACATTAAATCCAATCTAAAAAAACGATATTAAGATTATGTTTGGGAGAGCTTATAAGTTATACAGGGTCCAAGAGTTTGGTATTGGATGACATTATAGACTCTGCAGGATATATTTGCAGTATTTCTATAACCTAGCGACCACATACACTAGTTCTGGACAAAGGTATAAAAAATAAAAAATAAAAAATAGTAAAACTTTTTGCACTTCTTTAGTGAACATAATTGGTCTCTACATCAAATTGACTTGCTGCAGGTGTAGAACATATTAGTGGAGATATGTTTGAAAGCGTTCCTCAAGGAGATGTCATTTTCATGAAGGTACATGTAGTTAGTTTGCTTTAGTTAAATTTAAGATATCGATTTGTTAGGGTATGTTTAGCTTGATTTTTAGTTTTGAGTTTTTGATTTTTTTTTTTTTGAAAAGTACAAATTTTGATTTTGGGTTTTTGGTATTTAGTTGTCCAGTTGTCCATTTCCAAAATTAAGTAGATTACTATGAGGAAAAAAAATTCAGCTCAAAAAAACAAAATCTACAAAGAGATATTACATTTGCAAAACTAAAAACTTGCAACACGTACACAAGCAGCATGATTAATTAGTTAAATTTTCTACAGTGGATAATTCATGATTGGAGTGATGATCATTGTATAAAATTGTTGAAGAATTGTTATGAAGCATTACCAGAAGTTGGCGGGAAAGTGATTATTGTTGAGGGGATGTTGAAAGAGAAGCCTGAAGATACTCTAGGTGAAAAAGTGGTAACTCAAATGGATGTGTACATGATGATCTTGATGAGAGGTGGAAAAGAGAGGACAAGAGAAGAGTTTGTGGCGTTAGCAACTGCGACTGGATTTGTTGACATTAAATTCGATTGTTGTGTTTTCAATTTTTGGATTATCGAACTTTATAAATGAAGAAGGAAAATGGTGACTTTAGTATCGGACTATAAAACACACTATTGGCAATAATGATACGGTCATTACAGTGATACCCAAAGGAAATCCGATATGGTGTCTAATACTTGGCTAATGGTAAGATTGGATATGAAAAGTGATAAAACTAGCGTAGCTATCTTACACTGTACAACTGTTAATGTATAATACCGATTATGTAATACAAACTTTGTCTTTCATGCATAAAGTTAAACAAATTTATTTATCCAATGAAAATTGTAAAGTTTGAATAATTTGGAGTGTGATCTAATCTCTAACATTTTACTCAAAATACAACAATATAGAAATTATGACCTTACCAGTAGATCAATGTTGATGATTCCTTAATTACTTCCTTAATATCTTCTGATAGCATGTTAGTGCATGGTGCGTCTATGACCAAAAATTAATAAATTAATATATATTTTTTTGGTTGGGAAATAAATTAATATATTAATCATAGATAGTCACACTTAACCCTGTGCACTGTATGTATAGGCTTGGAAATTAACTGTGCTACTATAGCATGTATCATATTCGAAATCCTTGTTCAATAGTGTGTCTATATCTATTGTTTTGTTTTCTGGTAATGACTAATGAAAAATACTGAATGACCTTGGCCCAAAAGTTAGTTATTTGCGAGCTACTCTTCTTGTGTTGTTGAATATTAAGAGCGTGTTTGACTTAACCTGTGAGTGTACTTTGTAGTTTTCTCACTGTTTTTTGTTACAAATAACCTCCGACGGGCAAATGCTAAGCTTTCACATAGTGTAATATACACAAGTGTGTCTTGTGTCTATCTCTCTCTTCTATCCCACACTCATACTACCCCCATGAAATCCAAAAAGGCCTAAGAGGAAGGAGAGAGATAGAGAAAAAGACACATTTGTGTATATTACACCATGTGTAAACCAATTAGAGTCCCCTTCGATTCCTCCTAAGTCCTCACCCATTTCAACTTTTAAGAAAGTTAAAACACCTTTTGTCCCCCTCAAAAGTACTAGGAGTGCAAACTTTTGATTGAGTTAATTTCAATAAAAGAATGATTGTGTGTGTGTGCGAGATGGAAATATTAGTCCTGAACCATACAATAATGATTTTTGTCAAAAACTACCTTTTTGGTATAACTTTTTGTCAAATACAATCTTATAAAAGTTTTTTTTATACAAAACTACCTATTATCCCTAAATATTTGTCAATCACTACCCTTTGACAGAAAACCCACTAACGGTCCTAACTAAGGTTATTATTGCACGTTTTTTGACGTTTTTGCCCTCGTTTAATCCGTGCCCTCTCAGTTCCCCCACTAATCTTTCTCCCAATTCAATTTTCACCATTGCTGGAGCTCCCTCACGGTCCTCACCCAGTCACTCATCATTTTCACTCAGCCTCTCTATATCTCTCTCCTCACTGCTCTCTCTCTCTCCAACCCCATACTACCTGATCAGTGAGCACCTTCAAAATCAAACTGAAAAGTGAGATTATTCATTGCATTTCAATTCGTAGGGAAGATACCCACACAATTAAATCAAAACATAACAATTTGGCAGGTCACCCCCAAATTTACATATATAACCAAATTAACCCTAAACTCAACTAATCAATGAGACACAATTTACCCATAAAACAATTACTACAAATGAATCTCCGAAAAGCAAAATCGACAAAATTCAATCAAATTCTCATCACAAAGAATGAGAAATCCAATAATTCGATTTTCTTTCCTTTATTCTTTCCAATAAATGGACCAAGAAAATAGGGCGAATAATTGAAAATTTGAGGAGAGAGAAAACCATAAAAATGCCTTCTAAGCTCGAGAGTGACAAGATGATTTGTAATTATAGACTTAGTTTTCATCTTCATGATATTGATCTCAAGAGAGAGAAAAGCCTGGAATTTTAGTTTTTTGTTTGATTTTCCCTAACAGGGAAAAAACTAAACGATCTTTTTTTTTTTTTTTTTATTTCAGCAATAATTTTCATTTCAGCAGCCAAGTAGTAGCACTAGCAGAAACAAGAGAGCAGGGGAGGAGAGAGAAAGAAGAGATAGAAAGGAGACGGGAGAGTAGGGAAGTAAAAAGGATGAGTAACGAGGGCAAAATGGTCATATAAAAACCCAGTTAGCTCTGTTAGTGTGTTTTCCGTCTATAGGTAGTGTTGGGCAAATTATTTTGTGATATTAGTTAATTGTTGACAAAAAAAGTTCATAAGGTAGTACTTAACAAAAAATAGAGTAAAAAAGTAGTTTTTGACAAAAAATTCTACAATAATTTCCCGTTTGAGAAGGACTTGAATTAGTTATACACTTATATCGGTGAAAATGCGTAAGCCCAACTCTGTCACTCTTTACTCAAGCCCGTTCTTTTTGTCGGCCCAGTCCATCATTGCAACCACGCCCAAGCAAACTAAAAGCCACTAGACACATGACACTATATTACTCACACATGGGTTTGAATAAAAGCCCGCTAGCATTGAAACTGCCAACTTGTGTCCAACGTGGAACGAAGATTTTGGATTTTTTTTATCAAAGAAAAGAGAAACTGTCATTCATGAAAAGTTTAAAATACATTTACATGTATATATTTCTCTAAACAAGTGTAAATCTAAAATAACAAATATGAATATATTTCCCAATATAACTACTTGAAAGAGATGTCTTGCACGGCTCTATTGAATTTTTGGGTGTCCACGTGTTATCCCTTCGATCGGAGATGATCACCAAAAGTGCTGCAAGTATCTGGAAATAAGATCCATCAAAGATCCGACTTGTCTTCCCATCCCAACCAAATAAAAAAAGATCCAACAATCTACATAGGATCTCATCAATCTAAAAAACATAGAAATACTCACAATAAGTGAGAGAAAATCATAATCATAATATCTATATATTAGAGGTATTTTCTGACAGCATTGGAGGCGTCCACCTAAGCGAGCTATTATAATATCTGTTTTGGTATAGAATATTTATTTACAAAAGTTAAACTTTCCTAAATCCTTAAAGAGTACACTATTAATTAGAGGTTTTGGTATACAATATATACTAAAGTTGTACTTTCCTAAATTATTAAAGAGTAAACTATTAGATTTTAAAAAGTATATAACTTTAGTTTCACCGCTTAAAAAATTAAAATTCTTACACCATTGGAACAGGTACGAAATATCCTTTAAAATAAGACTCATTTGTAGTATTTTTCAATTGATTTACAACATAAGACGCGTCCACCTAAAAAGATAATTAGTAATTAGCGTGACAAGCTGACACAACTAAAGTGCTGCAATGTAAAAATAAGAGAAAAGATACGTATATTAGTTATAAAAATTTAACAAGTAATCTCAATGTAAAATATAATAAAAAGAGTATGAGTAGAATAAAGAAATAAACGATGAATCTAAAATGATTTTAGGTCCAATCTTTAATAGGAAACTTTACCATTATCACATACAATTTATAACTGTACGTAGGCTCCGTTTGATTCACCTAGATAAAACTAATCTGAACTGAACTGAATTGATTTTTTAAACTTGACCGTTAACCATTTCAAATTCGTCCAAACATAGTCATTGGACTCATTTGGAAGTATGCTTTGAGATCTTTCCGATGACATATTTATCATTATGAAACTATTTCAGAAGAATAAGTTATAAGAGTGATAAGGTTATACATGAACTAAACTGAACTGAATTTAAGTAAAATTAAGGTGAATCAAACAGAGCCGTAACTGATCCCCATGTTAGTTTGGGGTTCTAATTTATGTTTCCTTCAACTTTACATTGGACTTTTTGCATTCTTCAAGGCAGTATTTTGTCCGCATATAACTTTGAGAAAACAAGCAAGCAAGCATTAAAAAATGTTTTACTATTCTATGGTTTACGTCTAAAACCTCCTTTATTTTTTTGAGAAGTAATTATGTATACATTAGACGTTTAAACTGATTTTAACATAAAAGAAGGATCATATCTTTAGAATGTTAGTTGTACACTTATATCAACATAAGAGTATTGGCGTACCAACATCAAGCATAGAAAGACTTTGAAACTATTACCTCTTGGATTATGTAACATATGTGGTGAGTTAATTAATAGTTAATTGAATTGATGATAAGATTTTAAATTAGATAAGATGCCCTATAAAGTCAAAGTAATCTTATTATATGGCATTCATGATATTAAATGGATTATATAAATATTTATCCATATAATACTAAGTTTTTCGTAAGTCACAATTACACATTGATTTTTCGATTAGGTTAATAATCACGTTATATTAAGTTTATTATATATTCACAGTTCGTGCAACGCACGGATTTACTCACGGGCATCTACCTAGTCTCTCATATAGGGAAAGAAACCAACTTTGACAAATAGAGAGACTTTTATCCTATGAAAAGACACCAAAACACTAATGAACAAAAGGAAATAAATTTCTTTTGGGCTTCGGTGATTAATCACTAATGGTAACCCCTTGAATAAGAAAATGAAGAATGGAAGGATAAAGGAAGGTCGTTTTTTCTATAGGGAGAGGGAATAGGAGGAACGACCATGTTTATTTCCTTAGAAGTAGTCTTTTTCTTTTCTTTAAAAAATAAATTAACTTTCAACTTTATTGGAAATGAGACTTGGATCCAGATCATTGTTGGGATAAGTAAAAGTAGTGTTTTAATCTAGGTATTTTAAACACCCTTTAATTATTTAATATAATAATGTCAAGAATGAGGATGTATTAATTATTGGCACTTGTTTAATTTGCATACAATATGGCAATAAGGAGTTAAAACCAATAATGATTCTACGGTGATTATCACTTAAACAGTCATGACTATAACAAATGAATCTTAATTGTTTATTTGGAGTAGGCAATCCAAACTATCCATTTTAGTTACGTACTAAAATTATTTTGAGCAAGTCTTGTGTAAGACCAACTCACAAAAATATGAGATTACTTTCTAGAAATATATGGGTCACCTACTATGAGCCGTGACCCCTATTTCACTAAAAAGTGACCCTATTGTAATCATAACTAATCAGTATATATATAAGAGGCATTTTCCGGGAGCAATGAGGCATGCCACCCAAGCGAGAATTTTAAGAGCGCGCCACTTAAGCCAATATAATGACAAGAAGTAGTTGGTGTAAAACGTTTAGGAGTCTTAAATTAGATAAGGACAAAAAGTAACCGGTTAAAAAGTTTAGGAGTCTTAGGCTCTTAGCATCAAGTTTAGCTTTCGTTAAATATTCAAAATCAAATATAATATTTTTCATACATCTCAAAAAATAACAAAAATTACACCATCAGATTCGGATCGAAGAAGACTTCGCAATGAGATGCATTTACAACATGTTTAGAACACATGAGTAAGAGTGTTAAGTTATGTTGCCACATCATCAAATAGAATAGAGTGGCGCCACAATTAAAATGAGATGTGTCACCTAAGAAAAGATCATAGGACGCGCCACCTAAGCAAACCCAATAAAACCAAAAGTTTATCAAAATTTTCATAAAAGATAACTATATCACCCATGCCTTTGGTGTTCTAGCTCTTACACCAGTGTCCCGTAAAACGCCCTTCTAAATCTACCAAGGACCCGATAACTTACCCCGGGGCCTCCTATATCCTCTAGGGGTTCCCTATGCGATGTTGTGCGAAAATATCCATCTTCGTTCCGGGGCCTCCCGTAAGCTCAAAAAACGTGGACAAATAGGCTTCGCTTTCGGCTCATGGGGGCTCGGGTGTCATTTTTTCCAAACTTCTCTATGGGATCTTTCATGACCCTAGACGACCCTCAGTGACTCAGGAGGGACATACGGATCCCCGAACTTTGATATCACCCACGCCTTTGGTATTCTGGTTCTTACACCAATGTCCCGTAAAACACCTTTCCAAGCCTACCAGGGACCGGCTAACCGACCATGAGGACCTACCATGTCCTCTATGGGTGTTCCATGCAATGTGGTGCGAAAATATCCACCTTCGTTCCCAGCAGCCTCCCGAAAACTCAAAAAATGTGGATTATAGCCTTCGTTTTCGGCTTCTCGGGCCACGGGTGTCATTTTTGCCTAAACTTCTCCGGGAGGTATATCATGACCCTAGATGACCCTCGGTGCCTCGGGAGGGACATTCGAATCCCCAAACTTCGATATCCCCCATGCCTTTGGTGTTTTGGATCTTAATTACACCAATGTCCCGTAAAACGCTATTCCAAGCCTATCAGATACCGGGTAAGAGACCCCGAGGGTCTTCCATGTCCCCTATAGGTTTTCCATGCGATGTGGTATGAAAATATCCAACTTCATTTTAAGCCTCCCGGAAGCCCAAAAAACGTGGATTTATAGCCTTCGTTTTCGGCTTTCCGGGGCCCGGGTGTCATTTTTACCTAAACTTCTCCGCGGGGTCTGTCATGACCCTAAAGAATCCTTGGTGCCCCGGTAGGGACATCCGGGTCCCCGAACTTCTATATCACCCATAACCTTTGGTGTTTTGGTTCTTACACCAGTGCCCCGTAAAACGCCCTTCCAAGCCTATGAAGGACCGGATAAGCGACCCGATGGCCTCCCATATCCTCTACGGTTGTTCTATGCAATGTGGCGCGAAAATGTCCACCTTCGTTCCGGGGTCTCCCGAAAGCCCAAAAGACGTGAAATATATAGCCTTTGTTTTCGGCTTCCTGGGCCCCGGTTGTCATTTTTTGACCAAACTTCTCCCGGAGGTCTATCATTACCCTAGAGTACCATTGCTGCCCCGGGAGGGCATCCGGATCCCCGAACTTTGATAAAACCCATGCCGATAGTGCTTAGGCTCTTACACCATTGTCCCGTAAAACGCCCTTCCAAGCCTACCAGGGACCGGATAAGCGATCACGAAGGCATCCTATGTCTTCTAGGGGTGTTCCGTGCGATGTGGTGCGAAAATTTTCACCTTCGTTCCGAGCTTCCCGGAAGCCCAAAAACCATAGATAATAGTCATCGTTTTCGGCTTCTGGGCCCCGAGTGTAATTTTTGCCTAAACAGCATCTTAGCTTCTCCGGGTGATCTATCATGGCCCTAGAGGTCCCTCTGTGTCCCGGGAGGGGCATCCGGATCCCCGAACTTTGATATCCCCATGCCTTTGGTGTTCCAACTCTTACACCATTGTACCGTAAAACGCCCTTCCAAGCATATCAAGAACCGGATAAGCGACTCGGAGGGCCTGCCATGTCCTCTAGGTGTGTTCTGTGCGATGTGCTTTGAAAATATACACCTTTGTTACAGGCCTTGCGGAAGCCCAAAATACGTAGATTATAGCCATCGTTTTCGACTTCCCTGGCCCCGATTGTCAATTTTTCCCAAACTTCTCTGGACGGTCTATCATGAACCTAGCGGACCCTCGGTGCCCTGGGAGAGACATCCGGATCCCCGAACTTTGATATCCCCATGCCTAAGGTGTTCCGACTCTTTCACAATGCCCCGTAAAACGCTATTCCAAGCCTTTCAGGGATTGGATAAGCGACTCTGAGGGCCTCACATGTCCCCTAGGGGTGGTTTGGCAATGTGGTGTGAAATTATCCATCTTCGTTCTGAGGCCTCCCGGATGACCAAAAAACGTAGCCTTCGTTTTCGACTTCCGGGGGCTCCGGTGTCATTTTTGCCCAAACTTTTACGAGGATTTTATCATGACCTTAGAGTACCCTTGATGCCCCTAGAGGGACATCCGAATCCCCGAACTTCAATATTACCCATGCCTTTGGTGTTGTGGATTTTAAACCAGTGTTCCATAAAACACCCTTCCAAGTCTCCCGGGGACTAGATAAGCGACCCCGAGGGCCTCCCGTGTCCTTGATAAACATGAATTTGTTTCATATTTTGTGATGATTTGAACCATATATTGTTTGATTTAGTGTGTGTTTTATGGCCTATTAGCTTGAAACTGTCTTGTTCCTCTTTACGTTTTTGGTATATTATGTGCACATGTGCTCATTTTAGACCCAACTCTCAAGAGATACAAGGACATTTACAATATGAGAAGAACGAAGGACAAAGCTTGGGCACCTCTTCAGTATTTTTACCATAAAATATTTTTATAAGCTTCAAATTAATTGATTCAAAGTGCTACAGAAAGATAACGAATAGGGCCACAACTTTTCTGTTTTGGGTTTTTGCGAATTCGAAGCGTATGATTGTCAAAAATGCGCTAGAAGGAGAACAAAGGTGCTAGAGACAGGGCAATTTAGAGGTCCTTTTTTCTGGAGCAGGGCATTTTTCTGTAGCTTCTCGGCCATGAATCTTAGCCGCCTATAAATAGCTCTCTTGTCTTATTTTTCGGGAATCTCATTTTTAGCTTAATTCTTTCTAGGGTTCTTGATAGTTCTCCCAAATAGTGAGCTTAAAGTGATTAGTGACAATTAATCTTTGGTAATTAGTCCTAATCTTCTCTTTAATCTTGACTATTGGTTCTAAGTTTTCTCTCTCATCTCTCCCTCTCTATCAATATTTGCACTTTAAATCTTTGTTTGTGCTGAATGATTTTTATTGATATAATGATATTTATTATGCTTAATCCCATGATTAGTGAGTAGTTTTCCTTCAAGGATTGGGGATTAAGCCTCATTATGCCTTGATTATGCATGATTACCCCCTTTTCCTTGGTTTTATTGGTAAAAGTTTGATGTTGCTTTTTAGTATAGAAGGTGTTTGATGAAATCTTGAAAGAGCATTTCACCTTATTTGCTTGTTGAATCTTACATTGAGATGTTGTTTGATATAAAGCTTCTAATTAGCAAATCAACTAGTTCATCACGATAGTAGATTGGATTGATTGATGGTTTGAGTTTCATCCATATTTTATTGCCTTTATATGTTCTTGATGCCACGAAAGAAGGTGTTAGTCATGTTTAGGTAATCATTGCATCCTTTTGAGAGGACAATGATGGATTGAAATGGGGTGTTTGCGTATCAAGTAATTAACATAGTCAAGGGGGTAGGATTTATTCATGCTAGTTGGGAATTAATAGTGGGGTGAAACCCCAATTCTAGTCCTTTTTTATCCATAGCCTAAAATCGTTATAGACTTGCATTTAGTTCCTTTCTATTAGTTTATAGAAGTATAAATTATACAAAAAAAAAAAAAAAAATCACTCTTGATTCTTGTTTTGGATAATTTTCTTGTTAAAGAGCATTTTGGTACTCGAAGGTCTCGCTCTCTTGGGACACGATAATCTTTTATATTACGCGATATTTTCGTATACTTGCGGATTATCAGTCCCCTAGGGGTGTTCCGTGGTGCAAAAATATTCACCTTCTCTGAAAGCCTAAAAAACATGGATTATAGCCTTGGTTTTCGTCTTCCCGGGTCAAGGGTGTAATTTTTGCCCAAACTTCTCCAATGTATGGTCTAGAGGACCCTCGGTGCCTCGTGAGGGACATCCAGATCCTTAAACTTCGATATCAGCCATGCCTTTGGTCGTTTAGCTCTCACACCATTGTCCAGTAAAACGCCCTTCAAAGCCTATCAGGGACCGGATAAGCGACCCTGAGTGTTTCCCATGTCCCCCAAACGTGTTCCAGAGCTTTCATTTTCGGCTTTCGAGGTCCCGGGTATCAGTTTTTCTCAAACTTATCCGGGGGGTCTATCATGGCCCTAGAGGACTCTTGGTGCCTCTGGGAGGGTCATGCAGATCCCCGAACTTTTATATTACTCATGCCTTCGCGTATCAACCCCTTACATTGGTGTCTAATAAAAACGAAGTTACAAGCCTATGACGGACCCGATAACGGACCTCGGGGGCCTCTTATGTTCCTTAAGGGTGTCCCGTGCGAAAATATCCACCTTCGTTCCGGGGCCCCCAAAAGCCCAAAAAACATTAGTAGCCTTTGATTTTTAGCTTACCGGGGCTCGGTTTTCGTTTTTACCCAAACTTATCCGGGAGTTATATTGTCACCCTAGAGCCTAGAGGACCTTTGGTGCCTCGAGACGGTCTTCCGGGCACCCGGACTCCAATTTCACCCATAGGACATGGGACATGGCGCTCGATGGGCGCAAGGAGATAGGCCACCTATTTTTCGTTTCAACAAGTTTTTGATGTATTTTGTTCATTTCGATTCATTGTCTACTATGATAATATTTGGTAGAAGAACTTTATAACAAAGTATTCTCAAGTTTGCAAATAAAAAGGCTAATAATCTTTTCCTAAGCATTCGGTTAAATATAGATCAAAGTTTACAGTATGACTAATAATAATAAGTAAAACTATTATGCAACAAACAATGTCACTTAGGGATATGTACCTCTAACTTTTATAGATGCACCACACAAGTCAATGAATTGACTTTTTTATTTCTTTTTTTTGTGAAAGGCTAATACACGGCTAGTAAATGACTATTATCATGACTTGAGGGCATCCCTCCTCCCAACACTTTAAAAATTTTCCTAAACAAATTAAGAGTCAGGCTACATATGAACCTTTTGAAATCTCGCATTGGTGTTGTTTTAGTTTTATTTACCAATTAATCACAAAATTCACACCATAAAAGAATAAAAGAAAATTATTACAACAAAGTTAGAAGCGAGGCAACCCATCAGCAATGTTTTGAAAACCGGACCGGGCATTGAACCAGTCGCTTTACTGATTCGATGGTTTAACTGGTTCGACCGGTCTTAAAAACCGGATGACGTCATAATAAAAAAATAAATTTTAATTATAAAAAATATTAGTAACACTTTGAAAAGTAAGGTAAAAATATAATATTTAACATTTCATATAAAAACAAACTATAAAACCATAGTATAAAACCATTAAAGTGAGAAAGAGAGAACGAGAGTGTGAGATATAGAGGAAAGCACTGGTAATAATGTATATAATGAAGTAAAACTGTCCCACATCGCTCACCAAAGGAAAAAGGTCCTCTCATTTCCTTATAAAAGCATGTGCAAAGGTGATAAAAATTACTGAGCTGGTGCTGATGAGCCATTAAAGCAATGGGGTCCATCTCTGCAGTCCACAGACAAGAGTATCAGCTCAAAAGTCTGCTTCTCAATTGAAACGGTCCGGTCACCGGTTTTTGCTTTTTTAGCCGGTTTTCGGTTCTTCACCGGTTTCAACTGGTTCGAGCTGAGGCGGTTATTTTAATAGATTCGGGCCGCTGACCCTAACGGATCCTGGTTAAACCGGTTCGTCCGGGCGGTCCAGTCCGGTGTTAATAACATTGCCCATCAGAGCTGTTGGAAGGAGATAAATGTATCGTATATTACACGGGCATGCACACTAATTTTATAAAGAAGTAATTACTTAAAACCTTGCTTGTTTTGTTTGGGAAGACAAATGCCAGGTAGATCTTGCAATTTAATTCATGGATGTTGCAAATAAAGAAATGGACAAATGGTGCCAGCCACAAACACATGGCTGAGAGATTCATATTTCCTTGCTTGTACTGAACCACGAATCAATTACTCCTAATAATCCAATTGGGATGTTGATAAGCATATTGGGGAAGAGATAACATCTTACTACCACGAGAAGAGTTCGTGGCGTTGGCAAATGCCACTGGATTTTTGGATTATCGAACTTTATAAACAATAAGGACGTACCCATGATAAATAATGACATCGTACTATTACCACGTTTTTTTTGTTTCGTTTTGTTTTGTTTTGTTTTCCGACGTACAGCTTCATTTGGTTGGCTAATAATATCCAATGATGATCGATAATAGTGTTTCCTGTACCACATGATGAAATGCTCCTTTATTATCCACCAGAGACCATCAACACTAAACAGAGATAATTAGAGTGCGAGAGAGAAAGAGAAAACGACATGTCTTCGTCCATAACCATCCCTAATAATAATGGGGATAATCAAGAACAAGATGAAGGGTACTACTTCACATGTTTGGAATACATGGCAACTGCAATAACGTTGCCCATGGTGGTCAAGGCAACCGTCGAGCTCGATCTCATCGGGATCATTGCCCGAGCCGGCCCCGGTCGAGGGCTATCGGCGGAAGAAATCGTCGTTGAACTTCCGACGGCCAACCCGGAGCAGGCAGCGTCCATGGTGGATAGGATGCTTAGGCTCCTAGCCACATACTCCGTGGTCACGTGCTCCCTTGATGATGATCGTGAAACAGGAGGATCAGTTAGACGACGTCGGTATGGTTTGACACCGATGTCCAAATACTTAACTCCTGATGAACATGGGTTGTCCCTTGCTGCTTTCTTCCAGTTGCTGCAGTTTAACCTCTACTTTGATAGCGGGTAAGTCTTCTTCATCCCAAACACATACTCCCAAAAGGTCACAATCAAAAATTAGATCGGTTTTTGGCCAGCCCCCTACCGCTTAGTGCGCTGACAGTTGCGGTTAGAGAATTTGTCACTGTAGTCGACGGTGGATACCCTTGGCAAGACCAAAAAAAAATTGGATCGGTTTTGAGTCGGGTTATTCGGATTACGATTATGATGAGTTATAGTTGTACGAATATGAGAGTCGAGTCAGGTTAAATCATGTTTTTTATTTACTGAAATGAAAATTTTGAGTTTATGTGATTTTAACTTTGTTTTTTGTCATACGTATTTAGATTTCAAAGATTAGAGTTTAATAGATTGTTTTATGTATAAGTTGCTTTTTGTTTTTTGTATACCGGATTGTAAAAATTGGTTGAGACTAGTAAAATGAGTTTTGGGTAGATCTCAGGTCAATGTTATTTCAATGTTGATGAAATTGGTTGAGACAAGTAAAATGAGTTTAATAGATTTCAGGGTTAGTCGTCTGCCGATCTCGACTCACCCAAGGGTGAGTCGGAAATTTCAGACGACTGTGCAAAAAAAATGCGCAAAAAAAATTTTTACCTCCGCCACCGTCGACGGCACTTCCTGGTCGCCGACAGACATCCGCGGCCGTTGCTTGAGTGAATGTTGATGAAGGTTGGGTATGAGAGTGGGTGGTAGAGAGGGAGAATTGGTGTAAGAGAGTTAGAGAGGGAGAGGATGAGTGAAAATTTAAAAAAGGGCAAAATTGGAATTTGGGGGGGGGGCGGTAGATAGTAATTTAGGGGCGGTAAATAGTAACACCCATTTTTTATTATATATCTACCCGATTGTGAAAATTGATTGACACTAGTAAAAGGAGTTTTGGGTAGATCTCAAATCAACGTTATTTTAATTCTTGGTTACTTTTAAATTCTAACCAGGTTTTATCAAGTTCGGATTCACTATGTATGTAAGTAAAGTCAAAGTATGGATTGTATTATCGAATTGAGGCTATAGTAGTATATACTTTTAGTTTTTAGGGTGAGTCGGATATGAAGTAGCTCCATATACATGGTATATTTGGAACATGGCAAACTATATATAATTCAAAGTGTTGTTTTGTAGGAATAAGCTCAAGGATGCTGTGCTAGAGGGAGGAATTCCCTTTAATAAAGCCCATGGAACAAATTTATTTGAGTATGCTTCCTCAGACCCAGCATTCAACGAAGCTTTCAACAAAGCAATGTTCAGCTACTCAGCGATTGTCATAAAGAAGATCCTCGAGAAATACAAGGGTTTTAAGGATGTAAAACAACTTGTTGATGTAGGTGGTAGTATTGGGCACACGGTTCATGCTATCGTATCCAAATATCCCTCCATTAGGTGTATCAACTTTGATCTGCCTCACGTCATTCAACACGCCCTCCTTTGTTCTGGTATGTTCGATTTTTCTCCACATTAAATCCAATCTAAAAAAACGATATTAAGATTATGTTTGGGAGAGCTTATAAGTTATACAGGGTCCAAGAGTTTGGTATTGGATGACATTATAGACTCTGCAGGATATATTTGCAGTATTTCTATAACCTAGCGACCACATACACTAGTTCTGGACAAAGGTATAAAAAATAAAAAATAAAAAATAGTAAAACTTTTTGCACTTCTTTAGTGAACATAATTGGTCTCTACATCAAATTGACTTGCTGCAGGTGTAGAACATATTAGTGGAGATATGTTTGAAAGCGTTCCTCAAGGAGATGTCATTTTCATGAAGGTACATGTAGTTAGTTTGCTTTAGTTAAATTTAAGATATCGATTTGTTAGGGTATGTTTAGCTTGATTTTTAGTTTTGAGTTTTTGATTTTTTTTTTTTGAAAAGTACAAATTTTGATTTTGGGTATTTGGTATTTAGTTGTCCAGTTGTCCATTTCCAAAATTAAGTAGATTACTATGAGGAAAAAAAATTCAGCTCAAAAAAACAAAATCTACAAAGAGATATTACATTTGCAAAACTAAAAACTTGCAACACGTACACAAGCAGCATGATTAATTAGTTAAATTTTCTACAGTGGATAATTCATGATTGGAGTGATGATCATTGTATAAAATTGTTGAAGAATTGTTATGAAGCATTACCAGAAGTTGGCGGGAAAGTGATTATTGTTGAGGGGATGTTGAAAGAGAAGCCTGAAGATACTCTAGGTGAAAAGGTGGTAACTCAAATGGATGTGTACATGATGATCTTGATGAGAGGTGGAAAAGAGAGGACAAGAGAAGAGTTTGTGGCGTTAGCAACTGCGACTGGATTTGTTGACATTAAATTCGATT
Source organism: Tetragonia tetragonoides (assembly GCA_038025085.1). Taxonomy (NCBI): domain Eukaryota; kingdom Viridiplantae; phylum Streptophyta; class Magnoliopsida; order Caryophyllales; family Aizoaceae; genus Tetragonia; species Tetragonia tetragonoides. The sequence continues at coordinate 7,703,853 of CM076148.1, read as the reverse complement.
GTTGTGTTTTCAATTTTTGGATTATCGAACTTTATAAATGAAGAAGGAAAATGGTGACTTTAGTATCGGACTATAAAACACACTATTGGCAATAATGATACGGTCATTACAGTGATACCCAAAGGAAATCCGATATGGTGTCTAATACTTGGCTAATGGTAAGATTGGATATGAAAAGTGATAAAACTAGCGTAGCTATCTTACACTGTACAACTGTTAATGTATAATACCGATTATGTAATACAAACTTTGTCTTTCATGCATAAAGTTAAACAAATTTATTTATCCAATGAAAATTGTAAAGTTTGAATAATTTGGAGTGTGATCTAATCTCTAACATTTTACTCAAAATACAACAATATAGAAATTATGACCTTACCAGTAGATCAATGTTGATGATTCCTTAATTACTTCCTTAATATCTTCTGATAGCATGTTAGTGCATGGTGCGTCTATGACCAAAAATTAATAAATTAATATATATTTTTTTGGTTGGGAAATAAATTAATATATTAATCATAGATAGTCACACTTAACCCTGTGCACTGTATGTATAGGCTTGGAAATTAACTGTGCTACTATAGCATGTATCATATTCGAAATCCTTGTTCAATAGTGTGTCTATATCTATTGTTTTGTTTTCTGGTAATGACTAATGAAAAATACTGAATGACCTTGGCCCAAAAGTTAGTTATTTGCGAGCTACTCTTCTTGTGTTGTTGAATATTAAGAGCGTGTTTGACTTAACCTGTGAGTGTACTTTGTAGTTTTCTCACTGTTTTTTGTTACAAATAACCTCCGACGGGCAAATGCTAAGCTTTCACATAGTGTAATATACACAAGTGTGTCTTGTGTCTATCTCTCTCTTCTATCCCACACTCATACTACCCCCATGAAATCCAAAAAGGCCTAAGAGGAAGGAGAGAGATAGAGAAAAAGACACATTTGTGTATATTACACCATGTGTAAACCAATTAGAGTCCCCTTCGATTCCTCCTAAGTCCTCACCCATTTCAACTTTTAAGAAAGTTAAAACACCTTTTGTCCCCCTCAAAAGTACTAGGAGTGCAAACTTTTGATTGAGTTAATTTCAATAAAAGAATGATTGTGTGTGTGTGCGAGATGGAAATATTAGTCCTGAACCATACAATAATGATTTTTGTCAAAAACTACCTTTTTGGTATAACTTTTTGTCAAATACAATCTTATAAAAGTTTTTTTTATACAAAACTACCTATTATCCCTAAATATTTGTCAATCACTACCCTTTGACAGAAAACCCACTAACGGTCCTAACTAAGGTTATTATTGCACGTTTTTTGACGTTTTTGCCCTCGTTTAATCCGTGCCCTCTCAGTTCCCCCACTAATCTTTCTCCCAATTCAATTTTCACCATTGCTGGAGCTCCCTCACGGTCCTCACCCAGTCACTCATCATTTTCACTCAGCCTCTCTATATCTCTCTCCTCACTGCTCTCTCTCTCTCCAACCCCATACTACCTGATCAGTGAGCACCTTCAAAATCAAACTGAAAAGTGAGATTATTCATTGCATTTCAATTCGTAGGGAAGATACCCACACAATTAAATCAAAACATAACAATTTGGCAGGTCACCCCCAAATTTACATATATAACCAAATTAACCCTAAACTCAACTAATCAATGAGACACAATTTACCCATAAAACAATTACTACAAATGAATCTCCGAAAAGCAAAATCGACAAAATTCAATCAAATTCTCATCACAAAGAATGAGAAATCCAATAATTCGATTTTCTTTCCTTTATTCTTTCCAATAAATGGACCAAGAAAATAGGGCGAATAATTGAAAATTTGAGGAGAGAGAAAACCATAAAAATGCCTTCTAAGCTCGAGAGTGACAAGATGATTTGTAATTATAGACTTAGTTTTCATCTTCATGATATTGATCTCAAGAGAGAGAAAAGCCTGGAATTTTAGTTTTTTGTTTGATTTTCCCTAACAGGGAAAAAACTAAACGATCTTTTTTTTTTTTTTTTTATTTCAGCAATAATTTTCATTTCAGCAGCCAAGTAGTAGCACTAGCAGAAACAAGAGAGCAGGGGAGGAGAGAGAAAGAAGAGATAGAAAGGAGACGGGAGAGTAGGGAAGTAAAAAGGATGAGTAACGAGGGCAAAATGGTCATATAAAAACCCAGTTAGCTCTGTTAGTGTGTTTTCCGTCTATAGGTAGTGTTGGGCAAATTATTTTGTGATATTAGTTAATTGTTGACAAAAAAAGTTCATAAGGTAGTACTTAACAAAAAATAGAGTAAAAAAGTAGTTTTTGACAAAAAATTCTACAATAATTTCCCGTTTGAGAAGGACTTGAATTAGTTATACACTTATATCGGTGAAAATGCGTAAGCCCAACTCTGTCACTCTTTACTCAAGCCCGTTCTTTTTGTCGGCCCAGTCCATCATTGCAACCACGCCCAAGCAAACTAAAAGCCACTAGACACATGACACTATATTACTCACACATGGGTTTGAATAAAAGCCCGCTAGCATTGAAACTGCCAACTTGTGTCCAACGTGGAACGAAGATTTTGGATTTTTTTTATCAAAGAAAAGAGAAACTGTCATTCATGAAAAGTTTAAAATACATTTACATGTATATATTTCTCTAAACAAGTGTAAATCTAAAATAACAAATATGAATATATTTCCCAATATAACTACTTGAAAGAGATGTCTTGCACGGCTCTATTGAATTTTTGGGTGTCCACGTGTTATCCCTTCGATCGGAGATGATCACCAAAAGTGCTGCAAGTATCTGGAAATAAGATCCATCAAAGATCCGACTTGTCTTCCCATCCCAACCAAATAAAAAAAGATCCAACAATCTACATAGGATCTCATCAATCTAAAAAACATAGAAATACTCACAATAAGTGAGAGAAAATCATAATCATAATATCTATATATTAGAGGTATTTTCTGACAGCATTGGAGGCGTCCACCTAAGCGAGCTATTATAATATCTGTTTTGGTATAGAATATTTATTTACAAAAGTTAAACTTTCCTAAATCCTTAAAGAGTACACTATTAATTAGAGGTTTTGGTATACAATATATACTAAAGTTGTACTTTCCTAAATTATTAAAGAGTAAACTATTAGATTTTAAAAAGTATATAACTTTAGTTTCACCGCTTAAAAAATTAAAATTCTTACACCATTGGAACAGGTACGAAATATCCTTTAAAATAAGACTCATTTGTAGTATTTTTCAATTGATTTACAACATAAGACGCGTCCACCTAAAAAGATAATTAGTAATTAGCGTGACAAGCTGACACAACTAAAGTGCTGCAATGTAAAAATAAGAGAAAAGATACGTATATTAGTTATAAAAATTTAACAAGTAATCTCAATGTAAAATATAATAAAAAGAGTATGAGTAGAATAAAGAAATAAACGATGAATCTAAAATGATTTTAGGTCCAATCTTTAATAGGAAACTTTACCATTATCACATACAATTTATAACTGTACGTAGGCTCCGTTTGATTCACCTAGATAAAACTAATCTGAACTGAACTGAATTGATTTTTTAAACTTGACCGTTAACCATTTCAAATTCGTCCAAACATAGTCATTGGACTCATTTGGAAGTATGCTTTGAGATCTTTCCGATGACATATTTATCATTATGAAACTATTTCAGAAGAATAAGTTATAAGAGTGATAAGGTTATACATGAACTAAACTGAACTGAATTTAAGTAAAATTAAGGTGAATCAAACAGAGCCGTAACTGATCCCCATGTTAGTTTGGGGTTCTAATTTATGTTTCCTTCAACTTTATAATTATTAATGCACTGCCTTCAACTTTACATTGGACTTTTTGCATTCTTCAAGGCAGTATTTTGTCCGCATATAACTTTGAGAAAACAAGCAAGCAAGCATTAAAAAATGTTTTACTATTCTATGGTTTACGTCTAAAACCTCCTTTATTTTTTTGAGAAGTAATTATGTATACATTAGACGTTTAAACTGATTTTAACATAAAAGAAGGATCATATCTTTAGAATGTTAGTTGTACACTTATATCAACATAAGAGTATTGGCGTACCAACATCAAGCATAGAAAGACTTTGAAACTATTACCTCTTGGATTATGTAACATATGTGGTGAGTTAATTAATAGTTAATTGAATTGATGATAAGATTTTAAATTAGATAAGATGCCCTATAAAGTCAAAGTAATCTTATTATATGGCATTCATGATATTAAATGGATTATATAAATATTTATCCATATAATACTAAGTTTTTCGTAAGTCACAATTACACATTGATTTTTCGATTAGGTTAATAATCACGTTATATTAAGTTTATTATATATTCACAGTTCGTGCAACGCACGGATTTACTCACGGGCATCTACCTAGTCTCTCATATAGGGAAAGAAACCAACTTTGACAAATAGAGAGACTTTTATCCTATGAAAAGACACCAAAACACTAATGAACAAAAGGAAATAAATTTCTTTTGGGCTTCAGTGATTAATCACTAATGGTAACCCCTTGAATAAGAAAATGAAGAATGGAAGGATAAAGGAAGGTCGTTTTTTCTATAGGGAGAGGGAATAGGAGGAACGACCATGTTTATTTCCTTAGAAGTAGTCTTTTTCTTTTCTTTAAAAAATAAATTAACTTTCAACTTTATTGGAAATGAGACTTGGATCCAGATCATTGTTGGGATAAGTAAAAGTAGTGTTTTAATCTAGGTATTTTAAACACCCTTTAATTATTTAATATAATAATGTCAAGAATGAGGATGTATTAATTATTGGCACTTGTTTAATTTGCATACAATATGGCAATAAGGAGTTAAAACCAATAATGATTCTACGGTGATTATCACTTAAACAGTCATGACTATAACAAATGAATCTTAATTGTTTATTTGGAGTAGGCAATCCAAACTATCCATTTTAGTTACGTACTAAAATTATTTTGAGCAAGTCTTGTGTAAGACCAACTCACAAAAATATGAGATTACTTTCTAGAAATATATGGGTCACCTACTATGAGCCGTGACCCCTATTTCACTAAAAAGTGACCCTATTGTAATCATAACTAATCAGTATATATATAAGAGGCATTTTCCGGGAGCAATGAGGCATGCCACCCAAGCGAGAATTTTAAGAGCGCGCCACTTAAGCCAATATAATGACAAGAAGTAGTTGGTGTAAAACGTTTAGGAGTCTTAAATTAGATAAGGACAAAAAGTAACCGGTTAAAAAGTTTAGGAGTCTTAGGCTCTTAGCATCAAGTTTAGCTTTCGTTAAATATTCAAAATCAAATATAATATTTTTCATACATCTCAAAAAATAACAAAAATTACACCATCAGATTCGGATCGAAGAAGACTTCGCAATGAGATGCATTTACAACATGTTTAGAACACATGAGTAAGAGTGTTAAGTTATGTTGCCACATCATCAAATAGAATAGAGTGGCGCCACAATTAAAATGAGATGTGTCACCTAAGAAAAGATCATAGGACGCGCCACCTAAGCAAACCCAATAAAACCAAAAGTTTATCAAAATTTTCATAAAAGATAACTATATCACCCATGCCTTTGGTGTTCTAGCTCTTACACCAGTGTCCCGTAAAACGCCCTTCTAAATCTACCAAGGACCCGATAACTTACCCCGGGGCCTCCTATATCCTCTAGGGGTTCCCTATGCGATGTTGTGCGAAAATATCCATCTTCGTTCCGGGGCCTCCCGTAAGCTCAAAAAACGTGGACAAATAGGCTTCGCTTTCGGCTCATGGGGGCTCGGGTGTCATTTTTTCCAAACTTCTCTATGGGATCTTTCATGACCCTAGACGACCCTCAGTGACTCAGGAGGGACATACGGATCCCCGAACTTTGATATCACCCACGCCTTTGGTATTCTGGCTCTTACACCAATGTCCCGTAAAACACCTTTCCAAGCCTACCAGGGACCGGCTAACCGACCATGAGGACCTACCATGTCCTCTATGGGTGTTCCATGCAATGTGGTGCGAAAATATCCACCTTCGTTCCCAGCAGCCTCCCGAAAACTCAAAAAATGTGGATTATAGCCTTCGTTTTCGGCTTCTCGGGCCACGGGTGTCATTTTTGCCTAAACTTCTCCGGGAGGTATATCATGACCCTAGATGACCCTCGGTGCCTCGGGAGGGACATTCGAATCCCCAAACTTTGATATCCCCCATGCCTTTGGTGTTTTGGATCTTAATTACACCAATGTCCCGTAAAACGCTATTCCAAGCCTATCAGATACCGGGTAAGAGACCCCGAGGGTCTTCCATGTCCCCTATAGGTTTTCCATGCGATGTGGTATGAAAATATCCAACTTCATTTTAAGCCTCCCGGAAGCCCAAAAAACGTGGATTTATAGCCTTCGTTTTCGGCTTTCCGGGGCCCGGGTGTCATTTTTACCTAAACTTCTCCGCGGGGTCTGTCATGACCCTAAAGAATCCTTGGTGCCCCGGTAGGGACATCCGGGTCCCCGAACTTCTATATCACCCATAACCTTTGGTGTTTTGGTTCTTACACCAGTGCCCCGTAAAACGCCCTTCCAAGCCTATGAAGGACCGGATAAGCGACCCGATGGCCTCCCATATCCTCTACGGTTGTTCTATGCAATGTGGCGCGAAAATGTCCACCTTCGTTCCGGGGTCTCCCGAAAGCCCAAAAGACGTGAAATATATAGCCTTTGTTTTCGGCTTCCTGGGCCCCGGTTGTCATTTTTTGACCAAACTTCTCCCGGAGGTCTATCATTACCCTAGAGTACCATTGCTGCCCCGGGAGGGCATCCGGATCCCCGAACTTTGATAAAACCCATGCCGATAATGCTTAGGCTCTTACACCATTGTCCCGTAAAACGCCCTTCCAAGCCTACCAGGGACCGGATAAGCGATCACGAAGGCATCCTATGTCTTCTAGGGGTGTTCCGTGCGATGTGGTGCGAAAATTTTCACCTTCGTTCCGAGCTTCCCGGAAGCCCAAAAACCATAGATAATAGTCATCGTTTTCGGCTTCTGGGCCCCGAGTGTAATTTTTGCCTAAACAGCATCTTAGCTTCTCCGGGTGATCTATCATGGCCCTAGAGGTCCCTCTGTGTCCCGGGAGGGGCATCCGGATCCCCGAACTTTGATATCCCCATGCCTTTGGTGTTCCAACTCTTACACCATTGTACCGTAAAACGCCCTTCCAAGCATATCAAGAACCGGATAAGCGACTCGGAGGGCCTGCCATGTCCTCTAGGTGTGTTCTGTGCGATGTGCTTTGAAAATATACACCTTTGTTCCAGGCCTTGCGGAAGCCCAAAATACGTAGATTATAGCCATCGTTTTCGACTTCCCTGGCCCCGATTGTCAATTTTTCCCAAACTTCTCTGGACGGTCTATCATGAACCTAGAGGACCCTCGGTGCCCTGGGAGAGACATCCGGATCCCCGAACTTTGATATCCCCATGCCTAAGGTGTTCCGACTCTTTCACAATGCCCCGTAAAACGCTATTCCAAGCCTTTCAGGGATTGGATAAGCGACTCTGAGGGCCTCACATGTCCCCTAGGGGTGGTTTGGCAATGTGGTGTGAAATTATCCATCTTCGTTCTGAGGCCTCCCGGATGACCAAAAAACGTAGCCTTCGTTTTCGACTTCCGGGGGCTCCGGTGTCATTTTTGCCCAAACTTTTACGAGGATTTTATCATGACCTTAGAGTACCCTTGATGCCCCTAGAGGGACATCCGAATCCCCGAACTTCAATATTACCCATGCCTTTGGTGTTGTGGATTTTAAACCAGTGTTCCATAAAACACCCTTCCAAGTCTCCCGGGGACTAGATAAGCGACCCCGAGGGCCTCCCGTGTCCTTGATAAACATGAATTTGTTTCATATTTTGTGATGATTTGAACCATATATTGTTTGATTTAGTGTGTGTTTTATGGCCTATTAGCTTGAAACTGTCTTGTTCCTCTTTACGTTTTTGGTATATTATGTGCACATGTGCTCATTTTAGACCCAACTCTCAAGAGATACAAGGACATTTACAATATGAGAAGAACGAAGGACAAAGCTTGGGCACCTCTTCAGTATTTTTACCATAAAATATTTTTATAAGCTTCAAATTAATTGATTCAAAGTGCTACAGAAAGATAACGAATAGGGCCACAACTTTTCTGTTTTGGGTTTTTGCGAATTCGAAGCGTATGATTGTCAAAAATGCGCTAGAAGGAGAACAAAGGTGCTAGAGACAGGGCAATTTAGAGGTCCTTTTTTCTGGAGCAGGGCATTTTTCTGTAGCTTCTCGGCCACGAATCTTAGCCGCCTATAAATAGCTCTCTTGTCTTATTTTTCGGGAATCTCATTTTTAGCTTAATTCTTTCTAGGGTTCTTGATAGTTCTCCCAAATAGTGAGCTTAAAGTGATTAGTGACAATTAATCTTTGGTAATTAGTCCTAATCTTCTCTTTAATCTTGACTATTGGTTCTAAGTTTTCTCTCTCATCTCTCCCTCTCTATCAATATTTGCACTTTAAATCTTTGTTTGTGCTGAATGATTTTTATTGATATAATGATATTTATTATGCTTAATCCCATGATTAGTGAGTAGTTTTCCTTCAAAGATTGGGGATTAAGCCTCATTATGCCTTGATTATGCATGATTACCCCCTTTTCCTTGGTTTTATTGGTAAAAGTTTGATGTTGCTTTTTAGTATAGAAGGTGTTTGATGAAATCTTGAAAGAGCATTTCACCTTATTTGCTTGTTGAATCTTACATTGAGATGTTGTTTGATATAAAGCTTCTAATTAGCAAATCAACTAGTTCATCACGATAGTAGATTGGATTGATTGATGGTTTGAGTTTCATCCATATTTTATTGCCTTTATATGTTCTTGATGCCACGAAAGAAGGTGTTAGTCATGTTTAGGTAATCATTGCATCCTTTTGAGAGGACAATGATGGATTGAAATGGGGTGTTTGCGTATCAAGTAATTAACATAGTCAAGGGGGTAGGATTTATTCATGCTAGTTGGGAATTAATAGTGGGGTGAAACCCCAATTCTAGTCCTTTTTTATCCATAGCCTAAAATCGTTATAGACTTGCATTTAGTTCCTTTCTATAAATTATACAAAAAAAAAAAAAAAATCACTCTTGATTCTTGTTTTGGATAATTTTCTTGTTAAAGAGCATTTTGGTACTCGAAGGTCTCGCTCTCTTGGGACACGATAATCTTTTATATTACGCGATATTTTCGTATACTTGCGGATTATCAGTCCCCTAGAGGTGTTCCGTGGTGCAAAAATATTCACCTTCTCTGAAAGCCTAAAAAACATGGATTATAGCCTTGGTTTTCGTCTTCCCGGGTCAAGGGTGTAATTTTTGCCCAAACTTCTCCAATGTATGGTCTAGAGGACCCTCGGTGCCTCGTGAGGGACATCCAGATCCTTAAACTTCGATATCAGCCATGCCTTTGGTCGTTTAGCTCTCACACCATTGTCCAGTAAAACGCCCTTCAAAGCCTATCAGGGACCGGATAAGCGACCCTGAGTGTTTCCCATGTCCCCCAAACGTGTTCCAGAGCTTTCATTTTCGGCTTTCGAGGTCCCGGGTATCAGTTTTTCTCAAACTTATCCGGGGGGTCTATCATGGCCCTAGAGGACTCTTGGTGCCTCTGGGAGGGTCATGCAGATCCCCGAACTTTTATATTACTCATGCCTTCGCGTATCAACCCCTTACATTGGTGTCTAGTAAAAACGATGTTACAAGCCTATGACGGACCCGATAACGGACCTCGGGGGCCTCTTATGTTCCTTAAGGGTGTCCCGTGCGAAAATATCCACCTTCGTTCCGGGGCCCCCAAAAGCCCAAAAAACATTAGTAGCCTTTGATTTTTAGCTTACCGGGGCTCGGTTTTCGTTTTTACCCAAACTTATCCGGGAGTTATATTGTCACCCTAGAGCCTAGAGGACCTTTGGTGCCTCGAGACGGTCTTCCGGGCACCCGGACTCCAATTTCACCCATAGGACATGGGACATGGCGCTCGATGGGCGCAAGGAGATAGGCCACCTATTTTTCGTTTCAACAAGTTTTTGATGTATTTTGTTCATTTCGATTCATTGTCTACTATGATAATATTTGGTAGAAGAACTTTATAACAAAGTATTCTCAAGTTTGCAAATAAAAAGGCTAATAATCTTTTCCTAAGCATTCGGTTAAATATAGATCAAAGTTTACAGTATGACTAATAATAATAAAACTATTATGCAACAAACAATGTCACTTAGGGATATGTACCTCTAACTTTTATAGATGCACCACACAAGTCAATGAATTGACTTTTTTATTTCTTTTTTTTGTGAAAGGCTAATACACGGCTAGTAAATGACTATTATCATGACTTGAGGGCATCCCTCCTCCCAACACTTTAAAAATTTTCCTAAACAAATTAAGAGTCAGGCTACATATGAACCTTTTGAAATCTCGCATTGGTGTTGTTTTAGTTTTATTTACCAATTAATCACAAAATTCACACCATAAAAGAATAAAAGAAAATTATTACAACAAAGTTAGAAGCGAGGCAACCCATCAGCAATGTTTTGAAAACCGGACCGGGCATTGAACCAGTCGCTTTACTGATTCGATGGTTTAACTGGTTCGACCGGTCTTAAAAACCGGATGACGTCATAATAAAAAAATAAATTTTAATTATAAAAAATATTAGTAACACTTTGAAAAGTAAGGTAAAAATATAATATTTAACATTTCATATAAAAACAAACTATAAAACCATAGTATAAAACCATTAAAGTGAGAAAGAGAGAACGAGAGTGTGAGATATAGAGGAAAGCACTGGTAATAATGTATATAATGAAGTAAAACTGTCCCACATCGCTCACCAAAGGAAAAAGGTCCTCTCATTTCCTTATAAAAGCATGTGCAAAGGTGATAAAAATTACTGAGCTGGTGCTGATGAGCCATTAAAGCAATGGGGTCCATCTCTGCAGTCCACAGACAAGAGTATCAGCTCAAAAGTCTGCTTCTCAATTGAAACGGTCCGGTCACCGGTTTTTGCTTTTTTAGCCGGTTTTCGGTTCTTCACCGGTTTCAACTGGTTCGAGCTGAGGCGGTTATTTTAATAGATTCGGGCCGCTGACCCTAACGGATCCTGGTTAAACCGGTTCGTCCGGGCGGTCCAGTCCGGTGTTAATAACATTGCCCATCAGAGCTGTTGGAAGGAGATAAATGTATCGTATATTACACGGGCATGCACACTAATTTTATAAAGAAGTAATTACTTAAAACCTTGCTTGTTTTGTTTGGGAAGACAAATGCCAGGTAGATCTTGCAATTTAATTCATGGATGTTGCAAATAAAGAAATGGACAAATGGTGCCAGCCACAAACACATGGCTGAGAGATTCATATTTCCTTGCTTGTACTGAACCACGAATCAATTACTCCTAATAATCCAATTGGGATGTTGATAAGCATATTGGGGAAGAGATAACATCTTACTACCACGAGAAGAGTTCGTGGCGTTGGCAAATGCCACTGGATTTTTGGATTATCGAACTTTATAAACAATAAGGACGTACCCATGATAAATAATGACATCGTACTATTACCACGTTTTTTTTGTTTCGTTTTGTTTTGTTTTGTTTTCCGACGTACAGCTTCATTTGGTTGGCTAATAATATCCAATGATGATCGATAATAGTGTTTCCTGTACCACATGATGAAATGCTCCTTTATTATCCACCAGAGACCATCAACACTAAACAGAGATAATTAGAGTGCGAGAGAGAAAGAGAAAACGACATGTCTTCGTCCATAACCATCCCTAATAATAATGGGGATAATCAAGAACAAGATGAAGGGTACTACTTCACATGTTTGGAATACATGGCAACTGCAATAACGTTGCCCATGGTGGTCAAGGCAACCGTCGAGCTCGATCTCATCGGGATCATTGCCCGAGCCGGCCCCGGTCGAGGGCTATCGGCGGAAGAAATCGTCGTTGAACTTCCGACGGCCAACCCGGAGCAGGCAGCGTCCATGGTGGATAGGATGCTTAGGCTCCTAGCCACATACTCCGTGGTCACGTGCTCCCTTGATGATGATCGTGAAACAGGAGGATCAGTTAGACGACGTCGGTATGGTTTGACACCGATGTCCAAATACTTAACTCCTGATGAACATGGGTTGTCCCTTGCTGCTTTCTTCCAGTTGCTGCAGTTTAACCTCTACTTTGATAGCGGGTAAGTCTTCTTCATCCCAAACACATACTCCCAAAAGGTCACAATCAAAAATTAGATCGGTTTTTGGCCAGCCCCCTACCGCTTAGTGCGCTGACAGTTGCGGTTAGAGAATTTGTCACTGTAGTCGACGGTGGATACCCTTGGCAAGACCAAAAAAAAATTGGATCGGTTTTGAGTCGGGTTATTCGGATTACGATTATGATGAGTTATAGTTGTACGAATATGAGAGTCGAGTCAGGTTAAATCATGTTTTTTATTTACTGAAATGAAAATTTTGAGTTTATGTGATTTTAACTTTGTTTTTTGTCATACGTATTTAGATTTCAAAGATTAGAGTTTAATAGATTGTTTTATGTATAAGTTGCTTTTTGTTTTTTGTATACCGGATTGTAAAAATTGGTTGAGACTAGTAAAATGAGTTTTGGGTAGATCTCAGGTCAATGTTATTTCAATGTTGATGAAATTGGTTGAGACAAGTAAAATGAGTTTAATAGATTTCAGGGTTAGTCGTCTGCCGATCTCGACTCACCCAAGGGTGAGTCGGAAATTTCAGACGACTGTGCAAAAAAAATGCGCAAAAAAAAATTTTACCTCCGCCACCGTCGACGGCACTTCCTGGTCGCCGACAGACATCCGCGGCCGTTGCTTGAGTGAATGTTGATGAAGGTTGGGTATGAGAGTGGGTGGTAGAGAGGGAGAATTGGTGTAAGAGAGTTAGAGAGGGAGAGGATGAGTGAAAATTTAAAAAAGGGCAAAATTGGAATTTGGGGGGGGGGGGCGGTAGATAGTAATTTAGGGGCGGTAAATAGTAACACCCATTTTTTATTATATATCTACCCGATTGTGAAAATTGATTGACACTAGTAAAAGGAGTTTTGGGTAGATCTCAAATCAACGTTATTTTAATTCTTGGTTACTTCTAAATTCTAACCAGGTTTTATCAAGTTCGGATTCACTATGTATGTAAGTAAAGTCAAAGTATGGATTGTATTATCGAATTGAGGCTATAGTAGTATATACTTTTAGTTTTTAGGGTGAGTCGGATATGAAGTAGCTCCATATACATGGTATATTTGGAACATGGCAAACTATATATAATTCAAAGTGTTGTTTTGTAGGAATAAGCTCAAGGATGCTGTGCTAGAGGGAGGAATTCCCTTTAATAAAGCCCATGGAACAAATTTATTTGAGTATGCTTCCTCAGACCCAGCATTCAACGAAGCTTTCAACAAAGCAATGTTCAGCTACTCAGCGATTGTCATAAAGAAGATCCTCGAGAAATACAAGGGTTTTAAGGATGTAAAACAACTTGTTGATGTAGGTGGTAGTATTGGGCACACAGTTCATGCTATTGTATCCAAATATCCCTCCATTAGGTGTATCAACTTTGATCTGCCTCACGTCATTCAACATGCCCTCTCTTGTTCTGGTACGTTTGATTTTTCCCCACACTAAATGCAACCTAAAAATAACGATAATTAAGGTTACGTTTGGAAGAGTTTATAAGTTGTAGGTCCAAGAGTTTAGTTTTGAATAACACGATAGACACGGCAAGCAATGTTTGTAGTACTTCTGATCTATAAGCTAGCGACCACATACACTAGTTTTAGACAAAGGTATAAAAAGAAAATTAGTAAAACTTTTTGCATTTCTGTAGTGAACATAATTAGTCTCTCCATCAAATTGACTTGCTGCAGGTGTAGAACATATTAGTGGAGATATGTTTGTCAGGGTTCCTCAAGGAGATGCCATTTTCTTGAAGGTACCTATAATTGATTTGCTTTAGTTAAATTAAAGATATCGATTTGTTAGGGTCTGTTTGGGTTAGTTTTGAGTTTTGAAGCACAATTTTGATTTTGGGTTTTAGTTGTCCATTTCCAAAACTAAGAAGACTACTTTGAGGGGAAAAAATTCAGCTCAAAAAACAAAATCGACAAAGAGATAGTACATTTGCAAAACTAAAAACTTGCAACACGCAATCATCGTGATTACTTAGTTGAATTCTCTGCAGTGGATAATTCATGATTGGAGTGATGATCATTGTGTAAAATTGTTGAAGAACTGCTATGAAGCATTACCAGAAGTTGGCGGGAAAGTGATTATTGTAGAGGGGATGTTGAAAGAGAAGCCTGAAGCTACTCTAGGTGAAAAAGTGATAACCCAAATGGATGTATACATGATGATCGTGATGGAAGGGGGAAAAGAGAGAACCAGAGAAGAGTTCGTGGCGTTAGCAAATGCAGCTGGATTTGTTGATATTAAGTTTAATTGTTGTGTTTTCAATTTTTGGATTATCGAACTTTATAAATGAAGAAGGAAAGGGGTAACAAGGAAAATGGTAACATAATTATAAAAGATTTAATTATAAAATATTATTGATGTGTGAAATTTAAAAAGATTATTGTATTAATGGTAAGCTTGCATATGAAAAGTGATGGATAATATAAGCCATCTTTCTGTATGCCGGTCACCGACTATGTAGTGCAAATTTTGGCTTTTCATGCATATAGTTAAAAAGTGTGTATATTTATCTATTGAATAATTTGGAGTGTGATCTAATCTCTAACGTTTTAAGCTCTGTTTTTTTTTAATTGGAAAAAATTGAATTGGAATGAACTAAATTAAACTGAACTTGACATTTAATCATTTAAAACTCGTCCAAATATATTTAAAATTGAATTTATTTAAAAGTATGATTTAAAATCTTTCTAATGACATAGTTATTATCATGAATTTATTTCCAAATCAAAATTACTTGAGTACGTAATGAAGTTAATACATGAACTAAACTGAACTGAATTAAAGTGAAATTATGTTAAAGAGAACAAATTCTTACTCAAAATACAACTATAAAGAAATTTAAAAGATTTCTTATGAGGTCGCCTTAAGTCCCTCTAGAGCCAAGTATGACATCAGCATGACATCATGCTTGTTTGAGTTAACTCACCTTGACGCCGCGTCATAGGAGTTTTTGTATTACCTTACGAGTAGATCAACACATAGATGATTCCTTAGTTACTTCCTAAATATGTTCTGTGAGCACGTTTGTGCGTCTATGACAAAAAAAAAGCACGGTATTAATTATAGATAGAGTCACTTAACCGATTAACCTGAACAATTCAAATCTATTCTCGGGTTTATTTTATTATACTTATAATAAAAAAAAGTGTGGACCTCATTTTTTCGGGCCAGACATTAAAAAGTTGATTGAGAGTACATGTTTCAAGAAGTAGGTAAAAATTTGTTGATTAACCCTATGCACATGTATAGGGTTGCAAAATAACTGTTCTACCAAAATTGTTTTGCTTCGTGCCTTGTGGTAATGATTAATGAATAACACTCAATTACCCAGGCCGAAAAGTTAGTTATTTGCGAGCTACTCTTCTTGTGAAAATATTAAGAGTATGTTTGGCCCTACTATTTTCCGTCACAAGTGACCCTCCATCGCCACCTTAGTCCTTAGTCTTCACCACACTTTTTAGGAAGTCCAAAAATAGGAGTTTAAATTTTTAATTGAGTTGGTTTCAACACAAAAATGACTGTATGAGATAGGGGTTTGAACTAGTTAAAAAGCCCAACTTTGTCACTCTTTATTCAAGCCCGATCATTTTTGTTGGCCCAGTCAAAGATTGCAACCCAAGCCCAGACATAAAAGCAACCACATACATGATGACACTATATTACTCCCACATGGGCTTGACACAAAGCCCAATATCATATAAGTTGCCACACCACCTTAGAAGCCAATTCGGTGTGCAACATCTTCAACGTCAGCTCAGTTCATTGTTTTTTCCTTAGATAATTACTAGCTCATTTTATTCATAAAAGCTAGCCTAAGCTTCATACTGAAATACTATCATCACCTATTTCTTTTATCAAAATGTTTTTTATGAGGCCGGCTCAAGATAAGGCCCCTTCTATAACCAAGCATGACATAAGCATAATGTCATGCTTGTTAGAGAGGGCCTCACCTTGAAGCCGCCTCATACGAGAATTTGTGTTCTTTTATTTATTTATTTTATAGGATCACCTATTTCTTATGTTGGCTTGTTTTAGACGATACTTAAGAGTTAGTTTCTGTATTTAGGTGTGTGAAGTGGTGTCATATTAAACAAGTGGGAAACAAGGTTACTCGTTTAATGGCGTATTTGGTCACAGTTTCATTCTCATCTAGAGTTTAGATTGACGATGGTTCTACAAATGTCCTAGATATAATAGAGTCCGACTTTTGTTCCTCCCTTAGTAATTAGTTATTCACAAAAAAATATCACAGTGAAATACTTCCCTCACCTTCTAAAAAAGTAGTATAAAAGAATGCATCAATCATACACGATACATCCAAGGTTAGCACTCACCAAATTTCTCACTAGAGCAAGTAACTTCGTTAAAATTACCAATCGAAGCATATTTCGGTTTTACCTTTCCACCCTTTTTTTTTACTTTTTTTTTCTTTTATCTTTCTGGTGTTTAACACAAATGGGATACCTCCCAACAAGCACAAGGTAAGAAAAGAGTACAAAATCCTGGAAAAAAAAAAAGAGTACAAAATAGTAATTCCTATGTCAGATGGAGTGGAGTGGATGATAGAATGGGAAGAAAAAAAAGGTCTGACTCGAGTTCTGCCAATTGCCCTCCTCGATCTAATCGATCCAGCTCCAATCCTCCCTTAATTGAGGGAAATTTGTTCGCTGCGCTCCCAGTCATTCCTATGTCAGATGATGAGCAACTCCAATGGCCTAGTAATTGTGTCAACAAGGGAGGAGTTCAAGCAGATAAGAGTGGCAGTAAACTGGGAAAGGAGAGAGACTGCAATGGGAAGAAAAGCGATGGTCGCCATCGAGCCCCTCTCAAACAAAATGTATCAACCAACTCTGAAGCGAATGGTGGAAGTTCATTCACCACTGGAGGAAATAGGACTCGGTTGGAGTTGTTGACACTGAAGACAATCTCTGATTTAATGTCGATTTTAATCTGGAATTGTAGGGGAAGAGCCTCCTTTAAAGCTAATTTCATGCACCTTATTCACTCTCACAAACTTGAACTTGTAATCTTGCTCAAAACCCGGACTAGCGCAAAAAAATACTTGGGAAATCTTCAGGGAGCTTCCGTTTGATAGGCACCAGTTGGTTGAACCCGTGGGATTCTCAGGAGGGATTTGGCTCCTGTGGAGGTCCTATACTCTGGACTTTCGTCTTCAGGACATGGATCATCAATTTATCCATGGTATGGTTCAGGTAAAAACAAACTCTACTAAACCCTTTCTTTTAACTGCTGTCTATGCTAAGCCTAAACATAAACTGAGATGTTTGCTTTGGAAATCGATGTCTGACATGAGCAAATGCATTTCTTCCCTTTGGCTTGTAGTTGGTGATTTTAACGAAGTTACTTGCTCTAGTGAGAAATTTGGGGGCAAGCCAATTAAATTGAATCGTGTGAATCAATATGTTGACTGTATGCATGCATGTGAACTGATTGATTTGGGTTACAGTGGTGCAAAGTTTACTTGGTCCAATAAAAGAAAATTCAACCCTATCTCGGAGAGGTTGGATAGGGGTTGGGCAAACTCCTTGTGGATGTCTAGTTTCCCTGAAAATCGCATGGTGCATCTACCTAGAATAACATCTGACCACTGTCCACTCTTGCTTTTTCTTCATAAGCCTGTCATAAACCCGGGTACCAAGCCTTTTCGTTTTGACCCTATGTGGCTCCTAGAACCTGATTTTGCTAACCTGGTGCATGATGAGTGGCTCAAGAGTGTTGCCACCCTTCCTAAAAAGCTCTCTCACCTTACCGATCAAATGACTATCTGGGCTAGAGATATCTTTGGTAAAAATTTTAAGAAAAAGAAACAACTGTTAAAAATAATTGAAGGAGTTCAAATTTTTTTTTGTGAAAATCCCTTGTCTGACTTCTATCAGGAACTTGATTGTACTCTATCCTCAGAGCTTAATGATATTCTTGACCAGAAAGAGATCTTTTGGATGATGCGTGCTAGGTCGAATTGGCTTCTTGAGGGTGATAGAAATACTGGTTTTTTCCATAAATCTGTTATCCTTAAGAGAAAATTCAACAAGATTCACATGCTTAGAGATGGGGTGGGCTGTGACACTTCTGATCCTTGCTTGATTAGTGAACATGTTTTTAATTTTTTTAAAAATCTCTTTACTACTGAGCAGGAGATGTCTATGTGTACTGACTGCTTCATCCCTACTGACAAGGTCCTAGCAATTGGTAGTGTCCCCTCTAGCGAGGAAATTTACAAAGGTCTGTTTAGCATGGACTCCCTTAAGGCCCCGGGGCCTGATGGCTACATGCCTGTTTTTATAAAAGCCAGTGGAATGTCTTGGAAACTGATGTGTGCAAGTTCATTAGTGAGATTTTTGCTAAGGGGGTAATCTCTTGAGAAATTAACCAAACTGTTATTTTTCTTATCCCCAAGGTGGAGAACCCTGAGACAATCAAGAGCTTTAGACCTATAAGCCTTTGTAACACTTTGTATAAAATTGTCTCCAAAATAATTGTGCATAGAATGAGACCTTTTTTACATGATATCATTTCCCCAAACAAAGCAGTTTTCTGCCAGGGAGAGCAACTGACTGTAACTATATCATTGCCACTGAAAGTCTTCATTCCATGAAGAAGAAAAAAATGTAAAAAAAGGTTTTTTGCTGTCAAAATCGACTTGGAAAAGGCGTATGATAGATTAGAATGGAGCTTTATTCATGATTGTCTGGCTTTACATGGGTTTGATAGCCAATCTATTAAGTTGATTCTTAGTTGTGTGTCCACTACTACCACGTCTGTGTTAGTTAATGGTTCCTGCACTGAGTCCTTTCAACCCTCGAGGGGGATCAGCAAGGGGACCCTTTGTCCCCATACCTGTTCATCCTATGCATGGAAGCCTTGTCTCTTTCTATTCACCAGGCCTGTAAGGATGGGGAGTGGCAGCCTTTCAAGTTTAGTAGTAATCTTGCCATCTCTCACTTAATGTTTGCTGACGACCTTTTGCTCTTTGGAGAAGTTAATGAAGGTACTATTGATGCAATGTTGTCTACTCTTGAATATTTTTGTGGTGTTTCCGGTCAAAAAATCAATACTGACAAGAGTAAAATTTATTTCTCCCCCAATACTGATCAAGCGCAAATTGAGACCGTTGAGCTAGCACTTAATATGAAAGCAACCGATGATTTAGGAGTCTATTTGGGGTTTCCTTTAACCACTAAAAGACCCGCCAAGAGGTAGTTGCAAAATATTGTGGCCAAGATCAAGGGTAAGTTAAGTAACTGGAAGGCAAGAAACTTGTCCACTGCTGGGAGGTTGTGCCTTGTTAATGCCTCTTTGAACACCATCCCCACTTACACAATGCAGTGCATTCATATGCCCATATCTACTCTTAAGGAGTTAAACACGTATGTGAATAATTTCCTTTGGGGTGAAAATGAGGGCAAAAATAAACTACATTTGGTCTCATGGGATAAAGTCATCTTGGCCAAAAGTGATGGTGGCCTGGACATAAGAAATAACATTCTGATGAGTAAGATACATATGGCTAGACAATGCTGGAAAATGTTCTCTAACCTGGAGACTTTGCATGCTAGAGTTGTTAATGAGAAGTATGTCAATAATAAGGTTACGGTCACTCCCTTTGGCCAAGGGTCCCATTTTTGGCAAGACTTAGGAAAAGGGTGGGAGGTATATCATAATAGCATACAGTGGACACTAGAAAATGGTGAGTCCATTTTATTTTGGGAGGACCATTGGACTGAGTGGGATTCTCTTAGAAAATTGATTGCTGGACCCCTAACTGAACATGAGCTTAATCTTAAAGTTGCTGATTGTGTTCATTGGCAGGGTACTAACTTCACTTGGAAGTTGGATCTTTTGTCATTCGTGCTTCCACCTGACGTCCTTAATCATATTAGGGACAAACAAAAACCTGTGCTAAGAAAATATGATATAAGTTTTTGTGGCTTTGCTTCAAAAGGAAAATTTTCAATAACTGATGCTTATTTTGAGGAAAAAAGAAAGCTTGCATCTATCCAACCTCCCTAGTTAAGCAATGATGAGGATTTAATGTGGCTTTGGCAAGTAAAAACTCTTCCAAAAATAAGAAACTTCTTGTGGCTTGCTTTTTTTGACAGACTTCTTAATAATGTTACCTTGTTTAAAAGAAATATTTTACCCCATGAAGTTTGTACTGTCTGTCTGGATGGTAATGAGGATACGTTACATGTCCTTAGGGATTGTGAGAGAGCTAAGAGGTTTGGAGGCACCTCTGTGTACCTGACACCTTCTTCAACCAACCCCTTCAACCCTGGATCAAAGCCAACCTCCTTCTTGATAAGTGTATGTCCAACCAACTGTCTTGGAACATTCACTTCTCCTTCACTGTTTGGGAGATATGGAAGAGGAGAAACCTTGCAGTTTTTGAGGAAAAGAGTCTACCCTTTACCTCTTGGTTCAAAAAAATTAGCTTTCATGCGTGGGAATTTTACTCAACCCTAGGCAAATTAAAACCTATCCTGAGCAACTCTTCCATCTTTGTCAACTGGAAACCCCCTGATCAGAATTGGACCAAAGTAAACTGTGATGCCTTTTTTGATACAGTGAACAAGCTTGCAGGTTTGGGCTATGTGTGTCGAAACAATGCAGGTATATGGATTGTAGGAGAAATGTCAAAGAAGCCAGCAAGGGATGTTCGTGAAGCTGAACTGTTAAGCCTAATTCAGGCAATAATATTTGTGAAGCAAGAGAAGTGGGATAATGTGATGATCAGCTCAGACAACAAGAGTATCATCAGTATACTGCATGACAATGTGATGTTGCATGATCACCTACTCCCTTTGTTTATGGAATGCAGGTGCCTACTAAGCGGTTTGAGGACGAAGATGCTGACTTTTGAGTTTAGGGAGGAAAATCAAATTGCAGACAAGATAACTCAGCTTGCTAGGAAGGAACTTAGGGAGGATCAGGGGCTGAATGTTCTATGCTCCCCTCCTGACTCTTGTTTGGAATTGTTATCCAAAGACTCTGTAGGCTTTAAGTATGCTAGGCAAAACTCTATTTATGGTACTGTAACTGACTTAACTTAATTTTATGCAATGCAATCTTTCCAAAAAAAAAAAAATAGTAATAATCCAAATGATACAATCAATTTATCAAAACACCAAAAATGCTAACCCTCCCTGTTGATCTTGTCACTATACAAAGTTCTAAGTTCAGCCACCTTTGTGTGAGTAGTGGCCAAATTTGTCCCTGCTATTCAAATGCGATGATCAGTAGACAAGGAAAAAGTCCAAGTCCACTTGTTTATCTTGTTGACATAAACTTGCCATGGGATTTGAGCAGCTCTGCCCTCGAATTAGTATCAAGTCAGGTTCATGCACACCAGGCGTTTGACGTAATGACTGTGAGAGATCCTTTTTAGTGCATCTCCTGCAGTTTTGCCAATTACCAATACTAACTCCATTTAAGATTATATAAAATCAGCCCCCAATATGTTGGAGAGTTATATTGGCGAACCGATCATCCTTTCACTCTATTGTGGAATGTGCGCACACCACCTGTTTGAATCAATGCCAAAGAGACATTGCAGTTGTGCTACTCATCATCATATGAGGTAAGATGTAAACCCACCTTATACCCATGTTATAATTCCATTCTTTTCTTCGTTTGCTGAATCTTAATAGAATTTAAATGTATTCACAAATGGGGATCGACTCACAAGTAGAGGTGGAAGAATGTGACCCGACCGAACCTGACCCGAAAATGACGAGAACCCAAAACTACCCGATCCAACCAAAGTTTGTGAGATAATAGATCTTTAAACCCGAACCCAACACGACTCAAATCGATAATGATCCGACCTGCTATTAACTGGAACCGAAGTGACCAATCCGACCCATTCACCAGGTAGGCAGGTATACTTACAAGTTACAAGTAAGGGCATGCTTGGAATGAGGGTAAAGATTAAGGGGTAATAGGTAGAATTATATTAAATGCAGGGTGTGGGAGATGGTGGGTGTTAGATTTTGTGAAGAGAAGGGTAATCATTCCCCCCATTTGGGGGGTAAAAGTTACCCACCCTCCCCGTAGAGTAATGCATTACCCCCTTTCTCCCTTCATTTTCTCCGTAACCCCCTTAATCATTATGCCATCACCAACTCCACCTTCCTATTTTACCCTTTAATTTGTTCCATTACCTCCTTAATCATTACCCTCAATCCAAGCATGCCCTAAGTAGTAACAAGTCTAACAACAAACAATTCCCTATAGAAAAAGAAGTAAAAAAACATTTGGGAGGTAATAAATGAGAATGGAATGTAAGTGGTTCTCTTTGTCTATGATTGCCTGATTTAGGGGGAGTATGGACTGCGATGCTATCAATATGGATGGAGCCCTTTACACTTTCATGTCCAGTCTGCTCTGACCAGGCAATAAATGAGAAGACTTGCCATTGACAAAAGGCAAGACTAGCCAATTCAAACTCCCAATTCAATTTGCTTATAAAGAACTTCCAAATGGACCAACAAACCATTTAGAACCAAAATCACCAACATGAAAATCCAAACAGTTATCATGATCATCTTCCTCATACTTTTTATTTCTTCTCTAACAATATTAGCAAATAATGTAGGTTCTTCATCCATGAATTATCTCCAAAGAGGTCATTCTTTGTCTGTTAAAGACACCTCTACTTCAGCCTTTCTCACATCCCCGGACAAAACCTTCACTTGTGGGTTTTACAGTGTTGGGACCAAAACCAATGCTTTTTGGTTCTCGATATGGCTCACCAAATCGAACGATAAAACAATCGTTTGGATGGCCAATCGCGACAAACCAGTTAGTAGTCGTGGCTCAAGGCTCACTCTAAGGAAAAATGGTGCCTTAGTCTTGACTGACTTTGATGGTTCTACAACTTGGCAAACAAACACAACCTCAACAAATGCTTCTTAACTCAGGTAACCTTGTGTTAAAAGACCCTGAAGGTCAAATTCTCTGGCAAACCTTTGATTCTCCTACTGATACATTACTTCCTGGTCAAACCTTTACTAAGACTATGAGACTGGTATCTAAGATTGGTTACCACATGTTTGGTCCTGGGTATTATAGTTTTTTCTTTGATAATGATAATGTGTTGAGAATGTTATATGATGGTCCTGAAGTTACTAGCATTTATTGCCCTGATCCTGCTGGTTCGAGTAGTGTTTTTGAGAATGATAGGACAAATTACAATAGTAGTAGGGTTGCCATTCTTGATGATATGGGCACTTTTGTTTCCAGTGACCTGCTACAATTTAGTGCTACAGATATAAGTCTAGGTATCACAAGACGGTTAACGATAGATTATGATGGGAATTTGAGAATGTACACCTTGAATAAGTCATCTAAGTTGTGGGTTGTAACATGGCAAGCTATTAAAGAACCATGTGATGTGCATGGTATTTGTGGTAGTAATGGGGTTTGTACTTATACACCGGAGCCAAGATGCTCGTGCCCTCCCAACTATGAGCTCACAAATTCAGTTGATTGGAGCCAAGGGTGTAAGCCTAAATTCTCTAGAAGTGACAATGACACACAATTTGTTGTGATACCCCATGTTGATTACTATGGTTTTGATCTCAACTACACAGAAAGCATTTCTTTGGAAGGTTGTAGACAACTTTGCTTGGGGGATTTCCGTTGTCAAGCATTTAACTACAAAGTAACCGGGACATGCTTCACAAAAGGCATCCTTTTCAATGGACATGGGTCTAATGGGTTACAAAATAGCATATATCTGAGAGTTCCGACAAGTGTGAAAACATCAGCACCAATAATATTTTTCGTCTTAATTGTGGTAATGGAGAAGAAAAAAAAGTACTATTTTCCAATACCAATTATAGCAAAAAGAAGCAAAGATTCAAATGGGTTTACTTATACTCATTTGCTTCGGTCGTTGGTGCAGTTAAAGTCATTGTATTAGTTGTAGGCTGGTTGTTCCTTTACAGGAAACATGGTATGCCAACCTCAATGGAAGATGAGTATCGAGCCATTTCAAGTCGGTTCAGGAGCTTTGGTTATAGTGAGCTCAAGACGGCAACTAGCAAATTCAAGGACGTTATAGGAGTAGGAGGTTTTGGGGCTGTTTACAAGGGTATTCTAGCTGATGAGATGGTGGTGGCTGTGAAGAAATTAGGTGATGTGTCTCAAGGAAAGGAGGAATTTTGGGCAGAAGTGAGCACAATCAGAAGGAGTAACCATAAGAACCTTGTAAGAATGTGGGGGTTTTGTTGTGAAGGGAAACATTGGCTTTTAGTCTATGAGTATGTTGTGAATGGATCTTTGGACAAACACTTGTTCTCGACGAATACCCTTCTTGGATGGAAGGAGAGATTCAAGGTTGCAATGGGAGTAGCTAAAGGCTTGGCTTACATTCACCATGATTGCCTAGAATGGGTTATTCATTGTGATGTAAAGCCAGAAAATATACTCCTAGACAATGATTTTGAACCCAAAGTTTCAGACTTTGGTCTAGCAAAGTTACGTCAAAGAGGTGGTCATGGATCAACCGAGTTTACCAAAATAAGAGGCACAAAAGGATATATGGCTCCTGAGTGGGCGATGAACCATCCAATTACTTCAAAGGTCGATGTCTACAGCTATGGTGTTGTCATCCTAGAGCTTGTAAAGGGTATTCGATTGTCGAAATGGGTGGTAGATGACCATCTTAGTGATGTGGGAGCATCAGGACTGGTGGGTTTTGTGAGACTGGCAAAATCGAAAATTCAAAATCGAGAAGATAATTCATGGATAGACGATTTGGTGGATCCAAGATTGGAAGGAAAATTCAGCAGGAACCAAGCTGGTAAAATGATTGAGGTAGGACTTTGTTGCGTGGATGAAGATAAAAATAAGAGGCCAACAATGGAATCAGTTGCTCAGGCTCTTGTTGAATGCGAAGATGATACAATGCAGGTCCCTAACATGCTCTGATTAATGCACTTTTGCAAGTATATGTAATGGCAGTACTTTAAGTTTTAGTTCATCATATCTATTAAGCTTGACCTTTTGTTTCATTAGTATTGTCTATTTTATGTTTTTGGAACATTTTCTTCATTAATATTGTCAACATGGCGTATATCATACTTATATGGCTATGGGAAAATCTTTATATACGGTCCTGTACATTACATTGAGAAACTAGGATAGATATGAGCTTTAAATTTGTTTTTCCCGCAGTTGAAGAATTAAAAGTTCCTTACAAATTACAATCCTTAGAATTTGAAAATAAGAGAACTCTTTAAATTGTGATGAGTTTGATGACTTTGTGGTTCTAGAAAACAGCAAAGAAATGTCAAGATTCTAAAACTAATATTTCAGGGTTGAATAGTTACGCATGTTGATTCAGCAGACATGATGTTAGGGTCTTGAACCCTGTAGTTTTGCCAGAGAAAACCACTCTTTTATCTTTGTCCGTAAATTAACAACTACTAGTATATAAAATTAAAAAGAGTCGATCTTGACTATATAATTGGGAGGGACTGAACGCATAACCAACTCTTCCTAGGAGCGTTAAGGGGCATCCCAGTCCATCGGCTCAACTCTTTTGTATGATGCTCAAGGTATCGGGTCAGTTCGTTCTATTCCTATGTAACCGAGCGTAGCCTCCTTCTCAAAAAAAAAAAAAAAAAAAAAAAAACTACTCTGCCTAGGAGCTGCGGCTACACGGGCCCAATGCAACTTTTAAGGGTATATACACTTTGAGTTCACCCATAAAAATAAAAAATAAAAGAAAAGTCATAGTTTCTGTGGTTGACGGCAGATATCTTTGGTTGTGAATAAAAAAAAATCAAAGAAAACTTGTTGTACTTGCATTTTTCTTCCACTAGTACGAGTATATTATGACGACACTTTTGTATAGGGCCTTCAAAATATTTGAGACGACTCTGAATGAATGTACGAGTATTTGAAAGCCATCACGTCAAAAGCTTACAAGACTTCTTCCCTTAAATTAGTCAATTAAGTGACGTTTCAAAATCAAAGATTTTTCAGTGAAATATACTCCATTAGCAGGAGTAGTATACAAATTAAATACAATATTCAGTGATCTATATGGTATACTGTATGGTACGGTTTATGAAAATGACAACGCCGATTAGGTGACGCGTTCATGCTTTAATATATTATGAAAGATTGCATTAATCAATGATTAAGGGGAGGTTTATCCAACCACAATTTCCTCATCTTTATCATATTCATCTTAGCTAATGCTCCTCTTATCACTTTGTGGTAGTTAAATAAGGTTGACTTGCAGATGTGATAAGTGTATCATGTTGCCAGATGGAAGAAGGACATAAAATCAGAAACACACTCTCTGCTGTTAGTGGCCAGCATATAAGCGATGTTTGTTCCTCATATGTTCTCCATAAGGTGCATGATTAACTAAGAATTTAATTAGATTATTGCCACTACCGATTGTGGGGGATTAGAGATGATACTGGCCTGGGTACAGTTAGCACGAAGCACGACATAACCAAGCATGCTTTTTACACGGTATAACACAGGTACAGAGGAAGCACGAGCACGAGTAAGAGTACGAATGACTGGGTCTTGGCCTGGGCTCGGGTCTGGATTTTGAAAATCGCAGTTAGGCACGACACGACATGACACGTAATTTTTTTAAATATTATTTGAAAAGATATGGCACGACACACACGACACGACCTAGGCCTACCTTTTGGAAGAGCAGACATGACACGACACGAAGTACGACAACTATAAGCACGACGACAAAAACTTATAGCTTGTAGCCACTACTCATAAAGTATGCAATGAATAAAGCTTGAGTATATGCAACAGTCTGCACATTACACACAGACAGACTCAACCAAAAAAAGTTTAATGAGATTTGAACTATGATTTTTACCTTAAAATCTAACCTTATAACTAACTATACTACTCTTTGAAAGCAACAAAGAAAACCAGAAATTAAAGTTGGCCGTGGAGGATAAGAACCAGAAACAAAGCGTTACAATGCATTTACATCATCACATGGACCACGTCAACACGTTTAAGAGATTGACAGGATGAACAATTTAAAATAGAAAAATGTGATTATAAAATGTCAAAATGCAATCTATGATGTTGCACACGCATATACCATACAATGTTGTTAAAACCGGACCAGACCGCCCGGTCCGATCGGTTCAACCGGAAACCGCCAAGGCAAACGGTTTGAATGACTCACAAAAACTGTTAAAGTCAAATCCGGTCAAATCCGGGCAGTTTAAATGCAAACCGTAAAAAAACCGAAGAACAGAACCCGGTTTCCACTCTTTCCACTTAGCCAACATAAAAGATATTTTACTGTGGCCCAATGTGAAAGTTGGCTTACCAACTGGGCTGACTTGGATCAGCCCAATACCATTGAGTGAGGCAACTGGGAAAAGCTAAAGGTAATTTAAAGAGTAAGAAAGAGTTGTATTGCCTTTGTTGGCCGATGTGGGGCACTGATTTACAAAGGCAGTAACTCATCTCTTGCCATCTCTGCTTACTCCAACAAACCTACGTTAGATCTTTTTTTTCTTTTTCCTTCTTACATTATCTTAATATACATATAAAAGTTAAAATGTTTTAATAAAAACTCTATTTTCACCCTTTTTCTTTATATTTTTGTTTTATTGATATTAAAATTTTATTTTTAATTTATTTCAGCATCCGGTTTTTTAGGCCGGTCAAAACGGTTGGACCAATTGAACCATCGAACCGATAGGAAGACCAGTTCAGTGCCCGGTCCGATTTTCAAAACATTGGTACCATATTGATGTGAAGTAGTTCAATTGGTCAATCACTTTGTTGAGGATCTGGCTACGAATGTGCCGTTGCAATCAACATTAAGCCCACGGCAACACGCTTTTGTTAATCATATTTAATCGACTCATCATTTGCATAATTACTTTAGTGACCATTTTTTTAAACTCATCAAACCTAATATTTCATGCCGGGAAGATCCTCAGTGATTAATTTATATGTAGGTAGGGTACTTGAAAAGAAAACCGAACCACCAATCTTCGTAGTGTGGGGTGTACACGATTGACTTTTTCTGAATATGAGGAACTTACAATTACCAATCTTTTAGTGTATATTTGGTAAACCTTGAAATTCACTAACAATACACACCATCTAAGTTAATAAGATAATTGTGCGACAAGTCTAGCAAAGAGACCAAGCAAACCTAAGTCCCACGATAATAATACATATGTTGTTAGAATAAAGAATAGTAAATTTTTGTTTGTACTCGGATGTATCTAGCACAATATAGCACACTTACACAACCTACATTTTTATTCAACCCAAGCCCAATATCATCAATAACATAATATTTGTGGGCACATCAAACACCATATATAAGTGCATATTTCACCCATTGCAACCTAAAAATAGTTATATCATCACATCTACAACTCGTAGGTGCAACTTACAACTCCTGCTACCTAAACATAGTTATATCAAACATAGCTTTAGTTAAGTTATACTTTTTTTTTCACATATTATTATTTTAGTTCAATTTAGTGAAAAAGAATATATTATCTTGTATTCAATTAGACAATGTTACAATTTTGAATCTGAATTCTTTCCATATCTATTACTAAATAGGTTTTAAAATTTATTAAATTTAAAAATTGAATAGAAGTTGCTGAAAAAGAAAAATGAACACATCGGTTTCTTTAAAAAAAGAACACGGAGAGTATCAACGTTAGAGAAAAAATGAAAGATGTATGTTAGGTCAACTCTGTGGAGTAGCAACCTCTACAATTTTATTGAGTGATTATGTAAAGATTCCTCATAATTTAAATTAAAATTAAAATTAAAATTAAAAAATAGATATAAATTTCTCTTATTAAATAATCTAATTTTCCTGAAAGGGGTAGTTGAGTTGGTTGTGGGGTTGGATTTCATAACAAAGGTCATGGGTTCAATTCTCACTAAGCCTCCTTTTACTGAGCATGTCTATAATATTCATCTTGTTGATTTGCCTGGTATATGTAATTTGCAGACTATTGTATACACTCGAGATTTATCCAGTGCATACTTAAAGAGAAAAAAAAAAAAAAAAAAGTAGTCTAATCACTCATGTGATTGCTATCCAAAGAGTTTCTTCACATGTCACAAGTTTACAACATCAATAAACACATAAATGTTACCATACCAAACCAGATTTGTTTAGTATGAAATACATCAATTTTTGTCCACTTTAAACAAGATATCTATATCTCAAATTATTACTTCCAAATAGGAAAATGAATCTTATATAATAATTGTACATTATAATTTTTTTTTGTGTCTATTTTTCTCCACTTTTCTTTTCCACTCTATCACAAATACCCTTCTGAAATCTCAAGTAACATGAGCAATTTCGTCCCTCCCCTCACATAAAAGAAATGTTGTAAGGTACAATGATTGTATGAGTATCACTGTCCTTTCAAATCATATACTCCTAGAGGTATATCGGTAAATGTGTGTTTTTTAAAGCTTATCGTGTCAGTTTAGCAGTGATCTCGCATCAGTTTAGTGATGTTCAATTCAATGCAATGGGGTTCTGTTCAAAAACATATTTTTTGTCTCATATTTTAAGTGGTGTGTAGTTCAATTCAGTGTTATTCAATTCATTTAAGTGATTTTCATCTCAGTTCAGCGATGTAGAGTTAAGTTAAGTTCATTCAATTAAGTTCAACCCTAAAGAACACGCCCTTAAATAATGTAAACAGAACAGAACTATATTACACTGAAATGAACTGATCGAACTATACAATAATATGTGAGAGAAAAAATAGATCACTACTCCACTGAGATAAATTGAGTTGAACTCTAAATAAAATAAGTGGAATAGAACACACTAGTTGTCATTATTATAGGGAATAATTACAACATTAATTTTAATAGAATACATGGTCAGATCAATTTAGTTTAGTGGTGATCTCATGTCATTTCAGTGATTTTCACTTAAATATAGTGTCGTTCAGTTCAATTTAGTGGTGTTCAGACTGTTCACTTCAATCCAATGATAATTATTTGAATGATATCAAATTCAATTCAACTCAAATCAATCGGCCGTAAAAAAAAAAACACACCGATTGTTTATTAGGGATTTTCTCATATCAAACTCAACAAGTCATATATCCGTAGTTTGCACCAGTTACAGACTACACATTGCACACACACTCACGAAACAAATGAAAAAGGAATTCGAAGAACAAATACAAAAATTATCCATTTGTATGTACAAGCTAAGGTACAAAGCTGCGTAGACTATTTTAGTCGTTGCAAGTTGCTATTGATACTGATTGGTTGTTTTAGGCTTACACAAATTGGCACACTGGGACAAAAACAAGAGTTGTTAATTTGAAATAGACCCAAAAATTAGAAGTTAAAGCCACAAAGCACCAGCCTGTTTAAGGATAGGCACCAAATCACCAGAAAGATGGGTAGCCATAACCTTGTCTAGCCCACCAAATAGCTCTCCACCCACAAACACCACAGGAAACTGCAACACCAACTTCTTATTGTTGTCATGATCATCAACAATTTTACACAAAGATTTGACCAAAACTGCTTCATTAAGGTCCCCATCAATCTCAAATACTGGTGGATTAACTCCTAATCCTAGCAACAACTTTCTCACCACATGGCACATACAACACCCTCTTGTCCCGAACACGATTACCGGGTTCTCCTTCACTAGACGTTCCATTGCCGCCATCCTCGCCCCGTCTCCACCACCACCACCCACAGTGGCGCCTGGGGAGGCACCCGCCATCGGGTGTGGTACCTCCCACCTCTTGTAAGGCAAGGGTTCCTGCATTTTATTTAAGTAAGTTGGCTCTTGGAGACCGCGAAAAGACAATTATGACACATACGGTAAAACAAAAAATGTTATTGTACTTATAAATTAATTCTTGGAGACTGTGAAAAAAATAAAATTGAGACCGTAAAAAATCAAAATCGTAACGAAACGATAAGATGTGTTTGGATGTTTGACATAATTAATGTAAGCTAGCCATTCATTTGGAATAATATATAAAGAGGGATTATGATTTATGAGAGAGAAAGAGGAGGGAAAGGGGGAGGTTGTCAATGGGGAGGGGTTGGGATTTATAGTGGGAGAGGGAAGGAAAGGAGGAGGTGACTTCGACGTCAACTGAGTGGGGTCGGATGACGTCGTGAAATATGTCAGCATTACTGTGGGTGGGTCGTGGATTTCGTCAAATGGTTTGTGGTGGTGGGAATATTTTGTGAAAATGCCTTATCATCGTTTTTCTTAAGGGGAGATTGTGACGCACGCATTGACGATGACTTCGTTTATCATGCATCCATATATTGACATATGTCCACATATCCTTTGCTCGAACTAGTAAGCAGTAACATGAGTAACTTCCAGGTTGTTTTCGAAAATTGGGATTTGAGAAGTGGCTCCACTCCCAGTTAGAATGGCAGTAGGATTAGAGCTATTAAATAGGTTAGGTTTTATCGTGTTTATGATCGTATTTGTGTTTGTATTTGTGTTTGTGTTAAGGTTAAACGTGTCGAGAATCTTTTAACTCAAATATAATCTATTTATTAATCGTGTCGAAAATTCTTAACCTACACCTGACCTGTTTAATAATCGTGTTACCTGTTTAATAACATGTTAACCTGTTTATCTTTACTTATATTCTAAACTAATTGAAATATGAGAAAAAACATAAATTTTACTTACAAATTTAAAGTTCCAACCATATAAGTGTATATTCAACAATTTAAAATTATTAAAATGCTCAACATAGGTGAGACTCTATTATATTATTTACTTGTTACAAATTTTTTGAACTTAAAGTTTGACAATTAAAATTAAATGTGTTGTAAGCAGGTTGTTTTCGTTTCGAAAATCTCAACCGTTACCTAACCCATTTAACTAAACATGTAACTCGTGTCGACCCATTTAATTAAACGGGTCGAAACCTCTCAACACTAACCCGCTACATTCATGTCCGGTTCGTACCGTATTGTCGTGTCGTGTCAGCTTTTGACAACTCTAAGTGGGACGGATAATGGTGGATACGCTTACCTATCGTCTAAGTGGATGGGTATAAGGGCGGGTAAGTGGATGATGGGGCGTGGATGAAATTTGAAAGTTTACTGCCATTGGTGGTGGTCCGGCTATGGATTTGGCTTTATAACGACCTCATATCCGCACCACTAGTTTATATTTATAAATTAAGTTAAAATCCCCATTTTTGTTAAATTTTAGTTTAAATTTGATTTCCCCCTCTTTTAAATTTCTTCTTCCATACCAAATTTGTGATGACCTTATATATTAAAAGTACTTAGTGATAGTCCCTATACATAGTTGTCTATTTGTTTTTGGAAAAAAATTTGCCTAATAATTGGACTTAGGTTGGTGGATACCGTCGGTTGATGGATATTCAAGAGGCACAAGGGTGGATTTGGATATGTCTACATGTGTGGGGATGGGCGATGATGGATGGAGCATATTCATAATGGATGCGTTATTGCATACAAAGCATATCCACATTTATCCCGCTCCATTGTCATCTCTACATACAAGTCCCACTTTTCATTCACGAGATAGGAATTCAAATTTTCATCCTCGCGGTTTGCAATTCCTTTTACCCTCCGATTCCTCCTCCCAAGCTGCTCGGAATTAGGAGTTTTGGGACCATCTTACCATAAAAACAAACAAAAATCTCTGGCTGGATTGTGTACGTAATTTGTGTGTTTTTATTTTAATATTTCCACCACATAATTGTCATTATGTTTTTTAAGTGTATAGTTGATCATTGGTCAAAAAAAACCTCTGCATCATAAACTCTTAATTACCTCATCTTTTTGCTCTTTTGTTAATTTTTTCCAAAATCACAAAGACAAGCTCTTTGGAGCGATTGAATTCGAGACATATAATAGACGTAAGATGTTGATGTTAACGGCAATATCATGGTATAGCTAGCTTTTGAGCTTCGCATGTGAACTTGTCTCATTTTTATT
Organism: Tetragonia tetragonoides; assembly: GCA_038025085.1. Taxonomy (NCBI): domain Eukaryota; kingdom Viridiplantae; phylum Streptophyta; class Magnoliopsida; order Caryophyllales; family Aizoaceae; genus Tetragonia; species Tetragonia tetragonoides. The sequence continues at coordinate 7,670,542 of CM076148.1, read as the reverse complement.
CTATATGATGAAATATATAGTATTATACTGCAAACGTCAAAATAAGGTCATTTTACTCATATTGATCAATGAAAATGGTGCCTTATTTAATTATCGTAGATAGATATACTTATCTTAATAGAGTGATTACTGATTCTTACGTTGAATATATACATGTTTCACCTTGAATTATTGTATAATGAAGGGGTGCTATGTGCAGCTTCATGTATATACATTGAATTATTGTGTAATGAAGCGGTGTTATGTATGTGCAGCTTCACCCATGAAGCTGCAATTTGTACCCCTTCCCGGTTCCCCCTTCCCCCAAAAATAAAAAATAAAAAAAACACATATAGACACTTAAAAAGAAATTGATTTCGTCTCGTGTAATGGTATAACTTTTTTTCCGTCTACCGTTTTCCTTGCTCATCCTCTTTTTCTCTAAAGAAAAAACCCTAATCCTCCCTTCTTCTTGTGACTCTTCTAGGGGTTACCGTCGAAAAAATTATCGGTGGTTAGCCCCTTCGTTGTTGTTTCTTTGCTTTCGATCTTGTTTTTTAGTTTGTTTTTCCATATGATTAGGAATAAACTCTCCTTTGATGAGAGATTGTTGAGTCCTCCGCGTCGTCGGAGTCTTTTAGAATTTGTGTAGTTCGGGTAGATTTCATGAATGCAAGCAGGCAAGTTCAATCTATTGTGCCAAGGGGATTTGTACTTCCAAATAACTGCAGCACGTTTCGTGCTTATCTCCGATCGTAGGGAAAAAAAGGCGGTGGCCTCCCGTTTTCTGTATAGCATCTTTTTTGCTATGTCTGGGCATTGTCAATCATCGACGAAGCCGTTCAAGACGCCGATTTCTAGCACTGATGTTTGGATTGGTAGTCGCTTATTATCGATGGAGCCGATCAAGACACCGATTTTTAGCAGTGATGGTGGGAGTCATATTCATCTTGTTATGGTAGATTTAATTATATTATGTTTTATTAGATCTATTTTTATTTAGAGATATTCATCGTTGTAGATATCGGGTGGCTTATTATAAATGAATGAATTATCTTTTCCTTAAAAAAAACGAAAAGTCTATGACTCATATCAACTTTTTTATCACTAATGTCCAATACTCAACTTACAACCTAATATTATTTTTCAGACTTTTAATATCGGATATTAAGCCATTTTCTTTGGTTTATCTTATGTCGCATCTCGTTCTGCTAATTTCATTTTATTCCTTTACAATTTACATTTTGTTCCATTTTGTCGCGTGGTTTTGTTCGATTATGCAATATCTTCTATTTTGTTAGTATGTTTTAAAACTTTTGTATTGTTCCATTCCACTTCCTTTCTACTCTCTTCTATATTAACGCACCATTCTATATAAAAAGAGTAAAGTCTAATTTTATTTTATTTTATTTTATTTGAAAGAGAGTCTAATTTTATATATCAACTATCTCATTTTGATGTTGCACAAAATAATAGCATGTAACATGTACGCGTAATACACCGACAGTTTTTACAAGTTAACAATCCCCACTATGTTTAGATTTTCTTTTTGAATATGAAGATAACATAAATATGAGTGATCAACTTTATAATATGGGAATAAACTACAAGCAGTGATGCGAGTAGGGGTGTGTTTTTTTTCATTTATTGAACTTTACGGTCCTTATCCAATTAGTGAAATTAATGACATAACTTTACGTAATCAGTAGCAGAACCTTACTGAATCAGTGAGCGTCGATGGCAGCACTTTACCAAATTAGTAGAAATCATCGACATGATCTTACTAAATTAGTAAGAATAAGTAGCAGAGCCTTAATTATCCAAACAATATAAATTAGTGTCTAGAACTTATCGAATTAGTGGAAAAAAAACATATCCCTACTCACGAAATTAGTGATAGGACATTACTGAATTAGCGACAATCAATATCAAGATCTTACCAAATTAATAGAAATCAGTAGCAAAAAAACAAAAAAATTTACCCAATTAATAACAGAATCTAACCTAATCATTAAAAATCAGCGAAAAAGAACGCACCCTTATTCTTGTTTTATGGTTGGGTGCTTCCTTAATTTCGTAGTTTTGGATAAGACGTGTATTGTATTGATCCACCGAGGCACACCACACCACACATGGGCCTCCGCCGACCATTATCAAGTTGGCACACACACGTCGTTTTCACAACAAGTTTCGCGAGAATCATGGTCGGGAACTGGGGACCCGCTCAACGGTGGACAAATGAGTTTTATTTAAGATGGCGGCCAACTAGTGCAAAGCATTGTGGATGGTATTTAGTTATTTACCAATCCTGTGGGTTGTTCCTCATATTTTTAGACTAATCAAATTGTGAGAGCATAAATAAAGTTTGATGTCATTCTATGCCCTTGGTTTCACTTGGCAAAGCAAGAAAGCAAAATGAATGGACATGAACAAACAACAAAGTACTAATACTTGTGGTGTATTGGAGTTATGGGTTTGGACTTAGACGAGACTAATAAAGTCTTGCAAGAGATCACGACTATAGGGTTGCTTGGTGATATATTGCAGAATACAGTTGAACGGAATGAAATATATTGAAATTATAGTTGTTCAAAAGCGAGTTTGACCGTAAATTTATGATAAAGTTTTGTGAGAATGAAGATCTGAAAAGGCATAAAAAATCGTCAAAATCTACGTCAAAAAAGATGTTATCTTATCGATTATACCTGGTTGAATTTTTCCCGTATATTTAGAAGCGAGCATCCAAAACGGAATTAGTAAGTTAAACAATGAATTTTGTATCGGGCATTTTAAATTCTTTCATTGGCCATAAATGTAATTCGACTATCAATCAATGCTAATTTCATCTAATGCTTAAAAAAACGCTTTAGGAACGTGGACCGTTGTCTTGTAAATTTGGTATCGCTTAACGTGGGCCTTAGCTCATGCTGTCTCAATACTCTTTGTAAATGCAGCCTACGAGATTGGTTGCTTTTAAAATGGGTGCCATACCGGAATGGTGTTGCCGCCCAAAATGGCCCAATTACAGGTAATCACAACTCAGCCCATGTAATGTAATACTCTTTTTTTTTTTTTTTTTCTAGTCATGTAATGTAATACTCTACAATAATACAGTGAGGTTTGAAGTGGTGCTACCATTTTCGTTTTACATTCATGAAATGTAGGTTCGATTCTCATGAGTTGCCTTGAAAAGTATTTAATAAATTGAGCTTTGACACCCTCATGAAAATATTCAGAAACCATATTTTAAACTTTGTTCTTTCAAAAAGAACTACTCCCTCCGTCCCTCCTTTATTTGGGCACATTCCTTTTTGGGATGTCCCTCTTTTACTTGAGCATATCCGTAATTAGTAAAAAAAAAGTGATGAATGTACTTATATGCCCTTTCTTTATTCCATCATTAGTTCCAACATGTGGGGTTAAGGAGTGGAGGAAAGAGAATGAGAAGGGATGAAGGTCAAGGGTATAAGTGGAAAGTGTATGCCAAAATTACCTCCCATTAAAACCCGTGCCATTTCTATATGCCCAAGTAAAGAAGGGACGGAGGGAGTACTTATGTGGAACAAAATAGATCAGATTGTGATACAAAGTTATTAAATGCAAAATGAGATAAAACATAAACGAAGCATGTAGACGACAAAAAGAACACGTGGAATACGGGTCATTTTTAATAATCTTTCTGGTGGAAAAACTTCGATGATTGCTAACCATCATACACAAGAATGGCCAAGACTTTTCTTACAAATCATGCCTATATAAATAAGATACCAGAATATCAACACCAACACAACCATGGCTTCCCCGAGCTCCCATTGTCTCTTCTCTCCTAGTTCTCTCACTTGCCCGTTCAACGTCTCAGCTATCAACCATGCTCCACCCAAATCCTACTGAGGGTCGGGATGGATTCAAAGTAGAAGGGTTTCGGGACCAGCTATCACTACTGTTCATTAGCCACCATGCAATCATCCTAGCAACTTGTTGCATTCAAAACTAATTTAAAGGTTGCATATAAAGCAGTATATTACTAAGAATTTAGCATTGCCCTCTGTACTATACATGACTTAAAAAGTCACAAAGACATGTCAATTTGGAGTCTTCCATCTCCAAGCAAGTGCTGAAATTAACTTGTTGTATTGTATACAACAGCTTTTTTTTCAAGCTATATTGTGGACTTCCGCAAAATATTGGAACAGTTTAAGCTTCAGCTTCAATACTAGGCTTTAGAACAATGTTATCAGAAAAAATATATAGGAGAATTCTCTGCTAAGAAACATGTTGAGACTACAATTGTGCATGCATCAGATTCATATACACTAGAAGGAAGTTAGATCACTGCCAATCTTTAACCAGTACAATTGTGCATTAATAAGGCTAATCAACTAATGTCTTGGACATGTATTGTATCATCTTCACATTCAACTAGAGCCTGGGCAACTGATTCCATAGTTGGCCTCTTATTTTTATCTTCATCCACGCAAGAAAGTCCTACCTCAATCATTTTAGCAGCTTGGTTCCTGCTAAATTTTCCTTCCAATCTTGGATCCATCAAATCATCTATCCATGAATAATCTTCTCCATTTCTAATTTTCGTTTTTGCTAGCCTGACAAAGCCTACCAGTCCTGATGGTCCCTCATCACCATTGTCTGAAATCTTGGGTTCAAAATCCCTATCTAGGAGTATATTTTCGGGCTTTACATCACAATGAATAACCCATTCTAGGTATTCATGGTGAATGTAAGCCAAGCCTTTAGCTATGCCCATTGCAACTTTCAAGCTACCAGTCCTGATGGTCCCTCATCACCAAGATGGTCATTTACCACCCAATTCGACAATCGAATACCTTTTAAAAGCTCTAGGATGACAACACCATAGCTGTAGACATCGACTTTTGAAGTAATCGGAAGGTTCATCGCCCACCAGGAGCCATATATCCTTTTGTGCCTCTTATTTTGGTCAATTCTGTTGATCCACGACGACCACCTCTTTGACATAACTTTGCTAGACCAAAGTCTGAAACTTTGGCTTCGAAATCCCTATCTAGGAGTATATTTTCAGGCTTTACATCACAATGAATGACCCATTCTAGGCACTCATGGTGAATGTAAGCTAAGCCTTTAGCTATGCCCAATGCGACTTTGAATCTCTCCTTCCATCCAAGAAGGGTATTCGTCAAGAATAAGTGTTTGTCCAAAGATCCATTCACAACATACTCATAGACTAAAAGCCTATGTTTCCCTTCAGAACAAAACCCCCACATTCGTACTAGGTTCTTATGGTTAATCCTACCAAATGTGCTCACTTCGGCCCAAAATTCCTCTTCTCCTTGAGACACATCACCTAATTTCTTCACAGCCACCACCCTCTCATCAGTTAGAACACCCTTGTAAACAGCCCCAAAACCTCCTGTTCCAATAACTTCCTTGAATTTGCTAGTTGCCGTCTTAAGCTCACTATAACCAAAACTCCTGAACCGACTTGAAATAATGGCTCGATACTCATCATCCACTGAAGTTGGCATACCATGTTTCTGTAAAGGAACAACCAACCTACAACTAATACAATGACTTCAATTGTACCAATGACCGAAGCAAAGGAGTATAAATAAACCCATGTAAATCTTTGCTTCTTGGTGCTATAATAATTTGTACTGGAAAGTACTTTTCTTTCTTCCCCATTACCACAATTAAGACGGAACATATCAAGTATGGGTGCTGTAGTTTGCATACCTGTTGGAACTCTCAGATATATGCTAACTTTTAACCGATTAGACCTATGTCCATTGGAAAGGATGCCTTTTGTGTAGGAAATCCCCCAAGCAAAGTTGTTTACAACCTTCCAAAGAAGTAATTTCGGTGTAGTTGAGATCAAAGCCATAGTAATCAACATGGGGTATCACAACAAATTGTGAGTCATTGTCACTTCTGGAGAATTTAGGCTTACACCCTTGGCTCCAATCAGCTGAATTCGTGAGCTCGTAGTTGGGAGGACACGAGCATCTTGGCTATAAGTACAAATCCCATTGCTACCACAAATACCATGCACATCACATGGTTCTTTAATAGCTTGCCATGTTACAACCCACAGCTTAGATGACTTATTCAAGCTGTACAGTCTCAAATTCCCATCATAATCTATCGTTAACCGCCTTGTGATACCTAGACTTATATCTGTAGCACCGAACTGCAGCTGATCACTGGAAACAAAAGTGCCCATATCATCAAGAATAGCTACTATTGTAATTTGTCCTATCATTCTCGAAAACACTACTCGAACCAGCAGGATTAGGCCAATAAATGCTAGTAACTTCAGGACCATCATATAACATTCTCAACACATTATCATTATCAAAGAAAAAACTCTAATACCCAGGACCAAACATCTGGTAACCAATCTTAGATACCAGTCTCATAGTCTTATTAGTAAAGGTTTGACCAGGAAGTAATTTATCAGTAGGAGAATCAAAGGTTTGCCAGAGAATTTTACCTTTAGGGTCTTTTAACACAGGGTTACCTGAGTTAAGAAGCTCAACTCGATCCACATTTGTTGAGGTTGTGTTTGTTTGCCAAGCTGTAGAACCATCAAACCATGGTTTATCAGTGTACAGTCAAAGAGTAATAGTTGGGGGTTCTTCATATCCCAAAAAAAAACAAAACAAACAAACTTATTACTTGTGAGTCAACCCCCAATTCTATGTATAAACTGGGCATATTTTGGGAGCATAAAACGCGCCACATAGGACTGTCATATAAACAAGTACTCCTTCCGTCCTAAATTATATGATAGCTTTGGGATTTATGATTCGCATTATATTTTTCTCAGAAAAATAATGTTTCTGATAACGAAAAAGAGAATTTTAGTTGTGATAAATAGCTGGAGTTTTATTGGCCTTATAACTTTATCGGACTTGTAGCAAATGCGGGTCATGTGCGGCCACCTCCCGTCATGGCATAGGACGGGATCCAGTACGGCGCGGGCCAAGATAAAAAACATGATATAAAAATAAGATACCAGAATATCAACACCAACACAAGTGCACAAAACCATGGCCTCCCCAAGTTCCCATTGTCCCTTCCCTTCTAGTTCTCTCATTTGCCGTCTCAACCTTCTCAGCAACCAACCATGCATGTAGCCTGTAGGTGCTTCCAAGGTATAGTAGTCCAACAAGACGATCACAATTCACAAACAAAATCACCCGTGCTCCACCCAGTACCGTCTATCGATAAGCCACCCAACTACCCAAGGTCCACTGTGTCATCCCATATGACCCGGACGGGAGGGCCATACCAAGGGCCGGGACGGATTTCGGGTAGGATAAGGTTTCAGGACCAGCAGCTATTAACAGTACTTTTCCTTAGCCACTATGTAATAATAATCCTATCTGTTTGCACGTAAAACTGATTTAATTTTATGGTTACCTGTAATCATGTAAACTGCTGAAAATTTCCTTATGCTTCTATTTTTTCAAGCTTATGTTGTAGACTTGCGCAAAGTATTGGAACACTTTAACCTTCAGCTTCAATACTAGGCTATAGCACAATGTTAACAGAAAAAATAGTAGAACTCTTTGCTAAGAAACATGTTGAGATTACAACAAATTTTCACTTAAGAATAAATACATGCATCAGATTCATCATCTACACTAAGAGGGAAGTTAGATCACTGCCAATCTTTAGAAGTACAATTTGAACAACTTAAGCAAACTATGCTCGGACATCACTTTTCTTCTTAGTCCGGGCCTTACACCATCTTAATTCTTCGGTTTTTCTAGTACGAAACAATCACCTGGGTCTTAGAGACAGTGAGTATTCGAACTATTTTTTGTTCAAAGCCCCAACGTAGTCTGGTCTTAGGACGGAAAGGGAACATACACTTATAGAGCGATATCAAGAAGAATATCTCTTACAGCGTAGAGATCGTTTGCCCCTGGACAATTACTCCGAACAACCTTGGTCAGTGAGGGGGACTTGTAGCAGGGCTGCCCTTCAACAAGCGGCCAAAATGTAGTCTCAGGAGAAACTGGAGAAAATGATACAAGGTTATTTCGCTCTCTATCCACCCTGTGTTCCCCCTCGGTGAGAGAAAACCCGAACAGCCTACAGCTAGTCTTACCTCTAGGAACCAAGTCCTCACCAACTTTGACAGGTGAGTTGAATGCCGGAGTTGTTGTACCAGAATAGTTCATGTGCTCCATACGCATCATCCTGGACTGCTGGCACAAGGGAGGTTGGAAGTTTCGAGCTTGGATGCTCGCTTGTTGGAACATTAACACAGATGATGGTGAAGACACTTGTGCCTTTAACCATCCATTTCCACAGCCCGGTACTTGAACGCCTTCAAAGATTTCAACGGGTCCACCACCACTCCCATGCCTCTGGTGGGCTGACGATGAAAAGCCATCTACATGAGCCGGGCTTAGATGTGTTTCTTGACCTTGCAAGACCTTTTGGAATCGGAAGGATTCACCAAAGCCTATACCTTTCCCAGACATACCAAACGGATCACCAGGTGGAATGGAAGGGATCCCTAAGCTGTTAGACCCGGGAAAGCATCTTCTAGGTTCAGATGCTGGGTGACGATGGTTGTCATTCCCCTCGCAAGTGGAATGAGAACCTGATTTTTCTTGACCTTGCAAGACCTTCCGGAACCCCAAAGATTCCCCAAAGTCTGGAACCCCAACTCCACCTAAGCAGAATCATGTGAACACACAGGTCAGTTGTGCTTCAAGAAAGTGCAAGGCTGAAAAGGCAGAAAGAAAATTTAGTTTTTCTCTTTCTGAATTTTCCCAGGGTACAAACACCTACCAGGAATTGGAAAATCTGATTTTGTTAGAGGCAATCCGATTCTGTTCCTCTTTAGACCGGACGCCATCATACTGCTGGGACTCGGAAATGAGCCAGTTGGTTCTATCTCCCATGGAGAAACCCTTCCATGGCGGTTCACCTCTACATCATCCCACCTAACCTGTAACAATTGAGCAGAAAAGAGTTACAACCTCTATGTGGTGTCTACAAATAGTGAAATCACAGTTTTCTGTCATGCATGCATGACGTATGTCTCTTCTTCATGAGAACAGTAAACAGAAACTTAAATAGCCTATGTCTGACCAAGAAGTATCAGCGCGACAAACCAAAGATATGTCCGCATCTTTCATTTTCTCTTGGGGCAGAAATATGTCCGCAAAGACATCACAGAAGGCAATGGGAAGGAAGGAGGGGACGAAGATATCGTGGAAAGCAATGGGGAAAAAAGTCACAGGAAAATGTAAGTCGGTCGAATACTGATATATCATTTCAATAAATAGCCTCAAATATCCATTAAATTCAGGAGTGAAAATTGTTGCGTAATGAAAAAATATCATCCCAAGTTAAGACCTCAGTATAGGAGAGAATACATTCTCTTTTTGCCTTAATGTTATCCAGAAATCTACATGCCTAACTGGCGACTAACATCTTGTTTAGTACATTCCTGGGAAGGAGGCTTACACTATGATGTGTCTTTAGAAAGCAACAACATTCAAATGTAAGAATGACTCACAGCCAGTAAGAAATTGATTGCCAAACCGTATCTCATAACTGATGTACATCATTGAAACTTAAAGGGATTTTCGATACATGCATACCATTAGGCACCTCCATTTTGAACCAGACCATCTGACAGGATCCAACCCAGCCATTCCAGTAACTACTCCAGTGTACCTGTTGCAGAAGTACAGTTTAGAGAGCAGAATAGAAACAAGAAATTAAGATAGTATATGTTGTTCTAGTAAAAGGTGTATCTCTCACCTTCTGTCCCCCGCATCTTCTGCTTCATATCGCATTTTGAACCTCATTCCTATATTAAAAGAAGTGTCTAAACTCTTCACGAACCTCCGAAGTGGTACAATGAACTCAGACGAGCTTGTTCTACATTCGTGGAAAAAGCTTGTTCAAAATGGAATTCCAAATTAATCAAATAGTAATATTCACCCATGGATCAACATGCAATTGCAAACTTCACTGCTCATACTCAGGGACAAGGATTGGATTACAATTGTGGACAAGGGTTAAAGCCGGATTTCAAGTGGTCAAATTTGAAATTGTCAAGGTTTCATATCTTATCCACGAGTCCACAAGCCTTAAACTAGACACTTTGAGTTGGAATGAAGAGTCCAAGAAAGATAGTCACAACTTACAAACATAAACTGATGAAAGAAACACAGAACAAAAAGCAAATGCATGTCAATCACCTGATCATGGGCAAATCAATCAGATCAAATAAAGATCAATAATTTTAACTAAGACACAGCAGTTTAAGATTTTAAGTACTTCAGTCGAAATTAGAACGAATTCCAAAGCTATGAAAAGCCAAAAAGCTGCAAGCACGTAATACGAGACCTTAAGTCAAATGGAACTACAGCTTAACTAGACTCATTGACTCGGCTTTCCAAGTGACAATAAATGAACAAGGCACAATGACAGCAGAAATGGCAGATTAGTTATAACACACCAAATGAAATGGCTTCAACAGAAGTTCAACCATAAATGAGTTTAATTACATAGATGAGCAATCCCGAAGATGATGCAAATGAGCCAATAGCTTCATTGAATAGTAGGGTGTGTTCTTTTCCACTCCACTCAAATGAACTGAAATGAACTAATAGTAATATGTGAGAGAAAAGGTACATCTTTGAACACATACTATAGATCTTAGAAAGAGCAACATTGACACAAATTCAAGAGGGCCTTGGTTAACTCCTGAGCCTCCTTATAATTGTACAAGGACTGGTAAAGAAGGGGCTGTAATTCTTACTATGTGCCTCTAACTAAATAATTAGTACCACAAAACAGTTGGTTTGCGGACCGGCCTCCCCAAACATGTAACCAACAACGCATATGGGAACTTACAGCAATAGAAATGATAAACTTGAGTTTATGGGAGGGAAGGTGAGTGATATCAAAGACTTCTGAGATACCTTGGGTTGTAGCAGACGTTGAAAACCTGTCCAGCAGATATGGCACTGAACGCAGCTTTCAGACCACTACTGTTCATGAGTTCAGTGGGGGCAGCAGGGTAAGAAGCACAGCCTTTAAGTTGAACAGCTCTTCGGATGCCTAACCTCAATTCTCCATCAGCACCCCTACAACTCAGAAAATGATATGATTAGAATGATCTCAAATTTTGACAAAACTTCCAGCCTTATAAAACTTGCCCACCTCAGGAAGAGCACCGCATCCCCAGAAACAAGTTTCTTCTTGTTCACAAATGCACTCCAGCCTGTAGTGAGCAAATGACGCCGTGGCTGGCCTGTTCCAACACAGTACATTTAGAAGTTTTAAAATCACCAAGGATAATGACTCCTAACTCCTAACTCCTAAGTCCTAATAGATGGAATTAACAATTCCTTCAAAAACAATGCTTCACTGTTATTCTCTCATGGACCAGGAACAAGTTCAATGAGTACTCAAACTCTTCATGCTAAACCCTAAGTACCATGCCCGACACTAGGATAAGACATGAAACTTCAACAATACAAATTAGATCCACCACCACACACACCCCAATTTTTCTTATCTTTTTTCTTTTGCTAATATTAGCTAAATTTCAACTCCGTAGACTGAATAGGTGTGAGATCAATAGAGGATGCCATTGGTCAAAAGCTATATATGCCATCTACAATTTGGCAAGTAAGGGAAGTTGGTGAAATACTTTATCTGAGTGACATTTTTTCAAACTAGGAAGAGGAACACATAATATATGTAGAGGAACACATGATATATGTAGAGGAAAACAGACTGTAATTTTTAAGGAAACATTCATCCTTAACAATCAAGTTCAAGTTAAAGCCTTAAGTATGTGGGGGCTCTAATCTTGGAACACAATACAATGCCCCTAACCTCCAATGTACCTCTGTAAATGTGTCTAAACCTCCACTCTAGGCCATGCAAATCCCTGGCAACAAGCTCTTGAGACGGCCTCTGCTGTTTGTAATCCTGTACCAAATCAAGTGAACAAACAAAGTCACATGTCAAATACCGAATTCTAGTAGTATACATAAGAACTTGGCAAACGAAAATACGAACGTCACACATCTGTGTAAATGCAGTTGAATTACCAGGGGAGGGAAACAGTCCTCAGCAGCACGACGAGGGACGGAGAATCCCCCATGGGTGCTGGTGTCCGAACCGGTGAGAGTTTTGCAGAACATGTGAGGGGTAGTGGACTTGGCAGCATCTTCAAAATCCTCTTCTTCACCATGAACATCGATTTCTCTGTCCCTCACTTTCTCCTCAATCTGTTCCATTACATAAGAACCAGCATAATGCACAAATTATTCTCATAGCATTGTTTAATTGAAGCACAGAACTTTAGGAGACAACATGGTGTAATTAGGACCCTTGATTGAAACCCAAAATGATTATCATATTTAGAAATCATTACAAGTACTTGCATACATCTGAATAGCATACTATTTAAGTACAACTCCAACAAGGTACTGATGATTATTTTACACCACCAAAACAATAAATTAGAACATAGATCTCACCTGGGTCTCTGGGATTAGAGAAACTTGTGCATAAACCTCATCTGTTGCCACCTCCGCCTACCACAAAACAGCACACGTTTCAAAAAGGATTAATTTTTCATCCTAAAATGAAACACCCAATTTTGAGGGGACCAAACATTAAACATTAATCTATAATTCCCAAATCCCATAACCCAAACCCATGAATAAACAATCCTCCAAAACCCAAAATCCTCGCTGTAAGAGCTTAAAATCATGGCATACTCAACCAACATTCACAAGATTCAGAAACCAGAACAAAACTAAAGTACCTAAAAGAGCACACTTTTACAAAAAGCTACTTATGAAGGGAACAAACAAACAAAAAAAAAAAAAAAAAAAACTTGATTATACTAAACCAAAATATTAATCAAATCTCCAGCATACAAACATACTAAATTAAGTATACCAAACAAGTGGAAAAAACAGCATATACCCAGAATTAAACCCATGTTGCCCACAAAAATAGTACAATTACAAAAATAAACCTTATATACTAGAAGAGAAAAGAAAACTGAAAACTTACATGAAGCTTGACATCAAGAACACGACAGAACACGTGAGGTGGAATATTAGAGAGAGAATCAAAGGCAGTAACCCCAGAAAAATCAAAATCAGGGAGATGCTGTTGGTCTTCAAGGTGACCTTGAGGCAAATAAACCACTAAGCTGCCTTTCTTAGGCAAAGAAATTAGTGGACCAGCACAAGCATGCCAAAGCTCCATACAAACAGATGGAGAACCTAAAGAAGAAGAAGATGATGAGGATGTTGATGATGATAAACAAGTTGAAGATGAAGTGGGATTTGGAGAGAGAAAGTTTATATCTTTGAGAAGATTTTGTGGTGGTTGTTGATTGTTGTTGTTAATAATGATGTTGTTGTCATCTTCATCCTCGTTAACAGTGTTCAAGTCAATTAAAACCCCCATCATTGCCAAAAAAAACCTTGATAAAGAAGAGATTTTTAAGTAAAATTTCAGAAGAAAAACTGGGAAATTTAAGAAGTGTTTGATGATGTTGTTTGCTGTTAATAAAGATAGTGAGAGAATGAAAATAGGGGAGTGTGAAAATTGCTACAAGGGGGCTAAACTTAGGTAAGACAGGTACTTAACCTGCAAACCCACTGCATTGCTAAAAGGAGAACTCAACTCTTTACTAGCTTCTTCACCATTTTTTTTTTCTCTCTCTCTCTCTAGCTTAGATTTAAGGTGTCAAATCAAGAAGTAGAGTGAATTTAGGATATTTTTAATGAGATGGGTAATTTTAATTTGAGTTAAAAATTAATGGGTATGAAGGGATTTTGAGGAATTTTGAACGATGATGATGGGTTTGATTTCTTTTTTTTCATTTTTTTTGTTTTTTTGGATGGTGCTTTTTAATTTTCTTTTGCAGGGCAGAAGGGTCTGTGACTGTGGCTCTGCTACTTACTGCTTCTGCTGTTGCTGTTACTGTTGCCCTTCTGAAAAGAGAGAGAAAGACGGGGGAGCAGCAGAGCTGTGTGTGAGCCTGTGATGTGTGGCAGAGAAAAAGAGAGAGAGAGAGAGAATGAGTGAGTGGTGGTTAAAGGTGGCTTCGGGCCGCCCGAAGCACGACCCGGCCCGGCACGGCACGGGCCCGAGGTGAGCCCGGTCCGAGCACGACTCAAGCGGGCTCGGTGTCGGGCCGTGCTCGTGCCTGGGTTTCCATAAAATCCCGTGAGTTTAGCCGCCCGACAAGACGGCGGCACGGCACGACACGGAGACTAGTTTCGTGCCAAGCCCGGCACGACCCGGCACGATAGCGGCACGAAGGCACGACAAAAGAGCCACGTGTCAATCATTTAGAGGAGGAGTCAGAGTCATACGTTCGTGTCAAGCCCGACGCGACCCGGTTCAATTAACTCTAGATCTTCTATAAATCTTATAAAAAAAAAAAATCTAGATCTATAGTTGAATTTGGTGAGTAGTGTAAGATTTTTTTTTTGGTGATGTGAGAATTTGGTGGTGGTGGATTCATGGAGAAGGAGTGTGAGATTTTGGTGTTGATGCCATGGAAAAAGACCTGTAGCAAACCGAGAAGAAGAAGGTGAATAGAAAGGAAAGAGAAAGTGAAGAAATTAAATAAAAAGTGAAAGTGAATAAATGAAAAGAAAAGACAATCAGACAGACAATGGGTGAAGAATTGAAGATTGAAGAAATTAAATGGAAAGAGAAAGTCAATAAATGAAAAGAAAAAACAATCTGATAAAGTAGTAACTACAGGAGATGTAGAGGCTAGAGAAGTAGGGCCTAGGTATGTTCCCGTTTGATTCTTGTCGTTAGACACAATAATTTATTTTTATTTTTTTTGTTTGCTTGTCATCATTTAGACTCCTGTCAACTGTAAAAAGTAAATGCATGTTATAAATTTGCCCGTTACACACAATAAAATGTTCCTTCACTTTGTTCTTCACTCCCCTTCTTCTTCATGAATTTTCTATAAATACCACAATTTTCCTTCAATATTTCCACACCAATTCTTCTCATCTATCTTTCATTTACTAGTTGTCTACTCTCATATTCTCAAGTTCTCATTACTTCTAAGTATATTTTCCAATGTTTTATTACAAAGTCAAAAAAGTTCTAAAAAACCCACAAAAAAAAAAAAAAACAAAACACCAAGCACTTCATAATCATCATTTATCAACAAGCAACTTCTATTCATCCAATTTCAAGTTCAAGTTGACTACACCCAAGGCTTGTTTAAGCTGAATTGGATTTTTGTAAGTTATACTGTTGCGATTTAGATTTTAATTTAGTTTAGATAATTAAAAATCAAATTAATAGTTCGATTAATTATTAACTAATTATAGTTATATTGCTTGTTATTTTGCACTCATTAAAGTAAAAAATATATTAGTTAATTTGTAACTTGAAAAAAAATAATAGTGACATGTTAATTAATCGTGATTAAAAATATCAAAAGTCTTGTTTAGAGTAGTTATTGATTAAGAGTTGCTAATTTTTTTTATTAATTGATTTTTTTAAAGTTGATAATTCGATATTAATATTATTTGTGAAGTTCATCATTTAATATTAGATTTACTTGTTAATCGGTATATAGTCGATATTCAAGTGCTATAATTAGAAAAAATTGTTATTAGAATAATTATTGGTAAAAGAGTGGTTTGATTTCTATTTATTTTTAATTATTATTAATATTATTGTTAATTATATACTTCTTTAAAAATTAAAATGTCTAACCGAAATCCAAACACAAAAAGATCTCGGAATACTCCTCTAAATCCAAATCAAGCTATGCCTAATCCCGTTAATCCACATTACCCACCACCACAACCCTCACCACATGATCAAATACCTACAACACATCAGTCACATCTACCCCCCCCCCCCGACCATATAACCAAATGCCATCTATGAATGCCGGTTTTTACCCTCCATATCAATATTCTGCTTATCACCAACAAGAGCAATCGACCCAATACCCAAATGAAGACTCCACTAGTGGACATTACACCGAAGCTAGCGGTAGCACACAAAATGTTGACCCTACGCAAATGCATACAAGCACATTAGATTGGATGACCCATGAAGAAATGACCTCAATGTTAGAAACGTCTAAAAGGAAAAGTCAAGTATAGAATCACTTCATATTGAATTCGAGTAAAACGAAAGCCAAATGCAAAACTTGTAAAATGATAATGTCGGCTGAAACAAAAAATAAGACAGGTCACCTCAAAAGACATTTAGATAAATGTGGAGGACCTGGAGCCGACCCGACCCGACCCAAAATATCTCTATTTCCAGATGGGAATGTAGGTAAATTTGTTTACAATTATGAAAGAGATAGGGATGAATTGTCAAAAATGATCATTCGAGCGGAGAAACCCTTCTTGTTTGCAGAAAGTGATTCGTTTAATCAATACATTAACTATGCTTTACAACCCCAACACAAACGTGTATCTAGAAAGACCGCAAAATCTTCTTCCATGAGACACTTTAGAGCATGTCAACAAAAATTAATTAATGAATTATCTAATCTTGATTGTAGAGTTTCATTAACCGCAGATGTTTGAGATTCCGGTACTGATTATCATTACTTATGTGTTACTTGTCATTGGATTGATGTCTCTAATGGTTGGACTCTTCAAAAGCGTATTATTTCATTTACTTTGTTAGAATATCCTCATTCAGCTGTGAACATGGCTAATATTATTATAATGGCGGTTGAGTTTTATGGTATTAAGGATAAGATTATGACTGTCACGTTTGATAATGCAACTGCTATGACAGCTACAGCTAATTTTTTGAGGAGCCAATTGCAAGATCTTATATTAGGGGAAGAGACTCTTCATGTTAGATGTGCATGTCATATCTTAAATTTGTGTGTTAAAGATGGACAAAAAGCAATATCTCAATATTATTACAAAATAAGAAATATAATTATGTATATAAACACTTCGAAAGTTAGAGTGCATGAATGGAAAACTCACTGCAAGCAATCAAATGTGAAACCGATTAAACTTCCACCAGATGTTTCAACTAGATGGAACTCAACTTATGACATGTTATCATCTGCTATGGATTATAAAGCTCCTCTAACTACTTTTTGGAACTCTCGTTTCGGCGCAAATCCAGTTGTAGAGGATGATTGGTTTCAAACCCAACGGTATATGCATTTTCTAAATGTGTATTATACTTGCACACATTTATTCTCATCTGTTTATGTCCCAACCTCTAACAGTTTTCTCCAAAATATCATGTGTATTGCTTTTCAATTTCATACTTATCGAAATCCGGATGAATATCTCTATGTTAACATGGATCTGTCCAATATTGATTTGAATTATGAAATGCCGGAAAACGATGTGAGCTTTCTTCCAAAAATGGAAGCAATGTTTAAAAAATATTGGGAGTTTGTCCCGATTATTTACATATTTGCTAGCATGTTAGACCCGAGACAAAAATTTGATGGTACAATAAGTTTATTAGAAGCATTTTTTGAATATTTACTAATTGATGTGAACATGGATTCATACAAGGAGAGCATTAAAACCAGATTTTTTGTATTATTTAACGCTTATGAAAGTCGTTTCGGTAATGTTACTCAAAGTGCACTGGTCAAAGTCGCCGATACAGGTAGTTCAAAGTTACAAAAGAGCTTATTTTCGATGGCATCTAATATCATGAGTAACCGAGGAAAGGGTAAGGAATCTCGCTCTCAATCTGATATGACTGAATTTCATATGTATCTTACTTATGAATTTTTTCGAGGTACAAACCCCGATGAGGTGGAATCCCTAGACATCTTGAGTTGGTGGAAATCGCAATCAAACACATTTCCAGTGTTGGGGGCAATGGCACGTGACATATTAGCCATCCAAGTTTCATCCGTAGCGTCCGAACGTGCTTTTAGTGCATCCGGAAGAGTTTTAGATGACAAAAGAACGAGAATAAAAGCTTCAACACTTGAGATGTGCGTTTGCTACAAGGATTGGTTAGATGCGGAGAAAAGAACACAAGATATAATCATAAATGAAAATGATGATGATTCCGACACCCAAACAACGGCTACCACCCAATCTGCAGTTGAAGACCTTATTAATGAACTTGAACCCGAGATTTATTAGAATAATTATTCTCTCAAATTGTAATTCTATTTTTTTTTTGTAGAATTAGTTTAATGAAATGACCCCAATACACTATTAATTTTTTTTTTTTGTAGGAGAATGAAGTAATAGTTAGCTTTTAACTATTTCCTAATTTTACTAGTAGATTCTCATGTGTGCGACTTGTATCATTTTCATCCATACTTATTATCAATAAAATATCGAAGTATATCAGTAAATCTATTCTATTATTTAGACTATTTTTATTTAAAAATAATAATGATAATAAAAATAAAAATAAAAATAATTAATAATTTATAATAATAAAAATAATAATAATAATTACTTCAAAAAAATAATAATAATAATAATGATAAAAAAAAATAAGGATAAATCTGAATTTATTGACAAAGGAAAGAAACCATTTATTTTATGTCTATAGGAATAACTATAGGAATAGGCATACTATTATAGTAGTAGTCATCTGAAAACATCGGGTAATTGATATTGTGTAGTAGAGGTAGAGCTCTAGTGGTCAAAGCAAGATAGACTACTCACTACTTCCTTTATGAGAAAGAGAGAGATGAATGATGATGATTGTCCTTTGTCTTATCTATCTTTGCTACAGGACACTCATTTCCATTTTTTATATCTCCCATTTACTTTCTCTCTCTTCCTTCTACTACTGAATCAGTGATATTATCAATGAATGGCCTTCTTTCTCATAAAGGAAGTAGTGAGAAACCATTTATTAAGTTCTCTTCAATCTCATTCCTCCATTAGCACCACCGTTCTATCATCACCACCCAAGCACCCCACCATGCCCACCACGAAAGCACGCCACCAGCAATTCGCGTAACTCTCCAGATCTGTTTTTTTTTTTGTTAAACAGCCTGGCCCGCCGTGCCTAGCCCGCCAGGTTGGCCCGCCGTGCCAAGCTCACTAGGCTGGCCCAAGCACCGCGCGCCGTGCCTCATGCCGTGCTCGTGTCAACTAGTCTGACAAGGTGAGCCCGGCCCGGCACGGCACGAGGCACGAATCCTCGTGCTCGTGACGTGCCTCCCAGCCACCACGGCTCGGGCACGGCCCGAGCCCGACATGAAGCCACCTTTAGTGGTGGTGTATAATGAGAGAGAGAGAGAAGAGTCGTTTGGGTGAAAATGGAAAAAATAAAATGAATTAAAAAAAAAAGAAAAACAAAAACAAAAGTGGGAAATGATAAAGTAGGCTTTCTTTGCACAACCCCCTATATTTCCGGGCGCCTTGTCTATTTTATCCTCCTTTGGCTTTCTTACTCTTTCTCTATCTCAAATGTCCCTTTCCCTACCCTTATGTCCATCCATCCCACTCTTTCTATCTCTCTCTTTTCTTTTTCTCTCTCTAAATTAATGCTTCCAAGCTACATAAATGGTTGGATTTCTTTTTCATTTTTCATTTTTACATTTTTCATTTTTACATTTTTCATCCCTTTTTTTTTTGTTTGATAAAGATAAATGATTGAATTTCACTCCATTAAAAAAAAATGCAAATTGGCGAAACTCTTAAAATATACTCCTAACACTTTTTAGCGAGTACCTTCTGAAACATTAACTTTTGTTCAATATCCCTAAAACGTTAACTTTTTGTTCAGTACCCCCTAAAACGTTAAAAAGATGCATTTCAGTGGATTTTTGCACCTAAAGCAGTTTTCTTTTCTTTGGTTTTGCAAAGAAAAATGACTTTTGTTAATTAGTGCCTTTTTTCTATAATCTCCTATGTCTGAATAAACAAGTGTCATTTTAAATAATTATCACTTCTGCTTTCCAAAATAATAACTTATTAAAGAATATAATTACATTCCATCAAAAAAATAAAATTATAATAAAAATATTTGATAATTAAATATTTTCATAATACTACTACTACAATAATAATATCACAAAATCCACCAAAAATTAAGATTCGGAATATTTATATTCAAAAGAAAATAGATAGGGACAAAGTTGAACATCATTACATCAACACTATTATTTAGACATGGATAGAGTAACATTTCATTGGATAAAATATGAAATAAACAATTGGTGTACATTTGGATCATATGAAGAAGGGGGAGGGAATAAAGGAATGAACAAAGGAAATTGGAAAGCAAATGACATAGATTGATTTTACTCTTTTTGTTTCTTCAAAAAGGTAATAATATCTCATTCCTTTTTAACTTGTTTGGCCTATAGAAAGAAAGAAAAGTATATTAATCACCTCACTTCAATGCTTTTAAGTCTTACCCCTTTTTCCCACTCAATTCATGTAGCTAGTAGTGATGAAAACTGATTTACGACAAATTCTATTGCTCACATTCATCATTCAAACTAAATATAAGTTTAGGATCTACTATTTTGATTTAAAATCGATTTTACTCTAATTTTAGTTAAAATTTTCAATTTGCTCTATTTTTTTTCAAAATTTATTCCAATTTTCTCCAACTACTACAGTCTTTTTCCATGTAAATAAACTTTTCTTCATTTTCTTCAAAAAAAAAATAGTTTTAGTATTTTGACACAATAAACATAATAATTAAGTATGTTATATCAAAATATTAAAAATAAAAATTTCTTGCCTTTGCTTATAAATTACTTTTGGAGAATTATTATTATTATTATTATTATTATTATTATTATTATTATTATTATTATTATTATTATTATTATTATTATTATTATCACCCTCGCCATTTCTGATTATAAAAATACATAAATAAATATTTTTCAATTAGTTTAACTTTTCTCCAATTTGTATAATTATATCAATTTTCTCCAGTTTTTGGTTGAAATTCCCAAATTTCTCTATCTTTCCTCTAGTTTCTATTGTTTTGAGTTTCCAAACAAAAGGCATGTTCCCTTAGTTGGGTAGTGCTCCTTAGCAACGGAACTTCTGACATTTCTTAAATAATAATAATAATAATAATAATAATAATTATTATTATTATTATTATTATTATTATTATTATTATTATTATAAATAATATTAATATTAAATTTTGTCCAAAATATATTTTATATATTGGTTATGATAATTTTAAAATGTGAAACAACTTCTTTTTATGATACTTTTCTTTATAGAGCACAATCCACTACCCTTTTTCGATGGCTTTATGAGATGAGTTGAGGGTTTGCCCTTATTTTTCTTTTATTTTCCTTTTTCCCAAAATTCTTCAAATTTCTTTCAGTTTCTTTGTTATGTTTAGTTTGTTAGTTTATTTATCCCGAATAACATCAAACTCTCCAATTGTGATAGTTTATTCCATTTATTTGGTTTAGTTGTTTCTCCCTTTTTGACAACACTTTTGTTTTCCATTGGAAAATCTGTATGGTACTATGACAACAATAAGTCTTGTATGAGGCCGCCTCAAGGTAAGGCTATCTCAATATATAGGCATGACGTCGACATGACATCAAACTTGTATGAGAGGGGCCTCACCTTGAGGCCGACTCATACGAGATGTTGTGTTATGACAAATCTATTCCTTCAAAAGATGGTCTATAACGTCGTTCCTTAGTATTCAAAGTCATAGCATGATCTTTCATGAAAAGTTGTAATATGGAAACATCGATTAATTGGAAGTCGCTCAAAATTGTTAAATTCGTAATGTTACATTGTTTTTTCGTTCGAATGTATTCTAGATATTATAGATCTCTATATTGTTGAATTTGATTTTTATATTTATAAGTGTCGTATAAATGGTATTTATTTAACGAATTCCTCTTTCCCATCAAAAAAAAGGAAACAAAATATTTATATACGTAGCACAACTAACCTTTTTTATTCTCTAGTAATTCTGGGAAAAAAAATATAAAAAGAATCTTAACAAAATGAGGAAACCAAATAATCCGTCAATACTCCGCTATCCTTGGACGCTAAGGCGACGAGTAGGGTTGACAATATTTGACCCGATTCGAAAATCAACTCGAATTCAATCTGCTTCAAACCCAACTGAAATCTGACCCAAAAAGGGTCGATTTGCTAACGACCCGAGACATAAAGTTTGTAAAACAATAGCTGTTTTTGACCTGTATTCCGACTCGAACATGACCTGCTAAACACCTGACATGACCAACCGATGCTGATCTGACCCGCTGATTACCCGATCTGCTGATGATTTGAACCCAAAATGATTCAATCAAAACCCGACTCAACCGACCCATTTGAAAGGTCTAGCAATTGATTATAGTTATTGTTCCCTATTCTAGGGTTATTCCCATTTCCCACATCTTCTTATCAAGGTTCCCTCAAATGTTACTTAGCCGATGCTTACTCCTCATCTTAAAAAGACCACACATCTTTGTTCGCACGAGTTTGCTCAAAGTTTTCTTTGGGGTTCTTCTCCTCACTCTGAATTTCCCATCATTGTTTAATTATGTCTCTAATTCAAAATGTAGTAAAATGAAGATAAATAATTACATCGTTCTGGTTTATCCATTGAATCTCCGTTGGCCACCGTCATGTGTAGTGTACCTAGCTATACCATCCAATCACCATATAGGTTATGTCATCACACGATCATCATTATGGTATTGCTCAACTAGCTCACTATACCCGATGTCAACCTGTCCATCATAGCCGTCTAAAACTCGCAAAACAGGGATGAAGTCATGTTTTCATCATCATGTTCAATCAAACTGATTTGATAATAAAAAGATCCTTAATTTTAATAATTCGCTAGATAAGATATTGTTCTCATTAAAACTTTTGCTCATTTTACATTACAAGTGTGTCTTTCCACTAAATTAAAGTCAACTAATATGCAGTTTGCACCCAAAAAAAAAAGTCAACTATACATGTAAGAAAATATTTATTTTTTAAATGAATGAACTAAAGTAAAGTGAACCCAACTATCAATGGTGCAAGTAAAAAGAACTCACATTACACAACTCATTTCTCTATCTTTGTCTAGAGAAAAAAGTATGGTGCGTTTTTTAGAGCTTACAAGTTCAGTTCAATTCATGTGTCAATTTAGTGATTTCAATTCAATTAAAGGGTGTCCAATTTAGTTCGGTGGTGCTGAGTTTAGAAACATAATTTTTGTCTCACATATCAAGTTGTGATCAATTCAGTTCAGTGATGTCCAATTCAGTGTTGTTGATTTCACTTCAATTCAGTGATGTCCAATTCAGCTCTAAAGAATGTACCCTATATCGTCTCTAAAATAATTTAAGACTAAATTGATCAAGACTAAGAATGTGTTCTTTTACACTTACTTATTATTGCCTTCCTCCTCTCCCCTCAAAACTGAATTGATCTGAAAACCATTAAATTGACATAATAACATCACTGAAATGAATTGATGAACTAATAAGGGTGTATTCTTTTAATGAGTTACAGTTCAATTAAGTGGAGTTCAGTTCAACTCAGTTCAGTGATGTGATCTACTTGTTTTCAATACATATTATTGGTCAATTCAATTAGTCCGATCCAACTTAGTTCAGTTCCATTCAATTCAGTAGAAAAGCTCACATCATAAATAGATAACTTCTAACAAACACACCTTATATGTTCAATGGGTGCGTTTGTTAGAGCTTACACGCCCAATTCAGTTCACTTCTGCTGTCAATTCAGTGATTTCAAATTCACTTAATATCTTCAAATTCACTTAAATGATATTCTATTCAGCTCAGTGGTGCTGAGTTCGAAAACATATTTTTTGTCTCATATACCAAGTTGTGTTCAATTCAGTTCGGTTGTGTCCAGTTCAGTTCAGTAGTGTTCAATTTAGTGATATTGAATTCAGTTCTATTCTGGTGAGCTCAACTCTAACAAACGCACCTAATGTATCTTACCGTTCTTGATCTTCAATGGCCTTCTTTTATTTTTTCCTTTTTATATTCCATTCTACATAATTTGTTAATTAGCACCTTATCACATTGAGTCATGCATATATGTAGAGTAGAGTTAAGAATACTACTTGTGCATGCATTATGCATATCGGTATCTTCACTTGTAATAATGCCTTCATTCATTCAATTCAATTATGTACATTATTTGTCAGTAGCATAAGAAGCAAAGCTATGAATGCAACCCCCCTTAATTCATTATCTCATGCAAATTAAAGCTTTCATTTTTCAGTCTCTTAAAAACACACTTTATAACATCGCCAGACGCTCACTTTATTTCTTTTGACTGTATGCCAAAGTCGTTAAACAGTTCGTTGCTCACTCATCAGTGATCACTAGCTAGATAGCGCTCTCATTATCCAATCTTAACTATACACGTACTGTATAATAATAAATAGGTTTTTTTAAAGTTTTTTTCTTCTTTTTCCGTAAGATAGTGACTTGCTACTGTGTTCCCATTTACTAGTAGTATCTGTCGTGATCGTACTCCATGTATAAAGGCAATCAGTATTCAAGGTTGTTAGCCAGCAAGAAACATGGAATATACATTAACCCCAGATCATGGTCCTGCGCATCGGGAAACTAACTAATAAACATGATCATATTCCTAATAGACATTTAGCCAACTAATAATATTCTCCTACCCTGAAAGAAAAAAAAAAACTCTCATTTAAAAGAAAATTGAGTATTCAAATGAGCGCAAATAAGTCAAGGGAGAATCCAATCCAAAACTAATTGAAAATGGGTAGTGTAACGCACTAGTTTATATGCATGTTCAAGGTTATTCAATTTTCCAAAGTGGGACAATCCCCATTCCCCACTATATATCCACAGACTACGATACCCCTAAGGGTAAAATCAACTTAAATTGGTTCTCCGCAAGATTAAGGTGTGTTCTTCAAAGTTTATCAGTAAGTTTTCTCTAGCATATGACAATTTAGGCTCAGTTCTCTTCACTTGAACTGAAATGGACTGAATTGAATTGTTTTTTTTTTTTTAAACTTTAACCATTTAAAACTCATCCAAATTTATTCAATATTGAACTCAGATGAAAGTATGTAGGACCTGAAATCTTTATAATGACATATGAATCATCATCAATTTAAGAATTGAATAGAAGTGAAATTAAGTTGAGGAGAATACAAATTTAAAGTGTGTTCTTTTTCCCTGAACTGAACTAAATTGAACTAAACTCCACTGAACTGAACTGAACTCCATTAAACTCTACTAAACTGAAACTGAACTGAATTCCACTGAACTCAACTAAAGTGAACTGATTACTGAATAAATGAAAAGAACACACCCTTAATTAAGTTTACATCACCTCAGAAGTGTTCAATTCACTAGAGTTCCATAAAAAAAATACACCCAATCCTTATACATAATTGCCATTAATATTCCAAGAAATCCGCTCAATTCTTTTGGAAAAACTGGTATAATAGTATTGCACAAAAATCACCACAAAAGAGGATGTATGTTAGGCATGCTACTAAATATGCTAGTATACAGCTATCAAGTGGTTAAATCAAGTAAAGCTCTCAAAGGGACAAATAAAGGACATGATTAGATAATGAATTAGATGCAAGATCTATTCATGTTGGGGTGCTTTTTAATAGAGACAAATCGACAATTAGCACACACCTAAGATGATAAAATAGGTGCTAGTTTGTGCAAATCATATATCCACAACCACAAACAACAAACAACCAAAATTACCATCACCCTTAAAAAGCATTGATTTTTCCATCTCTCCAAAATCCTAATCTGATCAAGGGTCATAATTGTAACTTCCACTGAATTAACTGCATACCATTTAATATAGCTGAATTGAGCACCACATAATTAAATTGAATAAGTGGAAATGAACCCACTATAGTCATTTAGGTTGCACAATGAAATGTGAAATAGACGCGCTAGATAATAGTGTACATTTTGTTTTCTCTTATCATGAAAGAAATAACCTTCCCCCTTTCCTCTCTTTTGTATGAGTTTTGCATTCACTTTTTTCTCTTTTTCTGAGAAAAGGAAGCGCACCCACCGCACAACCAATGTCGTAGGCTTATTGCTAAGCTTTGCTAGTTAAGGTGCCAAAGTTACATGGGGAAGAAGTCCAATTTGTCCCCATTTGGTAGGGCTAACCAAATGAGATGAACATAAAAGTTATATTCGGTATTATTAGTTGCTTTATAAAAAGAGTTTAATTATGTATTGTGTATTGTATATAGCCAAATTTTGGTTTCAAATAAATATTTGTGTGTAGTTCATTAACCAATTTAATTAACTAATGTATGTTTTTTTTTTTTTAAATATATCCCCTTTTATTTATCGATTAAAGTACATTTTTAATTAATACTATATAGATTTATTTAGGTTACATGATTTCACTTTAATTTATTTATAATAAGAAGGAAAGGTAACTAATTCCGCGTAACTCGTCATTTTTGACCATGATATACATACAATTATAATTGTAGGCTTGATGGTCTCACTTTAATTTTATTTATAATGATAGGAAAAGAGGAGTAAAGAGTGCTCTTAACTATCCAACTTGACTAATTATTTTAGGTTGAATTTGTAGATTGAAATAAGTTGGTATCGATCGGATATACTCCATAGATGACGTTATTACTTAATAAGAAGGGAGAAAAAAAATTACTCCCTTTGGACCACAAATACTTTACGTTTGATTTTTTGGGTTAAAGTTAACAAACTTTGATCATTCGTTAATAAAAAATTATAAAGTTTTACAATACAAATAATATACTTCTTCTAGATTCATTTTAAATAGTAGTTTAAAAAAAATCTAATTTTTATAATTTTTATAATAAAATAAAAGTTATACGTAATCAAAGTAGTGTCTTGAATACTGCGAAAAGTCCAACGTATGTTATTTGTGGTCCGGATGGAGTAGAATTGAACGACCATATTTTATTCTTAGCTTGATGCCCGAAAGGCTCCACATCCATTTGTAGCTGAGAAAATGATAAGAGTTCCCTACAGGGAAACCACAATAAATCCCACATCCACAAAGGGGAAAAATACCATATAACCTAAAGAATACCCACTTTCTCATCCTGCAAGAAGGACCATGGCCTTTGCTGGTTGCAAGAAATTTTGGGTCATTTTATATTAATGAGGTGCATATGGGTTATCAGAAGTTAGGAGACTACTCTATACTGCCATTCAATTTAAAATTTAAATATTTGGATGATCAAATTTTAAAGGTCTTGTTTTAAAAGATATACATGCAGATGCAGGGAATGCTTGTGTTTTCTAGAGAATGATGGTAAATAAAAAATTGCAACAGGTCTCTTATGAGGCCGGCTAAACATAATGCCACTTCTATATAACCAACACTATGCTTGTTTGAGACGTCTTACATTGAAGCCGCATCATACGAGTTTATGTGTTGAATTTTCTGAGGTCAAAATTATTAAAAAACTTTGACCAATAGTTAATGAAATATTATAAAGTTCTACAACATAAACTTACTTTATTTTGCTAGATTAATTATTCAAATAGTACTTTAAAAATCAACATTTTATAATTTTAATATTATTATAAGAGTTATATATATGTAGTAAATGTAGTGTCTTGAAGACTATAAAGACTATGAAAAGTCCAATCTATAATTATTTGTGGTTCGAAAGGAGTAATATTTTGCAGACCAAAATAGAACACTACTAACTTTTCATCGTTTCTATGCTGCATTTCGTTCCGTTCCATTCCGCATTCTGTATTACCTCATTTTGTCTCACATTTTATTTCATTATCCGCACGGTGTCGTTTCGTTCCATTTTGTTCCTCACTGTCCTGTACTACTCCATTCCGTTTTTCACTGTTCTGTACCATTCTGGTGAAGAAAACAGGACCTAAACTGAAAACTTACTAGATACACTTCCCCCAAAGGAATTACCAAATGTCAAATGAACACATTAGGCTACACATTAGTAGGACTTATAGGAGTACCTAAATCAACCACCACCCGTAAAAAAAAAGGATATATTTTCACTTTTCTGGTTGGACAATTTTCTCATAATGATTGTGCTTTCTTTCTTTTTTTTCGCTAGGGCCTAGGGTGAGAGGTTTCTAATGAGTATGTAAATAGCTTGCTTATGGTTAAAATGGTTATTTGTTCTTTGCCTTTGGTCAATGCTATAAGTGAAGCCACCGGCCACATTGCTTTGTTCTCGTCTACCGATTATAAAATTTTGTAAAGTTATTACAAGCGAGTAAGCGACATCATCAATTCCTAGTTACACGTGTTTGAAATCGCAATTATTTTCTTTATTTGATAAGAACAAAAAGATGCATGCTTTGTTTAAGGATAGTCAAGATTTGCATCACGAATATTACTATTTCATTTCATAATGATTTGTCAAGGGCAACATAATAGTGTACTTGTGGTCGTGGAATAGGAGAAGGGGAAGGTGTTCTTTCCACTTACATGATTAGTAGTTTAGATTTAGAGATCAACATGTTTTTTATAAAGTCCCCTTAAATGAGTTTACCTTTGTAGCTAAGTATGACACCTACTTATTTAACATGACTTGCGTTGAGACTACCTTATATATGTTTTTGTAAAAGTTCAATGTAAAGTTATTTATGATTTTAAAGGAGTATTTCTCTAACCTATTACTATTCAGTTCAGGTCTGAAAAACACACCATTTTCAGTTCAATTCAATAAAAAGGAAGACACCCTAATAGTCAAGGTGTGTTCTTTTCCATTTATTCTCACCGATTGAGTAAGGTCCTGCCACTGATTCTCACTGATTGGGTAAGGTCTTGCCACTGATTCGGTAAGGTCCTTCCACTGATTCTCACTGATTCAGTAAGTTCCTGCCACTGATTTTGTGAGTAGGAATGTGGGCCATACTACTGATTTCCTCTGATTGAGTAAAGTCTTTCCACTGATCCTCATTGATCCTCAATAAAAATCTAGACACTGATTTCCAGTAATTGAGTAAAATCTTGCCACTGATATCTACTGATTGAGTAATGTCTAATAAGTTGTAAAAAACACACCCTTAGATTCAAATAATTAGATAAGTGAAAACTAACACAAATTAACTACACTTTTTTGTAAATCACAAACTAATTACGTGTACTTTGATATTTATCCTTTTAAAATAAAAGACACGTGGCAAGAGATGAATGGGTAGGAAAGGCTGGCCCCTGAGTCCTTCGGTTACTCCAAAAAGCCTCCCCCGTCAAATCAAGGGGGTTGCCAAAAAGAACTAGACCAGTCATTGTCATGGTCAGTTACAGAAACTGTCGGCTACTAAATGTGTAAATACTCTCTACTAGCGTCCATATATACAGAAAAAAACCAATTTCCATCCGTCAGTTCATTCATTCACACGTTCAAACCATTGAGATCAAAATAAAATTTGATCGTACGGCTGATAATAATACGTTTGCCATATGAGATATGTTAATGTTTTACTGTCCCATGCACGAGCAATATACATAGCACAAGTAGACCTGGTAAACGGGTCAATCGGATTGGTTACGGGTCGAGTTAATTTCGGTTCGGGTCTAATTAGGTCGACCTATATTCGGGTATGGGTCGGTTTCGATTTGGTTGTACTTCGGGTTCGGGTTTATTCGGTTTGTACCTTTTTCGGATCATTTCGGGTCGGTTCATACAAGTCGGGTCAATATCGGATCGTTTTTTGTTTAAAAAGTCGGTTACTTTTGGGTCGGGTTAAAATCAGTTTGTGTCATTTCGGATCGGGTTCGGATACAGGTCCGAACTGTCGAGTCAATTTCGGGTCAGGGTATATTTTGAGCGTTCATTCTGAAATTTCCATTCAAATCACCAAATTGGGTTAACACTAAGTAAGGTTTGGTGTGTAATCTTTAAATTTTGTGGTAAAAAATAATTATTTCCATTAAATAATAGCGTTTAACCAATTTCAAGTTTGATTTATTTTGATTTCGGGTCATGTTCGATTTAGGTCGGTTTGAATCGGTTTGTGTTTAGTTCGGATCAAATCGGTTTCGGTTGTGAACGGTTCGGTTTCAATTCGGTTCGGGTTAGATTCGGATACAGGTCCGTCGTCGGGTCAATAACATTTCGGTTTCGGTTCGGATCATTTCGGATAATCGATTCTAAATCGGATTGCCACTATTAGGGTATATTCGGTTACGATTTCGGGTCAATTGGGTCGGATAATCGGTTTCGGGTCAGGACTACCAGGTCTAAGCACAAGTAATACTCCAGTAGTAAATTTAATTTGAGAGAGAGAGAGGAGAGAGAAAATGCAAATAAAAGCAAACAGAAAAAATCAAACCATGTTTACTGGTCAGTGAGTGACTCTCTGGCCAATATCACAGGCTTGGGAACTAAAGTCGATCACACCCAACCCTTTCGATTTTGATGTTACGTTGTACAGCATGTTTGACTCATATCCACTTGTGCATAATGTTGCAAATAAAATGATAATAATAAACAAATTAAGTTGAAAAAAAGAAAATAGAGAGAAATTAGGAAACGGTTTATTTCCTTTTGAAAATTGTTTGGTTCAATTTAGTGTTATCAGTTTATGGTGTAATCTTTTTCACTTACTCATTTAATAAAGTAGAGCACATTATGAGAGATGTTGAGGGGATTGATTGTTCCCTTACTCTACTCTCTAGCCAATTGATCCCGTTGATCATAAACCAGGGGGGAGGGGGACGTATCAAATTAGAAGTGAAGGCGGGTGCGATGGGAAGAAGTGACATTTAGAAGTGTTGCTGACTTAGAATTTAGATTTCGACATAATAAAGATTGCACTTTCTTTTCGTACTTAGGTGTAGTTGGCTCAATTTCGTTTATTTTAATGACCTACTTTGTCCACTTACATATTGCTAAGTTTAATCAATTCAGTGGAGAAAAACACACCCTTATATTAGTACTTACAATCAAGACGTGACAGAATGTTTGACTCAAATCCACTTGTGCATAATGTTGCAAATAAAAAGATAATAATAAACAAATTAAGTTGAAATAAAAAGAAACTAGTGAGAAATTATAAAATTGTTTATTTCCTTTTGATATATTGAAGAGGTGGGTGTTTTTCCGGTTATTTTAGAGTTGGTTTAATTCAGTTTAGTTCAGTTGAGTTTTATTCAGTTTATGGTGTAATTTTTTTTCACTTACTCATTCAACCCTGCAGAGCACATTATGAGAGATGTTGAAAGGGATTGATTGTTCCCTTACCTCGCTCTCTAGTCGTCTGATCCCGTTGATCATTTGAGGGGGGGGGGGGGGGGGGGTCATATTAGAGGTGAAGACAAGTGCAATGAAAAGAGTGACATTTAGAAGTGATGCTGACTTAACATTTAGGTTTCGGCATAATAAAGATTGCATTGTCTTTTCGCACCTAGTCGTAAATGGCTCAATTCTGTTTAGTTTAATGATCTACTTTATCATCTTACATATTACTATTTAGTTCAATATAATTTTGTGGAAAATTCGAAAAAAAACACCCATCATATTAGTACTTACAATCATGACATGTCAGAAATTTGTTAAATTAAGAATTTAATTTGTTGTATTCTAGTTGAGTACTACAAGAAAGTGATGAATAATATAGGATATGCACTCGGAAAAGGCTACATGTACACTAAGTGTATAAAGTGAGATATACACAAATCATCCTAACCTTATACTTGACAACTTCTTTGAATATTGAGTGAATCTTATTAAATGTGAAGAAAAATCTTTTTCAATGAAAATTTTGAATTTGAAATTCAAATGGAAAAGTAAACAAACATTTAATACTAACAAATTTAATTAATATTTATTTTAGAAATTAGAAAATCAGATGACTCTCCCCCTCCCCTTACAATTTTCCGACGACTTTGCAACGGTACTCACCTGCCCCTCTCTCTCTCCAACCGGCACAATCCCTTCAATTATTTTTCCGATGACATTAA
This sequence comes from Tetragonia tetragonoides, assembly GCA_038025085.1. Lineage (NCBI taxonomy): Eukaryota > Viridiplantae > Streptophyta > Magnoliopsida > Caryophyllales > Aizoaceae > Tetragonia > Tetragonia tetragonoides. The sequence continues at coordinate 7,638,641 of CM076148.1, read as the reverse complement.
AACGTCGAACTTATTTTCCGGTGAAGATTAGAAATTTCTAAAATCAATGAATATAATTTCTTAGTTAATTAGACACCCATAAATATTCATGTTTCAATATGTCCAGATAGAACCGAGAAACTTTTTTTTTTTCTTTTTTTTTTTCTGGGTTGCCATTTTTTCCGGCGAGCTTGCGGACTTGCGATCATGTATTAACTTGAAAACATGTAATTTTGCTACCAAAGTCTTCACTAACGAAAAATCCAAGTGCTAATTAATTTTGCAATCAAGGAAGCATTTTGCTACCATGGACTTCACTAATCTAAATACAAGTACAAACTAAATTTGCTACCATCAATGACATTTATAAGTTCGCAAATGAAAATTATTTTGCTACCAATATATACATTAACCACCTGTTTTGATTGTCATACGAAATAAAACTCTTCGATAAACACTAGAAGAAAAACAACCACAACAAAGAACGGACGGACACTCTTCGCCAGAAAATTAATCAGAAAATTGGTGTAAAGTTTTGCTGAAAAATATGGGTAGAAAAGTATTATCGTATGAATAAGTCGATAACAAGTGGGCTCCAGTTTCGCCGAAAAATTCGCTTTTCGTCGGGATGTCGCCGGAGAGTAATCGGAGAAGTTGGAGATGACCGGAAACAATGGAACTTGTTTTTATTTATTTATTTATTTATTTTTATTTATTTCCCATCTGTTTTCTCTCTCATCCCTTTTTTTTTTGGCTCCAAACCTCATATTTTTTCCTTCCTTTGGCCTCTTATTTTCCCTCCTTTAGCCTCTTATTTTCCCTACAAAACCTCCTAGTTTTCCTCCACAAGCTTTAAAGGAAGATTCTTAATTATGTAGGGTTAAGACTATTTGTGTATATTTTGCAACATACACTTAGTGTATGTGTATCATGGTCCTATGCACTCCGTTTGTTTGGTTGCATTTCATTCCACGCTCGATCTCATTTTGCTTTTTATTTTGTCCCACATTCTTTTCTATTACACAATCCGTTTCATTATGCACCGTTCTATCCCACCTCGTTGCCCACCATTTTCTTTCGTTTTATCTTCATGCTCCCTCATCAGACCGTTAAACAGAATAGGGTTAAGTCTCAACTACAATATCTCATAATATACTTAGAGTATGTTCTTTTCTAGTGAACTGAACTGCATTGGACTAAACTCAACTAAACTAAGCTGGACTGAACTGAATAGTGATATGCGAGAGAACAGTAGACAAATAAAATGAATTGAACTCTACTATACTAAATTGAATTGAACTAATTATTGAGTAATTGGAAAAAACACATTGTTACTAAATAGTCGGGATTCATAGATATCTCAATTTTCGTCTCTAGTTTAAGACTACGTTCGTTACATCTTCCCAATACACAAAATTGCTCTTTTTTTTTTGTGAATTGCTAAATACCGCCCCTTTTTACTAGCTACCGCCCCCTCAATTTCCAATTTTACCCTCCCCCCTTTTCCTCACTCACTCTCACTCACTCTCACTCATCCTCTCTTCCTCACTCACTCTCACTCATCCTCTCTTCCTCACTCACTCTCACTCATCCTCACCACCACACCATCACACCGGCAACCACCACCACTCACGGCACAACCACCACCGGTACATTTTTTTTTGCGCATTTTTTTTGCACAGTCGTCTGAAATTTCCGACTCACCCAAGGGTGAGTCGCCTCTAGCAGACGACTCACCCAAGGGTGAGTCGAAAATTTCAGACGACTGTGCAAAAAAAAAATTATTATTATTTATTATTATTATTATTATTATTTATTATTATTATTATTATTATTATTTATTGTTATTATTATTAATATTATTATTATTATTATTATTATTATTACTGATTATTGTTTAATTAATTAAAAATGTGAACTAGCTCGGCACCGATTTACCGGCTCCTCCCCTCTACCATTTCACATTTTTAATTAATTAAACAATAATCAGTAATAATAATAATAATAATAATAATATTAATAATAATAACAATAAATAATAATAATAATAATAATAATAATAATAATAATAATAATAATAATAATAATAATAAATAATAATAATAATAATTTTTTTTTGCACAGTCGTCTGAAATTTTCGACTCACCCTTGGGTGAGGCGTCTGCTAGAGGCGACTCACCCTTGGGTGAGTCGTCTGAAATTTCCGACTCACCCAAGGGTGAGTCGCCTCTAGCAGACGACTCACCCAAGGGTAAGTCGAAAATTTCAGACGACTGTGCAAAAAAAATGCGCAAAAAAAAATTTACCGGTGGTGGTTGTGCCGTGAGTGGTGGTGGTTGCCGGTGTGATGGTGTGGTGGTGAGGATGAGTGAGAGTGAGTGAGGAAGAGAGGATGAGTGAGAGTGAGTGAGGAAGAGGGGATGAGTGAGAGTGAGTGAGGAAAAGGGGTGAGGGTAAAATTGGAAATTGGGGGGGCGGTAGCTAGTAAAAAGGGGGCGGTATTTAGTAACACCCTTTTTTTTTTGAGGGTGATACACAAAATTGCTTTAATAGAGTATAAAGTTTGCAATAATTTGTTACCAAAAATAGGAAAGAACAAAACAAAATTTGCATGAAAAATTCATTGAGAGGGAGTGGGGGCTGGAAGTTGCACAAATAAATTTGACACATGGACATAGTCCTTAACTCCTTATTATTCGCATGATATGGATATGGTCATACCTACGGTTCAAGTTAAGGGAAAGGACATACTCTTGTTAGCCAATTAGCTTACTAAATGTCACTATTCACTAACCCAAAATATGCAAACATGGTATATGCTCATCTTAAATATGATCACTCTTCTCTAACGACACTACGACAGGAGAAACTCTGCCTTAATCGGGACCATCCTAAATCACTCTCGTACTCTCCTCTTAGGGAAGGGAAGGGACCAATAATCCAGGGCATCCAAGCAAAATAATCGTAGTGGAAAAATGACTGAAAAAAGGAAGTTATTAATAGTCAATGCAAGATCAAGTTAATCTCAGAGCTCGTTTACTTGCTAGTTAGCAATGCCATGCAGTTATTTTATGGAGCTTATGAAGGTGGAAGAAGAATGACGGTGGGAGATAAGAAATGAGAGATTGCCTACTGTAATGATCTTTACATAGGTTAAAGTTGAGTAATTGCGATCACATAACTAGTTTTTTTTTTCTTTCTTTTCAAAATTGGGTGCTAGATTTGCCCGACATAGGGTGCGTTTTTTCATTTATTCTCACTGATCCTTACTGATTGGGTAAGGTCTTGCCACTAATTCTCATTGATTGGGTAAAGTTATGTCAGTTATTTTCACTGATTGGGTAAGGTCTTGCCATTGATTTTCACTGATTCATTAAGGTCCTTCCACTGATTCTCACAGATTCAGTAAGATCCTGCCCACTGATTCTGCGAGTAAGAATGTGGGTCATGATACTGATTTTCACTGATTGGGTAAGATCCTGCCACTGATTCTCACAGATTCAGTAAGGTACCGTTACTGATTTCTACTAATTGAATAATGTCTTGCTACTGATTTTCACTGATTGAGTAAGGTCTAAAAAGTGGAAAATTAACATACCCATTGAATGTTTCGGCCCAAGTTCACAAATGAGTCAAGGACCGTGATTAAGACCGTTTACTGAGGACCATGGGCCAAGGCCATGCTTTGCCGTAGGTCATCTTTATGAGTTGGGCTTCATGATGCCCCGCAGCCCAGATAGTTCAGTACTCTGTATTTCACTGTGTTCCAACTTCCAGTTCCACTGCTCACAAGGTTTCATAGATTTTCTGCAAATTTCTTTCTATTTCTTTTCTCACGAAGAATTTGGATCACCTTCCATACACTTTTCTTCATTTATTTAGACATTAACTTGTAAATACTTGTCAGATATTACACAAATTATTACTCTATTATTTTTTTCCTGTATTATTATAACTTTTTTGTAAGACACTCGATGAAAGTAATACTCTTCATTTCAATATTGCTAGCACATCCGTAAGTCGTAAAGTGCTGCTTTTTAAGTTTATTTTCTTTATTTACCGGGGACAAATAGTTTCCAAAATTAAAATTGTTTCCACTTTTAGCAAACATATTCTTTTGAATATTTTTGGTCCAACATCATCCTAAGACAGATCGAAAAATGTAAATTTGGGAAGGTGAAGAATCGATTATCTTCTTCACAAAGAAAGTAGCAATTACATATAAACACTTTTTTAGATACATCACTGACACATTTATCATGGAATAATACAGAAATACTTGTAACAATCCAGTATAGCTTAAGCTACATCATGCTCAATTGCCATAGCAACCATGGTAGTAACCGATCTCTCACTTCCTAATCTCTTGAAGGAAGCTTGATACCGATGCAAAGGCGTCGAATTCGAGTCAAGATGATGCAAGAGCAAGACCATGAAAGCACAAGAAATGAACATAGGAATAGGACCAAAAAACCAAAGCAACATATTGAGAGCAAAATACAAAGCCCTAAGACCAAGTTGCCAAAATTCACCTCCCCTAATAACAGCAATCTCCACATAATAGATAGGAGTGTTGGTATTTGGCATGCTAATAAGGTAATTTGCATGGATGAAACACCTTGTGGCTTGGACAAAGCAAGAGAAGGCTAATAGGAAGCAAATGATGAGACTATGTACTTCATTGTCATGGTTGATGGACTTGTGTTGCCATAGATTAACTTGCCTTGGAAAATGTCGTTGTTGTTCGCGATCCATGCTCCGATTAAGGAGCTCATTGTTAAGGAGATGGAGGCTAAGAAGGTTGCTGCTGTTGTGTTGGAGGAGATCACTGTTAAGGCTATGCCCACGTTTTTTGAATCGAGCTGCACCTACATTATAATTACATTAGCTAGGCTATATATGGTTTAATTAACTAAAATGAGTAACTACTTTTATAAATAAATAGAAAAGTCAAGCCCAAGCTAAGCCTGATTAAGCACCATGAATTAAACCGTACTCTCAGAAGTACTTTGCTCAACCTTGTGATAGACTTGAGTTTAGGCTTCATTTGATCGTAATGGAATGACGGAGCTTTAACTTATATTTTGATCGGGTATAGGTATACCCGAGACCACACAAAAATTTGAGCACTGTTCAAGGGCTCACTGAGGTCGGTTTGACTCAGTTATGTACAACCCTAGCTAATCACAACCATAAACACGAATAGAAAAACAGAATTCTGTAGAGAAACACAAAATGATAGAATTAGTTACCTCCATAACTCTTTCAACCCAAGCTCTCTTGTTATGGTTTTCGAAGCCCTGAACAGTAGTTTCTGGACGAGTAAAGTATCTGTATAGAAACACAAAATGATAAACAAACATGATCATAAGCCCGCTAGGCACCAGAACTAAGTCAAGAGACTCCTTTTGGAACACCATATTTTCTCTGTTTCTATCTCCTCAGGGTACTACTTGGGAGCTAAATCTAATAGTTTGACTATTTTTTTTTTTTTTTTTTTCATTTTAAACGTTGTGATGATGTTATAGTAGTAAAGGTAGTGTCTTATTTAAGTTGTCCACATTAACTACCTTCCTTTAGAACTTCATAACATACAATGCCAATGATGCCAAAATTATAAATATGCCATTTTATTATTACAAGTGGTAATGGCAGCTCATAGCTTATTGAATTAATTTCTTGTGTATTTAGCATCATTTTTGCGTATTTATTCGGAAAAATTATATGTCTAAGAAAAGAATACCCTCAAATATAAACTATTACATGGAGGCTCTGCTATAGCCTATAATCAATCAGCTTCCTTCATTGATGAGGCGCCTAATTTAGTCCAATTTATTTGATTTTTTACTCCTTGCTGAGTTGTTGAATTGGTATCCGTTGCACCTCTTGACAAAATTAGTTGTAGCACTACTTGCATATTAACATAATTTGACAAATTGTTTGCCAGTAAATAGTAAAAAACAGTAGTTTTAAGTTTCAAGCTGTAACTTTTATTGAAAAGCTAGATATTTGTACAAATATAACATTAAGTTCAACGACTATCAAAAAAGTTCACCAATAAATCAATTAAGCCCATTAAAAATCAACAATATTCACCATTTCTTTGATCGACAAAATAGAATGAATGTCTTATGTGAAACTATTTTATCATATAACAACTAATAAAATCCTCCATATTCAAAAAATGATATTATTTTGATACTTTTAATTTAAAAATAGCACTCTTTGATCAAAATATAATAACAAGTATTTTTTCTTATTATGTTTTTTTGGGCTCAAGGAATTCCATGTTGGTCAAAGGTCTGAAATTCTCAACTAACTACCAAAACAGCGTTTTGCTTACGCCCAACCCAACTCTGACCAAAAAGCTTAATCCGCGCGAAAAAAGCTTCTTTTCTTTTCTGCCAAGAAACACACAGGGCAAAGATTAAAAATAAAAATGAAAAAAAAACAGGGCAAAGATTGTGTGATTAAGACCCAAAAATGCTTTCTGAATCAGTTTACCCAGCAGTTTCTCTCTCTCTCAGAGACAAAACAACGAACACAGTCATGGTTCTCCCTCTAATGAAGCTTGGTACACTCGCTTTGAGGACTCTCAGTAAACCCATTGCTAATCGTCTCAAACAACAAGCTGGTTTACACTCTAAATTTCGACAATTCATCATTGGCATTGCCCAGGTTTTTGTTCTTTTCTTTTTTCTCTCTTTATCTTTTTCTGAGTTCTAATTCCCTTGGAAATTGTTTGGTTGAAATGGGTTTGTGGAATTTTTTCTTGTTGCACTTGAATTTTTTGTATGATTATTGAATCTTGCTTGTGGGCTGATTAATGGGCACTTTTTTTTTTTTTTTTTTTTTTTTTTTTTTTTGAGTTAATGGTTAGAAAGTTTGAATTTTTGACTTGCCCATGTTATGATTTCCACATTACTGGCGTGATTCTTTACAGTATTCTTGGATTTTATACTCTACTACATAGTTTAGGTGATTAATGTGAATTAGATACCATTTTGAAGTCAGGTTAGTAGTTTCTTAGTGACATAGGTGCAGTGATCACAGATTTGTAGTATGTCAAATGTTATACTACTGTGGTAGAAAAGATGATAAAATAGAGCAATTGTATGATCAATGACCCTCCCATTGATTGTTTTTTTGGGTGATTGATATACATAGAGGGGATAGTATAATTACATAAACCACTCCCTCCGTCAGATTTATAAATGTATGACTAAAATTTTCTTTAAGTATAGAGCATTTGAGGTATTGAATATTCTAATAGAAATCTATGTACATTTGATGTTTTGGTCTCTATTTTTTTTAGATAACATGGGTTTCCTAGCTTTGTTTGACTAATCCAATGGCCCTGATGTTAACGACCAGAAAAACCTCCACTGGCCCTAAGGGGCTCGAACTTTGGACCTTTGGAATAGAACTCAAAGGTCTTACCAGTTAAGCTACCCCCAAAGGGCTCTATATTTCGTTAAATATTAAATCGTGGAGATAACAAAATGTGAAGAGGACATAATAGTATGGGATGGAAAGAACATTTTACAAGATCCTAAAAGTAAAGAATTCCATTATAGATCAGTGTAGCACATGTTGAAACAGATGTTGAACTTGATTTGTAACGTCGGCTTTTTAGTCATAGATGTGCATCTAAAGATGTAGAAAACAAAGAAGCTATACTATGATTGGGTGAGGAAATGATGAGCTTGCAAGGTAAAAATGATTCTAGTTCCAAGATCAATTGTATTAAGGAATGTCCTCGATGTCAGATGACACATAACAATGCGAAACATCGTGGGTGCTTTTTAAGTGGATGTATGCTGCACAAGTGCGAGAGGAAATGGAAGTTGGTGTACCACTACAAAATGAGACAAAGTGTATTAAAGAGGGCTGCCGATCTCAGATGATATCATGAACTAGTTGTGAGCGGTCGTAAATGGTTAAGACACAATTATCTTACAGAAACACAAAAGCATATGGAGAAGTAATTTAGATGTTGGGGCTTATTCTAATACAGGATGGATAGGTCACAACACTTTATGAGAATGTTATGCTTACATGTGTGTGCTCAAGTTATGAGCAATTATAATTTTGTATTATTGTGTCATGTGAGAGTGGTGATTTATGATAAATTGTCATCTTTTTGCATGCATATTTTTCTTTAATGTATCTAGATTTTACATTAGTCCAAACATTAACTGTTTCACTTAGACTGTTGCTGTTCAATGGTTGTTGAAAGTAGGCAAATCATCGATTCACAACAACAGCACAAAGGCGCATTTACGGTCATGCAACAGATGTTGCAATTCGCCCTTTAAATGAGGAGAAAGCCGTTCAGGCTGCATCTGACCTTCTTGGTGAAATGTTTATCTTCTTGGTAATTTTACTGTTCCTAGCCATTCTATTGATCCCACCACCCCTTCACGTTCTTCTGCTTAGATACATGCAATGTAATGCTGGATAGATTTTTCAGAGTAGAAACCAGAGTAACTGAATTGGATTATTTCTTATTTCGATGCAGCCAAGTCTTGGGTTCGTGTGTTATGGTTAAACCTCCATTTGCACTGCTGGTTGTGGTGGCTGACTTTGATTTCTTTTGCAATTTTACTAGGATAAAACGATCATAACTTGCTGAAAATTTTATAGTCTGAGTTGATTACTTTTAGTTTTTATTATTTCAAGTTCTAAAATTTCTGGGCAGTAACTTTCATGTTTGAAGCCATTAATGAATTCAAAAGAGTACTATAGTTATACTCATTAAGCTATATGATGCTTTTTCAAATTTCCTTTTCAAGCCATTGAAGCTGTGAGAAATACGAGTTAGCCTTTCTTAGCTCAAAAATCCATTGGCATAAAAATTCAACAAGCAATTTATTATTGGAGTTCCATTACATTGGAAACTACTTTTTTTTTTAGAGGAGAGTGCCAAGTCTTAAATGCACCATCAGATCTGCTTCCACTTGTTTTAGGGTACCATGATTCTGTTTACTTAGACTGAAACAGACATGTCAAACATAAATCTTACTGTCAGAAGTATTTGAGTAACAGTTTTAATGTACTAAGAATCGTTTAACATTCTGAAGCTATATGCAGGTTGTGATAGATAATAAATTATGTAAATATTTAATTATTCATATTAAGCTTGTATGGTTAGGCTCATACAGTATGTTTGTATTAGGGTTACAGCCCGCCTTACCTTTTGTACTCTCTATATATTGTTAATGATAATGATAATGATATTATTTATCAGGTTGCTGGGGCAGCTGTGATTTTTGAGGTGCACAGAAATTCAAAGTCAGAGGCCAAAAAAGAAGAAAAACGGAAGCAAGAAATGGAGGTACAGTAGTCGCTTTTAGTAATTCTTACCTTGGATGTAATTTGCAGCAGCTACTATCTTTATTAAAGTTCCATACTGATACGATAGTTCTTCTGTTAAAAGAATACCGATTTGTGACTTGCTTTCCTCAAATATTGAGTGGTTTAATGAATTTCACTTGTGAAATAGTCTATTCCAGATGCAGTGACAAGGTTGACTGTGTGGGGGTTATTTAGTTTTTTTTTTTTCTGGAAATTTTAACCAACTTATATACCGGAGAATTAATGGTATTTCAGTGATGCAGTTATCTTGCTTTTCAACCTGCAATATGATAGTGCATCTGTTTAGTATCTCAAGGCTAGCTAAGAAATGAGGACATATCATATGTAGAAGTTTTAGACATCTCATTATAAGAAAGAGTGGATTTCTTTATCGGACGGACCTCTTTCAAGATAGATTAAATATTTGGATAAGGAAGAGCACTGTTTGTGATGGTTAGTGGGAATGTGGTGATCAGCCTCAGGTATATATCCAGATTGGCTTTATCTCTTTAGGACTGGACTTGCAGTGTCTACTCTTGATCATATTGAAAATCCAAGCAAGGAAATTCATCCATTCCTCTTCATTGTCTTGAAGGAATAACTTGTCAAAATGTTGGAGAAAGCAGTCCATAGCGATTCTTGTAGATGTTTAAAACAGGATGTGCAGTATTCACAGAATTTGTGATCAGTCCTTGGTCTGATGTTGCAAATCTTTCAGCTGGTCTCAGTGACTGGCTGAAATCGGGTAGTTTTCATGCTTCAGATGGTATTGATTTGATTTGGAAAAGTTGATTTTTATTTCTTGGGGGAAAGAGTTGACACTTTGTGCTTTTGGCCTTTGGCATCTAATATGAACACCAATTCTTTGTGGAGGTGAATACTTCTGCTTGTTTAGAATATATTTTGAGACTCACTAGAAAAAAGAAAATTGAATTCAAGCTTCACAGTGACAGTATAGAGGCTGGTGATCATTGAGATATTATGTTGCAAGTGCAAAGAGCAATGCAAGCTAATGTTATCGAAGTCTTATTTGATTGCGTCTAGACTGCAGAAGTACTTCTGCAAGTGTCTCACATATCATTTAATACTTTCTATTTAGGTCAGTGACAATGTCCACGTAAATACCTGTCCACATGCCAGCTGAATTTGCTGGTTCATCCCTTGAAGACCAATCTCTAACGTTCCTCCTTTGGGTTTCTTCTAATGGTTTTTTGTTGGCAAGTCTATTTATTTATAGATCACAATGAAAGTTGTAGTCACGCTTATAGATCTATAAGTTGGTTGATGACTTTTAGCATGAGTCTATGATCTTTCTAAGGCTATGTTGGAAGTGTATGGTTATTTCAGAGATCTTGATGATGTGAGATGAGCCTTTGGGGGGGGGGGGCCGGGACTGTCAGTATTTGTCTTTTATCAAACTTTCTTGAACCAGAATGGTTGAAAAGTGTGAGGCATATGTCAAAAGCTAAATTCCTGGGTATCTTTTCCTTACTGCTCTGGACTTCCAATAGTGGAGTGTCAAGACCGAGGATTCTGTACTAAACGCCTTCCATTGGTAAGGAGTGATGGACAATCACTCATGCTGTCCGCTTCTTACAATCCTTTTAGATAGTGTTGGGGTTTCCAATACCAGCTACCTAACGATATCTGCTAAAACTGTGGAGACAAAGCATAATGCAGGGAAGAAGCTTATCTCATTGAGATGTATGTAAAGTATATTTCTGGTCAAGTAATTTTACTTTAAACAAAGTTCAGATCCTTTGGAGTTTTGAAGCCAAATCTCTCTTGGCTGAACAACCAATTTCTTTCGCTTGGCTAATAGGAGGACTGGGGGTGTGGGGTTCGAAAGAGGAAAGAAAACAGAAAAGGCAATAAACAAACTGAAAGAAGATGATTTTCATGTGCTTAATCTTCTTTATGTCTATCCATTTTTGCAAATGTATGGGAATCATATCAGTTGGAAGCTACTTGTAGTTGGAAGGTCAATATGAAGCTGCTTATGTCTACATATAGCTCTATTCTTCAATATGAAGTCTCCATCTTCTTCATTAATCTATGAGTAAATAGTGCATAAATGTGCTTTCTTTCAGTATCACCACACATTGGTATTTTAGACGGAATATTAGTTAGGAGTTTGCTTAAACAGGTACATCATATGCCAGATTGTTAAGTCCTGAACAATGTGAAAATAACAAAAATTTCACCTGGCTTGGCAATACCGTGTCTCAGTTCATTAAAAAGATGTAATTTCTGATATACTTTGTGATGAATTCGTGGATTCTTTTTCTTGAGGGGAGAGGGGTGATTCATAAATGGTATTTGTGCTGCCTTTTGATTCCCTTGTTCACCTCTTTTCTTTTCTTTTCATCTCTTTTTTCTTGGTGTTCCGTTCCATCATAGCTTTGCAATCTTCAGAATAATAAAGGAATAATTACGAAGATTTGTGGTAGCACTATACATAGCTCCCAAGTCCCACCTGGTTGGGTAGGATCTGGCGCAAGGAAAAACGAATCCTGTTAAGTTGTTCATTACTGTTTTGCCAAAATAGGAGGGAAAAGGCCACTATCTATTGTTTGCCTAGTGTGATTGTCCTAACTCACCCTTTGTATGTCTAGCAAGAAAGTTGTGCATGAGCTTCACTTATGTTTCCTTGAGGTTCTAAGTTAACAAGGGTTTTCCTGTCACATTTCAGGCACTAAGACAACGGGATGAAGCTCTTACCAAAGAAATGGAGCTCCTTAAGCTTAAAATCGCAGAGTTAGAGCAGCTAGCAAACAGACGAGGCATCACTGGCCTTTTTAACTTTAGATTTCTTCAACCGCAAGCTGAAAAATCAGCAAAAGCTGCTTGAAGACGTGAACTGAGCTGACATATCATTTGTTTTCTGACTAAATCCCCTTACAGCCTTAGTTTAACCTTAACCCTGCGTCTACATTTCTTCTATTCCATTTTCAGGAAGCTCAGTCCTATCTCTGTATATTATTCGTTCCAGCGCTCAACTAAAATCCGGATTTTTTTTCCTGTTAGTTTCTTGACCGAGTTAACTCCTGAATAAATGCACTAACAGGTCTCATCTTGTACAGTCTAGCCTTGAGCCTCTTGTACAGACTGCAGGCTACAATTTTTTCTGAATAAAAAGCAAAAGATATTTTTTTTCTACTACATAACATGCATGGTACAGAAAATCCAAAAGGATTGGCACTGAATGACTTTCAAGCTCCATTATGAGGCATTGTGTTGAAAAAAAAGATAAGAGAGAGAATATTATGGTTCTGGTTAGTGGGGGTTGCCCCTTTATTCGTTACTTGGACCGGATAGCTTCTAGCTTTTGTAAATGCAATGACTTGCCTTGTGTTAAATGTATGGTTTATGTTCCTTTCCCCTTTTATACAGTTGTTTTAATGACTAGTTTGAAGAACAGCCAGTTTTTTGCAGGTCAATTTGAATCACTCGTTAATCAAATCATGCCCATATTATTCTTGGCATCAAATCCTCCATTTGTTGGACCAAGAAAAGGTTGTGATTAAGGATATATTCAGATACATGTCATATAGTTATAGACTTATAGTTGTTGATTTTTTTGTTTTGTTTTTTATTTATTTATTATTTTATTTTCCCCAATTGGATAAGGTCTATTTCTTCTTGATTCCTTCACCTTTTCAATTTGTTAATTTGCATGTTGACGCTTATCATCAAACTTACTGTTATTTCCCAACTTGTTTGTTCTGATTCTAAATGTTAGGGTAAGGAATAAGGATTCTCAAGAGATGGAAGAAAAAGAAAGAATGTAAAAGGGCAATAGTTTCACATTTTATTTTAATAATTTTTTCAAGAAATCTTGTGCACGTTTATAGAGGGACTAGAAAGTAAATGTGAAAAAAATTATACTCGTATTGCAAATAAACACTGGTGAATTAGTTGATGTGGATATGATGTTATGAAAATCATTATGGTTTTTGTATTCCAATAAAAAAAAATTGGAATATGCTTATGAAAATCTTCATAGCCAGTCATAGTGAGTCATCATTCATCAAAGTATTATTAAGATCTTTTTCAATGATGATCACGAATAATCACTTGTCAAAGAATTAAAAGGTATTTTTTTAGTGATGATATCGAATCGCCACGTTTTAAATCCATATTTCTTTTGCATTGTACAAACTTGATAAGAATGATAAAGTGAGAGAATCTTCTTTCTATAACCCATGTAATAACTAGATCTTCCATAAACCTTCATTGACCTCACTAACCCCATAATGAAGCTTTTAGCAAATATCATGGGTTAAGTTTCTAATTACTTTTTGTATCAACAATATTGCTAACCTAAGTACACCGGTGAAAGAAGCAATCGATTGTCAGTTGTCTATCGACTTCAAGAACATTTATTCAATGTCATTGAAAGGTTTTAAATTGCAATCAACACTAATTTTTTAGATTAAGATAAACGATATGTATTGCCTTACAAAAAAAAAAATGTATAAACTAAAGAGGCAAACATTCCAATATTCACGGAACGGAAAACATTTCAATTCAATATGTTGTTTAAAAGAAGTATGTGTTTGTTAACCTTTATACCCATTTTAACTTGCGGGTAGAAGTGAGTGCCGAAAAACAGGGTAGACGAGGAATGTGAGAAGGAAGCAATGAAATAGATAGAGGCTTGCCAAATAAGCACATTTTTTTTCGTTACTTTAAAAAGTAGAATTGAATATAACAAAAAACAGAACCCGAAAGAATCGTTTTAGATACTATTTTACAAGGTCATAAAAGATGATTCGACATGAAACCCGAATCCGTTAGAACCTAAAAAGATGGCCTGAAATGTTTACCAATCTGTGCTGAGCTCGGTCGGACCGACCTGTTAACCATATCTTTAATAAAAAATAATCAAAACTACATTTTACTTTCAACCAAAGAAAAAAAAACTTCCTTTTTTTTATTTTTTATTTTTAATAGGAAAAAAATAAATAAATAAAATTGTAGCATTTTACCGCGTTCATACAGCTTTTCCTGCCCCCATCTGTTCCAAATGCACAGAATCTATAAAATTTTAGAAAAGGGAATTTGCTTTCAGGGTTGTCTCTACAAAACTCTTTCACTCCCACACCCCCACACCCCCACACCCACTTTCTCTCTCTCTCATCGCTTGCCCAATCTGTTGGGTGCTCAGATTTTCTCGATCTTAACATTAGGCGATCAATACCTTTCTCTTGGTGAGCATCTCTCCTTTACAATCATACCTTCACTAATCATTTGACACGAATATATCAGTTGTAATTTGCTTCAACTTTTCTGTGTTTGATCTTTTTGCTTATGTTGTTATCTATTTGAGTCATGATTTATGATACCCATTTGGGTTTTTTAGGGTTTTGCATCTTACTTTTGCTGTAATTGTTGTTATTGCTATTTGGTGTTCCTTTATGGATAGCTAGTGAAGGTGAGGTTTATTGATTTACTTGAGTTAGGTACTTTTTCTTTGCCACAACCCTAAATTCTCAATTGGGGTTTTTGGGTTTGTGATTAGGTGATTAGTTGGGGTAATTGGAGTGAAATTGAATGTTGTTGTGGCTCATGTTTTGTTTTTGAAGTGGAAATTGTGATGGTTTGAGGGTCAGAAAGTAACAAGTCATCTAAAAGTTTGGATGTGCTGGGATTTTGTTGTTGTTGTTGTTGAATCTAAGTTGCTGTGAATGAGTTATGTTGCTTTTATCAGCCTCCATGTTGTTGTTTTCTTTTTTTGTTGTTCTTCTTCATATTGCTTGTGAGTTGGGATCCTTTTTTTCAACTTGATTAATTGGAGTTAAGTTGAACTGTTTATACATTTTCATGTATCTGCTTCTATTATCCAAGTGGCATGAGTCTTTATGAAATGAGATATCATCTCCTGGGATTAGAATTTTATTGTACTCATTTACATCAATATAAATACCTCGTACTACGAAAAGTTGTTTTGTGCTAATTGGCTATCATAGTCATGTTTTTATTAGTTGCATGGAGAAGTTTTTTTTCCCATTTTGGTATTTCTTTAATTTTGTTGATTTGATTGAAATTGGTTCTGCCTATTGATGTGCAGCTTATCCTTATATTTATTTTTCTGTTGTGGTTTGTTGCTCTAATTGTATCCATTAGACACTGTTGTACTGATATCATTTTGGAGATTTTAATGATTTTGTGTTGTTCTCATTTAACACTCTATTGAAGCGCTCTCCTTTCATTTGCTGTGAAAATAGGCTTCTGTTAGAAACTTGAAGATTTTCAATGAGGAAGGGTTTGAAGAGAAATGCCTGCAAATCAGCTTCTCACCAGCTCTTTAAGGATAAGGCAAAGAATAGAGTGGATGATCTTCAAATGGTATTTTCTGATCTGCAGTCTGCTAGGAAGGACAGCCGTACAGTTGATGCTGCAGTTCTTGAAGAGCAGGTCTATCAGATGTTACGTGAATGGAAATCTGAACTTAATGAGCCCTCTCCTGCACCCTCCTTACAAGTTAGATTTCATTCTCTGCTTCTTCTGTGTTCTGTATCGTTATTAGTGTCTGTGTCACATGGTTCTATGTTTAAAAAAAACTGTTCTGGAGTTTGACCGGAATGGTTCTTGTAGAATGATAGTCTTGGCACATTCTCTTCGGACATTTACCGCCTGTTGCACCTTTGTGAGGAAGAAGATGACGCTACCAGTCCATTTGAGCTTCCTGCACCAAAGTCTGAGCCTGATGTTCAAAATTTTCAAGCTGGGAGTACTATTGTTTTGCAAGAGGTGAAAACACTTCTTTGTCTGGATCTACTATTGTAGTTCTTAATTTGTTGAACATATTGAGATGATCTAAAATTGTCGTTTGACATACATTGGTGAGGAACATTCTATTTTATTTTGTTTCGGAGGAGTCTGCTACTCTGCATATCTTCTGATATGCTGTTTGTCCTCTGTATCAGTCTCCCTCAATAGGGCCGGGCTATGGGAGTAATATGTGTTGTTTGATTGATGCATTGAGGTGGGAGCCGAGATGGCAAATACCTCACTGAATTCCGGTATGGCCCGGGTTTGAATCCGTTCTCCCACCTGGAGAGGGATAAATCCCTCCTCCATAAATCCCTCCTCCCCCCTCCTAGTCCTAGGTGGGGCCTCCTTACCATATTAAAAAGGAAGTAAACAACATAAGTTGCCGTTTATAGGGAGATAATTTCCTTCCACTTTTCTCTCTCTGATGCCTACCTCCCCCTTCTGTAAACCTCTAATAAAAAATAAAAGGCGAAAGCCTTGGAGCTATTATTCAAATACTTTTTGTTCAGAGAATGGTAGGATTACGATGGTTGACGGAGTCTGATAGAGTTTCATAATTCCACACTTTCTTGGAATTTATCTGATCTCTCAGTCAGCACAGAAGCAAAGGATAAATGAACTTTCTTTCTCCCATGTTGTAGTGTTTTGTCCCTTTTTAGCTGAAGACAACTGTCTGTCAGTGATGCAACCACCACAAAGTTGTTAGATTCTATTGGATGCCTATTCTGGTAGTAATCTGCATCTCCTTTTTGTTGATTTTATGCTGTGTTGCTTTTGAAGTTTGTCACATGAGTAACGAAAATTGATTCACCCTCAATATATGTTTTGGGTAATAATATGTCCTCTGTCAACTAAGATACGTGGAGGCTACTTAAACAACAGAAATATGTTTAGAAAAAGCAATGTGTGGTCTTAGAGAGCATTTTAATCCCAATGAATTTCCCTCCGTCCAATGTTTTGCTGTAAGCAGTTCTGTATCATCTCTTTTTGTTATAAATTTCAAGTCTGAGACTCTGATCTATCATCGTGTTAGTTGTGGCATGGGAAAAGGGGCTTCTTAAATCTCTAGTGTATCAGTGATCGGTGTCCTGGAGCTCCATGAATATGATGATGGTCAGCCCAAGTATCGAGTAATGCTATGTACCGAACAATGTTAACGAAAGCCTTTGTTTGCATTAGGTTTATTATTTTCCACGTAGTACTACTAATTCTCTGGTATTCACAGTACTGAGGATTTCCTTTCAGTTAGCTTCATTTCCTTTCAGTTAGCTTCAAACTGTGAAGTTAAATTGGAGTGCCTTGCTATGAATGCTATTGATGCTATTGTAACCATGTAGATTACCTAAGGCTTAAAGATTAATGCTATTATTGCTTGTGGTTGGCTTCCAGCAGGCCCTTGATGTGAAGCATGGGCCACAAGAGCAGAACTTCTCATCTCCTGATCAATGCAAAGGGTCTGCTCCTGGATTTCGTAGTTTGGCTACTACTAATATGGACATGTCAAACCACCTGGACTATCATCAATTTAATCTACATCCGGACCTTGAGCGTCACTACTTGAGTGGTTTTAGTGACATTGGTGTAGGCACATTGGACAGTGCGCATCACATTTCAGGATTTCTGCCAAATATATCCCCTCCACCTTCTGCTTTCTTGGGTCCAAAGTGTGCGCTCTGGGATTGTCCTAGGCCTGCTCAAGGATCAGACTGGTGGCAGGATTACTGTAGTAGCTTTCATGTTACTCTTGCTTTAAATGAAGGCCCACCTGGAATGACTCCAGTCCTGCGGCCCGGAGGCATTGGCCTGAAAGATGGTTTGCTTTTTTCTGCATTGAGTGCAAAGGCACAGGGAAAGGATGTTGGGATTCCAGAGTGTGAGGGTGCAGCGACTGCGAAGTCCCCATGGAATGCTCCTGGTAAGTTTCTGCTGATTCCTTGTAACTTCTGCAATTCGAGTTTTCGTTCTGCCCCCCTCCCATCCTCTCTTTTCCATAACTCGGATATGGAAATCTGCAATGTGTTAATTTGTAATCACTTTATATTATTGCAGAGCTTTTTGATCTTTTAGTGCTTGAGGGTGAGACTATTAGGGAATGGCTTTTCTTTGACAAGCCCCGAAGAGCATTTGAGAGTGGGAATAGAAAGCAAAGGTCCTTGCCTGATTACAGTGGACGGGGTTGGCACGAGTCAAGAAAACAAGTGATGAATGAGTTTAGTGGGCTGAAGAGATCTTATTATATGGATCCTCAGCCACTGAATAACTACGAATGGCACCTCTATGAATATGAGATCAACAAGTATGACGCTTGTGCTCTATACAGATTGGAACTCAAGCTTGTCGATGGTAAGAAGACTCCCAGAGGCAAAACAGCCAATGATACTGTTTCTGAACTTCAAAAACAGATGGGGAGGCTTACTGCGGAGTTTCCACTTAATAGCAAGCGTCCATCAAAGGGAAGGACCAAGGTTAATGGCAAGGATGGTGTAGGAAATCTCTACTCTGCTCCAAATCGACTGGTTGGCGCAGATGAAACATTTGATTATGGAGTTGGTGCTCCATACGGATACCTTGTTGATAGTTTAAGTGACTATTACATTAAATAGAAAACACGACGGACTTAGAAATGACAAGTTGGCGGATTTTGTTCATCTTCTGGCAGTCCCCCATTTTAGCCTCAGTCATCTTCAATAACTTTCAGATCCTCATTTTTTGTTCACATGATGATCTTGTATATAGCTTATTGTCATTCTAAGGGCCAAGACAGTTGCCTGATGTGCTGGAGCATATCCTACCTTATAAGTGAGGTTACAAAGAGCAGAAGAACACAATTGCTGATTAACCTAGACGTATTCTCCTTAGTATGAGGTGACATCAGGAGACGGTGTATGCCATCAGATTTGGCAGGGTGGATGTACATTCTAACCCTATATATTATATGGTACGGAGACTGCAGGTTCGATGATGTTATCTGAACTTTTCAACCAGCATATGTACCAGCTGCTTGTTGCGCAGAATCTTCTGGCGAGATATGTAGTACATGTCAACTCTCTCTTGTTGTCATCATCTCCCAAACTTATGTAAAGGGTAATTGTTTTGATTATGACGAAAAATCTTTGATATTGTCATGTAGGAGAACTAGCAGAAAGGGTTCTTTCCCTGATTTGTTTCTGCATATTACAAACAATGACTGGAAACAACTTGTTCCTGGCTTGGTTTCTTGAACTTGCAAGTCTTTGCTTGAATACTTGTGCTGTTTTGTCACTTCATGTAGCTGTTACTGCTGTCCACTAAGATTCATGTATTATTACAACATCTATGACTATGAATGAGTTATGAGTGTGTTTGTCCATAACCCTACTTCTGGTATTGGCATGAATAATCATAAGGAGTGTAATTAATAAGTAATGAAATCGTTAATATCTTAATGTTTAGCCTTAATGAGGCTTTATCTTTATTTATTATCAAGTGAATAAAAGTCTGTTTGTGTATGTGACCAAGAGAATATCTAGTCTTTTTGATTATATTATACCCTCAACAAAATCAAACAGCCAAAGCTCACACAGAGATATTTGTTGAAAAAATGAGTAAGCTCAATGGATACAGAGAATTATTAATATTTAAAAGGTTTACTCTGATATACTCCCTCCGTTTCGAAAAAATGATAACATTTATTTTTTGAAGGTCAAAGTTTGACCATTGATTTCGGAAAAAATATAAGGATTTACAATGTAAAAATACTATCGTCGGATTCGTTTTAATTAGTACTTTCGAAAAATCTACTTTTAATAGTTTATGTATTTATATAAACACAAATATTTATTGTCAAAGTAGTGCATTGGAGATCGTGTAAAACTAAATATTACTATTTTTCAGAAATGGAGGAAGTAGTATTAATAGATTACACTACTGTCAAAATATACAGAGAATTCAGACTGTACTAATTATATTATAGTGGCTCACTCAAAAAAATAAAATAAATTATATTATACTGGCAATGACAAAAATTAAATCATATGAAAAGGTTGTTTCTATAGAGTATAGACTATCTAGTATATATAATACCACCAAGAAATTTTAGCGGCCAAATTAACTGACATTTTCAAGTTGTTATAGTCAGTAACTTACTGTATGAACAGACCCTTTTACCTGTACATCTGAAACAGACACCATGCTCAGTATTCAGAAAACTGCATCCATTCACTCTCCAACTCCAACACTAGATGATAAGCTCCAAAATTACTCTTCCCCAAATTCCCAGAAGTTACTTGAGCTCAATGATGCCAATCCAAAAGCAATGGTTTCTTATTCTAACTTTGTCCTCAGGTTCAATAACCTGGCTTATAGAGTAAAAATCAGCTCAAATGAAAATACAGAGAAGTTGCTGTTGAATGGCATTTCAGGGGAGGTAAAAGAAGGGCAGATCATGGCTGTTATGGGTGCTAGTGGGTCTGGAAAATCAACCTTAATGGATGCTCTAGCTGGTCAGATATCGAACGAGAGCTTAAAGGGCTCAGTAACTTTAAATGAACATGAACTGTTGGAGTTTAATACCAACAGTATTCTAAGATCAACCTCAGCTTATGTTATGCAACATGACCTCTTATTCCCAATGCTAACAGTGGAAGAGACCCTTATGTTCTCGGCTGAGCTTCGCCTTCCAAGGACACTCCCGAAGTCTGAGAAGAGACAAAGAGTCCACGAGCTTATCGATCAGCTCGGCCTTAGAGATGTAGCCAAGACGATGATTGGAGATGAAGCACATAGGGGAGTGTCTGGAGGAGAAAGAAAAAGGGTTTCGATCGGTGCTGATATAATTCATGACCCAATTATTTTGTTCTTAGATGAGCCTACTTCAGGGCTAGATTCAACTAATGCCTTCTTGGTGGTTAGTGTCCTTCAAGGCATTGCTCAATCTGGTGGCATGGTGATTCTGTCAATACATCAGCCTAGTTCTCGGATTCTGTGCCTTATGGATCATCTCATCATTTTGTCTAATGGGCAGATGGTTTATAGTGGCTTAACTTCAGATCTTACAATGTTCTTTATAGAATGTAATCATCCAATCCCTGAAGATGAAAACAAGGCCGAATTTGCTCTTGATCTCATTTCTGAGCTCGAAGAATCTCCTGGTGGGATCGCGAATTTGGTTGAGTTCAACAAGTCCTGGCAAATGAGGAAAAATCAACAAGACTATGCTGCCAACGCAAAAGACATGTCTCTCAAAGAGGCAATCAATGCAAAGACTTCTAATGGGAAATTGTCATTTTCTCCAACAATTGTTAATCCATTGTGGGTTGAAATTTATGTCCTAGGGAAGAGATCATTGGTCAACTCTAAGAGAATGCCTGAATCATTCGGTTTTCGATTTGGTGCAGTTTTCCTTAGTAGTTTGATGCTAGCCACCATTTTTTGGAAGTTAGATGATTCACCAAAAGGAGCACAGGAACGGCTAGGATTCTCCGCATCTGCAATGAACATAAGCTTCTTCACTTGTGCTGAAGCCATACCTTATTTTGTCCAAGAGAGGTACATTTTCATGAGAGAAACTACTTATAACACTTGTAGAACATCATCCTTTGTTTTGTCTCACTCAATTATAGCCCTTCCTTCATTGATCCTCTTCTCCTTAACTTTTTCGACCATAACCTTCTGGGCTGTTGGGCTAGGGGGCGGACTCTCGGGTTTTCTTTGGTTCTTCCTGTTCATGTTTGCCTCATTTTGGGCCGGGCATTCGTTTGTGACATTTCTATCTGCTATGGTGCCTCATGTCATGACCGCGTATATGATGATGGTGACCCTGTTGGCCCAATTTACACTCTTCAGTGGATTCTTCATACCTAGAGATCGAATTCCATCATATTGGAAATGGTTTCATTACATGTCTCTTGTGAAATATCCATACCAAGGGGTTATGCTAAATGAATTTGATGATCCACTTAAGTGCTTAATTAACGGGATCCAAATGTTCGACAACACGCCCCTCAAGAGTACCCCAGAGGCCTTGCGGATCAAGGTTTTGGAGAGAATGAGCAGAAAACTAGGGATCAATATGACTAGCTCTTGTGTGATGACAGGTTCTGATTTACTTCAGCACCAAGGTGTAACTGATCTGAGTAAACTGGATTGTTTTTGGGTTACTATTGCTTGGGGTGTTTTCTTTAGGATCATGTTTTATCTTGCTTTGTTGCTTGGGAACAAAAACAAGAGGACTTGAGACACTGTACAGTTGTGCTTAGTTCCTTCTGGTTGTTGATTTTGTTATAGTTGCACTTTGCAGAGATACACATGTTAATTGTTTTGCATACATGTGACCTTACTATAGTGACCATATCGATATTTTGTTTAATTGTTTGTTGGTTGTTTTACTGACTAGTTTGTGATTTTGTTTGTTGTTTCTTGTGTATTTTTCTTCTTTATTCTTTCTTGTTTTTTAGTAGATACACATGTTGCATGATCTAGACGCTTAATATACTCAACCTTCTAGACTGTATAGGAGCTGTTCAGAGTTTTTTCAAAATAGTGAGATTGAGAACGTGGGAATTATCTCAGGTTGTTAAAATGGAAATATGAGAGATTTATCCAACATTGTCGTGGTAGCTGGTTACGAATACGGGTAGGCTCTAGTTCGTGGCTGTAGCCCTGTAGGTCATGAACCTTCCTTACAGTGGTGTGGTAAGATAAGGTCCCGCTAACTACGCGAGTATTTATGTGGGCATGATTATAAGTGCGTGTTGTTACCATTGCGTTGGTTGCCATTTCGTCTAGAGGCTCTTAAGATCTGATTTTCATCAACTTCAAGTCACAAACCACGCAGATCAACTGACAGGAACATGTATCCTTGGTCTTCGCCCATTTGGAAAAGCTTATCAGGTTCTTTTTATCCAATTTAATAGAGCAACCAAATCATAGCCAAGGAAATAACAAGGGTGCATCAACTAATCACTTGAAATTGAGGCCACTGATACTCTAAACTAGTACATTATTATGGCATTACATTCAGATACCAGCTAGGAAATTACACTATATTACAAGTACAAACCAGTTACTGCACCCTGTTAGCTTGTTTCCCATCATTAAAACTCGATTTTCAATCTAAAGCTGTAAATACAGTCCACATATTTTTACTCTTTAATGGTGATTCCATTAAAGGGTCCCAGCATTCACACATATATATAGCTAAAAGATAGGAAAGATGGTTGTTTCGACAGAGCACCAGCCTTCTTCGTGACATTACTAATTACTCCGCATCATCTTCCACGGTGTTCACTCGCTCACATTCATCAATCCACTCACTGTATCTGTAAGTTCAACACTAATTGTCAGCAAGAGCAAAATAGCGTGTAAAGAACCAGTTTGTAAGAATGTGGACAGGTTGAACTTACACGTCAATTGGTTCTGTGAGCGCTGTAGAAACAGAGGCACAAAAATCAGTGAGGTAGAACAATATCCTCGTCAAATTGCATAAACATGATCAAGCTAATGCCAGATATTTAGTTGCAGCATTAGCAACAGATTGGTATGCACTTTTAACCACCCAAAGATCACATCCATCAAATTGTGAGCTGCACTATCAAACCAACAAGAGATGCACAGCAAAACATCACAAGCTACTAGCATAATAAGTTCAAAACATCCACTACCGTTATCCTAAGCATGCCTAGAAAATTGTGAACACACAAGGAATTATAAGGAAAGCTTCTCTGATTACTCTCTAATATCTGGTTATTCTTAAGGCAAATAGCACAGCACATACACATATGTACTTTAAAATTAACAAATTCTTTCTACCTACTCAAGAGTGCCCAATTTACAAGTCGGACATCAGTCCAATTTGTGAATCAGAGAAACAAGCAATCAAGAGTTACTCCCAAGGGCCTTAAAAATATACCTGTTACCGAAGTGCTAAAGCTCTCTTGGCATATCCCACATATGGCTTCGCCAATGCAGTTCTTCATGTCGCTGGAAACCAGTTAGCAAAAAAACCGTCAGCTTACAATTAAACATCATAAAAGATAGAAATGCCATCCCCATTCTGTCTGCCACAATAAGCCAGCTCTAAATGAATTCTTCGAATAAAAATCAAATAGGGAGGAGAAGCCCCCACCCGCACCCCCACCCCCTGCTTGGCCAGGGCTTCACAAGCCTCCAACCATAATTTCCACTTGCCATCATAGTAATAACACTAAGTTATCCTCCACATGTCACACTCATTATGCCCTTTCACTGAACTTCTTTAATAGTATTTCTATAAACGCTACTTGGAACTCATTTGGGAATTTAAGAAGCATGTGTATCTTACTTACATGCGACATTCAACACTGGTTCCATGGTTGCAGAAGGGACAACTAAAAACAGTATCAAGTTTGTCATTCCGCTTCTTTGAAGCAGGCTTTGCTCTTGACTTTCTCTTCCCCATATCTTGTGGGATCCAAGATTAGACTATGGCAATAACAAGAAACATGTCAGAATTAAGTCACGAGTCAAGCTATTACAAAATATTTGACAAAATAGACTTAAGCACGAACTATCAAAATGAAATCACGATATCAAACTCTTCATTTTCGTCCTTTTTTCTTCTTTTTTATCCATTTGAAACAGCAAAAGAAAATTAATTAAGCAACTATGAGTTACGAAAACAACACATTTGAGTTCCAAACAAGCTATATGCGCTACAAAGTATAAGGTCATATTACAGTTGATCCAAGCAGGTAAAACCAAGGGGAGGATTCTAATGTATTCTACCCCTCTTTACAAAAACATGTGCCTCATATCCTAAGTAGCTACAGCATCAATAATCCATACAGCTTCGAGAAGATCATCTACAACTAGAACATTAATTCATCCAAGGATCTCTTTTATGTTCCTCACACACTCAAGCCATTGAATGATTGTGCCTACAAGACCACTAAAGCCAATTATACATAACCCTAAGTCCCTAACCTCAAAAACCTCGTGAGGGTCCAACCAAAATCTTGATTACACACTATCCATTTATTTTCCTTCCAAATCAGAATCTTGAACAAAATTAGACATTCAGAGAAAAAGAAAAGAGAAGTACAATATTGAAAACCATAAATGAATTAATGAAACTCAGAAAACAAACAATGAATTCATCTGTTCTCCTTTTGCTCACCAGAAATAGTAAAAAAAAATTCATATGTTCTTCATACCCACTACCCAGATAAATTCCAAGATAGCTTTTTCATAACTCATACATTTTAAGAAATCAAATCTAAACTACAGCCTAACAAGACGAATTTAAAAAAAAAACCTCAAAAACTTAAAGAATTATTTCACAAATTAATTTGGATCCCATCACCAAAACACACCACATATTATCTCACAGTCGATAGAAAAGGGAATTAATTCGCTGGGCATCTCTATTTCTCGATAATCGAATTTTTTAGATCTATGATTGAAAAAAAACACCATGAACGAAAATCCACAAATTACATACATAATCAGTAAAATAATAATCTCCAAAACTGAAAAATTTGTTGGAAAATTTTACCTTTCTACGCGGGCGGCGGCTTGGTGGATTCCGTGGTGGTGCAGGCGGTCGCAATCTGCACGATTTTCGAACCAAAATTATTCAAAAAAAAAATTGCACAGAAAATGAAAAAAAGAAGTGAGAATCAATTAATAGAAGAATAATATGAGGAATTGAGAATCATACGCGTAAAAATGAAGTCGATGTGAGAGGCGAAATCAATAGAGAGAGAAGCTTCGAGATGAAACGAAATTAGGAGAGAGAAATGGCAAGGGCACCGCACAGCAGAGACGAAAGAAGGTTTTGTATTAAGTATTTTTGTGAGTGCTTTCAAAGCTTCACAGATATTTTTTGGGGCTGTTTTTTCTATTTTATGTTTTGGGCTGCTATAAACGAGACAGTTTAAGAGCTTGATCAGTTTTTTTAAAAATGGATAAGCCTGGTTTGTCACGTGTGCTTCATTGTACATGAAAAGCCCAATAATGCTTCCCTTTTAGATTTCACAAAAAATTGCTTCAAGATGGTCTTACTCTTACCGTAACTATTAATGAGATGATGGTTACTTTTTAGTGGAATAAGGAACAAACACGTTTGGAAGAGTCTAACCTTGAGATAAGAACCTATTTTTTTTTTCGGGGGATTTAAGTCCCTCTGATGTCACATTCAGGTTTCAAGTCATCAGAAAGATTGAATTGGCTTGAAAAATAGCTGTCATCCATATTAAAATTATATTTGTTAATTTCATCCCCAAGGCAATTTTTTAACTCGAAAACACCCTTCATTTTCCCTCCGTTTTAGTCCATCTCTGTTGCAGTGCTATGAATACAAGCCAAATTACTGATCTAACCCTATTTTAATGTTACAACCCTTACCCTTTGTCTTCACCCCTTACCCCTTTGTCTTCATTCACCGTGAAACAAAAACCCATAGTTTTTATTTATTTTTGCTAAACAAAAACCCATGTAATACTTGACAGAGCTCTCAACCAAAATCATCACCAAGTAATGAACTTTCAACGAGAAGGGCAAAATTGTTGCGTTTAGCTGTTTCATCAGGTTAGTTCATTACTTCATTTACTCACCTTTTTTTTTCATGCAAATAAATTTGAAATTTGGCTGAATGTTTAATGGGGTAACGACTCGATGACGTTAGCGTTTATGGGTTTTGATTTGGTTAAGTGTCGACTAAAACTGGTTTAGTTTACTTTATTATTTGTTTAGTGATTCTTTGATTAAGTTAATTTAGTTCATTGTTGAAAAAGTTAGGATTTTAGGTTGAAAAAATTGGTTTTTGGCTTTTGGGGGTTTTAGTTTAAACATTTCATTATTTTTATACTTCAGTTTGGTTAGTTAAATAAACTATTGCTATAATCAAACTATTTTATATATATACAGGATTAAATACAAGCTGCCATGAGTACTTTTGGAGAGGCTGACAGAACACCAAGCACACATGGGAGAAGATTTAGATGATATTTAGGAATTAGAACTATTTTGCAGTAGTTTTCATTTGAAATATTCTGATGGGAATTGAACTCTATTTTTGACTATGGGCTCTATGAGTTTCATGTGACCTGTTCTGATGATTAGCAATTGTGATTTGAACTGGTGGATGCAATTCATGCCTGATATGTCATTTTATCTATGTTACATGGACTTGGCTGGAAGTGTCCAATATGGATACGTGTCCAAGTGTTGGACTCGACAATATTTTGAATTTTTAGCATGTTTTTGGCTGAAAATAAAGTGTCGAGTGTCCATGCCCATGTTCGAGTGTCGGGTGTCCGACGGGTACTCGAGGTGAAATGAAGAGTTCATGTAACATAGCATTTTATTGCAAATTCTAGTGGAGTTTCTGATGATTCATAAAATGCTGAAGTTTTTCTTTTCATTGCATAATAGGATCAATACATGAGGAGTAGCCATGGATGGTTGTTGTTTTTTTGCTGTTGCAGGTGATTTTGTTGTGGTTTCGTTCCTACTATAGATGAAGGGGTTAGTGTTTATTATTGGTTTGTCGAAATGAATATTTACTATTTTGAGTTTTCGTGGATGCTGTAGGCTTTTGGAAAAGGGGTGGGGGTTGTGCATATTTGATATATTGCAGGGGAATGAGGTTAGGTGAGGAGAGAGGGGGTAACAAGCTAACAGTTATATTTGCCAATGTTGTAGGTGAAGGGGAGAAACTAGAAAAGGTGTAGGAAAAAAAAAGATAAAATATTAGGGAGTGTTTAAGTGATTTACGTGACAATCACGTGCATCTTATTTGGTGGAAATTGAGAGATGAAGAAAAAAGGGTCATTGTTTGGCAGATTGGGAGGGAAATGTGTTTTCATTTTGAGAGGGAAGTGAATATTACAGGGTAAAAGTAGTGGGCTTCACTGGAAGGGTAGTTTCGGTATTCCATGTTAAGTTTATTTATAAAAATCTTGCAAATAATTTAATAATTAAGTTTTCAGCTTTCAAATGCCACGTCAACAAAAAACCCACCTGAAAAGCTATGGGAGGTCCTTAAACCCCCAAAAACAAAGAATAGGTCATTATCCCACCAAAATTAAAAAGTTGGACCTTCCAAACGTGTTTGTTCGTGGAATAAGTGTCACGACATAATAAATGACCCTTACATTTCTAAAAATAATGATCTGATTTTTTTGTGAGTTGGTCTCACATAGGACTTGCTCTTTAAATTTAATTTTAGTTTTTTTAAAAATCTAGTCTAAAGAACACCAAAGAACAAATTTACATACCTAAAGATATGAATAAACTTGATGCAACCGTGCAAGCAAACAATCCTCTTGAGACAAAAAAAAAAAACACAAATTGGAAACCAAGAGAGTAAATATGGAAAATGTTCGGTTAATTTTGTGGTTGTGGGTTAGCGACCCTCATGTTTTTATTGGTGATTGTGTGAAAAATACCTACAATTTGAATTGAAAAATGTTAAATAGTCTAAAATATGATGTGGGTTGCTAATCAATAAAGTCTTACCAATCTTTGGATAAATACCGTATGCACGAATATTGAAAACAAAAGTTTGGCAAATACAAACCTCTCATTGTATAACTCTATCATTACCTTAATACCTTCACTTGCATTGATAACTCAATTGACTATAACCACGGAAAATTTTGAACTTGGATAACAATATATTCACCAACTTAGCTAATAGGCACCTTCGATCACTTGCAATGTTGTGTTCGTTCTCCACCATCGCCTCTCGGCCCTCTCATATGAATCAATGAATATGAAAACGCTAACAGTAATGTTCCACCAAAAACCATGACACTTAGTGAACACCATTTTTTTTTCTCTTTTTTTTCATTGATAAGCATGGAGCATCGCAATGTAACAACCCTACTACTAAGTACAACAATAGGTGAAGCTACAATTGGAAAACCCCCCAGGTTCGGTAAAGCGCATTTGAAACAGGCTATGCCAAACCCTTGTTTTCTTGAAGACCCCATTAAAGGGCAACCCCGAGAAGAGGGGGCAATGATATCCAAAATCTAAAGGGCCCAAAAGTCAAAACCGTAAGTTACTAACCCACCTACAAGAAAAGCAAAACAAACACCAAAAGAAAATGAAACTAAATACAAAAGGAAAAACTAAACAGTAATTGCATGAGTAGATTTATTGCTTGGTTCCAATTTCTGTCCGTTGTTTTTATTTTTTATGGCAGTAGCATTTTTTTGGTAACAAACACTGTAATTTCCTTGTATCTCAATCCAACCCTAATTACCCTAGCGATATACATATACAGCTCTGCATAGAATTTCGTCGAAATTGGATTTCCTAAGCTACAACTAAAAGAGCTAATCAAAAGCAAGATGAGAAGGAACTGCTAGATCACTTCATATATCCACATATATAAACTTTTTGTCAAATTAGTGGGTATTCGGTATCCCTATGGGTTCTTTCCACTCCCTCGAGAAGCCACCACCTGCATCTCGGTCTTTCAAAGATCAACTCATCATTTCACTAAAGGGTCTGGTCCGGCCTTCCTTTTCCATCAGCTCACACAGCAGAGACATGATCAACCATCAACCTGATAAGTGAAATAATTGTTACACAGATATGAATAGCAGAAGCTCACACTGAAGCTAACTACAGTTCACGGTATGTCTAAATCGAATCATGCTTGAGGCCTACTTTGCTACTAAATGCAAACTATTATCTGAAGATACCCTTTTTAATGTGCGCGGAAGTATTATAAAAAGAAGCCACGTTAAAGGACTGGAGACACAGTTGATTCTTTAGTTAGTTGTTAAAGGACCTGAACAGGGAAAATGAGGGAAATGGCTTTTCTTCAGTCTAGTTATTCCTGATCAGGGAAATGGGTTCTGCGAGGTACGAAAGGGAAGGAAAGGAGAAAATGGAGTCAGGGGTTTTTGACAAGATATATGTGCTAAAAATGTAATCATGCAACTCTGAAGTCTGAATGTAGTAGGCTAGCAGCTAGTAGGGAAAGAACAAACAGCAACAAGCTGCTAAAATATACTCCTAAGAGTGTGTCTGACTGTGCTGGAAAGACTCATTAAGCCTTGTTAGTCTTAAGAAATGCTTACATAACAGCAAACTACTAACTACACCTTTGTCATTCTGAGCTAAGAGAAACAACCACTATTATGAGTTCACCAGGCCAAATCAACTGTCTGATAAGTGATAACTGATCTCAGTTTATTATAAGCAGGGTTAACTATAGTAGTATTTTGGTTAATGCACACCAGAATACTAGAAATGGAGAACTAAAAACCAACGTGAGACAGAGCATATAATGGTTCAAGTCCGCTAGTCAAACAGATTGACAAGCACAGAAGAGGGTATGCCAGCAAGTCAGGGTTTCTAGTTTCAGATGCATAAGTAGATCAACAGCATCATTTAAACCACAGCGTACATTAATTAAACTAAAGACAAATTAACAAAAAAAAAAAGTGCTAGGCTCATATGAGCAGAAGTGCAGAACAAGTTCGAAATAAGGAAATTCCTCTGTAACTCTGAATGCAATGTGAATCTTTCTTGTATATCAGTCTTAAATTCAACAATGGAAGTTAAGAAGACACTGAATGCAATATATATCTTTCTTGTACCAGTCTTAAATTCAGCAATGGAGAAATAAAGAATATACTGTACAGCAGATTGACAAGCACAAAAGAGGGTATGCCAGCAAGTCAAGGTTTCTATTTTCAGATGCATAAGTAGATCAACAGCATCATTTAAACCCTAGCGTACATTGATTAAGATAGAGACAAATTAACAAAAAAAAAGAAAGTGTTAGGCTCATATGAGCAGAAGTACAGGACAAGTTCGGAATAAGGAAATTCCTCTGCAACTGAATGCAATGTAAATCTTTCTCATATATCAGTCTTAAATTCAACAATGGAGAACTTAAGAAGATACTGAATGCAATGTAAATCTTTCTCGTACCAGTCTTAAATTCAGCAACGGAGAAATAAAGAATATACTGTACAGCAGATTGACAAGCACAAAAGAGGGTATTGCCAGCAAGTCAAGGTTTCTAGTTTCAGATGCATAAGTAGATCAACAGCATCATTTAAACCATAGCGTACATTGATTAAGATAGAGACAAATTAACAAAAAGAAAAGTGCTAGGCTCATATGAGCAGAAGTACAGGACAAGTTCGGAATAAGGAAATTCCTCCGCAACTGAATGCAATGTAAATCTTTTTCGTATATCAGTCTTTTTTTCTTTTTTTTTTTAGATAACATGGGTGTCCAAGCTTTGCTTGACTAATCCCATGGGCCCTGAAGTTAACGACCGGTAAAACCTCCAGTGGCCCTGAGAGGACTCGAACCCGGGACCTCTGGAATATTTCTCAGATGTCTTACCAGTTGAGCTACCCCCTCAGGGTTTTTCTCGTATATCGTCTTAAATTCAACAATGGAGAAGTTTAGAAGATACTGAATGCAATGTAAATCTTTCTCGTGCCAGTCTTAAATTCAGCAACGGAGAAATAAAGAATATACTGTGCAGCCAGAATGTTTTGGGATTCAAAATATACATGATGACAACTGACAAGTATCAAAGGTTTGAGCCAATCAGTGTTTTAAAAACTTTGCAACAGAAAGATGCAGAACCTGTCATAAAACTAGTTCTCTCACTTGCAAAGAGCCAGAAACTTTAAGATCCAATAAGATGGTCAAAAAATATTTGGAGAGAAGGAGGAGGAAAAGGGGACAAATTAAACAAAATAAATTTTTGTTTTATAACCCCGTGCAACACATGGGTATGCTTGGCTTTCTCTAAAATGACATAGTTTGTGTGGCACAAAGAAAAAAAGACATTAATTAAAATGTAAGAGGGCATATTCATAAACAACCAACTTCCACACACCAGATTAAGACTTGCAAATAATAATAGTTACAAATAATGTTCCATAAAGAGGATGATAGATTAGCTTACTCTATTGAGAGGATTGTCGGGAGATTTTTTCCATAATTTCCAAATCATGTCCTTATATTGGGTGTGAGTAAGGCCTGGTTTGTCAGCCTTGAGCTGTGGAAGTTCGGCTTCTTCAAAAGCCTATGACAAGTTAGGAAGACGTGAGTGATAAGAGAAGGGAGTAAAATTGTTAGCATTTTCCAATAACAAATAAAGAAAGGAAGGCAACGGTTATAAAGGTTGGTTAATGTTTACCTTGAAGGCGGCCTTGAGCCTCTTCTCAGGGTGCTTATCAACGGGCAAAGTATCGGCAGCAACAGAGATCTTGGCAAGAGCCTCCTCGACAGAATGAGCCTCGATGAGGGAGTCATCCCGGTTGGTATTCTGGACAAGCACCATCCTCTCATACTCTTCTTCCTCTGCGGTGCGGGCGGCTTTCTTCTTGGCCTCCTCAGCTCGCCGCTGGAGTTCCAGCTGCTCCTGCTCCCTCCGTCGACGAAGCTCAGCCTCAGTGACCTTGGGCTCCGGCACAGAAACCCTATTGGCCTTCTTGTCGGGCTTCTTAAGAGATTTGTCAATCTCCTTCTCCTCTAGCTCCGCCAATCGCCGTACCTCCGCCTTCTTCGCCGCCGCGTCCAACCGCTTTTGCTCCTCCTCTTCTTTCTTCTTCGCTGCCTTCGATTTTGATCCCTCGGCTTCTCGCCAGTAATGGTCTTCTTTTTGTCGGGCTTCTTTTTCCTTCTTCTCCATCTCTGCCGCCGTCTTCCTTGCCCGAGCCTCTTCTGCCTTGCTGTTCACTCCCATCTTCTTCGGCATCCTCTCTCCCTCTCAATTTCCAACTGCAATTAGACTGCGGCATGAACAACATGTCAGAATAAAGACACTAGGTCAAGCTATAACAAGATACTTGACAAAAATAGACTTAAGAACGAACTATCAAAATGAAATCATGATTTTAAATTCTTGTTCATTTTTGTCCTTTTTTCTTCTTATTTATCCATTTGAAACAGCAAAAGAAAATTAATTAAGCAACTATTTCTATGAGTTACGAAATCAACACATTTTGAGTTCCAAACAAGCTATATGCGCTACAAAGTATAAGGTCATATTACAGTTGATCCAAGCAGGTAATACCAAGAGAAGGATTCTAATATTCTACCCCTCTTTACAAAAACAAGTGCCTCATATCCTAAGTAGCTGCAACATCAATAATCCTTACAGCTCTGAGAAGATCATCTACAACTAGAACAAATTCATTCATCCAAGGATCTCTTTTATTTCTTCCTCACACACTCAAGCCATTGAAAGATTATGCCTACAAGATCACTAAAGCCAATTATACATAACCCTAAGTCCCTAACCTCAAACACCTCATGAGGGTTCACCCAGAAAGCAATCAGCAATACATGGAACAACAATATTCAGAAGATTGTTCAAAGCAATCCTGAGGTAACAGAAATGGATCATTTATAGTACGTCCTCAACACGAGGTCACATGTCAGAATAGAGAAACAAGGTCAAGCTAAAAACAAAAAATTGACAAGAATCAACTAAGATTAGTTAAGAACAAACTATCAAAATGAAATCATGATATCAAACTCTCTTTTAAAAAAAGTTTCTTCTTTCTTTTTTTTAATCCATTTGAATCCGCAGAACACATTCCAAGCACGAAATACAAAGCAGAAGATTCTAATGTTTCTACTCCTCTTTTCGGAAACATGTGCCTCATATCCTAGGTAGCTACAACATCAATAAACCAAACAGCTATGAGAAGATCGTGTACAAGTAGAACAACTTCATTCATCCAAGGATCTCTTTTATTTCTCCAAAACACATTCAATTCATCAAAAAATTTAACCTACAAAACCACTGAAGCTAATTATACATTACCCCAACCTCAAACAGCTAAAAAGGCTTCTCCAAGAAACCAATTTGTAATACATGGAGCCAAAACCTTTAGAAAATTGTGCACAAAAACCTTTGGGATAACAGAAACGGATCATTCATCATATGCTTTTATCGAGCACTCCCTTAATCTAGAACTTCTGCCACTGTTATAATGCATAAAGATCTCAGGAGAGCTTTTGAATAACAGAAATACGTATAGTTCCGCAAATTTTACATCCCTTTATCACTTTTGCTATTTGTCAATTCCAGCAAACACTTCAGAACATGAAACAACTACTGAATACACACCCCATTAATGTGTTCCATTCTTTTTCCTTTAAACTTTATGGTCTTTGGATATGCTGAGAGATAATAAATTGAATTGAATCCAGAGAACCAGAGTTAAACCACGACTTCAAGTTCAAGAAACAAGAACAGGCCTCACCACTAAACCCTGTCCTATGATTTAAACAATTTCCACATCACAACAATCATGAAAATGAACTCCAAAAAAGAACTAATCAAATTACCGACTTCAAACATGGACATGCAAAGCAAATTTAAATCCTCTCGTGCAACATACTGTCCATAGCCTTTACAACATGTAACCAATTCACAATATAGCCAAATTCAGATGCAAAAAATAGATTACATTATTGTCCGAAGAATAAACAATTCTTCTAAATATACTCTCAGTTCCAAATTATTCCTGATACACCAACAAGGAGTATTTGAATTGAAAACAAAGTGAAACCCTTTTTTAGATAACATGGGTCTCCGGGTTTGCCTGGCCCTGAAGTTAACAACCAGAGGCCTTGAGGAAACTCAAACTTGACCTCTGGAACACACCTAAGAGGTCTTACCAACTGAGCTACCCACAAAGTGAAACCTGAAGCACAGAATACGCACACGCCCACAATACTTAACTCATGTATTGCCCAAAATGATACTCTAGTTACATATCAGCTTAAAGAGATCTTAGTGGGCTTTGCAACGGATTATTGAGCAACGAGTTATGTTACAATTATTAAAATTCACACCAACCTACATCCTGTCATAACAAAAAACAATATCATACATTGACTCTTGGGCTTCATGCACAATATGGACCCACTAAAAAATACTAGATCATCCAAAGTAAAGGCTTATGATGTCATCAATTCAACCATCGATGAAAACCCACTATTTGGCGCAACGAATTAGCAACAAAATCATCACAGTTCTTCAAAATCACAAATTTCACAATAATAACAAAAACTGCGTTTGAATGATTGATTTTCTTCGCAAATTGAAAAATTAATCACATATGTGCGACAAAAACTAAACCCTAAAATAAGGACAATCTCTATACGAAAATTAATTACCATCACCAAAACACAAAAGGGTACTCAAATTGAAGAAAATAATATTAATATCACAAACTCAGATGATTACCTTGTATTATTATGACGGAAGTCACTTCGATCGCCGATTAGAGTTTCTCAGAAATTAGAAGCGTCTTGAAGAAGCGGAGTAAGAGAGAGAAAGTGCAATAACGGAAGAAGATTGTATATTTCCTTTGTACAATTTGTGAGGAAGTCGGGGGTTCTATTGGATATTCTACAGGGTGCCTGGGAAGAAAAAAAAAATCTATCTTTTTATGACAGTGTTATTCAAAAAGAAATAAAGAAAAGGAGTAAATTGGAAAATAAGTAACACAATGGGGTGACTCAATAATTCATAATTGTATAGATAAAGATTTATTAACATATACTCGTATATATAAGCAAGTCTTGCGTGAAATTCAGAAAAGTGGGGTCACTCTTTATAATTATAAAATGTAGGGAGTGATCCTGTCTCCCAAAAAGTTACGAAAATACTGTTTTATAGAAGGTTTTTGTGTATATAAATTTATCAACACAAAAACTTTTATAAGACGATCTTTCTGTAACTTTTGCTAAGATGGGATTTACTTTTCAGTGAAACAAGGGTCACGGCTCACCATAAATGACCCCTCCCTTTTTAAATAGTGACTCCATTTTCCCATGAGTTGGTCTCACGCAAGACTTGCTGACTCATCAATTAGAAAGGAAAAAAAATTCGGAAACAGCCTCTCTATTAGGCAATTAGCTAAGGGTAATGTTGCGTACATCTGAACCTCTCAAAACCCGCTCCGACAGGATATAAACTGAATTGTTGTTGTTGTTGTTGTTGTTAGAAAGGGAAGAAGAAAAAAAACTCCTTCTCCCTTGTTCCTTTATTCTCCCAAAAAATAGGAACTATATTGTAACATTCATATTTTTATTGTTAGGGCCTGCTATTAGTGGTCAAGGTTATGTTTGGCACGCAACTTTTGGAAGCTTTTGGGAGAGTTTCAACTTTTGGAAGAAAAGAAAGTTATCAAAAGTGTTGTTTGGATGTACAAGCTTTTAGTGGAGCTCTACCTTTTGGAAGGGGATCAAAATAAAGCTCTTGGGGTGAACGCTACTCAAGGTAGCATTCAAGGTGAAAGCTAAAGCTTTGCAGGATGACTTTCCTCCTTTACCCTCTTCTGTTATAAGGTCATCTTTGCCGCTCGACCACCGCTCCAATCACCTCTCAGCCCAATTGATTTTGATATATAACAATGAAATTTAAGAAACCCAACGAATAATGAAACTTGGATACTTCAATTGCTACAAATTTCTAAGCCATAAACTTAGATTTGATTCCTCCACCGCTTCATCAGCATTTATTACAGCCTTTTTCAACATGCAAATACTCACCCAAGCCCCCAAATCCATTCCAAACGAAACAACAGTTAGACTGTTAGAGAGAGAGAGAGATAGAGAGAGAGAGAGAGAGAGAGAGAGAGAGAGAGAGAGAGAGAGAGAGAGAGAGAGAGAATGTAGCATAATTACCACAACATGCACAGCCACAAAGTTAATTGAGTAAACTGACAGTAGATAGATGATTTTTGCGATGGAAATGAGGTCATAGGATTGCTTATGTTGGTTAGAGTCTTAGAGGTATGGGTTGTGGTGTGTAGATTGTTGTAGTTGAAGGACATATATGAAAGGGAGTGAGAAGAGAGAATGAAGAGAAAGATGAGTTTGTTTTCACATTATTTTATTTTTTGTATCCGTCCAATATCAACTTTAGTTTTGCAATTTAAATTTATATTTTTTCTATGAAATTATAGAATTTATCTAATTTACTTATCATATGGGATTTCTGAGGGCATTGGAATATTTTTTTTATTTTTTTATATATTAAGAAAGAGAATAAGGTTAGGATCTCCTCCTTTCGAGGGTTGCTCCTAACCTATCTGCACGAAGAAGGTAGTTCAACTCTTACGACCGAGAAGTTGTCTAGTAAAAAGGGGAGCTAGATTAAAGGCCTTTATTGGCCATCCAATCTGCTACCCTATTACCTTCACGAAAAACATGGCTGATAATAACCGAGTTACATCTATCCACCAATTTGCGTGCATCAGTAATGACATTATGAATTTTCCACGGAACGATGGTTTCTCTTCTTATGGCTTGAATGACAAGCTGATTATCTCATTCGAGATGAATTTTATTGAACCCAAGATCAATCGCCATTTGAATTCCATCTCGCATAGTCGTAGCCTCCGCAACCATTACAGATGCATGCCCTAAATTCCGTGCTCCTAGTGCAAGTAAAGTCCCACCTTCATTACGAATAACAAACCCAACATCGGCTTTCCCATCCTTTAACGACCCATCAAAATTTACTTTTACATAATTGATATTTGGTGTTTTCCACTTAACCAAAAACCGTGATGCAGGTCTATTTTTGTTAACATGACAGACTCGTGATCGAAAAAAAGTAGCTACTTGATTGAAGTCTTGGTCTTGAAAGATTTTGAGATTCCGAGACCGCCAAATACCGTACAAAATGAATGCACATTTGATTTATTCTTCATTAGTTAAGTCACCATTCATTTTTCCGTTATGAAATCATTCTCGAACATTACAAAATAGGAGGTCAACCTCCAACAATTGTTTTTCCTTAGCAATCTGCCATACTTGACCCACACTAGGACATTCTACGGGGGCATTGGAAAATTCTCAATAAGAACATAGTGAAAATAATGAACACGTAAATATATTCAACTACGAAATATTCATCACCTCGAAAAATACTATTCATCACTCATATATATATACTGTATAACCTATCTTAATAATTCGGCAAAATAGTTCAAGCCAAACGTATAATTACTCCAATACACAAAAACTCATTTGAGGCGGCCTTTAGGTGAGGCGCCTCAAACAAGCACAATGTTATGCTTGGTTATAGAGGGGTCTCACCTTGAGGCCGCCTCATAAGGGATATTTTGCTCCCAATATAGGTAAAACACTTTCTCCAAATATAATATATTAATGTGCTTTTACGTCATTTAACAACTTGAAGCTCACAGCTAAATCTTGTTTTGCCAAACACTTTTATTTGAAACAACTACAACTCACA
Source organism: Tetragonia tetragonoides (assembly GCA_038025085.1). Taxonomy (NCBI): domain Eukaryota; kingdom Viridiplantae; phylum Streptophyta; class Magnoliopsida; order Caryophyllales; family Aizoaceae; genus Tetragonia; species Tetragonia tetragonoides. The sequence continues at coordinate 7,600,291 of CM076148.1, read as the reverse complement.
GCTCATAGAAGCTACAACTCACAGTTACAGCTTGCAGCTATAGCTCACAGTTACAGCTCGAAGCTACAGCTACAACTAGTTTTGCCAAACATAGCCTAATACTTAATACGGATGATAAACCCTAATATCTTTGAGTTTTTGCACTCTTTTGAGTTTTGTATATTTATTTCCATTAAAATCTCTCCAAATGTGAAGTTGGTTCTCTCTCTTAATAAGAGGTTTATCCTCACTTACCGTGAGCAACTTTAGAGACATTGTATTGAAGATATGTTAGGAAAACTTGCTGAAATACACCTATTAAAATTATTTTTGCATTGTTACACCTAATAAAAACAAACACTAAGTTTCGACACACCAAATAAATATTTTTAATTTAACGGGACCAATTTACCCCTCACATATTCTGCACATGCCTCTTTAATTTGTTTTCCTCCATTTTTATTTCTTTTATACCCCTAATTTATTTTCAAATACTACACAAAATAAAGATTACGTACTTAACCCACCCAAAAACCCTCAATTTCCCCTAATCCCTTGTCTTCTCACTCTCTCTCTTCACTTACGGTGGATCTCAAACTCTCATAAATAGTGGATTCTATTTCCTCACCTCTACCCCCAAACAACCACCACCACTTCAACCACTAGAATGAACAACACCCACCACCATGTCCATTAAGAAAGAAAAAACAATCCAAACTCGAGCCAGAACAAAATACATTTTAAGAACATAAAAAGTCAGAAAATCAAAAGGACCAAAAACAAGAACAACGAACTCAAAACATAAATGGTATAGACTAACATAAATGGTAGAAGGTGTTTGGTTGTAGAGAGCTTGATTGCTTGCGTCTCTTTCTATAGACTAACATAAATGGTAGAAGGTGGTTTAACAATCAATGGGGGTTCAAGGCAAGGTTGGGGGGAATTTATGGGGTGGGTGGGTAATTCAATTTAGGAAAGAATTTGTTTTGGTAGTATTTCGATATTAATTAGAGTAAATTGGAGAAAAAAAATTTGGAAAGTGAGGGGAAAAACAAAAGAGGCATGTGCAAATATGTAATGGGCAAATCGGTCTATTTGGATTAAAAATTTGGCGGAAAAGCTCATTTGGTGTGTCCAACCTTAGTGTTTGAGTAACGATGCAAAAATAGTTTTAATAGGTGTATCACCACAAATAGTCAAACTTACCTATATTCAAACAATGATAATTCTTTGTTTTATCATTCCAATTTTGCATGAGCCTGCTGGTGTCATTTTGACACGGAGGAAATTTGAAGCTGATCTCCTCAAAGAATTTGCTTGTTCTCCTGCATCTCGAGCTATTTGTCCTCTAGCAACAAATCTCAACCTAGCTCCTGATCAAGGGGATCCTTTGCCTGATCCTACACTTTACAGGAAGTTATAGTTGGCAAGCTCAACTTCCTTACTCGCACAAGACCTGATCTAGCTTTTGCAGTTCAGTTCTTAAGTCAATATATGCAAGATCCTAGGCAACCTACTGTTGTTGAAGCTATTCGTTATGAGCATAGATGGTGTGTACTACTAAGTATTGATTGTGTATGGCATGACTTTAATTAACAGCTCGCAATGTAGTGATTCTTAGAAGAGGTGTTCTCTAGAATGTATGTTGTTTCCCAACATTGTCCAAGTGTGCGTCTAATGTGTACATTGCTATTTGGTAGAGCAATTATCATTTTGCCTAAGTTTCAAGGTTCTCTATGTCAATAATTTTATTCTTTGTTTATCTTTTGGGCAAGGTCACCAAGGGCTCAAATTGTTGTTTTTTTTCTTTCCGAAATTTGAGGAATTCCATTCTTTTTTTCCTTTAAAATTTATAAGGTTGCGAATGTTGAATTTATAGTATATAATTAGAGTTTTGGGCACAAATCATAACTGTTTGAGTAGTAGTCCTATTACATGTCTTACAATAAGTAAGATATTTAGGTGACTCGCAAATCATACATAATGGACCACTCTTTTTTTTAAAATGTTAATATTTTTATGCTTATCCTTTTACACATCTTTTTTTTCTTTTTCTTTTTTTATTGATAAAAGTCACACCCTTTCCTCCTGAATGATTGTGTTACCCTAGACCACTTCTGTAGATTGGAAATTTTACAAGGCTACATATACAATTAGGGTGATGACATCTTATATTATGTGTAAAAATTCATATAGTTACTAAAAAAAGGAAAAGGTTAAATGAATTAGGAGCCGATGTAAAAGAAAAATGAGTAGGTGATTTAGAAACCGACAGAGTATAAATCTTATATACCCAATGTCTTAATTTTTAACTACTATGTCAATAAACTTCTTGGTATGAACAATTCATTCTTAAAACCAACACCATAAGATTAGACTTCATAATTACTATATATCTCAAACTCTTTTTTTATAAGCCGTGCATCGCGCACGGGATCAAAAACTAGTAGGAGTGTCCGTTGGTCCGGTCCGGACCGACAAATAGTATGGACCGGACCAGATTGGACCAATGGACCAATCTACTGTTCTTTTCTTTTTTCTTAATTAATTATTCTTATATTATTTTTTAGGAATAAACTCGCTTAATAAAAATAATAACTATTTTTGATATAGTTTGCAATTTTTCTTAAAGGATAAAGTAGATTTTTAAATGACATAAGCATATCAAATTATATGAATAATTAACATAATTGGGTAAACATTAAATATTTATAATGTCTAACATAATTGACTTAGAATATTCTTTATTCGTTATATATAAAAAAAATTCAAGAAAATAAGTATTATTCGGTCCACGGTCCGGTCTACGGTCTAACCGGATCGGTCCAGGACTGGACTAAGGACTAAAATGTTGGAAATTCTTGAACCATGGACCAGATCAAAATGTCTTCGGGTCAGGTTGGTCTGGACCAAAATCAGTCGCTCTCGGTCGGATCCACGGTCCGGACCATGAAGTGAACAGCCCTAAAAATTAGTGTTAGAATAAGTTTGCTATTTATGTTGCCATGTCATCACAGAAGTTTATTAGAAGGTGTTGCTGACTGTGCATAGAGTTTGTTAGAGGTGTTGATGTCCGTACATAGTCGGTTATAAGCACTGTACAGATGATAGGAACAGTGAGCTTGTATATAACTAGATGAGTCATTTATTTGTACATTCAATCATCAATTCACTGAAAAAAAGAATTAATAGCTTACTATTTCTTATTCCATTTGGATTATTTGTTTTAAGTCTAGTTGGAAAGATAGTTATTATTTAATTATCTAGTATGTATGTTTGACATATATAACATTTGTTTTCTTTTCTAGCCTTGTATTTAATTTAAACATTAAATACGGGGGTAGCGCTTTGAATTTCCAGGGGTTTTCCGCTGCAACTCGTGATTTTAAATGGTTTTAAATTAGATGGAAATTCGGGGTGTTACAGTCACTCCCAACAATATTGCATTTTCAATTTGTCTGATTCTCTCTCTATCTTCAAATTTTAGTTTTGTTTTTGTGCTCTGTTTAAATTAATGCCTTAAAGTCTTCTAGTTGCGGTAGGTTCAGTATATTGTGTTATGTGGGGTTATGTTATATTATTCTGTATTCTAGCTCATTAATAGTCTCAATCTGATTAGGAATTTAGGTTAAACATACGAGTCGTGTTCGAGCTCGAGTTGAGCGAGCTTAACTCGAGTCTAACAGAAAGGCTTCAAATCTGAGGCATATATCAATAGGCCTGCTGAGAGTGACCGAGAAGATGGATTGAAGGGGGATGGAGGAACTTCGTGGATGAATTTGGGGTTGTTGTAAACGATGTTGTTAGATTTAGTTGGGTGGAGGGATCACTTAATGTTGTTGTCCTTTGGTAAGCTCGCTTCTACAATTTTAATAGCTTATGAATTAATTGATGTCTACATACTGATTTAATTGTTTCCTGTAGAGATTTTTTCTGATCAGAGCTTGCAGATTTGTTGGAAACTCATTTAGAAAAATGAAGCTAGGACTGAGGAGTGAGGACATGATATATACTCTGATATGTAGTTAGGAAGTAAAGAGAAGTATATTGTGCAGCCTAGTACGTTTGTGTTTTCTTTACTATTTTGCGTACTAGTCAAGTACATAATACTAAAGAGGAGTTTTATGTTGTTGAATTTTCAATAGTACAAGTATTTTGCATCTGAAAACATACATATGCATCTGGGCAACGTGGAGTTGTTTTGTAGTGTGTGACATTAGTAAATCTGGAGAATTTCGAATCGGAGTTTTTAAAACTGGAGTAAAGAGAAGTATATATTGTGCAAACTAGTCAATTAAAATTTATAAAGGGCTAATCGGTTCTCTATGAATCTAGAGATACTCTTATGATTAGGAGGAACGTCCCCCAACCTTAAGGTCAAGGGTTCGTTTCTATAACAAGAGTTTTCGACGAAGATCTTATTTCAATGTACTTCTTAAAATTCTTGCCTTTCAGAGCTCGCCAATTGCATTGCCTGATATTTACATTCCGCCTTTGAGATTCAATTGTCGTAACTCAAACTAAGCTGCTAATTAAATGCCAGACGTTCACAAAGGAGAACATGGCATGTGGGATGAGCTTAAAACTTTTGTCGTCTAAACTTTCGATGAGCTTTTGCAGTAAGTATTTGTTTTGGTAAAACAAACACCAAAATTTCCTTATGTTTCTTAATCCAACACTAATTACCTGAGAGATATACAACTCTGTATAAATATTCGTTAATATGAGACAATTTTGTCATTTACAACCCTTGATGCACCGCCATCAAGCCCAAATTTGATACACAAGAACATCATATAGATCACGATATCATTTGAGTACAATAGTACCACTAATCCCACCACTTCCAGTATTGCAGCAACTAGCATGAGGATTTCAAAGTACAAGAGCTACTCAAAAGCAAGATTAGAGAATGAAAGAACTACTAGATCACTACCTATATCCACATACAAAAAACTTTTGTCAAATTAGTGGGTAATCTGGTATTCCTGTCAATGGTTTGAGTTGGTTTTAACTTTCGAGTTACGGTAGGTTATACGGTGTTATGTTCTTGTAGCTTTTGCCAAATATTGCCAATGGAGTTTTTGTTCAATTAAAACAAGAAAACTTGAATCCTCACATCGGAATACATCTCATAACTCCTTTGAATTTTTTCCTGACATGTTGAAGAGATTAATGCATCAATTCAACCATTTTAAGTTTTAACCAAGTTAGTCGCTTAGGGAAATAAGGTAGACATTTTTATTGACCTACTTGTTTCACTTTCAATCAACGACCTTCCGGTCACATCAAATATTCATAGTTTTCTTTTGTTTTTATTGGTTTTAAAGGCAAAAAGGCCAATAGGAACTGACCCCTCAACTTCACGAATAAGCAACTAAAAGCTTAATTAGTGAATCATTTTTTGATTCTTACAAAAAGATAACAGCTGAATGTGTGAAGGACCTACTATTACTACATTACTCATGAATTCGGCTTGGGAGTAGAGGGTCCCTTCCCACCTCCCACCCCGAGACAGGGGTTCAATTTTCATGCCCAACAATTTGGAAACCCCGTTAATTCCTCCCCCGTAATGCTGAAGCTCTTTGCCATCCTCTAAAAAAAGTGATTATATTGTAGGTTATCATTCACGCTTGATGATCATGATGGTACCTCTCCCTGCATAAGCTACAAAAATCTCCCCCACCGCCAAATAATGTACATGCGCAAAATAAATTCGGCCCTGTCATATTTGGATATATCCATGAATACCTAAACATAGTACCTACCCTATTTGGTTGCAAGGAGACACATTACCAATATTTTTTTCTCATGAAAACTCTCCTTTGTCTGAAAACTAATTGTATAAGCATCATGGTACTGTCTTCAACTGATAAAGGAACAATCAATTCAACTTCAAGATTCTGATAAGATCATAACTGTCGTTGATGCCTCCGTAGCAGCCAAAATTAGTTGAACCATTCAGCAATTTGCTAATGACTACCCCTCAGGAAGTCAGGAAAATGAGCCAATCCACATAGAACATGACACACATTGGCGTATGACCTTCTTTCATGGTTTCACTATAGTAAAGCAACATATGAGCTGATTCTAGTAATGTTGTTAATGGGTTCCACAATAAAATAGAAAAGGCCTTTGGTGTGGTAAAAATTTCCATCCACATTGATGAGGATGCCGCATCCATAAAGAACAGTCTTGTAAGACACAACATTCACCAACAAAATGTTTGTCACAGCTTTGCAGAACGGACCGTGATTGTGATACATGGAATGTATCATACATGGAATTTGGGTGATGACGTGGCGAAGTGAATGAGCGACACGTGCAACCAAAATAACATTTGAGAGGGAAAATGTGAGTAAAAAAGGGGGAAAATATTTGACAAAATGGGGGAAAACTCAGCAAGAAACCGCCCAAACTTCCCCAAAATCTGAAACTTGTTAATCTCAAAATAATTATGTCAGCCATTATGCTTGAGTGAAGAACTCCGGTCACTTAGCAAAGAACTCCGGTAACGGCGACGACGACGGTGAATTTTTCCGGTGAAGCTCAATTTTTTCCGACGAAGCTCAAATTCTGTTTTCTTTGGTTGTATGTTGGAGAAGCTTTGTTTTGCTTCAACCAAACTCCGGTAACGGCGAAATTATGGCCTAATTCAACTTAAACGAGTTGGAGGAGGAAGAACTTATTAGGTTTAGTATATTATTGCTTTAAGTTTCATTAATTGTGTACCTCATTAGTTTTAGATAATTGTATTCATGTTAAATATATCAAAATATCCTTTAATAACAATTGTTGTAGTAACTACTTAATTGAAAATCCGATTTGTAAAGCAATGTGTGGAGATTTGGATGAAGAAGATGAATAAAGAGAGAGAGAAAGCATGATTTTTTTTTTTCCGTTAAACTTTTAGTAACAAACAAAGTTTTTTTTTTCCTAGTAACAAAGTGAGTGAAACATTGCTGATGTTGTGATAAGATAATTGGCATTGTAGCATATAATTTCCTAGTAAAAAGGCGTATATGTGAATGGTTGTTGAAGTGACTTAATTTATTAGTAACAACCTATTATTGATTTGTATCAATTTAAGAATGATCCTATTTGTAAGTAGTGACTACTCTGACTGGTAGTTATATTTCATCACAAAATTTAGAAGATGCTTGGGGTTTAAATAGCGATTCTGATGAGGAAATAGATGCAATGAAGGTTGAGAGGATGGTGTCCAACCAGATTATATTGTATGTGAATTGTGAGAAAGAAAATGGTGTTAATGATGAGAACGTAAGTGAAATGTTAATTGATAGAGATGATGTGGATGATCATGAAGAAAGAGGCACAAGAGATGGTATGGTGAACTTGAATATAGTAGCAGCAGATGAGTAAGATTCACTTGGAGTTGACATTTATACACAAGAGATGGTTTGTGTGTGTGTGTGTAAGCTTGTAGTTGAACCTCATTATTGACGCTAAAGTTATTTACTGGGAACAAATAACTGTTACAAATGAAAATTGGTCATTTCCTTGGCTTTCACAGGTGGTCAAATTAAAGCATGTAATATGAACAAAATTTTATGATTGGCATGGGTTGTTTTTTCCAGAGGGAGAGGTGTCTTTTCCTCTTATTTAGTATGCTTGGTTATCTCTTATCTGTTATTGAAGTCAATTTGCAGAGTAAGGTCATGATATTAAAATGATGCTAACATTGCATTGAACCTTTTGAACAATAATAATACTTATACATGGGTCTAAAAATATGATATCTATCTTGTGCATAATTATACAGAAATGAGCTATGGACGACATGTTCACATTTCTAAGTGACAGAGTGAAGCTCAAAGCCATGGAAATGAAACAAATATCGAAGACCCCAATGTTTCGTGTTGACGACCCAAAAGATTCGGGGGTACATTTCATGTGTTGGCTTCTAAGTGATCTCAATGAACTCAAGAATATCAAACTTAAAAAGGTATGGTGTATATTTACTTTCTGTAGTTTCTTTTTTAAAACTTTGTTTGACAATTATATAAGACGCGTTTGATTAACACGCCATCAAAAATTGCAGAACTTTGAAGACAACATCGTCGATGCTCGCCTCAAACTTGCATCCTTTCTCATTTTGAATGCTGGAAACGAACGCAGACGCCTTGTTCTCAAGAAAATCATTAGGGCTTCCAACAATGCTTGATAAACAGTGACTTTGGAATTGGGTTTCAATTTTGTTTTTTTTGGCTTCATCATGTGAGGTGGTTCTGTTGATGAACACTTGTATTTGCGTACTATTGCAATTTCTTAGTAGCTGACTTATTAAATGGGTTGTCATACAAGCATACTTGGAATTGGTTAGTTCAGAAATATGATTTGTCACTGATTTATTTTCTAATTAAGTAGCTTACTTATGAAATAAAATTGTCACTGATTTATTTTTCAGCTTAGTTGTTAATGATTTATTTTGTCTTGAGGTGTATTGAAAGGTTTATGGCCAAGTTCTTAAAGGGTTATTTTGTCATCATTTGATAGAACTTCACAAACATATTTTGGTTAAAGACTGATAAATGTTTTGCATTGCTGATTCACAACGTAAATCATAACACAAATTTTAAAGAAACCATTTCTGTTGCTATTATATTCAAGTTTAAATTTTTTACTGATCCATAATTTCATTCAATGTCAATAAATACGGATGTTCACTTTGGGAGAATATTTTAAATAACACATGAAAAAGCCATACTTAGAGATATGTATGTAATTATAATAATGGATTAAAACCAAAATCAAAAGTGATTTAGACGTCTTCGGCTTATTTCGAAGGCCGTTTGGTCGAAAAATGCCGAACGACTCTCAAAGGTTGTACGTCCCTTTAGGAGACTATTTTCAATAAAACATGAAAAACACATACTAGAGATATGTATTAATAATTATAATAAGGGATTAAAACCAAAATCAAAAGTGATTTAGACGTCTCTGACTCATTTCGAATGTCGTTTGGTCGAAAACCGCCTAACGACTCTCAAACGTCGTACGTCCCTTTGGGAGACTATTTTCAATAAAACGTGAAAACACATTCTATAAATATTTATTAGTAATTATAGTAAGGGATTAAAACCAAAATCAAAAGTGATTTAGACGTCTCCGGCTCAATTTGAACGTCGTTTGATAGAAAACCGCCTAACGACTCTCAAAGATCGTACGTTCCTTCGGGAGACTATTTTCAATAAAAAAATGAAAAGGACATACTAGAAATATGTATTAGTAATTACAATACGGGACTAAACCCACATTCAAAAGTGATTTAGATGTCTCCGGCTCAATTGGAAGGTCGTTTGGTCGAAAATCGCCTAACGGCTCTCAAACGTCGTACGTCCTTTTGGGAGACTATTTTCAATAAAACGTGAAAACACATTCTATAAATATTTATTAGTAATTATAGTAAGGGATTAAAATCAAAATCAAAAGTGATTTAGACGTCTCCGCCTCAGTTTGAACGTCGCTTGATTGAAAATCGCCTGATGACTCTCAAAGATCGTACGTTCCTTCGGGAGACTATTTTCAATAAAAAATGAAAAGGACATACTAGAAATATGTATTAGTAATTATAATACGGGACTAAACCCACATTCAAAAGTGATTTAGACGTCTCCGGCTCAATTGGAAGGTCGTTTGGTCGAAAACCGCCTAACGACTCTCAACAAGTAATATGTGACTTATCAGATACTATTTCAACAAAACCTGAAAAACGCAATCTAGAGATATCTATTAGTAATTATAATAGGGGATTAAAACCAAAATTATAATTACTAATACATATCTATAGTATGTGTTTTTCATGTTTTATTGAAAATAGTCTCCCAAAGGGACGTACGACCTATGAGAGTCATCAGACGCTTTTCGACCAAACGGCCTTTGAAATGAGCTGGAGATGTCTAAATCACTTTTGATTTTGGTTTTAATCCCTTATGATAATTACTAATACATATCTACAGTGTGTGTTTTTCATGTTTTATTGAAAATAGTCTCCCAAAGGGACGTACGACTTTTGAGAGTCGTTAGGCGGGGTTTTTAACCAAACGACCTTCGAAATGAGCCAGAGACATCTAAATCACTTCTGATTTTGGTTTTCATCTCTTATTATAATTACTAATACATATCTGTAGTATGTGTTTTTCCTGTTTTTTTAAAAATAGTCTCCCAAAGGGACATACGACATTTGAGAGTCGTTAGGCGGTTTTTGACCAAACAACCTTCGAAATGAGTCAGAGACGTCTAAATCACTTTTGATTTTGGTTATAATCCATTATTATAATTACAAATCCATATCTATAGATTTTCTTTTTCATGTTTTTTTGAAAATAGTCTCCCAAAGGGTCGTACTACGTTTGAGAGTCGTTACGTGATTTTCGACCAAACGGCCTTCGAAATGAGCCGGAGACGTCTAAATCACTTTTGATTTTGGTTTTAATCCCTTATTATAATTACTAATACATATCTCTAGTATGTGTTTTTCATTTTTTATTGAAAATAGTCTCCCAAAGGGACGTACGACCTTTGAGAGTCGTTAGGCGATTTTCAACCAAACGGCCTTCGAAATGAGTTGGACATGTCTAAATCACTTTTGATTTTGGTTTTAATCCCTTATTATAATTACTAATACATACCTCTAGTGTGTGTTTTTCATGTTTTATTGAAAATAGTCTCCGAAAGGGACGTACGACATTTGAGAGTCGTTAGGCGGTTTTTGACCAAACGGTCTTCGAAATGAGTCGGAGACGTCTAAATCACTTTTGATTTTGGTTTTAATCACTTATTATAATTACTAATACATATCTCTAGTATGTGTTTTTCATTTTTTTTTTGAAAATAGTCTCTCAAATGGACATACGACCTTTGAGAGTCGTTAGACGATTTTTGACCAAACGACCTTCGAAATGAGTCGGAGATGTCTAAATCACTTTTTATTTTGGTTTTAATCCCTTATTATAATTACTAATACATACATATAGATTGTATCTTTCATGATTTATTGAAAATAGTCTCCCAAAAAAATGTACGACCTTTGAGAGTCGTTAGGTGGTTTTCGACCAAACGGCCTTCGAAATGAGCTGGAGACGTCTAAATCACTTTTGATTTTGGTTTTAATCCTTTATTATAATTATTAATACTGTAATACATATTTCTAGTATGTCCTTTTCCTGTTTTATTGAAAATAGTCTCTCGAAGGAACGTACAACCCTTGAGAGTCGTTAGGCAGTTTTCGATCAAACGCCCTTCAAATTGAGCCGGAGACGTCTAAATCATTTTGAATTTGGTTTTAATCCCTTATTATAATTACTAATACATATATCTAGATTGTCTTTTTCATATTTTATTGAAATTAGTCTCCCAAAGGATGTACGACCTTTGAGAGTCGTTAGGCGGTTTTCGACCAAACGGCTTGCGAAATGAGTCGGAGACGTCTAAATCACTTTTGATTTTGGTTTTAATCCCTTATTATAATTACTAATACATATCTATAGATAGTATTTTCGATGTTTATTTGAAAATAGTCTCCCAAAGGGACGTACGACCTTTGAGAGTCGTTAGGCGATTTTCGACTAAACGACCTTCGAAATGAGCCGGAGACGTCTAAATCACTTTTGAATTTGATTTTAATCCCTTATTATAATTACTAATACATATCTCTAGTATGTCTTTTTCATTTTTTATTGAAAATTGTCTCCCAAAGTGAACATCTGTATTTATTGACATTGAAAGAAATTATGTATCAGTAAAATAGTTAAACTTGAATATAGTACCAGCAGAAATGGTTTCTTTTAAAATTTGTGTTATCATTTACGTTGTGAATCAGCAATGCAAGACATTATCAGTCTTTAACCAAAATATGTTTGTGAAGTTCTATCAAACTTGATGACAAAATAACCCTTTAAGAACTTGACAATAAACCTTTCAACACACCTCATGACAAAATAAATCAGTAACAACTAAGCTGAAAAATAAATCAGTGACAATTTCATTTCATAAGTAAGCCACTTTATTAGTAAGCCACCTGGTTAGAAAATAAATCACTGACAAATCATGTTTCTGAACTAACCAATTCCAAGAATGCTTGTATGACAACCCATTTAATAAGTCAGCTACTAAGAAATTGCAATAGTACGCAAATACAAGTGTTCATCAACAGAACCACCTCACATGATGAAGCCAAAAAAAACAAAATTGAAACCCAATTCCAAAGTCATTGTTTATTAAGTATTGTTGGAAGCCCTAATGATTTTCTTGAGAACACGGCTGCGTTCGTTTCCAGCATTCACAATGAGAAAGTATGCAAGTTGAGGTGAGCATCGACGATGTTGTATTCAAAGTTCTGCAAATTTTGATGGAGTGTTAATCAAATGCGTCTTATAAAATTGTCGAACAAAGTTTACGCGTATGACTGTGATTTTACTAATAGTTAATCTAAGACAACTGTTTCTAACATGTTACACTATTGACTTGATTTATTAGTAACGAACACTATAGGTATAAGTAATTAATGAATGAGCTTCAAACCAAATTTACTAGTAACAAATGATTCACCTTGAAAATAACGACAACTTCAGAAAAAACCTAAAACAAATGGGTTTTATTGGGAACTAATCAACACATTGACCTGTGTGTCCACATCACCGGAGTTGTTCAAGTTTTTTCCTGTCGTGCTTCAACTAGGTCGCCGGAGTAATTTGGGAAGGTGGCCCGACTTTTTCTACTAGATCGCCGGAATCTTAATCAATTTTGCCCATTTCGGCCCGCCGCCGGATTCCAAAATAGTTTCCCCAACCCTAATATTGTTTGGGTTTAGAAACACTTCGCCGAAATTCTTTAGAGGTTAGAAACACTGTGCATGAGTATTTCGGAGGTCGTTGGAGTATTTCAGAGGACACCAGAGTTCTTCGGAGGTCGCCGGAGTTCTTCGGAGGTCACCGGAGTTGTTCAATCTGAAATGCTATTAATTTTTCCAACCCTTCTAATTCTTGTGTTTTAATTTCTCTAAAAACATAAACATTAGTAATTTGGTGTTTCCCCCCAAGTAATATGTTAGAGTATGAATTTTGAACCCAAATTGTTTGAAATTCAAATGAAAATAGTTAAAATATTTTACTTTTATTTTTTAATGACTTTGTTCCCAACCAATAGGAAGTTGCCACCACATTAATGAAAAAGGATGTATAATACACCCAATGTATCACATTCATTTTCCTTGCAGAACTACTAGCTAAGCAGGTGATTAACAATTAAGAACCCTTTCTAGCCTCTAATTGTTTTTACTTGTGTTTTCCTCTGCTTTGTAAGTCTTTTGTAACCAGAAGGGCTGTGTTGAAGTTTGAGGGCTCTAAGGGGCTCATCTCTTTCATAGTAGCTTTTTCGCAACTTGTTGCTTAACCAAGTAATATGATTAGTTTCCTATTCACGAAGGAGCCAAAAGGAGAAAGAAAAGAAAGAGAGAAAGAAACATGAAAACCTTAAAACTAGGCAGGACAGCATGCCACAATACACTATAATCATTTGTCATTCCTAGTTGAATTAAGCCTCGGCTATCAAACAAACACATGCATTAATCAAAGATCAGAACCCACTGTTACTAGTGTCAGTAGTCATTTTAAAGCAGAAGTGAGAAACATAAAGCAATAGACAAGACAGGAGAGAGTCGTAAAACTATATTTAGCTTGAGTTTCCCGTGATATTGGCACAGCCAACATAAGACAAGTAAATTAAGGTTCCATCTTTCTTTACATGGAAAAATGACATCAAAATCTAAAATATGAGAAGCATCACCCGTGTCAAAACTCAAAACTGTCTTTGCTACAAACAAAGCCTATGTATGAGAAAATAACAAACAACACAGCGAGGAGGCATCTACCTACACCATGTGAGCAACAAGCAGTTAAACCATGCTGTCATGTGAAGCCCAGGGACTCCCTTCAGAGTACTATGTAGCGTGTCCATCACATGGTGGCTCTTCTCCATGTTTACTGCAAAATCTTGAGACATAAAAATCTGTGCGTGTGGCAGATATGTGCTTACCAATTCCCTTGACACAAGTTGCTTCATATTGGGTGATTCCTCTCATCCTTGCCGTATATGCGCTGAAGTTCACGAGTTGCAGCCAGGAAAGATTCTAAATATGGAGAACAAGAGAGAGAATGTGAGAAGCAGCACCATCCAATGGAAGTGATATTAAAGACAGCATGAGCCAAATCAACATTCCAAATGTGAAAAATTGGACCAAACTGAAATATAGTCACCTTTCCAAAGGCGGAAAGATTTCTGATTGATGGGTGAACCAGTTATTGTTTGCATAACATCAAACAACATATTCTGGGGAGTACTCCTCAGTTCCTGTACAATTCCATAAATAGTTTTTCCATTCTCAAAGTAAATGTGATTGTTTGGGTGTTTTGTTTTGCAGCTAGCATGTCGCTCGAACTCATAAGCATTAATAACCTTCAAAAAGGAGAAGATCCAATAATCAGATCCAAACACTAGGCACACTTTCCAACGAAATTTGAAGTATAAACAAGACAACTGACCTTAGAAAAGTTGCACGACTGACATCCACAAAGATATCCGGAACCTTTTATGATACCACGGAGTTCCTTCTAACATGAATAAAAGTACACATTTATAGATAAGAAAATATTTTTATTGAAGAGATTGCTAAAACATTAATAGAGGACAAGGTAAAGTTAAATGCAAAAGATGAAGATATAACAGGTAAAGTTCATTAATTTACCTCCCGTGACCAAGCAATGTACTTTACGGGAACCTCATCCAAAATACCAGTGGAAAGCAAACTTCTCACATTTGAAGGAAAATTATTTGGAGGTGTCTTCTTCGTTGACTTATGATCCTCTTTCTTTTTGGAGGCAATTTCTGCTCCTGTTGCAATAACTTGAGCATTATTTATGAGTACATTAGCATCTGAAACAACCAAGTCCTTCTGATTTAACGTATCTGCTCGTGGAACTAAAGGCTGACTCATTAGCAAGTCATAACTGCATATGAGTCGCCCTGAGGCATTAGCATCATCATCATCATCATCATCATTATAACCCCCAAAGGATATTATGTTACTTCCCCCTTTCTCAAAAGAGTGACCCATCGATAAACTATGGCTTTCACCTCTGTTGTTACATTGAGGAATTGAAGTGGTGCTGTTATCCCCTTTGGTATAACTGTTACCCATTGAGATTGAACTGTCACCACCTTTGTAGGTGTGACTCATGGAAATAATATTATCATCTCCTTTGCTGAGACTTCCCATGGAAATGACACTGTTATCCCCTTTGTTGAAGTTCTCAGCCATTGACATAAGGTTACTATCACTTTTGCCAAATGAATTTGCCACAGGTATGGTGTTATTATCAGCCTTATAGTTATGCCCCATGGTCATTGTGTTGATGTCACCTTTGTTAAACGATTGGCTAACTGATATAAAGTTGTCCTCTTCCCTACCATAGGTGTCCCCAACTGTTAGAACATTGTTGTCCTCTCGGCCATATGTCAAACCCATTGAAATGCCACTATCATCCACCTTGCTATAACCATGAGCTGTTGCAATGACATTGTTATCCTCTCTAGTGTAAGAATTCCCCATGGACATAGCCATGATATTCTCTGGATCCTGTACTTCACTATTATTAACTTTCCTTAACCTCCCGTAGTCCATGCCCGACTTGGGCTCTTCCAGCGAATTTGACATGGATAAACCAAATGAGGAATTATTCCCGAAAGGATCATCCATGACCTTTCTTCCCATGGTCAAGTCTCCAGCATTAACGGGAGCAATATTACTGTCATTAAAATTAATCGTTCTTGTAGCTTCAGTTTCAAACAAACGATTGCTCATTTGACTAGGTACAGAATGAAAGCCTGCCACATTTCCCCAAGGAGACAGAGTGGAGGGTGGCATTCCACCAAATGAACTGCTGCTCGGAACTTCTACAGCTTGTTTCTTGTTTGGAAACAGCTCTGCCTCACCACCATCCATGAACCATTGATGTGGGCGCTTGGGTTCAATTCTAGAAGCATTATCATATGCTATCTCTGCATCAGTTAAGCACCCAGCATCCTTCGACACCCAGAACCCCTTGCTCTGAAAAGACTGCAACATGCACTACTTAAAATCACTCCAACCATGATACTATGTCAACAGACAAATAAATCAAACTCAAAGTTCTTAGATATGACACATTGGCAGAAAAACATCATGCAATCCCATTTAAGCAGTTACTGTCTTTTCTAAGATGTCATCAATTATCATGCAATCCCATGTACAGAGAAAAATGTTAATATGTAGATCATAAAACCAATCCCATATCGGCATTCAAATCTCTGTCTGATGTCTCTCAATTTTTTGACACATTGACAAATATCTCATTGATTAAGAAACTGGCCCTTTTCACAGAACATGCAACCTCATGTTGCTGCATAAGTAGAGCATCTACCCAACTCTTTGCCCTTTTTAAACCTAAGCTTAGTTATATATTGACCAGATGAGCTCCCAGGTATTTACAATAATTGTAGCTCAATTATTGTATTGCACTCTTGTCTATCAATAGCAAAAAATTGCACCCAACTCCAATATGAAGCAAACCTACTTGATTATTTGTTGATGGTTTTTTGCAAATTTTTGAATAAGAGACCCATATATATAGGAAATGTGCATCTAATTGAAGCAAAATTTAACCAAAACAACAAAATACATTACAAAAAAATGAGAGAAAAAACACAAGTACCATCAATTCAGCCTTGAACCTTGCTCAAATTTCTGAACTATCTGCTGATCATCGACTGACCCAGATCTTCAATTAGGTTTTGAGTGCCGATTAGAGTGATTTAAGAGTAGGGAGAGAGGAAAATTCACCGGTTTATTCTACGGCGGCCATCCAAAACGACGTCGGATGGTGTGCTCAAAAATTGGATCTTTTGGCGATTAATTCAACTTCAGGGAGGATCTGGATGGCGATGTGAATGGATGAGAGAGAAAATGTGGTGGTTGTGGTGGTGGTGGCGATGCGGTGGAGAGAGGGAGGTGCGTGGTGGCGGTGCCAGCGAGGGAGTGTGTCGTGTGTGACTGAGTGAAATAAACTGAAAGATGGGAAAATTGGATGAGTTTTACCTTTATGTACGGTAATGGGATAGATCTTGCTCTCAGCCTTTCAAGCACTCTCGAGTTTGGACTCTAGGGTCGGGGGTAATTGTGAATCGTGACTCTTATTTTACTAAGACGGGATTAACGTCTTATAATTATAGGGGTTACTTCACTATAAATTGTGACTCTTATTTTGTTAAAAAGTGGTCATCGTTTTATCAAAAATTATGAAAATATCGTCTTATAAAAGTTTTTGAACTAAAAAGCATCTTCAAGATTCAAGAGTGACTATAACATTGTTTGGTAATTAGTTGTTAGCCGTTATTCGATTGAATTAACGGTTAACGGTTTGATGTTAGCAGTTTATATTAGCTAATTTGAACACTTGTTTGTCTTAGTTGTTTGTCGAAATTTGTTTACTTGACTAAACTAGGAGGGTTAGATTTTAGAATATAAATTGACATCTAAATGCATGATGCTCGAAAAATGTGAGTGGAAAAGGGATGACAATCATAGTAGACTAGTAATGATGTCTGTCCGATGCATGGGTTAAGTTATATATTTTTATTATTTTCTTTATTATTTTATTCTTCAATATTATGTATTTTAAAATATATTTACGCTAATTAAAATTGGATATGATCTTACATGTTAAGAGTAAACATATTGTAAATGCATCTCATTTTGAAGTATTTTACGATGCGAATATGATGGTACAAATATTATTTTTTTTGAAGATGTGTAGAAGATTATATTTGCTTTTGAAGTTTCGACAAAGATTAAGTTATAACACTTATAAAACTCTAGTTATTCATCACAAGTCAAACTCTCAAATTTATTTTTTTAAAAATTATTCTAATACTTCCTCCGTTTCATGAAGATGTTTACATTTATTTTTTCGCGGTCTCCAATGCACTATTTTGAACGTACATAATTGTAATTACACGCATATATGAATTATAAAATTATAAGTTTTCAAAAGTATTCTTTAAAATGAATTTAACAATAGCATTTTTACATTATAAATCTTTGTATAAAAAATGAAATGTAAACATCTTGGTGAAACTGAGGGAGTAATACATTTAATGATGTGGCATGGCTAAAAACTCGCGAAATATGCCAACTTTATATATAGAGAGAAGATTTTATATGGTACATCTGTGTGTTTGCACTTTTCTATTTGGTTGAGAATTCCATCTCTTTTCCCCCCTTTTATCGGGCATGTTTCCAGAACCCCTTTCTTACAAGATAGAGCACCTGATACTTGATAGCTCAAAGCTAACTAGTACATAACCCTCTTATACTCCTTTCGCTTTCTAATTGCGATATGGATGGGAGTTTGGGAGTTGGCTTTTCTTTTTCAGTCACAACCTGTTAGAGATATGATATCGGGAAAATATTATGAGAATATATTTTCCCATCTATTTAGAAAATAAGATATATTAGAATATATTATTAAGATACTATATGATTAGATTTAGTGATCTAATGTATGGGAGACCCATATTTATAGGCTACAGTTAACTTATTCTCCAAGCACAACTAATATCCTGAATATACTAGTTTCCTAAATACATTAGATCACTAGTATAGAATCTAATCATATAGTATCTTAATAATATATTCTAATATATCTTATTTCCTAAATAGATGGGAAAATATATTCTCATAATATTTTCCCGATATCATATCTCTAACACAATCCCACATCCTTATAATAGGCTTCTGCCAAACATTATAGAAAGAAGTTATATATTAGATGGTCTTGAACCATGCTCTCACCTCTCACAATTACCACTTTTTGAGAAAGTGAATTTAAGTAGGCTCCACTTATTTTGTAAGATATGGGAGCATTGATTTCGAACCATGTAACAATTTCTCTATTATAGGGCCAATGTCAAAATTAAAATTGGACCTTACAAATTTATTGCCTAAACACCAACTAAACAAACAAACAAAAAAAGGCCAAAAATAATGAAGATCTACATTTAAAGTTACAATTGAGAAATAGATACCTAGCAATGTTATGCTGGGTTGAAACAAGCTTAAATGCAAATAAAATTATACAAATTTGAAAAATTTATTGAAAAGTTGTCAAATTTCATGTACACACACAAAACCTTAAATATTCATCGCTAATGCATGTTTGTTTTCTTAAGTTCTCAACAACCAAATCAAATTGCTTCTAAATATGATTATCAAATATCAATGAAAAGATAAGTTAATTTTTGTATGGAAAAATTGATTGACGTTTAAGATGAGAGATGACAGATGAGTAATTAGTAAAGTTGGACAATTGGATTTTGGGTGGATCCATAGTTAAACAGACATAGGTTAGTAAAGGGACGAATGAGTAACAAACTAAAAGAGGCCGAACTACTGGCCTTGAAGTACAGGATTGCGAGTTTTATCATCTATATATTTCTATTATTATACATAGATGAACTAATAAAGTTGGCCACGTTAAATAACTCCTAGTGCACCTTTGTGAAACGGCCACACTTTAAAGATAAAGATGATTGATTGTCAGTGGGATGGAAGGAAATCGGAACTAATGCTTCAACTCCCATGCACGAACGAAGGACGATCAATGTCAGCGGTTGAAATGCAACAAGGACATAGTAAGCACCATTTGTTCCAGAGCTCATCGCACGCATGGTGAATTAGTGACAAATTGTACGTATTGACAAGTATCAACAACGTAGCCTTCCTATTTTTAAAAAATATCTAATGTTTTCTTGTTATTGTTATAATGAATGGATGTGTTATGTGTATATTAGTTACTACACTAAATGGGCATCATATGCATTTATTTAAGCAATAAGGGTGTCGAAGAAATTAAAAGGGAAAAACATAAAAAGAACCAATAAGTTGATCATGGACAAATAAAGCCAATATCAGATCACCCATTCGACTCGTTAGCTATTGACTACCTAAGTGCCAATTCAATAAAGATCAATCTCAATATATTATACCCTAATCCTACATTTTGACCACCTCTACGAACTTATAGAATTTTTTTTTTTAAAAAAAAAAACCTTTTGAACAATTATTTTTTAATAAGAACATTAAATACCTCTCAAAAAGATAATAATGAGAACATTAAATAAATATATAAATAAATTAAGAATTTCCCATAATAAAATAAGTAAAAATATGGAGAGAAAAAGAGAAATTTGGTCAGCCCATGGAGCTCCAACTCTTCCAACTTGTCCAGGTCTCTAAATCCAAAGCCCCAACAAAATTAAAACCTCTCCCAAACCTCACTCTTCAAGTCTTCAACCTTTCTCTCTCCTTCTTTCTTCAACTGTATAAACCTCCCTCTCCAAAAATCCTCTACTTTGTTCACTAGGGTTTTTGATTCCGAAAATTCGAAACGTTTCAAGACCAATAATCAATCATGGAAAGTGCACTTGCTAGCGCTGCAGCAATCGGCGATCAACGGCAGAAAATCGAGCAGTATCGCCACATTCTCTCTTCTGTTTTGGCTTCCAATGATGTCTCTCAAGCCAAGAAATTCATTGATCACAGTTCTCTCTCTCTCCCTTTCCTTATTTTTCTCTCTCCTTGTTACTGAAATTAAATTATTGTTCCTAAAATCTTGTCTAATTTGTTTTTATTTTATTTTATTTTATTTTACTTTGTAGTGTTATCGGATGATGTCCCATTGGTGGTATCTCGGCAATTGTTGCAGACTTTTGCTCAAGAGTTGGGTAAATTGGAAGCAGAAGTTCAGAAAGAGATTGCCCATTATACCCTTCAACAAATTCAACCTCGCGTTGTTTCTTTTGAGGAACAGGTATTTTTTATTTTTTCTTTTACATAAAACAAGCGAATTTTATACAGAAATTGGGTCATTGTGCTGTTCTTTCATGAATGAATGAATGGAAATTTTGCCTTTTTGATGATGGAAACAAAAGTTGGACTGTGGATTGAATGCCCTTGTTAAACTTTGATGAATTTGTGGATATTTATTGAATTGCTGGTATTTTGTTTAGTATGTTGAAAGGGGAATAGTATTATTAATGCAACATCATTCGGTACGGGGGTTATTCGGTACGGTGAACCACTGAGTTTGAGGGCGGACCACTTGTCCAACTTATTGGAAGTTCTAATTGCCTGATGGGCTTGGATGCATGGTGACATGGTACCTTTTGGGTGTATATATTTTGCTTTTTCTGTTGAAAGAAGGTTCCTTTTCCTCATTGCCTACAAGCATGTCTGCCTCTGTGGGGGAGGGAAGATGGAGGGAGGACAAATTGGTATGTGTATTGAAGGGAGGACCAAAGTGAGGCGTGTTTAATTCTCTTGTAATACGTTTATTTGGGGAATTAGTTCTGTCGCTTTGTTGTGAATTTGTATTGAACATTATTTGGGAGTAGGAGAATTTATTGTGTTTGGGAACTGGAAAGTATGTTGAATAGAGAGAGAAATTATTAGATAGACTACAATAAATAGATAGCAAAAGTACTTATCACGGGTATGAAATTAAGTTGAATAGATGAGCAAATTTCAGAAAGATGAGGTGCCTCACTATGAAGTGTAAATTTGAATAGAGCATGAGCATTCCACAGGAGGCTAATTTTTTTTTGAAATATGAAATAACCGTTCGAGTAGAGGTTGATCACAATTCAATGGATAATGGTATGGTTTATAAGCAGGATTTTTTTGAACATATTAAATCCACCACGCTAAATTTAATACGTGGACACTTACTCTAAACTTGGTGGTTAATGGGAGAAAGAGGGCGTTCATTAAGGAGTTGGAGAGTGATTAGGGGGAGGTATTCTCTGATGTAGGGCCGATTATCCATGGGATCATCGAGTATTATAAGGAGTTGTTCGTAGAAGAGAACTTGGAAAGACCTTGTAGCGAGGGACTCGATTGAGGCCGATTCCAGCACATCTAAACCATTACCATTAAAGCATTTGATTTAACCAGGATAGTTAAGGCAATCTTTTGATTTAATCCATTTTCTTCAGTACTAGTTCTGTGCAGAAGGCTAACCCGCTGTTAATGGTAATCCATAAATCAAAAAAACTGACCAGCAAAGTAAGCTTATAATCTACATCCTAGGCGAGTCTTTCCTGCAGGCTGCAACACCTAACTTTGTTACCAAACTCTTCGATTTGCCTACATAGACAGTGCTGTCTTGCTGTACACATATCTGATAATTGATTGGCTGTTCAAAATGGGCATCGTTCTTTGCAGCCGAAAATCATGGAGACGCTTGGTATAATCATGTTTCCACGCTTGTCACTTCTCGTGAATCTGGAACCTTTATCCGTCCTAATAGCATAGGCTCCAAATGCTCCGGAGCCTGCTCATAAAAACCGGTGGATAGATAACTTATTGTCGCACTTGGCTCTGTGTTGTCACATGTGATTCTGTAGAGCAGGAAGTTGACGTTCTCGAGGAATGGAAAGGGGAGCAGCGAGCAGAGCCTGTGCTCTGCAATAGTGATATAGCAGTTCCCAATCTCTAAATGTTCAACAAATTAAGGGTTGTTACATAAAGTTGATGTCACTTTAATAGAAGTGTCCCTTCATATAAATGTAATAGATTTGGTTAAGGTCCTTGGTATTACCCGCCTTCTAGACAGTTTCATTTCCCCTTACATGAAAAGTTTTTATTTTATTTTATTTTTTATTATGGTTTTATCACAACTTACATGAAAAGTTGAGCAATATATTCGAGCAAACTCCCAAGTCCCAACAAAGGGCCCTCTTATCAGCATTCCAGGAACATATTGTTTGGAACAAAGATGCTAACAATTATGTTATTCAGGCTCTGCAACAAAATTCCTCGACATGTAAAGTGTCTGAAGGGTTTGTTTCGACTATTAACGGGGATTATGAATCATGTGCTTTAATTATAAGTCTTGTCATATCACGCCACATGCAATTTGATGAAGAATGAAGAGTTTTTAGTGCTTATGTATCATTGTGTGAAGTAGAGAGGTGAAGTTTCCTAGCTTGTAACGATTAGATTATTCATAACCTTTTATAGCCACCTTGTTTATGGTTAGTGATTTTGGGACTTTGGATTTGTTAAGCATGATCGAAGTTTATTAGTGTATAGTGTCTGCATTGTGAGTGTTATCTGACTATGTTGTTAGCTGCATATTGATTTTTGACATGTACTTCATTTGAAGTTAAAATTGGAACACATTTTTATATGTCATTTCCCTTTCTCTTGGGTGACAGGCCCTTATTATCAGGGAAAAACTTGCTGAGTTGTACGAGTCTGAGCAACAATGGTCTAAAGCGGCTCAGATGCTCAGTGGAATTGATTTGGATTCTACAATGAGGTTGGGGAGTTCATTTGCTTTTCAGTTTTTGTTTCTCTGACTATTACCTTTTTTTTTTTGTTATTATTGTTTTTGGGTATGAGCTAGATGTTAACAGTCTGTATCTTATATCTGCCAGAGGGATTGATGACACCTACAGGCTGTCAAAATGTGTTCAGATTGCTCGTTTGTATCTTGAGGTATGCAGTGTCAAGGTTGCACGGAAACGGAAACGCGGAAACGCGAAACGGGAAACGTCAATTCTCAAAATGTCGGAAACGTGGAAACGTCCCCACAAAAAAAAAATTAAAAAAATATATTAAAAAACAGAAAAGAGAGAAGGAATATGTTGGGTTAGATGAAGAAGTTAGGGTTTAGAAAGAAAATAAGTTTTTTTTTTTCTTTTTTTTTTTTTTTTTTTTGCTGGAAATCAATAGTGACGTTTCACACGCGTTTTTTCTTCATTTTGGCGTTTCGTGCGCGTTTTTTCTTAGTTTGGCGTTTCGGACGCGTTTTTTCTTCAGTTTTGCGTTTCGCACACGTTTCTTTTTCAGTCAGGAGTTTCTCTCGCGTTTCGCTTTATGTTCAGCGTTTCGAGCGTTTTGAATGCGTTTCGATTACGTTTCCGTTTCGGAAACGTTTCGATTACGTTTCCACGTTTCCGTTTCGAAAACGTTTCGGAAACGCAAAACGTTGCCTCTTTCACGTTTCGGTGCTTCATTGTGCAGAATCAATGTTTCTCTTTTGTTTTTACTTACTTTTGTTTCTTGGAATAAGACGCCTTACTCTATGCACTGACTATATAATAGAGGCTCACCTGATTGGTTTGGATTTGACGTGCAAAGCAGTAGTGATCATATTTCATAATGATGGGGAAAATGTGGCGTTCATGGAAGCTTGAAAAGAGGGGTGATTCCTAGATTTTCCAATGAAGCCCCAATTTTTCCCCCTTATGAAGAGAGAGAGGGATGGAAAAAGGGTTTGGGTGGGGGGGGGTTGTTCATCTTATAGATATTCTATCATTGTGTTTTTTGTGGTTAGATGATATCAAAGTGAGAATCAACAATACTAATTCAACTGTACATTTTATCTGCATGGTCACTTTGTAGGACGATGATGCAATAAATGCAGAGGCGTTTATTAACAAAGCGTCTTTCCTGGTCAGCAACAGTCAGAATGAAGTATTAAATTTGCAGTATAAGGTTGGCAGTTTACTTCTAATCAAGAATATTGGATCCTAAAAATGGTAGTTAAAACATTTTCTTAAAACATTTTCCCATAACTTGTCTGCAGGTTTGTTATGCAAGGATCCTAGACTTGAAGAGGAAGTTCTTAGAAGCAGCACTACGCTATTATGACATATCTCAGATTGAGAAGCGGCAAATCGGAGATGAGTATGTATACAACACCTCTCTGTCAAAGACATTGCAATGCATTCTACAAGCACTCCTCTCAGTTGTGCCTTTTGAATTTTCGTATCATTTTATATTTGGAAATGCTTTTCTTAACTGTTAAAAGATTTTTCTGAGTTTAGTGACATGTCATGTATATTTACCTCTTGAGAGTTGGCTGATGCCCTGATGCCCTGATGCCCTGATGCTATCACTCTTTGTTTCTTTGTTATTATTTCTTTTTTTATGATCTGAATTGTTATATTATGACCCATTTATCTGAGTGTTGATGTTATGTTAAATTGTTAATGAAAGTTATCGTGACAATTTAGACTATTCTTCATGCATCCTTCTTTTGACAGCTTTATGATGGACCACAGTGGAATATTAGTTTTTAGTTATATGTACTTTTGTGATTTAGTCATAATTACTGAGATGGCCTGAAGTGGATCAAGTTCCTATGCTAGTTCTTCTCAGGAGAAGTTCCTAGAATTTATGAGTATCATTATTAATCTGACACCCAACCAATTTTCTTCAGAAACTGCTGATCCTATCTTTAAAAAGACCCACCTACTGGCATGCCTCAAAATGAATTGCTAGAGAAATGAATGTTTCTGCTAATAAATTGTAAATGGAATTAGTATTCTTTCCCTTATTGAATTGACACTATATGCAATTAGGCGTTCAAGAAACAAGGTAAACTGGGACAGGGGAAGAAAGTATGATTCAACATAGTTTATAATGACAGATGTGTTTGTCAAAAGAAGCTTCTTGTTTTTTAACTTCTTCTTTTGGGGATGGGGGTTGGTGGGCATGGTTCGAAAACTCGGCCGATACGTAACGTATCGGCCGTATTGTAACGGGATTTGAGCTGACCATTACGATCCACACAGGTTTGTAACGGGAAGTTTCCATCAAGCGCGATCTCGCCCGATACGGCCGCTACGTATCGCGATTCTGCCGTTACAGCCGTGACAAAGTCCGCATTTTTCAGAAAAAGGGCCCATTTTCTTACGAATCCTCCCAAAAAGAAAAGAGGAAGAGAGAAGAAGCACAAACATGTTCAAACAACAGAAAGCATGAAAGCAAGAGGGCGAATTCAAGATTATTTTGCAAAACTCAGCAAATAAAAGTCGGGATTTCGAAATTTCTTCATGCAGTTACTTCATAGTGGGGAAGGGGTGATACACAACAAATCTGAACCATGAAAGTCAAATCGCCATTGTAGATCTGAGTGGGTAGGTTTGATTTTCATGAGAGCCTCTGACTTCTGCGTTTTTATTTCACTCTACATTAGAGAGAGAGAGAGAGAGAGAGAGAGAGAGAGAGAGAGAGAGAGAGAGAGAGAGAGAGAGAGAGGGAGGGAGGGAGGGAGGGAGGGAGGGAGGGAGGGAGGGGGGGGGGGAGGGGAGAGGGAGAGGGAGAGGGAGAGGGAGAGGGAGAGGGAGAGGGAGAGGGAGAGGGAGAGGGAGAGAGACTGATGACTGACTATTGTTTTGGGGGATGATATTTATTTACTTTACAGGTTTGGGTTTATTGGTGTTTTGGATGTTTGTGGCCCTGTGGGTGGGTTTCGAATTAGGTAAGTGGTGGGCTACCTATTGACCATTTGTGGTCCAAAACTACAATGGGCTATATACAATGGATTGCTCACTTAATTAATTATAAGTGGTTTGATTTATTCATAATTTTATTAGTATTAAAAACACCAAAATATATTACTCTTTTTTCTTTGTAAAGTTCATGCCGCTACAATTTCCGCGACGGCCGTGACAGCCTAAATGAGTCATAATTCAATACCTACGGCTTCTAGAGTCATCATTCATCACTCTAAATATTAAAAACCATGAAAACACCTCTAAATAAAAATTAAGCCGAGACATCCGCATCACAATCCGCGATGCCGATATTCATCCGCTACCGCGACTCCGTTACCGTTTCCGCATTCGCGACCGCGATTTCGAACCATGTTGGTGGGTGGGTAACTTCTTGATTTTTCTGCCAACTCTAGAATTTCGTTATGGGCTGCTTTCTTGTATGGGGAGTAACTTCAGAGCTTCTTTAGTACTTCCAGAGATATTGCTGATGTTGAAAGACAGGAGAGAGAAGGTGGGTGTCTTTTTATTCTTGGTTTACTTTGGGCTACATTTTGTGGGGGTATTGGTGTAGCACTTTAGTCACTAGTGATGTTTTCTCAGGGGTGAGTTCTTAGAAATATCTTAGGGATATTCCACTGTCAATGGTTCCGTCTGGTGCACTGGAAAGAGGCTAAAGAGCGTGTTGCTGGGAACCATGGTGCTAGCCTACGAAGAGGAAGGCTATGGTTATGTAGACGGTTTATTAAGAAAATAAGTGTTTCTCTTATCTAAAGAAAAAAAGAAAAAAAGTGTTTCTGATGCAACCATGCAACTATGGCGAGACAATGTAGTCTGGGACTCTGGGCTGTGTAGAACTGCAGACTTTGGTAAGTTATTGGCATTTGGCAGGAGGTGCACACCCATCAAACTCTTCAGTGCAGGTGTAGTTAGGGGCGCATCTGAAAGCTGTGGGGAGGGTGTGAACTAAATTTTGATTTTCGATTATTTCAGAAAAATGAGTGCGTCTGTCTACATGCCAGTGATTTTTTTTACTGTGAGTTATACTTAAGTATGCCTTTTTCTTTTATTTGTTTTTGAGAAGTTTGCAAAGTTTCCCCATTTCCCCCTTGCTACTTATATCTGGAAGTCGAAGGTTCCTTTGAAGGTGCGCGCCTTCGTGTGGACTTTGGTGTTAGATAGGGTGAATACGCATGACATGTTGCAGCGGCGGAGGCCTGGTTGGTGTTTGTCTCCGAGTGTGTGTGTTATGTGCCGTCACGACTGTGAGGACGGTCTGCATCTGTTTGTTATGTGTGAGTTTGCTAGGATGTTGTGGGGCAGGTTGACAGGGGGTGAGCCTTTTGCTACTCCGGCTACAGTTGCCCAGTTTCTGCAGATGCGGTTTGTTGCTGGTGGGGCGGGGAGAGAGGGCAAGTTGTGGCGGAGGTGTGCTTGTATGGCCGTTCTGTGGTGTATTTGGCTAGAACGGAATTCGAGGGTCTTTTCTGCTTCTGGAAGGACTATTGACTGTGTTTGGGATCGTATTATTTATTTGGCTTCTCTTTGGGCGAAGGCAGCTGGGCCTTCAAGGGTGTTCCACTTACCTTTGTTCAACTTCATTTGGGGGAGTTGTAGATATTTTTTGTATTCATTTGAGGACTTCTTGTCCTCCTTTTGTATTCTTTCACTTGATTGATTAATAAAACTTTTTCTTATCTAAAAAAAAAAAGTTTGCAAAGTTGCTTAGAAATCTTGGTGATTTTGTTGACTTTTTATTTGTTCCACTATTGAAGGGAGATTGATGAATCAGCTCTAGAGCTAGCTCTTGCAGCTGCTGTTACATGCACGATTTTGGCCGGTGCTGGGCCTCAACGGTCTCGGGTCCTTGCTACTTTGTACAAGGTATGCCTCTTCAAATTGTGAGTTAAGCATTTAATTTTTTTATATTATTTGGTCTTCTTGTTGCTGAAATCTTGAATTTGTTACAGGATGAACGTTGCTCAAAGTTGAAGATTTACCCAATTTTGCAGAAGGTTATCTATTTCATTCTCTCTATTGCACTCATGCTTGCATGAAATTGCTCTTCTGTCATTTCTTTCTTTTACTTAAAAACCCTTATTATTGTTTACCAGGTTTATCTGGAAAGGATCTTGCGAAAACCTGAAATCGATGCATTTGCTGAAGAGTTAAAACCACATCAGGTCATAGACTACACTTTCCAGTCAGATGTTCATTATTGTGGGGTATACATTTTCCTGGAATTTCTGACATAGTTTTCCTACAGAAAGCACTTTTGCCGGACAACTTCACTGTGTTGGATCGATCTATGATTGAGCACAATCTTCTCAGTGCTAGTAAACTTTACACAAACATAAGGTGGTTGACTATCCTCCCCTCTCTTCCCCAAACCTTCCTCCATGAAAAGGGGAAATAATCTAGTCCGTTTAATTTTCACCTGCTGTCACCGTAATCCGTTGTTGCTACTGGTCCTGATCTTTTATTTTTTTTATTTTCTGTCTATGGAATAGTTTTGATGAATTGGGGACATTGCTGGGTATTCCTCCACATAAGGTGTGTTTCAATCTTACTCAAAACTCTTTTCCATAGTTTCCATCTGCTTTGTTGCTGCTTTAGTTATTCAATATTCTACCTTTTTGGCTGGCCACACAGCTTCAAGAAAAGCATTGATGGTTTCTTTGAATGCTAACCGTTTTCATTTCCCAAACAGATTTCCAATTCTTTTCTGGTGGAATTTGTGCTTAGTTAGCTTGAGCAGCTGATGGTTCTATAATATTTTGTGTTCTTAGTTATATCTACATGTTTTATTTGCTAAATTTGTGAGTCATTCTCATGACTATGGATGACTAAGCCATTTTACTTCTGTAACAATAACTGTGATGTGAGGTTATACTGCTTTGTTTCCCCTCTCCTCTTTCGTTGTTGCTATTGTTGTTGACAAGTTTACTGAAATGTTTTCTTCAACTCGAACATAGCGAGTGCTTACCCTAAGTTTGAGATTGTTTCTTCTATTTGAAAATGTGTCTTTTCTTTTTTTTTTTTTTTTTTCCTTGCCCCTTAATTATATCATTTCCGTTGTGGAAACTCCTCTTCTTTTCTTTTCTTTAGGATTTTTTTTGAGGGGGGGGGGGGGGATTTGGCACAGAGGTTGTGTGGTCTCTGACAAGTTTGTGGCAAAATTCTATCAGGATCAAAGATTTATATTTTTAAAACTGCTTGTTTTCATTCCCTTCTGTTTTCGTTTGTATGAAGTCCTCAGGTTCATTTTGAAGTTAAAAAAATTGCGCTATTTTTTTGCAGGCTGAGAAGATAGCATCAAGAATGATATTCGAAGATCGAATGAGGGGCTCAATTGATCAGGTGTGGTTATATGGTCTATCATTTGATATACTTGTACTGAAATAATAGTGACCTTGAAAGTGTAATTTGAACTGACAATGTGACTAATAATCACTGATGAGGGGACTCTTTTTACCTAATGTGGTATTTGGAAGGCTGTATATGATGTTAATCTAATCATTGGAGAACATTTACAGTTAAAATAAAAGTGTTGCTCAAACAAACAAGTAGTTAGCCTCAATTTAGTTGGGGTTAAGTGTTTTCCAGGAATATGGTTTCTATCCGGAGTTTTTTTGAAATCCTTTTTTCTGTAACAAAACTTAGCCTTAATGGATAAAAATACTTCTTAACAGCTAATGGATAAACATCTTATATATTTTTAATTTCAATTGGGACATTTCTTCATCTTGAGATTGTTTAGTGAGGTATAGGCATGTCTAATTTTACTTGTGAAGGTTGAGGTGAACGAGGAAGTTGTCTTATACCTTTAGTCGACATATATTGCACTAAACCTGGGATGAGAGCCTTTCTGTTATTGGTCGACCATCTGAAATCAAAACTTGTTGCAAAAAAAGAAAATATTGTATCTAATCCGAAAATGTGATGTTTTTTCGATTAACTTAATTAATTGTTTATTTTTAGATAACATGGGTGCCAGACTATTTTCTATTAGTTCAATTGATAGAATACTCCACTTTATGCTGGCTCCTTGATTTGTCTGTGGTCCAAAATTTCATGCATCAGGTGGAAGCTGTCATACATTTTGAGGACGACACAGAAGAGTTGCAACAGTGGGATCAACAGGTAATTTCTATGAAATCTTGTTTGGTGTAGGCAATAATTACTTGTTAATTAGCGCAATTCCTTTTCTTTTATGGGAAAGACACTAATGAATCTTTGTGAGTGATTTAGAGTCTGAGGTGTGTCCCACATAAAACCCAAAGGATCTTACGGTACTCACCTAAAACAAATATAAAAGAAAAAGCAAAAACATGAAGGAACATACGATTCAAAATCAAACACCGAACCTTATCATACCTATTATCAGGTACTAGAACCTCAAAGATGTCTTCTGAATATACGCAAGTCCTAATTTCTGAGTACTACACGTCTACACCATTCTCTTCTCAATTCTCATAAAAACCATTTATAATGAACACAAGCAATCAGTCTACATTTTGTTTTGATGTTACAGTACTAAGCTCCTCTGCAGCTTGTGCAATCTTATTGCCTTGAGACTAAACCTGTCAGCTACCATGCATTAATCCTGTTTTTAGGCTGGTCCAAGACACTCGAGCATACCTCTGTTTGATTTTCATTAGTTCTGCCAGAATCTAGACTCGCCTTAGTCACTATCCACATATACAATTTTTTTAGTCTGTTAAAATGTAGTTGTAAAGATTAATCCATTCAGTCCAGAGGAAACTAGATCTTCTTTGCAGATCCAGAACATGTATACCCAGAAAAGCTTTCTTCCAGGCTTGAGGCGTGTTCATTTTCACAAAATGAACTGCCCTGCAAACAATAGGAGTTTTTCCAGATTGTAAATCAGCAGTTGGCTGAAGAGGGATCAACAACAACAGCAACCACCATAATGATTCTGCCAAGGGCGGTGTTTGGGGCGGTCAAGATGTACGCAGCCTTACCCTGCTAGCTAGTCGCCTAGTAGAGAGACCCACAAAAGAAGTTTGTGTTTTTGAAACAACTTAAAAAGTTGTAACAGTTTTGAATTAAAGAAAGAGTGAACACATGAATCCAAAGAGTCAAATCAATTTCCCTTATTAAAATCTGGGTAATGAGGAATGTTATTTGGATAGCTCAGAGCCTCGGAGTAGTCAATACATCTGATTATAGCATCTTAAGATTCCTAGCTGTCTGGTGATTATATCTCTCCAAATGTCTCCTAGCTTGTAATTGGTACAACACAAAAATAGAAGATTCTTGTGAAAAAGTTGAGTATGCTAGCATTACTAGTCGAGTTTAAGGTGACTCGACTAGGCTCGTCAAGGGTTTGAGTTGGTTTTGACTTGTGTCTTGAGTTTTGAGAGTAGATTTTGAGTTGCTTGCGAGTCGGCGAGGCTCGTTATTACCCTTAGCCAAGACCAAGATGTAAGGTGACAAAAAGGTCTTGTTGCTTGAGACCTCTCTTCTCCCAATGAAAGTAAGACTCTAAGGTTCTATTCACAAATAAGTCTCCAAAGACCATTTCACTAACTCAGAACCTCACTTTATTTGAACCTCACTTTATTACACAAGTCAGGATCCAATCAACTATAGACAACCCAAAACTAAGCAAAACATTTAAACATCCCTCAAACACTCATTGTGCCAATATGTGCTGAAGGAAGTTAAGTATAATAGTGCATGCTACAAAGGTGTTTATGAAGATTTAAAGATGTAATCCTTATTTGTCTCTCCCATTACATGCACACACATGCAGATGTGAATAGGCCAGATGTAAACTAAATGGAAAGGATGTCCTTTTTTCCCTAGGGAATGCGATCCTACTGACATGCTTGCTCACAGAAGTTTGATGTTTTGCTATTTTCTGGTCTTAAATCTTTGCAGATAGTTGGAGTATGTCAATCTCTCAACGATATTCTTGATGGTATGGCCAAAAAAGGTTGTCCGATTCCTGTTTGATCAGTCATTGATTCAGCCATTGCTGATTACTGGAGGCTTAAGAACTTTTGGTATGGCTAATTGAGGATGATGACTGCTCTTCCATTTCTATATCGAAGACAGTTTTATGTTGGCCTGGTTGTCTCTTTAGGAGATTTTGGAAGAAGCCTGCTGGATAGGGTGTATAAATATCTACAGGGAATCAATTATAGAGAGTAGATCATTTTGTGAATTGGTAGTCTTGTGTCACGGTTCTTGACTTGGTAGCATTTCATTGGGCATTCTTCTTTGGCTTTTGGTAATGCACGTTATGGTGAACAATCAATACAAAAAATGCTCCATTTGCACAAAATGTTCATCTTGTTTTGTTTCTTTGGAAAACATGGATTATATGTCTCTCTTGTTGATTGCGGCTAATTGCGCAGGGAACTTGCAATAGCTTTGCTTAATTATTACCTTAGGCTGGGAGAGCTATCTCATGTGGATCATGTACCCAACTGTATCCGGGAATGACCATATGTATCTAACATAATGTTTAGGTCCCCATTTCCTGAGGAAGTGCCGTTGGTGCCGACAGCCCTCAAAAATGTGTCTCCAGTTCATTTCTGCAGCCCAAGTTCTCTCTTTTCCTCTCATGAAACAGATGCGAAGTCAGTTCAGATGCAAATGCTCCAAAACATCGTCCCTCATTGTTGGAATGACTTACACCATGTCTCAAAGTTCACTAATTTGGCGTCACAACTCACAAGTTCTCTGGGTTAGCAGAAAGTGAAAATGGAACGTTTGTAGATTACGTTATGCTTAAATAATTCCAGATATTTTTATGTTGTTAAACTTAATCAATAAATTTGAAATCACTATTTACAAAGTACTAATTATCGAAAGCTGGCGTGATAAAAAAGAAATTTGTTGAAAAGTGGTGGAGATGGTTCAAACTTTAAACCTAGCTCATTGAGTATGTGAGGGGAAATGGGTGTATTCTTCACAGCTTATCCGGTCAGCTCTGTTCAATTCAGCAGTGGTCTTGTGGCAGTTTAGTGTTGCTTAATTCAGTTTAGTGACGTCAGTCTAGTTCAATGGTCCTCACTTCAGAAACATATATTTTGTCTCACATAGAAAGTGGGTTCCAATT
Source organism: Tetragonia tetragonoides (assembly GCA_038025085.1). NCBI lineage: Eukaryota > Viridiplantae > Streptophyta > Magnoliopsida > Caryophyllales > Aizoaceae > Tetragonia > Tetragonia tetragonoides. The sequence continues at coordinate 7,566,819 of CM076148.1, read as the reverse complement.
CAGTTTAAGAGTGTTCAATTCAGTGGTGTTCGTTTCAGTTCTAATGGTGTTGAATTTATTTCAGTTTAGCTTATCTCTAAAAAACGCACTCAATATATATCCATAAGAGTGTGTTTGAATTTCAATAGATGAAAGATGCACTGAAATCCTCCAAATATAATGAAATGGGAGTAGAAAGAAATGTTGATCAAGTAAAGTGATCAACTTTCTGAAATTGGATGAATCATGCCTTAATTGTAAGTTAGTACCCCTGTAATTTAAGTTACATGACCATCCTAAAGATCATATGTACTAATAAATGCATTAGTCATTCAAGAACAAACTCACTTCAACCCTATTTGAATATTTTTTGGTTAGACTAAATATTCACCCAAGTTCATTAAGCCAAGATTAATCTTGCTTGCATTGAGTTGACCCACAAAGGAATAAAGTGCTTCCAACCTCTCATTAAGAAAATTTTCAATCCACAAGATTCGAACCATTGACCTTGCTTAAGGGATGGAGTGCCGAACCACTCACAGTCTCACACCCACCACTTAGGGCTCGTTCTTTTCAACTGGAAACTGGAACTGGTAACTGGGAGAAACTGGACAAAACTGGTGAAAATTGAAAAGTCTATGTAACGCCCCAATTTTAATACCACTTAATCAGAATGCGGAAGCGATATTAAATAACCAATAACCTAATCAGTGGTACTGAAACTAAAGCGCTACCGCCATGCTCACCCGAAGGCAAACACAAGGCAAGGGTAAAGCAGAAATAAAACCAAAGATGAACTGAATTCCAAAACGAAAGTCGATTTTATAAACTTAACTGAAATAATAGTATCTTACAAACAACCTCTTTATCCAAATTATCGTTACACCATTACTAAGCTTAACATTTATTACAACATAGAACTGAAGCGTAATCCACGCCATGCGTATCCTCAAAACACGATCTCACACTCGTCCCAATTAACATCCAACGACTGCACGTCATCAACATCCACGTGCAAGTGTAGATTTGGATATGCGGAGAACACAAAAAACAGAAAATTAGCGAAAGCTAAGTAAGAGCACTCCACCTTGTCAAATGCAAGGTTTTATGGTTTAAAAATACAGATAGCACTTACAGATAGTAATATTCATAATAATATTCATAATAATAATAATAGATAATATAGATAATAATACACATATGGTATCTTAGATACATTCTCCTTTATAGGAGTTGTCTTTCTGTCTTTCACTGTCTTTTCTGTATTTCAATGTCTTTTACTCTTTTCTGAATTATGTTAGCTTTCGCAAGAATGGTTAGCTGGTATGGGAGATACACGACCAAGTTTACTTCCCTTGGCAGGAGATCACCTCATATCATATCACATATCTGGCTATCGCCCTGACTATCGCCATATCATAATTTCAATATCAATATATATAATGCGCGTGCAACGTGTACTCCATAAACCGACCAATAGCCCTTTTGGCGGTCATACCACAAATCAAAGAATAATCTCAATCTCAACTCAACTCATACTTATGCATATCTGCATAACTGAATCATTCTCAGTACTTTCTGTATATATATATATATATATATATATATATATATATATATATATATATATATATATATATATATATATATATATATATATATATATATATATATATATATATATATATATATATATATATATCATTCTCACACTTTCTGTATATCATTCTCATTTTTTCTGTATACGTACATATCTGTACTTACTTTCTGTATATCATTCTTATACTTCTCATATACTTTACGTAGCTTTATAGTATCTTAGATAAGTATTTCAATGACTTTATCTTCCTTATTTCCTTTCTTTACTTTGCTGTATTTTCTGTATACTTCTCACATACTTTGTTCTCACATTTCGTATACATGCTCATATAGTTCAATAAGTCATATACTTCACATAGCTCATGATATAACATGCTTATTTCGCACTTAGCACATAATTCTCATGTTTTGCACTTAGCACATAATTTCATATACTTTAGCACTTAGCACATAATTTTGTAAATAGTTGTAGACAAGGGAAAAGTGATGGACATGCACTTACACTTATAAACGCTCCTTAACGTTAACAAGACTTTTTAATCCTTTCTCAACTCTAGGCTTTAACACCTATTAATAATAAATAATAATTCTCTATATTAATAATCTACGTAATACTCCTCACAAATCAACCAAACTCAAAGTACTTCTCTTGTTCCTTTTATACATGCATTCGGTCAAGCAAGGCAACACCAAACAAATAATTTTCTGAATTTATACTTTAACTCATAATCATTATATCTTATTTCTAAAATCGTCCCTTAATTAATAAATCATCTTTACTTGGTATAATCCACATGCAATCATTCAAAAATAATATACTTCACCCATATCACTTATACATGCTCAAACTCATAGATCCATTAATTAGACATGCTTTTCTTAATTAAACACTTTTGGCCATAATTAATAAATAAACAATAATTAATCTAACTTGATTTATATAATCATTCTTCAACATGCAATTATTACAAACTCATACTTAACCTTTATAGGTTCGAAAATCACATGCTTTTATATAACTTAATTAATCTAGCTTAATCCCTTCTTAAGCATAATTTCGTAATTAACAAGTATAATTCATACATAGGTTCGAAACTCACAAATCACACACCAATTTAACATACTCTTTATAGTTTAATCTTTCTAGATGATTTACTCACTCAAACATCACAAACAATAATTATTAATACTATAGCAAAATCATCTTTCATGCATCTTTCTTTCTTAAGTGATTAGAAGAGAGTTTGGGGATAAAAGATATGAACATAAACCTTAATAGTCTTCCCCTAAATTCGGCCTTGAAGGTCCGGGATCTGATGTTTATTGTAAATCCTCCAAAGGTTCTTGGTTCGAAAATGATTAAGAGAAGAACAACAAAGACACAAAGTCAAGAAGTGATTATACAAGCTTAAAACCGAATTGAATTGTGTAAGAATAAGTGTGCTAGCTTTGTTACCTTAAACTCTAGAGAATACTCTTAGCTTTATCAAGCTCTAATGGCTTCCAAAGAGATTTAGAATTGTAGAGATTATGTGAGAAAATGAAGATGAATAGTTGTTCTTGTGAGTATATGTGCAACCGGTTAGAGAGAGAAGAGAAAAGAATATTGTGGTTGCCTTTTTGCACAAAAGAAATCAATAGCTTGTATACTTGGATCAAATAGATTTTGAGAAGTGAAATGAATCATTACTAACAAGATTTGGCTAGATTATTATTCCCAAATGAATTTGCCAAGTGTGCTTGACTATGTTCAAGAATTACTATGCATTATGAATACTTGGTGGCCAAGAATAACTAAACAAAAATCTGAATTTCTCTAGATAATTCTAGGTGGTTCATGATATCACGGCTTGAGTTTGGAAGAGAAAAAGAATCGGGCTTCGACCCACAAAACCGAACACACAAACCCACAAAAGCGAGACCAAATATATGTACTAGCTTGACCCAAAACAAATAAATAATACCCATTGGGTATAACATGCATAGTTAAGATAATTAAGCGTCATTAGTCACTAAGACATAATTATTGGCACTAAGCGAGTTTAATTAGTAAGTAATCAAGTTTAAAAAATTTCGTATATTACAGTCTAACTAGTAACTGGTGAAAATTGGGAGAAATTGGGTCAAACTGGGAGAAACAGGGGAAAATTGGGACAAACTGGAAATTTTTTATTTTTGATTGTTTTCTTAACAACAACAACAACAACAACAACAACAACAACAACAACAACAACAATAATAACAATAATAATAATCATAATAATAAAAATAATAGTGATCATAATAGTAATAATAATAAAAAATAATGATAATAATATAACTAAAAAAATTAATAGTAAATTTAATAATTACATTAATAATAATAATAATAATAGTAAATATATAATAAAAATAAAAATAAAATAATAATAATAATGATAAGAATAACACCAATTAGAATAATAAGAGTATAATAATAGCAAAATACTAATAGTGATAATATTAATATTAGTTAATAGTAATAATATTATTATTATTATTATTATATATTATTAAAATAATAATAACAAAAATAACAATAATAATAATAATAATAATAATAATAATAATAATAATAATAATAATAATAATATTTTTATTTTTATTATATTTATTTTATAATTGTTATTTTATTTTTGTTATTTTATTATTATTATTATTTTAATTACTACTACTACTAAATTATGTTTAATAATTTTATGCATATATTTATTTTATATTTTGATTTAAAATCTTTCATATTTAAGTTTTATGTTCAATATGTTAAAATATTAAAATTGGACTAAATTGAGTCAAACTGGAAAAAATTGGGAAAAACTGGACATAACTGGACAAAACTGTATTTTATAACTGGTGAAAACTGGGACAAACTGAGGAAATTGGACAAAACTAGACAAAACTGAAAACCAACAACATGCCCTTATTGGTAATTGGTAATATCACATCTTTTACCACTCCCCAAGTCCCCAGCTTCAGCTCCTAAAACCCTCCAATCAATCACCTTGTTCATTCATTCCCCCAACAATGGCGTTTCTCCAAAACCTCTCTCTCTCCTCTCCCCTTCCCTCTTCCCCTCTCTTATCTCTCTCCTCTCCACCCTTCAAAACCTCCAAACTCACCTTCAAGCCCTTCGCTTCTTCATCATCATCATCATCATCATCATCATCTCCCTCACCTTCTCAAATGGAGCAAGCCATGCTTGAAGCTATAGCTCAAACAGATGGAAAGAATTCCAATTCACTCCCTTGTGTTCGCTCCTACGAAAACGACATCGCTAGTCTCTCTCTCGTCGGCTCCGTCGGGTTCGATAATGCCCTAACTGCTGCTGCTGCTGATGGTGGTCGGGCTGCTGATGAGCATCTCGGTTCGGGTTTGTCGACTATGGTTGTCGAGGCGCTATATCCTGGTCCTTATGATGAACATAGCACTGTCTCCACTAGGCTGGTGAGTGAAATTCAGTTTAATTTTTTGGTCACATTTTAGGGCAATGTTTGTTGTATAGTTTGTAGTTCTATTGAAATTCGTTAAGGGTTGAATTGAATTAGTAGTTTGCTGTAGTGCGTGTTGCAATTTGATCAGTTCATTTCATGTTGTTTTGTGTTTCTTGATAATCTTATGGTGAATTTGTGCTGGATGATGAGATTTTATTGTAAAAGTTGGTGATTGGTAAGGAATTGTGTGTTGATATGGCATTATTGTCTTTGAAGTATTTGAATTGAGTTTCTTCAAAAAATAAAATAAAATGCTAGCAAGGACTTATTAGGCAGGCGGTATATGGTATACGACTATGCGGTGATTTGAATGTGAAGTAGGGAAATGCTCATGGTAGGACAATGGAGGGGTATCCATTTATTTACAAATTATGAAATAGAAATGGAGCAGTAATATTTCTCCAGTGGATGGGGGCATTAAGGATGCCAAAGCTTGTGTTCTTTTGGAGGAGAAGGTCATTAAGAAGAGATCACCAAGCTACTTCTATAAGCATCTTATTGAAGTGGACAACAAATTTCTGCTAGTGAAGTAAACTGTTTGGGGTTTTGTTTTCGTCAATCCTCAATTCCTCATAGGTTGGAACTTTTCTGGGAAAAATGGAACAACACTGTTAACTAGGCCGCTTAGTAAAATTAGGTCATTGAAGATACCAATTGATGTAGGACTATGTTTTTGAAGAGGTTGTCAAAAGGAGGATGAGGAGAGGCATATTTATTTCAGAAATCTAATTTGGTTTTATCCTATAACTATAGACCTTCTTAGGTGAATAACGTGGAGCTAACATAGACAGTTAAAAAAATTAACATATGCTTTTTATTGATCTAGATTCTAAAGATTGCATATGAGGAAGTGATTGTGATGGTATCTGGTAATAGACTATAGAGACTTGAAGGTCCTTATTGCTTATATTCGTTCCACCAAGAGGACTACAGGAAGGAGCCACAATAGTGTTAAGACATCTAGTGGGGAGATGGAGAAGTACCTCTGCGGATAGTGGGTTGCTACAGGGTTAGCTTTGAGTTCTCTCCTCTTTGCAGTATGGACCAGTAAAACAATTCAGGATGATGTCCCTTGGGTGAATGCTATTGCTTATGTTGTTGTTGTAACTGAGAAGACATGGGAAGGTATCAACTATCAACACTAGTTGACACTTTGATGGGATGCCTTACAGGTTACAAGGTTTAGTTTTGGGAGTAGGCATTTGAATTCCAAGTTCAGGGTCAACGTTGATGTTGATGTCAAGAATGATAGACAAATGCTAGTGTGCTACTAAAGGTCAGTTTCCTATATCTCAAGTTGATCATTGAAGGCAAAGAGGTCGAACACATCACCTCATCTCATCATATAAGGTCGGGTGGCAGAAATGGAGGAGTGCCTTCTTAAATATTCTAACTAAGAAACTTCAGGTCAGACTCAAGGAAACTACTACTGTACATCTATAATACCAACTCTGTATTTTATCCACTGTAGTTGAGTGGAAATATATTTTGTGACAAGGTGTGAATGGTCACAATTGAAGCCAAGATGCATAGAGTGAGATTAAGATGTTCTATTCATGTCAAGAGAAGACGCCCAAAGAGGTGTCTATTCGATTGGCTTTTTCCCTCTTAATAATGATTTCCCCTTTTTAATTTATTCAAAAAATAAATGAGTTAAGTAGGATGGAATGTGGACTTAGAAATGGCTTGTGATACAAAAGAACCACCACATAATTCTGTTTTAAGAACTAAGACTAAATTAGTTGAGCTGACAGTTGGACTTCCACAACTAAAAAAACCGCTTTAAAAACTTAGCTTAGATGCTAATCTCAACACTGAGTTATTTAATTGGTCTCCCTACAGCGCTACCATAGTAATGATAGTACTGAACTACTGATAGAGAAAACCAGTTCTGGGAGGAAGCCTCAAACTGCTTCAATATCATTCTGCATAGGCGGATCCAGACTGGAGCCTCAGTGTCCCCCGGTCACCCTACCTTGGAAACTTAGGCTAGATACCCTACTTTATGGTGTCCAATTTTGATCTCATTTACTATTTTTCCCCTAATATTTTTTTGGCTCTCTTATTGTTAGTTTTCTCGATCCGCTATATTTTTCCTAGATGTGAAAAATATATTATTAAATGAAGAATAAAGAAGTTGCAGCCTAGGAGGACAAGTTGTCCTCACGAGAAAACAAATTACAAAGAACCCCATTGATGCTGAAAATATAAATGGAGTTCAGTTGTGAGCTTCAATGACTATCTATATTCTATACTTGTCTCAATGCATGGTCTCGAGATATGAGTGCAGATAAAGACAGGAAGGAAATACAAGTGGCAGGGACAGAATTGGTGGAAAATGAACTTGAATACACAGAAGCTTTGAGCTGGTTCAGTCAATTTGGGTTGTAGACTATAGTAACCAGTCAGCTGCCTCTAGGAGGACTGATTGGGGGGCAAGTACCTCTGCATCAACCAATAGGACTGCTTCGAGTGAAAAACATAAGAGATTACTGCTACAGCCTAGTTGCTTATAGGTTTGCAGGATAATTTTAGAGGTTCTGTTATTGATATTATACTTCAATTTTACAGTTTGGAATTATTTGTTTATACTTCAATTTTTCAGTTTGGAAATTTTATTAGTTAATAGCTAGGAAATTTTGAGAAATGAGAAAGATCGAATGCATTTTTCAATAGAAATAAAGTATAGTAGGAAACATCATGGAATATGTATATAATGAAAACTTTTGGGGGACGGGAGGGCGAGGGTGAGCGATCTAAGATTATCTATTCCAAAACATAGGGGAGTCCTATTCGAACTCTAGTTTAAGGCTCCCACACTGCTACTACCAACTACGTTGACCCACAATTGTTTTGCACAAATTCTCTGGGAAGAACACAAACTTCCTAATGTTTGTGGGTGATAATTGCTGAAGAACCAAAAAATTCGAAAACAGTTCCTTTGGGGGGGGGGGGGGGAGGGTGAAAGTGTTCCATGTTGATTAATTTTTGACTGCTCTTGAAATTTGATGTTACTTGTGAATCCAGGAGTCAGGACTAGCCAAAAACCGACCTTTTTCATAGCCGTAGATCATGAGGTTCCTTTTTCGTATGGTTCCCATGATGTTGCCAGTTGATTAAACATTTCAGAATCAGAAATGCTTTTTCATGCTTGCGATGTGGAAAATAAAATTTGTATTTAAGAAATGATAGGATAAAAGAACAAAGGGTTGATGGTTATATAAAGTCATTACTAATTGACATGTTGTGAACCACAAAAAATATGAAGGGAGCACCTTAGGCTTGTAGGTGGGGGGGGGGGATTCAAATTTCTACTATCGGGACCCATAAGCTCATTCAGTGGGTGAACCAAAAAGAGAAAGCAGGAAAAAATGGTTTTGATCGGCGACCATCCCTGCCTTCCTTTCTTGCTTCTCTGTGGGGACTTAATCCATGGCCAGCCAGGCACCTCCTCCTTCCATGCTGCTCAGAAGGACAAAAATTAAACCAAGGAGCTCAATCTTCAAAGCAAGCTTTATTGCTTTAATCAATTAGAGCTCAAATGCATTCTGCCTTTCTGAGCATATCCAGGCCCTAATCAAATTAAATTTATCTCAATTGTAGCTGGTTACATTGCTGAGATTGATTTATGCATGCAGCTTCCCTCCCATACACCGTACTGAGGCTACTTTAGCTTGTTAAATGAGGCGCTTGAGTGCTCTAATGCTAATTGTAGCTCAATTATATAAGCTGAAGTTATTCCTGATGGAGTGCATCTGTAGTCTAATTGACTAATATATATCTCATTAATCTTTCTCAGTTTCTCCCAGCTAGGACAGTGAAAGAGAAAGCACAAAAGCTGAGGAGGTCTTTCCCTGAAGATCTTCTGTCCAGGACAAATTCCAGAGATATACTAGCAATGACATTTAGGCAAGTTGTAGTAGAGCAACTATGGAACTTTGAATTGGCAATATTTAAACCTGGATCACAAAGAAATATGGACGATCTAGGAAGCCAAAGAGAGGTGACCTTTTCTTTTCCTTGATGTTTAATGATTAATAAATGCTCTGTATTGTGATACCACGTAAATATGTTTTTCTTGCAGATGCTAATTGGCTAAGTTCGCTTATGCTTTTGCTATTAGCAGGTTACTGTTTCATTTGCTCTCAGCTCATCAGATGAAAAGCCCATTTCTCGACTTGCAGAAGCTGTTTGTACTTTAGCAGTTGAAAGTACTGAAAAGGAATTCTTTTATGGTTCATCAGGAAAAACATCAAATGGTTTCTTTAATTGGCGATCAAAACCGAAAAAGTTTGCCTCAAAAGATTTCTCTGTAATTATATATAGGCTTGAAGATGTAAATGGTGAAAACGCCAAAATTCTTCTCCATAAGTTCAACTCTGTGAGGGCAAAATACAAGGTGATAAATAAGAAACAAACAAGCTCCAGATTGACCTCATTGATGCATCCCGAGCTGGAAAAGATAGGTGGATCTGAGTTTAGCTTTTGGACAAGTGAATACGTCCCTGCTTACAGGCTTGAGATTGATGCTGAAAGACTCTCTGATGTACAGTTTGAAGGCTGGAAACAAACTACTGGAAATAGATGGGAAGTTCTTTTGACCCACTCCCAAATGGTATTTTATTCTTGTCTTGTCTTGTCTTTATTAGTATGCAGTTTCTCTAGGAATTAGGAATTTATTTTTCAAAAACCACCTTTAAAATAAGTGTGTTTTTGCCGAAACGCCTTTAATTTTGTTTATAGTAAACCACATTTAGTCTTGCTTTCATCCACAGAGTACCACCTCCCCATATTTCTTGATGAGAAATACACCTAAACTGACCGTTTAACCTCACATCTTCCAATCACTTGGCCTTTTTAGCTGCCACACTATTTTTTCTTATTTATCTATTAATTAGGTTTTCCAAGTTATTGTTTCCTCTCTTATTTTATTGCCATTTACTTGGAAATGTTGCCTAGTCCTTCTACATGACACGCGTCAACATTTGCAGGTTGGGTTGGCTAACATTCTAGATATTTATTTCGAGGACGTGCACACACTTCCCTATAAGCAACTATCATGCGATGTCGTTCGAAGCCCGGATAAGTTGTCCAAGAGCAAGGTATGAACATGTAGGTTGTTTCTACTTCTTCAAAAGAATTTCGATATTGTGGGTGTACATCAGTATGATTCTTTAGAATATGTCTTTTTGGTCTATATTTTATAACTGATTGTTGTCCAAATTGTCCAGCTCGTTGAGGAGGATGTGCACTTTGGTTATGATATAGATTATACAGAGGTTGCAGATCATATACTTCCATTTTTTCATTAATTGTCCTTGAAATTTGTTTATTAACTTTGCATTTAGAAGACCTTCTGTCCTCAACTATCTCACCTCCAGTAATAGCTGCTATTATAGTACATTGTCTATCTATCCTCAACTACTACTAATAGCTATTTTTGTTTTTGTTATTTCTTGTTTAATTTTTTTCCTGTAAATAGCTTGCATTAAATACTATTATTGTCAATTTTTTTTTGTCTTTGTTGCAACTTTTAATCTGTCTGCCATTTCTGTCACGGAAAAAATTGGACAAATAATGAAAAGGAAACGAAGGGAGTACTTATCAGTAAGGAAGAAAATATGGATGGTAACCATCTTGCACGATAATGTACATATGCCATCCTTTATACTTTGTGCACGTGCTCTGTGGTCAGTGCTTTGTCCAACAAAGAGTGGATCACTTTCATATTTTCTTCCTGTCTGCCTCCTACCCCTTGTTTGTTTAGGACTTAGGAGGGTGGGTGGATAGGGAGGCAAGTTTTTAGGATACACATTTGGTACCCAGGTCTGTAACTTATAAATTTGGCATGCATTATTGTTTGGTGTTGTATGTTTGCTAACTTGGAATTTCTATTTGATTCACAGAGAGGCTTTACTCTGTTGGGTCCTTTAAGAACCACTCTTATCGCTGCAACTTTGTTGGTTTCTGTTGGCGTGATGATGAAGATTTGTTTACCAAATTTATATAGTGCAAGAAGAAGAGATATTGGAGAATATCATGTACTATCATCATCACAAAATGTTTGTGAGCAAGTAACATATCCGACTATAGAGCCTTCTAAGGTATACTTCGTTCTGAAAAAGCATAGTGTTTTGCCCTGTTGGGTTTTCATTCAGTGCCTTTTAGTAAGTGCAACATAGTGCCATCAGGTATTTAATTCTCAAGTTTTGTGTCATCAATATCAGCTCAGGTTTCTTCCCTTTTATACTGTACTGAATCTGAGTGCTTATTGAAATCATCTATCACGTCTAAAATATATAAATCTTGTTTATTTTAGATAACATTGTGTCCTGGCTTAGCCCGACTAATCCCATGGGCTCTGAAGTTAAGGGCCACGAGAACCTCCAGTGGCCCCGAGGAGGCTCGAACCTGGGACGTAAAATATATAAACCTTGTGTGAAGCTTCGTGCTTTCCCCAAGTCTTTATAAGTTGTGGACCTTTGGTGTTATAATTTTTCTGTCACGAACTGTGTTTTCTATCCTGTCCTTAAATTCTGATCAGGAATCTCCGTGTGGAAACCCCTTCTTGATAGGGAGCTGTTTAACTCAAAAATGCAAAAATACCTGTTCTTGTAGTCTGACACCCCCCCCCCCCGGCACAAAAAAAAAGTAACTAAATTTTCTTATAAAAACTTTTCCAATTTCTGCTGATGCTATCAGATTCTGTTTACAGTTGGAAGCTTTTTGTTGTGCGATTGTCAGAAATATTAAGGACTGTTATGGTTGGAATGGAGATATAAAATATGAATCAAGTGTTGGAGCATCGGTTGGAGAAGTCCCGATCTATTTGAGGAATAGTTATGGCGTTGATCCCAGTGATCTAGAATCTATTTCTGTTGGCTCTGATTTATTGGCCAGAAGTGATGAAGAGCAGAAATCCCCTGTCCAAGAGATTGCTAGTTACCAGGTATAGGTCCCTGTGTTATGTTCTGTATTTCTTAGTTTGTTATCTTTTTATATGGGCGACTGGCGCTCCCTGTCTACATCGAATTTTTGGGTTTTTTCTTCTCTTACAAATTGCATGTTACTTGTTAGATAAACATCAGAGCGTGAATTATTAATGTGTGATTGTGGAGTTAAGAAGTTAGGGTGATAGGATGACCTGAATAATTATTTCCTGTGCAACTTGCTGTGTGTTTGGAGGTGAACTTGAAATACAGTTATTGATGGGAGTGCCATCTGTCTAGTCCTAACATGATATGCCAAGAATAATTTAATTATTAAAAGAAATATTGTTAGTGACAATGCAGTTAGAAGGATTGTTAAATTATTTTGCCTTCACTTTTGCAACCTGTGGAGAAATTCATTTAAATTCAGCATATGTATCAAAATCCTTGGCCATCTACTGATGGCATTGAAAATCAAGCTTTCTTTTTCTTTTTTTCTCGGCTGTCCTAATATATGATATTTTGTTCCCCAGATGTGTAAGCTTTTATCAAGAGTTCCACAGAAACTAGAGCTTTTGCTTATCTTTTTCCTCTATTGTTCAGTCAATTGGAAGTAGGGCTAGGTTTGTTTTTGCTTATCCACAGTTATATTGCAGGTAGTGTTATCGAGTGATGGAAGAATAGTGGGGTTCCAACCTACGAGTCGTGTGGCAGTAAATCATTGGTCTGCCAATCCTATAGCCATGGAGCTTTATGGTGGGAAGATACTTTCCCCTGGTAAGTATCTGGTTCTCTATCATGTTTACTTCCTTTTTCTCCACCCATCTCTAAGCAATTTTCCTTCAGGGCTTTTTGAACCTGGCCTGAAGATCAGCGAACCTGGTGAAGTGATTGTCCTAGAGTTGTTAATGTCACTGAATCAAGATATCTGTTTTGCATTGGCCAGACCAATGCAGTGACCATGACTTTGTGGATGCTGATTTGTTTTGCTCCCTTGTGTAACTGTTCCTACTGTAAGTTCCAAAACTAGCAGTCTACATTATCGAGTGCCTACTCACAAGAAAATGAAATCTGCAAATCATTTAGCATGAAATATGTTCATAATTCATTTTTGCAAAATGATATTACAAAGTTGTGGTCGTGTTATAATTAAAAGATTGACCAACTAGTACAAAAGAATGTTTTTACAATTATGAAATGGAAGATTGGTACAAAAATTATTGCTATTATGCTAAATTTAAACGATCCACCAATCTAAAATATGTTTGTTATGGCAGGTTACCTTTTTGGGGATCATTATGCCAGGTGCGGATATTCATTCTTCTTTTAATGTTGTTATAGTGTATGTACAGTGGTGAAACCTTCTTGAAAGAAGCTGCATAGATTGAGTTGCACTGGGGGTTAAATGGTGTGAATTCCATGATATAGTCCAAAAATAAGTTAAAAAAAAAGAAAAATTCTTGTATATAAAAACATCTTCCTCGTCTACTGTCTTTGGAGGGTCGGACCGGGGGAACCCTTTTTTTTTGGCAGGTCAATTTTTCATTCCGCTCTGAGGGTGTAGTTTAACCATATAGGTAAATCTGAAGATGCAAATTGGGTTTTTTGACTTAAACCGAGTTTTATTCTGAGAAAATTGGATAATGGAATTGAGATTTCAACTTGAAGTAGTAAAATAAGAATGAGCTGATCAATGTAAACACAAGAAGACTAATCGGCAGCTTGAAGCCTTTGATATTTCCTAAGGATACAAAGGAAGAAGATCATTGAAAGATGGAGATCTTCCACACCCCCACTTGAGATTAACTGAGAGATTTCATTCCCTGGTTGGGGTGTTCCTTGTTGGCCCAGTCATATCTCACAAAAGCTAAGGCGTATTCAAGCTGGAAAGGATTGGAACAGTTACAAGTGCAGTGATTTTTCCATATCATTATGATCCATGACATGCTTAGTCTTAGCTTTAAAAATTTGTTGGCAATGTTACCAATAGGAGTATAGGACAAGAGTGAACTGTTGAAAAGAAAAAGTACAGTACTGGCTACTCATGGTCCCCCTTCTGCCTTTTCTCATTCTGTTTTTATTTAGTAAGAGGAGCTGCTTATCTCATCTACTTGTAGACTGAACTGTATAAGCATACAATAAGTAATTGTCAACACCTTTTCCTGGTTTGAAATTACAATGTGTTTTAATTACTGCTTAAAACAAAGGGAAAGTTCTATGATAAGCCTTGAGATTTTGGCTTTTATCTTATTTTAACCTGTGTTTAGTTTTCTACTGAAAACTTTGAGCTAGGAGGTGTTCTACATGTAAATTCAGTAAACAACAACCTTGTCCTACATATATCTCACGATTCACGGGCATAGATGTTTTAATCTTCATAAGGAATGCAAGATCTTTTGCCTTCGGAATCTAACTGATTTTTCTACAATACTTTTGGAAATTAAGAAAGTATTTGCCTGACATTTTCTATCACTGCCAACCTCTTATGGAGTCCTTATACAAGGATTTTCCTGTTATAGCACATTGATCATGATGATCCAAATTTGGTTATGGCACATGGGAGTTCTTTGGAAAGCTGCTTAGCTCATATGCTATATTGATGGCTTAAAAGGCATTACACCCATCTGTATCCTTGATGCCTTTTACTTTTTGCAAAGATTGAAGTGAGATTTGAAGCAGAAAGAAGAAAAAACAGAGAGGAAGAAAGGTAGCTAGAGAAATTATCAAAATGCCTGGAAACAATTCTAAGCCTTTGCATATATCAATGTGCCCTTGGTTTGCTTTCGGGCATATTACTTCTTTCTTGCAATTAGCCAACAAACTGGCTGAGAGGGGTCACAAAATCTCTTTGTTCCTCCCTCCAAAAACTCAGGCCAAGTTGCTTTCTCACAACCACCATCCTCATCTCATCACTTTCATCCCCGTCACACTCCCAGCCGTTGATGGGCTGCCTATTGGGGCTGAGACAACTGCTGATGTGCCTGCTTCAGCCCGGCCCCTTATCATGGCCGCTATGGACCTGACACAGGACATAATTGACTCGTACCTCACTCATCTGAAGCCTGATTTTATCTTTTTTGACTTCGCAGAGTGGATACCTAAGCTTGCCCGTAAACACCAGGCTAAGTCTGTATTCTATGCCACGGTTTATCTGGTGACTTTTGCTTACCTGTCTCCTCAGGCAAGGAATCTACCTGTCAACTGCCTCACAGAGGAAGATTTGGCACAGCCTCCACCTGGTTTTCCATTTCCATCTATCAGGTTGCAGCTTCAAGAGGCCCGTGGCCTAGCTAATGCATCTGAGGAAAAATTTGGAGGTAGAATGTCGTTGTTGGAAAGGGTTTCCATCTCTTTCCAAGAGTGTGATGCCATTGGTATTAAGACCTGTAGGGAGATAGAAGGGCCTTATTGTGATTATGTTTTGGAGCATTATGGTAAACCTTTGCTTCTGGCTGGCCCAGTGGTGCCTGAACCACCTACTTCTAAACTGGATGAGTATTTTGATGGTTGGTTGAAAGGTTTTGGTACTGGTAGTGTGATATATTGTGCACTAGGGAGCGAGTGTTTTCTGAATAAGACCCAGTTCCAGGAGCTTGTTTTGGGACTTGAGCTCACAGGTATGCATGATTAAGCTATACTTTCACTCAAAATGTCTTTCTTTGTTAGTTGAAATAGCTTTCTTCATTTGCTGGGAATTTGAAGTCACGTACGATTAGAATTTTAGAAACTAATTGTAATCATTTTAGGCATGTTCTCGATGCAATTTGGTGCCATTTTGTTACCTTTATCCTTTCTTTATTTTGGTGATATTGCTCACTTCAGGTATGCCCTTCTTGGCGGCCCTCAAGCTGCCTATGGACTGTGAAACAATCAACTCAGCCCTGCCAGAAGGGTTTGTAGAAAGAACTAAAGGAAGAGGAATCGTTCACGGGGGCTGGGTGCAACAACAACTGATCTTACAGCATCCTTCAGTAGGATGCTTTGTGACTCATTGTGGGGCTGGGTCTTTGTCAGAAGCTATGGTGAGTGAGTGTCAAGTGGTGATGATGCCTCAAGCAGTGGATCAGTTTATCAATGCAAGGCTGATAAGCCTGGACCTGAAACTTGGGGTCGAGGTAGAGAGGAGAGAACAAGAGGATTTCTTTACTCGGGAGGCAGTTTGTAAGGCGGTCATGACAGCTATGGAGAAAGAAAGTGGGGTGGGGAAGGAGATGAGAGCTAATCATGCGAAATGGAGAGAGTTCTTGCTACAGGAAGGGCTTGAGGAGTCTTATATCAGTGGCTTTGTTCAGAATCTACAAGACATGCTAGGTTGAGCCTCATATTCAACGAGAAAAATTCTACCATAATAGTTATCTTCTACACTTAACCAAGTAGCTTTTTAATTTCATCTGGAAAGAAGTATGTTTAACATTTAATAAGTGTCTTATGTATCTCTCATCTTTTCTGTGCCAAAAAAAAAGGAGAAAAAAAACCCTACATTAGTAATAGCAATTGAGTGGTTACTTACCCATTTGCAACTTGGATTTTGACTTATTTTATGTGAAGTAAATTTAGTACTCGATTCGAACCTTAATATAAGTCGTTTATACGTGTGAGTTAACCAGAGTATTGGGGGTCGAAGCAGTGGTTTCATTTTTACCTTCAACCTCTGAGACAGAGGTTCAAGTCTCATCCCTAGCAGTTTGAGATTTTTTTTACCCTTTCTCACACTATCATCATCATAAAAAAGAAAAAAAAGAGGTCAAAATTTATCAACTTTGAAAGTTAATTTATTCAAAAAATATGTGGATTTATCAAATGAAAATGATACCATTACATTTGCCGTAAAAAAAGGTTGTATTTTTCATAAATTTTACAAAACTTTTATGAATATAATCGCTGGTCAAAGTTGAGATTTTTTTGACTTGCACGTAATCTTAGATGACTTATATTAAGAAATGGGTGAAGTAATTATTATCAAATAAATAGTTAGACAAAAAAGAAATTACTTAAGGGTAGCAATAGTTCATACCTTTTTTTTTCTTTTCTTTTTTTCTTTTGTTTTGAAGTTCTAAAGGATCACTATTTTGGGATAGCACCTAGAGGTTATTATTTTGTGGATTGAGGGGTATAATGATAGATAAATAGGGTTAATTATTGTGAAATGATAATGATCAAAGATGTTTGCTAGTATATACTTATATTGAAAAGGGCCTCTTGTCAGCAATTGCACCGTGCACTTGGATACACCTACCATGAGGACTCGTGTGTCCTACACGTTGCACATGAAACGCGTAAGTTTGTTATTTCAGATGCACTCTTTTAGATGCTTCCGACTTCGAAGTGCACCTAAAAATTGGTGCCCGATAGGCTGACAGCCATAACTATATACTCGCATATCACTTTGTTTTTATCACCTTATCATTTTGTGAAATATTTACTAGGGCATAGAGGTTGTATATTACCAAACTAGTGTACTCCGGTTCTCCCACGATATAGGTGAGAGAAAGAGGGTAGGCGGAAACTAACGCAAGGACCAAAATCAATCTTGGCCCAACTCATTCAATCAACCAACCTTCACAATCACAACTCACAAGGACCATAAATAATGGAGGCTTGTCACCTTGACTATAATTAGGGCGCCAATTTTGGCATATCATTTTTCCATTCATATAAAACCCTCAAAAACCCTTTTTTCAGCATTATCACAGGCGAAAACATAAGAGAAGATATAGCAAAAAAAATGGGTGATTCTAATGGAAATCAACAACACAATGATAATAAGGTGTTGCATATAGCAATGTATCCATGGTTTGCCATGGGACATTTAACCGCATTTCTCCATTTAGCCAATAAACTAGCGGCAAAGGGCCACGTGATCTCCTTCTTCCTTCCCGCCAAAACCCGGCCCAAGCTCGCCACCCTCAACCACCACCCAGACCTCATCACTTTCTTCCCCGTCACCGTCCCCGCCGTTGACGGCCTCCCCGTCGGGGCCGAGACCACGGCCGACGTGCCCTTTCCGGCCCAACCCTTCCTCGTGGCCGCCATGGACCTGACCCGGCCCGACCTCGACACCGCCCTGGCCCGTCTACGACCCGATCTCGTTTTCTTCGACTTCGCTACGTGGGTCCCGGGCCTGGCCCGAACCCACCGGGCCAAGGCGGTATACTGCGTAACCGCCCAGGTGTCCTTCTTCTCGTACATTTGCCCCCGGGCCCGAAACCTGCCCGATGTGGCCCACCTTACCGAGGCCGAACTAAGACGGGCCCCACCGGGCTTCCCGAACTCTTCTACTTTCTACCTCCGGGCCTATGAGGCCCGGCAGCACGCGGCCTTCAGTAAGATGCCGTATGGGTCCGGCGGGCTTTCGTTGCTAGACATGGTGCTTCTGTCCATTAAGGAATGTGATGCTGTTTGCTTCAAGAGTTGTAAGGAAATGGAAGGGAAGTATGGGGAGTTTTTCGAGGAGCATTACGGGAAATCGGTATTGTGGGCCGGGCCTGTGGTACCCGAACCACCGGGCTCAGGGCTTGATGAGGAGTTTGATGGATGGTTGAAAGGTTTTGAGGAGGGAAGTGTTGTGTATTGTGCTCTTGGAAGTGAGTGTGTGCTTGGGATGGACCAGTTTCAGGAGCTTGTTCTTGGACTTGAGCTTACAGGTATGCAATACAAACTGAATTACGAGTATTTTACATCTATGCATGAATGTACTTGCTATAATTTGTATGGTGTAGCTTTTAGGGTAGTAAAATGTTTCTGTGGTGATTTTGTTCATTTTGGGTGGCACTCAATAAGTGTATTTTCAGCCATTAGCTTTTCCATGAATTGTCAAAGTTGTTTGGCCGACAATATTGTATCTTTTGTTGGGAATTTCACTTATCTTGGTCTCTAGGGACTAAGTTAACAGCATGTGTGGACTTAGTCCATCATAGATTAAGTATTCTTGAGGTTGATTCCAGGTAAAGTAGGGGGTGACTCCCGGTAAAATAGGGAAATGGCTCTAGGTGAATTAATTTTAAGTAATTTTGAGGGATGGCTCCGGGTGAAATAAAGGGTGATTTCAGGTAAAGTAGGGGGTGGCTACAAGTGAAGTAGGGGTGGTGCGTGCCAAGTATAAATTTGAGGGGTGACTCTAGGTGAAGTAGGGGTGACTCCACTTTTGAAGGGGGGTGACTTCAGGTGAAGTAGGGGGTGACTTCAAGTATTGATCCACTATAGACTAAATCCACACAAGTTTTTGTACTAAGTTAAGTAGGTGACTTATTTCCTTACATTTGGGTAAGTCCTAATAATTCCTCCATTCTTGTCAACTAGAGTGGTTTATGAGCGGAATGGCCTAGTAGGCCAGGTCCATTTACCCCTGAAAAAGGGACGGGTTTGGATGAGATGTTTTGCTGATCTTATAAGGATCTGATCCAAATCCGTTTGTCGGCCTGTCTTATGGGCCAAAAAATATTGTCAAGCATGGCTCGCATCTAGTCCAGACCTGCTTCTAAACCGCTCTAATATTTCCATCGTACCGAGTACCGACAATTAACAACTTTCTACATTCAACATGTTTTCTTTATATTGATAAACTACCTAGTGATTTTTATTGACTAGAAAAGGGAAGAAAAATAAAGTTGTTAATTACGAGTCTAGTCCGTCAACTGAAAGAAGACTAGTGTGAAAATTAGTGAACAAGGGAAGAGGCCATTTTTGTGGTAAATGTGAAATGAACTTATTTTCCTTTTTTGTTAGTGTCATAAAAAGAAGCCTATTTCCATCTAGGAATTATGATTATGACAATCAAATGATATTTAACTTCATTTCTATCCCATTACTTGACAGGTTTACCATTTTTGGCGGCCATAAGACCACCTATAGGTCATGACAATATTGAATCAGCATTGCCCAAAGGATTCCTAGAAAGAACAAAAGGAAAAGGACTTGTACATGGAGGTTGGGTGCAACAAGAATTGATTTTGAAACACTCTTCAATAGGATGTTTTGTGACTCATTGTGGTTCAGGATCAATATCTGAAGCTCTAGTAAGTAAGTGTCAAATGGTGTTATTGCCATACAGAGGTGATCAATACCCGAATGCAAGATGGTTGAGTGGAGATTTAAGAGTCGGTGTCGAAATCGAAAAGGGAGATGAAGATGGTCTCTTCACTAGTGAGGCAGTTCGTAAAGCTATCATGACAACAATGGAAGCTGAAAGTGAAATTGGAAAGGAGATAAGGGTTAACCATGAGAAATGGAGAGAGTTCTTATTAAGGGATGGGCTTGAAGATTCTTATATAACTAGCTTTGTTGAAAATTTACAACATTTGCTAGAAGATAACGAGGTTTAATTAAGTCATAGAAATGCACATGGAATTTGAGATGTAGTTTAATACAATCTTTTGTTAATGAGTTTTAACCCCTTCTTATTAAGGGATGAGCTTGAATCCTGCATTTTCTTATTGTTTGTGATTTTTTTGGGTTCTGTGGAGTATTTTAAAAAGAGAAAAAATGCTTTTGGTAGGAATGATATATTATAGGAATCGGATCGAGACTAAAAATTTACATGCACTTATTATTAATATTGACACTATTATTAATTTTGATAAATTCACTCTGTTCTAGTGTTCACTCTTAGTATACGGAGTGAATTTATCAAATCAAGGCGATATATTTTTTTTTGTTACCATTTTACAATGCATTACAACTTCTTTACATTTCATTTTTCTTATGTTATGTTCGATTTCGCAAGTTAAAACAGCTTTGTTATATTTGCATATTCAATTCGTTTTGTTATGCTCCTTGCCTTCTAATTCATTCGGCTACGTCTTGTCATGTTTCTTGTCCATTTTGTTCCAATTTGTTGAAAGGAAATTGAGGATTGTGTGTTTATGTCAACATTCAATTATATCTCCCACTATATTACTAAAATTATCCAAACAACGAGCTCTAACTACACCAAGTGGACTTCCCAAAATGATATGTACATATTGTTCTCAGAAAAAACAAAAACAAAATGATATGTACATAACAATCAAACTTAAGACAAGACCTTCCGAAAGGATGTTGTTTCACCATGCCTTCCAACAAGGGAAACACTTGTTCTTTTCTACCACATCAATTAGTAATCACTAATCAATTTACTTCACTTCAATTAGGTTCAATAATTTATTTACTTGAAAACAACAATACCTTAATCATTAATGATCAAATGTATATACTAGGCATCCACTTCGCCAAATTGATAAAGAACCAATTGTTCATATTTTTCACCGTCATTGTTTATTAAGACATAGGACAAGAAAACTTATCTAGGTTAACCAGACCTTCGAGAGTTATTACCACTTGGATTAGATGCATAGTGAAATTTTGGACTCGAACAAATGTAAAAAGAAAAAAAAGAAAAAAAAAACTCATTTTCTTTTGTGGTGCATTTGGAATGAAAAAATTAGTTACTTTTTAGCGATGAAAATTAGGATCTAATTAGTATATATATGTGCAAAATGTGCTATAATGAATGGATCGTAGTGGGGAACAGATGCTTACTCAAATGATGTTTTCTTTCATCCATCATACTCCGACGTAAAATCAAAACCCCGGTTTGTTTGGCCACTCACTCCACTCTCAAGTCTCAACCATATCAAATTCAACTTCAATAATTTTCACCATGTTAGAGCCATGATAGGATACGTCATCCGAGATCCTGAGACAGAGATCGAAATATTCTATTAATGCAACCCGTGTAGAACTCTTGAGTTTCCATACATATAATATTTAAATCTTAATTGTCTAGACAAATTATTCATAGATGATCAGTTCACTAGGGACACAAACTGGGAGTTAAACTAGGAGATGAGGCCGGGACTCCTAACACTATGGGCTCGTTCATTTTAAACGGATGACCAGTAACTGGGAGAGATTGAGCAGAATT
This sequence comes from Tetragonia tetragonoides, assembly GCA_038025085.1. NCBI lineage: Eukaryota > Viridiplantae > Streptophyta > Magnoliopsida > Caryophyllales > Aizoaceae > Tetragonia > Tetragonia tetragonoides. Next base: position 7,544,902 of record CM076148.1, on the reverse strand, counting down.
GGGAGAAACTGGTAAAAATTGAGAAGTGTAACTAGAAATTGGGAAAAACTAGTAAAAGTTAGAGAAAGTGGGGAAAACTAGAAAAAATTTAGAGAAAATCGGGAAGAAATTCGAGAAACTGAAAATTTTGTATTTTTGAGGATTATTAATAATAATAATAATAATAATAATAATAATAATAATAATAATAATAATAATGTGATTTAACCTCTCTAAAAATAATTTGACATAATTTGTTGATGCTGTATGACTTATAATCAATCATTGAAAATATTTTTCCTTTCCAAAAAAACTTAGCATGTCATTCATCTTTTTTTTCCCCTGAATGCAAGACATTCATCTTTTTTAACCTTCACTTAAAAAAATTAAACAAGTTAAAAAATAAATAATTAAATAAAAAAAAGTTTAAGAAAAGATTATTTTCTACTCCAAAAATAAATAGGAAAGAAAAAAACAAATTCAAGTGGGACTCGTCAAAATTCCCTAGTAGGCTAGTACTATCAAATTGCAGTTTTGTTCGAAAACGAAAACTAGGGTTTTTCGAATCCACCGAAAGGGAGAGAAGATAAGGCGAATCCATCTCATAATCGCCATTAATCAAAAACGAATACTCTTTCCCCAAAAAGTATTTTGGGTTTCCACCTAAAGTCCTAATTCCACTTTCTCTCTCTTCAAATTCCTGATTTCTTTTCGAATTAGCGGAGAGCAAGCTGAGATAATGGGAAGAGGAAAGTTCAAGGGCAAGCCTACTGGGCGCCGCCAGTTTTCAACCCCTGATGAGATCTGTAAGTTTCATTAATTTAAACTGTGAGTATGAATTTGGGGTTTTTTGCAATTGGGTTTTGTTGGTAGATCTATATGAGCTGTGAATTTTCAATTCTGTAGTTGAGTTGATAAAAAGTTTGTTGCTTTTTATCGAATGCATGAATTCTGTTTGTGTTTCTGTATATGAGAACATGTTGTTTAATATTTTTTTGGGTTCTTAAGAATTCGATTGTGATTTCAGTTGCTTATTTGGTTAGAGACCATGTTGGTTGTTTTGTGATTAGAATTCTGGTTTATTGGAGCGCATAATATTATGCTGGATATTGATAGTTATTATTATAGCGGTTTTCAAATTTGTTTGCAGTGTTTTGATTATTTAGTATCTTCACTAGTTTATATGGTGTTTTTAGTGGGGAATTTGGAATTAAAGCATGAAAATTTCCAATTCTATACAATGTTACACATGTTCGAGAATACTTGAATGTGGAAATTATGGAAATTTAGAACTACAAGAAAAATTAAAACTAGTAAAGATATTATATTGGGAAAATCCTATTGGTACCCCTCTACTCTTGACTTTTCCAGTTGGTACCCAATGCTTTTTTAAAATCCAGTTGGTGCCCTCTCCCATTTATTTTGTCCAGTCCGTGACATATTATTGCTACTGACGTTAACTCACCATTAAGTTAAGTGGATGTTGGGGCTCTCCAAATCAAATCCTCCATTGTTCTAATTTGTAACTTCAGAGTTAGATGAATCCCAGTAAAAGTCCAAACCTGCATCGTATTACCCTCTGATTAATGTTCTGATGATCAAACTTGTGCTCCACAAAGGTCTTGGCTTTATCTACTTGATTAACAATGAACTCTTCAGTTTGAAAAAGAGGCCAATTGTGACTTTAAACCCATAAAATGTAAACACTTCACACTTTGCAGGACCAACTATTTGTTAGAATGACCAAAATAAGTTCATCATTATTCCTTATTCAAATGACTCACATTGCTAAAAGAGACAACCGTGCAGTACCCATGATTTACAAGAGGAAAAGAACTCCTCTACCAATTACACCAAATTTACCTGTTTGAGCTGAAACCACATTCATTGGCAAGTTCTGTCAAAAATATTTGTGGGTTTATCAGAGCACACATGCCCTATAGACATAAGTTAGACACTCTATCAACAAGCCCCAAATTCTGTTGAATTATGTCAATTGAGATGTTGGGGGCTCTCATTAGCATATGTCTCCTGCATGTCTTCTACAGAGCTAAAAATAGGGATTTTTTTTTTTTTTTTTTTTTTGAGGAGGTAAAAAACAAAGAATGTGAGATGAGCAGTGGGCGGTAGGAAAAGGAAATTTGCTGCAGAAAAGACAGGGTAAGAAAAAGAGGATGAATTGGGCAGGGAGGAGTGACGAAGTGGAAGGATAAGGAATTAAATTGAGAGTACTCTGAACAGAGTAATGGAGGTTGAAATATAGTTCCATTGAGGGAAAGGATTCCTACCGGGAGGATCTAGATTCTAGAGAGCTTACAGAGAAGCATATTAACGGAGGAGTTAACGCCAGCAACAATATGGGTCACGGACTGGACGAAACGAATGGAAGAGGGGCACCAACTGGATTTTAAAAAAGCATTGGGTACCAATTGGAAAAGTCAGAAGTAGAGGGGCTTGATTTCCTTAGTCGTCCACCTTTTTCCATCAGTTTTGACTTTGAGGAGAGCTGGTGGACTAGCAATTGGCCAAAACATAACAACGAGATTGAAGGTTCTACGCTGTTTTCCTATTTAATACCACGTTTCTATTGTTGTTACTTGACGCGACACCGGCACGTGTTTCAGACACTTAGTAGGCTTCCCCATGTACGTGTCGGATCTGTTTGCATATCTTTGTCTATGTCTTTGCACCCTAGATGCACTTTAAACTTTAAAGAACTTATCTTTTGCAAAGTTGACGAAGCCTGGAATGTATGTCTAAGAAAATAAAAATAAAACAAGTCTACTATCCATTAAACAAACCGCCTTGTCAACCTTAAAGGTGATTGTGTCTTCACTGAGTGCATTAAGGGAGAGGTCTTTTCTTGGATCACTGCAGCTTAAAGAAGCCTTGACATGGTGAACGAAAGGTTTAGGTACAGAACTCGTCGTACCTTGCATGGTTGGAGAGGGCATTGTGGTAGTGTGTGATGCCTCAGTCAGGAGTTGGAATTAGAGCAATGTTGGTGCAAGAGCCAAGTAGGGAGGTCTTTAGCTTTTCAGTGAGAGGCAGGAAAAGTTCTACATATAAAAAGTACTCCATTCAAAAATGAAAGCTGGCATGGGGTCTTGCTCTCATATTTGATTCTCATATCTGATTTCACGCTTGCCCAACCTTCTAACAGCTAGGGGCACCCCTCACTTAACTCCTCCTACTCATTGTGGGCCCTGCAACCATTCGACGAGACAGAACCATTCCTGGGATCGGACAATGGAACAAGTTCTCTGTACCTTCCTCAGGCGTCAAATATGATTATGTATCTAGTCGTTTAAGTCCGACCGAGTGATGTAGGAAATTTTTTCTTTTCATTTTCATTAAACCAGCTTCGACTCCCCTAGGTTGATCAGGACAGACATGTGCAGAATGCAATTGGAGTGGGTGTTGTTCTCATGATCTGGTTCATTATCTTAATTACAGGAGAATTTCGGGCCGATACAGAAACTTTTAGTGAATTTCATGTTTATATTATGCTCTTTCTCTTCCAAATGATGATCTAATTATTTTGTCATATATGTCTACAACACCACGTGCATTTGTGTAGCTTCATTGGACATACAAGTTAACTTACATCTTTATTATCTTTAACTGCACTTGGAATTACAGCGGAAGGTGGGTCGTCTCGCCCTCGCACCTTTAGACAGGTGAGCAATCTTGAATTATCAGTTCTCTATCAGTCACATGATGTGCCAGTCAATGCAAACTGTTACAGTCTGATGCGTAATGTTTCTCATTTAGACTAATTCACCCACTGTGTTACCAGAAAGAAGCTGAAGAGGAAGAGGAAGAAGAGATAGAGTCTGGAGAAGAAGAATCTGAAGAAGAGTCTGATGATGATTCTCAAGTGAGTATTGTTGTTATTTTGTCCATTTTGAAGAGTGCAGCATATGGTCTTGGTCCTTGGAGTTGTCTTTTCAGTTTTGCTTCTGGGATGTCCTGGTTCTTTGCTAGGTTTGATCTGACTCGTTTCCCGTATTTTTTCTGTTGTTTTCTCAGCAAAAGCGAAAAGGGACACAGGGTATAATTGAGGTCGAAAACCCCAATTTGGTGAAGCCAAAGAACTTGAAGGCAAAAGATATTGATGTGAGCTCCAGTGATTTTCTTGCTAGTTTCCTTTTCCTTTTTTCCGGCAATATTAGTAAGGATACTTAAATTACCTTCTCTTCCTGTTCTTTGGCAGCTTGAGAAAACAACAGAGCTTTCAAGACGTGAGAGGTTGGTCATTTCCTTTGGCTATGTTTACACTGCTAAACTTAGTAGGTTTATTATTATTATTGTACAAGTTGATGGATGCTATTCACCATATGCTCTATAGAACAACTAGCCCTGTGAAACATTGCCTCTTGTTCCCACTCACACCCGAAATGATTGTTTCCATTTTTGTCCTTGCTCATCACATGTGCAAGTTGGGACTTCGCTTGAGTTATGAGTACCTTTTAGCCATCCTTGAGACCCTGCCATATGTGGAACTGGAAATTAGTTGTGCAGTGTGTAGATGTAGATTGGCTTGGTTTGAATTTGCATGAGTTTGGCTACTAATACATAAACTGATACGATAAGTTTCTTTAGGAACTTGCCTGATAAAGTGCCTGTTGTCAATGATTTGGCTGGAATCTAGTTAATCAATGTTCTTGCGGATTTGTATAGTGCACTATAGTAGGTGCAGGATTGGCTAGGTATGCTAGGTCTTAATAGGTTCGTCATTGGCTTCGTTGAGCTGTGATGGTGCAGGCTTGCTCTCTGATATTGTACAGTAAGCAGTGTCATATTGATCTAAATGGCCTTTTTAAGTACTGAGTGCTGACAGACACCAAGTAGGTGCCAAGTGCCATCTCTGTTGGTTTCTTCCCCTTTGCATCTTTTGCTCTCTCTATGTGGCTTCAAAGCTGGGATAATCTGTAGCCTAGGGGCCACTGGCTCTGATATGTCAACTGCTGCTTGGTCTCAGATAACAGTTATTCCAAGAATCATTGATTAGCCCATGGAACATATGAGTCCTTATGTTGAATGGTGTACCATAGTAGTTTCAGTGACAGAACTCAAGTTAAATGGTATGTCGGTCTGTGACCTTTGTGTTAATGTTTTGATGTCTATCTTTGCAGGGAGGAGTTGGAGAAACAGAGAGCTAAGGAAAGATACATGAGGCTGCAAGAGCAAGGGAAAACTGAACAAGCAAGGAAAGATTTGGGTAAGTTTTGGAAAATTTACTGTTGGTTTTCAATTTTTCTTCTTTGCCACTTACTACATGTGGAAACTATTTGCTATTCAAAATCAGTATGGATGCTGCTGTCTCATTGCTAGTGCTTGATGTATCTCATTGCAGTTAAGATGTAAAAAGGTTTTCTGATGCTTTTGGTAGGTCATAATTTGACCTAAGAAGGGTAACATGAATGCATGCTGTTATCAGGTAGAACGTGTGACCATCAGTGCTGAACCTTAGCTAGAGAAATTAGAGTGTGTAGCCTATGAAAGACAAAAGTTAACAAAAGTTGTGTGAAGCGCATCTCATATTGATAGACATAATCTAGTGCTAACCCTTGCTCATACTTCAGAACTACTCTAGTATTCTCTTTAATACTTGCACACTTGGCATAACAATGTCTACTATCTTGAGCATAAGTGTACTTGATGAACTTCGTGTTTATTTTTAGTTTCATTCGCCAGAGAGGTTGAAACCTTTTTTATTTTTTTTTTGGGTAAATACAGACAGGTTGAAACTTATTCGTGAACAAAGGGCAGAAGCTGCTAAGAAGAGAGAAGAAGAAAAAGCTGGTAAGGATCTTATTTGTATTCCTGGATGGTTTTCTTTTGCTAGTGTAGTAGTGTCTTCATGAATCTTGTAGTTTTGTGAGTAGTAACATCATTTATTTTCCACAGCCAAGGAATCGAAGAAAGCTGAAGCTCGCAAATGATGATCTCTAAGACGAGCAAATATATCAATGTCATTTCTGCTGTTTAAAAGTTTATTTCTTGTCTTGGATGCCTGACATAATTAATTCCAATGGTGGCAGTTGTGATAACTCCTTATCTATTTTTGCTTCATAGCAAATGAAAGTTAATACACCTTTATGAGCAATTGTGTTGTAGATCAAGTTTGATGTTTAAATCACGCTACTCTAGAGAGGAGTTGTGCGATATTGCTCCCCAAGTGGCATAACTTGTGAAATAATGTTACGTTGGAAGTATGCAACGCAATTGGCAAATGTTAAATGTTGCCACAGTGGGGCTTCTTGCTGCAGTGTTTTTATGGAATTTTATTATACATGTACATGAATGGCAACCACTACTCTTAGAGTGAGGACCAATGCCAATGCCATTTAGAGATTTGTGTTTTCACTCCTCTTCCATTGTCTTTCACTGTTTTCTGTGTATGCATTTCTAGATTTTGAAATACAATAAAATGTGGTTTTATATAAAAATATAGGGTTTTTCCCCCTTCTCTTAAAATAATTCGCATCTTAAAAAAATTTAATAATAATTTATCACCTTTACTCACTTATGTCTACAAGACACAAGCTAAGATATGAGTTTGATTCTTATTGCTCACTTTTGGAAACCTGTAAATATTATTATGCAATTCTCTACTTCTCTCACAGAATATGGTGAGTACCACTTTTATTAGCTACTCCCGATAGGAGATGAGATTCTCTTCTACACTTAAATAATAATAAAATTAGTTTTTGTGAGGTATTGGAGAAAGTGTAGGAGAGAACAGAGAAGTGCAGGAGACTATGTTGCACGGATACGGATGCATTATATTGCATCTCGAAGAAAATAGGATACAAATATGCATAGTAATTAAATAGTATAATATATGAAAAATAATTTTTGGGGATAATCTAGGATAAATTATTGCATAGTCTAGGAGCATTGTTCCCTCCTTTCACAAAATAAGTGGAGTCCACTCTAAATTCAAATTGATAATTTTCTATTTTGTGAGAGGAGGGAGCAGTGCTCCCGAACTACACAATAATTCCTCATAATCTAGGCACTAAATCTTGGTTCAGCAAGTCTTGTGGGAGACGATCTCACAAAAAAAAAATGGGATTACTATTTAGTAATGTAAGGGTCATTTATAGTGAGCAGTGACTGTCATTCTATTGAAAAGTGAATCCCGTCTAACTGAAAGTTACGAAAAAATCGTCTTTTAAAAGTTTTTGTGATCATAATATTATGAAATTTGATCTAAATATCATTAAGAGCACGTTTGGATTCCACCATTTGATTTGAATACCTTGAATTCGATTCAAGAATTTGAAATTTTGCAATTCAAATACAAATTCATTGTTTGGGAAAACCAAAAATTTCAATTCCAAAATTTGAAATATGAATTTCTTGTTTGGGAAAACAAGGAATTTCAATTCAAAAATTTGAAATGAATTTCTTGTTTGGCAAAACAAGGAATTTCAATTCTACAATTTGAAATCCAATCTTTGTTTGGCAAGCTATACAATTTCAATTCCACGTTTGCATATAAATCAATGAAGTTTTTATTGAAATTTTAGATTCTAACCAATAATTAAACCCACAACTTCCCAAAATGAAGAAATTTGTTATCATTACTCTGTTAATTTTATGTTTCTCAATTTTTCCGGCAAATTCACAACAATCTCCCACCCATTCTCCTTCACTACCACCATCCTCAAACCCTAAACAACCCTAAAAAAAACCACAAAAGCTCTCAAAACAAAAATTAAACAAACAAAAATGGCGTTTTACGCAGAAGAAGAAGAGGTATGGAAATGCAATCAACACCCATCAAAACGCCGCCGTTCAGGAATCTGTCCAACATGTCTAAAAGACCGTCTTTCAGCTCTCTGCCCTGAATGCGCTAATTTGCGCCCTTGCTCATGTTGCACCTCCACGTCATCATCATCATCGTCCGAATCATCCTCTTTCTCTCTCCACTTTTCCGATATCGGATCAGTCGGTCGCATCTCAACTCTCATCGATAACGAACCCTCTTTCCTGCAGCATGCAAGAAGGCAGCTTCGAACACAAAGCAATTCAACCTACAGGATCAAGCTCAATAAAACAAAGGGGTGACACATATTAAGCTCACAATATTAACCTTCTTTGGCTCTCTTATTGAACATAACAAACGACTTTGCATAAGATCCATATTCCAATAGACTGAATAACAAAGTGAATTGACAATGTAATCAAAACACAGTTTTTCTGTTACAAAACAAAGATATTTTTCTAACTTGCACCATTCTAACTAGCTTATGTAATCCATATCGTTATATTCAAAATTTCAGGGAATCAATCAAGCTCATGGCAATGAAAACAAAGCCACTGTTTATCACTTGAGAAATCTGTTATATCACTTGATTACCTATCAGATAGTGGAGTATAATAGAAGATGGAAAAGATAGATAACCATGCCTATATCAGTGCTAATTTGGTCTTATGTTGCCCACTTTCTTTGTCTATTACTAGTAACTGCAAGTTTGTTTCCTAGTATAATTGTACTGTACATAAGCACTAAATGATGAAGCTACGAGTTTGATTCGATCCCCTGACTTCCCTTAGAAGATCAAGATCATCTTACTTGGCAATTGGATTAGAAGTTAAAGATGTGCACTAACCTCCTGAGTCTGATAAAATTTCAGTCTTAAAAAGGTAAAATGAAAATATAACTTGCTGAAAATTAGAGTTTCCATGTATGATAATATACTTGAAGTGACATACATAAAGAGAGATTGAATCCAATTATGTGCATGAAACAGAACCGATTAACAGCAAGGCTTGAAAATCAGGAAATACTCCTACTTCGTAATAATTAAACACCAACAGAAGATACTACAGAGCAAATTTCATCCGACAGAAGCAAATAATCTCATAGGAGCACCATATAACTATTATAATGAGGTAACAAAAATTCTTACATTCCACTGTTATGTAGGCAAATATCGACAAAGTAAGCTCTCTATAGCTAGCTTATATGCAGATTGCAAATATAACTTCCAGTTAATCTACGCATCAAAATGGGGAGTGATTTTGTCGAAGGAAATAATTACTCATTCCTTATGGTTGCCTTGGCAAAATCATCGCCCACCAAAATACTACTCCTAATTAACTATATTCAGAATAGAACTACAAATAACAGGATATATAGGATGATCAGCATACATCAAATTGAAAACAAGGGTATTAATAGTACCAGTAGAGGATTAATTACGCAGTTCTTCTCCCGTTTGGCACCCCATTCAAGCAGAGATTTTCTCGGAAGCTTAACAAGGGCAAAAGCTTAACATATCATCCTTTTATGTGGAGGATCAAAATCCATGTGTTTCTCTTGTGTGTATCAGCCTAGGAAAAAGGTGAAGTCTAACTGTTTCTATAGTACATTTGATCAAAAAACACCAGGGACTCCCCCACTTGATCACACAAGAAAACAGTAAAATTTCCAGATTTTGCAAATTTCCATTGGCATAAACTTCCCCAACTTTTAAAGCTACAAACTCCCGTCTCTGCCACTACTATAAGCTAAGGACACAACACCCAATAAATCGAATGAATGAAAGAAAAATTCCGAATCAAAGCACTGAATGAGAAACGGAGGTAGGAAACAATAAATCATGAGGAAACTATATATCAAAGGTTTCTATCTCACATTCAGAGGAAACAAAAAAAAAAAAAATTGAAACCTAGAAATTGCAAATACAGAGAATTAAACCTAAATTTGAAACAATCTAGAAGAAAAAAAGTTTCAATTTCAACTAAATTCCTGGTAGATCGATCCAAAATTGTGCGAGAAATCTAAAATTAGAACTATATTTCTACAACAATTAATCATGATTCATCATATAAACTCTGGATTGTTCGAAAACTAGGAAATAGAAATTTTATTGCAAGAGCTGGAAAGCATTACCTGAATTTGAGCTTCAATAGAGACTAATCTGACAATTCCTTCGAGCTTCCATGGAGTTTGCGTCCTTCGACCTTCATTCTCTCTCTTGAAAGAGGAGGATGGGAGAGATAGGAGAGAGAGAGCGCTCGAAGAAAAAAATCGCGAGGAGAGAGGGGTTCTGATTTCAAATTTGGGCAAAAAATGAGTGAATTTAGAATTGACACTCACAAGCTTTTTTCAAATAGAGGTGGATTTGGTCCAATTCATGGGTTTCAAATTTTGGGTTATCCAAACAGCCAATTTGGATGAAATGCTAGATTTGAAATCAAATGGGCCTATCCAAACAGGCCATAAAACATCTCTTCATAGGTGTGTTTGACTATTATTTACGATAAAAAAAACTAGATCAACAAATATAAACACTTAAAAAAAACCCATTTTTTTTTGGTGCAAAAAAAAAAAAAAAAAAAAAAAAAAAAAAAAAAAAAAAAAACCATTTTAAGTATCGGTGCAGCCCAGGAGAGGATCTCATCTCCTCCCAGTAGTGCCATGCCACGCTAGTTCTTTGCATCGCATGTAACAGATGGCAAACTAGCAAGTCTCAGTAATAAAAATTATCGCCTGAAACAAACAAATATCAGATTTCCAAAACTTCACATTAGCAAAATTTAACCAACAAATTGAACACCAAAGAAAAGCTAAAACCCCTAAAAAAAATGACAGAACCCCAAAACACAAAAAACCACCAAAACCTCCAATCTTCAGAACCAACCCAACCATCACCATCACCATCACCATCACCATCACCACCATCAACCAAAAATGGTGCCCCGAACGGTTCATTTTCAGGGCACAAGGTCAATTACACAAACCCACCAGATACAGTTAACCCAGACTCAGCAACTCTGAGAGATCAATGGAGGTTTGCTATAAGGCAATATAGTAGATGGTATTCTCATGCTTGGGGCACCGCTATTCTCGCTGGTGGGGCTTTTTTTGCTCTTGGTTGGATAATTAAAGGTGGTAATCCTTTGCCCTCTAAAGAAAAAGATACTCAGAAACCTGGGGATTCTTCTGATTCAGTTCAAACTCATGGAGAGAGATGATGATGGTGAAAAGTTTTGATCTTGTGGGTTGGGTTAGTTTCTTGCTTTTGGTCTGAAACTCTGATTTATTATATTTGGGTAATTTTGTTTTTCAGTTTTATCAATTGGGTTTTGCCATTTTTTGGCTGTGATTTGAGAGATGTTCTGTGGGTATGTGTTTATTTATTTTATAGAAATGTGGAAATTTTGGTCTTGACTTTATCCGTAGTGGTTTTGAGTTAGATTGGGTTATGAGTTGCATATGGGGCTTGTTGTATAGTTTGTTTGTGACATTGGTTGATTGAGTTGAATGTGTTTTGTGATTATGGTGGTTTTGGTCTAGTTGTTCATTTGGGCTATCAAGTTGCCTCCATTCAAATTGAGTTTGAGTTTGGGTCTTGTGCACAACCGTACGTCAAATTATAGGGAGGTTAATTTGGCTATGGATTATTAAAATGGTTATGTTTCCCTTGTTCTTAATTATAAGAGTCGATACTACTAACCTGAGCTCAATCTGTTTGGTTATCATGGCGTTTCTCTTGTGTGGGCTGATATTCTTTTTTCCTTTTTTGAACGGCAAAGTAACCTCCTACTTTGATGGAAATGAGACTTGAACCCAGGTCATTGCTGGGCACAAGTGGGGGTGCACCACTGCGCTACCCATCCCAAGCTCATGTGGGCTGATATTCTAAGTTCTAAGTGAGCCATCTGTAAATTAAGGGTCAATTCACATTTCAAGTCACTGAGCAGACTTCCTTTTTTTTCCCTTCTTGGGTAATTTTTCATGAATTTAACATTGTTGCCCCCGGAAACTGGAGATAGTGCTTACTGCTGACTAATCTGTTGCCAAAATGTCTGTAAAAGGTGATCTAAGATCCTTCCGCTAATTTGATGTAGGTATCTTTTGTTCTTGTGAGCTGCTGAAGCACAATCCCCAAATACGTAATCCTGATATCTTGATGCAACTTAAACAGCCAAGCAAAAAGGGTGTTGGGGGGTTTGGGGTAAGTGGTAACCATCTGCATTAGTGCATTTTTTATATTGGAATGTAAATACCTCTTGAATATCCTTCCTGCGAAATCCAGCTGATATCAGCTTTAGTGTCGCGTATGTATGTTCTCTAATTGCTTGTTTGTTGTCACATCCATGTGAATCTTCAATGAATTGAATACCATCATTTTTACGACTTGCCCTTACCATAAAGGCATTATGGATCATAAAGTATATGATTAAGATCCAAAAATAAGGTGAACAAAGTCACAAGGGAAAACTCCCCTAAGTTAAGGATGTAAACTGTTCCTGTTCAATCCTGTTGTTTTGAACTTCATCAGTGTATTACGAGGGTGGAGAGAGAAAGAAGAAACCCTACACTTGAAAAGTCTCTTCTTAAAACTTCACATCAGGGAAGGCGCGGGATAAATGATGCTTCGTGGGATGGCAGAACCACACACATTGTGACCCGGGATCCAGTTTGTTCTTCTAGTAACATATACACGTTAAGATTAGATTATCCTTAGGGCTCCGCCAACCCAAACAACAACATTGGTGCATAAACTTCCCTTTTTGAGTGAACATTACACTTTGAGCTGATGCCAAAAGATTCTCCACCAGTAACAATTGCCCAAATGTGCTGCATATTTCACATACTTTACTACATAAGTGAGCTATCATGTCAGCTGTGGAGGTGGAGGTAAAGGTGGGAGTGGATGAGATAAAGTGTAGTGTTCCGTTGGAGTGATGAACATGCTTTTAGGCTTTAGCCATGGCTACTCATTTTGCATGTTAAATTCCATGTATTAAGTGCTCGGTGAATGCTAGTCAGTGGCCTTGGTGAGCAGAAGAGTGATGATGACAAGTGAGCGTCTAAGTGGAAAGTCAATTGGTAACGGTGACAAATTAATTGCTAGTCGCCTTACCCAATTCAATTTGTTTGCACTTTACCCACCATTTCAGTCTGAGTTCTGCTGGTTTGCTTTTCTCTTCTTATGGCGTGTCCTTAAGCTGGGTGGGGGTTGATGAGGTTTGTGTGTTGTGAGTGTTGAACTCTAGGGCACATAGTCATCAATTCCATGATGCAGGGAACACATATTGTAGGATGTTCTGGGCTGGTTTGACCTGACTGTCAGCATTGCCACTTGTCTTCTAGGTTTCTCATTTTATTTATTTATCAGGATGCTCGTTTTGGAAAAAGGCTACCTGTTTGTTCCTGTTGGAAAGTTTGCTTTATGAAAAGTTATGCCAATTGTGCTAGGAAAGCAATTTTTTGCTCGTTTAAAAGAGGGTGCAAGTGAATGGCACTTGGGAGTAAGCTTGGAACCACTAGACCACCCCCCTTGCTAGGAAAGCAATTGATGAAATAAGTTTTATTATGCATAGTAGGCTCTTATCTTGATACCGGGGCAAAGGTCTCATTGTAATCGACGTCAAAATTGTTGGGTATACCCATCGACCGGTTTAGCTTTATACTTTTGGATTGAACCATCTCGATTGAATTTGATCTTGAATATTCGTTCTGTGCAGTTGCTTTCTAGTTCCCATGTTTGATGTTTGGGTTTTTCTCAATTGCAATTTTTTTCTTTCATAATTGTTGTCCATTCTTCATGCTGAGAAGCTTGTTCATAGCAAATTTGTTAGTAAGTAAAAAGACAGACAAACCTCACATTGCTCTGGATCATTTGTTTGGGTTTCTGGAATCATTTGCTTCTGCTTGTAGCTGTCTTGTTCTCTGACACTGATGTGCAGTTTAGATAGGCCCATCTTGCTATTGAGCAATTTTTCTTCATAAGACAGACATCATTCGTCATGCCTTAAACTAGATGCTCGTGATTGCAGATGCAGAAACAACGGAAGATGGATATCTAATTTGCTGTCAGTGATGCGGGTTATCATTCTTCCGTGGTTCTTTTGTTGTACAGTGTCTTTGCCGCTTCTGTTAGACCGTGTAAGCAAATAGTACCTCACTATGTTGTGAAATGTGAATGGTCTATTCCATCCCTAGTTTCTTCCTCATGGCCTCTGCTGAGCACAGCTTGAGTTCTGTCAAAAATATTTGTACTTTGTGCTGGGCTGTGTAGTCCTTGTTTCATAATAGACTTGGCCAAATGGTGGGATTCTCCCAGTACCGTGAGAAACCTGTCAGGTTACTCAGCACATGTATTAGCAGACAAGATGATTATTGTAGCAGGATTTTTTTTTTTTTTTTGGTTATTAATCTAACTGGAAATCAAGAAGACATGTATAAAACTAAAAGGAGACTAAATTTTTTTAATTAATAATTGGATACAACTGTAAAACATTTACAATAAGCAGAGGATTTTATACACTAATATGTTTACGCCACCTTGAAAATGGTAAAATACAATTTCTTACGGCATGCTCAACTTAATTTTAGTTCACTTGAGTTGTTACAGTTATGCGTTAAGGGGCTCGTGTTCGAGAAACGAAGTCATGAGATGCATACACCTTGGGTTATTATGCGTCTAAGAGTCCGTGAACGGAAGGCCTACCATGGAAAAGGTAATCCTCATGTTGGATCCCCTGCACGATTATTCTTCCTATGCCTGAAGCCCTGAGCCACCCGCCTTCTTTGTTCAAAGCATCGAGTCTGCTGATTCATCGACGACAACCAAGTCGACAGTGCCCTGGTCAGTGAATATTATCTCGGTGACCGACATCGACCCCAGATAGGCCATGTTTGTTATGAGAAGAGCAGTATAGATTACTCCGTCAATTGAGCTTGTACTGTGCAGCTTTGATATTACACATCCGAGGGAAAGCAATTCCCCTTTGATCAACCTTATAGGCTTCTATAAAAGTAGTAGTTGGTCTCAGATTCATTAATTACCATATTACTTTCAATACAGCCATACAGGTTATTATAACATTCAAACTGGCTGTCTAACTCTCAAAATCAAAATTCAAGAAAGGAATATGCCATACATTATATTCAGATAAGTAAGATGCTTTAAAAAAATATGGGTAGAAAATCCTATTTTTCTACTGGAAATTACATAATTAGAATTTTTTTTTTTTAGCAACTATCCAAGTAACTACTATTCAAACGACATCTTCTATATTGATATGAACAAGATACATTCAATGAATGACAACATCGTAAAAGCTCTTTTCCATGTTTTTCCCCTTTTGTTTTTGTTTTTGTTTTAGTTCTTTTTTCTTTTCCAATGGTTCTAGATTTTGAAGGGGCTCACTAATTGGAACAACATCCAGATTTCTTAACTGCTGATACATCATCCCTGCTGCCAATGTTAATTGTTTGCCCCTTGGGTAATGCTGCTGGATCATCTCCTATGTCAAGAGCTTTCCTGCTGACAACATGATAAATCTGGGATAGAACTTCAGTAAAAGCATTCTCAACATTTAACGACTCCAAAGCGGATGTTTCCATGAAAAAAGTGTTTTCTCTTTCAGCAAAAGCCTTTGCATCTTCAACAGAAACAGCACGCAAATGGCGTAAATCAGCCTTGTTCCCTACCAGCATTATCACAATATTGGAATCTGTATGATCACGGAGTTCCTTCAGCCATCTCTCCACATTTTCGAATGTGACATGGCGAGTAACATCATAGACAACTAATGCACCAACAGCTCCTCGATAGTATGCACTGGTGATTGCTCGGTACCTTCATTAAGGACAAT
This sequence comes from Tetragonia tetragonoides, assembly GCA_038025085.1. Taxonomy (NCBI): domain Eukaryota; kingdom Viridiplantae; phylum Streptophyta; class Magnoliopsida; order Caryophyllales; family Aizoaceae; genus Tetragonia; species Tetragonia tetragonoides. The sequence continues at coordinate 7,529,290 of CM076148.1, read as the reverse complement.
GAGATGTCAGATGAGTTCTTTTTCAAGGCAATTATAACAATACATTACAGAGGGAGCACAGACAGCAGAACTCAGATCTGCAACCACCAATCCCTTCACAAAAGAAGGGGGGGGGGGGGATGTAAAGCGGTATCGAATAATGCATATCATTATTCATAAGCTAGAACAGCAGTCAGCACTACAATTGGCATGTTAATTCTGGAACTATTGAGAGGTTGGAAAATAAAATTGCCTAACAGATGAAAGAGCTGGTAATTTGCAGTTGCTGTTTGGCCTTTGATCAGTTTGAAGATGTCTATTAACTTATCCCAGGTCAATAGAATGGTGATGTAAACGAAAATTTGAAGTACATTAAAAAAAATCATCTAAATGCCATTACCAGCTGTGAAAGTTCCACGTATGGGCATTCAATCAATTCACAAAAGACAAGCTCCAGCACACAAATTGGTTTTATGGACTCAGCAACCAAAACTCATCAGATGCTATCATGATAAAAACAAATACTCAAGCAATTGGACCGAATGCACAGTCACACACTCCATCAGAAAAATACCCACCAGTGCTTCATATAAACATATTACTTTGCCATCGAACAAGCTCGCGAAACTTCTATGGCCTATGCAATCCACTGTACCAGCTTACAGTCATTGGATAACATGTCATGCTCAGGTAAAATGATGGTAGGAAATAAGCAGTTTTAGGTTTAGCTCTACTATACACTCTCACAGTAGCCATGACCTAACCAATATTGCTGTTACTAAGCTCATCATTCCACATCAAAGTACCCGTGTCCAACCTTTGGACATTCGACGTGCCACTTTCAGAATCCAAATCAGAACAAAGGTATACGTAGACCCCTAGTTAGAAGTTGTTGAATCTGGCCCTCTTTAACACTGAAATCTGTCTGGTAAGCACACTGCTAGGCAAGCCCGAGTAACATAGACCTACACTCGATTGACATGGCACTTCCACACTCCAATTAGAACAAAGATCCCAAGTTCAATCTGTCCCTTTGAACACTGATATCTGCGTTTGGTTAGCACACTGCTAGGCAAGTCCGAGTAACATAGCCCTACTTAAGGTGGAGCCAACAAAAGGGAACCAAAACAACAATATTACTCCCAACAGAGCTAAAGAGTTCCATTCAGTGGGATCATAATTTTGAGATTAATTGGACCCTCCGCCAGAGTATATCTTTCAGATTTCAACGTTCACTATTCAAACATATTTGACAAAATGAAAAGACTTTTAAACTAAACCTCAAAATGGGATTTATCTTATTCACAAGCAGGGGAATATCAGTTCAAAATCTTGGCCAAAAAGGCACTAACTTTAAAGGGAACAATCCATGCCCGCAAACAGTTCCCTTCCATTTCCCATTAATTATATCTCCCCAAACAAATCCAAAATACTTTATTCTTCTTGACGAAGAACTCATATGCACAATTGATGGCGAAAATAAAAAGAAAGGCACAAAACCAACACTTGACATATTTGCCTTAAAAATCCAAATACACACATCTTCACCCTAGTGTTAAAAATGTAAGGAAATAGACTAAATAATTTGATAATTGAACAATTTCCTTATGACATCAAAGATCAAAGATAAAAGCAAATGCTAGGCTTTAACCTTTAAGCCATCGAATAATAACATTTTTTATGCAATTCCAAGTACACAAACAGAACATACAAACTTTCCAGGTTTAACATTTGCCCCAATTCTTTCATATATGGCTATTCAAACAACCAAAAAGATAATCCAATCCTAAGAACACACAAACCCAATCTACATTCTATTTCCTTGCAAAAATTCCATCATCTCCCATGTTTAATACCAAATTCATTATGAATACGATACTGTAAAATTGCTAAGAAAAAACCACAATGCGTTGGCAATTTTTACATCCTAAGAGTGCTTGCTAAATTTTCATCATATCTTGACAAATAAAAGCCCCATTAGGCACAAACCTAGAATTTTGTCTGACCTCATTATAGTTAGAAATCCTTCAAAGATAAGCTACCCTAAGTCCTGGTAGATGATCCAACCTATAAAAATCATTACATCCTCACATAAAACCCAATTTTACAAGTCTCCCTCAGAAAACCATTTGTGCGCTTTATAAATTAAGAACCACAGCATATGGACATCCAATCTCAATTTGCATGAACAAAAATTGGTAAAACAAATGCATAGCACTATGAATTCTGACATTTCCTACACACAACTAAATCACCCATAACCCACATTTGCATTTCTGTAATTGCCACTCCCAAAAACCCATTACCCACGTTGTCAACCCAATCCCATAAAAATTCAACAAATGTACCCAAAAAACAAAACCCATAACACCATAATCCAATTTGAAACCCAGAACACATAAAAATTCTGCAGCATTATTTCTGAAACCAAAAACAGAGACATAGAGAGAGAGAAATTAAAAAATGAACCTTTCTTGGCCAGCAGTATCCCAAATTTGTGCCTTAACAATCTTATCATCAACACGAATACTACGAGTTGCAAATTCAACCCCAATTGTTGACTTGGATTCAAGGCTAAATTCATTACGGGTAAATCGAGAAAGAAGATTGGATTTTCCAACGCCTGAGTCACCAATCAAAACCACCTTGAAGAGATAATCATAATCATCATCTGCTCTGTACGCCGCCATTGTTATGTTTGTATGTTTGGGGTTGTTTGTTTTGTTTTCTCTCTCTCTCCTCCTGATGTTTTGGAAGGAAAGCTGCAAAGGGGAATGGAGAGAGAAATTTGCGTGCTTCCACCGATGTTTTTGGTTTTGGTTTGGTTTGGTTTTTCTATAAGCCAATAATAATACACCTAGCTCAGAGTATCCAAACAAAATGAACAATGCCCTGAAAGGGGTAGTGAAGTTGGTCGTGGGGTTGAAATTTCATGATAAAGATCATGGGTTTAATTTCCAGTAGGCCTCTTTGCTGAGCCTGTCTATAAGATTTATTTTGTTAGTTTGCGTGGTGTGTGTAGTTTGCAGGTTATTGCATACACTCGGGGTTTATCCGGTGCACACTCATAAAGTAGTGACTGAGGGTTACTCGCATTAAAAAAAAAAGTAAACAATTGAAATGAGAAAAAGATACGATACATATAAAAAACAGAAAGAAAATAAAAAAACACAAGAGAGATGTTATGTATGCACCCTTAATTAAAGCAGGAGACATAAGTATTTGTACGTGGAGATAAATTTTCTGATTTTTTTTTCTTTTACAAGTGCTTACTTGCCGTTGCCTTGTTTTAATTAGAGGTATAAATTGGCTGACCCGAGAAAAATAATTGGTTTGGTCTAATTCTAAAAGTACTAAAGTTTGTACTACTACCCAAAATTGACAATGGCAAGCGTGAGCCTTCTAGATTCATTGGAAGTTCAACTCGTGTTCAATTGCACTTCATGATGACCGAATAATGCTTAATTTGGTAGTCAAGACCTTTCAGAATCAAGCTTGCTCATGAGTATTTAGACCAGCATCCCTTCACGTATTATAAAAAGAGGAAAAAAAGGCCCTAGCAAAACCCAACCTGAACGAGAAAAACGATTGGTCTGCCCCGACTCTAAAACTATCAAATTGAACTATGACACAAATTCGACTGAATGCGATTAGGGTCGATATACGTTTAATTTTTTTCAAGGTCAGCCATAATGACTATTTTTCTCTACTGGCTTGTAGGCTTCTCAAAGATAGAACTGGCAGGCAACTGGCTTAGGTATTTAAGACTGCTCTATGCCCAATTCGAGATTCGAAACTTCGACCTTAGTTAAAGGTGAATGAGCCTAATTAGTCCAAATTAAAAATATGTGAAACACAAAAACTTGTATGGACTAAGTTCATGGTGGACCAATGAACTAAATCTTTTTAAATATACTCCCCATGTCCCTAAATATTTGCACTAGTATTCTTGATCCATGGTAGACTAAGTCCACACAAGACATGCTAGTATTATATGGTCTCATAAGCCCATTTCTTAAACTAGACTCTTACCCATTTAAAAAACTGAATCATGGACTCTTCTTCACCATGTTCGAGTTTGGGCCTTTGGCTAACCACAGATCAGAGTAGTCTTTAACACCAGGCTATAAATACCCATAAGGCGATAATCAAATCTAGATTCATAAAAATACTTCTACAGTACGAGCATCTAATTTTGGTAAGATGGGGGTTACTTTTCAATGAAACAATCATAAGTGATCCCTACATTTTTAAATAGTAACCCCATCTTTTTGTGAGTTGCTCTCACACAAGACTTTGTCAAACATGAATGGTTCTACGAGTAATCTAGAATTTTTTAATTTACTAAAATGTTTAGACCTATCATGGATCTCTCAATTTTGTTAGAACACCCAACCACATCAGCAAAGGCGTATAACAAATTCTAGCTCTACAATTAACTAGTTAGAGGAAGTTTGTTAGCTTATGTTATTTATTCTTCTTGTTGTTCTTCTCTGATAAGTGTATATAAGCAGAATCATAGTTTGTAGAGAGACATTGAATACAACTTTACTCTCCTGTTCACAAAATTTCTTTCTCTGTACATTGATTCGAGCTAGAATCATGTACGTTGACATGTTATCAAAGTTATGGCATACCTGAGAGATTTTCATTTCTTTCTCTGATTCGATTAAATCGTTTTTTATCGATTGATCTTGTAGTTACTTTTATTTGCAATTTTAATTGCATTAGCAGATTTCGCTCAGTTCATCTTCAATCACTTGATTCGCTTTTCTCAGGTGGTTTAGTTTCGTATATCTCAGAAATTCTTAAAATTTCTTTTGATCAAATGAATTCTTTGATCAATTTTCTTTCACTACGAACTCATAAATTTGTAGCTTTTTCTTATATTTTTCTACACACCAAATGTTTGATCATATAACTTAGAGAAAATTCTGCAACGAGTAACAATGCAACCCGGCCAACTAGACCGATCAAAAGATCAAGAGGTCCTAAACCATGATCTATTGAATGTTTACTACAAGAATGTCCAAGATGTTGACTAATGCAAAAGAAGACCCTTCTTTCCAAACTCATTCACCCTACAACCATTTGTTGGGCCTAGCGAGCCCGATATGGAGAAGCCTCGGGGTGAACCGGGATGACACGGATACGTGTGGGTACAATGGAGACTAATAATAGATAAGGATAAACATTCTAATTGCGATAGGTTATGTTACCGTATGTTATGTTACGTAAGTTAGGTTACATTTTGATCTCGTAATTCGCATCGATGGATAAATCCCCAACACCATTTCATGGCACATATGTACAAAGTACTGAGTAGTGAGTACAATTAAATTTTTAATCAACAAAAAAGATTTGAAAATTTCTGAACAATGGCGCAATCGAAACAACAAGAAGTTTAGAATCAGCCATTTGTATCTAAAAGCAATGCCAAGCACTTTCAGTGATGGATCTAGGATAATGAGAGGAGGCCTCAACAATTGTCATCTTAACGGACCAAATTGGGGTCAAATAAGAATCTAGTAACCTTAACTGACCATATTCTGATCTGGGTACCAATGTTTCAGGACTCTCAGCTTTTTTGTTTAACCAGATTTCTTACTATCAACATTAGTAACATTACAAATATATTCTTCTTATATTTTTCTACCCATCAGATGTTTGATCATATGCCTTAGAGAAAAGTCTGTAAAAATGAACAATGTTGGAGGATCCAATTCAACCTGAGATTTATGATCCTTCTAACAACCTGTTTTTACATCATAGAGTACATCCAGATCATAAGTTGGAGAAGGTGAAAATAATGGTCAATGGAAGAAATCTTGTGAAATTGCTCTTGTTGCAAGAAACAAATTAGGTTTTGTTGATGGAAGTTGGGTTAAATCAGCTGCAAAGTTTTCTCATCTTTCTCACTGGATTGGATGTGATAGCATGGTAATGTCTTGCCTTCTTCATTATTTTAGTAAAGACATTTCAGAGAGTCGATTGCTCTTCTTTTGAACCACTTTGGTCTGAATTAGCACAATGATCTGAATTAGCACGAAGTAAGGAGAGTTTAGAGGGTGTGATTTTAGGCATATTAGCCATCGAGTTTTTGGAGGGAATAGAGGTTTTCTGAGTGTGTGTGAGAGATAGTTGGAAGAAAAAAAAGTAAAAAGAGGAGTTTAAAAGAGATGCCAAATGTTATATTATCATTCAGTCCTTGGGGTGGTTGGAACAACTATGACCCCATTTTCGGTACTGGTTTGGATTAAAGCAATCAAATTCTTATTAAGTTTATATACACTCACCCACGGGTTTGAACAATTTGGATATTATTGTTCTCATAAGGGATGACTTGTTTTTTTCTTCTTCTTTCTTTTAACTTGTAATTAGATATTGTATTTGCAAACAAATTGTCATATTTGTACCAATTAATTGACAATAAGCCTTAATTTATGGTAAAATTTACAAAAAAAAAAATTGATAATCATTATATACGTACAAATGATCACTAAAATTAGATATGATAAATAAATTAAAAAAATCTATATCTCTGAATTGAAATAAGGGGTATACCTTAGCAGTCAGTATTTTATATATGAGGCTTGATACCTGTAATTTGTGAGTAAAAATGTGATACCACCGAAAAATGATACCTGGCCTCCAAACAAAGACGTGATACCTTATGCATGGAACCATCTCATAAGAGAATTTTTCCAACCTTAAGTACTCCGAACCTAGGGTAAGAATAATGACGTCACAATGGTTCGTCTTCGACTCGTCGCTGCCCTCTAGAGCAACCAAGTTGGATGCTCTATCTAACGATCTCCTTTTCTTTTTCAGTTTAAGTAATGGGACATGGGCTAGAAAAGTTAATTAATGGTTCGGGATGTTCAAAATTTGGATTGGGAACAACTTCTTGGCTACACTCGAATTTATCCCTTGGCGTTCCACATATACACAGAGCCGACTCAGAGGGGAGGATAATGAGGGCAACCACCCACGGCCCAAAGAAAAAGAGAGCCCAAAAAAAATGTCTCCTTTTGGTTGTAAAAAAAAGAAAAGAAAAAAAGGGTATATTGTCCTCTTAATGACTCTTTTTGTTTGTTTTGCCCCGAAACCCATAAAAAATCAGGATCGCCGCTGCGTATACACTTCTATATTCATAGAACTATTATTTGCCACGTGATATTCACGTTCTTGGCGTTCCACACACATATACACTTCTAGATGGATATAATTATTGTTAAAGGAATTGTACAAAAATAAATAAATAAAAGGTCTCCTATAAAGTCTCTTCAAGAAGGTGAGGCCCTCTGTATAGCCAATGCAAGTACGACATAAGTATGACGTCATACTTGTTAGAAGGGGTCTCACCTTGAGGCCGCCTCATACGAGTTTTTGTCTCGTAAAAAAACGATTAAAATACAGTCGACAATCAAGAGAAATCATAGCATAGAATTAATGTTGAACGTACGTAGCACCCGAAACATCGCTTGGATTCGGATGCATGAGTTGAACGTGTCGTGGGATATCAGAAACGTTCAATAAACATAACAACTTCAACCTTTAGCTAATTACTACAGACGACTAGCTAGCTAATAACCTAATATATAGTTCACACTTCACAACCTTCATCTCTAATACTTTCAATTTCCAACCTTCCCTCCTTTGTACGTTGACCGTAGATCTCTCATCCCTTCAACCTCTAAGCTTCATCATGGGTAGCCTTGGCACCAACTTCATCACTGACGACGGCAAATTCAAGCCGTTGGATCACGAAGAATTCCGAAAGCGAGCCCATCAAATGGTTGATTACATTGCTGATTACTACAAAAACATAGAGAGTTACCCGGTTATGAGCCAAGTTCAACCTGGCTACTTACTTTCATCTATACCAAAAACGGCGCCGTATTTACCTGAAGATTTTGAGACCATATTAGGAGATATTACTAAGTATATTATGCCTGGCATGACCCATTGGCTTAGCCCTAATTTCTTTGCCTTTTTTCCTGCGACCGTTAGCTCGGCTGCCTTTGTTGGGGAAATGTTGGCTACTTCTTTTAACTGTGTTGGGTTCAATTGGCTCGCCTCGCCGGCTGCCACCGAGTTGGAGATGGTTGCCATGGACTGGCTTGCTTCCATGCTCAAGCTCCCTACAACCTTCATGTTCTCAGGTAGGCATGCATGCAATTGCTTTATATGCTATATAACCTATAATGCAAGGCTTAATTAATTTTAATTGATTTAGAAATAAGTAGAAAGGTTTTGCTCTAATTTGTAGGAGCATATACATAGACGAAGATGAGTAAATGTGGTAACGTCTAACATGAAAGAGTAATTTCGATCGGTTAGCATGTCAAGGAATTTATTATACTCATGGAGGTGTCTACAACTACGAGTTAATAAGGGTTTGTTTGATAGACACTAAAAAAAAATAATAATAAGAAAAAAAGAATTTTATTTCACTCAACAAGTGTTGATTATTGATTACGGCTCTATTCTCGTACATCAGCTTAATTTTACTTAAATGTTAAGTAGTTCATTTCAATTTAATTTATATTTAACTTATCACTCAAATTATTTTTAATTCCAAAACAAATTGATAGTGATAAATATATTACTGGAATGATCAATTTCAAAGCATACTTTTAAATTCGTCCAACATTGAATATGTTTGGACGAGTTTAAATGAATAAAAATTAAGTTAAAAAATTTAACGAATTTCAATTCAATTCACTTTAAAAAAAAGAATTCCAGTTAAAATATACAAAACCTACAAAATTATAAAAATATACTAAAATAGAAATGTTTAAAACATGAGTACATAATTAAAAGGATACTTTCTATACAAGGCCTTTAAATTCAAATTAGTTCCAACCGTTACACCCTCTTTTCGCAAAATACTAATAACGGTGTGTTGGGAGGTGTCTGTTAAAAAAAAATCATAATAAGAGATGCATATGTGATATTATTTACTCATTATTAATTTCGTAGATACTTGTCACGTTTTTAGTTGACTATACAATAAAAATACAATAATGAATTATCTCAAGCTATCCAATAAGGGTGTGTTCTTTAGTGCTTATGCAATCAGTTCAATTTATTAGGGGTGATCTCTTAACAGTTTAGTGGCTTTCAATTCAGTTCTGTGGTGTTTAGTACAAAAATCTTCATTTTGTCACACATACCAAGTAGTGTTCTATTAGTGTCATAGTGTTCATTTCAGTTTAATGATATAGAATTCAATTCAGTTCAATTCTATCAATTCAATTCGATTTAGTTCATCCCTAAAAAATACTCCCTTACCAACAATTCTATCATACAAATCTGATTTTCTTTTAATGGTTTTAGGCACCGGGGGAGGTGTGTTGCATGCAACAACCAGCGAGGCACTCATTTGCACCCTCGTAGCAGCAAGAGACCGAACAATCGAGACCGTTAAATCTCACGATGATCATACATCAAAGCTAGTAGTGTACGGCTCAGATCAAACCCACTCTACTTTCCAGAAAGCGTGCAAATTAGTTGGCATACACCCAAACAACATACGATTAATCCCCACAACAATAAAGTCAAACTTCGCTTTGTCAACGTCAGATCTCCGAAAGTCAATCGAATCCGACGTGGCATCCGGCCTGGTCCCACTTTACTTATGCTTGACTGTAGGGACCACTTCAACAACAGCCGTTGACCCAATTAAGGAACTTGCACACGTGGCAGCTGATTATAACATGTGGGTCCATGTTGATGCTGCTTATGGTGGCAGCGCGTGTATATGTCCCGAGTTTAGGCACTACTTGAATGGGATCGAACGAGTTGACTCACTGAGTCTTTCACCACATAAGTGGCTACTCAGTTACCTAGATTGTTGTTGCTTGTGGGTTAAGAGTCCGAGTTCACTTGTGAAGTCACTCAGTACCAACCCGGAGTACTTGAGGAACCAACCCAGTGAGTCCAACTCGGTCGTGGATTATAAGGATTGGCAAATAGGTACGGGTCGTAGGTTTAAATCTCTTCGTTTATGGCTCGTACTCCGAAGCTATGGGGTCGTAAACTTGCAAGCTCATATTAGGTCCGATATCCAATTGGGTCGGGTTTTTGAGGGTTTGGTTCGGGCTGATACCCGTTTTGAGATTATTGTGCCCGTATTTTTTAGTTTGGTTTGTTTTAGGTTAAAGGGACATTATTATAAACATGAACAAGAGAAAATCGAGGTTTTGAATAGAGAGTTACTTGACCGAGTCAACTCAACGGGTCGAGTTTTTCTATCTCATACCATCGTTAGTGGGGTCTACATGTTAAGGTTTGCGGTGGGTTCGACGCTTACGGAGGAGTGCCACGTGGTATCGGCATGGAAGTTGATTAAAGAGAGAAGTGAAGCCATCTTAATGATATTAAGATAACAAATCAAAACGACAATTTGAAGTGTGAGATGATGACTTTTGTATGATTTCAGAAATCGGTCTTCTTTGTATTTCCATTTGTAATTGTCCAATTGATAATAAGTATATATGCTTTGAGTTGAAACAACATTCATGAAGATGTACTACGCGATCGGACAGGACCCAACACAATAAGGGTTTTAAAATAGAAGAAAGTTTTCTTATAGAAAATTTGCGAGTAACTATCTTATTAATTAGCAAAAATTTTTGTGAGATAGTGTCTTATTAAAAAAAAAAAAATATCTATAACTACCTTTTACCCATGTTTTGATTGTCGTGTCATACCGAATCCAATTTTTCAGTCAATTTTTTTTGTGAATGCCCGTTATACCACCACGTGACTGTCGCGTGATACTTAAGCCCCCCAACCATGCTTAAACAATCATCTTCTGCAGTCAACTTATCTGATTCATCCCCTCCAGATCCATCAATCTCAACCGCCTTTCTTACTTTGCTTTTTAGAACTTTTTTTGCCTTTTCTTGGGTGGTTTAAATGGCACGCGACAGTCACGTGGGGTATAACAAGAATTTGACCGAAAAATGGGCTTGGATATGACCCGACAATCAAAATACGGGTAAAAGGTAGTTACAAACAACCTTTTTTTAAATAAGCTAAGGTACTATCTCACAAACTGTTTTCCTAATAAGCTAGGTAGTTCCTCGCAAATTTTCCTTTTCTTATATAAACTAAATGTTGTGACTAATAAACATAAGTGTTCGGCCCCACCATTTTACCCAAGACCGGATCTACTGGCCATCAATTTTTGATTGAATTTTTCTTATCCCGGCCTTCCGTAGCAATAAAAATAGTAGTATACAACTTAACTCCAACCCCAATTCTTAAAACTTTTTTGTCATCCCAACTTCTTTTTTTCTTGTTATAGCTACCTTAAAAAAATAAAAAATAAAATGAAAATTAAGTGGGGTGAACACATGCCGTCTAGTTGCATTGTCCTCGGGAAATTTTTCCTGAATAGCGGCCAAGATAGCACATGGCTTTGTTTGTGCCGAAGTCATGTCACGAACGAGTTTCTTTGACCCAGGACTAAGACCACTCATCTGACGATATCCCTCAGGATACACAGCAAAGTCATGGTTGTGCATACCCCTAGTCCCAGGCAATGTGACAATCATCCAACTACTGGACCCATACACTTGCCGAACTCTTAACTGGAACGTACATTTACAAGCCTTTGTTTTCGATTTCTTCCGAGCAGCAGTATCTAAGTCTCTTAATTCCCCTCTGTAGCGTTCACCTCGATTGCATTTTAACAATTTTACGCTTCCACTCTTCTTGTGTGACGAAATTATCAACTCAAACCCGATAGTAAGTGCAATTTGTTTTGCCCAATTAATTGCATCTGTATCACTATCAAATAACTCTTCAGTGACGAAATGCGTACTGTAATCAACACCATCACCACCGAACCGCTCCAAAGGAATCTAACGAAAACAACGAAAACAATGTTAGTTTAATCTTAAATTCAAACAATAAATAATAATAATAATAATAATAATAATAATAATAATAATAATAATAATAATAATAATAATAATAATAATAATAATAAATAATAAATTTTTTTTTTGTGTCTGTCGGTCGTCTGAGATTTTCGACTCACCCTTGGGTGAGTCGTCTGCTACAGGCGACCAACCCAAGGGTGAGTCGTCTTTTGATCTCGAGTGAATTGCTAAATACCGCCCCTTTTTACTAGCTACCGCCCCCCCAATTTCCAATTTTACCCTCACCCACCCCTCTTCCTCACTCACTCTCACTCATCCACTCTCACTCATCCTCTCTTCCTCACTCATCCTCACCACCACACCATCAAACCGGCAGCCACCACCACCACCACCATGTCAAGTGCTAGCGGCAGCGGCGGCAGAGGTTTCGACGGCGAGGGAGGCGGCGACCGACGGTGCGGGGGGGTAAGTTTTCGAATTTTTTTTTTTTTTTTGTTTGAATTGAATCGTGAAGTTATGAATTGAAGTTGTGTTTTTTTTTGTTTTTTTTTTTCCGTCGATCGTCTGCCGATCGCGACTCACCCTTGGGTGAGTCGCCTGAGACCGGCGACTTACCCAAGGGTGAGTCGTCTGCCGCTCTCGACTCGCCCAAGGGTGGTCGCCGGTCGCAGACGACTCACCCTTGGGTGAGTCGAGATCGGCCGACGACTCACCCAAGGGTGAGTCGCGATCGGCAGACGATCGACGCAAAAAAAAAAATTATTATTTATTATTATTATTATTATTATTATTTATTATTATTATTATTATTTATTATTATTTATTGTTATTATTATTATTATTATTATTTATTGTTTATTGTTATTGTTATTATTATTATTATTATTATTATTATTTATTGTTATTATTATTATTATTATTTATGAGTTATTTGTGACTCGATTGACTTGTTGACCTTGTTCCAAACATTGTCCAAAGCTCCAGATGAGGAGTTCAACCACTGTTTTAGCGCGGCATGTGCACTCTCCACCCTGCAAGTCGTAGTGTTGCCAAGGTGTAGCACCTTATTCGTCCACGCAGCCACAAACATCTCTTTGTGTCTCAGCCAGGTCTCCTCTACATAGGATATCACGTGAGGGTAAGTCCTCCAACTAACCTTCATCGTACGCACTGCTCTATCGTACGCAGCTTCTGTGGAAGCTTCCATGATAATTTTCCACCTCCCATTCTTGAACCTCTGCGCGACGGCCTTATCTTTTCCACAAAGTCTGTACACTTTGTCTTCAACGACTTTGTTAATGTGCCATGTACAGAGCAAATGGGCACTCTCGGGAAATATCTCTCTAATAGGTGTCATCAACCCTAGCTCACGATCGGTCACAATTGCTGTTGGGTGTACATCATTTCCAATAAGCATCCTCAACTTATCTAAGACCCACACATAGCTTGCCTGAGTCTCATCCTTCATAATGGCATAAGCTATGAGGAAGTTCTTATTGGTTGGAGTCATCCCCACTATCTCAAGAAACGGCATCTTATACTTGTTTGTTTTGTACGTGGAATCTAAGCCAATCAACCAACGAAAAGACCAAAGTAACTGAATTGATGTAGGGTGTGCCATGAACACGTGAGTTACCTCATTAGTAGCTCGGTCGGCTCTTGTCCAATGTACGTACTTATTCTCCACAGCTAAATGATGAAACTGACCAATCACATCTCTCTCTTCAAAATCAAGTTTCCTTATACGATCTCTGTGGTTGTACACATGCCGTCTAGTTGCATTGTCCTCGGGAAATTTTTCCTGAATAGCGGCCAAGATAGCACATGGCTTTGTTTGTGCCGAAGTCATGTCACGAACGAGTTTCTTTGACCCAGGACTAAGACCACTCATCTGACGATATCCCTCAGGATACACAGCAAAGTCATGGTTGTGCATACCCCTAGTCCCAGGCAATGTGACAATCATCCAACTACTGGACCCATACACTTGCCGAGCTCTTAACTGGAACGTACATTTACAAGCCTTTGTTTTCGATTTCTTCCGAGCAGCAGTATCTAAGTCTCTTAATTCCCCTCTGTAGCGTTCACCTCGATTGCATTTTAACAATTTTACGCTTCCACTCTTCTTGTGTGACGAAATTATCAACTCAAACCCGATAGTAAGTGCAATTTGTTTTGCCCAATTAATTGCATCTGTATCACTATCAAATAACTCTTCAGTGACGAAATGCGTACTGTAATCAACACCATCACCACCGAACCGCTCCAAAGGAATCTAACGAAAACAACGAAAACAATGTTAGTTTAATCTTAAATTCAAACAATAAATAATAATAATAATAACAATAATAATAATAATAATAATAATAATAATAATAATAATAATAATAATAATAATAATAATAATAATAAATAATAAATTTTTTTTTTGTGTCTGTCGGTCGTCTGAGATTTTCGACTCACCCTTGGGTGAGTCGTCTGCTACAGGCGACCAACCCAAGGGTGAGTCGTCTTTTGATCTCGACTCGCCCAAGGGTTAGTCGCTTGTAGCGGACGACTCACCCTTGGGGAGTCGAGATCGACAGACGACTCCCCTTGGGTGGGTCGCCTGTAGCAGACGACTCACCCAAGGGTGAGTCGAAAATCTCAGACGACCGTGCAAAAAAAATGCGCAAAAAAAATTAATTTTACCTCCGCCACCGTCGACGGCACTTCTTGGTCGCCGGCAGACATCCGCGGGTTGCTTGAGTGAATGTTGATGAAGGTTGGGTATGAGAGTGGGTGGTAGAGTGGGAGAGAAGTGGTGTGAGAGTTAGAGAGGGAGAGAGGGAGATGATGAGTGAAAAATTAAAAAAGGGTAAAATTGGAATTTTGGGGGGCGGTACCTAGTAATTTAGGGGCGGCATTTAGTAACACCCTATTATCTAAACTCCATACCTAAACGGAATAGGTAATTAGCTACATACTCTTACAAAGTACTAACTTTAAGTTATTTTACACATCACTTAGTAATGTATAAATTTAATCCGCGGAAAAAAGGTATATAGTAAATGTTAAGACTCATGGGAAATGCAATTAGATAAAACAAAGACATAGGAAGAATAGATAGAAAATTATGTGAAACTTGTAGGATGCTGATATTTGGCGCCGAACAACTAGTTAAATTGTTACTATAGGTTTTTTTCAAATGTTTTCAAAATTATTCTCAAAAGAAATATTATTTTGAAACACAAATTTTTAGGTATGACTGTACGAGATGTGTAATTCCCTACCACTTTAATTCTCATATCGATACCAATATCTATTTATACAAGTGAACCAAATATGACCTAAAAAGATGAGTCAAAGGTGTAGTGTGAAATATTTTCTTTTAGTGTAATATTTTTATATATTTCTATTTTTCGGAAAATATTATTTATAAAGTGAACAATTTTTGTGAGAAATTGATTTTGAAAGTGAGTTGAATATATAATATTGTTATTGTTTCTCCTTTTTTTTTTACTGATTTACTATTTCTAGTAGAAACTAAGTGTAATGTTGATTATGTAGCTAGGTTGGTGCGTCCCCATAGGTTTTCTTTTTGGGATGGGGTAGATGCAGTTGGTAGTAAAGGAGGTTTGTTTGTAGCTTGGAAGAAATCTGGCTTTTGCTCAACTAGGTTTAAGAATGATCATTGTATAATCATGGATGTGTGTTCTCCTATTAATGAAAAGTGAATACTAGTATTAGTGTATGGACCATCTGCTTATACTGAGAGGGCTGCATTTTGGGGCTTTTTAGGAGAATTTTTGGCTAGAGAAAGTGCTCCTTATCTCCTGATAGGGGATTTTAATCAACTGGATTCTTTAATTGATAAATGGGGAGGGAGCAGTCAGATACAAGGGAAAAACTACTTTGTTGATTGGAAGAATCATTTAAATTTAATGGATACTGCTTTTCAAGGACCTCGCTTTACATGGTGTAACAATAGGTCTGATGAAGATTGTATTCTTGAAAGGTTGGATAAAGCTATGACAGATACACAGTGGGATGATTTGTTTCCTGAGGCTATTGTTACTCATCTTTCGTTCTTAAATTCTGATCATTGCCCAATCAGTTTGAGTGTGAATCCAAGAATCAAAAGAAACGGGAGGTTATTCAAAGTTGATGAATGGTGTCTTGATTACCTGGAGGTTCGATCTAAAATAGGGGAAATTTGGAAAGATGAACTGCAGGGCTCGGCCTCTTTTGTGCTTACTAAGAAACTGGGATTTACTCGCTCCTTTATCAAGACATGGGCTCTGGATAAAAAGGAGGAGTGGAATCATACATGGAGAAGCTTTGAAAAATCAGTAAGTCATGAGCTAGGGAGCATTGAAAATGGAGCTACACCAGTGGGTTTTCTACAGCAACAGGCAAGCTATATTGAATTTCTGAATAATTGTGAAAAGTTTTGGAGGCAGCGAGCTAAATTAAAATGGGTAACGGAGGGTGATCAGGGTACTAAATTCTTTTTCAATTGGGCTAAAATGAAATCCTCACGTATTCAAATTACAGCTTTGAAGAATGATTGTGGAGATTGGATTACTAATGAGAAATCCATTGGAGATTTGTTTAATACCTTTTATCACAACCTTTTGAAAGTTAATACTAATTGGGAAATGCTCAGTGAAGGTGATGCTGCATCAATAAGTAATGTTGTGAGTACTATGCCTAGGAAGTTCAGTTCTGATCAGATTAGTATTCTTAATAAGCCATTTACCAAAGGTGAAGTGAGGAAAGCTGTTTTCCAAATGGGGGCGCTCAAGTCTCCGGGTCCGGATGGGATTTCTGGTGTCTTTTATCAAAAATGCTGGAGTCAGGTGAAGGATCAAGTTTTGGAAGCTTCTCTCTCAGCTTTAAACTCGGGCTTTATATTGCGTGAAATGAACAAGACTGTTATTACTCTTATTCCAAAACGTGATGATCCACAGGAGGTGAGTCATTTTCGCCCTATTAGTCTGAGCAATGTTTCATATAAAATTATTGCTAAGTGCATTACTAATAGATTACGAAAAGTACTCCCGAGCCTTATTAGTGATTATCAGGGTGCCTTTGTTCCGGGTAGATTAATTTCGGATAATGTCCTTATTGGTCACGAACTTTTTGAAAATATAAGGAAAACAACTAAGGGCAACCAATATAAGATTGCGATCAAGGCGGATATGAGTAAGGCATATGACCGGGTTGAGTGGAACTTCTTGAAAATGGGCTTGACTCAAGTGGGTTTCCCACCAATTTGGATTCGGCTTATTATGAATTGTGTCGCTACAGTGTCGTATGCAATTTTAATTAATGGAGTTCCGCAAAAGTATTTTCAACCACAATGTGGACTCTGACAAGGGGACCCATTATAGCCATATCTTTTTATCCGATGTACGGAAGTTCTCTCCTCATTATTATCGCAAGCTGAAACACAAGAGAATTTTTCGGGTTTGCAAATTGCAAGAAAAGCTCCAACCATTTCTCATTTGCTGTTTGCGGATGATTCTGCATTCTTTATTAAGGCTACTATCCCAGGATGCCATGCTCTTATGTCAACTATTCAACGTTATTGCCTAGCTTCGGGCCAGGTTCTCAATTTAGACAAGTCAAGCATCGTGTTCAATCCTAATATGCTGATGAAGTTTAAAAGGATTTTTAGAGGCATCACAAAATGAAAATTGCGGGGTCCTTTGGCACTTATTTGGGGATATCCACAGAATTTGGTAAGACTAAGAGTGATATTTTTCGATCAATGATTGATAAGGTACAAAATAGACTTCAATCATGGACAAGTCTTCTACTTTCTCCGGCAGGGAAGCTTACACTTATTTCTGCCATGCTTTCGACTTTGTCTACCTTTGTGATGTATGTTTTTAGAGTACCTGTAGGTGTTTTATCAAAAATTAACTCGATCATTGCTATGTTTTGGTGGGGTAACTCTCCAAAAAAGAAGCCGATTTACTGGATGAAATGGACTTTTATTACTCTCCCCAAAGGATGTGGAGGGCTTGGTATAAGGGATGCCATTTCCTTTAGTCAAGCCTTATTGGCTAAACAAGCTTGGAGAATCCTTAATGAGCCAAATTCACTTTTCTCCAAATTCTTCAGTTGTAAATATCGGGTATCTAAGGATTACTTGTTTGATCCGCCGAGCTCAACCCCGAGCAATGTTTCATGGTGTTGGAGAGGTATTATGTGGGGATTTGAATTATTGAGACTTAATTCGGACTGGCGCGTTGGTAATGGAAAGAGTATTATGATTTGGGATCATCCTTGGATTCAAGGTAATTCTCCTCCACTCCCTAATGACTTCTCGGTTTGCAAACAACTTAAAGAGGGGAAAGCCTACGAACTGATCAACTCCAATAATTGTTGAAATCAAGAGATGATTAATTCTATCTTTGACAAATCATGGGCGTTAAGAATTCTGGCTATCAAATTACCATATGCCCTATTGACGATAGTATTTATTGGTGTTCAGATACCAATGGCTGTTACTCTGTGAAGAGTGGGTATACTAGATTGAAATTGATAGACCAAAAATCCAGTGGGTATGAGATGGGAATTAAGTGGACGAAAATTTGGGGACTTAATATGATCCCAAAATGGAAAGTTTTTCTTTGGAAGTTACTTGTCTCAGCTTTGCCTCTGGGTGAAGAATTATTAAAATGTTCTATGGATACGAACGTCCATTGCTCTTTTTGCTTACTTAACAGGGGAGATCTCTGTATCGAAATGAAGGAGCACTTCTTTCCTGACTGTCCAGTGGTTTGTCGTCTTTGGAAAAATTCAAGGCTAGGAATTTGCAATCAACTGGTTGCTCACTTAAAGTTTAGGGACTGGTTTGTTAATTGGTTCCATTATTTAAGGAACTTGGACTCTCAAGTGTTTGATGCGCTTATCTATTTCATTGCTGGGTTATGGAGTATTCGGTGTGCTAGGAACTCTATTTTATATGGAGGCGCCTATCTTAATCCCAATGAAATTCTTTTCAACTGGGAACGTCACTATAGGGATGAGATCTCAGCGGCATTGATAAGGCAAAAAATCAGAATCCATAAGGAGGTTGATAAGGATTGGGATGATCAGCAACAAGAGGGATTTCTTGTTGGATGGAACACAAATTGTGCTTCTATAAAAATTACTGTGGATGGGGCTTGGGATGCTCACTCACTTGCTGCAGGTTCAGGAATGGTGATTTTTGATGAAGCAGGCTCATTGGTGGATCATGGTTGGCATTCCTTCCTTTCAGAGTCACCTCTACAGGCTGAAATGGAAGCAGTTATGCAAGCTATTGATTATGCTCACAGGAGGCGTTGGCTCCATTTGGAGATCAATTCAGATTGCCTTTCCCTTGTTCAACAGCTTTTAGACAAGGATATATTTAGTAGTACGAGCATCTTACATGCTTACCAGGGTCAGTTAGTTAGCCTTATCTCTCAAATTCACTGTATTCGTATTTGCTATGTTCTTAGAATGTTCATAAAAAGAGCTCATCTGCTTGCCATTAAGGCAAGGAAGAGCATGTGTATGATGTAGATTTCTTCACAGCTGTCCAAAAAAAAAAAAAAAAAAAAAGAAGTAGATATTCTATTGATATTTTATTAGGGGTCCTCACTTTTATATTTTATCCCACTCAGGGGCCTCTAAAATATCATGTTCAAGACTGAGGCCTAAATTTTTATTTAACACTAGGTCTCCAATACCTCAAGGACAACCCTGGTTGTAGTATTAAATAAGGATAAGATTGCATATATCTAGTCTTTTTTTTAATATTTAGAAGCTTTTTTTTTTTTGCAATTAAATGATACTTTCCAATAATCACCGAATAAGCAATTACAGAGCTGGGTTCATAGAACCTCTCATAAAGAGACCACATCACCTAAAAGACATAACGCTCTAGTTAAGACATAAAAGACATACACATATAAACTGTAAGCTCACCTTCTATGAAGGGTATCTCACAATCAGCGTAGATGTTTACAAGCAGTAGAGTACTATATCAACAATGACTCATCCCATCTAGACTACACAAAAACATATGCAGTTTATATCGGCCTTGAACACGAGCATAAGCCTAGTACTGCAGCTGTTTGACAAATTCACCAGGTTCACGCTTCTTATCTTGGAAGATCCTGACATTCCTCTCAGTCCAGATTGCATAAACTACCTCTGCAAAGCACATTTTCAGTACGACTGCACGCACATTCTTACCCTTGGAAACTCTGGTCACCCAGATGCACTCCTAAGACCAGGGGAGAATGTTCCTCTGAAAACCCAACCATCTCAGATTAGGTAGCCAGACATCCTGAGAAAACTAGCACTCAAATAAAAGATGCTGCATTATTTCCTGCTGGTTACCACACAGAGGACACATACGATCACATTGAATACCCCAACTAGCAATCATATCTTTGGTTCTCAATCTCTCATGCAGACTAAGCCACAAAATAAAGACAGATTTGGGCCTAACTGTATTAGAACAAGTCAGATTCTTCTAAGGGACTGCAACACAAGAGCCACGCAACAGATTATAGCATTTACCAATGGAAAAATTACCTCCCTTCAAGACACATCTCCACTCCCCAATCATAGTAGCAAACTTCCTCATATTAAATATTTTCTGCACCATCCATGAGGCCTGTTTGGGGACATCCATATTCCACACATCCCTACCTTTAATATAATACGTATGAACTCATTTAATCCATAATGTATCTTTCTTTGTGCTCAAAGCCCACAATAATTTACTTACTGCTGCATTATTCCAAATCTTCAGATTCAAAATATTACAACCCCCAGCTCTCTTGGGTAGGCAGACCTTATCCCAAGCAAGTAAAGCTCTCTTAATTACATGTGGTTCACCTGACCAAAGGAAGCTCCTACAAGTAGCTTTAAGAAGTTTCATGACTTTCTGAGGCAAGATAAACAGCTGCGACCAATAAGCTTGCACACCAAATAACATTGCCTTGATAAGTTGCAGTCTGCTTGCATAAGAAACAAACCTAGCAGCCCAGTGTCTTAATTTCCCAGTCATCTTCTCAATCAAAGGCTTACACTGAGCAACTGTGAGCCTTTTAGTGGGCAGTGGAACTCCAAGATACTTAACAGGGAGAGTATCCTCAGAGTAACCTAACAAAGCCAAGATCTCAGTTTTTACTTCTGCTTAAACACCACCAAAATAGACCTGGTTTTTCTGCCAAATTAGCCTTTAAGACAGAAACATCCAAAAAATGACCAAACTTTGCATGCAACATGTTTACAGATGCAACATCACCTCTGCAAAAAAGTAACAGGTCATCTGCAAAACAGAGATGTATAATTCCCATTTTCTTGCATCTGGGATGGAAGTAAAAGCTCTGTTGCTGTTGAAGTGTAGC
Source organism: Tetragonia tetragonoides (assembly GCA_038025085.1). Classification (NCBI taxonomy): domain Eukaryota; kingdom Viridiplantae; phylum Streptophyta; class Magnoliopsida; order Caryophyllales; family Aizoaceae; genus Tetragonia; species Tetragonia tetragonoides. The sequence continues at coordinate 7,508,031 of CM076148.1, read as the reverse complement.
AAGCACTCTATGCAGATATTCCATAACAAGAGTAAACAAGAATGGAGACATGGGGTCTCCCTGCCTCAATCCCTTTTTAGCATGGAAAGACTCAGTAAATTCACCATTCAGGTTGACAGTATAGCATACAGTCCTAACACAGGTCATGATCCTCCAATAACCTTCCTAGGAAAAGCAAGCTCTCTAAGCATCTGCTCAATAAAACACCACTCTACATAATCATAAGATTTCTGCAGGTCAACCTTAATCATATACCTAGGGGAGATGAGTTTTCTAGAGTACCCCTTCACCAACTCATGACTCAAAATAATATTGTCAGAAATCAATCTACCAGGGACAAAAGCAGACTGGCTAGCACTAACAATGGATCAAATGACATGCTGCAATCTATGAGTAAGCACCTTGGAAATAATTTTGTAAAGCACAGTACAACAGGCAATAGGTCTGTATTCTTTAATAGGAGAGGGGTTAGGTACCTTAGAAACTAAGGACACCACTGTAGTGTTAAAAGCTTTCAGAAACATACCTTCGTGAAAGAACTCACAGACAACCTTGGTTACTTCATCACCAATAATATGCCAAGCTTTTTTGAAGAAGAGGACATTATAGCCGTCAACCCCAGGTGCTTTGTGATCTTTAATAGAAAACACAGCTTCTTTCACTTCTGCTCTTGTAATATCAGCTTGCAAGAAAAGTTGTTGAGCATGTTGTAGAACAGGACCAGTTCTCATAATTGAAATATCAATTGCAGAAAGGGAGTTTGCAAAAGAGCCCATGAGACCTTTGTAGAAACCCAGAACTTCTTCCTTAATGTCTGCACTCTTAGTAAGACTCCTACCAACATTATTAATAAGGGTATTAATAGAACTCTTGTTATGTTTATCTTTCATCACAGCAAAGAAATAACGTGTATTCCCATCATCCTCCCGTATCCAATGAGCTTTGGATTTTTGTTTGTAGACTTTCTCTAAAAGGTTGCTCCATTTTTCAATACTAGCAAGGCCCTCCCTCTCCTGCAAAACCAATCCAGACTCACACGTATCATCATGCATTCTAGCTTAAATGCTCTCCAGGCTCAACCTAGCAGCATCAAGCTTTTTCTCAATACTCCCAAACTCCTGTACATACAACTTCTTCAGGGTGTTCTTACATCTCTTCAGCTTAGACCACACAGAAAATAAAGAAATGTCAGTAATCTGTTGTGACCAAACTCAATCCACTGTATCACAAAACTGATCATGCTCTGCCACAATGTTTATAAATCTAAATAGATGCTTAGCAGGGGAGGTAGCCTGTTGAATATGCAGAAAAATAGGGGAGTGATCAGAGGAACCAGGCTCACGAAAATTAGCTGTGACAGTGCCATAAGAAGAGACCCAGGCCATATTGTCCCTGGCTCTATCAATCCTACTCACTACATGCTTGTTAGTCCAGGTGTAGTGTCTGCCAATTGCCTTGACCTCAGCAAGCTAGCTGTTATACATAAAGTCTTGCAAATCTGCTATTTCATGGTCAGCAACAGGGACACCATAAAACATGTCATCATTTAGTAAAACAGCATTGTAGTCACCACATAAGCACCAAGGAGTGCTAATACCCTGGCCTTGTTGTTGTAATTTAGACCAAAGCTCCTTACTCTCTTCAAGGGAATTACTTCCATAACTGAAAGTGAACAAACATCTAAAATCAGAGGTTCTACTTTCAACACTACAGTGGATGAACTGAGCATGAGTATACAAGACTTGCACTTCAACCTGATCAGCTAACCAGTAAACCTAAATCCTTCCATTAATAGCTGAATCATAGTTATTAGCCAACTGCCAATTTCTAGCAACTTTCTGAATAATGGCCAGGGCCTTATTCTCTTTAACCCAATCTCTAGAATACCAGCAAAAACAATTTTATTTTGCTTTAGAAAATCCCTAAGTTCCCTTTTCTTGTAGGGTTTATTCAAACCCCTTACATTCCAGGTGATGAAATTCATTGAGGAATGCAAGAGGAAGGCCCTGCTCAATCCCATGGGGCTCTTTAGGTACAATCAACTCCAAAATAGGCTCAAATGATGCAAAAGGGTTCACAGAGGTAGGAATCACATCTTTGAAAAACCGACCTGAGGCAGTATAAATGGTACCTTGTCTTGTAACAATAGGACCTCCTGATCTGCGCACAGGTATAAATCCATCATCATCTTTTGGCTCCTGATCTCCTGTAGGCACCGGGTTAGATGACACAACTACATTTGTGGCTGGCAACTCAACCTGGGTTCTCTTCTCCACCCATACTTGGTTGGGTTTCCTTCTCCTTGTTTTCTTAGGAACAGGTTTGTCCCTATTGACTTGGTTACCCAGAGGAACAGGCCTAGAGCAGTCATGACCAACTTGAAGACATTGAGCACAATACTCAGGTTGCCACTCAAGGACAACCTTTTGTTCAAATACACCACCATCTGGGTCCTCCACATGAATCTCAGCAGGAATTTGTTGTGTTACATCAATTTCAATAAGCACTCTAGCAAAGGACACACGCAACTGGAGAGATGTACACTCATCAGCATATAAAGGTTTTCCTAACCCACTAGCAATTCTACTCAAAGAATCAGCACCCCAGCAATTTAGAGGCAAATTGGGAAATTTTACCCATAGTGGCAGCAGGTGAAGGAACTCATTTTTGAAGTTAAAATCTGGTGTCCAAGAACGCATTATAATACGCATATTGTTCATATTAAAAGGACCTGACATAAGCACCTCCTCCATATCTGATTGAGATTTAAATCTTGCAATGAAAAATCCCTCCTCATGAAGAAATAACTCAGGTTGTGACACAAAATTCCAGAGTTTTGCTAGATATTGAACCATATACCCATATGCAGGTGTATCACCAGCAACATACAAAACAATAGAATGCACCCATTTCGCAGTTTGTTCAGGAACAACATCCTTATCAAGCATAACAACAGTTTTTCCATCCTTAACACAAGGGGGACAAAGGATAAGGACATACCATTACCTACAGCCCGATTACGACTGAATTTATCTGCCCATGTCTCACCCACCGCCGGAGGCAGCTCTGCGTCACCTGAATCAGTTGCAACATGGGTATTAGAACCACCCTCATGTGTGAGATCCAATCTTCGTGCTGCTCCTTGAATAGGTGGTGTCGGAGTTGGACGAATCAAACCCAGACTCATCGAGCTACCGCCATCTCCGACTCAGAGAGACCTCCACAGACTAATGGCGACATCACAGCGTGAGATGTCGTCGGAGTAATCAAACCCTCATTAGCTTCAGTACGGATTTGAGCACTAACAGAGCTGCCCACCGTGTACAAGTGAGTGCCACGGCGGCCACCGCCTCTGTTACCGCCCCTGAATCCACCTCGCCGTCCCTGACCCCCTCCTCGCATCCCTAGGCCCACGTTAGCAAGGTCGCCTAAACGTGCACCAAGAGCATTTTAGAGAGAGAAAGTTTTTAAGGCTTTTTTTGTAAAACCACTTCTTTTTTTATTATTTAGAAGTTTTTTATTAAGCCAAAATGACAAAAGGTGTATAGTCAATGAGCATCATAGTAGATCAAACTCCCCCACTCTTAGAAAGGGTTGAAATCGACTATGCAATTATTTAATCGGACTAAAACTCGAAACATTACAAGACTCCAATTATAATTAAGGATGTATCTAGTCTTTTCGTACTTTAATATCGACATTTCATGAGATAATTGTTGTTATTTTTTTGTTGTAACCTAACTTTGAATTATCCCATAGAAGTATAGAACTATTGAAAAAAGTATTCCTCGTGGCCTTGATTGGTTCTTTATGACGCATTATAATAATCGCCAATTTTCAAAATTTAGGGTATAATATCGTGATACTCAATCACTTTACCTGAGAGATTATTGCATAGTTCAGGAGCATTGCTTTCCTTTTTCACAAAATAAGTAGAGCCCACTCTAAATTCAAATTGTTAATTTTTTTATTTTGTGAGAGGAGGGAGCAGTGTTCCTGGACTACACAATAATTTCTCACTTATTAGAGAGTGATCGCGACAACCATCACCGATAGTAAGGCAGTGGCATTTTTGTAAATAAATATAGAGAATGTGCAACAGTTGTTCTTAACGAACAACCGACACGCATAAGCTAAAAATGAAAAAATAAAAATGCGGAGATGAATGGCGAAAATCATATTTTGTTCTCGAGTGATTTTAAGTAGTGTTGGCGAGAATCATACTCATCATATTATTTTGAATTTGTGCTTGATGGATTGTTTGTAGATGATGAATGTATTTTTAATTTATGAATGAGCAAATTCTCCATTTCTTTTAATTTTATGTTATCCATTGAAGTCCACCTCCTTAATACATAAAAACAGTGAATTCAAATGTTTTTTTTTTTTTTTTGGCATAAATGGAGCAACCTTTTATTACCAAAATATCATGCGACCATTACATCTCATACAATAGCAAAGAGAGAGCAAATCAGCAACCTACTGCGGCCAAGGCAAAGCCCTTTGAACCTACAGACTCAAGCCTCAGTACTCAAATTACAAATTCTACTTAGTAAACTATCAGCAGCTTTAACATTAGCTGGCAAAATACAATCAAACCTAGTTCTCATGCTACTTTTAATTTGATCAACAATACTAGTGGGATTACATATTTGATTAGCAAAAATGACTTTGTTCCTGGCTGTCCAAACAAAGTAAACAGCTGCAGCAGCACACGCATACAAAATTTGCTTCTTAACCTTGTTACCCCTTCTCTTCATGATCCAAGTAACCCATCTATCAAGTTCCTTGGGCCAACCCTTCAAGCTTAACCAAGTACTCACACCATCTAGTATCTGACTGGTGACAGCACATGAAAAGAATAAGTGCCCAATTGTTTCTTCAGTATTCTGACAAAGAGGGCAAGTGTTATCAGGGATATTGCAATTCATTTTTTCCAGTCTATCCCTTGTGAGTAGCCTTCCCTGAACAGCTAACCAAAGGTACATTGCATGCCTAGGAACTGTGTATTTTCCCCAGACCATAGCCACTTCTGACAAAGAGGGCAACTTTTTAATTTTTTTTGAAGTATTTTACGAGTATTCCAAAAAATAATTCTCGTAAATTGATATAGTAACACTCCGTAAAAAGATCTGTGTATTATGTATACATCTGGATTATGATCTTTTTAATTTATTTTTAATTTAATTCAGTTAAGTTCAATACTACTCAGTTCATATAAAACTTATCACTTACATAATCAATCTTCTCTCTATATATAAAGCTGGCATATTTCGTGAGTTTTGAGCCATGTCACATCATTAAATGTATTATTGGAAAAAAATTTAAAAAAATAAAATTGAGAGTTTGACTTGTGATGAATAACTAGAGTTTTATAAGTGCTATAACTTAATCTTTGTCGAAAGATCAAAAGCAAATGTAATCTTCTACACATCTTCAAAAAAAATAATATTTGTACCATCGTATTCGCATCGGAAAATACTTCAAAATGAGATGCATTTACAATATGTTTAATCTTAACATGTAAGATCATATCCAATTTTAATTAGCATAAATATATTTTAAAATATATAATATTGAAGAATAAAATAACAAAGAAAATAATAAAAATATATAACTTAACCCGTGCATCGCACGGGCATCATTACTAGTATATATAGATAAAGGAGGCATATTACGGGAGCAATGAAGCACGCCACATAGGCAAGATTTATAAGAGCGCGCCACCTAAGCGTGAATAAGGACGAAAAATAACGAGTCTAAAACGTTTAGGAGTCTTAGCATCCATTAGAATTTTATGAGGGTTAAAACTGATCGTCGTCATATCTTCAAAATCAGATATAACGTGTTCTATACTTCTCAAAAAATAACAAAAATTGCACCATCAGATTCAGATCGAAAAATACTTCAGAACGAGATGCGTTGACAATATGTTTAGAATATTTAAAGAGACATTTTTGGGGTAACAAAGGCACGCCACATCATCAAAGAACATATTACTAAATAAACAAAAAAGACTTCTATATGAACTAAAAGACTTTAAATCAATAAGAAATTGAATTAAACTAACAATTTTATCATAAAAAGAAATAAGAATTAAAACTAACACTATTATTATCATAAAAAGAAAAAAGAAATAAAAAGCCAAAAAAAGTACACGAATTCTCAATCAGCAAACAATTCTCAAATGTGATATTATCATAATAAAAAAAATTGGAATGCTTAAATATCTTAATAAACAGCTTAAAAAATAGCATTAAAAAATTAAACAAAAAGCAACATATAAAACTATATGGTAGTTTTTGAGTAGAATTAGAATACTTGCAATTGTAACTAATCAAATAAAAGGGATGGCAAATGAGTAGTAGATTTTCTTTTTTTCGGTTTTTTATTTTGATGATCACATACAAGTCTCTCTTTTAATATATGTTTTCTATAATTCTACGGTAATATGTGCGCTGCCCCTTGATATTGAAAATGGTACTCAACATAAAAAAACTAAAAATAAACAACTAATATATGTTTTCTAGAATTCATATATATTTAGAATTCTACTCAAATTAAACTCCTAATATGATCTAAGTATTGGAATCTAATGTATATAAATTATGGTTGATCTAGGTGAGAAAGGAGAGATGACTTGATCTCCCTTGACACCCCCTCCCCACTATTCAATAACTACCGTAGATTTCCCCACCTCAACACCCATTGCCTTATATGTTTTAATTTTTTCTTTGTATTTGGTTTTGCTTATCTCTCCCCTATTATAAATAAACTAAAATTGTTTTATGTTATTGATTAGTTGTATACTAAATTTTCTTTAAAAAGGTTATTAATTTGATTAAAAGTTAAAACCTATCTTTTGCAGGGTTTGAGTCATGAAATTGTTCAAGAATGACAAATTCTACATTTATAAGTAAGCTTTTTTTTCGCCCTTTACATTCAATTCAAGTTTTTACTTTTTGTAAATAATTTATGTATGTGTTCTTTAAAGCTTACACGTTTAGTTCACTTCAAAGGCAAGTGTTAATTCAGTGATTTTGAATTCAGTTAAGTGATGTTCAGTTCAGTGGTATTGAGTTTGGAAACATATTTTTTTTGTCTTAAATATCAAGTTGTGTTTAATTCAATTCTGTGGTGTCCAGTGATTCAGTACAATGGTGTCCAGTTTAGTGATGTGGACTTGAATTCAATTCAACTCAATTAAGATAAGTTCAACCGTGAAGATTGAGGTATGGTTTAGATCACTCTTACAAGCTTTTAATTAATTTGTTTATTTTTGTTAATTTTTTTTAGGCATCAATTATTCAGTTTCTTTTTAATTATCATCGTTTCTGATTATTTTATAATTGTATATGGCTATATGACTTCGGAAAGATGGTTTGGTGGATGGTTCATACGGGATGGTTTGGACTTTTTCTCTTTTCCTTTTTTTTGACCCCTTTTTTCCTTTATCATTTCGTTTTTGGGAAAACAAATTGAATGAATAAACCTAAATTTTTAAAAAATTTAGATGATTTGGAGGAGGATTGATGACGGGATTATTTTATATTTATTTTTAGGATATTGAAATAATAATTTAAATGGCTAAACGGGTCACCATATCCAAACCCGACCCATCACCCGACATATATTGGAATAGTATATAAACTTTTTAATTGAGTTAAATTCTCATGCAAAAATAACATTTTTTTTTGTTCGCTTTGTGTTTATTTATTATTGAATTATATCTAACATGCTATTAGCACACAATCCGTGCATCGCACGGGCTTTAAAACTATTATATATATATATATATATATATATATATATATATATATATATATATATATATATATATATATATATATATATATATATATATATATATATATATATATATATATATATATATATATATATATATATATAGTATTTTACGGGAGCAATGAGGCATGCCACGTAGGCGAGAATTTTAATAGCGCGCCACCTAAGCGAGAATAAAGACAAAAAATAACGAGCTAAAATGTTTAGGAGTCTTAACATCCATTAGAGTTTTATGAGGGTTAAAACTAATCGTCGTCATATATTAAAAATCATATATAACGTTTTCTATACTTCCAATAAAATAACAAAAATTGCACCATCAGATTCAGATCGAAAAATACTTCAGAACGAGATGCGTTTACAATATGTTTAGAACATATAAGGAGACATTTTTTGGGTAACAGAGGCATGCCACATCATCAAATAGCATATTACTAAATAAACAAAAAGTTAAAGACTTCTATATAAACTAAATACTTTAAATCAATAAAAAATTAAATTAAAGCTAACAATATTATCATAAAAAGAAATAAGAATTTAAACTAACACTATTTATCATCATAAAAAGAGAAAAATAAATAAAATAAAAAAGCCAAAAAAGTACATGAATTCTTAATCAGCAAACAATTCTCAATTGTGATATTATCATAATAAAAAAAAAAATAAGTTGAAATGCTTAAATATCTCAATAAATGGCTTAAAAACTAGCATTAAAAAATTAAACAAAAAGCAACATATAAAACTATATGGTAGTTTTTGAGTAGAATTAGAATGCTTGCATTTGTAACTAATCAAATGAAAGGGCGGGCAAATGAGTAGTAGAATATGAGTATTCAAAAACTAATCAAAAAGTATTCCATTTTTCTTACCATTAGTGTTTTCAAAAACTTTTTAGCGAGCGGTCTTATACGCAGGGTATTAGTTTTTTTATTTGGAGTTATCACATTTAATATATAGTGGTATTACTTTTTTTTTTGCCACATATATCCCGCCTTATATATGAGGCCGCATCATGTGAGTTATTGTATAGTGTTTTGCTTACCATGCCATCTAATTTGCATTGAGGCACATGCAAAGCAATACAAGGAGTTAGAATGGTCCCTCCTCCTTCACGTTTTTCTTCTTCTTCTTCTTTCTTTTTCCTTTCTCACCCTTCGATGTCCTACTTTGTGTTATTTAATTAAGCAATGCAATACAAGGAGTTAGAATGGTCCCTCCTCCTTCACGTTTTTCTTCTTCTTCTTCTTTCTATTCCCTTTCTCACCCTTCGATGTCCTACTTTGTGTTATTTAATTAATTTTTATACTAACTTACATTAAGTGATTTCTACATGTTATACTTGAATTTATTTCTTAAGATAGCCATATATTAAACTATGACATAAATCACGAAATTTAAATAGGCTAAAAGAATTATAGCTTAATTATACTATATAAATTTTGAGTTAGGAAATACTTATTAGTTGATAGTGATCGAATGTCATCTATTTCAAAACTTTCATAGACTTTACATCATTGGACATTGAAAAAGTTGACACGTGAAATTAAATATGTTATCAACTCATATTTATTAATATTACCATACTCAAATAAAAATGTAACTACTAATCATGCACAAGTGAGTGATGATTATGCTAACAAATAAAGGATATTAGAGAGTAAAACGTATGGAGTTATAACTAAAAAAAAAATCCAACTTTCTTCTTATTGAACGGTAAAAAGATCTAACTTAAACATATACATCATCATAATATAAGAGAATTGACCATTAATTAAATAAAAAAAATACCTAAATTAGTTTAAAAATAATTATGGTATACATGAGCTTTATAAATAATTATGATATGCACGGACTTTATCAATAAGTATGGTATGCACGGGCTTTATTACTCATTTATATATATATAAAGGAATATATTCTGGGAGTATAGAGCACGCCACATAAGGATACGACCAGAAATAGTATTATATACGAGTGTATTAACATAAATTTGTGCATCGCACGGGCTTCAAACTAGTATATATTAAACCACATCAGGAAGAATCATTATATATTTTAACTTAAGTGAGAACTACTCAATATATATTAGACGGCGCTAGGGAGTATCATTATATATTTATATCCAACAAATTCACAATTTTTTGGTGCAATCCACAAATCCACAATGATAACTAGTACGTACACTTTTACACTTATGCATTACAGACAACATAATAACTTTTCTCGATTTGATAATAATATAAATTAAGCATTTATATTAGCTAGCCAGAGTAGGATCTGGCTTAAACGTGTGCACTTGTATAATATACCAACATATCCAGATTAATTAATGATGATGACTAATTAATCACTCTGACTAATTATGGCAGTTCGTCGAGCACTTACCATTATTTTTATATTTTCTTCAACGCTAAGTATAAAAATGTTTTGTAATGTGCCGATTAAGGGTTTGTTTTCCTCAGCTTAATTCTATTTATTTTTGTTTATTTCAGCAAACTTCAACAAACTTCAGCAAAGTTAAACAAACTTCAACAAAGTTAAATAAAGTTTAACAAAGTTAAACAAACTAATATACAAATTAGTTATAAAAAACACTTGAATCAACAAGATTCAACAAAAATAAATAAAGTTCTATAAAGTTCAACAAGAATCATCAAAAAAGTTCAACAAAAATAAAAATTCAACAATAAATATAAACGAAAATAAATTGGGAAGAGCATATCCTAAATTAGTTTGATTTCCTTTTACCGTATACTAGGCTTCTACTACTGTAAAATTAGAAATGGTGGCCCCGCAAATTATGTCCATAAAGCCGACCAACCATGACTTGTAATTTGCACAATCATCGATCTAGAAAAAAGAAGTGTGTGCAACTTGATTTCTGATGGTGATGGTGATGGTGATGGTGATGGTGATTTTATGAGTTTTCTACGTGAACATTTTTCTTGTTTCTGCCCTAGTGCTCTTTTACATCGCACTAATTTCATTTGGAGATAGGGATATTGAGTTGATCTTATATTTAAAAGAAGAGTGTGGTATTAATGCAAACTGAATAAAATATACATGAAGATGTCATATTTTAAGGAGTGAATATCCGATCTTGCATTGGACATGTAGTAGCCTTCAGAAAATAGATAAATTGAAGGGCGAAAAAATTGGCAGGGCATGCAAATGAATTACTCCCTCTGCCCCGTAAAGCATGCAACTAATGAAATTAGTAATAAAAAAAAGGTGAATATTACTGAATACATTGTCTCTTACAAACTTTTTTTTCTTGCGTGTGTATATATCACCTTGAATTGCTTAAAATAAGGTTATTTTTTAAACTTAACCTCAAACTTCTACATTTCTTAAGGTTTGTGCCCAATTGTAATTGCCAAACTTCTTCTATTGTTGTTTAGGTTTTCGTTTGAGTAGGTCAATAAATTTCGCTCCATTGTGAGGTTTTAATCGCTCCTTTTGGTGAGATTTTGATCAAATCAATTTGTGAGGTTAATTTAACTCCTTTTGTGAGGTTTATTTTGACTACTTTTGTGAGATTTATTTTGACTCCTTTTTGTGAGGATTTCATCTTTGGAGGGAGTTTTGGTAATTTCTTGTATGGAGTTCGATAAGGTGTCCTCTACTCAAAGGTTTTTCTTCTTGGCTACCGGAATCTTAGTCTCTTTCTTAATGGTTTGGAATTGAAGGTAGAACGTGAAGTTGATAGTCTACGATTCCGGTTCGTTCATACGGTTATACTGTGAATCTTATTATTCAAGAGGCAGTCTATAATGTCAGAGTGGTGCATTCATCAAGGCTATGGCAGGGTGTTCCGTAAATAGGTTGTGATATGGAAAACAACGATAAAAAAGAAGTCGTTCGAAATTGTCAACTCTCAAGTGCTTGATAGTCTTTCTATTAGAATGTTTTCTGATGTTTTAGATCCGTTTATTGTTGATTTTGATATCGTTTATAGATGTCGTATGACCTTATTATTAATGCAATTTCTATTTTTCTCTCAAAAAAACTTCTTTATTGAAACGGATAAAATAATACTCCCTCCGTTCCGTTCAAACGCTCCCATTTGCTTTTGGCACAAAGAACAAGGGAAATTTATTTTGCCATCTACTTTCCCCATATACCCTCAACATTAACATGGGTGGAGAGACTTAAGGAGAGAGAAAGAAGAGGGTGGGGTTTGGGTTTTAATGGGGGTAATATTGTAAATGACTAGTAAATTCCTTACCAACTAAAGAAATGAGAGTATTTGTATGAAACATCCATTTTAGACAAATGGGAGCGTTTGAACGGAACGGAGGGAGTATTTGATTATCTTTTCGGGCTTAGTGCACTTAAGGAGACACAAAGACCGATAAGAATTGAATTCTCAATTTCATTGTCGTGGAACAACTCTATATATATTTAGAATAGAGAGTTCACATAAAAATTCAAGCCTTTGTCATTTTATGCTTGTAAGAGATGTCTAACCCTGACACCTTTCTCTGCCCTGATTTCTTCTCTTGAAGCCAGAGGAGGCTAGCTTCTTTGATATCTTACGTCTCCTATGGCCGAACGCGAAGCGAGATTTCATTGAAAGCCCATTGGATTTGGCGGAGGAACTAAGCAGATTCCGGTACCGATGGGTCGTACTCATTTCAATGATTCTACAAAAGTTGCTTCAGCTAATTAAGACGCCATTGGCTCGTATTGGGTTTGTGCCTAATTTGTGGCTCAACCTCATTTCCAACAACGGTAGGGTGCTTAATTTTGTTGCTAAGCTTCATCAAAGGTCTTTTTCTTCCTTAATCATTTACGACTCCCACACAGATTTCGTACTTCATAGTGTGGTGCTTGCTATAATGCTATGGTTTCTTTAGCAAGGATTGTAATGGAATTACGACTCCCACACTGATTTCGACGTAATTTATTTAAATGCCCTCATTTCATCCAAAAGAAAGAAAGAAGGAAAAGGATTAAATCATATGGCAAGATGCCATTGCATGCATGTGTATCGCCAAATGACCATAAGTAATGATCAACTTAATTCAAAAAGTTTTATTGATCGATCGAGTGCGTAATGGTTGATGATGGGATTTGTCTATCCAATACGTAGTCTATCTATGTGATATGTAAGTACTTGGGGTTAGGTTCTTCTATCTTGGCTCTTTTGGAATGTTAATTGACTAGTTTTAAATTATTTATCTATCCAGTAGGTAGTCTACCAGTGTGATATATACGCATCGTTATGTTGTTATTCATTATTTGATCGGATAAAATGAAGGAGTTATTAATGTAACTTATTAATGGGGTGCGCGCGCAGATGCCATTGGATGAGCAAAATGAGACATTTAGATCAATCATAGGGAATGTGGACACACGAATGGACTTGGATCCAAAGATAAGGCCGGGGAGTGCTAAGTACCTAGCGTCGCTCTCGTGGATGGCTGCAAAGTTGTCCTACGAAAATTCTGCTTTCACTAAAAATGTGGTCGAGGATCGTTGGAAGGTAATGAGATATTTACTATGAGACGGTTTTATACAAGATCTTATGTACTTGTTTAAAGTCGTTTTACATCTAATTTAGCTTAATCCTTTCATACGCAGACGTTATACTACTTTCATGCTAGTACACTCTTCAATCTTGTCTTGCTCATTTCTTTTGATTTTTTGGCATTATTGTTTTCTGTTGTAGATGAAGTTGATAAGTTCCTACGACTATTGGAATGGTAAGCACTAATTAAGCACTAATGTCTATCCATTTAACAGTTTGTTCCTTTTTATTTTCTCCTTCATATATTTTGTCCCCCAAATTTAGATTACTTCTACTGAATGTCTTTTAAAAAGGATAACTCAAGTCAAAAGGGAAAATGCTAAAAACAATAACGATGGAATATAACACAATATGAGTATATGGCATTGAAACTTCGCCTACATGTCGTATTGATCATATTTAGAGGTAATATTGCCCAATGAAGTATTCGTTCAATACGTTGGAGGGTTTTAGCGTGTTTGCAAGTAAATGTGAATACTGGTGTATGTTAGTGTTTACTCACATAATTTGATGATCTGATAAGTGTTGGTGATAGCCGTAAAGTGTCAAATAATCGAGTGTTCGTTGTTTATTTGTCTTAACATTTTAAGAATCCCCATTATTACTCCATATAAAAGTGATTTTAGCTAGTGACTATATATTGTGCAGAGTTTGAAGGGAACAGCTCAACATACGCATTCATGGTACGAAATGTAACAGAGGACACAGACCTAACTGTAATTGCATTTAGAGGCACTAAGACCTTCGACGCTGACAACTGGCGTACAGACTTGGACGTTTCATGGGTTAGGTTTACTGGTGTGGGCCGGGCTCATGCTGGGTTCATGAAGGCATTGGGCCTCCAAAAGGTCAACGGACAAATTGAACTGCCCAAAGAGATCGAGATGGGCCCTGGCCAGCCATCTTTTGCCTATTACACTATACGGCAGGTTCTTCGACAGATATCTCAAGAGAACAAGAATGCAAAGTTTATTGTCACAGGTTAATACTTTTATTCATTTATGACAGGCTTATCGTGACATCTATGTTACATTTTTAACCAAATTATGTTACTTCTTATTACTTTTTGCACAAAATATTAGTGACACAGTTTGAATGAAATGTGTTAATACTTCTTATCGTCTTACCGTGAAACAATGTAACGCCTAACTATCTTTGATTGATTCTGTTCAACAGGACATAGTTTGGGAGGAGCATTGGCAATATTGTTTGCGAGTTCGCTTGCATTACATGAGGAGAAAGAATTGCTTGATAAATTTGAAGGGGTTTACACATTTGGGCAACCAAGGGTTGGAGATAAGCAATTTGGAAAGTTTATGACGAAGAAGTTATTGACGACCTATAATGTGAGATATTTTAGGCATGTCTATTCCAATGATCTCGTGCCTCGAGTGCCTTTCGACGACAAATTTCTCTTGTACAAGCATTTTGGACCCTCCCTCTTTTTCAATAGTTGATATAAAGGATAGGTAAAGTCCTCTTTTTCTGCTTGCAAGTTTATCTTGTTGGCTTACTTGATATATACGGTTTGTAGGTTATTGAATGCAAACTAAATTTACCAAATGTACATTTAGAAAGTAGTGCCTACGGGTTACTCGAATCCACACCCACACTCAAATACTACTTTTGTCTCTGGCACCTTGTTGCTAATCTTCATAATAATGCTACACATAGGAGTAAATGGTAATCACTAATCACCACAACTTAAATGCATGGTAAACCGCTAGATTGTGATTATCTAAAACTTCTACATATTTGACTCACATTACCATACATACATTTGTGTTTATATGAACTCTTTTTACTTTCAACTTTTATTTCAAATGATCCACAATGACTAAGGTTGTTCATCAGTTTGAACTCAGATCGGTCTCCAAATTATAAGCTTGGTGTGTTTTATTTACCTTCTCAAATTGTTTTGTCTAACTGGACTAGGCTGGAACGGATTTGAACCCGCTTTGGCTGGTCCAAAAGTCGAATTGAAAGAACTCTTGTCGTCCCGGTCTAGTCTAGACCGAGGGCCTAACAATAACCTATAAGAATTGAACCCTCAATCTCCAAATTAATGGAGAATCTCTAAATTTCATGAACTCAATTTACAATTCACGGAGTATATTATTAGCATGTTTGATCTTTGAAACCTCTTTCAGGAACTTAAGGAGGAGCCCAACAAGAATTACTTTTCATTGGTATGGGTAATTCCTAAGTACATAAATGCAGGATGGGAACTCATTAGAGGTTTCATTCTACCATTGAAATGGGGTCCGAACTACAGAGAAGGATGGGTTGAACGAATGGTTCGGGTATTTGGGCTGTTCTTCCCGGGTATTTCCGCTCACGATCCACAAGACTACACTAGCTTAACTCGTTTGGGCCGCTTATCTTTGTCGGATCCTGATAAGGGCCCAAAATCTGATTGACTCATCTCTTTGCGGAGAATTTCCAAAAATAACTCCGCAATAAAATAAAAATAAAACAGCAACCGATAACAAAAAGTATTGTCAAAAAAAAAAAGAAAAAGAAGAAGATGAAATAATTATGCCCAAAAAAAAATAAAAGAAGAAGAAGGAGATAATATCTCGTGCATCTTACACGTAATCTTGTAAGAAATTGTGAATAATTAAAAATTGTAATATGTATATCTTATGATATGTGTATGTTTATGGATTGAGTTATTTATGCGGATATCCACTTGTTCAACTAGTATGGAAATATTGGTGGACAGTGATCAATATTGATAGATAAGTACCCCAAATTGTTTTCTCGAGTGATTTTAAGCAGTGTTGGTGAAATTTATTTTCATCATATAATTTCAAATTTGTGTTTGATGACTTTTTATTTAGAGATACTCATGTTTGTAAATGATGAATGTATTTTTTTTTTATCAATGAATAAAGTCTATTTTTTAGTTTTATGCTATGCATCGTAGTCCACCTCATTAAAACTAAAAAGAAATTAATTAAATGTTTCGTGTAGGATAGTCGGACAAAATCTCATGTTCTCGGCATGAAAAACGCGGCAACAATATTTTGAACGAATCTAATATCTGGCCAGAAGAAGACGCCAAAAGCAAACTGACCAAATTTTAGACTTAAGATTGATAAACGATCTCAGGTCGGACATATGTGGCATTATTTGCAATGATTTCATGTTTCCTACTACTATTAATAATTGAGGGTTGTGTGTTAGACTTAGGGCCTATTATTTCTAATGAAATTGGGTGCGTTTGTTAGATTTTACATGGTCAGGTCAGTTCAGTTCAGTTCAGTTCAGTTCAGTTCAAGTGTCAATTCACTAATTTTAAATTTAGTTAAATAATGTTCAATTCAGTTCAGCGAGGCTGAGTTCAGAAACATACTTTTTGTCTCACGTATCAAGTTGTGTTCAATTCAGTTCAATTGTGTCCAGTTTAGTGATGTTGAATTCAGTCTAGTTTTGATAAGTTCAACTCTAATAAACGCATCCATTATCCGGAATAACTTGAAGCAGAGCGAAATGAAATGGAACAAGGCAAACAAGATGAAATAGATTGCATAAAGGAACAAAATGTGAGACAAATTTAATTTACTGTAGAATGGGATGTAGATAGTGTGGATGAAACAAAATGAAACGCTACGCAAAATGAAGATGATGAAAAGAATTGGGCTTTAGACCTTGGTTTGTTTTCATCTCCCCTTACATCCCGCTTGTTTCGTTCCATCCCATATATTCTATTTCATTCTGGATTTTATTATGTTCCATGTTTTGTTCCATCTCGCACAATGTTTCAATTCATAATGTTCATTTCGCGCTACAAGTTCCATTTCATTATGTTCAGTTTGATTAATCATTGTATCGTTGGAAAAAAAAAAAGAAGCTTTAAGGGGCTACAAAGACGTTGTGTTTTGTATTTCAAACTACCAATCTTTAATTTTGAGAAACAAAACTCCTAATTTTCGACCACTAAGGCGAAAATTCATTTATTGTAATGAGAATTGCAACTTTTTATCGTTGCAAAAACACTCTAGAGCAACGAGAAGTATATGTTGTTGCAAAAGATTTTTGCTATAAATGAATATTTCAGTTTTCTTCTGTCCAAATATTAGCGGGCTAATTGAATTTTGGAATTCATTTTTTGCAACAATAGTTGTCGTTGTAATATATACCGCCTAGCTTTGGAAACGACAATTATCGTTCTGTATGTTCGTGCGTGCTCTATACCGCAACGAAAGTTATCGTTGCAAAATACTGTGGGTATGTTCATATGATGTGAAACCCCCCTAAAATGACTAAATCTTTTGAACTTTAATACTTGTGAAATATAGATATGATTACAAACAAACTCCACATGTCTGCTTTTAATCTTTCATGATACTCTTTCTGGATCAAAAATAATATTAAATTGGACTTTTTGCAGTTTCAAGATACTACTTTGACCACATATAACTCTTTTAATATGTTGTTTAAAAGTACTCTTTGAAATAAATCTAGTAAAAGTATATTAATATTGTAAAAACTTTATAACCAATGGTCAAAATTTATTAACCTTGACTCCAAAAAATCTAATCTAATATATTATTTGTGGTTCAAATGTAGTAAATAACAACTCCACTTGGGTAATCATAGGGGTCTAAATTGATTAGTATAATTAAAGGATATGTTTATTTTAAAGGATTAGATAATGTTTAATAATAGTAGTAATCATGTAGCCCAGGTGGTCGGTCGTTCAACGCTAGGGCAGGATAATATAACGTTCATTATTCAAACCGGTTACTAAGGACGTCGCTAGTAAAGAACTTTCATATTGTACACGCCAATGTATATTAAATTTTTATTTTTTTTGGTCTTTGTCAAGGATATCCACCGTCGACTACAATGACTAATCTTCTCGCCTCAACTGTCAGCGCACTAAGCGGTAGGGGGCTGGCCAAGGGATTTTTTCCATTCGCAAGAGTTGGGATTCGAACCCCCAACCACTTGTATAAGGGATGAAGTGCTGAACCACTACACCAACCCATCTTGGTTTCGCCAATGTATATTATTACAGGTATAGAGAAACACAAAAACTTGTCTAAAATGGTTTTATTGTAACTTTTGGTAAGACGATTATCACTTTTTAGTGAAACAAGAGTCACATCTCACAATAAATTATCCCTCCATTTTTAAACAATGACCCCATTTTTTCGTAAGTTTGTCTTACACAAAACTTGCTCTTCAATTTACTCCATCCGTTTCTGAAAAATGGTAATATTTACTTCTTGAAGGTCAAACTTTACAAACTTTGACCATTAATTTCGGAAAAAATATAAGGACTTACAATGTAAAAATACTATCATTGGATTCGTTTTAATTAGTACTTTCGAAAAATATATTTTTTATAGTTTTATGTATTCTATAAACACAAATATTTATGGTCAAAGTAGTGCATTAAAAACCGTACAGAAGTAAATGTTACCATTTTTCAGAAACGTAGGGAGTACTTCTCTTTAATTTTTTTCAGCTGAAAAGATCATAATGGGCAAACTACTGAAATTAAGTGGTCTTGGCTATTAGAGATGGAGTGGCTACTGGCAAATTTTGACTTAGGTGAGACAGTACTCAACTACACAATATTAGACCGCGTTAGGGAGTACTTCTATCATTATATCCACAATGATAACTAGTACACTTATGCACTACAAACAATATAACTTTTCTCGATTTGGTAATTAAGCACTTAATTAAGCTAGCCAGATTAGGATTTGGCTTAAACGTGTGCACTTGTAAAATATGCTTTTGAAGGCACCAAACCACCAAATGTCAACATAATAATTGTCTTTAGTACTGACACAAAGGTACCCAAATTAATTAATCACTGTGACTAATTATGAGCATTTACCAACATTTTAATATTTTCTTCAACGCTAAGTTTAAAGGAAAATGTTTTATAATCCTAGTAATTAATTAAACCCTTATTTATATGTATAGTGATCATTGAAGAATAAAGACATCACATGACAACTAGCTCAAGCCTTAGCTTTGTCAATTGTCATTCCTTCTAAGACATGTCTAGCTACTCTAACAACAACAACAACGACAACAACAACAACAACAACAACAACAACAACAACACCTATTGCCCTGAAAACCTCCTTTGCACTGATTACCTTCTCTTGAAGCCAGAAGAGGCTAGCTTCTCCGATCTCTTTCGCCTTCTATGGTCGAACGAGAAGCGAGGTTTCATCGAAAGCCCCTCGGATTTGGAGGAGGAGCTAAGGAGCTTTCGGTATCGATGGCTCGTGTTTATTTCAGCTCTTGTGTTGAAGTTGTTTCGGCTTATAAAGATGCCAATGGCTCGTGCTGGCTATGGACTTGATGTGTGGCTTAACCTCATATCCAACAATGGTGGGCTTCTCAAGTTGTTGCTCAATCTCATCAAAGGTTTGTGCTCTTAATTCCCTTTTCTTTTGCTTGCGTTATATGGATAATGTTAGTAATAGTTATATGTTGCGTTCTTTGAGAGGAAATATGGTATCTATAAAGGCAAATTTCTCTAAACAAGCACAAATCTGAAATGATAACATAAAATTGATTTCCAACATTATTGCTTGAAATCAGTGATTAATTTCTAAGTAAATTATTCACTTTGATTATTTTGATGGCATAGTTGGAATGAAATGAAGCTCATTTATATTAGGATCATACAAATCATTTGGTTAAAATTAATAAAAATTGATTAAGTAATTTATTAAGATTAAAATTTAATTTGACTAAGAATTGTCAACTTAACGAGAGTTGAACATAGCTCATTCCAAATGAAATGGTGTAATATCAAGTTATCAACATCGATAAGGAATTGATCAAGATTATATTGACAATTGCTATTTAAATGTTATTTGATTCTCTTAACAGATCTGCATAATATAATATTGTTCGCAAAAACAATAATCCTAAACGTTCGTTGGTCAAATCTAAGTATTTATGGTGTAATTCACTATGTGTTTAACATTATGGATATTCAATCATGATTGCTAAAATTAGAAAGTCATTTCCATTTAATTGAAAAAGTACTCAAAGTTGATAATGTATTTATACAAAATATAGTCCTTTTCTTTACCGAAATAGACAGATTACAATAACTCCAAGGGTATATATAAACCTTGCTCCCAATTGTAGGAAGGGCGGGTACTTAATGCTTATTGGCACTTGACATTTCAACCTAGCAATTAACGCATTGTACTATTACAACACAAGTATCAATTTTACTTCTAAATACTGAGCTTATAGCCAGGAACCTTGGTTTATAGGCTATAGCTTTCTAATTGTGCGGAAATTTCAGGTGTTACGATAATATTGCTTTCGTTGTGCTATCTTACGCATATAGATTGCACCCAATTAATAAGAACACCTTCTTTTTTTTTTTTTCTGCTTTTACTATTTTTCCTTATATTCTAAAACTACCCCTATTTTTAAAGGCATGTGAGAGGCTAACAATATGGTGTTACGGAAATATTAGAAATTTCCTACCAACCGTGGTAACGTAATAGTTGCATTCTGTCTACTTTTAAGTTGCTATATATATATATATATATATATATATATATATATATATATATATATATATATATATATATATATATATATATATATATATATATATATATATATATATATATATATATATATATATATATATATATATATATACTTGCTACTTCAGGCTCTTCATCTTTGGCCAATTGCAAGTAGGGATGGCAATGGGGCGGGGCGGTAGTGGATATAGGTAGATCCATCCCCAAACTCACCTGGATATTTCGATTCCGCCACCCGCCCCATCCCCACCACGGGTCGGAGATCCCAAATCCACCCCCGCCCCACTTACCCGCCGGTATCCACCTCCGCTCCATTTATCGGGAGGATATCTATATCCGCTTTATACCCGCCCAAAAAGAAACGAAGCCCACATCTGAATCTACATCAAATTCACTCAAGATAATTTGCACGGAAAATTTGAGCTTTTTTGATAAGCAATAGTAGTAGAAAATTTTATATATTTGGTAAAAAAAGATTTTATATATTTATATTTTACATTTTTTATTATTATGTGGGTATGAGGCGGGACAGATGGGTATGAGGCGGGGCGGGTAAGCGGGTAAAAGGTGGGGCGGGGCTCCAACGGGTATCCACTGGGTGAAGAAGGTAAACCACCTCCGCCCCATCCCCATAGCGGTTTTGCTTTATCAAAACCATTCCCGCCCCATCCCCACCTAGCACTCCCCCATCCCCATCCCAATTGGGGCGAATGCGGAGCGGTATCTACCTATATCCGCCCCACTGCCATCCCTAATTACAAGTGAGCTAAAGAAGAAGTTAAAAAACAATAATGGGAAATGGTCTCAGATCCTTGCCCACATAGGGGACAACCGGGACATGGGTCAAGTGATTACTCTTTATTTTTCGGTCAGTAATTATATTATAAACTTGAAATCTAAGACAGATCATCAGATTCACTCTATCGAGATCCCCAATATTATTTAACCAATACTATAAGGATTCGTGGAGCATTCTTAAATCCCTTAGCTTATTGTCTCACTCTATGAGATGTCTTTAAGATAATACGGGAAAATAGTTCGTATGGTTAGGTCAATGGTAGATATTTTTGGTGTCAACCAAAAACAAAACAAGAAGAAAATTGCAATTTAATAATTCATTATTCATCAAAATGGGTATTTGGTCGATCTGATCAATATGCAACCTGATCTCATAAATGGTTAATGATAATGGAATATATAAATTGTATGATGCACACCATCGATTTCTTTGGAGTAATATATAGGTGCATATTAGAACAATACGCAAAGTGAACTGTCATCAGATTCTTATTAAGTAGTAATAGTGCTACAATAATGTTGCATAATTTGAAGGGCGTCCCATAACGCAATGTCCATAGACCATATATGACGAAAAGAAAATCTTATCGATCCACATTACAATAAAAGACAATTAGTTTCATACGTATGATATGTTCATCACGTACATTATTGACAGTGCATTAGTCTACATTATACTTAAATGATTATCAATTATCAATTTATTATTATATAAACTGTAGTTAAAATTAAATTATGCTTCATGCCGCTAGTTTGATTGTTATTTTAATATCCATTATTTAGCAGATCAAATTAGATAAAGAATTACATAAAATTGAAACCTAGAATCAAATCTTAATATTATAAATATATGAAGATCGCATCTGGACTTGATCATTGTCGACCAAATTTTATTTAATCTATGGCCTAATAATAAAAGGCAGCATGAGATTGAATCTTGATCAAGTTGTTAACGATCATAATCATACAGCTTTTTTTAATTTGCCCTTTCGAATGTACGGGTTTTTCGATTTTCTTTGGATAATTAATGCTCCGTATTTAAGTCAATAAATTATACGGCAGTGGGTCCGATTGTTACACTGGGTGTGACCAATTGTATTTCAGCCATGTTTCGTTTGTGAAGATCTAAAAAACAAGGTACAATCCCACCGAAAAAAAACAAAAGAAGGTAAGTACAATAATGAAAAAATTAAGGAATTGGTCATTTATTTCACGTTTTAGCGAGGGAAATTATTGACGTGCTAGTGGCCTAGTGCTACTTGAGTCGTGTACCTACCTACCTAATACGAAATTTCTCGCCTTGTCCGCAAACCGGATTTGGCATATTGAGGATGCGTTCTTCATAGCTTAATCGGTCAGTTTATTTCAATTTAGAAGTAGTTTTGTGTCAGTTTAATGATTTTAGTTTAATTCAGCGGTGTTCAGTTTATAATCATACATTTTGTCTCACATAGAAATATAAAGAATGTGGGATTCAATTTAGTTCAGTGGTGTTCAGTTCAGTTCAGTGGCGTTCATTTCAGTTCGATTCAGTTTAACCCTAAAAAACGCACTCTAAGGCTCCTTTCTTTTCAACCGGATAAATTTGAACTAAACTGAAATGAATTGAACTGAATCGATTTTTTCAACTTGATCTTTAACAATTTTAAACTTGTCCAAAGATATTCTATATTGGGCTCGTTTGAAAGTATGTTTTGAGATCTTTCCGATAACATAATTATCATCATAAATTTACTTCGAAATAAATAGTTATTTAAGTGATAAAGTTACACAAGAACATAACTGAATTTAAGTGAAATTAAGTTGAAGCAAACAAAATCTAAGTACAAATCTGAAGTCAATGTTACCTTCTACGCTCAGCTTTGTCCTATTTGTTTTGAATTTTTACTATTTTCCAAATAGTGCTTTACTATCTTTAGGCATACTAGGTAGTATGTTCTTTAGAGTTACACGTTCAGTTTAGAAGCGAGCTTGATTTAGTTCAGTAATGTTTAGGGACGTCGAATTCATTTTGTCTAGTGGTATTCAGTTTACTCATATATTTTTATTCAATTTCGTTCAGTTTAATAATGGTGTTTGATTCATTTTATTATCTAGTGATGTCCAATTCACTCACATATTTTTATTCAATTCCGTTCAGTTGAATAGGGTAAATAAAGTTCTTTAAAATGTTTAGACGTTAGTGTTAGGTGCTTTAAAATGAAGGGATTATTAATGTGATGTAATGGAAATGTACGCATGCAGGAAAGGTGGAGATGCCATCAAGTGAGAGAAATGAGACATTGCGATCAATCATAGGGAACCTGGACATGAGAATAGACTTGGATTCAAAGATAACGTTAGGGAGTGCTAGATACCCGCCAGCGCTTTCGTGGATGGCTGCTAAATTGTCCTATGAAAACTCTGCTTTCATCAAAACTGTGGTTCAGGATCATTGGAAGGTACCTTATTATGTTTATAATTTTACGTCTCATTTTGCTTCAATATTACTCAACATTTGCTTTCAGGTACATATATCATAGGAGTATATGTTGCTCACTTTTACTTGCTCCTTTTGCTTGTTTTGTTTCTTCTATAGATGAAGTTGATTGGGTCCTACGACTGTTGGAATGGTAAGCACTAGCTAATTGTCTCTCTATTTATGGTTTTTTTTTTTCGTTTTTACTCGAAAAAGGATAAGTTGATCAGGCGGGTTAGCAACTCATATGAGTAATTAGAGTATTTTAGTAAGAGAATCTCATTCTTTAATTTAAATTTAAATTATGGGGAACGATCCTCACAAATCACTTAATAAAATTGTGGGGATTACTGACCCACAGGGTCAACCAAACATATTTCTTTTTACTCACCTTTTATGAGTCCACTTTCGTGAAGGATATGTCTTTTTCGTTTTCTTTTATAATGCATGTTCCACATTTGTGTATTACTTTTTTTCTTTTTTTTTTTAAATTGGTAAGGCCCACCTATGAGAGGGGAGAGAGGAATAAATCCATCACTAGATGAGAGATGAAATTTGAATGCAGACCTTCCTGGAGTTCGGGTGAGGTGGCCTGGTTGCCATCTCGGCTTCCACCTCAATCCCATTTGTGTATTACTTATTACGAGTGTTATATGAAAGAAAATGGACAGAGTGTATCCTAATCTAATCGACCAATGTTAGAGAATGTTTGTTTAGGCAAATTCTTTCATGAAATATATGTGCCTTAAGATACAAATTTGTGTAAGAAAACCTTAAAACAAATTTTTATTTTGCTAAAGTGTTGGAATTAATTACAATGAAAGAATTTGCACCCAAAAAAAAATTTGTATTACTTACAAGTAGATCTGTCAAACGAATCGACCCAACAAATTTAGGCCGGGTTGTTTTGGATCGATTATGGGTTAGTAGTCCCCATTCTATTGACTACTCCATGACTATGAGTGATTCACTTAAGTGACTTAACTATCTAGATTAGGGGTGAGCGCAACCGGGTATCTACCGGGTATTGCACTACCCGGAATTGGAATTGGATCCACTGGTTTCTAATTCCTAGGATTTGGAATTGAAATTGGTTGCATCGGTTCCTAATTCTTAATAATTGGAATTGGATCCACCCGGTATCCACCGGTTCCTGGGTACCCAACGGTTCCATATTAAATCTAGATTTAGTATTTTTGGCGAATTTTGTTTAGTGCGTAGAAGATTGAGTAGTTCTATTTTTTCATAGCAAATTGGATAAAATTTAAACTAGAGGACAATGGTTTAGATTAGGGGTATAAAGAACTTCAATGGCATCACCAGCCAAAATGTGTTGCTTGGCAAATTTGTAAACATTAGCTACTGAAAGCCTGAAACGACTACAGTAACTATTTGATTGATTAAACTTTCAGTCTTATGCACAACCAGTCAAACTTGTGTTGTCGTTAAACTGAATATTGTCATTACTTGATCATATAAAAAAAAAATTGGTTTTGTACCGGGTATGCAATCGGTTTCGGTTCCTAAAAGACGGGAATCGGAATTGGAATTGGTTGATATCGGTTCCTCTTTTTGGAAACCGCAATTGAAATTGGTTAATCGATTCCGGATCCAAAACCACCGATTCCGGTACTGAGTATCCAGAATTTTTGCTCACCCCTAATTCTAGACTACTATGTTGCAGAGTTCGAAGGGAACAAGTCAACACACGCATTCATGGCACGGAATGTAACAGAGATCTCGGACCTAACTGTAGTTGCATTTAGAGGAACTGAGCCCTTTGACGCTGAAAACTGGTGTACGGACTTGGACGTCTCATGGCTTAGGCTTAGCGGTGTGGGCCGGGCTCATGCTGGGTTTATGAAGGCATTGGGCCTCCAAAAAATCGATGAACTAGTTGGATTGCCCAAAGAGATCGAAATGGGCCCTACCAAACCCGTTTTCGCCTATTACACTATCCGGGAGGCCCTTCGACAGATTTCTCAAGAGAACAAGAATGCCAAATTTATAGTCACAGGTAAATTTGACTTCTTATTTTGTTTTGTTTTGTTTTGACATCAATTTACATTACTTCAAAAAAAACAAAAAAAAACACAAAAATTTATATGAGGCGTATTGTGTTTTTGCGTTGATATTTGTGAAAGTCGATATAGTTTCAATTCAATATGATCATGAATTCATGATGGTCTAACTTGATTATGTTCAACAGGACATAGTTTGGGAGGGGCATTAGCAATTTTGTTTGCGAGTTTGCTTGCGTTACATGATGAGAAAGAATTGCTTGATAAGTTGGAAGGTGTTTACACATTTGGGCAACCAAGGGTTGGAGATGAGCAATTTGGAGAGTTCATGAAGAAGAAGTTGAAGACCTACAATGTAAGATATTGTAGATACGTCTATTGCAATGATATGGTGCCTCGACTTCCCTATGATGACAAAATTCTGTTGTACAAGCATTTTGGACCTTGCATCTTTTTCAACAGTTTGTACAAGGGACAGGTAAATTCTCCCTTTAATCTTGCTACTTATTCTTAGATGTTAAGTATGCTATATAAATCTTTTAATCCACCCTAAGACTTGTACTTAGTTGCTTAACATTATCAAGGATGATTGTTAAGAATTTGCCCATGTGAATGTCAAATAAGAAGTTGCTACAAAAAATTTAAGATATAACCAGAGCTCACAGTACTCAACCCGACTCGAAATTATTAAGAGAAACCCAAATTTGACCCAACACGAACCAAAATTGACCCGAATCATATCTAAAAAAAGCTAGAAAATGTGAGGTTTTCTATTATGTTTTTCAACACTAACCCGAAATTGACACATATCAAACCCGAATCCAACTGTATTATTTGAATTGTCAGCTCTAGATATAACGCCTCCGGTATATTTCTTCTTAGGACTTTTATCAAACATGTTTGATCATAAAAACATTCGTGCAGGAAATGGAGGAGGAGCCAAACAAGAACTATTTTTCATTGATATGGATGCTGCCCAAGTACATGAATGCAGGGTGGGAGCTAATTAGAGGTTTCATTTTCCCATATTTGATATGGGGCCCGGATTACAGAGAAGGATGGTGTGAGCGAGTGTTCCGAGTAATTGGGCTGCTAATCCCGGGTCTTTCCGCTCACGGCCCACAAGATTACAACAATTTATGTCGCTTGGGCCGATTGTCATTGCCGGGCCATGTTACGGACCCAAAATCAAATTGACCCGTTAATGTGTAAAACATTTCAATTGCAGCCCAAAAAGAAAAAAACTAACGAGTGTTTATCGAAATGAGTATATAAATTGGTCGTCAAAGATTGCTTGAGTGAGTATTCTCTCTTTGGCTAAAAGGTGGTGTATGTTGGGAGTTCATGATAGATTATTGTTAAATTATGTGCTACATCAATAAAATTCAATTATCTTACTAATTCTATACATAAATGCTCTTTTTGGTATACACTTATTAAATATGTTAAATGATATGTGTTCATGAGTTGAGTTGTTTTGTTTGTATAACAACTAGTATAACTGGTAAAATCTTTAGAAGTTGATGTAAATAATTGTGTTAGAATTTCTATGTTAGCAAGTCTTGTGCGAAATCAATTCACAATAAAATAGGGTTACTATTTTACTATTTTAAAATGAATGGGTCACTTATTATTAATCGTAACTCTTGTTTTACCCAACGGTGATTATTGTCTTATCAAGAGTTACGAAACTATTGTCTTATATAAATTTTTGTGTTCTTTCGCACACTGTACAATCAAAAGGGAGTTGTTAGACAAATTGGTGTGGATTGTTGTTATCAGCATGTAGAACGGTGGTAAAATTAATTGCGTCATAAGCTCATATTTACAAAATTTCCTCTTTTTTTATTTTTTTTTGTTGGCAAATGATTAAATCTAATATAAGCTCATATTTACAAAATTTCCTCTTTTCTTATTTTTTTTGTTGGCAAATGATTAAATCTAATTTAAGCTCATATTTACAAAATTTCCACTTTTTTTGATTTTTTTTGTTGGCAAATGATTAAATCTAATGTTGCAAACTATGATTCCGTTCTGCTGGCTTAATTTTAGTTCATTCCCATTCAAAGACAATACATAATAATGATTTATTATTATTATTATTATTATTATTATTACTATTATTATTATTATTGCTGCTGCTGCTGCTGCTGCTACTACTACTACTATTATTATTATTATTATTATTAGTACTCTTCGAAGTTATTTATTATAAAGGTAATATATATATATATATATATATATATATATATATATATATATATATATATATATATATATATATATATATATATATATATATATATATATATATATATATATATATATATATATAAAAATGTAAAAATAATTTTTGAAGCAAACTTGAAAAAAAAATGGAATGAACTAGAGAAAAATTGGATAAATGGGAGAAAATTAATGATTATTTGAACAAACTAGAGAAATTTTGAACAAATTACACCGGATGAGCTGATCTGAGCATAAAGAATAAATTGGAATTTTTTTATTGAAAACTAGAGAAAAATTGAAAAAATTGGGAAATGATTGTTTGCTTGGAGAGGGAGAAACTGAGGGTGCATTCTTATCTACTGATTACAGTTTATTTGATTTTATTATAACGTAAAGATTACTGATTCAAATAGGCACCTCTACTAATTATTAGTGATTCATTAAGTATAATTTTGATCTGATTATAAGTAGTATGTTCTGATTAATAAGGGCCTGTTCTCATCAACCTCCTCCTGAAATATTTAGTAAAATTCAGTTCAGTTCAGTAAAATTCAGTTCATTGTAGTAAAAAGTTCACTTTAGAAAAATTCAGTAGAGATCGATAAACCAAAGAACAAACTTATTCTTTATAACTGTAGATTCAGTAAAAATAAGTTTAGTTCAGAAAAATTCAGTTTAGTTTAGTAAATTTCAGATAAGTTCAGTATTGTGCATATAAGTTCAGTCAAAAGAATGTGAAGAGAACAGGTCCTAAGTACAAATAAATATCTTATTATATGAGTATAATAAGTAACATCTAACATGTACTGATTCAATAAGTATCGATAAGTACGTATAGTGATCTGACTATTTATAGTTAGGCCTCTACTGGTTGGTATTGATTAAATAAGTAGTCTTTCCTGACAAAAACTTTTAGATACTACTTATTTATAAAGGTCCAATAAGTAAAAAAATAACACACCTAAATTACGATTAAAAATGTTAATTAGTTTGTCAGCAAGCTTGTAATAAATATCTTTTTAAACTATTCAGTAGTGTACCAAGCCGTAGGGAAGAACAAACTGGGTAACCACCGTATTAAACTATCCAAAATTAAAATTAGTTGCAGCGGTTGCTAACTATAAAAAATCAGAGTAGATTCACTGGATACCCAAATCTATTTTAAAGCCATTTTTATAATAAATAATTTAAATTTTTAATAATAAAAAACAGCAATTATGGTATTAGGCTAACAAACATTAGATTCCAAGATTACACCAAACTTAAAATCGAATATTATAATCGAAATATTTAAAAGTGTAAATAAAGATTTAAATAACATCATCATTTAATCATTAATATTACAAACACACCCATTAAATAACTAAAATTACAAATACAATTTGTAAAATCACTACTATTTTTAGAAAATTACCATTTTTTACTTCCAAATTTCAACAAAGGAATTTTTTTTTTTATCCTTGTTCTAATTTTCGCAAAAGTCAGAAATTGAAATTGGTTAGTACCGATTTTTATTTTTAGGCACTCTGGAATTCAAATTGGTTGGTGCTGATTCTTATTTTTGGGAACAGAATTGAAACTGGTTGAATCTTCCGAAACCACCGAATCCAACCCAGTTCCAAATTCAGTATTGGGTACCCAGATTTTCTGCTCACACCTACCAAGCCGGCAAAATATTGTTTCCCATTCTTGATTCTCTTAGCTTCTTTCCTTGCACGAATCAGGAGTTACCACTCTCTCTGATGACTACAGAAGCTGTAACCTGTAAGTTACAGGCTGATGAGTTTCTGTAAATATCTGCAGTAGTTCTATTCAAACATCAGTCCAGTAAGACAAAAGCTTCCAAAATATGAACAAAAAGTTCTCCAATCCCATCCTCTTTTCTATCCATTATATCCAATTTTTGTCAGCTTCTTTGCTTCATTAGATTAGACCAGAGAGAAAGAGAGAGAAAGAGAGAGAGAGATTGATGTTGTGTTTTGGTTGAGTGACACAGGATGCATGTTTTACGTGCTTAGCCTTAAGAACAGTATCATCGGACATTACAGTATTTCGGAAAGAAAAGACTAGAGAAGTAGTATTAATTCAACATTAACATTACCTCGGTGCTTCCAAAGAGGCTTCCGCCTAGACAGGGTAAGGGGAGATCGGTTGTACGCAGCTTTACCCCTATAAGAGTCTTACAGAGAGGTTGTTTCCGTTTGACCCGAGATCTGAAGTGTGACAAACAACCATCGACAACTTCACAATAAATAAGAAGCGCCGACAACTTTATAAATCATTTTGCTTTAGTCCTTTATATCATGAAGCCAAAAAATAGTGAAGCTTTTGGCTCCACTGTAAATGGTGGACAAAAAAGTAGTATTAATTAATAAAAATAATTAAAAATGTAAATAAATTTAGAAATAAAACCATGAATAAATTACTATAAAGAGAGATTTGATTGATGGAAGAAGACGGATGGGCTATATAGGGTGAATGATTGGGATATATCATTACTGCAAAGACAAAAAAAATGAAAATGAAAATGATTTTATTCTCTCTGCAAATTAAGACTAGAGAAGTTTTAGTTACTGTTTTGCATGAACCGTCACGTTCTAGTACGCATCATTTATGATCATGCCTTCCCACTTCCCACGTCCCTCACCAAGCTAAGTCACCAGTCATCCCTTTTTTCTCTCACTTTATTTTTCCTTCTTTTTTATTATCTCTTCTTTGGGGGGCAACTAAATTAAAGATTACTTCATGCTGCTCGTGTCGTGCTGCCGTGCTTTATCAACAGTGTTGTGCTATGCCGTGTTTGTAGTTATTAGTTGTGTCGTGTCATATTGTATCGTATCGGCTCTTTTAAAAGGTAAGCCCAAATCGTGTCCTTACTAGTATTTGTGTGTTGTGTCGTGTCGTGCCGAAACATTTTCAAATAAAATCTAAAATAGATGAAGATGCCAAAAGAGAATAGAAAAGTGAGTGCATACAAAATGATAGACATGTGTTAGGCTATCCAAATTGGCGGGGAGATAATTTGGGATGGCATACTCATGTTATTTTTCTTGTTTTTGGTATGTTAGCTTAAGGGTGTGTTCCTAACAACTATGATAACATGATAATATTAGAGTGTGTTCTTTCCCAATCAATTCAACTGAATAGTATTATGTGAGTGAAGTACATCACTGAATTGAACTAATTTTTGGCCAAATAGGAGTTTAGGGCCAAAATCTGAACCTTGTACCTTAGCTTGAAGATAACAAAACATTGCTCCAACCAATATGCCACAATCTTTCCCTTACTTCATTTATAGAATGAAATTTTAAAATCTGAAATGCTGGAAGAGCTATGCTAAAGTCCCCCCTCAGCCTCTATGATAATCCCTATTCTTGAAACAAAGTCTGGCTACAAACAAACCTCCTATGTCCAAACCAACTAACTAGATTTACACAATAAAGAGTCTACCTTACTCTCTTCACTTTTATCATATGGGGATTCCGAAATAGTGGTATATTTTTTAAAAACTCATTTAGATCTATTTAGAAACATACATTGATCGGGAGTTCAAACATAATTCTAAACTTTTGGTAAATGGATTGTTTCACATGGTATCAGAGTTACATGTGATCGATTGATTTTGAGTTCGAATTCTAGGAGTCCTTTGCTCTAGTTAATGAGCATTTAATTAGAGACGGTGTACGCTTCAGACCGAATAGACATTCATATATTGGAATATAACTTAAACTGGGCCTCCCACAATCACAATTGTTTCATGATTGATACTCCTCGGCTCCACAAAAATATAGGAAACGAAAATAAGGGACGATACTCTCCAAGAACTCAACTATGAAACACTTGGTTAATTGGTCAAGCTGAATACAGATGTTTTTTTTGTTCACGATCAAAAAAGAGATAAGCCTTTTGAAGTTCATAGAAATCACACTTCTCTTTTGTCTCAAATTATTAGAGATATGGAAATAATCTCTAATATATTATCTCCACATATCTCTAATACTGCAGGAATTACTACAAAAATTACATCCAGAAAAGCAAAAACCTTCATTTGTATTAAAAAGTGTTTGTTAGGAAATGAACTCTAGGAAATTAAGTTACCAAAAACTAACTAATGAATTACTATATTGCAAATACTTCAATGAATGCACAAGAAGTTTATTTCACAAGCATACATATGACAGCATCATTACATAAGCTGACGATAAATAAAGCAGCAGCAACAACAACAACAACAACAACCCAGTAAGTGTCCTGCCTAGGGCGGGGTCTGGGGAGGTCTAGATGTATGCAGTCTTACCCCTAACTAGTCGCCTAGAAGAGAGACTGTTTCCGAGAGACCCACAAAAACTTTTTCTTTTTTTTTTGAAAATGCATTTGAAAACGTTTTTTTTTTTTTTTTTTAAAGCAGTAAAGATGATCAGCAGGGCAAGGGAAGTAAATCAGTAAACATATTAACACAAGAATCTACTTACTGAGCAACTTAAAGCGAAGTAGACGCTACAGGCTATAAACAAACTGCATCAACCCCTAGTACTAGGCAATGAACAACCCTAATCTAATGCAGATCCTCTACACGGATCCTGCTACGCCATACTCTCCTATCTAGGACCAAGTCCTCGGTAAGATCTAGACGAGTCTGAACATTAAAACCAACGGCCCCAAGAAAAAGGAGTAAAAGGTACATAAACATGACCAAAACGTGTATGTATCCCTAGAAAGCTGCCATAATTTAGGAACATGATATCATCTATACGGTTAAATGTTTTACAATTCACATTTTTATGTTGCATCATCTAAAACAAAAATTTACCAATATTATTATCATAAATTCATAATAATTTGATCTTTAAGCAACAAATTCATGAGATAACATATCTATTAATCTATTTGTATTTACTACTTGTACTTGAATTAATAATAATCATTATAAGGGGAGACAAAGGACTGAAAATAACAAAGAAAAAAATGAAACAAATTATTACATTCAACTACAGTTGATAGTACCTTGATGTACCAACTTACATAAAATATTAACCTATAAGAAACTGAAAATTAAAATCGAGCTAGTAAGGGTGTTTCGATGTTCTGTCATCTGAGCAAACTTGTAATTCAACATTCTTCGTCAACACATTTAGATCTGCACAAAATGAAATTAAAACGATCAATGTTTTTCTTAATTATGACGCACAAGAATATGAATATTATGCGAGATAATAATTAATTACTTTTTGGTATTTTGTTTTTCTAAATGAATTTCTTTTTTATCACAATGTTCTCCATATATCAATATACTATATCAGAATGCACAAGTTTTTACAAATTTTGTAATCCAATGACTTTAGCTTATTGTGATCCTTATTATACCATGTCAAACTATAGAAGCAGTTGAGAAAAGTACAATGAATTAATTGAAGTTTTAACCAAACAAGTTAAGCTATAAACGATACTCAACTAACTAAATAATGCCAAAGATGAAAATGGTTAATAACACAGTGACCAAGGTCTAACAATGAAGAATGTGCTCTAAGCTACTATATATGCCTTCACAGGTAGCACCAAACTAATCAAAATGGCAATTATTGTACTAGCCAAAAAAAGGGTATTCTCCCAAATCTAAGCCACCCTTTTATGTATGTTCATTGTAGATATTTTGCATCTCAAAAACATGAAAAATTAGACCCTAGGCCTATGCAACTCCAGTTTTCTTTTGTTCCTGTTATTTTCCACTCAACTGAATTGAACTAAACTAAAAGATAATACTATGTGAAATAATAATCGTGTCAAAAAAATAAACTGATTACTAAGTAATTAGAAAAAAACACGCCCTATATTTGACAAACATATTCTAAAAGTAGCTTATCAACTCGTATAAGCGTAATTCCTAATTACCTCGTATGTGAATTCCGGGGCTAGAAGATCAGGTGTTGTATCAAGCTTATCAAGCAAAGGAGACGCTGCAACCGTTGTACGCACCAAGTAATAAAATGCACCATGTTGAAGAGGATGTATAGTAACACCCCACTCGTTCATAAGAACCGGATGACCCGTTGGGTGAACCAACATAGCATCATCTCCAAAAGCCTCCTTCACATTGAAGGACCCCATTGCCGGAACTTCGAACGCCATGTTATCGATAAACACCGTCGATTTCGCCGCCGATATCCCACCGGCCTCCCCTAGACCTGCAATAGTACACAAAAATAAACATTTTCTCTAACTTTCAGTAAATATTTTGTTTTATTTTTTTTTTTTTGTTTTTTTTATGAGTTTGATTGATATGTGAAACCAAAGCAGCAGTCAATCAGAAAAATAAAACTGTCCATGCACACGTCCAGGGAAGACAAAGTTGTCGCAAATTGGGTTGTAAAAGACAAATGTAGCTCCCTCTTTAGTTCACTTCACACATGACAAACTTAATTGTGCTTCAACTTACTTACATGAGGTGAGGTTGGTTGAGAGTTCACCAATATATCAATCTATGTTACTTAACATCAATCATATCATATCCATTGTCACAACTTCTAATAACTTGCATATCTTCATTAATAATTATGATATGATTTAACCACGCACTAAACAAGTCTTTTCATAGCTAGCTATTAGCTAATAGCTATGTAGCCTTTTTGTCTTGGAAAAAAAAAGAAAAAGAAAAAGGCAAATAGCACAAAAATAAGCAGATCATTGGCATAATAAAATTATATAAAATCAAAAAAAAGAAGAAGAAAAGATCATGTTGATCATACCTAACTGGCTAAGTTGACTACTCTTGTCAAATTACAAGTACCAATTCATCAAAATTATTCTTCATCTTTTACACACAATTGACTTATTATGTAATGCATTCAAATTTAATTAATCATGATTTTGTCAAATTTTATTCCAACATTGACGTTGAACTAAAGAATCCCAAAATGAAGAATGGAAATACTATCATTTTTGATATTCAATGACAAATAAGCTCGTAATCCAGTTCCAAAAAAAGAAGCTACAAACTGAATTAAGAGAATAATTTTCCTCAAAAACAAAAAAATTAAGAGAATAATTTAGGTTTACCTAGAATTTGACCAAGGCTGCCAGTAATTGCACCAGAAGAGGGAGTACCAATAGTATTAGGAGAAGATGATGAAACAGTGCAACTAGTAGTATCTAGTGGATTAGTAACCAAAAAACTAAGCTCTTGTTGAAACTTGAGCTTCTCCACATCATCTCTCTTACACTCACCACCACCACCACCACCACCACCACTGCCGCCGCCGCCACTGCCACCGATCATCTCCCCTAGGAGAAGCGTCGAGAACCCGCCGCCATTATGATCAGAACCCGACACCGCCACGTCAGCACAACCACCACCAAACCCTAAACCCTGGCTAAAAGGCCCCACCACAGCACTTTGCTGCAAAGGAAAATATAAGGCCTCTTGATGACCACCAATAAATTGGTGATCATTAGGATGATGATTCACAAGCTGGTGAAAATAAGTACTACACTGGTTAACAGAAGTTGGAGAATTTCCAAATTGATCAACAACCACATTATTATTAGTACTACCACTAGTACTATTAGTATTATTACTGTTATTATTATTATTATTATTACTTCCGGACTTCAGCTTCTTAGGTGAAGCCTTGTCGGACGAGGCGGTGGAGGAGGAGGACGAGGCTGTTTGCGCCGTGGTCGCCTTAGCAGCTTGGAGGGAGCGTTGCTTGTGTTTGGACCGCGACTTCCGGTTTTGGAACCAGTAGAAGACGTTAGCATCGCCAACTTGACCGTATTCCTGAAGCTGAGCTCGGATCCTCCGAATCTCATCTCTTGGCGGGTTTACCATACCCGAGTTAAATATCGCTTCCAGGATCAGGATTTGTTCCGGTTTTGGGTTCCAACGTGGCTTAGGCTCCGGGCTCCTTTCCTCACACCCTACAAAAATAAATACATCACCACCGTTTGTCAGTTCTAGTTAGGGATAAAGTTGAGTATAAATTAAAACATCATTTTTGTAACAATATCTCCTAGACAAAGTGATAAGAAACCCTAGCAAAAAATCAATATATATGAAAAAAGAAAAACCCTAGATAGAGAAAAAAAATTTAAAAAAATGATAATTAAATTACCTGAGGAAAAAGGTGAAGAAGTAGAAGAAGAGCGAGCGCAAGAATTGGAGAGAAGAGAAGGGTGATGATGATTGGTGATGTCATGGTGTTGAGACCATGGTTGATTATTGTTGCAAGGTTTGGACTTGAACATACTAGGCCAGTGACGATTTGATGAAGCCATGTTTGTGTTTTATCAAATTTTGGAGAGAGAAAAATGTAAAACACCGCTTTTGTTTGTTGATTGCACTTGAAGTTGAAGTAGCTAGGTTTTTAGGACCCCTCTTCTTATAATATCATCACCTACACATGAAAATAAAAAAACAAAACGGAAATGAAATGAAATGAGAACATAAATCGCCTGTAAGTTGATAATAATTCAACAAGAAAATATATGAAACATAAATAAGATAAATAATTAAATTAAAGGAAGAATAATAATTTTAGAAGTAAATGAAGAGAAAAGTGGGGAAGGGGAGGAGACCCATGCCTTGACTTATTTTTAAGTGATGAAAATCTTCTGGAAAAAGTGTGTTGGGGACCAATTTAGAATCTCTTTGATCCCCATCAAGATTATTTTTTTTTAAAAAAGGATAAGAAAATAAATAAAAAGGGTATTAATTATCAAAAAATAAAAATAAAAAAGGATATGATTTGCAGAATACCTTAGAGAGATTGAGAGAGAGTGAAGCTCTGATGGGTTTGTCTCTTTTGAAGTTATCTATGGGAAAAATTTAATGAAATTTCATTTTTAAGTTTCTCTTTCTATCTCTTACTTTGGTTTGCTTGCTTGAATTGAATGAAGAGAGGGTTGCTTGATTATTCTAATGGGATTGAAGAGGTTGTTGCAGGAATAAATAGGGAGGTAGTGAGGAGAGAGAAAGCTAAGAGAGTTATTGCAAAGTGAGAGAGGCTAAATTTGGGTAAAAAAGTTGAAGTTGAGAAGCCTATTGGATTGACTCGAGAGAAACTAGAAGATTAAATTCAATTCATTTGGATAAATGGGGACATAAATACAGTTTTCATTTCTTTCGTCAAAAATAAGTTAACTTCACTTATTATTCTTAAATCTTATTGTGTGTATGAATGCGTACAATTCACTAAGAATTTGAGCTATCAGAAGATAGATTCTCTTTATTCATAAATGACTTTTCGAATTTTCAAAATCAGTTCAGTGAATGAATGACAAATCAATACTCCTATTGTTTCTTTTGCTTCTAATGGGTGATTGACTTTTGACTTAGTTTTTTGAAGTGAAAAGATTGTGTTTATAATTTCCGAATTTAGATTTTTCCACAGTTTTATACTGTTTAACTAAGGGATCATAGCTATAACCCTTGTGTAAATTGAGGCTCTTAATTTGCGTCAAAGTTTATGGACGAGCAAAAGTGGGGAGCTCACTTGGTTGAGCTCTCACACCTCCAACCTAGAGGTTGGGGGTTCAAGTCTCATATTAAGGGTGGTATTTGTGGTATGGGTCTTAGGCCATTTCTCTCCCCAAATGATGTAATGGGCCAAAGAGTCCGGCTTCCTTGCCCATTCAAAAAAAAAAAAAAAATCAAAGTTTATGGACTATGTAGAGTTCAAGTGATTGATGTTGATGGTTTTATGTCTATATTGGGGGATAAAAGGTTAAAGTGCTTACGTTATTATTGGTTACGTATTACGTTCAATTCAACCAAATATTCATGAACTTTGCTTGCTAAAGCTCTTATAAATGAAATTTGTTAGCTAGATATATTCGGTTACATAACATTTTCCTCCTTGATATACACTAGGAAACTATACATATATGTAGGGTTGTTCATCGGACCCACCACTCGTACATGACCGGTCTTAGACTGGACCGAACTGGTTTTGGGGAAAAGAATCAGAGGTTTGTTCGATCTTTAACTTATCATGATATCCGTCTAATCGATCCAGATTGGACCGAATTTCGATATGTTCGGTTCAAAAGTAAAATCGGTCTAAATCGGTTTGGATTTCGTTGGTCCGATCCAAAAGTCCGGTCTGAATTGGTCGGTGAACAACACTACATATATCATATATGTACCTCCTTTATCATGTTGGACGTAATAACATGTCGGAAAATAAAAGCACGGAATGGAAAGAACACTAAATAATAAACATATAAATGGTGCAATTCGCAATTAGGGTGTGTTCTTTTTCACTAAACTGAATTGAATTGAATCAATTGAATGTGATTTGAATAGAATTATGAGAGAAAAAGTAGATCATTGAACTAAACTGACTCCACAAAACGTTAACTGGACTAAACTAAACTTCACTGAAGTGGACTAAATTAAACAGAGATGACACCCTAATTATTGAATAAGTGAAAAATAATATCAGATGACACCCTAAGCACTCGTTAACAAGGAAATAAAAACGAATATTTTTGTTTCGTGAAAGTAAACTATTTATAATACATAAGTGAGAAAGGTGATGTAATGAGCCAACAAGCATAAAGTTTTGTTTTTTCTTTGACAATAATTAGCCAACAAGCAAGCATCAATATAAACAAGTAAGAAAAAAAAACAATAATTTCACTAACATGTCTAACAATACTAATTAATAGTCATTTTTGACATACTAATCCCAACTTTTAAGCCAAGAAAGTAGAAGAAGTCCTATTACATTTTTGTGGTTTAACTATGGTAAATATTTGAGTTATCTAAACAAAAGCAACGAGGTTCACTTTTGACTTTTGAGTACACAACACAAGTAATTTGGAAAAATTGAGTTGTCTCTTCTCTGAGTTGATCACGTACGTATATATATATATTTTTTTTTTCTTGAGGGGAATCACGTACGTATATTAGTACACCTTCATTACATGATCACATGATTCACATCTATACCTCTAGTCATCTAGTGTCTCTCATAGATAGATAGCTAGTTATCTGGTTTCATTTTGCTTTTATTTTACACATGATGTATTAGAAGTTAGAAATTAGTCTTTAACCTTGTATTGTCTTTCTGATGGAATTCTCTCTTGCATGTACCAGTAAAATGTTAAGGTATCTAAAGTAATAAAAGGTTACTGTAAATCAGAAAAGTACTTATTTGCATCCATGGTGTTAAAAAAAATTAATCAATAAGCCGAACAATTTTTCTTTGTAAAATTCCCGTTAAAGACTTGTTTAAGTATTCAATATTTTTGTAATAGAACGAAATACTTGAAGCATCTCCAATGCTATAAACCTTGAAAAAGTTTTTATATTTAACACATTATTACATTTAAAACTTCATTTATGT
Organism: Tetragonia tetragonoides; assembly: GCA_038025085.1. Lineage (NCBI taxonomy): Eukaryota > Viridiplantae > Streptophyta > Magnoliopsida > Caryophyllales > Aizoaceae > Tetragonia > Tetragonia tetragonoides. The sequence goes on along the minus strand of CM076148.1, from coordinate 7,468,291 downwards.
AAACCTCTACGTATTCAATATTTTTAGAATAGAACGAAATACTCAGGTCTTGTTTTGTTTCTCATTGCATCAGTTCTATATGTTTTGTTTCATTTTGCCAATTTCATTTTGTCTTGTTCGATCTGTGCTAAGATATGTATCGTTTGACTCATTCAACAGTTTACTCTATCCACATTTCATTTCGTCACCAAGTCAATTACTCACTGTGCAATATATATGTTCCATCATGTTTGATTCTGTTTCGTTTTGTTTCTCAACGTTCATAGGAAATAATATGGCCTAAAACCTTCTTAACTAAAGGATAATCACTAGATCAAGCAACTTTCTTGATTCCATTATTTTATAAGCCATGGCTAGCTAGCACTTCAATTTTATGTATGATATGTGTGCGAACAATTCAGTGAATTGATGCTTAATCCCTAAGAAGCAGGAGATGCGCCTGAACAGAGAAATAAAGACATGGAGAATCAGACTTCACTGCGGTAGGTATCAAGGCAACGCCTTACGCCTCCAATAACAAAGCAAATTAAACATTTATATTTTGCTATACTGCCAAAAATGAATAGAGATAATTTAAAAATAATAATAAAAATAATATAAGACCATTAACGTAAACGTACAGCACTATATGTCAGCTTAGTGTGTAGTCAATCAATCTGTTATGTCTTATGTGTACGATTTGCTTTGCTTTGCATTGCTTTATATATTCTCACTTATACAGTAATCATTTACATATTACATTTCTTTCGACATGGGTTGATTATTAATTAATGCATTTCTTGCTCTAGCTTCATATTGTAGTTGTGAATAAGTTTTCATTTAGGGTATGACCCATTCCTATGGTGTGTTCTTTTTTATTTAATAGACCTTATCTAATTATTGAAAATTAGTGGCAGAACTTTACTCAATCAGTGAGAATCAATGAATGGATTTACTGAATCAGTGGTAAGATATTACCCAATCAGTGAAAATCAATGACACAACTTTACCAATTTAGTAGAAAAGAACACATGCCTATCCACATAATCAGTGCTAGGACGTTACAAAATCAGTGAGATGAGTGACATGACATTACCCAGTCAGTGGGAATCAGTGGTAGGACTACCTTACCAAATCGGTGAGAAATAGTGGTAGGATATTAATTCTTACTCAATCAGTGAAAATCAGTGGCGCGACCTCATCTACTAAATGATTTGAGAATTAGGGTGTGTTCTTTTCCATTTATTAGACCTTATCCAATATGTGAAATAAGTGACAATACATCACCCAATCAGTGGGACTCAGTGGGACTCAGTGGCAAAATCTTACTAAATCACTGAGAAACAGTAGTAGAATCTTACCCAATCAGTGAAAATTAGTGGCAGGACATTACCCAATCATTAGAGATTAATGGAAAACAACACATCTTACTCATAAAAGTAGTGGTAGGACATTACAAAATCAATGGAAATCAGTGACAAGATCTTAACGAATCAGTGGAAAAGAACACACTCCTAGTTCTTTGGCTTAGTTTAGACAGTGTTTTCCTCTATTTATTTTAGTTCAATCCAGTTCAATTCACTACATTTCCATTCAGTTTAATAAAGTTCACTTCGATTTTTTCATGTGAAAACTTATCACTCAAATAATATTTTATTTTAATATAGATTCATGATAACAACTACGTATGCTATTCGAAAGATTTTTAAGCAACATATTAACTTTTAAATGATTCCAATATTAAATATATCAGAACGAGTTTTATATGATTAAAGGTCAAAATGATAAAATACACTTCATTTCAATTCAATGAATGTGGAGAAGGGAGACATATGAAAGTGTTGTGATTAAATACAAGCCCTTTATGACATTAAATACAAGCCATTAAAACAACCTAAGAAAAACATAGAGAGTCTACTATAGTGTTGGTCCAACTCCGACATGAAAACCCAACAAAAGACCGAAGATATTTAAGCTCGTGGGTTGCCATTAATTATAGTCACAAATCATAATAATAAGATCACTCTTAAATTCAACTGTTTTAGATACCATTGGCCTCTCTTATAGCGAGGCAAACAGCAGCTAATTTTGGCCAAATGTAGCTTATATGGTTGAAATTTTGACCTTAATTAACTTTTGGTCATCATTTTTAAGAATTTCAAGACCCTAAGATAAGTCCCCCTTTACTAGTCTAAACTTATCTTGTTTGGACTTTATTTGTCCATATTACTTTGTTCACATTAAGCAAGAGTAAATGCATAAGCAGATCTCTAACGCTAAATTTGAACGTACATGTACGCTATTCGTATTCCTTCACCAAGTGGCATACTTCAGTTTCACAACATGGTCCTATCCTGTCACTAAATTTTGAACATAGTTACTCTTTTATCTTTACCTAGTCCAATCACCAATGAACATATTACCCGGGTAGATTACCCGCTGGGTAAATTAATATTTCTCCCTCAATCGTCCCATAATTAAAGTTAGTTCAAAATTCCCCCAACATTTCAGTGTATCTTTTAACACAAAGACTCTTATGAAGTGATGACTTCAAGATGAGGTCACTCATACAAGTATAATGTAATGTTGACGTCATACTGGTATATAGAAATGGTATTATAAGAGACTTATTATTCAATTTTTAGTTCAAATTTGTTTTCCTTTTGAAGAAAATAGTGGGTTGAGGTTTTAGCTTATAAATAATCATAAAATCATGTTCAGCCAAGATTTGAATACCTTGCAAAAAAAAAAAATGTTCCCCAAATCCTACACTATGGGTTACTTACTGGGGTGTAACCTCGCCAAATGCACAACACTGTAGTCCAAGGTTTGCAGATGACCCTATGCACTTGTTAGTAGCTCGTGAACATACTCAATCAAAATTCGTTCGATAATAAATGAGTCGAGCATGAACACCAATTCAATGTCCTTTTAATAAATGACCAAAACACGAGCATCTCCTTAGGCTACTCGTTTGGTATTTTATTGGGTTATAAATAATTTCAAAGCTAGTAAAATTGCGAACATCTTGTGAACATACTCTTGATAATAAAAGAGTTGAATACAAGTTTCAATATAATACTTGTTTAACAAACGACTTCAATATACATACAACTATACTCGTCTCGATTCGACTTTTTTTTTTTTTTTTTTGGGCACACTCCCTCAAACTAAACGGTACTCAAGTTAACATCAATCCAAATGTTATGCACGTACTCCCTAGTTTATTGAGGCCCTACTTAATGGTCCCTACATAAACTTCCCCATTCCCCCTCTTTCAATGCATTGGCACTTTGGCAGTGGTAGTGCCAGTAAAGTTGTTACCCGATTGAGATACTTGTACATCAAACCGTACACGTTTAGCATTTATTGATTTTCATTACCCATTTTCATGTCTTAATTCTCCCATTAACCTTTTTTAATCACCAAAGCTTTTCTGTTCCCACCAATTTGTCTCCAACAAGAATGGTATATGTCCATTTATTGTTACCATCTTAGACCCTGAATTGTTTCACTCTTCCAAGTTCAAGTTATCAGTTTGTGGGTCAAAAAGTTACAACCTATGATCTATTGCTAGTGTACTAGCATACACAACTTAGAAGCAATTTCTTTTTGGGAAACCTCTATAGCTAGTCCCTTTCGTATACCCTTGTCATTCTCATGGAATCATGGTTCAATTATTTCGAAATCAATCAATCAATCCCCTGAGTAGTTCAAACTTTACAATGAGGGGGGGCAGACAAAAATGTACAACTTCTTATAATATACTTGTTTCATTTGTGCAACCTCACATTTCAATAAATTGTCGTCGGTTATATTATCAATTACGGTATATGATTTACCATCTTTACTTTTGAACTCTCTTCATGTTTAACTTCAGGTTGATTTATATGAGCGAATATGTAGAGAATGACTCAGCAACCATTTATAATCTTGACCTGTTATATATAAATTGTCTTAATAAAAATATCATGTATTTTTGGAAATATTTGTCTAATCTATAACACAATTAAGCCCCATCAAGTTAGGGCATGCATGGCTTCACAACATTTAGAGGGTGTGCAAAAATAGAACACATAAAATTGTTATGAAGGCAAACCGTTAAATAACAATGACAATAAAGCCCAAATGAAAACGTGTAGGTATATATTGAAGAACCAAATCACTATGAGCAACACGCTTACAAATAAAATGTCAATCAACTTTAATGTGCTTACTTCGGTCTTGTAAACACATGCCAGAGTTAGCAGTCAAATATATGGCACTAATGTTATCACACACATGGTGAACTGGATATTAAATGACAAGTTCTGATTTCGCCAATAGCTGACTAACCAAATAATTACTTGTGTTGGTCACTACATCATCATGGATCAATATTCTTCTTCAGTAGAGGTTTAGACACAGTAGGTTATTTCTCAAGTACTTTTAAGAACTCTATTAGTTGTGCTCTAACGATGATAATTACGGGATAAACGAAAACTTATATCTACAATGTTCTAGTAATAGCTAGCATAACTTAATAAATTTTTAGTTCTTCTTGTAAGAAAGTATATACCACCTCTCTGTTTTGGAGCCTACTGGTAAACTTCGAGCTTAGATAGGGATAGATAACCATGGCAATCTAAGGAAATGAGGAACTAAAAAAACCAAAAAAAACCATGGCAATCTAATCTTTAATTAAGAGTACAACCACTATTAGACATGATCAATCGACAAACATACTCAATATACTAGCCAAATATTATCAAAATTTGGATCTATTATTAAACATTTGAACACATATCAATCGACAAACATACCTAGCTATGTAGATCGGTGAATTAGTTGTACTTAGCAAAGGACTAGAGAGAAATTCATTCGTTGAATCAAGTGTGCCATGTACTTTAGATTCTTATGATATTATGAGAATTCTGAGACAATAGTGTATAAATCAATTTAAAACAACAAGTTTACGGTTACAAGCACATGAAATCAATAAATGATGGTTGTATTAGTCTATTGCAAATATGAAATGGGTATGTGTGTCTTAAGCGCAAAATGCGCTTACAACACTGAGTTAATGCAAACGTGCCTGTAGTAAATAAGAGACATCCTAACGGTTAAATTCATAAAGTTGGTGCACATGGACTTAAATATTATATTACAATTAACTCTAACTAAATTGGGATCTCTTTATTTAATTTTATTTTTTTATTTTTGTGATATGAAATTTCCTAGGGCAGAAAGATCAGTGAGGAAATAAGAGAGAATGCTTAGTTTAATCACTGGGTAGTCTATTTAGGTGATGTGGACAATAAATATAAGCATGTATATTGGAATTCAAATAATAGATTATTTTCAACTTAAAAAACAAAATATCAAAAATCAAACAATCACCAATTCACACATCAACCGTGTAAGTTATGTACCCGATGGGTAAACTAATATTTATTCGGAAATAAGTTAGAATGTTGCTTGAAGATTCTTTGGCACAAAATTGGTTGTCTAAGCTAAGGCTATTCCCATCCAATGCTTGCTTTCATGTGAACATCTCATTGAATTTCATGTATGATTTGATTAGCAAATCAAAGACAAGTCAAAATATATTACTACCTTGGAATTTATTTTGTTGGAAAACATCTATTTGTGGATAAGCGTAGTATAAGCACACTCTGGTCAAGGATCAGTATTAGTTAATGCTATTTTTATTTTTATTTTATATTATATGATTTTATTTATTTATTTTGTGTGCTTGCATTAGTTTATGTTATTGGCTCTAAGGAACCGTTGATTTGAATTCACATTTTTGGGTTTTGCCATCAATATATATTCTAAGGTGATATTTTGGAGCACGTACAACAAGAGTGAAACGACAACAAATGGAGAGACCTTTACAAACGAAAAGAAAACTTGTGACTAGATACATACATTAGGTTGAACTGCTAATGTTTTGAAGATAACACTTAATGCATATAGCACTTAATTAGTACACACGAAAATGTTGAGATAATCCATCTAATAACTACATTTTAAATCACCATATAAGCTATATGAGGTGTTTGGCCCATTGGTGAACGAAAAACTAAGCTAGCTTGTAACACCACATCAGTACATACTTCAGATCTCTTATGGAGCACCAGAGATTATGTTCCAGACATTTTCCAAGCAGAGAAAGAAAGTTCCTCGTTCCCAAAACGAAGAACGTAAGAAATCCTATTTCCTCGAGCCCTAATACTTAAAAGCATTGATTAGGCTTTTTACCTCATGTACATATATTGTTACCTACTGGGAAAAAAATGCACAAGGAATTGCTTACATACACGATGGTAGTAAAAATAGTGGCTACGGTATGTTCTTCATCAAAAGGGAAGAATAATGCATGCATAAGGTTGCTTGGTTGATTTAAAGGAAAGTACATGGCCTAGGCCTACGACCAAACTTCTTCTTCTTCAGCTTTGGTGGCCTCAGAGCCGCCTTAATTGCAGCATCAAACACTGTCTTCACATTCTAGCAAAACCAAATGATACCACTATATGTAAATTGTATTTATAATTTTTTTTAGAACAACGAATTATACTTATTCATTAACTAACTCAATGATCGCATAAAAAAAACTAATTCAATGAGAAAAAAAGAAAATCAAAATAACTTTAAATTAAGAATAATTTACATTTTAGCTCTGTTGCGTACAACTAATTGTTTAGCTAGACGATAAGCTAGATGAGAGTAACTAAAAAATGGTAACAAACCAGAAAAAATGTTGCCTGAAGTTGTATGTTATAAGGGATCAAAATTATGTGGGAAAAGGTCGAAATTGAAAGCTGAATATTAATAGTAAGAAAGGAAAATTGTTTAGTCGCATAGGGAGTTGAAAAACTAGCTTAAGAATGTGTTTGGAAATATCTTAAAACAACTTGTAAATTGGTGATGCCAATAGCGTTTTTTTAGATGCTATTTTCAGAAGCATCAAAGATAAAATTTTTAAACCCACAATTTATAAGCTTACCCAAACCTAGCATAATGCCGAGAAATTAGATGAAAATTGACAAACGAAATCTTGATTTGTTACCTAATTCTCTCATCGTTCTAAAGAGTGAAACGATCATGGTTATATGAATTTCATAAGAAGCTAAAAAACAAAAATAGTAAGTCTTGTGTGAGACCAATTTACAGAAAATTGGGGTCACTTTTTAGAAATGTAGGGGTTACTTAATCACTTATAGTGAGCAGTGACCCTTATTTCATTGAAAAGTGACCCCTGTCTCACCAAAAGTTACAAAAAAATCGTCTTATAGAAGTTTTTGTGAAACAAAAAGCAAAAATAAAAAAATAAAAAAATAAATCTTGCTCATCCTTTCAGAAAGAGGAAAAAATTCTTAGTCTAGGTGGGCCTTAATTTAGCCCAATCCCATAGCAGGCAAATTTAGGTGATTAGAGTAACACTTCAGTCCTAGTATGTTTTGTGTGGACTTAGTTCACCGCGGACCAAGTAATTTTGAGGGATGACTCTAGGTGAAATAGGGGGTGGCTCCAGGTAAAATAAAGGGGGTGGCTCCAGGTGAAGTAGGGGTGGTGCCAAGTATAATTTGAGGGGTGGCTCTAAGTGAAGTAGGAATGACTCTACTTTTAGAAGAGGGTGACTCCAGATGAAGTAGGGAGTGACTCTAAATATTGGTCCACCATAGACTAAGTCCACACAAATTTTTGTACTTCAGTCCTCGGCTCCTCGCCCTTGTAAACAACTGAAAATGCCTTTTTTTTTTTTGCTCGTTAACTGAACATGCCTAATTCAGCAAAAAAATAAAATAAGAAACTGAACATGCCTGGGAATCTGGGATCACCATTTGAGCCCATATTGTTAGCCTCTTTATTCGGCTCATTAGGCCCATATGTTTGCTTCTTTCTTTTTTTCGCACATCAGGCCTATAGTGTTTTTCTTTTGAGAACAGTCAGGCCCATATTGTTAGTTGTTTTTGCTCATCAGGCCAATTTGTTAGTTTTATTTTTTGCTCGTCAGGCCCATCAGTTGTCCCTCATAGCTAGGCTGCCTGCAACATGTTTTGGGTAGACTTTGTCTATCGTGGACCAAGTAAATTTGAAAGGGTGTGCCTACAACATGTCTTGGGTAGACTTAGTCTATTGTGGACCAAGCAAATTTGAAGGGGTAGCTCCACAATTAAAGAAGTGACGCCAAATATAAATTTGAGGGGTTGCACTATTAGAGGGGGGCTCCAGGTGAAGTAAGGGATGACTTCACTATTAAAGGGCTGGCTTTAGGGAAAGTATGGGGTGACTCCACTATTAGAGGGGTGACTCCAGGTAAAATATTGGTCCACCATGAGACTAAGTCCACACAAATTTTTGCAGGCTACCTGGGCATATGGCGGCAATCGATATATCTCCAGACTAGACCTGGACAAGTGGGATAACCAACCTAACCCGATTAAGTGCCCAACGGGCCATAGCCCATTAACAATTGAAAATAGGCGGTTTAAAATTGGTCCCATTTAAAAGTTAAACATGTTATACGAAGCAACCCCCACAATATTTTATCATAAAACAAATATTTTTAAAATTTTAAACGGGTCATAATAGGATCTGCTTGCAACTGAATTTTACTTTTACGTGTGCATAATTCTTTCTGTTTTGACTTTAAATTAATCATCAGAAAGTAATACAGAACATAATTATACAGTGTCAATGTGTCATAGTAACATTTACCTGTTGGGTTTTGGCGCTGCACTCGATATAAACAATTGCCCCGATCATCTTCTTTAGTTCCTCTCCCTGGCCATAACAGATACGACTACTGTTATCCTTCGTGCCCTTTAGAAACGTAAAGATCAATATGAAACATAGGGAGTACATGGTTTAAGGCTTTACGCATTAACAGTTAATTACTCCAATAAAGATTCAAAAACACCTTACCTGAGCAGTACTTATTGGTGTTTGTCCTGGGTGATTCTGCAAAAATTCCTTGTCTTCTCTTAGATCTGTATAAGATAATTTCAATTATCACTAATTAGACACAATCATACCATTTAAATATGACCAAGAAGATGAAAAGGACTGTTTTACATAAGGTATGGTCAATTTTACCTAATTTAGTTCCAACCAGCACAATTGGCACATTTGGTGCATAGTGTTTCAGCTCAGGAATCCACTGTTAAGCATTTGTAAATGACAAAAGGCAAACATAAGAAACATTTCAACAACTTATTAAGGATCAAATTTAGAGTTCAAAATGAAGGTTTTCGTCATTAGTCATTACCTTCTTGTACACATTTTCATAGCTAGCCTTGCTAATAAGCGAAAAGGCCAAGAGAAACACATCAGCTCCTCTGTAACTCAGTGGCCTTAACCGGTTATAATCCTCTTGCCCTGCATTGTTCAATCCAATACTTGATATCGAGAACTTCGATCATGTGAAGATAATGCATAATGTGTTACTTATAGACAAGCAAAATTAATTGAAAATTTGATGTTCTACCTGCTGTATCCCATAATCCGAGGTTCACTGTGTTACCATCTACCACCACATTAGCACTGAAGTTATCGAACACAGTAGGAACATAATCCTATACAAGAGGGAGTAAAATCAAGTAAAAATAAGCATATGTAACATTGATTTGACGAAAGTCATAACACTACAAGAAATGAGATCAAAGAGGACGTCTTGATTAGACGAAAGTCATACCGTAGGGAAAGTGTTGCTGGTATAGGAGATAAGCATGCATGTTTTCCCTACTGCTCCATCTCCAACTGTTACACACTTGATGAATCTAGCAGTGCTCATTTTCTTCTTTTTCGAGTATGTTTTTGTTAGCGAATTTTATCGAAAAAAATGCCTATATCAACAAGGTATGTTTCTACTAGCTATTGCCATCTTATGTGTATATATGATTCCCAGTCATTTTCAAAGAAGAATCCTAGGAAACATAAGGGAAATATTACAAATGGAAATATAATTAAAACAGGATATATATAATAAGTTGTAGCTAGTGGTGGAGTTGGCTGCTCCTAACAACCTAAACAACCGCCACTATGGTAATTATAAATACAATTTAGCATAAAGTTTGTCAATTGAACAATGATTGTACCAATGACTTTGCTTTCCTTCAAATGCAAGATTAGTAACTAGCCAATTACAAATAGGTGCATAGGGTCTTTAGGCTGGTGTGGCGTTGGTTTAGTGATAGAGAAGGAAGAAATTGATGACAATGGAAAATGATGAATTGTTTAGCTAAGCAATATCCTCCAGAATCATGATAGTTTGTTTAAGTAATCAGATTTAGTTAGATTCACAAGAACAGTTGGTTCATGGTTGTTTCTTTTGGGGAGGGGTTGTTAAAAGATATTGTAAAACGTAGAGCGGTCAAACAAGTTGGTCAGGTAAGGTCCATTTCTTTTCCTTTTATTGATAAATACTTAAACAACTGAGTGGTCGTTTGGTTCATTGTGGCCTAGGAAGTTGTAATTTCCATGTATTAGAAGTTTCTGGTAAGTACAAAAAGTTGTTTGGTTGATATAGGAAGTTGTACTTCGTGCAAGAACTTCCACTTACCTGAGGGGACTAGATAAGCTACTTTTCCCATTTTGTGAGACGTAGAAATGTAAAGTGGAACTTCCTACATTTTATGTTAACCAAACAACATGACAGTTTTACGCTTTTTGTCTTTATTTTGACAACCAAACAAGTACTAAATTAAGAAGCTTAATACTACATCATAATGAATGTCTAAAGCACTCATTCTTAATATCATCATTTTAGGGAGGGTTGAGTAATCAATAGTTGCAATTATGTGCTAGAATAATGAGGCTACAAAAACTCCTACAACACCCATGTGAACTAAGAACATACCCCCAAACCACAAATTCATTAATTATCCCAAGCCCGTGGTTAGCAAGACCATCCGCTACATTGTTAGCCCTTGTCCCTTGATTAGCTTTTTAGGTTAAATCAAATTCAAAAAATATCTCAACACTTTTCAATTTAAACAACGATAGAAAAACAGCTATAGACATATCTCAACACGACCCTCGGTGTCTCGGGAGGATTATCCGGATCGCCGAACTTCAATATCGTTCATGCTTTTTGGTGTTCCGACTTTTACACCAATGTCCCTAAAACGCCCTTTCAAACCTATCAAGGACTGGATAAGCGACCCAAAAGCCTCCCATTTTCCCTAGCGGTGTTCTGTGCTATGTGTTGCAAAAACAAACTCATTCGACCTCCCGAAAGCCTAAGAAACGTGGATCATAGCCTTTGTTTTCGGCTTCTCGGGGCCCGGGTGTAATTTTGATCAAACTTTTCTGGGGGTCTATCATTACTCTAGAGTACTCTCGGTGGCCCAGGAGGGTCATCTGAATCCCCGAACTTTGATATCACCCATGCCTTTGCCCCTTTGGTGTTCTAACTCGTATACCAAAGGCCCGTAAAACGCTCTTCCAAGCCATTCATGGACTGGATAAGCGACCCCGAGTGCCTCCCATGTCCCCTAGGGATGTTCCGTGAGATGTGTTGCGAAAATATTCATCTTCGTTCCGGGGCCTCCCGGAAGCCCAAAAAACGTGGATTATAGCTTTCGTTTTCGGCTTTCGGGGAACCGGGTATCAGTTTTGTCCAAACTTCTACGAGGGGTCTACCATGACCCTAGAGGACCATCGGTGCCCCGCGAGGGGCTTTCGGATACTCGAATTTCAATATCACTCATGCCTTAATTCGGTGTTCCAACTTTAATTTTACATTGGTGTCTAGTAAAATGCCCCCTTCAAGCATATCAGGGACCCGATAACGGATCCCAATGGCCTCTTTTGTTCCCTAAGGGTGTACTGTGCGATGTGGTGCGAAAATATCCACCTTCGTTCTAGGGCATCCTGAAAGCCCAAAAAATGTACTATAGATTATAACCTTTGATTTTTGGTTTCCCGGGGCCCAGTTTTGTCCAAACTTCTTTGGGGGGTCTATCGTCACCCTAGAGGACATACAGTGCCTCATGACAGTTATTTGGGTCCCCGAACTTCAATTTCACTTGTGGGACATGGGACATGGGACATGGGCGTTGGGATATGGGACATAGGTGTTAGGACATGGCGCTCCCTGGGCGCTGAGACATGGGTAACCTAGAGTTTGTTTCAATAAACTTTTGTTGTACTTAGTTCATATCGATCCATTGTCTACTACGATAATCTTTGGTAGAATAACTTATAACAGAGTATTCTTAAGTTTGTTAATAAAAAGGCTAATAATAATAATTTCCTAAGCACTCGGTCAAATATAAATCAAAGTTTACAGTATGACTAATCATAATAAGTTACAGTATTAGAACTATAATGGAACAAACAATGTCATTTAGGAGTAGATATCTCTAACTTTTATAGAGGCACCACAAGCCAATGAATGACTTTCTTTTTTGGTCAAAGGCTAATACACGACCAGTGAATGACCTTGACTTGTAGGCATCCCTTCCCCAACATTTTTATATTTTTCCGAAACAAATTAAGAGCATGCATCGAATAAACCTCTCAAAATTCCGTATTGGTGTTGATTCAGTTTTATTTACCAGTTAATCATAAAATTAGCACCACAAAAGAAAAGGAAAATTATTACAATAAAGTTAAAAGTAAGACAACTCATCTTAAAACATTAATTTTTTTTTTTTAAAAAAAAGAAAAAAGCTGAAACTTCCCGTGTATCTCATGGACATGCACACTATTTTTAATTAGAATGATATTTTATTTTGTCCAAAGAAGGTACAAGGTCAATATAATAAATTTATAAAATATATACATATGTACACAGTGTCTCAATCTTAACCAATATGCCAAATCGTCATTGGCTAATCATAATATCTATATATTAGAGGCAATTTCTGACAGCATTGAACGCATCCACCTAAGCGAACCTTTTAAAAAAAAATAACAATTATAAATCATAAATAGAAGTTAGGAAAGAGAGAATATTAGAGTTATGGCAGTAAATCATGGAAGATAATGAAACATTAAGAGCAGTATAACTTTTGTTTCATGTTTCAAAAAACCAAATATCTTACAACAATGAAAAGAGCGCCAAACGCACTTTAAAACAATACCCATTTTGTCATATATATTATGCATTGACGTTTTATAGGAGAATATGATAGCATCAATCAATAATAATCATAATCTTTAATCTTTATTATGTGATATCACTCATATTAGTTATAGTTGCTGGAGTTTTGAAGAAATTACTTTCCACCTGGTGGTATATCCCTTGACTTTATCGATGACATCATTGCTATTAAGACCCTTGAAAGATGATGACGAAATCCAATTTTGATGTGGTTATTAAGATGTTGTACTAAATTAGAGCTATTTAGCAAATCTTTTTTAAAAAGATAACAATAATAAATCATAAATAGAAGTTAGGAAAGAGAGAATATTAGAGTTATATTAGTAAGGGCCTGTGAATAGAGGTTAGAAAAGAGAGAATGTTAGAGTTATATTAGTAGACCTGGCAAACGGGTCAATCGGATCGGTTACGGGTCGGGTTAATTTTGGTTCGGGTCTAATTGGGTCGACCTATACTCGGGTATGGGTCGGGTTCGGTTCGGATTGTACTTCGGGTTCGGATTTATTCGGATTTGTATCTTTTCGGATCATCTCGGGTCGGTTCATACGGGTCGTGTTAATATCGGATCGGTTTTTGTTTGAAAAGTCGGTTACTTTTGGGTCGGGTTAAAATTGGTTTGTGTCATTTCGGATCGGGCTCGGATACAGGTTTGAACTGTCGGGTCAATTTCGGGTCAGGCTATATTTTGAGCGTTCATTCGCAAATGTCCATCCAAATCACCAAATTGGGTTAACATTAAGTAAGGTTTAGTGTATAAACTCTAAATTCTGTGGTAAAAAATAATTATTTTCATTAAATAACAGCGTTTAACCAATTTAAGGTTCCATTTATTTTGGTTTCGGGTCATGTTCTGTTTAGGTCGGTTTGAATCGGTTTGCGTTTAGTTTGGATCAAATCGGTTTCGGTTGTGAACGGTTCGGTTTCGATTCGGTTCGGGTAAGATTCGGATACGGATCGTCATCGGGTCAATAACATTTCGGTTTCGGTTCGGATCACTTCGGATAATCGGTTCTAAATCGGATTGCCACTATTCTCGGTTACGGTTTCGGGTCAATCGGGTCGGGTAATCGGTTTCGGGTCAGGACTGCCAGGTCTATATATTAGTAAGGGCAAGTTCTCTTCCTTCTGTTTACTGAACTTATTTGCACAATACTGAACCGAACTGAAATTTACTGAACTGAACTGAACTTGATTTTACTGAATCTACAATTACAAAGAGTAAATTTGTTATTTGTTTTACCGAACTCTACTGAATTTTTCAGAATTGAACTCAACTAAATTTTTCTGAATTGAACTGAATTGAATTTTACTAAATACTTCACTTGCAAGTTGAGGACAACAGGTCCTAAATCATTAAAGATAATGACACATTAAGGCTCTCTTTGATTCAACTTAATTTCACTTAAATTAAGTTCAGTTCAATTCAGTTGAGTCCATTTCAGTTCAGTTGAGTCCAGTTCAGTGCCATTAAGTTCAGTTCAGTCCAGTTCAGTGCCATAAAATTCATTTCAGTTCAGATTATGATTATATTAAAATTATCATAATTATAATATATAATTATAATGATTAGAATAATTATAGTAATTGAACTCAATTCAGTTAAGTTCAGTTCAGTGCAATTAAGTTCAGTTCAGGACAATTAAGTTCACTTCAGTTTAGTTCAGTGTCATTAAGTTCTGTTCAGTTCAGTTAAGTTTAGTTACGTGAAATTCAGTTGAATCAAACGGAGCCTAAGAGCAGTATAACGTTTGTTTCATGTTTCAAAAAATCAAAAATCTTACACCAATGAAAAGAGCATGAAACGCAATTTAAAACAAGACCTATTTTGTCATATGTTATGCATTGGCATTTTACAGGAGCATATGGAGTGCCAATCAATTATAATCATAATCATAATCTTAATCATAATATCTAGAGGCATTTTCCGACTGCATAAAATTTGTACACCTAAACCAGTTCTTTGGAGTTATGTCACCTCAGAAATCCTTTTTAATTGTCTGAAAAAAACATAACAATTAACAGTACTCCCACTTATTGCTCAAGCATTATACAATATATACTCTTTAATCCTTCAGCAAAGTGATATAGAATGTACAGACATATGTCGATCAATCACTAGATGGTCATTTACATTTGTGATTAACTATCATGATTCCTATACTTGCCACATCTTATCAATTTCTTTTCTGTTTACTTATGCTAATGAGCTTTTTTTGTGTGTTTAGTTTTTTTATAAGAGCTAATGAATTAACAACAACCATAACAATAATAATAAGGAAAATTTGATAAAAATAATCCCAAGTTTGAATGATCAGATAAAAATAATCACAAGTTGAAATGTGTACAAAAATAATCCCAAGTTGTCATTTTTGTCACAAAAATAGACCCAGTCTAACTCGATTAAGATTACCGCTAATTATTGGACCTGCTTGCAGTTAATTTTCATAGTATTAATGTTTATTAATTCTTAATAGTAATCAAAATTTTTAAAAATGGATAAAAATCCCACCACTCAGATCAAAATTTCCTTTCTCCTTCTATCCTTCTCACGCAGCAGCCCACCATCCACCTCATCCTCAACCACCAGCCCACCACCACGAAGATCGATCACCCCCTCCCATGTCCCTCCTCACAATCTCAGCAATCATCCACAACTCCACCACCACCAGTTCCACCTCCAGCTCCTTCACCACTCTCCACCATCGTCCCCCCACCACTCCCTCTCCTCTCCCAAACGCCGTCCACCACAACCACCACTAACCCCACAACACCATGACCCGAATCTATTAGAACATCTCATCGCCTCTAAAATACGCCGACTACCCATCCAGGTTCGCAAATCCCGCGTTGGTTAAGGGAGAAGTGGGCTGAAAAGAGAGATGGAGTGATGGTGGAGATGCTAATGAAAGAGATGGGGTGATGGTATAGAGACAAAGTAGCGATCGGAGGAGAGAGAGTATATAGAAGGCAATGGGGAGGATGGAGATCAAAAAATAGTGAGCTGGGTGGTGGTGGTCGTGGCTGAAGAGAGGGAAGATGGTGGTGGTGCTGGTGGAAGATGTGACAGAGAAAGGAGGGGAGATGGGAGGAATAGGAAGAGGAGAGAGATGGAGGGTTTGGTAAATTAGGTTAAGAGAATTAATGAAGTTAATGAAGATTTAATTCAATTAGAGTTAATTAAGTAACAGAATTAGACCTTTTAAGTTAACGGTCTATTTTTATTACAAAAATGACAACTTCGGATTATTTTTTTACACTTTTCAACTTAGGATTATTTTTGTCTGATCGCTCAAACTTGGGATTATTTTTGTTGAATTTTCCTAATAATAATAATAATAATAATAATAATAGTACAAGTTATGTAAGAGAGAATATTAGAGTTATACCAGTAAATCATTTGAGACATTATGAGGCGTGTAACGTTTATGTTATGCTTCAAAAATTCAAACAACTTACGCCAATAAAAAGAACACCAAATACACTTTAAAATAAGACCAATTTGTCTTATATCTTACGTATTGACATCTTGCAATAGTCTAGAGAGCGTCAATAAGTTTTTTCAATGACAACATTACCTAACGGAGTCAGTTAGGCTCAATTGTTTTTTACCTGGAAAACACTGAACTGAGCGGAATTGAATTGATTCTTTTTAACTTGATCGTTAACCATTTAAAATTCGTCCAAACATAATTGGACTCATTTGAAAGTATGCTTTGAGATACTTCCGATGATATAGTTATCATCATGAATTTATTTTGGAATCAAAAGTTGTGTGAGTGATAAAGTTACACGTTAAGTGAACTGAACAGAACATAACTGGACTGAACTGGACTACATTTAGGTTGAGGCAGACAGAGCCTTAGCAACGCACCACCTAAACAAGCATATAAAATCCTAGAATTAAATAAGTTTTTTAAAGTTAAATTTCAACTAGAAAACATGTACATAAGACAAAATATAATCACAACATTTTTTGACTCTAAATATTAAATAGAAAATTATATTCCCATGGTCATATTCTTTCTAATAATTACCCTAACATATTCATGGGGAAAAAACGCATTCAAAAAGAAAGGAGAATAAAAAACTTTCAGGGCAGCATTATGCTACTCTCTCCATTCTAAACCAACATCTTAATATTAAGTGAAAATAAAAAAGAAAGATAAGCTAGGTATATGTTAAGTTTTAATCATTTTTAATAGGGATTTGTCAATTTTATTAATAAAATATATCGAATTTTAAAAATTTTACTAATTTGATATAGGTGAAACAACATCTACCGCCCGGGCTGCACATAGGTCCAGAACCTAATCAAACCGGACCGAACACTGAATTGGACCGAACCTGAACCTAGGTAATTGGTGGACCGAGGACCTAACCTAAATACAATAGGTCTTGGACCTAACCGAACCTGGAAAATCTGGACCGAACCTGAATGGACCTGAATTGTTTTGAGCTCTAATACAATTTTTAATATTACTCATAAAAAAGATTGCCTAAATAATATTCAATTCCAAACAAGTAAACAACACAAAAAAAAAAAACACAATAAAAGTCCAAACAAGCCTTATATGTTTAAGCAATGCAAGAATGAATTAAAAAAAAAAAAAATTCAAAGATTTTCGGCTCACAAAACCCACAAAACCACTTTTTTATATTTTTTTTCATAATTCCGAAAGTTTTCGGTCCATTAAACCCCACAAAGCCACTTTTTTTATATATATTTTTTATAATTTAAAGGTTTTCGATGTAATCAGGTCCAATTAGGTCCAATCTGGTCCAAACCGAAAAAAAGACCGAACCGGACCTAAACCGTAATTTTATAAAAGCTGGACCGTGGACCTAATCGAATACATTAGGTTCGGTCTAGGTTCGACCCGATTAGGTTAGGTCCGGTCTAAATATCAGGTCTGAACCTATTCTTGTGCAGCCCTATAACTATTGCCCCTACAAAAATAAGATACAAAATTTTCTTTTCAAGATGTAGAAGCGCACTACACCACTACCAACACGACCCCCCACCAAAAAAATGGATAAAAAATGTGTGAAACAAAAAATTTGAGATGTTATTTCTTTAATTTCAAGTTTTGGCTTATGAATTTTATAATATAGACAATCAACAATGGACAATTAGACAATCAACCAATGAATACTAAAAAAGAAATTTTATGTTCATTTAAAAGATATTTTGAGTTTATATGGTAAAAATTAAAAAAAATAATAATTAAAATTAACGATAAGAGTTAGAATTGTTCTATGTGCCCCATATAATGCATAATAATCCTATTATATGGTGTTAATGATATTAGAATGATTATAATAATGCTTATTCATACATTACTAAATGGTTTTTTAATAAGTGATAGTTATACTTATGATTTTCGACTGATATGATTAGTTAACACGTTAAATTGACCATGAATTGTGTAATGCACGAACATACACCTACTATACATATAAAGGACATATTTTGTGACTCCATCGGATGCGTCTGCCTTATCGAATCATTTAAGATTACCATTAAAAGTGCCAACTATGCGAGCCACTAAGCTAAATAAATAACAAAAATATAATTATGGTATAATATTAAGTGAAAAAAATAAGTTATAATTTTAAGTTATAAAACTAAGGAGGTATGTTCTGGTGTTATTAGTTGTAATATCAGGTATTTTGTAGTTATTCAGGTGAAAAGAACAAACTCGAAGATCATGTTTTTTTTAACGAAATGGTGTAAAACAGAACGGAACGAAACAAAATAAAATGACACGAAATATAATAGAACAAAATGACATAACGGGCACAGAATGTGAGAAAAAATTAAATACAAAATAAGATGCATAATGCAGTGCAAATTGGAAACGAGCGTATCAGATTAACTTTGTATACAACGCTAATTTCACTAAATATTATATACAAGTATAAAACTTATATACAAATAGCATTTAATTATGTCATTTTCACAAATTATTTCAAAAAGATGATGAACTACTTAATCTCCGGCCATAAGCATATCGGCACATAAACAAACATGTAAAGTTCACAAATATATTTAAAGTTTAGGATAATAAAAGAGGTTGACTTATAAGTTATAGAGTTTTAACAAAAAAAGTTTCATATTCATAGAGCATCACATAGGAGAAAAAATTACTTAAAAAGTTCTAAGAAAATAATGAAAAATATATAAGAAAAACAAAGAGATTGTGACAATTTTTCTTTTAGTTTTTCTATTGATACATATATGCATATGACTGAAAATACTGAATGTAAACTTTTCACTAAATCTTGCAATGCATAAGATTACCTACATGTCCAACACGAATCCAAACTACCGAAGTGAAATTGTCAACATATTTCGATCCTTGATTTCATTTACTAACATCATATGAGTGTATTTATTTTAAAATTTTAGCACCAAACTCGTGCAACGCACGGGCTTCATATCTAGTTGGAATGATGCTTAGTTTATTGATACACATACATACATCATATATATATATATATATATATATATATATATATATATATATATATATATATATAAAGTTGAGCCAATTACGTATGGGTACGCCACGTAGAACGCCAACTAGGAGACTCATGTTGGTGTGGTGATGCCACATAAACGCCACATGTGCAAGTATGTATATAGCTTACAAGTGTCATCCCGCCATAAATGCCGCATCATTACTTAGTTTTAATAAAATTATTACTATATTATTTCAAATAACAACTAAAATAACTTTTATCAGGTAACTTTAAAAATTATAAATCTTACATTAATAGATTTGATTTGAAAATGCTTCGAAATAAGATGCATATGTGCTATATTTCTAATAAAGCTTAGTTTTTTGGAGGACAAGTTTGAAGAGGTAAACTACGTAGGAATTTAGGGATGGCAATGGGACGGAGCGGTATTGGATATAGGTAGATCCATCCCCATACCCACCTGGATATTTTGATTCCGCCACCCGCCCCATCCCCACCACGGGTTGGAGATCTCAAATCCACCCCCGTCCCACTTACCCGGCGGGTATCCACCTCCGCTCCATTTATCGGGAGGGTATCCACATCCGCTTTATACCCGCCCGAAAAGAAATGAAGCCCACATTTGAATCTACCTCAAATTCATCCTAAGATTATTTTGCAAGGAAAAATTTGAGCCTTTTTGATAAACAATAGCATTAAACAATTTTATAAATTTGGTAAAATAAGATTTTATATATTTATTTTTTACATTTTTTATTGTTATGTGGGTATGAGGCGGGGCAAATGGGTATGAGGCTGGGCGGGTAAGCGGGTATAAGGTGGGGCGGGGCTCCGACAGGTATCCACTGGGGGAACAAGGCAAACCACCTCCGCCCCATCCCCGTTGGCGGTTTTGCTTTATCAAAACCATCCCCGCCCCAACCCCACCTAACACTCCCCCATCCCCGCCCCAACTGGGGCGGATGCCGGGCGATATCCACTTGTACCCGCCCCACTGCCATCCCTACGTAGGATGATCATATTTGTATCACTTTCATTAAAGAAACAACGTGCGTGTCCTTTTTCGCATGGGTTGTCATGTGGACGGTCACTTCGTGTGAGAATATCACGTGGACACCACATATGAGAATCATATTTGTGCTGATGGGACATGTAGGACGCTAACTAATGATGGGTGTCATATTAATTAAGATGAATGTATATAGTATGTTTTTATATGCATTGTATGGCTATTATTTATTATAGTTTTATTTTATTTGTTTATTAGTACTAAAATTTTATCTAATTAGTGGTTGGAAAAATTCAAAATGTAAAAAAAATATTACTTCAAAATGTTAAATATTATCCAATACAATCTTTTATAAACAAAATATATTAAAAAAATAAGATTTAGTGTTAGGAATAATAATGGGACATTAATTTTTACGTCATTAAACCATGTCAATTTATATTGCAAATGCATATTTAATGCATAAATAATTCAAGAGTCACATATAAAAGGGAGTTCGATTTGTGTGGGCATGACACGTAGAGGCCCAAATTCATGTAACGATGACACATAAGTTGCCACAAAAGCTAAGCTTGTCACATAGCCTAACAACTCATTATCCAAGTGTTACTTATTAATGCCTCATCATTAGTTGGCTTCAATCTTTATTATATATTTATTAGCATATTTTTATATTACGAAATAAATATAATTTTGGTTACGTATGAAAAGAATTATAAATCTTACTTCAATGAATTGTATTTGAAAAAAAAATAATTCAAAATGAGATAGTCTTTTCTGTGCAGTGATAATAACATGTAAACGCCCCATAAGACATGTAGACGCTACGTGTACACAACTTTGTCACATAGATTAACTAATATCATCCAAGTGCCACGTGATCATCCAAGTTCAATTCGTGTGGGTACGACATAGAGGACGCCACGTAGAGGTCCAAATACGTGTGACGATGACACCTAAACTCCCACATAAGCAGAGATTGCCCATAGTCTAACAACTGATCATCCAAGTGTCACCCGTTAATGCCTCAACATTAGATGGCTTCATTACATATTTATTTACATATATTTATATTACAAAATAAAATAATTTTAGTTATGCAAGTCAAAACATTATAAATCTTACTTCAATGGACTGAATTTGAAAACTCTCAAAATCAGATATATATGTGCTATACAAGTTGGGTCCCTTCTATGCGGTGATAACATGTACACACTATATAAGAGGAAATGTTAGTGTGAAAACGACACGTAATTGCTACATGTGCACAACTTTTCCACATAGCTTAACAAATATCATATAAGTTCCACATGATCATCATTACTTGACTTTATTATATGATTTATTTGCATATTATTTGAAACTACAGAAAACATGTTTTTAGTTACATACGAAACTCTAAAAATTAAAAATCCTACTTCATTAAACTGGTATTTCTTTTTGGAATTTTGAGGTAGCCTCAAATTATGTTCATAAATTAATCTTTATTATACTCATTTTATTTTAAATGTACATCGATTTAAAAGGACATTTCATAACAAAAATATTAAAATAGTCAAATGTAAAATTAGTTGTATTGTATAAAACATGAATGAGTATAACCTAAAAAGTTATCTTTATTTTCGAGAGATATTAACGAGTTCGTGTGAAGCACGGAGATAAAACTAGTAAGTAAGGTAAAATTAGAATATTTAACAAAATCCGGACAATCGCTCAGTTTCAAACTTGACATCATTCCATGGACCCAGTTTGGACGAAATGGTTAAAGATAAAATGTTAGTCAAATCTTATTCGGTGACACCAGAAAATAATAGAGAGAGAAGGGAGTGGAAAAAGGCAACGAACGTCGTCCTTTAGTAAAAGTCAAGGCACGTGAACGAAAAATGTCTATTCCAGTTTTATTTGTTCTATTCAAGATGACTAAGAGACCAAGGACTAGAGAGAGAGAGTACAACGTTGATTAGCTAATCAAAGTTCACAAAAATAATTGACGTATCCATAATTCCATATTATCATTCGTTGAGATGGAAGAACTCAAGTTGAAAACGCATTTGTTTATGTCTGATATGGTTTTAAATAAATTTGCTATGCATACTTTTCAATTTTCATGTGAGTGTATGTTCTTGTAAGTATTTAAATTTTTCAATTGAAGAAAGTTAACGATGACTTTGCGATGACTTTGATCATTGTTAAACTTCTCACTTTATGGGGTATGAAGATTCTAACCTAAAACCTCATACATACATGTGGAACATCATTAGTATTAGAAGATGTCCATAATAATTAGAACTTAAAAGTAATTTTTTTTTGTAAACTAACAAATATATCTATTGAAATCTTCATAGAAACACACAATTCAGTTCCAGATTTTTGAGTGCTCTCAATTATACCCAATTGGATACACCGACCACTTAAAATTAGAAGTCCAATCCGCATTGGGCTCAACCCACGCACGTTTAAATCCATCTGACCGCGTTTTATTTTATTTTTTTAAGTGGGGAGTACCTACAATGGTACAATTAGTTGTACCCATAATGCGCTGTCAGTTCAATGGGTATACCACTTGTAGGCCAAACCCATACGTGGAGGAGAGGCACACAAACCCATTGGGGTTACATTTTATTATTTTCTTTTTTAGATTTTGAGTTTCTTTCTTTCACATTCTTTTATTGGATATCCCCGATCTTTTTCACTTGACGCCATCTTTCATAAATTTTAACAGGTAAAAATGAGGCTAAGATTTGAAACTCAAGGGGCTCAACAATTGTAACATATCTAAAATTAAGTCAAGATCGTATATAAGCTCAATGGGCTCAAAATTGTAAACAAAATTAACGACTAGGTAACTTAACAAATAAACTTGGTTATGCCAATAGTTGGAAATGAAGAAGAATAGTCCAACAGCTAGGGGAGAAACGTCAATACCCTTTTGTGTAGTGCAAAACTTGAATTCTCCACACCAATAATATATATTCCCACCCCATTAACATGCTAGAAATCTTGTCAACTTCTCAAATGCAACACCATAAAAATCCCCCAATTCTAAAGACATCCAAAATACATCAACAAAAAAAGTGACCAAATATGTCTCAATTAGAACTTCCCTTAAATGAAAATGATTCACAAGACATGGTCCTATACCATGTCCTTACAGAAGCCAATACCATAAACACCAACAACAAACAACAACTACAACAACAACTACAATACCATGTTCACCGTCCTCAAAGAACCATACACCAAACTCTCAATAGAAACCATGTCTATGCCCCAGTTGGTGGCATAACCAAGAGCCACTACCGAGGCGTAAGGCGGAGGCCATGGGGCAAATATGCAGCGGAGATCAGAGATTCGAGTCGAAACGGGGCTCGGGTTTGGCTTGGGACGTATGAAACAGCAGAGCAAGCGGCTTTTGCCTATGATCGTGCCGCTTTTAAGATGAGAGGTGCTAAGGCTTTGCTCAATTTTCCTCAAGAGATAAGTGCATCCCCCGAGCCATCTAATATTGGGTTGAATAATGAGCGTAGTTTGGATGTTAACTCTAGTTGTTTAAGGGAGGTTCCAAATCATCCTTTTGTTGCTACATAAAGTATTTGGAATGTGTTATAGTATATGATCTCATATACTCCCTCCGTCCCTCTCTTATCTTCTCATTTGACTTTTTGAGTCAAACTTTATAAATACTAGTTTTAAAGTCCGTATGATGCACGGATTAGGGATAATCTTCTATGCTGTATATGATATACGTATTCGTATTTATTAATTACTAAATTAAAACCTCAATAGGATTTATGGATATCTAAATTGATATTTTACCGACATCGCTTCCTTTCGTTTACGCTCAAAGTGTTTTGTTTCGTTTATTTAAACTAAATATTTTAAAACAACTTGATATCATAAATACACCATAAAAAATACGCCACAACTCCAAAATTAGGTTTGGTGGTCTAGTGGGGAATGTGAATGTTCTTATTTATAAATAGGCATGTGAGTCCCTCAAAAAAAAAAAAAGAAATAAATAGGCATATGAGAATGAATATATTATCACTTAAAAATTAAAATTATGACTTTAAGTTACTAAATATTATCTTCAATAAAATCTACTCTACATGAAGCACTACCTTTAGTTATCTAATCTGAATTTATCACGCTAATGACTCTTTGACTTGTAAATTTATCACGTCAATTACTCTTCTATAGAATACTTTTTCCTAATAATAAGCTCCCAAATTGTTCACTGCCTAGTGCCTATACAGAGCCCAGAAAGGTTTCAATGTTTTTCTCCGTGATCTTAAAAATGTTAGTGCCACAAAAAGTCGAGCACTGGACACCAGTAATGCTCTTTTTTGATTAATAGCTTCATGTAGGACACCAATAATGCTCTTTTTATATTAATAGCTTCATGTAGGTTACGTTCTTGTATAAAACATATATTGATTATCTTTGTGATTATACGATTGCGATGCTCAGGTTGTGTGTTAGTAACATGTTGAATATAGTTCACTTAAAAAAATTATTTTTGCATGCGAACTTAATTTAATAATTTGGCATATCTTGTGATGTAATCAATATATAAAGTCACGTTATAAACAACACTTTTGAAGTATGAGATGTTTTTTTTTTTTTCTGTATAGTAACACACTGTTGTATATTTTTGTATATCAAAAATATTAAATCATTTTCAAATAAATAAATATTATGTTTTATATTTATTCAAAATTATTTTATGAGTATTTTTCTAAAATCACAATAGAAATACACTAAATAATTAATGTTTCTTATGGTGGTTAGGTTGTCTCAAAATGAACCAATGTGTCTTTTGGGGAAAGAGACATGCTTAATACCAAGAGGCATGTATAAGTGAAACATTGTATCTTGTCATTTCTAAATGAACAAGCACATCTCTTGAGAAGAGATGCAATGGTTCAAATAGTGTTGTTTCAACATCTATAAATACCCACCACCATTTGGGCATTTGATTACCCATGAGATATGAGTAATGACAAAAATGTATTTTCACAAACACTATCACACACAAATATTGAGTATATGGAGTTCTTGGTCAAGAATCAAATAGTTGTACAGGCTTTTTGATTCTAGTGTGAATGCATTGTATCCTGGGAGTAGAATTTTCCTAAGACGTCTGTACCGAAGAGGGAAATTACTATTTTTAAGACAGCTTCCTGGAAGCGCCTTGCCTTTCAATTTACTTATAAGTAAGAGTGTCTTGAGTGTGCCACATTATTTATTTAATAATATAATCCCCAAAATTCTAATATAACACACACTTCCAAATTTTATTCCCTCATTTCGTTCGTTATTTTCCTCGCACATGGTCTCTTCATTTCGATCCACTATGGTCATTTGCAAGTGACCAAATTAATCTATTCCAATTTTCATCACAATCAATGTTACTTGGGTGAGTATAATGTCAAAGTTAAAAACACGACTTTTAAGATCAATATAAAATTTATAAGTTTTTTATGTATTTTATTTATTTATTTATTGGTTCAAGAGAGACACCAAAGTCAGTACAACAAATTTACATAATTTAGAGTAGTAGAATTTAAATCAACACTGAACTCTGTTATCACCCAACACAAAAAGATTGATGGATGATTTTTTCTACCCGTCAAACTCTTATTTCCAGTGGTATGGCGTCAATCAACTTCTATTTTTCTATTACGTATTATTATCAACAATTATGATTGCTACTTATTAATTATCAAACTACAATCTATAATCATTTATTTATTTATTTTTCAAACTACAATTTTTTTAAATTTAAATTTCTTAATTGCTACCAACAGAAACAATACATCCCTTTACTCCATACCACTGTCTATACGTTAATCATTCTTTGTAATCTCCTTTATTTAGATTTTTTCTTATTTCTTTGATTGATTGACTCCATAAAACCTGCACATATAAACATAATGTAGTAAATTCCACACTATAATTTTCACATGAAAAAAAAAGAAGAGGAACAATGTGCTTTGGAATGTAAAAGTCTTTTGATCCAACAATGTATAGTACATGATAAATGTTTAGAAAACAACAAAATAAATGTCACTATGAATTAGTTGGCGCGGGAACTGATGAAGCTTACTTTTGCATGTCGACTTGGACATTGTTGAACAATTCAATAATCTCTAAGACCTGCAAAAAATGAATTTCAAGTCAATAATTTTCTTAATCAAACTTAGTGTACAGTAAACTACATAATAACAAAAACTAAGAATATAACTTGAAAAAGGAGAAAGTAAACCCAAAAGAAAAGAAAAGAACGTTGAGGGGAGGGGGTTGAACGTGATTATATAGACGAATTAGAGGTAAGTTTCTAGCTTTGGTTGTATAGTTTAAGTTCTAATAAAACTCAATTTGCATGCTAAAATCATATCAAGCAATGAGTTGTAACTCAGATTGCAACGTTATTGCCTTTTTTTCTGTCTTTTTCTTTTTTTAAAACTTTTTATGATAATAGTGTTAGTTTCAATTATTTTTCCCTATTTATGATAATAGTGTTAGTTTTAATTCAATATCTTATTGATTTAAAGTGTTTTAGGTCATATAAGTCTTTGATGATGTGGTGTGCCTCAATGCTCTAAAAAAATATCTCCTTATATGTTGTAAACATATTGTAAATGCATCTCGTTTTGAAATATTTTTCGATCCGAATCTGATGATGTAACTTTTGTTATTTTTTGAGAAGTATAGAAAACATTATATATGATTGTGTGAATATATGACAAAGATCTATTTTAACCCTCATAAAACTATATGGTGGTAAGGATACTAAGACTCCTAAACGTTTACACCCTTTTTTTCTTTTTGTCTTTATTCTCGCTTAGGTGGCGCGTTATTAAAATTCGTGTCTACGTGGCGTGCCTCATTGATATATATATATATATATATAGATTAATATATAAAGAATTATAAGATCAAAATACATTTTTTAGATTCGTTTTAGATTATATTTTCACAATATCAATTTTTTTAATATAATTATATCTGTATAATGAAAGTTATTAATGGTCAAAGTATCATCTTAAAGAGTGTGCAAAGTCAAATGAGAAGATAAGAAAGAAACGGAGGGAATATATTGAAACAGGGATTTCAGTATAGTCGCGAGGACACTAAAGTCTCATATCTTGTAAAAATTCTAGTGTTTTAACACTAATTCTTTCTTTTCTTTTGAGGTGACATATTGTAAAAGCAAAAGAGGACTAGAATTTCACATCAAAATATTTAAGGGACAAACACCAATATATTGGGGGTGTAATTGAGTTGAGCTGACTCGGTAAGCTTTTGGACTCTGCTCGAGTTCGGATCAATCCGAGTTTGAGCCGAGCCTGAGCCGACTCGAATGCTTTCCGAGCTGAGCTCAAGCTATGGCTCACTCGGTCGGCTCGTGTGACTCGCTTGACTTGATTTTCCCTCAATTTGAATATAGATCATTGAACATTTATAGAAATTCATATTTTAATTTAGTGTATTTCTCATTTTAAAACGTGTAAAAGATCACATATAGTCCAGATGTTTTAAATTGATCTATTTTTATAATGTTTGTAAATATGAATTTGAATTCGAGTCGAGCCAAACCGCTCGAGCCCAACCGCGTTGAGCCCAACCGCGTCGAGACCGGGCCTAACTTTTCCGAGTCGGCGAGCTTCGAGCTGAGCCCAAGCCAATCGAGCCGAGTCGAACTGACTCGAAGCTCGGCTCGGTTACACCCCTACTAGCATATAAAACTATGTTGCTATGGATCGATCTCATCGAACCGCTAAGAGTAGGGGATGGCAATCAACTCCGAACCCGATCCGAATCTGATCTGTTTAGGCCAAAAAAATCCGAACCAAATCCGAATCAAAAAAATCCGAATCCGATTAGCAAACTCCGATTCCGAATCGGATTCGGATGTTGTGTGAAATCCGCCAAAATCCGATCCACCCCCGAATCCGATCCGAATATCAGATTATTTTTAATATTTTAAAAAAAGAACACTACATCCTTAATATATTTGAATTAAATATATATGTTCACCTTTGTTTGTATCTTAAATCCTTAATATATAGCTATACCATATTTATTTTTGTTAAATTAGCAATTAGATATTTATATATCTTATATATGTTCACATTTAAATAAAAAAATTGGAAGTAATAAGTCGAGCAAACGGATCGGAGTTGGATCGAATTCGTAGGTTAATGACTCCGAATAGTTTCGGATTCGAATCCTCTCTAATCGGAGGTGATTTTAGAATCTGTTTAGTATTCGGAGGAAATTCGAATTTAGTATAATCCGATCCGAATCCGATCCATTGCCATCCCCAATTAAGAGTAGTTTGAACCACTAGATTATGTCCGCTGCAAATGGTTTGATAGAGTAACTAAGACGAGTTTCTTAATGAACACATATATATACTCTTAAATATGAAAGTCATAAACTCCAAGAAATGTAATTTCTAAGTAGGATAATAATTAAGTATAATAAAAATACAAAAATTTCGATAAGATGGTCTTTTCGTAACTTATGATTAGATATGTGTCACTTTTTAATGAAACAATGGTCACTGATTATCATAAATGACCCCTACATATCTAAAAAATGACCCTATTTTTATGTGAGTTGGTCTTACATAAGACTTGCTCTAGATAATGATAATAAACCTTCTCAAAAAAGAAAAAAAAAAAAAAAAAACATCATGGCCAAGTAATTTCGCACATTCGTATCAAATTAAATGTTAAGCAAATATCAACAAGGATCCGTGGCGCAATGGTAGCGCGTCTGACTCCAGATCAGAAGGTTGCGTGTTCGATTCACGTCGGGTTCAATACCCCTTTTTTTATTTTTCCTCTGTTTTAAATTAATCCTTTTCTCTTCGCCATTTTTAGATGAAATTAAAACCCCACTTCAAAACAAAACCCTGACAAATTTCCAACGTCACGCAAAAATGGCATTATTTTACAAAATCAAATCATTAACCACATAAATTCTCAATCTACTGTATTTACTGGGTATACTCAGCCCCAATCCTTGAGATTGAGCTCACACAAATACTAAAACACCTTAAAAGCAAGACAATACAGCTATGCACACCACCTGTTGGTAGAAATGCCAAAAAAAAAAATGCAAGATTTCCCTAATTGGCCACCTTTCAGCAGATCAACGTTTACAACGACACCAAAAATCCATGATCCCTTGCTAGTCCCTGTTTTGCCAAGTTATCTGCTACCTCGTTTGCACTTCGGCTCTTATACGCTACCTTCACTCTAGGCCTAATGCACAAAATAAAAATTATTACCTCCGTTTTGGAAAAATGATAACATTTACTTTTTGGAGGTCAAACTTTATAAACTTTGACCATTGATTTCGGAAAAAATATAAGGATTTACAATGTAAAAATACTATCGTTGGATTCATTTTAATTAGTACTTTCGGAAAATCTATTTTTTTTATAGTTTATGTATTCATATAAACACAAATTTTATGGTCAAAGTAGTGCATTGGAGACCGTGCAAAAGTAAATGTTATCATTTTTCAGAAACGGAGGTAGTACTTTACATACATTTTTGGTTTGGTTGCTGACATACATACATTTTTGGTTCAGATGAATCACAAAGGCCACCAGCACCACAATATACATGAACATAGGGAGGGGATCGGAGATTCAAACCTAGGACCTAATGAACACAGGTCGCATGTTGTATACACAATACATATTAAATTTATAATAGTAAATGAAAAAGTTATCACACCACGCAAAATACTAAATTGAACCCCCTCAAAGAGTGTTTTCATAATATGTATGTAGGATGCATGACCAATAATGTATGATTCAATAATTTACAGTCTAAAAAACTTCCTATGAACTTAATTAGGTACAGATCATGTATATTACAAAAAGAATGAACACTTAAAGTCTAATTTGATCTCTCATCTCATCTCCTCTCCTATAATTGATAATCATAACGACGAAAGCAAATTATCTAAGAAATCACTCCCAAGATCTTCAAATTCAAGTACATCATATTTTACACCAAGTATAGTCTCCGCGCTTTCTCTTGATCTCTTCAATACTGGTTCTTCTTCAATCAACACATTTGCATAGTTATCATCTTGTAATTCCCAATCTCTTCCTTGATCTCTCTTTCGAGGATTATCGATTTGGTTCATATCACTCTGTGGTTCGTAGGCTCTTGAACCTATAGCTTTGGTGACAGTTTCAACAGGGAAGTTGAGGTAAGCTTTAGTCCCTCTAATTCTTAAGGCTGCCTTGTCATAAGCCAAAGCTGCTTCTTCAGCTGTATTAAAAGTCCCGAGCCAAACACGAGCGCCTTTCTTAGTAGAGTCCCTTATCTCAGCCGCGTACTTACCCCATGGACGCCTTCTTACCCCTCTATAGTGTCGCGTTGGCATCCTTTGGATCGGTTTTTCCATGGTTGTTGTCCTTGAATAATTATCTTTCGCCATAATTTCTTGTTTTTCTTCATCCATGCTAGAAATCACTCTAGGATTATTGCTAATAGGGATCGCGATTTCATTCAGCAGCTCCTCCCAAGTCTCGGTACCCATTGACACCCATCTTCCTAGACTTGGTAGCCTTTGTAGCGCGTTTGTTGATCCATCTCCGTTTTCCAAACAAGGGATCCCTTGCCAATCGTGGGAATTGTCTCGTGTCGTTTTCGATCGTCGTTGTTGTTTAGGTTCTCCTATGTAGTTTGCCCAAACATTCTCTAGGATAGCTTCTTGTGCTTGGTGGTTTTGGTCTTCCTTTCCTATAGCCATTGGTACTAGCATAATAACTTGATAGCTTGTTAACCCAAGGGAATTTTCGGGTATCATTGTTAAGATTTTATTTATATAAGGAGGGTGTCACACAATTTATGGATGTTAAAAAATTCAAAAAACAGCTCATCTATGCTTCATTCTAGTCATTATGTGATGAATGTGGAGATAATATAAGATGTATGCTTGTGCTGTAAAGTATATATAGCTTCACCTGAATTCAAGGATGGAATTTAGACTTTAGTGTTTTAGGATGTGCTTGTTTTTAAATCAATCCCCTGTTGAGTGTTGACCTATGTGTTGTAGTTCTAATATTTTATTAAATCAAATTTGGTTTCCTTCGGGCAAAATATTATCTACCATTAAAAAAATGTTTGACATTTCTATGTAAGATAAATATATGTAAGACCATGATGAGATGAGGTAAGGTGGCTAAATAGGCTTAATTGGCTCCAACTAACCAAAAGCATGGAGTTCAATCAAATCAAAAGTATTATTTTGTACATTTTTCTTTATAATCAACGAATTTGGGAGTTCCAAACGAAAAGTTTACATTAAGAAATTCACAAATTTATATGAGGCGGACTTAATATGAGGCGCCTCAAACAAGCATGACGTCAATACTTTTTTTATAAAGACAGCCTCATATTGAGGGTTTGAAACGCCCTCATAAAAAACCCATTACTGAAATTCACAAGAACTCAATTGGTTTTCATCTCGGTACCGTTAACTGTAATTTCATAATTTGTTCATTCAAATGGTTGACCAGCATTAGATACTCAAATTCATAGCATACAGCTGCTAATTAAGCACTTATTTGACTAAGTGTCCTTTGAACCAACTTCACTTTTTAAGCAAATTTGTTAAGACTAGCGTAGATATCATAAGCATATATGTTGCTGAAATAGAAGCGCAGAGGTTGTGTGCTTTTGAAAAAGATGATGAGAGGAATTAATAATGAAGGATTTGTTGAGCCTATTGATAGTTTCTTTAGGCACACGTAGTTCTTGTACAAGTCCTGACTATTAGCAGGCTAATGGAGGGAAATGATCAAGGTTTGTTGAGGTATTGCCTTTATCTTATTCATCACATTAGAAGCTTCTCAAATACAAAGACAAAGATTGCCTGATAATTAATACATAAATCATTGTTAACAAAAACAATTAATACATGGGATTCATCAAGTCTCTTGGGAATTGGTATGTACATATGTATAAGAATTAGGGTTAATTTCTAGAATACATTTTATTATTTTTTAAATAGAAAATTGGAGAACTTGTGAGAATTGAATTCAAAAAATTAGACTAGAAATATGTTCTTAACTAATTTTTAGATCTATTCACTTCCAATTAGACCCGGTCACTCCCTATAACCGATCTGGTCTGATCTACTGTCCAGAGGGTTATTGCTCTTTTTAAATTGTAAATGAGCGGGTCAAAATGTGTAGGCCCAATTAAAGTTAGACGGGTCATATCGGGTCGCAAATGGGCTGACCTACTAAATACTTTTTTTTTTTGGTTAAAAAACACTTTTTAAAGTTTAAACGGGCCAAAATAATCCAGTCCGACCCAACCCATTTAATAAATGGGCCGACCCGCAACAGTCCGTTCCTTTGCCCAGACCTATTTCCTATCGGTTTAGTTCATTTCAGTTATATTTATAAATACTCCATTCTATATGTTGTAGAGCTGGCAAAACCCGACCCGGCTCGAGAAAACAGACCCGACCTGCCCGATATCAAACCCGTCCGACACCCGAAAATGTATCAATTATCATTATCTGAAACCGACCCGACCCGGCCTGGTCCAACCCGATACCCGACAACACCGGTTCTCCGAATTGACCCGAAATCTATAAAACACCCGACGTTACCCAAAATCGAAATGAACCCGAATCGACTGTACCCGAAACCCGACTATGTCCGATTTATAATGACATTGTACTCCAAATGATTGAAGAAACCCGAAATAAACATACACTAGGACTTTACCCGTGCTACGCACGGGCAACCCACATATCTCTATACTTTTATGTTCAAATAATTTTTTGGATTTTTAAGAATTATACATAGGTATATAAGGAATAATGAAAAATAGTAATTGGTCGAAATGTTACACATGTCATATCACTCATCATTCTCCGATCAAAAAATAAAATAATATATATCACTTGTCAGTTAACTTGCAATTGTACATCATAGTGTAACTTTAATAATCGTCACTCCAAATGTGACCAATGTCATTATACTTAAGCATATCCTTGCAAAATTTATGTCTAACCTGCGTTTCTACCTTCATATAAAACGTAATTAAATATTTAATGTTTGTAATATTAACAACGACGATTATCCTCACAAATAATAGTCAAATTTCATATAGCATACGCTTATACCAACTGATATAATTCTTGTTATTAAACAACAATCGGTTTGGTCAGACTGATCCTTAATGTGTATTTCAATATTTGGAATCTACACGTTAAAAGACTTATCTTCTTTCAATAGAAAACAAATTGCGACAACTCACTATCTAGAAAAAGGAAAAATAATATGTAATTCATCAAAATGTGACACCTACACGTTACCAGCATTTTTTTTTTGTTTTGTTTTGAAAAGGCAAGAAATCCAGGTAACCAGACAGGTCAACCTAATTTGTCATGTGCCATAAATTGGCTAGGGACTGGTGAAAAGGAGATGACTAAGTAAGTAACTGAGGACAATTATGGCCATGGTTTGCCATAAAATCTGCTACAGAATTTGCTTCTCTGTAACAGTGTATAACTTCAACTCTATCAAAATGATGCAGGTCTTTCTTAGCATCTATGATAATGTTTTCTATTTCCCAGGGAATGTGCCATTCTGCTCTAATAGCTTTAATAACTGCCAAGTTATCACCTTCAATAGTAATTTTTTTATATCCTAAAGAACAAGCTAGTCTGATCCCTTCTCTTAATCCAATAGCTTCCGCCATTAGGACTGAGCTATTACCACTTGCTGTTGCACCCAGAAGAGTAGGTGCACCTGTTTCATCTCTCAATACAAAGCCTGCTGCAGCCTTATCATTTTTAATTTTAAAACCATCAAAATTTAATTTGATATACTCGTACCTTGGTTTATTCCATTTAATATTTGTCCGGGGCTGTTTTACGGGTTTCTTCTTTGGAAATATTCCTTTTGTACTGAAATCGAGTTCTTTTGCGCTCAGGTGCTGCCATTCTTGGTAACTTAATTTTGCCGATATGGAAATTTGGATAGGGCTTGTGACAAGATTGTTAAAACTTTATTTCTAGCAAACCAAAACATCCATCAGGTCATGATTGTGAGAATCAAATTTGACTCAGAAAGTTGTTTTCTTAAGAAATTGAGACTTTCCTTAAAAGAAAGAGTTGCATCTATAGTAATGTTAATTTGAGTATTACACAATAAATTAATCTCTTCAAAAATAATGTTGGGACATTCAAAAAATAGATGAAACTTATCTTCACTGTGATGGTTACAGAAAATACACAGCTGAGGGATAAATACTTTACTCTGCTGGAGTTGATGTTTAGTAGGTAAGCCATTGAGGCATAACTTCCAAAGAAACATTTTAACTTTTGGTGGTATATTTATGTGCCAAATCCAGCTAAAGTCACATTTTTCTGTAGCTTGGCTGTGAATCCCTTGAGCTATATTGGTAGCAGATTTACAAGTAAACTTCCCGTCACTAGAATATCCCCAGTACCAGTTGTCCGGAACTTCATTGTAAGGAATGAGAATTCCCAATGTGGCCTGTATGGTATCCTGAGGTACAGTTCTAGACAGAAGGCTTGTATCCCAACCCCCCGTAGTGAGGATAAAAGTACTGACCGGGATAGATAAATAAAAAAGGGGATCATCAGAATGCTCGTCAAAAAATAAGTCTTTAAGAGGTATAGGCAAGACCCACGCATCAGTCCAAAATTTAATATTTACTCCGCAACCAACCTGCCAACGAAGTCCTTTCTTAAACAGTTCTCGTACTTCTAGCATATTCGACCATTGCCAAGAATTCTTTTTTCCCTTTACATAATCAAATATGCTAGAACCTTTTAAGTACTTATTCTGAATTAATCTAACCCATTTGCTTTTTGGGTCCTTTAGGATTTTCCATATTAATTTCATCTGCATAGCCTTATTGACTGTACCCGCCTTCTTGAGGCCCAGCCCCCCTAATTCTTTAGGACGATACACTTTGTCCCAGCCAATGAGGTTAGGAGTAGTGCTGTTTGTAGCTGTATTCCAAAAGAAATTCCGATTAATCCTGTCTAGCTTATCCAAAGTACTAGTAGACAGAGAAAAACTTTGCATTGTGTAAATTGGCGTTGCTGCAAGATTAATTTGGATAAGTATTGATCTTCCTGCTTGTGAAAGAGTATTAGCTTTCCACTTAGTCAAGCTATTTTGAGTACGATCCACTATATCTTTAAACGTGTTTCCATTCACACGCTCATTTATAATCGGACATCCTAGATATTTGTCTAAACAGACTGTGTGACTCATAAGAAGGATACCTTTGAAAGCATCAATCGTTGGTCGATTAATATTCTTAGTGCATTGGAAGGCTGACTTCTGGAAATTTATTTTTTGTCCGGACATTTTACAATATTGATCAAGAATATTTTTAATAGTATGGCAACTTTGACTAGTAGCTTTTGCAAAGATCATAGTATCATCCGCAAAGGTTAAAAAAGGTAGCTTTTCAGCCCAATTGCAAACTTTGATCCCAATGCTTTTGGACGAGGTATCACATTCCCGTTGCAAACGACGTGCTAGAACTTCGGCACAGAGAATAAAAATGTACGGGGAAAGCGGATCACCTTGCCTTATCCCTCTAGAGGGTACAAAATTCGTACCGGGGGAGTTATTTACTAAAACTGAAAAAGATACTGTAGAAATACATTCTTTGATCCAGTTTATCCAGATGTCGTTAAATCCAAATTTTTTAAAGACTTGCAAAATGAAATTCCAGTCTAGCCTATCATAGGCTTTTTCCATGTCTAGTTTGATACCTAGCCATCCACTCTTTCCTTTCTTGAAACGGAAAGAATGAAATACTTCATGAGCTAAGAGGATATTATCCTGAATACAACGATCTTCCACAAAAGCTCCCTGCAGTGGGTGGATTAGTTTACTTAATACAGTTTTGATTCTAGTCGTTAATATCTTCGAAATTATCTTATAAATAGAGGAGCACAGGCTAATAGGCCTGAAGGGGTTAGCTGCCTCAGGGTTATCAATTTTCGGGATTAGCGCTATAAAAGTTTGATTAATTTCTTTTAACAATTTTCCTGAGAGGAAAAAAGCTTTAAGTGCTCTGATTACTGATGGAGCAATAATATTCCAATAGGCTAGGCAAAAAATAGTCGAAAATCCATCCGGGCCCGGTGATTTATTTGGAGCTAGCAAAAATACTGCTTCTTTAATCTTGTCATCCGTCACCGCATCTGTGAGAAATGCATTATCTTCAAAGGTGATTTCATGATGGATGTCTTGCAAGTCAATGTCGGGATTGACAGTGCATGCATGATCCTTTATAAATCTACTTTGAAAATCTTTTGTTATTTCCCTTCTTATGCTTTATGGTTCGTTATAATGAATTCCATCCAAACTTAAAAATTTATTAAGCATATGCTGTATTTCTGTCATCAAGTACTAAATTCTTTTCTCTTGCTCTCTGTGACCAATAAGTTCTATTAAAATTGATCAGTTTAGCTTTCTTTCTCATAAGATTAGTTTGAGCAGAGATAAGACCATTATGTGAAGGCGTTATGAGGAGTTTGCTTTGGACACTAATAATTTGACCTTCCACTTCTTTCAATTGACGTGTAATGTTACCAAACTTGAGTTTAGCCCAATTCTTTGAGAGTTTTTTCAAGTTCTTCAATTTCTTCATAAATTGAAACATTTGTGATCCATCATTTCTAGTGCTCCAAGCCTTGCGTACTAATGGTTCATAGTCTACGTGACTAACCCAAGCATGCTCAAATTTAAAGAGAGGAAGGGTAAAGGATGCTTGATTAGATAAGTTTAAAATAATAGGGCAATGATCTGAGGAACTGAAATCGTGATGAGAAGTCTGCATCAAAGGAAATAAATTAAGACACGAAGGGGTAATTAAAACTCTATCTAATCTTTCTAAAACGTTGTCATTTATAGATTTCTTTTTTCTCCATGTATAAGTGCCACCGACAAAAGGAATTTCAATCATATTGGCATTGAATTTAAAGGATGTTAATCTGTCAAATCTTGATATAGAGGGTATTGATTCCCCTAGCTTTTCTGTACTAGAACCAATTTCATTTAAGTCACCCATTACTACAAAAGGCATTGTGAGAGAATTACAATATAATACTAAATCAGACCAGAACTTGTTCTTGTGAGATATTGTGGAGGTGCATAGCAAAATATAACCACTAAAGGAGGAGATTCATTAAAATCCTTGACAAGAATGGTAATAAAGCGGACATCTTCATATAATACAACAACTTCTAAGAACTGATGCTGCCACAAAACCCATAAGCCACCAGAATAACCAGTACAAGGAAGAAAATCAAATTTAGAAAAGCCAAACTGATGCACTAGAGCAAGGGAGGGTTCAAACTGCACCTTGGTTTTAGCTAGAGCAACCAAGTGGACTTGATGAACTTTGCAAAATAATTTTACCTCTTTACCATTATCTTTTTTTCCCACCCCCCTAATATTCCAAAAAGCAATCTTATTCATTTAAACTACTATTTAGAATGCATCAGGATGCTGAAATAGGACTGATCTTATTTCTTGGCTCTCTTCAGAGAGCTTGAGGCTGTATCCACATTGGTACTGCCACAGGTCCTTCTCTTGGGTGTCTCAGACTGAGCAGACCCAATGGAACCATCAGCTGTAGCCCCATCCACCTCCAGATGGGTTATCTGTCTAAGGAGAGAGTTGTTTGATTGCATAGAATGGAATGAGTCATCAGGAGTGATAACATCAAACCCAGCTCCTAACAGATCATCATCCAAGTCATCACAAGGCATGAGCAGCCTTGAGTCAACATTGGCCCTCACAAGAGAGAGAGCCAAGCTGTCATCAAGCTGCTCAAATGCCTCTGTGTGAGTAGCTTCAGCAGGGTATAGAACTTGGAGAGGAGTAATATTCTGACCAGCTCCCATAGGAAGGCTTAACAGACCAATGGAGGGATGGGGAGCATTCTGGACCAAGGAAGAAGAGGGACCTGGGCCATGCCTTGTCAGCAAGCCATTCTCATCATAAGACAGGGTTTCCAAATTAACAACAGGGACTACAACATCAAACTCACTCCCCTGTGCAGCAGGGGGTCTTATCATGAGGCCTCTGCCTCGACCAACTACCTTCCCAATAGAATTCTTGCAAAAACCAGCATCACCAGCATGATTTTTAAAAATAATATTGCTTACATTCTTCCCACTATTCCCAGGAGCACCTTTATCAGTAGAGCTACTCTTTTTATAGTCATTAATATGCTTAAGAGAAGCTGTAGAATGAGCAAACTTAGGAACAAATCTCCTAGTCAAAGGAGGAGCCGCATTTTTAGCCTTAGGATAAACAGTGGTCCATTCATTTGCTTTAGCTAAAGCCTCAACAGCCAAAGCCTCACTCAAAGTCTTCTCAATCAGCTTTTGGTGTTCAGCAGAATGAAACAAAGTAACCTCATTAAATCTACTGGCCTCGGAATTCAAAGGACACAAAGCCAACTTGTGATCAGCTGAACCACAACAAATGCAGCCTTTAGAAAAGCTCTCATACCAAACAGAAAACCATTGTGTGCCAGCTCTTTTTCGGATTTGAGCAAAGGTTTTCAGGGGCTTAGTGATGTCAGAATTGACACAAATTCTAGCAAATCTAAGGCCCTTTTTTCAGCAGTGAAGTTTTTGGTCAGAATATTACTCCTCTCCAAGTTCTATACCCTGCTGAAGCTACTCACACAGAGGCATTTGAGCAGCTTGATGACAGCTTGGCTCTCTCTCTTGTGAGGGCCAATGTTGACTCAAGGCTGCTCATGCCTTGTGATGACTTGGATGATGATCTGTTGGGAGCTAGGTTTGATGATATCATTCCTGATGACTCATTCCATTCTATGCAATCAAACAACTCTCTCCTTAGACAGTTAACCCATCTGGAGGTGGATGGGGCTGCAGCTGATGGTTCCACTGGGTCTGCTCAGTCTGAGGCACCCAAGAGAAGGACATGTGGCAGTACCAATGTGGATACAGCCTCAAGCTCTCTGAAGAGAGCCAAGAAATAAGATCAGTCCTATTTCAGCATCCTGATGCATTCTAAATAGTAGTTTAAATGAATAAGATTGCTTTTTGGAATATTAGGGGGGTGGGAAAAAAAGATAGTGGTGAAGAGGTAAAATTATTTTGCAAAGTTCATCATGTCCACTTGGTTGCTCTAGCTGAAACCAAGGTGCAGTTTGAACCCTCCCTTACTCTAGTGCATCAGTTTGGCTTTTCTAAATTTGATTTTCTTCCTTGTACTGGTTATTCTGGTGGCATATGGGTTTGTGGCAGCGTCAGTTCTTAGAAGTTGTTGTATTATACAAAGATGTCCGCTTTATTGCCATTCTTGTTAAGGATTTTAATGAATAACCCTTCTTATTATGTCGATCTATTCCCCAAATATTCATCATCTGATTTATACTCAATAACAATTTTTATTGTGTTGAAAACATCAAAACTGGACATTAAGGCCATTTTAGATAATGTAATTCTATCTAAAGAAAACAAAAGGAATATGAATAGGCTATAGCAATTATTATAGAATGTTGATAACTAATTATTCACCAAAATAAAAAGAAAAGAGAGAAAAATAATTAATGTCCAATTAGTCAAATATCACCTACCATATAATACCCAAAACTATATACAACTTGAAAATGATGACTTTGTACGTAACGATTGTCACATATGCCCTTATCCCCGTAAAATTAGACAAATAAATATTAGTGACATGTTTGTTGTTACATGACCTACGATTATCGCCGTAAATATTAGTCAAATATCACCTACCCCGCAATATCTACAATATATAACTTATTAAAAATAATGGCTCTATATCCTTATCATATTACATGCACTTATCCCCTAAAACATATTGCCACGTCAAATTACTTTTTTCCACAATTATGAAACTCAATAAAAGTGGTGATTAAGTGCTCTTATACTCATAAATATTAAAATTAATAAAAGTTATGACCAAAATAACATTTAAATTAAAAAATAGTTAAATATTAAACATGGACTTTTATTATGATATTTAATACATAAAATTTATGATCACCATAAATATCATAATGATAAAACAAAAAGGAAAAAGAAAAAAAAAGTAATAGCCACTAAGATTGTGACACATGTCACATAACCGGCGCTCTTACCCAAAATATATATATATATATATATATATATATATATATATATATATATATATATATATATATATATATATTAGATGCAGTTCTTGTTATTGAGAATTTCCAAATAAATTTGAGTTTTTCATATTATTTTCGACTTTGTAGGCTTTGAAACATGAATTAAATTTGACCTGATAGGACCCAAAAACTGAATTAACCCGAATCTGACTTAACCAAATCTAAATTAACTTGACCCGAGTTGACCTGTAACCCGAGATCAGCATAAACACGATTCAATCCGACTCGACCCAACCCAACCCCATCACTCTTTTGACCCGATATAACTCAAACCCGTAATAACCCAAAACCGAAGACCCAACCCAAACCGATCCAATCTACCGATTGCCACCTCTATTAATGTGTGTGAAGTGTCAACTATCACTTTAAGCCGTTAACGTGGTAATCGAACCAAAGGTATAGGCTTGTCCTTTACATATGGGAACATACATGTCATAAATTAATAGGAAGGGCACACGCTTTGGCGAAGAAAATGATTATCAGTCCAACAGTATCCTTGTTAATAAAGCTACTTAGATTGTATGATAATTATACAGCTGCAACAATTTGTATACAATGTATTCTGTCTCATTCATCATATCTATGCTTGGCGCCCAAAAAATGCTGCACTAATAACTTAATTAGTTGCTTACGGATAGCTTACATTAAATGATATAATCTCTGACACTGATATCTTTGCCAATTGTCATATATATGTGATATAGATGGATTTCATGACCAGTTTCAAATGAAAGCATGCTTAGCTAAAACCCGGTGGCTGGTGGTTTTTTTTAAAAATTCGATAAGTAATAGTGTAATACGTACACCTTCCATTTCAAATAATAGTCACCCATTGTTTTTTAGTGAGTGAGGGCTGCTAGCTGCAGCCTCACCCTTACAAATTGACATGTGTAAAACTTCTTAAAATTTATGACTTTTTACAATAAATTCACTCTTTTTCCTCGATATTTATGTTTATTTAACTGAAATTTGATCAATTATCGACGATTACCACCATTAATTCCGACGCCTTCATCATCGTATTTCTACAAAAGAAAAAACTAAGATGGGAAGGATGAACTCCAAAACCCAAAAATGAAAACCCTAAGATGGGAAGGTGAACCCCAAAAACTAAAAAGAAAACTCTAAGATGCGAAGGATACATGACCCCAAAACTTGCATTTTCTTTACTCGTATGAGACCTCGCTCCTTTTTGAAAGAAATGAAAGTTGATCCCAAATCTTTTCCTGTAATGAATAGGAAATGCGTCATTACAAGACTCTTCTCAGGTTCAATCCATGTTAACAGAAACCGAGGACTGTTGTTTACTTTGATTTTTTAAATAGGTAAGAAAGTCGGACTCGCTCTTATCCCATGGGTGTATAAAAATCTATAGCAACAACAACTACCACACTAAATTTGAAAATGAAAGCAATGAAAGTCAGAGGGGAGGGCTCTACCACTTGATGGATGAGCTTCCACCTTTTGTTCATATTGTCTACTTTGATAATGTATGCTGATGTTTTGCCATTTGAGTAGGGGATTGGAATTTTGTTAAAAGAATAGCTCATATTCGTATATGACTATATGAGTATCCTAAATCGAAAGAATGGAAGACAAGAGACTAGAAAATAATTAAGCTTGGTCGGTTACACTACCTAAATGGACTTGTATGTAATTAATTCTATTGGAAATGAAGCTTGATGTGCTTCATGAAACTTGGTATGCTTCAAAGTAAAGTCTCACAAAAGCATTGTTCATAAAATCCATTGTCCCACATTGGTAGAAAAGAGAAGAGTGTTTCGTTTGACCGGCAAAAAGATTCTGTGACCATTACAAAATAACTACCCATTATTACCTCCCCAAAAATCCGCCCCACATTAATTGTTTTCGGTTACATATTTCTCTCTTTATATACTTTGTTTCTTGATTTCTTTTCGGCACACTGAAAACATACACTCTCAAATCCTTTCTTCTTCCCTAGTCTTGGCAGTAGATCAGTTTGCTCTCAAAACCATTGCATCGCAGTACACCGGAGCTTTGGTTGTCGTGTATATCTGGAGGTCGGTTGCCTGAAATTCCCTAGTGTACTTGTGGGGGCAAATTCGACTTTAGGGCAGTGACTCGTCACGCCAGGACTTTCTTTCGAGATAAGTTTGATCCTTCATTAGCCTTTCTTTCTAACAATCTAAAGCCGAATTTTTTATTTTTATAGCTAGTGATGGGATTATGTTTGATAAGTCATCTACGTACTCTCCTCTTTCATATATTATTTTGTTATTGATTAATACCTATATTTCCAAAAATTTGAAAGCCGTTTTACTAGTACATTGATCAGTAACATTCATGCCTAGTTTTGGAGTCAGATATATATAAGACTATGTGGTTATGT
Source organism: Tetragonia tetragonoides (assembly GCA_038025085.1). Lineage (NCBI taxonomy): Eukaryota > Viridiplantae > Streptophyta > Magnoliopsida > Caryophyllales > Aizoaceae > Tetragonia > Tetragonia tetragonoides. The sequence goes on along the minus strand of CM076148.1, from coordinate 7,425,101 downwards.
GGTTAAGCACTGATTAGGTTTATGGGTAAACGTTTCTCTGTCGCGTATGTGAATGATTTAAGTTGCACAATAGTGTGGCCTACTGTGATGACTAACATGAGGGAGGTGGATATTGATGGTCTTCAATCTGACCTTGCTAATTGGTTATATACAGCATCACAATTCAGCCATTGGTGAATCATTCCTATATATTACTTTTTTTTTTTTGTTTGATTTGAGCATCTATAGCAATTGAAGATTCTCTAACACATGTTTGTGAGTTAAGTGGAGAATTTGGTGAGTCATAAAACTTACTGTTATAATTGAGAAAAAGTTTGAAGCTAGTATTTTATAATATCCTAATTGCTTTATACATAATGAAGATGTTAAATCTACTGATTTACAATATTCGGAGTTAGAAAATGTCAGTGTTCACTTACTTCACCTTTTAATAGTGCGTAACCATGTCTCTTATCTAATAAAGCTATGGAGTTTAATAAATTGAAATTATGCAATATCGATATTACTCTAAAGTGCTAGTATAAGTAAAGGGTAATTAACTTTTGTTTTATGATGCGGTTACGCTAAAGTGGTAGTAACGAATATTTAACCTTGCTACTTAATAGAGTTTTTTTCCTTGGACACTCTGTACTACTCTTGTGCGACATTTAATTCATATCCAAAGTGAATATAGAGTTATATGTGAATTTACAGGATCTAGAATATGCACGGTTGGTAGTGTAATTTGCTAGTTGGACCAACTTGTATGGCATTAGCATATTCATTTACTTGTTGGAAAGCCAAAATCTAACTATGCGAATTTTCTGGTCAACTTGTTTATATAGTTTTGGCAAGAGTACGTTTACAAGCTTCTTGTGTGGGAGAGAACCAAAAGAAAAAAAATATATATATTTTATTTCTCATAATTTGTGTGCTTACAAGAACAAGTAATTATTAGTCTAAGAGTTATTTGAGGACTATAATTGAGCCTTATTTATTGTGATTAAATGGTTTATTTGATCTGAAAATCGTTACGAATTTTTTGTGAGTTGATTAGATAATTTATAATATTCGGGAACATTTTGTGAATAGTTGGATGATATTTGTGGTTCACAACATGCTACAAAATTCATAATTTTTTTTTGTTGGCTCCTTAATATTATCGATTGTGGTATATTGATATTATATTCCCTTTAAAGGAATTACAATTAGATTGATGAGTTGATATATATATTGAGAATATGTGGAGGAAGTTGTATACACTATATTTATACTTATTGTTGGTGTTCTTAATATAATGTGGTCGAACCCGATTCTTTGAGAATGTGGGGAAAACTAATTACATTTAGTTTATCGAAATCTTTGTGAGTTTTATATGAGACCTAAGATATTCGAATGTGTATGTTACATATAATTCTAGAGATATCTTGAGCACTAAAATGAGCATTGAATGAAATCATTTGTTATCCTGATATATAGTAGCTTAATGTAATGTGCAAAGGATAAGCTAATTTTTATCACAATGTGTTTGTGGTAGATAAAACCATATTATTTATATATGGAGCTATCATATTTTGAAAGAGGTCAATAGTTTTTTTTTTTTTTTTTTTTTTTTTATATTCTCAATGCGAGAAACTCATGATATCATATCACATAATAACAACAAATGTTCTAAATTTTCTATATTTTGTGTATGCTAGGGTTATTGAATAAATATTCTATACATTAACTTGTGTTTGCACTTTGATAGACATCTTCGTCGTGTTTGATGGGTATATTGATGCAAATTATGTGACAAGTTAATAATATATATACTTGTACAAGTGAATAAGTCTTTCCCCTTGTTGAGGTGTTGTCTCTAAAACTTGATTTGTATAGCATGTTATCATGGAATATGATTTGGAGACATGTTGAAATACATTGGGGATATTAAAGCTAAGTGCGCCAAATTCTTTTAATTGTGATTTGTCAAAAATCAATGTGTAATGGTAAGAGATGACTCATTTGCAATAGACAAAGTGTAGTCAAGTAACCATATAAATTAAAGAAAAATTGGTCTTAGTTTTGTTGTTGAATCGTCCAGGGAGATGAGTCTTAAATCCCTTAGATTGAAGAAATCATGGTGGACACCCAACCTTCATTAGTTTAATGTGGCCGAACGAAGCCCTGAAATTACTCAACATGCACCCAAACAATGGTATGATAAATTTCATTGCACTTTGAATTTGATGGTTTCAAGGTTGATGATTATAATGTTTGTGTTGATTATAAATATGATGAGCATAAATGTGCTACAAATTGTCTTTTTGTGGATGACATGTTTGATTTTAGTATAAGTATTGATATGATAAACACAATATGAACTTTCTTGAAATCATGCTAAGCTATGAAAGATAAGGGTAAAGATGTTGTAATTCATTCTTGACATTAAAATCACTAGAACTTCTGAGAGTTTGAGTTTGAATCAGCCTAATAAAGTTGAGATTTTTTTATATATATAAAAAAAATAGTCAATTTGATTCTACTCTTGTTAAAACTCTTATGATTCTAACATTTAGTTAGAAAACAATAGAGGTAATAGTGTATTACAAGGATAATATGTTAAAAGTATTGGAAGTGTTTGATGAGTTATACCATACCAAATATAGCATATGGGGTATGCAGGTTGATTAGATATACTCATAAACCCAATCGTGATTATTGGAATACTTTGATTATTTTATTGAAAGTATTTGTAAGGTACTATTAATTTGAGTTTAATTTGCACTACAAGAATTTTCCTAATGTTTGAAGGAATTTGCCATGCCAACCAAATCTGCAAGAATGATGAAATACTCTTGCTTGTGCTGCTATATTTTGGAAAGCTTGCACACATTTTTGTGTCGCAAAGTTTCACAATTGAAACTAAGTTTTTATTCAAGAATGTGGTAGATTACAAAGCCGAATGACTAAGAAAATTGTCTGCAGATATTCCATTGTGGGGGAGACCGGCTCCGCTAGTATCCATGTGTTGTAATTGTCGATTGTGATTGTCAATTGGCTAATAGAGTAACCCGCAACTAGTCCTTTCAACAGAAAGAGAAGGCATGTACGCCTTAGACATGGAATTGTGAAAAATCTGATCAGATGTAATGTGATATCACTCGAGTGTGTTAAGTTGGAGAGGAACTTGCAAATCCTCTTCCAAAGGCCTTTGTGGAAAGATAGTTGGTACGTGTCGTTAGGCGTACTAAATTAAACCTTATTTCTACCACCTAAATATAAATAACAAATAATACAGGGCAAATAAGGATCGATCCCACGAGTAGATAGTCTAATTCCTAATTTGAAAGTCTAATCTACTATACAATATTCACATAAATTTGGGGAGTTTTAATGAGTGATATCTAAACTTAAAGAACTAAATTAACTAATATTAATAGTAACATACAAAACAAGCATCACTCAAATACTTAGAAATAATCATATATTAGCTAACAGACATCGAACCTTGCTTGAGAAATTCATTAAAATTAACGAAAGGTAACCTGTAGAGTACTTACTAAGAAGACTCCCTATCTTTCCATACTTTTAATCAAACCTGAACTAAGCCTAGGTTGAATCTAAACCAAACTAACCAACACAAATATGTCGCAACTTACGAAAATCAATTTAGAAGCATTAGTCACTAGAAAGACCTCAATTATCCTAATAAACTTAAACCCATAAATGCTAAGTTCAATCAGATCAGATTATGTTCCTAACTCAAATCATGGCCATATCGCAGGATAAATCTAAGCTAGTACTACTAATATTGTACAATCTAAACTAAGCCAAATCATACAATTAGCTATCATTCACCAACTTTATCAAGAAAGATAACAATCAAAACAAAGCTGTAAACTTGAAATTAAGAACGAATATAATCTGAATTTCATCAATACTATAAACTGCCAAGCAAAACTCAACCAATGTTTGAGCAATAATTCAAGTCTAAAACTGAAAATATGAAATTCTAAGTACACAAAATAACAATGATAATCTGGAAAAAATAACTAGAGTAGTCAATTAAAAAGGGAAGAACTTATTGATATGAACCGAGAAATCGTTGCTTGCTTCGAATTCGACTCCTCTGGACAAGACCGGACTCTCCACCCCTTAGATAGGTAGACTAAGCTCCACTCCAAGGCTTCCTTCACCTTCAAACGACCCTCTGGTTTCTTTCCCGTTCTCACCACTCAATTGTGTTTGCTTTAGCAATTCTAAACTGTGAGCTTGGATGATTCGGATTAAAGTTGGAACAAAGCTTTTATACTGACCAAAACTCTAACCGTATGGGTATTGGGATAGAATTTTAGTCTCTTGAAATACTGTAAAAGATAGGAGAAATTGGTTGCCTTCAGTTTCCTGCTTGTAAACGGTATCTTGATTGTGGGAGATGAATTCTGGGTAATAGTCGGACTCTTGTGCTGTGTGTTGTTCTGTGCACTGAGTGTTGGTGATGTTCTGCCTCTCTTTCTTTTCTGTTTACTTGCAAGTGCAAAGAGAATGCAATAGGAGAGCACTACTTTGGCTGGAATTCTTTGTGGGTCACGTGATAATGGGCTTTAGCTCACATAATAAGACATCTTTGATTTGATCAAACCTACATAATAAAAAGAATAAGAAAATTAGCCCAAAAGATAATTAAAATAAGAAAACAAAGTATCATAAGGCAAAATATAAAAACTACTGTAATGCTAATAGAATATGCTTAAAAACAACCTAAGTAACTAAATATAAGGGGTATAAACATATCAAATATCGCACTTATGAATAGTGCTTGAGTCAGAACTAGGAATGGGGCGGGAGTGAATTGTGATGGATATCCAACCTGTATCCAGGTTCCAAGGGTCAAACGAAATCACAAAACAACTCCAGCCATGTACTACAAACCCCCATTCCTCTATAAAATGATGTATTATTTTTTCGTATACTGTCATGTGTGTGAGGTTGAGCATTTTTGCTCTTAATGAGTTCATAGCCTTGTAAAGTGGTGTGAGACAGTACACACTTGAGGAACTCACCTATGTGAATGAGGGTGAATTGCCCGCCCCCTATGAAAGCATTTGGGCTATTGACTCTCTAGAGCGTTCACAGAAATATCCAGACACGTTAGGGGCTAATGTATACTACCTCCGTTTCACAACAATAACAACATATACCTAAAATGTATGATTCATAGAAAAAACAACATTTCTTACTATAGTAAACTTTTTTGATGGAAAATACTATTATACCCCTATTTATATGACTTTATTTCATTTCATCTACCCCACTCCCTCATTAATAAAAATGTATAATAAGAATGTTTCAACTAAAAAGAAAGCGCATTGGTTTATGTGCCAAAAGTAAATGTTGTTATTGTTGTGGAACGGAGGTAGTATATATTTTCGCGAGAGTAAATCTGATTTTGAGGTTAAACTAGTGCGCAGTTTGTACCAAACAAATACCGTGAAAGGTTCAAGGAATTTTTTCCACCTAAATGGTTGTTGGGCAAACTTGTAAGCACAAGGTACTAATTCAAGTCCACAAGACATTAGTATCGTAACGTGCGACCTTCTACTGCCATGAACTTCTTCTACTACTTTTCTTTGAATCATGTGGGGGATTGTTGGAAATGAAGCTTGATATGCTTCAAATTAAAGTCCCACAAAAGCCTTATTCATAAAATCTATTGTCCCACATTGGTAGAAAAGAGAAGAGTGTTTCGTTTGATTGGCAAAAAGATTCTGTAACCTTTACAAAATAACTACCCATTATTACCTCCCTCAAAATCCGCCCCACATCAATTGTTTTCAGTTACATATTTCTCTCTTTAAATACTTTGTTTCTTGATTTCTTTTCGGCACACTGAAAACATACACTCTCAAATCCTCTCGTCTTCCCTAGTCTTGGCAGTAGATCAGTTTGCTCTCAAAACCATTGCATCGCAGTACACCGGAGCTTTGATTGTCGTGTATACCTGGAGGTCGGTTGCCTAAAATTCCATAGTGTACTTGTGGGGGCAAATTCGACTTTAGGGAAGTGACTCATCACACCACGACTTTCTTTCGAGATAAGTTTGATCCTTCATTAGTCTTTATTTCTAACAAATTCTCCGCCACACACGAGCATGCATGCAGGTGGTAGGTCCATTATTGAAAATTTGATAATAAAAAGAAATCATTATTTTTTTTATACTTTTCGCTTTTTCTTTTTTTTTTCGCATGGCTTAAACTCAAACACGTTCGATGTTTAGGCTGTAAGGTAGGAAGGTGCACGAAAAGATTGCAAGATTGGGGTCGTTGTTGGTGTACCTCCAGATCACTCCAGTAGGATGCTTGCTAATAATAATGGAGTACTGATTGACTAACTGTACCCGACTATGAGACCATCAATTCTCTATCTTGTGCATGGACCACATAATATATAGATGTGTTGTTTCTCATCAATTGCCAGATATTTCAACTAAAAATGTTGAAATCTAATTGAAGTTAATGCAAGCTTCTGTACCCAACAATTTGGTGGTTTTCTGGGACCTATATATATGGACCACTAAGGGACCAAATTAAATTAAATTAATTGGCAAGAAACTAAGAATTGTCATCCATATAATTTCACACTTTCTTTTCCATCCTTCTTTCTCTAAACCCTTTTCTTATGACGAAAGAGAAAGGGTTGTGAAATATTGACAATGGAAGTTCTAGGACTGGCTTAGCTTATATTAATGGGAAACAGGAGTAATTAACATGTACGAAATTTCCTTGTCACCTACATGCATGCAACTCAACTATCGTTCTATTATTTCCTCTTTAATAGGGCTCTCTATCTTGTTCTCGAATTGTTTCTCTACAAATTGACAAGAATTGGCTCCACAATCGAATTCTGAATAGGACCCTATAATAGGATATAAACTAGGGGTGAAAAGAAAATAAAAATCCGTATCAAACAATTCTAATTTTCGAGTTTTGGAAATCCAAACCGGTTTGATAGCCAGTATATCCGGTGATCTAAGAGTCCTACTGGTGGAATGACATGAAATACGAGTTATCAAACATTAGAAAATGCCAAGTTATGTAAACAATTGTGGATGAATCATTAATGAAGTGATACAATTGAAACCATGCAAGATGCATGAATCATACTAAATTGATTATATTTGGTGAATTTACATGTGTTTTTTAAAATTTTAAAAAAAATCTAAATAGGCTCACTGTTGACTTTGAAAACTACTAAATCTACATTTTAAAATGGATCTGGCTACCTGGTGGATCCAATTCCAATTACTAAAATATGAAATCGGTGCAACCAATTTCAATTTCAATTTCAATTACTAAGAATTAGGGATCGGTGGATCCAATTCCAACGTCGTCGGGTAGCGCAATTTTTAGTGGGTACAAGGTTGTGCTCACCCACACTACATGGGTATTCGAATCAAATATTTGAATTTTTTTTTTTTATATTTTTATTAACTTTAGTTTGTACAAGTGCGAACATTTATTAAATCCGGAAAATATCCAATCGAAAATTGTAAATATTCAGATGTTTTGAAAATGATTCTAATTCGAATTTGAGATGAGAATCTACTTGTTGGAGACCCTAAAGCATATCCAATGCAAGGTTCTAATGAGAGATTTGTGGGGGAAAAAACCTCTTACCAAAACCTCCTTCCCATAGTGATAAGTTGTCGGATCTAGTTGCAACGATCTAATCAAATAATCGGAAGACAACTAGAAAACAGGAAACTTAATGGGTCATTAAATACATATTCATATAACTCTTGATGCGTGCCTCCATTGATGAAATTGCGTTCAATGAGTACAAAGAGAGATGAGCCCCAAGTGCTGCTCCTCTAGCGTAGTCCACAGACTCCACACTACGATTGAACTTCGGATCACGTGAGCATTCGTTAGCTAGAACGAGGACAAGGAACTATTCCTTGGCCTAGGCAAAACACACGTTAGTTTTCTTTTAGATAGAGAGAGGCGTATGTTCTATTTCATCAGTAAATTCTTTTAACTGATGGAATTTACTTATAGGCTAAACCCTAGTCTCCTAGTCCAACTAGGAAACCCTAGTAGTAACCTTGTGGGCTTCCACTATGGGCCCACTTGCCTTTCCTCTATATCTTTATACTCTGATCCATCCAACGCATATGTGTGTGACCCGTTAGGCCCAAATGCATTTAGTAGTTGACCCGATTCATATCAGTCCAATTATCGTAAGCGGTCTCTAGCTAAACATAACGATCTACTAAATCGATGAGTTAACTATCTCTATAATTAAATCCCGAAATTTGCACCTTGACTGACAGGACATAAATCATTCATAAACATATAAACCTTAGGTTGTACAAACTGATTTGTCTAGAAAAACCTAGTTTATAGGCTATGTTGTGTCACATACAACAAACCTCTTAGAGGTTTGGAGTATTACAACATAGAAGTTTGTGTATAAATGAGGTTTTAAGTTTAATAACATGTCAAAAATATTCAAAATTTGTAATATTGGAGATGTTCTAAGAAACATATGTAACTACTTCATGTATAAAATTTAAGGGTTCTAGTTTGGCTTCATATACAATATTTTAATTTTTTTACTTAGAAAGTTGAAAGTTAAAATAGTGGTCAAGGTTTGATTTCGAAATGCAAAAACAACAATATTTATAAAAGAGAACGACGACTCCTATATTCTATTTTTGTTAGAGTATGTATGGCACAATTAGATGTTTTGATAGATAAAATGTCAGAATATGGTAAGAAATCAACAGAAAATTGCTAAAATATTTGTGAAATGGTAACAAATTAATTGTTTTGCTAGCTGAAACTGAAAGCTTGCTTGGGTAGCATTCAGATTTTAACTATTTATAGAACTGAAAGTTAAAATATCTGATAAATTGTTTGGTAGCAGAGAGTGAAAGAAGTAACTGAAAGATGGAAGTTGTAGCTTTGATCTAAAAGCTAGCTGTTTTTTGCCAAACATACCCTTAATACAACATCTTAGAAACAAGTAATGAAGTGAGAACAGTACATTTAAGTGTGCACAACTTGTGTGTACTTAGTTCATGGTGTACCAATACTTAGAGTCACCCTGTATTTTACCTGGAGTCACCGCCTTCTAAAAGTGGAGCCACTCCTCAAATTTATACTTGGCACCACCCCTACTTCACCTGGAGCCACCCCCTATTTTACCTGGAGCCGCCGCTTACTTCACCTGAAGTCACCCCTTAAAATTACTCAAAATAACTTCACTTGGAGCCACCCCCTACTTTATCTGGAGCCACCCCTACTTCACCTGCTACTTCACCTGAAGCCACCCCTCAAAATTACTTGGTTCACGGTAAACTAAGTTCACACAAGACAACAAAATTGGAAATAAATTTCTCTCAAAAAAAGAAAAGTATGGAAATAAATAGTCATTCCCTTTACAAACACATAAAAATCCGAGTATTTGATGAGGACCTACTAGATACCTACTGTGGTATATCCTTTTTGTTTCAATGGTTTGACAAACTAAGACGAGCTTGAAGCGCTTGTGAATTGTGATAGATGAAAGGTTGTTAGGCCTAAGTGACTAAGTCTATCAAATTTGACTGGTATTTATTTGGAAGATTCTTGTCTCGGCCCTGCCTCTGGGTGATGAGTAAAGGAAGCGGTCCATAAACACAAATACATATTGCCCTTTTTGTTTGGGTAGCACAGGGGTTAGCTGTATTGAAACCAAGGGACATCTGTTTCGTAATTGTCCCATTACTAGAAGGATTCGGAAGAGCTCGAGGCTGGGAATTGAAAACTGCATGGTTGGAAATTTAGCTTTCAATGACTGGTTTATGAATTGGTTTTCGTATTTGGGGAGTTTGAAAGGGACAGAATTTGACGCTCTTTGCTATTTTATTGCTGGATTATGGAGTATTTGGTGTCATAGAAACTCTATCCTTTATGCAGGGAATTGCTTAGATCCAAGTGATATTATGTTCAACTAGGACCGTTATTTTAAGGAGGAGGTGTTGACTTCTATTTCAAGGTCTGAGCTTGGGTCTCAGAGTTACAAGGAGGTGAGGGAGGTGGAGAACTCAAGTGAAGGATTTCTGGTTGGTTGGGACACTAGTTGTGTTGTCCACAAAATCATGGTTGATGGTGCTTGGGATGCTCATTCCTTCGCTGCGGGTGCGGGTTTAGTGGCTTTTGATTGTAGCGGTCATAATGTGGAAAGTGAAGATCACTCCTTCTTAGCTGAGTCAGCTTTGCAGGCAGAGATGGAGGCCGTTATGCAGGCTATTGAACTGGCGCACACGAGAGGATGACTTCATGTGGAAATCCAGACAAATTGCTTATCACTTGTGAATCAGCTATTAGATAGAAGTAAAGGTGGTCGGTATAGTTTCTTGCAGGTTTATCATGGCCACCTTGATAGTCTTCTTCCTCTTTTTCATTGTGTGCATATTGTGTATTGCCCTAGGATTTTTATAAAGTGTGCTCATTCGCTTGCTATTAGAGCAGGGAAGAGAATCTCTCTAATGTAATCTTTCTACCGCTGTCTAAAAAAAAAAACAAAAAAAAAACCATCTATATCCATTTACATAACCAATTAATTTAAGTCATATCAAGAGGACTTTGTCTTTCTTTCCCTCTCTAGGCCAATATAGTCCCAGGAAACTTTTGTATCACGGATTGGGAAGTATCATTATTTGCACTAATTTCTCATGTAACTCGTTCACGGTGATAAAGGGCCTCATTCGGCATCAGAGTAATTAAGGAGAGACCAAAAGTCATTCTTTGACATTGAATCATGGGAGCCCCTTGCTTAAGCCTAAATATAAGCTAAGGTAGGGTGGTCATGTACATCATCCATACATCAATGTCCAATTGGCTTCGTGTGAGAGGTTGCGGTAAGGAATATAACATTAATTGTTATTGGACCTGCTACCACCATTAGTTTAAACTTTTGCGATAGCTAACAATAAATACTATTTCAACAATCAAAAGAAAAAAGAAAAAAAAAAACAAGAGCATGTATTGAGAAGAATCAAGCATGGAAGGAAGAAGCAAATTGTTGAAGATTCGTTCATTTGATTAAGGCGCAATTTATTGAATATAAACATTCGCTTCAGTCTTTGTATAATGGTATTTTACAATTAGTGATTACCAGTTAGTTTTGAGCTAAGAAGCATAGTCATTTCATTGTAATAAAAAAGGTAATTACAAACAATCCTAATATTTTTTAGAATCTCCAAACATCCCCAATGCAATAAGTATAAAAGAGAGGTTCCCTCAAAGTGCTTGGATAAGATAATTAGAAAGAGTTTGTATCTTTATATGTGAGGTCTTTACATGAGAGTTACATTTTGGTATGGTGATGGTTTTTTTTATTTTTTTTTTGGTTTGTAATTTGTATTCTCTGTTGAGTGATTGGCTGAGTGATTAATTCAACCATTACTGGGATGTAAGTGTTGGATTTGCCCTATGAACTAATCATAGTAAGAATTAATAATTGTAGTATTGGTTGGATTGTGAAAACCGATCTTTACTTAATATGGGTAATCATAATGTTTTGCTAGAAACCAATTACGGTTTGTGGGCCCGAAAAGAGTTTTGGACTTACTACCACATTAAGTAAACCAGTAGGGTCGCACACTTAACAGGCTCGTTTTATTAGAAGGGTCTAATTCGGATTAGGCCCATCACACACTTAACCTAATCTGCCCTCATGCCTCTCTATATATATCGTGACTCCTGATCAGTTAGGGTTACACGTGATAATCAGTTTTCACGAAACCCTAACTGTGTGTCATTAGAGTAAGGAGAGAACGGAGGTTGCGAACGAGATCGTTGTACTAGCATACTGACGTGTGGATTCGAGCCTGTGTGTGGATACCAGTTGAGGCACGACATCTGACGTGTTAGTCGATACCCAATCACCGTTCATCCAACCAGCAACCAACGGAGTGAGGTAGGATTTCGATTTGATATTTAATTACACTAATCATATATTTTTCTATTATGCATGTATGATCATGTTAGTAGTTAGAAATTCCTTCAGTAAGAGCACTGTACTATGACTGATCATAAGATTCTTGAGTAATAAAGTTTATATTTCAATTATTAAAAAGGCCCATAAAATACATGATCATATATTACGAAATGGAAGAACTGAATATGAGAAGTAAAACACAAAAGCTCGTATGAGGCAGCTTTAAGATGACGTCTCCTCTAACAAGCATGACGTCATGTTTAGCTATAGAGAGAACCTCATCTTAAAACGACCTTATAAGTCATGAGAAACCTTATATAAGTAAAATATATTTGTACCTCAATTTTAAACATTAGCTCAGTACCTCAGTGTTTTATTTTATCTTTTTGAGGTGTAGCTCAATACCTCAGTTGGCTAATATAAGACCACAAAAATTTCTGATCACATGCACATAGCTTTCAAATGGCTAGCATAACTGCCAGCCTAATATACTTTAAATTGGTCGCCACGATACAAACTACATTTAATTTGATCGATCGAAAAGGTCTTGTTGCTTTTTTGCAACTAATTGATTTCTTCTTTTTTTTTTTTCTTTTTGGGTAGGAATGCTAACTCATTAAAAGGGTTGCCAGTTCGTTGCAAATATTGAAATGATCGAAGACCATCGATTTATCAAATGGCAAATACACGTGTCACTAGATCACGAGTTCTTGTACACAATGCAATGGATTGTGTGAATGCAAAGATTTACATGATGTATTGATAGAGACAACAAATGGTATCGATAATCTATCATCTTCTCTGGTAGCTCGAGTACATTAAATGATCAGTGTCTTTTGTCATTGTGAGAAGAACAAGGATAGGGAGATTAGACAACATAATTGGTCGGCTAATGTAATACTCGAAAATGTGAAACGCATACGATATTCAACATGACATAATTCCTATTTTCTTTGTTTTTCCGAATCGAAAAGGAAAGAGGCAATCGCCTATAATTTAGACTAGTTAAACGTTATTGTTGGACCAAAGATCTCCAAGGTTAAGAAAAGTATTTTAGTTAGAATATAAGTCTAGTTTATGTAAAGAATTGTTAAGCAAGTAAAGCATATTATATTGTTAAGATAATGTTTAGTACTAGTAGTTTCCTAATTTGTATTAGAAGTCAAGTTAGGTGAAAGTGACCTAATTGTATTCTAGTTGTGGCCTATATAGAGAGGTTATAGAAAAAAGTAATAAAAGTTAGTTAATAAGTAATATAGTGCATGAGTGATCGGGGGATTTGTTCCCGACTCTATCAACTTAAGCTCAGGTGCTCTGGGATGTTCTCTTCATCAAGTCCAGTATGTCAAGTTAGTGCCAAAGTATAGTAAAATTTAGTCCGTGATTTTGAATCCCTCAAGTTTAAGGACGGGTTTTCGGGTTTTCTACGTATATCTTGTGTTCTTTATTGTTATGCTTCTGCGTGCGTTATAGTCTAGCTAAAGTCCACAACAAGTGGTCTCTAAGTAAAGAGAAAAATCCAACAATTACTTACCATACTCGTATCCCCGCTATTGAATAGAGAAAGAAATCAGTGTCCGTCACTACAATCAAGGGCAGAAACAGAGGAAGATCAGCAGGCCGAAACCCCTCCTTCGCCAAAAAAATTCATTAGTTTATCCATATTTCCTTCAAAATTTGTAGTTTCCCATTTTCTTTTCGCCCCCTCTTATATTCCAAATCTTAACTTTGCTCATTTAAAATGAGAATCTTGCGTCCGTCACTAACCACGATACACATCAATACTAATGAGTTAAACGAACAATTCTGATAACCCCTATTTTCTTTAGTTACTTGGGGTGGGTCTCGCTCGTTTGAATCGTTACGGAACAATTAAACAGCACTACATGCAAACATTTAATACAGCTCCAAAGAGTAGATATACATATCCAGGAAGTAGATATATGTCCAGCAATCAATCTCCATATATTATTATTCTATCCCCTATGCATGACTATTTGACGTCCACACAAATCAAACCACAAAGAAGTCCAATAATTTGTAGGAAACAGATAGCCTATAAATTCATCAACAACAAACAGAAACCAAATGCAAAGTGTGGTACTACCAATTAACATTCCATCATGTCATCAATACCGAACATGTCCAACTTTGTCAAACAATATTGGCCTTCTAGTTTCTTGTTCTTTCTCATAATTTCAACTAGTATGCATGTTGGAAAGGCTCGTGGTGTATCGTTGCAAAAACGGTCTAATAGTTCGATTTCAGCCATTTTTATTTTTGGAGACTCCACAGTAGATTCGGGGAATAACAACTATATAAAGACCATTTTTACAAGTAATTTTCCTCCATATGGTATCGATTTTCCGGGTCATGTTCCTACCGGACGATTCACGGATGGCTTTCTCGTCACTGATTATATAGGTAAGTACATAATGTGGTATGTTTATGTTTTAGCTAATCAAAAGGTCTCTTACGAGGCCGCCTCAAAGTGATGTCTCTTCTATAGTCAAAGCATGACATAAGTATGATATCATGCTTATTAGAGGGGGAGCCTCACATTAAGGCCGCCTCATACGAGTTTTCGTGTATGCCAATTCATTTGACTATACAACAAATGTATATACGTGTCCTTAATTACTTAATTAAAATGATATAGCTATAACGATTGTGATGATCATTGTCTTTCCCAAATATGTTGCAGCTTCATATTGTGGTGTGAAAGAAAGTGTTCCTCCTTATTTAGATCCAAATCTTACATTGGAGGATCTTATCACAGGCGTTAGTTTTGCTTCTGCTGGTTCTGGTTATGATCCTGCCACATCCGCAAAAAATGTACATTTCTCTTACTTTCTATTTTAGTCTAGCTACATCTATCCAACATTAGCATGAATGCCAAAATTGCATGCACACAAAGACTAAGCCTTAGAATTTTCTCCTAAGAAACAATGTGTTCTCCTTTTTTTGGCCACAAATGTAGTCTAATCATATACTCCTAGTACTCCTACACACGGTACTGGTGGGACTTCAGCTTACAATAACAATTAGGGGATGTTTGGATTGGGTTAATGATTAAGAGGGTAATGGAACAAATTAAAGTGTGAAATAGTAAGGTGAAGTGGTGATGATGAGTGTAATGATTAAGGGGGTAATGGAGAAAATGAAATAAATTTGGGAAAAAATCGATCACTGCCCTAAGGGGAGGTGGGTTTTGGTGGTAATCATTACCCTCATTCCACAAAATCTAACCCCCACTACCTCACATACATCCAATTTTAGCCTAAAAATTTATTTCATTACCCCCTTAATCATTACCCCAATCCAATCCAAACGCCCTTTAATGTAATTAAAGTACAAAAATTGTAAGTCACAACATGTATTTGCATGCTATAGTTATGAAGATTCATTTTGTATTTTCGTTTTTACATAAATTTATAATGAGCAAGTCTTATGTGAGACCAACTAACACTAAAATGAGGTTACTATTTAAAATCTTAGGGGTCACTGTTCACTAACAAGTGACCCTCGCTCGTATTACTAAAACTTACAATAAGACAGTTTTATACAAGTTTTTGTGACATGTAAGGCGCTGATATAACTTGTTATGGTCATTACATAGTCGGTGATTGATCTATCAAAGCAACTAGAATACTTCGATGAGTACAAGCAGAAGCTTGAGAAAATGATTGGGAAGAAGAAGGCCGATGATATCGTGAAGAATGCTGCATATGTTCTGAGTGCCGGCACAAACGATATTATTTATACATTAGGTCTTATGGATTCTTCTTTAGTGTCTCTCACTGCCCCAACCTACATACAGTTTCTACTAACTCAGTTCAAGTCCTTCTTACAGGTATGCCCTAAACCAAGAATCATTTATTGTCATTTTTCCCACTTTCCTTTTCTAAAAGTTAAGAAATTGTCATTTTCCGCAATCAGTTTTCAATTCATTTAAGTTTTGCAATCTATTTTTCTCTCACATATTATAACTATCATTACAGTATTGGTTTTGTCAGTTAATTTCTTCAGTGAAAATAAAACGTACACATCCTAGTCATTTTCTCTTCTTCTTCTTTTCTATGGTTTATTAGGGTACGTTTGATAGAGCTGAACTTACCAGAACTGAATTGAATTCAACATCACTATACTGGACACTACTGAACTGGACTAGACACAACTGAACTGAATTGAACACAACTTGATATGTGAGACAAAAAGCATGTTTCTGAACTCAGCACCAATGAACTGAACTAAACATCATTTAACTGAATTTGAAATCACTGAATTGACACCTGAACGGAACTGACCGTATAAGCTCTATCAAACGCACCCTAAATTACAATAACTTGTATATAATACGGCCTTATTGTAATTTTTGGTGGAACGATAATCACTTTTTTGTGAAATACGGGGTCACTGTACATAATAAGTGGCCCCTACATTTCTACATAGTTACTCTATTTTACTATCCGCTATATGTGATGGCCGATCTCAAGACTTACTAATCATGTGTAGGCTTTAAAGGAACGAGGTCCAAGAAAGATTGGTGTAGTTAGTATACCCCCAACGGGTTGCTTACCAATAGCTATTACAACTCATTCTCTTCCACATGAACCTCGTAAGTGTGTTGATATTCTCTCATCAGTGTCCAGAGATTTCAACAAGATGCTCCAAACTGAAATAAAGGCAATGCAAGATGCCCACCCCAATGATTTGGTGGCTTACGGGGACATATATGGACCACTAAATGACCAAATTAACCATCCACAAAAATATGGTAAGTGGTTAATTAGCTTTCATTTTGTCTTCCATACCGTTTCCATACTTTTCTTTCTATCTTGAGCTTGTCATTAATTAGATTGCAGTGAATTATTTGGATTTTGCAATGATATCTCAACATACTTCATTATTAAAGGGCAATTTACCATGTTTCTATCATTGAGAAATGTAGTGAATATATTTCCCATGGATCCTCTTTGTTTTCTTGTGTCATATAGCTAGCTTTTGAGAAGTGTCAATGTATCATATTCATATAAGAAAATGTAGTTATCATTTCATCACGTTTCTATTATCACAAAAACTTTTATAAGACGATCTTTTGGTGAGACGGATGTCACTTTTTATGAAACAAGGGTTATTGTTCACCATAACTAACCCTTTCATTTCTAAATAGTAACCCCATTTTTCAGTGAGTAAGTCTCACACGAGACTTATTGTTATTCTATTATTGAAAAATAATGTTGTAAATTTACACATTGAAAATCCTGTTTTGTTCATAGTAGTAACCCTTGCAATTTACTGGAATTTCATGTTTTTCTTTGTTTGTGTTGTTGTTGTTGTTGGTCAGCTATAAGATTTGTTCTCTTCAACTTTTTTCTGAAGTATTTTTAAAAATAAGTTCAGATAGTAAAAATGATGGAAGTTCAATTCATAAAAATTCTATTCAAATTGGTAAAACCAAGTACAACTTTGCTCCTTATTGAAAATTCATTTAAAAGAAATTTTGTTCAATAAATTTCATTTCAGTTTAGAATTCAGTACGGTTTCACTAAAAAAAGTTGAATAAAAGAGAGCTAATCGTGGATACGTTGTTTATAAATGCAGGTTTTGAAGTGAGCGATAAAGGGTGTTGTGGGAGTGGGTCAGTGGAAACAG
Source organism: Tetragonia tetragonoides (assembly GCA_038025085.1). Taxonomy (NCBI): domain Eukaryota; kingdom Viridiplantae; phylum Streptophyta; class Magnoliopsida; order Caryophyllales; family Aizoaceae; genus Tetragonia; species Tetragonia tetragonoides. The sequence continues at coordinate 7,407,497 of CM076148.1, read as the reverse complement.
GATTTCTATGTAATTCTATGACACATATGTGCGACGATGTAACTAAACACGTCTTCTGGGATTCAATACACCCAACTCAGAAATCCTACCATCTCCTCTTTGAGGCTCTTCGTCCTATTGTTGATGTGTTTCTCCACCACAACTGAACAACAACCCAAAAGCTTTATCATTTAATTTCCTACAATATTCTTATTAATTTTTCCAATTAAATATCTAAAGATTTATTTAATCTCTTTTAATCTCTACAAAGTCCCTATATGATTGGACAAAAGATGACAATGCCTGTTTGAGAATTGAAGGATTGTATTTTCTTTCCTGTCTTTCATCGGTTAAATGTACCAATGAATGAGAATGTATTTTTGACCTTATTTGATGTTCACCGCTCATTTTGCCAATTTCTAATTGCTTAAAAAATGAGCTCATATAAGTAAATGAGGTTCCAACTCAAAATTAATTATCAATAATACTCCGTAATTCCCTAATTTATATGCATGCTTAAAGTGTTTCATTTTTTCAAAGTCGGACAACCACACTTTTAACATCATATTGCAAACAAAGACCCATCTTAGGCTGAAGCTGACAAATTAAATCATATTTTGAACATGTCACACACATGTAGGCCAAAAGGGGGTCACGAAAATATGACTATGCACTCTAATACCATCATAAATCATCATAAATGTAATAATTATGCCTTAATCAAGTGAACACATATAAACATGTGAAATTCCTTAATTCATTCTTTCAATGCGGGACAACCTACTTAGGGTGCGTTCTTTTCCACTGATTCTCACTGATTGAGTAAGGTCCTCCAACTGATTCCCACTGATTGGGTGAGGTCTTACAACTGATTTCCACTGATTCGGTAAGTTTCTTCCACTGATTCTGTGAGTAGGAATGTGGGTCATGCCACTAATTTTCACTGATTGAGTAAGGTCATGCCACTGATTTCCACTTATTGAGTAAGGTCATGCCGCTGATTCTCACTGATTCAATAAGGTGTTGTCACTGATTTTCACTGATTGGGTTAGGTCTTGCCACTAATTTTCACTGATTAGTTAAAGTCTTGCAACTAATTTTCACTCATTGAGTAAGGTCTAATAAATGGAAAAGAACACACCCATAACCATCCGTCATAATCCCAACACATTAGTTGACACTTAGGCATAGGTCATAGCCTCATAGAATATGTCCTACTCAAATGTAAATATCAAAAAATCATCTTTATCCTAATCTCCTAATGGGGCGTTTGGGAAATGGGAATGAGATTATGAAACTACGGGGATGGGGATCGTATGGGATTTGGGTTGGGGGATGGGAAGTTTGTATAGTTAATCCCACTACCATGTTTGTTATGTGGGTATTAGATTAGGAAATAGATTGGGGACTGTAAAGTTAGTTTACCAAAATGCCCTTAAATAAAAGAGGAGACAAAATTTGCAATCATTTTTAATGGGCAAGATAGTAATTTGACTATTAAAATCCTTATCCCAGCTCCAATTACCAACCTCCCCTATGGTATCAAAAACGTGGGATAAGAGGCCTTTTCATCTCCATCCCTAATCCTTCTTTATTCCCAATTCCTGACACTAAATATGGGATTTTATAATCCTAATTTTTCATCCCTATCCTCACCTTCTATTTCCACTAAATAAATACCCCGTAAGGAAAACAACAATGCCACATGGGATTGGGTTTGGTTAACTCGCAGTGTGGGTTTGAATTTGATCTTTGGATGGGCATGGAGTTTTCGAAATGGGCTGTCAACTTCCGGTATAGCATTGGGCCAATTTTGGTGGATTACAGCAAGAAAATCAAAAGATTTTGACAAAAAGAAAAGCCTACTCCCCAGTCATTACTTCTGTTGAGAAAAAATGTTCCCAACAACCATCATCACTCTCTCTTTCCTGGATATATAGAAGTAGTTGGGAATTTCAACTTAGAAGACACTAATAAGCAAAAGTTTGGAATTTCAAACATTAGTAACCCACAAAATAACAACCAAATTAAATTAAAGGTATAGTTGGGTGGTAAGGACTCATTTATCCTTAATTAAAGTCGAGAGTTTGAATCTCGTCTTGGGCATGGAACAGTTTTTTATTCTTTGGTTAGTTGTTGCACCACCCAACCACACCTCTTTAGTTAGCCGTTCCACCCTTTAAAGTGCATACAAGCCAGCGCGGGGAAATAGTCACTATGATCGATGTTGGATACCCAACCAAATCAATATTGTACAAGTTTTAACAAGATTATTTAGTGTAACGACATTCCAAAAAATTAAAAAAGAGTTTCATACTAAAACGAGACAAAAGTATAATATATATACATACACTTTTCTTTTCATATAGACTAATTCATATATCCCATAAGGCCACAAGTTACTTCATCCCCTGGTTTTCTGCCATGTTCCTCGGCATGGGGCATCTCATACCTTGCTTCCTTCTCCTTCTTCTTTTCGCAACGATATGTGGTTCGGGCCAGCCTACACCGGCCCCCGAGGCTGAGTCTAAGCCTGAGCCTCGGAAGAACTCGGTCTCGGCCATCTACGTGTTTGGTGACTCAACATCCGATCCAGGAAACAATAACTACATAAGAACTCCCTTTAAGAGCAATTTTGCACCTTATGGAAGAGACTTCCCTAACCACGTCGCAACCGGGAGATTTAGTAATGGACGGCTTTCTACTGATTTTATTGGTACTTACTACTTTACATACATATGTTATCAAAAAGACGCTTATTTTTCATAAAAGTCACCCCATCTCACCTTGAGATGGTGTTTTACGAGTTTTGCATATTAGTTCAAGATAATTGGTAGGAACAAAAATTTGTGTAATAATGGAATTTTGGTTAATGTGTAGCCAAGTACGTGGGTGTTAAGGAGTTTGTGCCCCCATATTTGAACAAATCGCTTAGTACGGACGAGCTGCTTAGTGGTGTTAGTTTTGCTTCAGCTGGCTCTGGATACGACCCTGTTACACCACGGCTAAGTGTACGTAATTATGCTATCTTTGCTCTTTCTCTATCTCATTTGAATAATCTACAATTCATGAAAAAAAAAATTAATTTGATTTATGCAAATTGGTAATAGGTTGAGTATAGTAACTCAATAGACCATCATATAGTAGCTACTCCTATCTTATATGTATGCTTAAGGCCTTTTATTTTATCAACAATAACCCTCTTTATGTTTTCTGCAATTACTTTTCTAGGATGACGTAGAAATTTTAAACTACGACAAATTACCGAAAATAAGTTGTCTTAGATCGTACAGAAATAAGGGTCCGTTCGGGATGGTTGTGAGTTGCAAGTTTTTTATTTTCAAAATTTTTTATCTCCTTATGGAAATATTATATAGAAGCTGAAAATTATTCCCCTTATAGTTGTCTACTTTATTTTCGAAAGTGACAACTCAAAATTGGAAACCATAAATTGTGAATTCGTTCCAAAAATTAGTTTTTATTTTCAAAATAACTAAAAATTGAAAATTAAAAATCACCCCGAACAGGTCAGATAGCGAGTTTCTTAAAACTACTTGTGTTACTCGGCAAAAATCTGTGCATCCATGCAAAATTGCAAACTGCATTTTATGTCAATTTTGTGTTTAATTGAGACAAAGTAGGATAGACAAACTCCATATCACAAGCTTCGTAGAGGACTAACTAACAACGCAAATATGGGTAGGAAAATATAGAGTAGGCCCGCATTATGTCTTCAATTACTTTTAGTTCAGGTTGTTCAACTGTTAGCCTGTACCTTGTTGGCTTCTTGTAGCATCCTTAAAGCCCTAATTCAGTGCTGCCTAATCGATTATTTGGGTAAGGATAAACCTATTATATTTAAGAAAATTCTTTCTATTCGGAGTACGTATATCTTCTTAGAGCGAATTTTGGGGAGGTCTAAAGACACACAACCTTAATTATTACCCTTAATTAGTCGCCTAATAGAAATACGGTTTTGGAGATATTCGATAATCAGTAATGTCCCTGAAGTAAAAAATAAAACTCCGTAATAATAAAAGAAATAATATATGTCATTAAATGATGTTATTAACACCAAAGATTTTTTGTTCCAAATCAGGGGGTAATTCCAATGACAACACAACTAGACTACTTCAAAGAGTATAGATCCAGGATTGAGCACTTAATCGGGGTTGAAAAAGTTAATGAGCATATTAGCAAGGCGATTTTCATAGTAAGCGCTGGTACTAATGATTTTGTGGTCAATTACTTCACTGTACCAATTCGAAGAAGAACGTACACGGTACCTCAGTATCAACAATTCTTGGTGCAAAATGTCCACGATTTTCTCAAGGTTAGTCTTATTATTTCTATTTTTTTAAACATTCTTTGCATGATTAGCAATCAGTAGACAATGTTACTTTATAAGTTAATACATCATATATGGGAAAAGCTATTATCTTTTTTATTTCCAACGGGTGGAAGAACTGAATATTTTCATGTACGACAAGTTGGGAGTACAAGTGGTAAGTGTCTTACCCTCATAATCCTATAGTTATGGATTGAAATCCTAATTCATGTAGGAAAATTAAAACCTTCTCTGATACCTTTTGTTGCAGAGAGGATCTCCTACTCCTCTACTTAAACTTTTCGGTCCATAAAAATAGATTGTCTTTGCTCAGTTGTTGTGCTTTATTTGCGGACTATTGCTTACGTTCTTGTAGCAAAAAAACAAATGTAGAATCACAATCTAGGAAAACATTCAAAATGGATGTTGATGATCTTTATTGTTATGTTCCCTAAGAGCAAAAACATGTGTTTCACTGAGTTACCGAACAAAAACATGATTGATATCAAACTATCATGAGCCGGCGGTGGGCTTTGTTGATAGTGTACATCTTATACTGAAAGTGTCTTCCTCTGAGTTAGCACTTAGCAGTGACTTTTGGCTTTTGCTGTTTCAACATTGGCGAGTTTTGGCCGGTTTTAGTCAGGTTTATCTTCTTTTGTTTAGAGAAGAACGTGTTTATCCCATTCTTTGAATAAAAACATTTCGCAGTAACATATCCGTCTTTCGGAAAAACATATACATAGTAAATTTTTCTTCTTTTTTTTTTTTTTTTTTTTCTGTGCTGTTAATTCTTCTTTGAATAAAAAACATATCAATTAAACATATAATAGTAGTTGATACTAGTAGCTAGTACTTTGTTTCTCTTGCTTGCATGATTACCATAATTAAATTTTTGTAGGTATTTCTTTTTTTTTTTTTGGAAAAGTGAATACCTATTGCGGATTTTATGGCCAACTTTGATCATTCGTGTTCATCTTTATTACTTTGGTCATTGTTAGACCAGGACATTTTAGAATAGTCTCGAACTATCCTAGTTTTCTTCAGTAAGGATTTTCTGTCTTATTTTGTGTGTTATCTTCTGTCTCGCTCACCCCCTTATACATTCGACACGTCAACTTTAGAATTTTATTTCTTATTAAATTAAAATGCATGATAAAATCACGAACGGTCGAGATGTAGTTAGGACAAAGAGTAGTACATTGTACATATAAGTTGACACCATATTTAATTTTCTTAGGCTTTAAAAAAAACCAAATTTAAATTTGAACTCATTGATCACCATGGATATATATAAACAGGGTTTGTGGGACCTAGGGGCTCGAAAGATGGCGGTGGTAGGATTACCCCCAATGGGTTGTTTGCCAGTGGTGATCACCGTAAGATCAAATAGCTCCATTTCACATCGCGGATGCATCGAATCTCTCTCTTCTGTTGCAAGAGATTACAACAAGCTCCTCCAAACTCAACTCGTGCAACTGCAACTTATCTTAGGAGATAATGCCACTAAATTTGTCTATATTGATGTCTACTCACCTTTAGCTGACATGGTCCAAGCCCAGGGCAGCAAATCCAACTACAGTAAGCTCCTAAAGTTTTTTAAGTTTTTTTTGCTTCTCTCCTATTTTATAATTCTTGATTTTTGTACCAATAAGTGGTTGGTAGTGGTTCGACACTCTCATCTCTTATGCAAAGTTCAGGGATCGAATCTTGTGAATGGAAAAACTATTTAGTGAAGCACTTTATCGCTTCGTGGACCGTAATTAGCTTGGCCCCAAAGAATTTAAGTGAACATGTGGTTAAACCAAAAATTTGTATATGGACGACTCATGACATGAGCCTTCTCAAATTCTCCCTCCCCTTTTCTTTCCATTTCCATGTCCTGTCCTCCTTTTATACTTCATGAGATATGTCCGCTTCACACAAGACTTATTGACTTACAACATTATTAAATATTTTTTATTGAATCTATAAAAATAGAGATCAACTAGAGGATGTTTGAACAAAATATGCTTATCGGCTTCCAAATTAGATATCTTTGACCTAAGAATGCAGGACACCGGATTACCAAGTCACTCAATTTTTCAAAATTTTGGTTAAATTGGTAGTGAAAAAAGGAAAATACTAGTAATTCGTATTCTTAATATTTTTTCTACAATTTTATTGTGCATCCATATTATTATCTTTCTGAATCTGTTATCGGTAATACCTAGAGAGAGTATTATATGTAATACATCTTTTTGTTTTTGGCTTAATTTACTAAAACAATAAAAGAAAGTGTATGATATATATGTGAATTGTTGTAGGTTTTGAGCAAGTAAGCAGCGGATGTTGTGGCACAGGTTTTCTGGAGGCAGCATTTTTATGCAATCCGGCATCTTATGTTTGCTCTGATGCGTCGAAGTACGTGTTTTGGGACTCCATTCACCCAACGGAAATGACATACTACCTCATATTCAAGACCCTTCGTCCATACATTGATTATGTCATTGCGGATTAATCACCCATGTTAACTATGAGATGTTAATTTGATGATCGACTGATTTATTTGATTGATTATTGTTCCTTCAAAGTTTTTGGTGCAAATTGTTCCAACATAATTTAATTTTAATCGTTTAGTTATGGTTTAATTTCCAAAGGTTATTAGTTATTTTTCTTCATCTACTTGCTTGTCATTGACTAATCTGAGTAAATTTTATAAAAATAGATGATGCAAACACACATTACGCCTAACCTTGAGACCCCGCTTGTATTTTTGGTCTTTGCCAAGATATTTCACTGTTGACCACAGTGACTAACCTCTTCCCCCCAACTATAAGCGCACTAAGCGGTAGGGAGCTGATCAAACAATATTGAGACCGCGCTTGTATTGATATCACCTTGAGACCGCGCTTGTATTGATAAAAGTGTATTAATTAGTGTTTCAAATTTATTCTATCCAAACAATATTTGAATGCACGCAAGTTATTAGGGGTAAAGACTTATATTGAAATGGTCATGTAGCGGGAGTTGGCCTTAGCCATGCTCAAAGATGAAGGAAATTTTCATTAGTAAAATAATCTAAAAGGAAAAGGATAAATTCGACCCGACATTACCAAATAATAGGCCCCCTAGCTATAAAGTCCTGGTTTCACCCCTGTCTACTCTTTCTCTCCTTCTTCTTTCTTTCTCTCCCCTTCCTCACCACTCTCTCTCCTTTCCCTTTCCCCACTTGCACATTTAATGTCAACCTATGATGATATTATGGTCCTCCCTAATTATGAGATTACGCAAGAATTTGTGGCAAACTAGGGGCCAGGTAAACACTTATATCGAAATGGTCACGTAGTGGGAGTTCGCCTTAGCCATGCCTAAAGATGAAGAAAATTTTCCATTAGTAAAAAAATAAAAAAAAAAATAGTTCAACCTAACATTGAACAGAAGTAACTATTTTTAGTTAACTTGGATGACAAAGAGCAACAAATCCGTTGTAGTCTAGGTGGTTAGGATACTCGGCTCTCACCCGAGAGACCCGGGTTCAAGTCCCGGCAACGGAATGTTTTTTTACTTTTTTTCTCTTATGAATCTTACGAAGAAATCTTCCCCCCGTTTATTTATTTATTTGTTATTTTTTATTTTATTAACCTTCATTTATTTGGCGGGAAAACTAACCAAACAAGGGCCACTTACACAACTACACAAAAACCCCTACCCAAATTCGCAATTAGGGTTTTTCAGTTTTCAACAACACCAACAATTCGAAAAATCAATCGAAGAGAGAGAAAATCAAAGAGACCAGAAATGGAGAAATTGAAAAGGAGAGTGGCGAGCAACAGAGGAATGGAAGAAAACACCATGGCAATTCTCGACTCTTTTTGTGCTCATGACTCTACTTATATCCATGACGATCGTAATTCTCTCTCTCTTCACTTCGTTTTTCTTGTGAATTTCCGAATTTATATGTTTCTGTTGCATATCAAAATTTGACATTTTTTTGTTTAAATGAAACCCTAGGTTTGACTTTTCTTGAAGCTGTTCGTTCTGCTTCTATTGTTCCAGAAATCAGAATTCCTCCCACCACGTAATTTCTTTGTTTATTTGACAATTTGTTTTAATTTATAAATTGGAGCTTATTTTTGTGTTTTGTTTGGTTAATTGTGTGATATGTGGGGAAACTAATCAAATTATAGGAAAATGATGGAGGCGATTTTCGAAATCTTGAGGGAGCCCAAGTCTTTGGAGCTTCTAATAGCAAGTTACCAGCTTCTTAACGAATTAGAGAAGGTACTCGGCGGGATACTTACTGGGTGGTTGTTGACTCATTTCTGTGTGTTGGTAAACCATTATAAGGTCCAATTGTTATAATTGATTGGTTTCGGACTATGCTGATATAATGCTGTTTAGAGCATATAGTTTCCATTTTACAGATTATTTTTTTCGATAACATGGGTATCCAAGCTTTGCTCGACTAATTCCATGGGCCCTGAAGTTAAACGACTAGAATAACCTTCACTGGCCCTGAGGGGACTTGAACAATTTCCATTTTATAGATTTGACTGGTGGGTTTGATGTTTAAGTGTTTGTTTAGATAGTTTTTGTTAAACAAGTTTGAGAATTGTTGTTTGTTTTTTTTATTTATTATGCAGCACTTTCCTCGGGTTTATTTATCCAATGGGGATGATGGGCAATCGTCTCCTGGAAAACCCACTGAACTAGTTGTTATTCAAGAGGTATTTTGAATTTTAGTTTTCATTTTGGGGAGTTAAAACAACTCTTTGGTTGAGTTGTTTCTTAAATGAAATGTGGTTTTGTTTGTTGCATTTTCAGGCTTGGTCACCATTTTCTATTGCTTCAGAGTTTGCTTCAAGTGGCAGGCATGCAGAGAGTAAGAGATTGACGGAACCTATCGATGCCGCTGTGAGTTACATTGTCATTCTAGTTTTACAGTTGTTTGGTGTGCTGTAGTGATTAAAGGGCGTCATTTATATCATTGAAGATGACAAGGCAACAATTCTCTTATCCTCAGCTGAACTTCTGTTTTATAAACTGCAAAAAACCCTGCTACAATGTGTAAGGAGAATATCTCTGGCATTTTGTCAACCCATACTTCATACCCTTCAATTGCTACAGTGGTTACTAAAAATGTGATGTTGTTAGGGTGAAATGGGGGGAAGGAAAAGAAGAAGAAAATTGAAGATTTCGCATCACTGCATTATAATGTATCATGGGGTCTATGAACACCTTTAAATGATTCTTTTTACCCCTATTTTACTGGCACAACACAACACATGTTGGTTTTCCATTGTTTAATTATAGACTAGTTGTAGGTGTGCTGAATTTTACTCTTCATATCGGTCTTTCAGGGTTTTCAACTTCTATTCAAAGGTCTTACTGAAGTCGCTACTGAAACAGAACCATTAGAGGCGAAGGTATCTTGTTACGGGCTACTTATCAAGAGTTACTGGTTTATGTTGTCTAGATTTGCCAAAAGAGGACTGTTATGATAGCTTTGAATTCTTTTGTGATACAGTTGGAGCTCCTAGCCAATAAGTTATTGTTTCAATACTTAGTCAATGTCTTTGAACGAGACTTCTTACCTCGTAATCGTGCATTTCAAGGTAATATGCAATAGTTCTAGTTTCTTGCTTTCATGCCGCTCTTTTGTTTTTGGTAATCTAACTAGTTTTTCTCTCTATTCCAGAAAAGTCGAATTGGATTTCGCTTAGAGAGTCATTGCTTAATAAGCTTCTGGTATCTTCGTTGTTTATGGTTTCTTGAAGTTTGCCTAGATTGCAAACCTATCTTTTGCATCAAATTGATCTCTAATGTTAGGAATATTTTGAATGTGGTAATCATGGTGGATTTCGTGACAGGGCTCAAGGAGGATAAATTACAAAGGATTTGTCAAAGAGTGCCTCTTGGTTGTATCTAATGAATTCTCTGCTCAATATCAAATGAATTGTGATTCTGGACCTGCAGAAAGCTCTTCTGAAATATGTAGCGCGAGTGATGCAGCTTTAGCTCTTTGCTTACCAGAAATAGAGAAGTCTACTTGGAACGTTGTGCAGAAACTTTTGATAATGGTATGTTTACTACTTCCCTTAAGAGAGTTTGTATCCATGCTGTAACTTATGATGTTTGTAATTGGCACATCCAGATGATGGAGCTTGATTCATCAAAGAAGAATGCAGATATTCAGGGTCTTACTACCAGAGCAGATGGTGGAAGGTGGGTTTATATATGACTTAAGTTACCAGCCTCTTATGTGAAAGAAACTTTGTGCATCACCATCATGCCTTTTAGCCTCTGCTCCCCTTTGGTTGTTTTCTGTTTCATATTAGCCTCTATGCTTAGTTGCTTACCCCAGTATTATTGTCTAAATTTTTTGCAGAACCCCAGTAGTGGAGTTGATCCTGGATGAGCTTTCTTATAACAAAGACATGCTTTCTCCGTTTCTCCAGGTATTTGTTTTAAATGTAAAGGCTCCATTGCCTGTTGGTCTTGTCAGTGGCTTTCGGCAGCTGCTATTTACTTGCACATTCTTTTCTTTTATCGAGTTTTGATATGAATAGTCATTATTTATTACACAATTGCCATTTTTCCTTCCCTAAACATACATTATTCCAGTACCTGTCACGAGGTTTCACCTAGGGCGGGGTGTAGGAGGTCAAATGTACGCAGCCGTACCCCCTTGTACGATTATCAAGAGGCTGTTTACACTTCACATTACTCTTCATTGGAATTGCATTAGCTGTCTGCTTTTCACAAGAATGAGAAGCAGAAAACAGTTTTGGCATTGGCATTTTCAGGAGTCCACTATAATGTTAACAGTGGAATAATTACCAATAGCCGCTTTTTCAGCTTCATTGAAAATGCCCTTCCTTTGGGGGGGGGGGGGGGGCTCCATTGGAATTGGACATAACATGTGCAAAGAGTCCTCAAGTTGCGTTCTCCCTTCAACTTCTTCTGATCTTTAACACATTATGTTCACTAGTAGAATTTTTTGTAATAAGGTACAAAGATTAGCTTCTCATGTTTGTAACTTCCTTTGCTGTCATTTATAACTCTCTAACAATACTTATACCACAGGCCTTCGATGAGCCTAAATTGAAGCTGCAAATAGTCTCACAATACTTTCAGAAGTACACTGCCAAAGTAAGCCCTACATCTGAATTTCGTATTATGCAATGGGAATACTCTTTTTGGATCTGTGAGCAAATTACTTGAAAATACAAATGAAAAAAAATGCAATTTCTAAATGAAAGTACAGATATCTCCTATGGTCCTAGTATTGGCAGTTAAGCTATGTCAAGTTCACAGCAGTAAAACGTGGTGACCTTTTTGTCACCAGACAGCAAGACCACTCCATCAATCTTTTGTTGTTTGCATGCAGGACAAACACTATAAATTTTAGCATGCATAGTACACTAATTGATATAGGTACTCTACCCGTGATATCCACTAATGCTCAAGCCGAGTCATTGGAGCGAGCCTTTTTAGCCTCCCTTCCTTTCCTTCCAAGGCTTGTCAGGTTTCTTCACAGGTCACTTAATATCTTTTTCATTTACCTGAAGAGGTGGTTTTCCTTGTTTCCTGCAAAGAACTGAAGACCCCTAGCTGCTTCGGAAAGGAGCTCCTTTTTTTTTCTCATCAACTTTGAAAAGGAGCTAACCACTTCAAGCTTAGACAATCTTTGTGCTTCAATTAAGTTCAGCCTTTTGCCTCTTTCACTTTCTTATCCTCAGGACTAAAATCTCTATCTTCCTGCCTTTGTCATTAGGTCAAGTACTCACACATTCACAGAGCAAATGTAGTTATTTGTAATGATTGCGACAAAAACATGTGATGATAAAGAGAACCTGTTGTCCTCCTTTACAATCACATCTTCAGAAAAAATAGTCATTTGTAATTGATTGTCAAATAGCGAATATGTTGTGAAAAGGATATCCGCCTTCCCTTTTTTACAGTCACCTCCTTTTTGACTTGCAATTTGATTTCCTCAGCCTTCTACTCGCAATAGGCGCTCAAATGGTTCGCAAGATGATGCAACAATCACTGGATTCTTCAAGTGCTTTGTGAATAACACCAGCACAAAAGCCATTGTTAAGAAAGTCGGTGCAGAAGCAATTCAGGTGCTATTAGCACATGCTCTTCAGGTAATTCTACTGTCCACCCTCAGTCTACTCTTGAACACGTTCTCTCTGTTGATTCGTTTGTATCCCCTTTTTCTTTCTGTTTCTTTTTGAGCTGATCTGTCTCCCAATTTACGGTGATCAGATGTTGGATACATGGTAGCGCCACTACCATTATCAAATTTCATGTCAAAGTGTATTGTTGACTAAACATTGATAGATAAATAGGCGGTCTGCAGAATGTAGTGGTTGTTTTGCAGCAGGGGCTGGGAAAGTTTGTTAATCCACATTCAATGTTACAATATATTCTCTAGTTCTCTTTTTATTTAGTTTCTTTAAATATTGTTATGTTACAGGCTTGCATGTCACTTTCTGAAGAGCAACTCCTTGAAGGGATTTCTGATCTTAAGGAAGATGCAAAAAACCCATTAGTACGCATTTGCGAGAATACAATTACTGCTTTCACGAGGCTCAGGGAAACAGACGGGTGAGTTTCTAAATGTTTTCCTTCCAATCCCGTTTCTTTGTTGTATGGCATGGCATCTCCCTGTCGCAAAATAATATCATATAATTGCAGTTGATTTGGTTTTGAAAGTGAATACTAGCTTTCAAAGCTATCTATCAGATTTTCCATTGTCTATATGTACATAGATCATTGCTCATTGATTCAAAACTGTGAGCATTTGAACACCTTTTGAAGTTATACTGTATTTACTTTCGTAGTTCAGTTTGTTTCTTTTGTAAGTCTCTCATTTAAAGAGCGAGAATCATAGATGTATTATTAGTCTATGTGCCTTGTCTGTGTGCCTAATCACTATTAACTGAGTCCTGTAAAATGTTCCACAAATCATGTGCAGGCACTTGCAGATCTTGCCAATTGGTAAGGAAGCTTTATTTACAGCGGTAACCATTCTCTCCACAAGTTCATAGGCACTTGCAAGTGTTGCTTACAGATTCCCACTTATTTGACGCAACCTCAAGGTAGCAGCTAGTATTGGACTCTTCAAACATCAAATACTACGTATGTTTACGCAAGGACTGAGAGCCATACTGGTTTTTTAAGAGCCTAACCATGCGTGCCATAAGTTTGAAGGGGTCTCATAAGCCGTAAAGCATTATTCCTGTCTGTTATCTATCCACTGTATATTCTGTTATAGTTTGTACATATAACTACTGTTGGGTTGATGGCGATGCCATTTCGCTAATCAAACACGATCTGAGCAAAAATTTGAACCAGATTTGAGTGGCAGATATACTGTTGCACTTACTTCTCTCTGCACTTTATTGGACAATTTTTCTAAATCAATCATAACATAGTAATCATATCAAATACCGAGCAGTTTATCTAAATTGGATTATATCTAGTTTGCACTGACACTATTTAGTTTGCTCAATGTTCTTAACTGAAAATATGGAGGATTATGACAAAACAAAGGGACAGAAAAACTGAAGGAATGAGTCAAGAAAGCTGGGGGAAAAAATGTAAATATCTCACTAGTTAGTCTTACATTTCCACTGGTCGATGAATAGAACTGGCTTTGAACATTGCAGAGTTCACGCATCACGCCTCTCTTCATGCATTATGATGAATTGTGTTCGATGTACAATTGCCCTGTTTATTGCAGGATGACCAAAAGGTCAAGTTATTTTAGCCAGAAGTTATTTTTCTGCGCAATGGCTTCAATCTATCTCAAAATTCCTGTTTGGTCAATTTCAGCGCAGATTGCAAATGTTTCAACATGCTAATAGATAGGTAAATCTGTTGGCATTTAGAGTCGTCACTCAGAAACAATGGCAGTTTCTGACGGGAAATTCTGTCAAAAGAAAATTACAAGAAATTATAGGCAATATTTGATGTTTGTAAACTATGACAATCCTGGCACTTTGTCTACCTTTCTCGTTGCAACTGCCATCAAGAATGCCATTCCTTGCGATCAAATCATGCAATCTACAAAGTACAACCGGTGCTTTTAATTAACAAATACCTTAAAGAATAGAGTAGCAATTTTCGGGATATTCAGAACAATGTATTGCAACCTACTCCATCCCCTGGATCAAACCCTCTAAAAATTGCAGCTTCATGTTAGCTCCAGGGACGATGGAGTCCAACTCCAAAAATTTGTTATACTTGAATGACACTGCAAACTTAAGGTTCTTCTGCATCGTTCTTACTCCTGAAATCATGTTTGCTAGCTTGTCAACTTCACGAATCAAAGAAATATAGCCTATAGCCTGAGGTGGAAAAAGATGTACCCAGCAAATATTTGAAAGGCATATACAAATGAGGTAAGAAGCTTACTTGGATGACTGTGATGACTCAAGTTGCAATGTCACAGGTCCGTCATTAACCAGATTGACCTTCATGTCAACAAGGTAAAAACATGAGCACAAATAAGATATTATCTTCAAGAAACTGTGATTAAAAGTAAGTCAAACAAAGTGTATTACCTTCATCATTGCTCCAAATACGCCATCTGCACAATGACAATGAAGCAAAGTAAGCGTGATCGCACAACCCTACTACATAATAATTCACAAGTGCAAAACACAGGCATACACAGAGACCCACCACAAGGGTCAAAATCAGTTTTATACTTTTCATGTCCACAGGCACACTTTCCATGCTGATGATAAATCGGACAGGGATTCTCTTAGGAACTAAGTGTTTTTTTTTTTTTTTGCTCCACCGGAACAAAGTGTTAACTTAACTCTTATGCATGTGAAGGTTTAAGGGTCAAGTTATGTTTCACCCTCTAGCCAAGGGAATGTCTTTTCACCATGGTATCTAGGTTATTGCTCGCTCAACTAAATAGAAGCATGGCTATTGATTTGCAGACTCGTATATTATGGCAGTTTGGCACATAATAATATAATATCATGTAATATTTGAGGTCAGCAGAGAACAAGCAGTGCAGAATCATGGAATCCAGAACCTTTTAGAGCCTAGAAAAAGAAGAAATAAATACGTTCCGGATCTAACATGGGTTAAGAGGCCTACATTTCCCCAATAGTTAAAACTTTCTTAAGGAGGCACCACACATGCTGCAACAGATGCAAACAAATTCTACTGTATGATTTGTTCAATTCTCTTAAAACTCCCAGGTTGCAGTCTTGCAGAGCATCAAACAGAAACTGTGTTCCCTATACAAAAGAAATTGATCCCCATCCGAAAAACAATTGCACCTTAACAGTGGCAAGACGTTACTACAGAGCAGTGCCATCACGAAAGAGCAACCCAAGCACAAGGCTTTATATAAGCCCTTGTTGTGGGGTGTTAATTCAACTGAAGTTTCTTCCCTTATGTGTAAATTACTATAGCAAGTGCAACACAATGAAAGAAATATCCTCTGGAAGTCATCTCAGAGCCGCAGAAAGCGGAAACTTCAAAACCAGATAGGCAGATGCCAAAGCCTTCAATCAAGTCTGGATTGTCAGATCAAGTGTTCCAATTTCAAAAACACAAAAGGACCTACCTTTAATCAAATCTGGGTTGTAGCTCTTCCGGAATTTATCCATCAAAGACTCATAGAATGGTTTTGCTCTTTGAGGCGGCATTGCCACATGAAAATCCGGCTTATTACCCTTCAATGTTCCATAGAGTGTAAATTGACTCACTGCCAAAAAACATAATTACACCTTCAAATTTCTGAACAAAACAGAAAATAACAAAGATAATTACAAAATAATCTTCCATCCTACCTAATAGAACCCCATAATTTTTCTGCATAACCTGCAATTCATGTTAAACTCAATTATATATCACATTTAAACAGCACAAACTCATTAAGCAACAGAAGTTTTTGATCACCAATCAGAATGAAACAAAATAACACAGAAATAAAAAAATAAAAAAAAAAAAGAAAAAAAAATCCCAGAAAGCCAAATAGTAGAATTAGGGGCAAAAGGGTTGTGTCTCTTACACTATGATCCCAAGCTCTACCTGTCTGATCATTTTGAAACAATCTCATATTCAACACTTTTCGACATCTGCAATATTTCATCTCTTTCTAGTCACAACTCACATCCTCACTCAATTTAATCACAAAATTACAGTGTAACAATTCATATCCAAAATGTGGGTGGTCCCAAAACCAAAAATATATCAAATTTTACACAATGCTAAGAAACATCATAATTATAGTCACCATTTTCCCACCATTATCATCAATATGTGACAGTATAGCATAAGATATGGTTTACTCCACTCCACTATTAAACAAATTAGAAACAACCCATATCAGAAATTTCATCAGAGAGAAAGAGGGGTACATACATGTAATCAGCATCAGTATCAGTATCTGAATCATGGATACCAACAAGAACCAAGAGACCCGGCCCAATTTCTGATACAATGCGACCTTCTACCTGAAATTAAAAAAAATCAGATTAACATAAATTAATTTACACCAGTAACAAGTTAAAGAAATATTCTTAGAGAAAAACACACATACAGCAAATTAGAGAGAGAGAACCTCGACGCTTGCTGAGGTGACGCGTTGGACAACGGCTCTCATGGCTCTGATGATGAATTGGGGTCTACACTGAGTAACAGTGGTGACTCGTCCGAGTTGCTTACTTGGTTTGAGAGGAGAGAAAAAAGGTGAGGATATGATTGTTGTTAGTGGTGAAAATGTTGCGTATGCTGCCATTTTTGGGTTCTTTGTTTTATTCTTGCTGATCAGATTCAAAGGCTATGGAGTATGGTTGTGAAGTCTTCAAGTCAAATGGGCTTTAATTGGTTTGATGTTTCATTCATTCTTTGTTGTTTTGCTTGGGTCATAGCCTCATAGGCTATAGCCCAACCAATGTCCATATATTGCCAAGTATTTTTCTTTTTTACAAAGGGGTTGTTTGCCTGTTTGGCCAAACCTCTCATTATTATTATGTTACCATGATCTTTAAGTTTGTAAATGACACAAAAAACCAAAGACAATTTACTTAATATTCCTCTTTTTCTTCCTTTTTCATTGGTGGAGGCTGCCATTTTTAATTTGTTTTGAGCGCTCGTGTCAGGAGTAGAGATCTTTTGTCTCACTTTGTTGTTAGGATAGAAAGTAGTACATAGAATGGGATAGAATATTCAGATTGAGAGAATGGGATGAATAAGATAGTAACATATCATAACCCAACTTTTGTCACCTAAAAAATATAAAGATTAATTTAGAATGAACCAATAAGAAAAATGCTAGGATCAATATGGAATGGATAAAGTATGAGAAATGGAGGTCGAACTCGGAGCAAACCCTAGCATAAGTAGGCAGAGCACAAATTTTCTCTACCTTTCCTTCATACTTCCTCCGTCCATATGTAGGCAAAGCACAACTTTCCTTCCTCCGTCCCATGAAAATTTTAACACTAGTTTTTTCAAGGTCAAACTTTGACCATAAATATGTTAAAAAATGTAAAGATTATAATGTAAAGATACTTTTGTTGTATTCATCTTCAATAGTACTTTCGAGAAATCATAATTTTATAATTAAAATATTCATATAATTGTAATTATTTATGGTCAAAGTAGTGCCTTGGAGACCGTGAAAAAACTAGTATAAACATTTTCATGGAACGGAGGAAGTATATAACTAGCTTAGCTTATGTAAGTTTTAGTTACGTATGCTCATAAGAATAACAAAGGCAGATCCAGTACATATGTTGACACACTGGGATACAGAAGTCCTACTAAGTTAGTAAGCATTCGCTTTGTACTTTTCTTCACATCATAAATTATAAAAGACCACCATATGATAGATAATAGATGATGTGTGCCTCTTACTTAGGATGAAAATGGTTATCATATTTGAAGTAATCAGGTTTTGTTTACTGATTATATTTAATATAATCATGTAAATTTTGAATATTACTAGGTTAAGTAGTTGATGTTTAAGATTTATATCGAGATCCTTTAGCAATTAGCATTCGTTGTTGCATCCTCTTGAGCTTTCACAAAAAAACATAAGCATGAACCCACGAGAGACTTGCAAACATTTTTGCTGGAAACCTTCTTGCATTTACGTATTCAAAATGAAACATACAACATCTCATCTACAATGAATTTTCATCTAATGAAAGATACATCCCCAAATCTAAACATACACTCGCATGCGCGCGCACACACAAAATCTCAATTATTATTTTTTTAAAAAAAGAACATCTAGTATGAAATTGAAAAAAGAGCCCAAGACAAAAAAGATATCGGAATCACATGTGCAAAGTACAGTCCTTCCTCTTCTCGCCATGTTTCCATCCCCTTTTCACACCAATTGATCCCATTTTCTCCATGGCTAATGCAAATTCATTGAAAAACTTCTGTTTATCCTTAGCCAGAGCTTGAACCATGGGCTTAGTCCTTGGGTCCAAAGACAAAGCCTGGTCTGTTACTAACAGTCCTAGATTAGCCTCCAAGTTTGCATAATATGCATGATCAAATGAATAAGGTGTGCTAACATCAAATGGCACCACAGTATTTACATTAGCACCATAACTAGGGCAATACAATCTTAAGGCCTTCAATAACCTAGGGTCAATATTTGGTTCAGGTTTTTTTGTGCCATTATAATCGTATATTCGGTTCATTACGTACTTACAATGTGCATATCCGATTGTATGTGCACCTAAGAGTACAACCAAGTCCTCTTGAATTAATCCTTTTGAAGCAAATAGCTTTATGATCTCATCCATGGTGGAGTTTACTCGTGGAAGATTCGCGGATACTCGGGATGCCTTTGATATTTTTCCATCCCACCTTCCCTTCTTCACTTCATAGTAAGGACCACCTGCCTACAAGTAGGTGTGAATAGAATATTAGAAGTAACATTTTATCAACAATATGGTTACTAGCATTTTAGCTTCTTTCCCCCTTTGTTAGGCATATGACGCAATGATAAATGTATAGTAAATCTATAAATGTATTATCGAGTGACCCTAAATATTTGCGGATTTGAAATCTGGTGGTTGTGTCGCACATGTCGGCGACTAACTTCTCCATAAAGACTAAGGGCTTCGAGGAGCGTAATTTCTTTTCGTTTTTTTACATGTGATAAAATATTTAAATTCTTACTATGACTAGTACCATCTTTCCTGATATTTAAAAAGTTTTTGGAGTTTTCTCATAATTTAGTACATTGTTTTCCGTACTTGCAAAATAAAAAGTGTTGTGCTCTGTTTTTACATGACATTTTCCACTTGAGCCGCACTGTTTTCTGTTTTTACTCTGCAAATCAACACTACAATTTGGCCTTGCAGTGTGGTGCAGCTTTTGACTCCAAATTTTATATTTAACCACATGATTCGATGTCTACATGGTGGTTATTGATTATTCTGCTTAATTTACTCTTTTTTGGCCTCTTTGAACAGCTACTAACTGCTAAGAAAGATATAGGAAACCCAGAAAGATTACTCGTGACGGGCACATTGTGGTTTTAGTAACTGATTTTGTCGTTCTTTTCAATTTCAAATAACAAGTATTTTAGGTAATTAACAAGCAAATAGAACAGCATTCATGATTAATTAGTTGCAAGTCTTGATTATCATCAATTATCCTAGAGTATACTGTATTAGATTTTATACTTCAAATTTGGCAAGTAACTGTACTCGATTAGCTACATGATGGTCTCGGACTATGTTCTCACCTCTCACAAGTCACAACTACCACTTTTTGGGAGAGTGAATTTAAGTAGGCTCCACTTATTTTGTGAGAAGTACGAGTATTGATCCAGGACCATAATGTAATAATTTCTCCTACATGATTGACTAGTTGCATTTTGTTGCTTTGTAGGATATAAAGTATTGATTATAAAACTTTAAATATCCTTGAGTACATGGGACTTGGGAGTTATAAAACATGGTTGGGAAATTAAACCAAAAATTGTTAACATGACTTACCAAATGGACGTAATCCCTTGCTGAAATTGCAAGGATATCAGCACAAGATACGACTCCGGGACACTTGTTCTCTACCAAGGATTTGGCTTGGTTTATGCCATCAAATGCCACAACAGGTAAGTCCTTGTTGTCTATTGCATCTTTCTCTGCTAAATCTTTACTCCCAGGCTTAGACGATATCAATATTGAAGCATCACATCCCTTCAAAAATTTCAAACAAAGCAAAGAAAAAGAAATAGGTCACTATTTTGATTATGTGTTGATAATAATTGTGCTAGAGTAATTTGGTATATTGGTGTCAATTGTCAAATGGTAAAATATATGTACTCCGTATAATGTTAAATACAATAATTTACTTTGGACCATCTTGTGGTTCAAGGCCTTCATGTTGTTTTTGTGATTTGTTGGAATATTCTTCACGTTGTTGCATTAAATAGTGGTTGGCCCAAATGGATGATGTGGTAGCCTTGAACTAGGGCCATTAATTTCTGAAATAATGGATCCGTTTGGCCTTTTTTCGACTTCTTCTTTTCCTTCTTCTCCCGAAATTGTTCTTACTTTTCTTATTTTATTAATTTTTTTTATCTTAAACTTCTAAGAAGTTGAAATAAATCTACAATTGAACTAGAAGCGATTAACAATGTAAACATCTTGGGAAAACGGAGAGAGTAATTTATAACTCTCCTTCTCCTTCTCCTTCTATCTTTATTTCAACTTCTAGAAGTTGGAAGTGAAGGTGTGAGTGAATAAAAATTGATGGGTAATAACAAATATGGGAGAAAAAATTGAAATTTGTGGAAGTTAGGCTAAATGACCTAATGAAGGATAGGGAACTAAGCGATCAAAAAAGTTCTAGCTCCTTTGTTGTTCGTTTCATTTTGAAACCGTAATTACATTTTTTTTTTCGTCAAAAGGACTTTGTTAAGGTAGCCTCTCTCATAGACGAGTTCTTTTCAACTGAGCTAAACCAAACTAAAGTAAATTGAGCTTCATTGAATTAAACTAATTAAGTAGTAATGTGGGAGAGAAAAAGTTGATCATTGAACTAAGTAAAACCTCTATAAATTAATAATGTTGGGACCGCGTAATAATTTTATTAATTTAGAGAGATATTATTTAATCTATAAATTAATATTTTATTAATTTAAAGAGAGTTTTTTCGATTCAACGAACCTGCATTATTCTTAATACTTAAAACATATAAAAACGTGTTTTTAATGACTATATAAATGATGGTCATGTACAATGTGACTAATTAATATTTTACATCCACTCAAAAACAAATATACAATGTTCATTGTCGTAGTAGTAGTCAAAACTTAATGCAAGTTCGTGTATGGTATGAAACCCCTATATAAGCAATATCAAACATTCCTAATTAGTCAATCCGAATTAAAGACTACAACCAGTCATGGTTTCACATCTAAAAGGTGTCCAAAAATCAGCAATGACAAATCGAGTATAAGAGAATTCAACATAGGAACTTTTGAATGCACTAAGGATAGTTAGAGATAAAATGCAACTAAATTTAAATTTTAAGGAAAAAAACAAACAACAATAGAGTCATATTATACTAAGTTTTCCTTGTTATATTTGTAATTTAAATAATTATTAATTTATAATTTTGATGGGACATTAAATTTATATAAGGGTCTTCGAGAAAGTTATTATCTTAATATTTTATCGAAATTATTAATTTAGACTCTAGATCCGAGTCAGGACCGAGCAAAATTATTATCTTAGAGAAATTATTAATTCATCGATTATTAATTTATAGAGGTTCTACTGTAAATTAAATCGAACAAATTACTGAATAAGTACAAAAAAACACGCCCAACACCATAAAAGAGAAAATCAATTAATAAACAAATTGTATGGCCAACATTGGTAAGCTTTACTCCTCCCCTTTTTCATTCACACCTTTTCTGGTAAAAATATATAAACCAAATAGATTGATCAAGTTGCCAAGACTACCTATATAAAAAATGAAAGTGAGTCCACCTCAGAAAAGTTCTAATTTACAATCTTTATTTAATCGCCGTACAGTTCTTTTCGCCCATATGGAGGTTTAGCTAACTCCTCTGTAAATAGAAGTCTATAACCTGTCCCCTACCGTTTAGTGCGCTGATAGTTGGAACGAGAGGATTAGTCACCGTGGTCGACGGTGGATATCCTTAGCAAAGATCAAAAATATAACAAAAAAAAAAAGTATATAACAAATATTGACAGTATTAATTACCCAAGTGTTTTATATGTGCAATCGACATCAAACCTTATAAATGTGTATCTAGTCACAAACTCACAATAATCTTCTGTCTTAAGAAATTGTTCCTTTCTCATGCAAATTGAGTATCTAGTCTAGCATCTGTAGCATGCATATAGCTTGGCATACCAATCAAAGCTAAATCAAATTGTAAGTACAATTATTGATATGTCATCGCAATGAAATAAGAAAGAAAAACTACTCTACATGCTCACAAAGTCACAAGAAAGAACTAAAAGCATTTTGCTTATTTATTTAGCAATCTATTTTTGATAGGGCATTTCATTTTACAACAAGCAGTATTGTGTGAGACTAATTATAATAACTCTGAGAAAACGGGGTCACTTATTATAGGTAGTGAGTGACCATTGATCGAATCAATGAAAAGTGATCATCATTATCTCATCAGATTTTATGATAAGACCGTCTTGTACAAATTTCTATGTTCATTTTATATGTTGGACTTACTGCTCATAATAAATGACTCCTATATTACTAAAAGTGTTCAAATTTATGTGAGTTAGTCTTATACAAGACTTACTGATATATATTAGTAATAATATTGATAAGCTTAATTCAATTTTTAACATTTTCGTGTTTTATTTATAAATCCTTTTCAACTCAAAAATGAGATATGTACTCCTATTTCCTTTGGGGCAGAAAAATTATTGGAACACTATTTTTGTAGGAGGCAAGCCACATTAATCACAACCACTTTACACACCAGAACTCCACAATAATGAAAAATGAAAAGAAAAGAAGAAAATAAATAATAAGTGCTTCAATAATAGTACTAGCTATTAATCGTCATATAATTTCTAGATAAATCATATGAGGTGGTGTATAAATAGATCATGCACTAATAAGACATAAGCAGCATATATAGTCTAGCTAGCTACAAATTAACATGGGTCTAGTAAATAATTGTTATTAATACAAATTAAATCATGTTGTAGAAAATTAAAGAGATTTGAGGAAATAATAAAAGTTACCTCAACAAAGCAATCATGGAAGAAAAGCCTAATGGTAGCAGGAGCAGAAACAGGTGCATCTTTGAATTGCTTGGAAGTTATAGACCCAACAAGTTTCTCCACCTGAGGGCATGTCTTGGCGTAGTAATCCACCGACAACTGGCCGTGGTGGCCGTGTGCGGTGGCGTTTTTGGCGGCCACCAAGGCCGCCGGGTTTTTAAGGGAATAATGTGAGGCGCTAGTAATGCTAAGGTAGTTAGTTAGGATAAGCAAAATGGTGATTTTTAGTAATGTGGACATAAGAGAAGAAGAAGAAGCAGCAGCAGAGGTAGAAGAGAAAGACATGTTTGTTTGTTTGTTTGTTTGTTTGGAAAATGAGCAACTTAAGGACAAAGGGAAAACTGAAATCCTTAGCCCCCATTTTGTGTACAGAAGGAATATATAGACTTTGGAGTTAAAAGGAAAGTGTGGACCACTGTAAATATAAATAAATGAAATAAATAAAGAGCACGTCGATCTTGATCAACTCACCAAAAAATGGGATTATAAAATTTACTCATATTATGAAAATAGACCCTTATATCACTAAAAAGTGACACTCGTTTTACCCAAAGTTACTGTAAGATTATCGTATACAAGTTGTTTGTGATAAACAAATAGAAGGAAGGGAAAAAAAAGAAAACATATAATTTGGTGTTGATGGTGTTGACTCACTGTTGCACAGCAGAGAGATTTAGTATACTAATGTAACGCAAATAAAGAGAGGGAATCAACGCCCGTGAAGGCCATAAATTATATATTACTCCACTTAATAAGATGAAATAGAGAGAAAGAGAGTCAGCATGCACTATTATTGTCTATTGCTAGTACGTTAAAGCAACTTCTAGCTAGCTAGTGAAACTTCTAAGGTTTTGTTTGTTAAGCTAACATGGGTCTATCCAATTAGATTATACACAATATAAGTTTAGTTGATATGAGGGAATAGAGGAAATGAGTCATATCCAAAGATCATGCATTTCTATTTTGTTAAATGTTTGCTAGTAATAGTCATTGGGGTTGTTTTTTTTTCCCCTTAGAAATTTATTTTAAGTGGATAGTCAATGAGATTTTAGTCTAGTAATTAATGAGTTATTGGATATATAATATAATGTATGTCACACATTCGCTCACTCCTTTTTCTCAATGTAATTAGTATATGTTTTGAGTTCGTAATAAAAAGTGGTATCCCAATCTAAATCATTAGATCGATTTTTCACTAGCACAAAATAAGCTAGCTAGTTTAGTGTTTGCATAGTTAAGCGGGGGGAGCTAGTTGAATTTGATCACTCAATCGATCAAACTACATTTCAACTGATAGATAATGTAATTAGGAAAATATTGTAAATACTCCCTCCGTTCAAGTTAATCTTTACATTGAACTTTTCACGGTCTCCAAGACACTACTTTGACCATGAATATTTATGATTTCATAATTCTAGAACTTATTTTTGAAAATACTATTTAAAATGAATCTAGCAATACTATTTTCACATTGTAAAACTTTGTAACTTTTTACAAATAAGTGGTCAAAGTTCACAAACTTTGACCTTAAAAAGTCCAATGTAAAGATAAACCTGGGACGGAGGGAGTACTAAATAGTTCCTAGTAGGCTTAGGTTTGTAACCAATTTTCTAGTATGCTTAAGTTTGTAACCATTTTCCTATTAGGTTTAGGTTTGTAACCTACCTTGTATTTTCTTACTATATATTTGAAATAATACACAGAAAATCCCGAGAATTCACCAAATTTCATGATATAAATCTCACATTTCAACATCTTAAAACATTATTTTAGATGGAAAGTTTCACACTGAATTACGATGGAACAAGTGATATGAAGAGAGAAAAGACTATGCCCAAAATTACTAAACACGTTAGGTTCCCAAAAAAAAAAGGTGAAAAAAGCTAACGATAAACAATAAAACTCTACTTATAAATTGGGCGGTGGATTGTGGGGGTGTCACTTCTACTTTTTATCTACAAGATATGGGTTTGATTCTCATTACTCATTCACAGTTTGACATGATCTCTCCATATTCTCCTAAGATGGAAGCACTCTTTGCCAAACACAAAAAAAGAAAACGGATAAGAAGTATTCTATCTAAAGACGACCAAGACCCCATGAATTGAAGTTAAATTTACACTAATATACAAACAAATTAATTAAGTTACGGATCAATCACACTAATATACAAACAAATCTCAGTTTCCTATATGTTTCTGTTTAACAATAATTCAAATGGAGTTCTAGTTATTTTTATGTGTCTCTTATAAGTTTTAGTCATAATTTATTGATCAAATGAAGGATGATTTAGAATCCTGTTCTTCACGGGTATGTAGAGTGGTCAACGATTCCCAGGGGGAACAATAGATCAAAGATCAGGTTATTGTCGCTTATTAAGATTTATAATCTTACTGATCTACTGTCACTTATTTGCTCCTGTATGTCAGAATAACAAATCTAAGAGTACATCTTGATGACATGTATGCAAATTTATGTTGTAATGGCATATGTCATTTTTAGGCTTGCATGTCATATATCAATTATTATTAACATATTAGCACGCGTTTGCTTGTTTTTTCGGTCGGAAAATTATTAGATGGTCTCGTACCATACTTTCACCAATCCCTAATTATTAGGTGCCATCAATGCCTCAACCTTTCAATTACATACATCATTAATTCATTAGATTAAAGAGGAACTAAAAGTAGAGCTAGAAGTTTCTTCAAATAAATTTGATTCCCCATATGTTTCAGATACTTAGGTGGTGTTTATTAGCTTGCAATTAAATACTTGTAATGCAATCATTTTATAAGGTAGTTGTGAGGTGGAAAATGAAGGAAGGGAAGGAAGAAGATGGAAAAAGTAAGGTTGATTACATCACTCAAAGTAATCACCATTACATATGAAAAGTTGAGCAATTGTGATTATTTTCCCATCCCTCTCCTCCCACTTCTTTACTTTTCACCCCACATTTACTCTATAAAATAATTGTATTGCATTATATTTAATTGCAAGATAGTAAAAAAGGCCTTACAATTAAACACAGGGGAAGTTATGATGCAGTCATGCAAATCAGTAAATAGAAATGATCTCCCTCTATGCACATGCACTGCATTTAAAGGGTTCATATTTACAAAGGTAAGTGGGGTCTCATACTAACCCTCATCAGCTTTTGCCCATGTTCTAGCCCTTCCATTTTTGTGTCACTAAACTGCTAGACTCACCGATCACTATCAGAGTCACTACTGCGTTTATTTTTTCTTCTCCAAATTTCTCTTTTTGTTTTTTTTTGGGTGAAAGCGGGACAAATAAATAACAATTAGGATTGTTCACCGATCCAGAATCAGATTGGACAGTTCACGTTCGGCCTTGGACCGGATCGTTTTTGAAAAAAAAAGAACAAGCGGATTAGTTTTAATCTATTCATGTTATAAACTCAACCGGTCCAAACCAGATCGGAACGAAACTCGATTTGGCCGGTCTAAAAGCAAGACCAGTCTCGTCTATTCCGGTTCAGTCCGATCCTGTCTGGACCGAATTATGGACAGCATTAGAGACAATTAGAGGTGAGTAGAAATTGTGGATCACAGCAAAAACTCGTTTAAGACAGCCTTAAGATAAGACACCTAATACAAGCATGTTGAAGTTATACTTGGTTATAGAGGTGACTTCACCTTTATACCGTCTTATAAGAGGCTTATTGCTTAAAAACTCACATATGTATCTTCCTTTTATAGGGAAACTAAGGCCCTGTTCTTTTCGTCGATTCCATGTTGCGTTGCGTTCCGTTCCGTTCCGCGGCGCATTCTGTACTTCATTTTGTCTCACATATTTTTGAATTATCTGCGCCGCGTCGTTCCGTTCCGTTCCAATCCGTTTCGTTCTGTTCTGTTCTCACCGTTCCGCACCATTCCGTTGAAGAGAACAGGGCCTAACACCAATTTCGTAACATCTGTTATGCATCATTGGGTTGACTTCAGTATTCATGATCAGTGACCTTGTCATACAAGAAAATCACATTCATTACACACTATACACTAACACTACACCAAATCACCAACTTAACATTTTACAAAACCACCACAGCTTTTTAATTTAGTCAAAACTTTAACCAATCAATAAGATATTAGTGACTAAAGTCTTTAATTTTCATATACTCCGAAAAAAAGAGACACAATGCAAAAACACCACTCACCTTAGTCACCTTTTGTAATTGGTGTGACTGTTTCAGTACTAGTGGTGCAAAAATGTTAATCTCCTAGTCCCAAGGCTTAGGTTATATTAAGTGGGAGCATGCCCTTTGCAGTGAAGAAATTTAAAGACATGGACCATCTGTTGCTCTAAGTTAGCACCTTCTCACTTCAATGAACCTGCAGTACATGCAGTAGGGTGGGCCGGTGGGGGTCCTTAGCCTTTGAAGACGTGATATGAAAACCACAAACATAAAAGCACTTTCTTTGTGAAGTGCGTGGGTGCCATTTGGCACTTGCCACCGTTATTCACTGCCTCCCTTTGCTTCTTTGCCACTTTGGTTTTTCTTTTTTCTTTTTTTACACCTGGGTATCTATTGTCGATCGAGTAATTAACTATTTTCTATAAACTGGCTTGTACGTATGCAACTCAAAAAATAGACATATATGTATAAGGAATTTAAAATTGCTCCATATAAAGGCAAAATTCGAATCATTAATCTTAATAAAAATGGATGAATGAGTTCCTATGCAGACTGCATTCAATCATCACCCCCTTGATTTCCTTGCCACTTTGTTGTTACCTCACATTTTTCATTTGTTACCTCGTCAAGTCAGAGTAAAAATTTCTTTTGGCGAGAGAAACCTTTCTCGATCTGTATATTGAAAAATATTTCGAGGAATAGGAATATACATATGAGGTATATTCTGACTTTTATTTTACTAACCAAGATGGAAATTTAAAAACAATGGTGGTAATTTCTAATAACGCATTTTAGTACTGACGATATTACTATTTTAGACTACCTGAACTATGCAACAGTGAGAAAAAAAATAATAATAATGGAGAGAGGGAGATATTTCATGGATTTTAATTATCACTATATTGTTAACATCCTCCAATTATAAGTAAACATAATTCTTGGCGAACTATTTTTATGCCCATTATAAAGGGGCATGAATTAAGCATCATACTCCACTAGGGTTGTAAATGAGCTAGAGCGTTCGTGAGTTGTTCGGTCAAAATTCATTCAAAATTTGCTTGATGATTACCAAGCCGAGTACGAGCACTATTTGATACTCTTTTACTAAACAAGTCGAGTATAAGCACCCCAATACTCAGGTCATTAGTATTGTTATGAGCTATAATATATACCAAACAAGCTAAAGTACTTGAGCTACTCTTAAACATACTCTATCAAAGTTCGGTCAAAACTTGCTCGATAATAAACGATTTGAGCACTAGCACCAATTTGATACTCATTTAACAATCGAGCAAAGCATGAATACAGAGGTACTCGACTTGGCTCAGTTCGTTTACACCATAGACTCCAATTAGGGTGCGTTTGTTAGAGTTCACACGGTCAGTTCAGTTCAGTACAGTTCAGGTATCAATTCAGCTATTTCAAATTCAGTTAAATGATGTTCAATTCAATTCAGTGGTGCTGAGTTCAAAAACATACTTTTTGTCTCACATTTCAAATAGTGTTCAATTCAGCTCAGTTGTCTCCACTTCAGTTCAGTAGTGTCCAGTTTAGTAATATTGAATTCAATTCAATTCAGGTAAGTTCAGCTCTAATAAACGCACCCTTATTTACAATTAAGATATGGAAATTGGTTATGCAAAATTCAATGTATTTGGCTGGACAACAAATTTTTTGTTAAAAAAGAGTTTTTTAAAAGTATCGCGCGAGGGATGATGAGTGGATAGAAATGTGAAAATCCCAAGAACTTGCCCTCCTTTTTAGCATCGATCAATATGGAAAGAGTCCAGCTACATCCAACACTGTGTGGGTGAACAGGACACCCACACAGTGTGGGTCCCCACCGTATTCTAATTACCATACATGTATTCATACCAGGTGGGCTACACAACACATACGTTCTGGAGAGAGGCATACATACCTGCCAAAAAAATATCCAGACCCTCTCTCCTCTCTCCTCTCTCCTCTCACCTCTCACAGACTCCTACTACTTCTCAGTCGAGCTTCACGCCATCACCACCAACAGATCTCTTCCCTCTCCTCTCTCTCTCTCTCTCTCTCCTTTGTGCTCTCTCTCTTTCTCTCGACCAACAGCAACGAGAATCCTTGAGTTTAGTGCCTATTCCTCAACAAATTGGGTCTATCTTTTCCGGCGAGCCTTGCTCCCGAAACCACCGCCTTCGCTTTCACGGTGAACTTCTCTCCTCTTCTCCTGCTGATTTGAATTTTATTTATTTAATTTCTGATTTAATTTTTTCAATTGATATTTTTAATTAGTTTAAGTATGAACTCAGATTATTTGTTTTGAAATTCTGATTTATGAGTTTGATACACAAGTAAAGGTTCCACACAACCCTAATTTGAATATTATATATTGATTTAATTTCTCATGTACTAATTTCAATTGATATATGTTATTTGTTTGAGTACGAACTTAGATTATATGTGCTATAAAAGATTATATCTTTATGGTATAATAGGCTACTTTTTAGAGTTGTTGACGATGCAATTGTGGCTCCAAACTTCTGAAAGGGAAATTATTATAGACACAATTTGGAATTTGACTGAACATGTTTAATTTTGAGGGTTGGTTCTGGTTTCTTTTCGTGAACTGGGTTAATGTATTTGCTGGTTATTTTGTGGATTTGCTTGCTTTATTTGAAGTACTGTTGGAGTTGCACTCATGTGATTTATTATCTATTCTGTGATTTGATCGAAACTGGACATCTGCTTGACTGTTGGTAAACTTGTGTTGGTGAATCCGTTGAGATATTTTTGTGAGGATTAAACTGGACAATTTGGGTTTGTTTGTGTCACATTTTGTTGGTTCTGACTTCTGATGTAGTGGGCTATATAAGACTGTGATTGTTTGTTTTGATTCGTTTACCTGGCTTGTTGATTATTATAATAGACTGCTTGCTGAAAAGAAATAGTGATTGGAGTTCTGTTCTGCAAAATTGCAAAGAGGGTGAAATTGCTTTCTGGTTGTGATTTGTGGAACTTTGCTGTATACCTGTTGTATTTCCTCGGGTTCTCTGCCTTTTTGTATCTGGGTTCTTGTTTTTGAGTACAGTCAAAAGTGAATTACTGAATTTGCAGTGTGATAATGTAGTATCTTGCTGCTTAATTCTTGGGTTTTCGTCAATGAAGCAACAGCTTGCCACAAATTTTCTCCATCATTAGATTGGTCAAAATTTTCAGGAACTTGATCTGATTTGTTGACTGGGTTTAGCTCAGTTTGATTGATTTTTCATGTTTTTGTATCTATGTTTATTAACTTTTGTATTTATGGTACAATACTGGGTTTAGCTAGTTCGTTGTTGGGTTTTAAACTATTAGGTGATGAATTGAACGGTTTAATCTTTTTCTTTCTATTTGAATTTTTAAATTCCGTGTAGGCTTCTTGTTTTGGTGTCTTCTAGTTGATGATACAACACTTTATGTTTATTGATTACTTTTAGTGATTTCCTGATCGACTTAGGATTAAGATTACTGTGTGTGGTTTAATTTCATTTGGGCGTGTTACTTTTAGTTATTATCGGAAAAGTGAGTTTATTAGGTGTGGTTTTGTTTATGGTTGGGTGCATTTTAGCTTGTATAAGAGGGAAGAGACAAATCAGTCGAAATTAAGAATTTTTCCCTTCCACTGAGAACGGTATAGATGTTAAATTTTTAGCTGTTAATGGCTTTAATAGGTATTGTAAGTCTTGAGACTAAGGCCTTGTTGGGCAATCAACGGATAGCTGATAGCGGATAGCGGATTGCATTAGCAGATTTGACCAGAGGATTGTATTAGCTGATTTGACCAGAGGATCGTATTAGACTAAAAAGGACATTTGTTGTTGTTGTTGTTGTTTTGTACTTCTTCTTCTTCTTCTTCTTCTTCTTCTTCTTCTTCTACTATTATTATTATTATTATTATTATTATTATGTCTCAAAAGGGCAGACGAACAAAAAGGGGTTTGCAATGTGAAGGGCTTTTATTTAAATAGTGGCAACTCTTGTAATTTATGCCAACTTGTGGATAATCATGTCATTTCGTTAATAAAGTACAAACCTCTAACTTGAATCCGCTACTTTTTTAGAGGATTCGAAATTAGCGGATTCAACCAAATCCGATAATCGAATCCGCTATTAACCAAACACCTTAAATTAGCGGATTCGCTAGTCAAATCCTCTAATTGGCCCCAATTCGCTAATTTTGCCCCAATCCGCTAATTACCAAACAAGGCCTAAATATGAACTACACAAATTCATGTGTTCATTTCTTAAGTTTTTTGTTTTTTAAATGTAGTACTTGAGCTGAAATGATTAAGAGACAAATTCATCATGTTTAATGATTAAGATCATTTTTTTTTTGTTTTGGTTATACTTTCTCGTCATTGGAAAGTTTGGCTTATTGGTTCATGTAATCTAAGTTCCTATGTCTACAGTGTGATCATATTGGGCGAGCTAAGCAGTGAGCTGACTGTGATTTTGTATCTAATTGTGTACATCTACTGAATGCTTGGCTATGCATACTTGTTCATGTATAGGATAATGTGATTTGAACTTAAAAATTTTGTATATATCCAGAACATTGTTGTTTGCTCTGCTTGTCCAGCTACTTGTGATCTATTGTTGACTTATGCTTAAATTGGAAAATATGCTTCTGATAATCATGTTGTTTGTATTTTTCCCTCCTCTTAAATACCATGATTTTTAGAGGCGTTGCATTCTACTCAGAGCCGGCCCAAGGGGGTGGCCAGAGGGGCGACTGCCTAGGGCCCAACTTGAGTAGGGCCCAAACAGCAATGAAAAATTAAGATAAATATAAAAATTTGCAAACACTAAACATGAAAAAGGGATTGGTTCCTTGGTTGGAAATGAGTTGGATTGCTCTTTATGTACATTGAGTTTTGAGATCAAATCTCTTTGGCCTCCATTTTTCTATAATTTAAAATAATTTTTCATTCTTTATATCCTCATTTCCTAATACGGGGCCCAAATTTTTTACTTTTTTTGGCGATAAAACAAGTTATTTATACATTAGGGGCCCTCACTTTTATCCCGCCCCGGACCCCAAAAACATTAGGAACGGCCCTGATTCTACTTCTGCTCTAGTTGATGACATATAAGATGCTTTTGCTGTTTATATGCCCACATAACATTTTCACAATTCGGTAATTGAGAACAGCCATGAAGTACACACGACAAAATTAGAGCTGCGTGTTTGAGTTTGCTCATCTTTGAGCTTAACTATATACAGTGAGATAATAGTTGGTGTTATGAGAAGGGATTTCAAATCTGCACGCCTATAGAACTTACTAAAAACTAAGATAAGTGGTAAATTGATCGAATTTTTGCAAGTGTAGATGTTTTATTATAGTTTTTGGTGCAGCTGCCAACTAAGTTCGTACTCTTGTTGGAATTGGTTTTAATATAGCAAATTGGATCCAAAAAATACAGATATGCATGCAAGGAAGAGCAGCTGCATCGCAACTTTTTTATTTTTTGCAAGTTCTAGACAATTCATGGCACTCTCTATTCTTTCTTGAGCTACTAGTGAATTTGTGCAAGTGGTACATAGAATTCAGAAAGCCAGCTATTTATTACATAGTATTAGTGTTTGAAGCCCATTAGCTCAGATGGTAGAGCAATTGTTCTATTGTGTAAAAGGCGTGGGTTTGAATCCCACATAGGCTGATTTTGTTAATTGTGCTATTATTCTATTACCTGTAAGACGGTCTTTTGTGACTTTTGATGAGTCGTTTATCACTTTTTAATGAAACAAGTGTCCGTGCTCACCATAAAGTGACTCATTTATCTGTGAGTTGATCTCATACAATACTTGTTGAATGCTCAATAAGTTTTTTTTTTTTGTTTGTGAAATAAAGTTATATTATTAACAACATATATCAATTATCCGAGGTCACACCTGCTACCTTCTAGAAAGGATTCCTGAATAACCATCACATCTAGGGCCATATCTTAACAATTACATAGGTTACATGCATATTAAGACAATCTTGTTTCTACCCAAATAAAACACTCAATGGTTAGGAGCCCAAAAATTGCATATGCAAATATTTAGTTAATTATCGGTACTAACTAGCACTCATTATAACTACAAATGCAAATATGGATAGATAACTTTTAGTGAAAAAGATTGTTGTCTAAAAGAAAAAAACTTTTAGTGAAAAAGATGATTTTCTTAAATAATGGTATGAATTAACAATATAACGGTATATATAATTGTAGAACATATTTATAGGATTCAGCTGATATTATAAGAAAACTTTATTTTTTCCGGAGCCAAATAAATAAACCATTTCTTGCACATGCAAGAATATTTAGTTAATTATCGGCACTAACTATACTAACTATCACTCATTTTAACTACAAATGCAAATATGGATATATAACTTTAGAGAAAAAGATGCTCGACATTTTCTTATATACTGACATAAATTAACAAAATAACGGTATAAATAATTGTAGAACATATTTATAAGATTCAGCTGATATTATAAGAAAACCTTATTTATTTAGTTATTTATTTGTTTATTTTCAGAGCTATATATAAATAAACTATGGTCAAGTTTATGAACTTTTATATATAATTTTTAATCATCAACAAATAGCAAATAATGAAATACTACCATTCATTTAATTGTTCACATGGAAATCGAAGTAAATTATTAGAAAAGTTATAACAAAAGTCATCTTCATATTAACGATATAGATAAAAAGAAGAACGTCATATATTATTATGCCCAGATTCATGGGTTTAAATTATGTATAAAATAAATTAAGGTAAAGTCTTTTTTTTTTATGGTCAGATTCATGGGTTTAAATGATGTATAAATCATACTCTTTTTCTTTTTTTTTTAGCGGAACTATGGTCATATTCTTTTATGGAAATGGTCAAGTTAACAAACTATGGATATTTTCTCAATAGTGACTCCGATTTTCAATGAGTTGCTCTTACACAATATTTGCTCCAAGGTTTGTTCTCTTCAACAGAATGGTGGGGAACGATAAAGAATGGAATGGAATGGAATGGAATGAAACGGAACGGAACAAATATATAATCACTCATCATAACATGTGCCCTTATGTCAAAACATAGAAAAACTCTTCTTCATTCGATTTAAATTTAAAACATCACGGTATATATAGAATCACAACATTATATTAGTTTTCTTTCCATTTTCCCTCACAGCTTGTTTGGGAGTTTCGGGTGGGAAGGGAATGGAAAGGAATGAGAGGAAGGAGAAGGAAGGGAAGGGAGGAGAATGAAGGTGACAAATTAGTCAATGACACTCAAATCAGTAAGAAACCATATTAATTTTAGGGATTCAACCATCCATTTTGCATCGCAATGTCAAATATCAAATAATGAATAAAGATATCGTTATATTATTTAATAAACTGTTATAAAAAGTACAATATATTAAAAAGGAGGAAAAGACAAAAAAAAATGATAATAGAAACTATGCAAAGCTAAATCAAGACACAACTATTCATAAAACTTTCTTTTGCCCATAACTATCATAATTAATGTTACTCTCTCCATTCAATAATTAATTAATTACATTGTTGTTTGCTTTTCAACTGATGATCAAAATTTTGCTCTTCATCATCTGTTATCTGTTAGTTGATTATGTTTGGGCAAATGGAGCATCTTAGACTAATTTAGAGATCTCTCTCACATGGTTGAGTAGTTGTGTGAGTTTGGCAATGTTGAAGATGTTGCTATTTTGAAGAATCTCTCTTTTCCTATAACTGATAATGTTGGTGGTGTGTAAAAGTAAGGCTAATATTTTTACTTCCTGTTAATATTATCACTATTCAAACTTATGAATTAGATGTCTTAATTTTCTTCACATGTTCATATTCAGTTATGACTTATTGACACGTTCATGAAGAGAACTTACACATTGAAAGGGACACCGTAGAGAATAGGGTTGTGGGAATCATAGATTAGCACAAGATTGAGAGACTTGTAATGGGAGGGGAGCTGCAGCTGACAACATATACTCTAGGTGTGCATGAAGACCCTAACTTTAGTTCCTTTACTGATTAGTATTTTGGTTTGTTTTGTTTAGCTTCTTTTTATTTGGTTTTGTATTTTTCCTGTTTGTGGACCTCTGGACTTCTTGGTGTAGCACCTTTCTGATTTTGGTTAGGTATTTATTGAGAGTGGAACTTTATTATCCAGTCTTTTCTGAGCTTCATTACTACTTGAGCATTGAATCATTCCCAATGTTGTAACAACTACTAGTGCTTGTATTGTATTTTTAGGAAATAATAAACCAAAATCTATGAAGGC
Source organism: Tetragonia tetragonoides (assembly GCA_038025085.1). NCBI lineage: Eukaryota > Viridiplantae > Streptophyta > Magnoliopsida > Caryophyllales > Aizoaceae > Tetragonia > Tetragonia tetragonoides. The sequence continues at coordinate 7,371,438 of CM076148.1, read as the reverse complement.
CAATTATATGTGCGCCCACATGCACCTGCTTTCTATCATATCTGGTTTATCTACAAAGGGTGTCTGATATATGTCAGTGTGTTCCTCTTGCCTCTCCAAAATTGTTAGCTGCAACCTTCTGTAGCGTATATATCATCTCAGGCCACGTTGGTATCCTGGATTATGAATATCATGTCCGTCAGGAAAAAGATATGTTGCATCAATTGTTGATGGGATTGTATGCTCCCTCCTATGTTCGCTAACAGGAAAATGAAGAACTCTTCTCTCATCCACAATACTTTCGATGAGATCTCTGCGAAAGCTATAATGAAGATATTGTATTTATATTATTATAAGACAACATATATATATATATATATATATATATATATATATATATATATATATATATATATATATATATATATATATATCATATCAGTATATTATATACAACATTTCGAAGTATTTTTCTGGCTAAAAAAAAGAAGTAAAGTCCTCAATGTATCCCATAGGGCTAAAAACAAATGTGTTGTACGTTTTTAAAATAGCAAAATAATGCTTCCCCCTCTTTCTAATGTGTATCTATGTATAATGATTCTTAACAATATAAATTTACAACATAACGGTACATATAATCAGAAAACCTTTTTTTTTTTCCAATCACGATGTTTTTCCAATCACAATATTATTCGTTATTGTGAAATATACAACATGCATAATTCATAAATGCCAATGAGCTACTACATTTCTCAAACAATGCACATATTTTGCACCAAACGAATAATACTTTAAGACAAAGAGGTTATAGCCGTTGTCCCATGTAGTTGGCTCATTTGAACCGCCCAAAGAGGTTATAGACGTCGTCCTTTATGACAAACGACACATATGATCTGATTTTAGACATTGGTCCATTAAGACAACCGAAACCAAAAAAAGGTTTTGGGCATCGGTTGCGTCGGTTTTTTAAGACAAGTGACACATGGGACATGGTTATAGCCTTGTAGGCGTAGGTCAGATAACCGACATCTATTACAAGTATAGACATCCATTGTTCTATAGCTTGGTTACAGTCTTATAGACGTCCACTCTTTTTAACAACCGACGACTATTCTAATTTTATTTTTAATGTTCTCCAGCAACAACATTTATTTATTTTTAAAATAAAAGCAACCTATGTGGGGTTCGAAGCCACGTCTTTTGTGCAATAGCACAATTGCTCTACCGCCTGAGCTAATAGGCTACGAATATCTGATACTCTACTATATATATAACAAATACTAGGATTTTTGGTGAGAAAATACTGTTATTATACAGTAAAATTAACGGAAATCTACATTGTTTCGGGCTCCTGTGGCAAATATCACAACTGCAAATTTAATTGTATAGAAAGCAGAACATAGCAAGATTCATTATATACTTACAAAAGGGATGATAATGACTAGACAAGGTATTTGCACATAGAGAGATTGATATACTCACAGCAAAAGCATAGTTAGTGGGATCTAAGGAAGTTGAGAAGCAAGTTACAGATATATTAGCATGCAAACAGGGTTTTCATTAGAATATACTCGCATGAGCCTGGTCCAAACAGATTCTGGAGATCAAGCAATGGATTCTGTTATGATACAAGGGAAAGAGGCATACAGAAAAACTGGTCTGCAGAAGATGGTTAGCAGTAGGAAGTTAATTCCATTGAGGAGCCTGGGCATGGGCTTTGGGCACTAGACCACCCAAACTCAAAAACTGCTCATAACAGAATAACCAAGATCAATTTTCAACAATTGCATGACCGATAAATACTAATAAACGAGTCTGATTTACATCAATCAAAATCCCTAGAAAAAGAACCATTGGAAGCATTTGCAGTACCAAAAGACGTGGATTTGGCTCACCAAACACGTCCGGTTGTGTTGATCCATCATATGTATATCATACAAGTGTTGATCCATCTAAAAGGATTTTCAGGTATCAAAACGTTACGAGTACTATGTTACACAGACGCGGCTCACAGTGTGAGACATGGCTAAAAGCTATTAATGTAGAAAAAATTTCATACAAAAGCTTCACTTATGATCAAAGAATCATCATGTGAATTTCAACAACAAAATTTGAATGCACAATAAATCAGAATTTAGTTAGAGATGATACCCCAAAACCATCAAAGATCACTAATCAAGTTGAAATCAAGTGCATGATGGATAGTGGGAAAAGGGTGTAGATGGCTGATGGATTGTTGGTAATGGGGAGGAGATCTCAGTTTGGAAGGGACAATGGATGGCTCGACCTCCTACGTTTCGTGTTATCTCACCTATTATTGATGGTCATGAGGAGCTACGTGTAGCAGATCTAACTAACAAGTAGTATGGGGCATGGGACGAGAATAACGTTCGAGCGTTATTTTTCCCGTTTGAAGCTGATGAAATCTTGAAAATAACTTTATGTTCTAGTCTCCGAAGGATAAATTGAAGTGGCATTATACGAAGGACGAACATTATTCAGCTAGGACTGGGTACCACTTTGCAAGATGGTTCAGTAAGGAGCGTGAATTGAGAGTAGTTCAGAACCGATGAAGGAACCTTGGCGTTCTTTATGGCAGTTGGACATTCCACCAAATGTACCGAACTTTATGTGGCGGGTCTGTGTGGGTGGACTACGCACTACAGCCAATATTAAAAAAAGAATCACAGAAGCATATGATCTATGTCCTTGCTGTGGCTAAGCACCAGAAACGGAGTTGCACGATATATGTGCTTGCCCTGCTGTAGTTGAGCTGTGGGAGAGGAGCGGAATGGACGATGTGGTGGAGGATGGTGTTGATAGCAGTGCATTGGAGTGGTTTGATGGCTGGCATAACAAATTGAGCGAGGAGGAGTTGGGGAAGCTGGCAATGTGTGCTTGAGCAGCTTCAGCCAGCTTGGAATGTCAGAAATGAGAAGTGTTTTAGGGAGAAGCAGAGAGAAATTTGGGAGGTTGTGAACGAGACACTGAAGTTTTGGAATCTGTATAGGGATGCTATACAAGAAAAAAGGAGTGTGACATCTGCGGTAAGCTGGTCGTCACCGGCAAGGGGGCACATAAAAATCAATACAGATGCAGGTCATTTGGCGGGGGGCGGCATTGGGCTAGGAGTTGTTGTCCGAGATGATAATGGGACTTTTACATTATGTGACTTTTTACATGCTAGCCCCATATCTTCTTTCTTAAGGATTCTATGGGTTTGGATTGCTCAATGAATTCATGTTCATGAGATTCATTTCTCAAGCGGCAAGAGCAAGTTAATTCACTGAAACTGAGACCAAAAATTGAACAGAACTCATGCATGACATCAAATTGGTTCAATAACAAACCCTAATTTGAAGTTTGACAGAAGTCAAATTTCAGTTATGCTCAAAATCAACAACTGAATCATAAAAATCAACTGAACCCTAAAAATCAACCATACCAGCCATTCACAAGCCAAAATTCAGAAGATTAACTATTTTATTTTACCCAAATTGGGGGGGGGGGGGGCAAGAGAACAGGCTCAGCAGAAAACGGCTAGCCAAATACCTAGCTAAAATCAACAACAATACATAAACTAATTAAAAATAGAAAAAACCAGCTCCCACATTCTCATATCAAGTCAATAATTAGCAAATAAAAAGAAGAAATCCATTATTACCTTCAGAACAGCATAGACTTCATTCAAAGAGCTATCTTCACTCTCATATCCTGAATTGAAAGAATAAAAAACAAAATATAATTAAGAGGATAACAAAAAACAAAATACAATAATGAAAAATCCAGAGAGAGAGACATATACCAGAAGAATTAAGATGAAGGAGAGTGATATTTTTTTCAAATAAGGGTGCTGAGGTTGGGGTGGGCGTGGGAAGGTGGTGGTGGTGATGGAACAAGCTTCGTGGGTAGAAGAGAGAGAATCAGTGGCTGGCGGTTGTGTGGCCGGGGAAGGAGATGCCAGATGCAGGGAGGCTGGGCAGTGGTTGCAGTGGCCGGTGGGTGGGTCGTCGGTCACTGGGCTCGGTGGTTGAGAAGAGGAGAGAGGAGAGAGGGGCAGAGATAACATGTATAATTACTGTGGAAGAAAAAAAAAAAGAGATAACATGTATAATTGGTTTTTGTATTACTCGTATTATTCAATTTATCTCCCTACCGTATAATCGCTTGGTATGATACTAGTATGGCAAATTACATTACGATGGGACCCGCACTGTGTCGGTGTTCTATTCACCCACACAATGTTGAATATAGAATTTTCCGTGTTGGATATAGAATTTTCCATCAATATGTATCTCAGTCAGACGATTTTGTTGATATGATTTTACTGGCAGGCAGTGCCTTAGAAGAGTGTACTAGTGTATATATGAATCAAAGATACGTATAGGGTGTGTTTTTTTCAACTTACTCAATAATTGATTCAGTTAAGTTTAGTGAAAAAGAACATACTCATGTTTTTTTTTTTATTATGGTTCACGACCAAGGATATCAATCGTCGACCACAGTGACTATCTCCCGCGCTGGCTTGTAGGCAACTCAAAGGGTGGGACAGCGGGCTAAGGAATTTAAAGCTACTCCATGCCCAAGGCGAGATTCAAACCCTCAACCTTGGTTAAGGATGGATGAGTCCCTACCACTCAACCACACCTCCTTGGTTAAGAACACACCCATGGTAATAACCATTATTTTGTCTTTTGGAATGAGAATCTTTCACAAATAGCAAGTGAGAAATAATATGCCCATGTATACATATTACACATAGAGCTGTTCATTTACGGGCTTGGGTCGGATACAGGTCGGGCCGGGCCAAGCCTCAAAATTCTGTCCATACCCGGCCCTTATTAGCGGGCCTATAATTTGTGTCCGTGTCCGCCCTTTTCTAATGAGACGGGCTGTCCACGAGCCTGACGTGCTTTACATGTACAAAGAAGAAGAAAAAACTCTTTTGGCAAACTTGCAGGACCTTCTGACATTACTAAATTGGATATTAAAGCGGAAAATTAAAGTTGTCTAAAGTATTAATACATGGCCTTCAAGTATTAATGCATGATGTTGGACAGTGAGATTGTAAATGAAAATTGTTGAGCTTCCATTTGAATCACATGGTAGAGAGCTTCAACAATTTGAGTGTAACAGGAAGTGATTAAGTGAATATGAGTTAGGAGAACTGAGCTTTGAGAGGAGAGAGAGTAAGAGAGATGTTGTACAGTAGGTGAGAGAGCAATTTGAGCTTATGTAGGGGGTTTTCCTTTTTATATTCTATAGTACTCTAGTAGCTTATTTAGTTAAAATATCTTTGTTGTTAATGCCCCTTCGGTTCACAACTTCACGGGCATTTTTCGTTTTTCTTTTTTTAGTTTTTCTGATTCACGGGCCTAACGGGGTAATTTTTTTTAAAAACGTTGTCCAAGCCCGCTTTAATCCAGGCTGGACGGGACGGGCCTAACGGGCCATTCCGCCCGTAAACAGCTCTAAATTTACACACACTTCACATGTACTTGTTGGAAAATTCTCCAAAAATATTAATCAGGTACAAAAAAGTTTAGGCGTTTTGTTTTTGGAGTCTACAAGGAATGAAGGACATAATTATATATATGGACAAAGCAATATTGTATAAAGGTCAAATGTATAAAAATATAGAATAGCAAGGGAAAAAAGCTCAAACTATAATCTATAGTTTGGGATCAGTTCTATGGACAATCAAGTGATTGTCTAGGCAAGCATAAAAGTTTAGGAGGGCTAATCGCAATAATATAGTGAAGGTGTATGAAATAAATAATGCATTAAGGAGGACTTTACATATGTTTTGATGCTCTAAAGAATGGTTATTTTCTCAAAGGATTTCCATTTTCCACAAAAAATATTCTTCTAATCATTATCAATATTAAACTTATTAATTAATAATGTGTATGTACTTTCTTGAATATATGAATGAATCATAATATTTTTCATGATTTTTAAAATTTATTAAACTAAATTAAGTAATTGAACTGAATATTAATATGAAAATTTTGAATTATATTTCAGAATCTATTAGGAATTTAAATAAATATCAATAGTTTCTAAAACAATTAAATATATGAAATGTAACTTAGGTTGATTAAAATAAATAGATATTGCTTAGAATGATTTTGGCATTGAGTTTAAAGCATTGAAGGGTAAAGTTTGAGTTTTAGTCAAACTTAGAATAAGGTATTAGATGAAAAATAACATAATAAAAGTAAAGGTTGTGGTGGTATCGATTAGCATTATATATGATGTTGGTTAGATTAACACAAATGAAGAAACAACACTTTCAGTCCTCATTATTGAGGTTTTAATTCAATTCATTTTTATTTTGCAAATTCAATTTATTTTGAGTTTGCAAATTCAATTTATTTATACAATTTTATTTAACTTTTATGTCAAAAATAATATTGAATTGTATTTTTTTCCTTATTAATTTGAGGGGAGATCATATTTATTTCTGTTACCTTCAAAATAAAGGAAAAATAAGGTACTTTTCAAAGGCGATATTAAGAACAATGTTGTACCATCAGAGTTGGCAGAACCCGACTTGATATGCTAAAAACCGACCCAAAAAGAATCGATATGCTAACGACCACACTCGAATAAACCAAAAATTTGCCAGACAAAAGAAGTTCAGACTCGATGACCAATTCGAACCCAATCCAACATGAACTCCATTTTGATTGACCTGCTGGTGACCCGTCCCAATCAATATAACCCGACCCAAACTCGACTTGATTGACCCGTTTGCCAAGTATTGAATATAGTCGACTCCATCCCTTGGGTCAAACCGATCAGCTCAATAATGTTATAAATCACAACTTCATGTTAGCTCAAGGGACGAAGGAATCCAACTCCAAAAATTTCTTATTCTCGTATGTATTAGAGTTGGAAAAATTGACCGAACGTGTAAAAGACCTGATCAAACATGCTAACAATTAGGCCTGTTGTTAACCTAAACTTGAAATTACCCAACCCAAATCGAAGATTGTAAGACAATATTTGCCAAATCTAATGACCGACTCATAATCAAATCCGAATAATTCGATCCAACGTAAATTCGGTCTGCTAATACCCCATATTCAAAATGGCACAGCCCGAACCCGACCCGTCTAACCCGTTTGCCATGTCTACGTCACACTTCAGTGAGTCGGGCGTCCACTTGAATGACACTGTAAACTTAAAGTTTCTTATGTATCGTTCTTACTCCTGAGTCCTGACAATTTGTAAATGCCTCTCTCTCTTTATCTCTCTTGTCTTGTAGGGTTTATGGGTTTGTTTGCTAATTGGGTTTGTGGGTTTATCTGATACTGTAAGTTTGGTTTCAGGACAAGCCGATATGCTACGTCTTCATCTTCATCCCTACTACTATTCCCATAACTCAAACAGAAGTCTACTGTTATTCATGGCTGTCTCAAGAAACTTGCTCAAAACGACGCCGCTTTCAATTCCCAATTCCTCATTTCTCCTTCAAACTCAGCAACAGCAACAACAACAACAACAACATTTCCACACCCGTAGGCTGCTGTTTTCAATTACTTGTTCAAAACCCAACTCCAATTTCCGACCTTTTGCTCTCAAACGCTCTGGGCTTTCCTATGCCCCTAGTCCCACCATCCCTCCTGCAGGTATGTTTCATGTCAGTAATTCAGTAGTATTTCAAATGCATTTGTTCTTCTTATAATCTAAATTGCAATATTAGTTTCAATTTTTAGGAAAATGGTTAATGGTAATGCTATTTTCAATCTATGTGAAGTTATCAATGAATGGTATATAAAGGAAAAGAAGAGAATAGAGAAGAATAGCACTATAAACTAATAGGGATTAAAGATTGATGTAATGGAAGGTTGTCAGTACTTAGTATCGTACCCTATCGTGTAGTGGTCGTGTGGTTGGCATGACAACAAATGGGAAGTAGAACTTGGTAGGAAGTGCGAATTTGTAGTGATGTTTGGTTCACTAAAGAAGTAAAGAGTAGTAAATTAAAATGGGGGAAGTGACTTACCTACCCCCTTGGTAAGTAGAAATTCCCATGGGAAGAGACTTGCTTTGTTGGCATCCAAGCAATTTAATCAACTTCTTGGGATTTTGATGGAGGTATTTACTTTCTATGAATGGAAATTCATGGGAACTTCAACAACCTATGTGAACCAAACAACCACCTAATGCATCTTATGAAGCTTCTGTCTTGCTTATTTATGGGAGGACTCGTATGTCTATACAAAAGATGCACTTGTAGTCATGAATGAATGAGTGGATTTTTATCGTGCTTTTATGCATTTTCTTCTCTTTTTTTTTCATTATTATTTTATTTAATAAGAGTAATAATGGCCTAGTCCATTTGGAAGTCTTGGAATAGATCGAGGAGTTTGATGGTTGGACTGAAAGGCCTTTCGGGTTTCTGCACATCCAATTACAATAGTGCTGGTTTTTGCAGTGTCTATGGAGGGGTCAGCTCATTCTGTAGAAAGACTAGAGCGGCTGATAAAAAAACTGAAAGAGCTGGGTTTTGAAGATCATGAGTATCTGCCGGGCCAGCACAATAATTTGCTATGTCCTATGGTAAACATTCTAGTATCCATTTTGCTAGTTAATTATTATGCCAATCTGATGCTGCTTATTAGTTGATTGTTATACGATATGTCCATTATCAATTTTGGAATTTTGGATTAAAATTGGGCTAAACCAAGTGTGACCCTGAACTCTCAATGCTTTTGTTAGTCACTTAGTTGTGAATTTAGCAGCCAACGCTTGTCAATGTAGGGTCTAGTGGTAATTACTCCTTTGCAATTGCAGGGATGAGATTTGGGTTTGCCTACATCTGACCCTGTAAGGTTCTCAATATGCAAATTTTTCTGAATCCAGCTTGTACCAAAGGCAGATCTTCTAAATAGTGCAAAACAGAAAATCATGCCCTCAAATTAAAGCCTCATATGTCAAAGTTTTAGATATTGAATGTACCCATCATGTTTAAAATGTGGAAAAACAAGCATCGTCCGAAAGGCCAATTACTTCAGTGAAAACAACTGTTCTGGTATTAGAACTTGAGCTCTCTCCTTCATGAAATTTGTTAAAAAGAAGATGCTACAATGATTTGCAGCTGTGCTGTATTAAGACTGCATGCTCTTTATGGTGGTATGGCAATGCAACTGATTTTCCTGAGGTCTTATCCTATTAAAGTGAAGCCAAGCTATTGTTGGTTAGATTGTTCTGCCAGTCCTTTGCTTCTGAGGATGCCTTATCCTCCTATACGGTATTCTTTCAAGATTTGATTAATAAAATTTTTTCTTATAAAAAAAAAAGATTGTTCTGGCAGTGCACTGTTTGCTTTTCGTATAGGACTGATTTTTGTTGTGTTTGAGTGTGCATGTGCAGGATTAGTCCTAACTAGTTCCTTAGAGGCACCCGAAGCATGTTAATGATACATAGAAACTTATCAGCTATAGTGAAGAATAAAAATGGGGTATTTGATTTTTGCTGAAGCAAAATGATGGCCGTTGATTGATGTAGCTGACCCATACTCTGATAGCATAGAAATCTAGAAATCTTATGTCAGACATAGGGGTGTAAACGAGCAAAATGGAGGAGAGTGTTCATGTTCATTTGTTTAATTTTAGTCGAGCTTGATTTGGCAGACTTATTAATACAACTTTCCTTTATCTTAAATTTTTTTTAGTCGAGCTTGAGGTCGATCCTAACTTTTTTATTATTATTTATGTTCAAACTTGTTTGTTTTAAACAACCGAGCTGGAGCTTGTTCACGAACATAGCTAGTTCATGAAAATGTTTCGGTTAAATATGTATATACAATATTGTTGGTTAAGATTAAATATATAGGTGCACTATATTATTATAATAATAATTATTTATTAATTTAAATGACTCGGGTTGAGGGGTCGAACTTGGGACCTCTGGAATAGATCTCAGAGGTCTTACCAATTGAGTTTTCACGAACATAAACGAGCTGCACATTGTGTGGTGTTCAAGCTCGTTTCTAGAACGAGCTTTAATTTATGTTTAAATTTATGTTTGCTCATGTTTGTTTGTTTAGTTTGTGAACAAGCTTTGACCTAGCTTGCACATTAATTGTTTGTGAGTGTGTTGTTTCGTTCATAGTCTTAACCAGCCAAAAAGTATCGGTTAGAAGTTTTGAACTTGTTAGCGTGAGAAATCCCTATAGCTAATACGGTGTCTAGTTACACAACAAAAAAATGGTCTATATGGCCTAAAACTGCAACCAAGAAAAGTCATCGTGATGCCTGTAATAACCATTACGTGACGCCTGTACACTACCTTTCCACATTATCGTGACTGTTACCATTATTGCTGCCGGAACTGCGATTTTCTTCTGTGCCACTGTCACTACCAGTACTAAGAAAGCACATAGCTAATAGTTAGACACCTCTCCACAGTCCGACCAAACCTCAAAATGAGGGAACAATTTTTAGCTCCCACTCCCTTGTGAGTGATAACGAGCCATTGACTACCATTGTACCCATGTCAACTCATGTACAAGTCTTCCCTGTGAGGCAACCAAAAGCCCTCATGTTATGCCTTTGGTCATCAGTTTTGGTGTCTCTTTATAACATCACAATTACCAAATTCTATCATTACTTTTACTCGTACTACTGTTTTGTAGGAATAGATTTTTTGGTGCGTGTTTGGGAAATAGCCTCTTTGACAGTTCGCCTGTCAAGGGTAAGATCACTTGTTGACCTTCCTAGACCCCTGTGGCGGGACTCTTGGTCTTTTGAGATTTTGTTGTTTTTGAGGGGTGCAGATAACTCTGTTGTCCTATTTTTCAATAAATAAAAATAATATTTGTTGTCTTCTGGACTGTTAGGAGGAAAATATAAGGTAAGCTATCTAGATGTTTTGGAATGTTTCTCTTGTAATGAATTGAAAATGGTCGTGTTTTTTATGAGCTGAATGCTTCCTTCGAGGCAAAACAGAGTTATGTAGTTGTTTGGATTCTAATAAAGCACTTTGTGCTTTTCTGTTACTTATTCATCTGTAGCTCTTTTCTACTCATAGTATCATGTACTCCGTGCTTTTGCAGTGTAAAGGTGGCGATTCGGGTGAGAAGTCCTTAGGTTTGCACATCAGTGAAGACGGGTAGGTTTCATTTGTGTGTTATACTTGAGTTCTGATGATTTTGAAAGTTGTTAATGCTTAATGTTTTTCATGCTTACAGAAATGCTGCTGTGTGGCTCTGTTTCCGTGGAAAATGTGGTTGGCAGGGCAGTACAAGGGTAAATCTTTTCCTTTGCTGCCTAATTTATTAGCTGGCTGGTTCGTTTGTTTTAAGATATTTATTTTCTTCACTAGTTGTTGAAATATAGACTAATCTGTGCTTCATTTTGGCTTCTTTTGCAACTCTGATTGTATCACCGGTCACCTTTGTGCATGTTGGTTGCAGGCGTTGGCAGATATTCAGTCATCTTATGGGAAGTTGAATCAAGCAACAAAACCTAAAAAAAGAAAACTAACAGAGGCATATCTTGAGCTTGAACCACTTTGTGAGGAGGTGAGTTTATCCCTTTTATCCATTTATATGCTTTTTCATTATGTAGGAGTGACTGCAGTGAGGCGTGTTTCATAGAATTACTCTGGATTTCCGTTAAATGCATATGTTTGGTTGTTTATCTATCTGCTTTGTCTTTGTTGGAGAAACTCAATGTTTCTCTGGTATCAGTAAAACTCACTAATCAATCAACTACTACCTAAAGGCGGCATCTTCTATGCAAGGGTAATAAACATGAAATTTGGTGCCAAATTCGGAAATTAGTCAAAGATGCGAGCCTATTGAAGGCTGCTGGAATCTTATGAGGTTGGAAATGGGGAAAAATTTGGATTCTGACAGGAGATTTGGGCAGGGGAGCAGACTTTCTTTATTTGTTTTTCTATTAGTTTTGTCTATTCCCTTTACTCCGCCTATATTCAGAGATTTTTACAGATGGTATTTCATTCTGTATCCTGGAACTTTACTTCAGGCAACTTACAATAAGTAGGAGTTCGACTTGGAGTGTGTTTTGAAACATGTACAACATTGTTCCGTTAAAATGTGGTCAGAAGAGATATTTTTACTATTCTTTTGAAGAAGCGGTTTTCTTAAACTTACTAAGTACAGTATATGGAAAACATCATTTCATTTAGAAACTTTGGCCGAAAAGTACCCTATCTTTCACACTTTTTGTGGGGAAGAACCTAATTTAAAAAAATTTGTCAATAAAAACCTTTTATGAGACTTTTGTTTGTCAAGTGAGACCATCTAACAGTTTTATAGAATTTTGACCATTATGCCCCCAATTCTTGCATTGCACGTGCTGGTGAGGAAACCCAATGATTTTTCAATCCCCCCCTCTCTCCTCCATGCATTTAGATCATGGTTCGAAATCGTGGTACCGGTGGCGATCGCGGAAACAGACTGATGTTGGTGACGTGTATCAAGTCGCGCCCGTCGCGACATAGTTATTTGTATAATTTATATCGGCCATGTATCGGCCTTATCGGCCGTGTATCGACCATATATAAAACACCGTTACGTAACGGGATATCGCGTATCAACGACCTCAAAAACCGTTACATCGCGTTTCGGCCGATATTTAATACCATGATACAAATAGTCTCTCTCTCCTTTGTGTGGTGGAAAGATCTTATTTGAAATAAAACTTTCTGGACGTATCGGCCAATATTTAATATGATGATTCACAGTCTCTCTCCTTTGTCTGCACTTCTCCATTGATATCCCTGTGTTTGCACTCCGCCAAAATATCCTAATTAGAGAAAATTAAGGTCGAAACTCACAGCTCCCAGACCAATCCCCTCACTTCCACCTCTTCTCTCTCCTCTGCCCTTCTACCTGTCCCACCAATGCCAGCTTCAGATCCAATCCAAATCACGATGTCATTTTCTTGTTCTTGGAGCTCCATTTCTTTTTACTCAAAAAAAGAAGAAGAAAAGATGCATGTAAAATTGTCCTGCCTCTTCGATTTTATCTCAACATTCTCCATCTAAGGTTCACAAAGGCTCCGAATTTGACCCATTTTGCCTGAAGTTTTCCTTACCGTTTATAAATTTGATCCATTTTCATCGATTGTTCACTGCCCTCAGTTAACCGAGTAAACTCCAACCCTCGATTTTGCGTCGCCGGGCTGGCGTCTCCACTGTGGGGCCGCCTTTTCTCCGGTCAGTGGCTAAAATGCAGCTTCTCAAGAAGATGTAAATACACCTTGGGGCGTGGCTGGAGAACTGGTTCGAGACGATTGAGGATCTTCAATTATCCAATTACCCTATGATCTTGCAGTTTTTATGTATTTCTCCCTTTTATTCGGTTTAGGTTGAAGGGGGAAATTCATGAATGTCAGACAAGAGAGACGAAGGGGTTTTCCGTTTCATCAAATTAGAGAGAAATGGGTTTCTAGGGGAAAGGGGATGATGGAGAGATTGAAGTTTTGTTTTGGTTTTTATTGGTTTGGTTTTTATTTTTATTTGAAATTCCAACCATGGCATATCATTAGGTAGCAACAGAGGAGAGAAATTGAGAGCGTGACTCTCAGGGGGCCAGGGCAGTGGTCTTGGTTTCTGGGGAAAGAGAGAGAGAGAGAGTGTGTGAAAAACAAAGGGGAGGGATGGGTTTTGTGACAACTGCAAGATCGTAGGATAATTGGATAAGTGAAGATCCCCAATCGTCATCTTCTTTAATCGAACCTCGGTTCTCCAGACACATCCAGACACACCCCGAGCTCCCCGTAAATCAAGGAGGTGGTGAAGAGGCAGATGTGATTCCAGAGGTTTTGGGGGTGGAAAGGAGAGAAAGTTGCTGCCGCATAATGCTTGTTTTGCAATTTTGTGGTGTACCTGGGTAGAAAGGAATGCGCGTGTGTTCAATCACATTTTGGTTACTCCTTTGCTTTGGGATAAGATCACCTATCTAGCCTCTTTATGGGCTAGGGCTGCGGGTGGTAATTTGGAGTTATACTATTACTGATATTCAGTAGAACTGGGGCATTTTGTAAATGTTATACTGTCGAGGATACCTTATCCTCGATTCTACTGTACCTTTGATACTATATTAATATACTTTTTCTTTATCTAAAAAATGATCTGCAAGAAAAGATCCAAGAAGGATCCCCAACCCAAACCTAGGAATCTTTAGTTGGGGCAAGATGGATGGTGTCCAAAACACTAAGGGCTCGTTTATTTGCTAGTAATGCAATGCAATCATTTTATAGATGTAGATGTGGGGTGAAAAATGAAGGAGTGGGAGGAGGGAGATGGGAGAAGTGGGGTCAATTGTACCATTAATTACAATTGCTCAACTTTAACTTATGTAAAGATGATTACTTTGGATGATGTAAATCAATCTCACTTTTCTCATCTCTCTCCTCCCCCTCCTTCCTTTTCCACCTCACATTTGCTTTATGAAATGATTGCATTGTATTATTAGCAAGTAAACGCCACCTAAGCAAAGATGCTTTCCGTAATTGATAGTCACCAAAAAATCAATGATCCGCAACTCAAAGATCCGAGGATACATGGATGAGATCGACAGTTCTCCATTTCATGCATCGTCCTGGAACCATACCAGGTGTGCATAGCCCATTTTATACCTGACAAATTTAGATGTGCTCATGATCTATGTTGCTTGGGCTCGACTGGAATGAAGATGTGCTCACAAGAGTGTGCGCACTGCACATTATGACCTTTAAGTGCGAGTAACATAGATATTGAGCGTTATAGAAAGATATAGTGATGCCCATTCTCAGATAGGTACTCAGTCTTGGACCTTGTCTGTTGGTATGTAATATTGGGGAAAGGATGAGACTTGGTCCTCTCGTGTTTAATACATTGAAATAGTGTAGGAGATAGAGAGCAGTCCGACTCCTCTGCTGTTGGTAAAATAACAGCAGAGAACAGTTTCTTAGATCGAGGGAACATGTGTAATTGGTCATCCTATGGCTAAGATTTTACCATTATTTAAAACTAAATTTTTCTCTCCTCCACCAAAAATGGGTCACCTCTTCCAATGAACTGCAATTGCCTCTCCCCAAGCTTTTGTTATACCTCTGCGATATGATAGTGATAAATTTTTATGGCAAGGCGTAGATTTTCGCCTCTCAATCCCAGTATTAAGAAGATGATGAAGAATCATCATTATTCACAGTTTGTCACCATCATTGAAAACCATGGAGCTTGGGATTTTGCCTTCCTTTCTTCTCCAATTTGGAGCACCTTCCACTGGCACCCGTTTTCCCCCACCATCAGTACTCATCTTCTCATTTTTTAGATAAAGAGAAAGTTTTGTTAAAAGTATGAATAACAGAATTACATCCTAAGAGGACAAGGAATCCTCAAAAGGAGGCTATTTACATATCAGCCCAATGAAGCATAAGCATAACCTGTGTAACAGCATAGCTACGGAAACACCCAGCAGCTTTAGCCCACAACGAAGCTAAATATACCACTCTGTCCCATATCGCATCCCACATCGCATCCACTGACATGGAAATACCAGTAAAGACCCTAGCATTCCTCTCTAGCCAGATGCACCAAAGTATTGCAAAGATAGCACTCTTCCACAACAGTTTCTTCTCCTTTCTCCACCCAAGTCCTACACTCCTTGCTTGCAAGAACTCCATCATAGTATCCGGGTACGCGGCCGTACGCCCAAACCTCACCACTGTAACCAGATAATCTACTCCAAAGAGTCTGCGCCACTTCACAACCCAGAAAAACATGTGAAGAGGACTCACTACTAGCCCGAAAAGCAAACAAAAATCAGGTGACAAGGCTGAGTTTGGCCTCCTCCTCTGACGCAGGTCGTCATCCTGTCCAACACCAAGTCCACACAAAAGCTCGAACCTTAGCGGGAACTTTGCCTTCCACAACAACCTCACAATAGGGAAGTCGGGCTGTTGTACAGGCAAACACAACCACTGTAGAAAAGACCTACATGAGAATTCCCCAGAAGAGTCACCTATCCATCTCCGAGAGTCCTCCCTATCCTGAAGATGTACTATATCCAGAAACTCGAGCAAAGAAGAAACCTCCTCCATCTCCCACTCCTGAGATGATCTTCGCACATGCAGGTTCCGTGAACTTGTCGCCGACGAATAAAACTCCGAAACAGTAGCTTCATTGAGCAATGGTAGCTGATAAACTCTGGGAAAACGCAAACACAAAGGTTGGTCCTTTCCCCAAGCATCCTCCCAAAACCGTATCTTCAGCCCGTTGCCAAGGCTGAACAAGAGGAAGATAAACTGGAAACATGGGAGATGAATTTCCATGGACAGGCGTGTGTAGCTCCCATAACCACCCGAGTATCCCACCCATTTTCGCCCAAACCATACTTACTCCTAATAAACCGATGCCACAGTGCATTGCATTCCAAAGGAAATCGCCAAAGCCACTTACCAGCAAGAGCCACATTTTTAGTCACCAATCGCCCGATACCCAAGCCCCCTCTTCTTTTGGACGACACACCAAATCCCAGCTCACTCTGTGATCCTTCTTATCTCCATCACTGCCAGACCATAGAAAGTCTCTCATCATCTTCTCAAGTTTTTTAGCAACAACCACCGGTACCTTAAACAAAGATAGGTAATATAAAAGTACTCATCTTCTCATTATTCGCCGCAATTTTCTTCTTGCTCCTACATCCATTGCTTTCGTATTCGCTCTCCATATATTCAATTTTTCATGGAATTTACATCACAAATCGCTGCAGTATTAGCCAAATCATATGTTTTGGGCCTTCTGAATTGTTTCAAAAAAGTTAAAAAATGAGAAGGTATAGATTTGTTTTTAATTCTTAGCCATAGGATGAGCCCCAATTACACGCGTCCCACATCTATCTAAGGAACTGTTCAATGTGGTTATTTTAGGAACTGTAGAGGAGCCGGATCGGTAGAGAGTGTCTAACTAAAGGATAAGATAGCTAAGACCTTGAAATTGAACTTTTTTTTTTGTCTCAATACATAATAATTTATTAATGTAGTGTTTGCTTTGGTAATTTGTCTGCTACATATGGGATGAAAGAAACATAGAAAAGAACCAAAACCATTTGAATGATTCTTAAGAAACACATTTAGACAATTCCAAACTTGAATTCTTAGTTTTAAAAAGCGTGCCTTAGGCGCGCTTAAGCGCGAGGCGAGTAGAGGCGCAAGCTCCAGCGTTTCTACCACCCCCAAGCGACGCGATCCCAAGAAGCGCACAAAAAACGCGCTCCTCGATGCGCTTCTGCCGAAGCGTGAAGCGGTGCGCTTTTGTGGCCTCTTGGACAGATGGTAGAGAAAAAGAGAGAAGAGAGAGAAAAAAGGTTCGATCTCCATTGTTAGCCTGTGATTCAACTCCTCCAAGCAGATATTCTTGCCAATTAAACATTTTTGAGAAGAAATCAACACCAATTTCAGTTTTAGGGTTTAATTGAAAACCCTAGAAACTAGATCTAGGAAATTGGCCTGAGATTCAACTCCTCTAACCATATAAGATTAGGGCTTTGGGCCGACAGAGAGGGTCGAATCGGCTGGCAGGTTCGCCGGCGTGAACTGGTCGGCTGCCGGGCGTCGGAGAGAGGTGATAGGAAAGATGCGTTGCCTCCAAAGCATCTCTTTCCTTTCCTTCACTATTATATGTTGACTGAGTACTGACTGTCGTGACTGATTGGCTTGCCTTTTCACCATCCTTTTTTTAAAAATCTTGACAGCTGTCTTTTTGTATTGCTTTTATCACTGTGTGTGCGATACAGGCTGTATCATTCACAATTCACAACACTATTACGTTACAGTGGTAGTCAACATGGTCCACCAACATAAAATGCTCCTACTTTTATATTCATTTTCAGCGTTCTCATATACTGGGTCATGTGTGTTATTGTTACCAGTAATTTCACGTCTGCACCATCAATTGACCAACAAGTTTTTATATTTTTATTTTAAATCCATTTTGGAACAGATTTTCAAGAATATATTTGAAACAATTTGATTAAAATAATTAATATTTTCTTTTGGGTAGAAAAAATCATGTAAAAAATATTTTATAAATTAAAAGTTTATTAAAAATATTTGCGCAATACTTGCGCCTCGCGTACGTGAGGCGTGCGCTTTCGCTTCGCGCCTCGACTTTGAGGACCCTTTGCGCTTCAGTGCGCCTCGCGTTTTTTAAACTAAGCTTGAATTATTTTAGTTATTTTGGAAAAATCCAAGGGGTGGAAGATTTTCCTTTGTAAAGATTCATATGATAAGGAAGATCACATATTCGAAAGTTTACTAAAAGAAAGACCATATTTTTTCTGTCTTTGATATTTGAATTCTGTTTATTCATTTGGTTCTGGATTATTATTCTTTCATTTTTGCAATGTTTGTTTCATTCATTCATTACTTGACTAATCCCATGGGCTCTGACTAATCCCCCAAGGGGACTCGAACTTGGACCTCTGGAATACTTCTCAGAGGTCTTACCAGTTGAGCTACCCCCTTAGGGTATGTTTGTTTCATTCATATCACTCCTTTGCATTGCTTTTTGTAGTTTGGAGATTTTTCTTTTCATCAATCCATACTCGATAGCTACATTTTGAGTTTCAAAGCAAGTAAAATAGCTGGCTTGTATGAGATTGCGGGATTGGGGTTTCAGAGTCATGAGTTACGAATACACTCTAAAAGATATTAAAATGTTTTTTATTCTTTATTTTTTCTTCTATTTAACATATGTTGTCTATCATTATCTGATAATAAGAAAGATTATGTCTTAGGTGGGTCATTGGGGTTGATTTTAATGTGGTTCGTCATTTTGGGGAGCGGCGTGGGCGGGGTTTGTTTGGGGGGTATGTGTGAGTTTGATTCCTTCATTAGAGAGTCGGCTCTTAGGGACTTGCCTCTAGGAGCGTTAGTGGGAGGCGCAATGCTGCGTCCCGTCTGGATCGTTTTCTTGTTACTAATGAGTTCGAGGACGAGTTTCCTTCCTAGCCCAGGAGATTTTGCCACGAGCTTGCTCGGATCACTTTCCTCTTGTCCTCCACTCGGCCCCTATTAGATGGGGCCCTACCCCTTTTCGTTTTGAGGACATGTGGACTACCCATGCAGAGTTTGGGGCGAGGCGAGAGTGGTGGATGAGCTATGAGGTTGAGGGTTGCAGGGGTTATTGCTTTATGCGAATGTTGACGTTTGTGAAGGAAAAGTTAAAGATGTGGAATAAGGACGTGTTTGGGGATGTGCGGGTGAGGAAGGGGGAGATGCTTAAGGATATTTTGACCACGGATCAGGCTCTAAGTGAGAAGGGTCATGATGACGAGCTTTTAAGGAAGAGTGTTGAGTTGAAGAATAGTTTGGAGGAGGTGTTACTTAAGTAGAGGCAGAGTCAGCGGCAAAATATGAAGGGGAAGTGGGCTAGGGAGGGGGATGTGAGTTCTAGGCTATTTTTTAAGGTGGTTAATGGGAGGTGGAGGAGGATTTTTGTGAGAGAGCTTGTGGTTGGGGATGGTGAGATTGTGTCATCGGATTAGTGCTGAGATTACGGATTTTTACAAGGGTCTGTTTATGGAAGAGATGGTTGATAGGCCGATGATTGAGGGGGTGGATTGGTCACCTATTGCTTCTCAGTTTAGGGATTGGCTTTGGCTTGAGCGACCCTTTGAGTTGGAGATTAGGGCAGCAAGATGGATTTTTACTATGGCTTTTTACCAGGATTCCTGGGAGGTGATTCAGGAGGACTTGTTAGGAGTTTTTAGTGAATTTCATGCCACCGGAGTGATTGGGAAGAGTATGAATTCTAACTTCATCACCCTAGTTCCCAAGAAGGATAGATCCATTAAGGTGGGGGATTTTCGGCCGATTAGTCTGGTTACAAGTGTGTATAAGATTATCAGTAAGGTTTTGTCTAGGTTTTGTCTGTCCGACTTGGGGCTGTTTTGTGTGGGACGATCTCGAAGGCTCAGAGTGCTTTTGTGGAGGGCCGCCAGATTATTGATGCTGCCTTAGTGGCAAATGAGGTGGTGGACGATGTCCATGGTCTAGTTTTCAAGGGCTAGTTTTTAAGCTGGATTTTGAGAAGGCTTATGATTGTGTTAGTTGGGAAGTTGGGATTTTCTTGACCGGGTTATGGATAGGAAGGGGTTTGGCGGAAGGTGGCGTAATTGGATTAGGAGTTGTCTGTCTAATGCTAGCTTTTCTGTCCTCGTTAACGGTGCAGCTCGTGAGTGGTTTACGTCGTCGCGGGGTCTTAGGCAAGGTGACCCCCTTTCCCCTTTTCTCTTCACCTTGGTTGTTGATGTGCTAGGTCGATTGTTGGATAGGGGTGTGGAACGGGGGTCTTTAGAGGGTTTCTGGGTTGGACGAGAGAGGGTGTCGGTTTCCCATTTGCAGTTTGCCGATGACACAATTCTTTTCCTTTCGGCTGAGGTTGAGGGGTTTAAGAGAGTGTTTACCTTGTTGCAGGTGTTTGAGGTGGTGTCGGGGATGTAGATTAATTTGTCCAAGTGTAGCTTAGCTGTGGTTAATGTGGGTAATGATGTTTTTGATTCCTTTGCGGGTTCAGTGGGTTGCCAGCAATGGGCCTTTTACCTATTTGGGGGTACCGCCCCGGGTAATCCTCGGACGGTGGCTTTTTGGGAGCCTGTCGTGTCTAGAGTGGCTAAGCGGTTAGATGGTTAGAAGAGAGTGTATTTTTCCTTGGGGGGGAGAATTACTATCCTTCAGTCTTGTCTAGCTAGTATCCCTCTTTATTACTTGTCTCTGTTTCAGGATTCCTGTTAGGGTTGCTAATAGGATTGAGAGAATTATGAGGGATTTTCTGTGGTCTGGGCAGGGGGGATAGGAGAGATCATCTGGTTAGTTGGGACCGTGTCTGTCGGCCGAAGACGAAGACGGAGGGAGGGGGGGCTGGGTTTTGGTGTGTCCAAGAACATTTCGCCAGTGGGTAAGTGGTTGTGGCGGTTTCCTCTGGAGTCTGACTCCCTTTGGCACCGAGTTATCAGGAGCAAGTACGGTCTTATGCACAAAGGGTGGGATGCTCATGTTGGCTCCAATGTCTCTCATGCATGCCCTTGGATGTTCATTTCCCAGGCATCGTCTCTTTTCTTTCCTCTGGTCAGGTTTAATTTGGGCAATGGCCACCGGGTTCGGTTCTGGGAGGATGTGTGGAAGGGGAATCTTCCTTTATCCTCCGCATATCCTCGGGTTTCCGGCTGTCCTCTCATCACGGGGCCCGGTGGCTGCGTTCTTCTCACTGGTGGGTCTTGGAACTTACATTTGCGTCGGCCACCACACGATAGGGAGATGGAGGAACTTGGTTTCCTCCTGAGTGTTCTTACTCCCACTATCCTTGTCCGTAGGACGATTCTCGGGTTTGGACGGGGGATCCTTCTGCGGTCTTCTCATCCAAGTCCTTCCTTTCCCATATTAGCCTCCCCTCTCAGTTTCCACAATTCCCTTTATGCACATTTATTTGGAAGTCTAATGTTCCATTGAAGCTTCGCGCTTTTGTGTGGACTTTGGTGTTAGGTAGGGTGAACACTTATGACATGTTGCAACGACGCAGACCTCGTTGGACTCTTTTACCGGGGATTTGTGTGATGTGTCGTCACAGTGAGGAGGATTGTTTGCATCTGTTTGTGCTGTGTGATTTTGCTAGGAACCTTTGGAATAGACTGCTGTGTGGGGAGAGTTTTGTGTGCCCAGTTACGGTGGGCGAGTTCTTGCATGTACGATTTGTTGCGATGAGGAGGAGTAAGGAGGGGAGGTTGTTGTGGAGGTGTGCCTGTATGGCTATTCTTTGGTGTATCTGTCTAGAGAGGAACTCGAGGGTCTTCTCAGAGACTCAGAAGTCACCGGATTTAGTTTGGGATCACATAGATTATTTGGCGTCCCTATGGGCTAAGGCGGCGGGCGCCTTTAAGGGTGTACCGCTGACCTTAGTTCAGCTACATTGGCATGATGTGTAGATATGTTTTTTCTTGTTATCGAGGATGCCTTATCCTCCACTTTTTGTATTCTTTAATATTTGATTAATAAAAAAATTTCTTATCTATAAAAAAAAAGAAGAAAGAATATGTCTTATATCTTCGGCATTGGTTATTTAAAGGAGTTGAAGATGTGAATATCCTCCCTTCCTCCTACAACTATGTCACAGAAGTGGCCAATAAGATGGCAAGTGCGCTGTCAACAAAGACTAAGAAAGCTGAAAATATTATGTTGTAGACACAAACTTCTGACATATCCATTTTAACACTTCCCTAATTTTATGTGGTGTCGCATCTTTATTTGTACTGAAGTTATCCATATGTACATGACCGCGTGATTCTTTAATCATCTTGAATTAGTAGCACGTAAAGTCATGCATGCAAGATGCAACTGGTGACACATCTTTTGGTGCCTCTCCATCTATTGACTAATACATTTCATTGTACTATTGTGTCAGCTACTAGCATATTTTGCTGAGAGAATGATATCTGAAGAAACATTAAGGAAGAATTACGTTATGCAGAAAAATTACGGTGGTCAGGTACACGTTTCATTCTTCATCAGTGGGTTCCTCTACTTTTTTGGTGAGAGTGACAAGCGATTTGCTTGCCTTGGCCTTGGTTATGACCTTGTTGGTTTTGGACTGTTTATACAGTGTTTATTTACAAAACTCAATTTTTCGCTGTGCATTGCCGATTTTGTTTATATCTTCCTATTTTATCTCAGTAGAAAATTTGACATTATCAGATTATATCAACTTGTCCCCTTGTGCACTATATAACACGAACTATATATGGTTAAAAAGATAAAACCTACTTTGTGTTATGGGTGAATCTATGACATCCACTCCAATGCATTTCATGCCGAAATTCCTAGTTAGTATTTTATTTATAATAGTTGAGATTGATTATGAATGACAGATAATATTATAGTTTTTGTTTTTAAAATATTGGAACACATTTCTATTTCCCAAAACAAAAAAGGAAAAAAAAGGTTCCCTTATATGATGCTACTGGAATGGGAAAATAAAAACTTCTGAATAGCTGCATAGTAAAATATAGAGATCAGCCATGGAGGTTTGTCATAATGGTACTCAAATACGAGGTAAAAAGCAGTGAGAAAATATTCCATATTGAATTTTATTAGGCAAATAAAGAGCGTTTCTATTTACATTTTTTTAACACTCTGATGCTATTTAATTAGGAAAATTAAAAGATCCCTTGGAATTTTTTGGGGCAAAAATATAGAAGTTTGTGGAATCTGTGTTATAAATTTGTCGCCGATACAAAGTATGTCTTTGTTGTTTTTTGTTGGTCACTTGCTCGTGTTTGTGTTATATAGTGCACAAGGAACAACGGTCTTGTCATTAGATTCAGTTTTCCCTTAAAAAAATTATCCATTTGTACATCCTGCATAAGTTATAAATTAGTTATTTTCCACTAGTGTCGCGTAATCAACTTTTGTTCAGATACGTGGAACAGGAATGGGAAGGGGAACATTATTATCTATCTAGGATGTTTTCAGCTCGCTAGGGCAAACTTTTCTGTTCCATGATCTTAATATTGTTCTTCAGTGATTCTCTATCTTCATTTGAATTGAATAAGTCCAATCTTTGTCAAAGCTTAGCTAGTACTCCATCAGATAGCTAATTTCATTGAGTTGGATCACTAGTAAAGCGAATAGGATCATCCATACCCATTTGCGCCCAGATGGGCTCAGCGTATTATGTGTCACTGTGTTCGACCATGAGGTAGATCAAATGAAAGTCCAGCATCAAATAAACATGCACCTCTAGAATAAGTGAGTTGATACAGCGAATTATTTTACATACTCATCATGGCAGTGCGTTTGTTCTGTAAATATGACCAATGGCGAAACTTTACAAACATTATTGGTTTCATACAGTGATATTTTATTATATTATTTATTGTGTAACATGACCGATCTGCGAATACTTATGAGTGGTAAAACTGTGAAAAGAGTACTGTATGTTATGCATTGCTTTATACCACCTGAACAGTGATTAATTGTACTGTTTACCATGGTGCTCATATCTATGAACCTTTTTATACTTGTAAATTTTCTATTTTTACTTTGACATTTGTTTGGTGACTGACATTCGTTAATGTTTTTCTGTTTTGCAGATTGTAATTGCTTTTACTTATAGGCGAAATGAAGCTCTAGTTAGTTGCAAATACCGTGATGTTGCTAAGCAATTTTGGCAGGTCTGCTGTGCATATTCTCTTGCTACTGGATCTTAAGACTGATTTTGATAGAACTCTAGATTATCATAATGTATCTTATATGTCAGGACTCAGGACTGGGCTTTTTTTTTGGTAATTAGTCAACTTTTATTAATCACCAGTAAAGGATTTTTACAGCACAGGCCTCGTACATCAACAGTACAAGCCTCTCAATAAATCAAACTCAAATATCAAAAACAAAACCCAAGCCTGTGAGGGAACATAAGTAGTGGATGCGCACCTTTTAGGAAGGTCTCATCCATTACCATATAATAAGGGACGACAGGCTACACTCAAAACAGACAAAAAAACTGACTAGGGGGTGTACAAGTTAGCAAATACATCATACACTACCCTAGCTTCTCAAACTCAGGACTGAGCTTTGCTTAAGCTTGTTTTCAGTTTCATTGTTATTCAATTTCCACAAGTAGATGTTCTAGTTTAGTCAGTTTGTGTTGGTAAATTTGCAAAATATTATATCGTCTTGGACATAATCATTCTGTGAGGTACGCTTGGCCATGTATGTCAAAAATGTTTTGGTGTGTACTTATTCATTGTGCTGTGCAGGAAGCCGATACTGAAAAAATATTTTATGGGCTTGATGATATTAAGAACGCAAGTGACATCATCATTGTGAGTGCTCTCTTTAGCTTTCAGTATTAATATTCAACTCTGTTTTGCTTCTAAATCTTTATTCCCAGGTTGAAGGAGAGATTGACAAGCTATCCTTGGAAGAAGCTGGCTTCCGTAATTGTGTTAGTGTGCCTGATGGTGCACCTCCTAAAGTGTCAAGCAAAGATGTGCCAGATCCAGATAAGGTCCAGTCTTGCCAATTTTCCTTAATGTGGTTTATATTTTAGATATTTTGAAGGATAAACATATTGAAAACATGAAACCTTAAAATGTTTTGGAGGACAGTGTCACTGCTCTTTGCCAAACCAAAAAGTAGAAACAGCTCACAATAAATCGAAGGATATAACCTGCCTTAGGTCTTGCCAGAACCCAATATTATGCTATGCTCAACTTTATCCTTGATCAAAACAAGTAAAGATATCTGCCGAGCAAACTACATACTTGTATAAGTGCATTTGTCCGAGCCATACATCTTATGGGCTCTCCCCAGCCAGGCTTCTGGAGCATGCTCTTTCACGTTATTTTATTTACAATTGTTTTATCTGCCACCCATCTGATTCTATTTGAAGCTGTTTTCGACTCCTTTTTCATGAAGCTAGGACACAAAGTATCAGTACCTGTGGAATTGCAAGGAGTACTTTGAGAAGGTTGGTGCTATCTCTCTGCTTGTAATGCTCAATTGTAAAGAGGAAATGAAGACAACATTACAGAATATCTTGGTATTTTTGTAGGCATCTAGAATAATATTAGCAACTGATGGGGATGCTCCTGGTCAAGCACTGGCTGAAGAGCTTGCTCGGCGCCTTGGGAGAGAGAGGTTTTATTCTTCATTGATTTCTTACGTTGATTTCTGGGCTAACGTTTTCCGCGTTCAGAATTGAATTACTCATGCTCTCTTTTACTTGCAGATGCTGGCGAGTTAAATGGCCGAAGAAAAATGAGATTGATTATTTTAAAGATGCAAACGAGGTATTTTATAAAGGTTTTTGTACCACTGTGATTGGTTTATATATGGCCCCAATTAGAGATAGAAAAGCACTGTGATTGTTCAAATGTGAATACATGGCACTGCATGCATTTCCAATTAGAGACATAAATGGAGTGATCTATATTTTATGAATTATTGCTTGGTGTAACAAAATTTATGTACAGTATATTAACACTCTATATGTGTATATGTCTGTGTTTTACATACATACATACGTATAAATATACCAAGTACACAAACTGAACCGTTGAGGCTTTCCTGAAACAGCGTCGAAACAGCATTTCGAGTAATGTTGCATGTATCCTCCCTACCCTATCCCCGCTTTGCTAAGAATCAAACTGGGTCATTGTAAAAAGCTTGATGTTGTACATAGATTTCGTGTAGGTAAATATTGGTTTAATTGTTGGTTACACCGTAGTAGTTGTTTCATATACCACAGATTTTTTATGTCTAGTAGTATTAGTTTGTGGCCAAGTAGATTAAGATTGATATCTGCTAAATGCACTTCTTACCTAAACTTCCCTCCATTGGATTCATGGCATGCATCATGGTCAACTAATGATAAGCTTTAAAGCAGAAAAACATGCATAAGAGAAGCCTGAGGACTCTAATTTAGGGCATGTTTGATTTTATCATTGGTTGACATGGGAAGTTTGACTTCCTAGAAATTGAACATTTGTTGGCTACTACAAAAATGTCATACTCTATAAATTAACTTATCTTTAAGGGGGGAGGAGAATATGATTATCAGTGGGAACTATGTTAGTGGCACATCATTTTCATTCTCACCAACGTAATTGTTTTTTGCTGGCTTCCTTCCCCTTTTTGCAAATTGAGTCACATAACATTTACACTATAACTACAATGATGTAAATGATTAAGGACTTTTCTTTGAGCTGTAAGCTACCTAGGTAAAAGACTGTCGAAATTAGTGATAGCATACTTTGTTTACTAGAGCATCCTTGTGTATTAGCTGACAGCCTGACAATCAGTTATATGATGCTGATTGTTGACAGGTACTTACGTATTTAGGGCCAGGGATCCTGAAGCAAACAATTGAGAATGCTGAGCTGTATCCCATTCGTGGATTGTTTAAGTTCAGAGACTACTTTGATGAAATTGATGCCTATTATCACCGGGTTCATGGTGATGAACTTGGTGTTTCGACTGGTTGGAGGTGCTTGGATGAGTTCTACAATGTAAGCATCTCTTAATTCATTATTTGATTCAGAATTAATCAATGTCTTTTTTAATTTATTGCACGAGTAAAATAGAAATTCCACCTGGTTTGCCCTTCCCTCTTTCTCATAGGGATTTTTTGAAGTTGGAAGAAATGCTACTTGGGTGGTCATTCTTACTATGTGCCACCGGTGGAGTGAGAGTTGTTTGCATTTGTTTGTGATGTGTGGTGTTTCCAGGTCAATGTGGGATAGATTGTTTTGTGGGGAACCTTTTGCTTGTCCTGCCCTGGTCGGTCAGTTCATTCAGGTGCGTTTGTTCATAGGGGGCAGGGGAAGGAGGGCAAGTTGTTGTGGCATTGCTTGTGTTTGGCTATCTCTTGGTGTCTTTGTCTGGAAAGGAACGCGAGGATCTTTGCTTGGGTTGGTAATCCTGTTTGTTTGGTTTGGGATCGTGTGTTGTACTTGGCTTCTCTCTGAGCCGAGGCAGCGGGGGCTTTTAAGGGAGTGACCCTTACGGAATTTGAGCGCTTATGGAGTGATTTGATTTTTAGTTAGATTTGCTTTTCGCTTTGAGGACTCCTTGTCCTCTAATTTTGTGTTGTTGCACTTTAATCATTATTGGGATTTTTTCTTATTTAAAAAAATGAATAGTAGGCCAAGGAAAAAGTGTGGCTTCCATACTACTGTTACAATCCTGACTATTTTTTGGTTGAAATTTATTAAGGTTGCAATGGATAGCAACCGTTAACCAATTCTAGCTAAATAACCTGGTGAATTAGTGGATAGACAGAAAAATTCTCGGAGTCATCAAGCAAAATAAGGTGATGCGAGACCAAGGGAGGGAGAGAGATATACTGAGTATTTGCATTGATAGCCTCTTCCAACCGATAATAGGGCCTTATATACCCATGTAACCCATGTGACTAATGACTAACAGGGATTCTCCCTAAACTTTTGAAAATAGGAAATCAACCTCATGATATGGTACAACAAAGGAGGCTTGGGTGGACTATATCCCAGATGTGTGTTCGCTTTCTAACCATGTTAGTGAGACGTGTTTGAATTTGTTCGGGCATTGTGATTTTGCATGGTCTTTTTGGTGACACTGTTTGGTATTAGGGAGAGTGTTTCATCTATCCTTCCACTATTATTCTGCTTTTGCAAACTCGGTACAGTGGCTTTGGAGGGGGCAAGGAGAATAAGGTATTTTGGTGGTGCGCTTTCTTTGTTATCTTTGGGTGAGTATGGTTGGATGAAACATAACGCTTGAATCTTTACTAGGGTTCCCAAGCCTCTTTGGTTTGTTCGGGATGGTGTGTACTTGGCCTCTTCTAGGACAAAGCTTTAGGGGCTTTGAGAGGGGTGCCCCTTAGTGACATTAAACATCATTGTGGCGATTTGTAATTAGCTGATTCTTGGAGGACTCCTTGTCCTTTTAGTTGTTATTATTCTGTTCTAATAGAACTTTTGTCTTATATAAATAAAACTTTGCCGTTAGTATTGATTTGGCAGCACGTTGTCTTGAATATGTCTTTCATATAATGTCCTCTCAATTTTACTCAACACTTAACTGAGCAGTCAATGGTTGTATTTTATTTTCTTGCATAACATTGTAGACTGTTATG
The DNA here is from genome assembly GCA_038025085.1 of Tetragonia tetragonoides. NCBI lineage: Eukaryota > Viridiplantae > Streptophyta > Magnoliopsida > Caryophyllales > Aizoaceae > Tetragonia > Tetragonia tetragonoides. The sequence continues at coordinate 7,342,821 of CM076148.1, read as the reverse complement.
TTTGCAGGCTGTACAAATGTTTTCTCCGTCTTTAATGATAATTTTGATTATGATAGGTTGTTCCCGGTGAGTTGACCATAGTAACCGGTGTTCCCAATTCTGGAAAGAGTGAATGGATTGATGCTCTGTTATGCAATCTAAATGAAAGTGTAGGCTGGAAGTTTGGACTCTGTTCCATGGAGAACAGGGTAAGGTTCTCCATGAAATTTTATGTTTAATTTTTGTAGACAAGACCACTTCTTGCATGGATGCATGAACATTATGGCAGCTAGTACTTAATGAATACAAGATAACTAACTTTGTTAGTGTTATTCAGAAATTATGTTTTATTCGCAAAATGTAACTTTGATCATGTCTTGTTTGCATTTTGTAACTGGTACTTTGTGTTCGTCTTCTTTTACTCCACCCAGTGATCTTTTTGTTTGATTGGAGAATATGTACGTAGAACATGTGCAGTGAACACATATGACAAAGCATAACCATAAAGACTAGCTAATACCAGACTTTGCAATTGGATATGCTCTTCAGCATCATTAGAACTGAAAAGAAACTGAAAACATTGTGCTCTGATTGCTCTTTTTCCCAACCACTTTTTGGGCGATGCGTGACATACTACTCTGGAATTTCGAGATATAGTAGACCTTGAATACTATCATTCAATTGTGTCATACTAAGTGCCTGCTCTGGTTCTTGCTGTTCCATGTGGTTACTTGGTATTTAGGAGCTTGAAGTTCGAGTATGTAATGATTTGAACCTAATGACTTGGTGAAGCATGAGGAAGAATTTCATTTTAAGTTACAACTTAATGTAGAATCTAAGTCATAATTGTATGCCAACTCATTCGTCCATATCAAGGCCTCTTCATTTTGGGTGGTGCTTCTCATGCTCTGGCATTAAAGCACTCATTGTTGTTTTGAATGCAGATATCAGATATGTACGAAATATTTTTAAGTTCGCAATATTCTTGATAACTATCTCTAATTTTTTAGGTTCGCGAGCATGCAAGGAAACTTTTGGAGAAGCATATAAAGAAACCATTTTTTCCTTCTCGGTAAGTTTTGGCTTCTTCGTCTCAGTTTTATTGTTGTATCATCTCTGTGTTATTTTTTATGCCACACTATTTTATTTGTAGTTGGTGGCTTAGGCTTTGAGCCCTAGAGAGTGGGGGAAGAGAGAGACAGAGAGGGAGAGGCGGGGACGTGTGGTTACTTTTGGCTGTGTTATTGAAGATAGCTATGTATGTGTGGAATAGGGGTGTCTTTATATGGAATTATGGATTATGAGTTACATAAACTTAATGCACAATAAGTGGAGAAAATGTAGAACTTAGATATATACTAGTGTGACAAGCAAAAAAAAAGATATATACTAGTGTAGATGAGGGGTCTCACAATGTAAAACCTTGGCTCAAATCTTATTTCTCGCCTTATTACTTAAGGTATTGATTATAATTTTTTGAGAGAAAGGTATTGTTAAATAATAAATAATGCCCCTACTGGACTAGGCTCCCCATACAAATCGTTATGCTTTTAGAGAAAGAATAAAGTACTAATTATAAGAAACAGAACTCATAGTATGTGGACTAGGTATTCGCCATATATAGTTCTTTTTTAGATAAGAATTTTTTTATAAATGAATCAATGAAAGAATACAAAAAGGTGGAGGACAAGAAGACCTCAATAGGAAAGCAAACACATATCTACAAGTCCCGCCACTGTAACTGGACAAGTGTAAGGGGGACACCCTTGAAAGCCCCAGTTGCCTTTGCCCAAAGTGAAGCCAAATAAACAACGTGATCCCAAACATTGTCAACTGTTTTTCCAGACGGGAAAAAATCCTCGAATTCCGTTCCAGCCAAATACACCACAGAATAGCCATGGACGCACACCTCCACCATAACTTACCCTCTCTCCCTCTCCTACCAGCAGCAAAGCGTAGCTGTAGAAACTGTCCCAATGTAGCCGGGCTCGCAAAATGCTCCCCTCCAGTCAGCCTATCCCATAACAACCTAGCAAAGTCACACAACACAAACAAATGTAACCCGTCCTCACAATCAGGGCGACACATTACACACAAATTTGGCGACAAACACCATCCAGGCCTCCGCCGCTGCATCATGTCATGCGTATTCACCCTGCCTAGCACCAACGTCCACACAAAGGCTCGCACCTTTAGAGGAACTTTAGACTTCCAAATGTAAGTAGCAAGAGGGAAGTGGGGAAACTGAGAAGGAAGACTAAGTCGATGCAGAAAATTTTCTGCAAGAGAAGACACTAGAGGAGTCTCCTTCCCAAGTCCGGGAATCATCCCTAGGGATGAGAAGAGTAGTGTTTAGAACATTCAGGAGAGAAACGAGTTTCTCCATCTCACGATCATGCGGAGCTCGGCGTAAATGAAGGTCCCATGAGCCACCGGCGTCGGAATAGAAGTCCGAAACCGGCGCTTCATGAAGTGTAGACAACCGAAAAACCCGAGGGTATGTGGAGGAAAAAGGGTTATCTCCCTTCCACATATCCTCCCAGAACCGTACCCGTTGGCCATTACCCACATTAAATCTAACCAGGGGAAAGAAAAGAGGCGATACCCGTGAGATAAACTTCCAAGGGCAAGCATGAGAAACTCCGCTATCAGTTCGGACATCCCATCCATTTTGTTGCAGATTACTCGGTGCCACAGAGAATCGGGCTCCAATGGAAACGCCACAACTACTTGCCAACTAACGAGATGTTCTTAGACACCAATCGTCCGAACCCCAGGCCCCCCTCAAATTTGGGTCTACAGACATGGTTCCAACTAACAAGGTGAACTCTCTTAGCCCCATCCGTCCCAGACCATAGGAAACCCGTTTAGCTACACTAACCGGAATCTTGAAGAGTGACAAGTAATAAAGGGGAATGCTAGCAAAACAAGACTGCAGAATAGTGATCCTTCCCCCTAGAGAGAAATACACCCCTTTCCACCCATCAAGGCGCTTAGCCACTCTAGAAACAACTGGCTCCAAGCCAAAAAGAAGTCGACCGTGGATTGCCTCCAAGAGGCACCCCGGGCCACTGCTACACCTGACACCCCGCTAAACCAGACAATGTATCGAGAATACCCCCCTCGACATTCACCCCAGCTAAACTACACTTATAGACAGATTAATACGCATCCCAGACACGACCTCAAACACCTGCAGAAGAGTAAGAACCCTCTTAAACCCCTCAACCTCCGCTGCCAAAAACAGAATAGTATCATCAGCAAATTGAAGGTGAGAAACAGGAACCATCTCCCTACCCACTCGGAAACTCTCTACTAACCCTCGCTCAACAACCCTATACCCCTATCTAACATCCGTCCAAGGACATCAACAACCAAGGTGAAAAGAAAAGGAGAAAGTGGATCACCCTGCCTAAGTCCACGTGAGGAGGAAAACCAATCCTTGGGTGCTCCATTAACCAGAACTGAAAAACTCACATTGGAAAGGCAACCCTAATCGACTTGCGCCAATGGCCACCAAACCCCTTATTGTCCATAACACGAATACACGATCCAAGAAACCCCAACTAACCCGATCATAAGCTTTCTCAAAATCCAACTTAAAAACCACACCCCTAAAACTAGACCGACGGGCGTCGTCAACCACCTCATTAGCCACCAAGGCGGCATCCACAATCTGTCTCTCCTCCACAAAGGCACTCTGCGCCCCCGAAATCGTTTCAGATAAGACTGCGCCTAGCCTAATAAACAACACCTTAGTGACTATCTTATAAACACTAGTGATCAAACTAATAGGCCTAAAATCCGTTACGCTAATAGAACGATCCTTCTTAGGAACGAGAGTAATAAAATTAGAATTCATACTCTTCCCGGTGTTGGCATGGAACTCAGTGAACACCCCAAACAGATCCTCCTTAACTACATCCCAACAATCTTGATAGAACGCCATGGTGAAACCATCTGGCCCAGGCGCCTTCTCTCTATCCATCCCAAACACTGCCTCCCTAATCTCATCTAGCTCAAAAGGTCGTTCCAGCCAGACAGGTGGGCAATCGGAGACCACTCCACCCCCTCAATCATAGGCCTAGCCGTCACCTCCTCCGCAAACAGACCCTTATAGAACTCCGTGATCTCCGCACTAATCCTATCCGTATCTGCCACAATCTCTCCCTCCCCAGTCTCCAACTCCCTAATGTAACTCTTTCGGCGCCTACCATTTACCACCTTAAAAAACAACCTAGAACTCACATCCCCTTCCTTAGCCCACCGAACTTTCATCTTCTGTCTTTTACTTTACTTCTCCTTCATCAAAACCTCCTCTAAACTATTCTTTAGCTCCACACTCCTCCTCAGAAGCTCCTCATCATGCCCCTCCACACTCACTGATCTATAACCAAAAGTTCCTTAAGAATATCATTCTTTCTCACCCTCACATCCCCAAACACTTCCTTATAACACATCTTTAAGTGCTCTTTTAAACACTTTAACTTCCTCATGAAACAATACCCCTTCCAACCCTCAACCTCAAAACTAGTCCACAACTCCTGAACTCGCTTTCCAAAATCTGCATGAGTAGTCCACATATTCTCAAATCTAAAAGGGGTGGGGCCGCACTTAATAGGAGCAGAATGAAGCATAATGGGAAAGTGGTCAGAACACGGTCGGGACAAAACCTCCTGGACCAACTCAGGGAACTCATCCTCAAACTCATTAGTAAAAAGGAAGTGATCAATGCGAGACGCCGCATTACGCCTCCACTCACCCCCCAAGTAAACTACCCCCCAAGTAAACTGGCCATTCATGAGAGGCAAATCACGAAGAGTCGACTCTCGAATGAACAAATCAAACTCATGCGTACCCCCAGCTAAGCCCCTCCCACGCCTCTCCCCAGCATGACGGACAACATTAAGTCGCCCCCAGTAACCCATCTAGAAGAACACAAACCTGACAAGGCCGCAAACTCAAGCCACAAAGACTCCCGATCAGCAGAACCACACGGCCCATAGACAGAGGTCAGCCACCAATCACTCCTCCCCCTAACACACAAATTTTCCATATATAGTCTAAATACAAATTTGCGCAATCCTTTGGACCACATAAATAATTTAGCTTCTAAATTCTCTGCAACCGTAGGGCCTAGACCGCAGATATACTAGATATATGATCCTATCCCAAAGATACTTTTACAAAAAAACAAAAGTCTTAGAGAAATATCGCGAATTCATTTTTCAGCCATAAACAACATACAACTGCCAACAGAGCATTCTGCCACAGCATCATCTTCTCTGTACCTCCCGCAAAGCCATCTGGAAGAATACCACATGGCACATTACCACGACAGTTGATGGGCAAACCCAGCCTTCCCCACATTTACCAAACAGCCTTTAATCGTGCAGCATTGCATTGCAGGAGACATGTCTTGCGATCTCACTGCTGGCATAACAAAGAGCAAACATATCTGGAGAGATAGCTACCCCTGGCCTTCTTGGTTGCCTAATTCCAAAGTCTGTCTTTGCTCTCCGGAGAAAGTTGATAATGCGAAGTTAAGGGAAATGCGAAGGAGTTGCATTCTAAAATGCTGGAGTCTGGACAAAACATAGAACCATGCATACTTTTTCAACAATATTATAGCCAAAGTATCTAAGCTACATGCAATCTATGCTACCTGGACTCTTTATTCACCTACAGTACCTGTGTCTGACTCTTGCCACTCGGAGATGGGTATGGAGTCTGGACACTCGACTGTTCACTTTAGGCCGTAGACATGCTAAATTTTCGAAATATAGTCGAGAGTTGGATAATTCCAGCCTAGTCCATGTAACATAGTTTGTATTACACATTTTACTAATTAGATGGGCTACCGCCTCCAATTTCAAATTCAAAAATTCAACTTAGCACATAACTGAACTGTCAGAAAGTCATAGATCATGTCTTTATATTCACTTGAGTGTTGATCATCAAGATGTGTTGCTATTTGGTGTGTGTGTTGGTTAAATGGCAACTTACTCGTCCCATGGATTGGAGACCCTGGTCCACTTTGTTGGTTGATGACAGTTGTAGATGCACTAAGTTGAATTGCTTTTTTGTCCCCTGATATGTGTTAGCTATGCCAGACTTCGGCGTATCTTTTTCTTTGGTGTGATGTGGCTCATAGCTTTTGACTAGGTTTTCCTCCGGAAAAGTGTGGGTTGATCCTTCTACCATTGAGGCGTTCTTGCAGATGCATTTTATGAATTTGCGGGTTGGGAAGGAGAGGAAGTTGTCGTGGCCGTAATGCTTATTTTGCGATTTTGTGGTGCGCCTAGTTGGAGAGGAATGCACGGGTGTTCAATGTGTTTTCAGTTCATCTAGCGATGCTTTGCGAGAAGTTTACTTACCTAGCTTCTTTGTGGACTACAGCTGCCGGGGCATCCCAAGATTACACCATTATATCCATCGGAATTGGGGCAATTGAATTGGTTTTACTGTAGACTAAAGGATACCTTTTCCTCTCTCCTGCCGTACATTTGAGATATTATTTATTTTTTTTAGATAAGAAATTTTTTTATTAATCAAATCAGTAAAGAATACAAAAAAGAGGATAAGGTATCCTCATAATGGGTCAAAAGAAAACTACAAATCTCGCCAATGGCGCTGTACAAGGGTAAGTGGAACACCCCTAAAGACCCCTGCCGCCTTGGCCCAAAGGGAGGCCAAGTAGACCACATGATCCCAAACATTATCTATAGTCCTCCCAACGTCGCGGAACACCCTGGAATTCCTTTCCAACCAAATCCACCACAAGATGGCCATACACATACATCTCCAAAACAACCGCCCCTCCTTGCCTCGCCTCATTGCTGCGAAACGAAGCTGGAGGAAATCGCCCACCGTGGCAGGACACGCAAAACTCTCCCCCTCCAACAATCTACTCCATAGTGCTCGAGCAAAGTCACACATAATAAACAAGTGCAAACAATTTTCCCCATCATGACGGCACATAACACAGAACCCAGGTAAGAGTGACCATCCAGGCCTTCGCCGCTGCACCATATCATATGTATTCACCCTACCAAGCACATTTGAGATATTATTAGTATACTTTTTCTTTATCTATATAAAAAATAAGTATACCCTCTTTCCCCTTTTTGTTCACCTTAGTGGTTGATGTTTTTAGTTGATAGGGGTTTGGTTCTGGGTACCGGGGTTGGAAAGGATCTTGTATCGGTTCCCATTCTTCAATGCGCTTTTGGCACTCGTCCAGGATAATATACCACAAATCTTTTGAACATTATCCATCTTTAGTCTATTTCTGGTTTGGGGGTTAACTTATCTAAGAGTGGTATTGCTGGGAATCTGTGATTAACTTGGATCCATGAGGTTTGAATGATTTTGGCTTCCTAGCTGGTTCTACTTCCAATCACTGGCCGTTCACTTATTTGGGTGTTCCTTTGGGGAGCAAACTAAACTTAAACTGCTTTCTAGGATCTGGTTGTAGAGAGAGTGGCGATACGTTTAGGGTTGTGGGAGAATTTTCTTGCTATCATGTCTGGCCTCTAGTCCCTTGTTTTTCCTTTTTTCAAAGTATCTAAGCGGGTTGCTTGGAGCATTGAATGGACTTCGCGGGCAGTGTTGTCGGGAACGCGGGACGTGGCCGCGTTCCACGTCCCCGGACGAATCGTCCCGGAACGGGGAGCAATTCCGAACTGGGACGGCCGGGGACGCGACCCCAGTTGGCGTCTTGGCGAACCCGATTCTTTGATGCGTTTCTGCTCGGCGGCTCATCGATCGTCTTGCTCCGGCGGAGACTCGATGACCGGAATCTATGACAAAGGCCAAAGGCCAAGCGAAGAAGGAAAAAAAAAAAGAACGAAGAAGATGAACGAAGTAGATCTGAACACGCTTAGTATTATACAGTAAATAAGAGAGAGAAAACATATGTTGAAAAGTCAAAAAGTTGAAAAGTCTGGCTGGCAGCTGTCACACACTATCCCTTTTTATTTTTTTCTTTTCTTTTTTTCTGGGAAAAGAATAACTACTGTAGTTGGGAAATAGAGTACTTAAGATTAATTTTTTAACTCTCAAAAAAGAATAATTTTTTAAGGAAAAGAAAAGGACAGCAAAAAAAATAAATAATGTAAATAAATATTTTTTAAGATAAAATTAAAACTTCGCGTACCCTATCGTCCCCTTTAACCTACCCCCAAGTTCCCGATTCTTAAAATTCACGAATCTCGTCCCCGTTCCCGTCCCACGACTTGTTTCGTACCTCGTTCCGTGCAACACTGTTCGCGGAACTTTATTCAGTGTAGAAGCATAGGGATTGTTTAGTTGCAACTTCGAAGGGACTAGAGGCCACAAATTTGATGGAAGGTTGGATCATTAGATGGAAGGTGCCACAAATTTGTGAGCTAAATTTCCAGGGACTAGTAGAGTTTACACCGTTTTCATAAACATCCCAGGAGGCCATAAACATTTTAGTGTAGAAGCATAGGGATTGTTTAGTTGCAACTTGCAAGGGAGAGGGTGTGCAAGCCGAATGATTTTGGAAGCATCGGGTGAATGGGTCTTGGTAACTTGGTGTACAAGAAAGCTCTGGAAGACTGTGCAGGGTTATTAGGACTAAGTATAGCCTTGTGTCATTTCTGCTAGTTCCTGGAAATTTAGCTCACAAATTTGTGGCACCTTCCATCTAATGACCAACCTTAAGTTGGGCACTTGGAAGAATGCTTTAAGGGTGCCAAAGTTGATTGTGCTATGTGATTCTGGGCTGGAAGACTCATGAACACCTCGTTGTTGTGGAGGGTTTTCACAAGGTGGTTCATCAAAGAAGCTTTAAGTTTTGCTTTTTGCATTGCACGTTTGTGTGGAGGATTTCATCACTTGGTTGGGAATTGGGTCAGATCCTATTGGTCCCGGGAATAGACGAATAGGAGGTTACATTGGTGATGCACAAAAGCATGGGGAGATCACCTCGTGTTACTGCCCTTGCAGAAGCTGTATAAGCATCTGGATTGAGAGAAATTTAAAATGCTTCCAGCACAAAAAACATGAAGTGGCTGCTTTTGTGCTCGGGCCTAGATTGGTGATTTGCACTAGAGTACAAGCAAATAGGTAGCTTTGATTTCTGAAGACATTATAGGGTTTGTCTTCATCTTTGTGTGGGTCTTTCGGAAACAGCCTCCCTGCTAGGCGACTAGTTAGGGGTAAGGCTGCGTACATCAGGACCTCCCCAGACCCCGCCCTCGGCGAGACATTTACTGGGTTGTTGTTGTTGTTGTCTTCATCTTTGTGTAAATTACCCATAGCACATGATGTATTGTAAGGCCATGTAGGCCTTTCTAAAAGGTTTGCATGAAGTCTTACACCGGAGAAGACACCGGAGGAGTCTCCTTCCCAAGTCTGGGAATCACCCCTTAGGGTAAGAAGAGTAGTGTTAAGTACACTCAAGAGATAAACTAGTTCCTCCATCTCACGATTATGTGGAGCTCGCCGTAAATGAAGGTCCGGCGAGCCACCGGCGTTGGAATAGAAGTCCGACACCGGCGCCTCATGAAGGGTGGACAGTCAAAAAAACCCGAGGGTATGTGGAGGAAAAAGGTGTATCTCCTTTCCACACATCCTCCCAGAACCTTACCCGTTGTCCATCACCCATATTAAATCTAACCAGGGGAAAGAAAGAGGCGGCACCTGTGAGATAAACTTCCAAAGGCAAGCATGAGAAACTCCACTACCAGTCCGGACATCCCATCCATTTTGTTGTAGACCGTACTTGCTCCTGATTATTCAGTGCGGGCTCCAACGAAAAATGACACAACCACTTACCGATCAACAAGATGTTTTTAGACACCACCCGCCCTAACCCAAGACCCCCCTCTGACTTAGGTCTACATACATGATCCCAACTCACAAGGTGATCTCTCTTATCCCCATCCGCCCCCGACCACAGGAAATTCCGCATCATCCTCTCGATCCGTTTAGCTACATTAACCGGGATCTTGAAGAGTGAAAAGTAGTACAGGGGAATGCTAGCAAGACAGGGCTGCAGAATAAACCCCCGAGAGAGAAATACACACCTTTCCACCCATCAAGGCGCTTAGCCACTTTAGAGACAACTGGCTCTCAAAAAGAAGTCGACCGTGGATTGCCCCCAAGAGGCACCCCCAGATAATGAGGGGAGGGGCCACTGCTGCCCCGCTAGATCAGACAACGTACCAGAATACCCTCCTCGACATTCACCCCATCTAAACTACACTTAGACAGATTAACACGCATTCCAGACACGAGCTCAAGAGTGAGAACCCTCTTAAGCCCCTCAACCTCCGCTGCCAAAAATAGAATAGTGTCAGAGGTGAGAAACAAGAACCAACTCCCTACCCACCCGGAAACCCTCTACCAAGCCTCGCTCAACACCCCTACCTAACATCCGGTCAAGGACATCAATAACCAAGGTGAAAAGGAAAGATGAGAGTGGATCACCCTGTCTAAGACCACGTGAGTAAGAAAACCAATCCCTAGGTGCACCATTAATCAGAACTTAAAAACTAGCGTTGGGAAGGCAATCCCTAATCCACTTACGCTAGCGGCCCCACCCCTTGTTGTCCATAACACGATCTAAGAAACCCCAAGTAAATCAATCATAAGCTTTCTCGAAGTCCAACTTAAAAACCACTCCCCTAAAACCGGACCGACGGGCGTACTCGACACCATCCATGAGTTCTTTGTTCTTGATAGATGATAAATATGTCAGAAGTACTATTTAAATCCTAGCTTCTCCGTGTTCCTTAACTGCAATCATAGCTCGACGACTTCATGGCATGGAAGTAATAGTCTAGCTTCTCTGTGTTTCTTAACTGAGATTGTTGGAAGTGATGGTTCATCTTGCAAGCTTTTGTTAGGTCAATAAATGATCTGAAACGCTAATGACACCCTTGTGTAATTGGGTCAATGTGAGAAGCACCATATTAAGTTTCTAATCATAGTTAGTTTACCTCCATTTTGGGAAAATAATCGTGTCATCTGCTTGTAGTGAGCGTTGTGCTGCTTATTAGATTAGAGAGTTAGTCGGTCAGGTAAAGGCTGACCAAGCCAATGATACTTAGCTGGTGTTTGCAGGATCATTTTTCTTTCTTTATCTCCTTTTCGTTTTTGAATAAAGAAAGCAAAAGGACCTCCTTTTCATATAAGAACTCGTATGCTGAGTGCAGGTATGGAGAATCTGTTGAGCGGATGACTTTAGAGGAGTTAGAGCAAGGAAAGGAATGGCTGGATAATACATTTCATCTTATAAGGTATGATCTCAAAATTTATACTCTAAGTGAATTGGTCTGACAACTGCCAACGCCTCTTTTAGTATATGTGTGCTAGCATTAAATAGTACCGGTGGTTATAAACTCACTATTCCAATTTTGTGCCATCAATAGTGTTCATTCATGCATTATATTATGTTTTTATGCTATCTCCATCATAGCATTAATTAGCTTTTAGATTGTATACAGCCTTTCAGATTTTGTTTTGCTACATCCAATATTCTTTCAGCAGGTTAGTTGGACCATTTCATATATGCGGTTTATGCTATATTTTTCAGTTAAGTATTTTTTTATCATAAGAAGTGGGTGGTGCCACAATTAGGAAGAAATTTTACCAAGTTGACCATTCGTGAGCTTAGTTGCCATATATTTCTTAAGACTTGTAATCAGGCTTGTGATGTAGCAATCAAACTTCAAAAGGTATGTACATCCCTACCTTTGGACCTTGTAGACTTGTAGTCATGTTAAAGGTGGGGTATGGGAAGTCAAAATGTATGCAACCTTTCCCTTATCGCCTAGTAGAGAGGTTATTTCCAATAGGACCCACAATAGTTGTAGTCACTATTCTATTGTAATTGCCTATGCATTAGATAATGAGAATAACTCACTTAAACCCCAATCATCATAGTTAAAATGCATTCTGCCCTCATCCCGCTCCCCCTTGAAAAAAAAATTAGGAGGATTGAAAGAAAGATTAAAAGATATAGAAACAGCTAGGGTTTTTTTTTTATTGGGTTTGGGCAATATATGGGGCTTTGGCTACTATGTTCTAAAAGTTGTTTAGATTTGGGATTAAAACCATCGTACTCCCTCTGTCTCTGAATTACATTGCCATATTGAAATGACACCGAGTTTAATAGTCTGTAAGTTTAGCTCAAAATGGACTCCTGCCCTTGATTAAGTATGAGAGAGGTAGTGATTACCCTTTTTCCTTTGATGAATTGGAATCAAGCAAGTGATCCATCTCTTTGATAAGGTGAGGGTATAAAAGTCTTGTCTAAGAAAAATGTTTACCAAAACAACATTGTTGAAATATGCTACCAGAAAACCATCGTTGAGGGATGGAACAAAATGGCATGTGACTATGTCATTCAGGGACGAAGGGAGTACTTTTTAGTTTCAAGGAGATCCCAGATTGATGTTGGAGAGGAGTTGAAGTGGGGGTGGTTGAGGGGCTTTCAAGGTGGGTCGACGAGATGTTCATGTCTCTCACTTAAAGTTTGCGGATGATATCATACTGTTTCTGAGATGAAATCAGGGATGAAGGTTAATCTTTCTTGATATAGCTTGGCAGAGATATATATCGATGAGACCATTCATAGACGTGTTGCTGCACTGGCTGATTTTCAAGTTTAAAGATGGTTACTTACTGGCTTACCTACTTGGATATGTCATCAGGAAGAAGCTAACATTCGCAGTCCTTTTGGGAGCCCATGCTGGTGCAAATTTCTAGGACACTTGATTGCTGGAAGATAGTGTACTTCTCCCTGTGCGGTCGAAGTACAGCTTTGGAAATTTTTTGTCGAGTATTTTGTTGTATTTTTTTTTTTTTTTAGATAAGAATTTTTTTTATTAATCCAATAGTGAAAGAATACAAAAAGGAGGATAAGGTATCCTCAGAGAACAAAAAGAAGCACAAAATATCTACAAATCACGCCAATGGCGTTGAATGACCGTCAGTGGCACCCCCTTGAAGGCACCAGCCGCCTTCGCCCAAAGGGATGCCAAATAAACTATATGTTCCCAAACTAAACCGATACTCTTTCCCGCGTCCGAGAAAATCCTCGAATTCCTCTCTAACCAAGTGCACCAAAGAATAGCTAAACAGGCACACCGCCACAACATCCTACCCTCCTTCCCCCTCCGCATAGCAGAAAAACGCATCTGTAGGAATTGCCCCACAGTAGCAGGGCACACAAATGGCTCCCCACACAACAGCCGATCCCACAAGGCCCTCGCAAAGTTACACATCACAAACAAATGCAAACAACTCTCTCCGTCTTGCCGACACATCACACATCACACACATGCTGGGAAGAAGACACATATGTGGCCTCCGTCGATGCACCATATCACTAGTGTTCACCTTACCAAGCACCAAAGTCCACACAAAAGCACGAACCTTCAGAGGAGCCTTGGACTTCCATATATAAGAGGAAAGGGGAAAATGTGGAAACTGTGACGGAAGGCTAAGATGATGGAGGAAGGACTTGGGAGAAAAAACCCCAGAGGAGTCCCCAATCCAAGTCCGAGAATCGTCCCTAGGGACGAGAAGCCTAGTGTGGAGGACACCCAGGAGGGAAACGAGCTCCTCCATTTCTATATCGCGTGGTGGTCGCCGAAGGTGTAAGTCCCATGAACCACCAACCTCTGAGTAAAAACCAGCCACAGGCGCCCCGTGAAGAGTGGACAACCGAAAAACCCGCGGATATGTAGAAGAGAAAGGAGTTTCACCATTCCACACATCCTCCCAGAACCGAACCCGTTGACCATTACCCACATTATACCTGACCAGTGGAAAGAAGAAAGACGATACCTGGGAAATGAACTTCCAAGGGCAAGCATGGGAGACATTGGAGCTGGCTTGCACGTCCCACCCATTATGCTGAAGGCCGTACTTGCTTCTAATAACTCGGTGCCATAGGGATTCAGATTCCAGGGGAAAACGCCATAACCACTTACCCACTAGCGAAATGTTTTTGGACACCAACCTACCAAAACCCAAGCCCCCCTCAGTTTTCGAGCGGCAAACATGGTCCCAACTAACTAAATGATCCCTCTTTCCCTCACCAGCCCCCGACCAAAGAAAGTCCCTCATCATCCTCTCAATCCTATTAGCTACACCAACAGGAATTTTAAAAAGGGAAAGGTAGTAAAGAGGGATGCTAGCTAGGCAGGAATGTAAACTAGTGATCCTCCCCCCCAAAGAGAAATACACCCCTTTCCAACCATCTAGACGCTTAGCCACTCTAGACACCACCGGTTCCCAAAAGGAAGCCGACCTGGGATTACCCCCTAGTGGCACCCCCAAATAAGTAAGTGGCCACTGCTGAACCTAGCAACCCACTAGACCCGCCAGGGAATCCAGAACATCCTCCCCCACGTTGACCCCCGCCAAACTACACTTCGACAGATTAATTCTCATCCCCGACACAACCTCAAAAACTAGTACCCTCTTAAAACCTTCGGCTTCAGCCGAAAGGAAGAGGATCGTATCATCGGCAAACTGCAAGTGGGAAATACAAACCCTTTCCCGACCCACCCGAAATCCCTCAACAAGCCCCCGCTCCACACCCCTATCCAACATTCGGCCAAGAACATAAACGACAAGGATGAATAGAAAAGGGGAAAGGGGATCCCCCTGGCGCAAACCACGTGACGAAGTAAACCAGTCACGAGCCGCTCCATTAACAAGGACAGAAAAACTCGAGTTGGACAAACAGCCCCTTATCCAGGTGCGCCACCGCCCCCCGAAACCTTTCCTATCTAGGACGCTATCCAAGAAACCCCAACTGACTCGATCATAAGCTTTCTCAAAGTCCAACTTAAATTCAATCCCAGAGTGGTTATTCCGGCGAGCACCATCAACCACCTCATTGGCCACCAGTGCGGCATCAATAATCTGGCGACCCTCCACAAAAGCGCTCTGGGCAGCCGAGATAGTCCCAGACAAAACCGCCCCAAGTCTAATCGACAAGACCTTAGTTAAAATCTTATAGACGCTGGTGACTAAACTAATAGGCCTAAAGTCCCTCACCTTAATCGACCGATCCTTCTTAGGGACGAGGGTGATAAAGTTAGAGTATTTTGTTGTATTACCTCTCACTTTTTAGATCCCTGTGGTATTTGCTAATAAGATTCAAACGTTGATGAGAGAAGTTTTGGGGTCAGGAGTTGCTGGAGAAAAGGACCATGTTTCTTGGGATTTGGTCTTTAGACCTAAGGAGGGGGGTTTGAGAGGGAGAAGGATGGTTCAAGATAATGTTACTCTTGTGGGAAAATGGATGTGGAGGTTGTCGTTAGAGACTGGTTGACTTTGACCTAAGGTTATGAGTAGCAAGTATGGGCTGTATCACAATAGTTGGGAAGTGCAGAGTGCTCATACTGTTGTGTACTTACCCTTGGAAGTTTACTTTCAAAGTTTTTTATATTTCTGCTCGCAGTTGCCCTTAAATTGAGAAATGGATATCGGATTAGAATTTGGAAGGAATGGAGGATGCATGATAAGGGAATCGCACCTTTTTGCCTGTGTATTCCACGTCTTTTGCGGCTGTAAAAACTCCATGAGGCTATCATTTCTGAATTTATAGGTGCTGATGATACTTTTTAATCTTCATCTGTGGAGGCCTGGAGGGCCCCACCTGCGGGAGAGGAAGGTGGATGTGCTTAATTTACTACTTGGGTTCTGGTAGTCTGGAACTGAAAATGTTAGTGGGGAAGGCAGATGCTTCAGGTGTATTTTCTTCGAAGCATTCTTAGCAAGTCTCAACCCCTCATCACATTATGCTCCCTTTCTTATTGCTAATTTTTTGTTTTACGCCAAAGTACCATTGAAGGTGAGGGCTTTTGTGTGGAGTGTGATCACTGGCATTAGGAAGGACTAACACCTATATGCTTCAGAGAAAGAGACCTGGGATGCATGGCTGCCAGATGGTGTATGTACTGCATGCTAGCAGTGAGTCTTGCTCCCATGTAATTCTTCATCATCGTATAATCCAATATCTTCGAAGCTGTTTATTTGGTGTGTCCTCAGTCCTGTCCGTTTTGGACTTGCTTCAAGTAAGGCTTGTGGGTTTTGGGAGAGATAAGGAGAATATGTTATGAAGGAATGCAACTCTAACTACCTTGTGGTGTATTTGGTTGGTGAGGAATGCTAGGAATTTTATTTTTTTTTCAAACTGTGGGATTGTTAAACTAAATTGCCTTTGGGCTAAGGTGGGAGGGGCTTTTAGGAGTTGTTCTGTTAGTCAGAGAAAGCCCGTAAATGATTGGGGCACAGCTTGTCCTCCTTATTCTCTTGTGCTGTCTTTAGTACGCAATTTTTTTTCTTATATGAAAAATACTTCTCATATTCAAGTATTAATCCTTACATTAAAGTCTATTGATATTTTCTCCTTTATTTCCATGACTCGTAAAATTGTGAGTCACATATCTCAATGAAGACAGTCAAATTGGAACCAAGGGATTAATTTTTTTTTTGGTTTTTTGTAGATTGTAAATCGCCGTGCTCATGTCCAAATTTTAGGCAGGGTCCCTGTATTATAGATCCTAATATTTTAGTCATCGCGTGTGGGACACTCAGATCCATGCCCATGTTCCACTCCCTTACTAACATACGGGTATGGATATGAGAGGTACGAGTGCGTATATGAGATAATGGCATTTCAAAAATATAGGATTTAGTTGTGAAAAATTATACATGAATCAAAAGAAATGTAGTTTTGTTTGTTCAATAACCTTCAAACATCACTGAATATTCTTTGAAAAACAATTAGGTAATATGAACCCAATAAACATTAGGGAACATTGCTTAGCCATGTGCCAATCTATTATTCTGTACAAAGAATTGAATTAAAATTATGGACACATTTCAATATGATGAATCTTCCGTTTATCATCATGTATTATGCATTGCATCTGATAATATTGAAATTCATTTCCACACATCAATCATTTTGTTGGTAGTTATTTGCTTCAAGGCTGTTTTCTGTTTTTTGAAATCATGTCGCAGCCTGAATCAATGTCAAACTCATGATGTAAAATGCGTAAGATTATTCTTTCTTGTACATCCTGGTTTGGATGCTTGCTTGTTACTATTATGATCTATTTGTTGCTATTCTTTTTGTGCTCTTCAGATCTACTTGTTGCTATTCAGGTGTGAGAATGATAGCCTTCCCAGCATCAAATGGGTTCTTGACCTTGCAAAAGCTGCAGTTTTGAGGCATGGGGTGCGTGGACTTGTTATTGATCCATACAATGAGCTTGACCATCAACGTCTCCCAAGCATGTGAGAATTTCACCTACCAACCTTTTAAAAAAAAATGGAGTTATGATGTTTATCATTCATTCCCTTGTAGTTGTATCAAATTTCAGCTTGTTCAGAATCCATCTTTGCATTCTGAGATCTACAATTTTAATAAAGAAAACCTAAATTAAAACACAAAGTGGTAAAGATATCAAATATACAACTATTTCCTGAAGTAATAAATTCATGCTATAAATCTTGATATTGCTGTTTCCTTTTAATGTAATCTGCATCATTCTTGCATTCTTCGAGAAAACTCAACCTTCTCTTTCAGAAAAAAGAAAAAAAAAACCTGAGATTGTATTTTAAAGAAAAGTATAGCCTTAGAAGCTTAATATTGAATAATAATGCACCACTGCAACAAAGTTTCCACCCTGATACACACTGCAAACACCGAGTTGTTGGACTGAGATGGTTCAAAGAAACCAAATGTAAAATTGTGGATGACAGATTTTTCCAAGCATCATTGAATCTGTAACTTCACCTTGTAATTCCATCTCAATCTAAGGTTTAATTCTAGGAAGAAGAAGGGGTACGGAGAGCTTGAGCGCTTGAAGTCTAGGATAAACTATGATGGGCGTGGGTTAAACTCAGGATTTTTGAATAACCATTGATTTTGTATAGGCTTATTCTCATAGGTTTTTGTTTAGTTTGGTTACGGTCTTTTGAGGACGGCAATATTGTTGTATTCTTCTTATCTTAATAAAATTCTTTATCTTATCTAAAAAAAGAGGTTTATTAGACACTTTATCTTGATTTTGTTGTGATGTCTGCTCGCTCAAGTCAAATGCAGCAGTACTTTTCAGAATCTAGCTTCTCAATAGGCGGTTCTTCCTCTTCTGCAAGAGATTTTATACGGCTTCCAGCATTATTTTAGCGCCTCTTCCAACCTAGCTGATGCGAGTGTTTCTTCTTCTTGTTTCTTTCTAAAGCCTACGCTTGCAGTGAGCATCTTGTCTTCACATTGACGAGAATATTGTTCATGCTTGAATTAATGGAAAATTTCTATTATTCGATCATAAGACTCATTACTAATCAAGCTGAGCGTGTAAAAAACAAAAAGTGAAGTCCATTGCATGCTCTTGTTAGTCCCTCATGGAAACAGAAGTGTGTGAATTAGTAATCCCCCAAATTATTTGTAGGGAGTGTGTGGATAAGGGTCAATGATACGATAGGCAGACGATAAATCCAATGCTTCTTCAAATGATAAACCATAAACTCGAAAGAGTAGAACCCGTGCCAATAGCGGCTAGCGATAAAACAAAATTACTTGCGGATTATTGGGCCACAAGTTAAATCATTGAGCCATTGTTGGGTGCAGGAAGTGCTGATTTTATTTTATGAGGTTCTGTGTAGCTTTTGTGCAGAACTAGAACATGTTTTAGAAGCAGGAATCCCTTCAGCTACAATGGTGTGGTTTGGGTTGGTGGGTCATTAACTGGTTGGCAGCGCTATGGGTAATTTGTTTGGTTGTAGAACGGATTTTTTTACAACGGCAACAATTTTGGGATCATCGATGAAGGTGATTACAATCAAATCAGTTACAAAGGTGGCCTTGAATTGGACCAGAACCTGCTCTAATACCAAACTGATGAAGAACAGGGATCTTCCCAGAGGATTAATTACTAAAGCTTATAAATGCATGTTATAATCTTGACCTTTTTATTTCTTTTTCCTGTGGGGAATGAGGGAATTGGTGGGGTATTTTAGGAGTTGGGGGGGGGGGGGGGCAGATAACAAGTAACTGCTAAGAGCTGTTGCCAACAGAAAATTTTCCGTAGGCAAGGCCGTACCAGTCCAGGCAAAGATTGCCCATGCCAAGTCCTGCTAGGCCTTGTTTCAGCATGGCCTGTATATTTAGCTGTGTAAATCTCACTCAACCCAAACCCTGCATTGAAGGCAGCATGACAGCATACATCAACATTACCTCAGCGCCTCCAAAGAGGCTCCCACTCGTGAGGCAGGGGGAAGGTTATATATATACAGCCTTACTCCTCTGGAAACTGGAGGGAGGTTGTTCCAATAGACCATAGTTTGAAGCGCAATGACCATGTGCAATTTCAAATTAAATCCAAAGCCAAAGAGTAGTGACTCTTCTGGCTCCTTTGGAAATGGAGAATCCTACATTGAAGGGAGTAACGTTGGATAACAGTGTCTGTTGTGAATGGATTAAATTTTCATGGATTCAATTCAAACTAGGCATGCATGGAATACTTCTACCCATCCACGCACTCATTCATTCATGCATGTAATCTTTCATTCATTCAACTTGCATTCAAAATTTCAGAATTGTTTTTGTGAATCTAGCAGAAACAGCCTCTCTATCAGGTAACCAGCTAGGGGTAAGGCTGCATACATTGTGACCTCCCCATCGGCGGGATACTTCCTGGGTGATGGTGGTTGTTGTTACTGCTGAACTCTGTCTTTATCTTGAAACTATAACCTAGCATTTTTCCTCTTGCAAAGTATAGTTTACCCTCTGAATAAGTAATATATATATATATATAACAGGACAGAGACAGAGTATGTCAGCCAGATGCTCACAATGGTAAAGCGGTTCGCTCAACATCACTCTTGTCATGTTTGGTTTGTAGCTCACCCCAGACAGGTGAGTCAAACTGAATTGTTGTCTTGCTGCTTGCGTTATGTCCTTGTTTCTGCTACTGCTCTGATTCTGAGTATGTGTATCAGCTGCATAATTGGGTTGGGGAACCTCCGAATCTTTATGACATTAGCGGTAGCGCACATTTCATAAACAAGTGTGACAATGGGATTGTAGTACATCGTAACAGGGATCCAGAGGCTGGCCCACTTGATAGAGTGCAGGCAAGGAGTTCTCTTCATTCTTGTAATTGTTGTCTTTTTCTTTGATAGTCGCACTTGCTGAGTGACTGCCAAAACCAAAATATCTATGCAGATTTGCGTAAGGAAGGTACGGAATAAGGTCTGTGGTACAATTGGTGATGCTTTCTTGACATATAAACGGTATAACCTCCACAATTTTGAATGCTTTTACTTGTATTGCCTATTGGTGCTGCTGGTGGGGTAGGGGAGGGCTTTGTGCAAAACAGGGAACAATGAGATAATGAAGTGGAAGAATATTTAAGTCATCATTCGGACAGAAATTATTTTCAAATAAAGCAGATTATAATATTTTATTATCTTGTACACAAAAACTTGTTTAAGACGGTCTTATCGTAACTTTTGCTAAGACGAGGGTTATTTTTAAGTGAAAGAAGGTCATGACTTATAATAAGTGACCCCTACCTTTCTAAAATATTGACACCATTTTCCTGTGAGTTGGTCTTACACGAGGCTTGCTCTATTTTGTATATCCTACTTCAATTTTTGTAAATTTGTGAAAGGATTATGCATTAGTGTGCTTGCTTAACTGCTGGGAGAGACAAATGAGGGGGAGAATCTAATCATAATTGATTGTTGGTTGTAGTGTAGACTAACCTGATGTATTTATGGGATTGGAAACTCTCACGTCACTTTTTTCTTTTCTTTTTCCTCCTTTGTTTGGAACCTTGACAATGGTGTTGGTACTTACAATGTTACAAATTACAAGTGCAGGACAACTGGTGAATTTGTGGACCTGAAAAACTGATTTCACCAATTCCTAGTCTGAACACTGGCTGTGACTTGTCTTCTGGAGCTCGATTTGCTGGTGATTCTGCAAAGTCTATGGAGTGCTGTTACATCTGCCTGTTAGATAGCTGATGCCTAGATTTGGCAAACGGGTCGAGTTTGGTCATTTTGGGTTCGAGTAATAATCATATCGGGTCATGTCGGTCGTTATCAAGTTGGATTGGGGTCTTGACAGCTCTTACCTCACAAACTTCGGGTTTTGGCAGGTCGGGTCAATTTTGCGAGCTCTAAAGTGATGATGCCTAATGCTATTCATGCTTGTAGCAGAAGACACCACCCCAAAAAAAAAAAAAAAAAAAAAAAAAAGAGGGGAAAGGTCGTCACCAACACATTGATGTAAATAGTTTAGTTTCATGTTGTAGAATATTTGTTGCGCTAGTTGAATTTTTTATTGAAGCATTCCAACCACTTGACTGATTTCTGAGAAAGTTACCATCAGTGTAAATAGTTGCATGTGAAAGATTATCGCGCGCTTGTTGAATTCTCGTTTGAAGCATTTTTAGTACTTGTTGATTTCTCATGTTATCTTAGTCAAGTATTTATCGGGAAAAAAAAATGTTTTGATGACTTCTAATCAAAAACTTTTGGCTAGACCAAAATTCTACCCATTTATTGGACTTTTAGAATGATTTATAGTATTAAGCAAAACCAATTTTCTTAAATGATTTATATTAAGGAACCGCAGGGAAAAAATTGAAATTTTTTATTAGTTCAATTCAGCTATTATCATTTTTACTTTTTTTATAAGAAGTTTTGTTATTTCCTTCTACTGAAAAGAATCAATTGTGCATTCCAAAAAAAGAACTCAACTGTTGTCTCTTGGATTTTAGCCAAAAATAAGGAAAAAAAGGAAGAAAAGAATAAACTCTTTTTATAAGAGTACTAGTGTGCAAGGTCCGCACGTGATGTGCAGGCTAGACAGGCTAAATCAAATAAGATTTGATTAAGTGAGGAGAGTGTTGAACCACTCACACCAATTAGTTAATTACTTTATTAGAAAAAAAAATTTATTATTATTGATTCAACAAATTCAAGGGTCTTATTTCCTTCTTATAAAGAAAAAAGGAAAATATATTTTTTAGGTTATATGTTGTTTGAATAATTTCATTTAGATGACACAAGGTTTTGTAAATAATTTCACGTAGGTGACAGCCTGACAGGTGATGACGGAGATTTATTTTTGTTAACTTGTGCTGACGTGTGAATGCGATTATTCTTAATGACCTGATTAATATTGATTAACGAGCCAAAATATTATTTTAAGTAGTTTTTTTTGCAAAAAAAAATTGTGTTTTCGGAAATCTGGTGTTTTGTAAATGAGTTGTCATAAATAAATTAATTAAAACCATATTTTAGTAAGTTAATCAATATTAATAGGAGGTCATCAAGGATAACCGCATTTCACATGTCAACAAAACTTAACAGAATTTAGCCTCCGTCATCACCTGTCATCTATGTAAAATTATTTACAAAACTTGTGTCACCTAAGTAAAATTATTCAAATCATATATAACCTAAAAAATAATAATAGATGAAACCTCAGAGTACCTAAATGGATTTTTTCAAGAAAAAATTGTGAACTTTGAGTGCCCATTTGTCAACTACTAATTAGTTAGGACGATTACGACGTAGTAGTGTAATTAAATACAATACTAATTTTATTAGGGCTTCTTGGTTTTGTAAACACATAGTAACAGGTGATGACAACTATGTTGAGACTTGAGAGTGTCAATTGAACGACTGAGTGACTGAGACAGCAAGACTCACAGCTTCACCTCCATGAGCATGTCTTTGAGGACTTTCATCAAACACCTTCCGTGCAACTTTCTTCTCACAGGTACGCCATTCATCTCTTCACTCACTCTCCTCTCTCTCAACCCCACAAACCCAAATCATTCCCTCAACCCCAACAACAAGACCCCTATGCGTTACTGAAACAAGACCCAATTCAAATTATCTCAAACATCTCATATGCTAAATCTTTTTCAACCCCAAAATCCAAGCCTTTTGCTAATCTCTCAGTCTTTTTTATCCAACTTTGACATCTGGGTTTCAGCATATCAACGCTCTGTTGCTCATCTTACAGGTTGGTGAAAGTGAAATTTACATACCTTGGACTTGAAATTGTTGGGAGTGAGCAGAAGAAGTGGTGAAGAGGAAAGAGAAATAGGCAGAGCAATAGAAGAAACCGGAAGAGAGATAACAGGTACGCCTATTTCTCTTTTAGTATATGGGAGACTTGTAAATTGGGAATTAGAGAAAGTGGGCCTGCTTTATGTGGGTTAATTCATCTCCTTTTGGCCCATTGAAGGAAACAGAGAAAGCTTTCCAGTTCGCAGCTCTGAGTAAGTTCTTATTTTATAGCTCATTTTAAATCTTTTGCACACCATATGTTCGATGAAATGCGTCAACAAAGTCCAACGCTGAAATAAGCAAGTGTTTTTGTTCACCTGGGAATATATTTGATTCACTAGTTAATCTAATTATTGATCATTTCAGAGAGATAACAAAGATGCAGAGGTTATCAAGTTCACTTGCATCATCAGTTTCTGGTATTGTTAGCAGAACTTTGTCATCTTCAGTGCAAGAAGCTCCAACAGGTGATTTTCTGAAATGGGCATTAATGGGTTTTGTTAGAACGTCAAAATTTGCATCTGGGTTTTCACCATTGGAAAACAAGCCATTGAATTCGATCATGGATGTTGAACGGGCTAAGCATAAGTCACCTGAAGACCTTGCTTTGATCTGGGATGATGTAATTTCTGTTCCCCTTTACTTTTTTCGAGTGCTTTTATGTTTAATTTATCAAAGTTCTTTGCTTTTCACCAAGTTTATGTGTTGATTGTGCCTGTTCATTGTATGATAGAGGAAATGTGTGTAGCCAAATGAGCCAAATTTGGTGGGTTCTAATAAAAGTTTTGAGGTCAATTGGAAATATGTGGTCTGATATAGGTGTTTTAACTAAGGAAAGCGAAAAGAGATTCACTTTTAAGTTACTGTCTATGGTAGGGTATTTGGGGGTTTAGGGGAGGTCAAATGAATGCAGTCTCTCCACTTGCTTGGAGTTCCTTTATGTTAGACATTTGATTGGAAGATATTGACTTGCAGCAACATTACAGCAAATAGGCAGTAGGGAACAATGTAGTGAATCTGTTTTGATGAATATTTAGGAGGTGCTCCTTAATACCAACGGTTCATGATTATTTACCTTTCATATAATTCATCAAGGGTGAAGGGCAAATTAGTGTATCTAGTGCTTCTGTTTTTAGATGTGTTTTGAACAATTGACATTGGACATGAGATCAAATTCTAGTACAGGTTTTAGTGAACTTGTCTTTGGCATCACTGACATACGTTAGTGAATTGTTCAAAAAGTGATCCTCTGCTGTTCCAGAATCCTCCGATTCTTGTGGGAGATGGTCTTTTTTGTTTGTTGCAATCATGATTTCCAGCTCCTACGCAACTAATATGGTTTTCCTTTATTGCCAGTTTCACTTGGGAAGAGGTCATATTGGTGCTTCCATGAAAACAAAATTGTACCGATTATTGGAGCAAAGAGGAGCTGATTGGTATCCCATCCTAACATTGCTCTGTCTTCTTTTTATGAGCCTCTTTAGTTATCTTATTACATTTCGTTTGTTACAGTCAATATTTTGTGATTCCCTTGTGGAGAGGAAGCGGATACACAACCATGTTTTCCCAAGGTTTGTTTCCTTATCGGATATATAACGATATATATATGTATGTGCTGGAAGTTCTGTTGATGGGCATTTATCGTGTTAGTATGACGCATTTCTTCTGCATATTTGTTGTTAATTGTTGCTTCAAAATTGCTTAAAAACTTGAAGGCACTAGTGTCTAGTTTCAAAATGCGATACTGCTTGAAACCTGTCAATGTATTGGAGCCAGCCATCAAAATTTCCAGTCTATTTCTTTGTAAGAGTGAAAAGAACACATAGAAGCAATGGATTCTAATTTCCAACTTGGCAATAGAGCAGAAGCATCAACATGCATTGAGGTTGTTATGTATTTTGGGTTAGTATTTTTGTTTATTATGTTAACTTTAAGAAGGTCCTGAACTGATGGCTTTGACATTCTGAGTTTTTGACTTCTGAGAATGTAAAGCCCTTGCTTCTGACTAGAAGATATAATCACTCTAATAGGAATGTTGAGCAACCGATCCCTGTGCCCAAGTGTATGCCTATGTACTTGTGGATCTGGCATCATTAGCATGTCATAAAATAAAATATATGAGCTCTCAACTTGTACATTATGGAGACCCGTGCTAATTTTTTCAGTTGTCACTGTCACCATCGGATTAGATCTATTGAAGTGGGCTTATGGATCCCTTCATAAGTTATAAACAAATTTTTTTTTTTGCTCATCATAAGTTATAAACAATCAAAGGGGCCTAAGAGGTAAACATACACCAATAACTGCGGCCAACTTCTTACATTTTCGTACGCCAAGAACACAATTCTTTGACTTTTGTCTACTCCTTTTCGCAATAATATGTTCATTTCCTGATTTTGCTCACGATACCATACTCCATTTCGAAACCAGCCTCTATATCATTATCAATCCTGTCAAAAAGAATTTACCATTGCCAAGGTCTCTTCTTTGTTCAGAATCCATTGCACTAAATCTTCTTATTCACTCTCAAAAGCGATAAGTATTTGATTGCTCTGATGACAACTCTATTTGGATTGAAATATTCTAAGTTCACTCACTCTAAATCCTTATAGGTAGCATAAGACTATAAGACCTGCCCTTCTGTCCTTCTGCAACGGTCTCTTCCACTGACTTTTTGCCTTTGCTAATCAACTTAATGATTGAGGCGCCTTGTTATCCCTTTAAACCCAAGCCATACCTGTATACAGTTCATACTGTTTTCTGATGGGACTAGCAAAATTGATTTAAAATATTCTCTGCTGTAAGTCAGAATGCTTGTGCGACTACTTAGCAGAAACCCCCTAAAAAGATCGCCAGTACCTAATTGTCCATATGACGACCTATGTCATGGGTTGGAAGCTGCGTTGCTACTTGCTACCAATTTTTAAGTTACCTCTTATTCATCTAACCTTAATCCCTTTCCTACCTCTTCTTTAACCTCACTGATATTTGAATTTCCTGACCAACTTTAGAGTCGCACATCTCTTTCATTCTATATGTAATGATACTTTTCTGTAATATTCGGTTCCTTAAGGCAAATATTTTTCAAATCAATGCTTGAGGGTGATGTTTAATTTCAAGATGTAATCCATTAATGATTCATCTGAGAAAGAGCAATAGCATGTCTGCATGTGCTAGCTTTCCGTTTTCGTAGAAATGGCACATGACATATGTCTACTGGTTTCCAAATCTTGGTTTGGGTTATGAATTAGACTTGAGTGACTAGCATATTGGCTTTGATGCTGAAAGAGGTGATTCGTGCTCTAGGACAAGGTCACAAGGTCAATGGATCTAGCTATATGTGTCGAGGCTGTAAACGAACAAATATATTCATGATTGGCTCATAACAAGCTCGGTTAGAGCTCCATCAGAGCTTTTTTGTGAACTAAACGAACAAACATGAACAGACTTCAAATCATGTTTAATAAACGAGTCAAGCTCGAGCAACAGTCTTTTCGGCTCGTTTAAATTCTTAGTGTTTCCAATTCATGAAATGTGGAGCTCGAGTAGCTAGGATCTACATACACTAGTGATTGAAATTGAGCAGGCGGCTATGCATTATGAATTTATAATCCTGTGAGTTTATGATCAAGCTTTGAAATTTTATTAGCCGGGTTAATTGAAAAGCAGAAATTTATTTTCTTTCCCTCAGTGCCACTGGAGGTTTCCGTGGTTCTTTAACTTTGGGGGGCCATGGGATTAGTCAGGCGGTACCCATGTTATCTGAAAAGGAAGAAATTTCTTTTCTTCCAGGCTCACTTTGTATGTTTGCTTTAGCTACTTGTACACATGACCTTTGTTATTTTGGTGTTATACATGTTACTATTATGCTGATTTGTCCATGTGTTGTAATGTTGTCATTAATCATGCTCGAGTGTTTAAGAAGTTTGGACAGGATAGACATATGGCAGAACCAACCATTTATTGTTACAAATTAGTGCTGCAGCAATAAGATTCTCTTATGTTCAGAATTTTAGTTAGAATTCATTTCATATTTTTATTGCAGTGAAGATCCCACATATTATTTTCACTGGGCTGGAAGATTATAAAGCACGAGGATCTCAAGCATCCCCCTACTTCACTGTTACTCACTACACAGAATTTGCAGAAAGCAAAGACTTGGTGCTTGTCCGAGGAGACGTTGTATTTACCAGTAAGCTCACTGATGAGGAAGCCAAATGGCTTCTGGAAACCACTCAGTCATTTTACCTAAACGATGCCAGATACAGCCTGGTAGAAAAATTCAACAAACAGACTCGTGACTTCGAGTTCAAGGATGTCTTACAGGCCCTAGACATGCCTTCCCTGTGATTTCTTGTTCCAAAAAACCATGCTTGGGCTAGAAGTTGGGGAATTTGGATGAGCCCGTGAATAACACCCTAGACTGCAGTTGGTCTCGGCTCCTCTTCTGAGTTTAGATTATGCATCACTTTGATATTTTGGAGGAATGTTGGCTGCATTTTCTAGCCTTCTTTCATCACCCTTGTTTATTATCCTCTTATGGAGACTTGACAATATCACTGCCATGTATTTTTTGAGTGATTGTCAGTTACTTCAGCTTTTTAGCTAAAACTTAATTTAAATGGGAAGGAGCAGGGGCTTCCTGCTGGAGACAGAAGGGATTTGTTTTCTTAGCTCATGCCCTGTTGGTTTCCAATGTCCCATAAGTGTATAATTCATGTCATGGATTGTCAATCTGAGTTGATTGAGATTCAAGAACATGGCAGTCGAACTATCGAAGCAACTATGGTCATCCTATGAGTGGAGGGAGACTCATAAAATTGCTTTTTTTCATGAAGCTTCTTTTTTATTTATTATAAAATAGTGCTAGTTTTATTTTAATTTTTTTCTATTAGTAGCGAGTAAGTCTTATATGAGATCAACTCACAATAAAATGGGTATCTTATTTCATTTTTAACATGTATCAGACAAGTACATGTGACTGTTCCGAGAGTTGTGTATATGTGCCTCATGAAGCACAAGAATCTACCTCATCAAGTAGTAGCACAACTTGTACAATACAAGTATTCAACCAACTAGCTAGGAATAACAATTTGGAGACCTTAAAACACAACTAAGGGCTCGTTCTTTTTGACTGGTGACTGGTGACTGGTGACTGGGAGAAACTGGGCAAAATTGGTGAAAACTGGTAAGTCTAACTGTTAATTGGGAGAAACTGGTGAAAACTGGGTCAAATTGGGCAAAATGGGGAAAAGTTGGGACAAATTGGAAACTTTATATTTTTGAGTGTTCAATAATAATAATAATAATAATAATAATAATAATAATAATAATAATAATAATAATAATAATAATAATAATAATAATAATAAAATAATAATAATAATAATAATAATAATAATATAATAATAGTAATAAAGATAATATTATTATTATTACTACTACTATGTTATTATTATTATTATTATTATTATTATTATTATTATTATTATTATTATTATTATTATTATTATTATTATTATTATTATTATTATTATTATTATTATTAATATTAATATTAATATTATTAATATTATAATGATTTTTTAGTCATGTTTAAATATTAGTCAATTCATATATTTTTTTTATTTTTGATATAACATATTGTATATTTAATTATTATGTTTAATACTCCCTCCGTCTCAAAAAAATATGAACCTTTGCTTTTTGAAGGTCAAACTTAACAAACTTTGACCATTAATTTATGAAAAAATATAAAAATTCACATTATGAAAATACTTTTGTTAGATTCATTTTTAAAAGTACTTTCAAAAAATCGTATTGTTATAATTTTTATATTCATATTATTGTAGTTATTTACGGTCAAAGTGGTGTTTTGAAGACCGTAAAAAAAAAAACAAAGGTTCGGGTTTTTTTGAGACGGAGGAAGCATGTATAAATATTAAAACTGGGCAGAATTGGGAGAAACTGGGGAAAACTGTATTTTGTAACTGGTAACTGGTCAAAACTGGGGAAAACTGGTGAGAACTAGTCAAAACTGTGCGAAACTAAAAACCAGTTGAAAAGAACATGCCCTAATTTGAGAATATTGATACCTTCTTTGTATTCTGTTTTGCGGTTGCACAAATAAGTTGTTTATTTATAAACAATTGTCATTTACTTTAGTAAAACCTTGAAAATGCCACATCTTCCATGACAAGAAGCAAGTGATCACCTAGGTTTGAGAAATATGGTGCCTTCGGGATAAAGAGACTTAGATTTGTTATGTGGTTGTCGATTACATTCGACAATGCTATAGCTTGAACTATTAGAAATATTATTGTTGCAGAAAGATACCAATTAGATAAACAGATAGTCAACTAGATAATGAGCGAAATGATACAATTTCAGAAATTTATCTTTCATAATGTAAAATGTTTCTTTTTCTTAAACAGTCCCTTCTCGACCCACGTCAACAAAATAAGCAACAAGAAGAAGTATTGATGGGTGTTACAATGACTAATAACTTCATTAGTAAAAGAGTATGTTGTTGCCTCTTTAGTCAAAAAACCCGCTACTTATGTCCTCGCTGAAGTTATGGAAAATCTTCCCCATTCCTAATTAATGAGCTCCCTTCAATGGGTAATTAAGTTATATAAGTTGTTTTCCAAATGTATGTTTTAGGTTTCACTCAAGACAACAAAGGGGTGGATTAAAGTATTTAAGCATGCTTCACCAGCCGCAATCCATTACAATATCCAAACGTTATGTGATTGCCCAAATTGTGGCACATAAGAAATGCAAACACCTGCTCTCAACTATTTTTTGTAGCTACTATTCCATTCTCTCTAGTGAGTTTTGAAAATTCCTAGAATTCCTACTGACAAGGTTAGAATAAACTGAATCATCTATATTCAGTGTTGTCACAACTCACATCATAGTTTTGATTTACCAAAAAATAGTTGTGAGTTGTAATTCTAGGTTGAGTATTAAAGTAAATCTATATGTCACATTTTGCACATTCTTAATTTTATTGCAAGGAATCCACCATCTTCGAGAGTAATGAGACTCGATTCCAAGTCATTGTTAGGATGAGTGATTTGCTACTATGTCAATTCTTATTGCCTAAACTCCGAGTCTAGGCAGTTGTGTGAACCCAATAAAACTATACGTTGAAGAATATGAAACTGATTATCACTAAGAAAAATGAATTTCATAATGAAGTTTTGACTAAGAAAATGAAATTGTCTAGCTTTTGTTTAGGAGGCATAGTTTTATTGGGTCCATAAAAATACTTGGTCAATAATTTATACTATTTCCTATTCATCTTCATGCCAAGCTTTCACATTTTGCACATATTCAAACCAGATAGAAGAATTAGAAAAAAGATCGTCTTAGACAAGTTTCTGTGTGAACCAACATAGAGGGAGAAAAAAAAAAACATTGATCTCCAAGGAAATGAAAAAGGCCTTAAAACTGGACCTGTTCTCAATTCTTCACTCACTCACAGCTAGGGATGTAAATGGATCGGATTCGGATCGGGTGGAGCATCATCCGCTCCATCCGCGAAATCCATCTAATCAATCCGCTCCATCTGTCATCCGCAAACCATCCAATCCATATCCAATCCATCCGTCATCCGCGGACTAGTGGATGGATCGGGTGCTTAACGGTTTATGGACTAAAAACAATAAATAGACCCAACTATAATAAAATTGTTAGTAGTCAAACAAAGCTTGTACTCATATACGATCGTTTTACCTTGTAACAATAAAAAATAACACAATTTAGTTTAAATAATAACAATAAAAATTAGAAAACAAGTAAAATTAAACTAAGATGTAAATATAACATATGTTTGATATCTTTTTTATATTATTCTTTTACACTTTAATATCTAAACAGGTGATGGATGGATTCGCGGATCGGGTTAGCGGATGAGAAATCTCATCCATCATCCACTCCATCCGCTATCCAATCCATCCGTCATCCACTCCATCATCCATTTAATCGGGTTTTAATTCATATATTCAATTCGGATAGAATAAATATCCGCGAATCATGAATCCATTTACATCCCTACTCAGAGCTCTCTCAATCTCATTTTTTCTCATCCAAGCGACAAACACAAACACAAAATCCAAACATTCTCTTTCATCACTAATAAACGCCCTAAACTAAAACCCTCTCTCTCTCTCTCGCCATAGCCTCTGTAACCGTAAGACAAACCTTTCACCCTCTATGATTTTTTTATATATAATGTTACATTTCTCAACTCTTCTTCTTCGTCTTCACTTCTCATCATCTCATCTTTCTAATTTCCTGGCGTTTTATTTTCTGTCTCCTCTTTTCTCACTTTCAGAGCTTCATCAATGGCTGACACTTCCACAACAGCTGCTACAACAGTCGCCCCCATTTCTGACGACGCTAAGGACATCGAGAAGCTCTACGAGTATGGCGAGCGTCTCAATGAAGCCAAAGACAAGTCTCAGGTTCGCTCAATTTTAGACACAAAATAGGGTTTTACGCTTTAGGGTTTTTAGGGTTTAGGGTTTTAGGGTTTTCTGAGATTTGGGTTTCGTTTAACTTGGTGTGAATTTGTGATTTTGACTTGGGTTTTCTGATTGGTTGTGTGTTGGTTTGCAGAATAAGCAGGATTATGAAGGGATTATAAATGCGGCTAAAGGTAGTAGTAAGGCGAAACAATTGGCTGCTCAGCTTATTCCTAGGTTTTTCAAGCATTTTCCTGATCTTTCGAGTAGCGCGGTCGATGCTCATCTTGATTTGTGCGAAGAGGAGGATCTTGGGGTTAGTTTAATACTGTTCTTTGGACTATGTTTGTTCTGTTTTTAGAAAATTTTTGGTTTAAAGGCACTCTGTGTTTGGTATTTAATTGATGGACCAATAGTATTTATCAATTAACGAGGTTGTGTGAAATTGCTCCTGTTGAAGAAGGTTTTGGTCGAAATGTGGGGTCTTTGCTATATTTGGACATGTTTTGTTTATGCTATGTATAGGTGATAGTGTGCTGATTTAGAGATATGTCTCTCCAATTTCTTTTGGATGATAGAAATAATCATTGGAAGGAGTTAGATGACTTTGTTGTTGGGGAGTGATTATTGATTGCCTCAGGGAGGTTGTCTTGTTGGAAGGAGTGCTTCTCATATGCTGGTTTGCTGATATCATTTAAGGGAGTATCTTCAGTTCACTGGCAACATGTTGATATCAGACTTGCTGTAATGATCCAGGTGGTTGGTATAGTGGAATATTTCTGTTGAATTTGTGAATCAGGCAAGGAATGGTAGAGTATCTTCAATTCACTGGTATCAGACTTGCTGCAATGATCCAGGTGGTTGGTATAGTGGAATATTTCTGTTGAATTTGTGAATCAGGCAAGGAATGGTCAAGTGGAGGGTTCATGTTACTTTTTAGTGGTTGGTTCGTGGATTATTTTGTGATAATTAAAGTTAGTAGCTGAAAATCAAGATGCATTCAAGTTACTTTTTAGTGGTTGGTTCGTGGATTATTTTGTGATAATTAAAGTTAGTAGCTGAAAATCAAGATGCATTCAAGTTAACATAAAGCCTTTTGCAAGTTTGCTACAGTTTGAATCGTGGCGGCTTAAATTTCCTTTTATGATAAGATGCGAGGGATCTGCAACGATTTGGGTCTCACTCACATACGACATACCCTTAGGGTGTGAAAAAAAAGGGAGTTGGGGGCATTCTTATGGTTACACAACTTAGCCCTGTGGCCTGTTATGGTTGGCTGAGGTGGAAGCTTCTTACCATTAGAAAAAAGAAGATGCATTCAAGTTCTTTTAGGGCATTTGGTTCTTTTCGTGCCTGCAATATTTGTTCTGATCATGTGCAGGAGGTTGAGAAGTCTTATCTTATTAAAATGGTACGTTTGATTTTGATTTTGACACGGTCCTTAGTCCTCCAGGTCCACATGTTATGCATGGTACTTAGCTTGTGACAACATAGAAAAATGCTCTTTCTGTGCAAACTACTGGAGCAATGAGGGTCACCAACTTACCATATTTTGTTCTATATATCTTCAATCCTCCCATTTTTTGAAGTTGCAAGAGATTGTGAAGAGATTCTCCCAAAGGGGAGCATTCATGGGTCTGGTGAAGTTAAGTTGGGTGAAGTTGTTATCCATATTGATATTTGAGGAAGAGGGTTTCCGCGTAAATCTTCGCGCAGGTTGGTGATTGTAGCTATCTATGTGTAGGATGTTTTATTGCCTAGTTTTTCGAGAGAATGTGTATGCTTCGTCAAAAGAGATACAGAAGTTTGATGGAGGTAGTCATTGACCGTGCATGGTGGTTTACTACAATGTCCACGGACTGTCTACTGATATCATACACTTGCCATTCTTTTAACTAATCGATTGTGTTTGGAAAAATCTCCCTGAATCCTAGACGTATTGTTCTGCATGTGAAGTCAATGGCACATTTTGTGTAGAGACATGCATTGTATTACTTCAAAATATTCATGTTTCAGGAGGAATTTATTGGCACTAAGTTGGATGCAACTGTTGGTTCATTGCATGTGTTTGGTGGATATATGAACGGAGACAATGAGAGAATGAGGTGGGAGGAGCCTCCAAAAGTAAGGAGGTGATACGGTTCCAAATAAGTGATGAGAATGACGACAGTCCTTGTAGGCTTGTAGCTCAAGTGGACGGTATTCTCGGGTTTGTAGTGGGTTTGGACTGTGAGAAGATGATGATATCAGTAGTGGATCTAGACAACGAGCAACACCAAGCAACCAGATCATTGCAAAGGGCTTTAATTGGGTTATAGGAGGTGTTGTGACTTGTGAGTTTTATGTGAGAAACAATTCGTGGCTTTTCTATCGAAGAGTTACACATACCCAATCGTGGTTTCAAGAATACATGTGGTTTAGAGTTCAAACCAAAGGCAAAGATAGGTGGGCACAGTGAGGGTTGAAGAGCTCAAACACATGAGAGATGTCTTTTTTTTTTATTTTTTTTTTATTTTTACCTTTTCTAACCTATTCTTTTATATTATAGTAAATCCTTTGTCTGTTTGGTTGTCTACTTGTCCCATGGGTTTTTTACTTATGTGAGAAGGGAATTTACATGTAAATGCTGCTGTGCTATTTTGTTGCGTGCTCTGTTACCCAGACTCGGCAAAAATTACCTCATTCCTGTGTTGACACGACACGGATATGGGTGTGGAATCAGTATGCGACCCTCCTTGGACTTGGTCACGGCTGGGCTTGAATCAGAGAGAGAGAGACAGAGAGGCGAAGAGGGGGAGTAAGGAAAATCCCAGGCCTGTCCATCGCTGCCCTGTGCTCTTTTTCTCTGTCATGCCCTTCTGTTCTATCTGTATGCGGCGCTAGTGCTGGCTCTGCGGAGTGCTGAGTAAGGAAGAATTAGGGTTTGACTTTTATTACTCCAATTATCACGTGAAGTAAAACATTCCAGTTGGGCCCAGATAATACTAGTAGGCTAGGCCTTGTATGAATACTTCAACAAGCGTGACTACTTAATGCCGAAAACTCTTATATTGTGAATTTATTAATTAATTCCTTACAAAAAATCAGAAGCTTTTAACAGAAAACAAATACAAATATTTCTGAATGCTGCACCCCCGCACCCGTGTCCAAATTGAGAACAAGGTCCCCATGTCCAGAAGTTTTAGCCAAGGCGAGTTTGACACCAAGATACGCACCTGTATCCGATACCCGTACCCGAGTCCATATAACATAGGTTGTGTGTGCATGGAAGCATGGGTGCGCTTGTTTTTTTTCCAAATAGGAGTATGAAAGCCAAAAACTGATAAAAGAAGTAAGCAGAAATATAGAAAACAAACGGAGATGGAAACTAATGGGGGAGGAAAAATATGCTTACAGTTAGGACTCCATTAAAGTTTTATTAATTATGTGTTTGAGATGGAAATTAGAATCTTCAGAATACAATTAACTAATTAAGGTCACGATAGTAAAAAGTCGGAGTTTTAGCTTGAAGTCTTAAGGTATACCGTATATCATGTAGCAGCCAATCTTCTGCATGTCAGTGGTTGATGTCTTCAGTGGTGTCTTCCTTTGCTCATCTGTACCTTCCCTTCATCTTCTGTATTATAAAGAATTGTCCTAATAGATACTGGCAGTCGTACCGGAAAAAAGATAAATGCTAAAGCTTCATTATTTTTTCGTAGTGTGTACCAGTTGCCTACTATTGTTTTTGGCAAGACTACAAAAGCGGCACATGTCATACCTTTAGTACTTAATATATTTCATACCTGCTTCCCTGTCACTGCTTGGTTCTGAAGAGTTTAAAATGCTCCAGTGGAAAAGGTCCTATGTTACTTCAATAAGTTTGAGTCTTTTATTATTGTGCTTTCTATCTGATGTTCGTGAACATGAAACTTTAACTGCCAAAGTGTTTTGTGCAGGTTCGTGTCCAAGCTATTAGGGGTCTTCCTCTTTTTTGCAAGGATACTCCAGAATATGTCGCCAAGATTGTTGACATTCTTGCTCAATTGCTCACAGCTGGTAAAATAATCCTTTGTTTTTTATGTTTTAGTTACTAATTATTCTGCTCATTGTCCAATTTTGATATTTGATGATTCTACGTCTTTCAGAGGAAAATGTGGAAAGGGATGCAGTACAAAAAGCCCTGATGTCTCTGCTGAGGCAGGATGTGAAAGGTATGTTGCATTAAGTATCATATACTTTTCTTCAGTTGAGAACATGATTTCAATGATCCATTAAGGACATATTATCAATTTATCACCTTACTGGGGTGTGATTGCATGGTATTTTGCTTTTGTGTTTCTATGTGGTTGTTAGTTGATGTATCGGAGAAGGTGTCTGAACAAACGGCTGAGTGTTTTGGATTTGTTTATGATTATGCATCATTTGCACATGGGAACATCTTAGTTTGCTAATTTGGATGGTTGGGTCCTTCGAATTCGTAGCCAATAGTTTGTTCCTGCATCCCTAAATGCCCCTAAGCGACTTATACGATATCTTTAATTTCTGAATCCTGATGAGATTCTGTTGCTTTCCCTTGTTCAAGAGCGGCCCCATAAAATAGAACGGCTAAAGGTGAAAGCCAATACTTCATTTGGACAAGCCACATGCTTTAATGCTACAGATCTCAGGAAAGAGAATAAATATGTTGGGGATGGACCAGTAGGGTGAAAAACAGGTGCAAGATCTTTTCTAGAAAAGATGTTGTCTGGCAAACGGTTTCTTGCTGTACACGAGGTCATATATAAGTAGGATGTATCTATGAGTGTGTTTTACACACATCAACATTACCCCAGTGCCTCCAAAGAGGCTCCCGCCTAGGCAGGGTAAGGGGGGGTCGGTTGTACGCAGCCTTACCCCTGTGAGAGTCTCACAGAGAGGCTGTTTCAGTTTGACCCGATATCCGAAGTGCGACGACCATCGGGAACTTCACAATGAATAAGAAGTGCCGACAGTTTTATGAGCCATTTTGCTTTAGTCCATTAGATTCCGAAGCCAAAAGTAAAGAAGCTTTTGGGTCTACCGGAAATGGACAGCTGAGTGTGTTTTAGCACACTATTATTTGTTCAAATAAGTGGTGGTATTATTGGCATAAAGGCAAATGGTAAACACATCACAAATGTGTGAAGCACTTTCATTCCGACCCCCATCCTGTCAACATTTGTAGCTGATAGAGTTCTGCATTTCCTCCCTCTCGGCCTCTCCCCTCTTCTGTCTCCCTTTTCATATCAACTTGACCGGAGTAGCCAAGCAGGTAACAAATCCGTTACTAAAATCTTTTCTTCTACTATACTATGCATCAAAACTACGTAATCCATTCACTTTGGGCACTAGGTCATATATCTAACCATCTAATTTCCTTTTACCAATCAGACCGGGGGAGGATTTTTCTTTGTTCCTCTCTCTTTTATTTCCTCCTTCCGTACTAATTGAAAACGGGAAAAAAAGACAAGAAAGATTAAGGATTCGAAGCTTGTGTTTAAGCACTTGAGATTCAGTCTTCCCTGTAAGTAATTGTCAGGATATGCATTGGTGGACTATTTGTACTTGTCAAACATTAGAATCCTTGACTGAGACCATGAACTTATGTAGTTAGTTGGATCACTTTCTGAATGATGGAATTTACAACACACTGATTGCTAATTGGTGTATGGGATGTATTTGTATATTGCAGCATCCTTGACAGCGTTGTTTAAGCATGTCGAGAGCATAGATGAGAGCACAGATGAAAATATTCGGGAGAAGGTCTTGACCTTTATAAGAGACAAGGTATGTGCCCTCATTTTTGTTATGCTCAGTGTTCATTCTCAGCTTTGTTGAATATTTCATAGTTGTATCCTGTAGCAGTACCAGTAGCGTGTTTACTGCTCTATATGGGGACTAAATATGTCTTCTTGCAGGTTTTTCAACTTAAAGCTGAACTCCTGAAGCCTCAGGAGCAAATGGAAAGGCATATAACTGATTTGATAAAAAAGGTATCATTTGAAATTCAGTATTATCGAATTTGAATAACGGCATTAGTTTATTGTACGATGTCTGACTCATCAATATCTTGCAGAGTCTGCAAGACGTAACTGGTGCTGAATTTAAGATGTTTATAGACTTTTTAAAGAGTTTGAGCATATTTGGAGATAAAGCTCCTCCAGAGCGTGTTCAAGAACTTATTGAAATTATTGAAAGTCAAGCTGATCTGGATGCACAATTCAATGTAAGTCACGTTTATGGTAACAATATTTTGTTCATGCACGACGCATGAGTTTTCAGGCATATGGTGATATACTGGGATTTGGCGCATGCCTTGTTGTCTGAGGAACCCATTCATCTTTAAATGCCTTGGTCACTAGTCATTCCTGCATTGTAAAATTGAATGCATATGTGACTAGGTATCTCTGACATAAATAGCATGATTTCATGGTTTTTTCACATATGCTGGCATTCACACGTATATACTCTCTACAAGTTTTAAATTGATAATTAAATGATGTACAGGAATATAGTTGCTCTTACGTTTATGTGTGCATGTGTCTGTTTTCTTCCCCTTCTCTGTTGTGGTACAATGCAAGGGACACTTCATGTGATGCACTGGTCTTCTATGAATAACGCTGCTTTATTATGCTATATTTTGCGTATTTTCTAAGACTGAATTTATTCTGTTGGTTATATTCCAATTGTAGGTTTTGGACGTGGACCATATTGACAGGCTTATATCATGCCTATACATTGCCATTCCCTTCTTCGCGGTAGACTGTTGTTATTTTGATACCGTCTTTGGGTTCCTCTTTAGATCTTAATAATTTTACCCTTAAATTAATTTGTTATTTGGCACAGCGTGGAGCATCAAACAGCAAGTTCCTCAACTATGTGCACAAACATATAATTCCTGTTTTTGAGAAGGTACTATATTTGAATCATTTTTCAGAATGTTATACACAAAATGTCTGTGCATTGTACTTTCAAAAGCATATATTTCTACTCCATCCACTCTGAATAAAAGGTCAATGTTGACCCTTTTCTTTTGTCCCAAAAATAATAGTTGTATTGAACAATGATAATTCCTACTTTATGTGTTTAACCTCCCGAATTTTATTATGTGTGCTAAGTCAGCTTCGGACCTTTGCTGTGGGGTGAAAGGGATATTTAGCGTTCTTATTTGAGCTTTGCCCTGATATCAAGATTCTGTATTCCCTGGGGCTGTTTCTTTGATTTTTGAGCTTGTTATGCTAACTAAATATAAACAAAATAAAAATAAAAATAATCTGAACTGACGTATGGGAACCTTGGGTGGGTAACCTGATGATAAGCAGAGGTCTTTTGTCAATCCAAGCAGAGCCTTGATGGAACTTGTCCTCATTTAACTTTTCAAGCTTTGGTTGGACTGAAAAAAGCCATGCTTAAGCATCAATTGTTTTTTTCTCGCTTTTTTCTAAAAAAAAAATTGTTTATTTCTTGCTAAAAACAAGTGTTGTCATGAGCAGTAAGCCGTACAAACGTATTCAGTGAGCTAAAGTTAACTTATCCATTTAACCAACTCTTCCACAGCTCCCGTAAAAACTGTGTATGCAATGGGATTAAAACTGGTTGGTACAATGGGAAACCGGAGATTCAACATAA
The DNA here is from genome assembly GCA_038025085.1 of Tetragonia tetragonoides. Lineage (NCBI taxonomy): Eukaryota > Viridiplantae > Streptophyta > Magnoliopsida > Caryophyllales > Aizoaceae > Tetragonia > Tetragonia tetragonoides. Next base: position 7,303,645 of record CM076148.1, on the reverse strand, counting down.
TTGGTCTATTTTGTAAATGTTTACTATGGAGGATGCCTTAACCTCTCTCTTGCTGTAAATTTGCTTTGCAATTTTATAATCTTTTTCTTTATCTAAAAAAAAACTAAGCCTAGGAGGAAGAAGGGCAGTAGGGAGCTAGAGAACTTAAGAGCTAACATTAGTTGTGATGGGTGTGGGCTAAAGAAAGGTTTTATGAATAAGCATTGACTGTATAGGGTTTTCTTCTAGGTTTGGTTGGGTCTTGGTTTGGATCTGGGTAGTTCCTCTCCTTGAGGAAGGCCCTTTTTGTATTATTCCTCTTTTTAATAATATTCATTTTCTTATCTAAAAAAAAACTTGTTTATTGTGTTTATCAAAATTTAGGTGTATTATTCCTCTCCTACGGATGCGTTTTTCTGCTATGCGAAGAGGGAAGGAGGGTAGGATGTTGTGGCGATGTGCCTGTTTAGCTATTCTTTGGTGCACTTGGTTAGAGAGGAATTCGAGGATTTTCTCTGACACGGGAAAGGGAATCAATTTGGTTTGGGAACACATAGTTTATTTGGCATCCCTTTGGGCGAAGGCGGCTGGTGCCTTCAAGGGGGTGCCACTGACGGTCATTCAACGCCATTGGCGTGATTTGTAGATACTTTATTCTTACTTTGTTTCCTTGAGGATACCTTGTCCTCTATTTTTTGTATTCTTTCACTATTTGATTAATAAAAAAATTTATCTAAAAAAAAAAAACATGGAGCTTACAGCTTAGTCTGATTAAGTACGTGTTGTTTGTAGTCTGTAAAACTTAAATCTTCATTGTAAACGAGCTTGTAGTTATCTACCCATTCTACTGAACATAAAAGAGTTAGTTTGAACAAGCTTACACGGCATGCTAGCATTAGATATTTTATCCCCTTCTTGCTCAAGCTTTCGATAATTCATCAATTGAGCTAAAGGATCTGTCTCAAGCTCTACATGTTTAGCAATCTAGTGATAGGTATTACGCCTAATAGAGATTAAGGAGTTTATTGACTTTCTACTTCAGTTACATTCCTGTTTTCTTAGTTATTATTTAAGCCTGCTTTAGTAATTTTAATGGGAGGTAGTTCTGATTGTGAATATAAAAGTGTATTATTGTGCAAAATTAATGGATGTATGCTGTTCTTCGTTGATAGATGTGATGCTCCTTTCCTTCTCCCCCTTACAAATTTATATTTCCATTCAGCTCCCTGAGGAACGGAAGCTGGATTTACTCAAAAATTTGGCAGAAAGTTCTCCTTACACCACTCCACAGGATTCACGGCAGATCCTTCCATCTGTTGTTCAGGTTTTGAAGGTATGTATTGAGTTAATTGGAGTGCTTGTCTATGTTAGATGTGTATCCCTTTTTGATTTTCTCAGACTAGATGAGAGGACAACTTGTCTGACTTGAGTTAAATGTACTTTTAACTCCTTAGAACTTGAGATCCCTTTTGCAGGTCATTTCTCTTTTTCGTTAATAATAGTGTATTATCTCTCTTGAGGTGCTTCTAGACTCTTCTTATGCATTCTCCTGTTCTCTCTTCTGTTTCAGAAGTACATGCCTCGGAAGAAGACTGGAGAGGAGATGAACTTCACATATGTTGAGTGCTTGTTGTACGCATTTCACCATCTAGCATCAAAGGTTGAAATTTCCTCACTGTCCACCTTTCTTTTCCATCCATCTCCATGTCTGGAGGCCTTGGATTATGTTCCTCTTATTCACCTTTGTACCATCTGGCTTTTTATCTCGTGCAGGCTCCTAATGCCACAAACAGTATATGTGGGTATAAGATAGTTACTGGCCAACCCTCAGACAGGATAGGGGAGGACTTCTCCGAACACTACAAGGACTTCACTGAGAGGTAATATATTCCTGCTGAACTTTTTTCCTCTTGGACAGCATGGGTTAGATTTTCTTCTTTTAGCATCTTCATTGTCTGTGACGACTGTGCCCAGTTGGTCAATCCTTGATGTGCTTGTGAGTTGTGAGTGAAGAAAGATGGACTCTTATGAGAAGACAATGCAATGATGTGTGCCGCAATGAATTTGTGGGGTTTAAGGATGTACCTCGGCAGAAGATAATATATTATTGGGCCATTTTTGTGTAATTCATATTCTGTAATATGGAAACTCTTTTAAAACAGCAAAAAAATAATATGGAAACTGTCTTTCAAGCAATTGCAAGACCTCCCTTGCTCCTGCCCTCGATGGGATCCACACTTTGTGGTGGTATGGTGGTCTTTGTATGCAATGGTGATGTCGTGATGCTATATGCAAGATCCCCAAGGGTGATGTGAGAGTTATTTGATTTTCCCTATTTGTTCTCTGATTTTGCTATATTTCTAATCATTTTCTTTCGATATCAATGTATTTCACTATCACCCATTTATTGAGTCATTCATGCATTTACTCTTTCATTCAATCAGCTATTTTCAATTTTTTAGAAATTCAAAATTGATTTTATGGGTTTATCGGAAATAGCCTCTCTACTGGCAACCAGCTAGGGGTAAGGTTGCGTACATCAGAACCTCCCCAGGCCACTGCCTCGGCGGGATACTTCATGGGTGGTTGTTGTATCTAGATATATCACTATATTGTGATTTATCATGACCATATAGAGTTAGGACTTAGGACAAATTAGTGTTGCTCTCTCCGTCCCACTAATAGTCTTAAGTTGACTCTTCAGGCATTTAATGAACATTGGATTTGTGGTCTAGATTGATTTGGTAAAAGAACAGATGATGGGGATTTTACCAAACGGAATGTGGACAGTCAAAGTGGGACATTTGAAAATAGAAAGCAAGACAATCTTAGTGGAACCCGAGTATTAAATATATCTTGTGTTAACGGTTCTAGTTTGGAGTTAGGTGGTGTTTGGCCTAGCTTTTGAGTAGCTTCTACTTTTCCACCTTATTTTCCCTCACAAACCACCCCCTCTAACTCCTGACCCCCATTTTGAACTTCTAATAAAGCTCAAAACACGTTCTTAGTTTAATCCAAAAGGAATTCCTTTTACATTTGATGGTATGAGCAATGCTTGTCCAGACGGGGATGTGGTGCCTGCCTGTTCCTTTGCTGCCGGTTTTAAACCATGTAAATTGTGAGTGTATTAGTTGGCCCCTGCATGTCATATCTTGAAGTTGCTCCATTCCAGTGCCATCAAATATCAGCTTGCTAATTTGGTGCTGTTTCTTATTTTTGTCACTTGTGTGCTAGTGGAAAGTCTTTCCTTGTAGTAGTTTTGTAACTGTTAATATTGTTGATGGGCACAGGTTGACTTGTGTTGAGGAGCTATCCAGGGCTACCATGAAAAAATTGACTCAGGGAATGGATGAGCAAAACAGGAGGATGGCATCCGCCTCGGTTGAAGTAAAAAACAAGATTGTAAGTATATCTATCAAGTATTGGTCAAACTTGTGGTCCCTTAATCCTAACGTAAAGTACCCCTTTGGTATATGGGGGATTTTTGGATCTGTAGAGGATATCAGGAGGGGTGAAAATAAAATGTTGCTACTATAGGAGAGTGGAGTAATGTTTTGGGTTATCCCCAATAGAGTAAGGCAGTTTTTTGAGACCTCTAGGTATCAAAAGAAAATTCTAGGATATTAGTGAGGATTTCTGCTCTCATGACTGATTATTTGTTTTGGCTTCAATACAGAAAACTGAAAAGCAAAATGCTACCACAGGATTGAAAACCTGCAATAACATTCTGGCTATGACACAGGTGGGAAAAATGAGATACTTGGATACTGTACTTTAAAATTCGTAAAGATCTTTGCATGGTTGCAGAATTAATGTACTGAAACAGTTATTCTCCTGATTTAGCCTCTACATAAAAGCTCACCTTCATTCATCGGTGACAAAAAGATCAATCTATCATGGAAAGAACCAGCAAAATCCATGCTACATTCGGCAACTGGTGGAGCTGGGTAAGAATTGTGACTAGCTTGTTGATTTTATCTTATCTGGACTTATTTGTCTGACTGTTGTTGTAATATCATCAAAGGACTTTAGGTTACAAGTTCATGTTCAGTCTCAAGATTCAATATAATACAAAAAATCCAAATGCATGTACTACTCTTCTGTAGGGATACCATAAAATGAAAATAGGCGTCAGTTGAAAGTGAAAATTATTTTTGCTATGGCTGAAGGTTTTTAAACTCTTGTTACGGAAACTTGACATGTTTCCTTGAACTTTTGTAGGGGGAAACGGCCTGCCTCCAATGCTCTTAATGGTTCCAACAACAATGCAGCCAAAAAAGGTCGTGGCGGTGGAGCTAACCAGCTAGTTAACAGAGCACTGGAAGGCATATGTTATGGTGGGAGAGGTGGTGGTAGAGGGGGCAGAGGAAGAGGATGGGGTGGACGTGGCAGAGGTAGATCATACCGGTAAAACCTGTTGCTAGTTTCACTTGACAGTACACTTAGTGGAGTTGGCAGAAGAGTAATCTCACCCTGGATAGTTTAAGACAAGAAACACCAGCATGCGATAGTGGACGGGAACTGCTCATGATAGGCAAATGGCATAATTCTGTTGAAAGGGAGCAGCTGGTGATTAGATTTTAGGCTCAAATTAGTTGATTTATGTTATTGTGAAATGTTTGTCTAACCTTATATCTTCCAGTGTTTTTATGGCTTCAATATTATTTCCTCCCCTTCACCTCTCTTTTGGTTTGCCTATCACGACTTTCTGATTTTTTGTCCATAGATTTTGTATTTGTTTGGTTTATGGGCGGACTTGTTGATTATGCTATGTTAGTGTCCAACTGTAAAATTATGTGCAGGTTGTTGATTGGTTTCACGATTTTTTAATTCGTGCACCGGATATGCACAAACTTTTGTATGCTATTGTTGGAAAGATTATGATCATAAACAAAAGTTAAAAAAACGTGATGTTTCAAAGCATTTTGAAGTATATATTTCAATTCAAGCGTTTACTCGTTGCTGCTAGTCCCATTGCGAGTGACAGGGACTGAAAAACTTGTGCACCATTCTGAAATCAAGCAACCAAATACTACATTTCTCCTGATACAACTATATACAAGAGAAACAAAATCTATAACGCGATTTTGAGTTCAGTTCTCACTATGTCTATTGTATTGTTTCATTTATATTACTCAACAATATGTGGCGCAAAATGTTTATCAAATAATCTGGAAAAACGAATTTGATAACGACTGTCTGTAAAAGGGAATACCTAAAGATCACGTTGACTACAAACTCGAATCTACATTTCAAGGAGTTGATGATAATGAAATTTCCATAGCTGCTGGTGAAGAAGGTACCGGATTATGCTCTGTGGTGGCAGCCTCTGTCGCGAGAACCCACTCATTATCATCTGAAGGTGGTGCCTGTGTCTCATATACAGTAAGGGGTCTCTCTGGAGTTCTAATCTCACCTTTGTCGAAGTAGTGTGCGAACCTAGCCACCCTATTCCACGTGCTCCCATCTAACACTATACCATTTGCGTTGCTTTCTTTGTGTCTTCTATAACTCGTACGCACTCTATACATGAAGAGCAGGAGACAGGAGGTGGATATAGTCACAGAGAAAGCGTAGAGAACCCAGAACCCTTGTAGGTCTAACTTTTGACTATTATGGTTAATGCTCGAAGAACTTGAACACTCCGAAGTGGGAAGAAACCACTTGTCATTGAGTTGCTTTAGGACACCATTTTCCGAGAGCTTTAAGATGGCTTTGGATACATCGGCTGCTAGGGGAGAACCCTTCTGAAATACCTACATTCACAAGGATGATAATGTTAGGAGCGAGGTCTGACTAAGAATGATATACAGTAAGAGAAATGGATGTATATACAGCCGGAGTAAAATTACTCCTGTGACAACGGAGAGGTTGTTTAAGTTTTTGTTAAGTCCCAAATGCGCGCGTAAACTGCACAATTTGATGTACAGTTAAATGCGCATATGTTCTTATCATCAAATAGTTTTAAGTTTGAGCCATTCGACCACAGCCTTGCCTTTGCCAATGCATAATGAAAACATCAAGAACTTACAAAGCCCTGCCCTCCATATCTGAAGTTGTCTTTGGTCTGAGTGAAGCTTTGACAGTATTGATTGAGGAACACTTTGGCATATGGAAGCTCAATGAATGCAGCCACAATGCTACCATTGGCGAACATCTCTGGGTATGCATATTGGCTACTGATATTTCGAATGTTCTCTGGCTTAAAGGTAAGCACGTTTACCAAGTAATCTCGCACAAAGGAGTCCCCGTCACAACCTACTATTGAATTGGTTTTCGTTAGCCACTTGATGTCTTTTATCGTTGGCTCCAACAGTGGAACTGTGAGCATAGACGTCAGACTTGCTGTGTAGCTTGATGTCAATACAAACACCACAAAAAGCCATCCCACCACAGTTATGCGTGTGAAATTGCTCTGGATTTTCTCCTCTGTAAGGAACAGGAAAAAAGTAAGTTCTCGACTTCACGACTTCACGTGTGTTTCTTGCAAAAATTGTTATGCATGTAATTAGCATGCATCAAGAATGACAAAAACCAGAAGACAAGTATTCTGAACTGCCAATTGCACAAGTGCATGTAATAATGAGAAAAGATGGCTCAGAAAGGTTAATGTCAATACTTACTCTGGGCAAAGAAGATAGAAGTGAAGGTGAACCAAAGCGTTGCGCTGATCTGATTATTCAAAGTGCCTCCAAATTCAGGATTATTTTCCCTCTCCTCCAACCAAACAACAAGCATAGTATATAGTAAGGTGCCAACACAGGCCAGCCACATTTGCCAAGTAAATGGCTTCACAAACAACAATGCCTTTAGAGACTCCTTGGATTTCAGAGGGACTATCAATGACAACCCTGATTTTGTATAAGGTTGAGTGAATTCCACATGCTTTGATCGGTTAGCCAGTATCGTGATATCACCAACTACAGCATCATATGTCTGGCATCGATAAATTTCAGGGAAAGATCAGAGATCAAAAGCAGAGGAGGGGCTACATATAGCATTCAATCTGAAAAAAGAAGTCATATTTCTCACTATTGGAAGGCTATCTATCTTATAAAGGTGAAGAAACTCATACGTGGATACCTTGTTGTAGACGCAATCAACTAGCTCGTCATAGGTGCCATTGAACGCCTGAAACTCATACGGAAGGGCATAACTCTCTTCTAAAATGTTCACCACCTCGAGGAAAACATCGATGCAGAAGCCTGAGTAATCGGTCCTATTTGGGTTCTCGACATTCACCTTTACAAACTTCTCGAAAGATGTCCTACCAGGCACTCCAATCTTTAATGGTTTTGCATCGGTAGGCATTGCCCATCCTTTGGGGATATGGTTGATGTCTCCTGGCCAATGAACTGTTCCATACAACACTTCAGAAAAATTAGGTGTTGCTTTACCTTGATGACTAAGTGTCTCAGAGAATCCCATATTTGGTGACCAAAAATCCAGCTCCTTGTATTTCTTTCCCACTACGTTTGCAATCCTGAATGTTCCATCTTCCTTCAACTCCCCATTTTCGAAGGAAATATTTCCACTCAATCCGGTGAATTCAGTTGATGAAATTCCCTCAACAAATGTGTTCGGGGAAATGGTTTTGTTTCTTAATCTCTCTAAGGTATTTCTCATGCTTGTGATGGCATCATATGCTCTTAGAGCATGTATCCCTGGATGAAAGCTCTCTTCTTCTGGATATTGTGAAAGGAATCTTAACAAAAACTTGTTACTAAAATTCTTGAAATTTTGACTATATTCATCATAGTAGCCCTTGATCGCTAGGGCACCTTCCATATATGAATTGGAAGATGAGTTTATAGCGTCAAGAAGGTTCGCGATGGAGTCTGTAATTATCCATGCTGTCTCTCGTCCCACGAGTCCCATGTTCTTGGCTTCTCTGAACAAATGAATAGCCACTGGTAAGGAAGAGTGAAGAACAACAAAAACCCGGGATTGTGTTCTTAGTACCTGTAGATAAGAAGAACCAGGGCAATTTAATTACCAAGACTAATTGATAACCAAAGTAATGGTTTTGCAATTCCAGTCATAATTAAGCATGAGAATCTCACGCACAAATGTCATAATCGTCGTAAATTAGCTACTTCAAGTTGCACATTCATCATTTGACATATATACATTCATGAAAATTGCTTAGCAAGTGTTTGGCATGCATAAGAAGGATAACATAAGTAAGCCTCTGCATGATTGTTAAGTTTTTTTTTTTTGGCAAAAAAGAGTACTTTAATCACGATTGTTAAGTTACTGTAAGCTTGTGTACTTAATTTTCCTTTGTAATCTGTAACCAAATTGGTTAAAGCTTTGTAAATATCATAACCAGCTAAATTTTGTGTTATAGTTTCTTGTACAATCATAAACTACATGTACAATGATAATGCCTATTAACTAACCTGCAAGCTCTTATAGATACAATAGTAAGTAAGAGTTTGTGATAATGAGCATTTACCTTAGCTAACTCCATAGTGATTTCCTCCTTCGGGTTTGTCATCAATGCCAACGGAGGCAATGCTAAACGGTATTCAATCTCCGACTCAACATCCTGTAGAGCTAAAGAAAGAAGATCCAACAACAAAGAAGTGCCACCATTATCGTATCCATCATCCTCATAAACCACCACCACCCTCCTCCATTTATGGTACTTAACCAACGTCCCAATGCAGCTAATTTGTGTTGTATAATTGCTACTCATCTTCACTAAGAATGGCCATCGATTTGATGTTGAATACAGGCTTGCTGGACCTTCTACAAGTGAGAGGATTGGCACTTTGAACTGATTTCCAATTTCTCCTAGCAATGCTATTTCAGCACCTTGCCCAGTTTCTGTCCCTATGATTGCTTCCACTTTCTTCTCTTTGACCAAGTCTATAGCTGAACAAAGAATTAACAAACGTCATTATCTGGCTCTGATACCATCAAACATTTTAATAACGGGGTCTTACCCAAGTGAGCACAATATAATACAAGTGTGAAGTTCCGACCCATAAAATCAACTAGCACTACATGGAGTAATCCACTTGCTTATATAGTTATATGCAGGTATGTGTAAGACTTTCTAATCTTTCTATTTGGGACGAACCCACTTCAACAAATCCAAATGTGACTAGTACATTTCAGAATGAGGGAACTATTCTTTAGTGCCAAGATAAATCTATTTTGTGATTTATAATGCCATTTATTAGGCTTCTCAAATATCATTATCATTATCCATGTACTTTTGCTGAATAGGCCACTAATGGATGACAACTAATTATTCGAAAGATGCTAAGTATACCCGTGTGCTTGTACTATATGGGGTTATTTATGTGAACCGACCAATGATTGTGTTCGAGATTCGATATTAATTAGTTAGGGTTGATATTACCATCCAGAAAAGAACTTTTTTTATTTATTATGAGAAGGTTATAAGGATGAGGTGACCAAAAGTATCACTTTCTGATCTAGAAGTATAAGTGTATAACTTCTTTTTTTTTTTTTTTTTGGTGAAATAAGTGTATAACTTTTGTGTCCATAAATATCACTTCTATACATGAGACTGCTTGATGAGTTTTCGGACCACAAAAATATGGGTATGTACAAATATAAAAAGTGGTCATTATTGATTGCCATAGTGATGGTCAGATTATTAGATGGTCTCCCACCACTCGTAAAATAAGTGAACCCCACTTAATAAATTCACATCCCAAAAAAGTGATTTATAGTGAGAGGTGAGAGTATGGTTCGGGACATAATCTTATTCCAATTATCTATATGCATCAGATCATTCAAAGAAGAATAGTCAAATTAAAGCAACAATAGTAAGACTAACCAGAACGGGCAGCTTGAAGAGGATCCCCATTGTTAGACCTTCCAGCAAAATGAAGAGAAAGCTTAAAATCCATTGCTATGTTATTGAAGTCCTGAACTGCAATTTCCAATCCAACCTTCTCTTCCTTTCCGATTCGAGTACTCGAATCGACGAGTACACCGATGTTCATTAGCTTCACATCGTTGCTGTTATCAGCATAGGCCACTGGGAATATGAGTTTATTAAATGAGATCAGAAGAAAGCAAATAAATAAATTTCTTGATATCATAAGGATATAGTTAAATTTTTGCTATTCACATCAAGTTCAGAAAAATGAAAATGATTTCTACAATAGTAATAATAAACACGTTGTTTGTTGTTTTTCTACAAATACTAAGGAGGAAGAGGAATTTTTTTTTTTCCCTAAACATGAAAGAGTGAAGCAACATCTTCGAAATTAGCTAAGAGTTTCACAATCTATCTTAGAAGACTAGTCATATTAAACTCTCCTATCAAGAAAAGACTAAGTCATTGTTGGACCTGCTAAAACGTCTGTCAGATTTTTGGTGTCAATCGACCAATTGTAGAAGTATATATCAAGACCGACAAACAAGTCTTCGTTGTTGGGTTTATCCGGATCAGATGAGGATATAGTCTAGGCCTTAGGGTCGGATTGGATCCCATCTATTCAGTCCGATCCCGAACACGCAAATTCGAGTTTGTCGTCAATATGCTTATAAACTTTCATGAATCTTTATAAATATAAATGATTTCCTACACACACACATATATTGTGGGTATGTGGGTAGCTAGCCACACGTATGGATTCTCTGTTATTTTTTCAAGAACAGTTGAGATTTAGTCTTTACAATCTCTTCATATGATTTGATCTTTCTCTTTTTTAGGTCATTGAATTACAAGCGGGATTGAAGAGTTGGAGGAAAGAAATGGAGATAAGAGAGGACTAGCAGAAAATCTAAAGTCAGGTAAACTAGCCACCTAGCCGGTAGAACTGATTTAAACAAATCATAATTGGTGGAAAATAGTAATTTTTGTTTAAATCACGAGATAGATTATTTATTCAACCGTCAAATTATAAATCTATTTTCTGATCCTTTGAATTTTTCAATATTGAAAACATCAAACAAGTGATCGAAGGTTGCTTAAAATATTAAAGGAAGTCAAAGTTAAGAATGACATATCAAAAATAATTATGATGATATTAGTAGATTAATAATTCTAAAGTAGATAATATAAATAATTGTAAAAGGTGGAATGTTCATAATAGTCCATAGCTTTGTTATTAAGGATAAGAAACGGTAAGACATAGCAAAAAATTTAACCAAAAAGGTATATCAAATACTCAATAGTTAAGGTAGAGGGTTCGAATTTTGTGAATGGAACAACTACTTAGTGGAAGCACTTTACCCTTTCATGGACCGACCCAATACGAGTAGGATTAGTCTTGGCCCAAAGAGCTTGAGTGAACCTGTGGTCTAACCAAAAAAAAAAATACTCAATAGTTAGCCGATTTCCTGGAAAAGTTACTCAAAAAATAACGAAATTTTTGTTACTCTCTCTGTCACAAGTTTATCTTTACATTGGATTTTTTACGGTCAAAGTTTATGAAGTTTAACCATTTTTTTGTGAAAAATTACAAAGTTTTGCAATGTGAAAATAGTATTGCTAGATTCATTTTAAATAGTATTTTCAAAATATCATCTTATTATAAGTTTTATATTTATGAAATAATCATAAACATTTATGGTCAAAGTAGTATCTTAGAGACTGTGAAAATTCCAATATTGTAAAGGTAAACTTGGAATGGAGAGAGTATCTATTTGTTTCTCTGACTAAGTCATTTCTGTAAATGGTACTTGTTTTATTTAAAAATTATTCTAAATGTGTTGGCAACTAGTTTATTTAAATTTGTACATTGTATACACTATCTCCTCTTTTTATTCCTTTATTTATTTATGAAAGAGAAGGCACCAAGGTTGATGAATATTGTACCCTCAATCTCTTGATAATTCTCACCAAAACACCTCTTATTTGGAGATGAGAATCCTAATATTAGAGCATCGATCTCTTGTTTCCTATTTGTATATCTTATCTATTTTTCGAAATTGTAAAATGCATGTGATGTATCCTTAGTATGTATAAAAAGTAAGCAATGTATTTTACATAATAGTTTAACCTTTTATAAGACGGTTTTTTTTGCAACTTTAATTTCGGTGAGATGGGGTCACTTTTTAATAAAATAAGGGTCACTGTTTATCATAAATGATTCCTATATTTTTAAACAGTGACCCCATATTTATGTGAGTTGGTCTCAACCACACAAGACTTGTTATAATTTGATATGTGATTTTTTAGCCAAGCAAAGAAAATCTTGGTCTTGGCCAACGTCGACTACAGTAACTAGTTCCCTTGCCCCAACTGTCAGTGTATTAATACTATAATTCCATAGTCTTAATACAGTGCACTAAGCGTTACACCAAGGGATTTTCCATTCTCAAAAGTTGGAATTCGAACCCCCAACCACTTATTTAAGGGATGAAGTGCTGAACCACTACTACACCAACCTATCTTGATTTAGCCAAACAAAATTAAAAATGCCAATTTTCCATTTACAAGATTATAAACTTAATAGAAAATACAGCATATCTAGTTTCATCTAGTAATGATAATGACCCATGGTACTAATAATTTATTTTGATTTATCATTCTAGAAACTGTTGAATATATCGAAAATGAGAGAGAGAAAGAGAGAGAACTTCTTCAATAAAGGGAAGTTTCTTCATCAATTCTATTACAAATTTACAATAAAACAAATCATATTATTAGGACCACTTTTGAGATAAGTTAAAAGTTACACTTAATATTTTATCGTAAGAAACAATGCAATAATACGTTATCAGAATTCATATGTGATAGGGTGGATTCCCTTCGAGAAGCTGGATAAAGAAACAACCTAATATTGATTAGTGGATTCCCTTTGTGAAGTTGGATAAAGGGACGACAACGTAACAAGACTTTATAGGGCATGAAAAAGTAATACGAATCTTCTGTCCCTTTATATATATTATTCATGTCTCAATTATATTCTGATAACTTACAATTTTGTCATGTATCTCAATTTAATAATAAATAGAATTTAAAAGCTGACTTATCGAATGTATAAGAGAGTGGAACATGAGATAACACGTAAAATGGCACATAAAATCTTTACTGATGGGAATAAAAGCAGTAATAATAGAAATTAGTTTTCATGTTTTTGGTTGGTCTATTTTACGTATATTATATAGTAGATTAAAAAAGATTTGTATAAGACAGTTTTATCGTTATATTACATATGATGATCACTTTTTGTGAAATAATTTTTCCTATTTAAATTTTATTTCTAAATAATAACTCTATTTTTCTGCGATTTAGTTGGTGTCGCATTAAAATTGCTCTTCCAGCAGTCTGCTTCGTGACCGTCGTGAGTCAATGTCCCCTTAATCAATGGCCAAATGCCAATTCTGATAAGCTAGCTAGACGATATCTCTTTTTATTAAACTACATACTACTAGATAATATGTTTAGTGAATAACGTTCGTTTAAATAAGGACAAGTTAGAAAAGTCTACATATTTTCCCCAAAGGAGGAACAATCACAGAAAAGTTTGAATGAATCAACTATATATTGTCTATATATGTACCACCTAGCCCACACGCACCTTCTATCACATACAACCTTGCTTCGCATTAATTGTTCTTTAAACTTGAGTATATATATGGAAGTCTCCAAATTAAAAAGATAATTTTCAAAGGTAAATATCCACCTGAAATATCAAAAATCATCAAAGTGATGAATTATTATTTCATTTCTTTGTTCTTGATAATTCTTGTTAACAGAAGAAGTATAATAAGCTCCAATGCTGATGAAATTATTAGAACCACCAAAGTTGTTGCTATTCTCGACATGAATTCTCGCATAGGAAAAGAACAGAAAACGGCCATGCAGGTTGCAGCTAAGAATTTCAACAATGGCGGCTCGTTGAATAATCAAAGCCTTTCTATCAGTTTTATGGATTTCAACAGTACCAGTGTCCTTCAAACAGCCTTTGCAGGTTCGTGTTTATTATATTGTATAGTCCTTTTATGTGGGTTCAAATTAATCATAGGAGCTAAGTAGTATGTTTTGACACAAAAACTCGATCATATGAGGCGTGACATCCGTCAGCAAAAAGGTGATACCACTGTATCTAAAAAGTGATACCTTCAAACAAAAAAGTGATACCTCCAAATAAAAAAGTGATATTCCATGCATGTATGAGGCTGCTTCATAGGAGTATTTATGATGTTTTTATATTATGTAGGGCGTCTAATATGTTTAATCAATGGTCCAATGTGAATATCCTCCCATCGTTTGTTTAGAGAGAATATAGGAGGTGGGGATAGGGTTTAGAAAATTAGGATTGTAAAATTTCATGTTTGGTGTAAGGGATGGGAATAGAGAAGGAGAAGGGATAGAGATAAAAAGACATCTAATCTCACGTTTTTAATCTCATAGGGGAGCTGGTAATTGGAGGTGGGATAAGAATTTTAAAAGTCAAATTACTATCATGCCCATTAAAAATGACTGCAGATTTTATATCCTTTTTTATTTAATGGCATTTTGGTAAACTAACTTTACAATTCCCAATCTATTTCCTAATCTAATACCCACATAACAAACATAATAATGGGGATTAACTATTCAAATTTCCTATCCCCTCAACACAAATCTCACCCCCATCCCCATAGTCTTACAATGCCATTCCACTTCCCAAACTGTTATTTCTAAATATGAATAAAATTAACTAGGTTTCAAAGATATGAATAAAACTAATCCATGCAAAATGTGTGAATTTATAAACCTTATTGACTACCTTCTTAATTGTAATGAATTAAAAGATAACTTCCTCAAGAAAATATACCACCAGATAATAATTATAATTCTTATATATAACAAAGTATGAAATGTTTATAAAATAATATCTTTTTTATTTTGCTTTTTGAGATGAAGTAATAAATACTACTGGTATAATTAACTAGGGTTTTGGCTTTGGCCGGTGATGATAAACGAATTAATAGTAAACAAACAATATTGATATTGAACATTTGATTAATATGCAATAAACGGTTGCAATTAAAAGTTAAACATTAAACATTAAGAAAAATAACGTAAGCAATCTCTTATTCATGTTATTCTTGGTAATTGGATCTGTGAGTTCAATTAAATCGAATGAATTCTTAACAATAGCAGGCATCATACTCGTGAAAATGACAAAGTAGGTGCCAAACAAGACCTTTTTTAGCCAATTTTGACGGTTTTGGGGAGGGAGCTAGGTTGAGCTTGTGACAAGTAGTCAAGTACTCATCCTCCATCTTAAAGCAATATTTTTTTAGGTGTGAATGTGTGAGAATTAACAAATATTCACTTAAAAATATAATCTCTTTTGAAAGCTCTTACACATCTGTTAAATATACACACTTTTTGTTTTTTGTCTATTTAAGCTTATTTGGCATATTTAAGCTTCTATAGACGAAACAAACTGTTTTTCATTATAAAATACGTGCAATTCTTTTCAAAATGGGGCTTAACTCTTATCCACATAAAAGTTTTCATTATCCAAAGAAAATAATCAAATAACTGAGTAGTCGTTTAGTATAAAATAAATAGGAAATTGCTAAATACAAATCAGATTGAAAATAATTTGAAAAAGAAAACATAGGAATGAAGAATTACACAAAGCAAACCAGCTTGACCACTATAATCAGGATTGACCATTTCAGACATCACTGACATGAACTTTGTTTTGCCAACTGGATTATATTTATACAAGCCGGAGTTGGACCTACAAAATTAATTAAAACACACCTTTTACCAAAAAAACAAAATTAAAACAGCTCCAATGTCCTTTTTGCATTCAATCAAAAAAAAAATATGAAGTTGTTTTTGCATCTCTTGACTTGCAGTTTTGCATGCTACTACTTGCTAGATGGACCACAAAACATTCTGGCTACTGTTGCCTCGTGATGAAGCTGAAGGCTTTTGGAATATCACCCTCCAATACAAATTAAACCATAACAATTTAGCAATATTGACCCCAATTTAGACAAATACGGAGTAAATCATTAAACTAAACTATACTGAATTGAAATAAATTAAACTCTACTGAACTAAACTGAAATGAACTTCGTTGAGTTGGTTCATTCACCTAGTAACATTGATGATTGTTTATTATACTGTTGAACTATGCACAAGACTCATGAGGCTCTGATAATTTACAACTTATATGAAACAAAGTTTTGAGTAGTATGAATTTAGTCTCTGTTCTGCTCAACTTAGTTTCATCACTTAAATTCAGTTCGATCACGTGTAATGTTTGCACGAGTTTTAATTGGTTTAAGGTCAAGTTAAAAATAATAATTCAGTTCAGTTAAATATCTTGCAAATGAAAAGAATGAAGCCTTACTATACGCGAAGAATCTTTCTACAATGAACCTATATTGAAACTTTTGACTATTTTTGTAGCTAAAACACTAATTGAAAAGGAGCAAGTGCAACAACTGCAAGTGATAATTGTAGGCGTTGATAACTGGCAAGCTACAACATTAGTAGCACAAATTGGAAGCCAAGCTCATGTACCAGTTTTCTCACTTGCTACTTCATCATTCATCAACTCGCCATTCGCTTCCCTCCAATGGCCATTCCTTGTTCAAATGGCTCATAATGGTACTCAACAAATACACAATTTGGTAGCCATCATCCATGCCTACCATTGGCGTAGGGTCATTGTTGTGTCCGAATACGATCCTAGTGGTGGTGATTCCGGCACACTTTCCCTTCTTTCCGAGGCCCTCCAAGAGGTCGGATCACAAATCGAATGCCAACTACTTCTTCCATCACTTGCATCTACAATGGATCCTAAGCGTGTTGTCCAAGACGCGATTGCAAAGTTTGTCGAGGAAGAATGCTACTCTCGAGTTTTCATTGTTCTTAAGGTTTCACTTCCTTTTGTTAGTCATTTGTTCGAGGAAGCCAACAAGAAGGAACTAATGGGAAAGGACTCGGTTTGGATAGTCACTGAGTCTATGACTAATCTTCTTCCATCCTTAGATGACTCTACCTTGTTGAATATGCAAGGCACCTTAGGGATCATGACCAAGTTTGATAACTCTACTTTGCCTTTCCAAATATTCCAAGCTCAATTTGAGATCGAGTTTTCTAAGGACTATCCCAAGGAAAATTATGAGCCGGGTCTTCAAGCCCTACTTGCATACGATGCCATCACTAGCATTGCTTCGGCCATGAGCAACATTAGCAATAACACAAGTGATGCTACTTTAATGAAGCAAGGTTTCCTAAGAGAAATTTTACGGAGTAATTTTACAGGATTAAATGGCCAAGTTTACTTCGACCAAGACAAAAACATGCTTTTAGAGTCCCCGGCCACTGGAATTGTGAACGTTGTTGGTGCAAGTTACCGAGAAGTAATGGATTTTGCTACTGATGATATTGAAGATGATGAGACCGCAAATGCATTGGCAAGCAAGGGGATCACTTGGCCGGGGAACCTGACAGGTGATATCCCAAAGGGATGGGCAATGCCAACTCAAAACAAACCTTTGAGAATAGGAGTTCCGGTTGCTCATGTTTACAAGAACTTCATCGATTATCATGGGAAAAATCAAAGTGCTGGTTATGTGCCTAAGGGGAATATTTCAAAGCAAAATGAAGATTACAGTGGATTTTGTATTGAACTCTTCAGACATGTGTGGGAGCACCTGAAGTATCACCCGCCTTACGAATTTATTCCATACTTTGGCCCTTATGATGAGCTAGTTCATCATGTCTATAACAAGGTAATACCTGTAGCATTGTGTTTCATGTTTCTCATACGGCGTTAATTCTTACCGCACATAAAAAGTGATACTCTAGATAAAAAGCAATACTATTGGTCGCCTCATACATGAGGCCGCCTTATAAGAGAATTATTGTATGCACTCGCCTAATGTCCAAATTACTTTTGGCAGAGCTTTGATGCAGCTGTTGGTGATGTAACGATATTGGCCAACAGGTCGGAGCTTGTTGAATTCACATTCCCATTTGAAGAATCAGGATTATCAATTGTACTTCCAGTAGTTGAACCTTACAACAATGGACCGTGGATTTTTTTGAGCCCCTTCACGACGAGAATGTGGCTAGTGACGTTGTGCCTTTTGGTATATACTATGCTCATTGTTTGGATTTTGGAGCACAGAGGAAATCCAGCTTTCAGAGGACCATGGACGAACCAGCTCAGTACGGCGATTTGGTTTGCCTTCTCTTCTCTGTTTTTTGCCCAAAGTAAGTTCACAAATTTCATTACATAATAGTCTTCAAATTATTAGCATGTACATCTGGCTTTGCCATGATTCAGTTCATATTTACAGGTGACATATAACTAGTTTATCTGGTTAAAAATGTTCGAATATAAATCTTCAATGAGGTTATCGCTAGGATAGGTAGACTGCATATAAACCCGACGGGATTACATCCTAAACCAAATGAGTGTTAGGTGGAGTTTTCAGTAACTTACACCAGGAGTACTATATAAAAGTCGTGTCTGTCTAATTCTTCAAACATGGGACACCCACATCTGAGTTCTCACGTTAACACCTTCTAACACTTTACTTTTTTCTTTTTCCGCCGATTCAAATGAGTTACAATGGTCAATGTAGTATGCTTATCAATTAAACTCACTACCCCTCTATACTATGTGGGGAGAAAACTTTGCTATAACATCCCTTGTTGTCTCTTTTTACATGACATTTACTTTTCCAATGTATACAGGGGAGACGATCTCTAGCAGTTTTGCTCGGGTGGTAGTTGTAACATGGCTATTCATAGTGCTTGTGATAACTCAAAGTTATACTGCCAATCTTACATCCATGCTCACAAATGACAGACTAAATCAGACTTCTATAGACACCGAGACGCTACAGAGGACCAATGCTAAAGTTGGCTATGACAAAGTATCATTTGTCAACAAATTTCTTGAAGATTTCTTCCAATTCAACCCAAATAACACCGTGGGCATAGGGGGCGGATTCGAAGACTTTCACAGAGAATTTCAAGCCAAAAATATTCAAGCAGCATTCCTTGAAATACTATATGCTCAGCTCTTTGTCAGTCAGTATTGTAATCAATACACCATCACCAGCCCTCGTTACAGATATGGCGGCCTAGCATATGTAAGTGTCAAGTTAACAGCAAGTAACTCATAACTACTTGTCCCTTCGGGGACATCTGATAAAATTAGAACGACACAGTAAAATTTAGCATGGCCCCTGTGCAAGGATGACACGCAAAATTCATAGTTAGTTCAATACATATACGCTTGCATCAAGGCCTTTAAAAGAAGAAGAAAAGGGTATCTGAATAGCATAATGTAAGGAAATGCTAATGACTAGGACTAGGAGTATTACTTAATGTCATTTAATCTTTTCCAACGAAGCCTAATATGAGTATTATGTACTTATTTTTTAACATTGGTTTGCTAACCAATATGCAGGTTTTTCCTAAGGGTTCGCCGATTGCTACTGATGTTTCTGAACAAATATTAACTCTAACAGAGAATGGTACGCTGAGAGATCTGGAGAAGAGGTGGTTGAACACAAGCAGCGAGTGCTACATTTCAACGAATGATGCTGTTAACTATGGCGAAGATCGAACCAATCTGAGACTGAAAAGTTTCTGGGTTCTCTTTGTTATGTCAGTTTCGACAACTACCATTTGTTTCTTGGCATCTCTTATTTCGTCGTACTGCAATAGTTGGAGAAGGATGATTCCAGTATAAGATTTTGCTATTTGTAAGTAACTCTTAACCATCTCTGTAACCAATGGCCTGATTTTATTTTCTTCTCATTTCTTTTTCTTTAGAGTCAAGGTAACACACAAAAGCTGCAGTGTTCATGCTGGAAATTAAATTTCACTTATATAAAGAGTTTGATCCCAACTTCCAAGGTATTCTAAAGGAAACAAGAAAAACAAAAAAAAAGAAGCAAGATCCAACCTTATTTCCTATCCCCTTTACATTATGCCATAACTTGGTACCCCATCGACATTCACTCGGGTAAATGAAGTACTATTGCGGATTTGGAGGCCGGCTATTTGCAGCAGAAACACGAGATCCCCATTCTAGCAGTTCCTTGCTGGTGTCATCCTTGTGCACCATGACTTCAATAAAACATAGCGAATCCTTGTACGCTCCTGAAGTAGCATTCTCGATTGCATCAATAAGTTCTTCCTCAGTTCGTACCTGGATAATTACAATTTACAAGCACAAAAGCAACACTAGTAAGAAATTACATTTTATGAATATATATTCTTTGTAAATTTTTGGGGGAACATACTTCAGTAACTCACATATGATCTAGAAGTAAATCAGCTTATTTCAGTACCACAAATACATGCAACTTTCAGATAGCTAATTGCAAAATGGTTATTAAAGAAGCTTAAGCTATTTGTTTTGACAGTATGAAACTATGAATTATATGATCAGGAGGACTAACTTGGCATAAAACAAACTTCAAGAAGGCTTGTGAAGGTTGATGCAATATAGTGAGCTTAACTTGTATCGTCAGACTCAATCTGATGCAACCAAATGACATTAAGAACAAATGACCCAACACAGTCAGTTGAACTTAATCTGATGTCAAGTCAATCCGGCCTACAGCACAAAAGGACTTGTTTTAATGGTTTTAATTTATTGATGACTCATATTAAAAGATCAAGCAGAAGCCAGAACATATTTCTATCTAGATCATACATCCTTAATGAAGTAACAATGAGCATATAGGTCAGACAATTGATCCACATAAAAAGCACAGATGGTGCAGAGTTGCAGACTGCAGAGGATATATTAGTTACTAAGTTGTATGTATGTACCTTGGCTGTCCAACAATTTCCTTGACCGTTATTGATAGCGTTGATAAAGCCTGTGTAGTCCCAGTTTTTTATCACATTGTAAGGCCCATCATGAATCTCCACTTCAATTGTATAACCTCCATTGTTGATGAGGAATATTATGGTCCTTTGCCCGCATCTAATCATCGTTGAAACATCTTGTGCTGTGACCTGATAGTATAAGTATTATGAGTCACTGACAGTCTGACACACTTGGTTGCTTTAATGAGCACGCGTTGTCTATTTTTAGTGACAATTTCGTATGATTTAATGCAGCTTCAATGGTAGGAAATTTGATCCCTTAACTTGTTCTTTCTTTATTGTTTTTCAGATTACTCACCTGGAAACTTCCATCACCAATGCAAGCAATAACTCGCTTGTCTTTTGCAGCTTGGGCGTATCCCAAGGTAGCACCTACAGACCAACCGATCGACCCATACTGCATTTGGAATTCGAACCTGGATATTTGACACAAATCCACCGTTGTCAGATAAGAACCATTCTTGTCACTAAGATCATAAACGCAAGGGAAACTTTACCTCAGCAATAACTTATGTTAGAATTCAGAAAACTACTCGGTTGTATAAATAAAAAAGGGAGATATATGCAACAAGTAATCCTAAACAAGGACCTCAATCTGAGCTCATATATCAACAGTCAACTCATTTGTAAACAACATATAGTAATTGCAGCAAAGTGAGCAAGTAGCTTAGCTTGAACTAATAATCGAGTTAATTCAAACATTATAGTTGGTATTGCATCAGAATCATGTAACTGATCTCATTTTGTTTTAGTGCATAGTGTCAAATAGCTCAGCTTCAGATGACCATGAGAGCATTAAAGGTAGCAAAAGTGTTTCGTAGAAGAACAAAAGGAAAATCTTGAACCCAAAACCAAGACAAGAGGTTTTGATCATGCAGAAGTTTTGACTTACCCGCAGCCTTCAGGAAGACGGAGCTTCTGACAATTGAACCAAGAATCCCCAGTTTCTGCAATGACTGCAGTATCCCCATCAAGCATGTCCTGTTTTCATGACCTTTTTAATGTTAGATAACAATGCAGATAACATTGACTTATAGGGAATCCTGAAAAGTGTGAAAACCATGCTTTTATTTCCGTCATTTCACAATTTAGCTAAATCCGAATACTTGCAACCAAGCAAATCAGGAGATTCTGTATCAGATGTCATTACAACATGGTTATAACTGAGTTCCGAATTCTGATAAACAAATACAATGAGGATTATAATGCAAGAACTTTCTGTTGAAAAAGGAAGCATATCCTGTTTAATATTAATGTGATGGTAATGATAGAAATATATATAGCTTGCCTGAATATGCTTGAAGAGTACATTGACTCTAAGAGGTTCACCGTTCTCATGCTTCAGAGGCACACCAGGAGGGACATATATCCGGCGGTAATTATCCATGGCAGTGGTATTTCTTTTCAGCTTCTTCGCCAATTCAGTTAAGAAGTCAGCCATGAAAACCCAGCCATACGAGGGACCATTACCAATAGTCACACGATTAGGCTGCACTATGATGGCTTTCTCTTTCTTAATAAGCAGTGAATACCCAACAGAACTATAATCGTTGAAAATGGGGCCGACAAAGATGTAAGCATCAGCTGATTCCACTACCTCCCCTACATAACTAGTACTAACCGCGCCCCAGTATGTACCAATGAAATGGGGAAGTTGTTCTGACACCAACCCTTTACCTGATGGCATCACTGCTACTGGATAACCACACGCATTTGCAAGCTCTACAAATGCTTGTTGTGCCTTTGCAACTCTGAGTTTAGGCCCTCCGATAATGATTGGTTTCACAGCCTTGTTTAGAATTTCAACTGTAGCATCCACAGCAGCCTCTAAGCCTAACTGATTGCTCAACCTGCATTTGCCAATGACAACAAGTGTTATCAAGCTAAGTAGTGTCAGAACTCAGAATATAAGTGTTTGTAACGAGCCAGAACATACTCGGTCAAAGCTCACTTCATAATAAACAAACCGAGCATGAGCACCAATTTGATAATCGTTTAACAAACAAACCAGACTCCCAATTCGGCTTGTTAAACAAATGTGGTTCTACAGTTTACCACAAACATAAAAGAACAGAACTGGTATCAGGGAAAGTACATACTTTGGAGCAAGAAAGTATGGAACAGGTTCCCTAGCAAAAGTTGGATGAGGAATTCCAGGAAGATTACAGCTTATGCTGATGTAAACTGGCTTGCTTTCCTTCAAAGCGGTTGAAATTGCAGTGTCTATCAGCTCATGTGCATCCTCCAAGTTGTTCACTACAGCCTATTGTATTCATATCGATCATCCAACACAATACACATACTCTATGATTAGTTGTTTGCATATCAAACATTACCAAGATCAAGATGCAGCAAAAACATCAAGAAAACAGGAAATGTCATGAGTTTTTTTAACAAGGTTGTCAAGAATGATGCATTTGCATAATATTGTTGAACTAATTTGCAAACATGTGAAAAAAGTAATGCAGCTATGGCATAAAATGATCATTTGCAAGCTGAACTCTTATACTAATAACTTCGGCTACCAACTGCTTACCATGCTATCATATAAATCTGAGACAAGAAGTATCAATTCAGACCACAATTAGCACTCGAGACAATAAGTGGAACATAACCATCCTAATTATTGTTTTTACTTTCATTTCTTATTGTTCAATATAATTAACCTTCAGAAAGTAAAAGAATCAATCAAACTTTTTCTCAATCATCAGAAATAACCACTTCACTATGAAGACCAGCTAAATTTGATACTAAGGATGTGTTCTTTAGAGATGAACTGAACTAAACTGAATTGAACATAACTAAATTGGATTAAACTAAACTAAACTAAATTGAATTGAACATAACTGAATTGGATTAAACTGAATTCAACATCACTGCATTGAAATGAATATCATTACAGTGAACTCAACACCACTGAACTGAACTAAACACCAATTAACACGTGAGACAAAATGTATGGTTCTAAACTGAACATACCATTGAATTGAACTGAAAACCACTAGACACCCGATCACCACCGAAGTCCGAACTGACCCGATCACTCTAAAGAACACACCCTATGTTAAGCTAAAGATAGTTAGAGTACTAACCTGGAAGCAAGTAACGGTCTGAAAGCAACGCAGCTCTTGGCTAAAATCAGGCAAACCAATAGTATGATGTAAAATCCTACTAGTCCCATAATCATTCGAGTTGGGTCCACCAACAATACAAATAACAGGCAAATTCTCACTATACGCGCCAGCAATCGCGTTGATCACACTTAACCCACCAACAGTGAAAGTAACAACACACGCGCCCACGCCCCTCGAACGCGCGTAGCCATCAGCAGCATAACCAGCGTTAAGCTCGTTACAACAACCAATAAGGTTAAGTTCAGGTTCAGCTATGAGATGGTCTAGTAGGGTCAGGTTAAAATCACCTGGGACTGAGAATATGTCTTTGACACCTATTTGGACTAGCCTTCTGGCTAGGTGCCTGCCTAGGGTGCCTGAACCCGGGAGTATTATTGGTTTGGTGGTGTTGGTTTCCATTTACGTTACGATTTAGGAAGCACCAATACTTCTGTCAACTCGTATGTCGATAGTTCGGAGGTTGGTATATATGTTTTGGTTTTCGTTTTGGGATGGGTTGTTTTGGAGGGAGAGGAGAGAGATGATGTGGGAGGATTAAAACAGTGTTTATATAAAGGGATTGGAGCTTGGGAGGAGAAGGGGGGAAATCAGTGGGCGTGGAGAACCGCAGAAGAAAAAGGGTGGTTTTTGAATTTTTGGGTTTTATAAAGTGTAAAGGAGGTAGAAAAGTCTAAGAGGGATTTGGGTGTTTTTTACTCTAATATTAATGAAGTCTCCAACTTTGTTGAAAATAAGAATTGAACTCACGTAATTACGGGAATAAATAAGGGGTTTTCAACATAGGCAAAACAAAATAGTATTGTACTTCAGTAGTAGTTTAAGGAGAGGGATATAAAGAGAAAAAGATTTATTGGTCTCTGCAACCATTGTAAATGATCCAATTTTGTATAATTAGAATGAAAATTTACTTATAATGATAAATAGATTAATTGAATTGAGACCTAATGTACTTATAATGATAAAAAGATCCAATTTTATAATGATAATGGACCATAAAGATAGAAATTTACTATAATATGGGTGTTAATTATCTTTGGCTACTCCCGTGAGATCAATTCACACTAAAATAAAATTATTATTTAAAAATGTAGTTCTCACTTATTGCGAACAATAACCCTTATTTAACTAAAACGTAATAAAATTTATGATACAATAGTTTTGTCCAATTTAATGTAAAGTTTCGCTATGATTTAGTTTAATGCAAGTACGGAATAAAGCGACTACATCAGTGAAGTGATTAGGTGCAACGTGGCGTGGGCAAGAGGAAACCGAAAACCGGACTCTGTTTATGATGTGGAAACAGGGGAGAGAGAGACAAAGAGGGAGATGGACAGATGGTGTGCTCATTTTTTATTTTTTTATTTTTTTTAGTTTAGACAAGTTGGTGCGTTGAAAACTTGAAATGCATGGGACTTTTCCTTTGAGCATATATGCCATAATATGGTCTTGGCCTCTGCCTTAATCAACAAATCAAATGTATGTTTCCATTATCCAATTTGGAATTTTCTTTCCTTTTCTTGGGCAACAAGAGTTGGAATTTGAAATTGGCTGTCCAGAAAAAGTTGTACTCGTATATGGTTTTATTGGGAGACAACTCTTATATTTTGACAAAATATATTACTCCCTCTGTTTCTAAAAAATAGTAACATTTATTTTTGCACGGTCTACAATGCACTACTTTGACCATAAATATTTGTGTCCATATGATTGCATATAATATAAAAAATAGATTTTCCGAAAGTACTAATTAAAACGAATCAAATAATAGTATTTTCACATTGTAAATCCTTATATTTTTTCCGAAATTAATGGTCAAAGTTTGTAAAGTTTGACCTTCAAAAAGTAAATATTACCATTTTTCAGAAACGGAGATAGTACTTTTGGAGAAGAAATGTGGTTTTTTATTCTAGATACTTTTGCCTTGTTGAAAGAATAAGTGTCACTTTTTAAACAAAAAAAGTTATATTTTGAATAGACGGTGTTACTTTTAAACATTATATCGTGGAGCGGGTTTATATAATACCCACTAATTAAACATTATTGAACATGGTCTTATCGTGAGATGACGGCTATATTTTATTTAATTTTTTTTTACCTTTCCTATAAAAAAGAGTTACTTTAATTTAAATATTCACAAAAGATTGAATAAAATAATTTTTATCGTAACTTTATTTAAGACGGTTTTACCGTACATTATTATATACAACGGTTTTACCGTATATTATTATAATGTATATATTTATCTGTGACGGGACAAAAATGGTACTTTGGATTGGGACAAAAATGGTTTCCAAATAGCCAATCTTCTAGACGTGGACCAACTAAATAAAGCCCAAAGAAAAAGGCATTGGGTGAAGGACCAAAATTGGGCTTGTCCAAAGTCTGGCTGGGTCTAATTCTAACTTAACTTTTCTCCGCCATTATTTTTCTAAATACGGATGTACTGGGCCCAGCTACTCATTTAGGATTTGTTTTTTGTTTTTTTTTTTTTTGCTTGGCTACTCATTGAGGATCTGGCTAGCCCTTTAGACTGGATATCCATACTCCCTAGAAAAGAACATTATGCTTCACATATGAGATATGAGTCATATGACTAATTCAACTTCAAACATCTCATGAATGGTTAGAAAAGTGAACTTTGCAATGCAGAAATGTACAAATCTAGTACTCCCTAGAAATATCGAAGTAATATATAAGATATCGTGTCTCAAGAGAGCGAGGCGTTTCGAATACCAAAATTCCTATGATACGGAAAGCTAAGCAAATTCGGGTAAATGTGATATTGATTTAATTTAATTAAACCTAAAGCTAAACTAGGATGACAATCTAAACAAGAGGGAATAGAACAATCACTATTATAAAATCAAGAATTAAAGTTAGAGTTGGGGGCTCATCCAACTAATGATGCTCTAATGCAATGGATGATAGTTATAACATGCAATCAAATGTGTAACGCAAGGGAACGATTAGAACTCAAGTAACCCAAGGCCTCTCTCAAGGCCCAAAGGAAGCACCTAACTCAAACTAACCACCTATTTTCATGGGATTAGATCAAAATAGGTCCATTAAGTCCAAACTAATCAATAAGTTCCCAAGGTGATTTATCCTACTTTCGTGGCTAAATCTCCTTGATAGGTTAGTAAGACTCCTCACAATCAACCTTCCCCTTTCAGTTTTAGATTAATTGATCAAAATAAAGCCATAAACTCATTTAGCCATTTCATCAAACACTTGGGGTGCATACGACCAAACAAGCAATTACCCAAATAATAACATTCAAAACATATCATCCAAGCATTAAAAACACCATAGTTGGGCTAATCCCAACTCTAATAAGAGAAATTAGCCACTAAACATGATAAAGTCATTAACTTTAATTAACCAAAACATAATATTCAACATGAGAAATAACTAAAAGAAGAGAGAAAAAGAGGAGAGAGAAGGGTCAAGAAGATCTTACAAAGTTCTTCAATAATCTTCCCCAAAACTAAGATTAATCACTCTAATAATACTAAGTAAGAAAGTTCTTAAACCTAAAAATGAAGGCTAGTCCTCTTTAGAGAGCTAATACTAGGTTAGAGAAGAGATAAGATGAGATGCCCCTAAAATGAGCAAAATCGGACTTAAATAGGGTCCAAATCGGGTGAGGCATGGTCTGCTGAGCTGTGACCGGACCATGGGTCGGACCATGCCTCGGACCATGTACCAGGTCTGTCAAGAACCCATGGTCTAATGGATGTACGGGACCATGTCTCGGACCATGGGTCGCACTTTATCTTCAAGAAAGAACTTCATTTCTTCATGCCCCAAATGCTCTCCTCTTCACTCCTATGATCTTGATGCTCCTTCCATGCTTGCTCCAACTCCGTACAAGACGTGAAACATCCTTCAAACCTATCATTTATGACAAAACACAATCAAGGAGCGTAAAATAGAACAAATGGACGAAAACCAATCAAAATCAAGCCATGGGTAGCTAATATTCATTGTAATGGGCATGAAATACGCACGATTATGCTATAAAATAAGCACTTATCAAACGACAGCTCCGATTTTATACCTTATAGAGTTTCAAGGGTTAAGAAAAAAGGAAGGTCAGAATTATTTTATTTTCTTTTTCCATATGCTATAGTGGAGGATATTAGATACCAAATTATGATATTTTAGACATTTGATAAGCAAAATATCGGATTGATTCGAATCAATTTCAATTCTGATCATATAAATTTGATTTAGATAGGATGTAATTTCTCATTGAAGGTTTAGTGGTTTCAAGCTTACTTTTAAGTGGTTTGGTAGGACAAGGTTATGGGTTCGATTCCTCATTCCCCGCATATCTTCTGTTTGCTGATTTTTAGGAACTATACTAGCCTTTTTTTGTTGCTATATTTACGGGACCAGTACTTGCGCTGGTTGTTCAACTAGCCTGATATATTTACTATTGAACACGAAAATCCAAATATGACGTAGCGGGGGTGACTCGGTCGCCATTCACTTGCACCCTTTTTTATGAGCAAACAATAGGATGCAATTTCTCAGATTGATATCAAGCCAAAACGCGTGCGCTGTCATCAACGAGAAGGTCCCTCTCATGAATTAGGATGTATAGATCATTTCAAATTTGTATTAATAAAAGATCTATGTAGTAGTGATACCCTGAGATGCATTTTGAAAGAACCTGTCATGTGAAGGCACTCTATTATATTCTTTGTGTAGTTGGCAACTAATGCAATTTTGATTAGCAACGATTTTCAACAAAGCATAACCCACCAAATAGTATTTAGATATGATTCAAAGTATTACAAAATTATTGATTCAAACATACTCCATAATAAAAGTTATAACGCTAAAGCTATCTTTATCACTCTTTTATTGTTGAGCAGTAGTAGTTGATGTCTCTTAAGTTATTGGAGTAATCTTTGATATCTCTTGAATGGCTAAACCAGAAAACATGATATGATTTATAAATCGACATGAAATTGTAAGCAGTTGTAGCCAACCATAGGTGACTGTGTCCTAAATAAATAATAAGAGTCAAGTTTCAAATGAGTACGTGATAAACGCATATTTGATATATATTTACGCTTTTATTTTGTTGTGTTTTATGTGTTTTGTGGACCTAGCTACATACACGTTTTAGGTATTATTTGAAAGTAATGGAGCAAAAACGGATAAAATCCGCGATTTTGGACGGTTTCAACAACTAAAGGTAAGGAACGTATATTATTAAGGTATGGAAAAACATTTTTTTTTAGTTTTCACAGATTAGAGCTATTTAATTTAATTTTTAATTTAAAAAGTATGCTGAAAAGTAGAAAAATATAGAAAACACTTAAAAAAAATATAGAAAACACTTAAAAAAATTTAGAAAAAATATAGAAACCTCACTATTATAGTTGAGAGGGCTTGGGTGTAGGTTTTGCGGTACGTCTTATATAATTGCTCTGATGCTTGGTACCCAAAAATCGTGAATTAGCCTCCGATGTCTAATAAGAGGCCCTTCAAGCCTATCAACAACACGGTAACCTACCCCGAGGACCCCTTCATCTTCCTTAGGGGTGTCCGTGCGTTTTAGTAGGGAAATATTCACTTTCGCTCCGGACCCTCCCGGAAGTTCAAAAAACGTGGATTAGTCTTCGTTTTGGCTTTCTGGGGCTCTGGTGTCATTTTTGCCCAAACTTCTCTGGGTGGTCTACCATGACCCTAGAAGAGTCTCGGTGCCCCAGGAGGGTCATCCAGGTTCCCGAACTTCGATATCACTCTTGTCTTTGGTGTTCAGACTCTTACACCAGTGTTCCGTAAAACACTCTTCCAAGCCTATCAAGGATCGGATAAACGACCCCAATGGCCTCCCATGTCCCATATGGGTGTTTCCGTGCGACGTGGCGCAAAAATATCCATCTTCGTTTTGGGGCCTCTCGAAAGTCCAAAAAACGTGAATTAATAGCCTTCGTTATCGGCTTCCCGGGACCTGGGTGTCATTTTTGCCCAAACTTTTCTGGGAGATCTATCATGACCCTAGAGGACCCTTGGTGCCCCGGGAGGTCATCTATGCATATGCTCGAACTTTGATATCACCAATGCCTTTGGTGTTCGTACTCTTATACCAATAATGTCCTTTAAAACGCCCTTTCAAGCCTATCAGGGATCGGATAATCGACCCGACGACCTCCCATGTCCTCTAGAGGTATCTCGTGCAGTGTGGTGCGAAAATATCCACCTTCGTTCGGGAGCCTCCCGGAAACCCAAAAAACGTGGATTATAGCCTTCCTTTTAATGTCCTTCAAAACGCCCTTCCAAGCTTATCATGGACCGGATAATCGACCCGACGACCTCCCATGTCCCCTAGAGGTGTCTCGTGTAGTGTGGTGCGAAAATATCCACCTTCATTCGGGAGCCTCCCGGAAACCCAAAAAACGTGGATTATAGCCTTCCTTTTTCGGCTTCCAGAGGCCTGGTGTCCTTTTTGCCCAAAATTCTCGGGGGTCTATCATGATCCCAAAGAACCCTCTTGCGCTCCGGGAGGATCATTCGAATCCCCGAACTTCTATATCACACATGTATTCGGTGTACCGACCCTCAAATTGGTGCCCGTAAAAGCACCCTTACAAGCCTATCAGGGACCCGATAACGGACCCCCAGGACCTCTTATGTTCCTTAATTAAGAGTAATCGTGCAATGTGGTGCGAAAATATCCACCTTCGTTCCACTGCCTCCCGGAAGCCCAAAAAAATGGATTATTATAACTTTTGATTTTTTGGATTTTTACGGTCCGGTTTCCGTTTTTACTACTTATCAGGGGGTTTATCGTCACCCTAGAAAACCTCCGGTGCTTCAAAACGGTCATCCCAATTCCCAAACTCCGATTTTATTCATGAGACATTGGGGAACAGAGGGAGTATTATCGTAATACCACCCAACGAACTAGCTAGTTTACACATAATTTACGCATTCTATATCGCAATATGTGATGTGGAATCTCCTAATTTTTTACTCTTTTAGCGGATCGTATGAAAATCTGAATGATCCGGAACAGTCTGTTTCATTTATTTCGCTCCAAGCAATTACATCAACACCTCTTCTTGTTGTGAGTCGCACTCGTACAATTGCTTTAAACTCATTCTGCTGTCCTCTCTATCTTATTCCATCACATGGCCATATGGAACGAATTGTCAAATTAAAGTACTTCTCTTTAAGACAATCCAACGTGGGTTTGCACCCAAAAAATATAAATAAGAATAACCTAATATGGTCTACTTTAAAATTTCATCCATAATGTATTATGTACATAGTGGTTGTTTGGTTAACCATGGGAAGTAAGTTTCCATGGAAAGTAGAAATTCATGAGAAATAAAAATTTAAGGAAAGTGTCTAATCTTGTTTGGTTGAATAAGGAAAAAGCAAATTCATGGAAATTAATGTGGGAAGTTGCTTACCAAGGGAAACCTAGGTAAGCAACTTCCTCCATTTTGAGGGAAGTTAGTTCCCACATTGTTTTTGTCAACCAAACAAGAAGGAAAATGCTACTTCCTAGGAAGTAGCACTTCCTATATTTTCTAAGTGTCAAAGCACATATATTTGGTCAATTCTAAACAAATCTAGCTTGTCATTGTTTTTTAGGTAAAAGTCTATCACAAAAACTTCTCTAAGATAGTTTTTTCGTAATTTTTGGTAAGACGGAATTACTTTTTAATGATACAAGAGTAACTGCTCACCAAAAAGTAAAATCTATGAGTTTTGACTATTGATTTAATGTAATAATATTTTTATCACAAAAAAACTTGTCTTGGGCGAACTTATGATATGAGGTACGTTTTTCACATTTCTCCATGCCCTCTCTTTCCCTCTCCTGTCCCCGCCACACACCTTATGGGAAATATCCACCCTACATATGGTACTTTTATTACAATTTAATAATACTCATAGTACTTTTGAAAAATTATATTTTTATAATTTTCGTATTTATATGCATGTCTTTACTAATTATTTAGGATCAAAGTGGCATAACACTTGATACTGTGAAATTTTTTTGACAAGATTTATTTAGGACGGAAATATTAGTTATCTTTCTGAAATGACATGGCAAAAAACTGTCCCTCAAGTCTTCTTTTTCCGACAAAGATGGTGCAAGTGTTCTAGTAGGATAATAACGACTACCTAGTTTATGCTTAAAATAGATAGCTTTCTCCTTAAGATGTCCTACACTGACATTGTTGTGGTCAATTCATACTGGTTCAATATCATTGAACAAGTTTATGCTTATAAATAGATAGCTTTATTTCTTCTTTTGATATCCTTAATACATTATATATTGAGTTGTATAGTCTAAGCAAAGTGAGTTATGTCTTTGAGCCATTTGAAACTGAAAGCTTCTATTCTATTTTTTCTCTTTGTAAATGTTCAAACAATTGCACGAAACATTCATCTCTTAAGTCTTCCTGCTGGTGTTATTGGCCCAGAGACCATTGCTTTTGATTGCGATGGTAATGGTCCATATACTGGTGTTTCGGATGGTAGAATTTTCAAATGGCAAGGTCCAGATTTGGGTTGGACAGAATTCGCCACAACCAAATATAACAGGTAAAATTTCATACAGATGAGTATTCTATACCCCATTTTCCGCATTTACGCATTACAAGATCCTTCATACATATTAATTATTTTACTTTTCTTTTTTTTATAATCAACTTAATACGTGTCAGGTATCTACAAGTATAGTGCGTAAATGCGTAAAATACTTTATTTAAGAGAATCTTCATCCATTACGTATATGTCATAAATTCAAAATCAAAACTGAGTATTGTATGATCTCAGGAGTCCATTATGCAATTGGATAAAGGTGGGCACCCCTTTTGAATCAAATTGTGGCAGACCATTAGGCCTCAAATTCCATCCCAAAACATGTGAGCTTTATATTGCAGATGCATATTTCGGGCTGATGAAGGTTGGCCGACAGGGTGGTGTTGCAAAACGACTAGTTAGTAGTGCCAACGGAGTCCCTTTGCGGTTTACTAATGATTTAGATATTGATCCTCAAACTGGAAGAGTCTATTTCACTGACACAAGTACTATCTACGCTCGAAGGTAAAATAACAAATTTTTTTTGGTGTTACTAATTATAATTTTACTTAGGATGAATGATGAATATTTAACTAGCAGGGGTGTTACTAACTGAGCCTAACCGAGCCTGAGCCCGAGTCCAAGTCCAAGTCATTCAGACTCAAAATTCTACTTGGTTTGGATTGCCTTTGAGGTTTAGCTCGGTTTGACTCGATTCGAATTCAAACTCGTCATTATAAATATTCTTAAAAAAGGATACCGTTACACATCTATTCAATAGATGCGTTTTTTTGTCTATTTCGTATGTTTAGTAAATAAAATGAGTGTAGGGACCACTTTAAATAAATTGTTTAAGAAATTGGATTAAAGGGTAATATTGTAATAGCATTTCTTTTGAAATCAATACCCCACCCAAATATTCTTTCCCTCACTTAGTCAGTCTCTCTCCTCACCCACATATACTCTCTCACTCAGTTTATCCCCTCTCTTTTCCCTCCAACTGTCTCTGATTTTCTCTGCAGGTACAGTTAACTCTCTCTCTCTCCATTATCCCTCTCTATCTCCACCGTACCGCTCTTTCGGCATCGTCGATTTTTCTTTCTGCCTCCCTTTTTTATCCACCCTCTGTCTCTGCTACTCTTCTCAATTGGTAGCTTAAATTGCGAACCATATTAATTAGTTAATTCCAAAATGTTCTGCTAGGTGACATCATATCTCTCTCCACCGTTCATGATTCTCTCTCCGCTTCCACTATTTATCCTCTTATCTCTGCTATTCTCTCTCCCCTCTTTTAGTAAAGTAAATTGTAAATGAAATTAATTAATTATTTACATATCAATCGTTAACTAAAATCATGGAAAACTTACTAAATTCAACAACATCTCAACTAAAATTAAATAAATCTTACTAAATTCAATAAACGTTAACTAAACAAACAAAAGGTTGACTAATTATTGGTCCATAGTAACTTTGGCCTATGACGGGATCAATTTCTAACTTAGTGCTTGTGCCAATTGAAATAAAAATTAGAGGAGAGAGAGTGATGGATTCAATAACCAGATTTAGAATTGAATTTCAATCCAATTGAGCGTTAGTTCAATAGTGGTTCAAATAACTTTGAGCCTCTTCAATATTATTCAATAGTAGCAATATTCCCTCTTAGATTTTACATATGATTGAAACTGAAGAAGTTGTCCTACTTTATCTTTGGGCTAGAATTTGATACTTATTCGAGACTTAAATAGCCCAAAAGATTTGGCCCATGTGTTTGGGCCAAATCTATTAATTTAATTTCATGAAATTCAAGGTTTGGTCATGTAGTTTAGGAGTAGTTTGTAAGAGATATTGTAGAAGTCTCTTCAAAGTTTTACGAGTAGTAGTTAATCAAAAATTATAAAGTGAATACACTCAAAAAAAATTATAAAGTGAACAAATAATTTTAATTAATTGAGCTTAGTTTTAATCATTACGATCATTTATATTTTATATTTAATGTAAATTAAGACAAGTGTTTTATAATAATTGTAAGGACTCGGGATTTCTCGCTACGGAGTGTGTCCTTATAAAAAATTTGTAAGCTGGAGGCTTAAATAAGTTCAAGGAAGTCGAGTTAGAAAAACATTTTGAAAAGACTTTGAATTGAATAAAAACCATGAAAGAGGTCTAAATTCTGCTACCGACGTTTTATCAAAGGGACAAACTGAAGGGATAACCCAGTAGCGCGAAAAGTGAACTAATCATGTTTTTAGAAAGGCTTCCGCTCATATAGAACATATGAGTACCCAAGAATAAAGGTTCGGGGGCGAAGGTACGAGGTGGGAAGGTCTTAGGTACCCAACTCGCTCGTTTTATGACGACCTCTACTAACTTAAGTTTGCTTAAAAATTTAAAGACATGATTCCTACACAAAGCCGGATTAACAACCTAGATTATACTATTAATTGGTTCACCACAAGCATCACGATATTTATTATTATTGACCCATGTTTAGACATGCATTCGATTGATAAGTTGAGCATTACAACAGTTAGAGATGTTTATTTACAGAATTGAAAGACAGTATTTAGGAAGCAATAAATGACATGATTAGCATGATATCTACATTTTGATTACTAGAAAATAAATAGTTAAGCAATTAATTTAATTTGAGCCCTCGTGAGCTTAGTACTTGAACTGTAGGTTATTTAGCAATTGAATAACAAAATAAGATCTCAAGTAAAGAAAGAGGGGGAAGCTCATGAATACTCAACTGAGAATAGAATTATTTATGGAAGAAAGAGGGAGAAGTTCAGGAATACTCAACTGAGAATAGAGGTTGTCAACTGTAGACTGTCTGTTTTGAACTGAAGGTGGAGGGTTGTATTTATAGGGGACGGAGTAGGGTTGGACAGGTGAAAAGATGGGCCGAAACTGAAGAAATCGGAAGAAAAAGTTGTCGCCAGCTGGCGGCTCTCGAGTTGCCAGCTAGATGTCGTCATATGATTGAAATATTGAGAATTAGTGATCATAGGTGAGTCACTTTATATTTTCTTTGAATACATTAATTGCAAATTGGCATTGATCAATTCTAAACATTGCTATGTCATGTTCGACGGAGATATATAGTATACAGTGGTAATGATTTTGACCAATCCCAAGACCACCACTACTGACAGAGGTAATGGAACAGTCTGAGACACCGACATTCCTAACAAAGCACAACAGAACCAAGCAACAATATAGCATCTAGTTAATGTTTTGTAACATTTAATTACATTTATCCAAAGTTTAGTTAATCTTTTATCTACTTTAGTTAACATTTTAATTTATGATTTAATTTCTTACATGTAGGATGTACATTTTAGAGTTTCTCATCTATGCTTTATTTATTAATAAGAGTGGGTAAAAAGACTATTAGGTTTCAACTAGTAAAATTTATATTTGAGGGACTCCAATAAAATATCATCGCGTAGAAAACGAATTAGAGGCCGACAGCCCGACACCTCAATATTAATCATCTAAATAGATTGACGTGTCAATACAAAAGATCTTTTCCATATTTCCTACCCTTATGTACTTGAACCATATCCCACGAACTAATGAATGAAAAATTAGGAAAAAAAAATTGTAGTTAGCATTTTGAAATATTTGATAAGAAAATTTGAACTTTAGTACTTGTGTATAGGTTTCTAGTTAACATATTTTGCATTTTAGTGCACATGTTTTTATTTCAAAAAGTATGTAATAATGGTCATTGAGTAGTCACTTTCAACCAGCGTACCGAGCAAAAAAAGAGTAGTCACTTTCAACTGACTTTTGTCTTAGGGTCAATATGGCCAAGTGTAGTCACATCACCCAAAAAGTTATCCGTCACACTTTAAATAAGATTAATAAAGGCTTCCCATTAGTCCACTAATGGTCACATGGATCACAGTTACAATGAAGGCTTCCCATTGGTCCATTAGTGGTCACATGGATCACAATTACAATGAAACAACATCAACCCTTGATTCTATATAAGCTAGTGGCTATCCAGCACTCATTCTTAACTTTCCCAACATACTATGTTAACCCAAATTACAACCCAAAAGCTCTATGAATTAATTCCAATAATTACAATATCATTTTACAAATAAATTTATTATTTTATAAATATTAAATTAACGAATATTAGTCTGAACCGTATTTTCAACTATAGTGAGAAACTCTAAAATGTAATCCTACATGTATATATTGACTTTTTTACTCTAATATCACTAACATTCTCAATGATCGTGGTAATTTTTACTATGCTCTATCAGTTTGAATGTGAAATATATTCACTAAATTTACGTAATAATAATATATTTGATCAAAAACAATTTCTAGAGGTGCTTAAAATTATCTCGGCTTAACTTATTATATGTCAGTATGTCATCATAGAAGTAATACTACTAATCAATCTCACTGATTATAATGATTTTGACTAAACTCTATTAAGTTGAATATGAAATACATTCACTAAACTTATGTAATAGTAATATAATTGATCAAAAGTAATTTCTAGAGTGATTAAAATTATCTGGGCCCAACTTTTATGTCATCATAGAAGCAATACCACTAATAATCATTGTCAATGATCGTAATGATTTTGACTAAAACAATGAATTTGAATATGTAATACACTCACTATACTTCTGTAATAATAAGATATCTGATCAAAAGTAATTCCTTGAGTGATTAAGATCATCTCATCTCAACTTTTATGTCATCATAAAAGCAATACCACTAATTATTCTCAATGATCATAATGATTTTCACTAAACTCTATTAATTTGAATATGAAATAAAATCACTAAACTTATGTAACATTAATATAATTGATCAAAAGCAATTCCTATGGTGATTAAGATCATCTTGGCTCAAAATATATGTCATCGAAGAAGCAATACCACACACTAGTCATTCTCAATGATCGACGATCGTAATGATTTTAGCTAAGCTCTATTACTTTGAATGTGAATACATTCACTAAACTAATGTAATAGCAATATAATTGATAAAAATCAATTTCTAGAGTGATTAAAGTCATCTCGGCTCAACTTATATGACATCATAAAAGCAATACCACTAACATTCTTAATGATTGTAATGATTTTGACTAAACTCTACTAATTTAAAAATGAAATATATCCACTAAGCTTATGTAATAGTAATATAATTCATCAAAAAGCAATTCCTATAGTAATTAAGATCATATATGCTTAACTTATATGTCATTGGCCACATAAAGATGAAACAATTCCTTTTATTCTATGAATTATTGAAATACAATCATAATCATAATATCTATATGTTAGAGGCATTTTCTAACAGCATTGGAGACGTCCACCTAAGCGAACCATTGGAAAGTAATGTGTAATATTTCATTCAGCTTTACATCAACTCTAGCATATAATTTTACACCTACGGCTTAAAATTAAATTTCTTCTACCATTGGAAAGAGTACGAAATAACCTTTAAAATGAGACTAATTTGTAGTATGTTTTATTGATTAAAAAAATAAAGTATGAAAAATAAGCGAAAAGATGCATAACTTTTACATCATTGGATGCGTCTACCTAAAACATTAATTAACTTAACATGACTAAAGAGTTGCAACGTAAAAAAAAAAAAAAAAAAAAAAAAAAAAAAAAAAAAAAAAAAAAAAAAGGAAGAGATACATGTATTTGTTATAGATTAAAAAGCAATCTCAAGGTATAATATGATAAAAAGAGTGTAGGTAGAATAAACAAATAAACGATGAATCTAACATGATTCTAGGTCCAATCTTTAATAAAAATTTGACCATTATCACATATACTTTTATAACTTTACGTAATAGACAGATCCCCTGTGTTATTTTAGGGCTCCAATTTATGTTTCATTCAACTCTATAATTATTAATGTATACAAGTTTGAAAAAACAATCAAACAAACATTAAAATTTGTTTTGCTTTTCTAAGGTTTACGCTTAAACTTCTTTATTTTTCGAAAAGTAGTCATGTATACATTACATATTTTACCTGATTTTAGCAAAAAGGAAGGATCACACCCTTGGAAGGTTAGTTGTACACTTATATCTAGACCTGACAAACGGGTCATTTGGGTCGGGTTCAGATCGGGTCGTTTCGATTCGGTTCGATTCGGGTTATCTCTGATTTCGGTTCATGTCGGGTCGGTATATTTGGGCTCGGGTTGATTCGGTTCATATTGTTTTCGGGTCGGTTTTGGGTCGGATCGGGTCAATCCGGTTCGGGCCATATCGGATCTGGTTGAATTGGGTAATCACGCACTGTACTCAGTTCGGGTTCGGGTCGGTTCGGTCCGGGTATATTTTGGTTCGGGTCAATTCGGGTCATGTTGTTTCGGGTCAGATATGGGTCAGACAGATTTCAATCACAAATTTTGTAAGGCAACTATTATAGGGCTACAAATATATAAATTAATTTTATAAATAGATATTTTAATAGGTGAGTGTAATCACAAGGTTTTAAAAATTTTTAATTTTACTATTTTTAAAACACTAACAAATAAATAAATAAGTTAACTAATTACAATAAATTAATAAAATAAATAAATAAAAATAATTTTTATCAGTTTCGGTTCGGATTCGGGTTGGTTTGGGTCATGAATTTCGGGTTGTGTTCGGTTCGGGTCCCTTCGGGTTATTCGGATTGGGTCGATTTCGGTTTGGATCAGATTCGCGTACGGGTCATATCTGGTCTGCTAATTTCGGGTCGGTTCAGTTTGGATCGGGTTATTTCGAATTTTAGGGTCAAATTCGGGTTTTGCAATCCGGGTTGAATCGGGTCACGGGTCGGGTTATTCGGATTGGGTTATCGGGTCCGGGTCAGTATTGCCAGGTCTACTTATATCCACATAAGAGCATTAGCGTACTAACATCAAGTATAGAAAGAGTTTGAAACTATGATCTCTTGGATCATGTAACATATGAGGTGAGTTAATTAAAATTGATAATAAGAGTTTTAAATTATATAAGATGTCCCCTATAGAGTATTATTAATCTTATTAAATGACATTCATGATAATAAATGAATTATATTAATATTGATCCATATATTACTAATATTATTTCAAAAGTAAGAGTTACACTCTGATTTTTCGATAAGATTAATAATCACGTTATATAAATTTTATTATATAATCACGTTTCGTGGTCTCCACCTAGTTGTTTTGATATACATTAAAGATCAAGTTTGAAACTACCACGCTTAATGATCTGTTCTATCTAATTGACCATTATTGAAATACAATTGTCGTATTGAGACTCAATTGAGATTGGATTGATTAATTTAAATATAACTATATTAAAAAAATGACATTTATTACTACTGGGGATCAAATGTATCATTACGCAATATGAACCTACTCGTTTTATTTTACGAAAATTACTTCTTTTACTTAAAATTATTTGTTCACTTTATAATTGTTTGCATTAACCACTCAAAAATTAGAAGAGAATTCGTTAGAAATATGTTCCTTGCAAATTAAACTTTATGGTCAAACATTGGGCTTCAAATTAAGTTATAAATTTGGCCCAAAGATATTGTTGAGGATGACTAGTTTTAGAACTAAGAGAGAATAGTGCTATCGTCACCTTTCCGGGCAAAATGGTTAAGTTATCCTTTATAACATATTGTATTACCTTGTGTGATTGCACTCCACATCATTAAATATCGCATTAACTAATTACCAAAAAAAATCGCATTAGTTAGGTTTTAGGGAAAGCAGTTAGTTAACTTATCCTTTATAACATATTGTATTACCTTGTGTGATTGCACTCCACATCATTAAATATCGCATTAACTAATTACCAAAAAAAATCGCATTAGTTAGGTTCTAGGGAGAGCAGTTAGTTACAGGCGGGAAAAACCGTCAGTTTTCAGTTCTCAATTCACTGGCTAGACATTATAAAACAGAGAATTAAACAGCAACTCAAGAACCATCATTTTGCCCAACAGCAACATCATCTTCATTATGGCAGAATCACCACCACCATCATCTTCATTATCACCGCCATCATCTTTGTTATCATCATTATCGCCACGACAACTTTACGAAACGGAGGACACCAAATATGATCTATTACCACCACCACCACCTCGATTAGGGCCATTGGATTATGCTGATTTGGAGAAATTACAACCAATTACAATGCGTTGTAATAATTCTTCATCTTTTTATTCTGCTCCCCTACATTGCCTCCTATAGACAGCCAAGAAACTGATGAAGCCTTTGATTTATTCATCACTACATTAGATCATAATCCAGATGCCATGACACTAGAGCAAAACGATGTCGATTCGCAAAATAGCATCTACAAGGGAGTAACACAAGAAGATGACGTTAATTTGCAAGGTGATCATCAAATTCATTGATGATCACCTTGCAAATTAATATGTCATGATAGACCAAAGTTACCTACTAGTACTTAGTTAACGCTTTTTGAACCTTATAAGAATTACTTAATTTTAGTTAAGATTTTTCTTATTTTAGTTTGGATTTTGTTGATTTAGTTAACGATTTACACACTTTTGTAAATAATTAATTAATTTGATTTACGGTTTAAGCTACTAATACAGGGGAGAGCGAACAA
Organism: Tetragonia tetragonoides; assembly: GCA_038025085.1. Lineage (NCBI taxonomy): Eukaryota > Viridiplantae > Streptophyta > Magnoliopsida > Caryophyllales > Aizoaceae > Tetragonia > Tetragonia tetragonoides. The sequence continues at coordinate 7,262,538 of CM076148.1, read as the reverse complement.
CAGAGATAAGGTGGAGAAATAATGGAGACGGAGAAAGAACCAGGGTTGGTGGAGAGATAGGTATAGTGCCACGAGAAAGTAGCAGAACATTTTAGAATTAATGAATTTGATTTACAATTTAAGTCACTAATACAAAAGGAGAAACTATAACAGAGTCAAAGATGGAGAAAAAATGGAGGCTGAGAGAGAAAGTTAACAGTAGACGCAAAGAGAGTCAGAGAAAAGTAGCAGAGATAAAGTAAGGAAATGATAATATACTATTACCATATTGCCCCCTTACCAATTTCATTAAACATTTCTACTAAAGTGGGCCAAGGTTTCATTTTATTTACTAAAATGCGAAATAGACGCAAATTGCGTCTATTTCACAGACGCGTACAACTATTGCTTAAAAAATAGATCAGTTGAAAACATTTGCAATTGAAGTTGAAAATAACTCACCCTTTACAAGTTATTAATGACAAGAACAGAGTTTTTGTAATTATTTAATGATTTTATTTACAATAAAGGGGAAATCAAATTAATTGAGCAAGTCGAGTCGAGTCGTATAGTAACTCGAGCTCGATTTGACCTGAAATCAAGGGATCACCGAGTTGATTCAACTCAGTTACGTTACACCCTATATTTAACACTTGCACAACTTGAGCTGACGTCTGCTTATTTTTTATAGGCAATGGGTCCTTGCTATGGTAAAAAAGGACAAGACAGGAAGATTAATAATGTATGAGCCACAAAATGGGAATGTATCAGTGTTATATAGTGGTTTGGCCTTTGCAAATGGAGTAGCGTTAAGTAAAGATGGGAGCTTTGTTTTAGTTACCGAGACTACCCCACGGAGAATTCAAAGATTTTGGCTAACCGGCCCAAAAACTAACACTATGGAGATCTTTGCTCAACTTGTTGGTCGACCTGATAACATTAAAACAAACAAAAATGGTGATTTTTGGATTGCACAAAATCCAATTTTGCCAAAATCTATAGCGCAAAATAACAAGGATATTGGTCTGCCAATGAAGATGGATGCTTCAGGAAGAATATTGGAAGTTATAGCTGATATTGGTTCTACTAGTGATGTTAATGATTTTAATGATAGATTGTGGTTAGGATCTTTAAGCAACTCGTTCATTGTAGTTAGTTCATAGATCTATAAGAAGGGAAGATCGGTTTGGTAAGGGTTGGAAGGAAAGGTACTTGGTTGTGGTGTTCATATTGTGGCGCATTCAGAAATCACTTCAAGTGATCATCGCTTGACAAAGCATAGAACTGCTCTTGATTAGTATTAGGCTCTGTGTTTGCATCTTAATTTTACTTAATTTTAGTTTAGTTCAATTTACATGTAAGTTATCAATCAAATAATTGTTCATTCCAAAGTAAATTTATGATGCTACCTCCTATGTCATTGAAAAGATTTTAAAGCATTACTTCAAATGAATCAATTCAGCTCAGTTCAGTTTTTTACATCTAAGGAGAAGGAAGCCTTAGAAATGAAATATGTTACAACCACGTTTTGTTCACTTATTTTCTAAGTTCAAATGAGGTACAAAGGTCACTACAATATACAAATACTCTACCCTGTATATAAGTGAAATGAATTCAACATTATTGAACGGAATTGAACTGGACACTAGAACCGGTCATCATTGAACTGAATTGAACATAACTTGATATGTAAGACAAAATTTCTGAACACAGCACCACTAAACTGAACTAAACTTAATAGAACATCACTAATTGAATTGGAAATCACTAATTTGACACGAGATCGTCTCTGAACTGAACTGAATTAACCATGTAATCTCTAAAGACCCAAGGGCATCCTTATTGGTGTGCTTAGAGATGAAAGAGGGTATGCTACACCAACATTTGGGATTCTCAAGCACACTCTCAAATAAGCACAGTTGCTTAGATAAAAAAAAGAAAAAGGGGGCCACAAAGGGGAAGATGGAAGAAAGAGGCAGGACCGCATGTTAGAGATGGGCGGTATAAAAATCTTGTGGGGGGAGATGAGTTGAGCTTTTTAAACATATTAGTAATAATTGGGTATATGCTTATTTGGATAGGTGTGCTTAAAAAGTGAGGTGACAATTTCAAAAGTGTTTTAAACAACATTTGATAGTGCTACCAATAAGGATGCTCTTAGCATGCATAAGCATAACAAAAGGTTGAGTTAACTTGACTACTTGTGTAGTAGTTGTTGGAAATATAAGGTATTGATCAATAACAAAATAATATATAAAGGATAGAGTAGATGACTTATCAAATAATCGTTGCGCCGTGGTATGAGGGCCACTGCCTTGAAAGCGATTTTCGGCACGACTTTGGTGCAAATCGTCTCCGCCGGTCGCTCCCCAAGGTTAACACAACAACCCCCAAACAAGTGCACTCATGGATGGAGGTTTGGAACTTACACAAATACAATTGCCCGAAAACTAATCATACATGGGGATATGAGGAGATGTGTCTTCCTTCACATTTTCTCTATTTTTTTTTTTTTTATTTCTCTAGTGGACATGAACACCCAATTTATAGATGGTAAAATATAACCTCCCACAACCCATTAAAGTAGCTTTAATGGGTTTATTAGTGGCACATCATGGGATATGAATTACCCACAATTAATTACAAATCGGTTACAAATCACCCCATAACCTTTGGGTGCCATTATTCCAACAATCCCCCACTAATGGCAAACAAAGGCCAAATGATTTAATTTCTGGACAAAGGAAAAGATAGAATACTTAAGTACCAATGTCCGAAGGATTGAATTGATACGTAGTGAAGTGAGCGAGTAATCGGTGCTAATTCAAAGAGTGAAGTACTCTTGAACTCAATGAATTACACGTGGTCAATCGAGACCCCCACAACACATATTATACCTTAATTTTGTGCAAATTCCGCGATAGAAAAATATAAACGTAATTATATAGGCCATGCGTACACCTTGGGTCTTATGAGTGCTCTAGAAAGATAGCCCAAAATCTTTCATAAAAGGCGGCCAAACCTTTACACTCACGTAGGTGATTTCATCACGTCTATCATAACCAAGTCTACCCAACTCACATATGGGTTTGACTAATAAACAACTAGACTAAGAAACCATTAAGAGCAAATGATGCTCAATCTCTCATATACCAACGGTGAATCCATCAAGTCCGTCTCAATTAGGACCACCCAAAAAATAGGGATATGGAATCATTAAGAGCTAGAAGCTCAACCTCACAACATGCGGTGAATCCATCAAGTCCGTCTCATAAGGACCACTATATAAAAGCTATGGATTCATTAAGAGCATGTGCTCAACCTCACAATAGCACCAACAACGCCATAGGGATGGGAAAAGATGGTGCACATTGAGTAACCTCATGGCTTCGTTTAACCACATTGAACCAATGAAGGTTGGGTATCCACCATGATTTCCTCAATATAAGGGCTTTAAGCCTCATCCCCCTCGACGATTCAATAATAAAGCTTAAACCAATCTTTCTTTAATTTATATTGTTACTTGACGATAGTTTGTCTATTGCAAATGCGTCATCTCTTGTCATGACACACTAATTTAACAAATCACAATTAAAAGAAATTGGCACACTAAACTTTCTCGAAATGCATATCAACATGTCTCTCAAGTCTCAACTAACTTCTTGACCTGCCCACTCAAGAATAGTTAATTATAACATGTTATATACACGTCAGATTTTAGAGACAAGACCCACAACAAGGGAAAATACATACTCATTTGTACAAGTATATATGATTAACTTGTCACATATTTGCATTAATATACCCATCAAACACGGCATAGATGACTATCAAAGTGCAAACACAAGTTAAAAACATATTAATTCAATAACTCTAACATACACAAAATATAGAATATTTAGAACCTTTGTTGTTCTTATAAATATATGCTATCATGAGTTCTCGCAATCAATACACAATAATAATATTGACCTCTTTCAATAGTATCTCCACATATAAAGAAAATTGATGATTTTTCTCATCAAATTAAACACCCACCATGTTCAATATCTTTAATACCATAATCATGCATGGTTTATTATAAACCACTATAAGTATACTCATTGCCAATGTTAGCTTATCTTCTTTGTAATACATATAACGATATAAGCTACTGTATATCATGATAACAAATGATTTCATTCAAATCATCATTTTCATGCTTCAAGATATCTCTAAAATTATATGTATTATGTACAAGCATAAAAGATATATACATAAACATTCAAATATCAAAGGTCCCAAAAAAACACATAAAGATTTCGGTAAACTAAATTTAATTAGTTACCCCCACATTCTCAAAGAATCGAGTTCTATCAACTTATATTGAGAACACCAATATGTATAACATGTAGCTAGTGAGCACAAAACTTCCCCCACATGTTCTCAATATACATACCATAAATCATATACTTTCTCACCAATCCATTTGCAATTTCTTTGATACAAAATATTAAATATCATACCACAAATGATAATATCAAAGAATAAAAAATAAATAAAATGTGACTTTTGTAGCACGTGAACTACAAACAACATCCACTTATTTACACAATTTCTAAATATTTTTAGAAATTATTCTTACAACTCACAAGAACCCGTAACAAGTTTTGGATCAAAATGTAATCACAATATATAAGGCTCAAATTATGCTCTCATATAATTGTCAGACTAATTAACAATTACTTGCTTAATTCTGTAAGCACACAATACATGAGATTTTTTTTCCTCTTTTGATTCTATCCCATACAAGAACCATTTATACTCTTGTCAAGGTCAACCAACAAAACCACAAATATTTTGATCAAAATAATTCACATAATCAGATATGACTTTTCCAACACATCACTGAATGTCAACACCATATAAACACAAGGGGAAAACTAAAGGCACATTTGCGTAATTTCTCAGATAGGTAGAGATAATCTATCCATCTAACTGCTCATCATCATAGCAGTAGATAGTGTGCCAGTTCAATTAACACACTAGCTGATCATATATATATATATATATATATATAATAATAATAATAATAATAATAATAATAATAATAAATCCGAGAAATAACATTCATTTTGCTGATCAATAGGCCTTTAAGCACAAAATGCAGAACAATTAGAATTGTCTACAACCACTAATAGGGAAGCAATCTTTAACATTTCTTTCACATATATCCAGTCATTGTAGATTGGCAAGTTGGTGATATGGATGGAGGTGATACAACGTGCAAATCCAGTCACCTTTAATCAACTTGCATTTCTTAATTACTATCCATGTAGGCACATGTTTGGCTAAAGCCAAAAATTTTCCGCAAGAAGCAAACAACCGGCAGATACATGAACTCATAGAAGTTAGAACCATTAAAACAAAACAAGTGTTCCTATATGGCATGGATTTTCCAGAAAAGACATTGCAGATCGATTCTTGGATTAATTCTCACAAAATTACTCAACACAAGAACGACAAATAACTAGGCCTCTCAAAATCCAACATTAACTACCACTCATGACCCCACTTACACCTAATAAACTGAATTCATACAGAATATTTGGCAACAAATATATTACATAGCGAATTCCACGACAAGCCAGTAGTAATATAAACGTCAAGACCAGCACCATAGACCTCTAATTTTTCACCTTCCTTCCGTGAAACACAAGTTAACATAATAAGCATGATCACAAGTGCAACAATTTCATTTGACGCTTCACAAAATCACAATTAATCAATACCTTAAAATAAAATCGCTTTTAAATTGTTGGAAATATAAGTAGATATCAAATCTTGAATTTGTAGACATTTCAATTTTTAGCCAAGATTTTTACTCAAATCTGATTCGAATTGCAATCTAAAAACATGGGATGAACCAACATCAAGCCAAAAAATTAATGCACATTGACTCGTTGAGTAAAGCAAAATCATTGCTATTTCAGATACAACAAAATTGAAAAAGAAGTTCCATTTGTCTCCTAATCCTTGTCTTGTAGTAGAAATATGTCCACCATTATTAATTCATTTATTACCATGCTCCATTTGCTCTACCCTGCATTTAAGCTGATTCAGCCTTTTGATTGTAGTAGTATCAATCAATCAATCTCTCTCATTAAACTCCATAAAACTATTTCTCTCTCCAGATCCCCTGAAACCCATTTGCTAGCAGAAAACTGAAACAGAAACACAGGGATCACAGAGAGAGAAACCAAAAAAATGAGGCCCAAAATCTACCTATTTGGAGACTCCATTACTGAAGAATCATATGCTGATGGTGGCTGGGGTGCTTCACTCACCAACCATTTCTCTCGCACGGTATATGGTTTATAAACAATTATTGCTCACCACCTGTTTGACTTTATGCCACAATGAGCCAAGAACTTGCATTTTTGCGTTTTGTCATTTTCAATTTCGTGGGCATTTCATGTTTTAGGCATTTGTCAAGATTTTCAATCTGGGTATTTTTTGTTTGTTTTTAATTTTTTATACTAGTTTTTGTTGGGGTTTTTTGAATGGTTGTTTGTGATCAATTATTCAGGCTGATATAGTGGTGAGAGGATACAGTGGTTATAACACACGATGGGCATTGAAAGTCTTAGACAGGGTGTTTCCTCCGACGGTTGCAGATGAGCCTGTGGCAGTGACGGTGTTTTTTGGAGCAAATGACTCTTGTCTTCCTGATAGATATGCTGCTTTTCAACACGTGCCTCTGGTTGAGTACAAGCAAAACCTCCATGCCATTTTCTCTTCTCTAAAGGTAAAGCAACCAAACAACCCCTTATCCCACGTCTCTCTTTTTGTCACACGAACACATACACACGTGTGTATGTGGAGCCACATAAAAATGTCAGATGTGTAAGCATAATGTACTAAGACTGGGGTAGTGATGTCTGTGTGACTGTGTGGTTGTGGTGTGTTGTGTAGGCTTTTTAACAAATGGGACAACTTTGTCACTGAAGCCCATGGTTTGGGAACTTTGGGTTATGGACAAATGAAAATGGGGCATTTTGTCTTTTACCAAATTAGAAATTGAGGTTTTTATTTTGGTACCACAGTTTATGAAACATGCCAGGGGATAGTGGGGATTATCTTGTCTCACTGTTGTCTCAATTTTATTATAATTACTGTGTTTTTTTTTTGTGTGTGCTGGATCAATGATGTAGGAAGGATATTGGTTGAAGGTCTGTGTGACAAATTAGGTAAAAGATTGTAATGCCGCTAATAATAATCTATGTTAGATGGACTCGGCTGAAAGTGTCCAACGTAGATACGTGCCCAAGTGTCAGACTCATCAATATTTTGAACATTTAGCATGATTTTGGCCGAAATTGAAGTGTCGAGTGTCCATACCCATGTCCGAGTGTTGAGTGTCGGACACGGGTACTCTAGGTGAATTGAAGAGTCCGTGTAACATATATGATAATATGCCATGTTTGTTTGAAAATACGAGTATATATTCTACTGTAGGCTATCTAGTGACTGGAAAAGGTATAGGTTAAGACCTTGTGTAGCTTATGGGAGTAAACTTCCTATGGAAGTTCTACATCCAAGGGATTTGAGGTTACATAGGTAAGTTGAAAATTCATGGAAGTTGTATTGTTTCGTTGATAAATATACTTCGTTGGAAGTACCCATTTGAGGTTACATAGGTAAGTTGAAAATTCATGGAAGTTGTATTGTTTCGATGATAAATGTACTTCATTGGAAGTACCTTGCAAAATGACATAATTATCTCCATTCATTTACATATGTTGCTACTTGCCGTCTTAATGTGTTTGGTCCTACTATTGATAAAATCATAGAATGGTAGTATTGTATGATCATCTGGTCCCCTTAACTTGTACATTGCTAATTTGCACCCGAAAAACTCTTACATTGGTACTTTAAGGGTATGACTATTTATGTTATTGCTGGTAAGGTAGAATTTCCCAAGATGCTAAATTATGATTAAATTATTTCGCAAATAACATTGTAATAATTTACCATATGATAGTTTACTCATGTTTAAGCAGTGCACAGTGAGAGAAATGTTCTTTTTGTCACTTGCTATCCAACAAGATCTGCCCTTGGGTTTAGTAACCTTTCCCTTTCTTTTTGTTTTGTTTTAGTTGACTTGAGCAGTGGTCAGTGGGATCATTAGTGTGGTGGGGGTATTATAATGAGCCTTTTTTTAATTAAATTTTTTTGGTATTAATTGTTTCTACAACCTCTATTGTTCATTTGTTTGTACAACCTTGAACTATTCAATCAGGGTTTGATGTATGATAAGTATATTATTGGCTCTGTAAATGCATCTTATACTGTAATATTCAATATGGACTTGCATGTTCTAGTGGTGACTTTTATTTTTCATCAAATTAATATGCTCACTTTTCTTTGGTAATTGAGTTCTGAATGATAACATTCTAATCCATAAGGAGTTTTAGTTTCTAATTACAATAATCATCTCTATGTTCAGTTCATTTCCAACGGAGCTGAAAGAGTCACTGTTGCACAAATTTTCAGCTTTGTTATATTGGATTAAATCTAATGTCTCGTTACATTGTCAAAAAAAAGTTTCATTAAACCGCTCCCTGTCTCTTACGTGGCGTTATAGTAGGCACTTAAAGCATTTCTAGTGAAGGGTTTGAAGGACAGTCTCTCTGAAACTGTAAGGGTATCCCCCCCCCCAGCCTGCCTAGGCAAGAGCTTAATGAGAGTTACTACAGCACTAGTGTGAGGCTCCGGACTGCGGTATGGTTGTCATTTGAAGGCCCATGACTCAGAGGTCGCACAGGAGTATGCCCCCTCTCTTTATAAACCCCCTTGCGCCCTCCTAATAAGATTTGGAAGCTGAAGTTAAAATGGATGCAAGATCCACATGTAATTACCCTGTTTCCATGAAGAAATAGGATCCTAATGTATTCTACGTACTTGTGAAGTTGTGATGTACTTAACAAGTGTGCTTGTAGCCTCACAGCTACGTTACTGGGTATGAAAAGAAAATGAAAATTAGCCTGCCCATTATAGTCATTATTGAATGTGGTAATTGACAAATATCTGTACTTCTCCAAATGATACCAGTACCATATTGTAGCCCATGATTATTGTCTGCTTCTCTCAAGAGAAATAAATGGTCATTTTATGCATGGTTTTTGAGTGATTATAACTTATAAGTTATGTCTTCTTTGAGTTGGTTGGGGTTGGAACATTTCTACCAGTTTCCATGATTTAATTGGCCTAAAAATGGCCAGATTTCGATTTTGAGACACACGGACCTTCTGCAGAAAAACACAGAAGCTTTTGGTGAGTTGCAAGATCTATATGATAGCCATTGTAGCTTGATAGGCCGCTGTAGTATTATAAGAGAAGAATGTTTTTCAGTTTATTACTGGAACCCATAACTCATGGTTTCAACCGTTGATATATGAAATTGATCAGAAGTTCCAGAGGCAGAAAGTACTGCAAGTTGGTAAGCGGTTTGATTGGGATCGGTAAGATATTTGCACTGGACTACTACACCTGTACCTTTTCCAGTCTTCACATTGTTTGCTTTAACATACCAGAATATTCTTTTAGGTGTCTCCACATTCTTCGACTATCATTTTGTAATGTTTCACTCTAAATATCATCTCAACATCTTATCTTGTCCTTTCTACCTTGAGCCTGAATATGTGAGTTATAGCCAAGTCATCTGCTGCTTGTAGTATGCTCATCAGTCATCACAATTCATTCATTTTCAGTTTAAAATTGAGACCAAATGACCTTTTTTTTTTTTTTTTTGTGTTTTTTAATTTTTTGTGTTTTTTGTTTGCAGAAACGATGGCCAAGTGCTGTTATTCTCTTCATAACTCCTCCTCCAATCGATGAAGTTGCACGTTTGCAGTAAGGTTCTTGCTTAATAGTTTCCAATTTCTCGCAACTATTTTCCAGCAATATAGAGAAACTAGATTCTTGCAATCATTTTTTTGCTCGATCCATGCAGATACCCTTACAGTGAGAATCCATCTGGTCTGCCTGAGAGGACCAATGAAGCTGCTGGTACCTATGCCAAAGCATGCATCGATGTGGCCAAAGAATGTGGGATGCCAGTAGTGGACATCTGGACTAAGATGCAAGAACTTCCTGGTTGGGAAAATTTATGCCTAAGGTACTGTTACACAGCTTAATCAGAAAACTGAGGCCCTAAAAGGGAAACAGAGTAAAAAACATGCCACGATGACATCCTCTAAGCTACCATAATTTCAAAAGATGTAAATATGCGGCCACGCTGCCAAAATGGGTTAGTTGCCCCCGTTGTGGGAAAAAGAAAATCATTGTCAAAAGTCATTACTCAAAAGTGCTGTTGCAGAAAATGTAACAAGTCTTTAAACATTTCTTTTTGACAGTACAGATTTCATGAAATTTGTACTTGGATCACTAAAAACACCAACCACACCTCCATCCCAGAGTTTAATCACCTGACTCTGTTCATATTCCTTCGTTGTTCTTCTTTGAACCTTAGTTGGCATGATTATTTAGTGGCGATTGTCATTGATCTTTATGTAAGCTTATACTCGTATAAGTTTAGGAAAAACCTTTGGATCCAAAATTTAAAATCCACATAGCATGCCCCTTCTTTAAACATATACTTTGTATCTATCAAATACCCAAATAAAGGTTACAGAGTGCTATCCACATTTGTACCTTTAAGAGTTGCAAAATATGTCGAAGCTGCATATGTTGGAAGAGGTTGTGCCTAATGATTTGTCATTAATTGGACAGATAATGAACAACTCCTAGCCAATTTTGGTTTTATGTGCTCTTAAACATTGTGTTTGTCAGTCCTGGTCTTTATATAGCCAAGTTACTGTCAGTTGGCACAACAAGCTGATCCTTTATACCCAAGTTTTAACTGATTAAATTACTACTATTAAATGTTCAGGGATGGCTTGCACCTTGCCCAAAGTGGCAACAGGATTGTGTTCGAAGAAATAGTCGAGAAGCTGAGGGAGGCAGGTGTGAGTCTGGAAAAGTTGCCTGTTGATCTGCCGCTCTTCTCTGACATTGATCCGAAGGATCCTTTCAAAGCTTTTGAGAACTGAAGCCATTGTTTGTTGGGCATGGAGCTATTTCGGTGTAATTCATGACTTTGTAGTCTTTAAACTTATCTGAAATTACGCTACGTACTGCACAACTGATGTATAGAAGGCTCCTCTCAGCATCTAACAACAGCTGTTATAAAAGCAGCATCTATATATGAACAAACAATATCACATCTTTGTCTAGCCAAGAACCTTGTGCTTTCTAATGACTATCTTTTATACTTGCTACAGGTACTACCAGGGTATAGTAACATACTCATGTCAAAATAGTTCAAATTACACAATAGAGAGATCTGACTATGCTTTCAGGACATTTTAAGTGTTTTCACCAAAAGCAGATACTCCACAAATACTGCTAAGCTTAAGCATTAATCTAGTTTGTATCACAAGCATGCTTTCTGTATCTGATACACGATCTCGTGCTCCTTCCAGGTTTTCTCATCAAGATAGCGCTCATGAAAGCATAACTCTCCATTGACATTCGAAAGCACAGCACAAGAGCTTCTCGTGCCACATCGTCCCTACATGAGTGACATTGTTCTTGAGTCTCATTGCGAAGTAATTAATAAGCAAGTACATATAGGCATGAAATTGCAATGACATGGCTTACAAGAGGAGAATCAGTGTCAACACAAATGGAACTTAGTTGGTACTCGAACTCAGGATCCCAAATGCCAGGGAGTGAGTTCTTGTCCTCGGCTTTAGTACTGTCCATCATGAGCTTCTCGATCAACTCACTCGCACATATCTCGTCCTCCTGGCCAAGTGTTTTTATCAACTGACTGAAATTTTGTTCAAGCCGCAAAGCCTTTCTCGCACATAAAGGAGAATATGAGTCAAAATATCACTTAAAGCTGTTAATATGTGGTTTGTTATCAGAGTTTCTGTTCGTCGTGGGCCTTGTGACTGTCCAAGAGCTTCGTCTCGTGATCTATTTTTTCTCTCACATAATTCTGAAATGGAACACACTCTTTGTCTAGCCATATTGCAATGGAAGCAAAAGAACCACAAAATACCACTCTCCATTTGGGCTATTTTGATGAAAATTGCTATGAATGTGAATGTCACTTTTATTAATTCAGGACCTATGAAGTACTACCTCCTTTTTACAACAATAACAACATATACCTAAAATAGATGATTCATAGAAAAAACAACATTTCTTACTTTAGTAAACTTTTTTGATGGAATCTACTATTATACCCACCATTTATATGACTTTATGTCCTTTCACCTACTCCACTCCCTCATTAATCAAAGGGTATAATAAGAATGTTTCAACCAAAAAGGGAGTGCATTGGTTTATGTGCCAAAAGTAAATGTTGTTATTGTTGTGGAACGGAGGTAGTATATACGAAGCACTCCCTCCGTTTCAAATGATGTATCTACTTGACTTTTCCAGTCTCCTAGACAATACTTTTACCATCAATAACTTTAATTATACATTAAAATTGAAAAAAGTTGATATTGTGAAAATATGGTTTAAAATGAATGAAAGAAGAGTAGTTTGATCTTTTAAATCTCCATATATTTTTCACAAATCTAATATATATATATATATATATATATATATATATATATATATATATATATATATATATATATATATATATATATATATATATATATATAACTGGATCATGCACGTTGCTGTATTGACACGTGTCATGCCATGTCAGTATACCCAGTCAGCATCCCCAGTCAGCATCATATCCAGTAGTTAATGCTATGTCACTTAATTAATTAAATACATGCATGAACCTTATAATCTAATTAAAGTATGATACATGAACATAAACAACATAAATACGGTTCATGAACTTAACCTAAATTATACAAAAGATTAGGCACATCGAATTTAATAAGGGAGAATTGTCACAAGTAATAATTTGTATACATACATCTTGATTTTCTAAGTGATTTTATACCTGAGCAATATAGTAGAAAACAATTATTGGGCATTACATGATTAAACCCTATGAAAATGGAGAAACATAGTATTGGTAGAACGTGACCGTGAATAAGGTAGTAGTAAACATAATTAATTTCTTCAACAATTATTTTAATTAAAAAAGAATGAGAACATTGATTGATATATTCCGATGGAGTCCAAATAACCGCTACATACCAAATAATATGACGCATAGGAAATTTAACATATTAAATCGAAGTATGTTAAGAAAATGAAAATTATATTGTAAAAGTATTTTCTAATAAAAACCCAACAAATATTCTTTCATATTTTGAATCTAAATAGTTTTACGTTTCAAATTTTCGATGTTGAGTTTTGACCACAATTTTCTCATAAATCGGAGTATGTAAAAATTATGAAAATTATATATGGTGAAATTACTTTCCAATACGAATCCAACAAATATTCTTTCATATTTTGAATCTAAATAGTTTTTCCACAAATTGAGGTCAAATTAAACACGATGAACATCTAAAATGACACTTAAAAAGGGCGGAACACTCATAATCCATGATATACTAACAAGGTCATGCATCACAATGGGTATAAAAGAAAACCACGACAATTGTTGTATTGACATGTGGCATCCATGTCATTGCATACATAGGCGACATTTCATGATTCGATGTATTTACCTTAAAAAGTAGGCGAAGTTTAGTTACTGACTTACTAATACTCTCACTAACCATTAAAATTATATCATTAGTATTCATAAAAGTTATTGTTCCATTCTTTAATGACTTAAGTTTCATAAACCATATTTTTTTTTTCATATATCACGTCAATCGGCATATTTCAACGAGTAAATATTAACTCATTAAGAATTTTCAGAAAAAAGAACATACTATAAAAATGAATCTATCGTGTACTAAAATTGGATCATACACACTGTTGTATTGGCACGTGTTCTGCATGTTGATCACCATATCCAAAAGTTAATGCCAAATTAACCAATTAATAAGGATAATGAACCATGTTATCTAATTAAATTAGGATACTTGGAACATATAAATATTTTTCTTGAGTGAAAGATACATGAACCATAATTAAACTCAAACTAAACTATGCTGAAAACTAGATACAACGAATTTAATAAGGGAAAGTAGTCACAAGTAATAGATGCATAAAGTCTTCTAAAAAAAAAAGAAGTAATAGATGCATAAAGACTTTAAAACTAACGGATAAATTCACGTATTATGCATCTCAATCTTCAAAGTGATTTCGTACCCCAACAAAAATACATGATTCATGGAGATCGAGCAATATGGTAAATTGGTAAAATAATGTGAACAAGGGAAACTAATTTATCTACATGGATCAAAATAATCGTTGCCTTATCACATTACATGACACATAGGTAATATTATATAAAAAAATATTTAAACCAAAGAGAACCAATAGTAGTATATTGACTATTAATAAAGGTAGGTAATTAAATTTATGGACTACATGAGTACACAAATGTGCAAATGTGTTGGTTGATAGAGTATATCAAGGTGTGGGAATATATCATTTAACTAATTTTGTGAGTAATTATTTAAAGTATGAAAAATATAAATTAATTTATCCATTTAAATCCAAAAAACTGTTATCGCATGTCACATAAACAACTTTATAGTCCACATAGCACAACTTTGATTTTGTACGGATAACTCTATTTTAGTTATTATATACACTATTAATAAATCATTAATCTATTTTCTTGATAACATTCAAAATATATTTTCTAATGATAAACTACAAACCCGTGCATCGCACAGGGCATACACCTAGTCTTAAATCAATAGTCAATATTTGTGTAATTTGACTCAAAAAATCTATCGATTACATCAACTTGAGACAAGGGAGTAGATAAGTGGACCAATAGTATGGGGTATATGATTGGTTACCGTGGGCCAAGGGTCATCCAGACTGGCATTGGTTAACACATGAATGCCGGGTGAAACTTGTAAGGTGGATGGTTGTCTAATTCCTTTAGGCCTGTTTGTGACATACAACATAGATTTGGAGCAGAGATCCGTCAATATTAAGTTGAATCCATTATACTGCTCTGCCTCTTGAATGACCTCTTCGGCAAATTCGTTAATATCCTTCTTACTCTGTGACAAACAACTAAAAGGGTCATCTTTCCTACAATTGTAAAGTATTAACATAACTATTGACCTATTGTATGCAATTGTCTCATGGTAAAATGAGTTTATGTCACCTCTAAAATGTTTATTGTCACCTTTGAATTGTCTAAATGTCGGGTTTATTTACAGACTCCAAATGTCATCTTTAAACAGGCGAGCTCAAAGGCGTTTTGGTTCACCAATTAAATAGGCATCCCACTCGTAGACTTATATAGGAGTGTTTTGTTATGGTATTGATGAAGTTCCATAAAAATTCATACTTACAATACAATCTTATCATGAAATAGCTATTACATTTGAATAAAAAGTGTTATTTTTGGTCTAAAAGCTATTAAAAATGTGTTACTTTTTGAATAAAAAGTGTTAATACCTTTAGATGTCTATCGATCTTCTAAACAAAAACTAGTTTATCCACAAAGAACTGAAAGCAAACAAAACCTGGAGAAAGCGAAGGGGCAAGTCCCCTCTGCTTTTGGATTGAAGAAGTGAATCATTCTCTCTGAAGTTGGTCACAAAAGCCAGCCTTCCTGCTCGAGAACAAGCCAACCAAGTTCCACCAGCGAGCTCGTCTTTGCCACCCAATATCTCTCCACCTTCCCACCACTGAGCTTCCTTTGTTGGCCTTTAAACATCCACAACGTAATGCATAAACACGGAAAATAGTATAATAAAGAGGATCCAAATCCGATTGGAAATAATAATGTAATAGTAAAATAATTATTACATACCTGGTGTAGTATTCATCTCTGTTGAACAACAGAAGAAATGGGTATTGAGGGTGAGCTTGCCACATAAATACCGCGATACACATCCTTTTGATTTATCTTCCTTTGGCTAAGTAAGAAGGATATCTGAGCTTCACTGATGTTCTTCTACAAGTTGCAAGACTTTATGGAGAAATTATATTAAGGCTTTCATGTGCAGCTCTGACCCTCAAATTGTTAATTTAGTTGGCAAGCTGTAATGACATTAGATTACAAAAACAAAAACCAAAAACAGTATGTAACCGTGTTGAAAATTGAAGTCACTTTTTTTAAAAACTTCCAAATGGAATTGGAGGAGGCGAGTAATACCGCATTTATATTAAGTGGTGGTCCATTGTAAAACCAATTACGATAAAAGAGTATTCCATTTGACTTACGGTATATACTAGTGTTGGAGATTATAGATTTATAGGAGTACTGTTTAGTTACTTTATTAATATTTAATCCAAAAATAACATTTTCTTTTAATGGCTGATATATAAAATCGTCTTATAAGAATTTTTATAAAATTTTTAGTATCCTTTACCATACACCATACACCATATACCATACAACTATTCTTTTTTAATTTGGTCGAATTATTTTGATCGGTTACCATTCTTTTGGCTCAAGACGGGATAGGATAATTCCCCAATGTAATTATTCTGGGCTTTTTTACTATTCCAAAAAAAAAACTAAATAAAACAAGGGATAATTAGAAAATTATATATTTCAGTCACGCAAGAATATTTCTTTTAGTGATTCATACCCTGACATGATGGGTTTGATCAATGTCTTTAGTCATTCCAAGTAGAAAGTCAATCAAAATGGATAGTCTAGGGCCCTTGTCGGCGGCTTCATCCACTTCACCTGTGATTTCACTATACAACTATCGACTATCTAAAGTTGTTTAATTGGTTGTATTTGGACTATCTAACTATTCAAGCCTAGATGATGATAATAATAATAATAATAATAATAATAATAATAATAATAATAATAATAATAATAATAATAATAATAATAATAATAATAATAATAATAATAATAATAATAATAATGAAAATTTGACAAAAATAATCCCAAGTTTGAGCGATCAGACAAAAATAGTTCCAAGTTGAAAAGTGTACAAAAATAATCTCAAGTTGTCATTTTTGTCATAAAAATGGACCGTTAACTTAAACGGTCTAATCTGTTACTTAATTAACTCTAATTAAACTAAATCCTCATTTGAGACGTGATGAGATGTTCTCGTGGATTCGGATCATGGTATTGTGGGGTTAGTGGTGGTTGTGGTGGATGGCGTTTGGGAGAGGAGAGGGAGTGGTGGAGGGGGGGGGACGATGGTGGAGAGTGGTGAAGGAACCGGTGGTGGTGGAGTTGTGGCTGGTTGCTGAGATGGTGAGGAGGAACATGGGAGAGGGTGATCGATCTTGGTGGTGGTGGGCTGGTGGCTGAGGGTGAGGTGGGTGGTGGGCTGCTGCGTGAGAAGGGGAAGAAGAAGGAGAGAGGAAAATTTGATCTGAGTGGTGGAATTTTTATTCATTTTTTAAAAAAATTCTTATTATTAAGAATTAATAAACATTAATACTATGATAATTAACGGCAAGCAGGTCCAATAATTAGTGCTATTCTTAACCAAGTTAAACTGGGTCTATTTTTTGTGACAAAAATGACAACTTCGGATTATTTTTGTACACATTTCAACTTGGGATTATTTTTGTCTGATTGTTCAAACTTGGAATTATTTTTATCAAATTTTTCTAATAATAATAATAATAATAATAATAATAATAATAATAATAATAATAATAATAATAATAATAATAATAAAATAAAAAATATACAAACCTAAACCTAATTAAATTAATTAAATATATACATATTTATTTATATTCTATCAGTATTATCTATATTATTTGGCTTTGTATATCTTTGTCTCATTTAAGGTGTCTCCACGAAGAATGTTTCAGGTAGAAATTAGTGATTTGAACAAGCAAGCTGGTAATAATCCGAAAAATGTTCAGTCAATTGTCCCATTGTATAACTGTTGTCTATTCTACTGAATTCAGTTGCGTTGCTAGCTACTGGCAAGTGTTAGGAATTAATTTAGAATTGCATTCGAGCTTATGAGGAGTAAAAATATCTAATTTCAAATCCTCGAAGACATAAATGCTAGTAAATTTGAACTATTTTATTGTCCTTTAACATTTGGTTTGATGTTTTGCATGTGATTCAAATGCATATCAAATACTTGGTTCAAATCGGATAGATTTTGCTTTACCAACTGGTTTTGAGACTTTGGATGAGCAAAAAAAACTGGTTTTGAGACTTAGCCGTTGTTTAAATCGGAATTTACATTTTTGACACTAAAATTTGCATATTTTGAGAGCTTACAACAAGGAAAGTAGTTTGATGTGTTTTAGATGACTAATGTAATCTGTTTGCACTGTTTATATGGTTGTTGGTTTCTTTTCATTACTTTATGTTACTATGTCAGTGAGCCTAAACGACAAAGAAACTTTTACCATTTGTTTGGAAAACAAAGGAGGCTGAACTAATTTTGAATTAAAGTGCTTAAAGTAGCAAAATTGCTTGACTACATTCTATTTTTGAGTTTTGAAATCACTCTGATTATGGGCAGTGTAACTATATTTATGCCCCTAGTAGGTTGGACATTGCATGAAAAATTCTAGGTACTAAGTTGGCATTAGTCACAAGAGAAAATTGATAGCTAGAAAGTTAGTGGATGACGGCTATTTCACATATAATTGAAGAAGAACACAACAAAAGAAAATTCCTAAAATTTCCAAAGAGATATGCAAGTATGATTTCCTAATTCTCAAAATAGCTTCGACTAAAATTATTTCCCATCATATACACCATTTAGGATTCGATTAAGGTAAGGAAAATGAGTGTTTTTTTCTTTATTAATTTAAAAGGGTAGAATATATGTCTTTAATCATTATTGCAAAGCTCTACTACTCATATAATATTCACAACTTATTGATTGCATAATGTATAGTAGATTTGCAAACAATTCACAACCTCTACCAAAGATACATGTACATGCAGTGGCGGAATTAAGGGTGGCCAGCGTGTGCCACGGCCTCCCCCATAATCTTGAAAAGAAATAAATATTTTTTGTGCATCTCTTGTGCAGTCGAACAAACATGTCCCGCTGGTTAGGAGCATGTAACTAGTTTCGCTGCTTTGCCGTAGTTCCGTGTTCGAAATCCAATAGGGGCCAATACCGGCATAATTTTGTTTCTTTGTTATCCTATCGTTTTTCATATAATTTTTCAATCTTATCTTTGATTGTATTAACTTATTTATTTACATTTTTTGAAATACTTGCCATTTTAGTATTATGTACTCCTAACTTTTGGGATCACATTTAATTATGTACTAGTGTAATTTAAATTAATAATTCACTCCATGATTATTTTTTTCTTCTTCTTTAGAAACAAGATTGCAAAAAGTGTGTATATGAAACCATCATTTCTTATGTAAGATCGTCCCATCAGAAGATGGGGTGACAAAATGTCAGTATTAAAAGTCACCTCGTCTCATCGTAGAACGATTTTCTACAAGTTTTTTGAGCTCAAAGAACCATTCGTTTTCTAAATTAGTAGGTATTATTTATATTTGTCTTACAAAAATTGCCCAATAGTCTTCGGCCCCCTCAAAGAAAAAATCCTGGCTTCGCCACTATGTACATGTACATCTCACTAAAAAAAATAGATACATGTACATTTGTGAACACATAAAACTTTGTTGGTAAAAATATATTGAGAATGTTTGTGTAAAAGTTTGATTTCATTGGTAATCGGTTCATTTTCTTATGCAAGGAAGAGGTGGCATGGAGGGAATAATCGTATTTGCAATATATATCAATTCTTAAGTAACAACTGTGTTACGTTAGGTTACATTTTGTTAGGTTATATTAGATTAAACCAGACATTGAAGCTCGATATTAGCACGAATTCTACTTGGGAGTCGTTATGTATGGTTGCGTGATGAGTGTTTTTACTCTTTGGATCGGTGGCACATCTTTATGGACATCTATCATATTTTACATATTTCAGTTTCTTACCACCGGAAGATACTGTTAGGATGGTAAATTGGCAATGTATTCTTCTCTCGCACCATGGATTCTAGTGTTGTGAGCGTTGTTCGGCTCGCTGGTGTTTGACACTTAAACAGTGTTAGGGTTTGTGGATGATTATGGATTCCCTATTTTATTTGAGTCATTATATGATTTGGACGACTATACATTTTTTCTCTCACGCCGCCTACTTCATTTTGTGTCGGACGGGCCTTTATTCTGGGGCTTGTCGATGACATTGTCGCGTTCCCATGTATCACGTCAGATACACCGACGATGCTTGGCAGATGGGAGATCATCTCGCAGTTCACTGCCCCGGTGACATCTTATGTGATTGCCCTTGTGGTTTGTATTTTTACAGTTCGAATTCGATATCTGGTTTTGTGTAGTTGGTTTCATTGTTGTTAGAGTAACGAACTATAGCTATATCTATACATTGTTAGTTTATCACTGGTGGTAGCCTTATATCTGTTGGTGCCCTATCTATTGCTTTGTTGTTATTACAGTGAAAAAGTATAATATCAGTTGTAATGTGTATATTGTTAGTTTGTCATTTGTGATTCTCTCTACATAGCTATGCAGTCAAGTAGTCATCATTCATAATTGTAAAAAGAATAAATAAAAAAAAGCAAAACCAATTAGCCTAAATTTTAGATACTGCCTGCTTTGGAATAAAGGTACACATCATATTAAACAAGTTCCATTCTTCGAATATACAACCGATCTTGTCCCATAATAGGTAGTATATCCAGTGTTATTTAAATGATAATAGTTGAACTATTTTCTTCCCTTGTTGTGACCAAAAAAATAGATGCTCTCTATCTGTCCATGGCAAAAAAAAGGATAAGATTGCAATCGTTGTAAAAGGTCGTAGTCGCTTCAAATGGAACAACATAGTTACATGGCGTAGTATTCATCTCTGTTGAACAACAGAAGAAATGGGTATTGAGGGTGAGCTTGCCACATAAATACCGCGAAGCACATCTTTTATTTTATCTTCCTCCGGCTAAGAAAGAAATTGGAGCTGGAGGGTGCGAGTGATACCACATTCATATCAAGTGATAATGGTCCATTGTAAATCCAATTTTGGCGATAAAAGAGCATTTCCAATTGACTTACTGTATATACTTGTATGTGCCCCGTGCGATGCACGGATTTAATTTATTATTGATTTATCATTTTATTAAAACGTAATGAACATGATATTATATGATGGTGTATTTGGCTCTCTTTTTTTTTAGTCTTGTTTATGGGGATGTTCATCGGCCAATAAAGTTCAATAATCATCCCTAGTTTTGGGTTATTTGATATTCTAATGCAAAATGACTCAGGAGTAGTAGTGAATCATTAAATAATATGTTTTAAACCAATACTATTAAATTATTATTATTTTTTTACTTTTTCCATTGTTATGGAATGGGTTAGCATATTTGTGACTAAACTTTTGATCACTCTGTTTACAGCACAACATTAGTTGCCTTGTAATATAAATTACAATTATAGATCTTGATCTAGACAGTCACAATCATATTCTTGATGTGAATGACTGAAAAAGACCAAACCAGAGACCAGAACTGCTAGTGCTTGGTAAATAGCAACATTGCATTAGCAATGGCTAACAAATGTAAATATGCAATTCCTTTTAATTGGTGGCATATGAATATCCCATACGCGACGGCTTTCCTTTTAATGTAAATATGCAACTTCATGGCAGAGTAGAAAGAAAACCAAGCAGAATAAAATCAAATGATGATGAACTTAGCAGAATAAATTTAGTTATGAGCCCAGCAATTAGAACGTCGGACCTTTAGGGAAACAAAGAGTATAAGAAATGTAGTTAAGTTGTTGAATAAACTTAGAGCCACCTGATCATACTACGGAGTTAAGCCGTGTGGTAAATACACCACGTAGATTCAATCCCTTCAAACCGGAGAGACAATAAAGGAGAGATAAACTGAATCAAAGAACCCTTTGCATTGATTTTTTTTTATTTATTTTTATCATCGTTGATTTAAAGGCCTTAGTACATGTCTATTGGAATTTATTACAAAGAGATAAGAAAATACTGCCTATACGGTAAACATCAATTTTTTTTAAGAACAATACACACCATGTTGTATTACATGCAAATATGTGTCTATCTTTCTTTTCTCTCCTTTTTCATAATTCCCAAATCATTCCCTATTTTCTAAGGTGTATGGGTGGGTGATCCCATTTTCTCAAACCAAAAAAATTGGGTAATGGTATTAAGCTCTATATAGGTTAATGGTGTAAGGCTGATCAACCTTGGATGACCAAGAAAAAAAAGTTAACTTTGAAAACACACCTACTCTAAGGCTCCATTTGGTTGGAGTGAAAACAGTTTTCCTGAAAAACAGTTTTTCCATTTTCTGTTGTTTGGAAATAGATACCCGTCAAACTTAGATACACTTTTCAGGCACTCTCTAGTGATGGGTGATTACAGGTGCTAGATTCAAAATTTGAAACCACACAAAGGTTTAGCAAACAAATGACATGGTATAAGGACACTGGTGTATCAACATAAGACATACTATCTTGTCAAAACATAAGACCACAGTTGAGATGGCCCAACAGCAGAGTATAAGATTTGTGTTGCATAGCCATCCACCAGAAGTAAGAATACGAAGCCTTATATCGTACACACAGAAGCACACAAATTGTCCTAGTTCATGCCAGTACTTTTATACCTAGAAGGTGGTGGAATCAAAGGTAAGGCACCTAAAGACAGAAAACATACAGTTAAGTTAATACAGTTGATCAAACTGAATTTCTTTTCAGAATCAAACTCAACAACTTTAAACATTACATTAATCATACAGTTTCTGTATGAATGTATGGTCCTGTCCCAGACTGCATGTCAACTTCTGAGTAAAGAGACTGCAGCTATACGTTGTTGGGTTTGGGGGGTCAAGTGGAATGAATGCTAGGCAGGAGATCAGTAAGAGTAGTGTACAGCTGTGTTTCTAGGCCATAGTCAGGGACTCAGGGTCATGTTTGTATGTTAACAAACTTTAAGTACTACATAATATTATTGTAAATTTATGACAGCTGAATTCCATGTTGCTGGATTGTTTTTCTTGATAGCATATAAATCCCCAGACAGGTTCCAGTATCAAGTTTTAAGATAATAACAGAAGCAACAATGTCATACAGAAACTTCCTAGACACACCACTAAAAGAAATGAACACTGACCCATGAAACTATAACTCAACTAACATCTTATAACACACATATATAGGACTTTGGGAATAACCACAATGCATGATTTAAAAAATATCATCTATGTAGCCACTATTATTTGATCAATTTAGAATTTAATGTAATTATATAAGCAGTATCCCAATTTCCATTTCTTTATCATAGTCTATTAAATGATCCAATGCAAACTTTGTGTCAGAACATTGCATACTAAAGGGTATTATGAAATCAAACTCTTTTTGGTAGATGATAAACAAACAAACATATGAACGCTTGGACAATTACATTACCTTGATAGTTAGGTGAGGATAGTGATTATAAGTAGGACGGCAGGCTGAACATGTCCAAGCCTGCATTTCATAGAGGAAGCAGAATCAATTGAGTATATCAGTGTCCTTAACAATGTGTAGAATAGTGTCGTGATTTTAAACATCAAACATGATCTTTAAAAAGCTAAATTTGTATAGGAAAACAATTGAAGTAGATCAAAACATGAAGAGTAAAATAAGTTAGAAAAGACCTAACTGGTTTTGTTTTTTTTTTTTAAAATAGCATTGGTGTCTAAACTTTGTTTGACTAATCCCATGGGTCCAGAAGTTAACGACCAGTAAAACCTCCAGCGGGTCTAAGGGGACTCAAACCTCGGACCTCTGGGATATTTCTCAGAGGTCTTACCAACTGAGTTATCCCTCAAGGTTAGAAAAGACCTCATTGGTACATGATTAAATCTAACCTTTTACAGATTACTCTGCGTACTAAATCTATAGGCAATTAGGGGTAATCAGAATGTGGCATTAGCCACCTTTTTATAGGCAAAATTCGGAACATGCATGTTCACTTACCCAAGATACCAAAACTAAAATTTAAAAATTGAAATCAACACAAAATAAGTCCTCACTGTCCATCGAAATCCTCTTAAAAAGGGACAATTTAAGTTCTGCTAATGTGGAAGCATATCCATATTTTTAACAGGACCATGGACTCTAAATAACCTGTATTGCTTTAAAACCAATTTAGTTAAACAACCATGGACTCTAGCCAATCTTAAGCAGCAGAATATATGTTTCATCATCAATTTTTGATCCTTGAGGTAGAAATGGAAAACTCTCCGTGAGTGAACAAAGAACCAAACAATTTCTACAATCATATAACATAGTTCTGACAATACAAACCTACAACATCTGAGTTGGATTATGTACATGGAATCGCTTGAAAGAGGAAGCTGGAAAAGAAAAAAAATAAGGTTTTGATATTACTCACTTCTAGTTAGCAGAGTATTTTGTTAGTTAAAAAAAACACAGACAGTTAAAAAAAAATCTTGATAGATTATAGGCGCTGATCAATCAGAGACATCCAAAATGAATGTTCCCAAAAAGTTATTAACAATCATTGTAAATAGAACATCCCCTGAAATAGAAAGCCAACCTATAGAAATTGTATAGACACAATCTAAAGAAACATTAAAACATTAGAAAAAAATCACAAAACTTAAAAAGTTTTCTCATGGAAGATTGAAACTGCATTGCCCACATTGGACAATGTGAGAGAGGGAATGTACTATGAAGTTTTTTATAAGTACAATGAAGTTTTGAGAACATTCAAGTAAAACATTTAGCATCGCATGTACGCTACCTATCAGAACAAATAAAATGACCTTTAGCCAAAAGGTTGTCATTTATGTAAAATTTATATAGACACTAATAATGGGGAGTGAGAACTGCTCCACCCTTACCTTATTATCTCTAGCTTTCATCCATAAGGTCAAATTACAATATAAAAACTACTGATAAAAATGAAAATTCACCATAAACAAATGAGTATATGTCCCTTCCCAAAACAACAATATTGGAAGCATCTTACGGACTATAGTTGGCTAAATCTGACTCTACTATAAACTTGCAAATGATTTTTCCTGAATTCATATTTTCCAGATTTCAATATATCTAACAATCTAAAATGGCGTAATAAAAATAGATCAGACATACCACATTTATCAAACAACTTGTCAAACAGTACAATTAGTTCAAAAATTACACTGTAAGTATGTAACAGAGAAGTTTCTTGGACAATGGAATAGATGATTTGGGACTTAAAACCTATACTTTTTTTTTTGTTGAGGGAACTTAAAACCTATACTACTACAACAACAAACAACAACAACAAATTTATAGATTACTTGGAACAATTTTCTATCCATAACTAACTTCAAGAAGGCAGAAAATAAACGACCTCCCAAATTTCCAAAGACCAACAAAGTCACCAATTCAACCATGCTTTTTATTCAAAAAGTATCAATCTTTTAAGCACCCAAGTTTCATGTTAGAAATGTTCATACTCAACCAAAAATACCCATCAAC
The DNA here is from genome assembly GCA_038025085.1 of Tetragonia tetragonoides. Lineage (NCBI taxonomy): Eukaryota > Viridiplantae > Streptophyta > Magnoliopsida > Caryophyllales > Aizoaceae > Tetragonia > Tetragonia tetragonoides. The sequence goes on along the minus strand of CM076148.1, from coordinate 7,236,934 downwards.
CATTTACATTAAAATTTCCAACCTATGATGATTAACCGTATATTTCTTTTTCCCCCACATACAACCATGTTACAATATCTGTCAAAAAAATGAACAAAATTAAGTTTTAAAAAAAAACATTGAAAGGTTGTTCTTTGATAAAACCGGTCATAGGAGGCACTGAGCATGCTTTCACCAGTGATCAAATGACAATGGAAAATGCATAATTTAATATTTTAGTGGCCAATTGAAAATGAAAATTAGGCTACAGGTGCAATGTACTTTGGGAAGATCCTTTGTTTTGATTCTCAAATAACTAAATAATAAATAAGTAATTGAAATCAAATTGATTGAGATTATTCTTACAAACCTTAATTCGTCAGTTGTGCGGGTCCATTTTTGTTTTGGAGGGCAGACTGTTAAACTTGCAAGCAGAGAGAATCAATGCGATTGTATTTGTAGGGTGTGGTGATTCCCGGAGCCGCTCGTCCGATCTGCATAGAGAAGGAAATACAGAGAGGAGAAGAAGAGAGAGGAGAGTTTGTTGAATGCTGAATATGCTGATATGAGGGAACTGGGAAAGGAGAGAGAGATACCGGCGTTCTTTTTTGGAGAGAGATTGCAATTTGGAGGTGTAACCGATTGAAATTCAATTAACTGGTTGAATTGAAAAGAGGCCGTCGTTTGGGGAACTGCGGAAGTACGTACATCCTTTATAGTACGTTTTTTTTTTTCCTTTTACTGTCTAGTTGTCACGCGTTTATAGGCTCTTCTGTAGCCAACTCAACATATGACGTGGCGGCTGATTTGTCAACCTCTGGCTCAATATCTGTGTTTTAAACTAATCATAATCTTCTTTATATATATAAAGCTGGTATATTTCGTGAGTTTTGAGTCATGCCACATCATTAAATGTATTATTAGAATAATTTTAAAAAAAAATAAAATTGAGAGTTTGACTTGGGATGAATGACTAGAGTTTTATAAGTGTTATTACTTAATCTTTGTCGAAACTTCAAAAGCAAATGTAATCTTCTACACCTCTTAAAAAAAAATAATATTTGTACCATCGTATTCGCATCGGAAAATACTTCAAAATGAGATGCATTTACAATATGTTTAATCTTAGCGTTATCCAATTTTATTAGGCGTACTGTACAAAGGAGTAGTGGTCGAAATTTACATTTGTTCACAGATTGATGATAACAAATGCGATTGTGGATGATTTGGCCAAACAAGGGCCGGTTAGAGGAGGGGACTTTTGTAGCTTGGTTTTAGCTTTGATGTTATTGTACTTGGAGTACGTGTACGTATTTGGACTGCTTCTTTGCCTTGCCCATTGCATATGAATTCAATGTTATACCAAATTCTTCCTAGAAGGAGGAGGTATATTGGTACAATATTGGATGATGCCATGGGCAAGTATTGTGGCATTCTTTGTAATGCTTTTTCTTGAGGTCATTTTCAACAAAATAATGCCTAATTATCAAAAAAAAAAAAAAAAAAAAAAAAAACCACACATTTATGATATTATCCAAAGCTCCATGAATTCAAACTTCTTAAGAACGAAATAGATGCGCCATCAACTGTGCTAGAATGGATTATATAGGGTGTCCGTAATTCTCTCCGAGCTGGTGGTACATATGTTGGTTTTGCTACGTGCTGGCCTCCTTCGGTGATTGGTATGGGATGTGGAATATGTGATGCAGTAGAGGAAATTGTATATAAGTTAGTCGGTTACTTCACCGTACCTAATACAAATTGGTTTTAAGATGTAATCCCATATATTGAACTTCTGTGTAATTTACTCTCCTTTATGTACGGGTCTGCATGCCGGTAGACCCATTGAATATTTAATTGATGTTGTTGGTGCTTATCTGGTTTGTTTTTTTAGATAGAGCAAAGAGGTTATGCTTGCATCATTAGCTTGTAGCTTGTAAAATTGGTGTGGTTGCTTTTTGTGGGTTGAGTTCATTCTATTTTATTCCACACGTTAATTAATATTAATCGGGGTTATTAAGGATAATTTCTCTTCACACGTCAGCAAAAGTCAACCAAAGTTAACTTCTGTCATCACTTGCTATTTATGTGAAATTAATTTTGTGTCGCCTAAGTGAAATGATTCAAACTACATATAACTTAAAAAATAATACGCAAAATCTCTGAAAACCTAAATAAACATTTTCCAAAATCAAATGTGGTAGAACCTTATTTCCCGCTCGTAGAATATGAATCCAACTAATATTTGCTAAACCAAAGACCCTAATACTACCAAATTCCAAATTCCCATGCATATTGAAGAATTGAATATTCATTTTGAGTTGTGACGACGGTTATATCTACTAAACGATTCCAAACTCAATTTGGTTTATTTCATTGGCCTTTGAGCACAAATTCTTACCTAATCTCATAATTAGAAAGGACTCTAATCTCATCATGAGATGGCATTAGATAGGCAAGTGGGGGAGAGAGGAGGAGAGAGAGTGGTGAGGAAGGAGAGAGAAAGAAAGAGAAGTGAGAGAAGGAGTAAGGATATTCCAACTCTTGAGATCATGATTGAATTATTGGTCTTTGAGCAATAACTAGAAAATTTACATCATGAGTTCAGAGCATTAGTCAAAACTCAAAAGTTAAAATTACACTATGAACGATGATTAGTTTACTAACATGGACGATATGAGAGGTGTTAATGTGGCCCAATCTACAAAACTTTTAATACAAATTTACACGGATTTTTAATAGTAGATTCTAAAAAGATTCTGGTCACTGTACGGTATGGGTCAAAATAAGTGAAATTTGTCAACTAGCTACTGCAGTAGCAGAACTAGCAGTAGGGGCTTTGTTTGATGATAAAGTTTTATAATAGGGTCTAGACCACCAGATAAGGTTGAAGGGTTTTTTTTGTCCCCTTCCCAAATACAAGCTTACAGTACTTTTTAAAGATCATACGATGTACGATCGAGTACCTTTTACTAGTTCTCACAACAGAAATTTTATAATTGACTAAAATGCCCTCCTGTATTTTGTTTTATTTGGAATTTTATTGAGTTAAAAGAAAGGCGTTTCGATCAGTCTCGGCAACCAATTTTGGGGTGGATGTTAATTGTTTGAATTAGTTAAATTATTATCTATCCTAATTTGTTATCATCGGAAATTATTAATTAGTTTTTAAGGTGTGTTTTATTTTAATTATTGGACCTTATCCAATTTATGGAAATCAGCGGGAATTAGGCACTGTTCTCGTCAACGGAATAGTGCGGGATGATGAGGAATGGAACGAAACGGAACGACATGGAACAGAATTGAAACAGCGCGGTGCGATGCGGATAATGGAAGAAATTGTGAGACAAAATGAAGTACAGAATACGGAACAGGACGGAACGACGCGGAACAAAACGAAACGGAATGGATTGGAACGGAACAGAACAGAACGGAACGGAACAAAATGCAACATAGAAGCGATGAAAATAAAGAACATGGCCTTAGTGGCAAGACCTTAGTAAATCAATGAGAATCAGTGACATGACCTTACCCAATCAGTGAGAATCACTGATATGACTTTACCAAGTCAGTGAAAATCACTGGTAGGCCCCACATTCATACTCACAGAATCAATGGCACGACCTACTGAATCAGTGAAAATTAGTGGAAGAACCTTACTGAATCAGTGGAAATCAGTGACAGGACCTTACCCAATCAGTGAGAATCAGTGGACCTTACCCATTCAGTGAGAATCAGTGGGAATAAGTGGAAAAGAACGTACCCTTAGTAGAAGTTGTTAGCTGTTAGAGTAGTGTTTTACGAAATCTAATAAAATTAACTTTTCAACTCCAAAGGCTAGCTGTTGAAATTATTTGGGCATTTGATCCCAATACTATTTATTTTTCGTATAAAATAATAACTATAATATGTCCTTTCATGTCATTTTACATCAATCAGCTAACCAAACCACTAATTTTCTCGAACACTCAACCAAGTAAATAGCTAACAATTACATACCGCTCATGATAGCTAATAGCTAGTTCAACAGTTAACCACTAATAAAACAACTAAGACTACAACTATCACTAATTATTGCCGAACAGACCTAAGTGTAACCAAAATTCGACAACAGTATTATTATCAAATACAACAAGTACATTAGTACTCCCTCTATTTTAGAAAAATCTTAACATTTTTTTCACTGTCTCTAATACAATACTTTTTTTGTTGGTTTGGCAAAGAAGAATTGTTTTCCTCTTTGGGCGTGACTAGCTAAAGTGTAACTCCTAACGCACGACCTCGAGTATTCCACGAAATAATTCGTGTAGATGCTCCCCAGAAGGCTTGAACTCATGACCTGATATTCAAGTTGTAACTTGTTTACCAGTGAGTCAATCACCTATTCTGTAACACCCCGAATTTTCGTCTAATTTAAAACCATTTAATATCACGAGTTGCAACGGAAAACCCCTAGAAATTCGAAGCGTTGCCACTGTATTCAATGTTCAAATTAAATACAATGCTAGAAAGAAACAAAAATGTTTATATACCAAACATACATACTAGATAATTGAATATTAACTATCTTCCCAAAACTAAACTTAAAACAAATAATCCAAATGAAATAAGAAATAGTAACTATTAATTCTCATGCAAGAGAATTAATCTGATTACAATACAAGTATTAATAAAACAAATCCCAAAGTCTAAACAAAAGATAAATGTTGTTAGAAGATATACTATCTTCTTAAGTCGCCTTTCTCTATCTCCCAACACAAGTTACAAATCCTGTCAATCTACTCCCCCATATAAACGAATTCCATATAGGTTCTTCATAGACCCATCATTGAAGAGAAATGGACAACAAACACAAGTAAAAAAGAAAAACAATCAATCAACTACGTTGAGTAATTCATAACCACATAGTCCATTTAAATCTTCAAGTTAAGCCAACATGCTTAATAAAATAAATAATTATTCTTTAAGAAAATAAATACACAGGCTTTAAATTAAAGACACGCATAACACTAAATAATAAATCCAATATTTATTATTATTCATTAGCCAAGTTCATTAGAGAGAAGAGAATCGCACGAATTATCAAACCAACCGCAGTCGATTCAATAGGATCTTAGTCATGTGCACATTGGCAAAAGAGAGATCAACCGTCCCGGAGTATAAATAACTCCGGAAGTACTTCAAATGTTCCTAAGTATGTAAACCCTCTCTCAATCATTAGGTTTACAAGAAGAATTGTTTCATCTACAAAACTTACTTGCCTAATTATCATATATGGATACAAACTACATTGGGGCTACGACTTGCATACATATACCTGCCCAATATTTCTCAATAACAATTCTCATTCGCATCCTTCAGTGGATCCATTACCAAAGAAATCTTAACTCTCAATTCATTTTATTGGCATCTCAAGTAACTACTCCACAGTTACAAGTAATACACATATCTTGGCATCTCAAGTAACTACTCCACAGTTACAAAATGAACAAATTAAGTTAACAATTCCGATGGCAATAATTTCACATGAAAGAGCATCAACACCCTTTTCACAACCACCTAACAATATACCTTTTCCAGGCTTTTCAATATTGCTTACCAAATCAATAGTCAAAATCACATTAAGTTATTGAAAACAACATGCTTACAAACATGATCAAAATAGCGATAGGCTATATCCAAGTTGAACAAAGATTAATATATCTTTAGTTCAACATCACAAATAATTACTCCACGTAATTACAAAGATCAACATGTATCCTCATATAACATGATTCACAACAAGTAGACATTGCTATACAAAGTGAATTTCCAACATTTATCAACATGCATTCATTATCATATAATTTTATACGAATTATCATAAGGAAATAAATAACAATTATTCCTCATCCACAAACTAAGTACGAATAGAAATCTCAATTCAATACTAGACAATGAATATACCATGTGCGATAAGGTAATCCACCAAATTCAGGTAAGCTCCTTACGTTTAGGTGCAGTCAATGAGTCCTAACAAATTCACAATAAACCACTAGTCAATACTTTGACTTCTAAACCTCTTAATTAAACTTTAAAGATGATTTAGTACCCTTAATTAAAATAATTAAGTTGCTGAAATTTTAATTACTCATGCATGCTCAAAAGTTTCCAAATAAAATTTACTTAAACTAAATTAGGAAACTTTCCAAAACCCTAATTGAAGTCAACAGGTCAACTAACAAGTCAAACCACCAAAACACCACCCAACACCACCGCTGACCAGCGGGCCACACTGGGTTGCCTCCAGCAGCGACTGGCCACCTGCAGCAGCCATACCGTGACGGCTGCACAGCGGCTGCTCATAGCTCAACTGTGCACCGCACGGTCAAACCTTTTTCTTTGTTAATTAATTTTAATAAATCCAAATCTAAATTAAACCTGAATAATTAATGAATTTTCAGATTTAATAAAACTACAAGATCAAATCTTTAAACACAACATTTGATACAAATTCAATAAAAACATCAAACTGAACCCTAATCATGATTGTAACATGCAAAATAATATAATCTAGCAACCCTAAGTCAAAATATAAAATTAGGGTTTGCTCATAAACAAAGTAGGGTTCATAAAATAATGAATTTGAATCAAGAATACACTTTTAATAATCAACAAGCAATAAAAACACTTACCTGGAAATCAAAAGGTTCAAACTTAGGCAAAAGGATAACTTGTGAAAGAGTATGAAGTTCTCTTTCTTCTTCCTCTTAGGGTTCGGTCGTGCGTGAATTTGACAGAATGAGTGAGGGAGGAAGTTGTGTCCAATTAGGAAACCAAATCCCTAATTAGGAAACCAAATCTCTAATTCTACTCCTTCCTTTTCTCCTCTAACTTCCTAAACTAACAACAGTCAACCCTCCCAAAATTTACTCTTTTTAGGAAAAGACTAGGTGGATACCTGTGAGTATGCTCGTGCGTTGCACGGACTGCGTTGCACGGAGTGTGATTATATAATTAAATTAATATAATGTGATTATTAATCTCATCGAAAAATCAAAGTGTAATTGTCACTTATGAAAAACTATTAGTAATATATGGATACGATCCATTTAATATCATGAATGCCATATAATAAGATTCCTATGACTTTATAGAGCATTTTATCTAATTTAAACTCTTATCATCAAATTCAATTAACTATTAATTAACTCATCCCATATGTTACCTGATTCAAGAGGTAATAGTTTCAAAGTCTTTCTATGCTTGATGTTGGTACGCCAATGCTCTTATGTTGATATAAGTGTACAACTAACCTTATAATCTTTCTTTTATGGTAAAATCAATTTAAATGTCTAATGTATACATACCTACTTTTCAAAAAAATAAAGAAGTTTTAGACGTATACCTTAGAATAGCAACATATATTTTTAATGTTTGCTTATTTTTTCAAAGTTATATACGGTCAAAGTACTGCCTTGAAGAACGCAAAAAGTCCAATATAATTGTATTTATTGGAGCCCTAAAATAACACGGGGGATCAGTATATTACGCACAGTTATAATACTATACGTGATAATGGTAAAGTTTCCTATTAAAGATTGGACCTAGAATCCTTTTAGATCCATCGTTTATTTTCTTTATTCTACACATACTCTTTTTATTATATTTTACCTTGAGATTGGTTTTTAAACTTTTGTAACTAATATACATATCCTTTCTCTTATTTTTACATTGCAACTCTTTAGACGTGTCAGTTTGTCAAGCTAATTACTAACTACCTATTTAGGTGGACGCATCTTATGTTGTAAATCAATAGAACATACTACAAATGAGTCTCATTTTAAAGGATATTTCGTACTCGTTCCAATTGTGTAAGAAATTTAATTTTTTAAGCGGTAAAAATAAAGTTATATGCTTATTAAAATCTAAATAGTCTACTCTTTAATGATTTAGGAAAGTACAACTCTAGTATATATTCTATACCAAAATCTCTAACTAATAGTGTATTCTTTAACGATTTAGGAAAGTACAACTTTAGTATATATATTCATTTCCAAAACATATATTTCTAATTTATATTTATATTTATATTTATATACTATTACAATGACTCGCTTAGGTGGACGCCTCCATTGCTGTCAGAAAATGCCTCGAATGTATTGATATTATGATTTACAAAATAAAATGCTGATTTTTTTGCCCCATAATTTGGGCCCTTGGCCGAAATTAATGGCCTTAATTATTTTCGGCCATTCCGAAAATAATAATCCCAATTGCTTAATTAGTTTTGGCCCAATTAATTCAATTAGATCCAAAACAAACCCATACAGTAATTAGGCACTTTAATTCATGAGCCCAATTAATATTTTAAATTCAAAATTGCATTTTCTTTTTAAGTAATTATTATTCTAAAATGAATAATAATACGAGGTATTACATATTCGGTCCAATAAACTACTTTGACTATAAATATCTGTATTTATTTGAATATATAAATTATAAAAAATATGAATTTTCGAAAGTACTATCTAAAATAAATCTAACTGTAATATTTTTACATTGTAAATCTTTTTTAGAATTACTTGCTTAGGATTTCTTGATAACAAATCACAAATTCTCTCAAGTACACACGAACATTTGAGACCTTCTTGTTGGGATTTTTGACCCACACAATAAATTCCTCTGATTAGGACCCAAACACTTTAATATCAATTGCGGAATTAACAATAAATAGTGAAAACAACACACAATAATCAACACCAGATATAACGTGGAAACCTCTCAATTGGGAAAAAAACCATGGGCCAAACCGCTTGACAAATCCACTAATAACTCAATAGTGATTACAAGTCGGAACCATCCGTTCTAGGAACGCATCCTCAAACAACCAATAACACATCTACCAACAGTATACGACTCAACTCCTAGTACAAACGGCCCAGTACAATATCAATACCACCTGATTGACACTACTACCAAAATATTAGGATCGACACAAATACCTGTTGTAGGAACCGTTGGTTTTCTACCCGAATCAACAAATGTACTCACTACGGACTCCTGACATAGTTATTCACCTAATTAGATCTCCCCCTAATTAGGATTTCCCTTGAGGAGCTCACATCCATTATAGCTAGCTCGCCGTCATCGAGCTACATCTCCGCCCAATACTCCGGTTGCCTATGTTAGCTTATATAAGATGTCACATACACCCTAAGTCCCTAACCCTTGCTGCCACTTGACAATAACCTTGTGGGCGAAGGAAAGTCGTAGCCCAAATTCTCTTGCAGCAAACTCACCAAATTTGTATTGTGTTTCAACTCATACTTTTCCTTTCTTTTTTTTTTTCTTTTTCTTTTGGTGTTTAACACAAATTGGTATACAACCTAACACTTCTTACTTCAACCATGACTAGTTATCCAACACTTGACCTGCAAAACATATGGCAGAATTAACATGCAATCCAGATTAAATTCGTGACGAAAATCTCCTTTATCCGAACAGGCATGAACCACCACCAACTTGCCATAGCAATCCACAACGGGCCCCCGATGACCCTGTCGTTGAAGCCAAATCATATTGTACTTGAAACCCCACTTTTCCAACACAGCCACACCTCACCGAGCTCAAGGTCCCGGTGGACTTTGCAAGTCATCCGTGGTCTTAAGCGTATGAGCCTAATGAAACCTCCATGACAATGGCATCGCAAAAACTCAAAGGACGGTGCCACTGACGTTGGACATGCATAGAGGAGGTCAAACTACTCGTCGGCCACCTCCACCGTCGAAACAACATGGCCGGCATATTCTCTTTTAATTTATCCTCCCAAAACTGGATCCTAAATTCAAAAATTCCATCTCTAAAAATTAAATCCAAATTGTGGCCACGGGTGGCTATAAAGCAAATGTCATGTTTGGAATACACAACGAATCCCGTGCAAGCCCGTTTCTAGGCATAGGCCTCGAGGGCGACGGCCTAGGGCCCAGCTTTTGAAGGGGCCCATTTGCAAAGAAAATACATAATATTGATAACTTAGTACAGGATCCTAACATAAAAATTATTCTACTTCCTGGTTGTATATGGAAATCATAGAGTAGCAAGTGCTTCCTTGACTTCTTTTTTTTTTTTTTTTGAGGGGAAAAATAGATATTGGACTAATAATAGGCCATACGGCATCTACAAACGATATCAAATTCAACAATAAACGGATCTAAAACATCATAAAACATTCTAATTGAAAGACTATCAAGCACTTGAGATTTGACAATTCCGAACGGCTTCCTTTTTATCGTTGTTTTCCATATCACAGCCTCTTTGCGGAAGACCCTGCCATAGCCTCGATGAATGCATAACTCTGATATTGTAGACTGACTCTTAAAGAATAAGATTCGCGGTATCACCGTACGAATGAACTGAAGCCACAAACTATCAACTTCATGTTCTACCTCCAATTCCGAACTAATTAGATAGGGACTAAGATGTCCTATAGCCAAGAAGAAAATTCTCCGAGTAGAGGACACCCAATTGTACTCCATAAACCACAAAACTACCAACCCTCCAAAGAAGAAGAGATAATCCTCATAAAAAGGAGTCAAAGTGAACCTCACAAATGGAGTCAAAATGAACCTCACAAAAGGAATCAAATTAACCTCACAATTGGTTTGATCAAAATCTCACCAAAAGGAGCGATTAAAACCTCACAATGGAGCGAAATTTATTGACCTACTCAATCAAAAAGCCAAATAACAATGGAAAATGAAAAAATCTAGTAGAAAGAGGGGCTTATCGCTGGTAGATGACCAACGACAGCCCCGATTTCATACCGTATAGAGTTTCAAGAGTTGAGAGAAAAGGAAGGCCAGGGTTTTTTGAGAGAAAAGAGAGGCTAGGGTTTTTAAGTGCTTCCTTGACTTGAGATCAAGTTTCATGGGACTCGTTTTATTTTATTTTTCAAGCTTTATTCTGTTCGTTCTCTAGTGAACTAATCTTTCTCATGGTCCTTGTTCTTTTGTCAAGTTTCATGGGCCTCATTTTATTTTATTTTTCAAGCTTTATTCAGTTCGTTCTCTAGTGAACTAATCTTTTTCATGGTCCTTGTTCTTTTTGAAAAAAATTCATTCCTCCCTCCAACTTTTTTTAGTTACGTTATGAATTTTAAAAAAAAGAGTAAAATATGTATTATTTACACACTAAATTGAAGTCGAATCCTTGAATATGCACTTACCAAATATACTAACCTTAATTTATTTTAGTATAAAGTACGAGTAGTTTTTTTTTTTATCACCACAAGTAGTTTTTTTTTATCGATCGTATATAGTAACTTGATACCCGTATTTGAAATCAACCAAAATATATTTTAGGAAAAATTGTGAAAGAATGAATAAATATATAGGTAATTATGTGAATCTTGTAGGAAGCGGGCTTTGACGTCGAATAACTAGTAAATTGTTATTCTAATTAAACAACGTTTTTACGTACATAATTTGTATTGCATAAATCACTTTATTCCGATATTAATACCTATCTTTACATGTGAGTCAAACATTTTTTTTTTTTCTTTTTTTCGTAAGGGCCCTTATTCTTATTTTGCCCTAAGACTCCTAAAATATTTGAGACGGCGCTGATCCCGTGCCATTGTATAAACGCCAGTAATTATAGTTTGGAGGCTTATAGCAAAAGAATAGATGTAAAATTTTCGTTTCAGTTGAGTATTATCTCCATTGATAAGCTAAAGAGAGAACGATTGATGGAATTCTGTTATCATGACAATCTGAGTAAATTGTACAGCGGGGCTCAAGTTATATACAAAGACCCTTCTAAGAGACTAGCTAACAGACTTCTATCAACTTTGTACAACTCTGCAGCTCTAACAACTTTTTACAGCTCAGCCTAAATAACTATGTTGAGTTATGATGATTTTGATGATAATAAATAATTGACACTTATCTAGATAACATTGCCTAGCTAAATTTTGTATACAAGGAATCAAGAACGTTGTGATTTGATAATCTCAATGTTGATACAATAAAGATTGATTCAAGAACAACATGGCATGAAGTTGGAAGTTAGGGCTTTATTGTTTTTATTAGATTTCATGTAAGAGAAGTCGTGCTTGAGTCATTGAGATTGAAATCGAAGGTACAATTGGTAACAGATGAAGTAACAATGCGTAAGTTACCAAATATTATTTAATACGTAAGTTTTATACGTGTATTTATGAGAACGGTTTTAAAGAGTTTTTATATAAATAACTTAATTAAAATTATTTTCAGAAATATCTTTTTAGTAATCGATATTATCTTTTTAGTACTCAATATTAAATATAAGAGTTTTATTTAGAAAATCTTTTTTAAAAGAACTCTAATAGGATTTTAGAACTGTTTGTTTTATGGAAAGTTTATTTTGCTTGGAAAATAAACTATTGTGTTTTATTCCTGATTGGTTTCTAGGTGATTTAGTTTGCCTATATAAATCAAAGGTTACAGACTTTATAACTCACGAAAACAGAGAGTAAAAACATGATATTTATCGAGTGATTTCATAATAGGCATTCTTGCGGTTACTGCACGAGTTACCTTACTGTTAACTTGGAATTCCTGTTGATACTTGAGCGTCATTTCTCATAAGGTTTGATTGTACCATTTTAACTTATTGAGAAGCATATTGGTAATTAAGATTTGTTTGTTTAGACTACGATTATCAATGTAGGTAGTTTGATTCTTGGATTCGGGGTTGAATTCAAGAATACAATTCAATGGTAGATTAGGGTTAACAGGTTGTGCTTAAATTGATAATCCGCGAAAAATTTGAAAAATTTCCTAAGACTTAATTCTTCTTGAGTCTATCCTTAGGTATAACAAACTAAGTAACACTATAACTTCTAACATTTTCTCTCTTTGTCCATTCAGACCATTAGAAATACAGACAAGCCACTGTGGAAGCAAAGCACCATAGTAATAATTATCATACAACAACCTCCTTAGGTTATGTTATGTTAAGTTACATAAGGTTAAATCAAACAATTGAAGTTCGATTTTAAAAATAAGAAATCCCACAAATCTTTGTTGTTTTTTAATCAGAACTTTATATCCTTCGCCATTGAGAGAGGTATATTGAGCCGGTAGGTGTTATTGTTCCTTCTGCATCACAGCGATATGATCAGTATTTCACTGTTTCGGAGACTCGTTTAGATGGGTTGTTTGATATGTCATCATGTAGTTTAGTAAACATCAATGAGCATGGGTGACCTCTTTGGGTTGAGGAGACCGAGGGTGTTTGAAATGTCTTTTATATTCATGTGATATTGAAACAGCGTTGAGTTGTCATGTCTACCTTTGTCGCCGATGCCGCCGACGGAGGACACGCCCGCTGAGGAGCTCCGAGTAGATACGCACTATGGATTCTAGTACTGCATATATGAGAATTTTCCGGCTCGCCGGTGTTTGACACTTAAACAATGTTAGAGTTGTGGATGATGATGGATTCCCTATTTTATTTTGGTCATTATATGATTTGGACGGATATACATTTTACCTCTCACGCCTGATCAGTGGGTATATGCATGCCGCCTACATCATTTTGTGCCGTGAAGATCCTACATTCTTGGTCTTGTCGATGACATCATCGTGTTCCCATTTGAAATGTCAAATACACCGGCGATGTTTGGCAACTGGGAGATCATTTCGCTGTGCACTGCCCTGATGGACGCCTTAATAAGTGTTTGCCCTTGTGGTTGGTATTTCTCACTTCGAGTTTGAGATCTTGGTGTTGTGTAATAGGTTTCATTGTTCTTACAGTAACAAACTATAACTATATGTGTACATTGTCAGTTTGGGGTAGCCTTATATATATATTGGTGCCCTATTTGTTGCTGGTTGTTATTACAGTGACAAAGTATTTTGCTATACCAGTTGTAATGTGTATATTGTTAGTTTGTCACTCGTGATATTTTTGTATTCTCTTTATACACCTACACAGTCAACTAGTCATTCATAAAAATAAATAATGAAAAACGAGCAAAACAACTAGCCTAAATCTTAGATATCACACTTCTGCCACCAAACTCTATTCTCTCCCTCAAAAACTGAACACCAATTTGAAAAACTCCTGCTTTGAAATAAAGATGAACATTGTTTTAAACAAGTTTCATTCTTCAAATATACAACCGATATTGTCCCATAATATGTAGTAAATCCAATGTTGGGTTTATTGTCGTAGAAACAGTTGAACTATTTTCTTTTCTAGTTATGGCCATAAACAGTTGAACTATAAGATTGCAATCGTTGTAAAAGATTCACCTTTGAAAAATAGATACTCTTAAAATATAATCGTCACTTCCAATGGAACAACATAAAATGAGTTGTGACTTTGGTGATTAATTCACTTATTTGTTATATACATGGTGATGGATGATAGGGTTTAGAGAAAGGTAAAAACAATAGGGTCGAGGCAATTGAATGATAAGGAATTAAGGATAGTGTTTTTTTTTTTGTTGTTGTTGTTGAAATGAGGAAGCTGCATGCTTGCATCTACTATTGTTAAAGTGTGCATTGGATAAATTTCGAGTGTATGTAATAGCTTGCAAATTTTACAACCAATTTTACTACCCATTTCAAGGTCAATGGTAAGGCTAGTTAAACATTGGCTTTAGACCAAAAAATGCCTACTTATGAGATTGATCATGTTATTTACTTATAAAATGGAGATAGTCTCCATTATATTTTCACCCATGACCCATAATTATGGTAAACGACCGTAATAAAGTGTCTTGTATTCAATTGGTTATTGACATCTAAATCGAGGAACGGATCCTAAAGGTCTCATTATTTTCCTCTGTTTCTAAGAGTCGGGAATCCAAAAATAAGAGAAAATGCTACATGTACACTAAGTGTATAAAGTGAGATATACACAAATCATTCTAACCTTATATTTAGCAATCTAATATATATATATATATATATATGGGTAAGATCGCCAGTAATGTGACATGTGTCACAGTTTTAATGGTTGCTGTCCTTTTTTTTTCTTTTTTTTTTTGTCATTAGGTATTTATGGTGATCATTAAGTTTAATATATTAAATGTAATAATAAAAGTCCCTATTTAATACTTGACTATTTTTTAATTTAAATACTATTTTGGGTCATCATTTTTATTAATATTTATAATTATGAGCATAAGACCACTTAATGTCACCACTTTCATTGAATTTTATGATTATGAAAAAAAATATATTTTGGCTTGGCAGTATGTTTTGTGAATTGCTAAATACCGCCCCAAATTACTACCTACCGCCCCCCCAAATTCCAATTTTGCCCTTTTTTAAATTTTCACTCATCCTCTCCCTCTCTAACTCTCACACCAATTCTCCCTCTCTACCACCCACTCTCACACCCAACCTTCATCAACATTCACTCAAGCAACGGCCGCGGATGTCTGCCGGCGACCAGGAAGTGTCGTCGACGGTGGCGGAGGTAATTTTTTTTTTTGCGCATTTTTTTTGCACAGTCGTCTGCAATTTCCGACTCACCCTTGGGTGAGTCGAGATCGGCAGACGACTAACCATTGGGTGAGTCGCCGGTCGCAGACGACTCACCCAAGGGTGAGTCGGAAATTTCAGACGACTGTGCAAAAAAAATATTATTATTATTATTTATTATTATTATTATTATTATTTATTGTTATTAATAATAATAATAATAATATTATTATTATTATTATTACTGATTATTGTTTAATTATTTAAAAATGTGAACTAGCTCGGCACCGATTTACCGGCTCCTCCCCTCTACCATTTCACATTTTTAATTAATTAAACAATAATCAGTAATAATAATAATAATAATAATAATAATAATAATAATAATAATAATAATATTAATAATAATAACAATAAATAATAATAATAATAATAATAATAATAATAATAAATAATAATAATAATAATATTTTTTTTTGCACAGTCGTCTGAAATTTCCGACTCACCCTTGGGTGAGTCGTCTGCGACCGGCGACTCACCCAAGGGTTAGTCGTCTGCCGATCTCGACTCACCCAAGGGTGAGTCGCCTGTAGCAGACGACTCACCCAAGGGTGAGTCGGAAATTGCAGACAACTGTGCAAAAAAAAATGCGCAAAAAAAAAATTTACCTCCGCCACCGTCGACGGCACTTCCTGGTCGCCGGCAGACATCCGCGGCCGTTGCTTGAGTGAATGTTGATGAAGGTTGGGTTTGAGAGTGGGTGGTAGAGAGGGAGAATTGGTGTGAGAGTTAAAGAGGGAGAGGATGAGTGAAAATTTAAAAAAGGGCAAAATTGGAATTTGGGGGGCGGTAGGTAGTAATTTAGGGGCGGTATTTAGTAACACCCTATGGGATAAGTGTGTGTAACATAATAGGTTACATGTAGAGTCATTATTTTTTATTAATAAGCTATATATTGTCGGTATTACATGGTAGGTAATATTTGACTAAAATTTGCGGCGATAAGCTTAGGTCATGTGACAACAAAGATGTCATAATATTTATTTGCCTAATTTTACAGGGATAAGCGCATATGTGACAATGATTACATACAAAGTCATCAATTTGAAGTTGTAATATAGTTGTTGGTATTACATGGTAGGTGATACTTGACTAATATTTGCGGGGATAACGGTAGGTTATGTGACAAATAACATGTGACCGGTATTTGTGGAATAAGTGTAGCTATAGTTTTCGGTAAGATTGCAAGTAAAGTTGACAAGTGTCATAATTTGATTGGACATTAAATCTTTTTCTCCTTTTGTTTTTATTTTGGTGAGTAATTAGTTGTCAACCTCCTATAGTAATTGCTATAGCCTATTCATATTTCTTCTTTTTTCTTTGCGCAATTTGGTGAAAACCACCTCAAAAGTATCACATTTTGTTCAATACCCCCTGAAAAAATGTTATTTGTTCAGTACCACCTTTAATGTTACAAACGCCGTGTGAGTCACACCTTAAGTGAAATTCCGACCAAATCCAAAATTTTTCTGACCATTTTACCCTCACGTGTCTAACACGTGACTTTTAAGTGATTTAAAAAATAAAATAAATAAAAAATAAAAATAAAATAACTAACCTAAAACTAATTAATTTCACTCTCTTCCTAAACCCAACCCCATCATCCCATCCTCTCTCTTCCTAAACCCAACCCCTCGATCTCCATCTCCCTCCGTTCGCTCTCTCTCTCTCTCTCTCAAGCTCGTCATTAATGGCGACAACGAAGCCATGGCCGCGATGAAGTTTCTGTGCTCTCTCTCTCTCTCTCTCTCTCTCTCAAGCTCGTACCCATCTCCATCTCTCTCTCAAGCTCTGAAGATCGTCATTAATGGCGACAAGAACTCAGCGAAGCCATGGCCGCGATGAAGTTAAAGGTTGTCGACCACCATTTTTGTCCGGCGACCACATATCGAGCTCTCAAGCCACCGATTTGTGGTTTCCGGCCATGAACCATGGTCGGCGACATTTCTGATTAATCTCGAGCGAGCTTCAATGGCCATGCATGAGCTTTAGAAGCTCCGATCTGCCGATTCCAAGCTAAGCTTCTCCTTCTTTCTTTTTAATTTTTTCCCCTTTTGTCTTAATTTTCGGTTTTGTTTCAGAATTTCTCGTTTGATGTCGATCGGAGAATTTGAGAATTTCCCTTTTTGTCTTAATTCCAAGCTAAGCTAAGTTAAAGATGTCGATCTCGATTCTGAGAATTTCGAGCTCCTAAGGAATCAAAATTTGAGCTTGATTTTGAAGGTTTTGAGATGTAACAATTGATACCAACATCTGCTTCTTCTACGTTTTTATGAGGAGATTTAATGGACTGTTGTTGTTGTTGTTGTTGTTGTTGTTGTTGTTGTTCAACGGGGAGTTTTTCAACAATGGTGGAGCTCATCGTGTTTGTTACAGTTATGGTTGCCGGAGTGAAGAAAGAGAGAGAGAGAGAGAGAGAGAGAGAGAGAGAGAGAGAGAGAGAGAGAGAGAGAGAGAGAGAGAGAGAGAGAGAGAGCTGTTCTGTTTGTGTTATGGTTGTTATGGTTGTTGTTGTTCTGTTTCGCCACGAAAACAGGGGAAGAGAGAGAGAGAGAGAGAGAGAGAGCTGTTCTGTTTGCCGGAGTGTTATGGTTGCCGGAGTTATGGTTACAGTTATGGTTGTTGTTGTTCTGTTTCGCCACGAAAACAGGGGAAGAGAGAGAGAGAGAGCTGAGCGAGAGAGAGAGCTGAACAGATTTTAATTCAATTTCGTTAGTTTGCTTTTAGTTTAGTTAGTTTAATTAATTTAGTTAGTTTAATTAATTTAGTTAGTTTAATTACTTTAATTAATTAATTCGTAAAATTAATTACAAGTCACTTAAAAGTCACGTGAGGGTAAAATGGTCAGAAAATTTTTGGATTTGGTCGGAATTTCACTTAAGGTGTGACTCACACGGCGTTTGTAACATTAAAGGTGGTACTGAACAAATAACATCTTTTCAGGGGGTACTGAACAAAACGTGATACTTTTGAGGTGGTTTTCACCAAATTGCGCTTTTTCTTTAGATAGAATTGCATTAATGCAATCTAAAATGGCCTCAATGTCCAGTTTTAATGTTTTCCACAATAAAAACTCTTATTGGGTTTGATCCGATGATGAATATTTGGGGGAATAGATTCACATAATATACAAGGGTTATATAGTTGTGAGTATAAGCACAGGTAATGTACAAGTGTCACATTTTGATGAATTACATATTAATTTCCCTTTTTCTAGATAGTGAGATGTCGCTATTTTTTTCCAATTGAAAGAATGTAAGTCTATTAACTTTTAAATTCCAATATTGAAATACACATCAAGGGAAAGTCTGATCAAACCGATGGTTGTTTACTAACAAGAATATCATCAGTTGGTATAAGCATAGACTATGAGAAAATTGACTATTATTTGTGAGAATAATCGTCGTTAATATGACAAGCGTTAAATATTTAATTTCGTTTTATACGAAGGTATAAACACAGGTTAGACATAAATTTTGTAAGGATATGCTTAAATATAATGACATGTCCGGTCACATATGCAGTGACAGTTTATTAAGTTATATTTTATGGTGAACAATTGCAAGTTAACTGACAAGTGATAGATATTATTTTATTTTTTAAACGGATCATGATGAGGGGTATGACATGTGTAATATTTTGACCAATTACTAATTTTCATCATTATTCTTTATATACCTATGTCTAATTTTAAAAAAATCTAAAAATTTATTTGAACATAAAAATATAGTGATAAATGGGTCGCATGTGCGTAGCATGAGTAAAGTCCTAGTTTCTTTAAATATTGAGTGAATATTCTTAAATGTGAGGAATAATCTTTTTCAAATGAAAATTTTGAAAATTGGGATTTGAAATTCAAATGGATAGTAAACAAGCATTTAATACTACCAAATTTAATTAATATTTATTTTAGAAATTAGAAAATCAGATGACTCTCCCCTTCCCCTTACAATTTTCCGACGACTTTGCAACGATACTCATCCGCCTCTCTCTCTCTCTCTCTCTCTCTCTCTCTCTCTCTCTCTCTCTCTCTCCAACCGGCACAACCCCTTCAATTATTTTTCCGGTGACATTCAAACGTCGAACTTATTTTCAGGCGAAGATTAGAAATTTCTAAAATCAGTGAATAGAATTTCCTAACTAATTAGACACCCATAAATATTCACGTGTCCAGATAGAACCGAGAAACTAACCTTTTTTTTTTTTTTTTTTTTTTTTTTCTGGGTAGCCATTTTTTCCAGCGAGCTTGCGGAATTACGGTCATGTATTAACTTGGAAACATGTAATTTTGCTACCAAAGTCTCCACTAACGAAAAATTCAAGTACTAACTAATTTTGCAATCAAGGAAGCATTTTGCTACAATGGACTTCACTAATCTAAATACAAGTACAAACTAAATTTGCTACCATCTACGACATTTATAAGTTCGCAAATGAAAATTATTTTGCTACCAATATATACATTAACCACCTGTTTTGATTGTCATACGAAATAAAACTCTTCGATAAACACGAGAAGAACGAAAAACAGTCACAATAAAGAACGGACGGACACTCTTTGCCGGAAAATTAATCAGAACGGACGGACACACAGCCTGTGTACATAACAGGGAAAAAGAACGGACGGACACGCAGCCTGTGTAAGTGTGTACATAACAGGTTCGGGACTCGGAGGTTACATGTATAAAAGAAATTTACAGTTTTGGCTTAGAAAATGAGTATGGAGTATAATAATCAGGAAAATGAAAAAAAAAGCAGCTAAATGTAGCATTTACAAGTGTTATCTCAGTAGTTTCAAACATAATTCTGCTGTTCTCTCAAACACTCCTGCGTATATATTCCACACTGCTTTTAGCTTCAGCCATACGGCACAACTTCCAGCATGTCCTAGGCACAATGTCGCCGAACTAAACTGAAATGTTCCATTTTAGAAACTTTGTTTCTCCTGCAAGCAAAATTCCCCGTAAAATTATTCATATACCGAACTCAAGCCCAACAAGCAGAAATGAAGGGGTGAATGGGGAGATAAAGAAAAGAAACTATTAGCTGCACTCCCAATTCTAGGATACAGCATGTAGCTCAGCTAGAAAATCACATTGTTCACATCAATTCAAAGACTGGCATATGCAAGATTCTTGTTTGTGTGCATGTAACTGCGTATGCCTGCATAACAAGGGAGGGGTGAGGGAGAGCTAGAGAGAAGAGATGCCTTCCTATAACCAGTCACTTGTTGCTTTATGCCCCCGCTTTCACCTCCCCGGACATCAATCTGTCAGCAAATCTCTGAACTGCATGGATGTGTTGATCATGAAGGTTTACAACTATTTGTGCAAGAGAATTGATGACACAAACATAGTAAAAAAAAAAAAAAAAAAGATAAATAGTAAATAACGCAAGAACTTCAATAAGAGAAGGATATTTTCTCTTCATAGATGGGGTGATCCAGCATGAGAAGATTGTTGTTGTTCACAAGAGCTCGAACCAATAACTCCTTGGCTTCTTCATGCTTCTTTCTCAACATATTGCAAATCTGTATGACAGCACAGAAAAAGATATACCTTTATTTTCATACTTCGAATGACAATTGATAACAACATTGGAGAGTGAGCACAGATGGATAAATGCAAAGGAAAAAGGATGTGGAAGGAATTTACTGCCGGAGAAAAAGGATGTGGAAGGAATTTACTGCCGGAGTGGGAAAAGAGTTAGAAATGCAAATGATGAGTTGGGATTCAATTGATTGAGTCAGCAGCATTTCTTATACTTTTTATTTTAAGATAAAAAAAGTTGTATTAAACCAGAAAAGGGGAGGACAAGATGTCGTCAATCAAAGTAACAGTTACAAATTTGCCCAGTTACGCTGGACATCAGCAATAAGCATTTCTTATACGTACTTATTAGTTATTACAAAGAACCTATGTAGGAAGTCATGGAAATTGGTTGAGAATTTAGTGTATGGCATCCTATCATGGAGATCATAGCTACTGATAATATAAACTACTTGCATCATGAAAAAAGTTATCTGCAATACTAGTTTTAACTTTACTGGTAAATACTAGACTCGATCTCATCCAGTCAAAACAAAAAATTGCCAAGTCACACCTATTAAAAGGTCTCTAATAGTAAGCAACAGTGCTGCGCAAATTGTATCAAATTGTCCAATGATCGACGAAAGCTTTCACTGAATGAAGCTAGTAGAGAAAGATAAGCTCCTCATTATAATCCACTTTATAGGGAAAAAACACGAAACTAGGCATGCTGAAAATCATTGTAGTTCATTCAAAAAGCACTATGACCAAGCCAAATAATGAAAACAAAAGTCTAATAAAAAAGAAAAATAAACGTAGCAGCACACTCGGATTATGTCCTGTTTCGCCATAGAGTTCCCATGTCAGCAGATAGGATATTTAGACATGGGTACATGAGCACACTTAGATAGAGTACTACAGTTGAGGCCAAATACTTCCAACATGAGCACCGATAATGTAATTTTGGTCAGACGAGGAAGCACAGTTATCTTGGAATCCAATGTACGAGTTATCATATAAAGTAAGGTTTCAGATTGATTTGACCGGAAGTAACATTGTTAGGCAACTATCCCATCCATTTCTTTCAACACTCCTTCAGTTTTGCACTTATTAAGGCAGTATGCTGTTAGATGGCTAACTGCACTGAGCCTACATCTATTTCACAGATAATACAGTGATTTCAGAAAAACTTACAAGTTCAAGCTCCTTTGTACAAGCCTCAGCCTTTTCAACATTTGCATCACTCTCCACCATTGAAATGAATCCCAAGTCCTCCATGCTTTGCTCTTGGTGAAAATCAAACTTCGAAGTCAAGTGCTCTGCTGCAACATTCTTTCTATGTTCTCTCAAGGGAGTACTTTGTTTGTGAGCCTACGTGAGGAAAAAGAAAAAAATAAATTCATGAGCTTAAGTCATCTCAGGATTCTACTTTCTTCTTGTTCATTTCCTTGTGGGTAATTGACTAATAAATAAGTTGACAAAGCATGTATAGATTACCTCATCTTCAACATGTCTGGATGATAGTTCTTTAGACCTTCTGCACAATCAAGAAAAGTACAATTGATTTCAATGGAGCATTATGTTATAAGTACATAACTTGCTTCCTTAGCAGTGTGCTATACCTGCTTTCACTGGGTGAGTGATGTCCCGACTGGTGTAGTTTTGCTGGACCCACATCAGCGGCCTGTCAATTGCATCTATGGGTTATAAGATAGCCTTAGCAGGGTTCTGATAGAACTTGATTACCACTTGAATATAAAAGGACCTCAGATGGTTTCCGCTTCAAAGAAGGAGGTGAATATCTTTGTTTCTCTACACCAACTGGTGGTACCGTTTTGGCCATTGCTTGTAACCTTACACTTTTCTCAAAAACGCCCAAAGATTTAGCTTTTTCTTCCAAAATGGGTCTGGGAGAATGTTTGTTTGCAGTGATATTACTGCAGGAAGAGGGCATTATAAGAATACAATAATCAGCTGAGGCAGACACTCTAGGAAAGACACAAATCAAAAGCAGTTAATTATTGACAAACCTTGAGATCTTCATGTTAGGAGGACTAGGTAGTTTCTTGCCAATTCTCAATGACAAAAGTTTATTGACTTTATTCGCTTCACTAGTCTTCGATTTCTGAATCGTCACCATGCCTGAAATCTTGTTTTTGAAATTTGCAAAGTCCTTGTTGCCAAATGTAGTTTCCCGTCCAGGTGGGATAGATGGATGAAGTCGAAATCTGCAGGAAATGTAAACATGCAGCTCAAACATGAGTTAAAACTTATTTTCTCAAGAGCACAAGACTGGCCAGGTATTTACAACAAATGAAAGTAGCTATGTCCTATTTATTGGGTTACAATGTGAGAACTGTGTCAATCCCAAAAGAAGAGAATTTAGCAGCAGACGACACATCCTCAGCACCAAATCTTAGTGATAACTGTTGCATACCAATAAAGTTAGAGAAAGGATCATTCTAGACCAGAAAACAAAAGTGGAGAATTTGTGACACCTATATGGCCATACATATGTGAATGATCTTCATTTTGTGACACCTTTTAACTAGAATTCTCCATTTCATAATTGAGGAAAAGAAAAGGTCACACAGTCCATGAATGGATTCGTAAAAGAATGTAATTATCTCTCCATGACAAAGTAGATGCCACATTTCTCAGTGGCATGGATTATAACTTATATAAGGCAAGACATTTAGTGGAAGAAAGCATGGGAAAGTTATACAAAAGTGTTATTATGGAAGTGAGCTATTACTCTTACATATTCTAAAATAGTATTGATATAACTATTTCAAAATGCACAGCAATTGTAATGCCTCACCCAGAAGATACAACATCTTTAACCTTCTTCTCGTTTCCCAGCAAAAGTTCATCCTTCATTGCTGGTCCATCATGGGGCACTGTTTTAACATCCATTTCATTCCTGCTGTTTACGTTCACATTATAATCTTTCCAACAAAAGTAACTTTACAGTATAGCTTGTGAAAAATGCCAATACCAGAGGGTATACTGAAAGATAGAATCACCTAGAAGAAACAGTATTAGCATCCGCATTCTTATCAGTATTCTCTGAAACCAAATCTTGATTCTCCAATTCTTTGGTACTTGAAGTTGGACTGTCCAACTTCTTCTCAGTTTCTTTGCTTCTAGCAATATTAGGGTCAGTCATAAAAATGTCACTAGAATAGCTTTTTCAAAATGAGGTAGATATAGCATGAATATAAGCTTGTTTTACCTCCCGTCTGCAGCACTTAAATCCGTTGTGCATTTCCTGTTTCTATCCAGTAAGGAAAGTTTTGTCCTAGCACTGTCACTTGTGTCTTGAACCACAGAGAACTTTGAGTTAATAGATCCAGGAAGTCGACACCCCATTTGAATTGGTTTCGCAAAAGTGGATCCACTGCACGGTAAAATATCAACTTAAAACTAAATGGAATATGCCTAGCAGAAATAGCAGTTAGTTCAGCAAAATTTTGACATTAATTGTGAATATGAGGAAAAATGACAACATTCTCAACAGAATTTGTTAAACAAAACACTCTGAAAGAATTTTAAAAAATGTCAGGTAGAATGTAAATACACCTAATAGCGTTTCTCAAGGGGGAACAGACGATTGAAAAACACTTCAAAATTAAGTACATCACTTATTCATCTAGCAATAGCCGATATACTACTAATAACTAATCTACCATTGCTGTTAGGTAAAGGGACCGACACACTTACTCACTGGAAAGTGAAAGAAAAATGAAGGTGGTAACCAATACCCATGGTTTCAAGCATGAGACGGAAAAGTCACTTAGAAGGAGGTTCCCACTTCCCACACAACTCCCAATGTGAAATTGCAACAAGTGTGCAACTATGCTCCAACAACTTAAGGCATACACAACCTGATGTGGACACGTCTAGTCAAATTTAAAAGCCACGAAAGTTTGGGGGGGGAGGGGAAGCAGTATGTTGCTCATGGAAAGTCATTACACAAAAATTGCAGGAACAAATAAAGCGCTCTATCAACAGAGAAAGGTGAATAACCTGCCAAGTGGAGCTGTAGAAACCTTTAAAGTTGATCTTTGAGTTACAGCATTAGGTCTGGTGTGAGAGTGCAATGTAACTGGGACACTAGCCGAAGGCGCTTTAACATTCAACTTCAGTTTATCAGTGCCCAAACTACAAACATCCCCAAACTCATTCTTACCGTTGCTACTGTTTGCGATCTCTGTGGAGCACTTCGGTGATAAGTTGTCTGGATTCAGTTTTCCAGTGTGTGGAAGTTCTCCACTATGAGTGCATCCTTCTGACGATCCATCATTTAGTTTCCCATTGGGAGAACAAACGTCCATATCTTCTGTAAAGGAAGATTGAGCTGAAGTTTTTACCAACAAGGATATAGCAGATTGATCCTTTAGTTTCAGTTCAGCATATGATTGCTGGGAACTTTTCATCTCTATTAGGTGACTTTCTTCATCTGTCCTCTTGGTAGTCAAAGTTATTTTTGTCTCTGAACATGCGTGTTCATTTGATGACTCCACTGGAGCTGGTAAAGAAATTGATTCCGAGAGGTTGCTTTTACGAATAGAATCCAGGTCATGTGCTCTTCCCTGACCATAAGAATTATTGGAAGATGATTTATGTGTCGAGTCATCTCCCATCTCATGGGAACTAACAGAAACTTTCATCTCAGAAGAACTTTGAGTTCCTTTCTGTGGTCTCTGATCTGCTACAATTGCCGCCTTTGAAGGACAGTTGGAAGGTGAAGCATCAACAAGTCCCTCATCATCCACCAGCTCTTTAGATTTTGACTTAGCTGCATCTTCAGAAACTAAAGGTTTCTTCATTTTAGAATCTTCAGTTGCTCCAGTGTCATTAGCAACTTGTCTTGGCAAGTCTTCACACTGAATATCATTCTTAGAGCCTACATCTTTGCAGATTTTCTCTCTTCTAGGGTTCTTTCCTTCTTTAGGGGCATCTAAGTTGAAGTCATCCATCCTACAGCCAAGCAGCAACATATAGGAGTCAGCAGTGCAGCCTATAGAATCTAAATTATGAACCCTTCCCCAAAATAAATTATAATATAATGCAAAAGAAGTTGATGTCTACTTGCCCATTAAAGTCAAAAGAGAAGTTGAACTCGTCTTGCTTAGTGCGACTATTCCCCTTGGCAGATTCATCTTCTGTCTTTTTCGTTGATTTTGTGGATTTCTTTGGTGAACTAGAGAAATCAAGATCAGCCATATCCATTTTGAATGATGATACCTTCCCAAAATCACCATCAAGAGAAAAATCCATATCCCTGGTGAGATTTAATTCATAGGCATGATAGAAGTGAGACACAAGGAGTAGCTACAGTAAAACAGAAACTAATGCTCAGTCATAATTTGAAGTAAGCTATCCACAGACCACCAAATACCAGAAAAATACAAATGCTGGCAAATATACTCTTCCATTTACACAAAGGATATGGACGGAAACTATGCATACAAATTGCAAGTATGAAGCATCTCATTATTCTCAACCTCGACAAGGAAAGGATCATTGATTCCTTTTGCATCCTATGACAGCTAGAAAGGAGCAAGAGTACAGTGGTTGTACATTGTGGGAAGATGCCCTCTGATATTAATAACAGAACTTTAAAGCTTGCTAGGGAGTGAGGACAACGCAAGATAAACAGACAAAAAAGAAAATATATGATGCCTTGTACCTGCAGATACATGATGATCATGAGAGATACAAGGGTAATCATGAAGCTATTTCAGAAAACTTACATTTTACCAAAATCAAAAGACTTTTTATTGCCTTTGGTGACTGGTTCAAAGTTGAAGTCCATATCATCATCACCTGTCATAGACATGGATTTCCAAGAGCTAAGGAAGTCCTTGGAGATGTCCTCGTCTATTTCAAGAATTCAAGTAGATCATGTTAAAGGTTTGTGTAAGTTGTAGGAAAAGTGAAACTGGATATATCGAATTTTCAGAGTAAGACGTTTTGCAGCACAGCAAAATAGCAAATGACAAACTTGTTGATTATCCCTGCTTTCACTTTTCACCGTTTATAACATACTAGAAACAGAAAGAGCCCTAACAACATACTAAGGCTTTCACCATCCCAACTGACCTCTCCCCCCCCCCCCCCCAAAGTCCCATTTTCTCCGCGAAATCCTTAATTTTCATTTGTGTCATCAGGATTTGCTACAGCAACATAAGTTGATTTTTCAACTCATGGACATCCTGATCCTACAGCTTCTCTTAACTGTAGCAATTTTTGACTGTATGCTTTCTTAATGTGATTTGAATTTTGAAATTAAACATGCACATCCATTAAGCTACAGAGAACAGGATACGAATATAAAGATGCAGCATATATGCAGGGGCCAATGAGAACCATTGTGGAATGCAGATACATATTAGAAACTTTGGCTCCATTTATGGGAAGGAAGACATTTTCCTTCAGGGAAATTATTCTTCGTAAAATATTTCCATCTTATAATATGGGGTTGGATTTAATCCGTTTGATGCTGAGATAAGGTCGGTCCAGGATACTTTTCTGTAGCTTATTCCTTTACTGCTTTTACAATTCATCCAGGAAAGCAAATAACGAAAATTGGAAGGTAGGTATTTTCCTCTGCAAGAGCCTGTAACTAAGTCACTATGTATGAGAATCAAGATGCTGATGAGGTACATGCATTAGTATACCTAACAGTGACGTTTTCCCTTTTGCTTTGCCTGTTGAAGAATCTCCCTTCTCTGACTCAGCCATCTAGAAGTTTAAGAAAATGGCTTGAATTTTTGGTCTGGTATAGTAGAACATAATAGAACAATCAGAAATCAGGAAATAGAAAGAGGCAACATAAGCACATGGACAAAGTCATTGAACATCAATCACAAGGGGGGACTGATTGAGCCAAGGACCAAGATACCATGATTAACTACCAGATATTTGCTAAGTTGATCATAAGTACATTATCATAAGTACATTACAACAAAAGAGCAACTCGTACAGTCATGCATTTTATTTGAAAAGCAATTCCAATTTCTAATTGCTTATGTCATCAGACTCCTACATACTCATCAGTCATCACCGCTACCTTCAAACGACTCACCAACTTAATTTTGGTATTTATTTAAATTCTTATTGATACCATAAACGAATCATTTACATACATAATAAGCCTGTAAAGAAAACGAAACTCACAAGTTACAAGTCAGACCCTAAGCACAGCAACATAACATGACTCGACCATAAATGCAAGTCTCAATACTCAATCAAATCTTTATGCATAGTATACAGCTCAAGTTTTCTTTTGCTAAAATTCTACATCAGTGTCCTACACTCAAGTTTTACGACCGGCGACACGAACTTCAAGAGTACAAGCAATAACATCAAATTTGTAGAGCCTCTCTTAACATAAACTCAGAAGCATCTCTAACAATGAGATTCAAGACGAAACACAGAAATATAAAATGCTCTCCATATCAATGCGCACATAGTCACACAATTTGGCATCCAAAATTTGGTTAACCATAATCTGTGCTATACAAATTTCGGAACTAAATTCACCAAATTTCACTAATAATTGCTAGTGGATTGATTTTTATTCAAGTGCGTTATTATTATTTATGTCGTAATCATCAACTCACACAAATTCTCAACAACTTTCATATATCCATTTACTAATTCCGTGACGCCACAAATAAAACATCATGCGATCGCCAAAAATTCGGACAAAAAATCAAGATCTCAACACAATTAGACATCAAAATTAATGAAGCTAGGTCAAAAAAATAGCAAACAAAATGCTAAATCAAAACTAGAAATTAGATATAGATGATGAAGCTGTACCAAAATCGAAGACGCAATTTTGTTCTGTGTCAATTGAAAGACAAACTCCAGCACGTTCGATTCGGGTGAGGTGAGGAGAGAGAGTTAGGGATTAAGAAACGAAAACAAAATTGAGAGAGAGAGAGAGAGACAGAGAGAGAGAGGAAGTGACTGGAAGTCTGAAAATGAGTGAGGGGGGTTTTCAAACTTTTTGTTGCGTTCAAATTTCATTTCATTTCCATTTCCGTCTTTCTTATATAGTTTTTCGATTTCCCCCCCATATTATGATATTATCGACCCTGTGTATGTATGCATTGGGCCACAACTTTCAACAATTCAAATTTAAGGCGAACTAAATTTGGACCAAATTGGTATTTTTATTGAGGAGATAGTGATAAATTAATATTTTTTTTTTCTCCGTTGATATTTACATCTTTCTATTGGTATTCGGCGATACATAATTATTATTATTGTGACTCAACGATATTACCTTCGAAAAAATCCCCACGACGAGATCTTTTTTTTTTTTTCCACGTTTTTTAGCATCTATTACTAATTTCTACCATTTTGTCCTATTTTAGTTGCAATTAATATATTTATTATATATTTTTAATATCTTAAAATACTGAAAATATATCCCCGGTCTTTCTCTCTCTCCAATTGAATTGTACATGTTTATATCTTTTAAAAGGGCGCAAAAGTTAGGGTTCTTCACCATATCAAAGAGAACCTGATTCATCCAATTGAGAAAACTCAATTCACCCAATTCATACCGCCTTCTCACTCGAAGAGCACGAGTAAGGGGGTAAGTGAATTAATTCAATTGTTGCTAAGCTTTGCATCTCTTTCTTTGTTGTTGTCACTCACCAGTACAAAAGGAAAACCTATGAGTTGATAATTGAAGATGAAAGGGGTAGAGAGCTCAAAAAAGAGAGTAGGAAGCTCAGACAAAAGAGGAGAGGGAGGGTGAAAATTAAAGATGAGAGATGTTGGATTTTTTAGGAAATAAAATAAATGTAATCATTTTACAAAAATATAGTTGAAAATGACAAAAAAAAAAAAACACAACAAGTGTTTTGGAAAATGGTAGAAATTAGTAATAAATGCTAAAAATACAAAAAAAAATAAGAATATTCCGTCGAGCCGGGATTTTCGGAGTAAAGTGTCGTTAAGTCACAATAAAAATACTTATGTGTCGCCAGAGACAATTAAAAAGGCTTAAACGTCGCTAGACAAAAAGAAAGGGGGTTGCTATACGTAAATCACAAATTACTAAACGTAAATCCCCACTTCCCACAATACCCCTAAGTAATTTTCAGCCCTTTCTCTCTCTTCCTTCCTTTTCTCTCAACCAATTTTCACTTCCTCTCTGTCATTCATCTATTCTCCCCTAACATCACCACTCACGAAACAAATTTCTTCAACCCAGACTGCAGATCTGTGGTGGTTCTCAATGGTCTCAGTTACCTGCAATACATGTAGTATATGTATAGTTATACATGTCACTCATGTATAGGCATCCCTTCCTCATGAACAAATGAAAATTCAATTATGTTTTTGGTTACTAATTAAGAGAGGCGAGGTTAGCAATAAACTGGGCATTGTCTTGATGCCTCCAAACTTGTATCTTCTTCTCGTTATTCTCCATTCATTTCTTGTCAGTCTCCATAGTTGCTAGCAACACATCAATCTGAAGAGCCAATTAACCTATCTTTTCAATTAGTCTTCTTTTTTTCCTGCAAACGGCCACCCACCCGTCCATATACAGTCCGACGATGATGTCGAGCGAGGCTGTCGAAGATGAAGGCGGAGCAACCAACCAAGTTGACACCCCTTCGGAAGCCTCGCGCAGCCTCCCACCCAGCCGAGCCCAACCTCCGCCACCCACAAACCCTAACTCAACTATTAAAAAAACCAACTTTAGTAGAAATTGAAAATTAAATGGTCATTATTACTTGAACATCTCATTGTTCTGGGTGATAATTGTTTTTCCGATGATTCATCCTTCATGCTGATATGATTTTTCAACTTTGCAATGAACAAAGCAAAAGAGGTTAGAGAGGAAAAGGAGTAGGGAGGAGAAATTGTATTTCTAAGTAAAAGGGTGTTTTGGGAAATACCGTGACAAATTGATTTGCGTTTAGTAATTTTAGATTTACGTTAAGTAGTTCCGAAAAGAAAATGCCAATCTGTCACTCCCTCCCTAATAAAAATACCAACTTGGTAATTTGGGCAATTTAGGCTTAACATAATAAAAAGCATGTGGGCCTAATTTTTTGGATCAGACATTAAAATATTGATAGATAGTATGTATTTTTAGGAGCGGGTAAAAATTTACTGATATAAATAAGTCATGAAATTGAAGTAGAGTTTGAGAAAGTCGCAAATTATTTGTTGGGCTTGGATCCCAACTTGTAAAAAAGTGAAAACAGCAAAAGGTAAACGGATTTGCTTAACGTAAATCCAAAATTGCTAAACGTAAATATTTTTACCCCATTATTTCCTGAAATACCCTTTTGCAGTTGAAACACAAATCTCTATTCTGCTCTATTCTACTCTGTAGTTTCTTTCACCGACTTGGTGTTGAGTTGAATCAGCATAAACTAAATTTGTATGAGGACAATTTGTTTTACGCAATCCTAATGGTAAAAGTTTTAATCTGATTGCCAATGGTAAAAGTTTTAATCTGATTGCCAATGATAAAAGTTACAAAAAATTCTATTTGAATTTAACCGTTCATTACCATTAGAGTTAGGGTTTATATAGCTGCCTGTAGTCGGAGGCGGATGGATGGAGAATGGGTTTCGGCGGCTTGGTGGTCGATGAGAGATAAATCATCATGCGCGACATGACGTTCTTCAGATTTACAATGATGGGGATGAGTTCATGTGTGGGCTAAGTGATGTGTCCATATTCAAAGGTGGATTAATGGTTTTCTGAATAAAAATCTCGACTTCGGCACCCACCACCCGCTACTCATCTAGCCACCTAATACTCCCTCCCCCACCTGCTTTGCCTTACCAGCCACTTCTATGGCACTACCTTCTCTTTCCAGTTCCTCATCTACAATTAATTTCTCATGAGAAGACTAATGAAGGTTATCTCAAAATTGTCGTCCATTTGCTTACAAGGAGGGAAGAGAGAGAAAGAAGGGAGAGAGAAAGAAGGGAGAGAGAAAAAGGAGGTGATAGGTTATATGAGGGGTATGTTAGTAAAAAATGATTTGCGTTTAGTAATTCTGAATTTACGTTTAGCAATCCCCAAGGTAAAAGGGGGAAAAAAAATGGAACAAGTCTACGGCTAGAAAACCTTAATCAATTCGGTTGTCAAGCGTGGTGATGAAATTGAACTTGGGTATGATATCATATTTCCTATAAACATATTGTAAAATTCATTTGGTTCTAAAGTAAATTTTGATATCCCCTTGAGAAGAAAAAAAAGTAAATTTCAATCCGAAGTTGATGGTGAAAATTTATTATTTTTTGAGACTTATAGAATTATTCATAACCTTTATAGAATTAGGGATGTTTTGATCTAGTGGTTAAGATTGAGGTGTTGGATAGTTTAGGATTTCAGGCTCGAATTCCCCACCTCCATGTATATGTACATTGTACCTATCTTTGTGCCTCATTCGAACCAAAAAAAAAAAAAAAACCTTCATAAAAATTTAGCTTCTTATTCACGACCAACTCTATTTGTCTATATCTAAAACTTCACTTATGTTTGTTATAATTACTTACTTAAATGGCAATCTTATGTCACCCTCTATCAGTCGGGATCCTCTGTTGTTGTTAAAAAATTAGCAAATTACTTTTTTCAAAATATCTATCTTTGTATTGGAAGGGGTCGGTTTTTGACCATTAGATGAAGGGGTGAGTTTTTGACTATTAGATGGAGGGGTGGATTTTTAAAATTTAAACAACTAGAGGAGAGAGATAGAGAGAGAAAAGAACAGTAGAGTACTGTGAAGATCTAATTGCACCCTCTATAGTCCTGAAATATGCAAAAGACATTAAATTTGAGTGTCCAAGTGTCATCATTTCCTATATGAATGATTCATGATCACACAGATATTTTCCATGCTATTAGATCATT
Organism: Tetragonia tetragonoides; assembly: GCA_038025085.1. NCBI lineage: Eukaryota > Viridiplantae > Streptophyta > Magnoliopsida > Caryophyllales > Aizoaceae > Tetragonia > Tetragonia tetragonoides. The sequence goes on along the minus strand of CM076148.1, from coordinate 7,204,002 downwards.
TAGTCTTGATTCAAATTAGTTTAGTTGGAGCTGTGGCTCTTTGCTTTATAGTCCAAAGATGGAATGCTTAGGAGACCTTTATAGTACTTGTGCGTTTATGACTCTTGGTATCAGTAAAAATACTTTGAATGTGTAATGGTCATGTAGTCTCAGCTTGAAGGTTCAAAGTGATGTGCGGTGTACATATCAGGTTCGGGACTCGGGAGGTTAAAGGTATAAAAGAAAATTACAGGTTCTGGTGCAAAATTTGAATATGGAGTACAATACAGGAGACTCTGTAGGATTTACAACTGTTATCTCACTAGCGACTTCTATGCGCTACTAATCCAGGGATCCTCTACTCCCAGTTCGCCTTAGATACAGTTCAAAAGATAATTCTGCTGTTATCTAAAACACTCCTTCATCGTATACATTCCACACTGCTTTTAGTTTCAGCCATTCAGCACAACGCGCAGCATCTGATAGGCACAATATCGCCAAATTAAAATGAAATGGTCCATTTTAGAAACTTTGGTTCTCCTGCAAGCAAAAATCCCTGTAAAATTATTCATTTACCAAACTGAAGCCTAACAAGCAGAAATCAAGGGGTGACTGGGGCATAAAGAAAAAGAAACTATTGGCTGCACTTCCAACTCTAGGATATAGCATGCAGCTCAGCTTGAAAATCACATTGTTTTCATATCAATTCAAAGACTAGCATATGCAAGATTTTGTTTGTGTGCATGTGTGCGCGTATACCTGCATAACAAACAGAGTTTTGCGGGAGAGCTAGAGACACGAGATGCCTTCCTATAACCATAGACACTTGTTGCTTTACGCCCCCACTTTCACCTCCCTGGACATTAATCTGTCAGCAAATATCTGAACTGCATGGATGTGCTGACCATGAAGGTTTACAACTGTTTGTGCAAGAGAATTGATGACACTAACATAATCACACACACACACAAAAAGATACAGTAAAAGACGCAAGAACTACAATAATTGAAGGATATTTTGTCTTCATAGATGGGGTGATCCAGCATAAGAAGATTGTTGTTGTTCACAAGAGCTCGAACCAACAACTCCTTGGCTTCTTCGTGCTTCTTTTTCAACATATTGCATATCTGTATGACATCCCAAAAAGAAAAAAAGATATACCTTTAATTTCATCCAAATAATGACAACAACCTTGGCTAGTGAGCACAGACAGAAAAATTCAAAGGAAAAAAGATTTGGAAGGATTTTACTATGTTAAAGGGGAAAGAGTTAGAAATACAAATGATGATTTAGGATTCAATTGCCCGAGTAGGCAGCAATTTCCAAGAACATATGTAGGAAGTCATGGAGATCGGTTGAGAGTGTATGGCATCCTATCATGGGGATCATAGCTACTTATAATGTATATTAATCTACTTGCATCATGAAACGAATTATCTGTAATACTAGGTTTTACTGTTCTTGTGAAAGCTTAGACTCGATCTCACCCAACCAGACAGAAATTTACCAAGTCAGACCTATGAAAAGTTCTCTAATAGTCAGCATTCAGCAACAGTGCTGTGCAAATTTGTATCAATCTGTCCAATGATGGATGGAAGCTTTCACTGAACGAAGCTCGTAGGGAGAGATGAGCTCTTCATGGTAATCCGCCATTAGGGAAAAAACACGATACTAAACTTGCTGAAAATTGTTGTAGTTGATTTAAAAATTACAGTATGACCAAGTCAAAGCAACAAGGAGGAAAAAGAAAAAAGAATAAGAATGCCACAGCACACTCGGACTACATCTTGTTTCGATTTAGAGTCCCCTTGTCAGATAGGATTTGGACATTGGTATACAAGCACACTTAAATACTTCAACTGAGGCCAAATACTTCAACTGAGGCCAAATACTTCCAACATGGACAGTAATAACTAAACTAATATAACTTTAGTCAGACAATATAGAAAGCATAGTTGTCTTGGAATCCAATGTCCGAGTTATCATCTGAAAGTAAGGTTACAGGAACACCTACGAATCCTAGCTAACTCTTGATTTGACAAGAGATAAAATTGGTTCGCAACTATCTTCATCCGATTCTTTAAATGTTCTATCTTTGGTTTCCACTTATAAAGGCGGTATGCTGTTAGATAGCTAATTGCACTCAGCCTACATCGATTTCAAAGTGAACAAAGGGAATTCAGAAACACTTACCAGTTCAAGCTCCTTCGTACACGCCTCAGCCTTTTCAACATTTGCATCACTGTCCACCATTGAAATGAATCCCAGGTCCTCCATGCTTTGCTCTTGGTGAAAATCAAACTTCGAGGTCATGTGCTCCACTGCAACACTCTTTCTGCTTTCTTCCAAGAGAGAACTTTGTGTGTGAACCTATATGCAGAAAAAAAAAAAAAGGAAGGGGGAAAAAAAGGAATTATGTGAGGGTAAGTCATCTCAGGATTCAACTTTCTTCTTTGTTTTTTTCTTGGTGGGGAATGACTAGAAAATAAATTGACCAAGCATGTATAGATTACCTCCTCTCCACCTCGCCTGGATGATAGATCTTTAGACATTCTACACATTCAAGAAAAGCAAATTTACTTTCAAGGGAGCAATCTGATGTGATAACTACATAATCTGCTTCCTTAGCAGTGTGGCTATACCTGCTTTCACTGGGTGAGAGATGTCCCGACTGGTGTAGTTTTGTTGGACCTACATAAGCGGCCTGCCAATTGCATCTATGGGTTTTAAGAAAGCCTTAGCAGGGTTCGCAAAGAACTTTGATTACGAGTTGAATACAAAAGGACCTCAGATGGTTTCCTCTTCAAAGAGGGAGGCGAATGTCTTTGTTTCTCTCCACCAACTGGCGGTACCATTTTGGCCATTGCTTGTAACCTTCCTCTTTTATCCAAATCGCCCAAAGATTTAGCTTTTTCATCCAAAATGGGTCTGGGTGAATGTTTGTTTGCAGTGATATTACTGCAGGAAGAGCCCATTTATAGAAATACACTAATCAGCTGACAAAGATGCTCTGGAAAAGACAAACTAAAAGCAGTTAGATATTAACAAACCTTGAAATCTTCATGTTAGAAAGACCAGGCAGTTTCTTGCCAATTCTCAATGACGAAAGTTTATTCATCTCACTGGTGTATAATTTCTGAGTTGATACTAAGTAAGAAATCTTGTTTTTCAAATTCGTATGGTCCTTGTTGCCAAATTTAATTTCCCGTCCAGGTGGGACAGATGGAGGAAGTCCAAATCTGCAGGAAACCCACACATGTAGCTTAAACATGAGCAAGCCATAGGATATTCCTCAAGTTCTTTTCTGCAGACCACACAACTTGCCAAGTCAGAATACTCAGAACAAATGAAGGTAGTTATGTCTCATTTATTTGGTTACAATATGAGTCCTGTGCCAAACTCAAAAAGGAGAATTTAGGAGCAGACAGCAGACTACACATCCTCAGCATCACATCTTAGAGATAACGTACCAAATTACCAATAACAAGTTAGAGCATCCTAGACCAGAAAATCAAAATGGAGAATTCGTGACACCTATATGGCCATACACTATGCATAATGAGAATCATCTTTCAACAGTAAAATTCTCCATTTCAGAAGAAAGAGAAAGACAAGGTAATGCAGTACATGAACTAATTTGTCAAAGACTGTGATTATATCTCATCAAAAAGTAGATGCCTCATTTCTCAGTGGCATGGATTATAAGGTGAAACATTTACTGGAGGAAAGCATGGGAATGTTATTCGGAAAATGTCAGTTGATTCTAGTAGTGAGCTACTACTCTTAACATATCCTAAAATAACATGGATATATCTATTTCAAAATCGACAGCAATTGTAATGCCTCACCCAGAAGATTCAACATCTTCAACTTTCTTCTCGCTTCCGGGCAAAAGTCCATCCTTATATGCTTGTCCATCACGGGGCACTGTCTTAACACCCATTCCATTCCTGCTGTTTACATTCACATTATAATCGCGCTCTCTGCATAAAAAAAGAGACAATGCTATGATTTTTAGCAAAAGTAACTTCACAGTAATAGCTTGTCAAAAGTGCCAATACCCGAGATACATGTGAAAAGGGTATATTGTAAGATAGAATCACCTAGAAGAAAAAGTATCAGCATCCGCATTCTTATCAGTATTTTTTGAAACCAAATCTTGATTCATCAGTTCTTTGGTACATGAACTTGGACTGACATCCAACTTCTTTCCAGTTTCTTTGCTGCTAGCAACATTAGGGTCAGTAACAAATATGTCGCAAGATTAGTTTTTTAAAAAAAGCAGATGTAGCACGAATAAAAGCTTGTATCACCTCCCGTCTTCAGCATTTAAATCTCTTGCGCATTTCCTGTTTCTATCCAGTGCTGAAAGTTTTGTCCTACCAATGTCACTTGTGTCTCGTACCACAGAAAACTTTGAGCCAATAGCTCCAGGAACTTGATACCGCGTTAGCATTGGTTTTGCAAGAGTGGATCCACTGCACAGTAAAATATCAACTTAAAACTAAAATGGAATATGCCTAGCAGAAATAGCAGTTTGTTCAGCATGATTTTGAACTCGTGAATATGAGGAAAAATGACAACATTCTAACCAGAATATGTTGAATCAAACACTCAAAAGAATCTATTAAATAAATAAATAAAAGGTAGAAATGTGAGCGCACCAACTGAAGTTTCTCAAGGGGGAATAGTAGGTTGAGAGAAAACACTTCAAAATTAAGTTCATCACTTTTCATCTAGCAAATAGCTAAATACTAAGCTACCATTTTTGTTAGGTAAAAGGACCAACACACTCACTTGAACAGTGAAGGAATGATGAAGGTGGCAACCAATACCCATGGTCTCAACTCTCAAGCATATGAGAAGGCAAACTTACTTACAAGGAGGTTCCCGCACAATTCCAATGTAAAGTAGGAATAAGTGTGGAACTATGCATCAACAACTTAATGCATACTGGCATACACAACCTTAGTGGTTTCTTGCCAATACTCAATGACGAAAGTTTATTCAACTCATTGATCTTTGATTTCTGAATTAATACTGAGTAAGAAATCTTGTTTTTGTAATTTGCATGCCTCTTATTGCCATTTTTAATTTGCCGACCAGATCAGACAGATGGAGGAAGTCCAAATCTGCAGAAATTCAAGCATGCTCAAACATGACTACATGAGCAAGCCACAGCATACTCTTCAAGTTCTTTTCTCAAGAGCACAGGACTAGCCAGGTTTTCACAACAAATGAAAGTAGTTATGTCCCATTTATTGGGTTACAACGTGAGAACTGTGGCAAACCCAAAAAGAAAAGAATTGCAGCAGACTACACATCTTCAGCATTAAATCTTGAAGATAAGTGTTGTGTAACAATAACAAGTTAGAGAAAGGATTAACATAAACTAGAAAAGGAAGAAAAAAAGTTGAGACTTTGTGACACCTATATGGCCATGAGAATCATCTTTCAACAGTAAACTTATCAATTTCAGAGAGAAGAGAAAGACGAGGTAACTCAGTAGAGGCCTCACTTCTTAGTGGCATGAATGGTAAGGCAAAACATTTAGTCGAGGAAAGCATGGGAAGAGTAAACGTAAGACATCAGTTGATTAAGGAAGTGAGCTACGACTCTAGAACATATTCTAAATAGTACAGATATATTTCAAAATGGACAGCAATTGTAATGCCTCACCCAGAAGATTCAACATTTTTATCCTTCTTCTCGCTTCCAAGCAAAAAACCATCCTTCAATGCTTGTCCATCATGGGGCACTTTCTTAACACACATTTTGTTGCTGCTGTTTGCATTGGCATTATAATCGCTCTCTCTGCTTAAGAAAATAAAATAAAAGACAATGCTATGATTTCTAGCAAAAGTAACTTCACAGTATAGCTTGTCAAAGTGTCAATACCAGAGATACATGTGAAAAGGGTATATGTTAAGATAGAATCACCTAGAAGAAACAGAATCAGCATCGGCATACTTAGCAGTATTCTCTGAGCCCAAATCTTGATTCATCAATTCGTTCGTACATGAACTTGGATTGATATCCAACTTCTTCCCAGTTTTTTTGCTGCAAGCAACATTAGAGTCATTAATAAAAATGTTGCAAGATTAGATTGCTGAAACTAAAGTACATATAGCCATATAAAAACTTGTTTCACCTCCCATCTTCAGCACTTAAATCTGTTGTGCATATCTTGTTTCTATCCAGTACTGAAAGTTTTGTCCTACCACCGCCACTTGTGTCTCGTACCACAGAAAACTTTGAGTTAATAGCTCCGGGAACTTGATACCCCGGTAGCATTGGTTCCGCAAGGGTGGATCCACTGCACGGTAAAATATCAACTTAAAACTAGAATGGAGTATGCCTAGCAGAAATAGCAATTCAGTATGATTTTGACTTTGCGAAAATGAGGATAAATCACCACATTCTAAGCAGAATATGTTGAAGCAAACACACTAAAAGAATATTAAAAAAAGAAAAAAAGAAAAGAAAAGGGTTTAGGTAGAAATGTAAGCGCACCAACTAATGTTTCTGAAGGGGAGCAGTATGTTGAAAGAAAAACACTTCAAAATTAAGTACATCACTTATTCATCCAGCAAAAAGCTAAATACTAGTCTACCGCTTTTGTTAGCTAACACTGATACACCTATTTCGAAATGGACAGTAATTGTAATGCCTCACCCAGAAGATTCAACATCTTCAACCTTGTTCTCGCTTCCCGAAAGTACATCCTTCATTGCTTGTTCTGGTTCATCATGGGGGACTGCCGTAACACTAACACCCATTTCATTCCTGCTTTTTACATTCACATTAACATAGCTCTTTACTACAAAAAGACTTTGTTCTTATTTCTAGCAAAAGTCACTTCAAAGTATTGCTTGTCAAAAATGCCAATATCATGTAAAAGGGTATTTTGTAAGATAGAATCACCTAGAAGAAACAGTATCAGCATTGCCATTCTTATCAGTATACTCTGAAACCAAATCTTGATTCTTTAGTTCTTTGGTACATGAATTTGGACTGACATCCAACTTCTTCCCAATTTCTTTGCTACTAACAACATCAGGGTCAGTAATAGAAATGTCGCAAAATTAGTTTTCTGAGAATAAAGTAGATATAGCACGATTGCACGAATAAAATCTTGCTTTACCTCACATCTTCAGCACTCAAATCTGGTGTGCATTTCCTGTTTACATCCCATTAAAGTCAAAAGAGAAGGTGAAGTCGTCATGACTATTTTCCTTAGCAGATTCATCTTCTGATCTTTTTGTTTCTGTGGATTTCTTCGGTGAACTCATGAAATCAAGATCGGGCATATCTATTTTGAATGATGATACCTTCCCAAAATCACCATCAAGGGAAAAATCCATATCCCTGGAGAGAGATAATTCATTAGCAGCATAGAAGTGATACACAATGTGTTAGCTACAGTAAAAACAGAAACTGGATTCTCAGTCATAATTTGAAGCAAGACATCCACCAAATACCAGAAAGCTACACTGAATGGATACGCTTAGAGGAACAAAATATTTCGAAGCCTTGACTAAAGAAATCAAAATGATAATGATGCACAAATACCACGAAGATCAACATTTGAGAATAAATTACGGCAAGGATATACTTCCATCTACAGTAAAAGGATACTGAAACTATGCATACAATTGCAAGCATCTTGTTATTCTAAATCTGAACAAGGATCATTGATTCCTTTTACACCCAATCTACCTCAAGGCTCCTCTATGACAGCTAGGAAAGAGCAATAATAGTGGTTGTACATTGTGGGAAGGTGCCCTCTGATATTAATTCGAATGTAAATTACCTTGCTGGGGATTGGGGACAATACAAGACAAACAGACAATGAAAGAGGAAATATATAATACAATGTAACTGCAGATAGATGATGATCGTGAGAGATATAAGGGTAATCATGACCCTATTTCAGAAACTTACATTTTGCCAAAATCAAAAGGCTTTTTATTGCCTTTGGTGACTGGTTCAAAGTTGAAATCCATATCATCATCACTGCCCTTTTTATTGCCTTTGGGGACTGGTTCAAAGTTGAAGTCCATATTCCAAGAGCTAAGAAAGTCCTTGGAGATGTCCTCATCTATTTAAAAAATTCAAGTAAATCATGTTAAAGGTAATCCTAAATTGTCATTTGCATCGCCATGATTTGCTAGAGCATCGTAAGTTGATAGTGCACTTCATAGACACCCTGATCCCACAACTTCTTTTTGCTGTATCAAGTTTTAAATGTATGCTCTCTTGATGTGATTTGAAATTAAACATGCACATCAATTCTGCTACAGAGAATACAGGAGCCGGATATAAAGATGCAGCATATATACAGGGTCTAATGAGAACCATTGTAGAATGCAGCCATTGTATTAGAAACTTTGGCTCCATTTATAGTAACGAAGACATTTTCCTTTAGGGCAAATTTTCTTCATAAAATATATCCATTCAATTATATGGGGGATGGATTTCATCCATTTGAGGTTGAGATAGGGTCAGTCCAGGTAGAAAAAGTTTCCTCCCATGATGAAAAATGACTTCCTCACTAACAAAGCAATTTTCTTTCCTGTAGGAAAAATAGTTTATTGCTATACTACGTTTACAATTCATCCAGGAAAGCATATAATGGGAAGGTAGGGGCCTTCCTCTGCAAGAACATGTAACTAAGTCACTATGTACGAGAATCAAGATGCTGATGAGGTGCCTGCATTACTATACCTAGCAGTGACGTTTCCCCTTTTGCTTTGCCTGTTGAAGAATCTCCCTTCTCTGACTCATCCATCTAGAAGTTTGAAGAAGTCGCTTGAATTTTTGGTCTGGCATAGTAGAGCATAATAGATCAATCAGAAATCAGGAAATAGAGAGAGACAAAGTAAACACAGAGATAATGTCATTGGAAGATCAATCACAGCGGGGGCTGATTGAGCCAAGGACCATGATACCACGGTCAAACTATCCGATACTTGCTGTCTCAATTGATCATAAGTACATTACAACAGAAGAGCAACTCACACATTCATGCATTTTATTTGCAAAGCAATTCAGATTTCTAATTGCCTATGTCATCAGACTCCCATCGCATTCATGTCAGACTATTTTCAGGTCTATGTACACATCACCATACATAAAGATTATCAAAAAGGTAAATTCATCATATTTTTCATTTCAATTTCAATTTGAAGTATATATATATACACTCTAGTCTCTGCCGCCCCGCACTGACACATACTCAATTACTCATCAATCATCGCCGCTACCTTCAAACGACTCCCCCAAATTCTTTTTGGTATTTATTTAAAATCTTATTGATACCATAAAGGAATAATTTACATACATAATAACCCTGTAAAGAAAACCAAACTCGCAAGTTACAGGTCAGACCCTAAGCACAGCAACAGAACAGGACTCGATCACTCGACCATAAATGCAAGTCTCAGTAGCCGATACTCAATAAAGTGTTTTATGCATAGTATACAGCTCAGGTTTTCTTTTGCTAGAATTCTACATCAGTGTCTTACACTCAAGTTTTACAACCGGCGACACGAACTTCAGACTACAAGCAATAACATGAAATTTGTAGAGCCTCTCTTAACATAAACTCAGAAGCATCTCTGACAATGAGATTCATGACGAAACACAGAAATATAAAATGCTCTCCCTAGGACTAAACTGGCCAATTTTAACATAAAGTTGTATCAATAATAATGACCAAACTCAAATCAAAGCGCACATAGTCACACAATTTGGCATCCAAAATTGGCTAACAATAAGAATCTGTGCTATACAAATTTCCGAACTAATTCACCAAATTTCACTCATAATTGCTGGTGGATTAATTTTATTCAATTACGTTATTATTTATATATATCCATTTACTAATTCCGTGCTGCCATAAATAAAACATCATGCGACCGCCAAAATTGGACCAAAAAATCAAGATCTCAACACAATTAGACATCAAAATTACCTAACTGCGATAGAAGCTAGGTCAAACAAACAGCAAACAAAACGTAAATCAAAGCCGGAAATTATAGAGAAATGATGAAGAAGTACCAAAATCGAAGACGCAAATTTTGTTCTGTGTCAATTGAGACAAACTCCAGTCTCCAGCACGTTCGATTCTGGTGAGGAGAGAGAGAGAGTTAGGGATTAAGAGCCGAAACCAAAATTGAGTGAGAGAGAAAAGGAGAGAAGTGACTGGAATGAGTGAGAGGCGTTTTCAAATTTTTTTGCTGCGTTCAATTTTCATTTCAATTCCAATTTCCATCTCTATTATATACTTTTTTTTTTAATTTCCCTCCCATTTGCAGTATTGGGCATAGGCCTGGGCAACGGGCCCTGTCGGTCCATTTATAAAAATGGACCAGGTCGGGCCGGATCAGCCATGTTTATAGGTAGGTCCGGGAGGTCTAATTTACCCGTTTAAAATTTAAAAAGTATTCTTTTAATAATAAAAATATTTTGTCGGTGGGCCCATTTGTATTGTGAGCACTTGTAACACCCCTCTAATTTTAAATGGCCACCCACCGTCCATGTATAATTGTAAACGGGTTATGATACGCTGAGCACTGCACCGGGCCGGATCAACTACAGGGTCTCCTCCCACTTGTCCAGGTCTAATTGAGCCACAACTTTCATAAAGGAAAATGGGCCACAAAATACTATATCCATCACCCTTTCATACTAAGCTCATTGGATACATATATATGGGCCACAAAATTTAATTGAATTTGAAAAAGTCGCAAATTATTGTTGTAAGTTAGTTTCATATAAAACTGGCTCATTTTTCTTTTGAGTTTGATGTATAAATCTCGTGTTCAAGGCTGGAGATTTTTGGAGTTAGTTGAAAGTGGGTTAATCTTTCTTTGCCAACTTCTTTATAACACCTTGTTAGAAGGTGTAAAAGGAAAAATCCAAATTTATTATCAGTATATCCTAGTAAATCGAGCTGATAAAAGCTCACATGATACGATAATAGGATACGAAATAAACGGAATTAGTGTTAGGAATTTTAACATGCTTAGTAAAATGGATCGTCACGAGTAAAAAGAGTTTAGTTAGTGTTGAGATTATGAATACGAAAAGGACAAGTTCATGTGAACATATCGAGAATCAAGTCATTTAAGTAATAAATTATGTTTAAAAATGTTTAAATATACACTTTCCATTATCCCATATGGTTAGTAGTTTGTACATCAATATAATGAAGCTTTAATTCAAAATAAAGCTCCAAATTAAAGCTTCTACTTCTAAGAGTATTCACAGTGGCTTGCTTGTACCGATGTCCAAACTTTAAATTTTTCATCTTAGTCCCTGCTTGTCATTGTAGTACTGGTGGCATAAAGCTAGCAGTTTAACCAACTATAGCCACACTGCCTGATGAGAGAGATAAAGAGGAAAAGAGAGAGAAAACTTGCAAAAGAGATATCTATGACCTTGAAATGTGATTGAAACTAATTTTTTTAATGTAAAAAAACTTCAATTATTGGACCTACATGTCAGTCAAAGCAGGGAGAGCCATTGAGTAGCTGTATATGCCCTAAAAAACTGAATTTGATAGTGAAGGGGATATGAGAGAAATGAGGGAAAGCTGAAATTCGAAAAAAATTGGTCAATAATATTGTTGAGCCACCTTAAGCCACCAATATTTTACTTCATCGTAATGAATCCTACCAAAGATAATATTCCATCTTATCGCATTTTTCTTTTTCTTTTTTTGAGATTGAAAGCATGCATGGGAAATTGAATATAATCCTATAAAAATATTGTGGTTCATACAAAAATGGGCATGGCAAGTGGTTATTCCATACACTTTCAGTCATTTAGTGGGTATATATCAAGATGACTAAAATTGACTATTAGTATTATTCCTTGAAAGCAAAATGCATGTTAAGAGAGCAGCACATCACACTTGCTATGAGCCCTCACCGCACTTCTATATAAAGCTAACATTATTCTTGTTGTGCATTTCCTCAAGTTCAAAGGTAAGTAAAAAATGGCTCACATTCGGAAAGCTGAAGGGCAAATAGAGCTCAAGTGTCATGCTGATAAGTTTTTCGATATTTGGGCTCGCAAATCAGACCAAATTAGCAAGATGTGTCCACATATTTATCCCAAAATTGAGCTACACAAGGGAGTTTGGGATAAAGATGGTTGTGTTGCAACTTGGCATTATGTTGTGCGTAAGTGAAATACTCTCAACACTCCTATAGTAATTTCAACATATGTCAAAGTTTTCATCCCTTAATTTAACTTCACTTAAATTTAATTCACTTTAGTTCAATTCAGTTCATGTAACTTTTTCACTAAGAGAACTATCACGATGATAAATATCTCATTGGAGAGATCTCAAAGCATACCTTTAAAGGAGTCCAATATTAATTATGTTTGAACGAGTTTAAAATGGTTCAATGTCAAGTTTAAAGAAATCGATTCAGTTCAGTTGATTTCAGTTCAGTTTAATTCAAGTTTATCCAGTTGAAAAAAAAAAAAACCTTCCTATCAATATTAATTAATTCCCTATATGCATGTCTCAGCTGGTGGAAAGAATGAATTCATCAAAACCACAACAGAGATAGATGAAAACAACAAGTCAGTGACTTACAACTATCTTGATGGACATGTTCTGAAGAACCATTACAAGAGTGCTAAGTCGATGATCAAAGTTATTCCAAAGGGTGAGAATTGCATCGTGAAATGGGAAATTGACTATGAGAAGATGAATGAGGATGCTCCCCCTGCTGATATATATGTGGGGTGTCTACTTAGTTGTGCAAAGGATATTGATGCCCTTCTCTGCAGTGCTTAAGGTCATACATGCATGTATAGATCTTGAGGCTTTGCACAAACATTTTACGGAGTCTAGACTTAGAATCAAGTACTCTCTTCGTCCCAAACAAATGTATATACTAGATATGAAGCCCGTACGATGCACGGATTGGATTTAAATTCTATTTTATAAAAGATAAATTTAAAACAATATTTAAAATTTTAAATAAAAATCAATTCATTTGCACCCAAAAAGAATGGCCATTTTAATGTCAATTCTTGATATTGAAGAATATCCAATAGCATGTTCAATTCGTTCTCGTGTATTGCAGGGTTTGTGTTTATATTATGAAATAATGTGACGTGATTAGATCTCCTCCAAAAATAAAAGGGTAATTGTCAATTTTGGAAAAATTATTAGTAATTTAATATTATCAAACTATATAATAAGATTATTACGTATCTTGTATACTTTTAACTCTTATCATAAGTTTCAGTTATTTTTTTTTTTTTTTTTTTTTTTTTGCATAATTTACTCTCATGTGGTGTATATGATATAATATGACGTCATTGTTTCACAATTTATGATGTAAAACAATCATCTAGTAATATCCTTCGCGCCTGTTTAATTGAATTAATCCATAAAGTCTACAAACAAATTAATAAAACTTTATATAAGAATAATAATAATATAAATCTAGAATCAATTTTTTATATGAAACTAATTTATATAACTTATTGCTATCCTCATATGTAAAATACATATTTAAATTGCTTATGCCAGTATGATAAAATCATAATGTATCTTATCATGATCGTGCAAGGCGCGGATAACCATCACATATTTTGTTCTGTTTTGCGCTACATTTCATTCTACATTTGATCTATTAATGAGAATAAATTACTTTTAAAAGAGATGTTGGATATTGTCATTTTTTTTAATTTTAAGGAGCTTGTTTCCGTTGCACAACTCTAAAAGTCTCGCTTAGGATAAAAAAAAAGGTGATGTTTTAAACCTCATTACCCATCCGGTAGATTGATATTCACAAAACTTACATCAAATCACTATACCATGATAGTCAAATAAACATCTTCGCAGTGGAAATAAACAGTGAAGATTATTGTAAGAGTTAATTGAAACTCGATCATTGGTCTTGCCAATTGGTTAATCCACCTAATTGTCTCATTTTTTTTTTCTTGAGGTGTCTTACATGTGCTCACTTGACTAAGACCCAATTATGAAATTTATCAGGTATCCAATTACTATCATAGTTCTAAGTTCTAAGTTCTAGCGTAATTATCTCATCATAGATATTATTTTTTTTTTGCATTCAATAAACATATATATTATTATTTTTGAGCTAAAGTAGGATTATAAATCTTGCTTATCAATTTTTAAGCTGAAAAGAAAAAGGAGTATATATGTAAGGAATATAGACGTGATGCATGTCTCGTACTCTCATAAGGCCTTAGAACATGAACATAAAAATTTACATTCTTTAATTTGTCTTAAATATATTCGCCTCTAAGCTTATGATAAGATTATATTTTATTTTCTAGTAAATTATTTTCTAGGTACTGCAACAAATAATTTCTTTTAGTTTTCATATTCTTGAGAGGGAGTAAGAAATCATACGTGAGGTTTTATTTATATGATTGTGAAGGTAATTACCTATCAGAAGATCGAGAACAAAACATTGTCTTATTTCACAATATTGACTTGATTAAGATATAAAACATTACACTCATGAGTAATGAAGCATAGCTCATGTCGATCTGAATTACCGCCTTATTACTAAGACATATGTATACCATACTTGGAAACTTACATGCAAATACACTAAACCCAAAATTGTAATGGTAAACCAATGTAGCCACTTTAGGGAATGTTAAAAGACTCAAAAAAAGGGGATGAAAAAGGTGAAGAGAATATGTACCACACAAAATTATGCAATCTAACAGATACAAATTAGATAATAATATATAATAAAAAAAACCTTCTACTTCGAACTCACATCTTGAGTGTAATCCTTCAAAATATTTACTTGAAAATGCCTTCTTAATCATTACTGAACACCTCCATAGTCTCAAATAACTACATAAGATGAAGATCAAAATTAGTGTAATTAATGGCAAACTAATAAACTCTTTTGAAATCAGTATTGTGGTAAACAAATGAATAACATTTAATAACTATAAAAGAACAGGAAATAGAAGGAAAGGAAAAGTTGGAAGTTGCTGCCGCAAGTATCCAGAGGTTTGTATAGATATATACGTGGTGCAAAAGAATAAGATGCTTTCCTTTTGATGTTATTGGGAAGATCTTATCACTATAGGCCTATTCAATCATGGAATTATAACTTCAATTTGGAAGGATGTTTAGATTATTTTATGATGCATTCATTGTAGATTTCATGATTAGTAGTTGGTAATTTATTAGATTAATCAATTTGCAAAGGCTCACTTCGGTGGCATGCTTAAGTAGACGTCTCATATGCAATGGGTAATGGGTACATGCAGTTGTACCCATTTATATCTACATATAAGTGCGATTCTAAAATACTTGGGCCCTCTACTGACCCATTTAATAAATTGTGAGGGGTGATTGTACCCAAATGGGTACAACTCCGAGCACCCAAAATTTTGGACCTCCAATGCTGTCAGAAAATTTCTCGCATAGGAAGCATGCTTAATCTATTTACTTGACCATTTGGCTCGTTCACATGCGTTGTACAGACTGTGATTATATAATAAAATTAATATAACGTGGTTATTACTCTCATCGAAAAGTCAAAGTGTACTTGTCACTTTTGAAAAAATATTAATAATATATGAATAAATATTAATATAATTCATTTAATATCATGAATGTCATATAATAAGATTACTAAGACTTTATAGATCATCTTATCTAATTTAAACTCTTATCACCTATTTTAATTAATTTTTAATTAACTCATCTCATATATTACATGAGCCAAGTGGTAATACTTTCAAAGTCTTTCTATGCTTGATGTTGGTACGCCAATGCTCTTATGTTGATATGAGTGTACAACTAACCTTCCAAAGGTATATATGATCATTCTTTTATGCAAAATCAGTTTAAATGTGTAATGTATACATAACTATTTTTCAAAAAATAAAAAAGTTTAAGACGTAAACCTTAGAATAGCTAAACATATTTTAATGCTTGCTTGTTTGTTGTTTTTCAAACTTGTATACATTAATAATGATAAAATTGATAATGGTCAAGTTTCTTATTAAAGAGTGGACCTAGAATCATTTTAGATCCATCGTTTATTTCTTTATTCTATGTATACTCTTTTTATTTTATTTTACCTTGAGATTGTTTTTTAAATTTCTATGACTAATATACGTATCTTTTTTCTTATTTCTACATTGCAACTCTTTAATTGTGTCAAGCTAATTATCTTTTTAGTTGGATGCATCTTATTGTAAAAATTATGCATCTTTTATATGCTCATACTTTATTTTGTTAATCGATAAAACATACTACAAATGAGTCTCATTTTAAAGGATTTTTCGTACTCTTTTCTTTTTTTTTTTTTTTTTTTTTGAAGGAATGGGTCTACTTCTATATTCTTCCGCTTGGGGTAAAATTAATAGAAACGTAACCATACATGTGTAGGAGATGGCCTACACACTCACAGTCACTCTCAAACTCCTCAAGACTCCTATACCAAGCTATGAACTACAAACTCATCTATATCTAGGATTCTAGCACTAACATTATACTGTATTGTACGTAAAATGGACTGTACACTCCTATTTTTCTCCTGAAAAATTCTGAAATTTCGCTCATACCAGATTTCTGCAACAACAGCAAGCAACGTAACCCTTCGCCATCCCTTCAATATATGGGCTCCCCTGAATTTGTTTTTAAACCACCTTGCCTCATGCTTTAAACTCCATCCTTTCCTATGTATTCTCAACCATCTCAAAGCTCCATGCCAAATCTCCTGAGTTACAGGACATTCGAAGAAAAAATGAGGTCCTGTTTCTACATCTGCTCAACAGAGAGCACATCTGTTTGGCATTACAAAACCCCTTTTCTGCAATAGATCCACTGTAGGGAGCTTATTTTGAAAAGCCATCCACCCCACTATTCTATGTCGTGGAATAACAACAGCGTCCCATACTAACTTCTTGAACCCCCACTTACATTGCGCCCCTCTGAAAATATTATATGCTTTCTTGATGCAAAAGACCTCTCCTTTAGCACACTCCTTCAGAGCTTTTTCAGCAGCTTGTGTATCTCCTATTTTATTTACAAATTCATCTCGTACCTTCAGTATACTACGCCAGAACCACGAATCCCCTTGTTTTGGTTCACACTCCCAAACAGTTTGCCCCTTCAAATGGTATTTAATAGTCCAAGCCGCCCATAAACTATCTTGTCCACAGCCCAATTTCCATATCCATTTCATTATCATTGCTTTGTTCCAACTTAACACCTCTTTTAGACCCATACCTCCTTCCTCTACAGGTCTACAAATCATATTCCAGCTAGCCCAACATACAGCTTTTTCACCCACCTTGTTCCCCCTGAAGAAATGCTTGCATAATCTATCAATCTCCTGAACAACTTGCTTTGGTAAAACATAAACCGCTGCCCAATTAGCTTGCACACCAAACACCACAGTATTCAGCATCTGTAGTCTTCCTGCATGAGAGAAAAGTCTAGTAGACCAATGCTGCAATTTAACTTTGATTTTTTCCACTAAAGGCTTACACAAAGACATGGTTAGCCTAGAAGCTAATAGGAACCCCCAGGTATTTAAATGACAGCTCTCCTTCAACATACCCAGTTGCACGGAGAATTTCACTTTTAATTCTTTGAGTGACCCCTCCAAAAAAACACATTAGTTTTTTGCGGACTTGGTTGTAACCCAGAAACATCTCCAAACTTCTCCAAGCACTCATGTACAGCTTTAACAGATGACAAATCTCCCCTTGAGAAAGCTAACAGATCGTCTGCAAAAGATAGCTGGCATAACTCCTCTCTAGCACACATGGGATGGTTGTGATAACCCTTCGCATTGCGCATTTGTTTCATCATTCTCGTGAGATACTCCATACCAAGCACAAAAAGATACGGAGACATGGGGTTGCCCTGTCGTAGTCCCCTTCCACTTTCAAAAAAACCATGTGGAGTGCCATTAAGGGTCACAGAAAACTTAGCACTTGTAATACAGTTCATCACCCACTGTACAAAGACCCTAGGAAACTCATAACCCAGCATGATCTTCTCAACAAACCCCCAATTAATTGTATCATATGCTTTCTTAATATCTACTTTCAGCACTGCTCGGGGAGAAATATTCCTTCTCCTATAATGTTTTATCAATTCATGAGCCATAGCAATTTTTCAAAAATATTTCGACTTTTCACAAACGCAGCCTGTTCTCTACTTATTAAAACCCCTAACACAGCTTGCATTCTATTCGACAAAATTTTTGTGATTGTTTTATAAATCACATTGCAACATGATATGGCTCGGAACACCATCACACTCTCATGATGATCCCCTTTAGGTATGAGTGTTAAAAAGGTAGAATTTACCTGTTTGAGTACACCACCTGACTGAAAAAATTCAGCAATAGCTTCTGAAAACTCTTGTCCAACCACCTCCCATGCTCTTTTGAAGAAAGCCGCAGTGAACCCATCTGATCCCGGAGCCTTATTATCTGCAATAGAATTCAAAGCCTCCCTAATCTCTAATTGATTTACAGGCCCAATCAATAACTCTCCTTGAACCTGTGAAAGGCAAGCCCCACTGTTAATGACTGACTGATCCACCTCCCTACTAGTTGCCTGTTTACTCAACAAATTCTGAAAATATTCAATAAAAGCCTTTGGTACTTCATCACCTTCCTTCAGCATCCCATTCATATCTTTTATTGTAGTTACCTATTTCTCGCATGCCTCTCTTTTACTTTAGCATGAAAATAGGCAGAATTCTCATCCCTTAGCCTTATATCATGCACTTTAGCCCGTTGTTGATAAGCTTTTATCTCCACTTTCTTAAACAAGCTATATTTCTCCCTAGTACTCTTCTCCTCTTCAATGAGTGCAGCATTTGTAGGATCCCTTCCAAGCTGACCCTGGACCTTTTGCAAATTCTCACGCAAAGCTTTAACTCTGGCAGCTAAATTCATGAAAGTACCTCTATGCATCTGTTTTAATGGAGGCTTTAACATCTCCAATTTTTTCACAAGCCTCCCCATACAACTCCCTCGCACCTCAGTCGCCCAAACAGATCGAACAATAGACAGAAACTGTTTATCTTCACACCAAACATTCAAAAATTTGAAAGGCTTAGGTTCAGAGACATACTTTTCATGTATACATACCAAAGCAGGCGAATGATCTGACAGACCTGGCTCCATGAATTCAGCAGAAGCTTGTATCCCCTGCATCACCCAAACAACATCACACATAACTCTATCTAATTTGCAGATAACTTGATCATCGTCATGCTGATTATTCTGCCAAGTATAATGACACCCAGTAGCCATCATATCAGTAAGACTATTTCTATATACACAATCTGAAAATTCTCCAATAGCACCAAAATCAAGAAGTGCATTACTAATTCGTTCCTCACTCTTCAACACAACATTAAAGTCACCCAACACGAGCCAAGGCTCCTGTAATTGTTGTTTTAACTTTGTCAACTCACTCCACAAATCCACCCTAATCTCCCTTTCATTTGCTGCATACACAAACGTCACACAGCAACAAAATTTACTAATCTTTGTAGTCACCCTACAATGGATAAACTGCCTATGAATCTGCAGAATATCAACATGTAGATTGTAATTATTCCACACAATCCAAATTCTCCCATTTTTGTGTTCCATATAATTATCACTAAACAGATAACCAGGGAATTTTTTTTTTCCTAATAGTTTCTGCTTTTCTCTCCTTTATTCTAGTTTCCATCAAACCAAGAATATCTATCTTATTCTGCCACAGGAATTCCTTCACTTCCTGCAGTTTCAGAGTTTCATTACAACCCCTGACATTCCAAGCTGCAATCTTCATGGGGGATTATCTTGTTTGGACCCACCCCACCTCCATCATCTCTCCTCTGTTCCCTATGTCCAGAATTATCACCCTTCCAATTATGCAGAATCTGAAATCTGTTACCACTTTTATGACCTTCCTGCTGTCCCTTCTTTCCTCCCTTGCCCCCATTCTGGTTGCCAGGGATATTTTTACCTTTCTCATCATTCTGTTGCCTATCATTCCCTCCATGCTGCTGGTGCTTTTGTCTTGTTGTATGCCCTTGCCCCTGCTTATCTCCTGCAGGAGACAAAATTACAGGTTGTTGAACATTTTTCTCAGTTTCCCCTCCCTTCTGCCCAGGTGGGGTAATATCTCCTGCATTAACCACAGGAGCAGATATAGGTGTTTGAGTGACAACAGGCTGTCCCACTGTGTCATTCTTCTTCTTCCTCCAACATCTATTTTCTTCATGTCCCAGCTGATGGCAAAGATGACAAAAGAAAGGTACCCATTCATAGATGACCTCCTGCCTCAACTTCTCTCCAAAAGGAGTAACTAGACACACTTCATTCCGCAAAAGTTTAGACACATCAACTTCTACCATAACTCGAGCATAGGACACCTTCTCTTTTGTTGCTATACAACGATCAGCAAACATTGGCCTACCCAATTTACTGACCACTTTACTCAAGCCTTCTGCAGACCAGAACTGCACATCAAAATTGGTCAAAATCACCCACACAGGCACCCTTGTGATCTCCTCTTTACTAACACAAAACTGAGGTCCCCATGGTTTCAACAGAAAAGTTTTATTTCCAATCTGCCATGGACCTCCTTTCAATATCTCATCTTGCTCTTCCACAGTGTGAAATCGAATACCACCCTTTCTTATGCATTAGCAGCTTAGGGGTTTGTACATGATTCCATTTAGTTTTGATGAAATCATGAACAACAGCTTCAGTAGGGATCCCACCAATAACAAAACCCACCAGCGTATTACTCCAATACTCAACTTCATCAGCAATATCATCCATACTAATAACCACCTCATCTTCACCCATATTACCCGGTACAAAGTGCAATGGTAGCCCCCTATTAGGATCTCTATTCCCAGCAATTGCCTCTTTCCAGATAGCTTTCTTCAGTTTATCCGGTTTCACACCTTTTCCCATATTAGCATCACCCTCCTCATCACTATTCAAAGTACCTTGGTCACTAACATCACCATTCAGACTCACCTCTTTAGCCCAACTAGTAGCTCTAGATTTTACAGAGTGAGATTCAGAATTACTCAAATCATTCAAATTAATATCCATCGCATTTTCAAATTCACCATCATCAAAATCAGATTTAAACCCTAATTGTTGAAGATTATCACGCACAGACCCATGTTCTTTAGGAATAGCAGAATGCTTACCTGATTTTCGTGAATTCGATGAACTCCCAATCAAGCGAATCAGCTCTGGGTCCATGAAATCCCCCAATTTGAGTGTTGGAGACTTTTGCTTCATACCCCCTTCTTTCTCACTAATCACCCCCTCATCATCAGTTTGATCATCAGTAGGTTTTTCTTTTGTCGCAGGCTTCGGATCAATCTTCTTCCCCTTCAGAGGTCTCCCACGTTTAGCTTTTGTGTCTCCCATGGCGGAACGCAACGTAGGATATGAATCGCCCTTATCGTGCGCTACGAGAGCAAAACCGCTCTAACCGACTTTTAATTTAATTTTTTAAGCGGCTGAAGTAAAGTTATATGCTTGTTAAAATCTAATAGTGCACTCTTTAATGATTTAAGAAAGAACAATATTAGTATATATTTCATACCAAAATCTCTAATAGTCTACTATTTAACGATTTAGGAAAGTACACCTTTAGTATATATTTTATACCAAAACATATATTTCTAATTTATATTTATATTAAATTTTATTTCAATGGCTCGCTTAGGTGGACGACTCCAATGCTGTCAGAAAATGCCTCTAATATATAGATATTATGATTGTTATTTTTGCACGAATTTTAAGGTAGGGAAAATGGGTTATCTTTCCAAAATTGCCCTTACTTTTGGAAATAAAGAGTATGGTTAGTTGCTGGGTATAATGATATGGGGTATAATGGCAAAAAAGTTATTGAATCCACTTTAGGAACAATATATACATTTATGTGGACAAAAAAAAGAGTAACAATGTATATTTTCATGTAGCTTAGGACGGAGAGAGTATTAGTTTATCTTTATAAATTTGAGATTGAAGTCAACATTCCAAACTTTGTTCAACTTATTAATATTTATCAATTGAATCACACTTTTAAGTATTCTAACCCCACTACTTTCTCTTCCCCCTATCTCCTTGCTTTTAGTTTTATTTTAATTTAGTTGCCGATGGATCTCAATTTTGTTATTGAATTCTAGTTTGATCATGGTTTACATCATTTTGATTGTTTGTTTATTGTTCTTGAATAGTATGAGTAGCTAAATATTTTCTTAAAGTTTAAAATATGTAAGTTATATATCCACATGATCCATTCGTCGTGTTCACCTTGCAAATTGGGTGATTTTAGCAACTTTTAGATTTCCTAATGACTTTTACGGCTCTAGTTCGACTTTCAGAATTACTTTGAATTACACAATATTGTTGACAACTTGCCATACCAGAATGGTGTATTAGAGAGTAACAAAATCAGGTGGTGTTAATGAAATACCAGGAAAAATTGTGCTCCTGGACTTAGATTCGCCTTTTACTATAACAAGCTTGACCCTTACTAAAATGTTCTTCATGGGCCAGGCTTTATCCTTTGAAATCAACTTGATTATCACAATGAATGCATTATATTGCATAGTACGATTTTCATATCTGCAATTATATGTGTACAATAGGTTGAGTTCAATAGCAGAAAATCGATATTTGCTAGTACACACTTGCGCAATTCCCCAATAATCACTAATGATAAGGGCTTTAAGCAAGGTTCATGATTTGCTCGTTTCCTGTCAAGAAAGTCCCACATCGACAGAACAGATGACAGAACCCGACTTTATAAGATGCTGCATCGCAACGAAGGACACGATCTTACTTGCATTTAATTTGTTCTATAGATTGGATTCGTTGATCCCTCGGATCTCTGGTGCAGTAGAGGTTCGTTCCCAAACCTGTTGCAAGGCTTAGGGATGGTCGCACGTCCCTTTTAAATTACATAGAAATTTATAATGTACTCAACAAGGGAGAGTATGCAAGTGAAAGTGTCCTGTCTCCATCTCAGCTGAAGATGTCACAAGTTTGGTGTCAAATTTAAGGTCCAGGAAATTATCACACTGTGATTTGAGTTTGGTAGTTGCACTATGAAAAAAAGGCGAAAAAAATTGTCTTATTTGGTTTAAAAAATCGTCTTTTTTACGCTAATAAAGCAAATTTGAAGTCGCCTTTGTTTTGGTGAAGTCGCCTTTAACTTGTCTTATTAGCCTTGTTGTAATAGGTCTCTAAGACGGCTAAGAAAAAAGCTCACCTTATTTGGTTTGGAGCTAAAAAGGCAAAAAGTGTCGCCTTATCAATTGATAGGTTTAACTTAATTAGCATTACTGAATATTGCACAAGAGTTTAATACCCCATATGTTTATGTAAATAGTAGAGTAGACCAGTAATTGATGGATTTTAAGAAAGGGAACAAATGTACATGTTTTTACAGGGTTACCTTGTTTCTCATACATACTACTACTCACTTGATGTTTTAGATTGGATCTACTTGATTTTTTGTATCAGGTTCACTTATTTTAGAACTCATATCTAGTTTTAAAAGGTTGGGTACCTGGGAGTAACAATAGAGCATTGGTGGAAAACCTCTGTATTTTTGTCCACGCCTTTGCAAGTGTGACTAAAAAGGTGTTTTCAATTATCTTATTTGTTGTAGTGTATGGATGATCTTCTTGAGCCTAGAAAGGTACGAATAAGAATGCCTTCGGAACCAATTAATACGAGACACGACACGATTTGACACTCTTTTTGCACTGCGGGGCACAGTGACGGATTTAGGATTTATAAATAGGGTATGCACAATATTATACAAAAAATGAGACAAAAAATTCTTAAAGAGAATACTCTAAAATGACCAATATATAAAGCAAAAAAGAATACTTATGAAGTTATAAGACACCTTCATTTTCTAAATTGATTAAATAAAAAGGTAACAATACACAATACTATATTCTAAATATC
This sequence comes from Tetragonia tetragonoides, assembly GCA_038025085.1. Classification (NCBI taxonomy): domain Eukaryota; kingdom Viridiplantae; phylum Streptophyta; class Magnoliopsida; order Caryophyllales; family Aizoaceae; genus Tetragonia; species Tetragonia tetragonoides. The sequence continues at coordinate 7,180,012 of CM076148.1, read as the reverse complement.
TAATTAATAATGATCATATTAAATAATTTAAGATTGTTATACAAATCAATAGTAAAATTTAACACCAGATCAAAAATAAAACAAACAAAAGGGGAGTTTAACTGTTTAAATTCTACTGTTAACAGTACTCTATTGTTCTTTTCTCTCTCTATCTCTCTCCTTTAACTGTTTAAATTTAAAAACTCACCCCTTCCATCTAATGGTCAAAAACTCATCCCCTCCAATCCAATAGTAGATATTTTAAGAAAAATACTCTGCTGTTCTTTTACGAACAGAGGATCCCGACTGGTGGACAACATAGTGTAGACTAGAGTAGATATATGATGAAATCCGAAAAAATAGCAAGACGCTAGAGAAAGGAAGTTCCGAAGGGGGCTAAGCTGCTAGACAAAAGAAAAATCAACAAATGAATGAAAAGGCTTTCCAGAGCTTCGAACCCATGATCAATAGGCAACCCTCCCTCTACATTAACACTCCTAACCAACTGCGCTCTCATCAACACTTTGTCTAAAACCAACAGGTATTAGTTATAGGGTATGCACTTGCATACCTATATGCTTACATGGATCCTCCACTGGCAGGGCATGTGCATAAAGCAAGTTCAGACATAAGCACATGCATGAATGAGCGGCCTTGGGTCAAGATTTTAAAAATGAAGTATAATAATCGGATATGGCAAAACACAACATGATAAGAGTAAAATATAATTATAAATTGAAAAAAATCTTAGATATGGCACGAACACAGCACGATATAAGTACGGAAAAGAAGCAGGTAAGGGCCTATTTATGGGATCAGGCGGCACGATGTGGCAAGGCATGAAACACACCCACCATAGCACGGAATGACAAGATAAGATATTGCGGCAAAGTACGATGCCACGACACAAGTACCGAAGTACGCATGGACACGGCATGAAGCCATCTTCTACATAATATTTGCGCGTAAGAGAATCATACAAGATGGGAGCCCGGCTGCGATATATTCCTCACTCACAATGAGCCACTGTATAGATTATATTCCATCTTATCGCCTCTACAAAAGCTCCTTTTAAGTTTTTCTCGAGACTTCAGATTGAAACCATGCATATGGGGATTCCTCTAAACTATACTACTGGTTCATAACGGCAGATGCTAAGTGGTAATTCCCTACACTTTCAATTTCTGGTCTATAAACTGAATCCTTGAAAAGAAAAAACTTGCATTTTGTTTCTATTGTTCTAAAATCTCCTTTTCATTTGACTATTTATGGTATCTAAAATAACACTTTGACCATAGATTATTATGATTGTATATAACTATAAAAATGTGATATTTTGAAATGAATCTAATTACTAGTATTTTTAGTTTGTAATTCTTTTATGTTTTTTTCTTATAAACTTTGACCTTAAAAGGTTAAATGAAAATTAGATTTTGACCAATAAGGGGTGGTGGTCTAGTGGTTCCAAGTTTACTCCCAAGTAGTTTGGTAAGGCAAGATCATGGGTTCGAATCCCCATTCCCTCCACACATAGTGTTTGCTGACTTCTAGGAACTATACTAACCCCTTGTTTGTGCTACATTGATCGGGTCAGTGCTTGCGCTAGTTGTTCAGCTAGTCTGATATGTTCGCTATAGAATACAAGAGTCCGAACATGATGTAGCAGGGGGTGCGTTGATCGCCATTCACTTACACCCTCTTTTTGCACAGCAAAAAAAAAAAAAAAAAGATTTTGAAACAGAAAAAGTAATAGATCAGATAAGAAGGGCCACAACAATTGCGTGGGATAGTAACGAGATCCCAAACTGTGAGAAAGGAGAATTGAACCCATATCTCGTGGTCGTGGGAGGAAGATAAAAGTGGTACCACCACTCCACCTCTTGATTCTCGCTATTAAGATCGAAAAAGGTTGCATGCCAACATGACAGATCGAGTGCACTCCATCTATCCCCATGAGCCCTCAACACTTCCTATATAAAGCAACAGTCTTGCTCATCATTTGCTCAAGTTCAAAGCCTTAGGAGTGAAAAGAAAATGGCTCAGATTAAGAAGGCTGTAGGACAAATAGAGCTCAAGTGTGATGCCGATAGGTTTTTCGACATTTGGGCTCGCAAAACAGACCAAGTTAGCAAGATGTGTCCACATAGGTATCCCAAAATTGAGCTACATGAGGGAACTTGGGACAAAAAGGGTTGTCTCGCAACTTGGTATTATGTTGTGGGTAAGTTAACATACTGATCTCACTCGTTTTGTTTTAGAATTGCCTTTTATCATTAATTTTTATAATTTTAACGCAGACCATGGATAAATTTTCCTACTTTACCGTCACTAATATTGTTAAATGTCTTAGGGTTCATTCTTTTTAGTATCATATATATATATATATATATATATATATATATATATATATATATATATATATATATATATATATATATAGATATAGATATATATATATAAAAGTGAGTTCATTTTATGTGGCCACGACACGTAGGATGCCACGCAATCGCCTAAAATCGTGTGGGCATGACACCTAAGATGTCATGTAAGCGCCAAGTTCATGTGGTGATGACACATAGCTGCCACCTAAGCCTCCATCCAAGTGTGTCAAGCATTAATTAATAATCATTATTTGACTTCATAAATACAACTTATTATATTTATTATCATTTTGTTAAGATTATAAAATAAAATAACTTTTGTTACGCAACTTTAAAAATTATAATTCTTCATTCATTGGATCAGGTTCGGAAAATACTTCAAAATGAGATGCATATCTACTATGTCTTATAAAGTTGAGTTCTTTCGTGGGACGATGACATGTAAAACGCTACATGCATGGGAGGGATATATTCGTGTAAAGATGACACATAGGCGCCGCATCGGTATACGTATAAAGTGAGTCCAATTCGTGTGGGCACGACACGTAGGACGCCACGTAAGGGGTGTAAATTCGTGATGATGACCCTTAAGTGTCACGTAAGCAAATCTTGCCACATAGCCTAACAATTCACCATCAAAGTGTCACTCATTAATGCCTTATCATTAGTTGGCTTTATCACATATTTATTAGCTTTTTTTTTTATATTACAAAATAAAAAATAAAAAAAAAAACTTTAGTTATGAAAGTCAAAAGATTATAAATCTTTATTCAATGGATTGGATTTGCAAAAATCTTCAAAATGAGATACATGTCTTATGAAAGTTGGGTCATTTCCTCGCAGTGATGACATGTAGTATGACACTTAATAGGGAATGTTCGTGTGAAGATTACATGTAGATGCCACATGTGTACAACCTGGTTAAATAACAATAAATGACACGTCTAACAATACCGGCCTTAACTATTTGATGATAGATGTATTTAACTTGACCTTTAATATTTTATAGCATAAATGAAATTTATTTAAATGGTAAGTTCCTACATGATCTATTTAACTAATCTGAATTGGATTAAACTAAATTGGACTAATAATAAATTGAGAAAATAAAGTCTTAGTATACTCGAAGAAAGGTTTATTAGTCTTTATCTTTTTTTTTTTCTTTTTAGAATTTTGATGTAGGCTAAAATTATGTTTATAAATCAATCTTTTTTACATTGATTCTAATTTTGATGTAGATCGATTTTTAGGGACATTTCATACCAAAAATATTAAAATAATCAAATATAGAATTAGTTGTGCAGTATAAAACATGCATGAGGTATCACTTAGGAAGTTATTTTCATTTTCGAGAGATAATCACGAGTCCGTGCGGAGCACGGAGATAAAACGAGTATATAACTATAATTGGGTCCTTTTTCGTGTACTGTCGACACGTGAGATGCCATATAGGCGCGCCACATCGTGTAGACATGACACGTAAGCTGCCATATATGCAATGCATCCTCCATGTCATCGGTATTTTAATGCATAATCATTGTTGAATTTAATACAATCATTAAATATAAAATTTATAATTATTAATATATTGTTTCAAATTATAAAATAAAATAACTTTCGTTATTCAAATCAAAAAATTCTAAATTTAACGTCATTGCATCGGAAATGAGAAAATCTTCAAGTTAAGATGCATATGTGGTATATTTGGCCAATAGGATCTTCATTTGTATGGTGATAACACAGGAGTTGCCACGTAAGCGAGTCACATACGTGTTTCTTTGACATGTAAGTTGACACCTATGCAAACCATCCAATATGTCACCATCAACTAATGCATTATCATTATTGACTTTAACATAGTAATGAAACATGAAATTTATAATCATTAGCATATTATTTTCAACTACCAAAATAATTGATAAATACTTTGAAATGAGTTGTATATGTGTTATTTTAGCAAATAAAGTCTTCCATTTTGATGGGGAGAAGTTACAAGTGATAAAGTATGTAGTACATACCATTCATACTTTAATAGTAAGTGAAATGAACTCTAAATCATGAATATGTTATATTATTGAATCTATGTAATTTTCATGTGCAGAGGACGAATGTGAAATTTTTATTAGTAATTAATTGATGAAAATAAGAGAATTTGATATGCAATGTACTCCCTCTGTCCCAAGTTTATCTTTACATTGGACTTTTTAAAGTCAAAGTTTGTGAACTTTGACCACGTATTTGTGAAAAGTTACAAAGTTTTACAATGTGAAAATAGTATTGCTAGATTCATTTTAAATAGTATTTTCAAAATATCATCTTATTATAAGTTCTAGAATTATGAAATCATAAATATTCATGGTCAAAGTAGTGTCTTAGAGACCGTGAAAAATACAATGTAAAGATTAACTTGGGACGGAGGGAGTACACATTATAAATCTGACTCCGTTGGATTGGATTTGAAAAATCCTTCAAAACGATATATATATCCTATAAAAGTTGAGTTCTTCCCGTGTGGTCATGACACGTAGGACGTCACATAAGAGGAAATGTCCGTGTGAAGATAACACGCACACGCCACATCTTCTCAACTTTGTCACATAGTTTTAGTTGTGCGGAATAAAACGAGCATGTGCTATCAATTTTAGTGCACATATACTGTTAATGAGTTTATAAATGAGTTTATTCATTATTTTCATTAAGTGAATTACTAATTAAAATTAGTGTACAGATACCGTTTTTATTATCTATCTAAAGTTAGTCCAATCTCATTACAAATGAAGGTCGCATGAAAATATCATTTTCAAGAATTAGCATGTTACATCCTATGGATAGAAATCTTTGCAAAAATAAAATAAAATAAAATGTATTTTACTAATAATATTAATAATTTCACATCAAATATAACATTATATTATTATATATATTCATAAAATTATTTAACGAGCCCGTACGAAGCACGGGGACAAAACCTAATATGATATAAAATTAAACTAGTTGAAAAGTGAAAAGCTGAATTGAACTTTTTAATTAGTTTGGTTTAAGATCATTAACATATGCATTCTAAATCCTTAATATTATTTGTACTCATAGGGCATTGCCCTCTTTCGCACCAAAAAAAAGAATTTATTTGTACTCATCATTATTTTTAAGACTCTGTTTGATTTATCTGGAAAAAAATGAATTGAACTAAACTCTAATAAATTGAACTGAACTGAACCGTACTGAATTGATTTTTTTAATTTTAACTTGACCGTTAATCATTTAAAATTCGTCCAAATGTATTTAATATTGGAATCATTTAAAAGTATGCTTTGATATCTTTTCAATAGCATAATTATCGTCATTATTAATTTATTTTGGAATAAAAAGTAATCTGAGTTTCCGAGTGATAAAGTTACACATAAAATAAATTAGACTGAACTAAACTAAATTTAAGTAAAATTAAGTTGAATCAAACAGAGTCTAACACGTACTCATCGTACCGTGCGCGCAGCTGGTGGAAAGCATGAATTCGTGAAAACCACAACAGAGGTAGATGAAAACAACAAGTCGGTGACTTACAACTATATTGATGGGGAGATTGTGAAGAACCACTACAAGAGCTTTAAATCAATGGTCCAAGTTATTCCAAAGGGTGAGAATAATTGCATCGTGAAATGGGAAATTGACTATGAGAAAATGAATGAAGATTCTCCAGCTGGAGATATATATGTGGACTTTCTGCTTGGTGTTGCAAAAGACCTTGATGCCCTTCTCTGCAATGCTTAAAATGCCAAGATGCACGCATGTATATTGATCATGGTACTTAGCTTCCATGGAACTAATTAATAGTATGAATAATACCATATGATCAATTATCAAAATAAAATACCATATGATCATCCTATGGACAAAAGGAAAAATTGTCACGCGGAAAATCATGTGTATGTACTCCGAGAAAGATCACATGGAAAACTTAGTATTGTCAACCTCGACTTGTGTGTTTCATGTCATATTTTCTATATAATTTAAACATTGTTGTATACTTGTATGCGTTTGTGTTGGGACAATGTCGATCTTAAAAATCCCGACAGGATATTGAACCAGAGATCTTACGGAATCAATAGTTCAACTGATTAGATCGACTAAAATGGATAACATCATAAGTAATTACTACTTTTTAAATAAAACTAAAAAAGTGCAATAAGTATTCATAAACTATGAAAAAAATGTTTCAACATTTAAATTTAAAAAGACTCAATGTCCCGAAACAAAGAATTTTTATGCTTCGGAGACAAACATGTGGAAGGACCTATATGCTTCCGCTAATTGAGAAACTTAAAGTCAATTAAGGGTGCGTTTGATAAAGCTGAAGTTACCAAAACTGAACTGAACTGAACTGACTTGATTTCAATATTACTAAACTAAACACTATTGAACTGAACTGGACACAACTGAACTGAATTGAACACAATTTGATATGTGAGACAAAAAGTATCATTCTAACTCAGCACTAGTGAACTGAACTGAACTGAACATCATTTAATTGAATTTCAAATCACGGAATTGACACCTGAACTGAACTGACCGTGTAAGCTCTATCCACTAGTACAAAAAAAAATCATTGGCGTCTGTTAAAAACATCATTGGCGTCGGTTCTTGACCGACGTATATCAAGGCGACGCCTTTTCTATTGGGAATAGGCGTCGGTTATGGAACCGACGCCAGAAGGGTTATTGGCGTCGGTTCTTTAAAACAACTGACGCCTATAATGTGGTTTTTGGCATCGGTTGTTTTAAAGAACCGACCCCTATTCTTTCTATTGGCGTCGGTTCACCTGAACAACCGACGCCTATTCTTTTTATTGGCGTCGGTTCGCCTAGACAATCGACGCCTATAGTCCTATTATAGGCATCGGTTCACAAAGACAACCGACGCCTATTCTCTTCTTTTTTTCTTTTTGGGTCCAACAAAATTAAATATATTTTACAGTGAGTCTATGTGGGATTCGAACCCACTTCTTTTGTGCGATAGCACAATTGCTCTACCATTTGAGCTAACAATCACTCTCTTATATGGCCGTCCTATCCTATAGGGCGGCGATTTGAAATAATCCCGCGCGCGTCTGGGCTCCCGATCTTATACCACTAGCCTAGTAGCCCACTAGCCCAGTTAAATAAATGCGAAGCCCAACTAGAATCAAACTTATACCAATAGCCCAGTGGTTAGCGCCTTACTCTCCTTCCCATGGAACCTGGTTCGAATCCCTATATTCATTGTTTTTGTTTAAATTCAGTTTTTCTTTGTCTTTTTCAATTTTTATTTTATTCTCTTTTTTTTTCCCGAAAAGCAAATTATATTACCTTGTTAGTGTTAGTTAAATTTGGCTAGTGCTACTTTATTGCCTTGTAGTATTAGTTTATTTCTGATCTAGTGTTACTATGTTCATAGAGTGAATAGATCTGCCATTTCATAAAATCTCTCTCGGATTCAAAATCCAAATTATATTACCTTGTTAATGGTGTTAGTTAAATTTGCCCAGTACTACTTTATTGCCTTGTAGTATTAGTTTATTTTGATCTAGTGTTACTTTGTTCATAGAGTGAATAGAATTTTCCATTTCATAAACTCTCTCTCCGATTCAAAATCCAAATTATGGTAACAGTCTTCTAGTGGTGTTAATTTTTTTCTCTTTAGTGTCACTATTTTGAAATGTGGTGACAATATTATGTCAGACTTAATTTGATAGAAAGAGGATAGTATTCAACCATAATATCACTTTTTCTATCAGCAGTATCACTTTTTCTATCGGCAGTATCACTTTATTTGACAAACTTAAAAATAAATAATTATCCTTCCTGTTAAGTTTGTCGTGTCGGTTTATTTTGTTCTAGTGTGAGTTTTTTGTCACGAGGTGTCCGTTTATAATTTAACTCAAATGTCACTATATCTACATATGATCTCAGTTTTTTCAACTCCAGTGCCAATTTGTTTTCTTGCAGTATCATTTATTCAAATACCGGTGCCTATTTCCTCAAAATTAATAAAATTAATTGTAAAAGCCATACAAAAAAAAAAGGAAAAAAAAAACAAACGTAAAATGAAACAAAAGAAAGCTATATCAAACAAGACTAAAGTAAAATGATACTAGGGAAAAAGAGAAAATCAAATCATGAGTTACCCCAATCCCCTTAGCCCATTCCATTTCAACCCCGCAAAACAAACGCCCCCAACCCACCCAAATTCAATCACCTACAGACTACTTTGATGCCTCAATTTGTCATGAAAATCGAGTCGGGTGGTGGCGCAGTTGTGGTGGCGGAGGGTAGGATTGCGAAGGATAGCCCGCACTGGTTTGTGTTGCTGTTGTGGCTAAGGTGGTTCATGGATGTGGTGGTGGTGGAGAGAGAGTGGTGGAGAGGAGGAGAGACAAAGGGCGTGGCTCGGGGCTGTTGTAGGAGAGAGAGTGGAGAAGGGGAGAGAGAAAGTGGCGGTGGAGCCATGGAGAGTGAGCAGCGGGCTAACTGTTGGAGAGAGAAAGAGTCAAATTGCGCGCGTCACGCCCTATTTGATAGGGCGGCCGCAAGCGAGTTGTTGCGTTGAGCTAATAGGCTTAAAGAACTAATTTAACATATAATTTTCTGTCTCACAACTGTTACAAGTTTGATAGTGACTATGGCCATTATTTCTCAAAATTCCAGCACAGACTCACCTGATTTTGCTGCCAGATGAGGCATCTTACCTGGGAGAGGAAGTGTTCTATACCAAGTTTCTGTGACTTGAGAGTTGAGAAAGAGCCACACACTACATACCACATTACCACAATAGAAGTAAGAATTGCAACATCCATTAATTATTATGAGTTTATGAGCATCCAAGCAGCTAGTATACATTACAGTGAATTGCATATCAAAACTGAGTGAAATACAACAGAATAAAAGAGAGAAAATTGAAGATATATACAATGATGGGTCATGCTACAGGTCACTAAAAGATAGTAACATATAATTAAGCAGATAAGCACGCAGTCGTCTCACTTCCCTAGTATTAGGATTAAAGTGCATACAATATATAGTAACATATAATATATTCAGCAGCAACAAAGCACAATTAGAGTGAAATTAAGCTATGCTAAGAGTTGATATAATAAATTTTAAAAGTAAATCAGAATCACCTACCTCTGTTTCAAAGCAAACAGCGGTTGTCTCTAGAGCGCAGAGAGAAAATGAGTGGAGAGATCGAAAGAGATAGAGATTAGATTGACTGCCTTCTGTATTCTGAAAAAACAAAATTACACAAACTATTGAGCTAGATAAACAGGAAATTAATTAAAAACAATTTTGAGAAAGACACTACATCTACTTAAGAGGGCTGGAGAAGCATCAGCATTGAAGAAGAGAAGCAACAACAATTATTCAAACAAAGAAATGTAACAGAGAGGCTAGGCTATCCACAAATTGTCCACAAATTTCTGCTGCAATGACACTAGCATGAACTTCTTTCCCTTGCTTTAGTCTCCCCAAATTTCTACAAGCAGTCAAAACCGACCAATTGATATTCCCTTTGCATCACATAAAAGAATACCAAAGCTTAGCTTCCTCAGTTCCTCATACAGGCCATTCTTTATCAAAGATGATATGACTGAAGAACAACAAGAGTCTGGTTCAGGCAATTAATCGAACACTAGGCGTGCATACTTTAACCAGTCATTCCCAAACATATCAATTAACGGACTAATCAGCAATTTAAAATTATGTTTAGAATCAGATCAGAGGAAAAACACAAGGTTTGAACTCAAAATTTAAAACCCAGAAATGAAACACAAATTTGTGTGGGCAAACCATGAAGTAATCCCAATCAAACTCAAACATCAAAACCCCTAATACGAATCAGATCAATATTTCACAAAATCGCCACAACAATTCAACAAAAATAGCAAAAACATAGATTCGTGAAAGAAAACGCTTTTACCTGTGGATTAAATCGAAATTATTAGTTGGGTAAAAGAGTTTTGCGTTCTCTGTCCAGCTCTTCGTGTTTCTAGGGTTTTGGGTGTCGTTGGGTTTCTGATGGTGGTGGTGGATGAGAGAGAAAGTGGAGGGAAAATAAATGGAAAAGAGGCCGATGAGAGGTCTGGGGACAATGGCGATTGAGTGAGATACAGATAGCGAAGCAGGTGAATGGAGAAGAACAGTTGATGAAGGGGAAGGGTGAGAGCTTAGAAGAGAGAGAGAGAGGCGGGCGAAAATGAACGGGAAGTTAGGCGTTTGTTAAAAGTCTTGAAAGGTTCTATTTCAATTATTTTTTTTATAGAATAGGCGTCGATTGTTACTCATCAACCGACGCCTTTTCTTTTTCGCGTTTTTATTTATAAATTTTGGGGTTTTGGCGTCGGTGGTTTAAAACAACCGACCCCAAGTATTTCCCACTTATTTACAATAATGTCACCGCGCTGTTATAGGCATCGGTTGTTTATAATAACCGACGCCTATTAGGTAATGCTTATGATAATTTTTGTACAAGTGATCAAATGGACCCTAATTCTGTGTTTTACTTGCTTGCAAATTTTAACGGTTAACTTTCATCTTCACGACTTCACATGAATTATGCAAGAGCAATTTCACAAATGCACACAACTAATCTACAAGTTAGTTGATAAAGGAAGTTGTACTTCCTACAAGAAGTTCAACTTACCTAGGAATTAGGGGATTAGGTAAGTAACTTTTTTCATTTTTGTCAAAAGTAGAAGTTCCTGAAAAGCGGAGTTTCTAAAATTATGTTAATCAAATAACATGACCGTTTTATACTTACCTGAAAGTTGCGCAACTTCCTACATTTTCTTTTCACAACCAAACAATTTCGCAAGAAAATTCTTAAATATTTCATGTACTAAAATTTATCACGCCACAAGGGGGACTCATCAAGCATAAATTACAATCTACTTATTTTTCAATTCTTCGACAAGTAGATTAAACTACAAAGCAACCACGCACTCAACATTTCATAAAGGGTACTTTGAGAAGGGTTTGGAAGAAAAAAGATTTGCGTTTAGTAATAGTAATTACGCAATTTAAACACATTATTATTTGATTTGATGCATGACATGATGGGCTTGATTGCTTAATTAATTTGGAGATGATGGGCCTCAAAATCTCTGACTGTTGCAAGCAGAAAGGCAATCAAATCGGTAGGGTATGGCCCATCATCAGTGATCTTCTCAAACTCAGCAATCCACTTCACTCCACTAACTTCACCCTTTGGTATGACTTGAAGAGTGGCCGTGATGCTCTTATATCCATCTAGAGGATCTCCTTCAATAATTTTGAATCTCACCAACTTGTTCTCTTCGTCTATTGCTTCCACTATGTCCTTTGATACACACTTCTTCCCATCTGGTCATGATATTCAAGAACCACATAATTCAACGACATATATGGATTATTAGCATGTGTATATAAATCCTTTTTTTTTTTGATAATTAGAAACTTTTTATTAAGCAAAAATGGCACAAAGACGTATAATCAACTAGCATCGTAGTAGATCGAACTCCCCACCTTTTAGGAAAGGTTGAAGTCGACTACATAATCATTTGATCGGACTAAAACGCGAGAGAACGTTACAAAACTCTGATCACAAAGCTCTTTCCAAACTAAAACTACTCCAACTCCTGACAAAAACATGGGTATATAAATTGTAATTCGTCAATTGAGATTGGGTTACGATGGATATTTTAGCATGAAAGTATGGGTGCTTTTTTCCGCTTACTCAATAATAGGTTCAGTTCAGTTTAATTTAGTGCACTTTAATTCAGTTTAGTGATCTATCTACTTTTTTTCTCACCCATGCCAGATTCAGTTCAGTTCAATCCAATTATATTCAGCTCCATTCAGTTAAGTGAAAAAGAATACACCATATCAAAGGCTTCAAACAGAAAGGCAACTAGTTTTTGGTTCATAGAATTATATCATGATCCGCATGCTTAACATGTTGATGGGTGCTCTTTTCATAATAACTATACACATAAGCACTTGTAAAAATAAAAAAAAATAAAAAAAAAACCCATGTTTTCTTAAATGTGCTTACATGTCCCGTTTTAATTGCAATGCAAATTGCAACCTTAAAGGGAGATTGACATAGCATCTCTCTACCCTTATTTTAGAGGACATAATAAGCTATATTTTTTAGTGCTAAATTGAATTGAACTGACCTCAATATTACTGAACTGAAATAAACATCAATGAACTAAATTCAACACACGGAAGTGAACTACACACCACTTGGTATGTGAGACAACATGTATGTTGAACTAAACACCAATAAATAATCACTAAACTGACACGAGATCACTTGTGACTGAAGATTAATTCTAAAGAACACACTCAGAGAAAATCATAGTCAAAAGACAAGACCCAAGAATAGTGATTTATAAAATATTTTTGGAAGTAGCTTCTTAACCTTAAAACTATCCTTACCCATAATTTTATTTTATTTTTGTTTTTATTTGAGATCACCCATAATATATTTTTTTAACGCAGTAAGAACGATGAAATGAGTAGGCATAATAAATTACCATGGGTGTAATTCCAAAAAAGGACAGAGCCAGGCTTGCCAAATTCACCATGGAGCACTTTACATCCTTGAATATAGTTTGGCGACACAAAGGAGATATGATGGGGCTTCTTACCAAATAGTTCCAGATATAGCTCGCCATTTGACTTTATATCAATCTCAGCTTCAACTTTCCCTTTTATGCCCATAACTGGAGATATTATCGGATTAATTGGTGCCAAAAGAGAAAAAAAAAACTGGAAATACTATTGAATTTATGGGTTCCAAAGAAAATTGGCTCACCTTGCCTTTTATAGAATAATGTGCTGATCGGTATTAGCACTAGCAGTGATAGATAGATATGGATGTTGCTAAGGTCATCCCTAACATTTTATATGCTCTCTGCTAAGCTTAATAGTTGGCCCAAATTTAAAAAATATTAAAAAAGTTCACCAACAACACTTATTCATGTTTTGGAGGCCTATACAGGTGCACAAATTACAGCTGTTCAAAGACGGAGAAATTATTAGATGATCTGAATCACGATTATTATTTTTTTAAAGAATTGAATTTTAGTAGGCTCCACTTATTTTGTAACAGGTGAGAGCATTAATCCTGAACCATGCATGTAATAATAACTCACAACGACACCCCTAAGATTAGCCTAATTGGAATCGGATAAGAACATATTCTCTTTTTCTCAAATTAAAATAGAAGTTTATTAATTTATTAGTCAATAATTTAAACTTTTGATAAAACAGTGATTTATCTAACTAAAAGTCTAAATGATTACCCCAAAATATTGCAACGAAACCACAACTAATTAATGTTATATGGATTTTTGAAAAAATCCTAGCCTTCCTCCTTTTTTTTCTCCTCTTTCTTCCTAGAATCCTAATCTTTAGTAGAATATATTTTCAGGTTGGGAGGACCGATTTAGGTCATTCTCGGCCTGTGATTGATGATTTTTATCACGTTTAATCTTGATTTCTAGAGTTTTTTCGTTCTGAGTTGAATAAATTCTCTTCCTTTGTGGAGTTTTTAGGGATCTTCTTATCTTCCTTTCTATAGGATTCTTTTTTCGCCTATTGTGCGATTGATTTTTAGTAGAAGCAGTATGAATCTGGGGACCGGATATACACACGATCGACGGAATCATACAGAGGTTCGTGGGCAAGCGATTGCGTTACTTGTGGTGAAGATCTCCACTTCCGTGAAAGATGAAGATACATCAAAGGAAGCACATGGTTACTATGCATGTTGGGAGTCGCATCTGAGTATTCTATTATATTGGCTTGTTAGCGGTTTTTTTGTTGTTTTTATTGATTTAGTATGTTCTAAGGTTACTTTTACTGTAGATGCCGTATGGCTTTTTTATGAATGAAAGTCTCCTATTCCCCTCTAAAAAAAAAACAAAATATTGCAACGAAATGTTACTGTGTCAAGTGCCATATGACAGAAACTATCTATCAATATATATATGTATAATTGAGTTCTCACCAAGATGACATTAAATAGATAATAAATAGCCATAAATGCATGGCTGGTTAAAAAGAAATCAAAATACTTTTATTTTATTTAATAAAAAAAGTATTATATTTATTATCCTAAAAAAATATATTATTTATTCACTAAAATTTAAATTTATTTGTTAAATGTGTAAAAAAGATTATTATTGTTTCTTGCTACACCTATTATTCAACTTTATATATTGATGTGATTAAAAAAAATTGTTATATTGATTCAAATAACAAAGGATGATGAACAAGAACCCGTGCATCATACGAGCACGAAATCTAGTATATATGTAAAATTGAGTTCTCACCAAGCATTGAATAGGTAATAAGTAGCCAGAAATGCATTAGTGATTAAAAAGAAATTAAAAATAGTTTTATTTTATTTTAATAAGAAATAAGTAACATAAGTATTATATTTATTATCCAAAAAAAATATATATTATACATTCAATAAATATGTAATTTCTTTGTTAAATGTTAGAGAGGGATATTTGAATATAAGACATAAAGTATTCTATATCTCAATCTTAACTCTTAACCACTAAGCCGACCAACACATTATTAGTTACTCACTTAGATTAGTTAGATGGTGTACATACAATATAGCATGTTATCCGAGAGAAGAATACTAAAGCGAATAGACTAGCTAAACAAGGTGTATATAGATAGAGGAAAATGTGTTGATATGGATTTGATACCACCATGTATAGATTGGGGGTTATTCTTTTGTGTAGTCAAAAGCATAAGTAGAGCTAGGTTGAGTGGGAGAGGTAGGATCCTAACTCACCTAATTAAGAATCTTTGTATGATGATTTTGTGGCCAATCAGTTACCTAATGAAATGATTACTTTGCTATTCAATTAAAAAGGGATGATACATGAATTGTTTTTCCATTCAGTTATCAAATTTATAATGTTGAAGGGTTGAGAATGACGAGCTATTCACACCAATTACTTAGTGGTAATCATTTTATAAAGAATATAATATTTAGTTGAATCTCCAACTATCAGCTTAAATTTTTGGTTGAGTTGGTTTCAACACAGGGTATCAAAGCCAGATGGGTGATCACAAACTTGACGAAACAGAACAGCATCGACCTCTGGAACTGGTTCTATGCTTGAACCTGCCAATAAGCCAAATTGTATATGAAAATGTGAAGACATAATTTAGACAATTGATTCATATAAGTTAGAACTTGTATAAAATAGAAAAATGCAAACATTAGCAAATGTTGCAAGCCCTAAATGTATATGCTACAATCAAACAAACCAGTTGCTTACTTGCTTGTGATAGGAGAAGTCGTCGAAATGTGAAAAGAGAGAGGCAGAAAGGTGTTAATAACTAGTAAGCGTAAATTCTGTAAAATAAGAAACATGAATTAGAAACCGAGTCAGATAATTTGATTCAAAAAGAGAATAGATTCCATAAATAAAATCAAGGAAACAGAACCAAACAATAAAATACAGCAACTCAATTGAACCAAAAAAAGAAATCGCGACAATTTAACTGAAACTTACAATATGAGAGCTCGACCACAATAATTGGACGAGAGCCTAGAATACGATAATTCAAATGAATCAAACCCTAGGGTACAAGTTATCGATCACAAATCACAATTCAACCAATGGGACAAAACCCTATAGTATGAGACCACATTTTGCGTAGAGATCAACTAAAGCTGATATAACAATAGCAATATAACATATCCCTGGCCACCCTTCCTCATATACCGACAGTGGACCTCTTTCCCCTGTCTTAGAGCAGAGGCTCGGATAACAGTTCTAAAATTATAAAGACCAGGATCATCGATCTTCCTCAAAAGCTAAACAACAAACTCATTTTCCATACATATCTACCAGACTACTCTCTACTACAACTTGTCCAAAAATTTCTGCTGCAATGACACTAGCATGAACTTCTTTCCCTTGCTTTAGTCTCCCCAAATTTCTACAAGCAGTCAAAACCGACCAATTGATATTCCCTTTGCATCACATAAAAGAATACCAAAGCTTAGCTTCCTCAGTTCCTCATACAGGCCATTCTTTATCAAAGATGATATGACTGAAGAACAACAAGAGTCTGGTTCAGGCAATTAATCGAACACTAGGCGTGCATACTTTAACCAGTCATTCCCACACATATCAATTAACGGACTAATCAGCAATTTAAAATTATGTTTAGAATCAGATCAGAGGAAAAACACAAGGTTTGAACTCAAAATTTAAAACCCAGAAATGAAACACAAATTTGTGTGGGCAAACCATGAAGTAATCCCAATCAAACTCAAAACATCAAAACCCCTAATACGAATCAGATCAATATTTCACAAAATCGCCACAACAATTCAACAAAAATAGCAAAAACATAGATTCGTGAAAGAAAACGCTTTTACCTGTGGATTAAATCGAAATTATTAGTTGGGTAAAAGAGTTTTGCGTTCTCTGTCCAGCTCTTCGTGTTTCTAGGGTTTTGGGTGTCGTTGGGTTTCTGATGGTGGTGGTGGATGAGAGAGAAAGTGGAGGGAAAATAAATGGAAAAGAGGCCGATGAGAGGTCTGGGGACATGGGCGATTGAGTGAGATACAGATAGCGAAGCAGGTGAATGGAGAAGAACAGTTGATGAAGGGGAAGGGTGAGAGCTGAGAGGAGAGAGAGAGAGGCGGGCGAAAATGAACAGGAAATTAGGCGTTTGTTAAAAGTCTTGAAAGGTTCTATTTCAATTTTTTTTTTAAGATTAGGCGTCGGTTGTTACTTATCAACCGACGCCTTTTCTTTTTCGCGTTTTTATTTATAAATTTTGGGGTTTTGGCGTCGGTGGTTTAAAACAACCGACCCCAAGTATTACCCACTTATTTACAATAATGCCACCGCGCTGTCATAGGCATCGGTTGTTTATAATAACCGACGCCTATTAGGTGACGCCTATGATAATTCTTGTACTAGTGATCAAATAGACCCTAATTCTGTGTTTTACTTGCTTGCAAATTTTAACGGTTAACTTTCATCTTCACGACTTCACATGAATTATGCAAGAGCAATTTCACAAATGCACACAACTAATCTACAAGTTAGTTGATAAAGGAAGTTGTACTTCCTACAAGAAGTTCAACTTACCTAGGAATTAGGGGATTAGGTAAGTAACTTTTTTCATTTTGTCAAAAGTAGAAGTTTCTGAAAAGCAGAGTTTCTTACATTATGTTAATCAAATAACATGACCGTTTTATACTTACCTGAAAGTTGCGCAACTTCCTACATTTTCTTTTCACAACCAAACAATTTCGCAACAAAATTCTTAAATATTTCATGTACTAATATTTATCACGCCACAAGGGGTACTCATCAAGCATAAAAGGTGATGGATATTTTGAGAAGGGTTGGAAAAAAAAAATTGCGTTTAGTAATAGTAATTACGTAATTTAAACGCATTATTATTTGATTTGATGCATGACATGATGGGCTTGATTGCTTAATTAGTTTGGAGATGATGGGCCTCAAAATCTCTGACTGTTGCAAGCAGAAACTCAATCATATCGGTAGGGTATGGCCCATCATCAGTGATCTTCTCAAACTCAGCAATCCACTTCACTCCACTAACTTCACCCTTTGGTATAAGAGTGGCCGTGATGCTCTTATATCCATCTAGAGGATCTCCTTCAATAATTTTGAACCTCACCAACTTGTTCTCTTCGTCTATTGCTTCCACTATGTCCTTCGATACACACTTCTTCCCATCTGGTCATGATATTCAAGAGCCACATAATTCAACGACATATATGGATTATTAGCATGTGTATGTAAATCTTTTTTTTTTTTGATAATTAGACACTTTTTATTAAGCAAAAATGGCACAAAGGCGTATAATCAACGAGCATCGTAGTAGATCAAACTTCCCATCTTTTAGGAAGGGTTGAAGTCGACTATATAATCATTTGATCGGACTAAAACGCGAGAGAACGTTACAAAATTCTGATCACAAAGCTCTTTCCAAACTAAAACTACTCCAACTCCTGACAAAAACATGGGTATATAAATTGTAATTCGTCAATTGAGATTGGGTTACGATGGATATTTTAGCATGAAAGTATGGGTGCTTTTTTCCGCTTACTCAATAATAGGTTCAGTTCAGTTTAATTCATAGGCGGATGCAAGGGGGGACGGGAGGGGACGGTCGTCACCCCTTTTTCGAAAATAAAAATCTGTGACTTTTTTTTTTTTAAAAAAAAATAATAATATTTTGTAAGTGAGACTTACTGACTTAGGTCCTCAAACAAATCAGTAGACTAAAGCAAACCCATTACCTATAACATAACTCTTTCTCTCTCATCCCCTCACCATCTCAAGTTCTCAACTCTCGCAATCTCGCCTGGCCCATCGACAGTCGAGTGAGTCGATAGTACCGGAGTACCGGACTACTGGGCTACCGCCTACCGGCGCCGGAGTTTTGGCTTGACGAGTTGACGGCGAAGCTTGACGGTGACGGCGACGCCAAGGCTATTGCAATTCTGCAAAATTGCGAATCAATTCTTTTGTTTGTTGATGTACACCTCCTTAGTTCTTTCTCTCAATCCCTCTCTCCATAGCTAGTATAGATTATAACTTGTGGGTTTTGAGTTAGAACTTAGAAATTGAATGAATTTGAGTAATTGGGGTTATTTGAATCAAATAAATTGAAATTAGGGTTTGAAACATAATTTATTTGATTGATTTGAGTAATATTGTGAATTGATTATTGCTCAATCATTTCCAAAATATGCTTCTAATTCTCATCATTTAGGCCGATTCTTCCTCCAATGTCCGTTACTTTGTTAAAATCAGGTTTTTTATTTAGTTGTTTCGTGATTGTTTTCTTCCGCTTTTATACTTTTGCTTTGTTGTATTGCACCCAAAAAGGCTCAAAATAATGGTGATTTAATCTATTATTGGATTAATACCTAAATCCTGCATTCAAACATTTATCCAATGTTCTGATTAGATTCCCTCACTAGTACTCCCTAATATTTTGTCATTCAGCTCTATAAGAAATTGCAGAAAATAATACATACGATTAGGATACTTCTGTCCTCTTCACTGAGTGCTGTTAGCCAGTTACTATGAACAATATGCTATTGTTATGTGACGATACTTATTAATTTATGAGTTGAGTCCCTTTCACTATTATTGTTAATATTCTCAATCTAGTGGGACCATGAGGGAAATATTTGTGGCTAGCAATATACAAGGAAGAAGGCTGAAATGATCTGTCCCAAAATGGTGAAAAGACATCACTGATAACGGTTTGATAATGAACTTTTTATTTGGTTATTTTGTTTTTTTTTTTCGTCTACCCGCATTAGTTGTAATGTGAAATTGTATGACGGTTTGATATTGAACTTTTTTTGATCTAATATGTATCGATGATTTTTACTTGATTTTGTCACCCCATTTTCTGAATCCTGGATACGCCACTGGTTTAATTTAGTGCACTTTAATTCAGTTTAGTGATCTATCTACTTTTTTTCTCACCCATGCCAGATTCAGTTCAGTTCAATCCAATTATATTCAGCTCCATTCAGTTAAGTGAAAAAGAATACACCATTTCAAAGGCTTCAAACAGAAAGGCAACTAGTTTTTGGTTCATAGAATTATATCATGACACGCATGCTTAACATGTTGATGGGTGCTCTTTTCATAATAACTATACACATAAGCACCTGTAAAAATAAAATAAAAAATAAAAAAAGCCCATGTTTTCTTAAATGTGCTTACATGTCCGGTTTTAATTGCAATGCAAATTGCAACCTTAAAGGGAGATTGACATAGCATCTCTCTACCCTTATTTTAGAGGACATAATAAGCTATATTGTTTAGTGCTAAATTGAATTGAACTGACCTCAATATTACTGAATTGAAATAAACATTAATGAACTAAACTGAACACACGGAAGTGAACTACACACTACTTGATATGTGAGACAACATGTATGTTGAACTAAACACTAATAAATAATCAGTAAACTGACACGAGATCACTTGTGACTGATGATTAATTCTAAAGAACACACTCAGAGAAAATCATAGTCAAAAGGCAAGACCCAAGAATAGTGATTTATAAAATATTTTTGGAAGTAGCTTCTTAACCTTAAAACTATCCTTACCCATAATTTTTTTTTTTTTTTTTTTTGAGATCACCCATAATATATTTTTTTTAACGCAGTAAGAACGAAGAAATGAGTAGGCATAATAAATTACCATGGGTGTAATTCCAAAAAAGGACAGAGCTAGGCTTGCCAAATTCACCATGGAGCACTTTACATCCTTGAATATAGTTTGGCGACACAAAGGAGATATGATGGGGCTTCTTACCAAATAGTTCCAGATATAGATCGTTGTTGGAAATATAAGGTATTGATCAATAACAAAATAATATATAAAGGATAGAGTAGATGACTTATCAAATAATCGTTGCGCCGTGCTATGAGGGTCACTGCCTTGAAAGCGATTTTCGGCACGACTTTGGTGCAAATCGTCTTCGCCGGTCGCTCCCCAAGGTTAACACAAATGAGGCTAAAATTATGCTCTCATATAATTGTCAGACTGATTAACAATTACTTGCTTAATTTTATAAGCACACAATACATGAGATTTCTTTTTCCTCTTTTGATTCTATCCCATACAAGAACCATTTAGACTCTTTGTAAAATCAGGTTAAACATAGTAAGATTTGGCTTTTCAACAAATAAATGAAACTGTTAATGGCATACAAGTTGGTCCAACTAGCAAATTTATATTGCCCAACCATAGATATTCTAGATCCTGTAAATTTCACATCTCTATATTTATTTTGGATATGGATTAATAAAAGTCACACAAGAATACACGAGTCTCTAAGAAACTCTATTCAATAGCAAGTTTAAGTATCCATAGCTAGCACTTTAGCGTAACCGCACCACAAATACAAAATTTATGGCACTTTAATCTGGAGTAATATCACGGTCACAAATGCTACAATACAATTGAACTTTGTAACAACAAATGACTAAGATAAGACAATTAACAGGAAATTATTATAAAATACTTCCTTTAAACCTTTGTTAATCAATTGCAATGACAATATTAATAACTCAACGAATTCTTCAGTTACCTCACCACCATGTGTTAAGATGATCAAATATACTCAAGCAAACATTAAAAAGGGAATGTATCACAATTAATTACAAATCGGTTATAAATCACCCCATAACCTTTGGGTGCCATTATTCCAATAATCACCATTTGACTTTATATCAAATCTCAGCTTCAACTTTCCCTTTTATGCCCATACTGGAGATATTATCGAATTAATTGGTTCCAAAAGAGAAAAAACAAACTGGAAATACTATTGAATTTATGGGTTCCAAAGAAATTGGCTCACCTTGCCTTTTGTAGAATAATGTGCTGATCAGTGTTAGCACTAGCAGTGATAGATAGATATGGATGTTGCTAAGGTCATCCCTAACATTTTATATGCTCTCTGCTAAGCTTAATAGTTGGCCCTAATTTAAAAAATATTATTGTACTTTCCTTAATTATTATATTTTTCATATCAAAATATTAAAAAAGTTCACCAACAACACTTATTCATGTTTTGGAGGTCTATACAGGTGCACAAATTACAGCTGTTCAAAAATGGAGAAATTATTAGATGATCTGAATCACGATTTTTTTTTACGGATTGAAATTTAGTAGGCTTCACTTATTTTGTAACAGGTGAGATCATTAATCCCGAACCATGCATATAATAATATCTCACAACGACACCTCTAAGATTAGCCTAATTGGGATCGGATAAGAAAAAATTCTCTTTTTCTCAAATTAAAGTAGAAGTTTATTAATTTATTAGTCAATAATTTAAACTTTTGATAAAACAGTGATTTATCTAACTAAAAGTCTAAATGATTACCCCAAAATATTGCAACGAAACCACAACTAATTAATGTTATATGGATTTTTGAAAAAAATCCTAGCCTTCCTCCTTTTTTTTCTCCTCTTACTCCCTAGAACCCTAATCTTTAGTAGAACATATTTTCAGGCCGGGAGGGCCGATTTAGGTCATTCTCGGCCTGCGATTGATGATTTTTATCACGTTTAATCTTGATTTCTAGAGCTTTTTAGTTCTGAGTTGAATAAATTCTGTCCCTTTGTGGAGTTTTTAGGGATCTTCTTATCTTCCTCTCTATAGGATTCTTTTTTCGCCTATTGTGCGATTGATTTTTAGTAGAAGCAGTATAAATTTGGGGACCGGATATACACACGATCGACGGAATCATACAGAGGTTCGTGGGCAAGAGATTGCGTTACTTGTGGTGAAGATCTCCACTTCCGTGAAAGATGAAGATACATCAAAGGAAGCACATGGTTACTATGCATGTTGGGAGTCGCATCTGAGTATTCTAGTATATTGGCTTGTTAGCGGTTTTTTTGTTGTTTCTATTGATTTAGTATGTTCTAATGTTACTTTTATTGTAGATGCCGTATGGCTTTTTTATGAATGAAAGTCACCTATTCCCCTCTCAAAAAAAAAAAAAATATTGCAACGAAATGTTACTCTGTCAAGTGCCATATGACAGAAACTATATATATATATATATATATATATATATATATGTATAATTGAGTTCTCACCAAGATGACATTAAATAGATAATAAATAGCCATAAATGCATGGCTGGTTAAAAAGAAATCAAAATAATTTTATTTTATTTTAATAAAAAAGTATTATATTTATTATCCTAAAAAAATATATTATTTATTCACTAAAATTGTAATTTTATTTGTTAAATGTGTAAAAAGGATTATTATTGTTTCTTGCTACTCCTATTATTCAACTTTATATATTGATGTGATTAAAAAAAATTATTATATTGATTCAAATAACAAAGGATGACGAACAAGAACCCGTGCATCGCACGGGCACGAAATCTAGTATATATGTAAAATTGAGTTCTCACCAAGCATTGAATAGGTAATAAGTAGCCATAAATGCATTAGTGATTAAAAAGAAATTAAAAATAGTTTTATTTTATTTTAATAAGAAATAAGTAACATAAGTATTATATTTATTATCCCAAAAAAAAATTATATTATTCATTCAATAAATATGTAATTTCTTTGTTAAATGTTTTTTTTTTGTTGATAAAAATATTATTATTGTTCTTTGCTACTCCTATTATTCAACATTACATATTTATATGATTAATAAAAATTATTATATTTCTTCTAATAACGGAGTATGCATGATAAACAAAAACCCGTGCATCGCATGGGCACGAAATCTAGTATATTTGTAAAACACTAAAGTGGTAAGTAGTGGAGAGGTTGAACAACTATACTATAATAATTGAGTCATAACTCATATAGCACCAAAAAATAATTGAGTCATTAAAAATGCTTCATTAAAAGAAATAGGGTGTCATTCATTCAATTCGATTTTGTACGTACCGTCCTCCTCTAAATTTATAAATGTTACTTCTATCAAAAAATATTTTTTTTAATAAATGTTACACTAATAATGACAAAGTGTTAGAACCAACCCTAATATGTTAATCATATGTTCAAATTAGAGGTGAGGAGAGTGATATTAATCCGCTGATCCGATTCAATAAATATAATCTGGTTTTTTAGACTAAAATCGGAGCGAATATGAATTGAGATTTTTACAAATCGGATATCCGATTTTCGATCCGCATTCATTTTTATTATAAAAATTACTACTAATTTTATTAAATTAACAACAAGTGACAAGTGATTTTTTTGTTATATAAGTTGCTTTTGTTGTGTGTTGATTCATATCAATATCAATATTTTTTTTTAATTTTTATTGTACTTTTGGACATTTGGTCAAATAAAATTGAAATATACCATACTACAAAATTTTTGTATCAGGTATATTCAACATTTAAAACATAAAATTACACCATTTTAAACTTTTTGATGCAATTTAGGTTGGTTTGATACAATTACTAAGGTTGAAAATTAAATATAAAGTTGAAAATTAAAGCAAACGGAAAAATAAATATAAAACTAAATCGGATTCAGAAATCCGCCAATCCAATTTGCATTAATTCCCCTTAGAAATTAGCGAAGAGGGCATGCTCATTTACTAGTACATGCATGTAAATTTTTCTCAATTTTGATGACATTATCAATTTTCAATTAATTTTTTTTTTATATTTTATTAATTATATGGTGCTCCCATCAAAATTTTCTTATGGATCCGCCACTGACAATAAAGATGATAGACTATAATTTGTGAACAAACGGAGGCATTAATCTACCATGCCTGTTTTGCAAGCTACACTGTATTTGGTACATGATCTTGTGTTCCTTCCATGAATTTTCTTCAAGATACCGCTCGTAAAAGCAAACCTCTCCATTAACCTTCAAAATCACAGCACAAGAGCTTCTGGTGCCACATTTTCCCTACATAAACATGATTAACATTGCTACTTTAATGGTATGATTATTATTGGAGTATTAATTAAAATGATAATATTAAGTATAGATAGGCAAAATATTGCTTTAATTTGAGAACAAACATATAGCTCACCAGAGAAGTATGAGTGTCAACACAAATGGAATTGAGTTGGTTCTCCAACTTGGGAGACCAAATGCCAGGGAGCAAGCTCTTGTCGGCTTTAGTCCTGTCCATCATCAGCTTCTTGATCATCTCACTCCCACATATTTCGTCCTCATCTCTATATGTTCTTATCAACTGCCTGAAATTTTCTTCAAGCCGTTGAGCCTTCTCCCACATAGAAAACATACATTTTTTTAGAAATGTTAGTGTAGTATATGCGTTCGTTCTGAATAAATCTTATCATTTACTTTTTTAAATCAGAGTTTACAAATTTTGATCGTAAATTTGACGAGAAATTACAAAGATTTACAATTTAATATTTCATCTATTTCAAAATGTCATTTTCATTTGCTTTTTACATATAAACCAAGACAAATCTACTACTTTTTACCAAAACTTTCGTGCTTGCCCCTTGTGAGTAGGTAGGTGGGGAAAATGTGTGAAATGTAAGTAGATCTGGCAATGCAAGTAGGATTGGGTCGGGTCATTTCAGATTGGTTTATATATTGGGTCAGTTACCGTCGGGTCGACATTTTTGGGTCAATATCGGGCCCGGTTTCAGGTTACCCAACGAGCTTGACAAGACCTCAAATATTTTTGGTAGATTGATTTTCAATAATAACAATTAGTCAACCATGTAAGATAAGAAGATGGATAAGAACATTGTTTGATAAGACAAACACAAAACTTATATGATGCGACCTCAACGTGGGACGGTTCAAACAAGCATAATATCATGCTAACATCATGCTTAACTATAGAGATGACCTCATGTTAAGACCACTTACGGAGTATAAAATACCTTTACAAATATGAGTGTTAGAATAGTCTAATGGTTGCTTACCGTGGGCCAAGGGGCATCCAAGCTGGCATTGGTTAACACATGAATACCGGGAGAAACTTTTATGGTGGAAGGTTTGTTTTCTTTAGGCCTATTGGTGACATATAACATGGAATTGGAGCAGAGATCTGTCAATATCAAGTTGAAACCATAATACTGCTCAGCCTCCTGTATTACCTCCTCAGCAAATTCGTTAACACCCTTCTTACTCTGTGACAAGCAATTCCAAAGAACGAAGTCATCCATATTATATCCTACCTCACTAATTACTCCTTTCATTAGTTTAAAAAAGGGAAATTTCAATTGTTACTCTTAAACTTTTGATTTTTTTTTTAATTGGTAACAACGGATGTAACACATCAAATCCTTGATAAATTTAAAATTTTGATAATTAGGCCTTGAATCAAGTGAGATTATTCCAACCAAAAACCAGAAATTGTAATGAATGTATGTTCTTCTCTTACATATATATGAGACACAATCACACAAAGGTCAATGTAGACAAGTTTTGGTCGCAAGTATGGATTACAAATCTCATCAAATGACGTCATATTTGTTAGAGGGGGTCTTACCTTGAGGTCGTCTCATACGAGTTTTTGTGAAAAACAAAAAGGGAAAGAAAAATAAAAAGAAAGAAAACCTGGAGAAAGCGAAGGGGCAAGTCCCCTCTGCTCTTGGATTGAAGAAGAGAATCATTCTCTCTGAAGTTGGTCACAAAAGCCAGCCTTCCTGATCGAGAACAGCAAGCCAACCAAGTACCACCAGCGAGCTCGTCTTTGCCGCCTAGTATCTCTCCACCTTCCCACCAGTGAACTTCTTTTGTTGGCCTTTACACCACACAAGTATATATTACTAGATAATTAGACACACTTCATTATTAGAGAAGGATACAAAGAGAAAGATATAAAGAGAAAGATAAAGAGAAAGAGATCAGATGGAATGAAGTTATGTAATTTTACCTTGTATAGTATTCGTCTCTGTTGAACAACAGAAGAAATGGGTAGTGAGGGTGGGCTTGCCACATAAATACCGCGATGCACATCCTTTTGATTTATTTCACTTTCAGTTTCGACGCTTCTTAACTATATGGATATAAGCTAATGTATTCCAAGAGGAGGAAAAAAATATTGGAGAGGGGGATTTGAATATAAGACATAAAGTATTCTATATCTCAATCTTAACTCTTAACCACTAAGCCGGCCAACACATTATTAGTTACTCACTTAGATTAGTTAGATGGTGTACATACAATATAGCATGTTATCCGACAGAAGAATACTAAAGCGAATAGACTAGCTAAACAAGGCGTATATAGATAGAGGAAAATGTGTTGATATGGATTTGATACCACCAGTGAAAATGTGTTATTCTTTTGTGTAGTCAAAAACATAACTCAATCATATCGGTAGGGTATGGCCCATCATCAGTGATCTTCTCAAACTCAGCAATCCACTTCACTCCACTAACTTCACCCTTTGGTATAAGAGTGGCCGTGATGCTCTTATATCCATCTAGAGGATCTCCTTCAATAATTTTGAACCTCACCAACTTGTTCTCTTCGTCTATTGCTTCCACTATGTCCTTCGATACACACTTCTTCCCATCTGGTCATGATATTCAAGAGCCACATAATTCAACGACATATATGGATTATTAGCATGTGTATGTAAATCTTTTTTTTTGATAATTAGACACTTTTTATTAAGCAAAAATGGCACAAAGGCGTATAATCAACGAGCATCGTAGTAGATCAAACTTCCCATCTTTTAGGAAGGGTTGAAGTCGACTACATAATCATTTGATCGGACTAAAACGCGAGAGAACGTTACAAAATTCTGATTACAAAGCTCTTTCCAAACTAAAACTACTCCAACTCCTGACAAAAACATGGGTATATAAATTGTAATTCGTCAATTGAGATTGGGTTACGATGGATATTTTAGCATGAAAGTATGAGTGCTTTTTTCCGCTTACTCAATAATAGGTTCAGTTCAGTTTAATTTAGTGCACTTTAATTCAGTTTAGTGATCTATCTACTTTTTTTCTCACCCATGCCAGATTCAGTTCAGTTCAATCCAATTATATTCAGCTCCATTCAGTTAAGTGAAAAAGAATACACCATATCAAAGGCTTCAAACAGAAAGGCAACTAGTTTTTGGTTCATAGAATTATATCATGATACGCATGCTTAACATGTTGATGGGTGCTCTTTTCATAATAACTATACACATAAGCACCTGTAAAAATAAAATAAAAAAGAAAAAAAGCCCATGTTTTCTTAAATGTGCTTACATGTCCAGTTTTAATTGCAATGCAAATTGCAACCTTAAAGGGAGATTGACATAGCATCTCTCTACCCTTATTTTAGAGGACATAATAAGCTATATTGTTTAGTGCTAAATTGAATTGAACTGACCTCAATATTATTGAACTGAAATTAACATCAATGAACTAAACTGAACACACGGAAGTGAACTACACACTACTTGATATGTGAGACAACATGTATGTTGAACTAAACACCAATGACTAATCACTAAACTGACACGAGATCACTTGTGACTGATGATTAATTCTAAAGAACACACTCAGAGAAAATCATAGTCAAAAGACAAGACCCAAGAATAGTGATTTATAAAATATTTTTGGAAGTAGCTTCTTAACCTTAAAACTATCCTTACCCATAATTTTTATTTTATTTTTTATTTTTTTTTTGAGATCACCCATAATATATTTTTTTTAACGCAGTAAGAACGAAGAAATGAGTAGGCATAATAAATTACCATGGGTGTAATTCCAAAAAAGGACAGAGCCAGGCTTGCCAAATTCACCATGGAGCACTTTACATCCTTGAATATAGTTTGGCGACACAAAGGAGATATGATGGGGCTTCTTACCAAATAGTTCCAGATATAGATCGTTGTTGGAAATATAAGGTATTGATCAATAACAAAATAATATATAAAAGATAGAGTAGATGACTTATCAAATAATTGTTGCGCCGTGGTATGAGGGTCACTGCCTTGAAATCGATTTTCGGCACGACTTTGATGCAAATCGTCTTCGCCGGTCGCTCCCCAAGGTTAACACAACAACCCCCAAACAAGTGCACTCATGGATGGAGGTTTGGAACTTACACAAATACAATTGTCCGGAAACTAATCACACATTGGGATATGAAGAGATGTGTCTTGCTTGACATTCTCTCTATCTCATTCCTCTAGTGGACATGAACACCCAATTTATAGATGGTAAAATGTAACCTCCCACTACCCATTAAAGTAGCTTTAATGGGTTTATTAGTGGCACATCATGGGATATGAATTACCACAATTAATTACAAATCGGTTACAAATCACCCCATAACCTTTGGGTGCCATTATTCCAACAATCCCCCACTAATGGCAAACAAAGGCCAAGTGATTTAAATTCTGGACAAAGGAAAAGATAGAATACTTAAGTACCAATGTCCGAAGGATTGAATTGATACGTAGTGAAGTGAGAGAGTGACCGGGCTAATTCAAAGAGTGAAGTACTCTTGAACTCAATGAATTAATTGGTCAATAGAGACCCCCACAACACATATTATACCTTAATTTTGTGCAAATTCCGCGATAGAAAAATATAAACGCAATTACGTAGGCCATGCGCACACCTTGGGTCTTATGAGTGCTCTAGAAAGATAGCCCAAAATCTTTCATAAAAGGCGGCCAAACCTTTACACTCACGTAGGTGATTTCATCAAGTCCATCATAACCAAATCTACCCAACTCACATATGGGTTCGACTAATAAACAACTGGACTAAGAAACCATTAAGAGCAAATGATGCTCAACTTCTCA
Source organism: Tetragonia tetragonoides (assembly GCA_038025085.1). NCBI lineage: Eukaryota > Viridiplantae > Streptophyta > Magnoliopsida > Caryophyllales > Aizoaceae > Tetragonia > Tetragonia tetragonoides. The sequence goes on along the minus strand of CM076148.1, from coordinate 7,150,332 downwards.
TATATCAGCGGTGAATCCATCAAGTCCGTCTCAATTACGACCACCCAAAAAATAGGGATATGGAATCATTAAAAGCTAGAAGCTCAACCTCGCGACAAGCGGTGAATCCATCAAGTCCGTCTTATAAGGACCACCCTATAAAGGCTATGGATTCATTAAGAGCATGTGCTCAACCTCACAATAGCACTAAGAGCGCCATAGGGATGGGAAAAGATGGTGCACATTGAGTAATCTCATGGCTTTGTTTGACCACATTGAACCAATGAAGGTTGGGTATCCACCATGATTTCCTCAATCTAAGGGCTTTAAGCCTCATCCCCCTCGACGATTCAATAATAAAGCTTAAACCAATCTTTCTTTAATTTCTATTATTACTTGACGACACTTTGTCTATTGCAAATGCGTCATCTCTTGCCATTATACACTAATTTTATCAAATCACAATTAAAAGAAATTGGCACACTAAACATTCTCACAATGTATATCAACATGTATCTCAAGTCTCAACCAATCAACTTCTTGACTTGTCCACTCAAGAATAGTTAATTATATCATGTTATATACAAGTTAGATTTTAGAGACAAGAACCACAACAAGGGAAAATACATACTCATTTGTACAAGTATATATGATTAACTTGTCATATATTTGAATCAATATACCCATCAAACACGGCAGAGATGACTATCAAAATGCAAACACAAGTTAAAAACATATTAATTCAATAACTCTAGCATACACAAAATATAGAATATTTAGAGCCTTTGTTGTTCTTATAAATATATGCTATCATGAGTTCTCGCAATCAATACACTATAATAATATTGACCTCTTTCAATAGTATCTCCACATATAAAGAAAATTGATGATTTTTCTCATCAAATTAAACACCCACCATGTTCAATATCTTTAATACCATAATCATGCATGGTTTATTATAAACCACTATTAGTATACTCATTGCCAATGTTAGCTTATCATCTCTGTAAGACATATAACGATATAAGCTACTATATATCATGATAACAAATGATTTCATTCAAATCATCATTTTCATGCTCAAGATATCTCTAAAATTATATGTATTATGTACAAGCATAAAAAATATATACATAAACATTCAAATATCAAAGGTCCCAAAAAACCCATAAAGATTTCGGTAAACTAAATTTAATTAGTTACCCCCACATTCTCAAAGAATCGAGTTCTATCAACTTATATTGAGAACACCAATATGTATAACATGTAGCTAGTGAACACAAAACTTCCCCCACATGTTCTCGATATATATATACATACTAGAAATCATATACTTTCTCACCAAATAATTTGCAATTTCTTTGATACAGAAAAATAAGACATTATTAAATATCATAACGCAAATGATAATATCAAAGAATTGAATGGTTTCAATTTTATTGCATGTGAACTGCAAACAACATTCACTTATTTACACAATGTTCCTAAATAATTTTAGAAATTATTAATACAACTCACAAAAACCCGTAACGGTTTTCAGATCAAGGGAACAACTTTTAATCACCATAAATGAGGCTAAAATTATGCTCTCATATAATTGTCAGACTGATTAACAATTACTTGCTTAATTTTATAAGCACACAATCCATGAGATTTCTTTTTCCTCTTTTGATTCTATCCCATACAAGAACCATTTAGACTCTTTGTAAAATCAGGTTAAACATAGTAAGATTTGGCTTTTCAACAAATAAATGAAACTGTTAATGGCATACAAGTTGGTCCAACTAGCAAATATATATTGCCCAACCATAGATATTCTAAATCCTGTAAATTTCACATCTCTATATTAATTTTGGATATGAATTAATAAAAGTCACACAAGAATACACGAGTCTCTAAGAAACTCTATTCAGTAGCAAGTTTAAATATCCATAGCTAGCACTTTAGCGTAACCGCACCACAAATACAAAATTTATGGCACTTTTATCTAGAGTAATATCACGGTCACAAATGCTACAATACAATTAAACTTTGTAACAACAAATGACTAAGATAAGATAATTAACAGGAAATTATTATAAAATATTTCCTTTAAAGCTTTGTTAATCAATTGCAACGGCAATATTAATAACTCAAAGAATTCTTCAGTTACCTCACCACCATGTGTTAAGATGATCAAATATACTCAAGCAAACATTAAAAAGGGAATGTATCATAAGAACGATCCGCCAACACACTGAAATATAATATTGTGCACCACCAATTCACAATATCATATTAAGGGGTTTCAATATCCACCTCAAAATTTAGCAGTAAGCACACACCAAATTCATTGGGTTACTCACAATCAACAGAAGTCATTAAAGTGAATCCGTCAATCAGGCACATGGCAAGAGTGTTTATATATTACGCATGATATCCATCTCCCAGCATATAGAAAATTGGATAATGATCAATACTAGAAAAATCGCTTTCAAATTGTCGGAAATATAAGGTATTGATCAATAACAAAATAATATATAAAGGATAGAGTAGATGACTTATCAAATAATTGTTGCGCCATGGTATGAGGGTCATTGCCTTGAAAGCGATTTTCGGCACGACTTTGGTGCAAATCGTCTTCGCCGGTCGCTCCCCAAGGTTAACACAACATCCCCCAAACAAGTGCACTCATGCATGGAGGTTTGGAACTTACACAAATACAATTGTCCGGAAACTAATCACACATTGGGATATGAAGAGATGTGTCTTGCTTCACATTCTCTCTATCTCATTCCTCTAGTGGACATGAACACCCAATTTATAGATGGTAAAATATAACCTCCCACTACCCATTAAAGTAGCTTTAATGGGTTTATTAGTGGCACATCATGGGATATGAATTACCACAATTAATTACAAATCGGTTATAAATCACCCCATAACCTTTGGGTGCCATTATTCCAACAATCGCCATTTGACTTTATATCAAATCTCAGCTTCAACTTTCCCTTTTATGCCCATACTGGAGATATTATCGAATTAATTGGTTCCAAAAGAGAAAAAACAAACTGGAAATACTATTGAATTTATGGGTTCCAAAGAAAATTGGCTCACCTTGCCTTTTGTAGAATAATGTGCTGATCAGTATTAGCACTAGCAGTGATAGATAGATATGGATGTTGCTAAGGTCATCCCTAACATTTTATATGCTCTCTGCTAAGCTTAATAGTTGGCCCTAATTTAAAAAATATTATTGTACTTTCCTTAGTTATAATATTTTTCATATCAAAATATTAAAAAAGTTCACCAACAACACTTATTCATGTTTTGGAGGCCTATACAGGTGCACAAATTATAGCTGTTCAAAGACGGAGAAATTATTAGATAATCCGAATCACGATTATTATTTTTTTAAAGGATTGAATTTTAGTAGGCTCCACTTATTTTGTAACAGGTGAAAGCATTAATCCCGAACCATGCATGTAATAATATCTCACAACGACACCCCTAAGATTAGCCTAATTGGGATCGGATAAGAACAGATTCTCTTTTTCTCAAATTAAAGTAGAAGTTTATTAATTTATTAGTCAATAATTTAAACTTTTGATAAAACATTGATTTATCTAACTAAAAGTCTAAATGATTACCCCAAAATATTGCAACGAAACCACAACAAACTAATGTTATATGGATTTTTGAAAAAAATCCTAGCCTTCCTCCTTTTTTTTCTCCTCTTACTCCCTAGAACCCTAATCTTTAGTAGAACATATTTTCAGGCCGGGAGGGCCGATTTAGGTCATTTCCGGCCTGCGATTGATGATTTTTATCACGTTTAATCTTGAGTTCTAGAGCTTTTTCGTTCTGAGTTGAATAAATTCTCTCCCTTTGTCGAGTTTTTACGGATCTTCTAATCTTTCTTTCTATAGGATTTTTTTTTCGCCTATTGTGCGATTGATTTTTAGTAGAAGCAGTATGAATTTGGGGACCGGATATACACACGATCGACGGAATCATACAGAGGTTCGTGGGCAAGCGATTGCGTTACTTGTGGTGAAGATCTCCACTTCCGTGAAAGATGAAGATACATCAAAGGAAGCACATGGTTACTATGCATGTTGGGAGTCGCATCTGAGTATTCTAGTATATTGGCTTGTTAGCGATTTTTTTGTTGTTTCTATTGATTTAGTATGTTCTAAGGTTACATTTATTGTAGATGCCGTATGGCTTTTTTATGAATGAAAGTCTCCTATTCCCCTCTCAAAAAAAAAAAAAAAAATTACAACGAAATGTTACTCTGTCAAGTGCCATATGACAGAAACTATCTATCAATATATATATATGTATAATTGAGTTCTCACCAAGATAACATTAAATAGATAATAAATAGCCATAAATGCATGGCTGGTTAAAAAGAAATCAAAATACTTTTATTTTATTTTAATAAGAAAGTATTATATTTATTATCCTAAAAAAATATATTATTTATTCACTAAAATTGTAATTTATTTGTTAAATGTGTAAAAAAGATTATTATTGTTTCTTGCTACTCCTATTATTCAACTTTATATATTGATGTGATTAAAAAAAATTGTTATATTGATTCAAATAATAAAGGATGATGAACAAGAAACCGTGCATCGCACGGGCACGAAATCTAGTATATATGTAAAATTGAGTTCTCACCAAGCATTGAATAGGTAATAAGTAGCCATAAATGCATTAGTGATTAAAAAGAAATTAAAAATAGTTTTATTTTATTTTAATAAGAAATAAGTAACATAAGTATTATATTTATTATCCAAAAAAAAATTATATTATACATTCAATAAATATGTAATTTCTTTGTTAAATGTTTTTTTTTGTTGATAAAAATATTATTATTGTTCTTTGCTACTCCTATTATTCAACATTACATATTGATATGATTAATAAAAATTATTATATTTCTTCTAATAACGGAGTATGCATGATAAACAATATTTCTTCGATAGGGCGGCCGCAAGCGAGTTGTTGCGTTGAGCTAACAGGCTTAAAGAACTAATTTAACATATAATTTTCTGTCTCACAACTGTTACAAGTTTGATAGTGACTATGGCCATTATTTCTCAAAATTCCAGCACAGACTCACCTGATTTTGCTGCCAGATGAGGCATCTTACCTGGGAGAGGAAGTGTTCTATACCAAGTTTCTGTGACTTGAGAGTTGAGAAAGAGCCACACACTACATACCACATTACCACAATAGAAGTAAGAATTGCAACATCCATTAATTATTATGAGTTTATGAGCATCCAAGCAGCTAGTATACATTACAGTGAATTGCATATCAAAACTGAGTGAAATACAACAGAATAAAAGAGAGAAAATTGAAGATATATACAATGATGGGTCATGCTACAGGTCACTAAAAGATAGTAACATATAATTAAGCAGATAAGCACGCAGTCGTCTCACTTCCCTAGTATTAGGATTAAAGTGCATACAATATATAGTAACATATAATATATTCAGCAGCAACAAAGCACAATTAGAGTGAAATTAAGCTATGCTAAGAGTTGATATAATAAATTTTAAAAGTAAATCAGAATCACCTACCTCTGTTTCAAAGCAAACAGCGGTTGTCTCTAGAGCGCAGAGAGAAAATGAGTGGAGAGATCGAAAGAGATAGAGATTAGATTGACTGCCTTCTGTATTCTGAAAAAACAAAATTACACAAACTATTGAGCTAGATAAACAGGAAATTAATTAAAAACAATTTTGAGAAAGACACTACATCTACTTAAGAGGGCTGGAGAAGCATCAGCATTGAAGAAGAGAAGCAACAACAATTATTCAAACAAAGAAATGTAACAAAGAGGCTAGGCTATCCACAAATTGTCCACAAATTTCTGCTGCAATGACACTAGCATGAATTTCTTTCCCTTGCTTTAGTCTCCCCAAATTTCTACAAGCAGTCAAAACCGACCAATTGATATTCCCTTTGCATCACATAAAAGAATACCAAAGCTTAGCTTCCTCAGTTCCTCATACAGGCCATTCTTTATCAAAGATGATATGACTGAAGAACAACAAGAGTCTGGTTCAGGCAATTAATCGAACACTAGGCGTGCATACTTTAATCAGTCATTTCCAAACATATCAATTAACGGACTAATCAGCAATTTAAAATTATGTTTAGAATCAGATCAGAGGAAAAACACGAACTCAAAATTTAAAACCCAGAAATGAAACACAAATTTGTGTGGGCAAACCATGAAGTAATCCCAATCAAACTCAAAACATCAAAACCCCTAATACGAATCAGATCAATATTTCACAAAATCGCCACAACAATTCAACAAAAATAGCAAAAACATAGATTCGTGAAAGAAAACGCTTTTACCTGTGGATTAAATCGAAATTATTAGTTGGGTAAAAGAGTTTTGCGTTCTCTGTCCAGCTCTTCGTGTTTCTAGGGTTTTGGGTGTCGTTGGGTTTCTGATGGTGGAGGTGGATGAGAGAGAAAGTGGAGGGAAAATAAATGGAAAAGAGGCCGATGAGAGGTCTGGGGACAATGGCGATTGAGTGAGATACAGATAGCGAAGCAGGTGAATGAAGAAGAACAGTTGATGAAGGGGAAGGGTGAGAGCTGAGAGGAGAGAGAGAGAGGCGGACAAAAATGAACAGGAAGTTAGGCGTTTGTTAAAAGTCTTGAAAGGTTCTATTTCAATTTTTTTTTTATAGATTAGGCGTCGGTTGTTACTTATCAACCGACGCCTTTTCTTTTTCGCGTTTTTATTTATAAATTTTGGGGTTTTGGCGTCAGTGGTTTAAAACAACCGACCCCAAGTATTACCCACTTATTTACAATAATGCCACCGCGCTGTTATAGGCATCGGTTGTTTATAATAACCGACGCCTATTAGGTGACGCCTATGATAGTTTTTGTACTAGTGATCAAATGGACCCTAATTCTGTGTTTTACTTGCTTGCAAATTTTAACGGTTAACTTTCATCTTCACGACTTCACATGAATTATGCAAGAGCAATTTCACAAATGCACACAACTAATCTACAAGTTAGTTGATAAAGGAAGTTGTACTTCCTACAAGAAGTTCAACTTACCTAGAAATTAGGGGATTAGGTAAGTAACTTTTTTCATTTTTGTCAAAAGTAGAAGTTTCTGAAAAGCGGAGTTTCTTACATTATGTTAATCAAATAACATGACCGTTTTATACTTACCTGAAAGTTGCGCAACTTCCTACATTTTCTTTTCACAACCAAACAATTTCGCAAGAAAATTCTTAAATATTTCATGTACTAATATTTATCACGCCACAAAGGGTACTCATCAAGCATAAATTACAATCTACTTATTTTTCAATTCTTCGACAAGTAGATTAAACTACAAACGCACTCAACATTTTATAAAGGGTACTTTGAGAAGGGTTGGAAAAAAAAAGATTTGCGTTTAGTAATAGTAATTACGTAATTTAAACGCATTATTATTTGATTTGATGCATGACATGATGGGCTTGATTGGTTAATTCATTTGGAGATGATGGGCCTCAAAATCTCTGACTGTTGCAAGCAGAAAGCCAATCAAATCGGTAGGGTATGGGCCATCATCAGTGATCTTCTCAAACTCAGCAATCCACTTCACTCCACTAACTTCACCCTTTGGTATGACTTGGAGAGTGGCCGTGATGCTCTTATATCCATCTACAGGATCTGCTTCAATAATTTTGAATCTCACCGACTTGCTCTCTTTGTCTATTGCTTCCACTATGTCCTTCGATACACACTTCTTCCCATCTGGTCATGATATTCAAGAGCCACATAATTCAACGACATATATGGATTATTAGCATATGTACATAAATCCTTTTTTTTTTTTGATAATTAGAAACTTTTTATTAAGCGAAAATGGCACAAAGGCGTATAATCAACGAGCATCGTAGTAGTTCAAACTCCCCACCTTTTAGGAAGAGTTGAAGTCGACTACATAATCATTTGATCGGACTAAAACGCGAGAGAACGTTACAAAACTCTGATCACAAAGCTCTTTCCAAACTAAAACTACTCCAACTCCTGACAAAAACATGGGTATATAAATTGTAATTCGTCAATTGAGATTGGGTTACGATGGATATTTTAGCATGAAAGTATGGGTGCTTTTTTCCGCTTATTCAATAATAGGTTCAGTTCAGTTTAATTTAGTGCACTTTAATTCAGTTTAGTGATCTATCTACTTTTTTTCTCACCCATGCCAGATTCAGTTCAGTTCAATCTAATTATATTCAGCTCCATTTAGTTAAGTGAAAAAGAATACACCATATCAAAGGCTTCAAACAGAAAGGCAACTAGTTTTTGGTTCATAGAATTATATCATGGTACGCATGCTTAACATGTTAATGGGTGCTCTTTTCATAATAACTATACACATAAGCACTTGTAAAATAAAATAATAAAATAATAAAATAAAAAAAACCCATGTTTTCTTAAATGTGCTTACATGTCCGGTTTTAATTGCAATGCAAATTGCAACCTTAAAGGGAGATTGACATAGCATCTCTCTACCCTTATTTTAGAGGACATAATAAGCTATATTGTTTAGTGCTAAATTGAATTGAACTGATCTCAATATTACTGAACTGAAATAAACATCAATGAACTAAATTGAACACACGGAAGTGAACTACACACCACTTGGTATGTGAGACAACATGTATGTTGAACTAAACACCAATAAATAATCACTAAACTGACACGAGATCACTTGTGACTGATGATTAATTCTAAAGAACACACTCGGAGAAAATCATAGTCAAAAGACAAGACCCAAGAATAATGATTTATAAAATATTTTTGGAAGTAGCTTCTTAACCTTAAAACTATCCTTACCCATAATTTTATTTTATTTTTGTTTTTTTTGAGATCACCCATAATATATTTTTTTAACGCAGTAAGAACGATGAAATGAGTAGGCATAATAAATTACCATGGGTGTAATTCCAAAAAAGGACAGAGCCAGGCTTGCCAAATTCACCATGGAGCACTTTACATCCTTGAATATAGTTTGGCGACACAAAGGAGATATGATGGGGCTTCTTACCAAATAGTTCCAGATATAGATCGCCATTTGACTTTATATCAATCTCAGCTTCAACTTTCCCTTTTATGCCCATAACTGGAGATATTATAGAATTAATTGGTTCCAAAAGAGAAAAACAAAACTAGAAATACTATTGAATTTATGGGTCCAAAGAAAATTGGCTCACCTTGCCTTTTGTAGAATAATGTGCTGATCAGTATTAGCACTAGCAGTGATAGATAGATATGGATGTTGCTAAGGTCATCCCTAACATTTTATATGCTCTCTGCTAAGCTTAATAGTTGGCCCTAATTAAAAAAATATTATTGTACTTTCCTTAATTATTATATTTTTCATATCAAAATATTAAAAAAGTCCACCAACAACACTTATTCATGTTTTGGAGGCCTATACAGGTGCACAAATTACAGCTGTTCAAAGACGGAGAAATTATTAGATGATCTAAATCACGATTATTATTTTTTTAAAGAATTGAATTTTAGTAGGCTCCAGTTATTTTATAACAGGTGAGAGCATTAATCCCGAACCATGCATGTAATAATATCTCACAACGACACCCCTAAGATTAGCCTAATTGGGATCGTATAAGAACAAATTCTCTTTTTCTCAAATTAAATTCTCTTTTTCTCAAATTAAATTCTCTTTTTCTCAAATTAACATGACCGTTTTATACTTAGCTGAAAGTTGCGTAACTTCCTGCATTTTCTTTTCACAACCAAACAATTTCGCAAGAAAATTCTTAAATATTTCATGTACTAATATTTATCACGCCACAAGGGGTACTCATCAAGCATAAAAGGTGATGGATATTTTGAGAAGGGTTGGAAAAAAAAATTGCGTTTAGTAATAGTAATTACGTAATTTAAACGCATTATTATTTGATTTGATGCATGACATGATGGGCTTGATTGCTTAATTAGTTTGGAGATGATGGGCCTCAAAATCTCTGACTGTTGCAAGCAGAAACTCAATCATACCGGTAGGGTATGGCCCATCATCAGTGATCTTCTCAAACTCAGCAATCCACTTCACTCCACTAACTTCACCCTTTGGTATAAGAGTGGCCGTGATGCTCTTATATCCATCTAGAGGATCTCCAATAATTTTGAACCTCACCAACTTGTTCTCTTCGTCTATTGCTTCCACTATGTCCTTCGATACACACTTTTTCCCATCTGGTCATGATATTCAAGAGCCACATAATTCAACGACATATATGGATTATTAGCATGTGTATGTAAATCTTTTTTTTTTTTATAATTAGACACTTTTTATTAAGCAAAAATGGCACAAAGGCGTATAATCAACGAGCATCGTAGTAGATCAAACTTCCCATCTTTTAGGAATGGTTGAAGTCGACTACATAATCATTTGATCGGACTAAAACGCGAGAGAACGTTACAAAATTCTGATCACAAAGCTCTTTTCAAACTAAAACTACTCCAACTCCTGACAAAAACATGGGTATATAAATTGTAATTCGTCAATTGAGATTGGGTTACGATGGATATTTTAGCATGAAAGTATGGGTGCTTTTTTCCGCTTACTCAATAATAGGTTCAGTTCAGTTTAATTTAGTGCACTTTAATTCAGTTTAGTGATCTATCTACTTTTTTTCTCACCCATGTCAGATTCAGTTCAGTTCAATCCAATTATATTCAGCTCTATTCAGTTAAGTGAAAAAGAATACACCATATCAAAGGCTTCACACAGAAAGGCAACTAGTTTTTGGTTCATAGAATTATATCATGATACGCATGCTTAACATGTTGATGGGTGCTCTTTTCATAATAACTATACACATAAGCACCTGTAAAAATAAAATAAAAAATAAAAAAACCCCATGTTTTCTTAAATGTGCTTACATGTCCGGTTTTAATTGCAATGCAAATTGCAACCTTAAAGGGAGATTGACATAGCATCTCTTTACCCTTATTTTAGAGGACATAAGAAGCTATATTGTTTAGTGCTAAATTAAATTGAACTGACCTCAATATTACTGAACTGAAATAAACATCAATGAACTAAACTGAACACGGAAGTGAACTACACACTACTTGATATGTGAGACAACATGTATGTTGAACTAAACACTAATAAATAATCACTAAACTGACACGAGATCACTTGTGACTGATGATTAATTCTAAACAACACACTTAGAGAAAATCATAGTCAAAAGACAAGACCCAAGAATAGTGATTTATAAAATATTTTTGGAAGTAGCTTCTTAACCTTAAAACTATCCTTACCCATAATTTTTTATTTTTTTTTTTTTTTGGAGATCACCTATAATATATTTTTTTTAACTCAGTAAGAACGAAGAAATGAGTAGGCATAATAAATTACCATGGGTGTAATTCCAAAAAAGGACAGAGCCAGGCTTGCCAAATTCACCATGGAGCACTTTACATCCTTGAATATAGTTTGGCGACACAAAGGAGATATGATGGGGCTTCTTACCAAATAGTTCCAGATATAGATCGTTGTTGGAAATATAAGGTATTGATCAATAACAAAATAATATATAAAGGATAGAGTAGATGACTTATCAAATAATCGTTGCGCCGTGGTATGAAGGTCACTGCCTTGAAAGCGATTTTCGGCACGACTTTGGTGCAAATCGTCTTCGCCGGTCTCTCCCCAAGGTTAACACAAATGAGGCTAAAATTATGCTCTCATATAATTGTCAGACTGATTAACAATTACTTGCTTAATTTTATAAGCACACAATACATGAGATTTCTTTTTCCTCTTTTGATTCTATCCCATACAAGAACCATTTAGACTCTTTGTAAAATCAGGTTAAACATAGTAAGATTTGGCTTTTCAACAAATAAATGAAACTGTTAATGGCATACAAGTTGGTCCAACTAGCAAATTTATATTGCCCAACCATAGATATTCTAGATCCTGTAAATTTCACATCTCTATATTAATTTTGGATATGAATTAATAAAAGGCACACAAGAATATACGAGTCTCTAAGAAACTCTATTCAGTAGCAAGTTTAAATATCCATAGCTAGCACTTTAGCGTTACCGCACCACAAATACAAAATTTATGGCACTTTAATCTGGAGTAATATCACAGTCACAAATGCTACAGTACAATTGAACTTTGTAACAACAAATGACTAAGATAAGACAATTAACAGGAAATTATTATAAAATATTTCCTTTAAACCTTTGTTAATCAATTGCAACGGCAATATTAATAACTCAACGAATTCTTCAGTTGCCTCACCACCATGTGTTAAAGATGATCAAATATACTCAAGCAAACATTAAAAAGGGAATGTATCATAAGAACGATCCGCCAACACACTGAAATATAATATTCTGCACCACCAATTCACAATATCATATTAAGGGGTTTCAATATCCACCTCAAAATTTAGCAGTAAGCACACACCAAATTCATTGGGTTACTCACAATCAACAGAAGTCATTAAAGTGAATCCGTCAATCAGGCACATGGCAAGAGTGTTTATATATTACGCATGATATGCATCTCCCAGCATATAGAAAATTGGATAATGATCAATACTAGAAAAATCGCTTTCAAATTGTTGGAAATATAAGGTATTGATCAATTACAAAATAATATATAAAGGATAGAGTAGATGACTTATCAAATAATCGTTGCGACGTGGTATGAGGGTCACTGCCTTGAAAGCGATTTTCGGCACGACTTTGGTGCAAATCGTCTTCGCCGGTCGCTCCCCATGGTTAACACAACAACCCCCAAACAAGCGCACTCATGGATAGAGGTTTGGAACTTACACAAATACAATTGTCCGGAAACTAATCACACATTGGGATATGAAGAGATGTGTCTTGCTTCACATTCTCTCTATCTCATTCCTCTAGTGGACATGAACACCCAATTTATAGATGGTAAAATGTAACCTCCCACTACCCATTAAAGTAGCTTTAATGGGTTTATTAGTGGCACATTATGAGATATGAATTACTACAATTAATTACAAATCGGTTATAAATCACCCCATAACCTTTGAGTGCCATTATTCCAACAATCGCCATTTGACTTTATATCAAATCTCAGCTTCAACTTTCCCTTTTATGCCCATACTGGAGATATTATCGAATTAATTGGTTCCAAAAGAGAAAAAACAAACTGGAAATACTATTGAATTTATGGGTTCCAAAGAAAATTGGCTCACCTTGCCTTTTGTAGAATAATGTGCTGATCAGTGTTAGCACTAGCAGTGATAGATAGATATGGATGTTGCTAAGGTCATCCCTAACATTTTATATGCTCTCTGCTAAGCTTAATAGTTGGCCCTAATTTAAAAAATATTATTGTACTTTCCTTAATTATTATATTTTTCATATCAAAATATTAAAAAAGTTCACCAACAACACTTATTCATGTTTTGGAGGCCTATACAGGTGCACAAATTACAGCTGTTCAAAAACGGAGAAATTATTAGATGATCTGAATCACGATTTTTTTTTTAAGGATTGAATTTTAGTAGGCTCCACTTATTTTGTAACAGGTGAGATCATTAATCTCGAACCATGCATATAATAATATCTCACAACGACACCTCTAAGATTAGCCTAATTGGGATCGGATAAGAAAAAATTCTCTTTTTCTCAAATTAAAGTAGAAGTTTATTAATTTATTAGTCAATAATTTAAACTTTTGATAAAACAGTGATTTATCTAACTAAAAGTCTAAATGATTACCCCAAAATATTGCAACGAAACCACAACTAATTAATGTTATATGGATTTTTGAAAAAAATCCTAGCCTTCCTCCTTTTTTTTCTCCTCTTACTCCCTAGAACCCTAATCTTTAGTAGAACATATTTTCAGGCCGGGAGGGCCGATTTAGGTCATTCCCGACCTGCGATTGATGATTTTTATCACGTTTAATCTTGATTTCTAGAGCTTTTTAGTTCTGAGTTGAATAAATTCTCTCCCTTTGTGGAGTTTTTAGGGATCTTCTTATCTTCCTCTCTAGAGGATTCTTTTTTCGCCTATTGTGCGATTGATTTTTAGTAGAAGCAGTATAAATTTGGGGACCGGATATACACACGATCGACGGAATCATACAGAGGTTCGTGGGCAAGAGATTGCGTTACTTGTGGTGAAGATCTCCACTTCCGTGAAAGATGAAGATACATCAAAGGAAGCACATGGTTACTATGCATGTTGGGAGTCGCATCTGAGTATTCTAGTATATTGGCTTGTTAGCGGTTTTTTTGTTGTTTCTATTGATTTAGTATGTTCTAAGGTTACTTTTATTGTAGATGCCGTATGGCTTTTTTATGAATGAAAGTCTCCTATTCCCCTCTCAAAAAAAAAAAAAAAAAAATTGCAACGAAATGTTACTCTGTCAAGTGCCATATGACAGAAACTATCTATCAATATATATATATGTATAATTGAGTTCTCACCTAGATGACATTAAATAGATAATAAATAGCCATAAATGCATGACTGGTTAAAAAGAAATCAAAATAATTTTATTTTATTTTAATAAAAAAGTATTATATTTATTATCCTAAAAAAATATATTATTTATTCACTAAAATTGTAATTTTATTTGTTAAATGTGTAAAAAAGATTATTATTGTTTCTTGCTACTCCTATTATTCAACTTTATATATTGATGTGATTAAAAAAAATTATTATATTGATTCAAATAACAAAGGATGATGAACAAGAACCCGTGCATCGCACGGGCACGAAATCTAGTATATATGTAAAATTGAGTTCTCACCAAGCATTGAATAGGTAATAAGTAGCCATAAATGCATTAGTGATTAAAAAGAAATTAAAAATAGTTTTATTTTATTTTAATAAGAAATAAGTAACATAAGTATTATATTTATTATCCCAAAAAATAATTATATTATTCATTCAATAAATATGTAATTTCTTTGTTAAATGTTTTTTTTGTTGTTGATAAAAATATTATTATTGTTCTTTGCTACTCCTATTATTCAACATTACATATTGATATGATTAATAAAAATTATTATATTTCTTCTAATAACGGAGTATGCATGATAAACAAGAACCCGTGCATCGCACGGGCACGAAATCTAGTATATTTGTAAAACACTAAAGTGGTAAGTAGTGGAGAGGTTGAACAACTATACTATAATAATTGAGTCATAACTCATATAGCACCAAAAAATAATTGAGTCATTAAAAATGCTTCATTAAAAGAAATAGGGTGTCATTCATTCAATTCGATTTTGTACGTACCGTCCTCCTCTAAATTTATAAATGTTACTTCTATCAAAAAATATTTTTTTTAATAAATGTTACAGTAATAATGACAAAGTGTTAGAACCAACCCTAATATGTTAATCATATGTTCAAATTAGAGGTGAGGAGAGTGATATTAATCCGCTGATCCGATTCAATAAATATAATCTGGCTTTTTAGACTAAAATCGAAGCGAATATGAATTGAGATTTTTACAAATCGGATATCCGATTTTCGATCCGCATTCATTTTTATTATAAAAATTACTACTAATTTTATTAAATTAACAACAAGTGACAAGTGATTTTTTTGTTATATAAGTTGCTTTTGTTGTGTGTTGATTCATATCAATATCAATATTTTTTTTTAATTTTTATTGTACTTTTGGACATTTGGTCAAATAAAATTGAAATATACCATACTACAAAATTTTTGTATCAGGTATATTCAACATTTAAAACATGAAATTACACCATTTTAAACTTTTTGATGCAATTTAGGTTGGTTTGATACAATTACTAAGGTTGAAAATTAAATATAAAGTTGAAAATTAAAGCAAACGGAAAAATAAATATAAAACTAAATCGGATTCAGAAATCCGCCAATCCAATTTGCATTAATTCCCCTTAGAAATTAGCGAAGAGGGCATGCTCATTTACTAGTACATGCATGTAAATTTTTCTCAATTTTGATGACATTATCAATTTTCAATTAATTTTTTTTTTATATTTTATTAATTATATGGTATCTTGAATTTTCTTCAAGATACCGCTCGTAAAAGCAAACCTCTCCATTAACCTTCAAAATCACAGCACAAGAGCTTCTGGTGCCACATTTTCCCTACATAAACATGATTAACATTGCTACTTTAATGGTATGATTATTATTGGAGTATTAATTAAAATGATAATATTAAGTATACATAGGCAAAATATTGCTTTAATTTGAGAACAAACATATAGCTCACCAGAGAAGTATAAGTGTCAACACAAATGGAATTGAGTTGGTTCTCCAACTTGGGAGACCAAATGCCAGGGAGCAAGCTCTTGTCGGCTTTAGTCCTGTCCATCATCAGCTTCTTGATCATCTCACTCCCACATATTTCGTCCTCATCTCTATATGTTCTTATCAACTGCCTGAAATTTTCTTCAAGCCGTTGAGCCTTCTCCCACATAGAAAACATACATTTTTTTTAGAAATGTTAGTGTAGTATATTCGTTCGTTCTGAATAAATCTTATCATTTGCTTTTTTAAATCAGAGTTTACAAATTTTGATCGTAAATTTGACGAGAAATTACAAAGATTTACAATTTAATATTTCATCCATTTCAAAATGTCATTTTCATTTGCTTTTTACACATAAACCAAGACAAATCTACTACTTTTTACCAAAACTTTCGTGCTTGCCCCTTGTGAGTAGGTAGGTGGGGAAAATGTGTGAAATGTAAGTAGATCTGGCAATGCAAGTAGGATTGGGTCGGGTCATTTCAGATTGGTTTATATATTGGGTCAGTTACCGTCGGGTCGACATTTTTGGGTCAATATCGGGCCCGGTTTCAGGTTACCCAACGAGCTTGACAAGACCTCAAATATTTTTGGTAGATTGATTTTCAATAATAACAATTAGTCAACCATGTAAGATAAGAAGATGGATAAGAACATTGTTTGATAAGACAAACACAAAACTTATATGATGCGACCTCAACGTGGGACGGTTCAAACAAGCATAATATCATGCTAACATCATGCTTAACTATAGAGATGACCTCATGTTAAGACCACTTACGGAGTATAAAATACCTTTACAAATATGAGTGTTAGAATAGTCTAATGGTTGCTTACCGTGGGCCAAGGGGCATCCAAGCTGGCATTGGTTAACACATGAATACCGGGAGAAACTTTTATGGTGGAAGGTTTGTTTTCTTTAGGCCTATTGGTGACATATAACATGGAATTGGAGCAGAGATCTGTCAATATCAAGTTGAAACCATAATACTGCTCAGCCTCCTGTATTACCTCCTCAGCAAATTCGTTAACACCCTTCTTACTCTGTGACAAGCAATTCCAAAGAACGAAGTCATCCATATTATATCCTACCTCACTAATTACTCCTTTCATTAGTTTAAAAAAGGGAAATTTCAATTGTTACTCTTAAACTTTTGATTTTTTTTTTAATTGGTAACAACGGATGTAACACATCAAATCCTTGATAAATTTAAAATTTTGATAATTAGGCCTTGAATCAAGTGAGATTATTCCAACCAAAAACCAGAAATTGTAATGAATGTATGTTCTTCTCTTACATATATATGAGACACAATCACACAAAGGTCAATGTAGACAAGTTTTGGTCGCAAGTATGGATTACAAATCTCATCAAATGACGTAATATTTGTTAGAGGGGGTCTTACCTTGAGGTCGTCTCATACGAGTTTTTGTGAAAAACAAAAAGGGAAAGAAAAATAAAAAGAAAGAAAACCTGGAGAAAGCGAAGGGGCAAGTCCCCTCTGCTCTTGGATTGAAGAAGAGAATCATTCTCTCTGAAGTTGGTCACAAAAGCCAGCCTTCCTGATCGAGAACAGCAAGCCAACCAAGTACCACCAGCGAGCTCGTCTTTGCCGCCTAGTATCTCTCCACCTTCCCACCAGTGAACTTCTTTTGTTGGCCTTTACACCACACAAGTATATATTACTAGATAATTAGACACACTTCATTATTAGAGAAGGATACAAAGAGAAAGATATAAAGAGAAAGATAAAGAGAAAGAGAGATCAGTTGGAATGAAGTTATGTAATTTTATCTTGTATAGTATTCGTCTCTGTTGAACAACAGAAGAAATGGGTAGTGAGGGTGGGCTTGCCACATAAATACCGCGATGCACATCCTTCTGATTTATTTCACTTTCAGTTTCGACGCTTCTTAACTATATGGATATAAGCTAATGTATTCCACGAGGAGGAAAAAAATATTGGAGAGGGGAATTTGAATATAAGACATAAAGTATTCTATATCTCAATCTTAACTCTTAACCACTAAGCCGGCCAACACATTATTAGTTACTCACTTAGATTAGTTAGATGGTGTACATACAATATAGCATGTTATCCGAGAGAAGAATACTAAAGCGAATAGACTAGCTAAACAAGGTGTATATAGATAGAGGAAAATGTGTTGATATGGATTTGATACCACCATGTATAGATTGGGGGTTATTCTTTTGTGTAGTCAAAAACATAACTCAATCATATCGGTAGGGTATGGCCCATCATCAGTGATCTTCTCAAACTCAGCAATCCACTTCACTCCACTAACTTCACCCTTTGGTATGACTTGGAGAGTGGCCGTGATGCTCTTATATCCATTTACAGGATCTCCTTCAATAATTTTGAATCTCACCAACTTGCTCTCTTCGTCTATTGCTACCACTATGTCCTTCGATACACACTTCTTCCCATCTGGTCATGATATTCAAGAGCCACATAATTCAACGACATATATGGATTATTAGCATGTGTATATAAATCCTTTTTTTTTTTTTGATAATTAGAAACTTTTTATTAAGCAAAAATGGCACAAAGGCGTATAATCAACGTGCATCGTAGTAGTTCAAACTCCCTACCTTTTAGGAAGAGTTGAAGTCGACTACATAATCATTTGATCGGACTAAAACGCGAGAGAACGTTACAAAACTCTGATCACAAAGCTCTTTCCAAACTAAAACTACTCCAACTCCTGACAAAAACATGGGTATATAAATTGTAATTCGTCAATTGAGATTGGGTTACGATGGATATTTTAGCATGAAAGTATGGGTGCTTTTTTCCGTTTACTCAATAATAGGTCAGTTCAGTTTAATTTAGTGCACTTTAATTCAGTTTAGTGATCTATCTACTTTTTTTCTCACCCATGCCAGATTCAGTTCAGTTCAATCCAATTATATTCAGCTCCATTTAGTTAAGTGAAAAAGAATACACCATATCAAAGGCTTCAAACAGAAAGGCAACTAGTTTTTGGTTCATAGAATTATATCATGGTACGCATGCTTAACATGTTGATGGGTGCTCTTTTCATAATAACTATACACATAAGCACTTGTAAAATAAAATAATAAAATAATAAAATAAAAAAAACCCATGTTTTCTTAAATGTGCTTACATGTCTGGTTTTAATTGCAATGCAAATTGCAACCTTAAAGGGAGATTGACATAGCATCTCTCTACCCTTATTTTAGAGGACATAATAAGCTATATTGTTTAGTGCTAAATTGAATTGAACTGATCTCAATATTACTGAACTGAAATAAACATCAATGAACTAAATTGAACACACGGAAGTGAACTACACACCACTTGGTATGTGAGACAACATGTATGTTGAACTAAACACCAATAAATAATCACTAAACTGACACGAGATCACTTGTGACTGATGATTAATTCTAAAGAACACACTCAGAGAAAATCATAGTCAAAAGACAAGACCCAAGAATAATGATTTATAAAATATTTTTGGAGGTAGCTTCTTAACCTTAAAACTATCCTTACCCATAATTTTATTTTATTTTTGTTTTTTTTGAGATCACCCATAATATATTTTTTTAACGCAGTAAGAACGATGAAATGAGTAGGCATAATAAATTACCATGGGTGTAATTCCAAAAAAGGACAGAGCCAGGCTTGCCAAATTCACCATGGAGCACTTTACATCCTTGAATATAGTTTGGCGACACAAAGGAGATATGATGGGGCTTCTTACCAAATAGTTCCAGATATAGATCGTTGTTGGAAATATAAGGTATTGATCAATAACAAAATAATATATAAAAGATACAGTAGATGACTTATCAAATAATTGTTGCGCCGTGGTATGAGGGTCACTGCCTTGAAATCGATTTTCGGCACGACTTTGATGCAAATCGTCTTTGCCGGTCGCTCCCCAAGGTTAACACAACAACCCCCAAACAAGTGCACTCATGGATGGAGGTTTGGAACTTACACAAATACAATTGTCCGGAAACTAATCACACATTGGGATATGAAGAGATGTGTCTTGCTTCACATTCTCTCTATCTCATTCCTCTAGTGGACATGAACACCCAATTTATAGATGGTAAAATGTAACCTCCCACTACCCATTAAAGTAGCTTTAATGGGTTTATTATTGGCACATCATGGGATATGAATTATCACAATTAATTACAAATCGGTTACAAATCACCCCATAACCTTTGGGTGCCATTATTCCAACAATCCCCCACTAATGGCAAACAAAGGCCAAGTGATTTAAATTCTGGACAAAGGAAAAGATAGAATACTTAAGTACCAATGTCCGAAGGATTGAATTGATACGTAGTGAAGTGAGAGAGTGACCGGGCAAATTCAAAGAGTGAAGTACTCTTGAACTCAATGAATTAATTGGTCAATAGAGACCCCCACAACACATATTATACCTTAATTTTGTGCAAATTCCGCGATAGAAAAATATAAACGCAATTACGTAGGCCATGCGCACACCTTGGGTCTTATGAGTGCTCTAGAAAGATAGCCCAAAATCTTTCATAAAAGGCGGCCAAACCTTTACACTCACGTAGGTGATTTCATCAAGTCCATCATAACCAAATCTACCCAACTCACATATGGGTTCGACTAATAAACAACTGGACTAAGAAACCATTAAGAGCAAATGATGCTCAACTTCTCATATATCAGCGGTGAATCCATCAAGTCCGTCTCAATTACGACCACCCAAAAAATAGGGATATGGAATCATTAAAAGCTAGAAGCTCAACCTCGCGACAAGCGGTGAATCCATCAAGTCCGTCTTATAAGGACCACCCTATAAAGGCTATGGATTCATTAAGAGCATGTGCTCAACCTCACAATAGCACTAAGAGCGCCATAGGGATGGGAAAAGATGGTGCACATTGAGTAATCTCATGGCTTTGTTTGACCACATTGAACCAATGAAGGTTGGGTATCCACCATGATTTCCTCAATCTAAGGGCTTTAAGCCTCATCCCCCTCGACGATTCAATAATAAAGCTTAAACCAATCTTTCTTTAATTTCTATTATTACTTGACGACACTTTGTCTATTGCAAATGCGTCATCTCTTGCCATTATACACTAATTTTATCAAATCACAATTAAAAGAAATTGGCACACTAAACATTCTCACAATGTATATCAACATGTATCTCAAGTCTCAACCAATCAACTTCTTGACTTGTCCACTCAAGAATAGTTAATTATATCATGTTATATACAAGTTAGATTTTAGAGACAAGAACCACAACAAGGGAAAATACATACTCATTTGTACAAGTATATATGATTAACTTGTCATATATTTGAATCAATATACCCATCAAACACGGCAGAGATGACTATCAAAATGCAAACACAAGTTAAAAACATATTAATTCAATAACTCTAGCATACACAAAATATAGAATATTTAGAGCCTTTGTTGTTCTTATAAATATATGCTATCATGAGTTCTCGCAATCAATACACTATAATAATATTGACCTCTTTCAATAGTATCTCCACATATAAAGAAAATTGATGATTTTTCTCATCAAATTAAACACCCACCATGTTCAATATCTTTAATACCATAATCATGCATGGTTTATTATAAACCACTATTAGTATACTCATTGCCAATGTTAGCTTATCATCTCTGTAAGACATATAACGATATAAGCTACTATATATCATGATAACAAATGATTTCATTCAAATCATCATTTTCATGCTCAAGATATCTCTAAAATTATATGTATTATGTACAAGCATAAAAAATATATACATAAACATTCAAATATCAAAGGTCCCAAAAAACCCATAAAGATTTCGGTAAACTAAATTTAATTAGTTACCCCCACATTCTCAAAGAATCGAGTTCTATCAACTTATATTGAGAACACCAATATGTATAACATGTAGCTAGTGAACACAAAACTTCCCCCACATGTTCTCGATATATATATACATACTAGAAATCATATACTTTCTCACCAAATAATTTGCAATTTCTTTGATACAGAAAAATAAGACATTATTAAATATCATAACGCAAATGATAATATCAAAGAATTGAATGGTTTCAATTTTATTGCATGTGAACTGCAAACAACATTCACTTATTTACACAATGTTCCTAAATAATTTTAGAAATTATTAATACAACTCACAAAAACCCGTAACGGTTTTCAGATCAAGGGAACAACTTTTAATCACCATAAATGAGGCTAAAATTATGCTCTCATATAATTGTCAGACTGATTAACAATTACTTGCTTAATTTTATAAGCACACAATCCATGAGATTTCTTTTTCCTCTTTTGATTCTATCCCATACAAGAACCATTTAGACTCTTTGTAAAATCAGGTTAAACATAGTAAGATTTGGCTTTTCAACAAATAAATGAAACTGTTAATGGCATACAAGTTGGTCCAACTAGCAAATATATATTGCCCAACCATAGATATTCTAAATCCTGTAAATTTCACATCTCTATATTAATTTTGGATATGAATTAATAAAAGTCACACAAGAATACACGAGTCTCTAAGAAACTCTATTCAGTAGCAAGTTTAAATATCCATAGCTAGCACTTTAGCGTAACCGCACCACAAATACAAAATTTATGGCACTTTTATCTAGAGTAATATCACGGTCACAAATGCTACAATACAATTAAACTTTGTAACAACAAATGACTAAGATAAGATAATTAACAGGAAATTATTATAAAATATTTCCTTTAAAGCTTTGTTAATCAATTGCAACGGCAATATTAATAACTCAAAGAATTCTTCAGTTACCTCACCACCATGTGTTAAGATGATCAAATATACTCAAGCAAACATTAAAAAGGGAATGTATCATAAGAACGATCCGCCAACACACTGAAATATAATATTGTGCACCACCAATTCACAATATCATATTAAGGGGTTTCAA
This sequence comes from Tetragonia tetragonoides, assembly GCA_038025085.1. Classification (NCBI taxonomy): domain Eukaryota; kingdom Viridiplantae; phylum Streptophyta; class Magnoliopsida; order Caryophyllales; family Aizoaceae; genus Tetragonia; species Tetragonia tetragonoides. The sequence continues at coordinate 7,127,060 of CM076148.1, read as the reverse complement.
TATCCACCTCAAAATTTAGCAGTAAGCACACACCAAATTCATTGGGTTACTCACAATCAACAGAAGTCATTAAAGTGAATCCGTCAATCAGGCACATGGCAAGAGTGTTTATATATTACGCATGATATCCATCTCCCAGCATATAGAAAATTGGATAATGATCAATACTAGAAAAATCGCTTTCAAATTGTCGGAAATATAAGGTATTGATCAATAACAAAATAATATATAAAGGATAGAGTAGATGACTTATCAAATAATTGTTGCGCCATGGTATGAGGGTCATTGCCTTGAAAGCGATTTTCGGCACGACTTTGGTGCAAATCGTCTTCGCCGGTCGCTCCCCAAGGTTAACACAACATCCCCCAAACAAGTGCACTCATGCATGGAGGTTTGGAACTTACACAAATACAATTGTCCGGAAACTAATCACACATTGGGATATGAAGAGATGTGTCTTGCTTCACATTCTCTCTATCTCATTCCTCTAGTGGACATGAACACCCAATTTATAGATGGTAAAATATAACCTCCCACTACCCATTAAAGTAGCTTTAATGGGTTTATTAGTGGCACATCATGGGATATGAATTACCACAATTAATTACAAATCGGTTATAAATCACCCCATAACCTTTGGGTGCCATTATTCCAACAATCGCCATTTGACTTTATATCAAATCTCAGCTTCAACTTTCCCTTTTATGCCCATACTGGAGATATTATCGAATTAATTGGTTCCAAAAGAGAAAAAACAAACTGGAAATACTATTGAATTTATGGGTTCCAAAGAAAATTGGCTCACCTTGCCTTTTGTAGAATAATGTGCTGATCAGTATTAGCACTAGCAGTGATAGATAGATATGGATGTTGCTAAGGTCATCCCTAACATTTTATATGCTCTCTGCTAAGCTTAATAGTTGGCCCTAATTTAAAAAATATTATTGTACTTTCCTTAGTTATAATATTTTTCATATCAAAATATTAAAAAAGTTCACCAACAACACTTATTCATGTTTTGGAGGCCTATACAGGTGCACAAATTATAGCTGTTCAAAGACGGAGAAATTATTAGATAATCCGAATCACGATTATTATTTTTTTAAAGGATTGAATTTTAGTAGGCTCCACTTATTTTGTAACAGGTGAAAGCATTAATCCCGAACCATGCATGTAATAATATCTCACAACGACACCCCTAAGATTAGCCTAATTGGGATCGGATAAGAACAGATTCTCTTTTTCTCAAATTAAAGTAGAAGTTTATTAATTTATTAGTCAATAATTTAAACTTTTGATAAAACATTGATTTATCTAACTAAAAGTCTAAATGATTACCCCAAAATATTGCAACGAAACCACAACAAACTAATGTTATATGGATTTTTGAAAAAAATCCTAGCCTTCCTCCTTTTTTTTCTCCTCTTACTCCCTAGAACCCTAATCTTTAGTAGAACATATTTTCAGGCCGGGAGGGCCGATTTAGGTCATTTCCGGCCTGCGATTGATGATTTTTATCACGTTTAATCTTGAGTTCTAGAGCTTTTTCGTTCTGAGTTGAATAAATTCTCTCCCTTTGTCGAGTTTTTACGGATCTTCTAATCTTTCTTTCTATAGGATTTTTTTTTCGCCTATTGTGCGATTGATTTTTAGTAGAAGCAGTATGAATTTGGGGACCGGATATACACACGATCGACGGAATCATACAGAGGTTCGTGGGCAAGCGATTGCGTTACTTGTGGTGAAGATCTCCACTTCCGTGAAAGATGAAGATACATCAAAGGAAGCACATGGTTACTATGCATGTTGGGAGTCGCATCTGAGTATTCTAGTATATTGGCTTGTTAGCGATTTTTTTGTTGTTTCTATTGATTTAGTATGTTCTAAGGTTACATTTATTGTAGATGCCGTATGGCTTTTTTATGAATGAAAGTCTCCTATTCCCCTCTCAAAAAAAAAAAAAAAAATTACAACGAAATGTTACTCTGTCAAGTGCCATATGACAGAAACTATCTATCAATATATATATATGTATAATTGAGTTCTCACCAAGATAACATTAAATAGATAATAAATAGCCATAAATGCATGGCTGGTTAAAAAGAAATCAAAATACTTTTATTTTATTTTAATAAGAAAGTATTATATTTATTATCCTAAAAAAATATATTATTTATTCACTAAAATTGTAATTTATTTGTTAAATGTGTAAAAAAGATTATTATTGTTTCTTGCTACTCCTATTATTCAACTTTATATATTGATGTGATTAAAAAAAATTGTTATATTGATTCAAATAATAAAGGATGATGAACAAGAAACCGTGCATCGCACGGGCACGAAATCTAGTATATATGTAAAATTGAGTTCTCACCAAGCATTGAATAGGTAATAAGTAGCCATAAATGCATTAGTGATTAAAAAGAAATTAAAAATAGTTTTATTTTATTTTAATAAGAAATAAGTAACATAAGTATTATATTTATTATCCAAAAAAAAATTATATTATACATTCAATAAATATGTAATTTCTTTGTTAAATGTTTTTTTTTGTTGATAAAAATATTATTATTGTTCTTTGCTACTCCTATTATTCAACATTACATATTGATATGATTAATAAAAATTATTATATTTCTTCTAATAACGGAGTATGCATGATAAACAATATTTCTTCGATAGGGCGGCCGCAAGCGAGTTGTTGCGTTGAGCTAACAGGCTTAAAGAACTAATTTAACATATAATTTTCTGTCTCACAACTGTTACAAGTTTGATAGTGACTATGGCCATTATTTCTCAAAATTCCAGCACAGACTCACCTGATTTTGCTGCCAGATGAGGCATCTTACCTGGGAGAGGAAGTGTTCTATACCAAGTTTCTGTGACTTGAGAGTTGAGAAAGAGCCACACACTACATACCACATTACCACAATAGAAGTAAGAATTGCAACATCCATTAATTATTATGAGTTTATGAGCATCCAAGCAGCTAGTATACATTACAGTGAATTGCATATCAAAACTGAGTGAAATACAACAGAATACAAGATAGAAAATTGAAGATATATACAATGATGGGTCATGCTACAGGTCACTAAAAGATAGTAACATATAATTAAGCAGATAAGCACGCAGTCGTCTCACTTCCCTAGTATTAGGATTAAAGTGCATACAATATATAGTAACATATAATATATTCAGCAGCAACAAAGCACAATTAGAGTGAAATTAAGCTATGCTAAGAGTTGATATAATAAATTTTAAAAGTAAATCAGAATCACCTACCTCTGTTTCAAAGCAAACAGCGGTTGTCTATAGAGCGCAGAGAGAAAATGAGTGGAGAGATCGAAAGAGATAGAGATTAGATTGACTGCCTTCTGTATTCTGAAAAAACAAAATTACACAAACTATTGAGCTAGATAAACAGGAAATTAATTAAAAACAATTTTGAGAAAGACACTACATCTACTTAAGAGGGCTGGAGAAGCATCAGCATTGAAGAAGAGAAGCAACAACAATTATTCAAACAAAGAAATGTAACAAAGAGGCTAGGCTATCCACAAATTGTCCACAAATTTCTGCTGCAATGACACTAGCATGAATTTCTTTCCCTTGCTTTAGTCTCCCCAAATTTCTACAAGCAGTCAAAACCGACCAATTGATATTCCCTTTGCATCACATAAAAGAATACCAAAGCTTAGCTTCCTCAGTTCCTCATACAGGCCATTCTTTATCAAAGATGATATGACTGAAGAACAACAAGAGTCTGGTTCAGGCAATTAATCGAACACTAGGCGTGCATACTTTAATCAGTCATTTCCAAACATATCAATTAACGGACTAATCAGCAATTTAAAATTATGTTTAGAATCAGATCAGAGGAAAAACACGAACTCAAAATTTAAAACCCAGAAATGAAACACAAATTTGTGTGGGCAAACCATGAAGTAATCCCAATCAAACTCAAAACATCAAAACCCCTAATACGAATCAGATCAATATTTCACAAAATCGCCACAACAATTCAACAAAAATAGCAAAAACATAGATTCGTGAAAGAAAACGCTTTTACCTGTGGATTAAATCGAAATTATTAGTTGGGTAAAAGAGTTTTGCGTTCTCTGTCCAGCTCTTCGTGTTTCTAGGGTTTTGGGTGTCGTTGGGTTTCTGATGGTGGAGGTGGATGAGAGAGAAAGTGGAGGGAAAATAAATGGAAAAGAGGCCGATGAGAGGTCTGGGGACAATGGCGATTGAGTGAGATACAGATAGCGAAGCAGGTGAATGAAGAAGAACAGTTGATGAAGGGGAAGGGTGAGAGCTGAGAGGAGAGAGAGAGAGGCGGACAAAAATGAACAGGAAGTTAGGCGTTTGTTAAAAGTCTTGAAAGGTTCTATTTCAATTTTTTTTTTATAGATTAGGCGTCGGTTGTTACTTATCAACCGACGCCTTTTCTTTTTCGCGTTTTTATTTATAAATTTTGGGGTTTTGGCGTCAGTGGTTTAAAACAACCGACCCCAAGTATTACCCACTTATTTACAATAATGCCACCGCGCTGTTATAGGCATCGGTTGTTTATAATAACCGACGCCTATTAGGTGACGCCTATGATAGTTTTTGTACTAGTGATCAAATGGACCCTAATTCTGTGTTTTACTTGCTTGCAAATTTTAACGGTTAACTTTCATCTTCACGACTTCACATGAATTATGCAAGAGCAATTTCACAAATGCACACAACTAATCTACAAGTTAGTTGATAAAGGAAGTTGTACTTCCTACAAGAAGTTCAACTTACCTAGAAATTAGGGGATTAGGTAAGTAACTTTTTTCATTTTTGTCAAAAGTAGAAGTTTCTGAAAAGCGGAGTTTCTTACATTATGTTAATCAAATAACATGACCGTTTTATACTTACCTGAAAGTTGCGCAACTTCCTACATTTTCTTTTCACAACCAAACAATTTCGCAAGAAAATTCTTAAATATTTCATGTACTAATATTTATCACGCCACAAAGGGTACTCATCAAGCATAAATTACAATCTACTTATTTTTCAATTCTTCGACAAGTAGATTAAACTACAAACGCACTCAACATTTTATAAAGGGTACTTTGAGAAGGGTTGGAAAAAAAAAGATTTGCGTTTAGTAATAGTAATTACGTAATTTAAACGCATTATTATTTGATTTGATGCATGACATGATGGGCTTGATTGGTTAATTCATTTGGAGATGATGGGCCTCAAAATCTCTGACTGTTGCAAGCAGAAAGCCAATCAAATCGGTAGGGTATGGGCCATCATCAGTGATCTTCTCAAACTCAGCAATCCACTTCACTCCACTAACTTCACCCTTTGGTATGACTTGGAGAGTGGCCGTGATGCTCTTATATCCATCTACAGGATCTGCTTCAATAATTTTGAATCTCACCGACTTGCTCTCTTTGTCTATTGCTTCCACTATGTCCTTCGATACACACTTCTTCCCATCTGGTCATGATATTCAAGAGCCACATAATTCAACGACATATATGGATTATTAGCATATGTACATAAATCCTTTTTTTTTTTTGATAATTAGAAACTTTTTATTAAGCGAAAATGGCACAAAGGCGTATAATCAACGAGCATCGTAGTAGTTCAAACTCCCCACCTTTTAGGAAGAGTTGAAGTCGACTACATAATCATTTGATCGGACTAAAACGCGAGAGAACGTTACAAAACTCTGATCACAAAGCTCTTTCCAAACTAAAACTACTCCAACTCCTGACAAAAACATGGGTATATAAATTGTAATTCGTCAATTGAGATTGGGTTACGATGGATATTTTAGCATGAAAGTATGGGTGCTTTTTTCCGCTTATTCAATAATAGGTTCAGTTCAGTTTAATTTAGTGCACTTTAATTCAGTTTAGTGATCTATCTACTTTTTTTCTCACCCATGCCAGATTCAGTTCAGTTCAATCTAATTATATTCAGCTCCATTTAGTTAAGTGAAAAAGAATACACCATATCAAAGGCTTCAAACAGAAAGGCAACTAGTTTTTGGTTCATAGAATTATATCATGGTACGCATGCTTAACATGTTAATGGGTGCTCTTTTCATAATAACTATACACATAAGCACTTGTAAAATAAAATAATAAAATAATAAAATAAAAAAAACCCATGTTTTCTTAAATGTGCTTACATGTCCGGTTTTAATTGCAATGCAAATTGCAACCTTAAAGGGAGATTGACATAGCATCTCTCTACCCTTATTTTAGAGGACATAATAAGCTATATTGTTTAGTGCTAAATTGAATTGAACTGATCTCAATATTACTGAACTGAAATAAACATCAATGAACTAAATTGAACACACGGAAGTGAACTACACACCACTTGGTATGTGAGACAACATGTATGTTGAACTAAACACCAATAAATAATCACTAAACTGACACGAGATCACTTGTGACTGATGATTAATTCTAAAGAACACACTCGGAGAAAATCATAGTCAAAAGACAAGACCCAAGAATAATGATTTATAAAATATTTTTGGAAGTAGCTTCTTAACCTTAAAACTATCCTTACCCATAATTTTATTTTATTTTTGTTTTTTTTGAGATCACCCATAATATATTTTTTTAACGCAGTAAGAACGATGAAATGAGTAGGCATAATAAATTACCATGGGTGTAATTCCAAAAAAGGACAGAGCCAGGCTTGCCAAATTCACCATGGAGCACTTTACATCCTTGAATATAGTTTGGCGACACAAAGGAGATATGATGGGGCTTCTTACCAAATAGTTCCAGATATAGATCGCCATTTGACTTTATATCAATCTCAGCTTCAACTTTCCCTTTTATGCCCATAACTGGAGATATTATAGAATTAATTGGTTCCAAAAGAGAAAAACAAAACTAGAAATACTATTGAATTTATGGGTCCAAAGAAAATTGGCTCACCTTGCCTTTTGTAGAATAATGTGCTGATCAGTATTAGCACTAGCAGTGATAGATAGATATGGATGTTGCTAAGGTCATCCCTAACATTTTATATGCTCTCTGCTAAGCTTAATAGTTGGCCCTAATTAAAAAAATATTATTGTACTTTCCTTAATTATTATATTTTTCATATCAAAATATTAAAAAAGTCCACCAACAACACTTATTCATGTTTTGGAGGCCTATACAGGTGCACAAATTACAGCTGTTCAAAGACGGAGAAATTATTAGATGATCTAAATCACGATTATTATTTTTTTAAAGAATTGAATTTTAGTAGGCTCCACTTATTTTATAACAGGTGAGAGCATTAATCCCGAACCATGCATGTAATAATATCTCACAACGACACCCCTAAGATTAGCCTAATTGGGATCGTATAAGAACAAATTCTCTTTTTCTCAAATTAAATTCTCTTTTTCTCAAATTAACATGACCGTTTTATACTTAGCTGAAAGTTGCGTAACTTCCTGCATTTTCTTTTCACAACCAAACAATTTCGCAAGAAAATTCTTAAATATTTCATGTACTAATATTTATCACGCCACAAGGGGTACTCATCAAGCATAAAAGGTGATGGATATTTTCAGAAGGGTTGGAAAAAAAAATTGCGTTTAGTAATAGTAATTACGTAATTTAAACGCATTATTATTTGATTTGATGCATGACATGATGGGCTTGATTGCTTAATTAGTTTGGAGATGATGGGCCTCAAAATCTCTGACTGTTGCAAGCAGAAACTCAATCATACCGGTAGGGTATGGCCCATCATCAGTGATCTTCTCAAACTCAGTAATCCACTTCACTCCACTAACTTCACCCTTTGGTATAAGAGTGGCCGTGATGCTCTTATATCCATCTAGAGGATCTCCAATAATTTTGAACCTCACCAACTTGTTCTCTTCGTCTATTGCTTCCACTATGTCCTTCGATACACACTTCTTCCCATCTGGTCATGATATTCAAGAGCCACATAATTCAACGACATATATGGATTATTAGCATGTGTATGTAAATCTTTTTTTTTTTTATAATTAGACACATTTTATTAAGCAAAAATGGCACAAAGGCGTATAATCAACGAGCATCGTAGTAGATCAAACTTCCCATCTTTTAGGAAGGGTTGAAGTCGACTACATAATCATTTGATCGGACTAAAACGCGAGAGAACGTTACAAAATTCTGATCACAAAGCTCTTTCCAAACTAAAACTACTCCAACTCCTGACAAAAACATGGGTATATAAATTGTAATTCGTCAATTGAGATTGGGTTACGATGGATATTTTAGCATGAAAGTATGGGTGCTTTTTTCCGCTTACTCAATAATAGGTTCAGTTCAGTTTAATTTAGTGCACTTTAATTCAGTTTAGTGATCTATCTACTTTTTTTCTCACCCATGCCAGATTCAGTTCAGTTCAATCCAATTATATTCAGCTCCATTCAGTTAAGTGAAAAAGAATACACCATATCAAAGGCTTCAAACAGAAAGGCAACTAGTTTTTGGTTCATAGAATTATATCATGATACGCATGCTTAACATGTTGATGGGTGCTCTTTTCATAATAACTATACACATAAGCACCTGTAAAAATAAAATAAAAAATAAAAAAAGCCCATGTTTTCTTAAATGTGCTTACATGTCCGGTTTTAATTGCAATGCAAATTGCAACCTTAAAGGGAGATTGACATAGCATCTCTTTACCCTTATTTTAGAGGACATAAGAAGCTATATTGTTTAGTGCTAAATTGAATTGAACTGACCTCAATATTACTGAACTGAAATAAACATCAATGAACTAAACTGAACACGGAAGTGAACTACACACTACTTGATATGTGAGACAACATGTATGTTGAACTAAACACTAATAAATAATCACTAAACTGACACGAGATCACTTGTGACTAATGATTAATTCTAAAGAACACACTTAGAGAAAATCATAGTCAAAAGACAAGACCCAAGAATAGTGATTTATAAAATATTTTTGGAAGTAGCTTCTTAACCTTAAAACTATCCTTACCAATAATTTTTTTTTTTTTTTTTTTTTTTTGGAGATCACCCATAATATTTTTTTTTTAACTCAGTAAGAACGAAGAAATGAGTAGGCATAATAAATTACCATGGGTGTAATTCCAAAAAAGGACAGAGCCAGGCTTGCCAAATTCACCATGGAGCACTTTACATCCTTGAATATAGTTTGGCGACACAAAGGAGATATGATGGGGCTTCTTACCAAATAGTTCCAGATATAGATCGTTGTTGGAAATATAAGGTATTGATCAATAACAAAATAATATATAAAGGATAGAGTAGATGACTTATCAAATAATCGTTGCGCCGTGGTATGAAGGTCACTGCCTTGAAAGCGATTTTCGGCACGACTTTGGTGCAAATCGTCTTCGCCGGTCGCTCCCCAAGGTTAACACAAATGAGGCTAAAATTATGCTCTCATATAATTGTCAGACTGATTAACAATTACTTGCTTAATTTTATAAGCACACAATACATGAGATTTCTTTTTCCTCTTTTGATTCTATCCCATACAAGAACCATTTAGACTCTTTGTAAAATCAGGTTAAACATAGTAAGATTTGGCTTTTCAACAAATAAATGAAACTGTTAATGGCATACAAGTTGGTCCAACTAGCAAATTTATATTGCCCAACCATAGATATTCTAGATCCTGTAAATTTCACATCTCTATATTAATTTTGGATATGAATTAATAAAAGGCACACAAGAATATACGAGTCTCTAAGAAACTCTATTCAGTAGCAAGTTTAAATATCCATAGCTAGCACTTTAGCGTTACCGCACCACAAATACAAAATTTATGGCACTTTAATCTGGAGTAATATCACGGTCACAAATGCTACAATACAATTGAACTTTGTAACAACAAATGACTAAGATAAGACAATTAACAGGAAATTATTATAAAATATTTCCTTTAAACCTTTGTTAATCAATTGCAACGGCAATATTAATAACTCAACGAATTCTTCAGTTGCCTCACCACCATGTGTTAAGATGATCAAATATACTCAAGCAAACATTAAAAAGGGAATGTATCATAAGAACGATCCGCCAACACACTGAAATATAATATTCTGCACCACCAATTCACAATATCATATTAAGGGGTTTCAATATCCACCTCAAAATTTAGCAGTAAGCACACACCAAATTCATTGGGTTACTCACAATCAACAGAAGTCATTAAAGTGAATCCGTCAATCAGGCACATGGCAAGAGTGTTTATATATTACGCATGATATCCATCTCCCAGCATATAGAAAATTGGATAATGATCAATACTAGAAAAATCGCTTTCAAATTGTTGGAAATATAAGGTATTGATCAATAACAAAATAATATATAAAAGATAGAGTAGATGACTTATCAAATAATCGTTGCGACGTGGTATGAGGGTCACTGCCTTGAAAGCGATTTTCGGCACGACTTTGGTGCAAATCGTCTTCCCCGGTCGCTCCCCAAGGTTAACACAACAACCCCCAAACAAGTGCACTCATGGATGGAGGTTTGGAACTTACACAAATACAATTGTCCGGAAACTAATCACACATTGGGATATGAAGAGATGTGTCTTGCTTCACATTCTCTCTATCTCATTCCTCTAGTGGACATGAACACCCAATTTATAGATGGTAAAATATAACCTCCCACTACCCATTAAAGTAGCTTTAATGGGTTTATTAGTGGCACATCATGGGATATGAATTACCACAATTAATTACAAATCGGTTACAAATCACCCCATAACCTTTGGGTGCCATTATTCCAACAATCCCCCACTAATGGCAAACAAAGGCCAAGTGATTTAATTTCTGGACAAAGGAAAAGATAGAATACTTAAGTACCAATGTCCGAAGGATTGAATTGATACGTAGTGAAGTGAGAGAGTGACCGGGCTAATTCAAAGAGTGAAGTACTCTTGAACTCAATGAATTACGTGGTCAATCGATACCCCCACAACACATATTATACCTTAATTTGTGCAAATTCTGCGATAGAAAAATATAAACGCAATTATGTAGGCCATGCGCACACCTTGGGTGTTATGAGTGCTCTAGAAAGATAGCCCAAAATCTTTCATAAAAGGTGGCCAAACCTTTACACTCACGTAGGTGATTTCATCAAGTTCATCATAACCAAATCTACCCAACTCACATATGGGTTCGACTAATAAACAACTGGACTAAGAAACCATTAAGAGCAAATGATGCTCAACTTCTCATATACCAGCGGTGAATCCATCAAGTCCGTCTCAATTAGGACCACCCAAAAAATAGGGATATGGAATCATTAAAAGCTAGAAGCTCAACCTCACGACAAGCGGTGAATCCATCAAGTCCGTCTTATAAGGACCACCCTATAAAGGCTATGGATTCATTAAGAGCATGTGCTCAACCTCACAATAGCACTAAGAGCGCCATAGGGATGGGAAAAGATGGTGCACGTTGAGTAATCTCATGGCTTTGTTTGACCACATTGAACCAATGAAGGTTGGGTATCCACCATGATTTCCTCAATCTAAGGGCTTTAAGCCTCATCCCCCTCGACGATTCAATAATAAAGCTTAAACCAATCTTTCTTTAATTTCTATTATTACTTGACGACACTTTGTCTATTGCAAATGCGTCATCTCTTGCCATTATACACTAATTTTATCAAATCACAATTAAAAGAAATTGGCACACTAAACGTTCTCACAATGTATAACAACATGTATCTCAAGTCTCAACCAATCAACTTCTTGACCTGTCCACTTAAGAATAGTTAATTATATCATGTTATATACAAGTTAGATTTTAGAGACAAGAACCACAAGAAGGGAAAATACATACTCATTTGTACAAGTATATATGATTAACTTGTCACATATTTGAATCAATATACCCATCAAACACGGCAGAGATGACTATCAAAGTGCAAACACAAGTTAAAAACATATTAATTCAATAACTCTAGCATACACAAAATATAGAATATTTAGAACCTTTGTTGTTCTTATAAATATATGCTATCATGAGTTCTCGCAATCAATACACAATAATAATATTGACCTCTTTCAATAGTATCTCCACATATAAAGAAAATTGATGATTTTTCTCATCAAATTAAACACCCACCATGTTCAATATCTTTAATACCATAATCATGCATAGTTTATTATAAACCACTATTAGTATACTCATTGCCAATGTTAGCTTATCTTCTCTGTAAGACATAGAACGATATAAGCTACTATATATCATGATAACAAATGATTTCATTCAAATCATCATTTTCATGCTCAAGATATCTCTAAAATTATATGTATTATGTACAAGCATAAAAGATATATACATAAACATTCAAATATCAAAGTTCCCAAAAATCCCATAAAGATTTCGGTAAACTAAATTTAATTAGTTACCCCCACATTCTCAAAGAATCGAGTTCTATCAACTTATATTGAGAACACCAATATGTATAACATGTAGCTAGTGAACACAAAACTTCCCCCACATGTTCTCAATATATATATATACATACTAGAAATCATATACTTTCTCACCAAATAATTTGCAATTTCTTTGATACAGAAAAATAAGACAATATTAAATATCATAACGCAAATGATAATATCAAAGAATTGAATGGTTTCAATTTTATTGCATGTGAACTGCAAACAACATTCACTTATTTACACAATGTTCCTAAATAATTTTAGAAATTATTAATACAACTCACAAAAACCCGTAACGGTTTTCAGATCAAGGGAACAACTTTTAATCACCATAAATGAGGCTAAAATTATGCTCTCATATAATTGTCAGACTGATTAACAATTACTTGCTTAATTTTATAAGCACACAATACATGAGATTTCTTTTTCCTCTTTTGATTCTATCCCATACAAGAACCATTTAGACTCTTTGTAAAATCAGGTTAAACATAGTAAGATTTGGCTTTTTAACAAATAAATGAAACTGTTAATGGCATACAAGTTGGTCCAACTAGCAAATTTATATTGCCCAACCATAGATATTCTAGATCCTGTAAATTTCACATCTCTATATTAATTTTGGATATGAATTAATAAAAGGCACGCAAGAATATACGAGTCTCTAAGAAACTCTATTCAGTAGCAAGTTTAAATATCCATAGCTAGCACTTTAGCGTTACCGCACCACAAATACAAAATTTATGACACTTTAATCTGGAGTAATATCACGGTCACAAATGCTACAATACAATTGAACTTTGTAACAACAAATGACTAAGATAAGACAATTAACAGGAAATTATTATAAAATATTTCCTTTAAACCTTTGTTAATCAATTGCAACGGCAATATTAATAACTCAACGAATTCTTCAGTTACCTCACCACCATGTGTTAAGATGATCAAATATACTCAAGCAAACATTAAAAAGGGAATGTATCATAAGAACGATCGGCCAACACACTACAACAACAACAACAACAACTCAGTAAGTATCCCGCCTAGGGCGGGGTCTGGGGAGGTCCAGATGTACGCAGTCTTACCCCTAACTAGTCGCCTAGAAGAGAGACTGTTTCCGAAAGACCCACGAAAACTTTTTTTTTTTTTTTTCAAAACGGTTTTTTCGGGTAAATTGTTCAATACTGACAAGTGTGCAAATTATCAACCACCAGATATGATAATATGATCAGAAAGTCAAAAAAGGGAAGTAAATCACTAGACATACTAGCACAAGATTCTACTTACTGAACAACATAAATAAAGGGGACGCTACATGCTATAAACACAATGAATCCACCTCTAGTACTAGCCAATGCACATCCGTAATCTAACGCGGGTCCTCTACACGGATCCTGCTCCGCCAAACTCTCCTATCTAGGACCAAGTCCTCGGTAAGATCTAGACGGGTCAAATCCTGCCTGATTACCTCTCCCCAAGTCTTCTTTGGGCGTCCTCTTCTCCGTTTACAGTCTCTAAGTGTAATTCCCTCACACCTTCTCACCGGTGCATCACGATGTCTCCTCCTCACATGCCCAAGCCACCTAAGCCTTGTTTCTCGCATCTTGTTGTCGATATCGGTCACTCCCACCTTGCCTCTCAACACTTCGTTCCTAATTCTATCTCGTCTTGTAGAGTTGCACATCCAACGAAGCATCCTCATCTCGGTCACCCGCATCTCCTGCACATGCACCTGCCTCACCGGCCAACACTCCGCCCCATATAGCATAGCTGGCCTGATGGTTGTACAATAAAATTTGCCTTTAAGTTTTAGTGGGATTTTTCTGTCACACAGAACTCCCGTTGCACTCCTCCACCTTAGCCACCCTGTTCTGATACGATGCGTCACGTCGTCGTCAATCTCGCCGTTGCCCTGTATGATTGAACCGAGATATTTGAAACAATCCTTCTTCGGTACCACCTCCGTTCCAATCTTAATCTCCATATCCGAGGCAACCCCATCTCTTGTGAATTTGCCTTCCAAGTACTCGGTCTTTGTCCTACTTAGCTTGAATCCCTTTGACTCTAGTGTATCTCGCCAAAGTTCCAATTTGGCGTTAACACCTTCTCTAGTCTCGTCTACCAGGACAATGTCGTCGGCAAACAACATACACCAAGGCACATCCCCCTGGATAGTCTTAGTGAGCTCATCCATAACGGTTGCGAATAAAAATGGACTCAACGCTGACCCTTGATGTAACCCAATATCTATAGAAAATTGCTCAGTTTCCCCTCCTGTAGTCCTGACCTTAGTCCTCACTCCTTCATACATATCCTTGATCACTCGGATATAGGCGACTGGAACCCCCTTGGCTTCTAAGCACCTCCACAAGACTTCTCTGGGTACCCTGTCATACGCCTTCTCCAAATCAATGAAAACCATGTGCAAGTCCCTCTGTCTCTCTCTGTAATACTCCATAGAACGTCTAATCAAATGAATCGCTTCCGTTGTAGACCTCCCTGGCATGAAACCGAATTGGTTCTCCGATATTAGCGTACTCTTCCTTAGTCTCTTCTCAATCACTCTCTCCCATAGCTTCATGGTGTGACTGAGTAGCTTAATGCCTCTATAGTTGTTGCAGCTTTGGATATCTCCTTTATTCTTGTATAGCGGGATCAATGTGCTGAGTCGCCACTCCTCCGGCATCCTTGCAGATTTGAGGATCTCGTTGAAAAGCCTTACTAACCACAATAGACCTTCTTCCCCCAAACTCTTCCATACCTCTATGGGTATGTCATCTGGTCCTACTGCCTTCCCACTCTTCATTGTCCGCATGGCCCCTTTGATTTCTTCCTTCGAAACGCGACGACAAAAGCTGTAGTTGCGGTGTTGCTCGGATGTGGTGAGGTCTCCCAACGAAATGGCTACATCTCCAACGTTGTTAAAGAGCTCATTGAAGTACCCATGCCACCTCCTCTTGATGTTCACGTCGTCCACAAGAACTCTTCCCGCCTCATCCTTAATGCAACGAACTTGATCCAGGTCCCTGGTCTTCCTCTCCCTAACCCTCGCCAACCTGTACACGTCCTGTTCTCCCTCCTTAGTTGCCAGTTTTTGGTACAAGCTCTCATATGCTTTACTTTTGGCTTCTGCTACTGATTTCTTCGCCTCCTTTTTTGCCGCTCTGTATACTTCCCGCTTCTCCACCCTTTCCTCATCTATAGTACTATCCATTAGGGCTTTAAAGGCAACCTTCTTAGCCTTCACTCTGTTTTGAATGTCCTCACTCCACCACCAGGATTCCTTCTTGCTACTCCCTATCCCTCTTGCAACTCCTAAAGTCTCCTTCGCCGCATTCCTTATGAGGTCCGCCACCCCTGTCCACATTTGACTCGCGTTACCTTCTCTTCTCCAGATGCTATCCGACTCAACCTTTGCCCGAAATTGACTCCCCCCGATTCCTCTAAGCTTCCACCACTTGATTTTGGTGCCATTGTGTATACTTCTCTTCCTCTTCCACCCCTTCATCTTAAGGTCCAAGACGACCATCCTATGTTGGGTCGACACACACGCACCTGGTAGGACCTTGCAATCCATGCACGCACCTCGGTCGCCACGCCTAACAAGAATGTAATCGATTTGGGTCTTAGCGGTGCTGTTTTTAAAAGTCACTAGGTGCTCCTCTCTTTTGTTGTAGAAGGAGTTAGTTACCATTAGATCATACGCAGTCGAAAAATCTAAGATCGCCGTGCCACCTTCGTTCCTAACTCCATACCCGAAACCTCCATGAGCCCCAGAATACCCATCCGACGTGGCCCCTATGTGTCCATTGAAGTCTCCTCCTACAAGGAGTTTCTCACCAGGGGGAACCTGCTGGATAACCTCATCTAACTCCTCCCAGAAGCGACGCCTAAGTTGTATATCCAACCCTGCTTGCGGTGCATAAGCACAAATGACATTAAAGGTCTCCTCCTTCACCACCACCTTGATAGACATAATTCTATCATTGGTTCTCTTAACCTCTACAACATGTTGTTTAAGCTCCTTATCAACTAAGATCCCGACCCCATTCCGTTGACTCTTACACCCTGAATACCAAAGTTTGAATCCGTTGATCTCTTTTGCCTTGGCGCCTGACCACCTCGTTTCCTGGACGCACACGATATTAACCTTATATTTTTCTAAAACCTCCACTAACTCTAGGGTTCTACCCGTGAGTGTCCCTACATTCCATGTGCCAAACCGCAACCTACTTGCCTCAACTCTCTCCCTACGGGACCCCGATCTCACCAGAGGACTGGCCCTAACTCTACCACTAGGAGTCAAAGACGCCACACCGACCGAAGCAATAATCAAGCAGTTACTCTCCAAATAGTAACTAGAAAAGCCATGGTACTGTAATAACTAACCGTTTATTAGTTAAATACTACTACAACTTCAATTATAAAAATAATAATACTAGTAACAGTAGTAACGATAGAATTACTAATAATAGTAATACTAGTAATAATAGTATTAATACTACTAAATAATCTAGAGGTACCAACAAAACCAACACAGCAGCTAACCGAAACGTTACTAGGTTCCACTTAAAATAAAGGTAGCACACACAAATATTTTCCAGCAAACGGTACCACACAGCAAACTTCACGTGCTAGAGTCAGAACCAACACAACAATAGTACTAAATAATAACGTAAAGGTCAAGAATCCAGGCACAGGTGAGAGGACAACAACGCACGCTAGGGACCTCGGGTCTGGTGGAGGTGCGCCGGTGCTTACCACGGCGCTACTACCTGTCTCCCGCGGGTGGCGGCGCGCTGATTGTCGGCGTCCCGAGGTTTGCGGCTTCCCGACTGGCGATGAGATGCTACACTGACCTCCCGACTGGCAATTAGTAATGCTCAAGCTGGTGTATCCCACAACACACTGAAATATAATATTCTGCACCACCAATTCACAATATCATATTAAGGGGTTTCAATATCCACCTCAAAATTTAGCAGTAAGCACACACCAAATTCATTGGGTTACTCACAATCAACAGAAGTCATTAAAGTGAATCCGTCAATCAGGCACATGGCAAGAGTGTTTATATATTACGCATGATATCCATCTCCCAGCATATAGAAAATTGGATAATGATCAATACTAGAAAAATCGCTTTCAAATTGTTGGAAATATAAGGTATTGATCAATTACAAAATAATATATAAAGGATAGAGTAGATGACTTATCAAATAATCGTTGCGACGTGGTATGAGGGTCACTGCCTTGAAAGCGATTTTCGGCACGACTTTGGTGCAAATCGTCTTCGCCGGTCGCTCCCCAAGGTTAACACAACAACCCCCAAACAAGTGCACTCATGGATAGAGGTTTGGAACTTACACAAATACAATTGTCCGGAAACTAATCACACATTGGGATATGAAGAGATGTGTCTTGCTTCACATTCTCTCTATCTCATTCCTCTAGTGGACATGAACACCCAATTTATAGATGGTAAAATGTAACCTCCCACTACCCATTAAAGTAGCTTTAATGGATTTATTAGTGGCACATTATGAGATATGAATTACTACAATTAATTACAAATCGGTTATAAATCACCCCATAACCTTTGAGTGCCATTATTCCAACAATCGCCATTTGACTTTATATCAAATCTCAGCTTCAACTTTCCCTTTTATGCCCATACTGGAGATATTATCGAATTAATTGGTTCCAAAAGAGAAAAAACAAACTGGAAATACTATTGAATTTATGGGTTCCAAAGAAAATTGGCTCACCTTGCCTTTTGTAGAATAATGTGCTGATCAGTGTTAGCACTAGCAGTGATAGATAGATATGGATGTTGCTAAGGTCATCCCTAACATTTTATATGCTCTCTGCTAAGCTTAATAGTTGGCCCTAATTTAAAAAATATTATTGTACTTTCCTTAATTATTATATTTTTCATATCAAAATATTAAAAAAGTTCACCAACAACACTTATTCATGTTTTGGAGGCCTATACAGGTGCACAAATTACAGCTGTTCAAAAACGGAGAAATTATTAGATGATCTGAATCACGATTTTTTTTTAAGGATTGAATTTTAGTAGGCTCCACTTATTTTGTAACAGGTGAGATCATTAATCCCGAACCATGCATATAATAATATCTCACAACGACACCTCTAAGATTAGCCTAATTGGGATCGGATAAGAAAAAATTCTCTTTTTCTCAAATTAAAGTAGAAGTTTATTAATTTATTAGTCAATAATTTAAACTTTTGATAAAACAGTGATTTATCTAACTAAAAGTCTAAATGATTACCCCAAAATATTGCAACGAAACCACAACTAATTAATGTTATATGGATTTTTGAAAAAAATCCTAGCCTTCCTCCTTTTTTTTCTCCTCTTACTCCCTAGAACCCTAATCTTTAGTAGAACATATTTTCAGGCCGGGAGGGCCGATTTAGGTCATTCCCGACCTGCGATTGATGATTTTTATCACGTTTAATCTTGATTTCTAGAGCTTTTTAGTTCTGAGTTGAATAAATTCTCTCCCTTTGTGGAGTTTTTAGGGATCTTCTTATCTTCCTCTCTATAGGATTCTTTTTTCGCCTATTGTGCGATTGATTTTTAGTAGAAGCAGTATAAATTTGGGGACCGGATATACACACGATCGACGGAATCATACAGAGGTTCGTGGGCAAGAGATTGCGTTACTTGTGGTGAAGATCTCCACTTCCGTGAAAGATGAAGATACATCAAAGGAAGCACATGGTTACTATGCATGTTGGGAGTCGCATCTGAGTATTCTAGTATATTGGCTTGTTAGCGGTTTTTTTGTTGTTTCTATTGATTTAGTATGTTCTAAGGTTACTTTTATTGTAGATGCCGTATGGCTTTTTTATGAATGAAAGTCTCCTATTCCCCTCTCAAAAAAAAAAATAAAAATATTGCAACGAAATGTTACTCTGTCAAGTGCCATATGACAGAAACTATCTATCAATATATATATATATGTATAATTGAGTTCTCACCAAGATGACATTAAATAGATAATAAATAGCCATAAATGCATGACTGGTTAAAAAGAAATCAAAATAATTTTATTTTATTTTAATAAAAAAGTATTATATTTATTATCCTAAAAAAATATATTATTTATTCACTAAAATTGTAATTTTATTTGTTAAATGTGTAAAAAAGATTATTATTGTTTCTTGCTACTCCTATTATTCAACTTTATATATTGATGTGATTAAAAAAAATTATTATATTGATTCAAATAACAAAGGATGATGAACAAGAACCCGTGCATCGCACGGGCACGAAATCTAGTATATATGTAAAATTGAGTTCTCACCAAGCATTGAATAGGTAATAAGTAGCCATAAATGCATTAGTGATTAAAAAGAAATTAAAAATAGTTTTATTTTATTTTAATAAGAAATAAGTAACATAAGTATTATATTTATTATCCCAAAAAAAAATTATATTATTCATTCAATAAATATGTAATTTCTTTGTTAAATGTTTTTTTTTGTTGATAAAAATATTATTATTGTTCTTTGCTACTCCTATTATTCAACATTACATATTGATATGATTAATAAAAATTATTATATTTATTCTAATAACGGAGTATGCATGATAAACAAGAACCCGTGCATCGCACGGGCACGAAATCTAGTATATTTGTAAAACACTAAAGTGGTAAGTAGTGGAGAGGTTGAACAACTATACTATAATAATTGAGTCATAACTCATATAGCACCAAAAAATAATTGAGTCATTAAAAATGCTTCATTAAAAGAAATAGGGTGTCATTCATTCAATTCGATTTTGTACGTACCGTCCTCCTCTAAATTTATAAATGTTACTTCTATCAAAAAATATTTTTTTTAATAAATGTTACACTAATAATGACAAAGTGTTAGAACCAACCCTAATATGTTAATCATATGTTCAAATTAGAGGTGAGGAGAGTGATATTAATCCGCTGATCCGATTCAATAAATATAATCTGGCTTTTTAGACTAAAATCGGAGCGAATATGAATTGAGATTTTTACAAATCGGATATCCGATTTTCGATCCGCATTCATTTTTATTATAAAAATTACTACTAATTTTATTAAATTAACAACAAGTGACAAGTGATTTTTTTGTTATATAAGTTGCTTTTGTTGTGTGTTGATTCATATCAATATCAATATTTTTTTTTTAATTTTTATTGTACTTTTGGACATTTGGTCAAATAAAATTGAAATATACCATACTACAAAATTTTTGTATCAGGTATATTCAACATTTAAAACATGAAATTACACCATTTTAAACTTTTTGATGCAATTTAGGTTGGTTTGATACAATTACTAAGTTTGAAAATTAAATATAAAGTTGAAAATTAAAGCAAACGGAAAAATAAATATAAAACTAAATCGGATTCAGAAATCCGCCAATCCAATTTGCATTAATTCCCCTTAGAAATTAGCGAAGAGGGCATGCTCATTTACTAGTACATGCATGTAAATTTTTCTCAATTTTGATGACATTATCAATTTTCAATTAATTTTTTTTTTATATTTTATTAATTATATGGTATCTTGAATTTTCTTCAAGATACCGCTCGTAAAAGCAAACCTCTCCATTAACCTTCAAAATCACAGCACAAGAGCTTCTGGTGCCACATTTTCCCTACATAAACATGATTAACATTGCTACTTTAATGGTATGATTATTATTGGAGTATTAATTAAAATGATAATATTAAGTATAGATAGGCAAAATATTGCTTTAATTTGAGAACAAACATATAGCTCACCAGAGAAGTATAAGTGTCAACACAAATGGAATTGAGTTGGTTCTCCAACTTGGGAGACCAAATGCCAGGGAGCAAGCTCTTGTCGGCTTTAGTCCTGTCCATCATCAGCTTCTTGATCATCTCACTGCCACATATTTCGTCCTCATCTCTATATGTTCTTATCAACTGCCTGAAATTTTCTTCAAGCCGTTGAGCCTTCTCCCACATAGAAAACATACATTTTTTTTAGAAATGTTAGTGTAGTATATTCGTTCGTTCTGAATAAATCTTATCATTTGCTTTTTTAAATCAGAGTTTACAAATTTTGATCGTAAATTTGACGAGAAATTACAAAGATTTACAATTTAATATTTCATCCATTTCAAAATGTCATTTTCATTTGCTTTTTACACATAAACCAAGACAAATCTACTACTTTTTACCAAAACTTTCGTGCTTGCCCCTTGTGAGTAGGTAGGTGGGGAAAATGTGTGAAATGTAAGTAGATCTGGCAATGCAAGTAGGATTGGGTCGGGTCATTTCAGATTGGTTTATATATTGGGTCAGTTACCGTCGGGTCGACATTTTTGGGTCAATATCGGGCCCGGTTTCAGGTTACCCAACGAGCTTGACAAGACCTCAAATATTTTTGGTAGATTGATTTTCAATAATAACAATTAGTCAACCATGTAAGATAAGAAGATGGATAAGAACATTGTTTGATAAGACAAACACAAAACTTATATGATGCGACCTCAACGTGGGACGGTTCAAACAAGCATAATATCATGCTAACATCATGCTTAACTATAGAGATGACCTCATGTTAAGACCACTTACGGAGTATAAAATACCTTTACAAATATGAGTGTTAGAATAGTCTAATGGTTGCTTACCGTGGGCCAAGGGGCATCCAAGCTGGCATTGGTTAACACATGAATACCGGGAGAAACTTTTATGGTGGAAGGTTTGTTTTCTTTAGGCCTATTGGTGACATATAACATGGAATTGGAGCAGAGATCTGTCAATATCAAGTTGAAACCATAATACTGCTCAGCCTCCTGTATTACCTCCTCAGCAAATTCGTTAACACCCTTCTTACTCTGTGACAAGCAATTCCAAAGAACGAAGTCATCCATATTATATCCTACCTCACTAATTACTCCTTTCATTAGTTTAAAAAAGGGAAATTTCAATTGTTACTCTTAAACTTTTGATTTTTTTTTTAATTGGTAACAACGGATGTAACACATCAAATCCTTGATAAATTTAAAATTTTGATAATTAGGCCTTGAATCAAGTGAGATTATTCCAACCAAAAACCAGAAATTGTAATGAATGTATGTTCTTCTCTTACATATATATGAGACACAATCACACAAAGGTCAATGTAGACAAGTTTTGGTCGCAAGTATGGATTACAAATCTCATCAAATGACGTCATATTTGTTAGAGGGGGTCTTACCTTGAGGTCGTCTCATACGAGTTTTTGTGAAAAACAAAAAGGGAAAGAAAAATAAAAAGAAAGAAAACCTGGAGAAAGCGAAGGGGCAAGTCCCCTCTGCTCTTGGATTGAAGAAGAGAATCATTCTCTCTGAAGTTGGTCACAAAAGCCAGCCTTCCTGATCGAGAACAGCAAGCCAACCAAGTACCACCAGCGAGCTCGTCTTTGCCGCCTAGTATCTCTCCACCTTCCCACCAGTGAACTTCTTTTGTTGGCCTTTACACCACACAAGTATATATTACTAGATAATTAGACACACTTCATTATTAGAGAAGGATACAAAGAGAAAGATATAAAGAGAAAGATAAAGAGAAAGAGAGATCAGATGGAATGAAGTTATGTAATTTTACCTTGTATAGTATTCGTCTCTGTTGAACAACAGAAGAAATGGGTAGTGAGGGTGGGCTTGCCACATAAATACCGCGATGCACATCCTTTTGATTTATTTCACTTTCAGTTTCGACGCTTCTTAACTATATGGATATAAGCTAATGTATTCCAAGAGGAGGAAAAAAATATTGGAGAGGGGGATTTGAATATAAGACATAAAGTATTCTATATCTCAATCTTAACTCTTAACCACTAAACCGGCCAACACATTATTAGTTACTCACTTAGATTAGTTAGATGGTGTACATACAATATAGCATGTTATCTGAGAGAAGAATACTAAAGCGAATAGACTAGCTAAACAAGGTGTATATAGATAGAGGAAAATGTGTTGATATGGATTTGATACCACCATGTATAGATTAAGAGTTATTCTTTTGTGTAGTCAAAAACATAAGTAGAGCTAGGTTGAGTGGGATAGGTAAGATCCTAACTCGCCTAATTAAGAATCTTTGTATGATGATTTTGTGGCCAATGAGTTTCCTAATGAAATGATTACTTTGTTATTCAATTAAAAAAGGGATGATACATGAATTGTTTTTCCATTCAGTTATCAAATTCATAATGTTGAAGGGTTGAGAATGACGAGCTATTCACACCAATTACTTAGTGGTAATCATTTTATAAGGAATATAATATTTAGTTGAATCTCCAACTATCAGCTTAAACTTTTAGTTGAGTTGGTTTCAACACAAGGTATCAAAGCCAAATAACCAAGATACCCCGTGTTTAAATCCTGACAGTCCCTATTCCCTTTATTAATATAACATTAGTTAGGCTTATAACCATCTATTAAAACTTTAATAATGTAGATAAGTTATTCATCTAGCAAAAATAGCTATATCCTAGTTACTTCACCATTGTGATTAAATTAAAGTGCTTGTTTGGTTGATACTTTAAAAATATGGGAAATGGTACTTTTTGGTAAGTGAAAATCTATCTCTTTTTTGGTTGACAAAAAAACAAAGGATGCTACTTACTTTTAGGAGGAAGTAACTTCCCGCAAAATGGAGGAAGTTACTTACATTGTCCCCTAGATAAGTAGCGGTTCCCACCACATCAACTTTCATGAATTTTCAATCCCCTTATTTAACGAAACAAGATTTTGCACTTTCTATAAATTTATATTTCCCATAAATTAGCACTTTCTATTGAAACCCACTTCCCATGATTAACCAAACAAGTATAAAGGATCGACACACTCATGAAAGAGTAACGAAACTGAGGAAGGAAGGGGGCAACAAATACCCATGATCGAGCATGATGAGTAGGAAATTATCTGTAAGTACTCTAAAATTTTGTCCAATCATATATTTTGACTCCAATGCCTATTTAGGATGAGGTGAGATATGCGTTGAGAAATTTATTGAAGAGGTTTATGAAATGAGGAGCCGAGGAGGGGTTTGGCACAAGTTAATTGAGCATTGACTTACAATTCCTATTCTTACCCTAAACTGTGACACCTGACACGTAAGGGTCTCTACATGTGGCCTAGCAATGTTTTATGTGTTATTTGGGTGGTTTAGCAAGATTTTAGTGTATAAGAGGTTTTTTATTTAAAAAATAAAAAATGATAAGATGATGTCCATTGGAAAGTGGAAAAAGTAGATCATTTAGGCTCTGTTATCCTCAACTTAATTTTATTTTTTTTAGGTAACTTAATTTTACTTAAATTTAGTTTACTTCAGGTCAATCTAGTTAAATTTGTGTGTAACTTTATCATTTAATAAACATTTTGTTACGAAATAAATTCATGATGATAATTATGTCATTTGAAAATAAAATTTTTCAAAACATATTTTTAAATGGGTCCAATATTGAATACGTTTGAACGAGTCTTAATTGGCTAAAAGTTAAGTTTAAAAAATCAGTTCAGTTTATTTTTTTCCAGTTGAAAAGAATGTAGTCTTAGGCTATGTTTGGCACAAACAGCTAGCTTTTCAACAAAAGCTACTGATTGGAGCTTACAGCTAGTGTTTTTTACTCTCTGCTGCCAAACAATTTGCCAGCTTATTTTCACCTGCAGGCTGCAGCTTGCAGCTACATCTAGTTTTGTGAAAGCTATCTCTGCAAGCTTTCACATACAACTAGTTTATTAGCATTTCGTAGCAATTTTTGATAA
This sequence comes from Tetragonia tetragonoides, assembly GCA_038025085.1. Lineage (NCBI taxonomy): Eukaryota > Viridiplantae > Streptophyta > Magnoliopsida > Caryophyllales > Aizoaceae > Tetragonia > Tetragonia tetragonoides. The sequence continues at coordinate 7,101,803 of CM076148.1, read as the reverse complement.
TTTTCTACTAATTTCTTTCCTTTGTCAAAATTTGACAGCTACAACTAGTTTTGCCAAACCTAACTTTAGTAATATATTTTGAAAAATGACCAAAAAACAGAAAATTATTGAAATTTCAGAAGGAAAAAAAAACAATCAAAATTCACAATCAAAACCCGCTGAAATTCTATCTACTTATCCGGAGATCAGAGCTCATCCAATGCCCCAATAGAAGTGTTGCCATGGTTATGTATTAGCACACACAAACACTACTGCTGTTGTGGGCTTCACTAGTTTCTTACTCCGCTATGGCTGGACTTCTCAGCTCATCTTCTACTTCCTTGTTCTCTTCAGCCCGTCTATCTTCTCAGTCACCCATTTCTGGTATCCTCTCTCTCTCTCTCTCTCTCTCTCTCCAAATTTGCTCTCTAAATTTGAGCCATTATAGAATGAACTTGCTCAAAACAAGAAATGGGTTTTCTTTCTTTGGTTTAAACAAGAAATGGGTTATTTTTATTATCATTGGAATTGTTGTAGTTTCAGGTCACAATTGGAGAAAATTCTATGGTGGAATTGGGATTCCTGTGAAAAAGAGCAGGTCTCAGCTTAACTTTTCCATTTCCAATGTTGCCACTGAAATTAATTCCACTGAACAGGTATGTTTCTTCATCTTTTGACCCTGGAATTTTTGCTTCTAATTTGTGTCAAAATTTGGGTTTCTTTCTGTCAGTTTGATGAATTTGAGTACTTTCTGAATTAGTATTAAGAAAAAAGCCCAGAACTTGAACTTTGTATTGGGAAGTATCAAGTTGTATATTAGTTCAAATCATTGGTACTGACTAGCTTATACATTTATAATAATGTCAACTATAGACCAGAATATTCAATTTGTTCAATTATTGAAATATGAAAGTTATCCAAATGTGTGGATATAAATTGGTATGGTATCAGAACCTGTCCTTGTTTTCTGGACATGGAAATGTGGATGAAATTTTTTACAAAAGCATACAAAATGTGAGAATGTGATGAGCTTCAATTAAAATTGAGATCATGATTAGTGCAATCTGAATGTTTTCCTTCTGTTATTATATGTAGATCGAGCTAATGCTGTAAAATTGATCTAAAAACTGAATGTTGTTGTATCGTAGGCCGCAGCCCCAAGGGTTGCAACAGAAAGCCAAAGGCCAGTGTACCCATTTGCAGCTATAGTGGGGCAAGATGAGATGAAGCTTTGCCTTCTTCTAAATGTTATTGACCCTAAGATTGGGGGTGTGATGATCATGGGTGACAGGGGTACTGGAAAGTCTACCACTGTTAGGTCCTTGGTGGATTTGCTCCCACAAATTCAGGTTGTTTTTGGTGATCCATTTAACTCTGACCCAGAGGATCCCGAGGTAATGGGCATGGAAGTGAGAGAGAAAGCTCTGAAAGGAGAAAATCTTACTGTTGTCATGACCAAAATCAATATGGTTGATTTGCCACTAGGTGCTACAGAGGATAGGGTTTGTGGGACGATTGACATTGAGAAGGCTTTAACCGAGGGTGTCAAGGCATTTGAGCCTGGGCTTCTTGCTAAGGCTAATCGGGGAATTCTATATGTTGATGAGGTCAATCTCTTGGACGACCATTTGGTGGATGTTCTTTTAGATTCTGCTGCTTCAGGGTGGAACACTGTCGAGAGAGAGGGAATTTCCATCTCTCATCCTGCTCGATTTATTCTGATTGGCTCCGGAAACCCTGAAGAAGGGGAGCTTAGGCCCCAGCTACTTGATCGTTTTGGGATGCATGCTCAAGTTGGAACTGTGAGAGATGCTGAGCTTAGGGTGAAGATAGTAGAGGAGCGGGCCCGTTTTGATAAGAATCCGAAGGAGTTCCGGGATACTTACAAGGCTGAGCAAGAAAAGCTACAGGACCAAATTACATCTGCGAGGAGCAACCTTTCTTCTATTCAGATTGATCATGATCTCCGTGTTAAAATCTCTAAGGTCTGTGCTGAGCTGAATGTTGACGGGTTGAGAGGTGATATAGTAACAAACAGGGCAGCAAAGGCTTTGGCTTCTCTGAAGGGAAGGGATAAGGTGACACCAGAGGATATCGCTACTGTCATCCCCAACTGCCTAAGACATCGGCTCAGGAAAGATCCTTTGGAATCTATTGATTCTGGTTTGCTTGTTGTAGAGAAATTTTACGAGGTATTTAGCTGAACGATGCTGAGCACGGGTGTTTGCGATACTCATCTGTCATGAAGTTTTGTTTTGCTGCTGGTGAATCCTTGTTTCCAAGTGCTTCTGATTCCTGACTTGAGTGAAATATTCTGAACTGTAATATGTTGATGAAATACATTCGGGAAGTCCAGCATATCTCTATCTATATCTGTATAATTTTTTGAGGTCCAATTGTCTGAATCTCTGTCTTTGATTCAACGAGATACGCCCTCATGTCAGATAAGCTTCTTGAATGCCTATTTCCCCTGAATTTTGCTCCAGGTATCACTGCATTCCAAACCCCTTTTTGTCTACGTCCTGGTTGTCACTCCACTGGATAAGGTGGCTTCTTGCAGATTTTCAGAGAACATGATTCCTCCTATTCCTTAGTTTATTCTAGATGCAAATCAAAAGCAATATTTTCCAGCTTAAGCAAGAATTATGGTCCATGGACAGAAAGAGATAGCTCCGCCAGTACTGCATGTTCTCGGTTAACTTGCAGATACAGGTTTGAGTATTTGAAGCAGCTACTATTCCTAAACCTTTCTTTGTCCATATATCAACAATATAGTGAAACTGAGAAGATTGTTGAAGATTGTTGATATATTTTCTCAGTTTCACTGTATTGTTGATATATGGGTCTGAGAACTTTCCTTTTCTTGAAAACTGAAAACAAGTATGAACTTCTCATTTGTTCATTTGACTATGTGAAGATTCTCATGTCACATTCATCTTTTTTTACACTCTTTGACATCATTAACATCATTTGAGGCCAAACCAAATGCATCTGCAGTTATAAATGACTTATGCCAATTTTTCTCCAGAAAATCCGCTTCCTATGTACAAATACAGGTGACCTGTTGTAGACAAAGGATGCCACTTCTATCATGATTCCAGCAGTCAGACCATAAATGTCATAGTTCTTGCCCTTAACTTCATAATCAAAATGATCGACCGTACCCTTTTCTCCCTTCCATTCCGTCTCCGCTTCTCTTCGGTTCTCATTCTGATGGGTGGCAATGAGATTACAGATTATTAGAGGTGCTTGAACTATAACAAGTTGATGAGAAATGATGAAACTAGACAAACCTTGAGAAACATTTCTAAGGGAACATGGAATATGGCTTCAACTTCAGTAGCATTGGGTGTAGGATGAAATGCATTCCTGTCATAAAGCAAGCCAACCACCGGCACAACTGCCAAACCTTTCTGTGTAAAACCAAGAATTCGGATCAATCTTTTATCAGAGGGAGATGCTTTCATTTCGCAATCCGCGCTCTGTGTCTCCATTTAGGATTTTGTAAGCTCATTTTTTTAAAGTGGAGTATGTTATAGTCTAATGAAACCGTCACAAAAACTTTAAGACGATCTTATTCGTAACTTTTGGTAAGACGAGTGTCATTTGTTAGTGAAACAAGGGTCACAACGACTCATGATTCATTATAAAGTTCGTAACGCTTAAATTTATAAATAGTGACCTTATTTTAGCGTGTTATCTTTTAGTTTGAGGTGTAATAGAAAACACCTTTATCAGAAAAGTCTGAAGAACAGCAACAACATGAACAAGTGAAGGGTCCAAACCAATCTCCTCCTTGGCCTCTCTCAACGCAGTCGCAACTTCATGTGCATCACCTTCCTCCATCTTCCCACCAGGAAGTGCCACTTCACCTGTACCAAACATACAAGCATCAGCCGGCACCCTCAAATTTTTGGGTGTTTGAAGTTTACTCATTTGGGTACAACAACCTCTCACAATTCATTAAATGATGTCAGTAGAGGGCCCATTTATGTATGGGTCCCACATGCATATGAGACATTGAGGGTACAACTATTTATACCATTACCTTTTGGCGAGCACCTACAACTTTAAATTGTAATTTTTACTTCTAGCCCGATTTCAACTTGGAGGCGAATAAATGAAGCAAAAATTAAAGAGATAAGGGATCGGAGAGAAACATTAAAGTTAAACTAGGCCAAACAAGCTACACGATGTACATCACCAACATGATAGACGAAGAGGATCAGGAGCTAACCAGAGTGGGAAGAGAGAGTGGAGGAACGCTTAGTAAGGTAAACACGTAGATCACCATCATTTCCTTCAAAAATGCATATAAGAACTGCAGCTCTGCCTTTGATGTTTCCACAACTACTACTGGTGGTATTCTTTCCTGAAAGGAAAAAGGATTGATTTTGAAGATGATGGAGCCTTTGAGCCAAGTCCAATAGTGTCCGGGAACAGCCACCATTGCCATTCAGCATCTTATTAAACTTATTTTCATCCATTATTATTATACTTTAATTAGCTATAGCTTTTGTCCCACCATCTTGTCATCCTAACTAAGATATATATATGCTTTAGTTTCCAAGGATGTCTTGACCTCCGGGTTAAGACTGAGATGCTGGATACATTAAGTCTCAGGTTTAAATCACCGTTTCGACATAAATGTATATTATAGTGGCATTTGTGTCCCACCATATAGATATCAGATTGACAGGATCATAGTTGTTGACAAAAAGGGCCCCAACATAGTTGTATCTGTCTGCCTAAACAATTATAATTCCAGCCAATTAAGATCATTTCCACTCGTATACAATCATATTGGATCCCACATAATGAGTTTAAGTGGTAGTAATTATAAATTATACTAGAATAGAGAAACTGAGACTAAATGTTGGATTCAATTTAATTTTACTTAAATTCAGTTCATTTCAATCCAGTTTAGTTTATGTGTTAACTTTATCACTCACATAACTTTTTATTGTGATATAAATTAATGATAATAACTAATTAACTACGTCATCGTAAAGATCTTAAAACATACTTTCAACAGAGTCCAATATTGAATATGTTTGGACAAATTTTAAGTGGTTAACGGTCAAGTTAAAAAAAACCAATTTAGTTCCGTTCAGTTCAGTTTTCTCCAGGTGTATCAAACGGAACCTAACACAGTTAAAAACCTCTTCTTCTTTAGCTAAGCAGTACTTAGCTCAAGATGTTTGGAATGCCTTCTGTGACTGGTAGGGAGTTAAAAAGCTGTTATGGAAGGGTATTGATTGCTGATCCTAACAGAACAGCAAAACCTGGAGCTTGGGTTTCTCTGCTACCTTATGGATTTTGTGGCATATCAGATCATATATAAACCTGCTTGGCCGAGCATCGGCTGTTGCAAAGATAAATCTTTGGACAAAGTCTAATTGGATCCCACTGGTGGCTTGGGAGTTAGGACTCACAGGGTTTGTAAGCGATAAATCAGAAGAAAGTATTGCTTTTCATAGGTAAAAATCTGGGGGTACTTGACATCAATGCAGCTGAATTACAACAAGCTTTCAAGAATGCAATTATGCTGCTGAAACAACACGCTCTGAAAGTGACTCTTGTAACAAATCTATTCTAGAGGTTTCAGGTTCCTGTTGCTGTTGTTTATACAGTATCTTTATCCAGGTTATCAAACATGACTGTTGTAGGGAGTATTCAGTATCTCGGCCTTGCTACCTTAATCGTTAAACCAAAATCTCATTAAGTACTAAAAGTATTACCCCAATTGGGATGGTGTATGCACAGAATGAGAACAATCTAATTAGAACAATTGTCAATGACGATAAATGCAAAAGAGATCTTCCATAGTTATCTGATGAGCAACAACGTATGGAGAAGCAAAAACTTAGAATTATAAACTACTAGAACTAGCTTTATTCCAGAAATTAGGCGTCCTCTTTTCAAATGCAGGTGACTGTTGGTACACCATTGCTGCAGTTTCTATCAAGATTCCAGCAGTTAGCGCGAATATGACATATTTCCTGCCATTGGTTTCGTAATCAAAGTAGTGAAGCAGGTACTTCTCTCCCATCCATTCTTTCTCAACTTCTCTTCGGTTTTCGTTCTGTTTTAAGCAGAGAAAGGTTTAGAAACTCTTTTGAGAAGACCAAGTTCATGAAACTCTAAGAGAAGACCAAACCTTTAGGAACATTTCTAAAGGAGCATCGAATGTTGCTTCGACTTCAGCAGCATTTGCAGTGGGACAAAATGCTAGCTTGTTGAAAAGAATACCAACCACAGGCACAACTACCATACCATTCTGGTAAGAACAGGAAAACCTCATTCGTTAATAAAGAAACATATAAACACCCCCCACTGCCAAACATGTCACTGGCACAAAGGCTTCAAATTGGCATGATCTTAGGAAATTCGACAGGTTTTTTGAGACAACATGGAAATGGAATAGCTGACATGTATAATGAGATGGAGTGTACTGATTATATAAACTATAGAACAACCTTCATTGTGAAAGGATCAAGAACAGAAACAACATCAACAAGCGAAGGGTCCAAACCAATCTCCTCATTAGCCTCCCTCAATGCAGTTGCAACTTCATTACTGTCACCTTCTTCCATCTTCCCACCAGGAAGTGCCACTTCACCTGTACCAAACAGGTATAAGTACTTATGTTAGTTACCTGACACTTTGACATGGGTTCGGACACTTGACACTTCAACTAAAGCCATACTGGCGAAAATTAACCAAATCCGACAACTCGACTTGAATCCCAAATCCGGATAACATCATTGCAGAGACATAAAGAGTTACTCACCGGAATGAGAAGACAGACTTGAGGAACGCTCGGTGAGGATGCACTACAACAAGAATGGCTGTTCTCCACGGTGAAATGCGGGCCTTTCCACGCTACTAAGCGTGGCAGAAACATTTTGCCACGGTTGGAAAAAGCGTGGCAAAAAGCTAGGTGGAATTTTTACCACGCTTTTTTGCCACGCTTGTTTCCACGGTTTTTTCCGCGGATACATTCAAGTTTGCCACGCTTACCAGCGTAATAATATGTGCAGAAATCTTTCCTGCAATTTTAAGCGGAAAATATATTATAATGGTTTTGAGCGGTAAAATAATTTCCCGGGAAGACTTTGCCACGCTTTTCACCGTGACTTTTTTTTGGGAGGAGTTGTGACAAATTATGTTCAAAAATAAAACGGAAAAAATAATTTAACATTACGGTAGTACACGTAGCTACCGTAAGTCCGTAATGTGTATATATATGGTTGTTTGATCAAGACACCATAAACGCATATAAAAATCTCTATTATGTCAATAAAGAAACGTCATCTTGTCAGCGTTTGGAAAACAAGTACTAAAAAAAACTTAAGTCATGACAGTATTCAATAGAAAACAACTAAAGAAACGTAAACTAAGACAACAAGCTGAAGACAGAGCAATTAATCTTCTTAGGCTTCAATGTTGAGCAATTGATCTTCATGAACTCGAGTAGAGCTTCTTGACCTTCGGCTAGAACTGTCATCTTGCCTTCCATTTCCACGACTTGAAATGTTTCGAGAGGCCTATGAGTCCAATGTAAAAAATAATGGTAAGATATTTATAATACAAAAATAACAAAAACAAAATGCAAACATTTGTTTGAATCAACACCAAAGCCTGATTCTACACAAAAGCCTCATAAGCTTAGCAAAGAGATTATCATGAGAACTGAAACTAACCAAAGCAAACCCACAGGCCAAGTGCAAAATTTGATAACTTTGAGCACAGAACTAGAGTCGTAGACCCCCCAAAAAAAAAACAGGGAGCAATAAGCTCACTAGAACACAACAAAACAAAACAAAATGAAACCCACAGAACACAACTGAAACCAAACCAAACTGACATGCCGAATTTGCAAATTTCGACAACTTTGAGCACAAGACAAGAGTCGTAGACCCAAAAAGAAAAAAGAGAGACAATAGGCTCACAGAACACAACAAAACCAAGCCAAACTCACAGAACACAACTGATTCCAAACAAAACCAACAATCCCAATTTGCAAATTTAGACAACTTTGAGCACAGGACAAGAGTCTTAGAACCAAAAAAAAAAAAAAGAAAAATAGGAAGCAATAAGCTCACAGGGCACAACTAAACCAAACCAAATCCACATAACACAACTGAAACCAAACCAAACCAAACCCACAGGCCAAATTTGCAACTTTGAGCACAGGACAAGAGTCGTAGACCCAAAAAAAAATTCAACAAAAAGAGATAACAATAGAAAGAATTAATGAAGTAACCTCTAGTTTCAGTTTGTTCCTTGTTGCATGTATCTTGTATATCCAAACTCATGGATCCTTGATAAACTCCAGTCTGGGGCCTGCACGGAGCACAGAAAGAGTTAAAAGGTTTTCAGATAATAACCTTGTGAGTGTTGTCTGCTTCTACGAATCGCTACAATAGAATTGCTACAAAACGCCCAAACACCCTCTAACTCGCAGAACCCTAGAATGAAATTAGATGAGTGAAACCAACTGAACATTACACAATGGAAGCTCCCAATTGTTTTTTACGCATGGAACAACAAGGCTCCGATTAAGAGAGAGGAGACGACAAAACCCTAGAAATGAAACTAAAACAGCGAAAATGATGCTCCATTACTGGGTTAAACAAACAATTTTATGAATTAGAAACAAAAAATTAGAAGAAAAAAACTAATTTTTGAGGAATTCATACCTGATACAGCATCCCACTTGTCGTTTTCTTCTTCGAGCTTCCATTGCATTAACCTTGTCGATTTAGCCGCTTCTCTTGTCTTCAGCCTCTCGCTCGCTCTTCTCGCAAAAATTGAAACAATGAACAGTTACCCAAAGTTTTAGTGAAACTTGAAGGAAACATCTCTAACTTGAGAAATTTCACCAAAAATTAGTTAAACTTACCTTGTTGTTGGATTTTCCTTTCTTGACCAAGCCACAATCTTTGACTTGAGAGCCCATCCGCAGCTAGGGTTTCATGAACAAACAGAAAGCAACCCAATTAGATAAATTGAGTTCAAATTAAACAAAAAATGAGGGTTATAGTTACAAATCAAACATATAAACGAATTTGAAAGAAGATAAGACGCCTTCTTTGGGATGAACATCCCGATTTCTCGGTTTCAGATTGAAGATCTCGTTCGCTAGTGTTCTGGTGTTGATCTGACTTGCTGTTTTCGGCGGTGGTGAGGAAGAAGAGAGAGCTCAGAGATAGACGGAGGAAGGAGAGAGAGAGAGAGAGAGAGAGAGAGAGAGAGAGAGAGAGAGAGAGAGAGATGGGTTGAGGAAGTAGATCTGAGAAGAAGCTAGCGTGAGGATAAAGATGTGTGTTTCATTTATTTATTTTTTTGTCACGGTCCAAAACGTGTTTAAGTTTTATTTTTTTGCCACGCTTTTTTTTCCACGGTTAAAAGCGTGGTAGACTCCGCTTTTTTTTCCACGGTTTTGAAAGTGTGTCTAAATAAGCGTGTCTAATGCCTGGAATTGTAGTAGTGATGACACGTAGCTCGCCATGATCACCTTCAAAGATGCAGACCAAAACTGCAGCTCTTCTGTCTGTCTTTGATCTTGATGGATTGTCAGAGTCTTGGATGTTGGTACCATTGACTGAATAAGATGGCCTGTGAAGACGGAGCTGCCGAGCCAAATCTGACAGGGTTTGGGATCTGCTGCCTAGCTTATTGGCATCCATTTAGCAGCAGCTCAGATTGACAGTTGAATCTAGATTTTCCAGGTTCACTGGACCAGTTCAACATTGGCATCCCACCAACCAGTTCATCTCACTGACCCCACCTTACCTATTGTACCAGCTTTCAGTGGACTAAGTCCACACAAGACATGTTATTATTAATTTTGTAAAATAAATTCACATACAACATAGAAGGGTATTTGAACCTAAGACCTACTGGCCTCAGTTTTAAGCACTAGGCTAAGAGCTCATTGTTGCCGGCTTTGTGTTTGTTAATAATGAAAAGATATAGCTAATTTATATAATCCTCCTGTCCTAGTAATAAAGCCTCGCTCACTTTAAATTTCCAAAGCAAAATTAAAAGGGTACTTCTAAATTCTTATTAGATCATGTGATCTATACTTGATTTATATGGACAACATCATATACTACGTAGCATATGGATTTTTGGAAACATTAGAAGGTCATCTTTTGGAGGTGAAAGTTCTCACGAAGACTTGGCAGTAGTGAGAGTATTTTGGAGTTCTTTTGCTGAGATATCGCGGGTACGTAGTATTTAATTGGCAGCAATTATATTTGAGAGAATTATCTTTTGGTAGGATATAATTATTTGGTAGTTTTATTGCTTGGCAAGTAATTATAGTAGTTTCCTTTTTGTATTGGGTTAGTAATTTAGAAGGTAGAAGGTTTTCTAATTAGGGTAGAAGTATAACTATAAATATGGGCAACTAAGTAAGATTTCGACTTAATTAATCAAAGTTATATATTGTGGACTCGTAGTTATTCTTGAGTTTTGTTGGAAATATGGCGGATTGTTCGCCATGGTTAAGAAATCATTGCCAGCTCCCTGATGAGCTCATGATTGATATTTTTGCTAGACTCCCTACAGATAGTGTACGTGCATGTAGAAAAGTGTGTTCACAATGGTGCCGCTTGATTTCTTCCCCTTGTTTTGCTGAACTCCATCTGAAGACAGCTCCTCCAATAACTAATGGTAGAATTTTTAATTTCTCCAACAAAGTTAAATATCTTTTTCATAGAAGATCCCGAAAAGATTACAAATATTAGGAAATTATCCACCACAAATAGGCAACTTCTGCATCGAAAGGAAAATAGTTATTGCCCTTCTCTGTCCTGTAATGGATTACTCTTTTTCAAGTTCTACAATCGACCCCATATGATCTACAATCCCGTCACTGGAGAAGAAGCTAAAATAAGTTTACCACATGGGAAGGTTTGTGGATTCTTTTTCGATGAGCTAACAAAAGACTACAAGTTTCTCATGCATTCTTTGAATGATAACCCTACACAATATTCTATTTACTATTGTAGGACCACACAATTGCGAAAATTAAACACCTTATACTATACTCCAGTATCTTTCAAACCATCTATTAATTTGCCAAGAGCACTCTTTTGGATGGTCGATTACAACGGTTGTAATAAAATTCGTGATGGACAAAGATGTCAATTACACCAGTGTTCGAAGAGCATAATGATGTTTAATTTGGATAACGAAGAATTTTTTCTCATGCCATATCCAAGCATGGATCATATTGATCAGTGTCGAATATCATATCACTATCACCAGCTTTTGGAGCTTAACGGTAATTTATTGTTTTCTGATGTAAATAGGAAGGTGGCCAGGATTGACATATGGATTTTAGAGGACCTTGTGAATTTCTCTTGGGGTAAAAAGTATGTGGTAAACCTTGAAAAATCTTGGAGGTATTTATATTTTGTGCACGTCGAGGTCGTGAACATCGTCAACGGCCAGCTATTGTTATATTGCCGTAAAAAAGGAATGTTGTATTGGTATAAGTATATAACATGCAATCTTCTACGTTTAGAATAATTGAAACTGGATTTCAATTAAAGGGTGCCAAGACACTTTTTGCAGGTACTTGCTCCTCGTTTAAGAAGGGCTTTGTTTCCCTAAAACATATATTAGCAAAGAAGTGATCAAGAGGGAGCCTGCATGAGTTAGCCGTTCGTAGAAAAGATCAATAGAACAGATTTGTCAAATCTTTTGTTATATCTTTGTATCTTATATTTAGATCTTGTGTTTTAGTCATATGAATTTATGTACTAGTAAAAATAGATTGTTTTCGCTTGAATTGTATATTTTTTGGCAATTTGGTTTTTATGTTAAGATTATATTACCTAATAAATTGCATCTAACTTCATTAGCAACAGATGTGTTATCCAGAAAACCAAGGCTTTCGACTTCCCCTGAAGGCCCTGATGTCTTACCAGCCCTTAAGTACCATATAAATACTACTACTTAAGGGCTGTCAGGAAGTCACAACTTAAAAACTACTAGAAGCAGTACAACTAACTAGTCATGTCGTCTACGAATCCGTAGACGACATGACTAGTTAGTTGTACTGCTTCTAGTAGTTTTTAGGTTGTGACTTCCTGACAGCAAACTGCATTTCTACATTTAACTTGTACGTGAATCAAAATCACCCAACTGTCATAGTCACAGACTCACAGTTTCAGGACAGCTAGTGCTACTTTACCCCTATAGGGAACTTCGGACCATGTTACCTAGTGAGGGAAAGAGAGAGAGGGAGGAACTAACTAACCAGAGTGAAGACAGAATTGAGTTAGTGAGGATGACAAGTAGATCACCACTCTCCTTCAAATATGCAGATCAGAACAGCAGTTCGCTCTGCCTCGGATGCTTCCAGAATAAAGTGGAGACAGGGCTGTTGAGTGTTGAGCCAAGTTGAATAGCGTCCACTGAGTCATACTCACCTTACTGCATCCAATACATCTAACCTTTGCAGCTACTTGGATCTTAATTAGACCTGGCAATACTGACCCGGTCCCGATAACCCGATTCGAATAACCCGACCTGTGACCCGATTCAACCCGAATTGCAAGACTCGAAATTGACCTGAAAATTCGAAACAACCCGATCCAAATCGAACCGACCCGAAATTAGCAGACCGGATATGACCCGTACCCGAATCTGATCCAAACCGAAACCGACCCAATCCGAATAACCCGAAGGGACCCGAACCGAACACAACCCAAAATTTATGACCCAAACCGACCCGAACCCGAACCAAAACTAAAACTGATAAAAAAATTATTATTTATTTATTTATTTATTTATTTTAATTAGTTAAGTTATTTATTTATTTATTTGTTAGTATTTTAAAAATGGTAAAATTAAAATCTTTTAAAACCTTGTGGTTACACTCACCTATTAAAATATCTATTTATATAATTAATTTATATATTTATAGCCCTATAATAGTTACCTTACAAAAATTACAACGTAATTGATTACATCTCCTTAACTCTGTTACATTTATTCCTATACAAATTGCAAGCACTCCAAAATATTACTCCCTCCGTCCCAATTTAATTGTCCACTTTTAAATATGTGACTCCAAACATTGTGATGAGATATTGAGTGAAAACAACATGCAATCATTCTGATGTTGACCTAACTTGTACCCAACCTCAAAATGTTGTAATGCGATCGGGGAAAACTGTACTAAAATCGAACTTGAAAAAAAAACTTTGACTAAAATCTGTCTGACCCATATCTGACCCGAAACAGATGACCTGAATTGACCCGAACCCAAAAAATACCCGGACTGAACCGACCCGAACCCGAACCGAGTACAGTGCGTGATTACCCAATTCAACACGATCCGATATGGCCCAAACCGGATTGACCCGACCCGCAACCGACCCGAAAACAACATGAACCGAATCAACCGGCCGAGCCCAAATATACCCGACCCGAACCCGAACCGAAATTAGAGATAACCCGAATCAAACCGAACCGAAATGACCCGAACCGAACCTGACCCAAATGACCCGTTTGCCAGGTCTATTCTTAATGGAAGTACTAAGAGTCGAGAGAGGTCAACTTTCGCATACCATCTTGTTGAAGACTTCCAAGTACCCAAGTCACCTGCCCACTGTATATAGATTGAATCGCAATGGAAACACATTATAATGAGAAAAAAAATCCAAACCTAACTATGCATATCTTGTGGCTAAAATAACCTGAGAATTTTTACTGGAACCTCATGTCACAGAAATGTTCAGATAGTTTCCACCCAGCTGTGTTCTGAATTAGAATCATCCAATCTAGCATAAAGGTTTGAGATCATGCTTACCTTTCTCAGTAAGGTATGAGTTTTAAATAAACATCTGAATCCTAAATAATAACGACGAATGATTCAACAACACTGACCTGAACACTTGAGTGCAAAGGAGTTGTATACATGCAGCTACGTGCCCAAAAAATGTCTTCGATCGACAGAATCACTATTGTCTAGCTTAGGTTCGATACTCTAGGATCATGTTTAAAAAATACCACAACGGAAGAAAATATTTTATTGCCTTTATCCGCTAAGAATACATTATCACAATTATGTCATGAAATCTTACGATTATCGCACTACGTTAGAACAATGGGATGCATTCATATTTACAAAAGTTTTCAGTGAAGTCAACGCATTGTAGTGTCTTGATCAACAGCTCTAGGAACCTTAAATCTAGGATTCTGCTCCACAAATGGTGGTTCTCTCTGGTAAACAACTGATGCAGCACGAATCAAGATCCCAGCAGTTAGGCCCCATATTAGGTACCTTTTGTTATCCGTTTCATAGTCAAAAAAGTGAATCAAGTACTTGTAACCCATCCATTCTCCTTCCTCGGATCTTCTATTTTCATCCTGGACCAAGATGATTCTATGTCAAGCAAAACGAAAAAAAAACTAAAATAAAAAAGAATGTGCACGAATTTTGCACAACAAAGGAGGACATGGAATTAAGGAGCTAAACCTTGATGAACATTTCCAAGGGTGCATCAAATACTACTTCCACTTCTGCAGTATTGGGAACTGGCTTGAATGCCTCCTTGTCAGACAGAATCCCAATTACTGGTACAACCTTCAACAGATGCTGCACATACAAATATGAACATATTATTGCAATAGCGAAGGATAGTTTCTAAATTTTGATCTGGTGCAAGAACTATGTTATCTTTCTACGCCTGCAAGTCAATACCACATCCAGCAATGTGATGCCCAATGAAAATAACAAGGTAATGTTTTACACAAAGCATAAAAAATCTAGATGACAGAAAGCTGGTATCATCAGCAAGTTCTAGAGATTTATTTTTATATCTGTTGCTTCAGTGCAAGAACACAGAAACAATGAACACATCTAGCACACAGCTAAGGTACTCAAGTTCAGTAGTAGAAGAAATGAGCAGGGCAAATATCTACTCAAAAAATTCTATCCTATTGAAGAGTGCCAAACTCCAGACCCTGATCCTCTGTTGTTAATCCAAGAATTGAATGAGAAAGCATATGTTGATATTCTTATCCTGAGAACTGACTAGTGAACAAGCATTATGTTACTGAATCATGCCAAATGATAAGAAAGCATCAACCATGATTTGATGAAAAAATGACTTATTAGGCAAACAACTATGGACCTATGGTCCTATATTAAAACAAGCAGCATGCACCTGGAATGATTCTTCGTCAATTGAAAGAACAACCAATCCACATAGCTAAACTTTCACCTGATCAGCTCGTGGCCTTCACAGTCCCACTCTATATTTGTGGAATACTTCAACATCAGCTTCCTCTGGCGACGTCATAGGAAATTTTCAAAGCTTATCTGAATGGGTGAGAGAATTTACGAACTAAGATTTCACTCTAACAATCAAATACGAAAGTGAAACTTAACCCATTGTACGGAAAGAACAAGAGCCATCAAATAGAGTTTTAGAGATGGTTAGCTTAAGTGAAAACCGCCAACCGGCTGACTAACAATTTGAGCAACTTGTCATTGAATCAAATAACTCTCTGTAACTTGATATCAGCTATGCAGACCAAGTAACATATCTGCTTCATTCAGATTCAACTTCTAGACTCAAGTCCAATGTCCCTAGTCTTCCACTTTCTCTAATCAATATAACTTTCTAGCATAAATAGCCAAAACTGTCCTGCTTTACGAAGTCAGAAGAGGCCAACACAAGTAGATCACCACTCTCTCCTACAAAGATGTAGATCAGAACAGCAGCTCTCCCTGGATTCTTTCAGAATCAAGTGGCACAGGGCTGTTGAGCCAAGTTGAATAAAGTCCACTTAGTCAAACTCAGCATATTGGCATCGAATAACATCTCACCTTTAGCTTAGTAGAAGTACTGAGAGAGGTCAACTTTGGCACATCATCTTGTTCAAGTACCCAAGTCACCTGCCAAGCATATATACATTGCATCGCAATGGAAACACATTAAAATGACAAAAAGCCAAACATGTCACACAATTGTTCTCATTTCCAACCAAAGGGATGCCAAGGCGACAACCTGAGATATTTTAATGGAACCTCGTCCTCATGTCACACAACTGTTCAAATCATTTCCAACCAGCTGTGTTCTGAATTAGAATCATCCAATCTAGCATAAAGGTCTGAGATCATGCTTACCTTTCACAATAAGTTTTTGAGCCCTGAATAAGGCCCTTGAATATGAGTTTTAAACATCTGAATCCTAAATGATAACAACAAATGATTCAACAACACTGACCTGAGCACTGGAGTGCAAAGGAGTTGTATACATGTCTCATTTCAGGTGCCCAAAAATGTCTTCAACAGAATCATTATTGTCTAACTTAGGTTCTATACTATAGGATCATGTTTAATGAATAGCATCACGGAAGAAAATATTTTATTGCCTTTATCCGCGAAGAATACATTATCACAATTATGTTGTAAAATCTTACCATTATCGCACAACAAATTGGGAAGCATTCATATTTACAGAATTTTATAGTGAAGTCAACGCATCACAGTGTCTTGATCAACACCTCTAGGAACCTTAAATCTAGGATTCTGCTCCAGAAATGGTGGTTCTCTCTGGTAAACAACTGATGCAGCACGAATCAAGATCCCAGCAGTTAGGCCCCATATTTGGTACCTTTTGTTATCCGTTTCATAGTCAAAAAAGTGAATCAAGTACTTGTAACCCATCCATTCTCTTTCCTCGGATCTTCTATTTTCATCCTGGAACAAAATTTCGATGATACTATGTGAAAAAAAAAAAGAAAAGAAAAAGCAAGAGTAGGCACAATTTTGCACGGAAAATAAGGACATCAAATTAAGGAGCTGAACCTTGATGAACATTTCCAAGGGTGCATCAAATACTGCTTCCACTTCTGCAGTATTGGGGACTGGCATGAATGCCTCCTTGTCAGACAGAATCCCAATAACTGGTACAACCTTCAACAGATGCTGCACATACAGATATGAACATGATATTGCAAAAGCGGCAGATAGCTTTTGATCTTAATATGGTGCAGAAATTATGCATCTTTCTACTTCTGCAAGGCAATACCACAGGACGCTATGCGATGCCCAATGATAATCAACTGACATTTCACAAGGTACTGTTTTACACAAACCATAAAGAACTCTAGATGACAGAAAGCTGGCTATCATCAGCAAGTTAAAGAGATTAATTTTTTTTTTCAGTTGCAGCAGTGCAAGAACACTGCAATAGTTACCACATCTAGCACTCGGCGAAGACACTCAGGTTCAGTACTTAAGTAGGAGAGGGCATGCGTAGGATACATCTATCTACTCCAAAAGGTCCATCCTAAAGAATAGTTGCAACCTTTAAACCCTGATACTCTGTTGCAAATTTATCTGAGAATTGAATGAGCAGCATTCTTGTTGTTGTTCTTATCCTGATTAGTGATAGCTAATTGGTGAACAAGCAATATGTTATGGAAACATGCCAAAGGAAGCATCAACTATGATTTGATGAAGAAATGACTTACTAGGCAAATAACTATGGACCTTTTCTAACAAACATGAGACCAAATCAAATTCTTATTTGCAAATAAGCTAAGCTCTACATTATGGGAGAGTGTAAGCATGAAAAACAGTTTTGCTTAGTCAATATAAGCAGGCAAATTAGCCATAAACAAAACCATGACAACATCTTCATAAGTTGTTGATACTGTGTAGGTTTTCGTGATACGTTGAAATGAATTTTTATACAGCACTTCATATCAAACCTAAACATGTGTATATATACATAAAGTCCATAGCAACTGTTGCAAACTTCTTTGCATCAAAATTGAAGTCCAACAAACTGGTTCGTAACTAATACCTTAGACAAAAAAGGCTCAAGAGTGGTCACTACATTCACTAGTGATGGATCCAATCCAATCTCCTCCTTGGCTTCCCTTGTCGCTGTGTCCCCATCATCCTTATCACCTTCATCTGCTTTCCCACCTGGCAATGCCACTTCCCCTGAAACCAGACACCAAAAACTCACTTAACCTCATTGAACAAAGCAACAAAGTGTGTCACATTCATCAATCCAAATACCAATTTTACTAGACAATAAAGGAACAGTCAACAACACAAGCATATAACTTCTAAAACCATTTAACAAAACACCAACAACCAATTATTGATCCTGCAGGTTCAGGGATGCCAAAATATATGCAACATTCAAGAATAACAAACACTAAATTACCCAAATTAACAATCCATAATACCCAAAATCAATCCAATATTACCAATAAAAGACATCAAAAACCTACATAACCCCCAATAACCAACCCAAAAAAATCAGAAGAAAAATGACAAATTGACACTCCAGAGCAATCAAATCAACCACCAACCCAACGAGACATCTGGAAACCACCCTTAATTAATGATGCAAAACTACTGAAACCCAGATACCATATTCATCAAATCACTCAAAATAAGGCAAAAAAAAGATCAAAAATTATTAAAACAAAAATCTCAATAAACCCATCACTGACCCGAGTGAGTGGAAAGCTTGGAAGATCGTTTAGTAAGAATGACCCTGAGATCCCCATTATCCCCTTCAAAGAGACAAACAAGAACAGCAGCTCTCTTGGGTTTAAAAGTCTCTTCTTTTATTCTCTTTTCTTCTAAATTCTGACCAATTTGGGTTGAAGATTCAGCAAAACCCACTTGAGCAACAACCTTACCAGTCTCTTCTTCAATGTCTTGAGAATCATCTTCAACAGAAGGGGGTGCTTTGTAAAGGCGTAACTGTTGAGCCAAAGCTGAGAGCCTCAAAGAGGATGAGCACCCAATTGTTGAGTCCATGAGGAGAGAGAGAGATGATGGTGATAGTGTTGATGATGGTGTTGGATATAATCTGGGTATTATTAATGATGGGGGTTTGATGATAATTGCTGGTAAATGTAGGTGAAATGGTGCCTTTCTTAGGATTGATGAGAACATTAGGATAGATACACAATAATTATGGCTTTTAATTTGTTTTTGCTGTTTTTAATTTAAGAGACAGGGACAAAGTTCAATTGGGTTTTACTGGAGTTGTTCAATTTCCAGAACTCAGATTACACGAACCAATGTACTGATATGAATAAGTCAAATTTGAAAATTATTTTTCTTTAATTTCAAAATTGGAATTTTTTTTATTGAAATTTAATGGAAATATATATATTTTTCTTTGATTGGAAATGAAAATAATATTATTACTTATTTGGTCAATGAAGGAATTACAATCAACAGATGGATGCCTTTGTAAAAGAAAAAGTGAAGGGTTAGAAAATGGCATATTGGCATTGAGGGTATTTTCTCAATTTTTCCGATGCTAATTCTGAAAATGTCTAATCCTAAGTGCTTTGCCCTCAATTTTTTGTTTTTTGAAAATGTCAAGTTAGATCAAAAAAGAAAAAAGATAAGTAATTTTTGGAATATAGGTAAAACACGTAAAAGGAAACTTAACATTTTTTTTGAAAGGTCATTCATTCATTCTCTTATTTAGTCACGATTAGTAAAATCTAGGCTATCATGCGGTCTACCGTGTGCGACGTTGTTAATGTATCACCCACATCTTTATATACCTCAACTCGCATGTATGCCAGTAAAAGGCAAAACACTAAGTATCTCTTAAAACATATCGCAAATACATGCTAGTAAAAGAACTACTCTTAAGCAAACTA
This sequence comes from Tetragonia tetragonoides, assembly GCA_038025085.1. Taxonomy (NCBI): domain Eukaryota; kingdom Viridiplantae; phylum Streptophyta; class Magnoliopsida; order Caryophyllales; family Aizoaceae; genus Tetragonia; species Tetragonia tetragonoides. Next base: position 7,082,135 of record CM076148.1, on the reverse strand, counting down.
ATAACTTGCAAATATCACTCTCAACAAGTGTGGGTGCAAGTTTTCTAAACTCGTCCGGAGACCAAAATAACTGGTCTTTTCTCTACCATACATCGTCCCCACTTGTCTTGAACTTGCTTGCATGTTGGATCCCTTCTCGATAAAGCTACTAGTCAGTCTAACCATGAGGTTGGATAATTTGACTACTATCGATGTTTGAGTCTCCTCTGCAACAAAAAAAAAAAAAAAAAAAAAATTAAATAAAAACTAAAACCTCTAAGAGAAGAGATACTCAAACTATCAAGCCCACTAGACTCACCACATGCCAACAAACCATATTTCAAAATCTGCGGCTACTAGCCAAATTTCACACATATTCAAACCACTAGGTCAAACAATCTTATTTACTTCGCAACGGGGTGACACACACGAAGAGGATAAGTGCTCTCCGTTCACAAGAATTGAACCCTAATCAGTGGCTTAAGTATGTGAGTGCTCAAGTTTAGAGAAGAGAGACAACCTAAGAAATAGCTAGTCTAATGGTTAAGGATATTGTCCTTCGGCCATGAAATTGACTAGGGGTTGACTCTTATCGGCCTTTGAGTATCTTCTGCAACTGAAAAAAATTAAAAACTAAAAACTTATAACATAAGGGATACTCAAACCCACTACATTTGAACACCAATTGCCAACGAACCATATTTCAGAATTTCCGCCTACTAGCCAAATGCCATGAATAAAAAGCAAAACATGAATGAAAATGCACACAAAAAGTTGAACAGAGGCACAATTAACTGAAAACAAAAATTTTGACTGTCCTACCACACTATGTTCAATTATGCTACGTCGCTATTAGTACTGTAGATAGAGTTCACCCTTTTTCAGTTACACTAACAGTCTAACAGTGACTGCAGTCAATTGTGAAGGATCCAATGGCAACTTTATTAGCCAGAATGACATAATCCCTGTGGCCCGTGGGCTAATGGCTGTCAAAGTCCCTAAAGTGTCACTCATCTACCTACTACCTTCAATTCAGAAGAAAAGAAACTGTGGAACAATAGTTCATGGACTAATGATATTGGTTTTTTGGTTACTAATGATAATGATAATGATATTGATATTGATATTGACATTGATATTGATATGAATATTTGATATATTTTAGTTATTGTTATTATGCTGATTATTATTTGACTGTCTATAGCCAGGCCTGATCTCTCTCCTTTTCAATCCATGGAACAGGCAGGCGTGATGTACTTAGTACTCATCCCAAGAGCAAAAAACAAAGGGCACTCACATGGTAAATGTCATTTTCATCTTCCGGAATCTGTCTTTCATAATATCAACTTTGCTTGCCTGCAAATAATAGATAGTTAAAGCAAGAAAGTGATTTCTTCCTTCGTTTTTTTCTTTTTGTTTGATTTCATGCGTGTAGATTGCATGGCACATATATATACATAGATGGACATCGAAAACACCATTTATAGAGGGTGAAAAGCCTAAAATGTGTGTAACATATCTTTGTTGTTGTATCGTGTCGTGTGACATGTCTGCATATTGACATGCTACTCGTCACCTATCCCTGAAGTTTGTGCTTTCTAGACCGTATATTGTTAGGTTGGAGATACAAAGAAACAAGCAAAAGTGAAGTCAAAGTATGATTTTTGAGGATGAACGAAGTGTAAAGTTGAGCATCCTAGGCGTCCATGCTAGGTATAAAACTTGATGGGTGAAATAACAGAATGAAGTGATCAGACTCAGTTGTTATTTCAGATCTGACTCAAAATACAGAACTCAGCTAAGGTACTACCAGAGAGCTTCAATTTTGTAACCCAATAAACGTGTCAACCCCACGTCACATGAAGATTGTATGATAACTGTGACACCTCCAAGAGGTAATACTAGTCATTTACATTTGTCTATTGATGCTGTTGTGGGCTTAAGTAACAGCTTCTTGTCAGGAAATACTGCAAGTATGTTGGCTTATAAGCTCTTCAGTCCCATTTTTGTAGCTCCTCAATGTCCTCATGATAAGAAACCATAAAACAAATATGCTTATCCTAATAAGGCCCTCAAAACAAGCTAAGCTTATCCTGACATAAAATTGTTGGGGTCTGCTTGGAATGCCCTCGTCTAACACGAATATAAAATTGTTGGAGTCTGCTTGGAATGCCCTCGTCTAACACGAACATAAATTGTTGGGGTAACTTCTTTTGTTTTGGTATGTGTTTAGGCTTATATGATGGGTTGAGTGCCTATACAATGAACTTCTTGGGGTAAAATGAAGAGCCTCGATATAGTATATGAAGTACTTGCATTGTGATTCTATATAAACAGAAATTATATAACTTTTCATGATGTGTTAACTTTTGGCAAATTTTACATATTGTATATCTGCATAAATGGGTGTAGCAGGAAAGATGGTTGAAGTACAAGGAGGGCATACCGAGCGACCGTCTGCAAGAAAAGCTCGGCACAACAAAGTTTACACAGCCAAAGGTCCAAGAGACAGGAGGTTGCGGTTGTCTGCTGATACTGCTATTCAGTTCTATGATGTCCAAGACAGGCTAGGCTATGAACGTGCTAGCGAGGCAGTCGATTGGCTCATTCAAAAGGCAAAAGGTTCAATCGACAAGCTCTTTGATGCCTCTTCCCACCATCATTATGAGCAACAAATTCACCTAGGTGCCTCAAATGAAAGTCATAGTGATTGTCATGCTAAAAGCATGTTGGACGGAGGAGAGTTCGGAGAGGCTGGTTGTCAGAATTGTCAACATAGGCTTCAATATCCCAACAATTTGGAAGATATGTCAACAAACATCTCTAGATGCATTTGCACGGAGAGTTCGATGTTATTTCCTTATAATCATAGTAACGCGTTAGAGCACAGCGCATTGCTCACAGATCAGCAGATACTTGAAAAGAGTCAGATTCAGAAGATTTTCATTGTGAACTCCAACTCAAATTCAACAAGTAGGGAACATCCATTTATATCAAATTCTGCGCCATTATGTCTTCAGTCACCAACTCTTGCTGATAAGAAAGATTTATCTTCAGTTCGCGCAACAATGATGAGTGGCCAAAGCGGGGCACTTGCACATCAACTGTCAGTGATTCAGAGCAGTGGACCATCATCCGACGAGCTAGCAAAATATTACATTTCAACCCAAAGTCATGAGTATGAGGAGCAGATTGAGGTGTTTAATCAGCCATCCTTCCTGATGCAAGCTTCTCGTCATGGATAAAGCATACCTGAAAAGTGCTACAAATGCTACAAATCTTTCAAGTACTGCTCTTTTTCCTCCATCATCAACTTTGTCAACTCTTTTTGCGTGGCTCGATTTAGTTTCTATAACAAACAGACTCTTCTATATCTTTTTATGCAATTGTAGTCCTGAGTTTAAATAAGTACGTACGAGTGCTGCCTCACTCTTGAAGGCCCTTTTACGTCAACAGCAGATGAAGTGAATGCAGAGCAAGTATCTAGTTTCCATCCATTTTGTGTTCTGTCTAAGTAAAAGTAACTTGATTCTTTTTTTCTTTTGGAGCAGGGCGTGTTGGTGGAGGGGTGGAGTTGAGGGTTGTTACCTCCAATGTGTGACTTGGTTGTACTGTCACATGCATTTTATACATTTCCTAATTATGTTTCTCCAATTTGGTGTTGAGGAATGCTGTATGGAGAAAGAAACTGAAATGGTTGGTCGATAGTTTCACATGCCTTGTGAGAAGAAAGACAGATAATTTGTCTTGCCTAAATCCAAGCAGTAACACAGTCCAAAACAAGAAAGGAAGTAATTGGTAGATAAGTTTAATCCCTACTGTGTATTAAATGGAAGGCTGGCTGAAAGTGATGAGTTTTCTAGCAGCATATCTAACTTCAAAAACTCACACTGCACTCTGTAGGGTCTCCTTCTCTTCTAACAATAGTCGTGCTAAACCAGTGTCAAGGACCAACCCAACCTCTTTAATTCCTAGGAGTATTGACATGCCAATGTTTTGACTTCCCTGATCCATGTACCCCCAATGATAAAGCATTAAAGCTCTAAATTGGGTGTGTAAGAAGCAGACGTGATAATATCTTGCCCCAATGTGACTGATAAGTATTCTGCAAGCTTATAACAGTTCAGAGTGAAAATGTGCATTAATCAAGAAAAAAGTACAATTTAAATTCACCGAAGAGACAGATACCATGAGACATTCCTCCTGTTTCTTTAGATATAATTGCTTGCAAGAAGCAGGTTAAAAAATAAGAATTGTCTGACCTGAGAAACTCAATCGTGCAGAATTGTTGGAACTTTGAAGTCCACACGTACAGTTCCACTTCATTTGAGGGCCTTCATGCTTGCCACAGAAAACAGAAATCTCAGCTTCATCCTGCTGTTGCTGTCCTGTGGCATATTTTAGAGCACCTCGGAAAGTCAACAGCGTTTAGAGTATGGCTAAATGAAGACGAGTTTATTCATAACAGCAATAACTGTTCTTTTCCTTTTCTTATGAATCTTCAATGTTTTTGCCCGGAATAGTTCTAGTAAGAGAGATTAAAGCTGCAAATGAACGATAGATGAGAGTAAGATTAAAATGTGTCACACTTTCCATTCACAAAATATAGCTTGGTATTTAACTGGACTGGAGTATACACCACAAAAGGTCCTCTTACTACATTCTACAGAATTTCTCCAAAACTTCTTGCTATTTACATTATAAATAGTACATTCTCTTCCACATTTACAAACAGAAAGGAAGTCAAACGGTATAGAATTGAAGAGTACAGACAACCAAAACATTCCCAAATGAGAGCCTGTTCTTTATTCGGCATCAGTTGGCAAACCATAATTTTCACACCACCCCATATACATTCTAAAACAATGATGGCAAGATTAAACATTGGCATCCTTTGAAATCGGAGTTGTTGATTGAAAGTTTGAGGAGGAACTCATCATAATCTGTATTTTTTTCATCTAAGACACTGACTGTCGTTTCTTCACCGTCTCTTCTTGTGTCTTGGTTTTTGAGTCTTGCTCTGCTGTTTTCTCAGCCCCTGGAAAGGACAATCTGCGAGCTTTTCCAGGCGCCTTTCCGTTGGGTAACTGTGATTTGACAGGAACTGTTTTTTTGATAGTTAGAGGGTTACTGTTTTTCCCAGCCTTGCTTGATTGTCTACTTTGCCCCTTCTTCGGGCTAGCGGTCTGAGATGGCACTCTGCTTTCCCATGGGCGAGCAGCAATCCAGCGCTCCTTCCAGCTCCATCCCCAGTTAGGCTTCCCAAGTTCAGAAGCATTGGAACCTTGATTCTGACTAGAGTTTGCCCTCCACTGCATAGCATGTATTTTGGTGTTACATGGTCAAAAGAAAATCAAGTTATCCAAATACTGAACTAACTAAGATGATACTTTTGATGGCATACATACTTGATGAGAGAATGCATATGCCAAGGCTCGCTCGCGCTTCACTGATGCTTCTTCTCTGTGATGTATTCTTGCTAGAACCTCGTCCATTGTCTCAGAGCCACCACTCCATTCCACCTTTGAAAGACTTTCAGATTTCATCAAGCATGTAATCCACGATTATATTAGCACTATGTGTCTACCTTTATCAAAAGATGAAATGAGAAAATATATGCTTCCCCCTCCCTTCTTTCTTTCTTTCTTTTTTCAGAATCTGTTGGGAGTACTCTGGGATTAGAACTCCATTGGCCTGATAGGTAGTGATTAAGGTATTAATTAGGGATTAAGGTAATGATGCATTAGGAAAATCCTACTTTGGGAATCATGTTAAGTAGTTGAGGTCATAAATCAACTTTCCTCGCATAAATCTAATTACCATCTACATGTAGTTATGAGTAGTAAACCCTTTCCATTGACATATTACCTAGAACCAAATAAGCCATTACTAGTTTATGTGCTTGTCATTAAAGAGGTAGCACCGGGTTCAGCTACATACAAATAAGGTAAATTCTGTTCCCATAAATGTGTAATAATGAGTCTCATACTCACCTCCAAATCATGAAGCTTTGCCTCAAGCTTCATTTGGTTCTCTAGTTTCTTTTGTTTGATACGATCTTCCATTACCATAGAGAGACGACGGTCTTTAATTTCAGCTTGTATCCTACTCCATGAATGGAGATGAGTCAAGGTACTTGTAGATTGCTTTTTAATAGACTGGGCTTGCGTCAGTTTCTGGAATCTTATTGCCCCTTTCATACGCCGTAGAGCTTTCCTTGCCTACAAAGAGGATAGTAAATAAATCATGGAGCTACTTTGATATCTCTTTCTAGTGATAGAAAGAGACATTTGGTGCCAAGTGCGAACTACCTAATCATGATCTCAGAGGAGAATAACAACAAAGGATATAAGTTATAACATACCACATAGGCTCGGAAAGCAGTCTGTATCATAGTTGCTGCAACATCTTCACTGGGTTTAACAAGAGCACCATTACGTTTGCTGGTAACCCTACCACCATTTACAAAGTTTTTCTGACCATGGTCTTTGGATTTGGATGCAGTTGCCTTCTTGGAAGCCGAAGAACCCTGTCAGAAAGAGAAAAAAAATAAAGATTTAGGAAGTGATAGCAATATATGTGTAAAGTTCATCACCACAGCAAAATGGATAAACCCCCCACCTTCAGGACAAACTACGTTACGGCAACTGAGATCGTCACAAGCTCATGAATGCTTTCTTGAGTAGCTGCTCTCATTAAATTAATAAATTATTAATTTATGGATTAATTAATACCTCTTTAAATTAATAAAATCTCATGGTCCCAACATTATTAATTATGGAGGTTTTACTGTATCATCGCATTACTTAGCAAACAAACTAGACAGATAAAACAGTCTCAATTGTAGGTACAGTAACTAATAATAACAACCCAGGAAGTATTCCGTCTAGGGCGAGGTCTGGGGAGGTCCATATGTACGCAGCCGTACCCCTATCTAGGCCCTGAGACCCACGAACAGTTCATTACCTAATATACAACACTAAAATCTGGCACCATGTGAGCACAACCATATCATTTGACGCAAATCGGAGAGGCTTAAGCGGAAATATTAAAAACTACTCGGAGAAAGGGAAGGGGCATGGTTGGTGTGTCACTAGGTCGGTAAGGGAAGCTGTCTCCATATTTTTGACCAAGGACAATGTTTTCTTGAAAAATCCACCAAAATTAAATGCTCACCGAAGTTTCAATGAGAATAGTAACAAATCTAGTAAATGTAAATCCCAAAGGGAAGCTGATCCTTTGTTGCTTTACACCTGTGCTGTACTCATCTCTTATAAATTATTACAAACATAATGACAGAAGCCAGGATGCTTTGAAATTTAAAACACTATGTCAATGAAAAGATAAGATTCAGAGGCATTTCCAGGAACTTGTCAGAGATAGAGTACATCAATTTGACCAGAAGATCAGTTCAAAATTGTAGAATATAAGAACCAAGAGAGCATATGCTAGTTGCATATGTAAGAAAAAACTCTAAAGAAAAAGGTGTGAGAAGCAGAAATTCAAAAAACCCAGTTATGTTCCATGAAAATATGCATATTACAGATTACTTTACAAATCAGTACAACAACGAGATTCAAACCTTTGATTTGTCCAACTTCACCTTCTTTCTGCTAATTATTGTCTTGAACCAATCGCCAGAACCCATTCTGATTCCAATAACCAGCTTTAATGTTTCTTAGGCCTAAACAAGGTAACCACACAAACATAATAACTTTTAACACAATATACCATGATCATCGATTCATCATCAATAAACTAAAAGTTTAGGTAAATTCGTAAAATTATAAAAATGGTTGCAAATGAATAGTAATATTACTTTCCAATTTGCTATCTGAATGGAATGCCTAGAAATCAGCACATAAAGCTAAATCCCAGATCACACAATGTAGTTCACATAATAAGCTAGCATATGGAAGTACTTCTTAGTTGTGTTTAGTTGTAGCCTCCTTGCTCATAGGGATAGGTTATATATTTGACCCTTCCCCAGCCTTACGCAAGAGCTTTATGAGAGGCACTGCTCTGATTATATGGAACGACGTCATTAGTTTAGTATTTCATCTAAACATAAACAAATTATTAAAATTCTTAACCATGTCACAAATACAAGCATTGCCATTATAAGAATTGCTGGCCTTCTATGAGAGTAATGTGATGTTGTAACTACAGATAAAAGCTTGTGTTAAGCTAGAAGAAAATAATTGAGAAAGAAGAATAGCAAACCAGAAGCAACAATTTAGACAAACTAAACAGAGACACCATATACAATAGCGAGAAAGCAAAGGCTAACTAGTAATAATATGGGTTTGTCCTAAATCCATACATCAATTTAAAAGAGGATGGAGATGGACAATTTCAACTCCTGAGTTTGAGAAAAGCATGCCATGGAGATTGAGGCAAAAGCATAAACATCTAAACAACCATCTATTTTCATGGTTCATACCACAAATCTTCTTTATTCATTTGAATATGTGCAGCAACCACCTTTGGTCCATGGAAAAAGACTGGCTTAACATTTTTTTAATTTCAAGTGTGAAGCATGTTTGCCTATATTTTTTATGCACCATGCATAGTATGTCATAAAGGCTTTGAGGAGACTCATCAGAAGCAGCTATCTTGCACATCAATACCACCATGGCATAAACTACTTAAGAAATAAAACATATTTTTAAAAAGAAAACTATACAAGATCAGCTTCAAAGTATAGTTTACCTTTTGGCTACACAAAATACTTGATTGGGATAGTAGTTAGTTACTTTCTAACCTACTCCCACCTAAGCTCAACTAATGTACATAGTCAGTAACAATATCAACAATGATCATGTGTGCCAAAACTTCCAATAAAATTTTTATACAAACAACTAATTCCAACCAAGATATGTTCTGTAACCTTCTTGCTTACAGAGTTCCAGCTCGCTGTCAGCAACTTCTGCCTAGTCTATGTTGCATAAACTGGATTCTCAACAACGGAGTGCAATTCATCAAATTTTAGAGAAGAAAGAGGATGTGGATTAATCAACTGCCAACTAGCAATAATTCTTTAGCGACGAAATGTTAAACTTGATAATACTTAATTGATCTATCATTAGCTCATCAGATGCTTCTCCCCATACAATTACATATGTTTCCTGGACCTATCTATTGTCAACATTCCATAGTTGATAACAGGAGCTATGTAACTGTAATATTGCATTATTAAAAACCTTCCAAAATGAAAGCTGAAGACATCAATCAATTTTTCTAACCCGATACCTTTCCTATGTTATTTAGTCTGTTAATTTTCAACCAAAGGAAAGGCACTACTAATACCTCAGGAATTTCTATTGAAAGCTAAATTTCTTAGACTATATTAACTGAATTTTAAAATCTACTCAGAAACATTGAAAGAAATACAAATAAGTAGATGCTTTATCATGAGAAAGATATCAACTGACATCATGGGAAAGGAAATAGAATTCCCATGGTGAGAAAAACTGGTCTGACAAAAAAGGCACTCTATCTAGTGATATGCTGTCAAATTCACTGACCCAATTCCTACAATTGTACCCACACAAGGTAATGGATTCCTTTGAATTTGAAACTTTCCAAGTTCCAACCATAAGAAGAAACTGAAGTGACACTACATGAATCTCACTGGCAAACATCAAACACTATCCAAGGCACAGAGCATCACCAAATAAACTAGATTAATACAAGTTCAATTCCACAAATAATTCAAACCAAATGGGCTATAACCCAATAATAGAGCTAAATTTGAATTTCATAAGTAAATAGGCAATCACAACAAATGTAAATACTGACAATAATTATGATTGCAAAAGGGAATTCATGAGAAGAGTCAAAAATAACATTGAATATGAAGAAAATACTATGACAAGCAAGACAAAGAAATCAAGGACAAACCAAGCAACAACAGTACCCTTTGGCCATCAAAGAATTAATGCAGCTAAATGAAGTCAGAAGAGTGATTCCAACACACATAATACATCTTTGAGCTCAAAGTTCTTCACTCAATTTTCAAAAGCCCAGATCTTTCCTTTGCTTAAACTAATAAAAATGCAAACTTGGACACATTCTCAGCAAAAAGAGAGAGAAAGAGAACAAAAAGCAAGCAACCCAAAAAAAAACAAGATCTGAAGTAAGCAAATTTGACATACCAGCAACAAGAAAGAACTCCTTTGTGTGGGGAAAATGAAATGGGGTAGTCCCAACTCCCAAATTTGGTGGGGTGGGAAAAAAATAATGTGATGACCGATGACCTTCCTCAGCTTGCTGTCTTAGAGTAGAAGTAGAAGTAGAAGAGAAGCAAACTATTTAATCATCATCTTAAATACACAAATAGGTAGGGATGTTTGTTGTTTTTTATATTTTCATTTTCCTTTTTTTTTGGGTATGTTATACCAATGCCAGCAACAGATAATGATTAGTGGGTGTAGTAGACAATAATTAAAAATAATTTATTTTTAAAAAAAATAATATTTTATTTCAATTCAAGGGTGGGTGAGGATTTTCTTGCCCATCTTCTTTAAAAGGTGGTTGAATTAATAAATGTAGCCTAGCCTAATCCACTCTTTTTTAGCATATAAAGCAAGGTGAATTTGGTCAATTAAAACAAACTACTCTACCTAGATGACCAATGTCATGTATGGTAGAAAAATACAGTTAAGGTTCAGGTAGATCAAGGGAGTATTTGAGGGTAGTTATAAAAGTTAAGTAAGAAATCAAGTCTAGATTTGTTTTAGACCTTAACAGTGTGTTTGGGAGTTTTGGGTGGAAAGGGAAAGAAATGGAATGAGGGGGAAGGAAAGGGAGGAGAATAAAGGTGAAATAATTTACTTTGTCTGGGAGTTTAAGTAAGGAAAAGGGTGGAGAATGAAGGTGAAATAATTCACCTTGTCTGGGAGTTTAAGTAAGGAGAATAGAGGGGAATCGACTACTGTCATTTAAAAATTCCCCTGCCCCTCCATTTTCACCAATTTGGGGGTAATAAAAATTAAGTTAATGAAGGGGAATGAAGTCATTCCCCTCTTTAAAAAAACTGACAAACAAGGAGAATTTTTTATTTCCCCCTCATTTCCCTCCCTTCCCCTCCATTCTCTAACTCCCAAACAGGCTCTAATTTATATGGAATAAGATATTCATGTTTATACATTTACGTTTTTTGGTAATGAGCTTTGTTTCGAACAAATCAATGCACAATATATTTTCAACCAATCAAGTGATAAATTTGAACCATTCAAGCACAAAAAGGTTATATAATTGTTAGGCTACACATGAAAATGGCGTACAATAAGTTGAAATAAACATCTTATTCAACGCTTTACAGATGATTGTTGTCACGGATATTTTCGATTGAGCAATCAATTATTGTTTAACAGACTAATTTTCAGTGAATGATTGAAATCCATTACTAAAAGCCTTTAAGAAACAATAATGTTATTATTTTTTGCAAGGTGAAAAGGTTGAAGGGAACTTGGAATCATATTTGCAGAATGTCGATCTAAGATGGTAATATCTAAATGTGTTAGGCATTTAATTCCTAGCGACACCGACCATAAAGCGTAGTTGAAGAGCTACAATAATGTTAATTGAAACTACATAATAAATGTTAACGTGGAAAATTCAAAGTTAAGAAAATTGCAGGTTTGATCACACGATTAGAACATATCACTATTTTCAATAGTGTGTACCAACAGTGATATGGTATCCACACCACTGACATTTGTGTTTTCGTACATGATAAACAACAATATCAAAATTAAAAGGTAAAGTTAATATAAAATACGTGCTAGCTTTCACAATTGCGTAATGTGTATATTGGGAATGACGTATTGGAGAGGTTTCAAATCTTTATTTAAATTCATGTAAAATTGATATATTGGGTCATATTTTAAAGAAGATGGAGTAACAAATATGCAAAAATAATCAATGAAGAACATTATTCTAGCTAATCAATAAGAATCCAACTCATAATTAATTAATGAAAATGCTCTAAGATATGACTTTTGAATTACACCATTCATTCTAAATCTGTTTCTAGTTGGAACAGTGACGGAGCCACATGTGCTGGAGCAAAATTTTTATAAATAATTTTTAAGAAATGTTTTATGTTTAAAAGAGGGTACACCCATTTAAACGGATTTCTGATTTCATCATTGAATTGAAACTCCTGATAGCTAAATTGGTCCTTAACTCAATGGAGAGGGGGCCGGGGGGTGCATCCTTTCTCCTTCCTAAATGCATAGTTTGGCAATGGCCTTTGGCAATGGGTGTTCTCTTTGATTAAATCCAACAAGCTGTTGCCACAATGACATGGAACCAAGTCAACCAACCAATCACAAAGTTTAAATGGATAAACTTCTTTTAATAATGTAACTTGTTATTTTTGGTTCTCCTTATTTGGTGTGATTTCCTCAAATATACACGATTAACAAACATATTCCCAAAATAGCTTTGGTAGAAAATTATTTCCCAGCATATACACCACATAAGATCGGACAAAGGTAAGAACAATTATTTTATTTATTTTTTTTCAAATTCATTTAAAAGCAATCAATGGTGGTTGCCGACTTGCCGCAAAAGCCGGAAACTAGAGACACTATCATGAGCTGTCGCATTCCTTCCTCTATCAAACACCGCTTTGTCAGGTTCCTCCTCGGCGCCGTAACCACCACTTTTACCTCCCTTGCCTTAGGCGCCACCCACGTCCCACTAGTAAAGATTTTGGCTCCACCCACGTCCCACTAGTAAAGATTTTGGCTCCACCCTTGAGTCTTTCGGGTTTGGAACCACCGCATCTACTCATCCCGGCCACTACCACCACAACAACAATGCCTTCGTTATCGGCAATCGGCATTCAACTCCAATTTATGCAATTTATGCCAAACATTAGCAGTTCTGATTTGACAATGCAGATTAATAGCTTAACTGACAACTGTGTAGTTTAAGAGTTTTCTATGCTGGCGTGTTATTATGCGTTCAATGACCTATGATTTGGGATGTAAAACACCAAAACCAGTAGACCTTCAATGGTGATTTTTGTACAATTTGAATTTGCTTAAAACAAATAAACCTTCAATGCAATCGTGATTACAGATTGTAGAAATTTACATTATAATTATTTGAATTTTGCTTTATCAAAACATCGCGTTACTAAAATGCAGTACTAGAATCTTTGTTATCTTGGTTAGCTGCCTAGCTGGGTGTCACAAAATTGCGGACGGCAATGAGAATGAGCGCTATGTGTAGTTGAAGCAACCGTAGAAGAGTGATTTGCAATGGTCATAAAGGTTTGGCTGAAATATATGAAATAATAAATAAAATAGATTTCCTTAATTTAGTCCAATCCTAGGTGGTGTATATGTTGAAAAATAATTTTCAACTAAAACTATTTTGAGAATAAGTTTATTAATTATATATATTTGAGAAAATCACACCCTCATTTGAGCTTTATTTCTGGTAATATGTATAAAAACAAATTTGTGGGAATATAATGTTGGTGGTGTAGTCAGGTCTGTGGACATGATTTTGTAATCTTTCGGGTGTTGAGTAGGGATGTAAATGGATCGGATTCGGATCGGGTGGAGCATCATCCGCTCCATCCACGAAATCCATCTAATCAACCCGCTCCATCCACGAAATCCATCTAATCAACCCGCTCCATCCGTCATCCGTTAACCATTCAATCCATATCCAATCCGTCCGTCATCCGCGGATTAGTGGATGGATCGGGTGCTTAACGGTTTATGGACTAAAAACAATAAATAGACCCAAATATAATAAAACTGTTAGTAGTCAAACAAAATTTCAACTCATATACGATTGTTTTACCTTGTAACAATAAAAATAACACAATTTAGTTTAAATAATAACAATACAAATTAGAAAACAAGTAAAATTAAACTAAGATGTAAATATATACATAGGTTGGATATCTTTTTTATATAATTATATTACACTTTTATATCTAAACGGGTGATGGATGGATTCGCGGATCAGGTTAGCGGATGAGAAATCTCATCCATCATCCGCCATCCGATCCATCCGTCATCCGATCCATCCGTCATCCGCTCTATCATCCATTTAATCGGGTTTTAATCTATATATTCGGTTCGGATGGAGCAGGTATCCGCGGATCATGAATCCATTTACATCCCTAGTGTTGAGCCCAAATATTTGGTAGATTAGATTTATCTAATTACGTTGTTTTTTTTTTTTTTTGGGAGTGGGACAAATTTCGAAAAATGAACCGTTAGTGTGTTTGTCGTGTTACGACTTACGTGGACTTTTAGTCTATCCCATGGATTTTGTTAGCCGTGATTGCGGGTGATGACCAGATCACTAAAAGGGGAAATAGGAAAGGAAAAAAAACGCATTTTTGGTCCAGGTAGGATTGGAACCTGCGTTGATTGGGGTGATGAGCACTTAAGCAGAACACCAAAAGAGAAAGAAAAAAAATTAACATTTTTGGTCCCGGCGGGGCTCGAACCCGCGACCTTCGGCTCATAAGACCAATGCTCTAACCAACTGAGCTACGGGACCTTTTTAATACATTATCATTCGGTCTTCTATTTAAACAATAAAATATAATGTTTATAAGTTATTATAACTCTTGGAGCTGAATACGATTAAAGAGCGAATGATACGTTTTCTACTCTAAAAAATAACATGTTTTTTTTTTCTTTTGTAGGCTGTTACTTAATTCGTGTAACCCAAATCAATCATTTTATTTTTTTTTTATTTTTTTTGAGGGAACCAAATCCATCGTTTCAAACATATTCATGTCTCCCCCCTTAGCAGGTATTCTCCCCCTTATAAAGAAAATAAGTTACTGTTTTATCACTTGTCAATGTCCTTCTTTCACTATATCATTCAAAAGAGGTAGTAAATTTTGTAAACAAAAATTAATTTAGAAAGTATAGCTTCTATTTACTTTAACCCATATCACAACTTTAGGATTGAAGAACCACGAATCTGAAAGCGAAAAGATATACTTCAAACGCATTTGTTTTCTTTAAATAGAGTTTTTGTTTTTAACAACAAAGGAGGTATAGACCCCTAATATTAGAGATTTTGGTCATACAGACCCTCAAAAGGGGTATAAACCCCTAATATAAACCGCCTACGTTGATATTTGAGTCATGTAGGTCACTTTTGGCTGGAAAATACACTCACTCTCCAAATTTCTTATTTATAAATAGTTATTTGATTTTATTAGTTTTTTCCCCCAATATATAATTAGGGAAGCTAATTCAGTCTAGGATATTCTTCTTCCTCCGCTTCTTTCACAAAGCTAACATTTGCTTCCACCTAATAATTTCATGAAAGAATTTTCCTTAATTCAATAGGTATGCGAGAGACAATATTTGGGGTCAATTTGCAGTGGCTTGAGATATAAAAATTATTTGATACTCTTATTTGTTAGTCTTGATGGTGCTTTCGTTATTTTGCTGAACAAAATGGAGGAATGGCAACCACATATAACTTGATCTAGTTCAATATCTGATTTGAACTTACTGCTCTAAGAGAAATTGAACCCGCACCATAACACACATCAGTGCTAATAACTTGAGCGAACTGTATAACATTATAGGGTACTATAAAGTACGAACTCTGGGTCATCCACTTGTATAAAGTCAACATTACTAATGCAACCCATTCAAATTATATCCAGAATCAAATTACTGTTTTTGGACAAGTGGACATTAGTCTCAACCACAACTTGTCTTTATGGTGATTGTATTTAGGCAATAATCTTCTCATTTTGGATGAAAACTTTGGTTAATTTATGGTCTTGACAGACCAACACAAAATAAGAATAAAGGATCTACATAACCTTTGCTGTTTTTTTAAAAGCTAATTAGACAACAATAATATAACAATCTAATTTTGTGGATATAAACCATAAATGGATTGCCTTGTAAAAAAATGCTCATACTTGCATGAATATTATTTTACATGTTCACGGTTTACCTGTTCGACATGTGAAGCCATTTACTCACATTTTTACAAGCACGTGAAACATAAAAATAAAAATAAAAATAAAAATAAAAACAAAAACAAACTGTAACAAGTCGCCCATGGTGCGTTGTACCTCTATAATTAATATCCTCCAATTGCCCAACTAATTAAATCGATTTGTGGTGATCAAAAAAAAAAAAAAATCGATTTGTAATCATGGTTGCTTGTTTAGGGTCTTGTAATTATACAACCCCCCCTGTAAGCAATCTGCCAAATCTCATAATTAAGCAATACAGTATCATTTATTGCTAAGTGTCATTACTCATCACTATTTTGCATTTTGGTTCCACTAAAAGAGCAAACCATTAGCTGTAGTAGGGTAGCACCAGTTGGAGCGCAGCCTTGATCCAGACAGAAATTACAATTTATAGGAGAAAAACCAGAATTTTATTTGTTGTACGTGTAAGAATTTGTAAGAAATATAAAAGTCAAACTATCATGTTCCTTCAAATGATATTGTAAGGAGTATGAAAGAACTGGTCAAAAATATGATTTCATAAACCTAATCAAAAAACACGAAACTTGTAAAAGACGATTTATAACTTTCTATAAGACAGAGGTTACTATTTAGTATTTAGTAAAACAAGAACCACTGTTCATAATAAGTGAATCCATACATAGTGACCCATTTTACTATGAGTTGGTCTCGTACAAGACTTGTACTATAAACCCAAAATCATTGTGAGCAAACCACCCTATTTGCATCGCATCCTAGCAATCTCTAAAGAAAATTAAATTGCTGTAGATGATCAATTCAGAATAGAAATTACCACCAATTACATCTCATAATAATAGAGTTATTTTTCTTCCTTTTTTTCCTTTTCCTGTCATGAAATTCTCTACACTAAATGTTTCCGACCACTCTCAAACCAAATGTCGAATTCTTCTACTCTTGCATGCATAAGAATATATACATTCAGCCAGGCTGACCAAACCCCAATCATGGTTAGGAATTATCCACAACTAGTTGAAGCCTCAAGTTGAACTAGGCCTTTGATACTGATAATAATGTGGAGCAGCCTCTGTTAACCATGATGGGTCTATAGCAATGACATTGCGCATGTATCGGCGGTCAGTCGAGACAAGAGAATGGAACACAACCCACTTTGGGTTAACTCTGCAAACAAACAATGTATAAGCTTAAGCAGCTTGAAAAACTGGGCACAATATAATGCAGCATATGCTCAATAGCAAGGACAAAATTTGAGCACACAACAACTATGCAGTTAACTGCCTTAACTTTTAGCAGGATGCGAGAAAGCCCATAAGAGGTTCATAATTAGTTGGGCGGAGGATAAATTTTACCAGAAAGATGATTAAGCCAAGACCAAGATACAGGCATCAGAAATGTGGATAAGTTATGAACTTAGTCATGAACTGAGGACCTGATTTGCTATTAGGATTCCATGAATAAGAAACATCTTATA
The DNA here is from genome assembly GCA_038025085.1 of Tetragonia tetragonoides. Taxonomy (NCBI): domain Eukaryota; kingdom Viridiplantae; phylum Streptophyta; class Magnoliopsida; order Caryophyllales; family Aizoaceae; genus Tetragonia; species Tetragonia tetragonoides. Next base: position 7,064,709 of record CM076148.1, on the reverse strand, counting down.
AGACTACTCTTAAGAGTAATGCAACAAAGTTTGGCATATGCGACCTTTGATTTCCTAATACTAATTGTTCACTTGCCAAAATCAACAGCTCCATGAAAACTCCTTCATATATCCTACTTGACACATTAAGTCACCAATCAGAGTTTTAATTACCGTATTTTATTATAGCTGTCACATCCCACAATCCGAGCACCATATCCATAATAGATTTACCAAAACACTCATACCAAAGATGCAAAAATCATATAAAAATACAACTTATAAGCAAATGCCTGGAGTAAAAGCCTTTCACTAACCTGAACAAAACAGATGAAGGGTGGATATAAACATCTTGAGAACTTCGAATAGTCTTGTATTTTCCTTCATGACTGTATGCCTATGGGATGGAAAACAGTGTGTCAACATAATTACTATATTAGTGTCCTAAAACAGCAGTAAGAACTTGTCTCACTCACTTCCAATTTACAAGCATTAGCAAAAAATCCAGCAGTTATTGCCTTTCTTACAACCTGCAAATGGCATCAAAAAACTGTCTGAATGAGAGAGCTCACGCCTATTATGCTCCACTGAAGTTATTGAAGGCTTGCGAAATTGAGGCTTTCTTACATGGGTTAGAGGTTGCACAACTAAGATAATCAAATGTGAAAAACAAACTGGAGACGGTTTAGAGTTGTGTAGGATGTGAGACACTTCAAGAAAGTGTAAAGGAAAGCCAAGGAACAGAACTTACAGCTCTCAGCTTTCTCTCACATATCTATTTATTCCCCTCTTTCTGTTCATTTATTTTCCTATCTTACTCTGATCTTATTCCTCTATATATCAGCCATGCTTCTCTAGCTAAAGATTCCCATTACCAAATTAGCTTAGCAACATGAGTAAAACAGGGTTCTATAAAACTGGAAGAAATTTGTGGCACAATCATTCAAACGGCACAAATCCATTAAGTGGACCCCACTAGTAGAATAACGGGTTAATTTAGTTCCATTTGACGTTTGCATTTGACATTTAAACCAGAGAAAACCTGTTTAGACACCAAGTGTCAACCAACTGACAAAGCAAGGGATTGGTCTACCCAGTAATATAATCCTTAAGATTCAGTTATGGTGCCTCATTGTGTTAACCGTGAAATGTTGACTGATAGCCCTAAATCTAATTCAACGACAAATACTGAATCAGCATAAATTCCATGGCCTACATAGCTTCAAGATCATCAAACATTAATATATCTATTCACTGACAAGAAGCGTTTGCAATTACCTGTATATCCCGGTCACAAGATTTTAAGACTATGCCTAGGCGTTGTGCTGTTCTTTTGAGTTGTTCCCTGGTTTCAAGAACTTTTTTCTGCAGAAGAGAAAATGGCCACGAAAGACGAGAGTTCAATAACCAGTGAACTATTAAAGGATTATTAAAACTAAAAATCAAAGCTCTAAACCAGTATCTAAACAGATGAGAATTCAAAGACCAATTACAACAACGACAAAAACGATGACGTCAAGAACACAAAAAACAATAATTTACAAATTTAAGCTAAGAAATTACCCGACTTTAGATACAAAGACAAATTTGAAGTGCTTAACTGCTTACCATTGCATGATAATTTATGAAGTTCTTGTGACACCATTTCGAAGATTTACCAGACTGCAGAAATCCTTTGTACACATTAAGAAAAGTTACATGGTCACCCTGCACAGTGTCAAATGTTTATGCTGAGCAACACAGACGAAAACAATAAACAAGCTCAAGATATTCATCGACTACAATATTTCTCAGGTAGGGTCCAGACTTGGCAACTGAATAGTACTACTCTCACACTTTGATAATGTTAATAAGATGTTCCTCCTTGTAAAGCCATTATAATGCTCCACTTCAATCTTCCAAAGTCTCCGCAGCCAAACATTTCAATCTTCATTTAATTTGGCACTATACAATGTAAGTAGGAACAAAGCTCTGATCTTTTTAACTGATCTCTCTGCTCATCACTAAATTTGCCATCATGCTACTCATTTTGAGCACAGCCAAATTATTCCCTTCCTCCCTCTCTCTCGCCCATCCTTGCCCCATCTCTCCTGCCCCCCCCCCCCAATTTTCTTTTCCTCTAGTTTTATTTCTATTTAAATTATAAAAGTTATCACAATAGGGGCCTATAACCCAATACCTTACTGGTTTAGGAATCAATATTACCGTCCAATTTTCCAACCTTGTTATGGTGTGGAGGATTCCGAACCCATACCCAATACCAGGCAATCGCCACCACAAGATTTTCCAAGTAAGGCTTCAGTAGCATCTTCTTGCACTAATTAATGCAATTAAAATCGTTTTGTGATGGATGTATTGACTAATATGCCCAGTATATAACTCTCAACCCCGCACCCTTTCTTGAGGGTCATTCCCTAGATACCTATATCATGGATAAGGAAAATTGCAAGACCAATGCTCAAATGCTATATTCTTTGAACTGGAATATGCATTCCTGTCCGAAATACATCTGAGATCTTTGCATCTCGTTTATTTTTTCTTTTCTGTTGGGGGGGGGGGGGGGCTGTTCAATAACTAGTTAAAACATTTTGTCCCAGACATATCTCAACGGAAGATAATTTAAATAGAACATTTTCAGCAAAAAAAAGTTAAAAACATTTAGGAAATTAAAAAATAAAATAAAAAAAAGGGAGAAAGAACAGGACTAAGTCACTAGGATCAGCATTCCATGGTCATGAAGGGGGGCTATTCAATAACTAGTTAAACAGTTTGTCCCAGACGTATCTCAACGGAAGCTAATTTAAATAGTTCATTTTCAGCAAAAAAAAAAGTTAAAACATTTAGGAAATTAAAAAATAAAAAATAGGGGAGAAAGGACAGGACTAAGTCACTAGGACCGGCATTCCATTGTCATGAAGACAAGGTACACTAAAACCTGATTAAACAAGTCCATTATTTTGGAAGAAGGTTGAAAGAAATCTATGCCACATCGAACAGTTATTCAGCTAGGTGTGCATTTGGGAAATAGAAGACTCAGTGGTCACTACGCATATGAAATTATTAAATTAGAACAACTTTGAGCAAAGAGGACCAACAACAGAATCATACGACACCAATCCAGCTAAACAATTTATTTCTTGAAAGATAGTGACATACTACTAAGCTTCCTGATAGGGAATCTGGTCAGTTAGAAAAAGAAAGAACATTTTCGGATAAGGAATGCAAAAAAAAAGCTCAAATAAGTAGAACCTCAGCAGCAGCAAATCTCAACTTGGCTTCATCCAGCTGCTTTTGTGCTCCCCTTGCAGAGATCCATATCGACTGCATAAGATCTTAAATTCAGACAGTTCCTCAACAAAACAATTCAATAGTTTAAAGGTCTAGTGCTAATAGCATACTGTTTGAATGCATCATACTACTGTAAAGTTTCATAAGTGTCATCAGTCACCGGAAGATGGGGACTACTTTAGTGGGACTGAAGCCTCCCATATCATGTTAGAGACCGGAAAAGGGGCTAATGCAAAGGTAGGCTTAAATAATAGAAAAGCATTTGCAAGAGAAGATCCCAGTAGATTCCCCATCACAAATCTGCAAGTCATGAGAAACTGTAAACTGAATGGTATCTAGAACACCGAGAAGAGAAACGATTTCTGCAATTTCCACTCTTGAGGATTTCTCCGAAGGTGGAGATCCCAGGATCCATTATTACTAAAGAGTCCATAACTGGCGTATTACCATTACAGGCTATTAATAGCCAGAAAACAACATGGTCTTAGTGCCAAAGACTAACGATCCATCTAAGTAAACTATGTTACATGGGCTCCTCATGTATATCATCCCAAGTACCCATAGTCCTATATGGGTGTCACACTAGACGCTTTCACTGCACACACACACACACACACACACACACACACACACACATAAAGGGGGAAAAAAAGATCAAGCCTTGATGCAAGGGAGGAAGATACCTGTACGGAAAGAACAGAAGCTATAGTAAGAATCTCCTCAGAACACCCTAGTTCACCAGATGCAAGGATTACTTTTGCGAGCATTGGATCCTGCATTTTATAAAAATATATATTACGAACAAATGTTCAGTGTTTGTGGCATTGTTGGTGACTTGTAGTTTGCTTTTGTTCTCCTTTTGGAGGACTCGTTGTCCTCCAATTTTGTATTGATCCTCTTTGTAATAATTTTCTTCATTATTTAATAAAACTTTATCTTATATAAAAAAATTTATATCATGGACAAACAAAGATTAACTCATAAACCCTAAAGGAACATAATAGAGAAACAAAAATACTTACTGACTAATCAACAATAGAATGAAAGCACAAAAATAAAATAAAAATAAAAACAAAAACAGAAAGAAGGTACTGTTTGTTATCATGAAGCATAGATAATTAATCCATCATCTATCTTGTAGGTCAAGTTTATGCATTTTATAATCTTACAATTTGTATCCTGTCAAAGATAGCCACATTGAAGCAGATATATTACGGAAAACTTGAAATTAACCTTAGAAATGCCAAATATCAAAGAGTCATTTTGTGAAAGACAACGTACCAGTGGAATCTCAGCAACTTGGAATCCAGTAGGTGAAGTGAGTTTTGCATCATCATCAAGCACACCAAGGGAATACAGTATTTCAAGAGCTCTAATCATAGCTTCAGGTGATGGTGAAGCGGGCCAATCAAACCCCAGGATGTTATCAATTCCAAGAGCTTTTAACTGCAAATAATAGACATCACAATCTCTTGACTAGGCATATTGAGTTGGTAGGGGAAAGCAAATAGTATGCTTTGGCAGGGTACTGTTATGGGTGAGTGTGTGACTTTCATCCAGGGGGTTATGTTTGGGATCGAGTGCAGTCTTTGGCTTCATTATGGGCAAAAGCAGTTGCTGCTAACAAGGGGGATGTCGCTTACCGACATCCAGCGAAATTGGGTTCTTCACTTCTTTGTAATTAGTTATCTTTTTGCGAGCACTCCTTTTCCTTCCACTTTGTAATTTCTTTATTCTTTTTATCTAAAAAAAACATAACTCCACAAGATGTGAAACTAACCTAAGCAAAGTCATTACAGGAATAACTTCTCTTATTTTGGAGCATGCTTAAACCTCTCGGGCAAAACCAAAAGCGAAACCAAAGCTATCAGAGGTATAGCTCACTCACTTATTACAGGACTGAAAAAAGATTAATGTAGCATTTATATAGCAAAGATATAGGAGTTAACATTGCCCAAAATTTGCCATCACATGAGCAAGATACTTTTTATTAGAGAAGAAAAAAGTGTATCAAGTATATTCATCAGCAAAGTAATTTACAGCAAAGGAGGACAAGAAGTCCTCCAATGAGAACTAAATCAAACTAGGCCAAATTTCTTTGGACCCGAGATATAGAGTATCTCCGAAACGCTAGTAGCTCCTAAACGCTAGTAGCTCCTAAACGCCCCAACTGCCCTAGACCATAAGGAGGATAAAATAGATAAACACTATCCCAAAGCAAATCAGGAGAAAGCATGGATCCAGAGAAAAACCCCACATTCCTCTCAAGCCCTATTTATCAAAATACACCTGTGATAGTTATATATAAGCAGCAATCATAGTGCCAAGTAACCAATACAAAGAAGTTGGAGGGAAAAAGGTGATGGATATATCAAAGATACTTCACTGGCACTAGGGTAAGTAAACAGATTACACCACAGCATCAGCTACTTTACTTTTCTATAGGACTAGCCATGGAGACCCCAGAATGCAGATAGCAGTATGCGAAATTTAGAATGTGTTCTGAGGGTAGTTAGAAGGATCTCAATGACTATGGGAGGGACCATGTTGCATTGAGTCCAACGTGCATTCAAAAGCCATAGCACCTTCATGGATCCTTGGAGTCTGGAGAATGTACAAAACCACAGCTTTGGACCACTATGGGAACATGGTCTGAATTTTAGCAGGCAGAAACTTTCTTCTATTTAAGATATCATGGGTATCCGGGCTTTGTTCAAATAATCCCACGGGCCTGAAGTTAACGACCGGGAAAATCTCCAGTGCCCTTGAGGAGGCTCGAACCTGGGACCTCTGGAACAGAAGCGGAAAACTTTCTAGCTCTGCATTGCCCCAATACCTTCAGGAAAGTCTGAGCTTTAGCATCATTACGCCCTTAACCTTACAATGTGTTGCAACAAAGTTTTTAAATTCCATTTTATCTCTCTTCTCAAAATCAATCCAAATTCGATATTCAGACCAACCCTTTTCTCACAGATTTTACAATCCGAAATTCCGCCTTGACATGATGAATAGTGGTGCCCACAGGGCAACCAATTTCAAACTCAAGAGCTGAATTAGAGATCTAAAGCATTTTTGGTAACAAGTCACTGAATTGATCTTGACAGGACTATTGTCAATCTCTATCTTCTTCTGCTCCTCTTTTTCTTTGTCTAATTAAGTAAGAGTGAGATAGGACTTTGGGAAGGAGGTAGGCTTTAGGCAGGCACACAAACATATACTCAAATTGAAAACTAAAGTACATGGCATGCAGCTTACATGTGACCAGAAATACTGAGAACAACATCCAGATGCATTATTACTTCTATTTCTAATATGGTAGTTCATATAGAGATCACCAGATATCCTACAATCATACCCTAACTGGGTCTCAAACTCCTGCAGTTTCTCCATTAAAAAAGTAAATAAAAAATCATGACGTAATTACTATCATTTGTTGCATGTATTTCTGTAGAGAATTGCCTACCTGTATGACACATGAGACAAGGTTTGACCTCTGTATCTCAGGAATTCCCTCAGCTGGCATTTCATTAACAAAATATTCCTCTGTGTATAGCCTGATTGGATGAACAAGAAGAAAGGTAATTGCCTTTTTTTTAGATGAGAAAAGAAATTTGTTTTATAAAAAAGTTATGCATCATTGGGTAACCAGATTTACAACAAAGTTCACATTCAAAAAAAACAAAAGGATTTACGATAAAGGAAGATATATTGACCAAAGATTAAAAATAATTTTATATTATACAAACAGGAATAGAAGGTTAAGCAGGATACTGTCATAGCAAAAACACGAACCCGAAAGATGGAAAAGCTCATTGGTTACTAAGAAAACCCTTCTATATGACACACCCCTTGTAACTCAACCCAGCTTAAAATTTTCTAGCTCTCAGTTCTAGTTCTTCTTCCAAGGGTAGCCTTAAAGATTCCGGCTAAAATCCTTTCCCATTGGGATGACTAGCAGCATACCGATTACCAACATCAGCATTGCCCCAGTGCTTCCAAAGAGGCTCCCGCCCAGGTAGGGTAAAGCGTAAGGGGGGTCAGGTGTCACAGGCTTACCCCTGTGAAAAAACAGAGGGACTTTTATGTAAGCATGAACAGGGTGATGAACCTTCTTGTCTCTAAAAGCAACATGACACTATCTGTCAAACAGATAGTGCTAGACTTGGGAGATCCCATCCCTTTTCACATCCCCTCTTAAGTATCCGAGCTTGAGTGCTGTTGCATATATAGATCTCCATATCAGCCTCATGGAACAGCTGGGCATCTTCTACAACAATGGCAGGTATCATGGATTCATGACGCTGTCCCTTTCCAACCACCCCTACCACTACCCCAGCAAAACGAAGGAAAATTTGTCAAAGCTGTACAGACAGGGATACCCACACTCAGAATACCATTAGTACCAGCTTCCCATACCACCTACATTGCCTCCTTCAGCTTCTCCAAAACTTGTCACCACATGTCTCCTTGTCACCTTACACAACATCAACTTCTCCCTTAGCAAATTAACAACTCTAGATGGGATGAGAGTCGAAACCTCCATTAGCTTTATGATTGTAAGTAGTTGTGGACACTCTATTCTCCACACCCAGTTCATACTATGCCTATTCAATTGTTTCCTTCAGCTTGTCACCATGTACCTTACAGAATATTGGTTTCTCTTGTCTATGACTAGACGAATCTCAGTGGGATGAGAGTGAAAACCTTCCTTTGTTTTGCAATTGGAAGTAGATTGGATGTTGTAGGCTCCAAGCATACCCAGTTTTGCCATACCTAAACAAAGGTCTCGCCTGTGATCATTCTCTCTTGAAAAACCTAATAAAAGTGTGTCCACATTTCCTTTTTTTTCCTTTCTTTGCAAGTTGCAACTAGTGTTTCTGTATTTCCCATATGACAACACAGAGCGATCTCTCTCCTCCCTTGCCCTGTAACTCTACCAAAATTCAATTCTTTTTTTATTTTATTTTTTTTAGATAAGAAATTTTTTATTAATGAATCAATGAAAGAATACAAAAAAGGTGGAGGACAAGAAGTCCTCAGAAGGAAAGCAAAAAATATCTACAAGTCCCACCACTGCAACTGAACTAGAGTAAGTGGGACACCCTTGAATGCCCCTGCTGCCTTAGCCCAAAGTGATGCTAAGTAAACAGCGTGATCCCAAACATAATCAACTGTTTTCCAGACGCGGAGAAGATCCTTGAATTCCGCTCTAGCCAAATACACCACAGAATGGCCATAGACGCACACCGACCACAACTTACCCTCCCGCCCCTCCTACCAGCAGCAAACCGCATCTGTAAGAACTGCCCCGTTGTAGCCGGGCTCGCAAAATGTTCCCCCCCGTTCAGCCTATCCCACAATATCCTAGCGAAATCACACGACACATATGTAATCCATCCTCACAATCATGGCAACACATTACACACAAACCTACCTGGCGACAAACACCATCCAGACCTCCACCGCTGCATCATATCATGCGTATTCACCCTGCCTAAGCACTAGGGTCAATACAAAGGCGCGCACCTTTAAAGGAACCTTAAGACTTCCAAATGTATGTAGAAATGGGGAAATTGAGAGGGAAGGCTAAGCCAATGCAGGAAGGATTTACAGGTTAAGACACAGGAGGAGTCTCCTTCCCAAGTCCGTGAATCACCCCTTGGGGTAAGAAGAGTAGTGTTAAGAACACTCAGGAGAGAAACTAGTTCCTTCATCTCACGATCATGTGGAGGTCGGCGTAAATGAAGGTCCCAAGAGCCACCGACGTTCGAATAGAAGTCCGACACCGGCGCCTCATGAAGGGTGGACAGCCGAAAAACCCAAGGGTATGTGGAGGAAAAAGGCGTATCTCCTTTCCACACATCCTCCCAGAACCTTACCCGTTGTCCATTACCGTACTTGCTCCTGATTACTCGGTGCCATAAAGAATCGGGCTCCAATGGAAAACGCCACAACCACTTACCGACCACCGAGATGTTCTTAGACACCAACCGGCCAAACCCAAGACCCCCCTCTGACTTAGGTCTACATACATGATCCCAACTGACAAGGTGATCTCTCTTACCCCCGTCCGCCCCTGACCACAGGAAATCTCGCATCATCCTCACGATCCGTTTAGCTACGCTAACCGGGATCTTAAAGAGTAAAAGGTAGTAAAGGGGAATGCTAGCAAGACAAGATTGCAGAATAGTGATCCTGCCCCCTAGAGAGAAATATACCCCCTTCCACCCATCAAGGCGCTTAGCTACTCTAGAGACAACTGGCTCCCAAAAAGAAGCCGACCGTGGATTGCCCCCAAGAGGCACCCCCAAATAAGTGAGGGGCCATTGCTGCACCTGATACCCCGCTAGACCAGACAATGTACCAAGAATACCCTCCTCAACATTCACTCCAGCTAAACTACACGTGCACCAATTTCACAACCCTATTCCCATCCATGCCTGCTGCTATGCCACCTGTTTGTAGTACCTCCGCCTCAAAACAAACCCACATCCCCTAACAAAGATAGCTCCAAGTCTCTTCCCACTTAATCCCACTCCTCTTTGCCTTTCTCTAAGTCAATGCATCATCTTCATCCAACTTTATGGCCAGCAACTTGCACAGGGCATTTTGGACTTTTGTTTTGCAGCTCCGGAGATTTGTAATAGTTATGTTACTTGCTTTCCATGTTCGCAACTTATTGTCATTAAAACTATCCTCAATTATCAGTCACATGGCCCACACTAGTGAAAACAACCAAATCTTATATTCAACATAGTAACTAGTGACTCAATCACCAGCCACGCTAGTGATATTAACCAGATAGTTTACTGAAGGTAGTGACTGTACAAGTTTGAAGGATGAATCTTGAAGTTTTAACCATCAAGCCGCCATCACACAAGGTTCAATCTACTTGGCCAAAATATCAAAGAAGTACAGAGAATTTGGAGCAGTTTGGGGTTGAAGGGAAAGAAAAGAAGATTTGCCACATAAACCGTCAGTCCGTGACCTACTGCACTGAGCAGGTAACTGAATTGAACCGAAAAGAAAAGGACAATATAGCCTATTTGAAAGGGTGGAGACAAATCCCCTCATTTGAGTCGAATATGGAGAGATTACATATCAGCAGGGTCAGTAGCAAACATAGGAACACACCAACACTATTGACATGTTAAACCAGAATCGAAATCAGAAGTATCGGTACCTGTAACACTTCCCAGGTCGTACCCTTCCAGCCCTACCTGCCCTTTGTCTAGCAGAAGCCTTTGATATAGGTGCTACTACCAGGTTTTCAATATCTGAGATCTATGTGCACACAGAACAAGAGGAGCAAGATGTCAACATTAAAACAAGAATGAAAAGGAAAAATCTTATCTGATAGAGCAGGTGACATGCTGAACAACTAAGATGAAGTACCATCAAAGCAATCAGAAAGCTTTCAGGTATTGTACTTGTCAAACAAAGTAATGTAAAGGGAAATTTTGACGAAAGATAAAAGGTCGTAATTACCGGATCATAAAACCTTTGTTTAGAGAAACCACTATCAACAACGTAGACTACTCCCTACAAAATATAGGTTCAAACATAAGGTAAGGTACTGCCTCCAGCAGTGACTACAGGACAGAACTCAGAACTTGTGACACCACATTACCTCCAAGGTCAATGAGGTCTCTGCTATATTTGTTGATACTATCACTTTCCTTTTCCCTCTAGGAGTAGGAGAAAATATCAGGTCCTAAAAGACAGACTCATGTATTAAGTGTATGTTAACAATAACATCAACATCAAAATATCATAAGCATCAAAGACCAAAGGCTAGATTCTAACCTGCTCTGCACGTGAAAGTCCCGAGTACAAAGGCAAGACCAACAATTCTGGAGAAGCATAGATTTAAAACCAAATAATCAATTCTATGCTTACAAATCAAATATAGAAACAAACACTAAACAGATCACATAGGTCACAATAACATATTATAAAATCAGTAATCTGGCGTGTATGCGCACAAATTTCAAATGAAAAAATGTTTGATGGATTTCTTTCTTTCAGATGTGGCATTGTTTTACTTTTAGTCAGCTATAATAAAATATAGTAGAAGCACTCCGATCCTCACAGCATGGACGAGCTAGCAATTAGTCAGCTGTAGTAAAATATAGCAGAAGCACTCCAATCCTCACAGCATACACGGCCTAGCAAAGTGTACATCAAGTTTCAGCTGAACACTTGAACAGAAATAGTATCACAGATTGAACAAATAAAATGCTCAATTTGTTAAAGCGCACTGGAAAATTATGCAACCATCATTTACACTTGATAGCAACATGAAACACGATGTCAGCTTTTAGGTGTAATATGTTACATAGCCACAATAAAAAATAAAAAACGGTTTCCATAAAATCCGCAAAAGATAGGATATTAATAGGAATACACCCTAAGTTCAGGAAAGATGCAGATGGATAAGCTTATCATATTTCATACCTTCAAATTTATTGGATTTATTCAGACCAGTTTATTTGTAGTGATTTTCAATGAGTAAAGCTGTAGTTTCAAAGTATCAAGAACAACTTTGCATCTCTTCGAAAATGCAAAGTAAAGCATAAATAACAACGATTATTACTTTTTTCGGCGAAAAACCTTAGTCTTATTTGTGCTAATTATTTTACGAAATATGAGTGATTCCTAAATAAGGAAATGAAGCCCTTTCCTAATTTATTTGATAATGTAAATAAAGGACTAGTTTGCCCTAAAGCAAAAACCAAGTTACCTCTTCAAACTTTTGGCATTAGTTTACTAAGAAGCTGCACAAAAAACTTAAAGAAGCAAACTGATAAAGAATATTCCAGATGAAATTTATTGGACTAGGTAAGAAAAAAATGTACTTAAGAATGTTATGTATGAGTGCAAGTACAACCAAGGAGGACAGGGTATGCGCTCAGTATCTATAAATTACTCCAGTTTCTCTCAACATCAATGACCGATTAATCTTAAATGTCCAACCCTCTTTAGACCATAGGGAAGTTTATCTAGTGAACCTCACTCAACTAGTCCCATAGAAGCTCAGGTAACAAAGTGATCCTCAAAAAGATTTTGGCATTCCTCTAACCAAATACAGCACAAGGTCGCAAAAGTGTACTCCTCCATAACTTGTTTCTCTTATCCCTCCTAATACACAAAGCTTATTTGCTACAGATCCAGAACCATGGAAGGACACATATCTCCTTGTTTCCCCAAAAGACAAATATAAGGAAGATTAAAATATAACTTGCCTCATAGAGAGATACAAACATGATTACTGGTTAATATGTGCTACCACTCTCAAATTGTTGGAAAAGGAAAATATGGTAATAAGCCGTCCATGAAATTTGTGAGCGTTGAGTAGAGTAACAATTGTAAGTGTATGAGTTAAATAGCTAAGGGAACCTAATGATGCAACAAGTTATACGTAAAAGCATAAAATGCACATATTAGTTCATGCATCAACGAGGTTCTACAATTTGAGCAACATTTTACAGAAAATCACATACTCCCAATATTCCAAACGGCCAAACCTCATGTTGATCCTAGAAGCCTTAACAATCATGAAGAATCCCTCCTACATTTTCCGGACCTAGAAAGTACATGTTCACTGTAATCTCTCCTACAACACGGCCCCGGGCCACCCCACCTCTCCCCAACCCACCAAAAGAAAAAAAGCAAGAAAAGAAAAAAAACACAGACAGACATGTAAGGTAGTAAGGTACACCTACAAAGTCACCCAATGGCCCAATACAGTAAGTAAAAAACTATAGTAAGCATCAGGGAAATAGTCATATTAAAACGTACACACCGAGATTGTATATGCAACAGTCCCTGCACGATCAATGTCAATTTTCACGTTCCTTGTAAGTATGTGGATGCTTAGATTAAGAATAGTATCACTTTAGCTAGTCCATTTAATTTTAAAAACGGACAATTAATAGCTTTTCTTTTTTAGATAACATGTATCCAAGCTTTTTTTTTGATAAATACATGGGTATCCAAGCTTTGCTTGACTAATCCCATGGGCCCTGAAGTTAACGACCAGGCAAACCCTCCACTGGCCCTAAGGGACTCGAACTTGGAACCTCTGGAATAGCTGGAAATTATAAAAAAGGTTACAGCTACTTTTAGATCTTAAACAACCGAAAACTGGTAACTCATAATGATATTGAGCGGACCCTAAAGAATGAGGATAATCATGTCCTCCATATTGAAGTGAACAGTCTTTGCGACCAACTATTCCCAAATGTGAGATGGGAAAAATAAAATGTAATGTCAACAAGCTACCTCCTATGCTTCTACGATTGGTCTGAGATTCTTCATTAAGTAGTCGAACAGCACCATCAATATCATCTTGACCAGTAAGGAACACCAGAATATCACCAATTGGTTCCTAAAGACCACAAATAGCTGCATTAAGAACTTTAAATTGAGACGAACTTATTTTTGAATAAGTAACACAAGATCATAAGTAATGTCAATTCCAGAATTTTTTATAAGATGACATATAAGTATAATATTAGTATCCAAATAAAAATGTAACTGCATTGCACGAGCTTCAAACAATCACCAAACCTAGTCTGTCACATGATTAGGGAGCAAAAAAGGAGGCCGATCACTTGCCAAAAAAGAGTGTGGGAGTGATTATGCTCTTTATGCTTGGACCTAATTTGTATTGTTCATCTGTGCTTTCAGTTTTACATTTTCTTACAATCTAGCAAGGTTGCACGGAAACGGAAACGCGGAAACGCGAAACAGGAAACGTCGATCCTCAAAATGTCGGAAACGTGGAAACGTCCCCACAAAATAAATATTAAAAAAAAATATTAAAAAACAGAAAACAGAAAGAAGGAATATGTTGGGTTAGATGAAGAAGTTAGGGTTTAGAAAGATAATAAGGTTTTTTTTCTTTTTTTTTTGCTGGAAATCATTAGTGACGTTTCGCGCGCGTTTTTTCTTCATTTTGGTGTTTCGCGCACGTTTTTTCTTCAGTATGGCGTTTCGGATGCGTTTTTTCTTCAAACTGCCGTTTCGCGCACGTTTCTTTTTAGTCAGCCGTTTCTCGCGCGTTTCGTTTTATGTTCAGCGTTTCGAAGGCATTTCTTTTTACTCATCCGTTTCTCGCGCGTTTCGTTTTATGTTCGGCGTTTCGAAGGAGTTTCTCTTACGTTTCCGTTTCCGAAAGGTTTCAGAAACGCGAAACGTTACCTCTTTCACGTTTCGGTGCTTCATTGCAATCTAGTGTTTGTCTCCAGATGCTAGATGGGTATATTATGGAGAGTGGGCTTTTTTGGGCCCTAGATATCCACACACCCTGGCAATGAAAGATCCTTGTTGGCTGTTGTTGTTGTCCTGTACAGATGCTAGATGCTCTTGCTTAAATCAATCATTTCACAACTTCCCTTAACTTTTTAAGGGAGTATTTCACAACTTCATGACTAATAAGATTTCGTGCTAAAAGAATAAGCTTTCGATTCCAATTGCTTTACTGACTAATAGGGAAACTTATTTATCTGTGTTTACAGCATATTATGAAGTGAGATATCCACTACCCACTACTCACTTCATGATATCTTGTAATCACAGATAATAAGTTTCCGTAATAGTCAGTAAAGCAATTGGAGTGAAAAGATTATTCATTTAACAAAAAATCTTATTAGTTAGGAAGTAGTGAAATACTCCCTTCAAAAAAAATAAGGGAAGTTGTGAAATGATTGATTTTAGCAAGAGCAAAAAATTATCATGTTACTAGACCCATATTTGATCCGACCCAAAACCCAACCCGAAATAACTGGATCATGAGCATGATTTTATAAACCAAACCTCAAGTGACTGACCTGATCGACCACTATTAGATTTGGATGAAGATAACTAGTATTGAGTGTGTATGTCAGATGCATATGAATAATTCTGAGTTATGACTCTGTTTGTAAGAACTAAATGCTTGAAGTTTAACATGTTGAACGATGTAATTCTCGCTTAAAATGAAATTGACAGTCTTAGTCATAGTAAATGTCTACGTTATTACATTTTTCTGTTTTTTGGTGTAGTAATTGTAGTATTATAGAGTACGTATGGGATGCAGCAGAATGGCTGGGACGCACTTAGAGGAACCTATACACATGCTAGTCCGTGGAAGTTCATTTCACAGGTCTTCTCGCGCTTCCTTTCTCATGTTGAGTTGGCACTTGGGGAATGGTGCGCGTATTAGGTTCTGGGAGGATAATTGGAGGGGTCGTCAGCCGTTCTGTACGAGATTCCCTTGGCTGTTTCAGTTGTCCACTCTTCTTGGGGGTAGGGTTGTTGATTTTTTCTCGAGTGGTTCCTGAAATTTACATCTTCGTTGGTCACCTCATGATAGGGAGATGGTGGAGCTCACTTCGCTTCTTACACTTGTGGAGTCCGTTCAGCTTTCGAGTTCAGATGACTCTAGGAGATGGGTTGGGGATCCTTCAGGGGAATTTTCTTGCAAGTCCTTCTTTCGGGAGTCGGGGACACCTCTCTCTCCGTTTCCTCTAGCAGACTACATTTGGAAAGCAAAGGTACCTATGAAAGTGAAGGCTTTTGTGTGGACTTGGGTACTGGATAGGGTCAATACGAATGACTTAAGGCAGCGGAGGTGACCCGGGGTGCCTTTGCCGCCTGATATGTGTTTGTTATGTCGGTCTAGCTGTGAGACTTCTGCACATCTTTTTCTTTGGTGCGATGTGGCACATAGTCTTTGGCAAAGGTTGATTGCGGGCGAGGTGTGGATTTAACCTTCTAGTGTAGCAGATGCGTTTTCAGGACTTTGAGGGTGGGAAGGAGAGGAAGTTGTTGTGGCGCAATGCTTACTTTTCGATTTTGTGGTGCATCTGGCTAGAGAGGAATGCACGTGTGTTTAAGGGAATTACAGCAACTCCTGCGATGCTTTGGGAGAGGGTCACCTATCTAGCTTCTTTATGGGCTAGGGCTGCGGGGGCTTTTAGGGATTACACTATAACTGATATTCAGAGGAATTGGGGTAGTCTGTAAAAGTTTCATGTAGAGGATACCTTATCCTCTTTATGCTGTACATTTGAATTCTTATCAATATATTTTTTCTTTATCAGTACTATATAAATGTGTTCTTTTGGAACTCTTAAACAGCTAAACAAAGTAAATTCACGTGCGCAATAGAAACTAAATAGGCATCCTCAACCCATTGGGTCAACTCGAAACCGAAAGCTCTGGGTCATAACTTGGTTTTAAAAAGCGCGCCTGAGGCGCGCTTAAGCGCGAGGCGACCTCAGGCGCATAGAAAATCGCTTCAGCAAGCCAAAGCGTCGCGTTTTACAAGAGGCGACCAAAAAGCGCGCTTTTTGGTCGCCCCACGAAGAAGCGCGCCTCAGCAAGAAGCGGCCGCTTCCTGGCGTGAGGCGCACATATTAAAAAAAAAAAAAAAAAAAGGGGGCTACCTCAGAACAAAACCAAGTCTAAAGAAAACGAAGAGAAAACGAAGAGAAATCGAAGAGAGAGAAAACGAAGAGAAATCGAAAGAAACCCTAGCATATCAAGCAATCGAGGTACACATCTTCTCTCCGGCGACTCCTCCGACCTCCGACCTCCGGCGACCAGGTACACATCTTCTTGACTCTTCGTCCTTTTCTCTTTCTCTTCGTTTTCTTTTTCTGATTTCTTCTCTCTGTTTCTCTTCGTTTTCTCTCTCTTTCTCTTCTTTTTCCTCTCTTCTCTCTTCGTTCTTCTCTCTCTTCGTCTTCTCTCTCTTCGTTTTTTCTCGGCTCTCTCACTTCTCTTGGGCCCTTATTCTTTGCTCTAGAGATGCTGGTGAGATGCGTGTCTTTTGATTTTCCACGTGACCCATTTCTCTTTAGGCCAAGCTGTCTCTCAAGATTCCTTTATGCCAAACAGCTGTCCCACACTCTCTCTTTATCTTTTACTGTACCAATGCCAGTACTGTATATTCTAGTTCCATCTCATTGAGTGATTGACCCACAACTTATTATTACTTTTCCCTCTTAAAATTATAAATTGTTACTTACTAGAGTATTTATTAAAAAACACATTTTCTGGTTTCCTTTTTAAGGAATATATTCAGAAAGTTAAATAAAATTTTAAAAAATGTTGTTTTAAGTAGAAAATAATGTAAAAATATAGTTAAAAATTAGAAATATTTATTTAAAAATGTGCGCCTCGAATAAATATAAAATAAATGATAAAAGTTATTTAAAATGTGTTTTGTGAAGAAAAAAATGTGTAAAAATTAATTTATAAATTATAAAATTTATTTAAATAAAAATGCGCCTCGCATACGTGAGGCGTGCGCTTTCGCTTCGCGCTTCTCGCCTCGTCGCTTCGGCCCCCTTGCGCCTCGGTGCGCCTCGCGCTTTTTAAAACCAAGGGTCATAAACAAATATTTATCAACCCGAACCCAACCCACATATATGTCTGCAAATGACGATTAAAATGAAAGCAAACAAGGTTGCAAAATCTCCTTTAAATATATATAATAAGAAAGGACGTCAATTTTCCAAAAAAAACAACCTTTGAGCTTTAAATTCAAAGTGTCACCTTAGGCAGAATTCTACAAACTGGACTTGCCAATTGATGTCTCAACGAGAGAAAATGGCAATTTTCGATTTCCATTCTTTAGATTATCTGAGATTATTTCAACAATGACCTCCCCACTAGTCTCTTCTCTCTAGCGGTTAGGGGTAAGGTTGCATATCTAAGCACACACATGTCCGGAGACATGTGAAACACATTCATGTATGTTTTTATATCTGAGTTCAGATATCAAAGCATATGCACGTGACTTTCATATGAAACACGATACGAAGACCATGGTGAATCATGAAATATGAACTTCAAATACCTCTTTGTGAATCAATAGGATAGTTGAAACAGCAGCTTGAAGATAGTCTGCGACAGGCTCCTGAACATAATTGATGCCTACAGTAAAGCCTCTACCCTGCAGGTTTGTGGCATTAATATCTCATAGCCTTGAGATACTTGAAAAAAGCAGCAGAATCTGACATAACAAACCAGCATAACACACCTCAACTGATATAATGGCAGGTTCTGTTTTAGGACCAATTTCCTCAACGGTAGCTCGACGCTGTTTACTACATTTACCATAGAGATAAAGGGTAAATCAGTATTTGACTTCAAATTATTAATTTCAATAACATAGAGAAACAACTAAAAGATAATTGTACATATTGATGCTCCATTTCACAGTCCATTATTCACTTCAGAAAAGTTCAATTGTACAGTTACATGAACACCCAGCGCATTCAAGCAGTGCAAAGCACAATCACACAGACATTATATGATGATGTTGTTGTAACTTGCTTTTTCTCTCACAATATTATATTCATTTACTCACTCCATTCAATTTTAACAATCACTTTTCACATTTAGGGTGAACTTTAACTATTAATTTGCTAATATGTAAATTGAGTTGCAATACAAAGTTCATATGTTTAGTTTTAGTTTGAATAAGTATTTACAATTATCTTCTATAAGTTTGAACAACATATAGGTCAGTTGATCACATTTAAATGTCAAAGTTGACATTAAAAGACAAACATGATTATTAATTTCAAATCGAGTGTCGAATTTATTTCGGCTTTATTCAGTTTAAAAGAACAAGGGTTTATTGATAAGAAAAAAAAAGTGAAAAAAACACGGATTTAACTACGTTTTTCAAAAATTACCGTGCATCGCATGGGTACTAAACTAGTTATATCTATTATAAAAAAACCAGTTATATGGTCAAAGATCACTAGAATGCCCAATGTATCAGATAGAGATGTTATACACAGAGTAACCCCATCAGAGCAGTATGAAGTATGAACAGAATCATTACATACTACAACAAAATTGGCAAAAGCAGAAACGTTTTTTTTTTAGATAAGAAAAAATTTATTAATCAATCAAATGTTAAAGAATACAAAATAGGTGGATAAGGCATCCTCATAAGCAAAACAAAAGTATATCAAAAGTATCTACAAATCTCACCAATGGCATTGACTAAAGTAAGCGGAACACCCTTAAAGGCCCCCGCCGCTTTAGCCCAAAGGGAAGGCAAAAGCAGAAACATGAACACCCCCTCCTCGACTCCTCCCCCTAAAATATTTTTAAAAATAAAAGAAAAAGTGAAGATAGAAGTTTTAATGTCGCCTGCAAGTATCTACTCCTAATTATTGGGCATCAAGAACCACAATAAGCTTTGTATTTAGTTTTGAGTTTCACATTTGCACTAAGTATCTAGCAGGTTAGTTTTAACAAGATACTCAAAGATCAACCTCATTGCTAATCTTGCATAAGAGAGTTTCATTGTATAGCTATGAAAAGATTAACGATTTATCATTACTGATTTGGAGACTGAGGAAGCCTTCTGGCAATTGCAGGGGTAAGGGTGCATACATCTGACCTCCTCCCAGAAACGAGAGCCTCAAGAGACGCACTAGAAATGGGTTTTGTTGGGGGCAAATAACGTTTGTGTCAGAGGTTTTGGTGCTTTACCATCTAATCCGACAAGGCATGAAGTTCACAGCCATGAAAAAACCTTTGGTGGCTCCAATGGGGCTCGAAAAATTAGTGGTCATCGGAATAGATCTCAGAGTTCTTACCAACTCAGCTACCACCTCCAAGGCCCTAGAGTTATGGTAAAGCATAGTACATCAACTATTTGGAGAAAAGATGATTTTTTTTTTTAATAAAGAAAATTATTTAGAAAGTTTGAAACTGAAAGTGGAACAATTTCAAACTAGGAGGGCAAGGAGTCCTCAGACAAGATAACTAAATTACAAATCACTCCAGTGACGTTGCAAGTCAGTGAGGGGCATCCCCCTAAGGGCTCCCGAGCCTTTGGCCCATAAAGAAGCCAAATGCACCGCCAATCCAAACATCATCAAAAGGCCTAGTCAACCCCGTTAAAGATCCGAGAGTTCCGCTCCAACCAAACAGTACTCACAACCCCAAAGTCAGTGTACTGTTTTTGTTTGTCTGGTGCAAGGTAAAAAAAAAAAAAAAAAAAAAAAAAAAAAAAAAAAAAAAAAAAAAAAAACCTTTGACATGGTACTTGAGGTTACATGATATTAGAACCACATAGCCGACATTTCAAGAAAATCTTTGAGGTACCATATGCTAAAACATAGTGAACTTCATGTCCTCAGTCACTGAAAATATGAGATCAACAATGTTTCATCTGAAAATGGCAGCAATATTTGCATTGAGTACAAATTTACCAGATAAATCTCCATTGTCGTCCTTCTCTTTCCTTATTCCTATTTAGTTTTGTTCTCAAATGACATCTTAAATCATGTTGCACCTAAACTTGTCATTTTCTTTGGAGAGGACTTGACATTGGTGACCAAAACCATATGTTTCACCCCTACAGAAAACCTTCACAGGCTTTTTATTTTTTGCAGACATTCAACACATTCAAACAAGCGGGCAGTGGCAGGCCGTGAGGATACGTACATCTTACTGCACCCTTACACTACTCAGCCAGGACTCAGGACCCTTGCGGGAGGCACTAGAGGAATGATAATAACATGATGATATAAACAAGGACATGTCCATAGAGTAGGCTTCTAGGAAGTCAAAATGCACAAAATAGCAGGGGAAAAGTACAGATTCAGAATAAGACCTGGTTCTGAAAAAAGATGCCATTGATTTTGCTTCAATTGTTGCAGATGAGATTACAAGACGCAGTTCAGGGCGACGCCGTTGAACCTATTTTTAAGAAAGCAAGGGCAACATGTTGAGCAAAGCAATAATTTTATATCCAATGAGAAGCAATTAGATTTTTGCAAAGCCAAAATGGGTTGCGGTACTCATAGAAGTAATACCTTCTTCAAGAGACCAAGAACAATGTCGGTTGAGATAGACCTTTCATGTGCTTCGTCTACCATGATGACACTAACAAGAAGGAAAAACAAAGGAGAGTAGTAGATATTAAAGTGCATTAATGGAAAACCAGATGACAGAAGCATAGTCTGAACAAAATTTAAGCCTATAAAAAGATGGTTACGGTTTTTTGTGGAAAAAGGTGTATAATGACGAAAAAATCACAACCTAGGAAGACAAAATCATTCAAAGAAGCTACTAATTGCAAATGACCTTGGTGACATTAAACATCGGTGAGGGGCACCCTTAAAAACCCCAGAAGCTTTGGCCCATAAAAAATCTAAATACACCACTCAATCAAAAGTCGATTAAGATGGAACGGAAATTATGTCACTAAGGCACATAATGTGCTTCAAAGCACTGGCATTAAGTGTCGATGGCAGAGAGTGCTGTGGGATTCTATGACAGAGCCAAAGCATGGAGAAATTGCTTGTTGTGCTACCTATAACAAGTTAGCTACATTAGATCAGCATATGATGAGAGGTATGCAACTGGTTAATCGATGCAGTTTGTGTTGTAGCACTTGAATCGTGTAAGCTGTTTTTTGAATGTCCACTTGCTGCTGAAGTGTAGCAAAAGGTGCTGAGATGGTTGGGGATAACTAGGCGAGGTATCTCCATCCAACGTGAATTGTGATTTTTCCAGAGAATAGTTAGGGGGAAGCACCCCGAGCAACATGTGCTACTGTGTACCAAGTTTGGTGGGAAAGAAACAGTAGAGTTTTTGGTACAGCTTGCAAGACATCTGATCAGATTCTTGAGAGGATTCAGCACAAGGTGCTTGTGAGATACCATATGGTTTCTGGAGAACATTGCACCTTAACTGATGGTTTTTGAGTTCAGTTTGTATAGTTATCTACTGTCTTTTGATTACACTTACAGATAGCACATAGGATAGGCTTTTGATGATGTTTTGGCTGACTGGTAGGGTGTCATAATGACAATCCTACTCTTGTATTTATTTTGCCAGAGGGTATCATGTTGATCCCCCTTGGAAGATGAAAAGAAATTTAGCCAACCATTTCCAAAAAAGTTGCAACCTCTGTTTTTATAGTGATTTTCAGATGCACTGTAAAATTAGCACTAGCCTTAGCACTTTGTAGTCTCCCAGTTATGAGCACACTCGAGGTGCGGTTTGCTTTTATGTTTCACAATAACGCTAGCCTCCTGTCTTTTTTTTTTTTTAGATAAGAACTAGCCTCCAGTCTTCTTTCTCCCGTCCTCTTTTTCTACCCAGTGCTTTGATATTTGATCTCTTCTCCCCTACTCCTGATTCTCCCTTTTGGGGCATGGATCATATCTCTAGTATCTACGCTTTATGTATCTCGCAAAACAGGAGGCAAATACCGGCACCGACACCTCATGCCTAGTCATGGTTGCCCATTGTTTCTAAGTAGCAATTCATCATTTGAAAAATGGACTTGAACTGATATTAACTAGAACAGAAAGTGGCTAGCTAACATAGAGAAAAAAATTACACACTATGTTAGCAGACAAATAACCTTACATGAAGAAACCAAAAAGTCACATAGCTGCTCAAAGAAGAGACTAGAGACTTAAGCACATCAAACCAGAATCTACCAAGAATGCACACTAAAAGATGTTGGACAAGCCCATTAATTATGTCCGAGATAGTTCATCAAGTTGGAAAACACCATCAATTATACACTACAACCAATGAATCCAGCCCTTTCATAAACACCACAACCCCAACTCTTTTGTCCACACAAAAAATATAAAAAGAAGAGGAGATTATAAAACCCCAACTGATAGTAGCCCAACTAATCTTCCCGAACCCCATTCGTCACTAGTGCCCCTGACACCCGACGGAAATGGAGAGACCAGTAACAAAGTCCCACATAATTCAGTGATGAGGTATTTATCCAACCTTTTTTTTGATCAAATTTTTTATTTAATAACTTACATAATCATTTTAATACTTACCTGTATTTCGACAAAAGAGGATCATCCATCATTTCCCTAAGCAGCACTCCATCTGTGAGGAACTTGATCCGGGTAACACCCTGTGCTGGCAAACAATATCATTCCACATTGATAGCATGTAAGTAGAAGACCAAGCAATACTTCATCCAAAGTGTTCTCTGTGCTAAGAGTATGCAATGGAAGATGAGCAATAAACATGTAACTTGGAGATCACATGATACCAAAATTGAAACTATTGAATTAAAAAGTCTCACCGGGGTTGTTATATCTTCAAATCTAATTACATAGCCAACTTCCTCACCAAGTTTAACACCCATCTCTTCGGCTACCCTTGAAGCAACTGACTGAGATTTGACAAATAAAGTCAGAAAACAAAATCTTGTTATCACTTCAGACTTGTTAAACGTTCCCTAAATATACTAAAGCTAAGCACAGACAAAAGCTGGCATCTTAAAGCGCAGAATGAGAGAGAAAGGCATAAAAGTGTGACTTGCAATAGTGTCCCCATACTCCCCAATAAAAGAGAAAATGGTGTTGGTGTTCCTTACTCCTTGATAGGTTTATGTACCAAGAGAAAAAGGAAAGAAGAAACCTATTACTCGAATCATAATTATTATCAAACAGCAAGAGTGTATTTGTGACTCATGCACCTTTACAATAACTGTCCTACCTACCTAAGCCTAACTCAACTCTGTAGGGATACTCTTCAAACAGCAGGAATATTGTTACAGAACTACTCATTCTAGCATTATATTCTTTTGAAGACAAAGGATGCATATTATATCAGATTGACAAGAAAGAAAACCTCAAGTATCCATATTCGATTTCACAAAGTCCAAACTCAGTATACTAACCACTTGCAATGATAATTGAATCTTCACTATAGCATGATAAAGAAAACCCACCCAAACTACTACACTAGTAGCGATTAAAGTACGTGATTCAAGCACATATTCCTGGGATAATCAACAACAATATCAACAAACCAATGTTTCACGATAACCATTATTTTCTAAAATCATGTTTCTTTACAGTCCAATTCAGTATACCAAACCACTCTATCAGCCTATTGCTAGTATTTTATTGCAGGCAATGCATGTGAATAATAAGTACATACATTCAAAACATTGTAAAAGAGTTTAGTTTAAATAAGCTAAATGAACATAACCTAATTGAAGAAAACACAAATAAGTTCATCATTGTAAGCAATGTACACAATAACCATACCTGAACAGCAATACGCCGAGGTTGAGTACAAGCGATAACTCGACCGCCTTCCGCCCACCCTGCTTCCTTTAAAAACTGCATTTAAATTCACACCAAAAACAACTCAAAATTAAATCATCAATCAACCAAAAGAAAATTGATTATAACAAATTGAAATTTGCAATTACTTGAGGGATTTGAGTGGTTTTTCCACTTCCAGTTTCGCCAACGACGAGTGTAGTAGCGTGATTTTCGACGAGATAAAGAATAGCGTCTCGACGCTTGTAAACAGGCAATCTTTGGCGCTGTTTTTCGAGGTTAGCATAGCCGAAACCAGAAGATGAAGCTGAAGATGAAGAGGAGTGGAGGAAGATAACGCCGCCATCTTCGTCTTCTACTAGCCGAGGTTTTTCTGTTCCTGGTTTCCAAAACGCCATTGTTGCTCTCTCTTTTTCTCTGTATGTGTGTGTTGTTCGAGTTCTGAACTGGAAGAGTGGGAGAGGTCAGAGGAGCCCGGGAAGTGGCCGAGTTGGAAGGATGGGTTTCTGGGCCGGGCCGGTCAGGGGAAAATTTTAGTGTAGGGTGGAGATAATGGAAATCGGGTCCGGCCTGACAATTCGGATTAACGGGTTGATTTTAGGTGCGTGGTAAAATTCATTAATGAAGGGAAATGATGGGAAAGAACGTTTTATACGAAAAATAAAAATCGGGTCGAGTTAAGTTTAAGAGGAGGTCAGGTTCGGAATTTTTTTAGTATTTTCAGGTTGGGTTAATTATTATCAGGCTTGAAATGAGGTAGTAGTCGTAGTACTAGTAAGTAGTAACTCACAAAGATTAAATAAAAAATAAAATATTAAAAACAAAATTTTCTATATGGTTTGTGGGTTGCTGCCCTGATCTCATCTTGTGGAGGGTGAGGGTTGAATGGTTGATTCTTTCTGGACGTAAAGGAGCAAAAGTGAGGTTGAGAGCTGTTCGGGATGGTTACGGGTAAAGATAACCATGTGTCATACAATACCACACGTGTTATGTCGACTCACCTTTCGGGGGTGGTCTAGGCACACCACATCCATGGCCCACGGACCACCATGATGTGTTATATGTCACCCTCATGTCAAAGGCTTTTTTTCATATATTTTTATATATTACTACTTTATTTATGTGAGCCATTTCGTGTCTAGTTACTAATTTTTTCCCAATATTCGACTGACACATGGCCATGAACCTCTAGGTGGTGCCACGTGTTTTGTCGTGCTAAGCTTGTACCCCTTTCGTGTCAAAATCGAGTGAAAGTCTACCGTTTAGCGTGTCGGTCCGACCAAGGCTATCTCTAAGTACACATTTTGGTTTTCAAAATCATTTACAATTTTTGTAAATTTAAGTTTGCAAACAAAATAAATAAATAAATTAGTAATCTAGATAGTTTTTAAATTTAACATAAAAAAACATTAAAACAACAACAACAACAACAATAATAATAATAATAATAATAATAATAATAATAATAATAATAATAATAATAATAATAATAATAATAATAGTAAAATTGGTTTTTGAAAATTGGTTTCTATTTTTCAAAATAATTTAAAACTAAAACGGGCCCTTAACACTTATGGATCATAGAGGGTAACTATATTTGTTGAACCTTTTAATCTACATCAAATAAATTTTGGAGGGGAGAATCCTCCGTTGTTTCAAAAGAACGATATGGTAATGTCTTCCAAACTTCCACCATTTGAATTGAAGAGGATGGATTTTGGATTCTTAAATAGAGGGGTGGGTTTTTTTAATATAAAGGGAGACAGAACAAAATACATTGATCCAAAATTCTTCTCCACCCATGATCTAGATACAAATGGGACGATAAGCGTAGATCAAGTCATGTGAGAATCTTGCCGACTTGTTCACAAAAACATTGATTTCCAAGAAGTTTGAGGAACTTGTGCATAGAATCGGAATGCGTCGTCGCTGTAACTTATCCTAAATTCAGGAGGAGTATTTACGCATCATATGCATTGTACTCTTTTTCCCTTGATTAGGTTTTTATCCCACTGAATTTTTCCTGACAAGGTTTTTAACGAGGCAATGCACGTATGGTGCATTACAATAAACGTTGTACTCTTTTTCCCTTGCTTTGGTTTTATCCCACTGGGTTTTCCAAATCAAGATTTTTAATGAGGTAACTAATACCCCCGTAACTATTAGTAGTGATCTATTCAAGGGGGAGTGTTGTAATTCCCACATAGATAAATTGGGTGAATGGCTCAAAACAAAGCAATAATAGACTTTATTGTCCTTGTATAGTGAATCTCCGTTTGAGCTTTGCCTATTAATAACCCATATTATAACAAAGAAAAATAACTCCCTGAAAGTAATAAAAAGTTACGAATACTTTCACTACTTTGAGTTTCCTTTGTGAGCTATCTTTTAACCGGGCTTAGATTATTGTCAAAAAAATAAATAAATATGGGCTTAGATTATTGTCAAAAAAATAAATAAATATTGGCTATGATAATTGGTGCTTGAACTTGAGAAAAACAAACGTAAAGGAAGCTCCACTAGGTAAGCAAGAAGCTATATTTGCTGGACACTGTGTGAGAGCCGCCCAATTGAAACCACCGTTCACTTCTCCGGCAAGAGTCTCATACCATCAGGTTTGTTCATTTCCTCGCCCTCCTTTTTCTCAAACGCTTTGGCACTATTGGTTCCTCATTTTTTTTTGCCCTAACTAATAGTTTTGTGCTGATTTTCCATGTCTTTAATTTGTTTGTATATATTTTTTTGAATTATCTAGTTGATTACATTACATATACTTTACTTTGAATAATATTGTTTGAGTAATTGAGTGATAGCAAATTTGCCTTGCCTTTTTACTTACAATGTGCACCAATTTTGATTTTGGGGTTCAAACTATGATTGGGTTTGTGTTTGTTTCATTGTTTGTATGCTCACTGCTCAGCAATACTAATTACTATTATATGATGTGAATATGAATGTGAATGTGAATATGATGATGCCCCACTTGTTCATTTGATTAGTTAGCTCCTATGCACTGATGAACTCCTTTTTGCTTGATTATAAAAGTAAATTATATATCGTTGAATTGAGCAATCAACTCAAGTATTTTCCTTGCAAAGCTATGAAAGATAATCCTTGTTATACAGTATCTTAGTGTCACAGGTCTGTGTCATTCATAACTATCATAACTATCAATTTCTAGTTTTTAAGATTTTATGTGCTATTAGCAAAAGAATAGGTTCAAATCAATATGTTCATGAGTCGTGCCATGAACATAGAAAAGTCGTCGAGTCTCTTTCATCAATTGAAGATGATGTATAGGAGTAGTTCAGTAGTGGGTTTATGACTTGCAACGTTACTTTGCTAGTATCATAGTTGCGTTTTCAAGGCCTATTAGTTCTGATAACAAGGCAGAAACCCTCGACCCGAACAAAAGTGGAAACCAGACAAAGAAGAATGCTTGGGACCTCCCAAAAGTGTAAAGTAATGTGCCATTGCACAAAGTATTTGGGTGCAAATTCTACATAGGTAAGGGCGACTTTGCATTAATGTAAGAAGTAAAACATTGATTGTGGTGTCTCGAGCTTATGTAAATGTTATGGGGGGTAAAGTAGTTATGAAACAAACTTGAAGTGGTTATTGTTTGTTTTTCCAACCTTGCTTAGGGAAATTACACAGATTTGGACCACTTAAAATCCAAATGTTTATGTGATAGTGAAAAGGTTTATCGATTTTCTTCATCTTTAAACTTGTACAAGGTGCTAAAAAGGAGTATTGTACTACTGCAGTAGCTGAATCTGAGGTTTGAAGGGAGGCTATTGCGCTCTAAATCTGTCAAGTTCTGCTGTATATATCTTGGACCAAGGTAGATTTTCCTACACCCAAAATGCAGCTCAGTCCAATTTGATGTTTCCTGATTTGTAAGTCATTGATTCTTATTGTGATGTTGCTTCGTATATCAGATCATAATGTGCCAGTGCTATTGTGTATGATGAGAAATGCCAAAGTAACCCAAGTCAGATCTTTATGTTTTTCATCTTTGCATACTCCAAAACCCCAATTGTTTCACAGCCCAGTTACCATACCAACAGATGATTACCTTTCAAATTCAACTTCAATCTCTCTATCAACCGCTCTTCAACGGTATATAAATTCAGATTCACCTTCGCATGGTTTGAAGATCCATAGCCATATTTTGAAATCTGGTTATCAACCGAATAAGAACATTGCAATTAAACTCCTCATACTTCATTTGAAATCTGGTTACTTAAGCTATGCCCGCCAGTTGTTTGAAGAAATGCCTCAGCCAACTACATCCGCTTATAACTATTTGCTCAATGCTTATGTAAAACTTTGTCAAGTTGAGGAAGCGTTTGATTTGGTGCGTAAGATGTGTGAAGAGGGAAAGCCTGACAGCTTTACACATTCATTAATTCTGAAAGCATGGGCTGCTGTACCTGGTCGCTTGTTATCAAGTGACATAGGAAGACAGGTCCATGCTCAAGCTGTCAAACATGATGGTGAAAAGGATGCTGTTCTTTTTGCTACCTTAATTGATTCATATGTTAAATCTGGAAGGCTAGATTATGGTAGGCGTGTGTTCAATATGATGTCAGTGAAGAATGTAATATGTTCAACGTCATTGATGTCTGGTTATTTGAATAATGGTTGTGTGGAAGATGCTGAGGCGCTGTTTAAGGAGATATCTGAGAAAGATGTTGTGGTCTTTAATGCTATGATTGAAGGTTACAGTAAGTCAGTTGATACTGCGAAGAAGTCACTTGGAATTTTTATTGAGATGCAAAGATTGGAATTTCTGCCTACTATTTCAACATTTGCTAGTCTTATCGGAGCTTGTTCTTTATTGACATCAGTTGAAGTTGGTCAACAAGTTCAGAGTCACCTTGTAAAGACTAATTACTTTTTGGATGTAAAAATTGGGAGTGCTCTTATAGATATGTATTCAAAATGTGGGAGAACTGATGATGCTCGTCAAATATTTGATGACATGCCTGAAAAGAATGTATTTTCTTGGACATCCATGATTGATGGGTATGGAAAAAATGGGAAATCCGATGAAGTGATTGAAATGCTTGGTAAGATGCAGAGAGAGCATCTTATAAAACCCAGCTATGTTACATTCCTATGTTCGATCTCTGCATGTGCATATGCTGGGTTAGTAGACAAAGGTCAGGAGATCTTTGAAAGCATGGAGAAAAATTATTCATTGAAGCCTAGGATGGAACACTATGCTTGCATGGTTGATCTTTTAGGGCGCTCTGGAAATATACAACAAGCATGGGAATTTGTAATGAGAATGCCAGAAAAGCCTACTTCAGATGTTTGGGCTGCTTTGCTCAGTTCATGTAGATTGCAAGGTGAATTAGAGATAGCACGTATAGCTGCTGTTGAGCTTTTCAAATTATGTGCTGATGGTCGGCCTGGGTCATATGTTGCCTTGTCAAATGCTCTGGCTGCAGCTGGGAGGTGGAACTGTGTAGATGAAGTTAGGGAACTGATGAAGCTGAGAGGGATATCGAAAGATATTGGCTTCAGTTGGATAGGAACTGACGATGGTTTAATGCTGGCTTCGAAAGTCAGTAAATATTAATCAATGATTTACCTGTTTAAATTGAGAAGATGTGAATGACTTGGTTGAATGTGGAAAGTTTAATGTTTCAGCTGTTGGATTATGTGAATTAAGTGAGCATCAGATACAGTAGCATGCCCCTACTCTATATGATCCAGTGACGGGGTCTGTACTCGGTGGTGGTGTTGTTATTCTCACAGCAATCCAAAATTCTGGAGGTTTAATAGAAATTGACATAGCTTGATAAGAGTGCATCATGAGGTAATATAATTTTATCTTAAAGATTCCTGACCACTCTTTATGCTATTACATGTTTTCATTTTGCTCGCACAAACTTGAATTGTCAAACTATGCACCCAAATATTTGAACTTCAAACTCAGCTCTTTAGGATTGTTTACCTTGTTAAGTTTGAGGGTGAAACCTTCAAGTATTTGATAGAATTGTGAAAGAAGGGCGCAATTTGCAATTTTCTTTTTGGGGAAGGAAAACACTATCTGGTTTTTTCAATTTGGTATGGAAATTTACAAACCTATGAGCCGATAAGTAGTATAGTGTTTGACCTAGATTCTACACTTGTGCACTGTTTTTATTGGTGTCGTTGCTTCTGAATTACAGACTACACGTTAGCCAATAAGCACAGTGCAAATACATTGGCCTTCTTTTTGTTCCAATGCCTGTTTATTTTGTTGCTCTCCTGTTTGGTTTCACTCTTCCCATCCAAGAAGAAACAACAGTCAAAGAACGGTTAGCATTTATAGGTCTTATAGTTGGGAAACACTTTCTGGTCTGCAAGGAACTTATACAACTTTATCAGTAGACGAGACATATCGTTTGGGTAACACTGGTATAATTAGTGATTCCATAGTTGCATAGCTTTTAGTGACCTCACTATGTTATGTTGTGAAGATTTGGCCATGCAGAGTTAACTTTACTTGACATACTGCTTGATGTATATGCCATTAGTGAAACTGTTTTATTTTGATGGAAGTTTGAGAACATAGGAGAGTGCTTCTTTACAATGAAATTACACGTTTCATAATACATAACTTCATTTTCACGTCCACTTGCTAACAAGTGACCACTAGACTTTGAAACATATTTACCTGTTGATATATGTTACTCAGAAAATAACTATGAGAAGTTTGAAGATCTGTCCTTGACTCCTTGTCACTTCAGGTTTTTGCAATGTAAGCTACAAAGGACGCATACCATCAGAAGGTATGGAACTTAGTGGTTGTAGGTTTAGGAAATGTATTTAAGCATGGGTTTTTCAGTATTTTCTTCCCCTTGCTTTGGCTAAAGCACAGGATTGCAACCTTCCTTCCAACCCTTTGTAGAAGGCGTGGATAGTGAGATTGGATGGTGCTTGTATTCGTCAAGTGCCTTTAGGTGTTATAGTTTATGTTAGCTACTATTTTCTTTATAGCTGAATGCCTATGTTTGAATTAAATGAGATTTAATTATAAGAAAAAAGGTAGCAAAGAGGGTAGAAGTAATTGCAACACCGTGTCCAGAAAAAGTTGTGTCATTTATTGTTTAACTAGATTTAGCTGCACTCATTGTCTGAGACATTGGTATGTTTTTGTTGCAGTAATCAGTAATCACAGGCTGAAGTATTTTGGTGAACTTACAGATTCACAGGTTGCTCAGCATGTCTGAAGTACGGTCATTTTGTGGGGATGAGGTAATCTGATGGTGTGGTTCAGTATACGTCGACTCATTTATGGTAAAGATTGTTACATCATGACAAGGAACCCTTTTCAATTTTCATCATCTTTCTATATATTATGACATATACAATGTGTATTAGTTACTGTATCTTTTGTTTTCTGTCCAGCATAATGTCAGATTGTCCGGGATCTATTGAGCCAGAAGGATTTGGAAGTCATTGGTTTGTGAAGACTCCATTTTTTGAGAGAATGGAGTATGAAGTCATGTATTGCTTTTTATTCATACCAAATAGTGCTCAACTCAGGTGCTCACTCCTGTTACTTTATGTAGAATCTATCATTTAGGAAAAGGATTCAGTGATAGTCTGAAAGGAATGAATGATCTCTATAGAATACAATCTTAATACTGGCTTTGTCTCTAAACTACAATGGTCTTTTCTGGAATCCCTCTCCTCCAGTATGTTGTGGACGAAATTTTGCAAGGGTCAATGTGATATGCCTTCCAATTTCCAACAAGGGAAGGGGATTTTGGAGAAAGCCGTCAAAAATGGAGTTCGTTCGCAGTGGGGAATTGTATGAAAAGGTGATGTTGGTATCATTGATGGGCGATCCGGGAACCATACTCTGTGCATCTTATCAGTGCTACCCCTGACCTTGCCCAAGATTGGGCTTATGGTGTTATGGGCGATATGGAGGGATGGAAATTCGCAGAGTTTCGAGGGACAAAGCGCATCTCCAAGGTGGTTATTCAATGTGTGTTTGTGCGTGAAAATCATCGAATTCACACCCTAAGGCCTAAAGGATGTTGCAGCTCGCCTGAAGGTCCCTGATTTTGCTGGAAACCACCAGCAAGTGACTTGACAAAGGTCAATAGTGATGCAGGGTTGCTTGATGGAGAATGGATTCAGCTGGGTGTTGTGTGTACGACGGAAGGCGAACCCATTTTATGGGGTCAAAAAGAATTCATACAAGTTGGGCGGTTGAGGTGGCTGAAGGGGGGGGGGGGGGGAGCGGGCTTTGGAGATGAGCAAAGACATGGGGTGTCAATGGGTTTTATTTGAATCGGATTGCCCATCAATTGTAAAGAAGCTGTGTGGGCAGGGATCTTCGAGATGTCCTGCTGGATTGCTGGCATAGGAGTTGAACCACAAAGAAGGTGACTTTGATGTCTGCAAATGGTCGCATGTGGGAAGAACGGGAAATAGAGTAAGTAGCTCATAGTCTAGCTCATTTGTGTACTGTGAATTTTGTTTCCCGTGACTGAGATGAATTACCAGGTGTTTGTAAGCCTTTCCTCATTTGAGACATTCAGCTCATGGAATAAAATGGTCAGCTTAGTTATCACCAAAAAGAAAAAAAAAAGAAAAAGAAAAAAGAGATTGCACAATGAAGTAGTTTCGGGATGAAATGTGGCTTCAATGGGAATTTTTTTTGCCAATGATCCTGTTAGCAAGCGCTGAAAACAAGCAACACATCAAAGTGTCGCCCACATATACATATTTGAATATATACATATATTTGAATATATACATATTTGTCTTATTAAAAAAAAAAAAAAAGAAAAGAAAAAAAAGAATATATACATATTTGAATACAAAAAAAAAAAAAAATATTTGATTGCAATTTGATTGATTCTATGATATGGTGATCCCTTGTAGTCTAACATCGTATATCCTTCATTACAAATTTAAGTATATTACACCCTACCTATAGGCATAAGCAACCAACTAGTTATTGAACAAATTCCTCTACTTGAATCAAATATTATCCAATCCAGTAGTACTAGTGAGCTTTTCTTTTACTGAGACATTTGTAATCCGATGAGTATGACAATTTACGTTCCATCTTTGCTACCACAGTTTTAGTTCATCAGTGCAGTGTTCTATAAATCCATAAGCTTCTGTGTGAGAAATTTCGAAACGAATATTCCATTATACAATCGAAGTTTACATTGATAGTCGAATGTTGAGCTTGCTTAGAAAAGTATCAACATTGTTACAAGATATTGGTATAAGCTGCACTCTAAACGTTGTATACCAGATCTCTAAAAAATTATGATCATTTTTCTTGCCTCTCCAATTATATTTCTTTGGTCCTTGACGTTCGACGGTGACAAATAACAAGGGAGAAAAGCCAGAGTGACGGCGGCATATTAATTATTGTGAAAAATTGAAAGTGATTAAAAAAACAAAAAGGAAAAAAAAAACGTGGCTTAATTAATTAATTTGTTTCCCTAAAAAAAATTAATTAATTAATTTTTCTTTTTATTGATAGGAAGGAAAAAAAACGTGGCGCTACGTTACATCTGCCACGTTGTTTTGAATGTCGGGACACGAGTCGTGGCCTGTGGCTAGTCGTTGATTCTAGTTTTATCCCCTAAAACCCCACTAGTTTTTTTCTTTTTTTTAGTTTTGCTTACAATCAAGAGAGAGAAAAAAAAAATCAGAAAAAAATATCAAAAAAAATGGGTTCAGAGACATTCATTGAACTTATCCTTGCAATTCTTTTGCCTCCCGTTGGTGTTTTTCTTCGTTATGTTTGTGGGGTAAGTTTTTAATTTAGTACACTAATTTGACAATAAAGTTGTGAATTTGTGATTAATTATGAATATATGTCATTTTTAATGGTACTATAATTTGGCGATTTGATCTCAGTTCATCCTAAAATGAATTGATTCTGTTTTTTTTTTTTTTTTTTTCGTGTCTACAATGTTTTATGGATTTTTCTACTTATAATTTTTGTGGGTTTAATGTTTACTAGTAGTGTGGATATATTAATTGTTGGCATATTACAATTAATTTTTTTTCTTTTCAGTGAGATTACTTTTTTTTTTATACAACTTGTCAATATATAGTTGCTTAATTTTTAGCCAGTCTAGTTAAATTTTAATCATTTCAGTTCATATATATAGGAGGTTATTAGGTTCAATTCATAACAGGAAGTTATCAATTAAAGATTATTTATGCCAATATACATACATGTATGATTATATATACGTTGTTGGAAAGATTTTAATTCATTCATTAAAACAAGTCTAATATTAAAGGGGTTTAGACGAGCTACTATATAGGGTATAAAGCTCTAGCTAAAAACATCAATTAAATTTTCAATTATATCAGTACACTAGGTGTATGCCCCGTGCGATGCACGGGTTTGTAGTTTATCATTAGAAAATATATTTTGAATGTTATCAAGAAAATAGATTAATGATTTATTAATAGTGTATATAATAACTAAAATGGAGTTATCCGTACAAAATCAAAGTTGTGTTATGTGGACTATAAAGTTGTTTATGTGACATGCGATAACAGTTTTTTGGATTTAAATGGATAAATTAATTTATATTTTTCATACTTTAAATAATTAATCACAAAATTAGTTAAATGATATATTCCCACACCTTGATATACTCTATCAACCAACACATTTGCACATTTGTGTACTTATATAGTCCATAAATTTATTTACCTACCTTTATTAATAGTCAATATACTACTATTGGTTCTTATCTCTCTTTGGTTTAAATATTTTTTTATATAATATTACTTGTGTGTCATGTAATGTGATATGGCAACGATTATTTTGATCCATGTAGATAAATTAGTTTCCCTTGTTCACATTATTTTACCAATTTACCATATTGCTCGATCTCCATGAATCATGTATTTTTGTTGGGGTACGAAATCACTTTGAAGATTGAGATGCATAATACGTGAATTTATCCGTTAGTTTTAAAGTTTTTATGCATCTATTACTTCTTTTTTTTTAGAAGACTTTATGCATCTATTACTTGTGACTTCTTTCCCTTATTAAATTCGTTGTATCTAGTTTTCAGCATAGTTTAATTAAGTTTAATTATGGTTCATGTATCTTTCACTCAAAAAAAATATTTATATGTTCCAAGTATCCTAATTTAATTAGATAACATGATTCATTATCCTTATTAATTGGTTAATTTGGCATTAACTTTTGGATATGATGATGATTGGATATGGTGATCAACATGCAAAACACGTGCCAATACAACAGTGTGTATGATCCAATTTTAGTACACGATAGATTCATTTTTATAGTATGTTCTTTTTTTCTGAAAATTCTTAATGAGTTAATATTTACTCGTTGAAATATGCCGATTGACGTGATATATTAAAAAAAAATTATGGTTTATGAAACTTAAGTCATTAAAGAATGGAACAATAACTTTTATGAATACTAATGATATAATTTTAATGGTTAGTAAGAGTAAGTCAGTAACTAAACTTCGCCTACTTTTTAAGGTAAATACATTGAATCATGAAATGTCGCCTATGTAGGCAATGACATGGATGCCAAATGTCAATACAACAATTGTCGTGGTTTTCTTTTATACCCATTGTGATGCACGAGCTTGTTAGTATATCATGGATTATAAGTGTCCCGCCCTTTTTAAGTGTCATTTTAGATGTTCGTCGTGTTTAATTTGACCTTAATTTGTAGAAAAACTATTTATATTCAAAATATGAAAGAATATTTGTTGGATTCGTATTGGAAAGTAATTTCACCATATATAATTTTCATAATTTTTACATACTCCGATTTATGAGAAAATTGTGGTCAAAACTCAACATCGAAAATTTGAAACGAAAAACTATTTAGATTCAAAATATGAAAGAATATTAGTTGGGTTTTTATTAGAAAATACTTTTACAATATAATTTTCATTTTCTTAACATACTTCGATTTAATATGTTAAATTTCCTATGCGTCATATTATTTGGTATGTAGCGGTTATTTGGACTCCATCGGAATATATCAATCAATGTTCTCATTCTTTTTTAATTAAAATAATTGTTGAAGAAATTAATTATGTTTACGACCTACCTTATTCACGGTCACGTTGTACCAATACTATGTTTCTCCATTTCCATAGGGTTTAATCATGTAATGCCCAATAATTGTTTTCTACTATATTGCTCAGGTATAAAATCACTTAGAAAATCAAGATGTATGTATAAAAATTATTACTTGTGACAATTCTCCCTTATTAAATTCGATGTGCCTAATCTTTTGTATAATTTAGGTTAAGTTCATGAACCGTATTTATGTTGTTTATGTTCATGTATCATACTTTAATTAGATTATAAGGTTCATGCATGTATTTAATTAATTAAGTGACATAGCATTAACTATTGGATATGATGTTGACTGGGTATGCTGACATGGCATGACACGTGTCAATGCAGCAACGTGCATGATCAGTTTTATATATATATATATATATATATATATATATATATATATATATATATATATATATATATATATATATATTAGATTGCAAATAAGTTTAGTTCATTTTAGTTTTTCTAGTTCGGATAAGGTGATAGTCTGATGGAGCATGTTTGGAAGTTTTAGACGGAAATCTGAAAGGGAAGTGAATTAGTTTAACACTTTCAGCAATGCCAAGTTCCCTCTCCGTCATTCAATGGTGTCCTGTAAACTTTGTTAAGTTATAATTTCGATGACAAAAGAAAAAAAAAAACAACTTTGACACAATACTTAGTATTGTCACTACTGCTTAACTAACATGTTTTTTCTGAATCAAATTGCAGGTGGAGTTTTGGATTTGCCTCTTGTTGACGATATTGGGTTACATTCCGGGGATAATATACGCTCTATATGTTCTTTTTTTCTTTTTTTTGGTGCAACTGAGATGATTAATTAAACTAAATTGTTGTTACAGAGTCTAGGGAAAGCCATTTCCCTCAAATTAGCCATATAGGCTTCCATTACAAATCCCGTAGGATTATCCAAGTTAGTTGATTAAAGTTTGCTTTGTTTCTATTCGCATCATTCACAAGTAGGTCTGCAATTTGGTTGACTTCCCGCTGCCTATGTTGAATCTGGACGTCCTTCACCTTGCTCATAAGCTCCCTGCATGCATCAGTGAGATTCATAAGATGGTGTCTTTGAGTTTGTGTTGTTGTATGGAGGTGAACAACAGTTGTCGAATCCATCTCCAAAATTAATTTGTTCCAGCCTTTATCTACTGCCATTTGTAGAGCAAGTTTTGCTGCCCACAATTCTCCTTGAAGTGCGTCCAAATTATCAAGCCATTGTTGGTGCCAAGTATCCAGACTCCTCTGGAATCTCTAAATACACCTGCACATGCTGTAGAGCTACTATGCATATAATGGGAGCCGTCAGTGTTCAATTTCAACCAACCCTCTGGAGGGCATTCCCAAGCAAGGTTCACCACAGTTTTCTTTTTGGAGAGACAAGGGTTGGGTTTGGCTGCAAAAAATTCCCAGGTGGCTTGTATGATAGTATTTCTAGCTATGCTGGGGTCGGGGTTAGAATTCTCAAAGACTGTTGTTTCCTCTCTTCCAAAGATGCCAGACAACAAATCCAAATAACATGTTCCAAGGTAAACCAGAAGGGTGCATACAATTGTTTTTCAGATTAGCTTTGAGCCAAGAGGGGAGGTGTTGAAGAGAAAAGGTGTCAGGAACAGACCTCTCTAGCAAGCAAGCAATCTTTCAAAATATGCATGGTATTTTCATAAACTTTAATCTACACATGTTTCGTCTGAGGCTGAAACCTTCCAAGTATATGATAGTATTGTGAAAGAAGGGTACAATTTGAAATTTTCTTTTTTGGGGAGGGAAACACTTTCTGGTTTTGTCAATTTGGGGCATGCTTGGAATGGAGGTAATGATTAAAGGGGTAATAGATTGAATTATAGGCTAAAATGGGAGGTTTGGGAGGTGGTGAATGTTACCTTTTGTGAAGAGGAGAGTAATCATTCCTCCCATTTGGGGGGTAAAAGTTACCCACTCTCCCCCTAGGGTAATGCATTCCCCCCCTTCTCCCTTCATTTTCTCTATTACCCCCTTAATCGTTACCTCCAGCACCACCTCCACTTTCCTATTTTACCCTTTAATTTGCTTCATTACCCCTTAATCATTAGCCCCAATCCAAGCATGCCCTTGGTATGAAAATTCACAAACCTATGAGCCGACAAATAGTATAGTGTTTAACCTATTTTCTACACACATCTAACTGTTTTTATTGGTGCCGTTGCTTCTGAATTACAGACTACACGTTAGCCTATAAGCATAGTGCAATTACATTTGCCTTCTTTTTGTTCCAATGCATGTTTATTTTGTTGCTCTCCTGTTTGGTTGCACTCTTCCCATCCAAGAAGAAACAAGATGGTTAAAAGGAACCAAGAACGGGTAGCATTTATAGGTCTGTCAAGGAACTTATACACCTTTATCAGCAGACGAGACATATCGTTTGGGTACACTGGTATAGTTGGATGTTTTTATTGACCTCAATATGCTATGTTGTGATGATTTTGCCATGCAGAGTTCTATTTACTTCACACACTGCTTGATGTATATGCCATTAGTCAAAATGTTTTATTTTGGTGGAAGTTTGAGAACATAGGAGAGTGCTTCTTTACAATGAAATTACTATACATGTTTCGAAGTTGGGTTCATGATAGTTATCCTCTGAGTTAATAAACACATAACTTCTTTTTCACGTACACTTGCTAACAAGTGACCAGTAAAATTTGTTTACCTGTTGATATATGTTACTGAGAAAATAACTATGAGAAGTTTGAAGATCTGTCCTTGTCACTTCAGGTTTTTGCAATGTAAGCTACAAAGGACACCTATCAGCAGAAGGTTATAGAAATTAGAGGCTGTAGGTTTTGGAAATGTATTTAAGCATGGATTTTGCAGTATTTTCTTCTCCTTGCTTGGCTGAACCACAGGATTGCAATCTTCCTTCCAACCCTTCCTTATAGTCAAGTGCCTTTAGGCGTTATTAGCTACTGTTGTCTTTGTAGCTGAATGTCTATTATTGAATAAAATGAGATTTAGTTATAAAAAAATAGGTTAGGGAAGAGGGAAGAAGTAGGCAGCTCCAAATCCAGAAAAAAGTTGTCATATGTTGTTTAACTAGATTTAGCTGCACTCGTTGTCTGAAACACCAGCATGTTTTGTTGCAGGAATCAGACGCTGAAGTATTTTGGTGAACTTACAGATTCATAGGTTGCTCAGCATGTCTGGAGTACGGTCATTTTGCGGGGATCAGATATTCTGATGGTGTGGTTTAGCATACGTGGACTCATTTATGGTAAAGATTGTTACAGCATGTCTAGGAACCCAATTCAATGATTCTCATCTCTCTATATAATAATACTACATATACAATGTGTGTTAGTTACTGTATCTTTTGTTTTCTGTCCAGCATGACATTCAGATTGTCTGGCAGCTACTGAGCCTGGAGTATTTGTGAGTCGTTGGTTTCGGAGGACTCAAGTTTTTGAGAGAAAAGAGTATGATTTTGGATCAAGTCCTCTATTGCTTTTTAATCATATCAATGGTGCTCAACTCAGGTGCTCATTTCTATTGCTTTATGAAGAATCTATCATTTAGGAAAAGGACTTAATGAAAGGGATGAATGCTTTGTACTTAAATAAAATCTTAATACTGCTTTGTCTCTGAACTACAATGGTCTGTGCTAGGCTTCTGGCCGAGCTGGAATCCCTCTGCTTCAGTATGTTGAGGACGGAATTTTGCAAGGGTCAATGTGATCATATTGACATTTGATGTTCAAATAAATTAGCAATGCCTTCCAATAGGGGAAGGGGATTTTGGACAAAGCCCAAAATATCAGAAGTGAAGTTCGTTCTGCAGTGTGGAGTTGTACGAAAAGGCGATGTTGGTATCACTGATGGGCTCTGAGCATCTTATCAACGCTGTCCCTGACCTTGTTCATAGTGGTTCTGTTGTTTGCATACATATAAAAGCACCAATCAAACCTCATTGTAATTGCCCTTGTGCACATATGTTTCAGGATGTTTCACCTCACTTAGTAGGTTTTTTTTTAAACCAATTGGAATTCCCCAAAAAAAAAACACAGAAAAAAGGAAAAAAGAAGAAGAGGCAGAGATTTGCCTCAGAATTCTACAATTGTGGCAGCACCTGGGACATATTCCAACATTAAAATCACTGTAATGGCTCCATCAACATAACTAAATCTCTTAATTGTTATTTTTTATCCTGGAAGGAGCCGACCTATTACGAAGTCTCAAGAAAGAAAGGTGACTAGAACTTGACTTTAGCATTAGCGGGAGCCTATGATACGGAGAAACGTGTCATGGCTTGAGTTTCACTTCAAAAACGTTTCGGAAAAGGAAATGCTTTTGAAACGTGACATTCCCATTCCAGCTATACACGTCTCCGGATCATGGACACACCAGATCAGCAAATCGACATTGCTATGTAAGTTTATGATATGTAATCCAGCTACAAACATCGCTCAAATTTGACCATACATGGTACTCCTTGAGTGAGAAATTTAAGTTAATTATTACATATTCAACAGAAAAAGAAAGGGATTATCTGAATTATTTTGAAGCCCACAAGTTTGAATGCAAATCTCTGCTCAAAGTTATAAAAGATTTTTTTTTAAATTCTTAAGGCTAGTTTTCAAATCCAACATATGTAAAACAATTTCCATGAAACAGTCAAACATGGCCAAACAAAACTTAACAATCGGGGCGCATCAATAGTGAACTATGAATGTTCAGAAATTAAACCAAAAGAAAGTGATACAACAGAATTGCGTTGGAAAGAGAATCCCTTAGGATGCCTGAGGCTTGGTTATGATTATGAAGCACCCTAACAAACACGCACTAGTAGGCCTATAGGATGATGATTTGAGAAAAATGTAACAATTTCCCACTTAAGGAGTAAGCATAAATACTTAGAATTCAGCAAAAGCAACCAACCTATGTAATCCAGCTACTAAAACTTCACTCAGATCTGATCATACAAGGTATACACTATACAATACTTAACTAACCAAAATACAAATTACTCCAATTATTTTGAAGGAAAACAGTTTGCATGACAACCTCTACTTAAAGTGTCAGGAAGAAAGAATAAATTTTTAACATAAGGCTGTCATTCTATAACAATGCTTATGGTATTATAATAGATAACTTATTTAAAAATTGAATTTATGATAGGTAACTGAAGGAGTAAGCCAATAAAGACAGCCTAAAGTAATGAGAGCAGGGGGGTACATTCCTAATCAGAAGCACAAAACTCACTTCTGCAACTCTGCAGGCAGATCTAATGAACCACACTTCTTAAGCTGTTTCATGGACATATGCTTCTTTGAGCGCTTCGAGTTTCATTTCAAGGCTTTCAAACGGGCACCAGATGAATTATGCCCTTGGACAAAATCATCAAGGTGAATCCAGTGGTCGATTTTTGCACTCTTAGATCCCTGTATGTACTTCTGAGCTGAATCTCCCTTTTGAAGTAACTCATGTACAATCTTATCAAATGTGTTCTTCTCTTTACTAGATATCTGGATGATTCAATAGAGGTGTCATGCTACAAATCCAAACAAAACTACTAGTAAATAACAACTGATTGTGAAGTGTCCCACAAGACACTTACCTCTACATTAGCCAGTAGATTTTCATGTACAGGTTGACTAATCCGTGAGTATGTAAGACCCTCTTCCTCCAAATCTGAGATTAATATCAGAAACAGTTTATAATTCTACAGATGATATGATCATATGAGTTCCATAAAACAGGTAGCAAGAGAGGCAGAATATTACTAAACCAGAGTGCAAAGTATGTATTCATTGAAGCATAGGACAGTCGTTAAGGATGTGCACATTCTCCTAAAAAAAGTTAAAGAATAACAACTACATTGTGGCGCGATTTTGCCATTGTCCTCCACAATATCATAATTGACAAAACTGTCAGTCTCTAGGCCACGATCAAGCTTAGAATGATTTCTTACGAACTTTATATCTTCAGTGCGGCTCATGCTCATTGATCCTCGGGGGGGAGGGGCAAGATTTAAGTTTTAAGAATGAGCTCAAATGGGAATAGTAACTGTAAATAATTAAGCTTACTTGGATGAATGCATAAACATAATAATCAGGAAATCCAAGGTCAATTAGATCATAATCAGGAACAAGTATTTTGAAGATAACAATGGAACCATTCAGAAGGAGCAACTATATCCAAAATACAGATCTCTACTGATATAACTTGCTCATTCCCATAATTCTGCAGCTCATACAGCATCTTTTAACTCGTTTACATCCAAAGAATAATATGACCCTGTATTTTTCGACAGGAAAATTACGACCAAAAAAAAAAGAGCATTGAAACTACAATGGATAAGAGAAGGAAGACCTTTCTTAACTGAAGGACTCTGCTTA
Organism: Tetragonia tetragonoides; assembly: GCA_038025085.1. Taxonomy (NCBI): domain Eukaryota; kingdom Viridiplantae; phylum Streptophyta; class Magnoliopsida; order Caryophyllales; family Aizoaceae; genus Tetragonia; species Tetragonia tetragonoides. Next base: position 7,021,872 of record CM076148.1, on the reverse strand, counting down.
CGGGCAGATGAAGCCTGAAGTGAAGGAAGTGAAGCACCTACAGGTGACTTTACACTGTGGTTAAGTTCAGGGCGTCTTCGCTTGTCTCTTACTTGTTGAGGCTGAGCCTCAGCTTTGGCAACGGAAAACCTGCGTTCCAGTGCCTCCAAAGCACGCTTCTTCCGATCTTGCATAATTGTAGTTTCCATGGTAAACAAAGACAGCTTAGTCTATTCTTCTCCTGCAGAAAATTTAATACAAAATACCTGTTTGTTAGTCTTAAAACATACCGATTATAGTTTACTGCAAAGTCAACATTGGCGGGAAAGACAAGATAAACAGAAGCTCACTCTCAACAAGTAGAGAAGCTATCCCTGATATACCTCAAACAAACTACTTTTCATAGTAAGAAATGGAAAGGTATAAAAAATAGTTGAAGATACCAACAACAGCCTCAAAGAGAGAAATTCTTCCTATTGGACATTGGTTGAAGAAAGTAAGCAACAAGAAAAGGACGTAAATTTGTGGCATGTTTGAAGAAAATCTTTGATCTTCCTTTGCAATATTCCTCAGTAAGACTAACCAGCAACATGGCATTACCAATACCCTAATTCTTTCCTAGCAAAGCAACACTTAACTCATTCAATTATTGTGCTTTAACTTGGTCTTTCGTATACTAGGAATTCTTCATGATCTTCTCGAGCACAGTAAGGAATCATAAGATACATAGAATAACATTGAAAAGTGTTTTATAAATTATAATGAGCTCCCCTATATGTTTCACAACGCCTCTTGAAACGAAGCCAAACATATTCAAGTTCCAATTGATAAGAAACCATGTAAAAATAGGTTCTAGAACTCTAATGCTTCAAAAAACACATGAAATTTGGACAATATCTTTGCGTTTGCAATTGTTCTGTTTTCCTTGAGTGAGAAAGCAAGCTCCTCAAGAGAAAAACCAAAACTAAAACTCAAATTGACAATATATTTCCATAAATCAAAACTCAATTCAAAAACAATTAGCAAATTGAAAATTTCAACGAAAGTACCACTACCTAGCTAGACGACTAACGAATTTAACTCCATATTTTACTCAATCAAAAATTTCAATCAAAATTGAATTAAGTTCAATTCAATTCCAAATAATTAACATAATTCATTAAAAACTTTTCAGATTTAATTCAAACATCCAACATGACAAAAACTGATTGATAAACAAAAATTACAATAAAAAATAGCGCAATTTGGTTAAAACCACCTAAAACGTTTCAAAGTTTGTCCGGTACCCCCCAAATCGTTGCTATTTGGTGAGTACCACCTTAAATCTTTATTCCGCCGTACAACTCACACCTTAATTGATTTTCCGGGCAAATTCTTAACTTTACTGACCGTTATACCCTCACGTGTGCCTCACATGACAACTTAAATGAACTATCATTTTTTTTCATTTTAATTTTACTATCCTATCTCGTCGCTCTAGTCTCTCTCCTGAGCACGACTACATGTCGCTCGATTCGCCGTTGAAACATCTCCACCAAGCTGAAGCCTTGATGCAGAAGTTCCTCCCTTACAACGGGGACTCCTCAAACGGGTCAGATTGTGATGACGGGTTTGATTCGGATTCTGACCCGTACTCGTCAGATCAGTTCCGGATGTATGAGTTTAAGGTAAGGAAGTGTACTAGGAGTCGGAGTCATGATTGGACTGACTGCCCATTTTCTCACCCGGGTGGGAAAGCCCGTCGTCGTGACCCAAGAAGGTACCATTACTCGGGTACCGTGCGTCCGAGTATCGAAGGGCCGGGAGCTGTTCGAGGGGCGATGAGTGCGAATTCGCTCATGGAGTTTTTGAGTGCTGGCTAAAATGAATTAGCAAATTTATTTGGTCAAATAATTTAATTAATTGGTCAAATAGGATAGTAAAATTAAAATGAAAAAAAAAGGATAGTTCATTTAAGTTGTCATATGAGGCACACGTGAGGGTATAACGGTTAGTAAAGTTAAGAATTTGCCTGGAAAATCAATTAAGGTGTGAGTTGTACGGCGGAATAAAGATTTAAGGTGGTAATCACTAAATAGCAACGATTCAGGGGATACTGAACAAACTTTGAAATATTTTAGATGATTTTAACCAAATTGCGCTAAAAAATAAATAAACAAGAACAACAATTGAAACCCTAACCTGCTGGTCCACGATGAGTTGGCGGTGACTGAGAGAAAGAGGAGAAACGCCAGAGACACTGATTCAAAAAAGAAAAAGAAAAAGTGGCTTAATTATTTAATTAATTATTTTTTTCTTTTTATTAATAAGAAGGAGAAAAACGTGGCAGTACGTTACATCTGCCAGGTAATCTATCCTTTTTGTATGTCGGGACACGTGTCGCGAGCCTGTGGCTAGTGACTCCTCTAAAACCCCACTATACATACTGATCAGTTTATTAGTTCTGTTTTTGCTTATAAAAGATAAATCAAGAGAGAGAAAAAAAATAAGTAATCAGAAGAAAGAGAAAAAATGGGTTCAGAGACATTCATTGAAGTTATCCTTGCAATTCTTTTGCCTCCTGTTGGTGTTTTTCTTCGTTATGGTTGTGGGGTAAGTTTTTAATTTAGTACACTAATTTGATAATAAACTTGTCATTAATTATGAATATATGTCATTTTTAGTGGTGTTAATTGGCGATTTGATCACAGTTCATCCTGAAATGAATTGATTCTGTTCTTTTGTCACAATTTTGTAGGGATTTTTCTATATATTTGTGGTTCTAATGTTTAATTGGTTACAAGTAGTTTGGGTGTATTAATTATTGGCATATTACTATTTTTAATTGTTTTTCTTTTCAGTGAGATTACTATTCTTACTCTTTTTGTCTTTATACAACTTGTTAATATATAGTTGTTTAATTCTTAGTTCAGTCTAGTTAAATTTAAACATTTCAGTTCATATAGGAAGTTATCACTTAAAAATTACTTATGCCAATATGAATAAATGATTATTATATATGTCGTTGGAAAGATTTTAATGCATACATCGAAACCGGTTCAATATTAAAGAGGTTTAGACGAGTTATATAGAATTAAAGCCTGAAAGGTCAAGGTAAAAATATCTATTTAAATTTTCAATTAAATCAGTTCATTGCAAATAACAAGTTTACGGTGTGTTTGGATTGGGGTAACGATTAAGAGGGGTAATGGAATAAATTTTTAGGCTAATTAAAATGTGATATGTGAGATAGGTGGAGTTAGATTTTGTGAGAAGAGGGTACTTACTCCTTCCTTCTCCCCCACTTGTACATTTAATATCATCTCATAATGAGATTAGGATCCTTTCTAATCATGAAATTAGGTAAGAATTTGTGCCAATTGGGGGATAATAGAAAGTTAACTAGAAACTCAACTCTTCCTAGAGCAATGATTTTCTCCTATTTTTCTTTATTTTCTCCATTATCCCTTAATCGCTTACCTCTCATAAGCATTTTACTTTACTATTTTACGTTTTAATTTGCTCCGTTTAATCATTATCCCAATCCAAACGGCCTCTTAGTTCATTTGGTTTTTCTAGGTCGGGTGATAGAGTATGTTTGGAAGTTTTGGAGTAAGAGGTACCGGAAGGTGATCCGGTGCCGCTTAACACGTTCGGCCTGATTCGATGGTGCCTTCTAAAATTTTGTTAAGTTATAATTTGATGAATAACAGAACTTAACACAATACTTAGTTAGCATCTTAATTCTTAAGGTTATTGAACAGTTGGAGAATTTCAGTGCTTAACTAACTAGTTTTCTGAATCAAATTGCAGGTGGAGTTTTGGATTTGCCTCTTGTTGACGATATTGGGTTACATTCCAGGGATAATATACGCCCTATATGTTCTTGTTGCTTAAATTAGCACTTGTAATATAAAACTTCGAATAGTATTATCTGTGTGTTGTAAAGTACAATAATTAAAGACCCTTTTCTCTTTTCTTGGTTACACAGCATAATGCAGTATGTTAATTTTGTTAACGATGTGGGATGGCGGATTCAGGTTTTATTTGATGCATATGTTATATCTTTGGTTGCATGACTCGCAAGCCGCATACCTTGGTCATATGCTATGGCAATGTTTGGCACGAATTTTCAACAAAAATTATAGCTCGAAGCTTGCAGGTTGCCGCTAGTGTTTTGTTCATACCCTACTTTCAAGTGCCAAATGGTTTGTTAGCTTTATTTCATTTGCAGCTTGCAGTTATATCTTGTTTTATGAAAGTTATCGCGGTAAATTTTCACTTGTAGCTATAACTAATTTGTTAATATTTTATAATAATTTTGGTAGTTTTTTATTAATTTCTTTTCTTTATCAATATTTGATAGCTAACGCCTACAGCTACAAGTCTATAACTATGTTTGCCAAACATAATCTACATTAGCAGGTAGAGCTGGCAAAATCCGACCCAACCTGAGATAACCGATCCGATCGAGGCAATCCGAGATAACAGATCCGATCTGCTCGATATTAGACCCGTTCGACACCCGAAATTGTATTAATTATCATTATCCGAAATCGACCCGACCCGATCTAGTTTAACCTGACACCCGATAACACCCGTTATCCGAATTGATCTAAAATCGATAATTTTCAACCCAAATTTACCCAAAATCATAATGAATCCGAATCGATTTTCCTCGAAACGAGTATATTCGACTTATAATGATATAATATTCAAAAGGATTAAAAAAGCACTAACTTAACACGCATGTAGTCCATATTATTGAAAATTTTCATATAAAATTGTGTTTTTCATATTTTTTTCGGAATTATATGCTCTGAAACATGAATTAAATTTGACTTGATATGACCCGAAAACCGAACTAACCCAAATCCGACTTAACAGAAACCCGAACTAACCCGATCCGAGTTGACCCGTAACCCGATATCAATATAAACCCGAATCAATCCGACTCGATCTAATCCGACCCGATCACTCTTTTGACCTGATATTATCCGAATCCGTAATGATCCAAAATCAAAGATCCGACCCAAATCCGATCCGATCCGTCCGATTGCCACCTCTATTAGCAGGTATGCTCATTGTTGAACAACCTTGAGTATCGTTCTTCTGATTACATAGCTTAACACTCTTTGATGAGGTGCTCGATTCTCTCTCCAAGCAGAAGCCCATTGTTTCTTCCATGAACATTTCGATCTTTCAAGGATGAAGTGATATTTTCCGTTTTGGTATTTTAAGAGCCACCTTTGTTTGAAGATCTTCAAGCGTCCATTTTTTATTATATGATGCAACTTGCAACGCAAGTAACTATTGCCTTCTTGTATTTTTCTTTGTAGGTCTTCAAGTTCTTCTTCGACATAATGTAACGATTTAACTGATTGTGTCTTTACATTGGAAAAAAAATATAGTACTCTCGCAAGTGAATGTTTAAAATCTAATGCAAAATCAGGAGTACAAAATTTTTTGTTTGAGACCCTTAGATTAGAGGCCAGAAAAAAAAAAGTAAAAAAAGATTCAGCGGCTCCGAAAAAACAAATGCTAAATCTTAATTTTACCTTTAAAAAAAAAGAAACCACGCACTTAAAAAAATTACTATTGGCTGCAGATTCCTCATATTTTAAAAAAAAACAAGTCTCATGATGTTGTTGCTTAAATGAATAGTTATTAGCCCAATAACTAATGAGGAATTAGTTGGGCCTACAATCATAAGTCCAACACAGTTGTTTGTTTGTATCACCTTAGTTCTAAGGCCCTGTTCCTTTTGTGGTATCCTTGTTGTATTTCGTTTCGATTCGTTCGGTTTTATTCTGTTTATTTCGCGCCGCACCGTTGTGTTCCGTATTCTATACTTCATTTCGTCTCACATTTTTTTAAATTATCTGCGTTACGATGTTCCGTTCCGTTTCAATCCGTTCCGTTCTTTACCGTTCCGCATCATTCCGTTGACGAGAACAAACCTTAGTCAACCCCAAAGCATTTTTATGGCCAAACTAAGGGTATATTAAAAATACAATGTATTAAAAATACAATGTATCACTAAGGTATATTAAAATACAGACCAAATTGGTATATTAAATGACACCTTTTGGACAATTGGATATATTAAAAATACAATGTATTACTAAGGTATATTAAAAACCACTTAAGTGCATATTCACCTGCAAAATCGAAATTTAAAAAAATCATAAAATAAAACCGGTTTTTTGCTTTTTAAAATCATTTTCGTGCTATTATATGTTTTTACTTTTTAGGCTATTTTCTTCCAAATTTCTCTCTCTCCGGTTGACTTCAATTTTCCCCAAGGCCCAATGCACCTTCCATGGCTTCCAACACCCACTAAATTATGAATATCATTAAAGCTTTGTCCTAATGGAAGAACAAGTGGAGAGACTAAAAAACTTCAGCTAAACGAACTCCTAATCGCCTACGATTACCCAGAATTACGAATCGAATCAAAATGCCCAAAACTTAGGATTTGCGTTTTTGAGCTCTTAATGTACTATGACCAAGAATTGATCTTTAAACGTCATTTCACTTGACTTAATAAGAATAGTAGTTTTTGCTACATACATTGGTATTTAACAGTCAATTTGGTTCAAGTTTGAAGTATGTTTTGAGTGTGAGATTTTTGTAGCATATTGTATAAAAAATTTGATTCATTAATGTTATATACTGCAAATAAGAAGCCATGACTTACTCTGCTTAGTAACTGTGTTTCCTAGTTGCTATTGTAAAGAAAGCTCTATGATTCTCTGGTTGTGTTTGGTTCATTGTAGACATAGTCGTTGTTTCAGCTAGCCTATTATATGGCTTCTTTATTTTTGCTGAGATTTAGACTACAAGCTGATAAAGTTTCTATATTGTAGTTTAATTCCTACAATTAACCTTATCGTCTCGCTGCCAATTTAGGCTGAATTGCTGCAATTCAACTTCATCATTGTGCATTATAAATCAACACTACATTGACTCTTGTTTTTGGGGGTTCAAATCTATGAAGTCTTGTATGAGGAATTAGCTAAAAACCTGGTCAATGAAGAAATGGAAGGAGTGAAATAATTTAATTTGTCTAAAAACCGGGTTTAGAACCCATATTCTCTTAGATTCCGGTTTTATAGGCGAATCTGCATTTAAGTGCTTTTTAATATACCTTAGTGACGCATTGTACTTTTAATATATCAGATTGTCCAAAGGGTGTCATTAAATATACCAATTTGGTCAATTGGGACTTTTTTATGTATCTGAATCTACCATTGTAGAAAATTGAACTTCCAAGTTCCAACTCATTCTTATTCATAGGAGGGTGGTTGCAACCGAAAATAAACTTATCATTCATAGTGTGTACATATTAGATCTTCCTTTTTACAATCCACAATGGAACGATAAAAAATGGAGTGCAGAAATTGAAAGCCAAATAACGCCCCTTGAAAAATTAGGTTATCCTTTCTTATTACCCCAATCAAAATGACATGATTATTAATTTAATGAAGGTAACCACGGTAGAACCTTTGGTGTTTGTTTTTAGAACATTTCATGTTTCTCATTAGAACTTTGGTTCTTGGCAAATAGGATGAATCAAAGTCACGCTATAATCTTGTGAAAGGTATGTTTCTTTCTTATTTCTTTAATTTGTTATATGTATTTCATTTTACCCCATTGAATGATTATTTCAAAACTTAAATAACAATACTTTATAATCACAACAATTAAAAAGGAAAAAAGAAAAAAAAAAGAAGAGAAGTACAAATTAAACTCACGATTTTATAATAACATTCATAAATTATAGTAAAATAATTTTAAACTTTAATTGAGCCAATTGAATTCAAGCATGAATCAATCATGCTTGAATTGTGCGTTTGCTAGTATTAATAGTATTATCATTGTAGTTTGAATGCAAAATCTAGCAGTATATTCTCCATTTTAATTTTTTTTTTTCACGACCAAGGGTATTCATCGTCTACTTTGATAATGCTTTAATGATATGGTGATCACTTGTAATCTAGTAATATATTCTCTATTATAACTTGAATAACACACCAACTGGCTACACAATTAGCTATTGTTCTACGATTCGACTATCAAATTGGGAACCACATTATGAAATGGTCGATCGCTTGCAATTTGCTAGTATAATTGTTTATCAATTTGTTGCTTTTTGATTTTGGTAGTTCATAGTACATTGACAATTTATTCCCTTTTAATCTATGTAACTGCATTATTACTAGTTCGTCAGCACATTTTGTTCTATTATTCACGTTGTGTTTCACTATGGGATTGAACTTTTGAACCGATCTTCATCATTCTATTTCAGGGTATTAGGTTGATGGTCAATTGTTTAGTTTCAGATGACGAAGTGTTTTCCTTGGTTGAAAAGTGATTGGTATAGGCTGCGTTGTTCTAAAGATCATGCTCATATTTCTTGCCTCGCTAATGATATTTGTAACAAGTTGCCGAATGACATCATGATTGATATCCTCAGTAGACTCCCTGCTGATAGTGTCTTTGTGTGTAGAGCTGTATGTTGGAAATGGCACGGCTTGACTTCTTCGCGTAATTTTGCTGAATCCCATCTAAAGAATGCTCCTCGAATAACTATAGCAAATTTTGCAGTTCGGACGACTAGCAAGAAGAAGAAGAACTCAGAGTTGGGTATATTCTTCATAGAAGATGTCGGAAATACAACAAATGTCAGAGAAGTACCCATGAGAGATGGGCAAATTTTGAGTAGAGCGGATCCACCCCATTGTGTTTGGTCCTGCAATCGCAAGGGTTTACTTCTTTTCGAGTTTGTCCATCAACAATTTGTGCTCTTTAATCCCGTCACTGGTGATGAAGCTAAATTATGGTTACCAGGAGGTGGAGTTTGTGGTTTCTTCTTTGATGAGTTAACCAAAGACTACAAATTTCTTCACTATTGTTGGGAAGGTAATCGTACCCAGTATTCTCTTTACCATTTGAGGACTAAAGGGTTGCGGTTATTATGCACCTCATTTTATCATCCATCATCTTTTCACCTACCTATTGTTTTGCCAAGAGCTTTCTTTTGGATAGTTGATGTAGCTAGTTCACAAGTTCATAAATTCCACTTGTGTTTGAGGAGCATTATGATGTTTAATTTGGATAGTGAAAAATTTCTGTCATGCCTCATCCAAGTCGCGCTTGCTGCTCTCTTGGAACAACATGCTATAGTACCATTGGACTTTCAGAGATGGACGGTAACTTATCATATTCTCATGTGGATTTTAGTGTGATTAACATTTGGATTCTGGAGGACCTTGTAAACTTTTCTTGGCTTAAGAAGTACGTGGTAAAGCTTGAAGGGCCGTATTGGAGTACTTATCATTTTTGTTCTCGTAATTTGGATGAATTGGTTCATGTCTTGAACATCTTTAATGGTCAGCTATTATTATATTGGCGTCCCAAAGGACTTTTCTGGTATGACTTGCGGTCTACTAGGTTTAGGAAAGACGATGGAACTACCTCGCAGATAACAAGTAAGATGTTACTTTTACCAATTCTTACTTTTCCTTTTAAGAAGAGCTTTGTGACAATCATTTTTTTTTTTAATTTGCTGTAAATATTATGTGTCCGATTGCTCTATAAATTATTTGAATGATACGTCTTTGCCAATCTGGTTCTATGTAAGTGTGTTGTGTGTTTTCTCATAGTGCAAATATGGTGGCGGATAATACTTGCAAACAAGCACTATGTTGATCTAAGGAGTTCATTGCTTGTTGTAATTTGTCTCCCTTATATTTCCTTTGATGTTGTACTCTTTTGGTGTAGTTCTTGAGTTAAAGTCTCGACCTAGCACATGTTTTGGGGATCATTTCCAACCCTTCCTAGAAGGTGGGGGTCGTGGTGTCAAATGATGCTATGAAAGGACGAGTGCTCTTAGAATTTCAATTACCTACTTTGTAATACTGTAGCATAAGGTTGGGGTTTCTTCCGGTAAAAACTGATTGGACGAGTTTCTACTAATCCAACATGTCTCGCTAGTTTAGCCCCCAAGTGGTAGCAGTGTGTATTTTCGGGGACAAAATTTAGTTGCACTAGAGATGGTGCTTGTGTATTTTGTATTGTTTGATGATATAGATCCTTGGTTTAGTGCACTACTGCATGTCTCATATCCTTAAAAACTTGTACTGTTTCATATGAACTCATACGCCTGCTATTTGCAATTAAGTTTTTACAGAAGAGGTTGCAAGTCATGCAACCAGGAGAAGATATAGAGCTCAATGGGGGTTTTTACGACAGGAGAGGTTGCAGGCCATGTTTGACTGACCAAGAGAGCTGCAGACAAAATCTATTCATCTGTAATTTTGAAAAGATCAATTGGCTGGCTAAGGGTGCTGCAATGGGCTTTGTTCACTAGAAGTGGCTCGATCTATTGGCAAACTGAAATACCATGGGCGGTCATGAATACAAAGGGGAAGCAAGGCATTAGTAGGATCTCAAAGCACTGGTGGCAGAATAATTCTATGTTGTATGGATTGGAAGAAGGCTAATAGCAGAGTTTTCAGAACTTTGCCGAAGACAGCAGACCTGTGTTTCTCAGATTCAGGGATAAAGATAGAGTTCGGGTGAAGAACTTAGGAGTGCACTTTTCCTTGTTCTTGGTCTAGTTTTACATGTCCAAATACTATACCGTATCTTAGTATCCGATGATCCAACACGGATGCTTTTGTCGAAATGACAAGCCTGAGAAACAAAGCAGCAGACTACATATATTGCTCATCATCAGGTTCCTTGTGTGGTCAGTGTCAGAATGTATATGTGTCTGTTCGTTGCATTGTATTCCTTGTTCCCTTGATGCTGTTTTTAAGAGACTTAATCTATCACGGATTGAGTGTGGGCTTGTAAAAGTTTACAGGACATTAATAAAATCTTTAATTCCCGAAAAATGTATTCATTCAAGAACAACTGAACAAGTATTCTTGATCTCCTTGTTCCACTTTACATTTTTGGCTCTACTGCTTCTACAAGTCATATTTTGTTCTCTCCGTGCCGTCATTACAAAGAAGGCTCTACTCACTCAGGTCGATCAACGAAATGGTGATAATCATTGCAAATTACAGTATATGGTAGAGCTTCCGATTCACATAGCACTAATCAACAGTAAAGCAGGTGCTTAAGACCTTAATGATATATTTTTTTTCAAATTTTTCCTATGTTGAAAGCCGCGTTATGACTTATGGGTTCTGGCTTTAATTTGATTTGAGGTATATCAGCATCATTGTCTTATTGTTGATAATAATTGAGTTTGATACATGTTGGCCTTAATGTGTTGATCTGTCAATTTGATTTTGATAGTGTTGATCTGTCAACTTTTATGTTGCAAGAAACTTGATTGTGCTATTTGCATAGACTTGTTTGCAGAAATATTCATGAACCAATTGGTAAAGCCGTGACGAATTTGTTGAACCAATTGAACCTTGTGCTTTGGTGGTTACTTCCGAGTTTGGCCAATTAGCCTGACATGCGTCAAATGTATAAGGGAGTGGGACAAGATAGACAAACAAAGTGGCTGCAATCGAGAGCTAAAAGAAATTAAACAACCAATCATCTATTAGGTGTAATTGCAATCCAATCAATCACTTTCCAGAATTTGAATGCTTGATAGTTGCCACAACCCTGTTTATGCATTGCAATGCCATTAACAGCTTATACACTTCATTTAAAAAAAGATCAAAAAAAAAAAAAAAACAGGACCAGAGAACCCATCACCCCACAAGTTCACCAGCAGCAATAAGTGATAATGCACCAATCATTTTCCTGTTTTTCTATAAATGTAGGTGCACAATTTCCCCAAAAATATTACAGTACTATATGCTTGATGCACCTAGTTTCACCATGAAATGTATTCTGTCCCTTTTGTTCTTCCTCTTGGTCCCTGGCCTATGTGCAGTGTCCAGTAGCAGGAAAAATTACTATGAAGCAATCTACAGTTTTGGCGACTCTCTTACCGACACTGGAAATTACCTTCTCACCGGAGCCCTTGCTTTTCCGGTCATTGGAAAGCTGCCTTATGGAGAAACTTTTTTTCGACACCCTACTGGTCGATGCTCCAATGGACGTCTTGTGTTGGACTTCCTAGGTGAGCATAACAAAGATATTTAGCTTCCATTTGAATAAAAAGAAGGGTAAGAAAATCATATATTTTAACAATTCATATCTGACTAATGAAACAGCTGAGGAATTTGGGGTGCAGTATCTGCCGCCCTATTTATCACTAGCAAAAGGGCAACATGCCCATCAAGGGGTTAACTTTGCTGTTGCTGGAGCGACTGCTGTACGTGTAGATATGTTTCGTGATGATAATGTTCGCTCCATTCTGTGGACAAATGACTCTTTGAGTGTTCAGCTTGGGTGGTTCAAGAGTTACAAATCTTCCCTTTGCTCTACTAAACAAGGTACTGCCTTTTGTAGTATACGTATGGTGATTTCTCTGCTACTTCCGATTTTGCGATTTTCACTTGCATGTGTATATTTTTCTTGATTTGAAATCTCGATTGAACTTTTCACAGATTGTGCTAACTTCTTCAACAAATCTGTTTTTGTCGTGGGAGAGATTGGAGGAAATGATTACAATTTCATGTCCTCCTTGGGTTATGATATCAGTCAGCTTATTCCTTTAGTTACACAAGTCACTGAAGCCATTTCAATGGCCATTAAGGTAAGCTATCCTACATAAACTATATGTAATGAAGTTTTTTTCTCAGATGGAGAATAAATATTTTCATCAGTTAAAACTTTATTGTGGGATGTAATGTGCTAGATGTTGATAGAGGAAGGAGCAAGTTCCCTTCTGGTGCCCGGAAATCTACCATTTGGCTGTGCACCGTTGTACCTAACTCTGTTGCAAAGCCCCAACAAAACAGATTATGACAAAAATGGTTGTCTGAAGGCGTACAATGCATTTGCAAGGTATCAAAATGACCATCTCAAGCTTTCCCTAGAGAAGCTAAGAATTAAGTATCCGCGGGCAAAGATCATGTATGGCGATTATTATGGTGCAGCTATGCAGTTCTATGATGCTCCAAGATAACACGGTAATTAGTTAAGCAGCTATGTTATACAATACTTGTTTAATTAGGAATATGACCAAGGTTAATGACTGATTTATTATAATCAGTGTCAAGATTACTTTAACAGGGTGTATATGTTAGTATTAGTTCACTTCATCTTACGCTTGTTCATGGTGATTACTTTAGCAGCTCTAAAGAAGTTGAAAGGGAAGGCAAAAATATGAAATATTTACTTATGGAGTATATATATGCAAACTTGCAGGATTTAACACCAAAGTTCTGGAGGCATGTTGTGGAGGCGGAGGGGAGTACAACTTTGATTCGATTGGAAGGTGTGGAAACCCGGGTTATAAGGTATGTCAGGACCCATCAAGTTATGTAAACTGGGACGGAATTCATTTGGCGGCCTATAAACATATTGCAACCGGCTTGCTTCATGGTCCCTTTTCTTCTCCATCCCTATCCGTAAAGATATGACTTTAGTAGTCATGGAACTCATTATTGGACAACTTGAAACTTGAAAGATATTGCTCGTACGCACAGCTGTGAAAGCAGGTGGACATAAAACAAGGACCTTTTGATGTTCGAATGTTGTCAAATGCAAGCCTGCAATGGAGATGATGGGCTCTAGACTATTTATGAGCAGCATTAAATTGTGGTTGGTTTAGCTACTTGATATTTATTTAGCTCCCTTTTTGTACTTGCTTGTTTCTGTGTAGGTAGTTAAATTGTAAGTATTGAAACTGCCCTCCTGCAAACACAGAATGCAGGAAGCTATTTATAAAGTGCTTGTTCGTTACGCAGTTTCCTTAACACTAGATTTTTGTTTATGCAATAATGTGTTTCACAGACTTTGATTCTCTTGTAATCAATCATCTACACCCTTATATTATGAACATTAGGCAACTCCTACACAGAAAACAACTAGAAATTGGAAAATATGGGAAAGGTCTTATTTTGATCTTCAGTTTCACAATGCTAGCAAGAATTGTGTATATTGGCTTGTCAGAGTTTCAATTTAACGCTTATGTCTATGAGAGTTTTTGAATACTGTGGAGCCCTATGATAAGTGTTCATTCCAACTAAAGTAGTGCCAATTCCCAGCCCTATATATATACTTCTTATATGACTCTTACGACGGTCATATAAGGTAAGTGCCATAGTTTCAGATATCTGCGTTTGTTGCTGTAATTTGAAATGTCCTGTCATCCTAAACTAAGGAGTACTTCTTATATGACAGGACATTTCAAATTACAGCAACAAACGCAGATATCCTGAAAATAGCAGGTTCTGGTTTTCAGAATCATACTTTTAAGCGGTCCTTGTAAGTTGTAAGTGTTGTAACATATATGGCAGATATCCCTGCAAAGAGCTCGTTTGGTGCGTATGAATTGATTTACGATGCCTTGATCAGTTGTAACTCGTAAGAGTTATGGTTTCCTTTTAACTTGTACGCGGAGAAGCCAGGAGGTGGTGCTGTTATGGTTGCCTTGTATAAGTGCACTGTCCTTTTGTTGTTTAAGCTGTTGACTGTATTAATTTGCTGTATCTGACTATGGTTTTTTCTGTTCAATTTACAGTTGATATCTATCAGCAACTTGTATCAGTATCATCTTGTGTAATTTCAAGTGACTTGTATTTTGTTCTGTTTCAGATAACAAAGCTGCATTTGTAATTTGTCCTAATTAAGCTGCATATATTCTGAATAATGATAACAAAGCTGGTGAGAGAAAGGGCAAGCAGTTCATCCTTTAGGAACCTAAAAGCTCCATCCCATCTTAAGTCAGAATGACCCTGCAGTTCATCCTTCAGTTAATTGTCCTAAGCCTGACTAAGTATGTTTTTTCTTATACTGGACCCATGTTCTTGTGACATGACTGAGGATGGTACTTTGCTCCAAATAAAAATATGATTGTTTACATTTCGTATGAAAATTACTTTCACAGCATAATACTTTTTAAAATTTTTAAATGTATAGTTGTAATACCCCGATTATTTTTAGTGTTTTCTGAAAAAGATTTATTAATATATGTGCTATTTATCAGACTTATTTATGCATTTACTGATTAGTTAGATATATATAGTTATATGGTTCTATTAGTTTTGGTTTTGTTTAAGAAAAGCGTCAGTTGTTATTAGAACCTTTCCACCTAGAGTTGGTAAAAATTGACCCGACCTGATGATCGATCCGAACCCGACACGCAATAGACTCGATTGAAACTCAACCAGAAAAGGTTTAAACCCGAAATGACCCGACCTATTTTGACCCGACCCGAACCCGACCCAAAACTCAAAAGTTATGAGATAATTTTTGTCAAATCCGTTAGGTAACCCAAAATCATATTTGACCCGATATTCGACCCGACCCATATTTGACCCAACCCGTACTTCCAGTTCCACCGCCTCACCTCCTTATTTCTAGCCCAGTTATAATTTCTTTTTTTTTTTTTTTTTTTTTTTTTTTTTTTTTTTTTTGTGTTTTCTCTAACCTTCACTCTTCTGTTTGCTTTGCCCCAAACCCACGAGAAACCACCCACCAGGCCACCACCGCATCCTCTCATATGCGTGCTGTGCCTCCATCATCCCTATTTTCGCAAATTCTCTCTCTCTTCCCTAAAATTTTGCTGTTGCTGCCGCTACCTTGCTGAGGAAGGTTGAGTTTTGCTGCTGTTTCTCTCTCCCCTGTTCTGCGTGCGTGTGCTCTGCCGTTGCTGTTTTGTGGGCTGTCGACCACCATATGATCGTGGTGCTTGATCCAATTTCACCAATCCTTGTCCTTTGTTTTGTGGTTTGTGCCGATAAACCCTAAGCCCTGAATTAATTTGGTTATTTAGTGATTTAAATTCTAATTTGGATTTTAATTTATCTATTCTGTTTATATGCATATATGATGGATGTTTTGAGGATTGAATTGGAAATTGGTTTGGATGGTTCGATTAGAGGTAACTACATCTAGGATTCATTTTACATTCAATTTGAGCCTTATTATGTGCATGTATGGTTGATTGGAATATGACATAAATGGAAGTTGGATAGTAATAGTAATTTAAGTTTAATTCAGTTGATTATACTAATTACACAGGATGTTTGGGTAGACTTTGAAAGTATACAGATTAGCCTAGATAAGTAATTGGAAACATGAATGATATGCTGGTTGTCCATGATGTATTGTTTGAAGTAAATCTCACATTCAGCTATGTTGGGTGGTGTAGCTCATTATAAAATAATGTGGAAACCTATGTTGTATGATTTTTATTAGAAAGGGCTTGTATACATGTATATAGCATTAAAATTTGGAACAGACAATCAGTGCATACCAAGGGTTGAGGAAAGTGAACACTTGTGGCTTGTTTAGTTAATGAATTATTCTTAGATGCCTTAAGGTCAGTTAGCTGCGCTGTGTAAATATGAGTAGAGTGGATAACTTTTGAGAGTTGGGTATCATAGTATTGTTATGCTAGCCTTCCTGTACCAAGGTGTATTTTGTTATTTAAGTGAGTGATTTAAAATGTTCTACTTGTTATTTAAGTGAGTGTGGCGGTAATGCCTCGAGTTATTAGAGTCTTTCGTTGGGTTGATTGGATTTTGTTTTAAATATTCTGTTTAAGCAGGTTTTGTAAAGTCGATAACTTGGGATGCCTATTTACAATGGAAACTCTGCCGAAATTTGGCTCGAGTTTGAGTTATTTTTATTTATTCATTTAGTAGAAAATTTGGGGTGTTACAATAGTAAAAGAAATCGCTGGTCAAAGTTCGAACCTCAACAAGTTATAAAAACACCTAATATATATGAAATAGAGGGAGTATCTTATTATGTTTGGCACAGAAAAAATTATTATCAAATTGATAAAAATACAAACTTAAATGAGTTTGTAGGGGACGACCACAAAGGGGTAAAGTACTTTCAATCGGTAGTTTCTCCATTTATAAAATTCGAACCCTTAACCTTGTTCAAACGATGAGAGTGTCATCTAGTTATTGAACCCGTCATCCCATTAGAAATCCGGTTTAAGTTTTAAATAAAAGACACAATTATCCTTGGTTAAATCCAAGCAAACTTTTTGGGGAGTGTTGTTCAAAAATGAGTCACGACTCATGAAGGCCAAAATCGGCATGTTGTTTTAGGTCTTATAACATTACCAACTCGTGTTGGGTGGATTTAGTCCACCGTGAATCAACTGTTGTGATATGATAATTGGCATTGTAACATTTAATTTCCTAGTAAAAAGACGTATATGTGAATGGTGCTGAAGTGACTTAATTTATTAGTAACAACCCGTTATTGATTTGTATTAATTTAAGAATGATCTTATTTGTAAGTAGTGACTACTCTGACTGGTAGTTATATTTATCACAGAATTTAGAACATGCTTGGGGTTTAAATATTCTGATGAGGAAATAGATGCAATAAACGTTGAGAGGATGGTGTCCAACCATATTGTATTGTATGTGAATCGTGAGAAAAAAAATGGTGTTAATGATGAGAACGTAAGTGAAATGTTAATTGATAGATATGACGTGGATGATCCTGAAGAAAGAGGCACAAGAGATGGTTTTGGTGAACTTGAATATAGTACCAGCAGATGAGTATCATTCACTTGGAGTTTGACATTTATACACAAGAGATGGTTTGTGTGTGTGTGTGGGTGTGTAAGCTTGTAGTTGAACCTCATTATTGATGCTAAAGTTATTTACTGTGAACAAATAGCTATTACAAATGAAAATTGGTCATTATGGTTTGTGTTTGTGTGTAAGCTTGTAGTTGAACCTTATTATTGGCACTAAAACTATTTTCTGGGAACAAATAGTTGTTACAAATGATAATTGGTCATTTCCTTGGCTTTCACAGTTGGTCAAATTTGAGCATGTAATGTGATCAAAATTTCATGATTGGCATGGGTTGTTTTTTCCAAAGGAAATGTGTCTTTTCCTCTTGCTTAGTGTGCTTGGTTATCTCTTAGCTGTTATTGAAGCCAATTTGCAGAGCAAGGTCATGATATTAGAATGATGCTAACCATATTGCATTGAACTTGTTGACAATAATAATACTTATGCATGGGTCTAAAAATATAATATCTACCTTGCGCATAATTATACAAAAATGAGCTATGGACGATGTGTTCATATTTCTAGGTGACAGAGTGAAGCTCAAAGCCATGGAAATGAAACAAATACCGAAGACTCCAATGTTTCTTGGTAACGGCCCAAAAGATTCAAGGGTACATGTCATGTGTTGGCTTCTAAGTGATTTCCTTGAACTCAAGAATATCTGACTTTGGGAGACTAATTCCAATAAAACATGAAAAAGACAATCTAGAGATATGTATTCGTAATTATAATAAGGGATTAAAATAAAAATCAGAAGTGATTTAGACGTCTCCGGCTCATTTCGAATGTCGTTTGGTCGAAAACTGCCTAACGACTCTCAAAAGTTGTACGTCACTTTGGGAGACTAATTTCAATAAAACATGAAAAATACAATATAGAGATATGTATTAGTAATTATAATAAGAGATTAAAACCAAAATCAAAAGTGATTTAGACGTCTTCGACTCATTTCGAATGTCGTTGGTCAAAAATCGTCTAACAACTCTTAAAGGTCGTACGTCCCTTTGGGATACTATTTTCATTAACACATGAAAAACACATACTAGATATATGTATTAGTAAACATAATGAGGGATTAAAACCAAAATCAAAAGTGATTTAGACGTCTCCGGCTCATTTTGAAGGCCGTTTCGTCGAAAACCGCCGTACGAATCTGAAAGGTCGTATGTGCCTTTGGGAGACTATTTTCAATAAAACATGAAAAACACAATCTAGTGATATATATTAGTAATTATAATAAGGGATTAAAACTAAAATCAAAAGTGATTTAACGTCTCCGGCTCATTTCTAAGGCCGTTTGGTCGAAAATCGCCAAACGACTCTCAAAGGTCGTACGACCCTTTGGGAGACTATTTTCAATAAAACATGAAAAACACATACTAGAGATATGTATTAGTAATTATAATAAGGTATTAAAACCAAAATCAAAAGTGATTTAGACGTCTCTGGCTCATTTCGAACACCGTTTGATCGAACACCGCCTAACGACTCTCAAAGGTCGTACTTTCCTTTGGGACACTATTTTCAATAAAACATGAAAAAACACTATCTATAGATATGTATTAGTAATCATAATAAGGGATTAAAACAAAAATCAAAAGTGATATAGACGTCTACGGCTCATTCAGAAGGTTGTTTGGTCGAAAACCGCCTTACGAATCTCAAAGGTCGTACGTGCCTTTGGGAGATTATTTTCAATAAAATACATACTAGAGATATGTATTAGTAATTATAATAAGGGATTAAAACCAAAATCAAAAGAGATTTAGACGTCTTCGGCTCATTTCGAAGGTCGTATGATCAAAAACCGCCTAACGATTCTTAAAGGTCGTACATCCCTTTGGGAGGCTATTTTCAATAAAACATGAAAAACACAAATCATAATAAGGGATTAAAACCAAAATCAAAAGTTATTTAGATGTCTCCGGCTTATTTCGAAAGTCGTTTGATCGAAAATCGCCTAACAACTCTCAAAGGTCGTAAGTCCCTTTGGGAGACTATTTTCAATAAAACATGAAAAAAACATAATAGAGATGTGTATTAGTAATTATAATAAGGGATTAGTACCAAAATCAAAAGTGATTTAGAAGTCTCCGACTCATTTCTAAGGCCGTTTGGTCGAAAATCGCCTAACGACTCTCAAAGGTCTTACGTCCCTTTGGGAGACCTTTTTCAATAAAACATGAAAAAGACAATCTAGATATATGTATTAGTAATTATAATAATGGATTAAAACCAAAATCAAAAGTGATTTAGACATCTCCGGCTCATTTCAAAGGTCGTTTGGTCGAAAACCGCCTTACGAATCTCAAATGTCGTACGTGCCTTTGGGAGACTATTTTCAATAAAAACACATACTAGATATATGTTTTAGTAATTATAATAAGGGATTAAAACCAAAATCAAAAGTGATTTAAACGTCACCGGCTCATTTCGAAGGCCGCTTGGTCGAAAGCTGCCAAACGAATCTCAAAGGTCGTATGTCCCTTTGGGAGACTATTTTCCATAAAACATGAAAAACACATACTAGAGATATGTATTAGTAATTATAATAAGAGATTAAATCCAAAATCAAAAGTGATTTATACGTCTCTGGCTCTTTTCGAAGGTCGTTTAGTCGAAAATCGCCTAACGAATCTCAAAGGTCGTACGTCCCTTTGGGTGACTAATTCAATAAAACATGAAAAACACATACTATATATATGTATTAGTAATTATAATAAGGGATTAAGACCAAAATCAAAAGTGATTTAGATGTCTCTCCGGCTTATTTCGAAGGCCGTTTGGTCGAAAACCGCCTAACGATTCTCAAAGGTCGTACGTCCCTTTGGGAGTCTAAACACATACTAGAGATATGTATTCCTAATTTTAATAAGGGACTAAAATCAAAATCAAAAGTGATTTAGACGTGTCCAGTTCATTTCGAAGGTCGTTTCGTAGAAAACAGCCTAAAGACTCTCAAAGGTCGTACGTCCCTTTGGGATACTATTTTCAATAAAACATGAAAAACATATACTAGAGATATGTATTAGTAATTATAATAGGGGATTAAAACCAAAATCAAAAGTGATTTAGACGTCTTCTGCTCAATTTGAAGGCCGTTTGATCGAAAATCGCCTAATGACTCTCCAATGACGCATGTTCCTTCTGGAGACTATTTTCAATAAAACCTGAAAAATGACATACTACAAATATGTATTAGTAACTATAATACGGGACTAAAACCAAATTCGAAAGTGATTTAAACGTCTCCGACTCACTTGAAAGGTCGTTTGGTCGAAAATCGTCTAACGACTCTCAACACGTAGTATGTGACTATGAGATACTATTTCAACAAAACGTGAAAAACACAATCTAGAGATATCTATTAGTAATTATAATAGTGGATTAAAACCAAAATCGAAAGTGATTTAGACGTCTCCGGCTCATTACGAAGGCTGTTTAGTCGAAAACCGCCTAACAACTCTCAAAGGTTGTACGTCCCTTTGGGAGACTATTTTCAATAAAACATGAAAAAGACATACTTGGTTGTATGACTTATCTATTTCCATTTTATTTTTGTAGACAACATGAAAAAGACATACTTAGTGATTTAGACGTCTCCGACTCGAATGTTTGATGACTTATCTATTTCTATATTTTATTTTTTTTAGTAATGATTACAGTATTTCCATAACAGTCAATATATAAGTCGTAACTTTTTCAACTAAAATTACTAATTCATCCTCCTATGATTTGTCTTGACCTCTGTTACGTACTTCGACACGTAAGACATTTAACGTTCATAAATCACAATGGTATGTGATGCTACTATATTCAAGTGAATAACTCCTATAGTTTAATTCTTTTACTCGATCCTTAATTTCTTTCAATGTCAATAAATCCGGATGTTTGAAAACCTTTATTTCTTTCGAACCCCACAAAATTCAATTCATTCTGACTTGAATTTTCCACCATAGAAAAGTAGGACAATTAAGGACCTTGCCACCTTAATTCTGCAGTATTAAGCATCAATCAACAACCATGATTTCCTATGTTTAGTGTTGTTGTAAATTTTCTTTTCCAAATGTACTGTTTATTAACTGTTACTACATGTCATTCTCATTTTTCTAACTCCTTAAAGTGTAAGTGTATGACTGTGGTTTATTTTACTAATACTTAACTAAGACAAGTGTTTCTTACATGTTACACTTTCTTGACTTAATTTATTAGTAACAAGTACTAAATGTATGAGATAGTAATGAAAGAGCCTCAAACGAATTTAGTAGTAACAAATGATTTACTTTGAGAAAATGACAAATCCTGATTAAACCTAAAACAAATGGGTTTTACTAGTAACTAATAAAGACACAGATCTCCCTCTCGACGTCGTCGGAGTTGTTCAATGTATTTCCCGTCGTGCTTCCACTAGATCGCTGGAGTATTTTGGTTAGGTGGCCCGACTTCTTCTAATAGATCGTCCCGCCGCCGATTCGGAACTAGTTCCCCCAACCCTAATATTTTGGGGTTTATAAACACTTCGCCGGAGTTATTCAAGGGTTAGATACACTTCTCAAAAGTAAATCGGAGTTGGCCGGAGTATATTGAAGGTGGTCGGAGTATTTTAGAGGTCGTTGGAGTATTTCGGAGGTTGCTGGTGTTTTTTTGGAGGTCACCGGAGTCCTCGGAGTATTTCGGAGGTTGCCGGAGTTTTTTGGAGGTCGCCGGAGTTCTTAAATCTGAATATCTATTAAGTTTCCCAACCCTTCTAATTATTGTGTTTTGATTTCTCCAAAGACATAAACACTAAAGATTTTGTGTTTCCCCTCAAATAATATGTTATACTTTCAATTTTGAACCAAAAAGGTTTGAAATTCAAATGAAAATAGAGTAAAAATATTTTACTTTTATTTTTTAATGACTTTGTTCCCAACCAATAGGAAGTTGCCACCACATTAATGAAAAATGATGTATGATACACCCAATGTATGACATTCATTTTCCAATAACAACATTTATTTTTGGCACATAGACCAATGCACTATCTTTTTGGTTGAAACATTCTCATTATACCCTTTGATTAATGAGGAAGTGGGGTAGATAAAAAGAAATGAAGTCACTTAAATGAAGGGTATAATAGTATTTTCCATCAAAAAAGTTTACTAAAGTAAGAAATGTTGTTTTTTCTATGAATCATCCATTTTAGGTATATGTTGTTATTATTTTGAAACGGAGGTAGTAACAGCTCATAAGTCATAGCTATACAAAGAGTTAAATACATGCCTACATAAGCAGAGTCAAATACCAAATACCAAAACAGCATTTTGGCATTCATCAACACAGCTTATACTAAAAGTTCAGTTTGGTTCGTGGGCTTGTTTCTGGGTCGTGTTAAGCTAAGTTGTTCTGGGTAGCCATTGCCCATTGGGCTTCAGATTCCACTTCAGTCTTCTATACTCCCATCATTTTTAACTTTTTTTTTAATTTTTTTTTGAAATGTAACAAAAGGATAAAACATCATTGGTAGATTGTTTAATGCCCCATCTGGCCTAGCTTCTAAAATTTCAACTTCTCTTCCACACTTTGCTATTTCTCACCCCATTTCATCCATTTTCTCCTCCACCTTCAAGTTACAGGAGAAGTTACAGGAGAAGTTACAAATTGTAACTTCTACTTCTTATCCAAATATAACTTAATTTCGATTTTTTAGAAGTTGAATGTGGAGGGGGAAGCAGATAAAAGGAGGTGGAGAAGAACAAATGTAGAAGTTGGAAGAAGGTAGACCAAATGTTACTTGCTTTAACCTTTGGAAAACTTGAAATATTTACAAAGGAACTGTTGTCTCATTGAGCAATTGAGTTGAGCTATCTCGTTTAAAAAAAAGAAGAGAAATTACGCTCTTCCTAGACACCCAAATTATCTCATTTTCTCTTCTGATAAGAGTTTTCTTAGTTGTACCTGAATTCTGATCAAATTTTGTCTTTTTAACTAAAATTTCGTTATATATGATATATGATATATTAGAATAAGAGGAATAAGATAACAAAAAATTTATTGTATTCTTGACAAAACTTAGCATTTTAATTTCAACTATACAAATCAAACACAAGGAAGGTTTTGTTAAGCACTAGAAATCAAACCCTTTCGCCTACAACTTTGAGCATGTTCTTGTGGAAACAGATAGCTAGTTTGATAGTTTTTAATGTTTTAAATAAACATAGTAAAGGGTCTAATAGTTTCTTTCTAGTTGTCGATGATGTCTTTGATTTGATTGGTAGTTGTAGCTTTGGTAGTGTGTTGTGGTCTTTTATCAAGCGTAATGGTAATAGATCGCTCATGAATTAGCACATGTGCAACCTTGGGAGGTAGGTCTTAGGTCTTGGGAGTCGTCTTTCCCATCGAATATCGATGAAGCTCTTTGGCATGATTTTGAAATATTTATGAAAGATCGGTGATCACTTGTCGATCTTTTACGAAAAAAAAAAAAAAGAAATTAAACACTTTTACTCTACATCAAAAATAGGGAGGGAAAGCGCGACTGGCCTTCTAGAAAATGTATCAACCCTTCCAACCATGCGCCACAATCATCCAATAAGAGAATCTAAGTTTGATTGAATGCCAAATTGAGTGACAAAGCTATTGTAAACCCCAAATTTTGGTTTAATTGTTTGAAATTTAAAATCAGAAAGCTAGCTTTTGATTGTTACTTTTTATGCAAATTTCACTATTGCTTTCACTAAAGGTGTAGATGAAGCTGTCAAAAAAAAAAAAGTTGTAGATGAAATCTAATAAAACAAGTTCTATCCATTATCCAGGAATCCAAAGCTAAAATTAGTGGGAAAATATGAAAAAACATACTTATTTCATGCTTTAAGAAAGCAATCAATGAGCAACTACTGTCTGATATATTGGCTAACAATAGTGAACCAATTATTTGTCTATTGACCGGATCACGCAATCGCAATTAACTTTAATTAGTTTCCCTTTCACGCAATCGCGTTTTTCTTTTCTTTTTCTTACTTGCAGTTCACATTATTTCATCTATTTTTTGCACTAAACCATATATATAGAGTATTACTCAATTTTCATCACACGACAAAAAACATTAGCTCATCAACGAAAGATACAAGTTTGCTTGGTTTAGCAATGACTACCCAAGATTTGGAACTGGTTCCTATAACTACCCATTGGGTAACGAGTCCAAAACTTTAAGACGTAGAGAAAGAAAAAAAAAAAAAAAAAACAAACTCTTCAAATGAAACAAACAAAAGGCTGTAATGCTTCAAATATCTACAGATGCATCACTGGTGTCCTGTCCATCATATTTTCAGAACTCAAAGACAAAATCGTTGTTTCCACGAAAATTACAACTCCCCAGCGGCCCAAAATTTTGCGTGTTCAGTTGTACACATTATTTGGGTGCAACCACCTTTCACAATTCACTAAGGGTGCGTTTAATAGAGCGTAACAGGTCGGTTTAGTTCAGTTCAGGTGTCAATTTAGTGATTTCAAATTCAATTAAATGACGTCGAACTCATTTAGTTACAGTAGTGTTGAGTTCAGAAACATACTTTTTGTGTCAGATATCAAATTATGTTTAATTCAGTTCGATTATATCCAGTTCAATTCAGTAGCGTCCACTTTAATAATGTTGAATTCAGTTCAGTTTAGTTCATTTCTGATAAATTCAACTCTAACAAACGCACCTTTAGACTACCCAATTGGTCGTAGATTGGGCATTGTCCCAGCCGATACGCTTATCTTCATAACACATTTGGAAAAGTCGTGGAAATTAAATGAAATATGTTTGGCAAGACCTGAAAGTTCTCACTCTTTAGCAAGAAGATTAATTATCAAGTGGGTCGTGGTCCCATATACTTTAATGCATCGAAATTGTATGTGGAGGGAATGGAAGAGCTCATTATATAGAGAGATGGGTGGATAAAGCTTGCGTATTACTCACCACTCACCACTCACCTCACAAAATACACATTACAATGGCAGACTTGGCAGTAGGAGCTGCTTCCTTGGCTTTCTCTGTTGCTCAAACTCTGCTTGCTGCACTTCAATCTTCACAGCTCAAAGATATGTTCTCCATGTTTGGCAACATAACCGAACTTGAGAAGCTCAAAACAAACGTTGAAACCATTAAGTCTGTGTTGGAGGATGCTGATGCCAAGGGAGAACTCAACCACCAAGAGCACAACTGGATCCACAACCTCAGACCTCTTCTTTATGACGCTGATGATTTGCTTGATAAGTTCGCCACTCTGGCTGCGCAGGAGATGCCACGCATAGCCAAGGAGGGTGGTGGATTCTCCAAAAAGGTACGCCGCTTGTTTTCTCGATTATTTGGGAAGTTGGAGCATGCTTACAAAATTTCCCGAGAGGTTAAGACCTTTAGGGACAAGTTGGATGGGATTGCCTCTGATGCTGAAAAGCTTAGCTTTAAGGTTAACCACCAACCTATTAGGCAAAGGGCGGAGGAAACTTGTTCTTATGTTTATGAACCCGATATTATTGGGAGGGATGATGACATTAAGAGAATCATAGACATGTTGCTAGATCCTAAGCATGATGTAGGGCATGTTGTGGGGCCTCCTGTTATCACTATCGTGGGAATGGGAGGGATGGGCAAGACTGCTCTTGCCCAACTCATGTTCAATGATCAAAGCATTGCAAAACAATTCCCATTGATGTTGTGGGCTTGTGTCGCTGATGAAGGACAGCCACACTTGAACGTGGGATCCATACTTGGTAGCATTCTTCAGTCAGCCACTAGTGAGAGAGACTTTGACACCCTTGGCAAAGAGCTGATCCAGAGAAAACTTCGTCAGGAACTAGTTGGGAACAAGTACTTGCTTGTTTTGGATGATGTATGGACCAAGGAACGAAGTGAATGGGTTAAGTTGGTAGACTTCTTCAAGGGAGGTCAAAAGGGAAGTAGGATTCTGGTAACCACACGATCCAAAGAGACAGCCATAGCAGTAGGAAGTGTTGATGAACTTACTTATGAGTTGAAAGGCCTGTTGGAGGCTGATTCATGGCGTTTGTTTGAAGTGACAGCTGGGGAAAAACAAGCAAACCGCACAGACTTGGTTGATATTGGCAGGGCAATTGTTAAAAAGTGTGCCAACGTTCCTCTTGCTATAAAAGTGATAGGAACCCTTTTATTTGGTCAAGATGATAAACAGTGGCGATCCTTTCAAAACCGCAGCTTAACCGACATAGACAACGGTGGAAATGATATTTTGCAGATATTGAAATTAAGTTACCGCAATCTCATCCTGCCGCTCAAAAGTTGCTTCAGCTATTGTGCACTCTTCCCTAAGGATTACAACATTCATAAGGAGATGTTGATTAGTATGTGGATGTCACAAGGGTATGTCCAGCCACAACATAGAGATCAGAGCATTGAAGACGCGGCAGAGGAATACTTAATTTTGTTGCGTAGGTGCTTTTTCCAGGACGTGAAAAAGGATGCATACAATGAAGTTTTCACCTGTAAAATCCACGATTTGATGCATGATGTTGCTCTGGAAGTTTCAAGAAAGGAGATATGGTTGCCTAATTTAACTAGCACTAGGGTCTTGGATGAAAATTTCCGCCACATATCTTATAATCCCAATTGTTATACCAAGAGCTTTTTAAGTAAGACTAAGATACGTACCCATTTTGTTCAGAGTCACACTTTTGGAAGATCAGTACATCTCCAGTTCCCAGTGGGGGAATTATTAGCAAACTTGATGTGCGTCCGGACACTTGATTTGACTGGTCTGGGAATTCAATGTTTGCCGAAGACATTAGGAGAATTGATGCATTTAAGGTTTCTTGATCTTTCTTGGAATGACAAGCTAGAGATGCTCCCAGATTCAGTTACGAGGCTACACAACTTGCAGACTCTAGATGTACAAGGTTGTTCAAGATTGAGATGGTTGCCAAATGATTTGAGCAAGCTGATTAACCTTAGGATCTTGGATATATACAAATGCAGAAGCTTGACTAGCATGCCTTCAAGCATGAAAAATTTGACTAGTCTTTGCAAGTTACCTATATTCATAGTAGGGGGCATAACTTCAAGGTGGAACCAACGTGTTGGAGAGATGGAAGACCTTGGAGCACTAAGTAAGTTAAGGGGCAATGTCAGAATCCAGATTTGTGAAAATTACTCATATGTGAACCAGACACGTGGAGAAGGAGGTGGATATCTAAGCAACAAGGAACTTCTGAATAAGATTTGCATAGAGTGGCCAATGGGTGAAAATAATGAAAGAAGAGTAGCAGAGCAGGAAGAATTGCTGGAAGACCTGCAGCCCCATCGTAATCTTAGAGAGTTAGATGTCACAAACTACAATGGTGAGAGAATACCGAGGTGGGCAAGGGAAGATAATCTGGGAACGTTCCTTCCCAACCTAGTCGACATTCGTCTCTGCTGTTGTGACGGGTTGAAGGAGTTGCCGCGGCTAAGTAAACTTAAATGTTTAAAGAAATTTACTCTTTTAAGTTTGATGAATTTGGAGTACATTGAGAATGATAATAGAAGTTGGAGTACTAGTAGCAGTAGTTATGGAGCAGCATCGTCGACGACAACAATGGAAAGAGAATCATTATTCTTTCCGTCCCTTGAAGTGTTGTATTTATATAATCTGCCGAAGTTGAAAGGATGGTGGAGAGGTTGTGATAGCAGCAATACAAATGTATTGCCGTCCTTTCCCCGTCTTTCTCAATTGACAATATCGCACTGCCCAAACCTCACATCTATTCCACCCTTCCTCACTCGCATGTTGGAACTTCTACATTTAGTGAGAGTGAATGAAAGGTTGCGAAGGAAAATAATACTAAAAATAAAAGTAAAAAGGCTGCGAAGGGAGAGCAGTGTTGTTGGCGGGTCATCTTCTTGTACCAAATTGAAGAAAGTGGTGATGGATGATGTGGGAATTCTTAAAGCCCTGCCAGTAAAGGTCCTCCGTTGTTTGACTTTTATAACAATATGCCACGACAAGATGGAGAGTTTAACGGAACTTGAGATGTTCTTCAACTGCTCATCTGCCTTGGAATCACTAGCATTACAGATGCTCCCCAATTTGAGGTTCAATGAAGAGGATCACGGCGAAGAGGACGGTATTATGCCATGGAGATCCCCTGGTCTTCTGAGCCTCCGTAGATTGGAACTTGTTATATTACCAGGAATGGTGAGTCTGCCCAAGGGGTTGCGCTACTTAACCTCCCTCCAAATCTTGAACATTACGGGTTGCCCATTGGAAGAGCTACCAGAGTGGATAGGCTCTTCAGACTGCTTCCCGTCTCTCAAAACCCTAAGCATTGAGAAATGCAATCTGAAATCACTGCCGGACGCGATGCGAAATCTCACTTCCCTCAGGGAACTTGCGATCATCGGCTGTTCCCAACTCCTCGAGCAAAGATGCCGAAGCCCAGACGGGGAAGACTGGCCCAAAATTCAACATATCCCTAACTTCATATGCTGTCCTGATAGGTCTTATATGATTTAAATAGGCAAAATTGGTAAGAATCTCCATTGCCCACTTCTTTAATTTTATCAATTTTCAAGCTTTGTCTGCCTTCCATTCATTTACGTGTCAATTTTAATTCTCATTTTTATTTTCATATTTTTTTTTCCACAAGCACCTGTCCATCACCAAACCAATTCACATTCTTTTTTTGATAGGAAAACCAATTCACATTTTACATCTTATTGTGATTTAGAAACCAATATACCATCTAATTACATGGTAATGGAAATATTTACATCAGTTATTTTTTGTGATTTACATCTCAGTTTGTATCCCATATTTTCCTCCATAAAGTTTACTTCCAGCCTTGGATTAGATATTGAATCTAGCTACTGATACGTGAACTCTGGGATGCTTGCAGTTCATTCTTTGAGGGATTTGGTTTCAAAAAGGATTCAGAAATTAGTAGAAACACAACCGTGTAAAAGGCACTGATAGCTCTGCTGCACCTGGTACCGTATGGCTATTCTGTTACTATCTTCTGTTGATGGGAGACAAAGGTTAGATATATCTTGATCCTCATTACTAGTCCATACTCCTTTTATCCCCTCACCTTTGTTTTCTTCATAACCAATCAACTACTTAAAAAAGAGGTCTTATTGATTTCTCCTTAGACATTTGGTAATCAGTTCACATTTTCCTTTCCGGAAAAAAAAAAAGGGTTAATGGATATAGCATCTCAATTCTCAAAACTTCATGCTATGTATTTACTGTGAGGTTTAGGTGGTTCAGATAATGAAACTGCTTCAGAAAAGCTGTCGTAAAACGGACGACTCTAGACAATCTTTATGTCAACTGTCAAGTTATGAAAATAATATTTGCTCTCCTATACACCTGTTTTCCAAGATTAGCAGCAAACTCTGCAATATACAAAGGTACGTTATTAAAAACATACATCTTGGTCACTCCAAAAAAATAAAAAAAGAATGCTTTCCCGCTGTTAACTATAATTGTTATCATCAATTTATATAGTGGTGGATGATTCTATCTTTACTTATTTCCCTACTCGTAAAAATCTCAGTTCTCATGTATCATGTTTCCCGGTAACCAGGGGCGGAGGTAGAAAGCAATTGGGGTCAATGTGTATTTCTTTAAATGTTGCTCCTTCAGTTGCTTGTTGCTTATAGGTAATGGAAGAGATGCCACAATTTCTTAGTTTTTGGTGAAGGAGGAAGGGTGGGGAGTGGAGGGTTCGGCAAAAGCTCAATTATAGAAGGAAAATGAAATCATTTCAGCATCCCATTTGTTCTTGCTTCTGGATGACTACTTAAACTGCCAACTTAATGCCAATTTATAACTAATGCAATCATAATGGAAGCTTCAACAAGATTGCTAAGCAATATTGTACAACTGTTTATGATATTTGTAGTTCATTTTCTTTTGTCGATGTTGGTTTATATTTTGTATGAATGCATAATAAATGTCTTAATATGTTGATGATTTAAATTATGTATGAATGAGTAGTAACCTCTTGATATGTTACGGTATGTTTAACCTCTACATTCCTCTGGACCATACCAGAGCACCCTTGTACTTGGATTCAGGGTTTGTGTTTGCCATTATGATTTCACTTTGGTGCATTTGTGCTACTTGAGGTCTGAAGTTGAACTCAATTGTCTCCAGGACGGCTTCTTAATTCAGTAGCACTCTATCTGACTTGAAAAGTGATCATCACAGTGCCAGAACTTGGGACCAATAGCCTGCAGAAATAGGTAAATATTTGTCTTCACAGTCTCACAGTTTATCCCATCAAACTCAAAAATGATTTACAGATACATCACCTTTTGTATTATTGTGGTATTTTCTTTCATCTAATCTATTACTTAAACTTGTCTTTGCAAGTCAAGAGGAAATCTGGATTGGCCAGTTCTTTGCAAGGCTGCATGTTCTTAAAATACTGCAAGAGCTACTCTATCTGAAACAGCTTTGGTAGGGCTCATCCTTACTCGAATGAAAATTACTTGCTGTGATTATATGCTTAATGAAGGGAGTGAACTCGATTTGTCTTATAATACTTTTATTTGGGGCTAGTGAACAATAAGAGCTATGATAACTTCTGATATATCAATGCATGTTTAGTTTCTGCTCTACCATGTGCACTTGGACTCAAGTTCACATTTACTTGTCAGCATCCTCAAATGGTGCATTTTTGTTACTTGAAGTCGGAAGTAAGGTTTCTGAACATCTCTGTTTCATGTTGCAGTCATTTATCTGTATGGATTGTTGCTTTTACGGTGACATTATTCTACGTATCTTGAAAAGTAATCATCAGAGTGCCAATTATACATTGTGAACCTGGGACTAATAACCTGCAGTAATAGGTAGAATTTCCTTTCCCAAGCAGATAGGTTTTTACAGATATAGGGGTTAAAACTCCCTATTCTTTTATCACACTTTCTATATTTGTTACCTGTGGTATTTTTTTTTTTTTTTTGCACACGGTCATTGAAACTTGTCTATGGAATTCCCAAAAGGATACCCATCAGAACCTCTTATGGTAATTTGATTTCTTTTTTGGTTGCAAGTACTTAACCAGATGATGTGTTTAGGGATGCTTAAATGGAATGTGGATGCATTGGTTAAGGGTGAGGTTGGAGCTATTGGAGGAGTTTCTAGAGATTCGAATGAAAACTTCAGATGCATGCTTTCCTGTCGAATACCTAGTGCTGTAATCAATCAAGCGGAAGTGATTGCCATCTATCGAGCCTTGAAGGAGTCGGTCAACAAAGGATTGGGTGTTGCAAATATGGATAATTGTGGAATCAGACTCCATGAGCTGTAAATTGATGGTACGCAAAGGAAGGAGGTCCATGGGGAGTACGTTGTAAATTAATGGATGTACCATTTCCAAACTGCTATGTATTTACTGTGAGGTTGTCTGCTTTCTTAGGTGGTTTTGATGATGAACTTGCTTCAGAATAGCTGATTCGTGCAATGGAGGACTCCAGATAATCTTTATGTTATGACAATAATAATTGCTCTCCTATACACCTGTTTCCCAGGATTGGCAGCAAACTCTGCAATATACAAAGGTACATTATTAAAAACATACATCTTGGTCACTCCAAAGTAATAAAAAGGAATCCTTTTGCCGCTGTTAATTATAATTGTTATCATAAATTTATATACTGGTGATGCTATCTTTACTTATTTCCCTACTCTTGAAAATCTCAATTCTCATGTATCATGTTTCCCGGTAACCAATGGCAGACATTTCAATGCGTTTGAACTTGATGTGTTTGTGTTCTGTTTTGCTATTTCACTAACGTGTTGATTAAGGTTATGGAAATACCATTGAGATAACTTAGGATTAGCAGACTTATGTCGATTTGTATTTCTTTAAACGTTGCTCCTTCAGTTGCTTGTTGCTTACAGGTATCGGAAGAGATGCCACAATTTCTTAGTTTTTGGTGAAGGAGGAGGGGTGGGGAGTGGAGGGTTCGGCAAAAGCTCAATAATAGAAGAAATGAAATTATTTCAGCAACCCATTTGTTCTTGCTTCTAGATGACTACTTAAAGTGCCAACTTAATGCCAATTTATAACTAATGCAATCATAATGGAAGCTTTAACAAGATTGCTAAGCAATATTGTCCAACTGTTTATGATATTTGTAGTTCATTTTCTTTTGTCGGTGTTGGTTTGTATTTTGTATGAATGCGTAATAGTGTCTTAATATGTTGACGATTCAAATTATGTATGAATGAGTAATAATGTCTTAATATGTTATGGTATGTATAATCTCTACTTTCTTCTGGACCATACCAGTGCACCCTTGTAGTTGGATTCAGGGTTTGTGTTTGCCATTATGATTTCACTTTGGTATATTTGTGCTACTTGAAGTCTGAAGTTGCACTCATTTGTCTCCAGGAAGGCTGCTTAATTCACTCGCACTCTATTTGGCTTGAAAAGTGATCACCATAGTGCCAGAACTTGGGACTAATAGCCTGCAGAAATAGGTAAATATTTGTCTTCACTGTCTGACAGTTTATCCCATCAAACTCTAAAATGGTTTACGGACACATCACCTTTTGTATTATTGTGATATTTTCTTTCTTCTAATCTATTACTTAAACTTGTCTATGCAAGTCTCAAGAGGAAATCTGGATTGGCCAGTTCTTTGGAAGGCTGCATGTTCTTAATTTACTGCAAGAGTCTACTCTATCTCAAACAGCTTTGGTAGGGCTCATCCGTACTCGAATGAAAACTACTTCCTGCGATTATATTACTTAATGGAGTGAACTCGATTTTCTTATAATACTTATATTTGGGGCTAGTGAACAATAAGAGCTATGATAACTTCTAATATATTAGTGCATGTTTAGTTTCTGCTGTACCATGTGCATTTGGACTCAAGTTCACATTTACTTGTTAGCATCCAAAAATGGTGCATTTTTGTTACTTGAAATCGGAAGTACTGAGGTTGCTGAACATCTCTGTTTCATGTTGCAGTCATTTATCTGTATGGGTCGTTGCTTGACGGTGACATTATTCTACGTGTCTTCAAAAGTAATCATCAGAGTGCCAATTATACCTCGTGAACCTGGGACTAATTGCCTGTAGCAATAGGTAGAATTTCCTTTCCCAAGCTGATAGGTTTTAACATATAATGGGGGTTCAAACTCCTTACTCTTTTATCACACTTCTATATTTGTTAGCTGTGGTATTTTTTAAAATTTTTAATCTTTTAATTTTTTTTGGCACACGGTCATTGAAACTTGTCTACGGAATTCCCAAAAGGATACTCAACAGAATGTCTATAGTAATTTGAATTCTCTGTTGCTTGCAAGTACTTAACCAGATTATGTGTTTAGGGATGCTTAAATGGAATGTGGATGCATCAGCTAAGGGTGAGGTGGGTGCTATTGGAGGATGTTCCCAGAGATTCGAATGACAACTTCAGATGCATGGTTCCTGTCGAATACCAAGTGCTGAAATCGATCAAGCAGAAGTGATTGCCATATATTTAGCCTTGAAGGAGTCGTTCAACAAAGGATGGGGTGTTGAAATTAGGGATCACTGTGGACTCAGACTCTGTAAATGCTGTAAATTGGTGCTAGGAAAGGAAGGAGGTCCATGGGGTGTACGTTTTGTGCTCAATTAGACAAATAAAATATTGGTGGCCAAGCATCATAGTGGTGTATCGGTTGAGTACTGTGAATAATGAAGCGGATGAACTAGCCAAACAAGGGATCAAGAGAAATGGTGAACTAGTGGCATGGTTGTAACTCGTAAGTAAGTTTATCATAGAGGCGTGTTTCTTTAGCTTGTCCTAGCACATGATTGCAATGACAAATCCAACCCTTCCTAGAAGGTGGGGATTGTTAGTTGAATGATGCTAGTAGGAAAAGTGCTTAAGGTGTTCTTTGTACAATGCTATTTGGTAATACTGAAGCATTCTATTAATAAGAATACCTATTCATCAAGAAAAGAAAAAACTAAACAATGTGTGTATTTGTTGTAATTGATTCTGCTAGGACAAAGTCTAAACAAGGAATCGTTGGAGGACGAGGCAATGCAATGTAGATCAGTAGGTAACTTCACAGCCTACATGGAGGTCGTTTTTTTCAACTTCCAATGCAATGTAGATCAGTAGGTAACTTCTAATTTTACTGTGTCATTCTATACCATTTTCTCGGTTTTGGTAATGTTGTGACCAATGCCATTTTCTTGCTTTTCACTTTAGAAAATTTACGTCTGACCAGCAAAAGCCAGCAGAGAAGCTATTAGTAGCTCTGAATATAAATTCCCTTCCTTGCTTAAAAGCAAAGAATTCTGTGTGGTTAAGAATTCTGTGTGTTTTCCTAGTTCTCTCTTTTTTTTTTTTTTTTTTTTTTGGTGAATAGACGAAATAAAATTCATAGTTCGTTCAAATTACAAAATCCGAGGGAACATAGTCCCTGAATAATCCGCTTGGTAAGCATTGCTAGTTCTCTGTAACAGTGAATCTGTTGGTGTACATACTTTAGCGCGTCATTTTAATGCATCTCAACTTCTTCCTCGCCATTTTCTTGGTGATTTGCAGTTTGCTATGTTAAAATGGTGCATTCTTTTACTGAAACCTGCAAATTGCCTTGGAGGTTGGTTGTTCGGAAGTACTGCATCTGATCAGATGGAATATATCCGAGGAACTGGACACAATCTACCACTACACTGCAAATACTGCATAGCATTCAGCTGAAGGAGAGTCTATTATGGTGGAAGAAGCATTAGGGTCTATTATAAAAAGAGACACTCCTTGGCGTTGCACACGATCATTGTACTCTTGTAGCGCTTCCTAGAAGGTACGCTTGAATGCAATGATGATGCAATTAGTCGACCAAGTCTCCAATACTTAGGACATTGCATGGTGTGACCACTGAGAATATATAAGACTACGTACATATGTGAGTCTAAGGAGTCTGCTCACTTCTATAGCTGTACTCTTCACTTTGACAAAGGACAATACCTTAGTGTGCTGCATGCTCATTTGAATAGAAGGTGAAAGAGAAGGTCTATGGTATCTGAATTCATGCCCAACTGGGGGAATTTTTGCATGAAAAATATCCAGTTATTTTGCACCTGCAGTCTTCAACAGCATGTGAAGTGCACACTAGACAAACAAGTCATATAAACCACAACACTAAATCAAACAACATAATACTTTTAATTTTTGATAATAAACAGAAGAATTGAATACGTAAAACCATTAAATGAATGACAACAGACAGCACACAAGTTTTTCAAAAATGCAATTGATAGCAAGAAAGACGCAGGCACGCATGATACTCTTAACTGAGGTTGTTAAGCTCATGTTAGGCAATCAACACAGCACAATTTCTTTTGATTGGGTGCATTGTTGAATATTAATCGCACTACTTGTTTGGTTAAAAATGGTTGGAATTCAAGTCCTTAATTTTACCTTGAGGAGTAAAATTATTATTTTCGCATATCTATCATTGAGAACATTACAGAGAGTCTCTTATATAAATTGAGAAAAATACTGCAATTACTGAATCTGATATTTTCGATCATCTAGAATATAAATTGAAGTATAGAATACAAATACTAAAAATAGGAGGACAAGAAAGAGATATATGGCTATAAAACTTACGCAGACCTGTTATCATGGTTGGCATTTAGCATATGTCATTAGCCTTTCATATTTTCATGTTCCGAATCCCAATCTCATTCGACTAAAGGACACTCATTGATAATGACATGCATGTTCATTCAATGATTTCTCTAAATCAATTATTTTTCATTCAATCTCTATGCTCACATTGCAGAGGATGAGGTTAGAGGTGGAATACTCTGTTCATGCCGGAAAAAGTTATCAGGATCAACACTGATCTTAATTTGTACCAATCTTTTAAAGTTTCCCTTGAAATACTTGTAACCCCAAATTCCTATTTTCCCAATGCTTGTAATATTGCCCTGCTCATTCATGCCCAAATCGAAGTCCCTATAGTTGGCATATGAAGTTCTTGGATCTTTAGTGACATAAGGAGTCATAAATTGATACAGCTTCCTAATCCAATTCATGTGCATTTTTTCACTGGTTTCCCCGTCTTGCCAGAAGGTAACATACTGAATCATGTAGATGGTACCATTCCTATGAGGAAATGGAGTAGCAGACTCAGGAACTCGATTCATCATTCCGCCATAAGGTGTAAATATGATTGAACCACTTTCAAGTTTCAGCCTTCTCCACAGCTCTTGGATTGTTGTCTCAGGTATCGGTTCTTTGACAAAATCAGACTTAGCTTTGAAGTAAACCTTCACGAGAGAATTGGGCTCAAGTAGGACCTCAATAGGTGTACCATTCGGATGATCACCCATGAACAACACTGATTGAATCCAGCTTGTTTCGCTACAATCATTCGTCGACAAACCAAATTCCGGAAAGCTCTCTGCCATTAGTTTCATCAGTCTGCTGATCTTGCCTAGGAACATGCCTTGGTAGTTTATTGTCACATTCCTTTCGCCTTTTCCGTTTGGATTCGTTGCTTGCATTGTGACTTTGATCAAGAGGTCTTCGTCTAGCTTGTTAACTACTTGTTGCCATATATATAGGACTTTACTGTCATCTTGTTGCATAGTCTTTGTGACTGTGAAAACCGTCACAGTTTCTGGTACAAGAACTAGCTTAACCTTCCAAGCAACGATGATGCCAAAGCTTCCTCAAAGCTTCCTCCTCCACCTCCTCTGATGGCCCAAAACAGATCTTCCCCCATGGCTTTTCGGTCAAGAACTCGACCATTCACATTGACAAGACGAGCATCGATGACACTGTCCACAGCAAGACCATACTTTCTTAGCAAAGCACCGTATGCTCCTCCAGTAATATGTCATCCAACACCCACGCTAGTGTACATTCCAGCTGGGAAGCCATGAATGTTGCTCTTTTCCGCAATTCTGTAATAAAATTCACCGAGAGTGGCACCAGCCTCAACCCATGCTATCTCGGTATCTATGTCAATGTTGATCAAACGAAGCTTGGCAAGGTCTAGGATTAGGAAGGGTGTCTCGATCCCTGATGCATAAGAGACACCCTCGTAGTCGTGGCCTCCACTACGAACTCTAAGGGGAATTCCTAGGTGTTTCGAGCATTTGATAGCTGCTTGGATATGTGATTCGTGCAATGGGGTAAAGATAATTGTTATTTGAGATGAATATCAGCACAAATTCATAAAAGAGGGAAGAACAGAAAGAGGGAAGAACGGAGAGAAATCTTAGAGAGAGAAAGCAATTGTGAGAAGAATGATTTCTCATTAACTGAATGAATGAATTACAGCTGAATATGAACTATATAGTGCAGGCTTGATCTCTGGGAAAGAAAGGAAGAGGCGCCAGCTAGGCGCCAACTCTAACAAACTAGCTACAGTTTGTAACAAACTTTAACAAACTGTTCTATGGCTCTAACAAACTCTAACAGACTCTAATGCTAAGCTTTGTACAATAATTATATGCTGTAATAATTAATCACAGTAATTCCAACACCCCCCCTCAAGTGGGAGGGGATGACACTCCTAACTTGCTGAGAAGATAATGGTGTTGATGCCCTGGTAAGCTTTTGGTGAACAAATCAGCCAACTGTTCATCTGTTCTGACATGATGTAGGCTTATTAACCCTGCTTGTAATTGTTCTCGCACATAATGGCAATCCAATTCTATGTGTTTAGTGCGCTCATGGAAAACAGGATTTTTGGCAATGTAAATAACTGCCTGGCTATCACATTTAAGAGTTATAGGCACAATGTCGGGGACAGTTAATTCACCAAGTAATCTGGATAGCCATGCTAATTCTGATGTAATTCTTCTTATGCTCCTGTATTCAGCTTCTACACTAGACAAAGAAACTGTAGCTTGCTTTTTAGATTTTCATGAGATTGGACTCCCTCCAAGCATGATAAACTAACCACTTATGGATCTTCTTGATTATGGACATGCTGCCCAGTCTGAATCACAGTAGGCTAGGAGCTTGTAGTCATCCTTGGGGTTCATGAACAAGCCCTGACCAGGATCCCTTCTAAGGTACTTTAGGACATGAAGAGCAGCATCCATGTGAGGTTGTTTAGGGTTCTGCATGAATTGGCTTTGGTATTGAACTACAAAGCTAAAATCAGGCCTTGTGTATGTGAGAAAATTAAGTTTACCAACCAGCTTTCTAAACTTACCAGGATCAGACATAGGGTTCCCTTCATTCAGTTTCAACTTAATGTTGGTTTCCAAAGGGCATATAGTTGTAGGCCCAGAGGAACAATCAAATTCTTTCAGCAACTCATGAATAAATTTCCTTTGAGTCAGAATAATTCCACCATTATTATGCGGAACCTCAATTCCCAAAAAATAATTCAAGTAACCTAAGTCCTTGATTTTAAAGGTATTATCTAAAAATAGCTTTAAATCTGCAATTTCCTCCTCATTGTCCCCTGTGATGAGAACATCAACAACATACACAGCAATGAAGACTGTAGAACCAACCATCTTTTTGTGAAACAAAGAATGATCATTTTGTGACATTTGATAACCCCTGGATTTGAGAGAGTCTGATAATTTCCCATACCACTGCCTGGATGCCTGCTTGAGGCCATAAAGGGATTTCTTGAGTTTGCGCACCTGGTTGGGGTTAGAAAGCACCAAGCCAGGAGGTGGATTCATGTAGATCTCCTCATGGAGGTCTCCATGCAGAAAGGCATTATTAACATCAAATTGTTGCATGTGCCAACCTTTCTTGACTGCAATTGCAATTAAAGCTCTGATTGTGGTCATCTTGACCATTGGAGAAAAGGTTTCAGTGTAGTCTATGCCTTCTACTTGAGTGAAACCTCTGACAACTAGCCTAGCCTTGTACCTCTCAATGGTACCATCAGCCTTAAGCTTGATTTTATAAACCCATTTGCAGCTAATAGGTTTCTTGCCTTTGGGAAGATCAGTGATGATCCAAGTCTCATTAGCTTCAAGAGCTGCAAATTCTTTAGACATAGCTTCCTGCCATGAAGGGTTAGTGACAGCATTTTCAAAACAAGTAGGTTCATTTATTTGCAAAACTGTGTTCAACAAATGCTGACTAGTAGAAGAGAGGGAGCTAAAACAAACATGTTGAGGGAGGTTGATTGAAGAAGTGATGGTGTGAGGACAGGAAGAAGGGTCTGATTCAGAAGAAGTGAAAACATGACTACAAACACTATTGCAGACATAGTCCTGCAGATAGGAAGGAGGACCAGTAGACCTGCTGGATCTTCTAACTTCAGGTGAATAGTGAGGCTGAGCATGAACAGGTGAGGGAGATGTGTGTGAAGGAGGATCTTGAGGATCAGATAGAAGAGTGGGATCATAAGTGTGGGGATGAGGCAAGGTCTGAAATGGAAAGAAAGAATGAGAAGTATCTGAATGAGGTGTAGGTGATTGAAATGGGAATATATCTTCATGAAAAATAACATCCCTGAATATTTGAATTGTTTTTGTATCAAGGTTATAAAGCTTATAAGCTTTCTTCCCATAAGGATAACCCAGGAAAATGCATGAAGAAGACCTAGGCTTGAACTTGTCCCTGCCCCTCTTGAGTGTAGAAGCATAACATAAGCACCCAAAGCTCCTTAGGTGAGTGTAAGAGGATTTAGAGCCAGTGAGGAGTTCATATGGGGTTTTGCCATGTAATAATTTGGTAGGGAATCTGTTTATAAGATATGTAGCTGTAAGGATACAATCACCCCAAAATCTCACATGTAAATGTGATTGAAACATGAGGGCTCTGGCTGTTTCTAAGAGGTGTTTGTGTTTTCTCTCCACTATTCCATTTTGTTGTGGTGTATCAGTGCAACTAGTTTGGTGAATGATGCCCTTGGAGAGGAAAAAACTAGTAGCTTCTTTACTAAGTCCTAATTCCAAGGCATTATCTGATCTTATTATTTGTATTTTGGCTTGATATTGTGTACTGGCCATTTCTGAAAAAGCTTATATGAGAGGTAAGGCATTGCTCTTGGCACTGAGTAAATGTGTCCAAGTAGCTCTAGTGAAGTCATCAACAATGGTGAGAAAGTAACTAAAGCCATTGTATGTGGGTGTATGATAAGCACCCTAGAGGTCAATGTGGATGAGCTGAAATGGTTGAATGGTTTGGATGTGGCTGTGAGGAAAAGAGTTTCTGTGTTGTCTAGCTTTAGCACAAATATCACAGCTTGAAAGTACATCATTATCAGAAATATTATCAAGCAAACACAAAGATTTCAACTTGTACAAGGGAAGATGTCCAAGTCTATTATGCCATAATAAAGCATTGCATTTATGTGCATTATTATAGTGAATATCACTAGCTGCATCATGAATAGGAAAATGTAATTTGTCATCATTGACATTACAACAATCAGGAATAGGGAATTTGTTGATAAAAGAAGGGGATATATCAACATTATTTTTTAAAGCAGGAGATCCAGCAGTAGGAACATGGGAAGGAACATGGGAAGGGGAAGTTGTCTGCATTTTGAACAAAAACAGACCAGCATGAGCATTTCCAAACTCAATGAGAGAATGAGCATCACCAAGATCCTGAGGCCTCTTCATTGAAGGGCCCTGCAGGAATAAAAGAAAGCATTGAAGCTCAGTAAACAAGGCATAACAATGTATTTGTTTACATAATCTGCCAATAGAGAGCAAATTATATCTGAATTGAGGCACATAAAAGACATTTTTAAGAGAAATGGTGTCTGTGATCTGAATTGTGAGAAGAATGATTTCTCATTAACTGAATGAATGAATTACAGCTGAATATGAACTACATAGTGCAGGCTTGATCTCTAGGAAAGAAAGGAAAAGGCGCCAGCTAGGCGCCAACTCTAACAAACTAGCTACTGTTTGTAACAAACTTTAACAAACTGTTCTATGGCTCTAACAAACTCTAACATACTCTAATGCTAAGCTTTGTACAATAATTATATGCTGTAATAATTAATCACAGTAATTCCAACAATAATAATTGGTTTGGGCACAGAAGGCAACAAGTACCTTAAGTTCATAGCAGTGGAGTTTAAGACAGAAGTGAAGGAGGTGTTTTTGGGAGTAAAGAATGTGTTGGGAAAAGGAATATGGATAAGCTTTGAATTGAAATCTAGACATTTCACAAAAGCTTTTTCAAGAGACTCTGAAGCTACAAGAAAGGGTGATATTAGGACTAGAAGTAGTACAAGAATTGAGGTTGTTGAACAAGGCATTATTGGTCGTCCTTGCCTTGTCCAAATTCTCCAAGATTTCATTATAGGACTCCTAGAAAGCACTTTCTTTCTTTCTTCTTTCGTGTTGCGATCCCGTTACACTCCACTATGCAACTTGTCCCGTGTCGTTCTGTTTTATTATGTTTCGTACCACACCACTCTTTTTAATTCTGTTCCTTAACATTCCGCATTCAGAGATGAATCTACGGTATTGGGTGTGCGGGGACAAGCCCCCAATGAGATATGGGTTGAGGAGGTAAAAACAAAAGGCCCAATTGGTGTATCACAGCCACAAGTAGTTTGTGCCTTCTAGCTACCAAGCGTCCAAGCATTTGAGGCCCCAAGAAAAAGAAATAAATCTGTTTCATCTAAAATGTTCACGTGATTGTACACGACACTGTGGACTACCCAATACTCCAAAACTGAGAATAAAAGGAGAGAGTAAAAAAGAAAAAGAAAATCTACATTGTTTATCTACCTGAACAATAGCTACCGTATATTGTCTACACACTCAGGAAAAATTTCAATTAAATCGATGATATAGTTTCATAGTTATTTTGGTGCATTATCGTTTCATTATGTATTAGTGGTAAACGTCTGAAAAAAATAAAGTTTCTAATCACTAATCTTGTATGGTTTGATAGTATGGTACCTATTTTCATTAAAGTATTAATTTAAAAATTAGCAGGACCCAGAAAAAATGACTTAATTATTGATAATTATGGTGTGGCTCTACTGAAAAAAAATAATTCTGAATTCACCATTATCCCCACTTTTAGTTGGAAAGAGCATACGCTAAAAATAATCCCACCCCATGTTTCCTTGCTCAATAGACTTACCTAAATCATGGACCTTTCTCACAATGATAAATTGCATTGAGCCTTGTAGCAGTTGAGTACTGGAGTAACAAAGTGTCGTGTTGTATCAAAGTGTTGCATTGGAGACTGTGAATTGTGAAATGGAAAGGAAAAAAAAAAAAAAAAAAATTGAACAGAGCCAGGGAGTACT
Source organism: Tetragonia tetragonoides (assembly GCA_038025085.1). Classification (NCBI taxonomy): domain Eukaryota; kingdom Viridiplantae; phylum Streptophyta; class Magnoliopsida; order Caryophyllales; family Aizoaceae; genus Tetragonia; species Tetragonia tetragonoides. Next base: position 6,979,070 of record CM076148.1, on the reverse strand, counting down.
ATTCATCAAAATTACAGTATAGTATAAGTAGTAAAAATATTGGCAAAACATGTAACCTGCTTCATGGATTTATCTGAAGAAGTTTGCTAATGTAGCAACTAGGGGTACCATACCTAAAGTTTCAGTTCCTCTTACATTAGTCTGCCTACATATCTTCATTTCTAAATAAGTTCTGAGCAATATGTAACCTACATTAGTCTACCTCAAAAACTACTAATCAATGTAGTCATGAATTGCACACAGGAGCAGGTAATAGAAAACATTACTGACTCAGCTAAAAACTAGGTTATGAACATGTAAAAAGTACAAACCACCAAACTCCTCAGCAGGGAGAAGGGTCGTGGGACGATTGCATAGCTGCATTGCCGGGCAAATCTCCTTTGGCAGTAGACTTGCTCAGCACTTTCAAGGGCAAAAGAAAGAGTAATCATCTGCCAATGGAGTATTTACCCTGTAATGCATCCATGCACTGAGCACACTGCATTGATGAACAGATTCATGCATAATTTGCGGATCATTCACAGGTACATTTCCAAGAATCTTTTGTTGTTCACCCCCTCCCCCCAAAACAAGAAGCTTTTGACCATCCTATGAAAATAATCAGATATGCTAGTCTGTTAAGTATTTGTCATTAACACTGCAAAATTTACTCATGACCACCTACACAACTACACAAGTACCGTGACAATATACAAGGACAACACCTCTGTCTCTGTGAATCCACAGCTAGTGGTTTGGGGAAGTCCGGATGTACATGTCCTTATAATTGATAGGGATTGTCAAAATACATACGTGACATATGCAAAACCTAATGAATCAAAACAAAAAGCAAATTTCACCAGTAAATCAAAGTCTGCTGTTTTTTTTTTTTTTTTTTTTAATTTGCTAGTGCAAAAGAGGATAGCAGAGTTCAATGTTTCCTAAACAGTTGTATAACTTGTAAGGCTTGCTGAATTGATTTTTTGCAAAAGCCTTGTTGAGATATAGAGAGAGAAAATTAACGGTTGAACAACATTAGGCTGAATTGATTTTTTCAAAGAGTTGACTTGGTTGATCATCATTTTACCACCTATAACAATAGTCTTTAGTTTCCCGGGAAGGCATCTAAATCTCATAAAGTTGGAAAAGGGAAAAGAAACATTGATCCATGACTAATGATTGAGAATCTTCAAAGAGCAGGAATGACAAAAGGGCTCCTCAATTGGAATTATCCCGTAGTATATGCTATGCCTTTTTCCAGCATATCTAAAATCAAAGTACAAGTTATACGGCATAACAATAGCATCAAAACAAACTAAATACCTCATATAGGGCTCTAAATCTATCTCATGGCACATTCCTTTCTCCACCATCAGGTCTTAAACTTCTCTTTGGAGTGGTGGGAACACCATTTAAATGGATTGTTAAGTAGTTGAGGAAGGAGAATGACAACTTACCTTCTTGTATCTTATTGAATAAATCATCCCATGTTCAACATGTTTCTTCAGATCAGATAGCTGCAGATAAATGCAAAGCAGTAGATGCAAAGTTAACCAAGATACTATATCTTCTTATGTACATAAGCCCAAATGTTAACCATCCAAAGCTTCAAACATTGACAACTCTCTGTTCTTCCCAGCTTTGAGTTGTCAGTTTCAGAGAGGAGAAAGAAGTGTTGATAATTCTTTTGTCAGATAACATGGGTATCCAAGCTTTGCTTGACTAATCGCATGAGCTCTGAAGTTAACGACCAGGAAAACCTCCCATGGCTCCGAGGGGGCTCGAAAAGAAATGTTGGTTATTCTTAGTACACAGTTGGATTTCAGTAACAATTATCATCAAGGATTCTGTTCCATTAGTTTCTCTGTATTTTCTGTCATTGATGGGGCTAGGAGTAGAGCGTTAAGAGTTAAAAGGTTCTTGTGCACTTAGAACTTTGAAACCTTTAGACATTCATATGTAATATTATGGTACAAGTTATATGGCATAAATATAGCTTGTGCTCATATTGTGGCAACTTGACACTCTGAGAATAAGGCTAAAGTTGTGGGGCTAAGAAATCACAGCCCACTCCTCATTTCTCTAATTGCAACCTTCACTTTGACAAAGGACACTTGACTGGTTGTTTCCTGCATGCTCATTTTGCACAGAAGCTGAAAGATATGGTCTAACTGGGTAAATTATTTTCCTTTTTTTTTCTTCTTTTATTTTATCAACTGGGTAATATTTTTCATCAAAAAAATCCTACCATCAGTTATTAAAAGTATGCAGTTTCTTCATCTAGAGGTCCAATACCCAGTAGCCAAACAAGTAATAAAAATTACATTTTGATAAAAATATTACTTACTTAGGACTAGTTAGTGTAATAAAAATTATAATTATACATACAATGTGTTAGGAGTACTTACGAACGCCTCATTATAAAATGTTCTTTTACAACACCTTCGGATTGATACCTATATTTTTGCCTCATCTTACAAAAATATACTCAAACATTTGAATTTCTTAGATAATATTATTTCATATAAAAAGATGATCTAATATTGTTGAATTATTGAATCAAATGAAGACAGTGTTAAGTTTCCACACAATACTTTGATGATGAATGAAGTCTCCATTATCTATATATCCAAGGTCGAATCAAGCTTTTATTGTCTTTTCAAGCTCAAAGAAACTAAACGAATCTTACTAATCTCTACTGATGCTCGCTATATATACCTTAAAGAAATCAAAGTGCTAAACAACTCATGCTCGCTATACCTTAACGAATCAATACAAAGTTACGAAGTACTTTGGCGAAAAAAAAAAAACAGCTATGTTGATTGAGTACCTAGAGGGCTAGAGGAAAAAAGAATAATTACTCCCATTGTCACCAAAGTTTCACATCTTGAAAGAAATTTCTCCGATCTTATTACCCACAAACTAGATCCCAAATTTGGTAGTATTAAACTACACATAATTATTCCCTCTGTCACAAGTTAATCTTTACATTGGACATTTCACGATATTCAAGACACTACTTTGACTATGAATAATTATGATTTCATAATTCGAGAACTTATAATAATATGATATTTTGAAAATACTATTTAAAATGAACTAGCAATACTATTTTCACATTGTAAAACTTTATAACTTTTTACAAATAAGTGGTCAAAGTTCATAAACTTTGACCTTAAAAAGTCCAATGTAAAAATAAACCTGGGATAGAGGGAGTAAAAGGTTACATTTTGCTCTCAGCTATATGCGGACAGACCTTGAGCATAATATACGCCAGGGTAATTTGAAATTACAATAGGCATTGCTGACAATCATAATATCTATATATTATAGGCATTTTCTGACAGCATTGGAGGCGTCCACCTAAGCGAATCATTGTAATAAAATTTTAATATAAATATGAAATAGATATATATGTTTTGGTATAGAATATTTTCTAAATCGTTAAAGAATACATTATTAATTAGAGAATTTGGTATAAAATATATACTAAAGTTGTACTTTCCTAAATCATTAAAAAGTAGACTATTAGATTTTAAATAGCATATAACTTTATTTTCACCGCTTAAAAAAGTAAATTTCTTACACCATTGGAACGAGTACGAAATATGCTTCAAAATGAGACTCTTTTGTAGTATGTTCTATTGATTTACAAATATAAGATGTGTCCACTTAAAAAGGTAATAATTAGCTTGACAAGTTGACACAACTAAAGATTGCAATGTAAAAATATGAGAAAATATAATACGTATATTAGTATAGAAATTTAAAAAGCAATCTCAAGGTAAAATATAATAAAAAGAGTATGTGTAGAATAAAGAAATAAAAGATGAATCTAAAATGAGTATAGGTCCAATCTTTAATAGTCTAGGAAACTTAACCATTATCACGTATAATTTTATAACTGTACGAATATACTGATCCCCCATGTTATTTAGAGCTCTAATTTATGTTCCCTTCAACTTTAAAATTATTAATGTACTTCCTCCAGACCACAAATAACATTACATTGGACTTTTTGCGTTCTTAAGCTAAGACAATACTTTTTTTTTGGGTGAAATCTTAAAGGCAGTACTTTGACAACATATAACTTTGAAAAAACAAGCAAGCATTAAAATATGTTTTTCTATTCTAAGGTTTACGTCTAAAATTTCTTTCTTTTTTGAAAAGTAATTATGTATACATTAGACATTTAAACGGATTTTACCATAAAAGAAGGATCATATCTTTGAAAGATTAGTTGTACACTTTTATCAACATAAGAGCATTGGCGTACCAACATCAAACATAGAAATACTTTGAAACTATTACCTCTTGGATCATGTAACATATGAGATGAGTTAATTAATAGTTAATTGAAATTGATGATAAGAGTTTAAATTAGATAAGATGCCCTATAAAGTCATAATAATATTCTTAAATGGCACTCATGATAATAAATGGACTATATTAATATTTATCCATATATCACTAATATTTTTTCATAAGTGATTATTATCCTTTGACTTTTCAATGAGATTAATAACCACGTTATATTAATTTTATTAAATAATCACAGTCCGTGCAACGCACGGACATACTCACGGGCATCCACCTAGTGTTTACCTATAGCCTGAATGGCTTAAGTTCGAAAAACACATCATCTCTGCTACATGATTTCAATGACAAGTATATATGGAGTAGAGCTGATTATGGACGGAATGGCTCGAAAAACCCGGTCTTTCCAACTCGCAATTCGGGTGGATACGGACAAGATTTTTGAGAAAATTTATTTAATGGGCAGGTTAGCCCGACCCGTTTAAATAAATGGGCGGACAAGGACAACACAAAATGGCCCGTGGGCGGGGCCCGCCCGGGTCGTTTAATATTTTCTACTTAAAAAATTGTGAGTTTTAATAGTTTGTTTGTATGTTATAAGACTTATTTTGGATGAGAAAATATCAAAATCATAATTATATTGAGTATTACGCTTGATTTTGGAGTCAAGGTACATATTAATAGTAAAATTACTTATTCCAAACAAAGAAAAACTCTTAAAATTTACTTTTTAAAAGGTCAAGTTAGCCCATGGGCAAGCCCGACCCGTTAATAGGGCAGGCTGTGGCAACAATTTTGAGCCCTAATAGGTGGATAAGGACAACAAGTTTTAGGCCCGTTGGACAATTTTTTTATTAAATGATCCATACATTTTTAAATAGTAACCTTATTTTTCTATAAGTTGGTTCCCACGAAACTTTGCTCCTATTTTATTTTGTCAATTGTCATTAACCAGAGGGATAGTTCTCTTCTTGTTTTAAGAGCAAGTGAGGTAAATTTGACCCAAGACTCAGGCCAACACCGCAAAAACTGTTATGACAAAATTACCTTTGGTTCCAAGGAGTAGTCTATGTCTGTATATGTGTAGTGAGCATTTTAGAGTTTTACCCCTGGTTGAAATGATCCCCATTACCTTTCCCTTCCCCTTTCAGGGGGTGAGTTACTGAGTTGTAGCTGGCCATTTATCCCCATTACCCCTGGTTGAAATGATCCCCTAGTTCTCTTCTTGTTGTAGCTGGCCATTATTGTGTACTGTTTCATTGTTTCCTTTTATTATGAGAGTCCACAACTTTGATGTTACTACTTCACTAACTTATATATGGCCATTTATCATGTGTAAAGCTAACATTTAAGGTACTGCTGGACTATTCAATGTCTTTCCAGTAGTGATGACTGTGTATGGTGGGTTGTCCTTGTCGCACATTTGAAAATTATTGACGCAGCTGAATAAAAGGAGGGGCCTTGATAATGCATTTCTACACATTTACTCATTAGTCCAGAATTACAATCTCCATCCCTTGCTTTTTACTGAATACCATTACAATGGCAGTGGAAGCTGCTTCCTTAGCTTTCTCTGTTGCTCAAACTCTGCTTGCCGCACTTCAATCTTCAGAGCTCAAACATATGTTCTCCATGTTTGACAACATAACCGAACTTGCGAAGCTCGAAAAGACCGTCAAAACCATTAAGTCTGTGTTGGAGGATGCTGATGCCAAGGGAGAACTCAACCACCAAGAGCAAGACTGGATTGACAACCTCAGACCTCTTCCTTCTTTATGACGCTGATGATTTGCTTGATAAGTTTGCCACTCTGGCTGCGTAGGAGATGCCACGTGTAGCCAAGGAAGGCCGTGGATTCTCCAAAAAGGTACGCCGCTTGTTTACTCGCTTATTTGATCAGAAGATGGGGCTTGCTCACAAAATGTCTCGAGAGGTTAAGAGCTTTAGGGAGACATTGGATGGGGTTGCCTGTGATGCTAAAAAGCTTAGCTTTAAGGTTGACCACCAACCTATTAGGCAAAGGAGGGAGGAAACTTGTTCTTATGTTTATGAACCCAATATTATTGGGAGGGATGATGACATTAAGAGGATCATACACATGTTGCTAGATCCTAAGCATGATGAAGGGAATGTTGTGGGGCCTCCTGTTATCACTGTCGTGGGAATGGGAGGGATGGGCAAGACTGCTCTTGCCCAACTCGTGTTCAATGACCAAAGCATTGCAAAACAATGCAAGGTCAAAAAGGAAGTAGGATTGTGGTAACCACAAGATCCAAAGGTACAGCCTTAGCGGTACAAAGGCACAACTCTGACGACGAACTTACTTATGAGTTGAAAGGATTGTCGGAGGCTGATTCATGGCGTTTGTTTGAAGTGACAGCTGGCGAAAAACATGCAAACCGCACAGACTTGGTTGATATTGGTAGAGCAATTGTTGAAAAGTGTGCCAACGTTCCTCTTGCTATAAAAGTGATAGGAACCCTTTTATATGGTCAAGATGATAATCAGTGGCGATCCTTTCAAAACCTTAGATTATCCGCCATAGAAAATGGTAAAAATAATATTATGCAGATATTGAATTTTAGTTGCCATAATCTTAGCCCGTCGTTGAAGAGTTGCTTCAGCTACTGCGCACTCTTCCCTAAGGATTATACCATTTACAAGGAGATGTTGATTGGCGGGTGGATAGCACAAGGGTATATTGAGCAACTACATGGAGATCAGAGCATTGAAGACGCAGCTGAGGATTACTTCTTAATTTTGTTGCGTAGATGCTTTTTCCAGGATGCTAAAAAGGATAAATACAGTGGAGAAGTTGTCACCTGTAAAATCCACGATTTGATGCATGATGTCGTTCAGGAGGTTGCAAGAACGGAGATATGTTCCATAAGTTTTACTAGCACGATTTTCTTGGATAAAAACATCCGCCACATATCTTATAATCCCAATTGTTATACCAAGAGCTTTTTAAGTAAGACTAAGATACGTACGCATATGATTCACACTCACACTTTTGGAAGAGTACATCTCCAGTTCCCAGTGGGGGAATTATTAGCAAACTTGATGTGCGTCCGGACACTTGATTTGACTGGTCTGGGAATTCAATGTTTGCCGAAGACAATAGGAGAATTGGTGCATTTAAGGTTTCTTGATCTTTCTTGGAATGACAAGCTAGAGATGCTCCCAGAATCGATTACGAAGCTACACAACTTGCAGACTCTAGATGTACAAGGTTGTTTAAGATTGAGATGGTTGCCAAAAGATTTGAGCAAACTGGTTAACCTTAGGATCTTGGATATATACAAATGCACAAGCTTGACTAGCATGCCTTCAAGCATGGAGAAATTAACTTGTCTTTGCAAGTTACCTGTTTTCATAGTAGGGGGAACAACTTCACATTCGAAGCAACGTGTTGGGGAGTTGGAAGACCTAGAAGCATTAAATAGGTTGAAGGGTCGTCTTAGCATTTTGATCAGCGAATGTTACTCATATGGGAAGGAGAAGCGTGGAGAAGGAAGTGGATATCTAAGCAACAATGAACATCTATACAAAATCTGCATAGAGTGGCGAAATGGTGAGAAGAATGAAGGAAGAGTACCAAAGCATGAAGCATTGTTGGACGAGCTGCAGCCGCATTGTAATCTTAAAGTGTTAAAGTTGAAAAATTACCACGGCGAGAGAATACCGAGGTGGGCAGGAGAAGACAGTCTGGCAACTTTTCTTTGTAATCTAGTAAAGATTAAGCTTGAGTGCTGTGAAGGGTAGCAGGAGTTGCCACGGCTAAGTAAACTTCGTTTTCTGATATCAGTTAGACTTGATGGGTTGACGAATTTGGAGTACATTGAGAATGATAACAAAAATTGCAGTAGTAGTAGCAGTAGTTATGGAGCAGCATCAACAAAAACAATGGAAATGGAATCATTATTCTTTCCGTCCCTTGAACAGCTGTTGTTGTGGGATCTACCAAAGTTAAAAGGATGGTGGAGAGGTTGTAACAGCGGCAATGCAAATGTATTGCCGTCCTTTCCTTGTCTTTCTAGATTGGAAATACAGTTCTGCCCCAACCTCACATCTATCCCTCCCTTCCTCACTCTCACATTGGAGATGCTAACTCTAGTGAAAGTGAATGAAAGGCTGCGAAGGGAAATAATTCTGAGAGAAGAAGAAACAGAGAAATTAGAGGAGGGCAGTGTACTTGGCGAGTCAGGGTCATCTTCTTGTTCCGAATTGCAGCGGGTGAATGTGGATGATGTGGGAATTCTGAAATCCCTGCCAACAGCGGTCCTCCGTGGTTTAAATTCTATAGCAATAGTCTACAACGAGGAGATGGAGAGTTTGTGGGGACTTGAGGAGGTGTTCCTCAACTGCTCCTCTTCCCTTTGATGTCTGGAGATTTATAGGTGCTCCAAATTGAGGAGCCTATGTAGAGGGTTGGAGCATCTCACTTTCTTAAGAGAACTACGTTTGTCGTGGCTCCCCAATTTGAGGTTCGATGAAGAGTACGACGAGGCCGGTATGCCATGGAGATCCCTAGGTTTGAGTTTGAGCCTCTCTAACTTGCGTCTTAAATTACAAGAAATGGTGAGTCTGCCCAAGGGGTTGCGGTACTTAACCTCCCTCCAATTATTGGAGATTGAGGATTGTCTATTACTGGAAGAGATACCAGAGTGGATAGGCTCTAGCTGCTTCCCCTCTCTCTTTCACCTTTACATTCGCAATTGCAAAAATCTGAAATCACTGCCGGACGCAATGCCAAATCTCACTTCCCTCAAGGAACTTGAGATATTCGACTGTAGTCCCGTCCTTGAGCAAAGATGCCGAAGCCCAGACGGTGAGGACTGGCCCAAAATTCAACATATCCCTCTGTGTTCGCTGTTCGGTTGATCAAACATATTAAAACCGGTTGTGATTTAAACACGCAAATTTTGTAAGTTGCTCAAATCACCATGGCACACCTCTTTAATTTTGTCTATATTACAACTTTGGCTGCTTTCCAATTTTAATCCTCTTTAATTTTAATTCTCCCAAACTACCAAACTCGTTCACATGTTACATCTTGCTGTGATTGAGAAAACTCGAGTATTACTTTTCATTTACCATGAAATTAGGCATTTTCACTTCTTTATGATGTACTGTCATGTATAAGCTCAAAACTGACTATTTACTGTGAGGCTGGTCTGATCTCTTAGATGATTATTGAATCACATAATTAGGCTGCTTCACAATAGCTGACTTGTGCAGCAGATGGACAAATGTTATTAATATAACCCTGGTTATTAGTTATTACCCAGACCCAAAAAAAATAAAAAAGTAAAAAATTGCTGTTGAGTCTGATTTAAGAAATGACAGTTTCAATGTCTATGCTCTGTTATTTGAAGGATGTCCAGTTTCTCAGAGGACTCTGAATGGTTTTTATGCCTAATTATAGGATAATGTGTTCCTGTGCTGCACCTGGTCTTAAGTGGCCCTTCTGCTACTATAATTCCTTCATTCGAGACAACGCTAGATGTACCAGCAAGCAAGAGGTAACATATATCGTCACTAATAGTAATCTATACATCTTTTGTCCCCTCCCTCTAGTTTCCTCCAATTACCATTTTATTAGGGTACCCTTCTTCATGACTTAACTTGTAAGTTCAAGAATGAAAACATATCTAAAAACATTTCTCATTCAGCTGCATGTTGCTTACAAGTCATGGATAAGGTGTGACATTTGCTTAGTTTTATGTAAAAACAAGGTGCGCATGTCCTTGTTTGGGAGCAGCGGGGGATGGTGGTGGAGGGCTGGGCATAGGTCATGGATGGGATGCCACATTGGTGAATGATAAAGGAACTCAAAAGAATTTACCAATCCATTTGTCCTTGTGGCTGGATAACTAGTGCAAACTATGCCGTCATTGCTGGAGATTCCACAACAAAATTGCTAAACTCTCGAACTGATCCTGGTACTACATTTCACTTTTCTTTTCTTTAAATTGGGTTATATTTTGTGTGAATGAGTAATAATATCTTAATATGTACTCATGTTCATGTTTTCATTTTATGCATTTCTTCTACTAGAAGTCTGAAGTTGCAGTGTTTTATCTCCACGGGGACACTATCTGACTTGAAAAGTGATCATTACAGAGCCAAAACTTGGGATTAATCGCCTGCAGCATTAGGTGAAGAGTTTTCTTCCAAGTCTAGCAGTTTCTCTCATTCAGACTCATAGATATGCTTAATGGATACAGTGACCCCTTATTTTTGGCTAGTAAGCAATATTAGCAACAAAAATGTCTTTACATCTGCTCTGTATCAGTGTGCATATAGACTTGCACTAAAGTTTACGTCTTTCACACACTTGATGCATTTGTGGTTTGTGCTACTTGAAGTCTGGAGTGGCGTTCCTGAACATCTCAGTTTAGTGTTGCAGTCCTTTATCTATATGGGGTGTTGCTTGGCATTCTATTTGTCTAGAAAGGTGATCATCAGAGTGACAATTACCTTGGGACTAATTCCCTGCAGCTCTAGGTAGACTTTCCTTCCCCATGCTGATAGCTTTTAGAATAGTGGTTGAAACTCCTTTAATCACGCTTCGAAATACTGTAGTAATTCTTATTATCAGTGGCATGTTTTCTTTCTATTCTCAATGGCCTGTTTACTCTCTGTATTCTTAGTGGGCATTGGTTCTCAAAAGCTGTCTGAATAATGATTATTGTACTCTATTCTAAAAGGTTGCTGTATTTAAATTCAGAAGGTCTTACCTTCTTTCATGTGCTTTATGATTTGCTTATGGGATGGAAATTGTTTGTAAGGTGTTTGTGAAGTTAACTGTTCACCATATATATCTCAATCTGATTGGTGAACGCAGAGTTGAAATAAACTTCTGATCCATATTCTGCTTGTTTAACTGAACTCTTGCCATTGCAAAACCTTTTAAATTTTTAGCTTGAACTTTATGATGTTTGTCAACTTCCTTCCTGCCTTTTCTTAGGGAGACTGGGGCAGCAGTTTGTTATATTCATATGGTTGTTCTCCCTGTACAGTAGAGCTGGAATGGCACTGGTCTTTTTGCTTGTTGTTGGTCTCTGATTGAATAGAAATCCTGCATCTGGTCAATTACTAAATGGCCAAGGGTGATGGATATAATAAATGAAATGACAGACGTATATAACTGCTGCCATTTTGGGCTTTTAGCGAAGTAATTGTTGCTCACAGATTCATGTTTTATGAATTTGTTTTTACACATTGTCAATGTTGACTTTTGATCGGCTAAGGTTTTACCAGCCAAATTGCTGGATATTGCTTATGTCTGAGTAAACATGTTTCACTTAGTAGCTTTACACAATCATATGTGGTATTGTTTAGTAGAGTTTCATCTAATGCTTGACAATGATGGGAGTATGTTTTTCAAGTAGTGGGGACTGAGAAGTACTAATTTGTTCTCTCTCTTTTTATGACAAGTTAGTAACTTCTCTGGAGATGGATGGAAGTTTCAAGGAAGTTATCATCTCCGGTACGGTGGGTTGTCCCACATGTGAAATTTATGCGTGGACGTGACGGAGCTCAATAAAAGGAGGGGGCTTGATCATGCTATCTATTCACATTTCACTAGCCCAGAATTACAACCTCAGTCCCTTTATAGTTTTTACTGAGTAGTGAATACATTACAATGGCAGTTGAAGCCATCAGCCTAGCCTTTTCAGTTGCCCAAACTCTGCTTGCCGCAGTTCAATCTTCAAAGCTCAAAGATATGTTCTCCATGTTTGGCTACAAAATCGAACTTGAGAAGCTCGAAAAGACTGTCAAAACCATTAAATCTGTATTGGAGGATGCTAATGCCAAGGGAGAACTCAGTCACCAAGAGCAAAACTGGATTGACAACCTCAAACCTGTTCTTTATGATGCTAATGTTTTGCTTGATAAGTTTGCCACTGTGGCTGAGCAGGAGATGCAACGCGTAGCCACGGAGGGCAGTATACGCCGCTTGTTTTCTCGCTTTAACAAGTTGGGGCTTGCTTACAAAATGTCTCGAGAGGTTAAGAACATAAGGGAGACGTTGGATGGGGTTGCCGGTGATGCGGAAAAGGTTAGCTTTAAGCTTTCGAAGCCTAGACGGGGAGGACTGTCCCAAAATTCAACATATCCCTCACGTCAAAATTAACCTTAGCTTAGCTTGGTGGAAGTGATTTAAATAGGCAAATTTGGTAAGTAGCTCAAATCTCCATCGCCCACTTTTCTTCCATTTGGTTTATGTTTCAATTTTGATTCTCATTTTAATTTGCTTAATTACATTTTGCTGTGATTGAAAAAACTCGAATATATTCCCTTTTAAATGCCATGAAATTAGCCTCTCTTGTTTTGTTTTCCTATTAATTTTAGGGAGCCTCTAAAGTTATGATGTCCATTCATGAGATAAACTTTGTTTACTTATTAGATTCTTTTGTTTCATAAAGTTTAATTCAACCTTGAATTAGTTCACTTCATTTTTGCCTTGTTTCTTTGAGGCTTTTGGATTCCAAAAACGATTCAGAAATCATTAGTAGAAGAGGTGATTACCACCTGGTTCGCTAATGCACCTTCTATTGATGGAATACACTGGTAACATATATCTTTCAGTATCTCCTCACCTTTTTTTTCTCCATCAACAATCAAGTAATTAAATAAAAAAGTTGATGCTGAAATTAGGATTAGCAGCCTTATTGGTAATCAGTTCATTGTTTCTATTTTCAATAAAATAAAAGATGTACCAGTTCAAAACTGAAATGTATTTGCTATATAAGGTTGTCCTTGTTCTTAGACGATTCAGATAATGAAACTACTTCCGAAATCAGATTTTGATTTGTGCAGTGGATGGACTGTAGACAGTTTTTTATGTCAAGTTAAAAAGGAATTGCTTCTCTGCTACACCTGTATGGATTTACCAGTATTGCCAGCAAAATTGTATCTCAATTGCTTGTAACTTCTGTAAGCTGTTAATCACCTTATGTGTTTACTTTAGAGCATATCATTCAGTCATTTACCATTGGCCTTGAGAAATAAGTTGTTGATTCTGCTAAGAATCTAGACGTTAAAGAAGAGGAGTATTATGACATGTAAGTCGATCAGTAGATCACTTCACAGCTTCCAGTACATTTGGCTACTCGCATGATCTGATCCTATGATTTTGTGTCATTGCCTCACCATCAGCATCTCTAATAAGCTCGACTTACAGTACATTTCAGCTTCTATATTACCGTGCAAACTGTAACATTCTCTAACAGATTTGCATTTTCATTGTGTTGCATGTGAGTGCTTTGTGGGTGACTTCACGTGATCATCTGATCCCCGCATGGTCATGTTTAATTGCTACGAATTCCTGTATTATATGTGAAGATATTAGGTTATGCCATGTTTAATTTCAAGATTAACTTTTGTGATGCCCCTCAACTTCTTCCCCATGTGTGTTTTGCAGATTGCAATACTAATTAATATGTTCTGTAATCCTTTTCCTGTAAAGGTAGAAGAGGCTATAAGAAAGCTTGTTGTCCTGCATGGCTGCATCTACTGATGTGCGCTTGAATGGAAATCCGGCGTCTGATCAAGTGGAACATGGCCGAGGAATTGAATTGAGTCTACGATGGCACTGCATACATGTAACAATACCTTAAGAATTAGAGGGGATCTATTCCCATTAACAGCAGATGCAAGCATTAGGCTATAAAGGTTTTCATCAACCAACGCTCCTTGCCTGTGTACAAACTACAAAGCAATTAGCCAGTAAGGATGTTGCGTTGTTTGGAAGGTGATGGCTCTGTTTTTTTCATTCTTTCAGTTTCGTATCCTTAAAAAGGGGACGGTTAGAAACCTTGATGTCCTGCATCTAGTGGTTTGTGATCGAATGGTGAGAAATTGAACGCACTGTACCACCAACAGCATAGCAACCATGGCTAGGAATAGATCTATTCTGACAAAGGAAGCAAGCATTAGGCTACATATGTTGGCCTTGTAGCTCTCGCCCCACCCTGGAAGGTGTGCTTGAGTTTATTGACTATGCAGTTCTTGACCAGGTTATGATGTATCTACAGCTTAATTATGATGTTTGGTTAATTGGAAGATGCACATCAGTCTTTCTGTTTGGTGCTGAAAATCAATCTCTAACAAAATGAAAAGCGATATTCTTTGGATATCCAAGTCCTATTTAAGCTTTTCTTTTACAGCATCAGTTTATCATAATTTTCTTTCATTTTCCATCCATACACCTTATCAAAATTTTACAAGTCCGATTCCTATGAAATTAAAAAAATAAATTGAAAGTCTGTTAGCAATTACCCACTTATGGGACATAAAATCGATGAATGATCATTTACAATTGTCTTATTGGGTTCTTTTTCCTTTTTTGTCCCAGTTTTCAAGAAGGAAAAACTAGTCTAGACTTGCATCTATGAAATATACTACTTCTGTTCCACAACGATAACAACGGATCGTGATTGTGATACATGGAATGTATCATACATGGAATTGGGGTGATGACGTGACGAGCTGGATGAGCGACACGTGGCAGCCAAAATAACATTTGAGAGGGAAAAGGTGAGTAAATTAGGGGGAAAACATTTGACAAAAAGGGGGGAAAAACACACTAAAGAACCGCCCAAAGTATCCCAAAATTTGAAACTTGTTAATCTCAAATTAATTATCTCAGCCATTTATGCTTGAGTGAAGAACTCCGGTCAGTTAGCGAATAACTCCGGTGAAGGTCGTCGGTGACCAAAATTTTCCGGCGAAGCTCAAATTCTGTTTTCTTTGGCTGTATGTTTGTGAAATTATTAGGCTACCAAAATTATGGCCTAATTCAACTTAAACGAGTTGGAGGAGGAAGAAATTATTAGGGTTAGTATATTATTGATTTAAGTTTCATTAATTGTGTACCTCATTAGTTTTAGATAATTGTATTCATTTCAAATGGATCAAAATATCCTTTAATAACAATTGTTGTAGTAACTACTTAATTGAAAATCCGATTTGTGAAGCAATATGTGGAGATTTGGATGAAGAAGATGAATGAAGAGAGAGAAAATATGATTTTTTTTTTTCCCGTTAATTTTTTAGTAACAAACAGAGTTTTTTTTTTCTAGTAACAAGAAATATTGTTGAGGGTGAATCAAAAATATAATCCAAATCTTATAGAGATATGGGAGATGTTTTTTGAAAAAATTTAATATTTAATCCATGGTAAACTATATCCACACAAGATATTATAATAGCATCACTAGTTCACTGCAACTCATCCAAACCTGCCTTTTCTCAAAGTTGAATGGGCCAGGCCTATTTTGTCCTTATTTATTTATTTGTGTGTTTATTTCTCTACAAAGCCTCTTAACTTCATTTGTACCTGTTTTCTTTTTAGGCAACTGTTGTACTTTCTTCACAAACGCATAGCAGAAGACTCGTTCTCTCTGCCCTAGTAATTCAAATGCAATCATGGTGATGAATTGGAGAAACGCCCATTAGTGATTGTGATCATCTTGTTTGGAGCCTTTCAAGGATAATTGCTAAGCAATTTTTAAGGTAATACACAACCCCAAATCGTTACCCTTTTGTTTTCTTCATAGAAATAAAGATACCTATAGTTATAATACAAAAACTTCTATAAGATGGTATTTGCGTAACCAAAGTTTAGACCACCACAAAGTTTTTAATCTCTCTCCTTTTCTTCTCCTCAGATCAATTCCATTGGTATTAGTCATGGCTCGAATCAAGAACAAGAATCCTGCACCTATACAGATCACTGCAGAACAAATCCTTCGTGAAGCTCGTGATCATGGAGAATCAGAACTCCGTCCACCCAACCAGAAGATCATGGATACCATGGAACTCGCTGAATCTTGTCTCCGGAACGCAAGATCTTCGAGGATTGTATCCGTAGAGAGGGGTGGCTTAAGACAAGTGTGTGGATTGAGTATGCTAAGTGGGAGGAGTCACGGGGCGAGTTCGAACGTGCTCGTTCTGTTTGGGAACGTGCTTTGGAAGTTGATGTTAACTGTAGGAATCCTACATTATGGGTGAAGTATGCTGAGATGGAGATGAGGAATAAGTTCATAAACCATGCGCGTAATGGTGGGAAAGGGCGGTGTATTTGCTGCCTAGAGTGGATGATCAGTTATGGTATAAGTATATCCATTTGGAGGAGATGCTTGTGAATGTGGCTGGTGTAAGGCGGGTTTACGAGAGATGGATGCAATGGCAGCCTAATCAGCGAGCGTGGCTTTCGTATATCAAGTTTGAGTTGCGTTACCTTGAGATTGAAAAGGTTAGGGGGATATATGAGAGGTTTGTGGAGTGTCACCCTAAAGCTGGGATTTGGGTTCGTTATGCTAAGTTTGAGATGAAGTATGGGGAGATTGCTCGAGCTAGGCATTGCTATGAACGAGGCGTTGAGAAGTTGGTTAATGATGATGAAGAGGCAGAGAAGTTGTTTGTAGCATTTGCTAAGTATGGGGAAGAGAGGAAAGAAATAGAGCGTGCATCATGCATTTTAAAATTCGCGATAGACCATATAGGTAAAGGGCGAGCTGAAGAGGTGCATATGATGTATGGTGCGTTATTTCAGAAGCAATATGGTGATAAAGAGTGTATTGATGATACAATTGTAGGGAAAAGGAGGCTTGAATATGAGGACGGAGTTAGAAGGAATCCTCGTGACTATGATATCTGGTTTGATTACATTCTGTTAGAGGAGAGTGTAGGTATCAAAGAGCGAGTCAGAAATGTATACGACAGGGCAATAGCTAATGTTCCTCCTGCTGAGGAGAAGCGCTACTGGCAGCGCTACATTTACCTCTGGATCAATTATGCTTTATATGAAGAACTTGGTGCACATGATGTGGTACAAACAAGGGAGGTATACAGAAAGTGTCTTCAGCTCATTCCACATGCCAAGTTCTCCTTTGCAAAGGTCTGGCTTTTGGCAGCTCAGTTTGAGTTACGACAATTGAATCTCAAAGGCGCAAGGAAAATATTAGGCAATGCAATCGGGAGAGCTCCAAAAGGCAAGATTTTCAAGAAGTACATTGAAATAGAGTTGCAATTAGGGAATATAGATCGTTGTCGAAAACTCTATGAGAAGTACTTAGAGTGGTCACCAGAGGTGAGTTATGCGTGGACCAAGTACGCGGAGTTGGAGAGGTCTCTATCTGAAACAGAACGAGCGAGGTCTGTTTATGAGCTTGCCATTGCTCAGCCTGTTTTGGATCAGCCAGAATTGTTGTGGAAGACATACATTGAGTTTGAGATAGGAGTGGGTAAATTTGAAAATACAAGAGCCTTATATGAGAGACTTGTTGATAGAACAAAGCACTGGAAGGTATGGACTAGCTATGCAAAATTTGAAGCTTATGCTTTTGATCAAGATCGTCGGGTCTCTGACATGCCAAACGACGAGGTCAAAGAGTTTTTATATGACAAGATGAAATGTGTTCAGAATGTCAGACAGATTTTACAAAGAGCCCTTAGTCATTTCAGGGATTCTGCTCCGGAACTGAAAGACGAGAGAGCTATGCTCTTGAAAGAGTGGTTGAACTTAGAGAAAGATTTTGGGGAGCTTGGAGATGTTGATTCAGTTCAGGCCATGATGCCTAAAATGCTGAAGAGGCGGCGACCTTTAATGACAGAAGATGGCCAAGAAGGGTCTGAGGAGTACTTGGACTATATATTTCTGGAAGAATCACACATGAGCAACCTAAAGATTTTGGAGGCAGCATACAACTGGAAGAAGCAAAAGGTTGCTGGCAAAGAAGATTGAGAATTATAAAAGAACTTGCGAACATTAACTACCGGTATGGATTGGTCATCTTTTTTGGCCTTTTGTAAAATTGACATGATGGTAATGTGACTGTTGTTTTTTTTTCTTTTTCTGTCAAAGCAACTCAAATATATTGATTACTTCATAATGTGTTATGGTAATAGGAAAGATCTTATTTCTTCACAATGCTACTATGCTAGCAAGAACTTGTCAGACTTTCAATTTGTGGCTTTGGTTTTTGTAACTTTTTGAATACGGTGGAGTCCTACCGTCCTAGGATGATAGAACTATTCATTCCAACTAAAGTTAGTCCCGAATTCCAACCCTCTATCAGTTAGATATGATTAGTTATACAAATTACTGCAACAGACATAGAATTCCCTGTACATAGCTGGTTGTGATTTTCAGAACCATACTTACTATGTGTTTCTTGTAACATAATTGGAAGTCATGGGCTTGGTGGGTGATTTCCTGTCTCTACATTAATGATGCCTTAATCAGTCTTTACAATCTTCTTATATGTTCTCTGGTGTTCATCCAAATATGGAATTTTGTTGATTGTTATAGAGTGAAGTAACTGGACCAACTGGTGAACTAGTTTATTTTGCATAAGTTGAATAGCCTCCTTGATAGTTGACAATGACAAGTAAATTCAGGAGTAAGGCTACGTACATCTTAATTCTTGACCTTTTCAGACGTTATTAGTGACAAGATTCAAGCCAGGCGGTAGTTCTGTTAAGGTTCCATTTTGCATCAGCGTACTGTCTTGTTCTTCTTTAGCCTGCTAAATGCTAGTAATATACCTTTGATTTGGTTATATGTGTTTCCTGCATCTGACAATAGCTTTTCCGTTCATTTCACAGTTGTCGTCCATCAGCAACTTGGTTCTGTATCATGTATGAGTAAACTTGAAGTGGCTTGTATTTTGTTCTGCTTCAGGTTGCTAGGCTGCACCACTGGTGGAGATGCTTCTGTCCTTGGAGGTATGTTTGAGTTTGAATTGTTTTGGCAAAAGTTCATGATTTTAAATGTATGATCTTTCTTTTTATATGTTTTTTTTTGGTAATTAAAAAACCCTTTATTGATCACCAATAAAACAATGCAGCACGGACCTTACGCAGGCCTCTCATGAGTACTTTACACCTCAAATACAAACACACTTGTTTAATAAACCAGACATAAACAACCATGTGTTTGGAGAGATGCTCACCTTCTAGGAAGGGTATCATCTCATCCATTCACTTCATAGCTCCAAGCAAGTAACACACTGTAATTACAACTGAAAACACAAAAGACTCAACACAAGCCTGGTTAATCTAGTAAAGACTCAAAAAATTCCTGTATTTTAGGCTGCTTCTTAGCTCTGATACACATCTGCATCTTAATCTGGTAGATAAGTATTGTAGCTGCAGTATGTTTACTCTGAAAAACTCGAGCATTTCGCTCAATCCATATGTGATACACTGTGGTGATCAGTCCCATCTTCACAGCAGCAGCTAAGGGAGATTTTCCCTTTGAGATCTTGATGGTCCAATCACATTCCTCACGCCAGGTAGAGGGTGTCTTTTGTATACCCATCCACTGCAAAATGCCTTTCCATACCTTCTTGGAGTAATTACACTCAAATACAAGTGCTGCTGTGTTTCAACATGATTACAACAAAGAACACAAACAGGGTCACAAGTCAAACCCCATTTCAGTAAAATATCTTTAGTTCTCAATCTATCCTGCATTACTAGTCAGGAAATAAAAATGGCTTTCGGAGCTGCCATATTAGAGCATATTAGACAATAGACAGTTCTTTTTATATGTTGTTTAGACAGTAAAGGGATATAGTGTGGTTTGATGTATTAGCTACAATTTCAAACAGCTCCTTAAATTGGTTGGATTCTTCACTAAATTGTTATCGTTTCTGACTGTGCTTGATTTGGCTGAAAATTGGGGGAAGTGTCACGAGAGCTTTTATTTGTTCTCTATGCTAGCAACGCCAACAATTGTGTATACTGGCTTGTCAGAGTGTCAATTTGAGGCTTTGATAAAAGAGAGCTTTTGAATGATATGGGATTCACTGACCAATTTGAGGCTGCGTACATCTGGACCTCCCCAGACCCCGCCCTCGGCGGGACATTGTTGTTGTTGTTGTTGTTGTTGGGATTCACTGACCAACTGGCAAAATAGTTAATTTTGCAAGTACTAGGTAATATTATCCAAGTCCATGCTTATGTCATATCATACACACATAGACTATAGAGGAGACCTGCAAGAAAAGATAGCTATGCCAGTAGCTCAGTACTTTAGAATTGTTCACTACACTTTTCATATTGGGATTAACATTTGCTAGCTCTTGAAAGTGTATTTAGTCTAATGTGGTGGTTTTCATTAAGCAGATCCTTCTCCCTTTTTTTTTTTTTTTTTTTTTCTTTTGTTCCTTTTTGATAAGTAATTAGTTAGTTTCTTTACTGCAGCAAGACCAATAAACCTGATAACTTCAATTGCAGGCTTCCCAAGCCGAAAGGGATTCGAAAAGAGCAAAATTATGCAGTAGTAAGAGAACTAAGCCACTGCCTATCTGTTCTATCTATATTTATCATAGTGCAATTATCTTTACTCTAGCAACAACCTTATATCTAATCAAGCCAATAATAACTCCTGATTTGCTAAGCTTATGATTCCAAGCAGCATCATTTCTGCAAGACCCGGTATTGTAGGTCAGTGCAGCAAGGCATGCAAACAAAACCCATGTCGATATCTGCTCGTTGATCAGCGCAGACACGCACTGCTTAACTATTAGGGTCTGCATGAAATCTGTGCTATCTTGGTGATACAAAAACTTCTATAAGATCGTCTTTCTTTAACTTTCGGTGAGATGAGGGTCACGTTTAAATGAAACAAGGGTCACACAGTTCATAAAAAGTGACGCCTACATTTCTAAATAGTGACCCCATTTTATTGTGAATTCGTCTCACACAAGAACTTGGGTGGTAATGAGGGTCATAATACTGATGTCTGTAAGTCTGTAACTGGCTAGAACCTAAGGAATGCTACTGTTCAAGTGATAACACAGCAATTCAGCTAGAACTCTCCTACAACTTCTGCTGTCCCTCTTTGTGCTCATTGAGTGAACCCAAGGAAATAACCAAGCTGCATATTCTGACTAAACTGGTGAAAGGAAGGGCAAGCAGTCTGTTCCAAAGCCTAATAGAGCCCCAAAAACACCATCCTCTGAGTGAGAATGTCCCTGCATTTCATCTTCTGATTAATTGTCCTAAGTCTGATCACTTATCCCACTATTAAGTATGCTCTTTCTCCTCCTGGACGCATGTTCTTGTGACACGGTGACAGTGCTGGTTCACCAAAGAATGAGTACACACACCCCAGGAGCAAAGAAAAAAAGAAGTGATTTATTAGACAGGACTTTATGAAGTTTGTGTTTTTCTGATGCAGACCGGCATTGGATTTGGTACTGCACTATGTCTATATGGTAACGACTGTCATTCTACTGATTTTGTATCTTGAAAAATGGTCACAGCTTAAGGTCTGTCTAGTGGTAACAATTAACAACAACCAATATATTTCAGAGTTCATCAAAAACCTCAAGCAAACTCCACCAAAACTATTCAGAACAAAACAAGCTAATTTCGACAAACTCCAACAAATTTCAGCAATCAGCAAAAATGAATCAGTGAACTTCAACAACTAGCAAACTTCAGCAAACTCCATTACACAAAAAACTTATGAAACACACACTTTGCTCCAAGAAACAATTTAGGACAAAAGGCCTTAAAATGACTTCATAAAAACTCCAAACATCAGTATACCATACAAATATAATCATCCCAATTACAAATAAACAATAGTTATGTACAATAACTGTATCAATTATTGATCTCCTGTAATCTTCTTAATCATAAATTATAAAACAAACAATAACCAATTGCATTTCATCAATAATTTTCATCAACTTCATTATCCATCAACAGCCAAGACCCATTATCCTGTTGAACCATACCCTTATTCTTAAGAATCCACCAACCAACAGGAATAAGATACTCATCCTTCAAATTATCAATAAGCTTATTAACAAGCGCAATATCACGCTCCACTTCCAAATTAAACCCTCCTTTGCTCCCTTGTGTACCTGCCACCCCATGCAAGTACACCTCTAAGTTATTCCAATTCGCGAATGTCCCTGGACTTTTCAGGTACTCGGATTGTGTGCTATCAATCTTGAGCTCCTTACCGACGTCTGAGTATCCTAACGGAGGATATGTAGGGACAATGTCCGAAGCATTGCGCACGCGCAATACTCTAAAATTGTCATATTCGGATAGTTTTTTCTTGAAGTTTGCATCTCCAATGCGAGGGCACGCAAATAGTATGGCTGTTACTAAGCATGGTTTGGTATTTGGTAAGCTCGTTTTCGGCTGATTAATGTTGTTGGCGACTATGTCAGCTGCGTTCATTGTTGCTAGGGCGGCACCAAGGCTGTGACCGGTCACTGTTATGCTGATCTTTTCGTGTTTATATTGTTCTACTAATCGCCTGAGCTCTGTTAGAACCTAAGATGGTAATCAATATATAAGCACTTGAGGAGACAAGATCAAAGTTGCTTACAAAAATTTGATTACATATTTACAGAGGTCTTGTATAAGACCATTTCATAATAAAACATGCAAATTACAAGCAACACTTTTTTTTTATTATCAAAACGTAACATATTTGATACTTTTTAGTTTATAGATAATAGTTCTAGTGAAGAATGTAATAGTCGTCTCATGGTGAGACTGTTGTATATGAGTTCTTGTGAAATTAAAGAGAGATTTTCACATAAATCTTGTGTACTCTTATTACTCTTATGCATCTTTAATTGAGTTTTTGGGAATCAATGTTAGCACATGAAGAGAGAAGATTACATTTGCTCACAAAATTTGATGAAAATGTTATTACACTTAGATATGAAATCCTGCATTATCAATAAGTGAATGAATTGGTTCTTTTTCTTCTTCTTTTTTCTGTTAGTTTGAAGTTTTTAGTTTTTACAGAGATTTAATACAAAGCTGAATTGATATAATTTTCAGGGCCGTCTCAAACATTTCTGGGGCCCTGTTCTGTTTCAGCTGGCTAGGCTGCCAGCTTCTACAGGAGGAGAAGCTTCTGTTTGTCCTTGGACGTGTTGCAAAAGTTCAAGGTTTCAGAACCCATTTGCAATCAAAACCTGTTTCTGATCAGCGCAGCCACTTCTCAACTATTAGGGTCTGCATGAAATCTGTGCTATCTGTGGTAATGAGGGTCATGACTCATGAATCATGGTACTGATTTCTGTAATTGGCTGGAACCTGACGATTGCTTTTGTTCAAGTGATAATAAAGCAATTCAGCTAGAATTCTACCACTTCTGATGTCCGTCTTCGTGCTCGTTGGGTGACTGTCAAACCCAAGCTATAACTAAGCTGAATTTTCTGATTAAACTGGTGAAAGGAAGCGCAAGCAGTCTGTTCCGAAGCCTAATAGGGCCCAAAAACACCATCCTCTGAGTGAGAATAACCCTGCATTTCATCCTCTGAGTGAGAATAACCCTGCATTTCATCCTCTGAGTGAGAATAACCCTGCATTTCATCCTCTGAGTGAGAATAACCCTGCATTTCATCCTCTGATTGATTAATTGTCCTAAGTCTGATGATATGATCAAGTCTCCCACTATTAACTTATTAAGTATGCTTTTTTCACTACTAGAACTGTTAGAACTGATTATATGATCAATTGTCCCACTATTAAGTAGGCTTTGGTATATGAAAGTTTTTCACAACTATAACTGTTCATTCCAACTAAAGTAAGTCTCCTTGTCCTCTCAAAAAAAAAAAAAAGTCTCCATGTATAACAGGACATTTGAAATTAGAGCAACAGATGCAGATCTCCTGAAATAACAGATTTCTTCTTTACGTTGTCCATCTGATGTCATGTTTATCCAGAGGTGGTTTTTGTTAATTGTTATAGAGGGAAGAAACTGAACAAACTGGGTAGAACTAATTTATTTTGGATGTGCTTTGTTGAATGGCCTCCTTTTGGGGGTAAGGCTACACACATCTTAAATTTCTTAATTCTTGAGTTCTTGACCGTTTGGGACCTTGCAAGCGATGAAGCCAGGATGCGGTGCTGTTTTGCGGTTGCCTTGTGTTACAGTCATGGTACTAAATATTGGCCGCGAATCGATCTAACGGTTTTTGAGGTTGCCGATACATGATATGCCGTTACGTTAAGCTGTTTTTAAAATGGTCGATACTCGTCATACATGGCCGATATGACCGATACATGGCCGATACTTGACTGATATGGCCGATACATGGCCGATACTTGACTGATATGGCCGATACTTGACCGATATGGCCGAATGGTCGATATCAAAATTCACGCCACAACGGGCGCGACCTAATACGCGTCACCGATATCAGTCCGCTTCTGCGACGTCGCGACCGTTCTGATTCCGCGATTTTGAACCATGGTTACAGTATTAGACATCGGTGTACTTTGTTTTTTCACAAAAACTCATATGAGATTACTTGAACGTGAGACACTTCAAACAAGCATGATATCATGCTTACCTGTTACGTCATGCTTGTTTATAGATTTGATTTTATTTTCTTCTGTTCAATTTACAATTGATATCCATCAGCAACTTGTATCAGCCTCATCTATGGGTAATTTTTGAAGTGTCTTGTATTTTGGACCTTGGACCGGTCCAGCAATAATTCGTTGGGCCAGACCAATTGGACCTACTTTAACAAAGTCTGATAAATATTATTTTCCCGTGGTTTCTTTTCTTAATTTCTTTTTCAAAATAAATATATGCTAAAATTAAAATTTGGACAAAGTAGCGTGAATGATGATTACGCACAATTGTTATGCGGCAATAAGGTAATAGAGCTTGAATTTCCAATTTTTAGCTAAAGTTTTGTGGAAATTAGATGAACACCTAATAATCTGTTATTTATTGTTTGATTTTCGTTTCATTTTTGTCTAAAAGAAGCGAATTATGTGTTTTATATCTGATATCGTTCTGATTTTAACAAATTTTCAGGTTTGATTTTTGTTTGCATGTTCAATTAGGCACAATACCTAATAGAGAGACAATTCAGTAAGTTTCTCGATTTGCCTTAATTTTTTTGCTCATTTCAGTGATTGAAGCTTGTTGTATTTTGCTATGATACAATTTAGGGTTACGAAATTTGGTTAGTTTCTTTGGCTATACCTCTGTTAATTTCTTCTTCTTTGTTTGAGTGGAACTATTTAATTTTTTGATCTAGGGTTTGAGACCTAATAACTTATTGCTTCTTATTTATTTTGTTTACAGATTCGTAATAGAGACTGAAGAAGTCAAAATCTGTGAGTTTTCTGGTTTATTAAATCTCCAAATTTCATGTTTTTGTTTGTACGTTTGAGTTTTTGGTCTATGTTAGGTTTCTGTAATATGTTTTGTCTCACTTCTTTGGTGTTTAGTTTGTAACTTAACCTATAAAAAACCTATATCATGATAGATGATTAAGAAACTGTTGATGATTTAGACTATTTGTGTAGCATTAGGCCCTTGGTCCGCATTACTAAAACTGTTGATCTGGATACCCACATAGAGCTTATTGAAACACTGTACAATGTATCTGCGGGGAATGTAACTAAATAATTTAGAGCTGAGCATGTTTAAGCTTGCATTTGTACTAAAATGTGTGTTCAGAGCTGTGTAAAGGCCCGGCCTTATAGTATTTTCCAGACTGCAATTTTAGCAATTTTTGTGAGGCAAATGGTGATTAGAACTGGGATGTAAGAACTGACATTTGGAGTCTTTCTTTTTTCTTCTGCTGCTTCAGATTGATGGAAATACTAAATCGCATTAGTTGGGGACTATTGTTTCCCATTGGGGCAATCATATTGAGGTACTTGAGAACATTTGAGTCGGCAGATCCTGTGTGGTTTTATTCGAATGGGCTTTAAATATGCTTAAGAATTTTATTTTTATTTCTATTTTTATTTTTGGTGCGATGCTTTAGAACTTGTTGCTTATGTATATTAGTGCACTTCAAGAATGATCATTGATATTTTATTGCAAAATGATGAGTAATTGCAATACCCTAATTTCCTTGCTTTTTTGCTATACTGATCTTAAGCAGGTATGCTGCAAGTGGCCAATTCATACGCTCGCTGTCTCAGAGGCACTTCCAGAGGAATTTCAGGTTCAATTTCAAAGTCCTGTCCTCAGTACAGTTATTTATATCCTACCTTTTTAGGAATACACCGCTTACATTAAAGTTTTGTCCTGCATTCATAGTATTAGGCTATTAGCTCTAACCCACTCAAAAAAAAAAAAAGGCTATTAGCTCTAGCCTCTAACAGTTGGTTAGGATGGAAGATTGATGTTTTGGTGCTGGGCAATTTGTAGTAGGGGTGGCAAAATGGTCGTGTCGTGTTATGTTCGTGTTCGTGTCGAAGATAAACGTGTCAGAAACCTATCAACTCTAACCTAACCCATTTATTAAACGAGTTGGAATTTTCAACACTAACCCGACCTGTTTAATCGTGTCATAGTCGTGTCGACCTATTTAACCTGATCGACCAATTTAACTAACTTTTTCTTTGAATAATTGAAATAACTACTCGTATAAATAAATGATAATATGCTAGAAAATATTTCTAAATGGATCCATATAAATTTCCATGGTAAATACATATAAAGTAAGGTAAATTATATATTTTCACTTCAATTTTAATAGTAATATTGGTTTAATCGTGTTAGAGCGTTCAGTTTCGTGTTTGAAATCCCAACCTGAACCTAACTCATTTAATTAAGCGTGTCAGCCGTGTTTGACCCATTTAATTAAACGTGTCGGAAACCCTTGACACTAACCCGCTAATTTCGTGTCCGGTTCGTGTCGTGTTGTCGTGTCGTGTCAGCTTTTGCCAGCCCTAATTTGTAGTAGAAAGTAATGCACAAACTAAATGAAAAGGGAATCAGTGTACTCTGTGCGGGCGACAGTTAAAAGGTGAAAATGAAAAGGGGAAAAAAAAAAAAAAAAAAAAACCCTAAGCCATACAGCAACGTTGAAAGTAACAAGTACCTGACTTGAAAGGGGTAGCATAGTTGGTTGTGGGGCTGGATTTCATGCATAGGTCATGGGTTCAATCCCATTAAGCGCCTTTGTTGAGTACGTCTGTAAGAGAGCAATACCTGAGGTATGTAGTTTGTAGGCAATTGCATACACTCGGGGTTTATCAAGGACACACTCTAAGAGTAGTGAAGGTGTGTTCTTCGTATCAAAGAAAAAAAAAGAAGTAAAAAGTACCTATCACCTGGGTCCATAGTATAACAATTAAGCAGTACTCGTGACAGAGAGTCATGAGCCAATATGGCTACAAAAGTTATTGTTGAAACACGGAAAGCAAAAGTATACAGAATGCAAATACTACCATATATAAATACAATACAAAGGCCTCAACAACATCTTCTTGGGATGGTAAGGTGACCAGTCATGAGCCAACTTTCGCCTCCACCAGGATGAGCCAAAGGGCAACGTGGAGTCTCCCCCTCGACCTTGTCTATAATCCGGTTCCATGCTGCAACCGACTTTTGAGAGGAGAACATGGTCCAGCTAGGGGTCGAATTCTCGTATCTACTATGTGTGATGCGGTGAAATTTTCGCAAATTCTTATTTTTCGTCATGTCTTTTGTGTCGATAAGATCGACACTAAAAATGTCTCCGTAGGGCCTCACAGAATGCAGGAACAGAGGCAAAGAGATTGGATCAACAGAAACTGCAGCAATATCTGAAGTGAAAACAATGCTCTTTCCATCTGGACTGAAGAATGGATGGTTCACATGTCCTGGAATGTTACTTGAATCTCTTCCACTACCTATCACTCGTACCCAAACCTCTGGCTTGTTGGCATTCACTAGATACACCCCAAAGTATCCTGCGTCTGGTAAATCGTCACATTTTTTTATGTGTGTGGGCCTGTCACAGCTTGACGAGAACACTATCCAGTCTCCACTTGGAGACCATTGACAATGTGTGTCAGTCCATGGCCCGTTTGTTAGTCTTGTTAATTTGTTGCTTCTTGATCCATACTCCCCTAGTTCTGCATCCATTATGTAAAGGTTTTTGTATCCTTCGTCCACTCCGGCTCTTGTTGACCGAAAAACAAGTCTGGTCCCTATATGTACATTATGATGTTGTTAACCCATTAAGGATACTAGGATAGTATAATTAGATGTTACAATGTACTAGTTACTTTGGATTAGGAATATAACATTAGTTGGACCTCCATCCATCAGCTTAAGCTTTTGGTTGGGTTGGCTTTAACACATGTTTTCTTTTTTTTTTTAGGTAAGGAGGCCCGCTCTCAGGCAGGCCAATCTCAGGTTTAAGGCCTAGAAGCTTATTGGGCATGCATTTGGGGGGAAGGGGGAATAAGGGGAAAGGGATTCCAAATGCCCCTAGGGGGGGTGTAAGGAAACCAAAGTTCAAGCTATGTTGGTTGCTGTAACACATGGTGTATCAGAGCCAATGACCAAGAGGTTGTGATCTAACCAACCCAACCAAAATCTTACAACACATGGTAAGTGGATGTCCGTGCATCATCCACACTTCAAGCCCAATGGACAATCGTGTTTGGGAGCATGATAAGGAATATAACATTAATTAGACCTCCAAGGGCTCCAACCATTAGCTTAAGCTTTTGGTTGGGTTGGTTAGATCACAAATTTCTTTAACCTAGAAATCGGAAAGGAAATGTAAAGGAATTAAGAAGATACCTTCAGAATTGGTAGATGGAAAAGCATTATTGAAGTAGCCTTTGTTGAGCTGTTGAAGCGGTTGTGTACCAGTGAAGCATCAAATATGGCGCATATGTTGACTGTCCTCTGAGCACGGAAAGAAGGTCCCATGCATACATATAGTATGTCCTTTTCAGTATCTTGGCTCCAAACAGGCGAGAAGACATTATCTGGGCCTTCTGTCTACAAGATATATAATACAAAAAAGAAAACTGTATTAGTTAATCATTATAAAAAGTACAGTTGAATCTAGTCACCCAATAATTAACACTATTGTTATTACCCTGTGAATGACTCGCAACCCTTTGTTATCGGCCAGCCACACATTCTTGAACTCATTTTGTCAACGAATGCAAGTTTTTTTCCGTCTTTGGAAAACGTTGGAAATACTCCAGAGACCCTGAACAATCCTATATCCCGATGAGGAGATTGGACTTGGTCGAATTTTCTTGAGATATCTCCACTCTGTTCATGACGATTATTAGAGTAAACGTTGAGTGGAAAGTCCCACATTAGTGAAGAAAGAGTCTCATAGTGTTTATAATAACGAGAGATGTTACTCCTCCCATTGCAAACTCGCTCCTTCATGTTATAAACACTCTCAATTTTAAGTAGTGGATAAGCTTATACATACCTTCGATTTGCCTTGATTGCAACGATGGTAACCAATGCTTCTCCCTCCAGGTGCTTTATCTATCACAAAGGGGTTGTAGTGGTCGACCAGTGGATTGGTTTTCAGAGTGATCCGTTCACCTTTTTGTGGACCATCTAACCCAAAAATTTCAATATGTCGATAATTTTCTGGTTTTGTGCGAGGTTTGTTTAACTCCACTTTTTCACGAATAGTTGCCACAGCCACCATTCTTGCATTGATGGCTGCTGGAGTCATCGCATGTATATCGTTTGGGGTCAGACGAAGAAGACCCAGATCGCGAACATTATTGATGTCGAAATCTACTTGAAACACGCCCCATTTTTTGTTTGGACCCTGCTTGCTGTGGTAAAAAATTCTCTTCCCTGTGCTGCCTCCCCATGTTGGCCAACCTCCATTTTTTACAACCAGCGTACGGTTGAAGGGCTCCTCTACGTTCATCACATATATGTTTGTCTTTAGATCTTCGATCTCACCGTTCCAACCTTTCGTGGACTCTAATGATGCCACTGCTATCCTTTCACCATACCATGAAACTGCAGGGTTAAAATCAGCAACCCCTGTTGACGCAAAATGGGTGTGAGACATTTATTAGCCCCCAAAAAAATTCATCCTTACACACAACCTCAATAAATACAATCATTTAAATTTCTTATGCAATTCCAAAAATGCCCTTCTATAATGCTGAGTACATCCTCCGACTTACCCAAGAACATAGGGTAGATGACGTTGGGATGATTTTGGAAACAGTATGGGTTAGAGGTGATCCTTGGGTCGTGCCCTTTAGTTTTTAGGGGGAAAAAAAGTGTTACGGACTGGTCGGGATTCCTAGGGGTCATTGGGGCTTTCCGGCCAATTTCTCGATATTTTATTGAGCATTATTACTGATCCCAATATTCATTTGAGATGAATTTTATCTTTTTTGAATACACATGACTTTTCCAAATCTACGCAACTGTTGTTATTATTGCTATTGCTATTGCTATTATTATGATGATTGTTGTTGTTGTAGCATGTTACAAGTGTAACTATCATGTTAAATAATATAAATAAAAAAACAATATCTACCACGGAGAGTAAACTGGGCAAACGGGGAGAAATTGGGGGAAAACAGGGACAATTGAGTAAAATTGGGAGAAACTGGTTTTTCCGAGCGTGACTTGAGTCGAGCTACCAGCCCTATTGCCAAGGCGATTGTGCAAGCATGATCTCCAAACTCAAGCGTTAACCTTGCTTACGAAATCCACTTGGTTTAATTCTAGATCAAATACCCTTTATTTGAGTGAAATTCTTGATCAAATACTTAATTAGTCATTAAATATTTTATTTTTATTGCTTGGGAGTTTTGTATGAGGAGGAGTGTTGTTGCTGATAGTATTGTTAGCTTAACCTTTTTTATTTTATTTTATTTTTTGGTTGATAGGATTTTAATTCTTCAGCGGGCTGACAGTATAATTTTGTAGCAATGGAATCTCAAAAATATGTGAATAAATTACATAATTGCTACTTTTATGTAGGATATGTTTGGCAAAATTAGTTGTAATTGTCAAATGTTAAAAAGGGAAATAAATTAGTAGAAAATTGACAAAAATGACTACAAAATGCTAATAAATTAGTTGTAGCTGCAGGTAAAAGCTTGCATGGATAACTTTCAGAAAGTTAGCTGTAGCACAAGCTGTAGGTGAAAAAAGCTGGTAAATTGTTTGGCAACAAAGAGGAAAAAAACACTAGCTGCAAGTTTCAAGCTGTAGCTTTGGTTGAGAAGCTAGTTGTTTATGCCAAACATAGTTGTAGTATATACGCTTTGGTTCATTTAGATTCGGAAGATTAAGTAATTGCATTATTTATTTATTTTTTCCTTTGTGTTTTTTTTTTTTTCCTGAGGTACCTGCGTTATAATTATTGTTGAATTCTGTGTTTGGTTCGCCCCAAAAGAATTTCCACCAATAATTTTACTCCCTTCCTTCCTTATTTTTCTTTCCATTCTACTTTTGAGGGTCTCTAAGATTGACACTTTGATCAAGGATAATTTATAATTCTATAATTATAAAAACTAACTAACAAAGTATGATATTTTGGAAATATACTTAAAATGAATCTGATAATAATATTTCTACTTTGTAAATCTTTATATTTTTTCTTAGATTAAAACTTTAACCTGAAAAAGTCAAATGGAAAGAAAAATTTAGAACGAAGAAAGTACTCCCTCCGGTCCACGGAAATCTTTACGCTTTCCACTTATGTTTGAACCATAGAAATCTTTACGCTTCCTTATATGGTAATGTATTTTAGCATCCTTTACTATTTTACCCCTCCCATCTTCTCACTTCCATGTGCAAGGAAATAATAAAAAAAAAGATTTCTCACGCCACTAGCTACAAAAGTAAGGAAAGTAATACAAAAGTAAGGAAAGCAATAAATACCCATTAAATTATTATTTTCTCTCTCTTAATACCTCATGTGCTCTTTTAAGGGTAAATTTGGAATTTTTGTGCTAAAATGTATTTTCCTCAATATTAATCATATTCTCCAAACGTCAAGATTTTCGTGGACCGGAGGGAGTAGTAAACAGAACACTTATTAACCTGGTGGGGTGAGGCGGTCGGTTTTCCCGTCGACAAGTCTGGTTCTGTAGACTAGGGCTGTTCATTACCGGATAACGGATCCGATCCGATCCAAAATTTCGGATAATCCGTATCCGATCCGAAGTTCACCGGATATCCGGTATGTCGGATATCCGATTTTTCGGATCGGATGCCCGATATCCATGATCCGATCCGTTTTTCAAAAAAATCAACTTTTAATGATTTTTCATTGTTTTTTTTTTAAAAAAAAATGCAGAATTTTATGTTTAACTGGATATTTCGGATATCCGAAATACTAAAATAGCGATCCGTATCCGTATCCGAAATTCGAGGTTATGTACCGGATCAGATATCCGATCCGAAAAAATGGATCGGGTATCCGCTTTTACGGATCTGATCGCCCGGATCACGAATCGGATCATCGAATCGGATCATTTATGAACAGCCCTACTGTAGACGGCAGTCCAAGGTTCACGAGGACAATCAGGGTCCTCCATGGTGGAGACATAGACAAGATACTTACCAGCAATTGAGCCACTGTCTTCCAAGCGAGGGCCACTAAACATTTCATCATATACATCAGTAAAGTTGAAGACCTTGACATGGGAGGAAATGCCATGAAAGCGGAGAGCAATGTGAAGCGTTTCAAGGCTATGGGTTCGCTCAGAAACGAAAATCAAGCCTGTAACACGGCCTGAATCGACATCCTCTGGGCTAGCTTCGGAAGCCAATAACGGGCGCCTGAGTATGATCTTCAGAGCGGTTGATGGGATGTTTTGGGCGTTATAATTGTATGACTTTCCAGCAGTCTTGAGAAGCTCATGATCATCAATAGAACCCAATGGGTACGGTGTCGAGAAAATGTCTAGAGGCACCGGTGGCCGATAAGTAGCAAAGAAGGAAATGCTACCCCTCTTCTCTGTCATTGTCTCAAGTTTTCTGTCCTTTATTTTACCCCTTCTTTTCCTTTTGTACCACTCCAAAAATTCTTTTGATAACTCAAGTTGCATTGTGCGCAACCATATCAGCACCTTGACATGTACTGTATTATGTATATATATATATGGGGGCCTGCAGATCAGAATGGAATTAATCTTGCAACTTGCAAGTCATCTCTGGTCAACTAATGGTCAGTAGGATTAATAATTATTGTGAAATTGAAGGTGGTGGTCATTGGATGAACAAAAATTGGGTGCGAAATCATTTGGCTGCCCAATGTTTTAACCCGCTCGGATGTTTTTTCTTAGTGGTTAAACTGTGTTGGATATATTAGGTTTTAGGTTCGAATCTACACTGTCCATGTATATACAGTGGCCCTTAGGTTGATAAAACATTGATTATTTCAACACATTTTAGAATTTTTTTTTTTTTCTTATTCTCGCTTCGCAAGCATGGATCAACTATTTAATCTCATTAATTAAAGTCATACTAGTAGACTAGTAGGTAGCACATTAGGAAGAAGTCATACTACCAAAATAATTAGGTGATGTTATTGCTAGGTCAATAAACACTATTGTTAGATTGAATATCAAAATGCTAGCTCTTTTATATTTTCATATATGGCATAAAATGATTTGACAATAGTGTTTTATGGCCTGATAATACCATTACCCAATAATTAAGATGAGTGATATTATTTAGTGGTTGTTTGGTTGACAAGCAAAAATGCAGGAAGTACTGAACTATTGGGTTGTTTGGTTGACCTAAAATACAGTAGTGTAGAAATTCTGTTTCCCACAAAATGGTGAAAGTTACTTACTTAATCCCTTCTAGATAAGTGCAATTTTCCACGAGAAGTAAAATCTTCCTGTATCAACCAAACAACTTTTACCGATTCCAAAGAAGTTCCAATACCTTGGAAATACAAAGTCCTAAAAATTACTACTTCCCATAGTTAACCAGGTAGAACAAAACCTTTTTGAAGAACAATTTGTTTGCCAAGGACTTCACATTATTGTAAATGCTTGCTAGCTTGGCCCACAATTCTTTGGACTAGTATCCTCAAGCACACTCTACTTAATCTCAGGTGGAAAGGCTAGGTGGATCATGCTCACCGCACTCAAGTTCATGTATGTCCACTTCATGTCTTTGAGATTAGTGTTAGAAGCAAGGCTAATGAAGGAACAAACTTATCTGTAACAAAGGCCGTGGCGTGATGAATCACTGCCCTAAAGTCGAATTTGCCCCCACACATACAGAAGGGAATTCCGGCAACCGACCTCCAGGGATACACGGCAGCCAATGCTCCGGTGTACTACGGTGCAATGACTTTGAGGGTAAACAGAACTACTGCCAAACGAAGAGAAGAGAGCACAAGGAAAAAAGATAACAGAAGAGGAGAGGAGAGGATTTCTGTCTGTTCTTTCTCTCCAAGCTGGAGGTTTTTTGGTTACTATATAGAAGGCTTTTGAATTAGTAACTGATGAATGAAGTAAATGGGAAGCTGAGATCGTGGGATTTTATTGTGATAGTAATGATAAAACGGTTACTGAATCTGAAGCTCAACGGACTCAAAACGGTCGAAAAATATTGAGCCGAGAATAAAAAGAGCCCAACCCTCGCCCTCGGACGGCAGCGGTGGCGCGCGCGCGCGCGTGTGTGGAGGAAGAGTCTTCCCTTGACTCTTAGTTCAAAGACTAAAAGTCCACAACAATATATAAAGTCTCTTCTATTTCCTTTCTCTACCTATGTGGGACAATTGTATTTTGTGAACAAGGCTTTTCAAGAACTTTCTTTGAAGCATTACAAGCTTCATGAAGCTTGTTTAGCTCCATTTCCAACAATTAGTTGGCTTCTTGTCTTCAAGGGTTTACGATAACCCATGTTAGATAAGAATAACGTTCGCCATCCTTGGCCACAACGTGAAATTTTTGTTGCCATTGAACAACTCTATCTCGAATTATCCATCGAATACCTTCACTGTCGCACTTGAATCTGAAACTTTGATACCAATTTGTCAGAAAATAGGAGCGAAAACAAGAAACAAACAAGTAAATTAAAGATACAATCTTTTTAACTTGTGGATAACCCGAAAGTTCAAACCACGATAAAATTTTTATTCAATTCTTCTCAAAAACTTATATGAGGCGTGATATATGTAATAAATAAAGTGATACCACCAAACATAAAAAAATGATACATCCAAATAAAAATGTAATATCTTATATATGAGACCGCCTTTAGTGGCGGATCCACTCTTTAGAGAGTGGATTTCGCCCAACCCACTTGAATTTTTTTGGTTAAAAAAATCCTTTATGAATTAATGTTTTTCAATCCAATAATTAAGAATTGTTCTATGTATTACAAAGGGTGAAACCACTTAGATTTGATTTCTGCATCCGCCACTGACCGCCTTATAAAAGAATTACTTGGATGTGGTATATAGGGTATAATAACTCTATCCATTAGAGGGCGAGTCGGATAAACATGGGAGGTATTTCAGCATCATCTAAGTTCTAACCACCTAGTTAATTACTGGGAGTATTACATGGCAACATGTCATTCGGGATTTGATCATAACCATAAATAGGAATAAGATAAATAACTAATGCCGCTAGTTGACTTGGTTGTTTTTTTTTGTTTTTGTTTTTTTTTGGGAGAAAAAGTAGTTGACTTGGTGAGAACTGGAATCATGATCTGTTGAGATAATTTGTTCTTTTTTAGTTTACAACGTCGACTTTTGCTAGAACAATAGCGTAATACTTCATATTTTTCTCTGGAAATAAATAAGCTGAAGAGAAATTAGCAAGTTCGAGCAGCTAGCTCGTCTATTTCTTAGCTTTCTTGGTGAAAAATGAGCAGCTACTACGATGATGATCCAATTCTTGCTACCCAAGATGACTTAGTGTTGAGGTAACGCCCCAAATACCAAATAGTATTATTAAGTTGTGTTTTATTTTATTTAAGTTTGTAAAGAAATAAAATAAAACAAAAGAAAAGAAAAACAAAAGAAAAAGAAAAGAAGTCAAAAGGTTGGGAAAACAAAAGGTCTTAGCCTTTTGGTTTTCTTTAGTATTGAAAGAAGATAGTTGATGATTGGAAAGGCAAAAGCCTTTGATTGACTATAAAAAGAACAGCCAGAGACAAACAAAGGTGTGCACGGCAAGTGAGTGTAGTAGCCGAAGCAAATAAATAGGAAGGCGGCATTTTTGTTAGAAGGGTGTGAGAGAATATAACAGCCGAAGCAAACAAACAAGAAGAGCTAGTGAGAGAGACAAACAAAGAGTGAGAGAAATAGAGTATTTCTCCAAAGAGGTTTGTTCCAGTTCACGGTTGATTCGGCTTGTTCGGGTGAAGGTAATCGGAGTATTCGGATCGGTCATCGACAGGTACTTGTGGGTGTATCTTTGGTTTTGTGGGAGTACCAAATTGAGTTAGAGTTAGTCAATTTGTACTAGTACCAAAGATAGTTTGTTTACTTGTTGCTTGATCTTGTAATTGTTGCCGATTGTACTCTTGATTATCATAGTGGATTATTGTTTAGTGCGTGGAGATCCGCACCGTGGTTTTTCCCCTAATTGAGAGGGGTTTTCCACGTAAAATTGTTTGTGTTGATTTTGGGTTCTTGCACTTTATTTTTTCGTTTATCTGTTGTTGTGATTATGGGTAAATACCGTAGTTTTCCCCAACAGTGGTATCAGAGCTTTTGGTTGTAGGATCGGTGGTGGGAAAATTACTGTATTTGTTGAAGGAGGAATTATTTTGTGCAAATAACATGTCTGGTAGTGTGCCCAAATTTGAAATCCCTTTGTTTGATGGTAAAATTAATTTTACTGTGTGGAAGAGTACGGTTGAGGATTTGTTGGTTCAGCAAAATTTAGATGAGGCTTTAGATGAGACAAAGCCTAGTGAGGTGACCGATGCCCAATGGACATCGAAAAAGAAGAAAGCTGTCAGTACTATTAGATTAGCTATGGCTCCGGAGATCAAGTATAATTACTTGACTGAGACAGATCCAAAGAAGTTGTTGGATAAGCTCCAGAGTGTATATGCATCAAAGTCACTGACTAACAAGCTTTGTTTGAGATATGAGTTGTACCAGCTAAAGATGGAGCAAGGTACAGCGTTGCAGGACCACATTAACAGTTTTAACCAGCTAGTATGTCAGTTGAGAAATGCAGATGAGAAGATCTCCGATCAAGAGGAGGCATTGTTATTGTTGGCTTCACTACCTAAGTCCTACAGGCCAATTGTGCAGACATTACTTGTAGGGAGGACAGAGATTACACTAGATGAAGCAATGACAGTGTTGAGAGAGAATGATCGGATGATGTTGCAGGTTGATGGTGTATCTCCTAGTGATGGAGGAGATAGAGTACTAGCTGCGGAGGTGTCCGAGAGAGGGAGGAATCATGAGAGAAGAGGTGGTGGCCCGAGAAGTAGATCGAAGTCACGCGCGAGAGACTTTAGTAACGTGGAGTGTTACTATTGTGGTGAGAAGGGTCATATTCAGAGTCGTTGCCCCAAGATGAGAGATGATTTGAAGAGTTTCAAGCAGCTGCAAGAGAAGATGGGTAAGACCAAAATTGATGATGATAGCGGTTCCTCTAATGTAATTATGTCTTGTGATGGTAACAAGGAGTTGTTCTTGGCTAGTAACAATGAGGGGAAGGAAAGCAAAGAGAGTTGGGTGTTGGACTCCGGCGCTTCGGTTCACATTTGTAGAGACCATGCTATGTTTGATACTTTGTGCCAAGATGGTGAGTATGGTGACATCAACATGGGGAGTGGTAAGTTGAAGGTGAAAGGGATGGGTAGCATCCGAATTGAGCTCCATGGTGGTGTGACCAGAACTTTCCACAATGTAAGGTATGTACCCGATGCTCGTGTTAACGTGATTTCGTTGGGTGAGTTGACATCGCAAGGGTGTAGATACATTGGTACGGGAAGGTGGTGCAAAGTGTATCGTGGTGCTACTTTGATTGTGCAAGGAAAGAAGGCGGAGAACAACTTGTGTTATGTTGAGGGTCATTGCGTAGGGAGGAGCAAGACCGTGAAGAAGAAGGTTCGTTTCTCGGACAAGGTGGAAGTATTTGGTGATTTGGGTCGAGGGAGGATTTGTTGAGGTAACGCCCCAAATACCAAATAGTATTATTAAGTTGTGTTTTATTTTATTTAAGTTTGTAAAGAAATAAAATAAAACAAAAGAAAAGAAAAACAAAAGAAAAAGAAAAGAAGTCAAAAGGTTGGGAAAACAAAAGGTCTTAGCCTTTTGGTTTTCTTTAGTATTGAAAGAAGATAGTTGATGATTGGAAAGGCAAAAGCCTTTGATTGAGTATAAAAAGAACAGCCAGAGACAA
Organism: Tetragonia tetragonoides; assembly: GCA_038025085.1. Classification (NCBI taxonomy): domain Eukaryota; kingdom Viridiplantae; phylum Streptophyta; class Magnoliopsida; order Caryophyllales; family Aizoaceae; genus Tetragonia; species Tetragonia tetragonoides. The sequence goes on along the minus strand of CM076148.1, from coordinate 6,940,661 downwards.
ACAAAGGTGTGCACGGCAAGTGAGTGTAGTAGCCGAAGCAAATAAATAGGAAGACGGCATTTTTGTTAGAAGGGTGTGAGAGAATATAACAGCCGAAGCAAACAAACAAGAAGAGCTAGTGAGAGAGACAAACAGAGAGTGAGAGAAATAGAGTATTTCTCCAAAGAGGTTTGTTCCAGTTCACGGTTGATTCGGCTTGTTCGGGTGAAGGTAATCGGAGTATTCGGATCGGTCATCGACAGGTACTTGTGGGTGTATCTTTGGTTTTGTGGGAGTACCAAATTGAGTTAGAGTTAGTCAATTTGTACTAGTACCAAAGATAGTTTGTTTACTTGTTGCTTGATCTTGTGATTGTTGCCGATTGTACTCTTGATTATCATAGTGGATTATTGTTTAGTGCGTGGAGATCCGCACCGTGGTTTTTCCCCTAATTGAGAAGGGTTTTCCACGTAAAATTGTTCGTGTTGATTTTGGGTTCTTGCACTTTATTTTTTCGTTTATCTGTTGTTGTGATTGTGGGTAAATACCGTAGTTTTCCCCAACACTTAGGTATATCTATACTGCAATATGTGGATTTATTACTCTATATATAGTTCGTACTTTTATATTTCAAGTTATAATTCCAAATCTCCCTCACATAAGTATTGTAATTCCATTATATGGTTCTGAGGATCATATATATATTGTACGTTTTGGGTAAGGAAGGAAAAAGATAAAAGAAATTAGAAAAGTACGTATAATCTAACAGTGAGTACTTTTGGCTGATTTAATCACTTTTGTGATATACATATGTATTTCAGGGGGACCAGTAGCAATTCCCAGGGGAAAAACAAAGTTGAGAGTCATCAGAAAGAAAAAGGAACCAATTACAGAAACTAACTTCAAGATGTTGTTGGAGGTGACGGGCAGGGGATCAGACTTTGATAATAGCCATGGAGCAGATATCGTGGCGGTCTTAGATGTTAGTGAGAGCATGAAACGTGACCAAATATTGGCAAAAATGAAAACTGCAATGCATTTTGTGATCAAGAAACTTAGCCCGGCTCATCGGTTGTCAGTTGTCACATTTTCATCGGCACCCAAAAGGTTGTGTCCGTTGCGCCAAATGAACAAAGGTGCTCAAACTGAGATTGAAGATCTAGTCAATGGTTTATCTGCTGGTGGTGATACAAATATTGCTAGTGCCCTTCGAATGGCCTTACAAGTGCTAGAGGAACGTCAAGTTTTCAGTGGGCGTGTCGCTGCCATCATGCTTATGGCTAGTGGTAACCAGGATAGCAAGTACGAAAATGCTAAAGATGTTCTGGTTTGTGATGTGCCTGTATTCACATTTGGTTTTGGCAGAGGCTCCGATTACAGACCTGATGTATGTATGTTAAACAACTCTAGTCTAAGATAGTACTCAAAGTTTTCTCAACGTGCGCCTTAATTTCTGATCGAACATTCTTGTACAGGTACTCAATGCGGTTGCAAAAAAGAGTAACGGAGGAACATATTCAATAGCAGATGTTGAAAGCACAGAGTCGTCGTCAAACAACTTGAGCATCGCATTTGCTCAATGTTTGGCCGGACTTCTCACAGTGGCTGTTCAGGATCTGAAATTGACAATCAGACCAGTTAAAGTCAAAATATCCGATGAAAAAACTCAACCTCCAGGAGAAATAGAATCTGAATCAAAATTGGAAGAGGTGTCAGCAGGAGACAATGTACCAACCAAACCTGACTGGCGTGGCTCTATAACTGTTTCATTTGGCGATCTTTACGACAATGAGATACGCAAGGTACTGGTGAACCTTGGTCTCCCTCTTGTTTCTCATGACGTGGGCACGCGAGTTCTAAAAATCAATCAAAACTACTCGTAAGTCGTCAGTAGATGTCTTGTGTTTACTGTATTGCTGCTGTTGTTGCTGCTGCTGCTGTTGTTCTTGTTGTTTTTGCTGCTGCTGCTGTTGTTATTGTTGTTGTCACTTTTTTGTTATATACAGTACAGATTACATATATTTTTGACTATTAATGATGCGAACTAATAATGGTGTGTATGATCTACAGCATTGCAGGGGAACCATTTGAAGCCCCTCCGGTATATGTGAGTGTAAATCGCATTGGTGCATCTGTGGATGAAGAGAACCAAGAAGTGGCAGATGAGGATGAACGTCTTGAAACAGTAGACAAGATGGAAAGAGCGATGAACTTGGCTGATCAAAACAACTTTCCTCAAGCTCAGGCGGTGCTCAAACGAACCCTAGGTTCACTTGGTGCGGTCAAAACTACTAGTCAGTTAATTGAGATGTTAAAATACGAGGTGAAGCAACTCTTAGACTTGATGCAAGCACCAGATATCTACAAGAGCAAAGGGTAACACTTTGAACTCGCATCGCTTACTTCCCATGCTCGCCAGCGTTTTGCCACAAGAGGTGAACCAGGAAAGCTTCCAGTGTTTGCAACTCCGGCTATGAAGGTGCTACTACAGCAAGTAATCGACATTAAGGAAAAGAAGGACAACGACGTAGCAACCCCAGAACCACCCTCCGTCAATCTTGTGGCTCCCTACCTTGAACCTCTTAGCGGCCAACTTGGGACGACTATACAGTCTCTCAAAACCCTTCTTGATCCTTTACAAGGCCTCCAAGAATTAATCAATCCAACTATATGAGCATTAGTAGCTCGCTATATGAGGCTTCTGTGAATGTTTCCATCTCTTATATTTTGATTGTTAATAAAACAAAAGTATTATTGATTTTCAGCAATTGGTGTTCATCGGGTGCTGGAGGTGTTTTCCTTGCATGCAATCTCGATCGAAAATATTGCTCTGTCTTGCACATGCCTTTTGTTATATATGTACACCAAAGGTCTGAATTGGGAATTACTTCGTTTTTTCTGGTGTTTCTGTTATGTGCAAAATTATGCCAGTAGTAAGAGAACTAAGCCACTGCTTAGGCCTTCTACCTATATTGTCATAGGTACAACTATCTTTACTATGGCTACAACCTAACATTTAATCAAAGAAATGATAGCTTCTGGTCTGCTAGGCTTATGATTTCAAGCAGCATCATTTATGCATAGCAGGATATTGTAGGTTAGTGCAGCAAGGCCTGCAAACAAAACCCTTCTCTGATATCTGCTCCTTCTTGATCAGCGCAGCCACTTCTTTTTTTTGGTTCACGACCAAGGGTATCCACCGTCGACCACAGTGACTAACCCTCGCGCTGGCTTGTAGGCACCTCAAAGGGTGGGACAGCTGGCCAAGGAATTTAAACCTGCTCCATGGCCAAGGCGAGATTTGAACCCTCGACCTTGATCAGCGCAGCCACTACTTACTAGCAAGCAAATGCCACCTTAGGGTCTGCATTAAATCTGTGTTATTTTTGGTGATAAGGGTCTTGATACTGATGTCTGTAACTGGCGCGAACCTGAGGATTGCTACTCTTCAGGTGATAATACAACATTTTAGCTAGAACTCTCTTGCCACTTTTGATGTCCCTCTTCGTGCTCGTTGGGTGACTGTCAAACCCAAGGAAATAACTAAGCTGCATATTCTTGACTAAACTGGTGAAAGGAAGGGCAAGCAGTCTGTTCCAAAGCCTAATAGAGCCCCACAAACACCATCCTCTGAGTGAGAATGACCCTCCATTTTCATCTTCTGATTGATTAATTGTCCTAAGTCTGATTACTTATCCCACTATTAAGTACTTATGCTCTTTCTCCTCCTGGACGCATGTTCTTGTGAGACGGTGACGGTGCTGGTTCACCAAAGAATTAGTACACACACCCCAGGAGCAAAGAAAAAAAGAAGTGCTTTATTAGACAGGACTTTATGAAGTTTGTGTTTTTCTAATGCAGACCGGCATTGGATTTGGTACTGCACTATATGGTAACGACTGTGTCATTCTACTGATTTTGTATCTTGAAAAATGGTCACAGCTTAAAGTCTGTCTAGTAGTAACAATCAACAACAACCAATATATTTCAGAGTTCATCAAAAACCTCAAGCAAACTCCACGAAAACTAATCAGAACAAAACAAGCTAATTTCAACAACTCCAATAAATTTCAGCAATCAGCAAAAATGAATCAGTACAGTGAAGTTCAACAACTAGCAAATTTCAGCAAACTCGACTACCAGACCCAAAAAAACTTCTGAAACACACTCTTTGCTCCAAGAAACAATTTAGGACAAAAGGCCTTGAAATCACTTCTTAACAACTCCAAATATCAGTATACCATACAAACACAATTATCCAAATTATAAATAAACAATAGTTATGTACAATAACTTAATCAATCATTAATCTTCTGTTATCTTGTTAATCATAAATCATAAAACAAACATAACCAAGTACATTTCATCAATCATTTTCATCAACTTCATGATCCATCAAGAGCCAGGACCCATTATCCTGTTGAACCATACCCTTGTTCTTAAGAATCCACCAACCAACAGGAATAAGATACTCATCCTTCAAATTATCAATAAGCTTATTAACAAGCGCAATATCACGCTCCACTTCCAATTTAAACCCTACTTTACTCCCTTGTGTACCTGCCACTCCATGCAAGTACACCTCTAAGTTATGCCAATTTGCGAATGTCCCTGGACTTTTCAGGTACTCGGATTGTGTACTATCAATCTTGAGCTCCTTACCGACGTCTGAGTATCCTAACGGAGGATATGTAGGGACAATGTCTGAAGCATTGCGCACACGCAATACTCTAAGATTGTCATATTCGGATAGTTTCTTCTTGAAGTTTGCGTCTCCAGTGCGAGGGCAAGCGAATAGTATGGCTGTTACCAAGCATGGTTTGGTATTTGGTGAGGTATGTTTTGGTTGAGTAATGTTGTTGGCGACTATGTCAGCTGCGTTCATTGTTGCTAGGGCGGCACCAAGGCTGTGACCGGTCACTGTTATGCTGATCTCTTCATGTTTATATTGTTCTACTAATCGTCTGAGCTCTGTTAGAACCTAAGATGGGAATCAATATTAGCATATTTGGTCACAAAAATTTGATGAAAATTTACACTTACAAGTTACATATTTACAACGGTCTTGTATAAAACCGTCTCATAAAAAGACATGCAAATTACAAGTAACACTTTTTATTCAAAATGTAACATATTTGGTACTTTTTAGTTTATAGATAATAGTTTTGTTGTAATAGTCATCTAATTGTGAGACTGTCGTATATGAGTTCTTGTGAAAATTAAAGAGAAATTTTCACATAAATCTTGTGTGCTCTTATTACTCTTATGCATGTTTAATTGAGTTTTCGGGAAATCAATATTTAATAAGTCTTTTATGAGACCGCTTCAAAGTGGGAGTCCTTCTAGTCATTCTTAGATGAAGTGACTCACATCTTGACGTCGCCTCATACGAGTTTTTGTGAAATATATATTATTGCTTTTAGAATTCGAATTCAAGATTTTTGCTTCAATAATAGGAGTGATATTATATGTGAAGGAACCCAATTTGCAAATTAAACGACACAAATACTATTGATAAGATGATGTTTACTTTTTAATGGAACAAGAATCACGGTTCACAGTAAATGATCCCTATATATTTTTAAAATGTAACCCCAACAATTCTTAGATTTAAGAATAACAATTTCACCAACCACTTATATTGACTAGCGAAGGCCAATAAGAGGCAGATCCAAACAAAAATTACTCCCTACGTCCCCAAGTTAATCTTTACATTGGATTTTTCAAGGTCTCCAAAATACTACTTTGACCATGAATATTTATGATTTTATAATTCTAAAACTTATAATAAGATAATATTTTGAAAATACTATTTAAAATGAATCTAGTAATACTATTTTCACATTGTAAAACTTTGTAACTTTTTACAAATAAGTGGTCAAAGTTTACAAACCTTGACATTTAAAAGTCCAATGTAAAGATAAATCTGGGACAGAGTGAGTAATAAATTGAAAATGAGAGTTGAACTGCCAAGGCAGATCCAAGAACATGGGGAAGGTTAGTTAGATTAAATGTCGCTTTTATTGATTTTATATTTTAGTAGTTTTCCTTCTTTAATTTCTCCGGAGAAAAGAAAAAGAAAAAAGACGTTGACTTTATTACAAGCTCATTTGATTGGCTTGACTCTACCTTAGCTCATAAACAAACAGTGGGCCTGCATGATATAACACGTAGATTTAAATGCAGCAGTACTAATGTATTTGCTAGTTTATTGTTGATCTGGTCCATCACTAGACATGGGCTGCATGATGTTGAGTGTAACAAGTATTCCTTTCGTCTCAACAAATTTTATCATTTGCTTTTTTGAGGTTTAAGTTCACAAATTTTGATCGTAAATTTGTGAAATATTATGAAAATCTACAATGTAATAATACTTTTGTTAGATTATTTTAACTAGTACTTCAGGAAAATTATATTTTAGAACTTATTTATTTAATAATAGTATTTATAATTATCTACGGTCAAAGTGATGTATTGAAGATCATGCAAAAATAAATAACAAAATTTGTTTAGCACGGAGTGAGTATATCTAAACACAATTCTGATAAAAAAAAAAAAAGAAATAGAAAAAACAATCTACTGATATTTTTCACCAGTTCTTTTCTCATTTTCAATTTGTTTTGTTGTGTGTTTCGACACGACCAAACAAAACTCAAACTCTGCCCTTATTAAGCATCCAGTGGTTTCGTGGTGTAGTTGGTTATCACGTCAGTCTAACACACTGAAGGTCCCCAGTTCGAGCCTGGGCGAAGCCATTTTTAGCCCCTTTTAAAGTTGGATTTTATGTTATTTAGTACCTGTATTCTTAAAAGATACTCTTATCTAGGAGTATCTTTTTATCCTACGTAGTAGACTAATTTTTACTACAATAAATATTCTTTTTTACTATAAAAGTATCAACGGTACATATTTTTACTACCTGTTCTCATTTTCAATTATTATAAAATTAAAGATGTCTTTTTTTTACTACATAATACTACCTCCGTTATCAATACTCTGAGAATGAAGACATGTATCATTGCTCTATATTTAAAGTGGATATAGGAACTCACTTGGTGTCTTCCACTAGTCTTCTGAAAGGGAGACTTAGGATCATCTGAAGTATAAATAGAATACCACCCTTGATGCACCTCAGGTTCTGGTCCATCCCCATCTTCATGACCACCAAATATATCAGATGCCGAAACTTGAAGAAACTGAAAATTGTTAACCCATTCTAACGACTGCATGGATCCTCTCCATGCAACAACAATCTCTCTTCTCCCTAACACCGCCACTGACTCGTCCTCGGCCACCGCCACGTACCCCATGAAGTTGCACTCCTTGCTCCATGCCTCCCTAGACATAGACTTCAATATGAAGGAATCTGGTACGTCGATCCCCGAAGTTGCATACAAGAATTTAGTCACCTTATACTTGTAAGGATGACCCAATTCAAGTCCTAGCTTTGCAAAGAAATTGTTCCTTGAAAATCGACTTGAACCTGCAAATTTCGAGTATTTTTCTCTATTGAATGTGTCATAGGTTGCTTGAGACATTTCACCGTAGTGGATTATGTTGCGACGTAGATCTATGTCTAGTGGATCAAGCAACCCATCCCAATGGTCTTGACCCATTAGGCTCTTCCATTTTTTAGCTATGTCACCATCATGACTGACGCTCGTGTGGCCACTATCACGGGGTCTAGGCCATTTAGGACCCTTAGAGGAATTCTCTCCAAAACAACCTGCACATAGAGCAAACATTTTTCTGATATGATCAATTTCCCTAAGGCTTTTTCTTCAAATAGACAAAGGGAATGTCGAATTATGTTTCTCTATGCACCAAAAAAAAGTATTAGTGTTACATATATATAATAGATATATGGTCATATTATTTTTGTTGTCAATTAATTAATCAAGATAAGCTAAGCTGTCGATCAATGGAAAATGTCAAATAGTTTGCCGATTAAGATGGTCCACAACTTTGTGGGTTGGGATTAATTAGTCAAATTAAATGAGTATATGTGATCAGTTTTTTTCAAAGTGTTGCTTAATTCTTAGTTTATGCAAGGTTATATATCATTGTACGACAAGTTACATTTGGGAATTCCTTCAAAGGTTGGTAGACTTGAATAAATCAATGTTGTTCAGGATTAGTTTTTGATTATTAATCAATTGTCTAATAATCGATCGGTATATATGGGATGTTCACGCTAAGAATTAATTTTGATTGATAATCAGTTGTCAAATCGGTATGACATGCATGTTGTGCCTTATGTTGAAACAAGCTATTTGATATTGTCCAATAAACTGCCGCATAAGTTTGTACATTATAATTGCTACATTTAAAAAAAGCCAAAACCCAATGTTGGACTAACTAGAAGCTAGGGTCACGGAATTTTATTGATCGATTAGAGACAGACATGGAGTACATATTACTTCTATTCCGGTCAACTAAATCTGGCCTCCCTCCTGATGCACGGTCTCGCATATTTCATGAATTATATAGTTTGTGTAGTTGCTGTTCTCCGGCCATAAGGCCTAAACCAACGGCGAAAGCGGAATTTTGATTGTAAGGGGCGAAAATTAAAATTATCTACAATATAAAGGAAAAGGGGATGAACAAAGACAAATATATAAGATTTGGGCTAAAATTACATGAAAATTAGACATTTTCTTCAGTTGACGGAATTTTATTGATCGACTAGAGACAGCCATGGAGTACATATTACTTCTATTCTGGTCAACTAAATCTCCCTCCTAACGCACGGTCTCGGATATTTCATGAATTATTAGAGACACACATTTTCTTTGGTTGACGGGGCTCCAAACATAATTTAATGTATAACTTGTAACTTGTTTACCGGCACGCAGTCGTGATGAGCTAACCACCTGGCGTCTTAGGTAATATATGTGCTTTATACGTTAGTTTATTCAGGTCCCCATCATTGAGACGAAGTTGTATGGGAATGTGGCGTTTGTGGTTTCTTCATTGATTGGTTAACAAGAAGTACAAGTTTTTGCTCAACATTGGTCCCCTATTATGTTCTACTAATAAGTAATTATGGCTTTGACTAGCAAGCACCTTTTGTTATTCTGAAGCTTCGTTTTAAATTGTCAACTACAAGTCTTCAAATGTTGTCTGTTGCATATAAATTTTTTGTACTAATCATATAAAAGAGGAAAATTAAATTAACTCGATCAATAGGGACAAAGTCAGGAATACTGGGTGAGTTATATATTGAACTTGTTTAGCCATATTTTGCCCACAATAATTAGTTTGAATACATAATTCCTCTGTTTTCTATCTCTAGAAATTGAACTTGTTCCTTGATTTCTTGCTTAGCCATTTTGCTCATAATAATTAATTTGAAATACACAATTCCTCTGTTTTCTAGCTCTAGAATTTTTATTATTATTTTCATTTTCTGGAAAAATTCAAAGAAATTAAAACTGTTTTCATTTTCCATATATAAGTAAAATAAGCTTTAGAGCCTAATTCCATTATTGTTTATAGAATTGTACATACTAATAATGGATAATGATTGAATGGTCCTTAAACAAGCCAATGTCTCTTATATTTAAGCTCAATAAGCTAGTTGTTTCTGGCACGCACCAATCTGGCAATGTTTTGCTAATTTAATGCCAAATACTCGTATAATATTAAGCATCATAAGAAGAAGAAAAGCAAATAATAATTCAATCACAGTAATTTACAATGCAAAACAAGTATCCCCATTAGAGTACATGCATAAATAATGTGTAGTCAAATAACAATAACAATATTATACTTGTAAGACATGTCCCCTATTACAAAGTGGCTTAGTTGCCCCTCAAAACTCCATCAATTTAATCATTTTTTTATTGATAATTAAATAAAATTTATCATGCTAAAAAAGCAAAATGAGCGTATTGTTACCAGTAACATCACCGCAGACAACAATCGAACTCCCCACCTTCTAGGAAGGGTTGCAGTCCTCTCGATCGTAAATCATAATCATAGCATAAACATTCACCAAAGAGCACAAGTCACCAAATGATCATCATCCATTTCATGATCCATCAATTGCCAAGTACCATCAGCTTGTTGAACCATACCTTTATTCTTAAGAACCCACCAACCAACAGGTACAAGATAATCATCCTTCAAATTATCCATAAACTTGTTAACAAGTGCAATATCACGTTGCACCACAAGCTTAAACCCTCCTTTGCTCCCTTGAGTACCAGCCACACCATGCAAGTACACCTCTAAATTATGCCAATTTGTGAATGTCCCTGGACTTTTCAAGTACGGCGATTTTGTGGTATCGAACTTGAGCTCTTCACCAACGTCTGAGTACCCCATTAATGGATGGTTAGGGACGATATCTAAGGCGTTACGCATACGTAACACTCTGAGGTCGTCGTATTTGGCTAATTTCTTCTTGAAGTGTGCATCTCCTAGTCTAGGACATGCAAAAAGTATGGCTGTTACTAAGCATGGTTTTGTGTTTGGTGAGTTTTTTGGTCTATGAACTTTACTGGCAACTATGTCAACAGCGTTTAGTAATGCAAGAGATGCACCAAGACTATGACCGGTTACTGTGATGCTGATCTCTTCGTCTTTGTATTGTTCCACTAATCTCCTCACCTCTGTTAGAACCTATTATATGAAGAGAATGAATTAAGGACAGCAATAATAATTAACTTGTAAATTTATGATGAGATTATGCTGTAATTTAGTACAACTCATACATTTTTGTTGAATATGAGGCTAAGAATGAAGTGTATACAATTCATTTTCATAAATCCTATAAAGGTCTCACATAGAATGAATGTGAGGAGGTGAAATTTATTTAGGTTTTTGGTTGAGGAGACGCACAGAGGCCAGTACAATAAATTTATATACAATGGAGAATGTGAAATTTATTTAAACCTAAAACCTAAATATATCTAGGGTCTCAGTCTTAACCATTAAGCCAAGATCTCATTGACCGGGCATATTTTGTATTTACCCGCTGAATTGGGGCTGCCATTTGATCCAATCCTAAAGCTATGGGCAATAGAAAATCAAAGTGGATTACTAAATACATATACGCACGTATGTTTATTCCTTTCGTATAATATGGAATTTCTTTCCAGTCACCTTTTATTTGCACAATCCCAGTGGTAAATAAAACTATCAAGTGGCTTGCGAAGTTTACCATCAAGTAGTTGATTGTTGTTTGTAGTATTAGTAGTCTCAGTACTACATAAGCTTGCTTAGCTAACAATGTAGTACTAGATATGCTTTAATTTCCATGTTGGGGGTACGAATAATGAGATGAGATCCCTGCAATTGATTTGGTGTACTATTTATTTGGTGTGGTAACTCACAAAGATCAAAATATAAAAAATAAACAGGTTCTTAAATGTTTGTGAGTTACCACACCAAATACTACACCAAATTAATTGGAGGGGTTCTTATTATAACAAATCTAGGAAAATTTTGTAAGTGTTATAATCATCTACGTTGTTAAATATTTTTAGGCTCAAATAAGATTGAACATATCAAAGGTTACTGTATATAGTGGCGAGCTGAAGGTTTCAATCAGCGAGGGTCAATGTACATTAAGCAGCTTCAATCCAATTTGTGCTATGTATTTGCAACGAATTCAATCGAAGTTATACTGATCAAATGTAAGGTTTTAATAACCTTTGTTATAAAATGGGGTCAACCGACACAATTGTTTTGAATCTAGATCAGTGGCGCACTGAATATATATAATTCAATAGTAATTTTGTTTCAATGAATATATATGAATAACTCACTTGGTGTCTGGCACTAGTAGTCTCCTTGAAGGGTGAATAAGGATCAGAAGAAGTATAAATAGAAAGCCAACCATGATGCACCTCAGCTTCATGCTCATCCTCCTCATCTTCTTCATCAACAATAAGAATTTCCGAAGCCTTAACTTTCCGAATTTGAAAGTTATTAACCCACTCTAAGGACTGAATACTCCCTCTCCAAGCAACAACAATCTCTCTTCTCCCTAACAATGCCACGGATTCGTCTTCAGCTACCGCTACATACCCCATGAAGTTAGTCTCCTTGCTCGTCGATTCCTCCCTCGAAAACGACTTAAATATGAACCCATCAGGCATGTTAGGCCCTGAGGTTGCATAGAAGAATTTGGTCACCTTATACTTGTAAGGGTGACCTAATTCAAGACCAATTTTTGCAAAGAAATTTGTCTTAGAGAAATGGCTTGAACCTAGGAATTTCGAGTATTTGTCTCGAATGAAGGTGTCATAGGTTGCTTGAGCCATCTCTCCGTAGTGGATGATGAGTCTTCGAAGATCGATATCGAGTGGATCAAGTAGGCCTTCCCAGTGGTCTTGACCCATTAGGTGCTTCCATGTTCGGGCTATGTGGCCATGGTGATCGGAGCTCATGCGGCTAATTCTTTCCAACTGCCAATTTGGTGGTGTTGGTGCCTTGGATGATGACTTATTTAGTCCAATAAGCTTTTTGCTGGTGCCAAAACAACTTGCTAATGAAAACATTATGTTGCCTTTGGTTATTCTTGAGAGAATTAGAGAGTGTGGATGAGTTTTTGATATTCTCTTGGCTAGCTAGGTGCATAAATAGATCACTAAGCTAAGGTTTTCATCATTTTGCATGTTCTAATAGTGTCATGTCAAATATGAATGTAGCCCATTATTGTATTATAGTACTCCATTCGTTTCAAAGTGTCTTGTCGATCCTCTGAATTTTTTTTTATTTCTATATACTTATCGATATATTTTCCATTTTCTTAACATGTATTATTCCTTCCGTTACACAATCTTCTTGACATGTTTAATTGGACTATAAATATAGAGTCTTTTGGCCCAACTTTACCCTTTGTTTCTATAGTTTAAGTGAGGAAACAGAGAGAAAAATATGCACATGCCAAGGCCTATTGTGGGGGTAAGGTGGTCTTTTCCCAAAAAAAGCTTTACCAAACGAAGAAATATAGAGAGAAAAAAGTGTGAAACATACCGAAATGAAAAATGTAAAAGAGATTGTGAAAGGGTTAGGATCCTCTGCAGTTTTTAAAGGAACAACAGAGGTTGTCCTCTTAATATTATCATGAGATTTATCTCTCTTGTTTGGGCCATTGGATTGCGGGGAGTATTTGGGTGATTAGAGGAGAGAGATACAGAAAAGAGAAAGTCGACCTCTATTATAACAGCAGAGGATCTAAACTTGTTGTGAAATGGATGATGTTGTACGTTAAATGTCAAGTTAACCACTTAGATAATCAATCGAGACAAAGAGAGTGATCAATTCAATAAGATGTGTCAAAGCATGTGAAGATGTCAAATAATATTTACTAGTTTTTTTTTTTTATAAGATAATAATATTTACAGTACTAGTTAACCGAGTCTACAACCATATAACGTTGACATTGTGGATGTGATTAAACAATAATAGAGTATTATTCTATGGTAAATAAACACTACTACTAGCTCGTACAATTTAGAGATGGTTTTGGTAAGAGTACTATATTGATTTGTTCTTGAAAGTTTCACAAATCTTGCATGAACTATGGTCAATATGATAGACCAAATAATATTAACCTCTTGAAGAGATCACTCCTCTAAACGAGGAAGTCACCCAATAAACTGAAATTTTTCTTCTTCTAAAGTATAAGAGTTAGGACTTGATCTCCTTAACGGAATGCTACACAACGGTAAAATGGAATGAAACAGAACAGCGCAGCGCGTATAATAAAATAAAAAGTGAGACAAAATGAAGTATAGAATGTGAAATGGATTGGAACAGAAGAGAACATAATGCAGCATGAAGAAGATGAAAAAAACAGAGCCTAAGACTTAGGTTATGTTTGGCAGAAACAACTAGTTTTTCAATAAAAGGTACAATTTGAAACTGCAACTAGTGTTTTTTTACTCTCTGCTACTAAACAGTTTGTCAGAGTATTCAGTCCACGAGTACAGCTACAACCAGTTTTGTGAAAGTTATCCTTGTAAGCTTTTACCTACAACTACAAGACTAAAGAGTCAGGAAAAAATTGGATTCTTCGGATCGGATTGGATTACGGAAATTAATTCGGATTGGATTCGGACTCAAAAATCAGTCCAAATTTAGTTTGGATTGGATTTGGACTCAAAATTTCGAGTCCAAATTTTTTTGGATTGGATTTGAACTAGGCCACAATAATCCAATCCAAAGTCCAAACTTTCACCCCTAATTACAACTAGCTTATTAGTATTTCATAGTAATTTTTGGCAGTTTTCATTTAACAGCTACAACTCCAGCTAATTTTGCCAAGTATAACCTTAAATAGTAAAATTTTCTACAAGTGCACTGTTTCTTAGAGGTGTCAATCAGGCGGATCGGGTCAGGTCTTTTCGGTTTCGGGTCATTACGTGTTCCGGTAATATCGGGTCGGGTTGATGTCGGGTAACAGGTCAACTCGGATCGGGTTAGTTCGGTTTTCAGTTAAGTCGGATTTGGGTTAGTTCGATTTTTGGGTCATATCAGGTCAAATTTAATTAATATTTCGGAGCATTTAAAGTCGAAAATAATATGAAAAACTCAATTTTAAATCAAAATTTTCAGTAATATGGACCACATGTGTGTTTAGTTAGTGTCTTTTCAATCATTTTGAATATTATATCAATATAAGTCGGATATATTCGGGTTTTGGGTAGAGTCAATTCGGGTTCATTTCGGTTTCAAGTAACTTCGGGTCAAATATTATCGGTTTCGGGTCATTTCGAAAAACGGGTATTGTCGGGTGTCGGGTTGTATCAGGTCGGGTCGGATCGATTTTGGATAATGATAATTGATATATTTTTGAGTGTCGGACGGATCTAATATCGGGTAAATCGGGTCCATTATCTCAGGTGGGGCGGGATTTTGAAGCTCTACGGTTTCTACCGGCCTAACACGCAAAATATTTGGTTTGAATATTTTATAAACCTGTAATGAGGTTTCGCCCTTTTTTACCAATTGAGGCAAAGAAACTAAAAGGATTATTATATAGGAAACACAAAAGGTTAGCCAGTGCCTTAGTGCGTAATAGATCAAGAAATAGCATATTCAAATGCTTCCCGCTATAAAATACTTGTATGATAGAATCTCTCTTAAAACTTCTGATATCCTCTTTTCCCGAAAGGAAACGAGAATATCTCCTCATAATAATCTTCCTCTCTTTTCACCTTCCTTTCCAAACCACTATATACTCGATCTGAACAAGTCTTGAAGGCAATATCTATTCCTTGGATATAATTTTACCAGATGTACAAGTTTATTCTCAACACCATTTTTACCGAAATTTATTTTTGATTCACATCAAGGGTATCCACCGTCGATTACAATGACTATCTGTTTATCTCTCCGCTCTGGCTTGTAGGCATCTTAAAAGGTGGGACTCTAGCCAAGGGATTTAAAGATGTTCCATACCCAAACGAGATTCAAACCCTCAACATTTTAGTTAAGGATGGATGAAGTCTCGACCACTCTACCACGTACACCCCCTTGATTACCATTTTTACCAAACTAAGTTGAAGGCGATAGATGAGTTCTTACTTGAGAATAATGTTCGGTTAGGATCATTCTCATAGGCGTGAAACTTTAAAAGAAAGTCACATTTTTTTTAAAGTAAGAAGGGTCACTCTCGGGTTAGCCCATTTCAGAATAAGGCCTGCTAGTAGCAAGTGGTCAGACGACATTTTAGGCGGGAGGCCAGATAAAGAAATAGGGATCCCAAATACCCCTAGTAAAATTTGAACTCTAATGATAAAGAAAGAACATCAAGGCTCATTCACCCAACCAACTTATGTTGGTTAAAAGAAAGTCACATTGGTGTTGAAGGTTCAATGAAATCTCTCCAAAAAGCCTAGCTAGTAGTCAACCGGGGACCAAAGGAATTCAATCAAAAGAAGAGAATATTGATTTGAGTTAAGTTAAGTTAGGCAAATTAAAATTGGAACTTGAGAATTCCTTTTGTCAAAATCATCTAAAAACAAAGAAAGTACAGCTTTAGCTGAGCTTATGTAACCAAACTTAACCAAAAAGTATAGACATAGTTGGGGCACAAGAATAACCGTGGGGGATACAGTGATCACCAAGACATTGTTTTCACTAATTATCCTCTTGATCCAATCAAAAAAAAAATTATCCTCTTGAGGAATAAAATAGATTGCATAGTATATATCCACATCAATAGTGACCACTAACAGACTTGAGTATTGAGTTATAGGCAAGGAAACGGTTTCCATGCTGCCAAAACCAAAAGGGAGGGTCCTGGTCACTATCTAGGTGGGGTAGGAGTGTTGGACAAATTCTTGCAAATGCCAAACCAATCTACGGGCATGTTCTTTTCATCTAATGTTCAATTTTTTCCAATTATTCTCAGTTTTTTCTAATTTTCAGTTTTTTAATTTATCTAATTTTACCAAATTATATTTTGATATAATAATAGTAATAATAATAATAATAATAATAATAATAATAATAATAATAAATCGATTCTCTCTCATGTATATGTGTACAATTAGGATGGCAGTGGGGCAGGTATATGTGGTTAGCGCTCCGCATCCGTCCCATTTAAGACGGGGATGGAGGAGCGCTAGGTGGGGATGGGGTAGGGATGGTTTTGGTAAAGAAAAATCATCGCGGGGATGGGACGGAGGTGGTTTGTCTTCTTCTCCTGGTAAATACCCGTTGGAGCCCCACCCTACCTTATACCCGCCTACCCGCCCCGCCTCATACCTATATATATATATATATATATATATATATATATATATATATATATATATATATATATATATATATATATATATATATATATATATATATATATATATATATATATATATATATATATATATATAAATTGTCTACTGCTATTGCTTATCAAAAAGCTCAAATTTTTCCTTGCAAATTACCTTAGGGTGAATTTGAGGTTGATCCAGATGTGGGCTTCGTTTGTTTTTGGGCGGATATGAAGTGGATATAGATACCCTCCCTATAAATGAAGCGGAAGTGGATACCCGTCGGATAAATGGGGCGGGGTGGATTTGGGATCTCCAACCCGTGGTGGAGATGGAACGGGTGGCGAAATTAAAATACCCAGACGAATATGAAGATAAATCTACCTATATCCACCACCGCCCCATCACATTGCCATCCTTACGTACAACATAAAGAGGGAATATGCTTGACAATATTGTTGGATATGTACAACATAATGGGTTAGCAACTTAGTATTTCAGATTTTGCCTGATGCCCAAGATGCCCATCTTTGGATTAATAAATAATGAATCCAAACTCTCCGTATCTGCTAATGAGGTTCATTTTTTATTTAATGATGCTACAAAAATTTGTGTGGACTTAGTCCACGGTGGACTAATATTTGACCATCCTCTACTTTATCTGGAGCCACTCCCTCTAAAAAGTGGAGTCATTCCTACTTCACCTAGAGCCAACCCTCAAATTTATAGTTGATACCACCCCTACTTCACCTGGAGCCACCCCCTTACTTTACCTGGAGCCACCCCCTACTTCATCTGGAGTCACTCCTCAAAATTACTTGGTCCACGGTGGACTAAGTCCACACAAGACATGTTGTAATGAATTAATGATGCTTACAAAAACTTGTGTGGACTTAGTCCATGGTGGACCAATACTTGGAGCCACTCCCTACTTCACGTGGAGCCACTCCCTCTCTAAAAGTGGAGTCACCTCTACTTCACCTAGAATCACCCCTCAAATTTATACTAGGCACCACCCCTACTTCACATGGAGTCACCCCTTACTTCACCTGGAGACACCCCCTACTTTACCTGGAGCCACCCCTCTACTTTATCTGGAGTCACCCCTCAAAATTACTTGGTCCACGATGGACTAAGTCCACACAAGACAAGCTGAATGATGCTCAGTAGCAAAAATCAAAAATGGTGTTACTTTCAATGTGGGTCAAAGACTGATTGGGGGCTTTTTAATGGGCCTCCAACACGCTAACTTGGGCCTAACCCAATGACAAGACTCATGTATTGACTCTCCCTTACCACCTTTACTAGTAATTTAGTGTGCAATTTGGTGAAAATCATCTGAAAAGTTTTACTTTTTGTCCACTACTCCCTTAATTGTTGTTATTTGTTGAGTACCACTTTAAAAGTTGATTCCGCCTTGTGAGTCACCCCTTAAGTGATTTTCGGGTCAAATTTCTTACTTTTCTTCCCTTTTTACCCTCACGTATGCTTTACAGCTTTTAAAATTTTCTTGGCTCCCCATGACTTCCCCTTCTCCCTAATTGACAATTCTCCCTAATTTTCTTTCTCCTCCTCAATTATAGCTTTCTCTTCTCCCTACTTCCCATCCATTGTGGTGGTGATGGGGATTAGGAGAGAGAGAGAGAGAGAGTGTGTGGGGTTGCTGTTGGTGGAGATGGTGGTTGTTGTGGAGTGAACGAGGAGGTGTATTCTTGTTTAAGAGGTGGTGAGGAGGGAGAAAAGTAAGCCATGGATGGAGAGGAGAGAGAAAATTAGGGGAAAATAGGGATAATGGGAAGCCATGGATGGGGAGCCAAGAAAAATTAAAAGCTGTGAAGCATACATGAGGGCAAAATGCGAAAAAAGTAATGAATTTGGCCCGAAAATCACTTAAGGGGTGACTCACAGGGCGGAATCAATTTTTAAGGTGGTACTGAACAAATAACAATTCAGGGGTACTGGATAAAAAGTGGAACTTTTCACATGATTTTCACCACATTGCGCTAATTTAGTATAAGATCTCTCCATGGAGGCAATTTAACCTTCAGTTACTCTCTTTAGCTCTCTATCTTTCTACTTTTACTACCTGCATGTTTTGTGTGGACTTAATCCACCATGGACCAAGGAATTTTGAGGGGTGGCTCCACATGAAGTAGAGGGTGGCTATAGGTAAAGTAGAGGGCTCCAGGTGAAGTAAGGGGTGGCTACAGGTGAAGTAAGGGGTGGCTCCAAGTAAAGTAGGGGGTGGCTCCAGGTAAAGTAGGGGGGTGGCTCTAGGTGAAGTAGGGATGGTGCCAAGTATAAATTTGAGGGGTAGCTCTAGGTAAAGTAGGGGTGGCTACAGGTGAAGTAAGGGGTGGCTCCAGGTAAAGTAGGGGGGTGGCTCTAGGTGAAGTAGGGATGGTGCCAAGTATAAATTTGAGGGGTAGCTCTAGGTAAAGTAGGGGTGGCGCTACCTTTAGAGGGGGTGGCTCCAGGTGAAATAGGGGGTGAATCCAAGTATTGGTCCACCATGAACTAAGTCCACACAAATTTTTGCATTTATCAAGGAGCTAACTTCACCATCGGAAGCGGGATTGCTCATCCACCATCGAGGTAGTTTGACTTCTGTTGCCTTATAGTTATAAAATTATAGTTATTTATGGTCAAATTGTCGTCTTGATTCTTAGAGATCGTGAAATGTCAAATGGAAAAAATAAAGAAGAAACGGAGGGACTAATATCGCTAATATCGTTCAGGTCGGTTTGGGTCGGGTCGAACTTATTTTTCCCGGTTAAAGTATGTTTGAATACAAAGTTTGAATACAAACTCTTAATAGACTTTCATTATATAAAGCCAGTTTTTGTCGGTTTTTTTCGGTCGGGTTCGGGTCGGGTTTTCGGGTTTGGCCCCTTTTTATGCCTGTTTTAGCGGGTTCGGGTCGGTTAATCTCATTTGCCCCGATTTTAATGCTTTTCTGTGTAAAATTTTACTTGGCTTTCGAGCTGTTAGGTTAGTTTTCCATCGGTTTTTACGGGCCGGGTTCGGATCGGATTTCGGATCGGATCAAATTTTAACAGCTCTAATACGAAATGTATAACAAAAAGCATCTTTTGGTCTTTATGAATTGTAACAACAACACCCCCAAAAACAAGAACAATAATACAGAACAAACAATCCAAATAAACAAGAAACAAAAACAAAAGAAAATCACTCTCATGATTATTGATCACCATCATCATCATCATCTTCTGTTTCATAATCAAGCAACAACCAAGAACCATTAGGTTGTTGAACCATCCCATTATTCTTCAATCCCCACCAAGCCACAGGAATGAGATATTCATCCTTCAAATTATCCATAAACTTATTAACAAGTGCAATTTCCCTATCAACCTCCAACTTAAACCCACCTTTACTCCCTTGTGTTCCTGCAACTCCATGCAAATAAGCCTCCAATGTATGCCAACTCGAAAACGTCCCCGGTGTCTTCATATACGGGGACTTCATCGTCTCGATCCCTAGTTCCTCACCGATGTCGGAATATCCGATTAAGGGGTAGTTAGGGACGATATCTAAGGCGTTACGAACCTTCAAGAGCTTAAGTTTGTTGGATTGTGATTCGAAGATCTTCTTAAAGTTTGAGTCTCCTACACGAGGGCTAGCAAATAATATGGCTGTTACTAAGTAGGATTTTTGTGGTGAGTCTTGTGGTTTGTTTATGTTGTTTGTGACGATGTCAATTGCGCTTAATGTTGCTAGTGCTGCTCCCAAACTGTGTCCTGTTATGGTTATGCTGATCTCTTCATCCTTGTATTGCTCCACTAGTCTTTGGATCTCTGATAAAAGCTGTATTTGAAATACAAAAAGGAAAAATGAATTGGAAAATATACTTGTAAATCTTGATAAATAATTCCTTCCAATTTTTTTGCTATTTCTAATGCATAACCAACTAATAATTTCTCCATGTGTGTACTTGAAACTTATTACAGCATTGCTTAATTGTTTCTTTGCTTGTTTGCATAATATCTAGCTTCATTTATAATGCAAAAGGTTTCTTATTAGGCGGTTTCAAGATAACGCCATCTTTATAGCTAAGTATGACATCAGCATGACATCATATGCTTGTTTGAGGCGTCTCACCTTGAAGTCGCCCCATACGTTAAGTTACTCTAATAATAATGAACAACAAATACAAAGTAACAAGTACTCACTTTGTCCCATAGTAAAATTTAACCCTTACTTTTTGGAGGTCAAAGTTTGTGAACTTTGATCACTAATTAGTGAAAATATATATATAAAGATTTAGGTTTGGTAAAACAGGAACTTTCTTCCTCTTTAGGAGAGGGTAAAGGTCACCTCCTAACGTACGGCCTCGGGTATTCCACGAATTAATTCGTGTAGGTGCTTCCCACCATGAGGCTTGAACCCATGCATGACATGGTGTATAATAAGTTGTAACTTATTTACCAATGATCCAACACCTTTTGATAAAAATATTTAGAGATTTACAATGTAAAATTACTCTTGTTAGATTTTTTTTTTGAAAAATCGTATTTTTATAATTTATGTATTCATATTTCATTGTTAGTTACGGTCAAATTAGTGGTTTTAGTATGGAACGGAAGGAGTACTAACTTGAACGAGCTAAATATTACCTGGGTTCTAGCACTAGTCTTGTTGAAGGGGGATTTAGGATCATCCGAAGTATAAATAGAGTACCACCCTTGATGCACCTTAGGGTCATCATCATCAGTTGCACCATCACCACCACCACCACCACCTCCACCTCCGATAATACTCGAAGCCGAAACTTGAAGAAATTGCAAATCATTAACCCACTCTAGAGACTGTACACTCCCTCTCCAAGCAACAACAATGTCTCTCCTCCCTAACAACGCCACAGACTCGTCCCCAGCGACCGCCACATATCCCATAAAATTGGACTCCTTACTCCATGCTTCCCTAGACATGGACTTGAATATGAATGCATCAGGCACGTCAATTCCTGAAGTTGCATACAAGAACTTTGTGACACGGTACTTGTAAGGATGGCCATTTCCTAGACCAATTTTCGCGAAAAAATTGTTTTTCGAGTAATGGCTACTTCCTGCATATTTTGATTGCTTGGTTCTATTGAAAGTGTCATAGGTTGCTTGAGCCATTTCACCATATTCGATTATGTATCGTCAAAGATCGACATCGAGAGGATCTAAGAGACCTTGCCAATTGTTTTGGCCGCTTAGCTTCCTCCATTTCTTGGCAATGTCATGATGGTGGTGAGAGTTCATCTTCTAAAATAGCAAGTTTGCTTAGATGATGGGGTTAGATATGTCTTTTCTTGAGTTTGTACATTCGTTTATATACACATACAGACACAAAAAAGTTGAAAATGTTAGTCAAAGTTTCATCATAAACATATGGACCAAAATTTTGAATCATCATAAGATAATGGATCGTGGGTTTTACGGCATTACGTTTTATGAACTTGTAGGGATTAATTATGTTCATAAATACTCAATTAGGATAATTTGATAGGGATATAAAAAAAAGTGCACTCAAGCAGTTTGCTTGGAAATGTCTTGGACTGAATGCAACCAGCTGGTTTGCTTGGCCTTATATACAAAACTAAAGCAAACAACATTTTTCGTTTTCTGAATCCTTCACGCATCATTCATTGACCTGGTCTCCTATGTGTCTCAATCATGTACTATAACTCTTATTGGTTAATTTTTGAGGTTCAAACATTCTAATTGCTATCATAAATTTGATAACAATCGAACATTTTGATAAATGTATATGAAGTCGTATAGGGTAGCAAAGTTTCTTATGAAAGCCGTCACTCACGGACCTTTGTTTTGTGAGCATGGAACGTAATATTGAGTAGTGGGAGCACTTTACTTCTACGTGGGCCAATTTGGTGCTAATCGGATTAGCCTTGCCTCAAAGAATTTAGGTAAATTTATGGTTAAACCAAACAACAACAAAAACGTGATAATGATTGCAGAATGTGAAATAAAATGAAATGCAAAATAAATATAGTGTCCAATGAAACGCAAATTGTAGAGCGAAACGTAAAACGAAACGAATATGCAACATAGGGGCTGATATCGATAACTTAACTAAAGTAAAAAATAAAAAGACAAAATAAAATCTCTATATGCATATTCCCACTGTACCTACTTGGTTTTGCACAGTCTTCTAGACAACACTTTGTAAATAACTTAAATTATACAAATATAAAAATTATAAAAAATTGATATTGTGAAAATATAATCTAAAATGAATCTACATGGAGTATTTTAATCTTGTAACTCTCTATATTTTTCACAGATCGATGTTTAATATTTGTGAAATTTAACTCAAAAAATCTGATGATCAGTACATCAATTTAGGACGAAAGGAGTATTAGATAGAGTATTTATTTGTGCACGGGTCTTTCTCAAACTCATTGGAAGTTCATGAACCAGTTTACCTTTATACTCTTAGGGCATGTTCTCCTCAACTTCTCCCTAAAGTATTTAGTAAACTTCAGTTCAGTAAAAAGAAGTCAGTTCAGAAAAATTTGGTACAACTCGGTAAACCAAAGCACAAATTTACTCTTTGTAATTGTAAATTTAGTAAAAATAAGTTCAATTCAGTAAAATTCAGTTCAGTTCAAAACCCTTACTTCATAGAAAACAAATTTGAATAATTTTAGACTAGTCAAACATTAGGGAAATTTGAAGACTATGATGTGCACGATTCTCTTATTACCTTGCCGAAAAACTGATGATGAAGTGCACCTTTATTCCACACCAAGAAACAGAACTATTCATTCTGTGCTGGACGCCTGGACTTCCTTCCACTTCACTTCTGAACCTTAACTAGAATTAGCATAAATAATCTTGGACTTTCAGATTACCATAATATAAACTCTAACTTACCCAAATCAGCTAATCTTTCCTTTGAAGGTACCATTGATGACCTCAAAAGTCAAAAGGGAGGATGTTGCCAGCTTAAATTTTTTTTTTTTCTTTTCTTGCTTAAACTGCCAGCTTAACTTGGAATGGCAGATATACCTGATGTCATGTAAGTCACATAACATGTGCTTAGGTCTACTGTGCCCCGAAAGATGAGTTGAGAGGATAAGCAGTTAGTGCTCCATTCTCGCAACTCTTTGATTGGAGTTTCGAATTCTCATCCATGTTGGGACTTGGAAAACTAATTTTTCTTCTACCACAGGGCATCAACATCTGGGATATAACATATGCTTTAGTCTAATATATTCGAGGATTTGAGAGTATAAGTGGTAATTGCTTGCAGCTCCACTCTCACAATCTTATGGTTGAGATGTTCAAATCCTCATTCATGTTGGAAGAATATATTCTTCTATCAGAAGGCGTCAGTCCATCTAAGATGGATGAGATTGTCCGGAGCATCAATTAATATTGAATTTGAATCGGGTTAACGAGATGGGCCTTCATAAATTAAACAACACTCCTTTTTTGTCTCCGTCGTTTTTAAGAGTCGAATCTACCTGACCTAATTGACTATCTCACTTGAGGATGAGGTGGGAAGTCAAGTGATAAGTGCTTCATCCTCACAACCCAGTGGTTAGGGGTTTAAATTCTCATCTATGTAGGGAGAATAAAAATCTTCTCTACCTTTCTTTGTAGAGAGGATCTCCTCCTCTACTTGAACCTGTTGGCCCATCAAAAATGAGTTAGCTTATCCGGCGCATGTGGTTTGCGAGTTATTGCATGTGTCCTTGTAGCAAAAATAATAAATAAAAATTGACAATCTCACTCATAAAAAGCTAGCTATAATGTGCATGTATGTGTATGAGGAAGTTCTACAAAACTGAAGAGGCACCAAATTACCATGCATTAAAGGGTGAATTAAAGATATAGTCCAAGTTTTCAGGGACATGAGAGATATTTTTTTAAAAAGATTTGATCTTTGGTCCACCGTGAACTAAGTTCATACAAGATACTCCCTCCGTCTCAAAAAAACCCGAACCTTTGTTTTTTCACGGTTTCCAAGACACCACTTTGACCGTAAATAACTACAATTATATGAATATAAAACTTATAACAATACGATTTTTTGAATGTACTTTTAAAAATGAATCTAACAAAAGTATTTTCATAATGTGAATCTTTATATATTTTCATAAATTAATGGTCAAAATTTATTAAGTTTGACCTTCAAAAAGCAAAGATTCGATTTTTTTTTAAGACCGAGGAAGTATTATATTTTAGAGCACATTGGTATTTCCTCGTTGGAAAGTGGAAACCCATTACGTACTTTCTATTTGAAGCCCAATGTCTACTTGTTTTTTTGGTGAACAGCCCAATGTCTACTTTGTGAACCGTTTTTAGAACTTACCACTTGATCAGGGCCTCCCGGCCCAAAAAGAGTGTACCATTTGCGGAGAAAGTTAACCATGGAAATATCAGGCCTAAATCAATTTGATCAGGGCCTCCCAGCCCAATAAGTGAATTGTTTTGATTTTTGTAGCCCAAAAATACTGCTCCGTGTTGGTGTGTATTTTTTATTTTTTTTTTAACGGCAAAGTAATCTCCAACTTTGTTGAAAATTGAAAATTAAACTTTAATTGGTTGGTAAGGGAGAGGTGCACCACTGTGCTACCCACCCCAAGCTCTAATTGATTTGTGGCTTTGAGCCCGGTTGTTCTCATCTTTACATTCATGTCTGTGATATTCATGAATCAATAGAATACAAAATAAAAAGTACTCTAAAAAGAATTTACGAATCAAGTTCACCACTCATATTCCTTAAATTGCAAGTAAATTGAGGTTCTTTAATGTTTTGCAATGCGTTTTGCTTCAAGTTGAATCTTGTTGAATCTGTCCAAAATCCAAATGAGGTAGAGGAAGCATAAAGTTACTGGAGCTAGCTAGGATTTGAGTGAGCTAGGGTGAGGTTTTCTAGCTGCCATTGATGTTGATTTGACATGCACTACAAAAAAATAAACGCACCCAAGGGGGTGAAGAAAAGCTAATCCTATTATTATACCGTAAATTAGGGATAAAGTCAGGACATGACCTTAAAAAGGATCATGATAACGAAAACAATATGCAACTGAATAAAATGTTTTCCATCCTTTTGTACAATAAGGGGAATGCATGAGGGTTGACGATGATCATGGCCTACTCAGGCCCTCATCATCCTTCGTTCATATCGTAGATGTTTTTTTTTGTTTTTTTTTATACAGCAATATCGTAGAGTTATTTTTCCTAAACATTGTGAAGTAGAGAGAGTACTTTCTAATGACATCTTAGACCGACTTTTTTTAATAACAGTTTACACTGCAATAATTAGTTATTTGGGCTACGAATTTCACCATGGAAGGTCAAAGTTTGTGGCCAACTTTTTTGGATTTTTGAAATTGCCACGAAAATATTTCATGGTCATTTCCAAGAAAATTGCCACGGGTAAATAATTTTATGCTTGTTTTTCAACGGGAAAAACAAAATCATGGCCATTTTTGAAAAATCGCTACGAGTGAAATAACTTCGTGGCTAAATTGCCACAGAAATATACTTGTGTGGCCAAATTGCTACCAAATTCTTTTTTCCCGTGGCCATTTATAAATTTTGTCACGGAATTGACTAGTTTGCCACGAGAAATTTTGTGGTTGTCGATATTTTTTCCATGTACGTAATAACATTCTAAATATAATAATGTCCATACTTTAATCATATAAGAAGTTTAGCATAAATGGTTTGAGTCACTTATAAACTTCGAGAGGTCTCAAGTTCAAGACTCACTATTGACAATTCTAATGTTTTTCTTATTTCTTATTTCATGTTTACTTAGCCACTAGTGTACTGTGGCTAGACTTCTCATTATAGCCACAATAGTGTTTTGACCGTGACTAAATAGATTGTCACGACCTTATAGGCCACGACAGGTCACGAGAAAAATTCCCGTAGCTAAGTACTTTTGCCACAGAAATTTCATATGATAGCCACAATTATTATAATGGCGCAAGTAGTCGTTTGTTGTAGTGTTATCTAACAAATAATACGTCGTCACGTATAAATTATGATACATCAATTAAGCTCTGTTTGGCACAATTAGCTTAACTTATAACTATTCTATGTTATAGTTCTGAAGGATAGCACAAATTAGGATCTATCTATACTTGCACTGGATCGTCCGACCAAGGCATCATAATCGCTCTCTGAAGTTGACCGTTAGAGACTAGTGGGGCCCTTCGTAGTTTCTTTTCCAAAACTTTTTGTGCCGGACCAACAAAACCAAATCAGCTCATTTATGATTAACAACAATTGATAATGTACTTCAAAAAAAAACAACAATTGATAATGCCACACCCTTTGCTTAGGCGTAACTTCCACGCGCTCTTGCTTCTCCAATTTTTCACAAAGAAAGCTACGGAGGAGTTTTTTTTTTGGATTTTTTTGCCTAAAACTACCTTCGGTTTAGCACATTTTGAAAATAACTACCTTTGTTTCGCGAATTTGTCGAAAACTACCTTCTTTCCTGTTTTTTTTTACGAAAGACTACTATTTGACGGAAAATAGAGTAACGGGATTAAGTCTGAGTGTAAAATACCATATTACCCCTCACTTAAAGTTAGTTGACTGAGGTCAACCCTCTCTTTACCCCCTTTTATTTTCCCCCCCTTTTTTCCCCTTTTATTTTCCCCCCCTTTTTTCCTCATTCTCTCTCCTCCTTCTCCGGTTAGTTTCTCTGCCAAAGAGCATCAAGCTCAATGCCATTTACCGTCAAGGTTGCTTTCATTCCATCTCCAAGGTTCACTCCTAGTCCCAAGAGATCAGAATACTTGAGGACTGTAGGGTGGTGAATGTTCTGGGTTGTGCCCGTAATGATTCTTCTGGTTTGTGGGCAGGGTGGCTTTAGGGGAAAATTGTTGATACGACTGATTTATACAACTCATAAACTGGTCAATGCACCCCGAGAATAGCTAATACAGCCGACATGGTTGATAAAACAACCGAAATTGAACTCACACCATAATGCCATGACCAGCAATGCGTATGTTTTACTCTTTATGGCTTCACAACTGCAAGTTAGACCAGTGATGTGAAAGCACTTTGTATAGCTCCATCTGATATGGGCCCAAGCCCCAAGCCCCAAGCTAAGCTAGAGTTTCGCCTCAAAGCATCCAGTTTTCCCCTAATATATGCTTGGGCATATCAACCTTTTTCCATGCCTTTCGTTTGCATTTGATCCTGAAGTCTTATGGACTCCAACGGTAGAAAGCTTCCCGAGATGGATGTGCTACTGTTATTGAAATCATTTGTCCCATATATCACTTCTACATCACATGCAAATCCATGGAAGTTCATACCTCAAGAGTTATCTTTTCTATCTCCTTTACTCGATTTGAGGTGGAGAATGGGTTGAGGATTAGATTCTAGGAGGATTTTTGAGGGATGGGGACTTGGCCAGCGCTTGGGTAAGAGGTTTCACATGTGTATCAACTTTCTACTCTACAGGGGGAGAGAGAAACTAACCGGAGAATGAGGAGAGAGAATGAGGAAAAAATGGGGGGAAAATAAAAGGGGAAAAAAGGGGGGTAAATGTAAAGGCACGTGAGAGGCACGGGGTTTTCGTTCATAAATGAGGGGTAAAATTGTCAAATCAAGTTGTTCACACTCAGACTTAACCCCGTTACTCCATTTTCCGTCAAATGATAGTCTTTCGCAAAAAAAACAAGAAAGAAGGTAGTTTTCGACAAATTCGCGAAACAAAGGTAGTTATTTTCAAAATCTGCTAAACAAATGTAGTTTTAGGCAAAAAACCCTTTTTTTTCCGTAGTTTAAGAGCAATACGAAAAACAAAATAGGCACTTATCAATAAACGAACCTTCTAATATTCCTATTATAAATCTACTAATTTGGGTGGGTTCTTTTTCACTTATTCAATTCAGTTTAACTAAGTTAAGTTCTGTTAAGTTTAATTTAGTTCAGTTCAAAATAGTTTAGTTCAACTCGAGTCATTGATCAATTCAATAATCTACTTTCTCTCACACATATTATTATCAGTTCTGTTCATTTTAGTGTAGTTTGTTCAATACAGACATATAATTGAATCTAACTTAATTCTCAGTTTAATCTAATTCAATTCTCAATTCATTCTAATTTAGTTCAATAAAGATGAATACACACTTTATATCCCAACAACATATAAGATATAACAAGTCTTAATAGTCTATTAGTAGTATTTGAATTGAGCTTCGTTCTCTACCAGAAAAAAAAGGGGAAATTTTGATCGCCAATATACTACACAAACACAAGTACACATCTACAGTTTTACACAAGCCAAACAGGGCCTTTGAGGCCGGTGACTGATTCAAAACCACCCCTCGGCTCTCACTGTTCACAAGTCACGGGACACACTCATTGGCTCATTTACTCCACTACTCAGCACAAGTGCACAACAGATGATATATATGAGTTTGACTTGGAGCGCGTGGAGCTATCAATTGTACACGGTCTTCTCATGTTCCTGTATTTCTCTTCTTTTTCGTAAAAATGAAAATATTCCAACATTTCAATAAAACGAACTATTCAAGTGTTTAGCAAGTAGCAACGACAACTAACATCAAAATGTGGGAGCTCAAGTGATAGAACTTTCAACCAATTAAGTCTCCAATTTTTAGGTTGAGGATTTAATACTTATTATTCTCAATTTCATATTAGGGTGATAGTGTTGTTAATGGCAGTTAGGCCAACGGTGGAAACAGGATTTTGAGTGAGAGGATGAAATATTGAAAATATATATAGAAGGGGAGGGGGTTTGGAAAAAAACAAATATATAGGATTTGATTTGAGCTATAACGCTCTAAAAGTACATGAAAATTAGTCATTTTCTTGAATTGAAAGGGCCCATAACCCCACTCCTTATGTAATAGCCCAAAAAATCTAGTTTTCCTGCTTTTTCAAAAAGAAAAAAGAAAAAAAACAGCGATCTTCTATTGTCCTTCCCTATTTGGCAAATAGTAACATTGTAACAAGTAAAAATTATTTTTGTTAAATTCATTTTTCCCTAATATTTTCAAAATATTATCTTTTTATACCTTTTATTCATATATAATAACCTTCTTTATGATCAAATTAGGATCTTGAACATTATGAAAAAGTTCAACATAAAGTGTTTTTTATTCTCCCAAACCCGAGATAAAATATAGTATGTCATTTTACAAACCAAATATATCCTGGAGTATACCAATGCAAATTAAATTACTCCCAACATGTAGTGTATCCGTTATAAGAATACAACGTTTGAAATCTAGAAGACAACTTTGTTGAAAGAATAAGAGTATCAAATCACTCACGTTTGCGAAACCATCTTTACTTTTACTTTCTCTCATAGTTAAATACCTTTCAAAAAAATTTGGGAAAGAAATTATGAAGTATCCGTTATGCCTTTACATAATCCGTTCACTTTAACTTTAAGGCCAACCACACTACGATGGGGCCTACTAACAAAAAAAGTGACTAGATTAGTGATGTGGCAATGTCTAAATATTTTTTTTCTTTTAAGTATTGGCTTCTTGGGATGACAAATGTAAAAAGTTTGAACTTTAGTCTTAAAAAACCAAAGAGCTAATGAACAATTGATGTGGAAATTAAGCTTAAGAGTTCTAAAGGAGTTTAAACATTATGAATGTCCTAAGAGATGTTAAAAATATGGTGAAAAAGAACGGACTTACACGAATCAATATAAACCTCATAATTTTTAGAAAGTAGCTGTGGAGAAGGAGACCATTAGGTCTAACTCTGCTGATTGTCGTGAATGAGATACATAGATATGTATATTTCTCATGTCAAACAAGAGTATCAATCGATTGTTTTGTAAGTCGTATATGTCATATCTCACATCACTTGTCAAGTTGTCATATGTGAACCATTTATATGTCATCAAACCAAATAAGCATTTTTCATGATCAATATAAACAACATAAACCATAAAACTCAGAAACATAAATCTTACAATAATAAAGACTAACAACATTACCAAACATTAAAAACTCAGAATGAAACAGAACTGAAAATTACTTACATATATTCCTATAAATTAATGAATTCTCCGATTCATTAATATATTATATATATATTTTTTATAACAATTACATAATTTCATCGTTAGACCCTACAAAATCTAAACAAAAATCTCCTCTTGAAAAACAACAAATAAAAAAGGAAAGTGTCTTAATAGTGAACCCCAAAATAAAAAAAAAAAAGCGGTCACTTTAATCCCCAAACTCCATTTATTACATCTCTCTCTTTTATCTCTCTCTTTTATCTCTCTCTCTCTTCATCTCTTCCCTCACATAGAATTCAAACTAGCATCCAAAAGAAAGAAACACGACCGTTCCTCGCTCTCTGTGCCCTTTTCTCTCTTCCACTCTCTCTCTCCCTCTCACTCTCCAGTTCCACTCTGTGAAACCCTTGATCTCATCAAACGAAACCCCCAATTCAAGAGAGAGAAAATAAAAACTAAACAACAATGGTGGCTGGCAAAGTAAAGATGGCAATGGGGTTACAAAAATCCCCATCAAACAACAACCCAAAACATGAAAAACCACCACCACCACCAAAACCACCATCACCATCTCCTAGCTCAGCTTCTTCAAAGGGTACCTCCAAATCTAACGTCTTCAACCGTTCTTTCGGCGTATACTTCCCCCGGGCCTCGGCCCAGGTTCAGCCACGCCCACCCGACGACCACCTCTTGAAACTCGTCGAGGAGCTCCGTGACCGCGAGTCGAGACTCAAAACGGAGCTCCTCGAACACAAGCTGTTACGAGAATCAGCCGCTATTGTACCACAACTAGAGAACGATATCGCGGAAAAAGAAGTTGAGATTGATGAGCTGAAGAAGAAATTGAAAGAAGTTGTGATTGAGAATGAGAAGCTTGTTAAGGAAAGGGAAGTTATGAAGGAAGTGTTTGAGGTTGAGAGGAGAGAGAATGGGGTTAAGATTAGGGAAATGCAGGTTGAGATTGATGAGTTGAAACAGTTGTCTTCTTCTCAGAGGTTTCAGGGTTTGATTGAAGTTACCAATAAATCGAATCTCATCAAGAATCTCAGTTTTCGTAAACAGTCACAAGTAACAAAACCTCCCACTGTACATCATCATCATCATCATCAGCCATTGGCGGAGTTAGAAATTATGTCTAGAGAGAGCGCCACCGCGGAACAGCCACGGCTTTCGCGGTGCGACTCCTCGGATTCTCTTCCGGAAACCTCGGACTCGGCATTGTCTGCAATCGTTGTCCGATCTCGTATACCGAGGGTTCCGAAGCCTCCACCGAAGCGTTCCTTCTCCGATTCTCTCTCCTCGTGTAACTCCGACGGTCGTAAATCGACAGACAGCGTTACCGCTCCGCCACCGCCTCCACCACCACCTCCGGCGTCAAAATCATTAGCACCACCACCACCACCGCCACCGCAGAAAAAAGCTCCGTCGGCGGCGCCTCCACCACCTCCGCCTCCAGCGCCACCTAGAGGAGTAAAATTAACGGCAGCGAAAGTAAAAAGAGTACCAGAAGTGGTGGAGTTTTACCACTCGTTAATGCGAAGAGATTCACGGCGAGATTCCGGTGCTGGAACGGCGGAGACAACGGCGGCGAACGCTAGGGATCTCGTCGGAGAGATTGAAAACCGGTCGGCGTATTTGCTTGCGGTGAGTGGGTTTTATTTTCCTATTTTGTTATTTTCTCTCTCCTCTTTTATTTATATTTTTTTTGTTTTGTGGTCCGTTAGGGTTTTGGGTTTAATTACAGTTGTGCCACTGATGGTTTTGGAACTTTGGTACCCGTTGGTGTGAGTGTGATGTGTCCCTATTTTTTTGGGTATGATATTGACTGGACTTTGGAGGGTTGGGTCTGGTACTTGTCTTTTTTATAATTAGATCAGTTGCTTTATTTTGTTTGGATTTTGTTTGTTTTCTGTTTCCAGATCAGCAATTGCTTCAAATATGAAATTATCTTTCTGGAAAATGGGATTTACTGGTTTTGTCTTTTTTGCGTTAAATTAAAGGCACATTGATGTTGATTTTTGATGGGGTAGTTCATGTTTTACCATAAATCAATATAGATTTGCTTAATTATTGTTGGCTCATGTCAATTTCATAAGAAAACAGAATTAACATACAGAAAATGAAACTGTAATTGTAACAGAGGGTCTAATGTTAAGTTTTGGAAGTATTTGGATGAACTTAAACGCAAAAACTCATATGAGGTGATCTCAACGTGAGGCGCCTCAAACAAGCATGACGTCATGGTTGTTCATAGAGGTGACCTCATATTGAGGCGACCTCATAAGAGATATAGTGTGTTTAATAATTAGATTTGCTTGATTGTTATTATTAGCTGAACTGAATGTGAACAAATTTACAAGGAAACAGAACTGACAGAAACAAAATACAATTGTACCGTTGAAAGATGTCTAAACTCTGATGAGATGTAAATAAAATAAGAACAGGAATAATAAGTATTTGTGTCAGGGTGTTCAGGGATTTAAATTTAATCTAATGGTTGTTTTTGATTAATAGATTAAGACAGATGTGGAGACACAAGGAGAGTTCATCAAGTTTTTGATCAAAGAAGTTGAGACAGCTGATTTTACAGATATTGAAGACGTGGTTTCCTTTGTGAAATGGCTTGATGATGAGCTTTCTTACTTGGTATGTCACTATCTTTATACATTACACAAAAAAGATCACTTCTTTTATGGGTTCATCATTATAAAAGGTTGTAAATTTGTGTTTAGGTTGATGAGAGGGCTGTTCTAAAACACTTTAACTGGCCGGAGCAAAAGGCGGACGCCCTCAGGGAAGCGGCATTTGAGTATTCTGATTTGAAAAAGCTCGAGTTGGAGGCATCATTGTTTAGGAACGATGGTCGACAGGCTTGTTCCTCAGTTCTCAAGAAAATGCAAACCCTGCTCGAAAAGTATAAGATTTCTCTGTTATCCATTCTGTTGCAATTTTGTACTATAACGTTATGATCTTCTACTAATTGCATTTTCACCGTTTGACTGAAACAGATTAGAGCATGGTGTTTATAATCTATCACGGTTGAGAGAATCAGCCGCCAATCGGTTCAAATCCTTTCACATTCCGGTTGACTGGATGCTCGATTCAGGATTTGTTAGCCAGGTGATTTTCTCTCTGCCTACAGTCAAAATATCTGTTGCTTGATTTGTTGATTTTGCTTTGCACTGAAGGGAAACTAATTAAAGTTAATTGCGATTGCGTGATCCGTCAATAGACAAATAATTGGTTCACTATTGTTAGCCAATATATCAGACAGTAGTTGCTCATTGATTGCTTTCTTAAAGCATGAAATAAGTATGTTTTTTCATATTTTCCCACTAATTTTAGCTTTGGATTCCTGGATAATGGATACAACTTGTTTTATTCATGCTGCATTGTTTGGATGTCCAATATACAATAATAAAACTACAACTTCACTCCAAAGCCCATAATTAAACTACTAATCCTCTGCTTAGCATAAACAATGCAGCTAAATGACAAAAGAGTAGAGAAATGAAATATAATCTTCCACAATTAACAATGCCCATGCTTGCATGCGCATGTGGGAAATCCTAGTTAAATTGTAATCTGCTTGTCTGGTTCCTTGCTGTTTCTGGACTTTAGCAAAAGAATAGAGGAGTATCAGATTCTTTTTTGGGGTTTGGTTGACCTTTTATCAATCCCTAAACTTAAGAAATTACAATAATCAGGATTCTTTCTTCACTGGAGACCAGGATCTTAAAAGTTCCTAGATCAGTCAGTTTTATAGAACTAAAAGGAAGCAAGTTAGAATATAGAGGGAGACAACAGGAGATAAACTAGGTAGAATGGGTGTTTGCCGAGACCATGCTCAATCAGTCAGATTTGTTAAGTTTCTTTCAAGTTGTTTGCCTGTCTTTTGGTATGCAGTGGAATGGAAAGCGCGCTCGTGGAAAGGGGTGACTTAATTGAGACATTATTATTTATATACTCTATATTGGTGGGCTAGCTTAGACATTGTCAATGTTGAGACATGGGCAGTCTCGCTTTATGGCATGTGGTTCATGACTCATGAGCTAGGTCCTTGACGTTGTATTTACATGTGAATCATTGCTTAGCCTAGATCCGGATTAGGATCCTCTATTATTTTGCTGAAAGAGATCTGACCGTCCATTTAGGAAAATAAAAGCGAACAAAATGGAGAGGATCCCAACTCCCTAAACTCAGCTCATCTCTACGAGTAACAAAGTTCAGTGAGACAACCCCTTGCTTGTAGTAGATTTACCTTTTACTGCTCATGCAACTGCTTTAACTTGAGTCCATCCCTATTTAATCATTCCAACTTTATTTGAATTTAAACTGAAAATAGTGAGTCACTAGTCCTGTACGCTGAATGTGATAATGAACAAGTTATGATTGTACCCCTACCTGTCTGTACTTTGCATCCATGAATTTATGTCTAGAAACTGTAAAAATTTTGCAGATCAAGTTGGCATCTGTAAAGTTAGCAATGCAGTACATGAGAAGAGTGTCAGCAGAGCTTGAGGCCGTAGACGGTGGTCCTGAGGAAGAAGAATTAATTGTTCAAGGCGTTCGGTTTGCATTCCGTGTACATCAGGTGAATTCAGTGGCCATGCTATTCAGTTATTCATTAGTCTGGAAAGGATAACTCGAAACTTATGTTCTGTAATTTTTGGTTATCATTGAATGCGATTGAAGTTAACCCTTTTTTGTTCTGGCCAGTTTGCGGGAGGCTTTGACGCAGAAACTATGAGAGCGTTTGAGGAGCTGAGAGATAAGGCTAGATCATGCCATATACAATGTCAGAATCAGCCGCAACAGCAGCAGCAGAGGCTCGTGTGCAGATCTATGCCCTGCTAGAAAAGCTTCTGCAGCAATCTCAGCTTCAGGATTAGCTTAATTTAGGTCATTCTTTTGTTGTTGTAAAGATATAATGCCATGTCTGTGAAAACCGAACAAATGGGGAGTAGGAGTCCCATTTTTGGCTCATATGTATTTAGTATTTACCTAATTTTACATTATTTCTAATGCCTCTTCCTACTGTTCATGAAAACTGGTCAATCAGGCACAAATAATCAGTTGGACTCTCTTAACATATAATCTTCTTCTTCTTTTTTTTCTTTTTCTTAACATATAATCTTCTTCTTCTTTTTTTTCTTTTTCTTAACATATAATCTTCTTTTTTTTTTCTTAACATATAATCTTGGCATACCTTGTGTGTTTGGGACAAATTTTTAACTTCCCAGGTTCCCACTGAACTAGTGAAACAAAATTTGACTTGGAGTTATAAATTTGGGGAGCAACACAGGATTCTATATACAGGAAAGTACTGTTCCACTTTCACAAAAGTTGCAAATTTGTGTTTCATTAGATTTCATCTACAACTTTTTTTTTTTTGACAGCTTCATCTACACCTTTAGTGAAAGCAATAGTGAAATTGGCATAAAAAGTAACAATCAAAAGCTAGCTTTCTGATTTTAAATTTCAAACAATTAAACCAAAATTTGGGGTTTACAATAGCTTTGTCACTCAATTTGGCATTCAATCAAACTTAGATTCTCTTATTGGATGATTGTGGCGCATGGTTGGAAGGGTTGACACATTTTCTAGAAGGCCAGTCCCGCTTTCCCTCCCTATTTTTGATGTAGAGTAAAAGTGTTTAATTTCTTCTTTTTTTTTTTGTAAAAGATCGACAAGTGATCACCGATCTTTCATTAATATTTCAAAATCATGCCAAAGAGTTTCATCGACATTCGATGGGAAAGACGACTCCCAAGACCTAAGACCTACCTCCCAAGGTTGCACATGTGCTAATTCATGAGCGACTCTATTACCATTACGCTTGATAAAAGACCACGACACACTACCAAAGCTACAACTACCAATCAAATCAAAGACATCATCGACAACTAGAAAGAAACTATTAGACCCTTTACTATGTTTATTTAAAACATTAAAAACTATCAAACTATCTGTTTCCACAAGAACATGCTCAAAGTCGTAGGCGAAAGGGTTTGATTTCTAGTGCTTAACAAAACCTTCCTTGTGTTTGATTTGTTTAGTTGAAATTAAAATGCTAAGTTTTGTCAAGAATACAATAAATTTTTTGTTATCTTATTCCTCTTATTCTAATATATCATATATCATATATAACGAAATTTTAGTTAAAAAGACAAAATTTGATCAGAATTCAGATACAACTAAGAAAACTCTTATCAGAAGAGAAAATGAGATAATTCGGGTGTCTACAAAGAGCGTAATTTCTCTTCTTTTTTTTAAACAAGATAGCTCAACTCAATTGCTCAATGAGACAACAGTTCCTTTGTAAATATTTCAAGTTTTCCAAAGGTTAAAGCAAGTAACGTTTGGTCTACCTTCTTCCAACTTCTACTTCTCCTCTACATTTGTTCTTGTCCACCTCCTTTTATCTACTTCCCCCTCCACATTCAACTTCTAAAAAATCGAAATTAAGCTATAATTGGATAAGAATAGAAGTTACAATTTGTAACTTCTCGTGTAACTTCTCGTGTAACTTCTCCTTCTCCTTTTAGTTGAAGGTGGAGGAGAGAATGGATGAAATGGGGTGAGGAATAACAAAGTGTGGAAGAGAAGTTGAAATTTTAGAAGCTAGGCCAGATGGGGCATTAAACAACCTACCGATGATGTTTTATCCTTTAAAAAAAAAAAAAAAAAAGAGTTAAAAATGATGGGAGTATAGAAGACTGAAGTGGAATCTGAAGCCCAATGGGCAATGGGTACCCAGAACAACTTAGCTTAACACGACCCAGAAACAAGCCCACGAACCAATCAACTGGATTACTGGAAAGTGGAAACAAACAGAAAAAGTGGCAAAAAAATAAGGCGAGCAGTCAAAATCCAAAATTTGGAGGTGTGAGCAAAATAGGAGAGAGAAAAAACAGAGATGAAAGCAAGTTGTTCACTCTCAATAAATCCATCCCACATTGCCACTCTTCATATATCATCACAAAACCCTCTCAGAAAAACCAACATCTTCTTCTCCAAAACCCAGTTTATCCAATTTAATCATAATATTAATATTAACCATAACAACAATAATAATCCTCGAATTTCACGCCCCATAAAAATCAGACCTTTAATGGCTACCGGAGCTACCAATCAAAGCAGTGAGGCAGCTAGTTCTGGTGGGCAAATGTCGAGTCTGCTGTTTGTTGAGATGGGTGTTGGCTATGATCAACATGGGTTAGTATTGTTTTTGTCAAAGTTCATTTCTTTTCTTGTTTTTTCATGTTTTGATTTTGAGTTTTGCTTTTTTGGACATTGAGATGATGATAATGGTAGAGATTGAAGATGGGTTTCCCATTCTGTATTTGACAGGCAGGATATTACAGCTGCTGCAATGAGGGCTTGCAGAGATGCTATATCTTCTAATTCAATCCCTGCCTTTCGTAGAGGTAAGCTCCCTAATTTGTCTCTCTTTTTTTACCAAGTGGGTTTTATTGGATTTTGATAGTTTGAGGTTTTGTGGATTATGGGATTTTGATGTTTGATAATTGATTTTTGATGATCATATCTTCTGGGCTTGATTCATACACATATATTGTGAGTTTGGGAAGGAGCTAATTGTAAGGTCAATCATTTAGTGACAATGGTTTGGTGTAACGCTACAAATTGAACCACTATGTAAATTGACACTAGTATAGAATTTGAGGGAAATGCCTTAAGGGTTATGGCTTTCTGGAACTCAAAGACGAGCAATGTGTTTATGAACTAAGCTGTTTTCCTCCTGGAAACAACTTGACAATGGGAATATCTGATCTTACATTACTAAACCCCT
This sequence comes from Tetragonia tetragonoides, assembly GCA_038025085.1. Taxonomy (NCBI): domain Eukaryota; kingdom Viridiplantae; phylum Streptophyta; class Magnoliopsida; order Caryophyllales; family Aizoaceae; genus Tetragonia; species Tetragonia tetragonoides. Next base: position 6,902,114 of record CM076148.1, on the reverse strand, counting down.
TGTTATCTTTCCGTTATCGAATCAATTGCGTGCTGGAAATCGATGTGTAGTCTGCTTCCCGTGTAGAACAGATGGCTGTAGCAGATTAGTATTGGTACATTGGCGAGGTTAAGTTACGGAATTATATGCAGATATATTCTTTAGCTCTTATGCACTGCTGTGCAGATCATAAGATGCGAAATTAAGAAATGATACTGCGATATAGAAGCTTGATTCCGTTGCATACCGCTGTGGTTCAGACTTGTAGGCTTGCAGTCAGCAGGATTTGAGCTTGTTTGTGATTCTCATCGGAGTTTGTCCAACTAACCTCTGTTGTGCCCATGTCAACTTCAGTAACTGCAGCGCTCGAGGGTTACACAGAGTACATTGTGTTTGAGTTATTGTGTTGTTAACCTTTCATATTCGTGGGATATGTATTATGATCAACTAGATGCAGTGGGCAGTGGGCAGTGGGCAGTGGGCAGTGGCACTGATAACTGGTACCCAAAGCCGAAACAAAAGAGTATTCATTTGTACTTTCTGAAACTACATTGTAATCTCAAAATCTTGTTTTTTTTCTAGTCAAATAGAGGGTGCAAGTGAATGAGACCGAGACATCATCCGCTACATCGTGTTCGGACTCTCGTGTTGTTGGTAGCCTCATTCTGCTTGGGGAAGATAAGCCACTGCCGGATGAAGGGACAATTCGAAGGAAGACTAAAAAGAAGTAAGCTTCCCTTTAGCTATTATGTCTGCCTTTCCCCTACTATCAAATGGATAGTTATTTTATTTCTTTGTGCTGCTAATTGGTAAATGTTATGATTCTTAAGTATTCTGATGAATTTGTTGTTTTTTTATGCTTGGTTAATGGTTAGTGGTTAGCTGGTTACGCAACATAAAGACGGGGAATTGAAAATCATTGATGAATATTCTATTGCATTTTACACTATTTAAGCATGTTATGCTTATCATTAGGAGGTGGCAAAATGCTGCAAGACTGCGTTCTGTGGATATTTAGTACTGTTTATATTATTATTTCCCAAGTGTCTCTTGATGCCATAGCTGTATATAGTTTTAACATTATTGCTCTTTCTGGAGTAGATGATTCTGATTTCTTGCATTTCGCTTGTATTTAATATCTGATAAATCCATGTCTCATTCTTCTATCCTTTTTGGTTGTCTGAAACTAAGTAGATACTTCTGTAGTTATTTAGGACTCAACTATTGTCTATGTCATAATGCATCTAGGAAGAGCGCAAATTCCAGACCTCCTTGCATATGTTTGGTCCTGTAACCATGTTAGCTGTAATACGCATTCAAGCTCTTTGAAGCTCTCTTTTCTTTTCCTCAACAAGAATGATGTGGATTCTTTTCTCTCTAAGGGGTTCAAGCTGAGGCTTTGACAAACTCAAACATGCTGCTGGGTGGCTGTCAACTTGTAAGGGCAAGTACTAAGTCCTGAACTTATTGTATATGGCATCTATTGTTAACTTTTCATTTCCACATGCTTGTGAGCTGCAAGATTTTATAACCATCCAAGCTGTATATAGTTTTAGCTTCTAATTTGTGTAGTATTAACTAATTGTGCACATTGATTTGGTGAATGCCGAGTCCTGTTCCCGTTTATAACCAAAGAAAATAAAAGAAAGCAGGATTTTGGCAGGGGATACAAAATATGGAACTTGGTATGAAATGAAAGAAGTTAGAAGTTCCAGAAAGTTAGAATTTGAATACGAATTGAAATTGCTACTGCAAAGTCTATTGCTAACACTCTTTCTAGAACTATGTCCTAGACTCCTAGTCGATCACAATGAATAGAAGACAACCAAAATGATAGGTATGAATGGAGCTCATGCATAAATGACAGTGCTGGTGGTCTCTTATTGGATAGTATTGTTTGTCCCCTCTCTTTGTTTTTTTGGTGATAAGTGGACATCTGGAATAGTTTAATGCTTGTAATCGTACCAATCAAAATTTGAAGTAAGAATTAATATTTTGAATGGATTTGCAGTAAGGCTGGCTAATTTCTTTCTGCATTGTTACATCCCTAACTGATGGAGAAAATTCTATAAACAACTTTTGTAGACACCGGATAGATATAGGGTAAGATGAATAGATAGATAGTTGGCCAATCACCACGTTGGAAGGCCCTTCAATTCCTAGATACAGATACATCACTGGGAAAAAATAGAGCAAAAACTTGGATACAAATACACCACCAAGGGTTCTTTGGATACAGATGTAACACCTAGGATAGTCAGAGAGTTATTCTCAACCTTGATAAGAACACTTTAAGTGTGTTGATAATTTCTGATGCAAAGTTGAATGATCGTAGCATCACACATACTACCTATTTATTGGCTTATTCAAAGGAAACTTTCTACAAAATATGAATGCTGAGCTGCACTTTGAAGACTTTACTAGATTTAGCCGGCAACACATCGAAGTCCTCTGATGCTGGCTATGAGTCGGCCTAGGAGCTACCGTTGCCATTTGTGATTCTTATCAGATTATCAGTCAGTAGTCAAATAATATTATACAAGTTATGGGCACAAGCCATCACAATGGAATAAGTGGCACGTGTTATGGTTCAGAAGAGTGCAGAAATGATTTTCCCTCTCTTTTAAGAGTAAGTAATTACTATTAGCAAAGATGATATGCCATCACAAACTGAGCTGCGTTTTATTATTATAGCATGTGCTCTAATTATTAACGAAGATGATTTCCTCCCCCGCACCCCCACCCCACCCCCAAATTGCCTGACTCGGCTGACTGTTTGCGAGGGTGGAATCAAATGAAAGCAGTCACTAGACTTATAAAGGTACAATGTTAGCAAGGTTAGCTCTTAAACACAAATGGGAAGAAAAGAATTTGCCACTCTTGTGGAGGAAACGACTTTGTATGTGCTTAGTAGGAAGATCCCCCTCTCGTACGCGCTTTACCCTTCTTTCTTATGTCAATGTGTTTGTTGAGCTTAATACTATTTACAGTCTTCTCTTATCACAGATTACTTTCTTTCTTTTTATTGATTCCTGTTGTGACACCATTAGTATCTTGCATTGTCCATGCTGATTATATTGCTTGTTTTGGCATGTTCACAGTTGAGCAACTCTTTTCTGATAATCTTTCCTTGATGTCTGATGATGATGGCTAATCTTCTCTTTTTTTCTTCCTGAAGTTGCAGCAGGGAAAATTAGAATGCTATCTTATTAACGACATCTGATGGTTGAGAAGTCGATTGATTTTGCATTGGATTGACGATTTAAGATGGGCAGACTGAGAAGATTGTTGTTTGGGTGCTCGCTATCTTTTGTGGCATGCCATTTTGTCAAGGAGTTATGTTGGTTTCCTTAGTATGCTCTGCCTAGTGGTCTAGCAGTGGCTAGTATTGCAGACTCGTAGAACAGACAAACTGAACTTTTAGTATAAGCTGTGTTGATGAATGCCAAAATGCTGTTTTGGTATTTGGTATTTGACTTTGCTTATGTAGGCATGTAATTAACTCTTTGTATAGCTATGACTTATGAGCTGTTATATTTCATGGATGCAAGTCTAGACTAGTTTTTCCTTTTTGAAAACTGGGACAAAAAAGGAAAAAGAACCCAATAGGACAATTGTAAATGATCATACATTGGTTTTATGTCCCATAAGTGGGTAAGGGGATTGCTTAATGTAAATCACAAATTGCTTAATGTAAATAACAGACTTTCAATTTATTTTTTTAATTTCATAGGAATCGGACTTGTAAAATTTTGATAAGGTGTATGGATGGAAAATGAAAGAAAATTATGATAAACTGATGCTGTAAAAGAAAAGCTTAAACAGGACTTGGATATCCAAAGAATATCGCTTTTCATTTTGTTAGAGATTGATTTTCAGCACCAAACAGAAAGACTGCTGTGCATCTTCCAATTAACCAAACATCATAATTAAGCTGTAGGAGACCTTAGGAGTTGCAAGAGGGATAGGAAGTAGCAAGAAGGAATCCTGGTGGTGGAGTGAGGACATTCAAAACAGGGTGAAGGCTAAGAAGGTAGTCTATAAAGCTCTAATGGATAGCACTATAGATGAGGAAAGGATGGAGAAGCGAGAAGTCTACAGAAAGGCAAAGAAATCAGTAGCAGAAGTCAAAAGTAAAGCCTATGAGAGCTTGTACCAAAAATTGGCCACTAAGGAGGGAGAACAGGACGTTTACAGGTTGGCGAGAGCTAGGGAGAGGAAGACTAGAGACCTGGATCAAGTTCGTTGTATTAAGGATGAGGCGGGACGAGTTCTTGTGGACGAAGCGAACATCAAGAGGAGGTGGCATGGGTATTTCAATGAGCTTTTTAACAATGTTGGGGACGTAGACATTTCGTTGGGAGATCTTAGCACATCCGAGCAACACTGTAACTACAGCTTTTGTCGTCGTGTTACGAAGGAAGAAATCAAAGGGGCCATGAGGACGATGAAGAGTGGAAAGGCAGTAGAACCAGATGAGATACCCATAGAGGTATGGAAGAGTTTGGGGGAAGAAGGTTTATTGTGGTTAGTTAGGCTTTTCAACATGATCCTCAAATCTGCAAGGATGCCGGAGGAGTGGCGGCTCAGCACATTGATTCCTCTATACAAGAACAAAGGAGATATTCAAAGCTGCAACAACTATAGAGGTATTAAGCTACTCAATCACACCATGAAGCTATGGGAGAGAGTAATTGAGAAGAGACTAAGGAAGAGTACTCTTATCTCGGAGAACCAATTCGGTTTCATGCCATGGAGGTCAACAACAGAAGCGATTCATCTGATTAGATGTTCAATGGAGTACTACAGAGATAGACAAAGGGACTTGCACATGGTTTTCATTGATTTGGAGAAGGCTTAGGACAGGGTACCCAGAGAAATTATGTGGAGGTGCTTGGAATCCAAGGGGGTTCCAGTCGCGTATATTCGAGTTATTAAGGATATGTATGAAGGAGTGAGGACTAGGGTCAGGACTACAGGAGGGGAAATTGAGCAATTTTCTATAGATATTGGGTTACATCAGGGGTCATCGTTGAGTCCCTTTTTATTCGCAACCGTTATGGATGAGCTCACTAAGACTATTCAGGGGGATGTGCCTTGGTGTATGTTGTTTGCCGACGACATTGTTTTGATAGACGAGACTAGAGAAGGTGTTAATGCCAAACTAGAACTTTGGCGGGATACACTAGAGTCAAAGGGATTTAAGTTAAGTCGGACAAAGACCGAGTACTTGGAATGCAAATTTACAATAGATGGGGTTGCCTCGGATATGGAGATTAAGATTGGTACTGAAGTGGTACCGAAGAGGGATTGTTTCAAATATCTCGGTTCACTCATACAGGATAACGGCGAGATTGATGATGACGTGACTCATCGTATCAGAACAGGGTGGCTAAAGTGGAGGAGTGCAACAGGAGTTCTATGTGACAGAAAAATTCCACTAAAACTTAAAGGCAAATTCTATTGTACAGCCATCAGGCCAGCTATGCTATATGGGGTGGAGTGTTGGCCGGTGAGGCAGGTGCATGTGCAGAAGATGCGGGTGACCGAGATGAGGATGCTTCGCTGGATGTGCAACTCTACAAGAAGAGATAAAATTAGGAATGAAGTGTTGAGAGGCACGGTGGGAGTGAGCGATATTGACAACAAGATGCGAGAAACAAGGCTTAGGTGGCTTGGGCATGTGAGGAGGAGACATCGAGATGCACCGGTGAGAAGGTGTGAGAGAATTATACTTAGTGACTGTAAACGAAGAAGAGGACGCCCGAAGAAGACTTGGGGAGAGGTAATCAGGCAGGATTTGACCTTTCTAGAACTTACCGAGGACTTGGTCCTAGATAGGAAATTATGGCGTAGTAGGATTCGTGTAGAGGATCCTCGTTAGATTATGGTTTTTGCATTGGCTAGTACTAGAGGTTGATTCATTTTGTTTATAGCCTGTAGTGTCTTCTTCACTTTATGTTGTTCATTTAGTAATATCTTGTGTTAGTATGTTTACTGCTTTACTTCTCTTGCCCTTTTGATCATCATTTATTGCTTTTTTTTATTACCAAAAAAAAAAAAAAAAAAAAAATTCCATTTTGCAAATGTATTTAAAAAAAAAAAAAAAAGTTTTTGTGGGTCTTTCGGAAACAGTCTCTCTTCTAGGCGACTAGTTAGGGGTAAGACTGCGTACATCTGGACCTCCCCAGACCCCGCCCTAGGCGGGATACTTACTGGGTAATTGTTGTTGTTGTTGTTGTTGTTGTGCATAATTAAGCTGTAGATACATCATAACCTGGTCAAGAACTGCATAGTCAATAAACTCAAGCACACCTTCCAGGGTGGGGCGAGAGCTACAAGGCCAACATATGTAGCCTAATGCTTGCTTTGTCAGAATAGATCTATTCCTAGCCATTGTTGCTATGCTGTTGGTGGTAGAGTGCGTTCAATTTCTCACCATTCGATCACAAACCACTAGATGCAGGACAGCAAGGTTTCTAACCGTCCCCTTTTTAAGGATACGAAACTGAAAGAATGCAGCACAAATCAAGGAAGCTGCAGAAAAAAAAACAGAGCCATCACCTTCCAAACAACGCAACATCCTTACTGGCTAATTGCTTTGTAGTTTGTACACAGGCAAGGAGCGTTGGTTGATGAAAACCTATATAGCCTAATGCTTGCATCTGCTGTTAATGGGAATAGATCCCCTCTAATTCTTAAGGTATTGTTACATGTATGCAGTGCCATCGTAGACTCGATTCAATTCCTTGGCCATGTTCCACTTGATCAGACGCCGGATTTCCATTCAAGCGCACATCAGTAGATGCAGCCATGCAGGACAACAAGCTTTCATATAGCCTCTTTTACCTTTACAGGAAAAGGATTACAGAACATATTAATTAGTATTGCAATCTGCAAAACACACATGGGGAAGAAGTTGAGGGGCATCACAAAAGTTAATCTTGAAATTAAACATGGAATAGCGTAATATCTTCACATATAATACAGGAATTCATAGCAATTAAACATGACCATGCGGGGATCAGATGATCACAAATCAAAATCTGATTTCGGAAGTAGTTTCATTATCTGAATCGTCTAAGAACAAGGACAACCTTATATAGCAAATACATTTCAGTTTTGAACTGGTACATCTTTTATTTTATTGAAAATAGAAACAATGAACTGATTACCAATAAGGCTGCTATTACTTGATTGTTGATGGAGAAAAAAAAGGTGAGGAGATACTGAAAGATATATGTTACCAGTGTATTCCATCAATAGAAGGTGCATTAGCGAACCAGGTGGTAATCACCTCTTCTACTAATGATTTCTGAATCGTTTTTGGAATCCAAAAGCCTCAAAGAAACAAGGCAAAAATGAAGTGAACTAATTCAAGGTTGAATTAAACTTTATGAAACAAAAGAATCTAATAAGTAAACAAAGTTTATCTCATGAATGGACATCATAACTTTAGAGGCTCCCTAAAATTAATAGGAAAACAAAACAAGAGAGGCTAATTTCATGGCATTTAAAAGGGAATATATTCGAGCAAAATGTAATTAAGCAAATTAAAATGAGAATCAAAATTGAAACATAAACCAAATGGAAGAAAAGTGGGCGATGGAGATTTGAGCTACTTACCAAATTTGCCTATTTAAATCACTTCCACCAAGCTAAGCTAAGGTTAATTGTGACGTGAGGGATATGTTGAATTTTGGGACAGTCCTCCCCGTCTAGGCTTCGAAAGCTTAAAGCTAACCTTTTCCGCATCACCGGCAACCCCATCCAACGTCTCCCTTATGTTCTTAACCTCTCGAGACATTTTGTAAGCAAGCCCCAACTTGTTAAAGCGAGAAAACAAGCAGCGTATACTGCCCTCCGTGGCTACGCGTTGCATCTCCTGCTCAGCCACAGTGGCAAACTTATCAAGCAAAGCATTAGCATCATAAGAACAGGTCTGAGGTTGTCAATCCAGTTTTGCTCTTGGTGGCTGAGTTCTCCCTTGGCATTAGCATCCTCCAATACAGACTTAATGGTTTTGACAGTCTTTTCGAGCTTCTCAAGTTCGATTTTGTAGCCAAACATGGAGAACATATCTTTGAGCTTTGAAGATTGAACTGCGGCAAGCAGAGTTTGGGCAACTGAAAAGGCTAGGCTGATGGCTTCAACTGCCATTGTAATGTATTCACTACTCAGTAAAAACTATAAAGGGACTGAGGTTGTAATTCTGGGCTAGTGAAATGTGAATAGATAGCATGATCAAGCCCCCTCCTTTTATTGAGCTCCGTCACGTCCACGCATAAATTTCACATGTGGGACAACCCACCGTACCGGAGATGATAACTTCCTTGAAACTTCCATCCATCTCCAGAGAAGTTACTAACTTGTCATAAAAAGAGAGAGAACAAATTAGTACTTCTCAGTCCCCACTACTTGAAAAACATACTCCCGTCATTGTCAAGCATTAGATGAAACTCTACTAAACAATACCACATATGATTGTGTAAAGCTACAAAGTGAAACATGTTTACTCAGACATAAGCAATATCCAGCAATTTGGCTGGTAAAACCTTTGCCGATCAAAAGTCAACATTGACAATGTGTAAAAACAAATTCATAAAACATTGACAATGCTACTTCCTTTTTGACCTTGCATTAAGAACTCTACTAACTTAAGCCATTGTTCACGTTTCTCAGTCCATACGTCATCCAAAACAAGCAAGTACTTGTTCCCATTTAGCTTCTGTCGAACTATTTTCTGGACCTGCTCTATTTCAAAAGCGTGAGAGTGTCTCTCACTAGTGGCTGACTTTAGAATGCTACCGAGTATGGATCCCACGTTCAGTTGTGGTTGTCTTTCATCAGCGACACAAGCCCACAACATCAATGGGAATTGTTTTGCAATGCTTTGGTCATTGAACACGAGTTGGGCAAGAGCAGTCTTGCCCATCCCTCCCATTCCCACGATAGTGATAACAGGAGGCCCCACAACATTGCCTTCATCATGCTTAGGATCTAGCAACATGTGTATGATCCTCTTAATGTCATCATCCCTCCCAATAATATTGGGTTCATAAACATAAGAACAAGTTTCCTCCCTCCTTTGCCTAATAGGTTGGTGGTCAACCTTAAAGCTAAGCTTTTTAGCATCACAGGCAACCCCATCCAATGTCTCCCTAAAGCTCTTAACCTCTCGAGACATTTTGTAAGCAAGCCCCATCTTCTGATCAAATAAGCGAGTAAACAAGCGGCGTACCTTTTTGGAGAATCCACGGCCTTCCTTGGCTACATGTGGCATCTCCTGCGCAGCCAGAGTGGCAAACTTATCAAGCAAATCATCAGCGTCATAAAGAAGAGGTCTGAGGTTGTCAATCCAGTCTTTCTCTTGGTGGTTGAGTTCTCCCTTGGCATCAGCATCCTCCAACACAGACTTAATGGTTTTGACCGTCTTTTCGAGCTTCTCAAGTTCGATTTTGTAGCCAAACATGGAGAACATATCTTTGAGCTTTGAAGATTGAACTGCGGCAAGCAGAGTTTGGGCAACTGAAAAGGCTAGGCTGATGGCTTCAACTGCCATTGTAATGTATTCACTACTCAGTAAAAACTATAAAGGGACTGAGGTTGTAATTCTGGGCTAGTGAAATGTGAATAGATAGCATGATCAAGCCCCCTCCTTTTATTGAGCTCCGTCACGTCCACGCATATATTTCACGTGGGACAACCCACCGTACCGGAGATGATAACTTCCTTGAAACTTCCATCCATCTCCAGAGAAGTTACTAACTTGTCATAAAAAGAGAGAGAACAAATTAGTACTTCTCAGTCCCCACTACTTGAAAAACATACTCCCGTCATTGTCAAGCATTAGATGAAACTCTACTAAACAATACCACATATGATTGTGTAAAGCTACAAAGTGAAACATGTTTACTCAGACATAAGCAATATCCAGCAATTTGGCTGGTAAAACCTTTGCCAATCAAAAGTCAACATTGACAATGTGTAAAAACAAATTCATAAAACATGAATCTATGAGCAACAATTACTTCGCTAAAAGCCCAAAATGGCAGCAGTTATATACGTCTGTCATTTCATTTTATTAGATCCATCACCTTGACCATTTAGTAATTGACCAGATGCAGGATTTCCATTCAATCACAGACCAACAACAAGCGAAAAGACCAGTGCCATTCCAGCTCTACAGTACAGGGAGAACACACCATATGAATATAACAAACTGCTGCCCCAGTCTCCCTAAGAAAAGGCAGGAAGGAAGTTGACAAACATCATAAAGTTCAAGCTAAAAATTTAAAAGGTTTTGCAATGGCAAGAGTTCAGTTAAACAAGCAGAATATGGATCAGAAGTTTATTTCAACTCTGCGTTCACCAATCAGATTGCGATATATATGGTGAACAGTTAACTTCACAAACACCTTACAAACAATTTCCATCCCATAAGCAAATCATAAAGCACATGAAAGAAGGTAAGACCTTCTGAATTTAAATACAGCAACCTTTTAGAATAGAGTACAATAATCATTATTCAGACAGCTTTTGAGAACCAATGCCCACTAAGAATACAGAGAGTAAACAGGCCATTGAGAATAGAAAGAAAACATGCCACTGATAATAAGAATTACAGTATTTCGAAGCTCACCCGTGATACCATTTTAGCAAACCAAAACTTTTTGACGCACCTCAAACTTTTCATCGGCTTCAACAATACATTTAGCCTGAGATGGGTATAAGTTAGTGCTAGATTATAGTACTTGTCAATGCAAATGTAAGAACCCAAATTTGAAGAAAATATGGTTACTACACGAAGACGACTAATCATAGAGTTCAAACATTACTAATGAAAATTTCAAAATTGTAAGTGACCAAAATTATTAAGACAATGTGAGACATTTCAGAGTACCAAGGGAAATGGTTCACATATGGGGGTACAAATGGATACATAAAGCACAATCACATAGCATTGATGTTCAGCAAGTCAAAATTTCTCTCTTTTTTGGCCTTGATGTTCCACGTGGAGGTCAGGAGCTGATCATGCAACACCTAACAGATGTTATCAGAACCAAGTGAAAGTGTATTGCAACTTGCAAGAACCATGTTTTCAGTCATAATGTGTAGAAAATCAAATATAGATGTTGGTCCTAGAAATAGCTTGCGGCAAACCAAGAGTTCCAAAGTTTGATAAAATTGAGTGCAGTGCCTACTGTATTGTGCAACTAATTAATTTAGTCAGATTATGTAACTATATAGAAAAAAAGTGAATGTTCTTGGATATCCTCTCTTATTCTCACAAGGTAATAGCATAATCACCAAAAGTAACGAAGCGTGATTAAAGGAGTTTCAACCACTATTCTAAAAGCTATCAGCATGGGGAAGGAAAGTCTACCTAGAGCTGCAGGGAATTAGTCCCAAGGTAATTGTCACTCTGATGATCACTTTTCTAGACAAATAGAATGCCAAGCAACACCCCATACAGATAAAGGACTGCAACACTAAACTGAGATGTTCAGGAACGCCACTCCAGACTTCAAGTAGCACAAACCACAAATGCATCAAGTGTGTAAAGACGTAAACTTTAGTGCAAGTCCATATGCACACTGATACAGAGCAGATGTAAAGACATTTTTGTTGCTAATATTGCTTACTAGCCAAAAATAAGGGGTCACTGTATCCATTAAGCATATCTATGAGTCTGAATGAGAGAAACTGCTAGACTTGGAAGAAAACTCTTCACCTAATGCTGCAGGCGATTAATCCCAAGTTTTGGCTCTGTAATGATCACTTTTCAAGTCAAATAGCTTCCCGTGAGATGAAAGACTGCAACTTCAGACTTGTAGTAGAAGAAATGCATATAATAAAAACATGAACATGAGTTCATATATGAGGGCACACCGGGACAGAGGAAAGTCGAAGTTAAACATACATTAACATATTAAGACATTATTACTCTTTCACACAAAATGTAACCCAATTTCAAGAAAAGAAAAATGAAATGTAAGTACCAGGATCAGTTCGAGTGTTTAGCAAATTTGTCATGGAAGCTCAAAGCAATAACATAATTCGCACTAGTTATCCAGCCACAAGGACAAATGGATTGGTAAAAAAATTTGAATTCCTTTATCATTCACCAATGTTGCATCCCATCCATGACCTATGCCCAGCCCTCCACCACCATCCCCCCACTGCTCCCAAACAAGGACAAACGCACCTTGTTTTAACAAAAAACTAAGCAAATGTGGCACCTTATCAATGACCTGTAAGCAACACAATTGGCCAAAAGCCTCAAGCTTCATGCCCTTGCATTTTTCACTCTTGAACTTAACTGTTAAAAGTCATTTAGAAGTGTACCCTATTTAGATGGTAATGGGAGGAAACTCGAGGGAGGGGACAAAAGATGTATTAGGATTACTATTAGTGACGATATATGTTACCTCTTGCTTGCTGGTACATCTAGTGTTGTCTCGAATAAAGGAATGATAGTAGAGAAGGGCCACGTAAGACCAGGTGCAGCACAGCAACATATTATCCTATAATTTGACATAAAAATCATTCAGAGTCCAGCTATTCTGAAGTACTAATTTTCAACATGTATTCCTCTGAGAAACTGGACATCCTTCAAATAATGGAGCATACACATTGAAAAGCTATCATTTCTTAAATCAGTCTTAACAGCAAATTTTTCTTTTTTTTCTTTTTTTGGTGTGGATAATAACTAATAACCAGGGTTATATTAATACTCAATTTTGAGCTTATACATGAAAGTACATCATAATGGAGTGAAAATGCCTAATTTCATGGTAAATGAAAAGTAATCCTCGAGTTTTCTCAATCACAGGAAGGTAAACAATTTGGAATGCAGCCAAAGTTGAAATATAGACAAAATTAAAAGAGGTGTGGGATGGAGATTTGAGCAACTTACACAATTTGCCAGTTTTAATGTTTAATCAACCGAACAGCGTAACAGAGGGATATGTTGAATTTTAGGCCAGTCCTCCCCGTGGGGGCTTCGGCATCTTTGCTCAAGGACGGGACTACAGTCGAATATCTCAAGTTCCTTGAGGGGAAGTGAGATTTCGCATTGCGTCCGGCAGTGATTTCAGATTTTTGCAATTGCGAATGTAAAGGTGAAAGAGAGAGGGGAAGCAGCCAGAGCCTATCCACTCTGGTATCTCTTCCAGTAATAGACAATCCTTAATCTCCAATAATTGTAGGGAGGTTGAGTAGCGCAACCCCTTGGGCAGACTCAACATTCCTGGTAATTTAAGACGCAATTTATAGAGGCTCAAACTAAAACCTAGGGATGCTCCAACCCTCTACATAGGCTCCTCAATTTGGAGCACTTATAAATCTCCAGAAATCGAAGGGTAGACGAGCAGTTGAGGAACACCTCCTCAAGTCCCCACAAACTCTCCATCTCCTCGTTGTAGACTATTGCTATAGAATTTAAACCATGGAGGACAGCTGTTGGCAGGGATTTCAGAATTCCCACATCAACCACTGCAATTCCGAACAAGAAGATGACCCTGACTCGCCAACTGCACTGCCCTCCTCTGATTTCTCTGTTTCTTCTTCTCTCACTATTATTTCCCTTCGCAGCATTAACAATTTAAGATTACAATGCGGTTTGGGCAATACCCTATCCTCAATCTAAGAAGACGGGGAAAGGACGGCAATACATTATTTCTATTGCTGTTGCTGCTGCAATAACCTCTCCACCATCCTTTCAACTTTGGCAGATGAAGTAACGACAGCTTCTCAAGGGACGGAAAGAATAATGATTCCATTCCCATTATTGTGCTGGTTGATGCTGCTTCATAACTACTGCTACTACTACTACTACTACTGCACCTTTTATTATCATTCTCAATGTACTCCAAATTTATCGACCCATCAAGTCTAATTCTTTTCAAAAATTGAAGTTTACTTAGCCGCGCCAACTCCTGCAACCCTTCACAGCACTTAAGCTCAATCTTGAATAGATTACAAAGAAATTTTGGCAGATTGTCTTCTCCTGCCCACCTCGGTATTCTCTTGCCATGGTAATTTTTCAACATTAACAATTTAAGATTACAATGCGGCTGCAGCTCGTCCAGTAATGCTTCCTGCTCTACTACTCTTCCTTCATTCTTCTAACCACTTGGCCATACTTAAAGTTCAAGCTAAAAATTTAAAAGGTTTTGCAATGGCAAGAGTTCAGTTAAACAAGCAGAATATGGATCAGAAGTTTATTTCAACTCTGCGTTCACCAATCAGATTGAGATATATATGGTGAACAGTTAACTTCACAAACACCTTACAAACAATTTCCATCCCATAAGCAAATCATAAAGCACATGAAAGAAGGTAAGACCTTCTGAATTTGAGTATAAGATATGAAAGTCTATTAGCTTAGGACAGGGTACCCAGAGAAATTATGTGGAGGTGCTTGGAATCCAAGGGGGTTCCAGTCGCGTATATTCGAGTTATTAAGGATATGTATGAAGGAGTGAGGACTAGGGTCAGGACTACAGGAGGGGAAATTGAGCAATTTTCTATAGATATTGGGTTACATCAGGGGTCATCGTTGAGTCCCTTTTTATTCGCAACCGTTATGGATGAGCTCACTAAGACTATTCAGGGGGACGTGCCTTGGTGTATGTTGTTTGCCGACGACATTGTTTTGATAGACGAGACTAGAGAAGGTGTTAATGCCAAACTAGAACTTTGGCGGGATACACTAGAGTCAAAGGGATTTAAGTTAAGTCGGACAAAGACCGAGTACTTGGAATGCAAATTTACAATAGATGGGGTTGCCTCGGATATGGAGATTAAGATTGGTACTGAAGTGGTACCGAAGAGGGATTGTTTCAAATATCTCGGTTCACTCATACAGGATAACGGCGAGATTGATGATGACGTGACTCATCGTATCAGAACAGGGTGGCTAAAGTGGAGGAGTGCAACAGGAGTTCTATGTGACAGAAAAATTCCACTAAAACTTAAAGGCAAATTCTATTGTACAGCCATCAGGCCAGCTATGCTATATGGGGTGGAGTGTTGACCGGTGAGGCAGGTGCATGTGCAGAAGATGCGGGTGACCGAGATGAGGATGCTTCGCTGGATGTGCAACTCTACAAGAAGAGATAAAATTAGGAATGAAGTGTTGAGAGGCAAGGTGGGAGTGAGCGATATTGACAACAAGATGCGAGAAACAAGGCTTAGGTGGCTTGGGCATGTGAGGAGGAGACATCGAGATGCACCGGTGAGAAGGTGTGAGAGAATTATACTTAGTGACTGTAAACGAAGAAGAGGACGCCCGAAGAAGACTTGGGGAGAGGTAATCAGGCAGGATTTGACCTTTCTAGAACTTACCGAGGACTTGGTCCTAGATAGGAAATTATGGCGTAGTAGGATTCGTGTAGAGGATCCTCGTTAGATTATGGTTTTTGCATTGGCTAGTACTAGAGGTTGATTCATTTTGTTTATAGCCTGTAGTGTCTTCTTCACTTTATGTTGTTCATTTAGTAATATCTTGTGTTAGTATGTTTACTGCTTTACTTCTCTTGCCCTTTTGATCTATCATTTATTGCTTTTTTTTATTACCAAAAAAAAAAAAAAAAAAAAATTCCATTTTGCAAATGTATTTAAAAAAAAAAAAAAAAAGTTTTTGTGGGTCTTTCGGAAACAGTCTCTCTTCTAGGCGACTAGTTAGGGGTAAGACTGCGTACATCTGGACCTCCCCAGACCCCGCCCTAGGCGGGATACTTACTGGGTAATTGTTGTTGTTGTTGTTGTTGTTGTGCATAATTAAGCTGTAGATACATCATAACCTGGTCAAGAACTGCATAGTCAATAAACTCAAGCACACCTTCCAGGGTGGGGCGAGAGCTACAAGGCCAACATATGTAGCCTAATGCTTGCTTTGTCAGAATAGATCTATTCCTAGCCATTGTTGCTATGCTGTTGGTGGTAGAGTGCGTTCAATTTCTCACCATTCGATCACAAACCACTAGATGCAGGACAGCAAGGTTTCTAACCGTCCCCTTTTTAAGGATACGAAACTGAAAGAATGCAGCACAAATCAAGGAAGCTGCAGAAAAAAAAACAGAGCCATCACCTTCCAAACAACGCAACATCCTTACTGGCTAATTGCTTTGTAGTTTGTACACAGGCAAGGAGCGTTGGTTGATGAAAACCTATATAGCCTAATGCTTGCATCTGCTGTTAATGGGAATAGATCCCCTCTAATTCTTAAGGTATTGTTACATGTATGCAGTGCCATCGTAGACTCGATTCAATTCCTTGGCCATGTTCCACTTGATCAGACGCCGGATTTCCATTCAAGCGCACATCAGTAGATGCAGCCATGCAGGACAACAAGCTTTCATATAGCCTCTTTTACCTTTACAGGAAAAGGATTACAGAACATATTAATTAGTATTGCAATCTGCAAAACACACATGGGGAAGAAGTTGAGGGGCATCACAAAAGTTAATCTTGAAATTAAACATGGAATAGCGTAATATCTTCACATATAATACAGGAATTCATAGCAATTAAACATGACCATGCGGGGATCAGATGATCACAAATCAAAATCTGATTTCGGAAGTAGTTTCATTATCTGAATCGTCTAAGAACAAGGACAACCTTATATAGCAAATACATTTCAGTTTTGAACTGGTACATCTTTTATTTTATTGAAAATAGAAACAATGAACTGATTACCAATAAGGCTGCTATTACTTGATTGTTGATGGAGAAAAAAAAGGTGAGGAGATACTGAAAGATATATGTTACCAGTGTATTCCATCAATAGAAGGTGCATTAGCGAACCAGGTGGTAATCACCTCTTCTACTAATGATTTCTGAATCGTTTTTGGAATCCAAAAGCCTCAAAGAAACAAGGCAAAAATGAAGTGAACTAATTCAAGGTTGAATTAAACTTTATGAAACAAAAGAATCTAATAAGTAAACAAAGTTTATCTCATGAATGGACATCATAACTTTAGAGGCTCCCTAAAATTAATAGGAAAACAAAACAAGAGAGGCTAATTTCATGGCATTTAAAAGGGAATATATTCGAGCAAAATGTAATTAAGCAAATTAAAATGAGAATCAAAATTGAAACATAAACCAAATGGAAGAAAAGTGGGCGATGGAGATTTGAGCTACTTACCAAATTTGCCTATTTAAATCACTTCCACCAAGCTAAGCTAAGGTTAATTGTGACGTGAGGGATATGTTGAATTTTGGGACAGTCCTCCCCGTCTAGGCTTCGAAAGCTTAAAGCTAACCTTTTCCGCATCACCGGCAACCCCATCCAACGTCTCCCTTATGTTCTTAACCTCTCGAGACATTTTGTAAGCAAGCCCCAACTTGTTAAAGCGAGAAAACAAGCAGCGTATACTGCCCTCCGTGGCTACGCGTTGCATCTCCTGCTCAGCCACAGTGGCAAACTTATCAAGCAAAGCATTAGCATCATAAGAACAGGTCTGAGGTTGTCAATCCAGTTTTGCTCTTGGTGGCTGAGTTCTCCCTTGGCATTAGCATCCTCCAATACAGACTTAATGGTTTTGACAGTCTTTTCGAGCTTCTCAAGTTCGATTTTGTAGCCAAACATGGAGAACATATCTTTGAGCTTTGAAGATTGAACTGCGGCAAGCAGAGTTTGGGCAACTGAAAAGGCTAGGCTGATGGCTTCAACTGCCATTGTAATGTATTCACTACTCAGTAAAAACTATAAAGGGACTGAGGTTGTAATTCTGGGCTAGTGAAATGTGAATAGATAGCATGATCAAGCCCCCTCCTTTTATTGAGCTCCGTCACGTCCACGCATAAATTTCACATGTGGGACAACCCACCGTACCGGAGATGATAACTTCCTTGAAACTTCCATCCATCTCCAGAGAAGTTACTAACTTGTCATAAAAAGAGAGAGAACAAATTAGTACTTCTCAGTCCCCACTACTTGAAAAACATACTCCCGTCATTGTCAAGCATTAGATGAAACTCTACTAAACAATACCACATATGATTGTGTAAAGCTACAAAGTGAAACATGTTTACTCAGACATAAGCAATATCCAGCAATTTGGCTGGTAAAACCTTTGCCGATCAAAAGTCAACATTGACAATGTGTAAAAACAAATTCATAAAACATTGACAATGCTACTTCCTTTTTGACCTTGCATTAAGAACTCTACTAACTTAAGCCATTGTTCACGTTTCTCAGTCCATACGTCATCCAAAACAAGCAAGTACTTGTTCCCATTTAGCTTCTGTCGAACTATTTTCTGGACCTGCTCTATTTCAAAAGCGTGAGAGTGTCTCTCACTAGTGGCTGACTTTAGAATGCTACCGAGTATGGATCCCACGTTCAGTTGTGGTTGTCTTTCATCAGCGACACAAGCCCACAACATCAATGGGAATTGTTTTGCAATGCTTTGGTCATTGAACACGAGTTGGGCAAGAGCAGTCTTGCCCATCCCTCCCATTCCCACGATAGTGATAACAGGAGGCCCCACAACATTGCCTTCATCATGCTTAGGATCTAGCAACATGTGTATGATCCTCTTAATGTCATCATCCCTCCCAATAATATTGGGTTCATAAACATAAGAACAAGTTTCCTCCCTCCTTTGCCTAATAGGTTGGTGGTCAACCTTAAAGCTAAGCTTTTTAGCATCACAGGCAACCCCATCCAATGTCTCCCTAAAGCTCTTAACCTCTCGAGACATTTTGTAAGCAAGCCCCATCTTCTGATCAAATAAGCGAGTAAACAAGCGGCGTACCTTTTTGGAGAATCCACGGCCTTCCTTGGCTACATGTGGCATCTCCTGCGCAGCCAGAGTGGCAAACTTATCAAGCAAATCATCAGCGTCATAAAGAAGAGGTCTGAGGTTGTCAATCCAGTCTTTCTCTTGGTGGTTGAGTTCTCCCTTGGCATCAGCATCCTCCAACACAGACTTAATGGTTTTGACCGTCTTTTCGAGCTTCTCAAGTTCGATTTTGTAGCCAAACATGGAGAACATATCTTTGAGCTTTGAAGATTGAACTGCGGCAAGCAGAGTTTGGGCAACTGAAAAGGCTAGGCTGATGGCTTCAACTGCCATTGTAATGTATTCACTACTCAGTAAAAACTATAAAGGGACTGAGGTTGTAATTCTGGGCTAGTGAAATGTGAATAGATAGCATGATCAAGCCCCCTCCTTTTATTGAGCTCCGTCACGTCCACGCATATATTTCACGTGGGACAACCCACCGTACCGGAGATGATAACTTCCTTGAAACTTCCATCCATCTCCAGAGAAGTTACTAACTTGTCATAAAAAGAGAGAGAACAAATTAGTACTTCTCAGTCCCCACTACTTGAAAAACATACTCCCGTCATTGTCAAGCATTAGATGAAACTCTACTAAACAATACCACATATGATTGTGTAAAGCTACAAAGTGAAACATGTTTACTCAGACATAAGCAATATCCAGCAATTTGGCTGGTAAAACCTTTGCCAATCAAAAGTCAACATTGACAATGTGTAAAAACAAATTCATAAAACATGAATCTATGAGCAACAATTACTTCGCTAAAAGCCCAAAATGGCAGCAGTTATATACGTCTGTCATTTCATTTTATTAGATCCATCACCTTGACCATTTAGTAATTGACCAGATGCAGGATTTCCATTCAATCACAGACCAACAACAAGCGAAAAGACCAGTGCCATTCCAGCTCTACAGTACAGGGAGAACACACCATATGAATATAACAAACTGCTGCCCCAGTCTCCCTAAGAAAAGGCAGGAAGGAAGTTGACAAACATCATAAAGTTCAAGCTAAAAATTTAAAAGGTTTTGCAATGGCAAGAGTTCAGTTAAACAAGCAGAATATGGATCAGAAGTTTATTTCAACTCTGCGTTCACCAATCAGATTGCGATATATATGGTGAACAGTTAACTTCACAAACACCTTACAAACAATTTCCATCCCATAAGCAAATCATAAAGCACATGAAAGAAGGTAAGACCTTCTGAATTTAAATACAGCAACCTTTTAGAATAGAGTACAATAATCATTATTCAGACAGCTTTTGAGAACCAATGCCCACTAAGAATACAGAGAGTAAACAGGCCATTGAGAATAGAAAGAAAACATGCCACTGATAATAAGAATTACAGTATTTCGAAGCTCACCCGTGATACCATTTTAGCAAACCAAAACTTTTTGACGCACCTCAAACTTTTCATCGGCTTCAACAATACATTTAGCCTGAGATGGGTATAAGTTAGTGCTAGATTATAGTACTTGTCAATGCAAATGTAAGAACCCAAATTTGAAGAAAATATGGTTACTACACGAAGACGACTAATCATAGAGTTCAAACATTACTAATGAAAATTTCAAAATTGTAAGTGACCAAAATTATTAAGACAATGTGAGACATTTCAGAGTACCAAGGGAAATGGTTCACATATGGGGGTACAAATGGATACATAAAGCACAATCACATAGCATTGATGTTCAGCAAGTCAAAATTTCTCTCTTTTTTGGCCTTGATGTTCCACGTGGAGGTCAGGAGCTGATCATGCAACACCTAACAGATGTTATCAGAACCAAGTGAAAGTGTATTGCAACTTGCAAGAACCATGTTTTCAGTCATAATGTGTAGAAAATCAAATATAGATGTTGGTCCTAGAAATAGCTTGCGGCAAACCAAGAGTTCCAAAGTTTGATAAAATTGAGTGCAGTGCCTACTGTATTGTGCAACTAATTAATTTAGTCAGATTATGTAACTATATAGAAAAAAAGTGAATGTTCTTGGATATCCTCTCTTATTCTCACAAGGTAATAGCATAATCACCAAAAGTAACGAAGCGTGATTAAAGGAGTTTCAACCACTATTCTAAAAGCTATCAGCATGGGGAAGGAAAGTCTACCTAGAGCTGCAGGGAATTAGTCCCAAGGTAATTGTCACTCTGATGATCACTTTTCTAGACAAATAGAATGCCAAGCAACACCCCATACAGATAAAGGACTGCAACACTAAACTGAGATGTTCAGGAACGCCACTCCAGACTTCAAGTAGCACAAACCACAAATGCATCAAGTGTGTAAAGACGTAAACTTTAGTGCAAGTCCATATGCACACTGATACAGAGCAGATGTAAAGACATTTTTGTTGCTAATATTGCTTACTAGCCAAAAATAAGGGGTCACTGTATCCATTAAGCATATCTATGAGTCTGAATGAGAGAAACTGCTAGACTTGGAAGAAAACTCTTCACCTAATGCTGCAGGCGATTAATCCCAAGTTTTGGCTCTGTAATGATCACTTTTCAAGTCAAATAGCTTCCCGTGAGATGAAAGACTGCAACTTCAGACTTGTAGTAGAAGAAATGCATATAATAAAAACATGAACATGAGTTCATATATGAGGGCACACCGGGACAGAGGAAAGTCGAAGTTAAACATACATTAACATATTAAGACATTATTACTCTTTCACACAAAATGTAACCCAATTTCAAGAAAAGAAAAATGAAATGTAAGTACCAGGATCAGTTCGAGTGTTTAGCAAATTTGTCATGGAAGCTCAAAGCAATAACATAATTCGCACTAGTTATCCAGCCACAAGGACAAATGGATTGGTAAAAAAATTTGAATTCCTTTATCATTCACCAATGTTGCATCCCATCCATGACCTATGCCCAGCCCTCCACCACCATCCCCCCACTGCTCCCAAACAAGGACAAACGCACCTTGTTTTAACAAAAAACTAAGCAAATGTGGCACCTTATCAATGACCTGTAAGCAACACAATTGGCCAAAAGCCTCAAGCTTCATGCCCTTGCATTTTTCACTCTTGAACTTAACTGTTAAAAGTCATTTAGAAGTGTACCCTATTTAGATGGTAATGGGAGGAAACTCGAGGGAGGGGACAAAAGATGTATTAGGATTACTATTAGTGACGATATATGTTACCTCTTGCTTGCTGGTACATCTAGTGTTGTCTCGAATAAAGGAATGATAGTAGAGAAGGGCCACGTAAGACCAGGTGCAGCACAGCAACATATTATCCTATAATTTGACATAAAAATCATTCAGAGTCCAGCTATTCTGAAGTACTAATTTTCAACATGTATTCCTCTGAGAAACTGGACATCCTTCAAATAATGGAGCATACACATTGAAAAGCTATCATTTCTTAAATCAGTCTTAACAGCAAATTTTTCTTTTTTTTCTTTTTTTGGTGTGGATAATAACTAATAACCAGGGTTATATTAATACTCAATTTTGAGCTTATACATGAAAGTACATCATAATGGAGTGAAAATGCCTAATTTCATGGTAAATGAAAAGTAATCCTCGAGTTTTCTCAATCACAGGAAGGTAAACAATTTGGAATGCAGCCAAAGTTGAAATATAGACAAAATTAAAAGAGGTGTGGGATGGAGATTTGAGCAACTTACACAATTTGCCAGTTTTAATGTTTAATCAACCGAACAGCGTAACAGAGGGATATGTTGAATTTTAGGCCAGTCCTCCCCGTGGGGGCTTCGGCATCTTTGCTCAAGGACGGGACTACAGTCGAATATCTCAAGTTCCTTGAGGGGAAGTGAGATTTCGCATTGCGTCCGGCAGTGATTTCAGATTTTTGCAATTGCGAATGTAAAGGTGAAAGAGAGAGGGGAAGCAGCCAGAGCCTATCCACTCTGGTATCTCTTCCAGTAATAGACAATCCTTAATCTCCAATAATTGTAGGGAGGTTGAGTAGCGCAACCCCTTGGGCAGACTCAACATTCCTGGTAATTTAAGACGCAATTTATAGAGGCTCAAACTAAAACCTAGGGATGCTCCAACCCTCTACATAGGCTCCTCAATTTGGAGCACTTATAAATCTCCAGAAATCGAAGGGTAGACGAGCAGTTGAGGAACACCTCCTCAAGTCCCCACAAACTCTCCATCTCCTCGTTGTAGACTATTGCTATAGAATTTAAACCATGGAGGACAGCTGTTGGCAGGGATTTCAGAATTCCCACATCAACCACTGCAATTCCGAACAAGAAGATGACCCTGACTCGCCAACTGCACTGCCCTCCTCTGATTTCTCTGTTTCTTCTTCTCTCACTATTATTTCCCTTCGCAGCATTAACAATTTAAGATTACAATGCGGTTTGGGCAATACCCTATCCTCAATCTAAGAAGACGGGGAAAGGACGGCAATACATTATTTCTATTGCTGTTGCTGCTGCAATAACCTCTCCACCATCCTTTCAACTTTGGCAGATGAAGTAACGACAGCTTCTCAAGGGACGGAAAGAATAATGATTCCATTCCCATTATTGTGCTGGTTGATGCTGCTTCATAACTACTGCTACTACTACTACTACTACTGCACCTTTTATTATCATTCTCAATGTACTCCAAATTTATCGACCCATCAAGTCTAATTCTTTTCAAAAATTGAAGTTTACTTAGCCGCGCCAACTCCTGCAACCCTTCACAGCACTTAAGCTCAATCTTGAATAGATTACAAAGAAATTTTGGCAGATTGTCTTCTCCTGCCCACCTCGGTATTCTCTTGCCATGGTAATTTTTCAACATTAACAATTTAAGATTACAATGCGGCTGCAGCTCGTCCAGTAATGCTTCCTGCTCTACTACTCTTCCTTCATTCTTCTAACCACTTGGCCATACTTAAAGTTCAAGCTAAAAATTTAAAAGGTTTTGCAATGGCAAGAGTTCAGTTAAACAAGCAGAATATGGATCAGAAGTTTATTTCAACTCTGCGTTCACCAATCAGATTGAGATATATATGGTGAACAGTTAACTTCACAAACACCTTACAAACAATTTCCATCCCATAAGCAAATCATAAAGCACATGAAAGAAGGTAAGACCTTCTGAATTTGAGTATAAGATATGAAAGTCTATTAGCTTAGGACAGGGTACCCAGAGAAATTATGTGGAGGTGCTTGGAATCCAAGGGGGTTCCAGTCGCGTATATTCGAGTTATTAAGGATATGTATGAAGGAGTGAGGACTAGGGTCAGGACTACAGGAGGGGAAATTGAGCAATTTTCTATAGATATTGGGTTACATCAGGGGTCATCGTTGAGTCCCTTTTTATTCGCAACCGTTATGGATGAGCTCACTAAGACTATTCAGGGGGACGTGCCTTGGTGTATGTTGTTTGCCGACGACATTGTTTTGATAGACGAGACTAGAGAAGGTGTTAATGCCAAACTAGAACTTTGGCGGGATACACTAGAGTCAAAGGGATTTAAGTTAAGTCGGACAAAGACCGAGTACTTGGAATGCAAATTTACAATAGATGGGGTTGCCTCGGATATGGAGATTAAGATTGGTACTGAAGTGGTACCGAAGAGGGATTGTTTCAAATATCTCGGTTCACTCATACAGGATAACGGCGAGATTGATGATGACGTGACTCATCGTATCAGAACAGGGTGGCTAAAGTGGAGGAGTGCAACAGGAGTTCTATGTGACAGAAAAATTCCACTAAAACTTAAAGGCAAATTCTATTGTACAGCCATCAGGCCAGCTATGCTATATGGGGTGGAGTGTTGACCGGTGAGGCAGGTGCATGTGCAGAAGATGCGGGTGACCGAGATGAGGATGCTTCGCTGGATGTGCAACTCTACAAGAAGAGATAAAATTAGGAATGAAGTGTTGAGAGGCAAGGTGGGAGTGAGCGATATTGACAACAAGATGCGAGAAACAAGGCTTAGGTGGCTTGGGCATGTGAGGAGGAGACATCGAGATGCACCGGTGAGAAGGTGTGAGAGAATTATACTTAGTGACTGTAAACGAAGAAGAGGACGCCCGAAGAAGACTTGGGGAGAGGTAATCAGGCAGGATTTGACCTTTCTAGAACTTACCGAGGACTTGGTCCTAGATAGGAAATTATGGCGTAGTAGGATTCGTGTAGAGGATCCTCGTTAGATTATGGTTTTTGCATTGGCTAGTACTAGAGGTTGATTCATTTTGTTTATAGCCTGTAGTGTCTTCTTCACTTTATGTTGTTCATTTAGTAATATCTTGTGTTAGTATGTTTACTGCTTTACTTCTCTTGCCCTTTTGATCATCATTTATTGCTTTTTTTTATTACCAAAAAAAAAAAAAAAAAAAAAATTCCATTTTGCAAATGTATTTAAAAAAAAAAAAAAAAAAGTTTTTGTGGGTCTTTCGGAAACAGTCTCTCTTCTAGGCGACTAGTTAGGGGTAAGACTGCGTACATCTGGACCTCCCCAGACCCCGCCCTAGGCGGGATACTTACTGGGTAATTGTTGTTGTTGTTGTTGTTGTTGTGCATAATTAAGCTGTAGATACATCATAACCTGGTCAAGAACTGCATAGTCAATAAACTCAAGCACACCTTCCAGGGTGGGGCGAGAGCTACAAGGCCAACATATGTAGCCTAATGCTTGCTTTGTCAGAATAGATCTATTCCTAGCCATTGTTGCTATGCTGTTGGTGGTAGAGTGCGTTCAATTTCTCACCATTCGATCACAAACCACTAGATGCAGGACAGCAAGGTTTCTAACCGTCCCCTTTTTAAGGATACGAAACTGAAAGAATGCAGCACAAATCAAGGAAGCTGCAGAAAAAAAAACAGAGCCATCACCTTCCAAACAACGCAACATCCTTACTGGCTAATTGCTTTGTAGTTTGTACACAGGCAAGGAGCGTTGGTTGATGAAAACCTATATAGCCTAATGCTTGCATCTGCTGTTAATGGGAATAGATCCCCTCTAATTCTTAAGGTATTGTTACATGTATGCAGTGCCATCGTAGACTCGATTCAATTCCTTGGCCATGTTCCACTTGATCAGACGCCGGATTTCCATTCAAGCGCACATCAGTAGATGCAGCCATGCAGGACAACAAGCTTTCATATAGCCTCTTTTACCTTTACAGGAAAAGGATTACAGAACATATTAATTAGTATTGCAATCTGCAAAACACACATGGGGAAGAAGTTGAGGGGCATCACAAAAGTTAATCTTGAAATTAAACATGGAATAGCGTAATATCTTCACATATAATACAGGAATTCATAGCAATTAAACATGACCATGCGGGGATCAGATGATCACAAATCAAAATCTGATTTCGGAAGTAGTTTCATTATCTGAATCGTCTAAGAACAAGGACAACCTTATATAGCAAATACATTTCAGTTTTGAACTGGTACATCTTTTATTTTATTGAAAATAGAAACAATGAACTGATTACCAATAAGGCTGCTATTACTTGATTGTTGATGGAGAAAAAAAAGGTGAGGAGATACTGAAAGATATATGTTACCAGTGTATTCCATCAATAGAAGGTGCATTAGCGAACCAGGTGGTAATCACCTCTTCTACTAATGATTTCTGAATCGTTTTTGGAATCCAAAAGCCTCAAAGAAACAAGGCAAAAATGAAGTGAACTAATTCAAGGTTGAATTAAACTTTATGAAACAAAAGAATCTAATAAGTAAACAAAGTTTATCTCATGAATGGACATCATAACTTTAGAGGCTCCCTAAAATTAATAGGAAAACAAAACAAGAGAGGCTAATTTCATGGCATTTAAAAGGGAATATATTCGAGCAAAATGTAATTAAGCAAATTAAAATGAGAATCAAAATTGAAACATAAACCAAATGGAAGAAAAGTGGGCGATGGAGATTTGAGCTACTTACCAAATTTGCCTATTTAAATCACTTCCACCAAGCTAAGCTAAGGTTAATTGTGACGTGAGGGATATGTTGAATTTTGGGACAGTCCTCCCCGTCTAGGCTTCGAAAGCTTAAAGCTAACCTTTTCCGCATCACCGGCAACCCCATCCAACGTCTCCCTTATGTTCTTAACCTCTCGAGACATTTTGTAAGCAAGCCCCAACTTGTTAAAGCGAGAAAACAAGCAGCGTATACTGCCCTCCGTGGCTACGCGTTGCATCTCCTGCTCAGCCACAGTGGCAAACTTATCAAGCAAAGCATTAGCATCATAAGAACAGGTCTGAGGTTGTCAATCCAGTTTTGCTCTTGGTGGCTGAGTTCTCCCTTGGCATTAGCATCCTCCAATACAGACTTAATGGTTTTGACAGTCTTTTCGAGCTTCTCAAGTTCGATTTTGTAGCCAAACATGGAGAACATATCTTTGAGCTTTGAAGATTGAACTGCGGCAAGCAGAGTTTGGGCAACTGAAAAGGCTAGGCTGATGGCTTCAACTGCCATTGTAATGTATTCACTACTCAGTAAAAACTATAAAGGGACTGAGGTTGTAATTCTGGGCTAGTGAAATGTGAATAGATAGCATGATCAAGCCCCCTCCTTTTATTGAGCTCCGTCACGTCCACGCATAAATTTCACATGTGGGACAACCCACCGTACCGGAGATGATAACTTCCTTGAAACTTCCATCCATCTCCAGAGAAGTTACTAACTTGTCATAAAAAGAGAGAGAACAAATTAGTACTTCTCAGTCCCCACTACTTGAAAAACATACTCCCGTCATTGTCAAGCATTAGATGAAACTCTACTAAACAATACCACATATGATTGTGTAAAGCTACAAAGTGAAACATGTTTACTCAGACATAAGCAATATCCAGCAATTTGGCTGGTAAAACCTTTGCCGATCAAAAGTCAACATTGACAATGTGTAAAAACAAATTCATAAAACATTGACAATGCTACTTCCTTTTTGACCTTGCATTAAGAACTCTACTAACTTAAGCCATTGTTCACGTTTCTCAGTCCATACGTCATCCAAAACAAGCAAGTACTTGTTCCCATTTAGCTTCTGTCGAACTATTTTCTGGACCTGCTCTATTTCAAAAGCGTGAGAGTGTCTCTCACTAGTGGCTGACTTTAGAATGCTACCGAGTATGGATCCCACGTTCAGTTGTGGTTGTCTTTCATCAGCGACACAAGCCCACAACATCAATGGGAATTGTTTTGCAATGCTTTGGTCATTGAACACGAGTTGGGCAAGAGCAGTCTTGCCCATCCCTCCCATTCCCACGATAGTGATAACAGGAGGCCCCACAACATTGCCTTCATCATGCTTAGGATCTAGCAACATGTGTATGATCCTCTTAATGTCATCATCCCTCCCAATAATATTGGGTTCATAAACATAAGAACAAGTTTCCTCCCTCCTTTGCCTAATAGGTTGGTGGTCAACCTTAAAGCTAAGCTTTTTAGCATCACAGGCAACCCCATCCAATGTCTCCCTAAAGCTCTTAACCTCTCGAGACATTTTGTAAGCAAGCCCCATCTTCTGATCAAATAAGCGAGTAAACAAGCGGCGTACCTTTTTGGAGAATCCACGGCCTTCCTTGGCTACATGTGGCATCTCCTGCGCAGCCAGAGTGGCAAACTTATCAAGCAAATCATCAGCGTCATAAAGAAGAGGTCTGAGGTTGTCAATCCAGTCTTTCTCTTGGTGGTTGAGTTCTCCCTTGGCATCAGCATCCTCCAACACAGACTTAATGGTTTTGACCGTCTTTTCGAGCTTCTCAAGTTCGATTTTGTAGCCAAACATGGAGAACATATCTTTGAGCTTTGAAGATTGAACTGCGGCAAGCAGAGTTTGGGCAACTGAAAAGGCTAGGCTGATGGCTTCAACTGCCATTGTAATGTATTCACTACTCAGTAAAAACTATAAAGGGACTGAGGTTGTAATTCTGGGCTAGTGAAATGTGAATAGATAGCATGATCAAGCCCCCTCCTTTTATTGAGCTCCGTCACGTCCACGCATATATTTCACGTGGGACAACCCACCGTACCGGAGATGATAACTTCCTTGAAACTTCCATCCATCTCCAGAGAAGTTACTAACTTGTCATAAAAAGAGAGAGAACAAATTAGTACTTCTCAGTCCCCACTACTTGAAAAACATACTCCCGTCATTGTCAAGCATTAGATGAAACTCTACTAAACAATACCACATATGATTGTGTAAAGCTACAAAGTGAAACATGTTTACTCAGACATAAGCAATATCCAGCAATTTGGCTGGTAAAACCTTTGCCAATCAAAAGTCAACATTGACAATGTGTAAAAACAAATTCATAAAACATGAATCTATGAGCAACAATTACTTCGCTAAAAGCCCAAAATGGCAGCAGTTATATACGTCTGTCATTTCATTTTATTAGATCCATCACCTTGACCATTTAGTAATTGACCAGATGCAGGATTTCCATTCAATCACAGACCAACAACAAGCGAAAAGACCAGTGCCATTCCAGCTCTACAGTACAGGGAGAACACACCATATGAATATAACAAACTGCTGCCCCAGTCTCCCTAAGAAAAGGCAGGAAGGAAGTTGACAAACATCATAAAGTTCAAGCTAAAAATTTAAAAGGTTTTGCAATGGCAAGAGTTCAGTTAAACAAGCAGAATATGGATCAGAAGTTTATTTCAACTCTGCGTTCACCAATCAGATTGCGATATATATGGTGAACAGTTAACTTCACAAACACCTTACAAACAATTTCCATCCCATAAGCAAATCATAAAGCACATGAAAGAAGGTAAGACCTTCTGAATTTAAATACAGCAACCTTTTAGAATAGAGTACAATAATCATTATTCAGACAGCTTTTGAGAACCAATGCCCACTAAGAATACAGAGAGTAAACAGGCCATTGAGAATAGAAAGAAAACATGCCACTGATAATAAGAATTACAGTATTTCGAAGCTCACCCGTGATACCATTTTAGCAAACCAAAACTTTTTGACGCACCTCAAACTTTTCATCGGCTTCAACAATACATTTAGCCTGAGATGGGTATAAGTTAGTGCTAGATTATAGTACTTGTCAATGCAAATGTAAGAACCCAAATTTGAAGAAAATATGGTTACTACACGAAGACGACTAATCATAGAGTTCAAACATTACTAATGAAAATTTCAAAATTGTAAGTGACCAAAATTATTAAGACAATGTGAGACATTTCAGAGTACCAAGGGAAATGGTTCACATATGGGGGTACAAATGGATACATAAAGCACAATCACATAGCATTGATGTTCAGCAAGTCAAAATTTCTCTCTTTTTTGGCCTTGATGTTCCACGTGGAGGTCAGGAGCTGATCATGCAACACCTAACAGATGTTATCAGAACCAAGTGAAAGTGTATTGCAACTTGCAAGAACCATGTTTTCAGTCATAATGTGTAGAAAATCAAATATAGATGTTGGTCCTAGAAATAGCTTGCGGCAAACCAAGAGTTCCAAAGTTTGATAAAATTGAGTGCAGTGCCTACTGTATTGTGCAACTAATTAATTTAGTCAGATTATGTAACTATATAGAAAAAAAGTGAATGTTCTTGGATATCCTCTCTTATTCTCACAAGGTAATAGCATAATCACCAAAAGTAACGAAGCGTGATTAAAGGAGTTTCAACCACTATTCTAAAAGCTATCAGCATGGGGAAGGAAAGTCTACCTAGAGCTGCAGGGAATTAGTCCCAAGGTAATTGTCACTCTGATGATCACTTTTCTAGACAAATAGAATGCCAAGCAACACCCCATACAGATAAAGGACTGCAACACTAAACTGAGATGTTCAGGAACGCCACTCCAGACTTCAAGTAGCACAAACCACAAATGCATCAAGTGTGTAAAGACGTAAACTTTAGTGCAAGTCCATATGCACACTGATACAGAGCAGATGTAAAGACATTTTTGTTGCTAATATTGCTTACTAGCCAAAAATAAGGGGTCACTGTATCCATTAAGCATATCTATGAGTCTGAATGAGAGAAACTGCTAGACTTGGAAGAAAACTCTTCACCTAATGCTGCAGGCGATTAATCCCAAGTTTTGGCTCTGTAATGATCACTTTTCAAGTCAAATAGCTTCCCGTGAGATGAAAGACTGCAACTTCAGACTTGTAGTAGAAGAAATGCATATAATAAAAACATGAACATGAGTTCATATATGAGGGCACACCGGGACAGAGGAAAGTCGAAGTTAAACATACATTAACATATTAAGACATTATTACTCTTTCACACAAAATGTAACCCAATTTCAAGAAAAGAAAAATGAAATGTAAGTACCAGGATCAGTTCGAGTGTTTAGCAAATTTGTCATGGAAGCTCAAAGCAATAACATAATTCGCACTAGTTATCCAGCCACAAGGACAAATGGATTGGTAAAAAAATTTGAATTCCTTTATCATTCACCAATGTTGCATCCCATCCATGACCTATGCCCAGCCCTCCACCACCATCCCCCCACTGCTCCCAAACAAGGACAAACGCACCTTGTTTTAACAAAAAACTAAGCAAATGTGGCACCTTATCAATGACCTGTAAGCAACACAATTGGCCAAAAGCCTCAAGCTTCATGCCCTTGCATTTTTCACTCTTGAACTTAACTGTTAAAAGTCATTTAGAAGTGTACCCTATTTAGATGGTAATGGGAGGAAACTCGAGGGAGGGGACAAAAGATGTATTAGGATTACTATTAGTGACGATATATGTTACCTCTTGCTTGCTGGTACATCTAGTGTTGTCTCGAATAAAGGAATGATAGTAGAGAAGGGCCACGTAAGACCAGGTGCAGCACAGCAACATATTATCCTATAATTTGACATAAAAATCATTCAGAGTCCAGCTATTCTGAAGTACTAATTTTCAACATGTATTCCTCTGAGAAACTGGACATCCTTCAAATAATGGAGCATACACATTGAAAAGCTATCATTTCTTAAATCAGTCTTAACAGCAAATTTTTCTTTTTTTTCTTTTTTTGGTGTGGATAATAACTAATAACCAGGGTTATATTAATACTCAATTTTGAGCTTATACATGAAAGTACATCATAATGGAGTGAAAATGCCTAATTTCATGGTAAATGAAAAGTAATCCTCGAGTTTTCTCAATCACAGGAAGGTAAACAATTTGGAATGCAGCCAAAGTTGAAATATAGACAAAATTAAAAGAGGTGTGGGATGGAGATTTGAGCAACTTACACAATTTGCCAGTTTTAATGTTTAATCAACCGAACAGCGTAACAGAGGGATATGTTGAATTTTAGGCCAGTCCTCCCCGTGGGGGCTTCGGCATCTTTGCTCAAGGACGGGACTACAGTCGAATATCTCAAGTTCCTTGAGGGGAAGTGAGATTTCGCATTGCGTCCGGCAGTGATTTCAGATTTTTGCAATTGCGAATGTAAAGGTGAAAGAGAGAGGGGAAGCAGCCAGAGCCTATCCACTCTGGTATCTCTTCCAGTAATAGACAATCCTTAATCTCCAATAATTGTAGGGAGGTTGAGTAGCGCAACCCCTTGGGCAGACTCAACATTCCTGGTAATTTAAGACGCAATTTATAGAGGCTCAAACTAAAACCTAGGGATGCTCCAACCCTCTACATAGGCTCCTCAATTTGGAGCACTTATAAATCTCCAGAAATCGAAGGGTAGACGAGCAGTTGAGGAACACCTCCTCAAGTCCCCACAAACTCTCCATCTCCTCGTTGTAGACTATTGCTATAGAATTTAAACCATGGAGGACAGCTGTTGGCAGGGATTTCAGAATTCCCACATCAACCACTGCAATTCCGAACAAGAAGATGACCCTGACTCGCCAACTGCACTGCCCTCCTCTGATTTCTCTGTTTCTTCTTCTCTCACTATTATTTCCCTTCGCAGCATTAACAATTTAAGATTACAATGCGGTTTGGGCAATACCCTATCCTCAATCTAAGAAGACGGGGAAAGGACGGCAATACATTATTTCTATTGCTGTTGCTGCTGCAATAACCTCTCCACCATCCTTTCAACTTTGGCAGATGAAGTAACGACAGCTTCTCAAGGGACGGAAAGAATAATGATTCCATTCCCATTATTGTGCTGGTTGATGCTGCTTCATAACTACTGCTACTACTACTACTACTACTGCACCTTTTATTATCATTCTCAATGTACTCCAAATTTATCGACCCATCAAGTCTAATTCTTTTCAAAAATTGAAGTTTACTTAGCCGCGCCAACTCCTGCAACCCTTCACAGCACTTAAGCTCAATCTTGAATAGATTACAAAGAAATTTTGGCAGATTGTCTTCTCCTGCCCACCTCGGTATTCTCTTGCCATGGTAATTTTTCAACATTAACAATTTAAGATTACAATGCGGCTGCAGCTCGTCCAGTAATGCTTCCTGCTCTACTACTCTTCCTTCATTCTTCTAACCACTTGGCCATACTTAAAGTTCAAGCTAAAAATTTAAAAGGTTTTGCAATGGCAAGAGTTCAGTTAAACAAGCAGAATATGGATCAGAAGTTTATTTCAACTCTGCGTTCACCAATCAGATTGAGATATATATGGTGAACAGTTAACTTCACAAACACCTTACAAACAATTTCCATCCCATAAGCAAATCATAAAGCACATGAAAGAAGGTAAGACCTTCTGAATTTAAATACAGCAACCTTTTAGAATAGAGTACAATAATCATTATTCAGACAGCTTTTGAGAACCAATGCCCACTAAGAATACAGAGAGCAAACAGGCCATTGAGAATAGAAAGAAAACATGCCACTGATAATAAGAATTACAGTATTTCGAAGCTCACCCGTGATACCATTTTAGCAAACCAAAACTTTTTGACGCACCTCAAACTTTTCATCGGCTTCAACAATACATTTAGCCTGAGATGGGGTATAAGTTAGTGCTAGATTATAGTACTTGTCAATGCAAATGTAAGAACCCAAATTTGAAGAAAATATGGTTACTACACGAAGACGACTAATCATAGAGTTCAAACATTACTAATGAAAACTTCAAAATTGTAAGTGACCAAAATTATTAAGACAATGTGAGACATTTCAGAGTACCAAGGGAAATGGTTCACATATGGGGGTACAAATGGATACATAAAGCACAATCACATAGCATTGATGTTCAGCAAGTCAAAGACAAGTTAATTTCTCCATACTTGAAGGCATGCTAGTCAAGCTTGTGCATTCAAATATATCCAAGATCCTAAGGTTAACCAGTTTGCTCAAATCGTTTGGCAACAATCTCAATCTTGAACAGCCTTGTAGATCTAGAGTCTGCAGGTTGTGTAGCTTCGTAATCGATCCTGGGAGCATCTCCAGCTTGTCATTCCAAGGAATATGAAGAACCTTTAAATGCATCATTTCTCCTATTGTGTTCGGCAAACTGTGAATTCCCATATTATTTAAATCAAGTGTCCGGACGCACATCAAGTTTGCTAATAATTTCACCACTGGGAATTGGAGATGTACTCTTCCAAAAGTGTGAGTGTGAACAAAATGGGTACGTATCTTAGTCTTACCCGAAAAGCTCTTGGTATAACACCTGGGATTATAAGATATGTGGCGGATGATTTTGTCTAAGACCATCGTGCTAGTAAAACTTATGGAACATATCTCCGTTCTTGCAACCTCCTGAACAACATCATGCATCAAATCGTGGATTTTACAGGTGACAACTTCTCCACTGTATTTATCCTTTTTAGCATCCTGGAAAAAGCATCTACGCAACAAAATTAAGAAGTAATCCTCAGCTGCGTCTTCAATGCTCTGATCTCCATGTAGTTGCTCAATATACCCTTGTGCTATCCACCCGCCAATCAACATCTCCTTGTAAATGGTATAATCCTTAGGGAAGAGTGCGCAGTAGCTGAAGCAACTCTTCAACGACGGGCTAAGATTATGGCAACTAAAATTCAATATCTGCATAATATTAATTTTACCATTTTCTATGGCGGATAATCTAAGATTTTGAAAGGATCGCCACTGATTATCATCTTGACCATATAAAAGGGTTCCTATCACTTTTATAGCAAAGAGGAATGTTGGCACACTTTTCAACAATTGCTCTACCAATATCAACCAAGTCTGTGCGGTTTGCATGTTTTTCGCCAGCTGTCACTTCAAACAAACGCCATGAATCAGCCTCCGACAATCCTTTCAACTCATAAGTAAGTTCGTCATCAGAGTTGTGCCTTTGTACCGCTAAGGCTGTACCTTTGGATCTTGTGGTTACCACAATCCTACTTCCTTTTTGACCTTGGTGGTCAACCTTAAAGCTAAGCTTTTTAGCATCACAGGCAACCCCATCCAATGTCTCCCTAAAGCTCTTAACCTCTCGAGACATTTTGTGAGCAAGCCCCATCTTCTGATCAAATAAGCGAGTAAACAAGCGGCGTACCTTTTTGGAGAATCCACGGCCTTCCTTGGCTACACGTGGCATCTCCTACGCAGCCAGAGTGGCAAACTTATCAAGCAAATCATCAGCGTCATAAAGAAGGAAGAGGTCTGAGGTTGTCAATCCAGTCTTGCTCTTGGTGGTTGAGTTCTCCCTTGGCATCAGCATCCTCCAACACAGACTTAATGGTTTTGACGGTCTTTTCGAGCTTCGCAAGTTCGGTTATGTTGTCAAACATGGAGAACATATGTTTGAGCTCTGAAGATTGAAGTGCGGCAAGCAGAGTTTGAGCAACAGAGAAAGCTAAGGAAGCAGCTTCCACTGCCATTGTAATGGTATTCAGTAAAAAGCAAGGGATGGAGATTGTAATTCTGGACTAATGAGTAAATGTGTAGAAATGCATTATCAAGGCCCCTCCTTTTATTCAGCTCCGTCAATAATTTTCAAATGTGCGACAAGGACAACCCACCATACACAGTCATCACTACTGGAAATTTACTAGCTTGTCAAAATTAGAGCTGATCCTGTTTGTCCTTGTCCTTGCCCTTGAGCCTGAGCCTTCTCAATGTTGTGAGCACTAGAGAAGAGATCGACGGGCTCGGATTCGGCGATGAAGCCTCCTTCAAGCGGCGTGCCTGCCTTGTGCTGTTCCATGCTTAATGTCGTCCTTGCTCGTCGCCATTTTTATCTCTGTACTGTGAATGTTTATATATGCATGGAAGAGTTTTGTAAGACTTGATGATGCATTATATTGATCGGTATATATATATACTGGATGGTATAGACATCAGACATGTGATAGCATGTAGGGGGAAATATACGTGGCTTGATAGTGTAGTAGCATGACACTTTATATGCTTCCATTTCCCCCCACGTATTGTTCTCTCAAACATATTTCTGGTTGCATGCATCCATCCCTATGCTGAACTTATCGAAACTGAATACCACTAAATTGAATTGGACATTAATAAACTGATGAATTTAACATCACAACTTGAAATGTAAGACGAAAAATATGTTTTTAAACTCACCACCACAACACTGAACTGAACATCACTTAATTGAACTAGAAATCACTGAATTGACACCTGAACTCAACTAATCGTATAAACTCTAAAAAAAGTACTAGAATGTTATGTTAAATTCATAAAAAAAAGGAAACAATGAAACAGTACACAATAATGGCCAGCTACAACAAAGTAACATCAAACTTCAAAGTTGTACAAATTATGTTACTTGGAAATTTATTTGTAGTTTTTCTTGGCCAGCTAAATAACCGGCTTGCTGAACAAATTAAAGGCAGCAAAAATACTAAATTCAGGAGACTACCCAAAATGCCCTTACATGAAATAAATCTAAATTCTTAATTTCACCTCTTCGTCACACACTCACAACTCACACCCAACCCTTTGAATTTTCTCTCTCCTCTCTAGTTCATCTATCAATCAAAACTGGAGGCAATTCAAGGTCAGAGCATTGTTAATGGGGTTTCAGAACAAATTAATTACTGACTAAAGACAAAACCCATTAATTTAAACCCTGAAATTAATGAGTAACATTGGCAATTTAATTATCAGAGAACTAGTACCAAATTATCCTCAAAACTCAAGACAAGAAGCAAATGGAACACATCAACAAACTGAAAAAAGAATAAAATAGGAGCAAAGTTTCATGGGAACCAACTTATAGAAAAATAAGGTTACTATTTAAAAATGTATGGATTACTTGTTATGAGCCGTGACCATTGTTCTAATAAAAAGTAATCCTCATCTTCCTAAAGTTAAGATAAGACCGTTTTAAACAAGTTTAGATGATAAAGTGGGTAGCAAACAATTTACCATAGCAATAATGACACCCCTCCAAACCCCTAATGTAGAAAATATATTACGATATCTGCGAGATTTCAGGTATGACTTATGAAAAGTTCGGTTGCGCCTGAATATGGCAAGTTATCATAGAGTTTGATTTCGTTTATACATAAAGCATCTTTTCTGCCTCAATCTTGTCATAATATCATACAAACAAGAAAAGAAAAAAGAAGCACAAGAACATGTTCATATATTATGTATGTTTATGTATAATATTGGGAAAGACAAAAATGCAAATGAGGAATTAAAGCAACGCTGTAAAGATTGAAAAAGAAAGCTCACTTGTAAGTTGTATAGTACACATGAAAGTAATAACAATTCCACAAGCAACTGCATTGCTGTGTTTTTACTTGAAAAAGGAAATTGTAATCAATTGAACTTACATCCGATTAAGTAATGAATTGATGATTATTGCAAGGGCATTCCTCCTCCTCCCTCTCTCTTTTAGCAAGTTAGCGGATAAATATTAGTTAATTCATCGGGGTAGTCTACTCGGGTGATGTGTAAATTGGTGATTAGTTGGGTTTTGATATTTTGTCTTTTATGTTGAAAATAATTTATTTGAGTTTCAATGTACATGCTTATATTCCTTTATCAAAATGTAAGAATTGTCCATGGAAGACGGGTTGATCTGATCCTAGTCACCCTAAAATTGATCTTTCTCTTTTTGGATTCTTGGATTGCAGGAAAATTTAGAGGGTTGGAGGAGAGAAATAGAAGAGGATCTGAACTTGATAAGACTGTGCTATATGGGTTTGGTATTTGACTCTGCTTATGTAGGCATGTAATTAACTCTTTGTATAGCTATGACTTATGAGCTGTTATATTTCATGGATGCAAGTCTAGACTAGTTTTTCCTTCTTGAAAACTGGGACAAAAAAGGAAAAAGAACCCAATAGGACAATTGTAAATGATCATACATCGGTTTTATGTCCCATATGTGGGTAAGGGGATTGCTTATTGTAAATCACAAATTGCTTAATGTAAATAACAGACTTTCAATTTATTTTTTTAATTTCATAGGAATCGGACTTGTAAAATTTTGATAAGGTGTATGGATGGAAAATGAAAGAAAATTATGATAAACTGATGCTGTAAAAGAAAAGCTTAAACAGGACTTGGATATCCAAAGAATATCGCTTTTCATTTTGTTAGAGATTGATTTTCAGCACCAAACAGAAAGACTGCTGTGCATCTTCCAATTAACGAAACATCATAATTAAGCTGTAGATACATCATAACCTGGTCAAGAACTGCATAGTCAATAAACTCAAGCACACCTTCCAGGGTGGGGCGAGAGCTACAAGGCCAACATATGTAGCCTAATGCTTGCTTCCTTTGTCAGAATAGATCTATTCCTAGCCATGGTTGCTATGCTGTTGGTGGTACAGTGCGTTCAATTTCTCACCATTCGATCACAAACCACTAGATGCAGGACAACAAGGTTTCTAACTATGTTTATGTATAATATTGGGAAAGACAAAAATGCAAATGAGGAATTAAAGCAACGCTGTAAAGATTGAAAAAGATAGCTCATTTGTAAGTTGTATAGTACACATTAAAGTAATAACAATTCCACAACCAACTGCATTGCTGTGTTTATTTGAAAAAGGAAATTGTAATCAATTGAACTTACATCCGATTAAGTAATGAATTGATGATTATTGCAAGGGCACTCCTCCTCCTCCCTCTCTCTTTTAGCAAGTTAGCGGATAAATATTAGTTAATTCACCTGGGTAGTCTACTCGGGTGATGTGTAAATTGGTGATTAGTTGGGTTTTGATATTTTGTCTTTTAAGTTGAAAATAATTTATTTGAGTTTCAATATACATGCTGATATTTCTTGTCCACATCACCCGGGTAGACTATCAGGTTGGTAAACTAAGCAATCTCCCAAGTTAACAGTTTAGGTTCTGAAACTTGTATACTGCTTCTCTTTAATTGGCCAAACTATGGTTCCGCTATTTGGCTAACATGGTTCCGCCCAACTCCTTATTAGAGATGATTTTTTGCGGGCTCGGGGTGGAAAAAGGCCGGGCTTTTAATAAAAAAATTGTCCAACGGGCCTAAAATTTGTTGTCCTTGTCCACCTATTAGGGCTCAAAATTGTTGCCACAGCCCGCCCTATTAACGGGTCGGGCTTGCCCATGGGCTAACTTGACCTTTTAAAAAGTAAATTTTAAGAGTTTTTCTTTATTTGGAATAAGTAATTTTACTATTAATATGTACCTTGACTCCAAAATCAAGCATAATACTCAATATAATTATGATTTTGATATTTTCTCATCCAAAATAAGTCTTAATAACATACAAACAAACTATTAAAACTCACAATTTTTTAAGTAGAAAATATTAAACGGCCTGGGCGGGCCCCGCCTACGGGCCATTTTGTGTTGTCCTTGTCCGGCCATTTATTTAAACGGGCCGGGCTAAACCTGCCCATTAAATAAATTTTCTCAAATATCTTGTCCGTATCCACCCAAATTGCGAGTTGTAAAGACCGGGTTTTTCGAGCCATTCCGTCCATAATCAGCTCTACTCCATATATACTTGTCATTGAAATCATGTAGCAAAGATGATGGTGTTTTTCGAACTTAAGCCATTCAGGCTATAGCTAAACACTAGGTGGATGCCCGTGAGTATGTCCGTGCGTTGCACGGACTGTGATTATTTAATAAAATTAATATAACGTGGTTATTAATCTCATCGAGAAGTCAAAGGATAATAATCACTTATGAAAAACTATTAGTGATATATGGATAAATATTAATATAGTCCATTTAATATCATGAGTGCCATGTAAGAATATTATTATGACTTTATAGGGCATCTTATCTAATTTAAACTCTTATCATCAATTTCAATTAACTATTAATTAACTCATCTCATATGTTACATGATCCAAGAGGTAATAGTTTCAAAGTATTTCTATGCTTGATGTTGGTACGCCAATGCTCTTATGTTGATAAAAGTGTACAACTAATCTTCCAAAGATATGATCCTTCTTTTATGGTAAAATCCGTTTAAATGTCTAATGTATACATAATTACTTTTCAAAAAATAAAGAAATTTTAGACGTAAACCTTAGAATAGCAAAACATATTTTAATGCTTGCTTGTTTTTTCAAAGTTATATGCGGTCAAAGTACTGCCTTTAAGATTTCACCAAAAAAAAAAAAAATTCTGTCTTAGCTTGAAGAACGCAAAAAGTCCAATGTAATGTTATTTGTGGTCTGGAGGGAGTACATTAATAACTTTAAAGTTGAAGGGAACATAAATTAGAGCTCTAAATAACATGGGGGATCAGTATATTCGTACAGTTATAAAATTATACGTGATAATGGTTAAGTTTCCTAGACTATTAAAGATTCGACCTAGAATCATTTTAGATTCATCTTTTATTTCTTTATTCTACACATACTCTTTTTATTATATTTTACCTTGAGATTGCTTTTTAAATTTCTATAACTAATATTACGTATTATATTTTCTCTTATTTTTACATTGCAATCTTTTAGTTGTGTCAACTTGTCAAGCTAATTATTACCTTTTTAAGTGGACACATCTTATATTTGTAAATCAATAGAACATACTACAAAAGAGTCTCATTTTGAAGCATATTTCGTACTCGTTCCAATGGTGTAAGAAATTTAATTTTTTAAGCGGTGAAAATAAAGTTATATGCTATTTAAAATCTAAGAGTCTACTCTTTAATGATTTAGGAAAGTATAATTATAATTTTTATTACACTAACTAGTCCTAAGTAAGTAATATTTTTATCAAAATGTAAGAATTGTCCATGGAAGACGGGTTGATCTCACCTTAGTCACCCTAAAATTGATTTTTCTCTTTTTGGATTCTTAGATTGCAGGGAAATTTAGAGGGCTGGAGGAGAGAAATAGAAGAGGATCTGAACTCGATAAGACTGTGCAATATGGGTTTGTATGAAAAAATTGAGAGAAAAAATTGAATCGACTATTCGGCTGAGCTTGACGACCCATTGTCAATTTGTCAACCATAACCCGCCAAAGTACTTCGTAACTTTGTATTGATTCGTTAAGGTATATATAGCGAGCATCAGTAGAGATTAGTAAGATTCGTTTAGTTTCTTTGAGCTTGAAAAGACAATAAAAGATTGATTCGACCTTGGATATA
Organism: Tetragonia tetragonoides; assembly: GCA_038025085.1. NCBI lineage: Eukaryota > Viridiplantae > Streptophyta > Magnoliopsida > Caryophyllales > Aizoaceae > Tetragonia > Tetragonia tetragonoides. Next base: position 6,860,931 of record CM076148.1, on the reverse strand, counting down.
TAGATAATGGAGACTTCATTCATCATCAAAGTATTGTGTGGAAACTTAACACTGTCTTCATTTGATTCAATAATTCAACAATATAAGATCATCTTTTTATATGAAATAATATTATCTAAGAAACTCAAATGTTTGAGTATATTTTTGTAAGATGAGGCAAAAATATAGGTATCAATCCGAAGGTATTGTATAAGAACATATTATAATGAGACGTTCGTAAGTACTCCTAACACCTTGTATGTATAATTATAATTTTTATTACACTAACTAGTCGTAAGTAAGTAATATTTATATCAAAATGTATGAATTTGTCAACCATAACCCGCCAAAACCAGCCATTCACTTGTCAAGCATAATTCAGCTCAAATACTCTCTGAATTACTAGTAAAATCCTCTCCTCCCCTCAAATTGTGTCTTCTAATTGTGGTACGTTAAAAACATCAAAATCAAAACCCTAATTTCATCAAATTCCAACTCAATCAATCAATTCCTCAAATTTATGGAACAAATCAAATATTTCGTCAATGTTGGTAAAGGAAACTTCTGTTTCTCCCTTTACCGCAATAATTTTGATGGTGATGTGCTTGTTGGTAAGGCTCTACACTTTATTTTGACTAATAGAATGAAATTTCATGTTTTTTGCCATGTTAGGTTGGGGATATTGAATGAGTGTTTATGGGCCTCAATCTTGAGTGTTTATTGGTATAATCATATTATTTTGGTGTTTGATCTTCAGTGTGTTTGATTACCACCAAAATCAAACCCTTAAAACTGGCTTTAGTGCTATGTGTACCAAATGTATAAGAAATAATACAGTTACAGAGAACTGTACAAGCCTAGGTAGGAGGACGGAGCAGGAGATCAGGGTGCAGACTTTTGAAAAATTAGCCTAGAGTACTGTCATTAAGCTTGTCGTCTTAATTCTGAAACTGACAACTCAAAGCAAGGATCTTACTTGTGCATGAGATAGATTTAGAGCCCTATATGTGCCCTTTTGTCATTCCTGCTCTTTGAAGATTCTCAATCATTAGTCATGGATCAATATGTTTCTTTTCCCTTTTCCAACTTTATGAGATTTAGATCCCTTCTCCCTTGAAGTCTTTCTCGTAGACAACAAGTTATATAATCTTGTGTTCCCAGACGGAAATATAGGTATCTCTGCATTAACTTCTTTGGCCATCAAACAGCAACTATTCAGCAGAAGATAATATACGCATCTGAAAATCAAGAAGGTCATATCTGTAAGTTATCTTAACCCTCTGACCTCTCTTCCATTTGAATGGTTGTACAACACATATTGAATACACGGCAGCTTCAAAAAGAAGTTGATGATTGAGTGCTTCAGAGCCTTTAGCAAACATACCTGCTAAAAATAGAAACAAAAAAATAAAAACATCATTGTTTGTCCGCTGGCATGAGAAAAGAAAAGAGATAGAGAGAGAAATGATGAATGTTTTTTTTTGGCATGACAGGATATATGCATATGCATGGTTTGCATGGCAATGGAGAATCACACTGTTATTCACCAAGCATATAGATCATTTACATCTGTGAGACTGAGACTGCTGCTCTACCCAAGGCATGTAATAGGCTTCTATATATATGCTGATGAATTTGCATTCTGTAATGAGATATTCTATGAACTGATGGCATATGCTAGGATACAAGTTGCTTCTCTTGGCCATGTTGGAGAATCGGAATCCATCAATACTCCATTGCACTTCTATGGCCTATTAGATTGGTTTCTTCGTAATATAAACGATATAGGATTTTTGATAATCCTATATCGTTTATATTACTTAGCTTATAACAACATTTGGAGCGATCACAAGGAAGTTTCAGATTCTTTAACTTGGCAATTGTTTTTTATTTTCATTTTAATGTTAGTTTCTCACAGACAAGTTCATTTGATGAATTTTACAAATAAAATACATTACAAGGTCTTTTTCAACTTAATCGCAACTGCTTCTACATCAGTTCAGAATGACCCGGCTTATAATAAGTATGGAGTGTTTTAACAGATATAAGATTATCAAGAAAGGAAAAGAGGTTATCTGAAAAATGAGGAGTTTCCTGGTAGAACATGCTTTGGGATCTTCCTGCTACTGCTTGTTGCACTTTTCTTATCTTGTGCTAAGAAAAGGGTGACATTGCTGTCTGTTATATTCTTCAAAGACATGTATACTTTAGTACTCTATTAGTTTTTCTTAGCATTGAAGAGTCACTTCTGCTAAGAAGGCCAGATAAGGAATAATGCCAGACAATTTTACATAAGGGATTGTACCTGTGAATGATCCGCAAATTACCACTAGATGTGCTGAGAATATCCATAACCCTAAATGTGCTGAGAATATCCATAACCTTAAGCAACACGTTAGTGAAGGAGCAAAACAGCGGAAAAGGATTCTTTTTTATTACTTTGGAGTGACCAAGATGTATGTTTTTAATAATGTACCTTTGTATATTGCAGAGTTTGCTGCCAATCCTGGGAAACAGGTGTATAGGAGAGCAATTATTATTGTCATAACATAAAGATTATCTGGAGTCCTCCATTGCACGAATCAGCTATTCTGAAGCAAGCTCATCATCAAAACCACCTAAGAAAGCAGACAACCTCACAGTATATACATAGCAGTTTGGAGATGGTACATCCATTAATTTACAACGTACTCCCCATGGACCTCCTTCCTTTGCGTACCATCAATTTACAGCTCATGGAGTCTGATTCCACAATTATCCATATTTGCAACACCCAATCCTTTGTTGACCGACTCCTTCAAGGCTTGATAGATGGCAATTTGCAACACCCAATCCTTTGTTGACCGACTCCTTCAAGGCTTGATAGATGGCAATCACTTCCGCTTGATTGTTTACAGCACTAGGTATTCGACAGGAAACCATGCATCTGAAGTTTTCATTCGAATCTCTAGAAACTCCTCCAATAGCTCCCACCTCACCCTTAACCAATGCATCCACATTCCATTTAAGCATCCCTAAACACATCATCTGGTTAAGTACTTGCAAGCAAAAAAGAAATCAAATTACCATAATAGGTTCTGATGGGTATCCTTTTGGGAATTCCATAGACAAGTTTCAATGACCGTGTGCAAAAAAAAAAATATACCACAGGTAACAAATATAGAAAGTGTGATAAAAGAATAGGGAGTTTTAACCCCTATATCTGTAAAAACCTATCTGCTTGGGAAAGGAAATTCTACCTATTACTGCAGGTTATTAGTCCCAGGTTCACAATGTATAATTGGCACTCTGATGATTACTTTTCAAGATACGTAGAATAATGTCACCGTAAAAGCAACAATCCATACAGATAAATGACTGCAACATGAAACAGAGATGTTCAGAAACCTTACTTCCGACTTCAAGTAACAAAAATGCACCATTTGAGGATGCTGACAAGTAAATGTGAACTTGAGTCCAAGTGCACATGGTAGAGCAGAAACTAAACATGCATTGATATATCAGAAGTTATCATAGCTCTTATTGTTCACTAGCCCCAAATAAAAGTATTATAAGACAAATCGAGTTCACTCCCTTCATTAAGCATATAATCACAGCAAGTAATTTTCATTCGAGTAAGGATGAGCCCTACCAAAGCTGTTTCAGATAGAGTAGCTCTTGCAGTATTTTAAGAACATGCAGCCTTGCAAAGAACTGGCCAATCCAGATTTCCTCTTGACTTGCAAAGACAAGTTTAAGTAATAGATTAGATGAAAGAAAATACCACAATAATACAAAAGGTGATGTATCTGTAAATCATTTTTGAGTTTGATGGGATAAACTGTGAGACTGTGAAGACAAATATTTACCTATTTCTGCAGGCTATTGGTCCCAAGTTCTGGCACTGTGATGATCACTTTTCAAGTCAGATAGAGTGCTACTGAATTAAGAAGCCGTCCTGGAGACAATTGAGTTCAACTTCAGACCTCAAGTAGCACAAATGCACCAAAGTGAAATCATAATGGCAAACACAAACCCTGAATCCAAGTACAAGGGTGCTCTGGTATGGTCCAGAGGAATGTAGAGGTTAAACATACCGTAACATATCAAGAGGTTACTACTCATTCATACATAATTTAAATCATCAACATATTAAGACATTTATTATGCATTCATACAAAATATAAACCAACATCGACAAAAGAAAATGAACTACAAATATCATAAACAGTTGTACAATATTGCTTAGCAATCTTGTTGAAGCTTCCATTATGATTGCATTAGTTATAAATTGGCATTAAGTTGGCAGTTTAAGTAGTCATCCAGAAGCAAGAACAAATGGGATGCTGAAATGATTTCATTTTCCTTCTATAATTGAGCTTTTGCCGAACCCTCCACTCCCCACCCTTCCTCCTTCACCAAAAACTAAGAAATTGTGGCATCTCTTCCATTACCTATAAGCAACAAGCAACTGAAGGAGCAACATTTAAAGAAATACACATTGACCCCAATTGCTTTCTACCTCCGCCCCTGGTTACCGGGAAACATGATACATGAGAACTGAGATTTTTACGAGTAGGGAAATAAGTAAAGATAGAATCATCCACCACTATATAAATTGATGATAACAATTATAGTTAACAGCGGGAAAGCATTCTTTTTTTATTTTTTTGGAGTGACCAAGATGTATGTTTTTAATAACGTACCTTTGTATATTGCAGAGTTTGCTGCTAATCTTGGAAAACAGGTGTATAGGAGAGCAAATATTATTTTCATAACTTGACAGTTGACATAAAGATTGTCTAGAGTCGTCCGTTTTACGACAGCTTTTCTGAAGCAGTTTCATTATCTGAACCACCTAAACCTCACAGTAAATACATAGCATGAAGTTTTGAGAATTGAGATGCTATATCCATTAACCCTTTTTTTTTTTCCGGAAAGGAAAATGTGAACTGATTACCAAATGTCTAAGGAGAAATCAATAAGACCTCTTTTTTAAGTAGTTGATTGGTTATGAAGAAAACAAAGGTGAGGGGATAAAAGGAGTATGGACTAGTAATGAGGATCAAGATATATCTAACCTTTGTCTCCCATCAACAGAAGATAGTAACAGAATAGCCATACGGTACCAGGTGCAGCAGAGCTATCAGTGCCTTTTACACGGTTGTGTTTCTACTAATTTCTGAATCCTTTTTGAAACCAAATCCCTCAAAGAATGAACTGCAAGCATCCCAGAGTTCACGTATCAGTAGCTAGATTCAATATCTAATCCAAGGCTGGAAGTAAACTTTATGGAGGAAAATATGGGATACAAACTGAGATGTAAATCACAAAAAATAACTGATGTAAATATTTCCATTACCATGTAATTAGATGGTATATTGGTTTCTAAATCACAATAAGATGTAAAATGTGAATTGGTTTTCCTATCAAAAAAAGAATGTGAATTGGTTTGGTGATGGACAGGTGCTTGTGGAAAAAAAAATATGAAAATAAAAATGAGAATTAAAATTGACACGTAAATGAATGGAAGGCAGACAAAGCTTGAAAATTGATAAAATTAAAGAAGTGGGCAATGGAGATTCTTACCAATTTTGCCTATTTAAATCATATAAGACCTATCAGGACAGCATATGAAGTTAGGGATATGTTGAATTTTGGGCCAGTCTTCCCCGTCTGGGCTTCGGCATCTTTGCTCGAGGAGTTGGGAACAGCCGATGATCGCAAGTTCCCTGAGGGAAGTGAGATTTCGCATCGCGTCCGGCAGTGATTTCAGATTGCATTTCTCAATGCTTAGGGTTTTGAGAGACGGGAAGCAGTCTGAAGAGCCTATCCACTCTGGTAGCTCTTCCAATGGGCAACCCGTAATGTTCAAGATTTGGAGGGAGGTTAAGTAGCGCAACCCCTTGGGCAGACTCACCATTCCTGGTAATATAACAAGTTCCAATCTACGGAGGCTCAGAAGACCAGGGGATCTCCATGGCATAATACCGTCCTCTTCGCCGTGATCCTCTTCATTGAACCTCAAATTGGGGAGCATCTGTAATGCTAGTGATTCCAAGGCAGATGAGCAGTTGAAGAACATCTCAAGTTCCGTTAAACTCTCCATCTTGTCGTGGCATATTGTTATAAAAGTCAAACAACGGAGGACCTTTACTGGCAGGGCTTTAAGAATTCCCACATCATCCATCACCACTTTCTTCAATTTGGTACAAGAAGATGACCCGCCAACAACACTGCTCTCCCTTCGCAGCCTTTTTACTTTTATTTTTAGTATTATTTTCCTTCGCAACCTTTCATTCACTCTCACTAAATGTAGAAGTTCCAACATGCGAGTGAGGAAGGGTGGAATAGATGTGAGGTTTGGGCAGTGCGATATTGTCAATTGAGAAAGACGGGGAAAGGACGGCAATACATTTGTATTGCTGCTATCACAACCTCTCCACCATCCTTTCAACTTCGGCAGATTATATAACATGTGTTTGAGCTCAGAAGATTGAAGTGCGGCAAGCAGAGCTTGAGCAACAGAGAAGGCTGAGGAAGCAGCTTCTACTGCCATTGTAATGAGTATTCAGTAAAAAGCAAGGAATAATTGAGATTGTAATTCTGGGCTAGTAGTGAGTAAATGTGTATTTTGTGAGGTGAGTGGTGAGTGGTGAGTGGTGAGTGGTGAGTGGTGAGTGGTGAGTAATACGGAAGCTTTATCCACCCATCTCTCTATATAATGAGCTCTTCCATTCCCTCCACATACAATTTGGATGCATTAAAGTATATGGGACCACGACCCACTTGATAATTAATTACTTTGAATCTTCTATGCATTGCCAAACATATTACAACCACCCACTAGTGCTATAAAGTCACCATATAAACGGACGTAGAAAAATCAAACCACCTTTTTTGTTGGCAACTGAAAATACATATGTCATATATCAATAACAAAACAAGTTACATCTAAGCCAGCTTGCTTTGCTAAAGAGTGAGAACTTTCAGGTCTTGTAAAAGTTAAAATGGGAGTGTTTTTAATTTGATTGCTATTTCATTTAATTTCCACGACTTTTCCAAATGTGTTATGAAGATAAGCGTATCGGCTGGGACAATGCCTAATCTATGATCAACTGGGTAGTCTAAAGGTACGTTTGTTAGAGTTGAATTTATCAGAAATGAACTAAACTGAACTGAATTCAACATTATTAAAGTGGAGCCTACTGAATTGAACTGGATATAATCGAACTGAATTAAACATAATTTGATATCTGACACAAAAGTATGTTTCTGAACTCAACACTACTGTAACTAACTGAGTTCGACGTCATTTAACTGTTTGAAATCACTAAATTGACACCTGAACTGAACTGAACCGACCTGTTACGCTCTATTAAACGCACCCTTAGTGAATTGTGAAAGGTGGTTGTACCCAAATAATGTGTACCACTGAACACGCAAAATTTTGGGCCGCTGGGGAGTTGTAATTTTCGTGGAAACAACGATTTTGTCTTTAAGTTCTGAAAGTATGATGGACAGGACACCAGTGATGCATCTGTAGATATTTGAAGCATTACAGCCTTGTGTTTGTTTCATTTGAAGAGTTTTTTTTTTTTTTTTCTCTACGTCTTAAAGTTTTGGACTCGTTACCCAATGGGTAGTTATAGGAACCAGCTCCAAATCTTGGGTAGTCATTGCTAAACCAAGCAAACTTGTATCTCTCGTTGATGAGCTAATGTTTTTTGTCGTGTGATGAAAATTGAGTAATACTCTACATATATGGTTTAGTGCAAAAAATAGATGAAATAATGTGATCTGCAAGTAAGAAAAAGAAAAGAAAAAAAAAAAAGAAAAACGCAACAAATCTCTATCATGAGGTACAAATAGATGAGCAAAAGTGGGGAGCTCTTACACCTCTAACCTAGAGGTTGGGGATTCGAGTCTCATTTTTCTCAACTTTAGAGTTGAGGGTGGCATTTGTGGTATGGGCCTTAGGCCATCCCCTTTCCCAAATGATGTAATGGGTCAAAGAGCCGGCTTCCTTGCCTATTCAAAAAAAAAAAAAAAAAAAATTGAGGTACAAATAGATAGCTGGTCCTAGAACCAATTACTAGACCAATTCTCAGATTGTCTATAGTGAAAATGAAGTAACATAGTTTTTTTTTTCCTTAAAAGAAGGGCGGTGATATAATTATTTTTTTGTTGGAAAAACTAGTAATATTCTAATTATGTCGAGAAAGTGACCGAGTGATACAATCAATATCAAGTATAAAACTTTCAAATTTGAACTTCGCAAACAGAACAACAATGGCATGCATCCCTTCCAATAGACTATAGAGCTAGCCTCCCTCCCATTACACTAAACTAGGGCGGTGCACTCGTGCTCGTGGTTTCTCTATAGTCGTGTCGTGCTACCTCATTTTAAAAGTTGGTACTGACTCAATTCGTGCTCATGTCTAAGGGTTTTTTTTCTTTCTTTTGGTTCGAATGAGCCTTATAGTAACATTATACATGTACCTGAGGGATTACAGATTCGAATCTAATACCTAATATACTTAACACCTCGTTCTTAAAAATCAGGCTAAGACATCCTTGATTGCCCAATTACCCATGTCAATGTTGGTCTAATCTTCTCTATATATATAAAGCTGGTATATTTCGTGAGTTTTGAGCCATGCCACATCATTAAATGTATTATTAGAATAATTTTTAAAAAAATAAATTGAGAGTTTGACTTGGGATGAATAACTAGAGTTTTATAAGTGTTATAACTTAATATATGTCAAAAATTCAAAAGCAAATGTAATTACACATCTTCAAAAAAAATAGTATTTGTACCATCGTATTTGCATCGAAAAATACTTCAAAATAAGATGCATTTACAATATGTTTAATCTTCACGTATAAGATATAATTTAAAATGTATAATATTAAAGAATAAAATAACAAGAAAAATAATAAAAAAATATATAACTTAACCCGTGCATCGCACGGGCATCATTACTAGTGTTCTTTGCTCGTGCCGGATGTGTCGTGCCGACACTTTTTTACAGAATTTTATTTTATTTTATTTTATTTTTTGTGGTGTTGGACTGTTGGGTCTTGCTGCCCGACCATACTTGAACCCTGACTTTTTAAGGTCGGGTGGCGCCTCGGACACAGAGCAAGAGAACAGCTAAAAACCCCAGCAAGAACTTCGAAATTCGAACACAAAGCAAAAATGGCGACCTTGCCAATGGAGCTAATCACCGAAATTCTCTGTCGATTACCAATCAAACACCTTCTCCATTTCAAATTAGTCTCCAAATCATGGTACTCTCTCATCAAAACCCCTAATTTCATAAAACACCACCTTAAACAATCTCTCAAATCAAACACTAATCGCCATCTCATCATTTCCAACTCTTCTCTCTCCTCAATCGAACTCGACGCTCCCAATTTCCGCTTCAACGAACTCAAAGATCACCCTCTCAAAAACTCCACCAAGGAAAATGCAAAACTCAATTTTATTCCTAAAGGCGTTGAAGTTCTGGGTTCCATTAATGGCATTCTCTGCATCTCAGACTCTGTCAAAAACGACGTCTTTTTATACAACCCATCTACCAAAACGCACCGTAAGCTCCCATATTCTCATATTCAATCACCGATCTTTCATTAATATTTCAAAATCATGCCAAAGAGCTTCATCGACATTCGATGGGAAAGACGACTTCCAAGACCTAAGACCTACCTCCTAAGGTTGCACATTTGCTAATTCATGAGCGACTCTATTACCATTACGCTTAATAAAAGACCACGACACACTACCAAAGCTACAACTACCAATCAAATCAAAGACATCATCGACAACTAGAAAGAAACTATTAGACCCTTTACTATGTTTATTTAAAACATTAAAAACTATCAAACTATCTGTTTCCACAAGAACATGCTCAAAATCGTAGGCGAAAGGGTTTGATTTCTAGTGCTTAACAAAACCTTCCTTGTGTTTGATTTGTATAGTTGAAATTAAAATGCTAAGTTTTGTCAAGAATACAATAAATTTTTTTGTTATCTTATTCCTCTTATTCTAATATATCATATATCATATATAACGAAATTTTATTTAAAAAGACAAAATTTGATCAGAATTCAGGTACAACTAAGAAAACTCTTATCAGAAGAGAAAATGAGATAATTCGGGTGTCTAGGAAGAGCGTAATTTCTCTTCTTTTTTTTAAACGAGATAGCTCAACTCAATTGCTCAATGAGACAACAGTTCCTTTGTAAATATTTCAAGTTTTCCAAAGGTTAAAGCAAGTAACGTTTGGTCTACCTTCTTCCAACTTCTACTTCTCCTCTACATTTGTTCTTGTCCACCTCCTTTTATCTACTTCCCCCTCCACATTCAATTTCTAAAAAATCGAAATTAAGCTATAATTGGATAAGAAGTAGAAGTTACAATTTGTAACTTCTCCTGTAACTTCTCCTTCTCTTTTTAGTTGAAGGTGGAGGAGGGAATGGATGAAATGGGGTGAGGAATAACAAAGTATGGAAGAGAAGTTGAGATTTTAGAAGCTAGGCCAGATGGGGCATTAAACAACCTACCGATGATGTTTTATCCTTTTGTTACATTTCAAAAAAAAGTAAAAAAAAAGTAAAAAATGATGGGAGTATAGAAGACTGAAGTGGAATCTGAAGCCCAATGGGCAATGGCTACCCAGAACAACTTAGCTTAACACGACCCAGAAACAAGCCCACGAACCAATGAACTGGATTACTGGAAAGTGGAAACAAACAGAAAAAGTGGCAAAAATATAAGGCGAGCAGTCAAAATCCAAAATTTGGAGGTGTGAGCAAAATAGGAGAGAGAAAAAACAGAGATGAAAGCAAGTTGTTCACTCTCAATAAATCCATCCCACATTGCCACTCTTCATATATCATCACAAAACCCTCTCAGAAAAACCAACATCTTCTTCTCCAAAACCCATCATAATATTAATATTAACCATAACAACAATAATAATCCTCGAATTTCACGCCCCATAAAAATCAGACCTTTAATGGCTACCGGAGCTACCAATCAAAGCAGTGAGGCAGCTAGTTCTGGTGGGCAAATGTCGAGTCTGCTGTTTGTTGAGATGGGTGTTGGCTATGATCAACATGGGTTAGTATTGTTTTTGTCAAAGTTCATTTCTTTTCTTGTTTTTTCATGTTTTGATTTTGAGTTTTGCTTTTTTGGACATTGAGATGATGATAATGGTAAAGATTGAAGATGGGTTTCCCATTCTGTATTTGACAGGCAGGATATTACAGCTGCTGCAATGAGGGCTTGCAGAGATGCTATATCTTCTAATTCAATCCCTGCCTTTCGTAGAGGTAAGCTCCCTAATTTGTCTCTCTTTTTTACCAAGTGGGTTTTATTGGATTTTGATAGTTTGAGGTTTTGTGGATTATGGGATTTTGATGTTTGATAATTGATTTTTGATGATCATATCTTCTGAGCTTGATTCATACACATATATTGTGAGTTTGGGAAGGAGCTAATTGTAAGGTCAATCATTTAGTGACAATGGTTTGGTGTAACGCTACAAATTGAACCACTATGTAAATTGACACTAGTATAGAATTTGAGGGTAATGCCTTAAGGGTTATGGCCTTCTAGGATAGGTGGGATAGCATCCCACTTCGTGCTCGTTCATGTCCTTCCTTTGCTGCTTAATTGGTGTGAAATGGGTAGTAGGACTGTAGAGATAATGATAAGGTCCTTTCTTATAAAGAGTGAGGTATTCCTTCATTTTCATTGTAGACTTGTGTTTTAGAAGAGCAAATGAGTAGAGTGCCTTGGATTTCTTGTGTCAGAAAACTAGAAAAGGTCACATTTTATTTAGTACTCTTATGATAAGTCGATAAGTGGTCTTGGGCATTGCAATTTGTGGGATATAGAAGGGATGACTTGCTCTTGATGGCTATTAGTAAAAGCACTGTGTGCCATGAGATGAGACGGCAGGGTATTTTGGGTCCTAGATGCAGCGCATGAGGCATAGACATGTACTTGAGCAAAGTAAGCTGGAGATTGATTTAGAAATTGATCAAGATGTTGCTGAGATTTTTATTGTGCAAAAGTCCAGAGGATATGAGTGTATATCTTTCGTAAACCATTAGTTGGGTATGTACCTGTAAATATGAGCTTCAAAGGGAGAAAAAGGGAAAATACAAATTGACACAATTTCTACTAAAATCAGTGATAGAAATTAGAATAGCTCCGAAAAGCTTCACCTCGGCCTTAGACCAAATCACCAAAGAGAAGGCATATAAGTGACTATGTTCCAAAGCAACCCATACGATTAAGAGGGTCCCGAGTCTTGACTCTTGAGAAAACCCGTGCATTCCATTCCAACCACAAACAGGACAGAGTCGTTGAAAGAGCATTCTACCTATGATGCTCGGACTCGGCAGATCATCCTGCCATACCCGTGTCGATACGACACGACACGGGTACGGACACAGAATACGGGTTAAACTTAGTGAAGAAATCTTGGACGCCGCCGCTTCATGCCACCGCAAGCCATGGCCGAGTGAGGAGAAGGAGAAAAGATGGAGAGAGGCAGGGAAGACAAGGTTTGAGGAGAGAGAAAGTGAAGGAAGGAGGAACTCCATAATAGAAGATGGACAGGCCCAAGCAAGCTTCCCCATAAACACCTTAGAAACTTTGATGCATCACAAATTCACACTTCAGAAAAGCATGGGCAATAGTCTCATTACTTGCGCAACCAAGCACACACCTGTAGAGGGAGAGAGCTACCCCTGGCCTCCTATGTCTCCGCATGTCATAGGTATTAATCCTTCCCAAAGCCAACATCCAAAGAAACAGCCGCACCTTTAAAAATGCCTTTGCCTTTTAAAGAAACTTGGGAATTGGGAATCAGGAAAAAAGGTGATAGATTAGTCAACTGCTGGAGAAATGACTTACAAGATAAGATATCATTTGAATCACCAATACCTACTCAAGAATCAGCCCGGTCAGAAAGCTGGACAGTTGTACTACTGTTTTGCCTGGTCCCATATTAGAAAAGAATGAAAAAGAGAATGTGTTGCTCTGCCTTGAGTCATTGTCAACGCATTGTGTGTATAGGCAGTGTTCGTTCGAAGTCCAATAAATTTGGATAGATCTAGATCTAGTACTGTGCGGGAGCGCCTCCCTCAGGGTTGGCTGTGTATTTATTCTGATGGGTCTTCCCTAGGAAACAGGTAGGGCTGGTTGTGGGGGGATACTTAGAAGCTGCTTTGGTGATATTCTGGGTGAATACTCTATTGATTTAGGGATCAAGGATTCTAACGATGCAGAGCTTTGGGGCATTTTTTATGGCCTGGAAATGTTACAATAGATGGATGATTGGATACAGCAAAGAATGTTGATACTATGTGACTCTGTTAATGTAGTCAGTTGGTTGCAATGCAAGGAGAAGAGGCCTTGGGCCTGGTTGCAGACTTTCCAGTAATAGATCATTTCTCAATTGGCTGAATTCTTAATTGTGCATGTTATACGTGAGAAGAATGCAGAGGCAGACGTCTTAGCAAAAAAAAGAAGTAGATAGAGGGGGGATGTTTGTGGCTGTAAATGGACTGGTGTTGTTTCATTTTTGTATAGTGTTGTATATTACCGGTATAGTACAAGTGTACATGGATGAATATGTTTGTAACTTTGTATGAGGGCCTCGTTGGGCTCTAGGATTTGGGATCGGTTTATTTTTTGGGGCAGTAAGTTGCCTGATATACTTTATTTTGCCGTGCAAAGAAGAAAAAAAAACTATCGCAAGGTATAAATCATTTGTAGGGTCCCCATTTTGAATTTCTCTCTCTAGGATTCTTTCTCTCTAGGGTGGGTGTTGGTCATCGGAGACTCCCCTGTCCACTTTCATTGGGCGGGGCTCCGGGAGCCTACCCATTCTTTTAGAGTTAGCATCTTAGTTAATTATGGAGTTTGTTTTTAGGATTGAGAATAAACGTTTTGATCTGAAGCGTGACAATTTTGATTATTTATTGGTGGAGCAGCGTCGGGAAGACAAGTTCGTAATCAGGCTGAGTCGAGAGGAACTCCTTTGGTGGGGGAAGGAGGTGATCTCACTGTGGCGAGGAGATAGCGCAGGGAGATGGGTCAGAACTTTGCGTGGGAATGGATATATCTTGGCTACGTATTAGTATCAATGGTGCTGGCCGATTTTTTCTGTTGGAGAAGCAGCCATTGAAGGGTAAAGCTGTTTCTATAAGAGTCCCGGAGGGTGACAGTGGGCGAGGATGGTGTGCCCTGTTTGAGGCCTTGCAATGCTTTGGTCCTCAATTTATTTTTGTAGGGAGTCCTCGCTTATTGCGGAACCAGCAGCATCATTCAACTAGGGATGGGTGGCCGGAGCGTGCACCGGAAAATAGAAATTCAAAGGTGTTGCAGAGGGGAAGCGTTGGAGATGGAGAAGCAGTCTATGGAAGGCGCGAGAATTCAGGGCTACAATCTCGCTCAACCGTTATGAATAAGTCAAATAAATCAGTTTTTCAGAGAATTGGGCCTAGAGGGTCAATTGGCAGATTTCGCTCAATGACTGAGTCAAATAAATCAGTTTTTCAAAGAATTGGGCCTAGAGGGTCAATTGGAAGATTTGGGCCTCAGTGCTCAGCCTTTCAAAAGGCTGGGGAGTACTGTGTTCCAAAGACTTCGGCCTGGGGTTTATGCAAGGGGCCCAATGCCTAAATTAATCAGATTTGCGAAGTCAGCCTTTGAGAGATTTGGCCCAGTTCACCCACACAAGCCCGTTACAAGAGTCAGGCAGATCTGGGTCCAGCAGGGCAAGGTTTCAGACCCGATAGTTATCGGCGGGGAAACCGAGGCCAGTTCACGCCGGGCAGCAGGGGGAGAGAGCGCGAACAGTCGACAAGGAGACGGCGGTCGCTGGTCGCATGTTTATGGGCGACGCCCCCGCCGGCCACCGGAGGCTGACCGGCCGGCGAGTGGGGAATCAGATCTAAGGACGGCAAAACCACCGTCTGAGACAGAATTTGCCGGTCGTTCAAGTGGGCAGGTTGTTGCGTCTCCGGCGAAGGGTTTGACCACTAATGGGGCTGCTCTAGGATCGGAATTTGCTGGCAAGGAGGTGAGGGAGGTGAGTGGGCCAGAGAATCGGCCGGCGATACTAGTTGCGTCTCCGGCGGAGGCTCTGACCATTACTGGGGCTGCTTTAGGGTCGGATTTTGCCGGCGAGGAGGTTAGGGAGGTGAGTGGGACAGGGGGTTGCTCCCAGTGCGAGCTGGCTGCGTATTCCCCTCCCTTGATTGGCAGCGACGAGCTGAGTGGCGGGTGTGAGGGGCTGTGGCCGTCGGCAGGAGGGAAGGTGACTCTTCCAAAGTCCGTTTTGGAGGCTAGCAAGCTACTTGGAGATATTTGTTTATTTGGGAAATGGGTTGCTGATACGACTCAGGTTCTTAAGGAAACCGCAGCAGAGGTTCCATTAGAGGATGTTTTTGTCCGCCTTCGAACAGATTTGGGAGATGCCACGAAGGAGGTCCCTGAGCTTGGGGGATGGGAAGACGATGATGATTTGTTTAGTGATTTTGATGATGAGGATGCTGAGACGGAGCTCCTTATAGAGAGCTTACGTCGGAAGGAGGTTGATGACATATCAACAGACAGTGATATGGAGGTAAATTTGCTGAACCTGGGAGATTCTAATATGTTTCTATCATCTGCGGAGGAATGTACAGATGCTGGTACATGTAATTCAGACACAACAGATGCCCCTGTAGATGGTGTTATTGAGTTAGCACCACTGACAGGCTCGGGTGTTGATGACAGAGATCCGCAGGCGGTTCTTGGGCTCATGATGCCAGCTGTATGATGTTTCGGAGAAGGAAATGCAGGTGAGCGTGGGTGAAAAGGTGCCCTCTCGGAAGAAAGGGAAAAACTGGGAGAAGGAACTTCGTAATCTACAGAAGCAGTGTTAATTATGGCAAGGAGAGTCGCCGTAGGAGGGGTCGTAGTTGTTCTTTATAAAGATTTTGAGCTGGAATGTTAATGGTTTGGGAAGGAGTAATAAGCGGGATGTGGTGAGAGAGGTTGTCTCTAAGGTCTCTCCCGATGTTGTGTTTTTACAGGAAACAAAGGTGGAGGTTGCAGATTCTTTTTTTGTTAGGAGTTGCTGGGACTCACGAGACAAGGACTGGGTGGTTCTTCCGTCTTTGGGGGCTTCTGGAGGGATCTTGGTAATGTGGGATACTAGGTTTGCTGTCAAGGTCGACGTCGTTTTGGGCTGTTTTTCTGTGACGGTGTGTTTGAACGTTCGAGGTAGAGGGGAATGGTGGTTTACCTCAGTGTATGGTCCATGCAGACATTCTGAACGACGATCTTTTTTCCAGGAGTTGTACGATTTGGCTCCCCACACTGGCTTCTCGGGGGAGATTTCAATGTTGTTTGCAGTGTGGGAGAGCGACTAGGGCGTTCTGGTGGGTTGGGTGATATGAGGGAGTTTAATACAGTTATCAAGGAGTGCGAGTTGCGGGATCCTCCACTGCAAAATGCACAGTTTACATGGAGTGTTAGTGGGCGACGGTGTGCTTCATCGAGGTTGGATCGGTTTTTGTTCACTAATGCGGTTGAAGATGAGTTTCCTTTGTTGTCACAGGAGGTGTTCTCGCGCCCTTGCTCCGACCACTTTCCGATAATCCTTCACTCCAGGCCGGTGCAATGGGGTCCAACTCCATTTCGATTTGAGAATATGTGGACTTTACATCAGAATTTTCGTAGGAAGGTGGCTGAATGGTGGGGCACTTGTGAGGTCCAGGGTGGCAGGGCTATTGTTTCATGAGAAAATTGAAATTTGTTAAGGAGCAACTCAAAGGGTGGAATAAGGAGGTTTTTGGGGACATTAACCAGAGAAAGAATGAGTTGTTGAGTGAGATTGCCGTAGTGGATTAGACAATTAGCAACGGAGAGGGGGGTGAGGAGCTTGTACGTAAGAGTGTTGAGTTGAAAAATGATTTTCAGGAGGTGCTTTTGAGGGAGAAGCAATGTCGACGACAGAAAATGAAAGGGAGGTGGGCTAAAGAAGGAGACACAAATTCGAGGCTTTTCTTTAAGGTAGTCAATGGGAGGAGGAGAAGGGGTTTTATTAAGGAGTTGGAGAATGATGATGGGGATGTGGTTACCAATGTGGGGGAGATCCGCTGTGAGATTACTTCATATTATCGCTCACTGTTTAGCGAGGAGGAGATGTTACGACCTCGTATTGAGGGGTTGGACTGGAGCCCAATTTCACCAACTATGGCGGCTCGTCTAGAACGCCCTTTTGAGCTACAGGAGGTTAGAGCAGCGGTGTTCAGTATGGATAGAGAGAAAACCCCGGGCCCCGATGGATTCACAATGGCTTTTTTTCAGGATTGTTGGGAGGTGATTAAAGATGATCTTCTTCATGTTTTTGCAGAATTTCATGTACAGGGGGTTCTTGGCAGGGGTATCAACTCTAATTTCATCACATTAGTTCCCAAGAAGGATCGATCTATAAAAGTTAAGGACTTTCGTCCTATCAGCCTCATTACTAATGTTTATAAGATAATCACGAAAGTCCTCTCTGTGCGGATAGGGGAAGCTCTGGCTACTACCATTTCTTACTCTCAGAGCGCGTTTGTGGAGGGGAGACAGATTTTGGATGCTTCTTTGGTGGCTAACGAGACGGTGGATGATGCGAGGCGTAGAGGATCACAGGGTATTGTTTTCAAGCTAGACTTTGAGAAGGCTTATGATAGGGTGAGTTGGCGTTTCCTGGATAGCGTACTCGAGAGGAAAGGTTTTGGTTTACTCTGGAGGCGGTGGATTAGGGGTTGTTTTTCGAATGCTCATTTTTCTGTGCTCGTAAATGGAGCGCCCAGGGAGTGGTTTTCTTCCTCTAGGGGTTTGAGGCAAGGCGATCCATTGTCGCCTTTTCTGTTTACGCTGGTGGTAAATGTGCTCAGTAGGATGTTGGAGAGAGGTATTGAGACGGGAGTCGTTGCTGAAAGTGGGTCGGGAGGGGGTGCATGTCTCTCACCTTCAGTTTGCAGATGACACTATCCTCTTCTTGGATGCGGATCTTGAGAAATTTAAGAATGTTTTGACAATCTTGCAAATTTTTGAGGTGATTTCAGGAATGAGAATTAATCTTGCGAAATGTAGTGTGGCTGGGATAAATGTGGGTAATGACTTTTTGACGACGATAGCAGGTTTGGCAGGCTGTCAGATACAGGAGTGGCCACTTACCTACTTGGGTGTGCCCTTAGGAGGTAACCCACGTTCGGAGGCTTTTTGGGAGCCAGTTGTGCTGGATGGTTGGAAGCGAGTTTATTTCTCGTTCGGGGGCAGGATTACCCTAATCCAATCTTGTCTTTCTAGCATTCCGCTGTACTATCTCTTTGTTTCGGATTCCAGTAGCCGTAGCTAATAGGATTGAGAAACTCATGAGAGACTTCCTCTGGACTGGTGTGGATGGGGAGCGAAAGGATCACTTGGTGAGCTGGGACAAGGTGTGTCGCACTAAGGAGGAAGGTGGTTTGGGCGTGGACAGGTTGGTGGCAAAGAACATCGCCCTTGCGGGAAAATGACTTTGGCGTTTTCCACGGGAGCCTAATAGTCTTTGGCATCGGGTCATCTGAAGTAGGTATGGAACGCAACAGAACGGGTGGGACACACAGTTTACAGGGACTTATACACATGCTAGCCCGTGGAAGTTTATTTCACAACTCCTTCCGCGCTTCCTTCCTCATGTTGAGCTGGTACTTGGGAATGGTGCACGTATTAGGTTTTGGGAGGATAATTGGAGAGGGGGTGAGTAGTTTTGTACGAGATTTCCTCGATTGTTTCAGTTAACCACTCTACATGGGGGTATGGTTGCTGATTTTTTCTCGGTACAGAGTTGTTCCTGGAATTTACATCTTCGTCGGCCACCTCATGATAGGGAGATGGAAGAGCTCACTTCACTTCTTACTCTTGTGGAGCCTATTCAGCTGTCGAGCTCAGATGACTCTAGGAGGTGGATTGGGGAGCCCTCGGGGGAGTTCTCTTGCAAGTCCTTCTGTCGGGATTTGGGGACACCTCTCCCTTATTTTCCTCTAGCAGACTACATTTGGAAAGCAAAGGTACCTATGAAGGTGAAGGCATTTGTGTGGACTTTGGTGCTGGATAGGGTTAATACAAACGACTTAAGGCAGCGGAGGAGACCCGGGGTGCTTTTGTCACCAGATATGTGTTCGTTATGTCGATCTAACTGCGAAACTTCTGCACATCTTTTTCTTTGGTGTGATGTGGCGCGTAGGCTGATCCAGGGAGAGATGTTTGTTTATCCTTCTAGTGTTGAGGCTTTTTTACAAGTGCATTTCCGGGGCTTTGGGGGTGGTAAGGAGAGGAGGTTGTTGTGGCGCAATGCTTATTTTGCAATTTTGTGGTGCATTTGGTTAGAGAGGAATGCACGAGTGTTTAAGGGACTTTCTGCAACTCCTGCGATGCTCTGGGAGAGAATTACTTATTTAGCCTCCTTGTGGGCTAAGGCTGCGGGGGCTTTTAGGGATTACTCTATAACTGATATACAGAGGAATTGGGGCAATCTGTAAATGTTTTATTTAGAGGATACCTTATCCTCTCTCCTGCTGTACATTTAAAATCATATCAATATACTTTTTCTTTATCTAAAAAAAAAAATCATTTGTAGGGTCCCTATTTATTTTCAACTTAAGCTTTGAGAGATAGAAGTATAGAACGAAAAGATTTCAGTGTGAGGCATTGATGGGACATTTTGAGGACACTATGTGGGGAACATATATTCCCTGCCCCGAGTCATTGTATTACTACTATCTATAGGTTTACTGGAAATCATGTGCAGACAATATACCTTGGATGCACACTGGTAAGGCTTATTACATTACAATATTAATTTGCTTAAAATACCTATACCTTTTACCTACATTACTATAAGAAGTATATGTTGAAATAGTACTTAATTAAACACATGTGGTATATTATGTGTTACTCCAAAATCTTCATGTATACTGATTGTAGTATCTTTTCAGTTTCCTTTTGGTTGAGGAATCTGAAGAGATTAATTTTGTGCAATGATTGTTGGTCATTGATTTTGTCTCAGTGTTTAGTTGTTTGTAGGGTCCATACCTGGTGTTTCATTTGAGCAAATGAAACTGCGGATTAAGCTTGGAGTGCCCCAACGTCTCCAACAGTCTTTGGACATTGAGAAGGTCAAATCTGTGTTCCCATAGTAAGTGTTGATGAGTCAACTTGCTTTTTTGCTTCGAATTGTTCCACTTGATATTTCTTTCTCACCCAAAATAATTATAGAAACTACACACACAGACGCATAAACTTGCAGACAAAGTATGAGCGATTCGCCCATTGAAAAGTAGATAAGCATTAGTTGACGTCGCAGCTAAAAGTAGATTCATCCAATTTGCGGAAGAAGTGGTAGTTAGTTGTAGGATAACTAGCTTGGCCGTATTGTATATTCTCTTTCAGCTGAACTCCTTTGATCTTTTTCACCTTTTCGATTAACTGTTACTAGCCGAACTTGCATAATGGATATGCTTCTTTATTTTAATTTTCTGAAGAGAATGCATATGCTCTTAACAATAACAACAGCGACCACCCAGGAAGGCAGGAAGTATCCCACCAAGGGTGGGGTCTGGGGAGATCCAGATGTATGCAACATTATTTCCCCTAGCTAGTTGCCTGGTAGAGAGATTCTTCCGATAGATTCACAATGATGCAAATGTTTATCTTTCTGTAAAGTCAGATGCTTATTAATATTAAGGATCAGATAAGCAAACTGTTATAATATTCCTGAAATTCTAAGTTTACATCATTACTCTGAAATTTAGCCTTCAGGACTGTTTTCGTGTTAAGGTGCCAGCAGTTTGACTTATAGGTTTTCTATTCACAAGTCTCCGACTCAAATTAGCAGGATCATGGAATGATCGAAAGATATGTAGTGACCCTGCACCCTGAGTAATTGTTTTCCTGTGTAACTGCAGTGGGAAAATCCTTGATGTTGAAGTTGTTGATGGCGGACTAATATGTTCAAGTGGCGTCCATGTGGAAGAAATGGGAGATAAAAATGATGATTGCTACATTGTCAATGCAGCTGTTTATGTTGGTTACTAGCTGCAGTTTACTGTCTGGTGCTCTGGATTTCTGAGGTTAGTTGTCAGCCAACATGTATTTGTGACATACCGAAGAAGCTGTCCTGCAACTCCTTAAGGACCTAGACTCATGCATATATGTTCATGTTTATCTATGTTATGCTTTCTAGATGGAGAACAAATAGCATCATATTTTGTACTTGTGCATTGGATTTATATGCTTGTGAAAATACCATTTCAAACCTGTCTTTAAATATTTTCCCAATCCCCCCCTCCCCAAAGAGAAGAAGATAACAAGTCACGGAATCTGCTGCATAATAGTATATATGCTGCTGTATGTCCTTAGTTTCTATTGATGAAGAGTGAAAACGTGCTTACTGTATGTCCAAATGTTTCTATTTTCAGACACTTTTGCTTGTTTCAGGATAATGGAGTTCACTTTCTACAAATGTACCTTATCCGTCCACCTCCCTCCTGTTCAAACAGTATAACATGTGTGATCTTATTGCCCTAAATCCAATGCACAAAGGAAACATTTTGATTTTCAGTGGCTTTCCTGCTTCTTGTTGGTTGATGCTGTTCTGAACTTTCGCAAATTTGTGAATAATATCTAGGCACCAAGGAGCTCTTAGCACAACTTTGGGAAGATAGGGTAATCTTATTGAATTGAATCCAAAGCCAAAATATACTCCAAACCAGTCTACAGCATTTCAACTGCATTTATATACAACACAAGCTTAAAACTTATCAGATGAGCTATCAACAAACCTTCCAGCTTTGTACAAGAGTAGTTAAACAAGCCTTTTTAAAGTGTAGAAGAAATGTATTATTTCTGATTATATTTGTCTTGACCAGGGGTTTTACCAGTTCGTTTAGATATGTAACTATGTATGCATATTTATTATTTAGGACAATAATGGGTAAAGAATTGGGAAGAGAGGGTCCAATTCTCTTCTAGAATAGTGTATAGAAGATGAATATGTAAAGAATAGGCCAATAGGTAGGAAAAATTCTTGTGCCTCCCCCACTGGTTGCGGATTCTTGATGGGATCTGCAACAGAAATAAAAACCATTTGAAGACAGTTTGTAGAGTGCTGGTTTTGTTGAAGTCTTAAGTACAAATTACTTTGTGTTATCTTCTTTATTTCTTTCTTTTCAGTACTAGTTAAGCAGGAACTCTCTGTGGTAGTGACAATGTCATGAATGAACATTTAAGCGCTAGAAGATGATGATCGAGCCATGTTGGACTGTAGATAGAATTGTCGATGTTTGATAAGGGTTCATTTATTGACAATTCTATGAGATACCCTGAGAGTCTGAGACTAGCTACCATGACAAGCCGATGCTGAAATTAAGTGAGTCATGGCTAGAATAGTAGAATCCAAAGGGGATACTTTGGAGCCCTGAGATGAGGAGAATTAAGCCATGATAGTTTGTGGGAGTAAAGTGGGAGTAAAATGAGATGATCTTTTGTATTGCATTTTTGAACTTACAGCTTACATGAAAATGCAGACAATGTTTGTCACTCATCATTTGAGAGCAACGTATCAACCTAGGGAAACAAATTGCTTTACAACAGATATATGGACTCCTTATTTTTGACCATTAAATATGAAGCATCAGCATCTTTTTCTCTTTTCCTTTTCTTTTTCCACCATCTTCATGAATCTAAACTAAATTAATCAACTTGAATCAGACACAAAGAACAAAAAGACTTTGTTCAGAGTCAAGGGGGAAAAATCACATGATTAGAGCTGCATATAGAAGATCATTCCAGGTATCTGGCAATCCAGGGAGGCACCAGTGACTGCAGTCCATGCCGGCGTGATCACCACTGTAGGTCTCAGGATGTGCATCTTTCCGCAGCTGTGACAGTGTCGTTATGTCGAGCAGGTAAACCGGTTTTTTCATTATGCTCAGTATTCTCTTCACTATGTCTGCTGCTGGAGGTGAGCCTCCAGGGTACGTTGACCCTGAGAGTGGTTCTGCCTCCCCACTGCAGCCCCTTGATCCTCCTTTCCATTCCTTGGCACTGAGACATGAGAAAATATATGCTTTACTAGATTATTTGGCTAGAATTTGCTACTAGACATTCACTCTTTACTGGAAAATGATGTAAAATCTTTGATGAAGAGCAGGAATTCAGCAAAGTGATTTTGATTACTAACAATGTTTATTGCATGTAAATGAACCACCCCCTAGATTTTAAAAAGAGTACATTTTATGCACTGAAAACGTGGCTTGACCTATGATTATGCTCTCAGGAGAAAGACTTCTCCTAAACTGCACACTTTCTTAGCACTCCCATCAGATGAGCAACAACAAACCCAGAAGAAGGAATAGTCTGGGAAAAAAATGATTGATGTGCACTAGTCGTTCACTTGCTTGTTTAATTTTTTGATACGAGAAACCCGCAGCCATTGTTAATGGCGTAGGTGTGAGGTACCTAGGCAACAATAGCTTTAGTATTTACAAAGAAAGTGTAGCGTATGCTTTACAATTAGGAACATAATCATGTAATATACAAGTAGGAAGCAGAAATCATATAAAGGGCATAAGAAGGGCATAAGAAGAGCATAACTTACTCATAATGGGTAGGAGATATTCCTTGGAAGAATACTTTGGTTTTGGTGGGATTAACATTGTCATCAACCCACTTAGCCCATGTTATCATACCCTTAGAGAAAGCAGTGAGACGGTCCATGTCCTTAACGATTTTGGGTCCATCTTGGATATACTCCCATCTGCAGATTAGTTATATTCAAATTGTTGATTCCTCGTACATTTTCATATTTTGAGTAATAATACATGACTGATCTTAGAGAGGAGAGAGAAAACAAAAGAAGCAACGACGTACGGTTGTGATCTTCCTGTGTGGATCCACCAGTGCCATGAATTGAAGATCAAGACATCCATGTCTTTCCATACATTCCCACCTAGGATGGAATCTAGTTTGAGAACTAGTCCAATTGGTTCTTTGATTATGTCTACCAAAAATGTGGTGTGGTAGAGTAGCACACTCACTTGATACTCCTGCAACATCATTCACAACATGGTTTTAGTTTCATACAGGCAAATTTCTACAAAATGATATGGCCATTAGAAATCACGACTTGTGTCTATGTTCTCATCTCTTCTGAATAGGCAATACATAACACGATGGGAAGCATGGTGGTCAGTGAGACATTTATTTGGTCACCTATTGAACCGAACTGAACCAATTACCGAGTAAGTGGAAAAGAACACACTCATAGCGCAGGTGTCTATTAATATCCCTCTTTGAACAACTATTGCTTGCAAGAATATTTTAGGTAGGTGGCTAAAACATAACACTAAGAATCCTTTGGAAATATCCATAGGTGGTTAGTAGATCTGCAGTGCTGGAGAAGGTAGGTTCGATCTAAACAGAGGTGCTAATTTTGCAGAGGATCATGTGGGGGAAAGGCATCTACACTATATAGTATATATGCAGTAGACCAGTACAAAGGACTAGAGCCTAAACTTGCATTATTGTGGACATATATCCTTCTTACAAATTACAATCTTACTCCAACCGGGAATAATATTTTCGAATACACAAAAACTTGTATGGAGCAGACCTATGGGATGTGACCCTCACATTTTTTTCCTTACGTCGTTTTCGTTCGCATTTCTCCCTCCTACCCCGTAGGGGTAGGTCCGCCCCACTTTACACTTGTTGCTACGTGCTCGCAATCTTTTGCATGAAAATGATAGTGCATAGCACACACTCAATCACTATTTTAAGGATATGTGGGCTTAACTCTTTTTTTTACACTTGTACTATTTACTTCTGCAAACAAATTTCACTATTTTAATAGTTAGTTATTAGTTACGATCTGCACAAAGGCAAATATGACACGGCCTTTCAAACTGACAAAGACTGATTTTGAAGTTGAACTGCAAATAATGGCTAAGAAACAGATGAACAAATGAAGATAACGAATCAACTTCAGAAACTCACATTATATGGTCCATATGGATAAAGGCATCAATTAATTTATCAAATAATTAGTAATTTCTGAAAACGACTAGGAGCAGAAGTAGATCAGTGCCAACCTTTTATAAGTGATAATCATCTCTAATCAGAAAAAAAGGATTCCCTCGGTCCCATTTTATTTGACAAATTTGACAAATTTTTTTTTTTTTTGGTTCACGACTAAGGGTATCCACTGTTGACCACAATGACTATTTTCCCACGCTGGCTTGTAGGCACCTCAAAGGGTGGCACAGCTGGCCAAGGAATTTAAAGCTGCTCCATGCCCAAGGCGAGATTCGAACCCTCAACCTTGGTTAAGGATAGATGAGTCCCTATCACTCAACCACACCTCCTTGATTTGACAATTGGATCTCAGAAACGACACTTTTGGCCTTTATTTTTTCTCATTACATATTAGCAAACCTATAAATATCATAGTAGTTGAAGTATCTTTCAAGACGGATCCAATAAAAGTAATTTAACATCATAAATTATTAATTTTGACCTTATAAGTCAAATTTGTCATATAAAATAAGATGAAGGGAATAGTAAGTAATTAAGACCGAAAAATAACAAGAATATTTTTTTTATTTATGAAATGGAAGGCGTTAACCATAACGAGAGGAACGTTGCGCAACAGTACTACTCTATCTCATAAACTTCTTGTTCAGTACTGTGACCGTAACGGGGCTCATATACTTACATTTTTACATTTTTAGCAACTGAGCACATGTTGGCTAAATTGGTTGATATGATTTGAACCCCTTATACCAAGATTTAGCTATAAAACCTATTTCTTATCTGCATCGAATTGGTGCCTCATTTTTTGATCTCAATGTCGTAATACGACACTAATTTCCATTCAACTGATCAAATCTACCATTAACACATTTAAATTACAAGGAAATTCAAATACCAAAAAACGACTAAAATCTACTTTCGAAGTAATGAGATGGGCTTACTCTCATTAGCAACCTGATTTTCATCCTTACGAAATATGACTCCACCTAACCTTCCGATAACTTTCTGCTGAGATTGCATGAACACATGAATGTTATAACTACAAACCCACACTTATGACTTCTTATGAGTGCTTAATTAAAATAGACGTACGAAGCTTCATACTACAAATTAATATGCCACCAACTTCATATGTCACTTAGTCACTTGGACATTGAGGAACCTTTGGCTCTTTGTGGCTTGTTTGGTAACGATGGATAGTGGCTGGACAGGAATAGTGGTGAACTTCTTTTTCTGTTTTAGCTGTCGTACATGTTAGTATGGTAGCCCCTATGTCTCTCTGTCGGCAGCCCACACTAATCAACTGGTATAAACTTTTTATGCAAAAGCCTAAATTTAATTTTAATGTTTCTTAAATTTTGTAGCTCAAAATATTATTAGTTGTTTTTATCTTTATATAATGGAGTAACTATTGTATGAGATCAGCTCACAGAAAAATAAAGACTATTTAGAAATGTAGGGGTCACTTATTATGAGTCGTGATCTTTGTTCCTGATACCTCGTGATTTTACAAATCAATAAGCACCATGATGCAATATGGCTTAACAATATACCATTCTCGTACGATATGATGCTAAGTATTATATGATGTTGCTAACATTTTTCCTTTGAAGCAAAGTCTTTACATAAATAGAATAACCAAGTTTTTGTTTTCTTTTTTAAAACTTGTAACTTTTGCTTATATGATGAATTACACTCAGGGTCTGTTTAATTTTACTTAAATTCAGTTCAGTTCAGTTCAGTTCAGTTCAGCCCAGTTCAGTTCATGTGTAACTTTATTACTCATATAACATTTTATTTCGAAATATATTCATGATGATAATTATGTCATCGGAAAGATCTCAAAGCATACTTTCAAATGAGTCCAATATTGACTATGTTTGGACGAATTCAAAATGGTTAACGGTCAAGTTCAAAAAATCAATTAAGTTCAGTTCAGTTCAGTTAAATTCAGTTCAGTTAAGTTCAGTTCAGATCAGTTTTATCCAAGTGAATCAAACGGAGCCTCATTATGGTGGTTTAACCTTTAAATCAATGCTTCATGACTAATTTATGAGTAGTTTAAAAAGCATCGTAATATAGCCTTCCAAGATAGGTCTTCTTTTTTTTTTTTTTTTGCTTGGCTCCAAGATAGGTCTTTTAGCCCCTCTTTTTACATGGATCATTTCATTAGTTGTATAAAGAATAAATCTTGCGTGAGACTAACTTACAGGTTACAGTGATATTGTGGGCCACTATTAAATAGTAATTTTTACTTTACGAAAAAGTGATCATTATCCAACAGAAAGTTTTTTTGAGGGGATTATCTAACAGAAAGTTACAATAACACCGTCTTAACAATTTTTTGTAAAAAATAAAAGGCAATATTATCATTTATTTTATAACCTCAAATGGTAAGCACCAATGGATGCAAGAAAGTTACTAAGCACTCACATTCACTCTGCAATTGTCATATGTGGATCTTAGTGGAACTACAACACTAGCTAACACCCATGGGTTTGGTACCATACCAAAACGTGAGGCTATAGTGTGTAGCATTTTGTCTTATTATGTTTATTATTGTTGTATTTTTCTTCAATTCTCTTTCACTTTTCCTTTCTATATACTCTACTAATTACTAAAAGCAAAAGAAAAAAGGACTATGACCAAACAATCCCTTTTATACTGTGCCCGAGGGAAAAGCTAAAGGGGAATTTTTTTGATTTTGATTTTCTTAATTTTAAATTTTTTGGTGAACCTAATGGAGATTTTCGAAAAAAGACAAAGATGCAACTCATGCAACCTTATCATTAAAGGCATTTTAAAAGAAAAAAAACATATAGAACAAATACAAAAACGTATCTAAAACAGTCTTTTTGTAATTTTTATTGGGACGACATAACAAATACGATACCCTTATTAGTATCATTATCAATTACTCCTATCATTATTCCAAATTAAATATCAATAAAATAGTAGTAGCAAAATTCTTATTTTCCATCATCATGAAAACCAGCAATAAGCAAAAAAAAAATAAAAATAAAACACCTAAGGAAAAAGAAAAATAAAGTAGGAGAAACTTAGAAAAACTAACCTCAAAATTAACAAAAGAAACCAGGGATCTTCTCACAACAGTGTACTTAGCTTGAGGCGCAGATGAATGAATCATACAAACCAACGAGTTCCACTGATTTAGACTCAGTGAGTCACCCACAAACATTATCTTCTTCCCAGCAAATCTCTTCAGAAACTCTATTCCATCAAATCTGCCCAAATTTCCCAAAACAAAATTTTCAAACACATTATAAAAAAACAAATTAAAAAAAAAAACTTTCTTTAATTATTATTTTTTTGTTTTTTATTTATTAGAGAAAAAGGGTACCTGGGAAGAGCACAATTGTCAGGCTGCCAAGAGTATTTAAGAAACTGAGTATCAGGTCTGCCATATTTGATACAGTCAAACTCAGGAACAAGAAAAGGGCAGCTAGAAATATCATAAAGTGGTGAACTTCCAATATCAAAAACCCAACTTCCTTGGAAAATATTACAACTCCCTAATTGCTGTTTTCCTTTATGATGAGTGACATTGTTGAGTTTTTGGTTATGGTGATTTTGATGGTAAATGGGTTTATTTTGATGGTAAACTGCTCTGGTTTGTTGCAGAAAAACAGAGAAAAAGAGAGTTGCCTGAAAAAACAGAAGAAGTGGTCGAAAACCCATTTTTGGGAAGTGAACTGTAAGAAGAGTGAAGGAGAATGTGAATATGGGTTTTTGAGGTTTATTATATAGAAGAAAGGAATTAAGAGTGTTGTTTTTTTATTGGTTTATGGTGGGGTTTCACAAATTCACATGATGGTGTTTGGGAGTAAGAGAGAATGAAGGGATATTGTGTTTTTAATGTTTTTTTTGTTTTGGAATTAGAAGGGTATGTTTATGTCAATGTGGGAACCAACAGAGCCATATAGGTTGGTCTAGTAATATTTGTTCTAGTAGTGTTCTCTCACAAGTCACAACCAAGAACCAAGGTCCGAATTCGAGTACGGGCATCTGGAATTTCTGTTACTATTTATTCCCTTTTCTTCGGAATGTCCGGTCACTATGATTTATTCTTTTTCACTTATTTTCACTGATTCTTATTGATTGGGTAAGGATTTGGCTTTTGCCACTGATTTTCACTGATTGGGTAAGATTCTGTGACTGATTTTCACTGATTCGGTAAGGTTATTTCACTGTTTCATTAAGGTCCTGCCACTGATTCTGTGAGTAGGAATGTGAGTTCTGTCACTAATTTTCACTAATTGAGTAATGTCCTGCCACTGATTCTCACTAATTCAGTAAAGTTTAGCTACTAATTTCCACTGATTGAGTAAGGTCTCACCACTTATTTTCACTGATTGAGTAATATCCAATAAGTAAAAAAGAACACACTTTAGCTCCTGGGCTTTCTCTTAAGATGAGCTATGTTAGAGAGTGACCCTCCTCACCTTTATAATATTTTTTTTTTTTTTTTTAAGTCAATGTGAGTTTTGTGGTTTTTGGACTGGCATTGTGGAAGGTGGCGTGTGATATGTATTTGGAAGTATATATGTCCAGTGCCCGTGACAGGAGCCGGTGTTCCTGGTGTGGATATGCCTTGTAATTTGGTTAACTGGAGGTAGAGAGCCGGCAATTATTGGGCAGGATATAGTATTTGCTTATTTGGACATCAAAATGGAAAGCAAACTTTCATTTTGCTTGTTTGGGCAATAGCAATGTTATAGTAGTTGTAATCGTTAGGCTCTTGTCAGTACATCAAGATTTTGTGTTACTACTACAAGTGAGTGTCTTAGGCCCTATTTGGTAAATGGTTGGTGTCATTAGCTGTTGGCTGATGACTGGTGGTTGGTGATCGATGGCTGGTATTATTAGTTGATTTGACCGGCTGGTAATATTGGATGTTTGGAAAAAAATGTTTGGTAACATTGGCTGGTAACATTAGCTGGTTATATGTAAAATGACCTATAAGGACATTCATATGATTAAGAAATTTGATGGCATAGAAGTAAATAATTGCAAGTACTGGACTATTATGTCATTGGACTACATTAATGCCACCAGCCAATACCCATAAAACCAATCTCCTTGGCTTTTCAAAAGTTGGCTTTTGGAAACCCAAAAGCCAATCTCACAAGCTAACATCCAAACATCAATATTTGATGGTGGACTAGTCAAACATCCAACTTTGTCAAAAGCCAACCCACAAGCCAACATCCAAACACCCCCCTAGTAATAATGCGTATCGGTGTATGTTGGTGAAATGGTGAGTGTTTGTGACTTGGGTGAGTATCGGTGCGTGTTGGTGTTGACACTCATAATTGAATGATAAGTGCTTGTAAATACTGAAAACAAGCAAAAACAAGACGTATTAATTGAAGTCATATTTTCTTAGTTATGGAAACATACTGTGGTAAATATACGTACATATGATGACAATAATTGTTACTCCCTCCGTTTCTCTTTAAACTTCCTACTTGTTTTTTTGAGGTCAAACTTTGTAAATTTTGACCGTTAATATATAAAAAATCTTTGTTAGTTATGATTTGAAAATATATGCTTTAGATTCCTTTGAAAATGTATTTTCAAAATATCAAATTTTTATAAATTTTACTTGTATATTTTTATAGATATTAATGGTTAAAGTACCACCTTGGAAACCGTGAAAAATCAACTAGGAAGTTTAAAGGGAAACAGAGGGAGTATTATCGTTTTTTTCCCATAAAAACGTAACGTCTTGGTAAATGTCTTATTCAATTGAAGAACCCGAAGACTACTTATGCCAAACTAGTCTAAATTGCAAGCCATCTTCACACAGAGCCACCTATTTTATGACTTTTTTTTAAAAAAAAATTACTAACTCCATTCCAAATTCTTTTTTCCATTTGACTTTTACAGGTCAAAGTATATAAATTTTGACCATTAATATTTAAGAAAAAGTATAAAGTTTTGCAAAGTAAAAATACTACTACTAGATTCAGCTTTAATTATGTTTTCAAAATAAGAAACTTTTATAAATCTCAGGATTGTGAAATTATAGTTATTCATGGTCAAAATGTCGTCTTAAAAATCGCGAAAAGTCAAATAAAAAGAAGAATTAGGAACATAGGGAGTATGTAATTTTACCAGTAATTTGTC
This sequence comes from Tetragonia tetragonoides, assembly GCA_038025085.1. Classification (NCBI taxonomy): domain Eukaryota; kingdom Viridiplantae; phylum Streptophyta; class Magnoliopsida; order Caryophyllales; family Aizoaceae; genus Tetragonia; species Tetragonia tetragonoides. Next base: position 6,829,682 of record CM076148.1, on the reverse strand, counting down.
CCTCATTATTAACAGAATTTCAATTTTAATATTTAGTAACATTTTAAATGTAAATTATTGCTCTTCATTCTCGTGGAAACCATGACAATGTGCGCCCCTTCAAATTATGCACATATCCAATAGACTGAGTATCAAAAATAGAGGTCAAATACCTTTGTGGAGTGTGGGAGCGAGCTCCGTGTGAAATTTCTTACCGAACATTCTTAGATTGGGATCGTATTAGGGAGTAACAGACCAAGTTAAAAGGTAAATTGGGATTGTGAAGGTAATAGTAGACGTTGAAACTTAGCGGAAGAGAGAGGAGAAGAGAGAAAGGAGAGAAATAATTTCACTAAGGAAGGAACATGAGTAATGAACGACTATGCTCCCAATTCTGTAACATTTTTCACTTTTATTTCTCATTCGATCATCTGACCCACTTTAATATCATCGTAAATTCTAATACATTTCTATCCTCAATCCAAGCATTCCCTTATGAAAAACGTCCCCCGTCTTTCCCCTTAAACACCTGTCTGTTTAATTATGAGCCATAGAATTTAAAAAAAAAAAGCCTTAAATTGTTCTATTTGGGTTCTTCCAGGGAGCCAAAAAAACAGGCAGAAAGAGGGTTGTATGTTTTGGATTGTTCAGAAAAGCGTCCCAAGTGGTCAACTTTTTGCAGAAAACAATTGGAGTCACGGGATTAAGATATTTCTTTAAGTGAATTGCTAAATACCGCCCCTTTTTACTAGCTACCGCCCCCCCCCCCTTTCCAATTTTACCCTCACCCACCCCTCTTCCTCACTCACTCTCACTCACTCACTCTCACTCATCCTCTCTTCCTCACTCACTCATCCTCACCACCACACCATCACACCGGCAACCACCACCACCACCACCACCACGACCATGTCAAGTGCTAGCGGCAGCGGCGGCAGAGGTTTCGACGGCGAGGGAGGCGGCGACCGACGGCGCAAGGGGGTAACTTTTCGAAATTTTTTTTTTTTTTGTTTGAATTGAATTTTTTTTGCCTTGAATTGAATCGTGAAGTTATGAATTGAAGTTGTGTTTTTTTTTTTTTTTTTTTGCGTCGGTCGTCTGCCGATCTCGACTCACCCAAGGGTGAGTCGCCTGAGACGGGCGATTGACCCAAGGGTGAGTCGTCTGTCGCAGACGACTCACCCTTGGGTGAGTCGAGACAGGCAGACGACTCACCCTTGGGTCAGTCGCCCGTCTCAGGCGACTCACCCTTGGGTCAGTCGCCCGTCTCAGGCGACTCACCCTTGGGTGAGTCGAGATCGTTAGACGACTCACCCTTGGGTGAGTCGTCTGATACCAGACGACCGACACAAAAAAAAATTATTTATTATTATTATTATTATTATTATTATTATTATTATTATTATTATTATTATTTATTATTATTATTATTATTATTATTATTTATTATTATTATTATTATTATTTATTGTTATTATTATTATTATTATTTATTGTTATTATTATTATTATTATTTATTGTTTATTGTTATTATTATTATTATTATTATTATTATTATTATTTATTGTTATTATTATTATTATTATTATTATTATTATTATTATTATTGATTGTTATTATTATTATTGATTATTGTTTAATTAACTAAAAATGTGAAATGATAGATGGGAGGAGCCGGTAAATCGGTGCCTCGGTTATTTAGTGAACTAGCTGGTTCAGGACCGCGTCACACGAGGACGCGCGGGATTGATGCCTCTGTACGGAGACAGAGAGAGGCAGTTCGGATGAGGGAGATGACTGCTGAGCAAGACGATTACGCAACTAGCGAGTTCTACTCCGGTGAGCAAGACGATGATGAGATTGGCGTCGAATTATCCTCAGATTGGCGCGTGGTGAAGGGCAGAGGCGGTAGGTTTGTTAGTACTGGGTCGTCCAGTACTGGCAAACGATCTAGAGCGGAGGACGACACTACGTGGCTTGTTACAGAGCCTGTGTCCGGTGGGCCGGCGGATGATAGCGTCATACCGAGCTTCTTGGGCCACGTAGCGTCTCGTATGTGGAATGGAGAGATGAGGGGTCTCTTGAAGTGTCAGAACCGATGGACTGTATGTCAGCGGCTGAGTCAGTGGCGAGCGGAGATGTCGGCCGAGATGAGGGCCCAGATCGAGGGGACTGGGTTATCACACCTGGCAGACATTATGTTCAGACATATTGACTTCCCCCTGATATCTGCATTCGTGGAAAGGTGGCAGCCGGATACGAACTCGTTCCACATGCCGTTCGGAGAGATGACGATCATGTTGCACGATGTATGGCATATTCTTCGGATTCCTGTAGACGGAGAGCTCGTTTCCAATGAGGGACGGGATGGGCAGCTGCAGACGGCGGCCATGGAGGTTCTCGGGGTCAGCCCAGAAGAACTAATGTGTAGCCACTGGCAGGGCGGTGCGGTCCTCACGGAGTCGGTTTTTGAGCTTTGCCGTGAGCAAGTGGATGACATCCAGGCGACAGCTTGGATGTGGTTACTTATTGGATCCACCTTGTTTGTCGACAAGAGTGGTAACCGTATTAGACCCTCCTGCGTGATGGAGGTGATGGACGACGGTGTCGATACGGTGCATGACTTCTCTTGGGGATCTGCTGCCCTCGCCTTCCTATATCGTCAGCTCGGTATAGCTAGTCGCGGGGATTCTCAGGGCATCTGCGGATGCCTAACTCTCCTGCAGGCATGGATATACGAGTACTTTCCCTGCTTCCGACCTCATCGGGAGCGGATGGTTGTCGGGGACGACGAGGCTCCCCGTGCGTCCGTATGGAGTGCCCTGGCTGAGGGCAAGGACATGGGTCGACTGGACTCCTTACGTAGACGCTTGGATCATCTGCGAGCGACAGAGGTACGTCATTTAGTTATCGGTGTTCATGATTTATTTCGTCGTTTGCTATGTTTTTTTACTTCACCGTAACTTTCAACATTTCTACGTAGGTGGTGTGGCTGCCGTACGGTTCTAACCCGGCAGTATCTGTACCGAGGACTGTATTCATGGGGTGGCTACAGTATCGGGATATTATCGAACCGTACATGCCTGGTCGTTGTTTACGACAAATCGGGTACGTACAGAGTATCCCAACCCCGATCTTTAGGCCAGTCAAAGCGATCAGGTCATGGAGCAGTCGTTCGTACAAGGTTGTCTTCCCCGAACGGATCTCATCTGATGCTTGGCGTATGTTCCCGGGATTTTACATTCTTGGTCTCCATGGGTTTCAGGCATCCACGTCAGATCCCACAGCATGTACGGATGACTACCTCGCATGGTACTACCTTCACTCCCACCCTCGGCTGATACGTGACGCTGCAGCACCTGTGATTCCTCCACGATCCAACAGCGATTATGTAAGTGATTAACTAAAAAATATATATTTTTACGTATTACATATCTCTGAACTCACACTCATTGTTACTTTTTTGCAGTGGGTGAATCGTCTAGCCGTCGCAGCTGAGTCTTTCATTAGTTTGATTCCTCCGGAGCAAGTGGAAGATTCTCGATCGATTATGGACGAGTATATGAGAGATTGGCGGGCTGCCAAATGATGTATTGACCCTAGATGAATTTGTTATTATAAGAGTTTCATTGTTATTGTTATTATTTATTTTGTGTTATTGTAATTTGTTGTTTCTTGTTTACATTTTTTGTTTTATTGTAATTTGTTGTTTTATTTACCTCCAATAATCACGACCACTCTCCACATGCAAAATATAACAATCACACAAAAATGTGACAATGATATAAGTATAACAATCACGCAAAACATTCAATTACATCGACCTCGCTAAACGATCCCAATGTGCTCTTCGCGTAACATACATTTGCTCCCAACCAGCGACACTATCAGAACGGAAAGTAAACCATGCTTCGCATATCGGAGGAACAGGGAAATCTGGGGCTAAATCCAGACGGATATAATGGGAATACGAATCACCTAAATGACACATGACAATTTCCCTACTTGGACGTGTAGCAGTCGAAGGTGCTTGGAACGGTAGCACTGTGTAACAATGATATAACCCCCTTCCGCTGCCGTATCCGAATAACATAATCGCTGCATTGAAGAGGTTGGCAATCGGGAACAAATCCTCAATTACTGTCATCCAGTGATCATCGTTACACGCACCTCCGTCCCACATAATACGGTGGTAACCAGCGTCGACCCCTTCAATGTATAAGTTTTCGTACAATGCTCGGTTAGCTAAGAGTTCGTGTGCAATGCAAACTCTCGCCACTCGCCATTGCTCTTGGTCTCCGAAAATGTAGTCCGCAATGACACGGAAACCGCAATTACCATCCCCAAGCACATCGAGATATCCTTCAATGAAAGGTACGATGATTCCCGGAATTTTGTTAACATGATAGAATTCAGTGATATCTATTGCGTGTCCAGCTGCAAGACAATATAATAGAAAGTCAATAATAGTACTTATCAAAAAGTAACAACATTATGTACATGTTAATAAATTATGGGTTTTCATACCAGTACTCCGCACGACGTTACTCGATGAGGATGAGGTACGACCACGCCCGCGGCTCGAACTGGATGACCTAGGGCGACCACGACCCCTCTGGGAGTACTCCCATGAACTAGGATCACGTCTGGTAGAGGAACTCCCTCTCGGTCGACCTCTGACTGTCGTGTTCGCTTCCGGCTCGACGTAACTCGCTTCCTCAGGATGAAGCTGCTCATTCATAAGGACAGATATGTTGCGCACAACTGCCGGGTCGCTTGAGTTAACCTCGTCGACCAGAGACCGAAAGTATCGATGGTCCTCAGATGGATGCTCAGTCATGTCAAGCGTAGCTATCTCCACTGCATCACTAATAACGAGTGTTCGCCAAAATTCGTGGACACTATTCAAGCTAATTGGCGTGCCCGTATCCGTGGCCGTTTTCAACTCACACGCACACGGGATCTGATGAGTGGATCTCAATACACAACCGCAACGATCAAATACTTGGTGACTCAATTCTCTCATCCTGTTCAGCTCAGCCAATAATATTTGTAAGCAGTAATGGGAAACATACCCGGTCAGATAGTTGAATGGGAAACCCGAGTACACCACACTTCTTCGTCTTCTGCACTCTTCAAGTGTGTACTTGATCTCAGTTATTTGTGACTCGATTGACTTGTTCACCTTGTTCCAAACATTGTCCAAAGCTCCAGTTGAGGAGTTCAACCACTGTTTTAGCGCGGCATGTGCACTCTCCACCCTGCAAGTCGTAGTGTTGCCAAGGTGTAGCACCTTATTCGTCCACGCAGCCACAAACATCTCTTTGTGTCTCAGCCAGGTCTCCTCTACATAGGATATCACGTGAGGGTAAGTCCTCCAACTAACCTTCATCGTACGCACTGCTCTATCGTACGCAGCTTCTGTGGAAGCTTCCATGATAATTTTCCACCTCCCATTCTTGAACCTCTGCGCGACGGCCTTATCTTTTCCACAAAGTCTGTACACTTTGTCTTCAACGACTTTGTTAATGTGCCATGTACAGAGCAAATGGGCACTCTCGGGAAATATCTCTCTAATAGGTGTCATCAACCCTAGCTCACGATCGGTCACAATTGCTGTTGGGTGTACATCATTTCCAATAAGCATCCTCAACTTATCTAAGGCCCACGCATAGCTTCCCTGAGTCTCATCCTTCATAATGGCATAAGCTATGAGGAAGTTCTTATTGGTTGGAGTCATCCCCACTATCTCAAGAAACGGCATCTTATACTTGTTTGTTTTGTACGTGGAATCTAAGCCAATCAACCAACGAAAAGACCGAAGTAACTGAATTGATGTAGGGTGTGCCATGAACACGTGAGTTACCTCATTAGTAGCTCGGTCGGCTCTTGTCCAATGTACGTACTTATTCGCCACAGCTAAATGATGAAACTGACCAATGACATCTCTCTCTTCAAAATCAAGTTTCCTTATACGATCTCTGTGGTTGTACACATGCCGTCTAGTTGCATTGTCCTCGGGAAATTTTTCCTGAATCGCGGCCAAGATAGCACATGGCTTTGTTTGTGCCGAAGTCATGTCACGAACGAGTTTCTTTGACCCAGGACTAAGACCACTCATCTGACGATATCCCTCAGGATACACAGCAAAGTCATGGTTGTGTGTACCCCTAATCCCAGGCAATGTGACAATCATCCAACTACTGGATCCATAGACTTGCCGAGCTCTCAACTGGAACGTACATTTACAAGCCTTTGTTTTCGTATTCTTCCGAGCAGCAGTATCTAAGTGTCTTAATTCCCCTCTGTAGCGTTCACCTCGATTGCATCTTAACAATTTTACGCTTCCACTCTTCTTGTGTGACGAAATTATCAACTCAAACCCGATAGTAAGTGCAATTTGTTTTGCCCAATTAATTGCATCTGTATCACTATCAAATAACTCATCAGTGACGAAATGCGTACTGTAATCAACACCATCACCACCGAACCGCTCCAAAGGAATCTAACAAAAACAACGAAAACAATGTTAGCTTAATCTTAAATTCAAACAATAAATAATAATAATAATAATAATAATAATAATAATAATAATAATAAATAATAATAATAATAATAATAATAATAATAATAATAATAATAATAATAATAATAATAATAATAATAATAATAATAATAATAATAATAATAATAATAATAATAATAATATTTTTTTTTTTTTGTGTCTGTCGGCCGTCGATCTCGACTCACCCAAGGGTGAGTCGTCTGCTACAGACGACCAACCCAAGGCTGAGTCGTCTATTGATCTCGACTCGCCCAAGGGTGAGTCGCCTGTAGCGGACGACTCACCCAAGGGTGAGTCGCGATCTACAGACGACTCCCCTTTGGATGAGTCGCCTGTAGCAGACGACTCACCCAAGGGTGAGTCGAAAATCTCAGACGACCGTGCAAAAAAAATGCGCAAAAAAAATTAATTTTACCTCCGCCACCGTCGACGGCACTTCTTGATCGCCGGCAGACATCCGCGGGTTGCTTGAGTGAATGTTGATGAAGGTTGGGTATGAGAGTGGGTGGTAGAGTGGGAGAGAAGTGGTGTGAGAGTTAGAGAGGGAGAGAGGGAGAGGATGAGTGAAAAATTAAAAAAGGGCAAAATTGGAATTTTGGGGGGCGGTAGCTAGTAATTTGGGGGCGGTATTTAGTAACACCCTTCTTTAATCATGATGGAATTGTATGGATCTATTACACCTCTTAATAATAGGTTAATAAGGTTGCAGTTCACAGGGGTCAAGATCGCCGATTTGGTTTGTCAAATACTCAATTTTATTCATTAGTTTTGGTGTCATTCTCCACATAAAACATTTCTATCCCTTTGTTTAAGGTACTACCTAAAAGAATAATGAGGTCCATAGAAGAAGGTGTATTCTTTTCACTTATTCTAGAATTAATTCAGTTTCGTGATTATTAGTTCATAACCTATTTTTTTTGTCTGACATAATATTATTCAGTTCAATCATGTATAATTAAGTTGAGTTTAATTTCATGGATTTCAGTTTAATTTAGTGAAAAAGAACACTCGAAAATTGTGAATAGCAATGAATGTTCTCTTCTAATATAAAATATAATATGTTGGTGACTGAAGATGGTAGATCGATAATGATAGATGATGAGTATGTTTGGCACAACTAGCTGTTTGCTAGCTGAAAAGTCAGAATATGGTAAGAAATCAGCAAAAAATTACTAAAATTCTGATGAAATGATAACAAATTAAATTAGCTGTTTCGCTAGTTGAAATTGAAAGCTTGCATGGGCAACATTCAGATTTTAACTGTTTCTGGAACTGACAGTTGAAAATAATCTGATAAACTGTTTGGTAACAGAAAGTAAAAGCAGTAATTGAAGGATGAAAACTGTAACTTTAATCTAAAAGCTAACTGATTTTGCCATTATATAACAACTATGCATAGATTCTTTTTTCTTTCTTTCTTTGTAACATTTAACTCTTTAGATATTTTCATTCAATCAATGAATTATATTAATTTAGACATAATTTTATCAAATGATAACTAAACATCAATTGAACATATTTGTCGTTGTGATTGAACTTGTTGCAATAATAATTAAGCCTACTTTTGTCAACTTTTTGTGATTTTCTCTTTACTATTTTCCCACCATGAAAGTTGATATTTTTGCTTCCCAAATTATTAGAACTATTTTATTAGAACGGTATACTTTTTGACGGAACATTGTATTGGAAAATTTGCAAACAAAGAAAAGGATATATGCTTTATCCAATAATTTTTCAAATGCCTACTTTTAATAACTAAAAGATATTCTCTTTTCACCTTTCTTTCTATTAATATTGTTGTTTTTGAAGTGACAATGATATGAAAATGATAGTATAAGTTTATCATTGACCATTGATCATGCATTGTTCCTAAATTTTTGAAAAATTAGTACATAAAATTCAAAAGTCTTTACAAGGCTAAGTAAAGCCACTTATAGAAATACGGATATAACTTTTGTTTTGGTTCCTTCCATGAGGTTGGTAAACAGTCACTAGTCAAGTAGTCAGAATAAAACGGTTCCTTTTCCAATCATTTCTTTCTCTGATAATTGTTTCCTCTGATTTGGTTATCATCAAAGTATCTTCTAGGTATTAAAAAAGGTTAGAGTTTACTCAAAAGAAAATGTAAATTTTAGGAGTTAGCTAGGTTTTCTTTTGGGTTCACAACACACAACCGAGGCCTGAGCGTATCTACCATTTTTCCGCTCTGATTTGTAGGCACCTCAAAAGGTGGGACAACTGGCCAAAGAATTTAAAATGCTACATGTCCAAGACGAAATTCGAACCCTCAACCTTGATTAAGAATTAACGAGTTCCTAACACTCAACCATACCTCTTTAGTTTTAGGAGTTAGCTAGGTTAACAAGGGAAGAATTTGGTTAACGAGTTTGTTACTTTATATGCATATCAAAGTACTCACTTTCGCACCAAAAAAAGTAGCAGCCTTGTTGTTCTCGTGCTTAACAAATGAGCAAAAATGATTTGGAGGTACCCCGCCGTATCAATTGCATTTGAAGACCAAACGCAAATCGGTTCCAGACTAAATGACCAATTTTAAAGTCACTAGAGGCAGGGAAATAGCCTTCCTGGGCAGCCAAAAAAAAAAGAAGTCATTACACGCACATTGGCTTATTGTAATACAGGGATACGTTCTTTTCTATTGATTCACACTGATTAGGTTAGATCTTATCTGATTGAGTAAAGTCGTACCAAAAATTAAGTCATTTGATAATTGTTGTATGGTATAGCTTATGCTCCCTCTCTTTAATTGAAGTCTTACATGGAGACCAAGAATTTCAAGATGGATGTGTGAATCTCAACAATAAAGATACCTCAATGACCATAACCAATCAATTCTTAAATGAGTCATCCAACATCCAAGTAACTAAGACATCTACTTTTCAATTTGTAATTTTGTTTGAAAATAGGAAATGAGAAAATTTTCATTGATTGATAGTCATACGATTGATATTGATTTGCAATTAGAACAGCTAGATAATCTATGTGACAAAACAATATATATTTATTTCATATTGTCTTTGCTCTGCATATGAACTTTAAAATTATGACATAAATCAGCCCTACTTGTCTAGATATTACATTATCTTAAATAGAAAAATATCCTTGAATAAACTTGAGGTATCCACCATGAGCAGATCAAGTCTTATCTTTTAGACTTTAACACCAAATTAAACCCTACCACTAATCACCGTCCAACCACAAAAGCAATTGCGTGCTTGCTTAGAAGTTAGAAGACAACAACATGAAGCAATTCAATTAATTAATTTGAAGCATTAAATGCATAGCATATAGCACCACCTTTCTTGAGGGTTTATTTATTTTTATTTTTATTTTTATTTTATTTTTAGTTTTATTTTTATTTTATTTTTATTTTTATTTTTATTTTTTAATTAAAATTTTTATTTTTATTTTTATTTTATTTTATTTTATTGAGGTGTAGCATACTGCTGCATATAGCAATAGCACCACATTTGCAGCAAAAATTAGTGGTGACCTGGTGGGCCAAAGATTGCTGCTTCTTAAGTTTATCAAAGAAATAATTGGAACAGATCATGAAAGTCTAAGCATGTCTGGATATACAAACAAGGGCCTTTGGTGGGCTATTTTTCTACCAAATGGGGGGCCCATTTTAATGAAAGTTGGCTGGTTATATGACTCATGATTTATGGGTATGGGCAAAAAGACTATTATGTCCTTGCTTTTCCCTTTGTATACACGTGCCCATAGGGGCAATGCTAAACAAAATTGTGTTAAAGTTTTCATATCCTCATCATGACAATAAATGGGGCTTGGATGTTGCATATATATGAAGATTTTGATTGGCTGCAACTTTGCAAGTCTTTCTAAATGTTGTATTCTTGTGTTGACTTTTAAAAGTTCAAACAAATTGATCTGATTTTGATTTTCTAGGGACACACTAGTGCCAATTGCCAAATGCATTATGAAGTTTATGAAATTATGCAAGTAGAGATAACGAAATGTATCAAGTTTAACTAACTTTGAAAAGTTTTCAAATGACTTGGTGGTTAGCCTTGGTAAATCATTCTCGAATAACTACATGGGATGTGTAATTGAGCCTGGAAGTGGCGTAGGAGGGTAAACTTATGTCAATAATCGGGGTTCAAGCTAATGTTATTTTCAATTGAAATTTTTTAAACTGAACTAAATGGTGGAGTAATATGTAAGAAAAAATATATCATAGATTTGAATTGAAATTATTCATAAACTCCGAAGTTGTGAAGAATTAAGAGAACAAGCTTGTATACTTCTATTTGCTATCATATTTGGTTTTTAAAAAGGAGGTTTAGCTTAAAAAACTCATATCACATACCCTTTGTTTGGTTCAATAATAATAAAATCTCCCATTACCTTTTCTTTTCTTAGCTTCATCTACCCTCTGAACCTCCTTGACACTTACTCTCTTCTTTGCCTCCATCAATATCAGTAGCTCAACACCACATCCCTTTTGCTACCCTACCTCCTGTACATTAAAGTAAGTGAGGACTAAAGTTTCACATGAGAATATTTGAGGGAGAAACAGTAATATATAAGGCACGTAAACTACTCATTTTATTACCAATTGATTTAAGGAGACCATCACAGGACTTATATACAGTCTACCTCCTCCATATACATCTCATCGTGTGGAATATGTTGTTGTATATAGCTGAGCTGGAAATATTGTTTTAATTATTTATTTTTGCTGTAACAAACTCTAGCAATTAGTTAGACATGTTGTTAGAGAGCTGGGTTGTTAGGTAAAACAGTGTACATATATACTGTAGCTCGTTATTCTTTTCTCTGTAACTTTTCATTCATTCTTCTGTAATTAGAGAGTTTCTCTCTCTAGAGCTTTCAAGCTCCATTAATGGAATGATAATTTTCTTCCATATTTCCGCGTTTTACATGGTATCAGAGCTGTAGGTATCAAAACCCTAGGTTTCTTCTTTGCTTTTCGATCAATTGTCTTCGTTTCGGCATTGATCTAGCTCAAATAAACAAACACAATTTCTTTTGATTTCGATCATATCGGTTTGTTTTCATCAATTGATCAAGCTCATAATTAGGGTTTTGAATCTTTCCTGGCTCAATTAATCAAATTGCAGCTCAAATTCTTCGTCTTCATTAATGGCAATTCTTGTAACTATTCCTCCTCAAATCAATCTTGCAAATGATCCTCTTCATATTGCCAGTTCTGATCATCTTGGTCTAGCGTTGACCAATGCGCCTTTCAATGGCGGTTGGAGTCGCACTATTAAGATGGCTTTAGGTGCTAAATTGAAGCTAGGGTTCATTGATGGAACTTGTCCTAAGCCAGCTGTAGCTGATTCTGATAATCAGATGTGGATAAGGTGTGACTACATGGTGACTTGCTGGATCCTCAATTCTATGGTGATGAGCTTTCAGAGGCTTTCTTGTATGCACAATCTGCGTGTGAGTTGTGGAGAGAGATCGCTGAGAGGTATGGACAAAGCAATGGTCCCTTGGTGTATCAGTTGGAGGATGAATTAAGCAAGATTTCTCAAGGTAATCCTTCTGTTGCAGCCTATTTCAATAAGTTGAAAAGATGTTGGGATGAATTGCATAATCTGAATGGCTTTCCTGTTTGTAGCTGTGGTAAAATGAAAGAATGTGCTTGTGGTATTACTGGAAAATTCTTAGAGATGGAGAGTAGGTCCAAAGTAGTACAATTCTTGTTGAAATTGAATGATAACTATGAATTTATTAAGAGTCAAATCTTGTCCATGGATCCTTTGCCTAATGTGAACAGAGCATACTATATAGTGCAACAAGTTGAGAAACAGAAACAAGTGACTACTCACATTGCTGAACCTACTGCTTTCTTTGCTAATTCTGGTGGTATTAAAAAAAATTCTGGTGTTAAGAAAGATTTCAGAGGTAATAGGAGTGGTTCTGGTGTTGAGGGCAAGAGACATTGTTCTCACTGTCAACAATTTTTAAGGCCATCAGACCTCCCTTTGCACTTGATCTCTTCATGGTGTGCATAACTTCTTGTATCATCATAGTGTTATCAGATATGATCCTCCCTGGAACAAAAGCAGATTGGTATGGACTGATGATTTTCTCAAGATGGCACTTGAGTCTGTTAGCAAGCAGTTTAGATAAAATCTTGTATGTCACATTACAAAGGAAAATGGGTCTAAAGTCCTTCACAGTAGAGGCTTTAGCACCCTTAGGGATTAAAGCAATATGGGTATGATTCAGAGCTTTAAAAATGAAACATTCCCTAAAAAAGGCTTGAACCATCTTTACAACATCTATTTTAACAATATCCCAGAAAGATTGGTAGAACATGCAAGATAAACCATCAGGGCCAGGGGATTTAGAGGGGTGCATGCTTTTTACAACACTAATAATTTCATCATACTCAGGGATTTTACAAAGCTCTTCATTCTCCTGATTTGTAATAATCTGAGGAAAAAGAGATGTGAGATCCTGATGAATACCTGGGTTATCAGAGTGGAACAACTCTTTGAAATACTGGACGAAGGAATCTGTGATAGTGGTGTAGTCATCAGTCCATGACCCATCATCAAGCTTGAGAGAGTCTATATTGTTTCTTCTTCTTCTATTAATAGCCATACTGTGAAAGAATTTTGTATTCCGATCACCATTTCTCATATATTGAACCCTCGATTGCTGCCTATACGTAACAGCCTCCCTGGTATAAAGCTCAGTAAGTTGTGCTTGCAGCTCACTTTCTGAGGTTTGATCTTCCTGTACTCCATCAACATTACCATCTCTAGCCTGCTGTTTTTCAATTCCCTCTCTAAGAATTTTGATATTTTCCTGTACATTCCCAAAATCGTTCTTGTTCCAAACTTTAAGGGCTTCTTTAGTCAACCTCAGTTTATTGGACACTGTTTATACCCAGTTGGATACAAATGCAAGCACTCAAAATTTGGGAATTTAAATCGCAAAAACAAGGCTCTTAAAGATAAATGACATAGATAAATGTTGATTGATTTTTTTTTTTAAATACTATAGGCTTAACTAAGCATTAATTGGAGGTCAAATGGTCAACCTTAAATTTTAAGGAAAATAATTTCAATTTGATCCTTAGACATCTGATTCGGCCTGTTAAAACTAGCGACCTTATTCAATTTGATCCTTGATCAATTCTCGTTGTATGGTTTTAATCAAATCTGATCGCCCAAGAGGCCAAGATCCCGATTTGACTAGATGGGTTGAATAAATTAAATTACTTATATCTTCGCTTTGCACGTGATTTAGGATCATGATAAAAAATTTAAAAAAGAAGAAGAAGAAGAAAAAGAAGATGTGGAAGTCATGGTATATTATTTTCTTATACATTTGATATAAAATCATTATAAAATATCAATCACAATACAATAGAGATAATTGTCACCATTCCGCATGGACTATCGAGTATACCGCAAGGAAGTTGTATGAGAAAATTTCATTTATTATTGCTACTGAAATTGTGTATGTGAAATCGATGACGGAATATATGTAACAATTTAGTCCAACTATTTTGCAACACAATTAGTTCCACAATATGTCCATAAAAAAGGGTTGTTGTAAGGCTGTAAATGAACTAAGCGGTCGCGAACAAGCTCGGCCAAAACTGTTGGAATAATGGCTCCAAAATTAATGGGGGAAATTTGTAACCGCTTTTGATTTATTATGGGTAATTCATATCTATAATTGGCCAATAATTAATAATAAACCCATTAAAGCTACTTTAATTGGTAGTGTGAGGTTATATTTTACCATCTATAAGTTGAGTGTTCATATCCACTAGAAGGTGAAGAAGAGAGAAATGTAAAGCAATACACTTCTACTCATGTCCCCATGGGCCATGTGTGATTAGTTTTCGGGCAATTGTATTTGTGTAAGTTCCCAACCTCCAACCATGAGTGCACTTGTTTGGGGTTGTTGTGTTAACCTTGGGGAGCGACCAACGGAGACGATTTGTATCAAAGTTGTGCCGAAAATCGCTTCCAAGGCAATGACCCTCATACCACGGCGCAACGATTATTTGATAATTCATCTACTCTTTTCCTTTATGTATTATTTTATTATTGATCAATACCAATATTTCCTACAATTTAAAAGCGATTTTAGTATTGATCAGTAACATCCTTTGTCGAAGGCATATATGATTATGTGATTATATTTTATGCATTGATTCTGTTTTTGGGTAAACATTGTTCAGTGCGTATGTGTTTAGCTTAAGTTGCACAATAGTGCTTGTGACTCATTGTGATGATTAACAATGGAGGTGGTTTTTAAAATTCTTTTATCTAACATTAGTTGATTGATTGTACACGGTAAGAAAACACATCCCCCTTTGATGATCTTTTGTTTTCTTACTTGTGCTCTTGCCTTGAGCATCTACAGCAATTAGCAATAGTATTCTCTTACACTACTGTGGTGACTGGTGAGATAATTGGAGAACAAGTAAGGTTCAAAGTTTTTTTTATCTGATCCTCGAATTGTTCTGTAGATGCTCTAATACGACAAAGTCAAAATCGTATTATTTGCTATCTATTATTACTCAAAGTGCTAGTATATAGGCTAGATTTTTTATCGTGTATCGAAGTGTTAAATAACTAATCTCCAAACTTGTTATGTACAGAGTTTGTGGAATACACTTGTTTATCTTTCATATACATATACTCTTATACAACCCGACATTCGATGATTCAATCAATGAATACAAAATGATAATTTTCCCAATATAAAACCTATATAATTTCAATTTGCCGAGTCATATGGGTATGACTCTTGTTGTAAAATATTGGGTAATCTTTGCTTGGCGAAAGTTTTGGTACGTCCTCAACAATGTCGGGTAGTTATTTACTTTCTACATACTCGCACTTCTTTTTCTGAAAGGCTCAATGGCCCTTAATTAAATTACCTCCTATTGAAAAGAAACTATTAAAAACAACTAATTCCAAAAAAACCCTAGCTTTTTTCTCTCTCAATACCTTGAAATTCTATAGGGTATAAAATTGGGGTTATCGTTGGTCATCTACCTGCGATAAGCCTCTCTTTCTACTTTTTTTTTTTTTTCCTATGGATAGGTCAATAAATTTCGCTCCATTGTGAGTTTTTTATCGCTCTTTTTGGTGAGATTTCGATCAAATCAATTGTGAGGTTAATTTGACTCCTCTTGTGAGGTTCATTTTGACTCCTTTTGTGAGGTTTACTTTGACTCCTTTTTGTGAGGATCTCTTCATCTTTGGAGGGAGTTTTGGTAGTTTCTGATTTATGCAGTTCGGTGGGGTGTCCTCTGCTGAGAGTTTTTTCTTCTTGGCTACAAGACAACTTAGTCTCTATCTTAATAGTTCGGAATTGAAGGTAGAACGTGAAATTGATAGTCTGCGACTTTGGTTTGTTCGTACAGGTATACTGCAAATCTTATTCTTCAAGAGGCAGTCTATAATGTTAGAGTTGTGCATTCATCAAGGCTATGACAGAGTCTTCCGCAAAGAGGGTGTGATATGGAAAACAACGATAAAAAGGAAGCCGTTCAGAATTGTCAAATCTCAAGTGCTTGATAGTCTTTCTATTAGAATGTTTTCTGATTTTTTAGATCCGTTTATTGTTGAATTTGATATCGTTTATAAATGCCGTATGGCCTATTATTAATGCAATTCCTATTTTCCCTCAAAAATAAAATAAATTACCTCCTATTTTGCTAAAAAGTTGTCATTCAATTCCCACTCTTTTCCCTCCACACTCATTTGGCATTGCTTTGTTGTTGTCACATTCTCATTGGCCGGATGACAAATGTGTGTAATTTTACAACTTTTATTTTTGGAGAGATTGAGAGAAGGAAGGCATGTAATGTCCAAAATAAACGAAAATTACATAACAGTTATCCTACGCTTTGCAAAACTAACAATTCAACAAGATCTGCAAAGAAAACATTGACCATGTTAGAAATTAAATGGGAGATTCAACCTCACGAAACAAAGTCATATACCTCTCGCAACTATGATCAGCAAGTCGGTCTGTTGGTCGCTATGGTCGCCTAACGGAAGACTGAATCTTAATAATTGACCAATTCGTGTCATGGGATGATCTCTTTGCGGTACTCAGTTTTACACGTTACACTTAGTGAATCCATACACTAACTAATTGTGCCACAATATCAATATACTATATGAATCAAGAGGATAGTGACACTACCACGTAAGCAGGATCTAATCAAAAGATACCTTGTCACTCCCATTAAGTCCAACTAAGATTCTATCACTTAGCTTTTCAGGGCATGTGTCAATTAGCATAAATAGCCAATTAGGAGAATTTGCGGTTTGTGATTATCCTTTTACATGACTTTACGTAACAAACTTTCTATCTTTTTATTGATCATTCGTCTACCGGCTCTTTTTAGTGGTAAACTGTGGCTTCAAAAGACCAATTCATTTTGTTCGATTTCGACATGAGTGATCTGATTTTGGAGTTTGGATTGTAGGCCTAACAATGAATGAAACCATCTAGTTTACTCACTTTTTATCGCTATGTCGTTATGACTGTAACGTTACATATTCATGCAGAATAATCTTCAAGTAATCAAGTGGCGAGATAACAACTTTTACTCCATTCGTTCACAAAAATCTTTTTTGTTATTTGTGTTTTTTAAAATTAAATTTTGCAAATTTTGATCATGAAAATGTAAAAAAGTATAAAATGTAATAATACTCTATTATTAGGTTAATTATCAGTAATATTTTCGATAAATCAAATTTATTATAATTTATTTATTAATATATTTAAAGTTATTTTCGATCAAATTAATATTTTGAAGACCGTAAAATTGAGTAAAAGACAAGATTTGATTGAGATAAAGAGAATACAGTAGAACCTCTTTTATTATTATTATTATTATTATTATTATTATTATTATTATTATTATTATTATTATTATTATTATTATTATAATTTAATTATTATAAATTATGATGATCATTATTATAATAATAAATTGAACTGAACTGAGCTGAACTTAATGGCACTGAACTGAACTAAACTTAGAGATGGCAATGGATCGGATTCGGATCGGATTATGCTAAATCCGAATCCGCTCCGAATACTAAACGGATTCTAAAATCACCTCCGCTAGAGAGGATTCGAATCCGAAGTTATTCGGAGTCGGTAAGCTCTGAATCTGAGCCAAATTCGATCCGTTTACACGACTTACTTTCAATTTTTTTTATTCAAATGTGAACATATATAAGATAATACTACATAGCTAATTACTGATTCAACAAAAATAAATGTGACAATATATATATATATATATATATATATATATATATATATATATATTAATATTTAAGATACAAACAAATGTGAACATATATACTTAATTCAAATATATTAAGGATGTAGTGCTTTTTTTTTCAAAAAATATTAAAAAAAATATTTGATATTCGGATCGGATTCGGAGATGGATCGGATTTTCGGATTTCACACAACATTCAAATCCGCCGATTTGGATTCGGAGTTTGCTAATCAGATTCGAACTTGGATTTTTTTTTATTCGGATTCGGTTCGGATTTTTTTGGCCTAAACGGGTCGGATTCGGATCGGATTCGGACTTGATTGTCATCCCTAACTGAACTTAATTGAACTGAAATAAACTTAATTTAAATGAAGTTATGTTGAATCAAACATAACCTAACTCCCTTTGTTATAAATACGTCAATGCACCTTTACTTGACCATTGTGAGATAACCCACTCCAAGATTGATCGAGTTCTAATAATCAATGTTACTCATAAATATTTAAGGAAACATTGGATGTTGAATATCATTGGAGTATATATCACTGGATGTTGAATATCATAAATATTTGTAGTAGTTTGATTGAAGAAGGAAACATTCACATCAGTGATGAAAAGAACAAATGAATGAATAACAATAGTATTGTATGGTATCAGTACTTGTCCTTCATACTATACATCAATACCAATTATGACC
Source organism: Tetragonia tetragonoides (assembly GCA_038025085.1). Classification (NCBI taxonomy): domain Eukaryota; kingdom Viridiplantae; phylum Streptophyta; class Magnoliopsida; order Caryophyllales; family Aizoaceae; genus Tetragonia; species Tetragonia tetragonoides. The sequence goes on along the minus strand of CM076148.1, from coordinate 6,811,141 downwards.
CATATCAAGTAGATAAATCGAAATTTATCAAATTAAAAGGGAAAACCAAAAACTGAAGAATGCATGGAATCACTGATATAATAAGAGGTCCATGTCAGAATCTTTTCCAAGGCACATAGACATGGGCACACACACAGTATACTTACTAACAAATGGTTACATCAAATTTCGCTTATAAAACCCAAATGCAAATTTTAACATATTGCATAAAAAAAAAACATAACAATTCAAAAACATGGCTTTTTTAACCCAATTCATGTGTTTTACACTTCTAGTACTTGTTTTGGCACTTTGGGTTTCTCATGCATCATCATCTCGTCTTCTCAATCCTGAAAAGCCATCCATGAATATTATTGAAAAACATGAGCAATGGATGGCTTTGCATGGACGTATATATGAGAATGATGTTGAGAATGAGAAACGTTTTAAAATATTCAATGAAAATGTGAAACGTATTGAGAGTTTGAACCAAATAAATCGAGGGTTTACCTTAGGTGTTAATGCCTTTGCTGATTTAACCAACGAGGAGTTTAAAGCTTCTCGTACTAATCGAAATCAAAATCTTTTAAATATGAAAATGTAACCAGTGTTTCAACTGTAATGGATTGGAGGTTTAGAGGTGCTGTTACTCCAATCAAAGACCAAGGCGACTGTGGTAAGAACAAATATGCAACATGTATATGCGTTTTAATCTTTGCATGATGGATTTCACATGTCTTATTTTGCTGTTTTGCATGTATGTTCAATAGTTAACTCTCATGACTTTTTTTTTTTTCTCAAAAGAACTTCTACATCCTTTTATCATAATGCTCCAATATAAGATAAGAGTTTACTCTGTTCGTTTAACAGTTAAAGTAGTGTCTTGAAAATCATAAAAAAGTAAGTGTGTGTGTGTTTTTTTTTAGATGGTAGGATAGATGTCCCATATTAATTATCCTGATAGCTAATGAGTTTGTTTTCCACCACATATTTAATCTTTCTTGCCCGACCCATAATTTAGATAACAAGTTCTGATTATTTGACTTTCTAAATTTTCGTGTAAAGTGAACAAACAATATTTTTAGCATACATATATTACCTATTTTGTCTTTAAAGTTTGTATAAGAATGACTTGTGACTTTTTACCAAAAACATGTCTTGTGTATAATTATTTCATGGTAAAACTATTTCATGGTAAAATAAATAAAAGTAACACTTTCTTTACAAAATGTAACATTCTTTTGATACTGAAAAAGTAACATTATTTGTTCAAAACTTAACATCGAGTACTAACCTACTAGAAAACTCAACAAATAAATTGAAGTAAGTAAAATATTTATTGGACAACACCCACATACAGGTTGCTGCTGGGCATTCTCGGCCGTGGCAGCTACAGAGGGACTAAACCAAATCAAGACAGGGAAACTCCTCTCACTCTCCGAGCAGCAGCTAGTAGACTGCGACACCACAACCGACTACGGTTGCGAAGGCGGCCTCCTCGACACCGCCTTCGCCTTCATCCAACGCAACGGTGGTCTCACTACCGAGGCCAACTACCCCTACATGGCCACAGACGGCACAAAATGCAACACCAAACGGGCCGCCCTACGCGCCGCCATTATCAAAGGCCACGAGGACGTCCCCGGAGAACAACGAGGAGGCGCTGATGAAGGCGGTGAGCCACCAGCCGGTTTCGGTGGGGATCGAGGGCGGCGGGTTCGACTTTCAGTTTTACTCTGGTGGAGTTTTTCATGGAGAGTGTGGGACTGATCTTGATCATGCTGTGACTGTTATTGGATATGGGGTTGATGAAAAGGGGAGAAAGTATTGGGTTGTGAAGAATTCATGGGGAGTTGGGTGGGGAGAGAAAGGGTATATGAGGATTATGATGGGTGTTGGTGCTAAGGAAGGACTTTGTGGGATTGCTATGGAGCCATCTTATCCTATTGCATGAGGCCGTTTCATAAGAGAATTACTCATCAAAGAAATTATGAAAAGGGTATTTTATTTTATTGTTTTGTTGAATTTATGTGTGTGTTAATTAGTTCATGCCTTATAATTGTACCATATTTAGATGGCATGTATGTTTAAATAGGATATGTATTACTATCTGTGTGTTATTATTTTATAAGTGTAGCGTTTCAGAAATTAGTATATGTAAAAAGATAGCTAAGGTAGTACTTATATATTGTATACCTCTTGTATATTATCAATTGTAAATTTGTAATATATATGGGGACTGGGGTTATTAGTTTGGTTCTAAATAGTTTCAATCTTGTTCATATATATGGAATATTTGTTTAACAATAATTATGTAGTCTAGTTAGGTTCGAGTCTCTAAGAATCACTGAAGACTTTTCTGATTGTTATTTAGGCCATGTTATCTAAAAAATGTAATTGGTAGCCTAGTTAATTACAACCATGAAGTCACACAATCATATTCGAGCATTGACACGAGATTCTGAATTAATAATCACATGCCCCAAGGCCGCCCAAACCCTGAACCATAATTAAATAGGTTTATACAAAAGCTTGTGTGGACTTAGTTTATGGTGGATCAATATTTGGAGTCACTCCCTACTTTACCTGGAGCTACCCTCTCTAAAAGTGAAGTCACCCCTACTTCACCTAGAGTCACCCCTCAAATTTATACTTAGCACTACCCCTACTTCACTTGGAGCCACGCACCCCCTACTTTACTTGGAGCCACCCCTTACTCCACCTGGAGCCACCCCCCAAAATTACTCATAATTACTTCATTTGGAGCCACCCCCCTATTTTACCTGGAGCCACCCCTCAAAATTACTTGGTCCACGGTAGACTAAGTCCACACAAGACATGCTGGCTAATTAAGTGCTAGTATTACTAAAGAAAAGTGCTCTTAACTTAAATTTATACATCAACTATTAAGCAAGGTTGAGGGTCTGATTTTTGTGAACGGAAAATCTACTTACTGGAAGCAATTTATCCGTTAGTAGGCCGATCGACCTAATGTGAACGAGATTGATTTTGACCAATAAGGCTCACGGTGAAACTAGCTACAATCCAAACCAAAAAAAAAGAGCAGAAAAGAACTTATACATCAATGATGTAGCGTATTGAACACATCTAACTACTTTCCAATCGAATTCCGACCCTTTAATTTCCACAAGAAACTTCAAGACAGTTTAACCGTAATTGGCTGCTCAATTTGTAGCTTAACTTTTACATCATCGGTGGCTAACCGGGTCTCTCATTCCCTTCGTTATTTACTTGACATTTGACAATGATAAACATTCTTATACGGCAAGAGAATTAGTAAGTTGTAGTTTAGGATGATTTTAATTAGTAAGTTTCAAGTTCTGTGTTCAAGTCACCATTGACCCTTAGCTTGGTGATTATCTAGTGCGTGTAGAGCTGGGCAACTGGGCGGGTTCGGTGGTTCAGCTCATTTAATAAATGGAGCAGGTCGGGTCGGGTTGGACATATTTGTGAGTGGGGCGGGTTGGGTCAGGGTGGCCCGTTTTGTCCCGTTTAAAATTTAAAAAATATATGTCGTGCCATTTGCGACCCGCTATGACCCGCTTAACTTTTAAATAGAACGGTTCATTTTGATCCGCCCATTTATAATGGTAAGCGGGTCATGATCCGCTCATGGGGCGGGTCGGCTAGAGGGGCCCTACCCACTTGCCCAGGTTTAGTGGCGTGTAGTCTGGTTTTGAATGACACCTTTAACTTATGGAAAATACTACTCGTTTCTTTTACTGTTTAATTTGGGGGATTAGAAGTTTATGACATGTTTGGATTGAGCGTAATGTATTGACGGAGGATAAATGAAGATGATTTAAGAGTAAAATGAAAGTTATATTGGTGGTGTTCTGATTGCTCGCTCATCGTGTTTTTGGGTGCTCACATTTAGGTACACCTAACCTATGAGAGTTGTAAAATTGAGGTCATTTGATTTTGTATATCCAGCCCACTTATTATAAGGTCCACACCTAGTTTTTAAAAGGTCGGTTATACATAGTTATGTACATATAGGAGTACCCACCAGGTCACTACCCATAACCCTTTGATAGTGTTGGATGTTAGATTTTAAGTAGTGGAGGGTAATAGTTAAAACTTATGTATTTAAAAATTAATATGTATGCTTTTTTCATAACAAAGAAGAAGAAAAAAGACTAACTAAAAAAAACAAAAAAAAAAAAAACTAAGTTCTATCAAAGAATTGATAGTTTATTAGGTTGCACACCGAGACCTTGTCCAACAATAATAGTATCCCGTATCTGATATATTTCATATACCGATATTTTTAGGATAGAAATTTGAAATTAATTAGCACATGATTAATTATTTACTTTATTGGTAGCCAGAGAATTTAAATTTGATCTAAAGAGAATTTTGCTCAAAGAAATCAAATTATATATATATATATATATATATATATATATATATATATATATATATATATATATAAATGGATCATGCTCGCTGCTGCATTAATATGTGGCTTGCCACATCATGATGTCCAGTCAGGATCTTATCCAAAAGTCAAAGTTACTTATGTCCCCCTAATTAATAAAATACATGCATGCACACACCATGTAATCTAATTAAATGCGGATATATGAACATAATAAACTTTATAAATACGGTACATGAACTTAACCTTAATTATACTAAAAGTAGACATAATGAATTTAATAAGGGAAATAGTCACAAGTAATAATTATTTTAAAAAAATGGTAAAAATTATGTATCGGTAATATTTATACATTCATCTTAAAAAATTTAAGTGATTTCATTTCATACCTCAGCTAAATAGTAGAAAGCCAATATTGAAAAATTACATGATTACACACAATGAAAATGGAGAAATATAGTGTTTGGTAGAATGTGTGAATAATATTTTTTTTTTTGGTCTTTGCCAAGGGTATCCCACTGTCGACCACAATGACTAATCCCCTCGCCCCAACTGTCAGCGCACTAAGCGGTAGGGGGCTGGCCAAGGGATTTTTTTCATTCTCAAGAGTTGGGATTCAAACCCCCAACCACTTGTTTAAGGGATGAAGTGCTGAACCACTACACCAACCCATCTTGGTTAGAATGTGTGAATAATATAGTTGTAAAGATAATTAATTTCTTTAATAATTATTTTAATTTTAAAAAAATAGAAAACTAATTGATATCTCTACATGGATCCAAACAACAGTTGCATAACAAATGGGATGACACATATAAGAAATTTAACATCAAATATAATGTAAACCTACTGTAGTAAAAAAGAAAAGAAAATATGATGAAAAGTAAAGCTGGATAATAACCATTTGTAGAAAGTTATGGTATATCGTATATGGTATATCAAGATGATAGTTATGAATCTGACACTTAACTATTTTTTTGAATAAAAGATATGAAATTCATTTATCCCTTTGGATCAAACAACTATTTCATGTCAAAATAAGCAAGTCTACATTACATAGCTATAAATAAAAAATAAAAAAAAGGAAGAAAAAAAAGAAAAAAAAACATTACACAGTACATTACAACTTTGATTTTGTATAACCCTATAGTACTTGCTTTATACCTAATTGATACTCCTCATTCTTTAATTAATAATTTAATAATAGCATTGAAAAATATAATTTCTAATGATAATTTATAAGCTCGTGCATCGCACGGGGCATACACCTAGTTTTTTTATTATTATTTGTGTATACTTTAGTCATTATCTGGCATAATGTCGATAGTAATGGGTATATTTGTCATTGGATTACGCCCCTTCCAATAAGTTAACAACATCATGGTCTCCATAGAAACTTCTTTCTTAATTTTTAGAAAATGACGCTATAGATTCCCAATCGTGACAAGATTTATTGGTTACCACTTACTAATACTAAATATGCAGGGTATTTCTTTTCCTTATTTTTGAAATTTCGTTCTTTGCGCTCAAGCCTCAAATTCCATATTGCATGCACTTAAGTACACTTGGCCTATGAGAGTTGTAAAATTGAGCCCACTTGATTTTGTAATCCAGACCATTTATTCTAAGACCCACACCTAGTTTTTTGAGAAGTTGGTATATATAGTTATATACACATAGGAGTACTCACTAGATCACTACCCATAAATGGTGATATTGGATGTTACAGATTTTAAGTGGTAGAGGGTAATAGTTAAAACTTATGTATTTAAAAATTGATATGTATGTTTTTTTTCATAACAAAGAAGAAAAGAAAAGACTAACTTTAAAAAAAAGCTTAAATTCTATCAAAGAATTGATAGTCTATTACGTAGGTTGCACTGATAATTGGTCCAACAAAATAGTTATTCCGTATCTGATATGTTTTGAATACCGATATTTCTAAGATGCACATTTATAATTAGCAAATGATCAATTATATGCTTTATTAGTAGCCAAAGAATTTAAATTTGATATTCCCTCAGTCGCAAATTAAATCCCATATTGCATGCACATATACATGAAATTTCCATCAACACAATGAGGAAATAAAGACAATATTTTGAACCCAAGTTATACGCAGTACGTCCATATGCAACATAGACCCGCGATCGACTTCATATTAAAAAGACCCCGCAAGTCATGGAGATGGATAAAACCAAAGGAAGTGATTACTACGTATTTGTTCTCATTGCAACAGGCTAATAACTATTGACCTGCATGAGTCATGCATATATGATCAAAATGAAATATTCATGGCACAAATTTGCCTATAAATACTCACAAACTCCATAGCTTGTTTTTGCATCAAAATTTAGAGCTTACAGTATAATAACCTCTCTACACATAAACAACTCTAATCATGGCTTTCACATACCATTACTTGCAATCCCTCTTCTCCTTTGCCCTAGTAGTCCTCTTTGTTTTCGGACTTTGCGCTTTCCAAGCCTCCTCATCTCGTCTCCTTGATCATGGCAAACAAGCATTGTCCATGATAGAGAAGCACGAGCAATGGATGGCGCGACATGGACGTATCTACAAAGATATCGTCGAGAAGGAGAAACGTTTCCACATATTTGTGGAAAATTTGAAGCACATTGAGGAGTTTAACAAGGGTGCTAAAAACAAATCTTATACCTTAGGTCTTAATAGCTTTGCCGATTTAACCAATGAGGAGTTTTTAGCTACTCATACTGGTTATAAAGGACAGTTATTAAGTACCTCAAGCACAAACGGGTTTATGTATGAGAACTTGACTGATGTGCCTCCTTCAATGGACTGGAGACTAAACGGTGCCGTTACTGATATCAAATACCAGGGTCTTTGTGGTAAGGAATAATAGAAGTCTTCCTTGCTTAGATCTGCATTGTCATATTGAATTTTCCATAAATATATATTCATTTTGATTAATTTAAATGCATGCAAAATACTATACTTAACAAGTTATATGTTATGAGAGACATTTTTCACAAATTACAGTTTATGGAAAAGTAAAAGAAAACATTTGAAATGATCGAATAACACTTTAGTTCAAATCTACTGCAATAAAAGCTATTACGAGAAAAATATATATCTTCACTTTATTGTACGTAACTGCGAGTGAAAGCTAATATATAAGGGTAGTTTTACAAAATTAGTTGTACATGTAAAATGTTTGATAGCTGAAAGTTGAAAAGGCTAGTTACAAACTTCAAGTTGTAACTTTTATGCAAAAACTAACTGTTTGTGCTAAACGTGGCCTAATTAACCGCGGTATTGCTAGCTATTATTTGTAAAAATTGATGTTTCTTCTAACTAAATTACATATATACACAGAGTGTTGTTGGGCATTCTCAGCAGTGGCAGCAGTGGAAGGGCTAAACCAAATCCAATCAGGAAACATAATCTCTCTCTCAGAGCAACAACTCCTTGACTGCGATATGAACAACAATGGTTGTAGCGGTGGGATAATGGATGTTGCCTACACATATATACTACAAAACCAGGGCCTAGAGAAGGAAGACGATTATCCCTACAATGGTGTCCAAGGGGAGTGCCAGAGTGGCGGCGGGAGCGCGGGCACGGCTGTGGTCACCATCAATGGCTACCAAGATGTTCCACAGAATGACGAAATGGCACTCATGCAGGCCGTGGCACAACAGCCTGTATCAGTGGCGGTCGACGCCGATGGGTCGTTCAAAATGTACACTGGTGGTGTCTTTGATGGAGAGTGTGGAACTGACTTGAACCATGCGGTTACAGTGATTGGGTATGGGACTGATTCTGATAGTGGCAAGGATTATTGGTTGGTTAAGAACTCATGGGGAGAATCTTGGGGTGAGGGTGGTTATATGAAGATCCTTAGAGGCCAAAATCTCTGTGGTATTGCCATGAAAGCATCTTACCCTACTATATAGTACTCCAACAACATTGATCCATAATTAAGTGAACAAAGAGAGGATGGTCATATATATACCTAAGTTATAGACGCGGCTCGCAATAAAATGGGTCACTATTAAAAAATATAGGGGTCACTTATTATAAACAGTGATCCTTATTGTAATAAAAAATGAACATCATTTCATTGCAAGTTACCATGAATTTCCTTTTATACAAGTTTTTATGTTACTTAGAACTAGAAAGAATAAGAAGGTGTATCTAGCTATCTATCTAGTTACACATGTTAGTTTTTTTGTTTAAGAGTTTGTACTTGGTATGATCATTTGTGTTTTATTATGGAGTGGTACGGTGGAATTGTGAGATAATAGAATGGTTACTTATTATTGATGTAACCGATCCCTATATGTATGTTAGGGAATATTATTTAGTATATCTTAGGAATATTATAGATTAACATAATACTACGTATTATAGAGATTGTGTAATCTACAATTTCCATAACACTAGGACTCTTGTACCTATATATATGGAGAGGGGGGTAAGCCGCGGGCTGGGCAAAGGACGGGGTGAGGTAGGCAGTAGGAGGGGACGGGTACGAGTATGAGGGTTGAGGTTGGGAATAAAGGACCATGGATGAGGAGGAGTGGTTGGTGTGGCGGGATTGACTTTTTGGAGCTTTTGCAAGACGTTGCTCCTCTAAAAGAAGCATGGATCGGCATTGTAGGAAAGTTGGGAACGATTTGTGATGCTGGATGACATTATAGATGTTCTCAAAATCATCATTTAATCCATTCATGGTATGGCTAACAATCTGACGTTCGGGAACGGGGCAATCAATGTTTTCAAGCAAATCGGTGATGGTCTTGATTCTATGGCAGTAGTCATGAACGGACATGTTACCTTTATCTATATTATAAGTTCGTTTTGAAGGGTTCGGGCATCTTTGTTATCATGGAACAATTGTTCTAGGGTAAGCCAAAGAGTTCGGGTCGTAACTTTAGTTTTTAAGACAAGAGTAAGCAGGCTAGGTGTTATAGTGCCATAGATCCAAAGTTTGACAAAGCCATCAACCTTTTTCCATTCAAAATCATTAGGTCCCGAGGCCACAGAGGTTCCATCTATATGTCCCAACACACCAAAACTTAAGCAGTGAGTCTCAAACAATTCCCTCCATGCATCATAATTAAGGTGAGCCAAGTCAAGAATATAGATTTTAATGTTGTGAATACTATAAGGTCGTTCAGTAGGTGGCCAAATGGGAGGGGGATCAGGGGGCGGGTTGGGAGGTACACCATCAGCAGCCATAGTAAAAACAACAATAAAATAGACAAACAAGACAAGAATTGAAGCAAAATAAGTCACGGTAAGGAGAGATACCGTGATAGGAAGGGTTGTTCACGAAGGAGACCGTGAGGGAGCAGAGAAGTGCGCTAGCGGAAGCTACGGGCGAAGGAGTCGGTGGTCCAGGACAGGATGCGCGGCAGTGGTGACTCGTCACGTCGGGGCGGTCGGCTGTGAAGGGAAGCGGACGGCCGGGGATGAGTGAGGCTGAGCACGGCTAGATTTGAGAGATAGATAGGGTTTGAGAAGTAGGCGCTGAGATAATAGAATGGTTGCTTATTATTGATGTAAGCAATCCCTATATATAGGTACAAAAGTACTAGTGTTATGAAAACTGTAAATTACACAATCTCTATAATATTATGCTAATCTATAATATTTCTAAGATATACTAATTAACATTCCCTAGCAAGAACATGGATGTGAGGATATTCTCGATCTATCCTAACCAACTATGTAAAATCAATACTCTACGCATTTTTAAAGATTCTTAATTATGTTATAGATTATGTCTTAATTTTATTTTGATGGACAAGAGAGTACATTAAATAAAAAGGATACGATGACACTTACAAAAACATATTCGTATTTAATAAGATAGAGGTATTATCAAAAAAATAATAACGATAGAGGAAGTCATGAATCTATGGCTTGTCAATGATCAAATTATATGGCCTTGTTTTGTAAAGAGTTTTTTGGGATTAAAATTAGCTATTTGGGTAGAATTAGCTGTTTGACTGGGTTAAAAGGCTAATTTTCAAAAAGCTCAAAAAAGGAGCCTTTTGAAGTTAGTTATTTGAAATTTATTAATTAGATGACTACTTAGTACGATACTTGTGTATAATTACAATAATTGTCATCCTCTTATTTTTACCTCTCTAAACCTATCCTCGTGGCTAAACTATATATTGAGTACTTGGTTGGTGGTATGCTGGTAGAAGCCTCCTTGCTCCACGCGCATGAGTAGGGTTCATGAGGGAGTTGCTGGACATCTCAAGCGTCCAAATTCAAAAAAAAAAATTTATTTTTTGTTTAAATCTCAACTACGGCTTTAACTATTCCACCACTGATTTCAGCGACGAAATCAAACTTTACCGCCACCTGATTTCAGTGTCAGAATGTTTTCCGCTACTATTGTTTCTTAGCGTCGAGCAAAATCGCTGCGGATCTGTCCCGCCGCTAGAGCTAATTAGCTGCGGTTTTAGGCTGTTAACTACGGTGATAATCCACGGTTTTGCAGCTATGTCAACATTATATGTAATATCTTATCAAAATACCATAAAAAAATCTAACTAATAGCTTCAATTAAACTTATTTATTTAAATTTAGCATCTTCTAATACTCCGAATCTCTATCTCGAACCACAGAAGAAAAAAAATTCACATCTTATTTTGATGTATTATAGAATATATATTCGAAATTTTAGAATAGTTATTACAAACAATTGATAATAACAAAGTAAATTAATGCCCTTAGATATCATTTTACATATTTAAACAGCTAAACAACTAATTTATCCAAACAAACATTTTTGCATAATTAGTTAACACCTAGTCAATATCGTTGATAAAAACAGCTAATAGCTAACAGATAATGCAATCGGCTAATATCAAACAACTAATTGACAAACATGGTCATATCACTCATATGTCTTAGGAGTTATTAGGACACTGAAGTTGTGGTTGCAAGTTATAATGAAAATATGCTTAGAAAAATGAACCATGGCTTGCAGCAAGCAATTACTACTATTAGATTGATCTATTTGTATGCCTAATCGATATTTCTAGCTCGATATTTCGCTATTGAACATGAGAGTCTGAACATGCGCGATGTAGTGGAGGGAGTCTAAGTTGCCAATCTTGCCATTCACTTGCACCCTGTTTTGAAGAGCAAAAAGAAAAAAGGTATGCTTACCTTATAAAAATAACAAAGAGTGAGTGTTGTTATCCAAAAATGCACTTTTAGATTAGAAGGGAATGATTTTTCGACCTTTAGATAGAGAGGGTGGATTTTTCAAATTTAAAACTTATAGGAGAGAGATAGAGAGAGGAAATGACAGCAGAGAATATGAAACACAGAGGATCCTTTCACCTTAGGTCCTTAGCTTATTGTTATATATCCACGATGACAGTCAGGATCGGATCTAGTGCGAGACACTATGGTACTAAGAGTATCTCCAATGCTACAAAGCTCTAAGTGGGTTTTTACTTGTGTCACATCATTAGTGTAAAAATCCTCTTTTTTTAACCCTTCCCTCCCAATGGCATAAACTTCCTAAACCTCTAAGTGAGGGGTCCAATTTAGAAAAAGATTATGCCACAAACCTGGTTTGTCTAGACAAAGTGGTTTGTAAAAAAATAGGTTTATAGATTTGTCACTATGGCTCATGGGTAGAGGTTTTTTGGGAGGATTTTTCATCGACCAAACCTCACTAAAAACCTTGCATTGGAGATGCTTAAGCACCCAGGTTTTTGGATTTTTTTTGCTAGAAATACTCTTTATTTGGATTTTTGTGTATTACGATTTATAGGTGAATGCAGGGGCGAAGCCACAGGGGAGGCTGGCGTAGGCCTGGCCCCTGTGGCCCAGCCCAATGTTTTTTTTTTTTTTTTTTTTTTTTTTTTTTTTTTGGCCACTGTAATGCTCCGTTTGGTTGGGGTGAAAACAGTTTTCCTGGAAAATAGTTTTCTATTTTCCGTTGTTTGGTTTACAATGAGAAGGAAAATGGTTTTCAAGGGGAAAAGCATTTTCACCTATATAGGTGTAAATGTTTTCCCTTCAAAATGAAGGGAAAACGATTTTTCGTTGGTGGGACACTATGTCCACGGAGCACTAATAGGGGATTTGATCATCGGGTTTGGTTGTTGGTACATCTGGTCATAAAAACAAACTCGCACCCGACTTGATTGGGCCTCGGGATGAACTTTCGGGCCACTTTCTCAATATTGTTTTTTTCTTCAAATAAGTAGAATTTTTGACTCCGATATGCGTTTGTGGTGATTTTTTTTTTGAATCCACATAACTTTTCGAGATCGACGCAACTATGCTAGTAGATTTTATTTTTTATAAAAAATAGTTTTTCAGGAAAATTATTTTCTGTTGTAACCAAACAACTTAAAATGTGAACGGAAAGTCATTTTATACTGAAAATGATTTTCAGCTGAAAATACTTTTCAGTTGAAAATAATTTTCCGCCCAATCAAATAGAGCCTAAATCTAAGAATAATTACATTAAAGTGTGTACTAAGATCATAAAAACTAGTCTGCCGTAGTGGTACAATCCCGTCCATAAGTCACATGTTGGGGATGTTGTGGGTTCTATTCCCACTGCTAGCTTGTTTATTGTTATATTTTTTCAATTACTATTATTTTTTACTTATTCACTATTGAAAAAGGAAAAAAAATGTAAGCTTTTTTCTTTAACTCAAGTTGGACTAATATATTATGTATAATGCTTTTGCATAAAACAATTAACTTATTTGCATTTTGATTAAGCTTAATATTTGTTATTTGAAGTGTGTTCTTTTTTTTTTTTTGCTGCAAATTTGAAGTGTGTTCTTTAATCACTATATTTATTTTCTATCATCGTACTTTAATGATGCTTTGGACTCTATTATTGATGATTTTAGATCTATATATGAAAAGGCATGGGATATTAAGAAAAGAATTTTTTTAATACTACACTAAATGATTTTACTCAATTCTTTACCGTAAGCTTCGGCCCCCATATCTATAAAATCCTGACTTCACCCCTGGGTGAATGTAATATCGTAAAGATGTTCTACTTTGTTAAAATACCCTAATATGTAATTTTTATCCCATATTATTAGCTTTTTAAATCCGCCAACATTACTGGCGGATGTAGGGTATGGAACACACTAATAATTTTTTCTGTCGAATTTCGACCCTTTTCACAAGAAACGTTAGTTGTTCTCAAGACAGTATTTAGCCGTAATCGGCGGCTCAATTTGTAGTTAAAATTTCTGTCTTTCGCTAAGTACTTGACAATGATAAACAATTTTACACGGCAAGAGACTAATGCTCCGTATACTACTCACAGCATACAAGACCCCAGTTCACATCACTTGTAGTTTGGGATGATTTAAATTAGTAAGTTGCAAGTTCTGTGTTCAAGTCACCATCGATCCTTAAGCTTTGGTGATGTATTGGCGTGTAGTTTGGATTTAAATGACACCACATCTCATGGAAAGTTAAATCTTTTACTTTTGGAGGATTAAGCAAAAATTGATATTTTTTTAGAGTAAGTCTTGTGTAAGACCAACTCACAGAAATGTAGGGGTCACTTATTATAAGCAGTGATCCTTGTTTCACTAAAACTTAACCCCCGTCTCACCAAAAGTTAGAAAAAGACCGTCTCAAACAAGTTTTTGTGATTTTTTTAAGGGTAATTGAAACAACTTAATAACAATTGTATGCAATTAATTATTAAAAAACAAAACACAATAGTATGCAAGGATTGAGTTCTATGAAAAGTATAGTTTAAGAGTAGGTATTGTGTGAGATCAATTCAAAAATAGAAATAATATATTAGAGACATACATAGGAGTCACTTGTTATGACTTATAATCGAGCAATGAGTCAGTGATCCGTTTTCAATAGAAAGTTATCCTCGCATTATCAAAACTCCCGCCGGTAAAATTGTTTTATACAAGTTTTTACGATAGTTGAAATATAAAGCTAAGATTAATCGATGAAACTAAAAAGTTACCATGCAGCAATAAAAATGGAGCCTTGATTTTCTCCAAAAAGAAATGACATTTTCCTTTGGTTTACATTAAGGTCTTGTTCTCTTCAACTAACGAAATGGTGCGGAACAATAAGGAACAAAACGGAATAAACGACATGGATAATGAAACAAAATGTGAGAACAAAAAGAAGTACAGAATGCAGAACAGAACGACGTAAAACGAATGAAATAGGAATGACTAAATGCAATATGATGACGACGAAAAGAACAGAACCCAAACACCTTTATGATTTTTGAGGTTATTAATAATATCGGATAAAAGATATAGCTAATATGAACAACATAGACCAAGTTAGAGGTACAACATCTTTAACCAAGCAAGTTATATGTACAACCTGTATCTTTAACCAAGTTATACGCGATGCAACATAGACCGACTTGCTTCAAAATAAAGGACCCCGCAAGTCATGGAGATCAAAACAAGCTCATGGTCTAGCCTCTTAGTATTAATTTCTTCCCATTGCAACACGTTATAATAACTATTGACCTGCATGACTACGTACGAACATGCATGATTAATTTTGCCTAGCTATAAATACTCACAAACTCCATAGCTTATTTGTGCATCAAAATTTAGAGCTTACATTATAATTACCTCTCTACACATACACAACTCTAATTAATCATGGCTTTCACAAACCATTACTTGCAATCCCTCTTCTCCTTTGCCCTAGTCCTCTTTGTTTTCGGACTTTGCGCTTCCCAAGCCTCATCCCGTCCTCTCGAGGGCAAACCAGATGCACTGTCTACGATGAATTGGCACTATGAATGGATGGCGCGACATGGACGTATTTACAAAGATGACGCCGAGAAGGAGAAACGTTTCCACATATTTGCGCAAAATTTGAAGCATATTGAGGAATTTAACAAGGGTGCTAATAACAAATCCTATACCTTAGGTCTTAATGGCTTTGCCGATTTAACCAATGAGGAGTTTTTAGCTACTCATACTGGTTATAAAGGAGAGTTAACCTCAAAAACAAACATGTCTACTACGTATTATGAAAACGGCCTAACTGATGTGCCATCTTCAATGGATTGGAGAAAAAGAGATGCCGTTACTCCCATCAAAAATCAAGGGCAATGTGGTAAGGATAAAAAGAAATCTCACTTATATTATCAATATCTTCAATTCATTAATTTTGATTTGAACTTTGTGCATTTCATTTTTTGTAATCAAATACTCCATATAGTACTATACTATGTACATTTTGATTCTTCAAAAAAGACGCATGCATGGATATAAGATAATAAATGAAAACGTTATATATAATTTGAAACCTTTTTTCATATTATATAAGCTAATAGCTAACTACCATTATTTACCAAACATGATCTAAACCTTATAATAAGTTATAACCATTTTTTTTTTATATATGTGGTTATTGAAAAATAGAAGAATAATGACTAACTTTGTTTTTCCACACTACTTACATTTTTTTTTTTTGACATATTAGAAAGAAAAAAAAATTCATAAATAAAGAAGTTTACACGCAGCAACCTGATGATGTATTTTAAGAATTAGTTCCTGCATTTTTTACCAAGACGTTCATATATACCTTTATTTTGTATTCTTAAATCATCGTTCACTATGGAGTACAGTCAAACATTTGAATAAATTAAAATACTCATATATGAATCAATTACATATTTGATCTCACACTGCTCTTCTTTTTTCTTTTTCACTGGATATATAATAATTAAGAGCATGCGCCTTATATTTAAAACTAACAAGGGACTAATAGTTATGTAGTGCTATTTTATCCTTAACTTATTAATTAATTCACTATAAGAAAAATAGGTTTAGACAACAATGCTCCAAAAATATTGTAGGAAAAGTATTGGCAAAGACTTTAGCTAACATTTTTTCAACCGTTGGCGTTGACAGGATGTTGCTGGGCATTCTCAGCAGTGGCAGCAGTGGAAGGGCTAAACAAAATAAACTCAGGACAACTAATCTCTCTATCAGAACAACAACTCCTTGACTGCAATACAAACAACCATAATTGTCACGGCGGGTTCATGGACCGTGCCTTCACATATATACATCAAAACCAGCAAGCCGGCGGCCTAGTCACAGAAGACGAATATCCCTACCAAGGTAACCCAGGGTGGTGTCGTCTCAATACTGAGTCATTTGTTGGCCGTGGCACGGTCACTATCAACGGCTTTGAAGACATACCACAGAACAACGAGATGGCACTCATGGAGGCCGTGGCACGTCAGCCTGTTTCCGTGGCGCTAGACGCTAGTGGGGAAGCGTTCCAGTTGTACCAAGGTGGTGTGTTCACTGTATTAGTTTATGGAAGAAAATACACAACTTTTGAATGTGTGAAATTGTTTACATCATATCCTATTTATAGAAAATACATATCATGAAGAGGCACCTTGAAGAGGTACCTTGAATAGGCACTTTAAATAGATACCTTGAATAGTCACCATAACTAACCTAACTAAATAACTACCATTTAAACATACCTTTTCACTTACATAATTAATAATCAATAATTATATAAAAGACTTGACTAAACTTCAATTATAAACTAACACTCCTCCTTAATTGAGTTTTGGTCTTACGCCAAGTTTGCTCCTTAGATCTTCATATCTTTTGGTGCTAAGTGCTTTGGTAAGTAAATCAGCAAGTTGAATTTCCCCTTCGCAATACTTGAGTTTGATAAGACCTTTGTGCTCTGCTTCTCGAACAAAATGGTACTTAATTTCAATATGCTTTGTTCTTCGATGTTGCACCGGATTCTTCCCAATTGCAATTGCTGACTTGTTATCGCAATAAATCGGAACTCCTCCTTGAGAATTAAAGCCAATATCTTCCATAAGTCTTTGTAACCAAATTGCTTGATTTGTTGCTGCACAAACTGCGATATACTCTGCTTCTGCCGTTGATTGCGCCACTGTTTGTTGTTTGCTGGAATGCCAACAAAAGACGGCAGATCCTAAAGAGAAGACATATCCAGATGTGCTCTTCTTGTCTTCATTTGATCCTCCCCAATCACTATCTGAGTATCCGTGCAACTCTGGATTCTTGACACTTGAAAACTGAACTCCATAATGAGATGTACCATTAACATACCTTAGAACTCTCTTAGCTTCCTGATAATGCTTATTAAGCGGCTTTGACATGTATCGTGACAAATATGAACTTGCAAACATCAAGTCTGGTCTTGATGCACATAGATATAGCAATCCTCCAATAATACTTCGATATTTTGTTGGCTCACAATATTCTTCATTATCCTCAACATCCTTGCCGTGTGGTGTAAGTGGAGTCCTTACACTTTTGCATCCTTTCATGCCAAACTTCTCTATTAGTTTACATGCATATTTTTCTTGTGAAAGAAAAACTCCTTTATCATCTTGAATAATTTCCATGCCTAGAAAATAATTTAACATTCCCATATCTGTCATCTCAAACTCCATCTTCATATCTTCCTTTTCACGGGTCACCAATGCACTTTCTTGGAAAGAACTCCATGTGATTGGAAAATGTTTGTTCACCATCTGTATATCAATGATCTTCTTTCCCGTCGAATCGAAGATTTTGCAACACTTGTTCTCAAATAAGACACTATATCCAATGGATATAATTTGCGGAACACTTAATAGATTCTTTTCCAACCCCGGAACCAAGAATACATTTCTTATCACTTTCTTTCCTCTGTCTGTGCAGACCGTGATGTCTCCTTTACCTGCAGTCATAACGACTTCTCCATTTCCAACTTTTATTGGAACATTGATGCTTCTATCAAGTCTTGTGAAATATCTTTCTTCTCTTGTCATATGATTTGTACATCCACTGTCGACCAACCACACATCTTCTTTAGTGATTATCGGTGCTTCTTCTGATGCACTAAACAACATATGATCTTTGATATCTTCATCTTCAAGACTCATATGTGCTCGTTCATATTTCTTTGAACGACACTCTCTTGCAAAATGTCCAACCTTACCGCAGTTGTAACATTCCTTTTTTTCATTTGAAATTTTGCTGTGATCCTTCTTCGGCTTCTTCCAGCAATCCGATTCTGTGTGATTTTCTTTCCTACAAAATCCACACCATTTTTTACCTTTGCCTTGATATCCATGGCTTTTATTGTTCTTTGGTTTGGAACCAAATTTTCCTTCTTTTGTTTGAACACTGAATGCTCCTTCCGTCATGTTTTCGCTCTCGCTGCGATCTTCCACACGTTTTTCGTGTGCCTTTAAAGTTCCAATCAACTCCGTTATTGACAATGAAGTCAAATCTTTGGTTTGCTCCATTACTGTGACAATGCTGTCAAATCGTACTGGAAGGGATATGAGAATTTTCTGGACTATTTGGTAGTCTGTCTTTGCTTCTCCATGCACCCTTAAAAGATTTCCCAAGTCAATTAACTTGTCTGTGAAGGATTTGATGTTGTCACTTTTGTTCATCTTCAAGTTTTCGTACTCTCTTCTCAATGATTGAAGTTTGATCAATCGTACTTGTGGAGTCCCTTGAAATTCGGATTGCAATGCATCCCACGCCTCCTTTGAAGTAGTTGCTGGTGCTATTCGCGAGAAGATTTGATCTGTCACGGACGTTTGCAGGATTTGCAGCGCCATCATATCCTGAGACAATGCTTCTTCCCACTGTTTTCTCAACTGCAACGCTTCAGGAGTTTTCTCACTTTGTGACGGTTCGTTTGGAACTCCTTTTTCCACCACCGTCCATAATTTTCTGGTTTTGAAGATGGTTGTCATCTTGATACGCCAGAAATCATATTTATCCCCATCAAAAATGGGAATCACTTGTTGTGATATTGCTTCCATGATCTCCAAAAAATACCTTCTGTTCTCTCACAGTAAGATTACCTCTGCACTTCCTTTTTTTTTTTTTTTTTTTTTTTTTTTTTTTTTTTAAATACTGAGGCTTTGATAATGGATGACAGGGAAGTGCTTCAAAATTCTTCACTTGTTGTATGAGGGAGATTGTTGTATGTTAGGCAATGACTTTGCAGCGGATGAATGGAGGATATTTTAAAAGAGAGGCTCTGATACCATATTAGTTTATGGAAGAAAATACACAACTTTTGAATGTGTGAAATTGTTTACATCATATCCTATTTATAGAAAATACATATCATGAAGAGGCACCTTGAAGAGGTACCTTGAATAGGCACTTTAAATAGATACCTTGAATAGTCACCATAACTAACCTAACTAAATAACTACCATTTAAACATACCTTTTCACTTACATAATTAATAATCAATAATTATATAAAAGACTTGACTAAACTTCAATTATAAACTAACACACTGGTGGTGAGTGTGGGAGTACGTTGAATCATGCAGTTACGTTTATTGGGTATGGCACGGATTCTGCTAGTGGTATGAATTATTGGTTGGTTAAGAACTCATGGGGAGAATCATGGGGTGAGAGTGGATATATGAAGATCCTTAAAGGGAAAAATATTTGTGGTATTGGTAAAATGGCTTCTTACCCTATATAGTCCAACATACATACTTAAAAAAAACACGCGATTTAATTATCAATATTTACCTACCGATATAATATATACTTATGATATGATCCATATAATAATTAAGAGAAGAAAATGAGATGATCATATATATAATTAAGTTATTATTATTATTATAGCTAATATAAGAAAGAAAGCGTACCTATTAGCTAGCTTGGCTAACTAGTTATTGTACGCATTTTGAGTTTTTATTTAAGAGTTTGCACTTGATGTCTTTTGTACGTGCTTTTATTAATATACTCTATGTATTTACAGATTGTTAATTTGTTATGATATGGGGTATGTATGTGTTCGTTATTTAAGCTCATGCCATATTGTATTGTGATTGAATGGAAGACATTTTAGTAATGTAATTCCTTATTAATAATGGCACTACCTTTTTTTCATTTCCTTTTCTTTTTCCTCCACTTATAAGTTTTTCAAATTGTAGTAAAGAAGCAAGTCATCATGGTAATGATAAATAAAAGCTACATAAAAGTTAAATCTAATAAATATTCACAAATACTAAATGTTAGAATAGATGTACCCAAACAGATGTTTGGTTTGTCCCAAAGATCAACTGGCAAAACAGAAAATGAAAGTAACTTGTTGCACCATGGGATTAATCACTGTCTTAAAAGTGATTTCGCCTCGATCTAGATGCAAATCGATCACACAGCGCTCGCTTCCCAAGGTTAACACAACACCCTTACTCGTGTGCACTCACGAGAAAGGATTGGAACAAAACTCAACTTGTTCGGGGATAATGGGAATATAGTAGGGAGAGAGAAAGGAAGATGAATGAATAATAATACGGGGTATTACATTTACTCATGTGCAGTTCAACATCGTGAACATCATTAGTAATAGGAGTAGATAATGGCAAAAACGTAGCCATAGTCATAATACTTTCACATGATTCAGCATTCTTTTTCAAATGAAAAACATGCTCAAAGAATTCAATAACTCTAGATTCAATAATAGAATAATCATTCAAGCACATAAATCTATATGTTATTCACTAATTTTGGCTTAACCAATAAAGACGAAATCTATAGTTTCAGGCCCCATATTCATACGTTTGTGACTAGGCAAGCCCACTTTGGCCAAGCACCCCCACACTTTCATACTAGACATGTTTGGTAGATAACTTTTTCATATCTCATATGAGGTTTTATCTAACTTCTTATGAGGCACTCTATTGATTATATAACAAGCGGATAAAACTGCCTCCCCCCCACATGTTGTCGGGTAGCCTATAACTAATGAGCATGGCATTCATCATATTCTTAAGGATTCTATTTTTCCTTTCAGCCACCCCATTAGAATGAGGAGTATAAGGGGCAGAGGTCTCATGTATTATCCTATTCATTACGCAAAAGGATTGAAGGGTGTTAGTCTCATACTTACCACCTCTATCATATCTGATTCTTTTGATCTTTAGTTCTAACCGATTCTCAACCTCAGCTTTATACTTAAGAAACATTGATTTCGCTTCATCATGATAAAAGGTTCAACAACTTTATCAAAAAGTTAGGGGAAACTTGCATTTTATTGACTCATCGACATGAATATAGTATAACGTAATTTAGGACCACTATCTCACTTCACGAGTTCATGTCCTGATCGTCGTTAATAAAATTGCACGTTAAAGATGGACACTTCTATGCAACAATAGAAAGAAGACAACCCCACTAATTAATAAAATCATAAACTCCTAAACCACCAACTAATACTGTTTGGTACCACTATACCAGTCTATCTGGTGTCATGAATGTCAATTATATTCTTGGTCAAAATCGCAGATGATGTAATCTTGGTTAATTGGAAAATTCATGTTTTTCCACTAGCTTTGTTGAGGTGCTGTAAAGTGTAATCCTACATTCCTACTTGTTACGTATAATTTTCTCTCATGCTGTTTGCACCTTTTGTATGGTTGTATGGTGGCTACGGGGTACGGGCTACCCCATCACTTTTTTTTACAGCCACCAATATAATTTGACAGCCATCATCAATACAAGATTGATTAAAACCAATTTTGTGTTTCACAATAATCGATTTAGATTCACCCTTATTTTCTCTCTCCTCACCGCCCCACTGTCCCTCCACCCTCGCCCAGGGGCGGATCCAGCCTTTCGGCCTCGGGGGCGAACGCCCCCAACCAAGTTTTCAAAAATTAGGGATAATTATAATAATTCTTGAGATTTTCCCCTATTAAAAATTCAATTGTCTCCTAACTATTGTCTCTCGCCCACAACAAAAATCAATTTTACAGCCGCCACTGCCCCCGCCCTGGCCACGGCGGAGGTCGACTCCGGCCGTCGACCTCAACCATGGCCACCCCCAACAACCACCTCCCCCCGAAAAAGTAATCGAAAACCCAAAAAAAATTCAAAAACAACCAAAAAATTCAAAAATCCTAACAAACAAAAATCCTAGGTCCTAAATGGTTCAATTTGGGCCAGGGTGAACCTTAGAATGGCATGATTCAACCTGAATCCGATGGAAAAATTGCAAAAAAAAAAAAAAAAAAGAAAAGAAATAAGTGGAGGTGCGTGGATCTCACGCGCCGATAGGCCAACCCGTGAAACCCACGCGCACGCATGAGATTAGGTTCCCTCCTGATCATGAGATCAGGCAATAATTTGCGCCTGTTGAAAGTCCGGCTTGAAAATATTCGACTTTACTAATGCACCGAACTTGAAACTACCCAACCCAAAATTTGTGAGACAATAGCTTTTAAGACTTGGTGACCGACCCGATGCGCTAAAGCCTCGACATAACTTGACTTGTTCATCCCTAAAACGAAGTGGCCAAACCGGAACTCCAGGCCTAATTATGATATTGATTGTAACTTATTAACCCTCATTTTTAATTTTTCGGATGGCTACAGAAATGTGGTAACCACTATACTGATGGTCCGATAACAGGGTAGTATTACAGTGATGGACAATTCATGTGGGTCAGTAGGTCTTGTGTAGACTTAGTCCACCGTGGATCAAGTAATTTTGAGGAGTGCAAGTGAAATAAGGGGGGCTCCAGCTGAAGTAAGGGGTGGCTCCAGGTGAAGTAGGGGTGGTGCCAAGTATAAATTTGAGGGGTGACTCTAGGTGAAGTAGGGGTGGCCCCATTTTTAAAGGGAGGTGGCTTCATGTGAAGTAGGGGGTGATTCCAAGTATTGGTCCATCATGAACTAAGTCCTTGCAAGTTTTGGTAGTCTAAAATGTCTCATGGATTGTGGTTTGTGGATGCCGGCCCATTGTACCCCAATTTTCAACTCTACAATAAGCCAATACAACAACCATAAACTCAAATCAAAATCTACACAACAAGGTCTCTATAGCCTTAAGCCCATAAACCATACTCCGATAAGGTACCTCTTCTCTTTTCTCAAAGGAGAGAAGAGGATAAGAAAAACTGTAGATAGAGAAATTGCAGCAAAAAAAGTTCACAAAGCAAAACAATGGCGACAATATCAACAGTGCCATGGCTATCACCTAGAGGTGGAGCAGCCATAACCACTCAAACCCCATTGGCGTCACTGAATCTTCTCACTGGTTCAAGAACACCCACCAAAAGTGCCGCCTTTAATGGTGCTTCAACTCGCTCAAATGGCCTCCTTCATTGCTCTTTCTTGGCCCCTTCATCTTCTCTTACCTCCTCTTTCTCAGGTGAATCACATTTTCTCTCTCATTGAATTATTGGTTTGTTTTTTATTTGACTGTAATTTGATGGAACCCAAAATTGATTAATGGGTTTTGGGTTTCTTTTAGTTTTGGTTATGGTGAGCTGAGATGTTGTTATTTTTAGTGTAGTTCTGTAATTGTTCACCAAAATAGCTTATTTTTGATGTATAATTGTAGAGATAATGTTTCAATTACAAGTTACATCCCTTGATTGAAAATGCATCGAGTATCTGATGTATAACAATGAATAAGAATTATGAGTAACCTAAAATGTAATGTGAATGTGTCATGTGAGTTCCATGAGATTCTAATGCTTTCAAGACCCAAAAATTCATTTGATAAGTTGTGAGGTGTAATGCAATGGAAAATGGAGGATCAGCAGAATTTAGCCAACTGTTTTTATTTTTAATTTACTTTCTAATACATTCTATTGACTTGCACTGGATTGTAGCTTATATTTGGCATAGGGTAGCTGCTAAATACTCATAGCATAAAACCTTGAAGGGGGGAGGGGGGGGGGGGGGGGTTAGAAGCTCAAAGGTTTTCCTACTGGTTAACTCCAGGGCCCATGGGATTAGTCAAGCAAAAAGCTTCGACACCCATAAAAAATTAAAAAAAAATAAAAGCTAAACATTGATTTAGCGCGACAAGTTTGAATTCTATGTTCTTTGGGCTTGGAGACATGGAGCAGGTTTGTGGGTAAATCCGAAAATCAAACGTGGCTGATCTCATTGAGTTTCATCCATTTTTTGGTTAAACATCAAATGTCCCAAGTGTCACATTGTATTTTGGGTGTTTGATTGGTGCTTTGGGTTGAATTGAAATATCAAGTGTAATGCATTAGAATGTCCTTTGGCCTCTAGCCCTCTAATACTTAAAAATAATCAAACCACCCACAATTTTTTTTTTAGCTGCTATACTTTTTTGTAATGGTATGTTTTTTGAAGGAAGAAAGAAAGAAAACGAAAAAAAAGAAGAGAAAAAGTAGATTAAAGTCTGGCTCAATTGATTCTTTTGCTGGAATCCAACTTCAGGTAAAGTGGGACACAAGATTATTGTGTTTGATGCTATTTCATGTTCATATGTATATTAAGTGGATGAATGGTTAGCTTTTCTTTGCATTAGTCGAGGTTTGTATTAAAGCTCCTCAACTTGTCTGAGCTGATCTGCTTTAGTACAATCCTTCAGGTGCATGTAAACTCTTTGTATTCTGAATGTCCCTCGTATTGAGATCATTATTTTTTTCATTTCCTTAACATAGAAATTTTGATAAACTTAAATGGGGTATTGTATTATATGCTTCCTGATCTGAAAATATCTCTGCTACTTTTATGACTGGCATGGTTGAAAAATACCACCCTATCCATATTGCATATGATTATACGTCCTGGTCGAGTGAACATAACTGTACAAGTTCAATATTCAATGTAACCAGATTCCCCTTTCCCAGTTTTGTGTCTAACTTCATGCTGGATATAATCTACTTCCTTGATCATAGAAACTTTTGTCTGTAGAAATTTACTTTCAAGTTTTGAGATTCATCAGTTCAAAGCTGATACATTACAGTCAATGTTGTTTTCTTGACATGGTGCTATGGCCTTACCCTTTGAGTAATTGCCTGCAGTTTGGAATCAAAGTGTTAATATGAATGGTCCTTTTTGGTTGCAGGTTTGTCTTTGGGGTTGGACATGGCTTCTGATGTTGGAGTCAGTACTGGTAGAGGCCACCTGTCAGTGGTGTGCGCTAAGAAATATCAGCTTTGTCAAACCAAGAGAAACAAATCTAGGAAGTCTCTGGCTCGTGTACATGGTTTTAGAATTCGTATGAGTACTACTAGTGGAAGAGCTGTGCTACAACGTAGACGTGCCAAGGGACGCAAAATTCTTTGCACCAAAACAAACCCAAGCAGCGGGAAACATGGATCAGACGAGTAATCTTTTTGAGACCTTTCAGTAGGTAAATATTTGTTTCAGGATGTAAAATTTTTGTTGCTGTAACTTGATCTGATATCAAGCTTTCGTGTAAACTTACATTGGAATATCAAGCCTTTGTTATCTCTATAATTATAAAGATTATGAGCCTCCTACATTTACAGCCCCACCTTTCTTAAGCTGATACTTCATTATTACAGTTCCTCGCCAATGGGTCTTTGGCTTGACTGCAATGTCAAAATGTAATTTGTTTCCAGTGTAGTTTACAACTTCTTGCCCTTGGCACAAGGCCCTGACATCAAGCCAGAATTGTGCTCAAACTTTATCCAAGTCTCTGCAGAACATGCGAGTGTAAGCAGATCTATGGGACTTGGGCGATGGTGCCTTGCTCAGGCACAATGAAACTGTTACAAGCTACATGACGGTTAGACTAAGTTCTGCTTGTATTGGTAGTAAAAGTGTGCTTGGAATCAGAGTGAATTCAGAAACTGACATACTGAGCTAGAACTCGCAGATCTGATCCTATATATTTTGTATAAGCGGCTGACTACTAATACTCTGAAACTCATTTATTTATATCTACTGCGAAGGTTGGCCAATTCTAAAAACTAGTAAGGAGATCACCGAAGCATTCTTGATGAGTTTTGGACACTTTAGTTACCACTTAAAAGCTCCGTAAGTACGCTTGCAAATAAAACATAGAGAACAGGGGATATTTTGCAATAAGAATTCCAATGAAGATATACACAAGTTGATTGTCAAAACAATGGGGCTTCAATCATTCACATAATTTACACCAAGACTTTACAAGTGTCATAATGCCAGGCCTATATCTTCTACATATTATCAGATATCACATTGCAGATTTGCTGCCTTCCTGCCAGTGGCTCTGCTGTTCCCTGTTTGGCTCTTTTCTGAACGGTAGAAAAACTGTGACATCACGCTTGAAACCAACTTCCTCCAAGAGCATTGCTCACATACATTACAAAATTGGTAGAAAGTCCAGATTTTGCACATGTATGCGATTTTGCAAAAAACAAAGTCGCACTTCACACATTCCTTTGTGACTGCTCCTTTCATAAATCGATGAAGAACTATAAGCATAGGTCTATAACAATTAAACAACGTAACCTCATTGTCGTAGACCTCAAAGAAAATGAACCTAACGACACTTACCCGTAATGTAGATTCCTCTGACCAACGCAGGCAAACATTATTACCTTTTACATATGGGCTCCCTCAGTATATTTGCCAAGGTTTGTATTAATGACTTGGGGTCATAGGTTATACTGACTTTTGGATCATGTAAAGAATCAACAGTGACCTGCCAAAACTGAAAACAGTAAGAATCTTGGCTGGGCTAACTGCGAATACTAACATAGTGTAAAAGAAATTTCAAGCAATAGAAAATTTTGGAGTTTCCTTAACTATTAACCTGTTAGCCCTAATCTACAGAAGTAGTAAGCAGTATGAAACTCAGATTTTGTAACAGATGCACTTGTATGAAGTTCACAGGAGGTTTTTAAGCCAATGACTAATGAAGGCTCTATGTCATTCTCAAGAGTCAAGACTCAAGTGTTGGCTACTGAGTACTCACTTTCAGGTTCCATACAGGAGAAGCTTATCATCAATATTGGTGAAGAAATCAACGAAAAGCAAGTAGCACTATTTACCAGTGAATGTGGCACCTTCAAGCATTACTGATTACCCCCTCTCCTTCTTTCCCTCTAATCTTATTTTTTTATTTTTTTTCGGGCAGCTGGAGGGGGGGTTGGGGCAGGGGGGGTAAGTACCAAGGCTCTCCATATGAAAGGGGGGGGGGGGGAAGAGATATCTCTCCATACTGCAAAAGTTAACATATCATCTCTGCCGTGCTAAACCAAATAGAAAGCTCCACATATTTACATGCCTGCTTACCACATCATAGATTCCTTGGTTCCTCAAGGCACTGAAATCCACTGGAATTTCACAATTCCTTGGTACCAAAATTGTGTTGATGTACTTGCTTGGCTGCACAGAAGAAGCTATATTTTAAGACCTTATGTGACATAAATAAATAAAAAACGAAAAAAGCAGTTTCCATAGATCTGCTTGTGGCAGATGTTCATGTTCGTGCCTTGCTTACACAAAAAAAAAAAAAAAAAGAAAAAAAAAAAGAGCTTTCAGGTTTCGTCTTTATATTACATGTCAGGGGAAAACATCTACACCTCATATTTAGCAAACACTTGCACAAGCCCAAATTCAATAAAGTCTGACTGAATCTTTTTACTCTTATTTTCTTTTTCTCCCTTCTTTGCAAGAAGAGGTTTGAAAGAATCTTAGATTTACAATTGTCTGTAAACATTGAGCTTGGGTCTTGACCTTTTGCTACTGCACCCAATCCAAATTGATTATGAGGTTCCTACCACTTATGACTTTGAGCCATGTTATTCCGAGCCCTACATACTTCTGGAGGATACTCAGAAAGTTTCTCTGACATGGGTATGGACAATGACACAAACCTTAGGCACAAAATACATGAAATTTCTAGGAAATAGCCGAGTTGACACCTAGACATTTACCTGAGCTGGGAAGCCGTTGTGAGTACAAATAACAAAACCTGAGGGAACAAGATGATAACAAGGTACAAGAAAGGGAAAGGGTAAGCGTGTCCCCCTCGGGGTACATTGAAATGGAACGTCGACGCCTCTAGTAACAATGGAAGGGGTGCAATTGGAGGTGTGCTTCGTGATTGGCATGGCACATTTCGATGTGTGTTCTCTTGTGCTGTGCCAATTGTGGAGATCAACCAGGCTGAAGTCCCTTGCTATCTGGAAAGCATCTCAGTTGACATTGAGCAAGGAGTGGGTGATGCAATTGGATTTGGTCTTTATCTGATTCTACAAACCGATGGTGCAAAGCTAGAGTAGGAGGCCCATAGGAAGTTTTTTTTTCGAACAAACTGTATTAAGAGTGTGTTGGAGCAGTGTCCTTGGCTTCAAATACTTCACCATCCACGTAGTGCTAACGCTGTTGCAGACAACTTTGCAAAGGAGGGGTTGGACAGATTGGTTGATCCTGACTCCTGAGGCATGGTTATAAGTAGGAGTTCTGAATTAACTACTTACCTATGTATTCAGGCGTCAAGTGGTGTTTGTAATGTGTTTTCTTGTTTAAAGTCGCTTCTAGCAGATGATTGCAACTTCTATCTAACCCTTCCCAGAAGGTGGGGGTAGGATGTTAATTGTTATATGATGCTTTTAAGGGGTAGGCTTGTGGATTGTTGTTTGTTTCTGATACCTTTGTATTCAACTCTTTAAATAGAGCAATAAAAGGTATCTTCAATTATCCAAAAAAAAAGAAGGGAAAAGTTTATTTCAGCAATCAAATAATCCAATCAGAAAAATAAGGATACCCATCCTATTACTCCAATGAATAACACAAGACTCCAACGCATGCCGGTAAAAGAGATAAAAGAGGCCCGGGGGGGGGGGGGGGGTGTCAGGTAGTTGCCAACCTCAGTTCCTCACCATGCATTGACAGAGAAGAGGTTTCTGTTAGACTCTTGATTGGGAATGCTTTGATTATCTTTCTATCCTTCACAGTAAATATGAAAGAACTGTTTTAGGAGCCTTTTGAATTTTGATTTTCTTCATTTTAATCCAAAGCTGAAAAACTGTCCCTTGTGACATTTTCAGCTCCATGGAAAATGAACACATGGGGACAAACATACTAAAAGACCAAGAAACAGAACATATGCATGCCAAAAAGGTTAAACAAACTTTAAGGTCATCAGCTAAAAGAGGCTACATTTTTCCTACACAGCTAATGACAACTACATAATGCTCATGCTGATCTTTGCATTTATATAGTGCTGCATTTACTTACAGGGTTATTGAGACGATTGTCGGAATTTCCATAAGTTCTATTAAGAGCATCCGTGATTGCAGTCACAAAGCATGAAGCAGAAAATCCACTAGTTTCTCGATCATGTGTTCCATTCAACAAAAGTATCTGCACCAGGAAAGCAGAATTTATACATCATCTCTAAAGCAAACCTTTAGTGTTAGTAGCAAACATCAACAACATGCCAGAGCAATCCAATAGCTAACAGAAGCACTGCAGATGTTCCAAAGAAATCATGGCTAAAAGTTCTGAATTCTAGCAAATCGGCAGAAATGGAACACAAATTCTATCCATAATACAGTCTGAAAAGTGAAGTACCTTAGAGCAAGACCTTGAAGATATGCTTTCCCCAATGCCCGTTATTACCTGTAAAAATAAAACCCACGTTGAAGAGCTAACCAGCAGAAAGCTGAAACGTACAGATTTTTTTTCTCAGTAAGCCACAGTCAAAATAGACCAAGAAACTGAAAAGCAGGAATGGCTAATCATAAAAACCAATTTGAATAGAACGACACTGCAAACCTCAAGAATAGTATTTGATCCATATTGTCCAATCACTTATGGACATAGGACTCTTACTATTGAAGCGGATAGACAATATGACATCAAATTGATCAACACCATCATGAAACCAGAGCTGGAGAACAGCCACTCATTAACAAGCATAAAAGAGGAAGGTGACCATAGATAGTTATGTTACTTGGACTCTTCA
Source organism: Tetragonia tetragonoides (assembly GCA_038025085.1). Taxonomy (NCBI): domain Eukaryota; kingdom Viridiplantae; phylum Streptophyta; class Magnoliopsida; order Caryophyllales; family Aizoaceae; genus Tetragonia; species Tetragonia tetragonoides. The sequence continues at coordinate 6,781,022 of CM076148.1, read as the reverse complement.
TTTCACCTCAAATTAAAATAATATGTATGCTTTTATAAGGAACTCTTGAACCTTGAGCAACTTTTAGGGATTTAGGATTCTACTCAGAATCTCAATTTTGTACGTTTTTCAACATTAGTTAATACTATTGTCAGTTGCCATAGCAATCACCTGCTGGGCTGCTGCCCTGCAGAGATAGGGGAATAACTCCATGTGGGAGCTCTCCAGTTTGTCAAGGAACAACAACCAGGAAGTGGCCTTCTTAAATCTCCTATTCAGGATGGCGTTAGTTTAAAGTAATTAAGGGATATGCAGCAGCAGTTCCAAGTTGCAACATCCGTGTTACCTCCCCTACAAGTGTATTATATATACCTAAGGTCTACTACGCTGTTCCAGTTTAATTGGCTTCGTAAGCAGTAAGAAACTATGATCAGGCATGACGCAAGAGTAAAAAGCATCCCAAGAAGGAAGATACATATCAATGCCTCTGAACAGACGCCATAAATGGAAGGTGCTTTTGTTCTAGTTTGATTTCTTGTGTCCTCTGTATAGGGTGTCCTACCCCATACAATACTGGGTAGTGGGTATACAATAGGGGTATCAGAAACAGGGTTTCTTTTCTTACAATTCATTACCAGTCAAGGATAACAAGGATGACAAACATAAAATATTTTAGTCATGTCATAATTAAATCCTTTACCAGTGAAGGGCAGATAGACGTGAAAAGGGATCCCATGGCATATACAATACAATCAACAATGTGCAACTGGTCCAAGACAGCTGGATGTGGCGTAGGAAAGACCTGCTCAGTATTTTGTTAATGTCAGTTCGAAAGTAAAATCAGGTCACTTCAATGGCTTTAAATAGACAGCTTAGCTGCTTTAATTGCAAAAATTTATGACAAACTCAATTCCAATTCTATCTCTTGCAATGAATCAATTTGTAAACTGCAACTCTGCAAGTAATAAAACCATAATTTCTTTACATACACATATGGACAGAAAAGTGTAGCTTCCCTCCCTCGCCACTTCTTTCTTTCTGTATAGATTTTCTTTTCTCTTCTTCCTTTTGGGGTGGGGTGGGGGGTTGAATAGCTTCGAGAAAAAATGCAATGAGATTATCACACGAAAATGAATCACCATGAGCCCTACACAAAACAACCAAAGAGTAACAATTACCTCATGTAACAAATTCCGCCCCTCGCTTGACATGTAAAAGACCCGCTTTATTCGTGAAGGAAGCGCTTCAACAGAAGTGCTACTCTATTCACAGAAATCCACAGAAGAGATAATGAGTTTTAGCAATATTCCAATGCACGAACAAATTTGCACTGGAAGACAGTTAGAGGAGAGAACTTCAAATTTATCTGAAAGTTTAAAAAGAGCACACATCTCTTTCATCTAAGCCAAATAACCGACATTTTTAAGTACCTTATTTATAGGCCCCACGGATCCATTGGTTGGATGAGATATTTCATTCTGACCACGAATGGTTCTTCCATCCTAGCAACAGGTATCACACCTTTTCAAATTACAAATAATCCAGACAGAAATCATAGGTTCTATTATCAATCAACTGAAAGTACAGCACAAGCAACTTTTCCCAATTGAATAGACAAACTCATATGAAAGGAATCCAGTTCAAACAGATAAAAGACTCTGGTCCGTGCTCAATGATAAAAAAATAAACCACCAGTGTTACGGGCAAACGTAGGTTGGGAGCAGCTGGATAAAAACAGTAAAGAAAACTCTTTGATGTGCAATGTGAAGCATATATCTCAAAGTACCTTAACTTGTAGATATCATCCTAGATTCTTAGGTCAAAAAAGAAAGTCAAGTCTAGTCACTCATTGACCCTTGTTTCTTATAACTGTGAGTTTTAAGTTTCAACAGAGAGTTAACATTAAATAGTGAACAAGATCAAGTTAAAAGCGTATTGCCATACTTAAGTAGCACATTGACTAAGGTATACTTGAGACGGGACAAGCACCCCCCACCCCACCCCCACACAAAAGATTACTAGAAGATACATCACAAAAGGAAGAGGAAGGGAGGAATTGGCATACTAGAAGTTTGAGAAGGATCAGTGCAAGTGTCAAGAATGGTAACTTATTTAACACTACGTGTTAGTAAAGAGAGTACTATCTCCCCTTCTCAAAGGGCCATGCCAACAGAGGTATGAGCTTCATAAAAAGCACTGTGTATGGTAAATTAATCATGAAACAGCAAGAAAAAAAGGCCTAAACTAAATAATATTCATGGTTAACAATGAAAAAGCGACTGAAAGGCAGCCCAGAGAAAAACCAAGATTGCATTTTTAATCTCATGAGCAGCCACTTCCAGCATCTGCCTATCAAGTGGGTAGCCTAGTGGTTGAGGCTTGTGCTCCCTAGTCTAATGTCAGTTTGATTAAGATATGGGTGGAACGTTCTTGTGCTAGTAAAGCCTAACCCGTCAACAAGCAGGTAGAATGGGCTGGACCCTATTTGGTAAACGGGATAATCCTTCCAATTTACTAGCACAGTAGCACCTGTGTGGAGTGATGGCCTCTCTGTCCAGAGAGGTAGTCATGGCTCAAAGAGGACATTTCCCAGCAGATGGTACAGGCAGAAAATTGCCATAGTAATTGCCCCTTCCTCTTCAAATTAGCCTCACACCCCCTTCGACCCTCCCAAAGGGTAAAAATAGAATAAAAATGGGTCATGATCTAACAACAAAAGACTAAACTCCATATGTGAGTAAAACAACTAAATATCCTTCTAAAATGAATAACAATAAAACCCATAGCATCCAGCCCCTCAAGCACACTACGGCATTGGTTCAATTAACACCCTCTCCCACCCCCCACTAAGTAGAATCCGTGCCATTTCTCAAATGCATGATCCCATTAGCTCACTCTAAACATGTACTTTTTTTGGGGGGGGGGGGGGGGCACTCGTAACTGCATTTGCAAACTGAACCGCAGTTATTGCATGGTACAGCCAGCTAACAATCATCACAATATACAAACCAACATATTTCCAGCACATAATTGGGGATCACACACATATTTGCACTTCGAGATAAAACATACCAACAATTCACATCCCAGTGTCAGTCTGTCGTTGGTGGAAATAACCGGGAGAACAAGACTTTCCTTAGGAATATCTGACACACGTGAAAACAAAAATATTGCAGCATCCAGTGATTGAAAGAATAGACGAGCTCCAGCAAAGAAGAAATTCCCAATGCTGCAGTCAACAAAAGAGAAGTTTAGTAAAAAAGAATCTTCGTTTAATGACAACCACCACCAAAATATTGTCATTTAGGAAAGAATCTAAATACGGTGTTCAGCTTTTACAAGTTTGCTGCTGATAACAATCGCTTCTACATGTAGCAAAGAGAAATACATATAGAGAATTAGAGATGCCAATAAAGTTGGTAATGGATCCCGCGTACAATGCTGGGATGGTGTGTGGAATGGAGACAACTCACTATATTTCAGGTATCCTCAGGTTTATCAGTTTTCCACTCTCCATGATGCATCTGTCATTCCTTTCTTTCATGGCAACAATGGGTCCTGGGACCTTCTTTTACGAAGAGCCCCCAAGATTGGGAAATGGAGAAGCTGACCTCTTTGCTTAGTATTCTAAATACCATTCATTTTGGGCCCGCTAAGGACTCGCGGGATTGGGTTGGAGATTCTCTAGGGTCTTCTCTTGCAAATCTGTCCTACGTCAACTTAGACTATCATCAGTTTACCCTCCTTCACCCTTTGATAAGTTCATTTAGAAGTCTAAGCTTCCCCTCAAGGTGCGTGCTTTGGTATGGACCTTGGTCATAGATAGGTTGAACACCCATGATATGATCTATTTGGATTTTGTCTCCAGATGTGTGTGCCCTTTGCAATTGGGCTAGTGAGACCTTTTTACACTTATTTATGCCATTGGCGGATGCTTCTGGTATGAGGGAGGAGTGTGTTGTTTCCCCAGCTACTATGGTGGACCAAGTTGGGGAAGGGGTAAAGAGGCGAGACTACTATGGGATTATGCTATTTTCTGGCGCATCTAGTTGGAGCAGAATGCTCGGATGTTTTTCAAAGATGTATAGGCCGCTCGACTTTGTACGGGATCGCGTGGTGTACTTGGCTTCTCTATGAGCCAAAGTGGCTGTGCGTTTGAGGGGGTGTCCCTTACGGACTTTCAACATCATTGGTGACTTGTTATTTTATTTTATTTTATTTTATTTTATTTTATTTTATTTTATTTTATTTTATTTTTATTTTTATGAGGACTCCTTGTCCTCCTAGGTTGTAATTTTCTTTTAATTTTAAAACTAACTTAAAAATAGAGACACCAATAGAACTTTCTTTGTTGACCTTCAAGCATTTCTCTTACGAATTTATGTTCCATGTTGGTATGCTTCAAATCATTTTCATGATTGAATAACAACGAAGACCAAAGAAGTGACTTATTGAAAAATACGAGTAATACAAGTAGAGCAGGCAACCTTTATGAAGCTGATACTAAAAGCATCTACATGTCCACAAGGAGAATTCGGAAAGATGTCAACATAAACTTCACTGTTGACTTTTTCCTATATCTCTTAGAATCTTATGTCCCCACTCCCGAAACTTGTATGTTTTGGCAAATCCTATTACATCTAAGGATGTTCAAGGCACTTGTTAACCATACATTTCAATATTTTTTTTGGTGCAAGAGAGGGGCAAGCCCCAACAGAACAAACTAAAACCTAACTCTACCGAATATCTCTACGTGGCCAAGCCACCCTAATTATTTTTCAGAGAAAGAGAAAGTAGGTGTTAATCAAATATCACAAGTACAGCAATATTTCAACAATGAAGAACGGCATAAAAGCGGAATCCTTCCGATAGAAAATTAAAGAATAAAAAGAGAGAAATAAAAAATTATCAGGAGTAGAACGCGTTGAAAATGGAAGGATAAGATGCCCTATTGGAGAACTTATCTTTACAGTATTACAAAATGCAGTGACTTTTGTCCAAAAGATAAAAGAAATAAGGAATTACACAATGGAGTCAGAGATAGAGACCTTTATTTTTTGAAACATTCTTCACCTAGACACAATTTCACAATTGTTCTTCAAAAGAATGCGATTAGCAGATTTCTCTCTTCTATTTTGACCTGATTGGAAGAATAATTATTAGGTTTTGATGCTCTTTCGGCAAAAAGAAGAACCCCTCAAGTATGGCACTCAATGACTCAACAACAACTTTTGATAACAGTTACATGTTTTACAACATTCAAGCCATATGATTCAGGGAAACTTGTACCTGCCATTGCTGAAACAAAATTTTTCATCAGATCTCATGAGAATCTGCATCAAATATACAGTTTATATATCAAAGGAAGCAACTTTGTACGTCTTTAGTCATCAAAGTACACATGACAGATCAAATAAACATACCACACTGGTGTACAGCATTAATTGTAACAAATATACCATACCTGATGCTGAAAGTAAACTAAAAAAGACCGAATAGTTTCCCTGTATGGTATTGACACTCCCTCCCAAAGTGGGTGCTCCCCTTCCACAATGTCATACCTGTCAAATTCTCAACTCAGCATACTCAATACTCCCATTATAGAAGTACCTAGCAAGTAAATGAAAAAATTCAGAATAAGATTATTGAGAAAACCTCTGAACATTACCCAGCCACTCAACCCCGCAACATTAGAAACCATTCCCACCATTGATTAACAAATAACATTATAAAGGTAATATTAACAAAGTCCATGGGAAATGGTGTCCAGAAAGTTTTCAAATTAGGTTATCGTAACATTCACTTTGAAGGTGACAACTTGGTTGTTTGTTATCCAAGCCCACAGAGGTAACATCGTAAATCCCTGTAGAATTCATCATCTGATTATTGACAATAGACGCTTTCTTGCGCAGTGCAATCCTGTGATTATTGGACATACATTTTTAGAGAAGGGCGCTAGGGGGCTAGGAAACTTCCGACATTATGTGAGTAATCTAAGTTCAGTTCTCATATTTTGTCCAATTCTTCTCAACCTAAAAAACACATCAACTTCCTACTTTCCAATAAGTTGCCCTTCCAACATGACTTCCTGTCATGTTAAAGTACTACATTTCTTCAAGGATCAGGAAACCCCGAAGGAAACACAAAACAAGCTATAAAGAACCAGTAATGGAAAAGACATAATTAGGTAGTACAGATTTATTTCTTTAATTAGAACATGTGTACAAAATAGCAGTAAAAAAACAAAGAAGAAATAATACCAAGAGAAGAAACATACAGTGCAGTTAATTATTCTAACTGAATATAAGGAAATCATACCATTCTGATTTTGCTTCTTTTGCTTGTAGAGGCAAACGGTGACCAAGCAACCGTCGAACAGCAAGGGCTTCAGAAGTACTTTCGTCAGACAACCTTAAACATCTTGATCTTATGTCTCCAACAGCAGGACCTCCTGCAAAAGTATCATATACTTTGGTTTAACTTTTTGTTGCCGTCAAGGTCCTTTCATAAGTAGAAGTAGAAACCAGCACAGGTCAAGCAAGCAACGAAGATTTAAATAAACTTATCTCACAAATGAAGCCCTGCATACATTTTTCATAGATAAGAAGAAGCCATACATGGATATAGCTAACATTATTAAAGATGCCGCCAATCACAAGCACATACTAGACTAGCCAATTCACTATGGCCTCTGTTCATGGTAATCATAATAGTGATACAAACCTTCTGTCCGCATGTTAGAAGAGGTCACACTTCGCACTGGATTCTTTGAAACCCAATAGCATCAAGTTAAATTTTTCTTAGGTAATTATGATAAGGTAAATCCGATGATTCTTTACCAATCAGAATAATTACTATTTTATGTCTATCAATCACTTGCATATTTAAAAGGAAAGGGCGGTAAAACAAACTTAAGATCACAACATTTTACACCATAAGAAATTAAGAATACATTACCGAGCACGCGAACAATCTCAGCTGTACTTCCTCCATCATCAGAAACAGGAAGAACATGTGCGACCCGAGTTGTCAGCTTCTTCAGCTCTTCCACAACCCCATTAAAGGCAGTTCCGCCTACAATAATACAGAAAAACAAGAAAAAGAAAGGTAATTGAGGAATTTGGATTTTGCTCAAGCTTCTCTAGTGTATATACGCATTCCTAACATAGACTTTGTCGGTTGCAGAAATCTAAAGATAGGCACTTTACATTAACAAAAAGAAAAATTCATACAAGCAATTATAGAAGCTCGAGATACAAGTATATAATACAACAACTTTGAATGCTAATGAACAAGAACAAGAAGAAAGACCTGAATGAACAGGCATAATTTATATGATTATACAACCGAGCATACTTAATTTTCAAGAATACTTGTCAGCACGGATCATACATGGCACTATGGCAGTAATAATCTCATCACATTACACTTTTCAATATATCTAGCACATAAACTCCCAACATGATGAAGTTAAAGATAAACCCAAATAACCAAGCATCAATGCATCATGTGACATGTCTCCAATTATCAACAAAACCTAAACACATGTTCAAGGACAAGGCTAGTCCAAAACACAATACCAGCACAACCCAAAAGCCCCACTGTCTCTAACTTTACCTTATCAACAGAAAACAATCAACATAATCCCACAACATATCAAATCCCTTCAGAATCCAAATGCATTTTTTCCATCAAAATCAACCCAAATGAAGGGCACAAACAATTCAAGCATTTTCTTGAATACCCAAGTGCTGAATTAAGATTCTGCTGATTGGGAAATTGCCATAACCCAAATCCCAATGTGGGTTTTAGCTCAATCGTTTTTCCAATTTGTTCCCATGGGATTAAGACATTTACCCAAATTATGGCTTCATAAAACAAATGTCAGAACAAAGAATTTCATCAAAATATAATCAGAGAGAGAGAGAGAGAGAGAAACTGACCTGAAAAAACGAGGAGAGAAGGCTGGGGATAAGAGAGAGGTGTTGGAGATTGAGAGGAAGCCATTAACGATGATGTGCGTCTTTTTGTAGTTGTAGTAGTGTTACACTTGAAAATGTAATGGGGAAAGAGAAAGGAAGAAGAGTAGGTAGAAGAGAAAGGGTTACATAAAGTACCCACCAAACTGTCCGCCATATTCTGAGGATCTCTAATTGGACACTACACAATAGACAGGGACTCTCTCTCTTTCTCATTCTGTCCCTCGCAAAGATAGCAGCGCCATAAGTATTTTTGCGTCATTTTTCAGATAACGGGCGAGTCACTCATCATAGCATTTTTTGGTAGTATATGAAGGGCCAAAGGCCAAAGCCCAGCTTGAGTTGGTTTGGCTAGTGACTGGTTAGGCTTAACCCAATTTGAAACAAGACACGTCCATCTTTTATACTCTATCTAGCTCGTCTTGTGTGGATCGTGGACCAAAGAGTGAATCGAGGATGTAGTTCAATTTTTTAGGGATATAGAAGGTATTTTTTAAAAAGATTTGATCTTTGGTCCACCGTGGACTAAGTCCATACAAGATATAGTTTGGATGTAAACAAGGCTAATTCCACCAAAGGGGCGTGGTCCATAGAGCTGGCAAAAACTAACTCGGTGCGGTGACCGACTCGCTATAGACTCAACCGAATTCGAAAATGCACAATTTCGAAATGACTCGACCCGAACTCTAAAGTTGTGAGACAATATTTATCAAATCCGTTGGGTGACCCTATGTATTCGACCCGACCCGATCTGTTGGCTAATCCGAAATCGAACCCATATTTGACCCGCTCGATCTGTGTGGACGACCGTGTTTGATTTGAATAAAGACTCATCCGTCATTAATTAAAACTCTGGGGATATGGAGTAGTCTTAAATCACTAGGCCATTTATTTATTTTCCTCTTTTAAGGTGCCTACAAGTTAACTGTAGGAATAATCACCATGGTTAGTTTGGTAATTGATTCCGTCAATAATTCTTTACTTATTCACCTAGACCTTGTATGTGGTTTCTTTACTTATTCACCTATGTGGTTGAAATTATAGGCAATTTGGTATCAACTAAACTAATAATGTTTTCGAGCCCACCACTAGGCATCAAGCCTGCCATAGAATAACTCCCCTTAAGTATTTTTTTCCACTAATTCTATTTGATTTGATCTGATTCAGTAAGATTGTAACACTAAAGAACACATCCCAATACTTATCCCGACACAAAGGCCCTGTTCTTTTCGTCAATTCCATGCTGCATTCTATTCCGTTCCGTTCCAATCCGTTCCGTTCTGTTCCGTTCTGTTCCGTTTCGTGCCGCATTCTGTATTTCATTTTGTCTCACATATTTTTGAATTATCCGCACCGCGACATTCTGTTCCATTCCGTTTCAATCCGTTCCGTTCCGTTCCTCACCATCCCGCACCATTCCGTTGAACAGAACAAGGCCTAATTCTTCAGAAGTATTGGAACAAGTATTTATATTGATTTCAAGGCTTAGTAGTCTATTTGAATGTGGCTCCTGACTATGATGTGCACCTACATAGATATGTAATCTTTCACGTCTTTGCAAAAGCTTCTTATGTGGTGCACTATACTCGAACATTGTTGTGCCTTTGTCACCATTGATCCATCTGGTTGATTACCTCATTTGTTAAAATACTTGCAATTCAGGACAAACGTTTCACATATAACTTATAAGTCTGAGGCCTTTATGAGTTTGATACTAGTAAAAACTTGAAAACTTATTATATATTGAACACATGAGATTTACAACCAAAAACAATGCACAAGTTTCCTCCAAAAGTAGGAAACCTTATGACTAAAAGACACCCATATATCTATATATATATATATTTTTTTTTTCTCTGAGCAAGAGAATTATACAACTATAGTTTTCAAGCTATGTGCATATGTAAGCCCCTTTACCCTGTATATATAGAAAATCCAAAAGAGAAAAAAAAAATTAAAAAAAAAATTGACATAAATTTTTTTTGACAAAAAGTCTCTCAATAAGGCAAACTCTTAGAGCTTTCACTAATAATCAAGGACTTGAGCTTAGAAGACTCCCCTGCAGCATTTGCTCTTCTAGTGATCACCTCCATGTTCTTATGTAAGCTTTGCTTCACCATCTTCTTCATCAACCTCTTCCCTTCACTAGTGTCTCTTTCACTCACCGGTGACCCCATCGAGAGGCCCCTCGAGTACTGGGGCCCGGAATGTGGGCCCACCTTAGCATGCCTTTCATCCTTGAACCATTGCAGCAATTTCAGGGCTCTTTTCTGAGCTAAAGGGGTCCCTAACAAGGCAACCTCAAGCAAGACATGAACAATTCCTGATTTTGCCATCCTTTGTCGTTGTTTCGAGCTTCGGTGAGCCAAAATCATTAATATATAAGCTGAGAGCTCTTGACATTTAGGCTTATCTTCCCATGTTAACACATCAATTAAGCTTTCCGGCATCATTTTGTTGTCTTCTAAGGCCTTTTTTCCCATCAAAGTTACAACCAAGTTCCCCAATGTTGCAAGTGCCTTCTCTGAAATATCTCTTGATGAAGATACTAGACTTAAGAGAATGTCCACCACATGGTTCGAGATCAATGGTCCCGAGTTCTCCAACACAGCAGAGAGATTGTGTAGGGTTCCTAGACATGCCTCCTTGGATTTGTCAGTGGCTGATTCTGATTGGAGCATGGCAAGTACGAAAGGAAGGAGTTTCGATGGGTTGAAGGGGAAGTGTGTGTTTGATAGTGAAGAGATTGACAACATTAGTTGTGAAAGATCATGCCTTGTTGGTTCATCAACTTCATTGATGTCTTTTGGTAGTTTTGATAAGATTCCTGCTTCTACTATTAGAGCCTTGTTCCTGAAAAACAACCAGTATGTAGAGTATGATGAGCAAAGAGTTCAAATTCAAAAAAACTATGGAAATACTAAAAGAACCCACATTGGTATTTTGATACCTAGACCATTTGTTTCATGAATTGACTATTTTACATTTCAGTTTAAGCAATATCTCAAAAAGTATGTAATCAAAGAATTTAGAATATAAGTTTTCCTTAGTCACATTCCCATTTTTTGAATATCTGATTAACTTAGATCATTTACACCCTTTATTCTCCACTAAAGTCTTGCTAAGCTACTCAAGTAAATACAAAAAGTTTGGTTTGGCCACCCAAGTGAAATTTGGTATTGCTAGGCTATATCAGTCGTCAAGGGAATTGAAAAATAAGGTCTTGCTAAATTCCAAGATATATTGAATGCAATATATCTTGGAATTATTGATGAGTTTTAGTCAACTACTTGCCCACAAGTAGATCATCAAGATCAGATTCTTCTTAGACTTAAAGGTCAACAAACAAACCTTTCAACATTTTCCAAATTTTTTATTTATTATTATTTTTTTGATAACTATTTTTAAATTATTTATTAAGCCTAATAATCTTCTTAATTAATTGATACCCTTTACATGTAAGTTGTAAGTTATTGATCATTGCCCTAACTTTCTGTGTCTGTTTTTCCAGTTCTGCAAATGTCAGCTTGGTGGGTGTCATTCCACCACCCTATTCTCTTCCAAGTTCCCACCACATTAGGACTTTGTGGACAATAGGCGCACCTTGCGGCTTTAAAGCTATGGCTTAATTACCATTTAATTTAACTTGTAGTATATGCTCTTTAATTGATTAAACTTTGATACAGAAAATAGATTAATTAACTTCATGTTGTTACCTAGTTTACAACATCAATTAATGACATCTCTGATCTTTATGATTAAACTAGTGGCAAGTCCGGCCCCTATATATGGTAGTAAAACACAAAATCTTGTATGAGACGATCTTATCGTAATTTTCCATCTTTCACAATGTTGATTAATATTTACTCGTAGTTACCTTAGTTCATGTGTCGGTGCAAAAGGGTACTTACTAGGCTTCAATTCCAACTTGTGTGATTTAAGAACTTCGATTTTTGTACAAGTAATTTGCCTCCTTTCTGATTTACACGCCCTTCACTAAACCTTTTTCTTTTTTATTTTTATTTTTATTTTATTTTATTATTTTTCCCAATTAATATTGTTCAACACAAAAACTCGTATGTGGCGGCTCATACAAGCACGATGTAATGATATCATCGATTTTTGAATGAATGCACCTTGGATCATAATCCACCTTATTACCGAATTGGCTAAGTACTCATCGTGCCTAAGACGAAACTTGGAGGCCGGAATAAATTAAGGTGGATTTACTCTCTAAATGCGCACTATACTACATTAGTCAACTTGCGCCAACATTAGATCATCTTCCATTTTACCTTCAATGCTGGTGTGTATACTTATCAGTTATGACTAATAACAATACCACATCAAAGCACCCAAAGAAAATGCATTCCTAGGCATAGATTAGATAAGATAACATAACATATATGAAAACGTTCATTTAGTTTAGATGCACATTATTACATAAAACGTTTGATAACTCGAATAATTATGTATATATCATAACTTTCACTTACATTAAATAACAATATAATTACAAGTTTACAACTCAAACTTCTTAAATATTTCCTAAAACACTTGGATTTTGGATTTCTTAAAAGTTACGAAAAGACCGTCTTTTTTTATTAAAAATTACCTATGCTAGATTAAACTAGCAATACTATTAATGGAGATCAAGTTCTAGCTATGAACTACTTATTTCTTTTGGCTATCATCTTGACAAAACTATGTTATATTTGATATTAGTATAGTTTTTAAAGTTAAGGTTGATCAACTCTATTCATTTTTGTCTTTTTCTTTTTTAAGTTTAGGTAAGTAAGGACGATTAGATGATCCTCCTCTCGAAGATAACTCCCATCACATCGATAAATAAGAAATTCTTAAATTCATATATAGAGCGAATATTGAATCTATCTAGTGAGCAATTCATATCCTATAGTACTAATCACATTCGTTTTTTCTTCTTCTTTTATTTTATGTTTGGTAGAAACAGATAAGAAATGAACTTTGTAGAGATTATTACACAAAATAACTTCAAAACTCAATTCATGTGAGGGAATTTCTTACTCAAATTTTTTTTTTTTTTTTGCATGACCATTTTTGTGAGTTCAACCAAATCATGAATATCTTCAACCCCAAAAAAAAAAAAAAAAAAACTTCCCTTCAAAAACTTCAAACCTCCAAATTATTATAGCAAAAACAATAGTAATCAATTACCAATTAAAACTTACGTGAAAGTGCGATGAGCAAGATGAAGCAAAGCTTGAGCAGCCAATCTTCGAGAAGAAACAAGATTTGATCCAACCATATCCACTAATGGAGGAACAACACCAAGTTCAGCCAAACTCTTTCTCATCTTATTAACATCTTCCATTGTTGCCAACCTCTTAATAATCTCCATTGCACCTCTTTCTCTCTCCTCCCATTTCCCAAACAAAAGCTCCTTCACTGCTCTTTGCATCATCATCTCATCACTACTACTTTTCTCTCTCTTCTTCCCCTGAATCATTATTTCCCCTGTTTTTTCCTCTGTTTTTTGTACCCCTGAATTTTGGTTCTTTTTTGAGGGAATTATTAGTAACGCTTGTTGCTTTTTGGGTTTTTTGTTGTTGGAGTTTAGGAAAAAGTGACGGAATTTAATGAAGATTTTGGGTTTAGTTATAGAGTGATTTATGAGCCAATTTGATGAAGAACTAGAACTAGAAGATGATGATGAAGTTGAAGTTGAAGCAAAAGATGATTCTAATTCATTAGACATGTTAAATTTTTATGGGTTTTTTTTTTGGGTTTGAAAATTTGAATTGGGTTTCTTGGGTTTACTTATATATTGAGAGAGGGAATTTGAGAATTTGTTTTCTAGGAAAATTGGAAAAAGGGGAATTTAGAGAATTGATTTGAGAAATGGAGTCACATGCTAGGGAGCAATAGTGTCGCAAATCTGAATCCATTTAAATTGAATAAATAAAAGGATTTATAATAAAAGAGAAATAAATAATGAAGGAAAGAAAGAGAAATAAGTAAGGGCTCGAAATCCGGTAGTGACCCACGTGGAATTCCGCTCTACTTCCATCTTGTGTAATTGCTACATGCTGTTTGTGGACTGTGCTCCCCAAATGATAATAATAATAAGTGGAAGATGATCAAATTATGAATTATTATCGAGTATTTTGTGCCAACCTTTTTTTTGTTTATATATAATTGTTGTAGTAGTTACTCAGTAATTAGAGTTGATCATAAGTACAGTAGAGTTGGCAAAAATTGACATTATTTGATGATCGACCTGCTAAAGATTTAATAGAAAGACTCGTCTTTATAGCTCGATCTGTTGTTGACCAGAATCCAAAGAATATGCAATAGCAACTATCAATCCCGTTGAACGACCCGAAAATAAAAAAAAAACTCAAATAATTCGACCCGATATTAATCCTAAACAATATGACATAATGGCATGCTATTGACCGACCAGAAGTTGATCTGACCTACCTTTTATCAGGTTTAATTATAAAGACTATCTAGTTTACTATCATATACTCCTATTTGAAAGTTTGTCCTTAACACCCCTCGAAAAAAAAAAATTATCCCTCTAAGAGGTTATCCACTTATCCTTATCCCTAATATTCGGCCCCCTAAGGTGTGTGAACGGAGAAAAGTCTAACAATTTCTTCAACTCGAATTTCTTTTTCGGAAAATAAGGAAATTTAATTTCTACATATTGGTCTATTGGTAGGAAATCAATTTATATTTTCTTTGAACCATTTATGTAAATCAAATATCCATAAAGTTTTATGTTAATGTGTAACCTAATTGCTAGTTCTAGCCGGTTTTGATTTTGGTTTTAATTTTGGTATTGAATCCATATAAACCAAAGTTTAATTTACTAATTGAGATTCTTTTAAAAACCACAGAGCAAAAATGTGAGAATATATATAGTGATTTCAAGAGGACATTTCTTACTATTATCTCTAGTTGGTATAACCTCTATTTTCCCCGTATTAGGGTATAGGGTTCCACTATACATATTGGTTACTCGATATTGATTTTTTCATAAGGTTTTGATGGTATGATTTGTACCACACCAGCTTATTAAGAAGCATTCTGATAATATCTCTTTTAATGGAGAACAAAACAAGTGTCATAGTAGACAATTGAGAACTTTGGTCGTTTCAAGGTTGAATTCAAATTGTGTGGCTTAAGGGTAGAATAAAGTCTGTCTTTACGGTTCTTAGTAGAATTCGGAATATACAGGCTCTTCTTACTCCAATTTCCTTTCAGCGCTACATTCTGTTAAATTGGTAACTCCAACCAATTAGTCCATAGTTAATAAGTTGATTAAATCTCCCAATGTTCCTTGATTTACAAGTAATGTTTAATTCAATTTCATGGTAAAGTAAACCAGACATTTGACTGCTGTCATCTCCTTGAGTTTAGAGATCTAGTAGTATCTAGGAAATGCTCCATTAATTCTTGGGTGAACTTTGATTGGAGGGAGAAATTAAATGACCACCATGCATGGCACCATCTCTGATGCATGTGAAGGGGTCAGGGTGCACAAATTAGGCAGTTCGAGCCTCCCAAAGATCATAATATACACTTAATTAACATTTAAGTCAACTTATTATTTCTTTTTTTAATTTTAACTTATTTTTATTTTTTTGTTTGTTTTTTCCAAATTAAAGTTCCAAATGGCTGGCATGCAGTGCAGCAGATTTGTGTCAGTTTTTGTGAGGGTTACTCACATGCAAGTTTTGATTAAATTACTGTTCCAATGCTGTTTTGTTTCCTCAAATGCTAATCACATTAAATCATCCCTTCTAGAACTAGATTGCATGAACGTGCATTATTATTGGAGTTACTTGGTTTAAAATCACATGATTTTTGCTGAAATGATATCTTATGTCTTAAATTAATTCCGTAATAATGCATGGCCCCATCTCTAAATGTCATCACCCAGCCAATTGTGATGTCACACACACAGAGTTGCTATCGTCTGAAATCTTAACCCTTAAGACTGAAGTGTTGTGTATATTAATTTTAAATTAGTGTGTATGAGCTGTACGATTTATGAGATGACCCTTTTAGTGCATCGAGGTTACTCTAGGATCATGATAGACCCCCCAGAAAAATTTAGGCAAAAATGGCACCCGAGCTTCCGGAAACCGAAACCGAATAAGGCTATAATCAACGTTTTTTGGGCTTTCGGGAGGCCCCAGAACAAAGGTGTATATTTTCACACCGGATCACACAGAACACCCCTATGGGACATAAAAGGCCCTTGGGGTCATTTATTCGGTCTCTGATAGGTTTGGAAGGGCGTTTTATGGGACACTAGTGTAAGAGTCGGAACACCAAATAAAGGCATGAGTAATATCGAAGTTCGAGGATCCAAATGACCCTCGTGGGGCACCGAGGGTCCTCTAGGATCATGGTAGACTCCCCGGAGAAGTTTGGGCAAAATGACACTCAAGCCCCAGGAAGGCGAAAACGAAGGCTATAATCCACGTTTTTTGAGCTTTCCAGAGGTCTGGAACGAAGGTGGATATTTTCGCACCACATTGCACGTGCACCCCCTATGGGACATAGGAAACCTCCCGGGTAGGTTAGTGGGTCATTGGTAGGCTTGAAGGGATTCTTACTGGATACCTGAGGCTAATCCACAATTTTTGGGTACCGAGCTTGGCTCCCCACCACCCCGTGTCACAAAACCTACCCCAAGCCCTGTCTACTATTATAGTGAGGTCTCATAATTTCGTCCAAAATTATTGAAGTGATTTCTACTTTTTTTGATTTTTTTTTCCTGTTTTTCAACGTACTTTTAAATAAAAATTAAATTGAATAGCTACAATCTGTGAAAAATAAATAAATTGTTTCTCCGTGACTTAATAACATACTTGAAAAGTTTGAGATGAAACGTTTAGAAAATAATTCTCCAAACTCTTAAAACCCCAGTATAAAAGTAATACATTTGGCATGTCTACTCTTGATGTTAGAACTACTAGGCTTTAGAAGACTCTTTATGGGTAGTTGCTTACGAGAGGGCATGTGGGCGAAGAAAGGCAAGCGATGCGCGCCTACCATTATGAATGTTATGTATTGGACATGTCTACTTCGCAGTTTTTGGTACTGAGTATGGCTCTCCACCACCTCGTGTCACCAAATCTACCCCCACGCCCTCTCTACTATTATATAGTGAGGTCTCATAATTTTTCCCAATTTTTTTTAAGGGATCTAATTTTTTTGGATATATAATATATATATATATTATTTTCTGTTTTTTAGCATAACTTTCTAATTAAAAGTTAAATTAAATACTTTTAAACATTCAGGTTGGTATAACTATCCAGAGAAAACAATGTAAAGCAATATATGGTACTAAGTTTAATGAAGTTGGAGGGATTATCTTACAAAGAGTGGTGGTGTACATACCGAATGCCTATTAGCAATCGCAAAGAGAAATACAAAAAAATCTTACCAAAATGGGGATTGGTTGTACACGATGCCGAAGATGGCGGGCGACGACAATGAGATCCAGATACGAATGTAGAACATATGGGCAGGTAGGAGATGAATTGATGGTTTGTGGTCCCATCATCTATTTGTGGGAGAGGAATTAACTCTTTTTTCTTTTTTCTTTTTTTGGCTCATCAATATGTGAGAGAAATTTAATTTGCTACTACTCAATTTTTTGGATTTGTAACGTCTGACAACTTCCGCGTATGAAGGGAATAGGATGAAGGCCATTATGTTTTGTAATTTCTGGTTGTTGCTACTTTCTTCTTATTTTTTTCTTTTTTTTTTCACCGACCATGGGTCACATCACATGACACGCTATAAGTAAATTGACACATCATTCATCAATTTTTCAGTAAGATGTCGCGAGCTTAGAGTACCAACATATACGTAGTATTTATTTTAGGTCAGTTTCAATGTGTTGATTGACATGACAAATTGATAATGTATAAGAAGTGCAACATCGTGAGAAGTATGAAGTATAGAAATGTTGAAGTGTTTGATTGATGAAAAATGTGAAAAGTTGTATTTCCATGAAATTAAAGTTAAAACTTTTGGATAATCGTGAAAATTACAAATTTTCATAATAAACTAAATGACCATTTAGGGTATATATTTTCATAATAAACTATTTTGATGAGCAAAAAAATGATCACTTAGGGTATTTTTTTTTGAACTTATTGGACCTTAATCAATTAGTGAAAATAAGTGTCAAGACCTTATACAATCAGTGAAAATAAGTGACTAGACTCAAAGGCCAAACTTGGCCAAAAAAAAAAGAGGGGCCAAGATTCGAACCCTATATGTAGAGCATGGAATTTTAATGATTCAACCAATTTGCCAGAACCTTTACCATGCTATCTTTGTACAACATAATAACAAAGTTCCTTTTTTCTGGAGGGACCCAGCCCAGTCCCGCTCTATTGATGTTCCGCCACTGGCTAGACCATACTGAATCAGTGAGAATCAGTGGCAGAACCTTACTCAATCAGTGGAAATCAGTGGCAGAACCTACATTCTTACTCACAGAATCAGTGGAATTAGTGGTGGAGCCCTACTGAATCAGTGGAAGGACCTTACCAAATCAGTGGCAGAACCTTACCTAATTAGTGAGAATCAGTAAACAGATCAGACATTACCAATTAGTGAGTGGAAAAAAATGAAAAAAAATGCACCCTAAGTAAATTATAAGATAATGTTATAAAAAAATACTCTAGTAAAGACATCATAACTTTACTGAAGATAATTCCATAAAGATTGGAACAGTTAGCATAGGCCCAAAAGAGAGACAACAAAAAGAGAAAAAGGTAAATAAAGCTAAGCAGATCAACTCACGTGAGAGAATGACTGTAATGTCACGGTAAAGCAGCTATAGAATTGCCCGTAGTACTATGGAGCATATAATTTTGTTATTGATCCTTTAAGAGAATATAAGATCAAGTTGAGGCCCCAGATATGTGCAGTGTCAGTGATAAGTGCTACCATGAGGTGTACCACATCGCTCTCTAATAAAATTCTAAAGCACATCGAACGTCACGTCACTACTATAAATCCACTGGATCGGAATATGGGAGGATTTATTTTTCTTGGTGCAATATGGGAGGATTTATTGATGTAGTGTAGGCTTTGGACTTTACTTCAAAGTACTCTTATCACAAATTATTAACCTTATTTGTATTCTGATCCGAATTGAGATGACAATTTTCTCACTCGAATTACGGAATAATTCAGATTTGAATCCTCTTATCTTTACTAAAGGGGATTTATCCTTTCTCTCCTCTTATTAGGGTGTGTTCTTTAAATTTAGTTAGTTCAATGATTTTTAGTTCAGTTCAGTTTAGTGGTGTTTAATTTAGAAATATATTTTTTGTCTCACATAGAAGGTGAGGTTCACTTAAGTTCAGTGATATTGAATTCAATTCGGTCCAATCCAGCTTAGTTCAACCCTTAAAAAACACACCCTTAGTCTCTTACAGTGTTAAAAAAAATAGTAGGTCTTGTGTGGACTTAATCCACCGTGAACCAAGTAAATTTGAGGGGTGACTCCAGCCTCCAGGTGAAGTAGGAGGTGACTCCACTATTAGAGGAGTGACTCGAGGTGAAGTAGGGGGGGGGAGGTGACTCTACTATTAGAGGGATGCCGCCAAGTATAAATTTGAGGGGTGACTCCAGGTGAGGTAGGGGGTGACTCCACTATTAGAGGGGTGGCTCCAAGTGAAGTATTGAGTGACTCCACTATTAGAGGGGTGGCTTCAAGTGAAGTATAGGTCCACCATGGACTAAATCTACATAAGATTTTGTATAAAAGAAAACCCTCATATCAGTTCAGTAGTCCGTTTTGTGTGGAATTAGTACACCATAGACCAATGAATAATCAAGAATATAATGCAAATACTTTAGAGACATAAAAGGTACTTTTAAAAAGATTTGATCTTTTTATCCATCGTGGACTAAGTCCACACAAGATTTTGTATCAGTTCAGTGTATAGGATAGTGCAAAAGGATGTTGGATCGTGCGTCTTTGGGCTTAACCACACTTGGGGATTTAAGAGGAAAGCCCATCCAAGGTCTATGTAGAGCCTGGTTAGATCCAAGAAGGGCCGTGAGACAAGGAGTTAAGAAAAGTGAATTGCTAAATATTGCCCCTTTTTACTAGCTACCGCCTCCCCAATTTCCAATTTTACCCTCTCCCCTTTTCCTCACTCACTCTCACTCACTCTCACTCATCCTCTCTTCCTTACTCACTCTCACTCATCCTCTCTTCCTCACTCACTCTCACTCATCCTCACCACCACACCATCACACCGGCAACCACCACCACTCACGGCACAACCACCACCGGTAAATTTTTTTTTGCGCATTTCTTTTGCACAGTCGTCTGAAATTTTCGACTCACCCTTAAAAAAAAAATTATTATTATTATTTATTATTATTATTATTATTATTATTATTATTATTTATTGTTATTATTATTATTATTATTATTATTTATTGTTATTATTATTAATATTATTATTATTATTGCACAGTCGTCTGAAATTTCCGACTCACCCAAGGGTGAGTCGCCTCTAGCAGACGACTCACCCAAGGGTGAGTCGAAAATTTCAAACGACTGTGCAAAAAAAATGCGCAAAAAAAAATTTACCGGTGGTGGTTGTGCCGTGAGTGGTGGTGGTTGCCGGTGTGATGGTGTGGTGGTGAGGATGAGTGAGAGTGAGTGAGGAAGAGAGGATGAGTGAGAGTGAGTGAGGAAAAGGGGGGAGGGTAAAATTGGAAATTGGGGGGGGGGCGGTAGCTAGTAAAAAGGGGGCGGTATTTAGTAACACCCAAAGAAAAAGGTTAATCCGTCATTTTCAATATAAATGATGTTTTTGTTTTGTGGGCGTTCAATATAGAAAATGTTCATGAATATTGTTCAACATTTAGGTAAAAATGTTAATAATTTTGTCCTCATATACTAAGCTTTTGTTAAATCAATTTTGAGAGAGAATCATTTTTAATAAGGACAAAATAAGTTGAACTCCTACGATCGAGTCTGATAAAAAAATATTAATGAGATGGAGTGACTATGTCTATCGCTTTTCTATTATCAATCACTCAAGTTCTAGCTAATTAATGAGGTATGGAGCTAGTCGTTAACATTGATGTCTGGGTACATTAGGTCTCAAATTCGAATCTTTTTTTCCTTTTTGTATGTAAATTTATTGTATTGACTTTTGTGCCTCCTTTGACCTCTCAAAAAAAAAAAAAAAATCACTCAAATTTTGAACTTCACCAATTTCACAAGTGGTAAGTTTACCATTGTGCAAATTAAAATAGTTCTATGTAATGGATAATGACATATAATTGGCTAACAAAATGACAACATGAAAGGTGGGATAATTTACCTTAGTGGTGCACTAGCTAGGATGTGAAAGTCGCCAAAATCCCAATCAAGGCAAGTGTCCCTTTGATAATCTATGGTACCAATTAGCGTCAATCTTAGTAATTGGCAAAGATAAATGGAAATTCAAATTTGTGTTGGTTTGCCAACGTCTTCCCTTTAATTAAACAAGTTCAACAGCCTCAACAAAAAAAAAGAAAAAGAAAAGAAACAAGTTCAAGGAAGGGGTACAATACACTGAGAAAGGACATATCTATAAGGGTGACATCGAGGATAACCATTAACAAACACAAAGATTTCGAATTTGGTTATTGGTTGCTGCGCCGGATATGTCTTGACTGATCTAGTGATCTTTATTAGTATCTTGACATTCCTAAGCAAGCCTTCTCAGAAAAAGGATACTTTGCCTGACAAAGCCTCACCATCTGAAAAACAACTAGAGAAATTGTGAGAGGCTGCCCAACTATGCAACTAGCTAGGAAGTGAACAGAGGAATTAAGGTTTCATGACATGGATGTAACACTAGTATCCAAATATATTACAAAACTCAGAACAAAATTTCTTCAAAGCCACCCTTTAGGATATAATCAGGCTTTTGCCTGCCTTAGCACCAACAAAAAAAAAGAAGAAAAAACTTCAAACCCAATTATGTTTTCCTAGGGAAAAGGGTGCTCCTTTCTTCATTTGATCAGCCACCCCTTTTGCATTAGCGAAGATCCTTTTGCCAATCATACTTTGCACATCCCCGTCTTTAAACATTTAACTTAAACCGTGTATCGCACGAGAATGTAACTAGTTTCATCTTTAAAAGCTAAGGTTTAATGTTTGAATTTCTTTGCTGCTACATTGATGACCTCCAAATTTCCTTCGAAATGAACCCATGCCACAAAGCTGTCATTACTTCTAACAGTTGCATCCACAAATCTTTTCTTTACTACTAATAAAACTTGCTTGTGATTGAAACCTCACATCTTTCCTTTACTACTAATAGACTTGCTGGGACCTTCAGGGACAAAGTAATATCTCAGTCTAGTTGGAAGGAGTAGCAGACATCTTTAACTTTGTTAATCCAGTCAGATGAAAAAGGAAAAGTTCAGGCATCCAAGGTAAGACAAAAGAGAAAACCATAGCAAATTAACTGTTGAAGTAGCCAAGATCTTGATTGAAACTACAGCTACGTCCCGAAATCATCCATTACCAAATCGTAAACAGAGAATATATTTGACTAAACTAGAAAGCAGAATCATTATTCTACAGTTGCAAGCCTCTATCCGTGGATAAACTAACATGTTACTGAGCGAGCCCCTCGAAATGCATTGATTCACAGGTTAAATAATGTAACAAAGCAGTTTGTTGTATGAAAATCAAAGCTAAAAAAAGTACAGCAAGCAGTAAACTAATTCTCTGAAGACAGACCACCCAATGTCATAATGTCATCTCAGAAAACCGAGCAGGAAGGGAACTCCAAATCTGGTGTCGTGTTATAGCAACAGGATGCTCACTGCTTTCACTTTTACTTAGCCGAATATGTTAGTTGGAACAACCAGAGAGACTTCTTTGCTTGATTGCTTTTCAAGTACCCAACAAAAATAATGGTCACAATATATGTTTTAGTGAAACAAAGCCAAAGCCCAAGCCCTTGTTAAACGAGTAGCAAGGTCCTGTTGCATAAAGTGTCTCGTCACCTGTTTCAATTTGTCCAAAGGTAGCAGATTGTATGTCATACCAAAACAATAATCCTTTCCTGCGCCAATGTAACAACAGCTGGCCATCGAAGATGTCCACGACTTCGGCTTCATCCCAACAATGGAAATATAAATTATAGTTCCAATACCTTTCAAGGTTTACCACATACTTTTTACTCCAAGAGACGTTCACAAGGTCCTCCAAAATCCATATGTCAACCCTCGTCGTCACCATCCCATTTATATGAGAAAACAATAAATCACCATTAAGCTCCAAAAGCCGATGATCAAAATTGCTACTACACTGATCGATCTCACTGCTTGGATGAGGCATGAGGAAAAACTCTTCGCTATCCAAATTGAACATCATTATGCTGTTGGAACACTGGTGTGTCCAAGAACGTCTTAACCCATCACAAGTTTCATCACCACCATTGTAATCGACAATCCAAAAGAGAGCTCTTGGCAAACCAATAGGTCGTATGGAAAGTGATGGACTATAGTATAAGGTGTTTAATTTTCGCAATTGTTTAGTCCTACAATGATAAACAGAATACTGTGTAGGATTACCACACAAAGAGTACAGGAGAAGCTTGTAGTCTTTTGTTAGCTCATCGAAGAAGAATCCAACACAAACCTCCTCATGTGGTAAACTTATTTCAGCTTCTTCTCCAGTGACAGGATTAAGGATCACAGCTGGTCGAGTATTGAAGAAGTCCAAAAAGAGTAATCCATTGCAGGACAGAACAGTTTTACCAAAATTTTCCATTCGCAGCAGAAGTTGCCTATTTGTGGTGGATAATTTCCTGAAATTTGTCACATTTTCGGGATCTTCTATGAAAAACCTATTAAACTCTGTGCTCTTCGAACAACTCCCAGGATTTGTAAATTGATACAAAGTTATTGCAGGAGCATTTTTTAGATGGAATTCAGCAAAATAAGGGGAAGAAATCAAGCGGTACCATTGCGAACACACTTTTCTACATGCACAGATACTATCCGTAGGGAGTCTACAGAAGATATCAATCATAATATCGTCAGGGAACTTACAGCAGATACAATCCTTACGATGCTTATAGCGCAGCCTATGACAACGATTTCGTAACCATGGCAAACAAAAAGCCATCGTTCTAATAAGAAAGTTCAACAATCTGACAACTAAGCCAAGTATATAGGCTAAACCAAAAGCCATGGCAAAATTTTGAATTCATTAGCAGCCCTATGTCCTCTATATATATAGGCTAAGTATAAGAAGTGTTCTACTAGGACTCTAGCTTTCGGTACATCAAATAAACAAAAAAGGACTATGATCAATACCCCGTTTTCAAAAGAAAAAAAAGAAAAATCTTATACTCTTTTCTTTTTTCTTTTGCACCAAAAAAAAAATAGTTTTCTTTTTTGTAGGATATTATATTCTTATCTTTTTACTTTTAACTGGTTGTTATAGAAACAGAAACAAGCATAGCATAAAACATACCATAAATTCTTAATATCAAAAAAATAATAATTATAATAATTCTTTTTCCGCTTCGAGAAATAGGAAGGAATGACTGCATAAGAGTATAGAAGTAAAGACTGACCCAAAATTATGAGATCAGACATTTGTCAGTGATAACGGATACCGTTGTTAATTTGTATGGAAGCTAAGTATAAGTTATGATCTAATAAACTTTCTAATCTAAATTGAAGTAGAACTATGATCACTTAAAAGGATGTTTATCATTAGTATGGATGATCAAAAAGAATGGCAGCATTTGTTCCTGAGATGATCAAATTAGAAGGATCAAAGCCGTTCGGTAGGGCTGATCCCTTGTCCATCCACCTCCTCTTTCATGCTTTCAAGCAGTTTTCACAAGCATCCGAGCTTAAAGCAAATTTGGAGAGAAGTTCTATCTATTTGGCCGGACTCGGTTCTGATCAGCAAGAAGAGATAGCTCACAATAATATAGTTGTCACAATTGGCGCTTTGCCTTTCATGTATCTTGGGGTGCCTTTGTCCTCGAAGAAACTAACAGTCATGCAGTGCAAGCCTATTGTCGAGAATATTGTGGGAAAGATTAACTGCTGGACGCCTGGACTTCTAAATTCCTCTCTTATGGGGGGTAGAGTACAGTTACTGTTCGGGATGCAAACTTACTGGGCTCAAGTATTATTCTTACTCCCTAAAAAAGATTATCTCCTTAGTAATTGCAGCTTGTAGAACCTTCTTATGGACATGTCATGCTTCTACATCAAAAAGAGCTTTGATTGATTGGGAGAAATTATCTGCCCCTCCTCAAGCTGGATGTTTAAGCATCATCGACTTCTATGCGTGCAATAAGGCTGCAATATGGAAGCTTCTCTGGGCTATTGAGCAGAAGAAGGACAGATTATGGATTCAACGGGTTCACACTTATTACTTAAAGGGTGACTCAATCCTGACAGAGCTAGTACCCCAATGCAAGCTTGTTGGTTGATCAGAAGGATTTTTGACACAGAACAGTGGTTTAACTTGGCGTCCAATGTTGGTAATCTGTTTCATGGAAAAGACTTGTGATGCTTCCGGGGATGATTCCTAGACACAGATTCATACAGTGGGTTCACACTTATTACTTCCGTCCGGGCATGAAAGGCTCACCACCGCTGCAAGATGTGCCTTCTGGGGCAGCGATTTATGTGCATTTCCCAAATCTGGTGTCGCATTATAGCAACAGGATGCTCATTACTGCTTCCACTTTTACTTGAGCCGGATATATAAGTGAATGTATACATCAAGAACAGATCCAAATGGGATAATGTGGAGGTTGTCGTACTAAAACGAGTATATAACAGGTGTGTTTTGATCAAAAGTACTAGTGTCAGTTGATTTATAGGACCAATAGACAAACAAACAAGGTGACCAAACAGGATACTGTGGAGGTCATCTTACACTCCTACTGAAACGAGTATATAACAGGTGGGTTTTGATCAAAACTACGAAGGACAGTTGATTATAGGACCAATGGAGATAAAAAAAACAAGGTAAAATAGGTATTTGTACGGAGTAATACAATGCCATATAAACACTGAAGCGAAGGAAATTATGTTAGTTGGAGCAACCAGTAGATAGACAACATTGAGCAATTCCATTCTACGGATCAGTACATGATAGACAACAAAGACTACCAAAGGTTTTTCTTATATTGGCCAAAGAAAAATCATCAGCCAAGAGACTTATCTTCAACCCACAGAGGCGCTAAACAAATATTGCCAAACTTCAAGCTTCAGTATCAAACTGATCACATTGGCTGGTAGCTAGGCACAAGTCATGCGACTTCTCTGCTTGATTGCTTTTCAAGTACCCAACATAAATATATGTTTTAGGGAAACAAAGCCCTTCTTAAATGCGTAGCAATGTTCTGCATCAAGTGTCTCGTCACCTGTAAATTGATATCCAATTTCAATTTTACTAAAAGTAAAAGATTGCAAGTCTTGTGATAGAAGTAAAATTTTCTTTTCCCCTAACACTGATCAGACAACTATTGAGTATGCAAAAGATTTGTTAGGACTTTCTCCTAGCAAAGACCTTGGCATTTACTTGGGATTTCCCCTCTCTCCCAACAGACCTAAAAAGCATGATGTGGATTTTATTGTGCAAAAGGTCAAAGGGAAGCTTGCTTTATGGAAATCTAGAAGCCTCACAAAAGCAGGGAGGATTTGCCTCATTAATGCAACTTTGAACTCAATACCAAATTATTACATGAATAATTTGTTGCTTCCTGCTGCTGTCATAGATGATTTGGATAAAATTGTGGTGAATTTCCTTTGGGGTGATGAAGACGTAAAAAAGAAGATTCACTTGCTTAACAAAGATTTTGTTTTCAAGCCCAAAAACGGGGGGGGGGGGGGGGGGGGGGGGGGTTAGGCATAAGGAGTAATAGAATTATGAATGATGTGCTTATGACTAAACTGAATTGGAGGTTAATGAAAGATGGCACTAATCTGGCCCAAGAGGTCCTAAAAAGTAAATATCTTGCTAATAGGACCAAGGATATTCAGTTTACGAATGGCTCTCATATTTGGCAAAATTTTGCAAGAGGATGGGAGTTGTTCACAGATAACTCAATGTGGGTTGTTGGGGATGGTCTTACTATTTCCCTCTGGGAGGATAATTGGTCTGGTTGTGGCCCTCTAAAAAATATTCTGTTTGGTCCTTTGAATGAGCTAGACTTAGACAGAAACCTCTCCAGTTGCATTGTGAACAGTAGCTGGAATCTCTCTAATCTGTCTTATGTGCTACCTAATGACATTTTACAGTGTGTGCTAGCTATTCCAATTCCTGTTACTGCTTCTTGTGATTTCCCTGTGTGTCTGTTAGCTGATGATGATAAGTTTAACTCAGGTAAAGCTTATGATTATTGGTTAAAAAAGGTCACAATGATGTGGATATTGGATGGATATGGAAACTCATCACTCTGCCTAAAATCCAATTTTTTATTTGGGTTTCCTGGTATGATAGACATGTGCATAATGTTACTTTAGCTAGTAGGGGATTGATGCCAGATTCTTATTGCAATGTTTGCCATGCACATAATGAGGACACCTTACACTTGCTAAGGGATTGTCCTGCTACTGCTGATATGTGGCAAAGTTTTAATGTGTCTGATACCTTTTTCAATTCTGATCTAAAGTCTTGGCTCCATAATAACCTCACCTCCACAAAAAACCTTGATAATCTCCCTTGGTCTACCCTCTTCTCTTTCCTAATTTGGCTTCTTTGGAAGAGAAGAAATGATTTAACCTTCGGCAACCCCACCCCTCCAGCTGACTTATGGCTCAAAAATGCAAAGAGCAAAGAGTAAAGAGAGGGAATATTGGGCTTTTCATCAAAGAACAATAGCATGAAGGCAGGAAAGGAAAAAATACTGGTATCTTGGGATCCTCCTCCTCCAGGATGGATCAAAGTTAACACTGATGCTACTTTTGATAGCAAGAATTTGGTAGCTACCATTGCTGGTGTTTTCAGGGATCACAATGCAGGATGGAAGCAAGGATTTCACATGAAGATCAGAGCACAGAGCATACTCACGGCTGAGTTGATGGCCATTAGAGAAGCACTCAAAATCATCAAGGAGAAAGGATGGGATCACATTGCAATATGCACAGACTCTCTTAAAGCTTACCAACTCCTCACTGAGAGCTCTTCTAACACCGGACTTCTTCGCAACATTGTTTTGGATTGCAGGGGACTGATTATGATGAGCTTGGAGCAGAAGACGATCCACCATGTATTTAGGGACTCAACTGTTTGTAATGAGTTAAAACTCCTTAGTGATGTACCACGCTGTTATAGAGATACTTAT
Organism: Tetragonia tetragonoides; assembly: GCA_038025085.1. Lineage (NCBI taxonomy): Eukaryota > Viridiplantae > Streptophyta > Magnoliopsida > Caryophyllales > Aizoaceae > Tetragonia > Tetragonia tetragonoides. The sequence goes on along the minus strand of CM076148.1, from coordinate 6,752,689 downwards.
TGTCTTGACTTTTCAGGAACTCCACGTTTTAGATGGATCCTGACGTAATTTAATTTAACTGCACAATTTTCATCGAAAAAAAAATAAATTGCAAGTCATACCGAAACAGTCCTATCCAGCGCCAATGTAACAATAGCTGGCCATTGACGATGTTCGCGACCTCCACATCCCCTGAGTAATAATATGAATTATGGTTCCAATATCCTTCAAGGTTTACCACATACTTTTTACCCCAAGAAAAGTTCACAAGGTCCTCCAAAATCCATATCTCAACATTGGCCACCCGCCAATTAACATCAGAAAACAATAAATTACTATTAAGCTCCAAAAGCCGGTGATAAGAATTGTAACACGGATTGATATCCATGCTTGGATGAGGAATGAGAAAAAACTCTTCACTATCCATATTGAACATCAATATGTTGTTGGAACACTGGTCTGTCAAATGACATCGTATATCATCAGCAGTTTTATCAAAAGTGGTGCAATTGACAATCCAAAAGAGAGCTCTAGGCAAACAAATAGGTGATCCCATGGGATATTGTGGAGTGTAGTATAAGGTGTTTAATTTTCGCAACTGTTTAGTCCTACAGTTGTAAACAGAATATTGTGTAGGATCATCATCGAAAGAACACAGGAGAAAGTTGTAGTCTTTTGTTAGCTCATCGAAGAAGAATCCACAAAGCAACCCAGGTGGTAAACTTATTTCAGCTTCTTCTCCAGTGACGGGATTGTAGATCACACATGGTCGATCAGCATAGAACTCGAAAAAGAGTAATCCATTGCAGGACAGAACAGTACTCTGATATCTTCTTTCCATTCGCTTCAGAAGTTGCCTGCTATTTGTGGAGGATAATTTACTGATATTTGTCGTCTTTTCAGGATCTTGTATGAAAAACATGTCCGGGTCTGTGTACCTGGAAATACTCCAACCCTTTGTAAATTCAAACAAAGTTATTGCAGGAGCTTTTTTTAGATGGAATTCAGCAAAATTAGGGGAAGAAATCAAGCGGTACCATTGTGAACACACTTTTCTGCATGCACAGATACTATCCGTAGGGAGTCTACAGAAGATATCAATCATAATATCGTCAGGGAACTTACAGCAGATACAATCCTGATGATGTTGCTTTTGCTCTGATTTACGTTTATAGTGCAGCCTACGACAACGATTTCGTAACCATGTCAAACAAAAAGCCATCTTTCTAAGAAAACTCAACAATCTGATAACTTGGCTAAATATTTGTGTTTAATCGCTTGGATTCTTTAGCAGCCCCATATTTGTGTATAGGTTAATTGTAAAAAGTGTCCTACTAGGAATCAAACTTTCGGTAGATATTAGAAATAAAAGTACTCAAGCTTTTAAAGTTTTCAGTAAGAAGAAGTTTTATCTATCTTCCAACACTATATATGATCACCCCCTTTTCACAAAAGAAAAAAAAAATCTCATTTCCAGGCAGTGTCAAATATTGTCATGAATCTAACTATTTTTTATTTTTTATTTTTAAGATACCATTTTCTTGTGTTTTACTCTTAAAAGGTTGTTATAGAAACAAGGATAGCATAAAACTCTGGTAAAAGCTGAGTATTTGATTGTTATGGAGGTCTGGTAAAAAGAACGATGAGTCTTCAATAGCCGTCAACCACCGCAAGTTACCATAACGAATTAATGATAACCGTCGATTTATATACAAAAGTGATATTGATCATTAAATCTGGAGACAAATATGTATACAAAAGTGATACATACATACAAAATCATGCGTAGTTAATGAGTCTGCTTGCTAAAAAAGAATTTGTTTACATGGTGGATTGTCCTATATGCTATATCAGAGGGTATAATATGAGTATATGGAAAAATAGCAAGATGAATTGTGAAGAACAGTGGAAAAAGCTGGCTATGATAATACCAACTTGTTAAGCCTAGTATAGTTAACACTCGACCATTCTTATTCATGCGCCAAAACAGAAGAAAGTTGTGTAGCTTGACAATCATACAAGTGAAGTGAAAAACCAGCCTGATCTAACAAGTATATATGCAGCTATTACAAGGCCAGAGCAAGAAAAGTTATATGTACTTCGAAACATCCATGGTTATATAAGGCAGGATTCCGTTCGAGAGCAAACTATTACAGCTGGTGGTTGTGGGTTTCATAGGCCTGTCAGAGCCTCTACTCATATCAGAGTATCAGCCAGATTTAACTTTTCATGTTCTGGCCAAACCACTCCATTTTTTGGATACCAAAAAGAATATGTATTGAGCAATAGTAAAACTTAAATGAATATGCTTGCTATAAGAAATATTCAACCAATTATAACTTAAACCATTATTATGCAGTTCAACACTCCTTAACAGGCAACAGCCATGATTATCATCATGCCTCCTGCAACTGCAGCTAGCCAGATTAAATATCAAATCACCTCGAAGACGATCGATCAAAACCCTGAATCTGCTAGGAAGAATAAGTCCCAAACCTAAACACAGAATTAAAGATCTGATCAATGTGAGCAGCACTTGTAGGTTTTTCCACTGTGTCATGCTTAAGCCTGTGACACTCTGAACTTTGTACCAAAATTTGCGGCTTGTCTCAGCATGCATGTACACTGCCCAAGAGGCCCAAGGCTAATTGAATTACTGGTGTATGATTTTTTTCCTTAACCAAAAAAAGAAGAAGAAAGAAAAACAGAATTGCTTGTGCATTCTGACGATTGTTAAAATGTGACTATGTTGAACCTTAGGCTTGATAACTTGACGGAATTACGTATTTTCAAAGAAAGGTTATACTATACCAGGTAAAGAGAGGAGTACACCATTCTCTGAAGTCATGCTAAATAATAATTTACAATCGAGAATAGCCAACTGAAGAGAATAATTAGATCATTTAGTATTATTGTCGCCGTGGATATTCCTTTATCACAGAAATTATAATAACGCAAGATGAGACATTGATGTTATGAAATCGTGGAAAAGACTGGCCCCTAGTCCCTATGATGATACAATTTATTTAAGACTAGTACTCTTGAACTATAATTAACACTTGATAATTCATGTGCTATTGCAGAATAATCTTTCATGTAATTACAACAGCAACAATAACAATAACAATTGCAGCCATCTATTTACCCTTGCTTTCTCCAGTAGCAATTCCTCTTGGAAGGAACTCTGCGTTTGTCAATTAAAGATGTGCGCGGATACCTCCCAGCTTATGAGGACCAGGAAGACAATGTTTGATGAAATGTCTCCAGCTTTCCGCCAACAGCGCCACCAACTAGTACTGCATGCTCTGCGCTCATGCTTAGGAGTACCCTCGTCATAGAACAATCTAGATACACATGCTGCCGTTAAACAATTATACCATTGATGATAATCTAGATACGATGAATGGCCTTGTGGTGCCCTCCAATATAAGGGAGTTGACGCTGGAGAATATGATGTCCTTTTTCGCCCCATTGGATTTCCCTTTTGATTTAAAAAAGGGTTGGAGGCACTAATCTTTCTCTAAAGGCAAGAAAACAAAGCCAATCATTGATCAAAGTGAGGAGCAACCAATCGTTGACGTCCTACTTTTGATCACTTCTCTCCTGAGGCAGTAGAGAAAGCAATAGAGAAGATTTTCTAAAGGACCAATTCACAAATGCCATCTATGCATCAAGGATCACAACAGAAGGTGATCCTTGCTGTTTGCCTGCAGCAATTAACCAACAAAAGCTACATGTCAGTGACAAACGAATTAATATACAAGAAAATCTCCAAATCCAGATCTACCATAAACATTTTGATAAAAATAAATAAATAAATAAAATAATAAATGGATTTAAGAAGATAAAAGAGGTATACCTTTGGTAACCAGCAGGTAATTTTCTGAATTGATAAAGATGTGATGCTAAGCATCAGAACCTCATTCTTCTTCTTTCTCTTCTTCATTTGTCTGTGAGACAAATATGAGATGATGGTGATCTCTCTCTCTCTCTCTCCCTCTCTCTCGCTCCCTTCGTACTCGAAACCTGGTTTCTTTGGGGTGTAACCCTTACAAAGAGAGTGAAGGTTACTGGATGGTTGTCTCATGCAAAAGAAGCTCTGTGTTTATAGCTAAAACTTTGGGGGTAGGTGTATCATAGTACTGCTAAAAACATGTTATCCCTTGTCAGGTGCCCTTAAAAAAAATTTAAAAAATAAAATCTTTCTAAAAGGAGGTCAATTATTGAGTGGAAAAGAGGAAAGAAATCATCCTTATTTCTACTGCAATCATTATGTGAATGGAATCTGATGAGATCTTTGCCCTTCGGGGACTTTAGGAAAAATAGCTAACCGATACTATCCGATGATGTGCATGGCCTAATCTACAATAAATATTGAGTACTACTTAATATGCTAATTCAAATTAATCAGTATCGCAATGACTACTAAGTACCTGCATGATTCAGATATCATTAGCAACTAATAAGTGTACATACAGTTCTCTGACAAATTAAATATCACATTCAGTGAAATATACACCTTTCAATCTTTCATAGCTACATGTACTTGATTATTATACCTCACTTGTCAGTAGATGATCAATATGTTGAAATGCAGCCATACATCTATGAGGAAGTTCCCATTGTCGTATGCTGGTATTGTACAGATTCCCTAGACATTCGCATTAATCTGTTCCAGCTTGTGGAAGGTACGTAGCTAGTAGTGTAAAACATACTGTTCTTAAAAGAAACTGACATGGAAATCCTCTTCAGATCAGACATCATTTATTCTCGGCCATGAGTCATGACATGTGGGCTGCAAGGTGATATGGAACCTGAGGTTCTCACGTACAACACGGATCTAGCAGTGTAAAATATGATGTTCTTACAAGAAACTGACATGAAAAATCGATTTCAGATCAGATTGTGTAAGGTACGTAGCTAGTAGTGTAAAACATACTGTTCTTTAAAGAAACTGACATGAGAAATCCTCTTCAGATCAGACATCATTTATTCTCGGCCATGAGTCATGACATGTGGGCTGCAAAGGTGATATGGAACCTGAGGTTCTCAGATACAACACGATTCTAGCAGTGTAAAATCTGCTGTTCTTTCAAGAAACTGACATGAAAAATCGATTTCAGATCAGACATCATTTATTCCTGGCCTCATGAGTCATGACATGTGGGCTGCAAGGCTGATTGGAACCTGAAGTTTTCGCCTACACCATGATAGTACACAGTTTCTCTCGCAAACACTTAATATTAGGATCACGGCTGATGGCTTCTGAAATATATATTTAAGATTTAAGATACAATCATGATACCTAATACTGTTGCTAAAGTCACATGTTAAGCAATTTCAATTCTATTCTGAACTACAGTGCAGCTTGAACGCTACCTAAAACCAGTTTTGATTGTTTACACAGGCTCGATATATACAATAGTATCATACGGAAGGAGAAAGGACAAACGGATTCAGCAGGGTAGAAATTAAGCAAAAGGGACCAAAATAGAAGCATGTTGAAAGCTTTCTCCTTAAAGACTGATTTAAATTACAGAACGAACATTCTAGTTACCGAGGAAAGTCCAACAAACGATCCCAACTTTGAATCAGTATTGTTGAGCTATATGTGTTTTGATGATTGACAAATCAATGAGCTTATGCACATATGTTCTAATGTCTTGTATGAGCAATGTGTGGTAGCCCAAAAGAGGTAGAGCTCAATATACATGGAGTTCAAAGATGTGTATTTGGAAACCAAAAGAGTGACAACATTAAAGGATGGTTAGATGATGACAAGACCAAGGAAGTATGAAGATACAAATGAAGATCAAGTGTTTGGCTTCCTAGATGTCTTGTATGTGCCTTAGATTCGGAATCATAGAAGTGGAACAATTGATTTGGGAACAAAAATCAAAACCGAAGTTTCTGGTGCAAAGGGACCAGCGTCAGTGCCCTGTTCCCCTGCCCAGACGTGGTAAACATTTTTATTAAAAATAAAAATTCGGTTTTAACTCAACTTTTCTTTAAAATGTTTTTGTAGGCTTCTTAAATTTATTCACCAAATTTCCAGCTACAAAAACATTGATTTATAAGGCAAAAGCTTGAGTGTTAAAATGGGTTAGAATAAAGCACTTTATGAGAATCTTTTTATGGAGCCTTGTGCTAACTTTATGTTGAACAAGCAACCTTCACATGGGCTTAAAACTTTCTGATTTTCAAAGGCTATTTGGGTTCCCCAATGTAGCCTAAGATCAAATGAAAGTTTTAGCTTATGTTAAGGTTTGATTTCCAATATATTCACTTTATACTTTTTTATAAAAAATGTCAAAAGCTTTCCCATAAACTTTACCCAATGCAAGTATTCTCATCTGATTTCTTAGCCAACATTTAACTCTCTAAATGTGGTCTAAGGTCACATGAAAGTATTAGCATGGGTTAAGGTTTTGTTTTCAAAAGATTAACTTTATCCTTTTTCATTAACAATGCCAAAAGTTTGTCCATAAAACTCTACCCAATGCAAAGATTCTTGGCTGGTGGTTTAGCCAACATTTGGCTCCCAAATGTGGGCTAGACATCACATGAAAGCTTTAGCATTGTGTAAAGTTGATAATAGAGTGCTTTAACTTTTGGCTACTTTAACATAAAGTGCTTGTGGCCTCTCCTATATAAATGGGAGCTTGTGCTACTGATTTTCTAAGGAGGAATGCCTAGAGCTTCATTGAAAACCTTTCAAGCCAAAATCCTCCTTCCTTTAGTTGAGTAAAATCGTCATAAATTTTCTAGTGAAGTAAAACAGTTTTCTGACCTTGTTCCAGCACTTGTTCCCCTTCATTGTTCACTTCCCAAATCTGATTCTTTGGCACTTAGGATTTATTTGTAACCTTTCATTAGCTTTGCTAGAAGCATTCAAAGGTTAATTGTATTATTTTCTTAGAGTGTTTTCCAAGCTAGAGTTAGCTTGTGAGTGCTTGGCAACTTGAGTGAAGTTGTAGCTTGGCAACTTGTGAGTATGTTGTTGAGTGCTTGGCAACTTGAGTGAAGTTGTGTCCTTGCCAACTTGAGGGAGTTGGGGGAGAAAGAGAGTGCTCAAAACTTGAGGGATTTGTGAGCCTTCCCAACTTGAGGGAGTTTGTGGACTTTGTGAGCTTGAGGGAGTTTGGCGCAAATCCAAGTTGGAGTTAGCTTGGTGAGTGAAAATCACAAGATCGAGTGTGTGGAGTAACAAGGAGGTGAAACACATTAAAGTGAGTGAGAAGTAACTCTTTGGCCAACAAGAGCTTGTTGGTGCGTGTGTACTTAGTCTTAGAAGTATAAGCTATGTACATGAGTTTGGCTCGAATAATAACAGAAAGTATTTGAGAAATCCCACTAAGGTGGGTCGTGGTTTTACATCCAAATTGAGCCTTGGATGGTTTCCACGCTAAAATATCGTGTCTCCTTTATTCTATCTTTATCACGTTTCCGCACTATATTCTGTCCAATAGGAGCAACCAAGGGAACACCCTTCCTGTGGTTGGTTCTTTACCATCAGAAACGAAAATTAGCCAAAGTTTGGAGACCCAATTCAAACCCCCCTTCTTGTGTCTCATGAAGTGCATTTTATCAAGTATTCACAGCAGGGGCCATCAATCCTGGGAGGAAAGAAACGATACTTTCATAGTCATATTGGAACAGTGAAGTAAATCTCTAGCTACTGTCAGTCAATCAGTGAAGTAATCTCTAGTTACTCACTGTAGAAACTGGAAATAACCAGATCCTTCATGAGCCACCCTTTTTTCTTTGTTTTAACAGGCATCAAGTCCATGAGAGTTTTCTACCAAGATCATTTATACTATTGCTGACTTATCCGTAGAGAAATAAGAACCCTTGGAAGCTATAACCCAGAGAATGGATCCCACTTAGCTATTCTCTCCTACTCTTCATCATCAAAGCCAGTACATTTATTGTAAGTATGTTTTCCTTCGCGCCAATACATTAGAAATCATTGCATATCAAACCAAAAGACAAGCATTAACGAAACAACGATAGTCACAATTAGATATTGTTGATAGATTGGTTGTTTTTTTGGAATTACAGCTAACTTTTTATCTGACAATGATCAGAATGATATCTTTGTATGCGACTGTGGCCACACGTACAAGTTCTAGATGATTAAAAACAGACTTTCAGAAATGAGAGTATACAGATACACAGTATTCTTCTGAATATTCGATGTATAACTGTCATATACTGAAATGGAAGTGCAGTATGTCTATGAAGAATTTTAATACAGGAACAGGCCAGGATTTTCTAAAATGATTATCCAACAAGGCCAAGCTTCAGGCTTTATGAATTACGATGCTGATTCCAACAAAAATTGCCTTACTGTAAGCTTCACTCTTCAAAATGATAACATTGGCTGGTAGCTAGCCACAAGTCATGCAACTTCTTTGCTTGATTGCTTTTCAAGTACCCAACATTTATAATGGTCACAGAATATGTTTTAGGGAAACAAAGCCCTTCTTAAACGAGTAGGAACATGCTGCATAAAGTGCCTTGTCACCTGTTAATTGAAATCCAGTTCCAGTTTGTCTAAAAGTAGAAGATTGCATATCATACCAAAACAGTCCCTTCCTGAGCCAATGTAATAATAGCTGGCCGTTGACCATGTTCACGACCACGACCTCATCCCAACCAGAGAAATATAAATCATTGTTCCAATATCCTTCAAGATCTACCACATACTTTTTATCCCAAGAGAAGTTCACAAGGTCCTCCAAAATCCATATGTCAACCCTGCGCACCCTCCAATTTACATGAGAAAACAATAAATTACCATTAAGCTCCAAAAGCCGGTGATCAAATATGTGACACGGGTCGATATCAATGCTTGGATGAGGCATGAGAAAAAAACTCTTCGCTACCCAAATTGAACACCATTATGCTATTGGAACATTGGTGTAAAACGACATCTTTTCCCATCACGACTTTCATCACGACCGTTGTAATCTACAATCCAATACAGAGCTCTTGGCAAATTAATTGGTGGTTCGGCAAAAGACGGAGTATAGTATAAGGTTTCTAATTTTCGCAACTGTTTAGTCCTACAGTGATAAACAGAATACTCGGTAGGATTACCCTTCCTAGAAAACAAGAGAAAGTTGTAGTCTTTTGTTAGCTCATCAAAGAAGAATCCACAAACCCACCACCCATGTGGTAAACGTATTTCAGCTTTTTCTCCAGTGACGGGATTGTAGATCACACCTGGTCGATTATTGAACAACTCGTAAAAGAGTAAGCCATTGCAGAACAGAACAATGTAACATCTTATTTCCATTCGCTTCAGAAGTTGCCTATTTGTGGTGGATAATTTCCTCATATTTGTCATATTTTTGGGATCTTCTATGAAGAAGATATTTAACTTTGAGTTCTTGAAAAAAGTTGGAGAACGAAATTCTACCAATGTTATTGGAGGAGCTTTTTTTAGATGGAGTTCAGCAAAATAAGGGGAAGAAATTATGCGGCGCCATTGTGAACACACTTTTCTACATGCACAAACACTATCTGTAGGGAGTCTACAGAAGATATCAATCATAATATCGTCAGTGAACTTACAACAGACACAATCCTGGTGATGATGATTTTGCTCTGATCTACGTTTATAGCCCAGTCTATGACAACGATTTCGTAACCATAGAAAACAGAACGCCATCTTTGTAAGGAATTTAACAATCTGACATCTTGGATAAATTTTTGTGTATAATCGTTTGGATTGTTTAGCAGCCCCATGGCCTATACATAGGTTAATTGTAATAAGTTTCCTACTAGGACTAAGCTTTCAGTAGAAGAAAAAAGAAACAAAACCTCAAGCGTTTCATCTATGTTACAACACTATGATCACCCCCTTTTCAACGAATTAATAACATTATATCCAGAGAGTGCCAATATCGTAAATCTATTATACTTATCCATTACATTTTTTCCCATCCTGTACTTCTAAATGGTTGTTACAAAGTAAAGACAGCATAAAACTTGCCATAAATCTTAAGGGCATGTTGCAAAATACTAACTCTGGTAAAAATGTTTTCCTTAATATTAGTCAAATTCTCTAAACGTCAAGATCTCTGTGGACCGGAGGGAGTAGTATATTACCTACATACGGTTAAATATCAATAACATGCCAATATTCAGCAATCAGCTAAAAAAAAACCTAAAAATACTCTACCCATTGGGCTTTTTTTCTTTCTTATCTTTTTCAACCAAACCCCCTTACGAAATTGCTTAACGTAAACCACAAATTGCTTGACGTAAATTTTTTCGATATAAAACTTTCCAAACTACCCTTTTATTTGTAAAGGAACATCCACTTCTTCTTTTTGTTTCTCTCCATCATTCTCTCTAGTCAATTAATATGAATGATTTGATTTTTTCAATGAAGACTCTTTGATCAAAATAATAATGATATGAGTTAATTATTATAATTTAGACTAGTTTCTTTCTCAAATGATTAATTGTTTATGGTTTTTATGGGTGGTAGATTAGGGTTTTGTGGTGAAGAGAGAAATTAAGTTTCGGGTTTGTGGTTGAGCTGGGAGCGGGCGGCGGGCTGGTGGTCGTCAGGGGGTGAGGGTGGGGGCGATGTGGCTCTGGTGGTCGTGGGGGTGTGAGGTGGTGCTGGGGAGGGGAGGATGTGGGTGGTGGTGGTTGGGATTCGAATTTCGTGGGTGACGGGAGGTTGGTTTACGTGGGTGGAGGTTGGCTGACGGGAGATGTGGAGGGGGTGGCGGCTGACTGCAAAAGTTGTTGCGGGCCGGAATGGGGTGGGCCGGTGGGGTTGGGGCTGTCGGTGTGGGGGTGGTGGGTTTTTTCCAGATTTTTTTTTTTTTTGTTTATTTCTTTTAGAGATTAATGGCTTGAGGTTGAAGAACTGATAAAGAGAAAAGAAGAAAATTGGAAAAGAGGGTGACAAAATAATTAGGAATATTATTGGAAAATTTTTTTACGTTAAATAATTTCTGATTTACATTCGGAACTGCTTAACGTAAATTTAAAATTACGAACGTAAATATTTTTATTGTGATACTTCTCAAAATACCCTTTTCATTTGCAAGGGAACTTCTTTCCCCTATTCTAAATTCTCTCAAAAAGATCTCTTAATATTTTCCCCTTTGTTTAGGGTAGGGATGTAGTTTAAATCATAGTGGATGGTAACTCTGATTGAGACCATAATTTAGAAGCAATTAGTATGGTATTCAAATAATAATTAGTATTAAAGTTAAAAATTATAATTATTTCTTGTTATTCGATGTTTAGGGTTTATCTGTGGATTGGTGAGTGGGGTTAGCTTGGTGATTGTTCGATTAATGGAGTCAGTAGCAGTAGGGTAGTTCGATTACTGATTCAATTGTTTCTCCACCTGACCGACCATCTCCATCCTCAAATTTCTCAAGTTTCTTGTCCTTTCCAGAAGATTTAGCCCCCTTATTTTCCATTTTGTCATGAATTGTTGAACTGTGTTGCCATAGAACATTTTTGAGTTAGCCAACATATGCGTCCACCCACCCACTCGCCACCGACCCGACTTCTGTCCAGCTACTTATCAGGAACAGGTAAGCACATACCTCATGACTTTGTGCTGAAGACCGCCATGTTGTTCCTTGATCCGTCATGTACTTGTCACCTCATTTCATCAAGCCGGTGTTTGTGTCACTAAGGTTGATTAGTTCATTATGGCTGATAAGGTCTTAACATGAAGTAATATTTTCAAAACGGCGCATTCTGCACAGCCAAGAGGGGCCTGAGAACCATCTGTTCGTGTTGTATTCGCGGCCATCATCATAAAGTCATAGTCCTTTCTCTTGGCAATTTTTGGATTAGTACTTCAGTATTGGTACTGTTGAAGCACTGACCTAGTGGCACTAGCCAGTGGGTTTAACTCTAACAATGTGTCTGTTTACAAAGGTTTATATTCACTGATCTAGTTCAGAACTAAATGCCTAGAATCAAGCTGTCATAAACAACAAATGAATTCAATCCTCTTCTTCATTCGCATTTTGAGCCAACTTTGGAGCCAATTATACAAAACGTTGTTCGATCCATTTTATGGAGCAAATCTTCTCTGATCATACACCCATTCTTGTTTCCATTGCTACTGGAGTTGATATTAAAAGAAGGGCTTTTAAATTCTTAAATGTTCTGACTGATCACAATGATTTCCTTCCTTTGATTTCTTATATTTGGTCCGAATGAGAAACTTTCTGGTTCACCTATGGAGAGAACTTGGCATAGACTCAAATTGCTTAAACAAAAACTCAAATGTGGAGGTCATCCTACTGAAAGGAGTATATAACACGTGCGATTTGGTCGAAAATACGAGTTGCAGTTGATTATAGGCCCAATAGACAAAAACAAACAAGGTGACAAAGGTGTTTTATAATGGAAGAACGACCACTCTAGGATAGATGAGTCCAACATGAGAAAACGATACAACACAACTAATCATGTCATCTACGAACCCATGTTCGTGTAACCAAGCTAGCATGTTATATGTTGAAAGACATCAGGGCCGGCCGGGCTTGGGGGAAGTCGAAAAAGCCTTGATTTTCTGGATAACCCACCTGTTGCCAATGAAGTTAGATGCAATTTATAAGGTAAATTTAAACTTAACATAAAACCAAACCAAATAGCCAAAGAATACACAATTCAAGCTAAAACCATCTATTTTTATTAGTAAATAAATTCATAGGGAAAAAACACAAGATCTAACTAAAAGCCGCACATATATAGCAGAAGATTTGGCGTATCTTTTCTACAAACAGCTAACTAACAAGCTCATTCTCGATCACATAGGCTGATAGCTAACTCTTCAACTCTAGGCACAAGTCACGCAACTTCTTTGCTTGATTGCTTTATTTCAAGTACCCAACATAGAGATAATGGTCACAATATATGTTTCAGGGAAACAAAGCCCTTCTTAAACGAGTAGCAAGGATCTGCATAAAATACTTCATCACCTTTTAATTTCAATCCAAGTTCAATTCTTCTAAAAGTAGACGATTGCATGTCATACCAAAATAGTCCTTTCATGCGGAAATGTAACAATAGCTGGCCGTCGAACAAGTACACGACCTCGAACCCCGACAAATGTAAATGATGGTTTCGATATCCTTCAAGGTTTACCGCATACATTTTAACCCAAGAGAAGTTCACAAGGTCCTCCAAAATCCATATGTCAACCCTGCCCACCCTCCAATTTACATGAGAAAACAATAAATTACCGTTAAACTCCAAAAGCTGGCGAGAAGAAGTGCAACATCTATCGGTATCAATGCTTGGATGAGGCATGAGAAAAAATTCTTCGGTGACCAAATTGAACATCATTATGCTCTTGGAACACTTGTGTAATTGACATCTTATCCCATCTCGAGTTTCATGACAACCATTGTAATCAACCATCCAAAAGAGAACTCTTGGCAAATTAATAGGTAGTTTGAAATATGATGGAGTATAGTATAAGGTGATTAGTTTTCGCAATTGTTTACTTTTACAATGATAAACAGAATAATGTGTAGGATTACCCTTCCTAGAATGCAAGAGAACGTTGTAGTCTTTTGTTACCTCATTGAAGAAGAATCCACAAACCTTCCCAGGAGGTAAACTTATATCAGCTTTTTCTCCAGTGACGGGATTGTAGATCACATATCGTCGACCATCGAAGAACTCGAACAAGAGTAATCCATTGCAGGACAGAGCAGTGCCATATCTTGTTTTCAATTGCTGCTGAAGTTGCCTATTTCTGGTGGATAGTTTCCTTATATTTTCTGTATCTTCTATGCAAAACATATTCAACTCCCAGTTATATTTGTTTGCTGGCATAGTAAAATATTGTATCAAAGTTACCGGATGAGCTTTCTTTAGATGGAATTCAGCAAAATAAGGGGAAGAAATCAAGCGGCGCCATTGTGAACACACATTTCTACATGCACAAACACTATCCGTAGGGAGTCTACAGAAGATATTGTTGGGGAAAACTACGGTATTTACCCACAATCACAACAACAGATAATCGGAAAAATAAAGTGCAAGAACCCAAAAATAACACAAACAATTTTACGTGGAAAACCCCTCTCAATTAGGAGAAAAACCACGGTGCGGATCTCCACGCACTAAAATATAATCCACTATGATAATCAAGAGTACAATCGGCAACAATCACAAGATCAATCAACAAGTAGACTATCTATCTTTGGTACTAGTACAAATTGACAAACCCTAGTTCAATTTGGTACTCCCACAAACCCAAAGATACACCCACAAATACCTGTCGATGACCGATCCGAATACTCTGATTACCTTCACACGAACAAGCCGAATCAACCGTGAACTGGAACAAACCTCTTTGGAAAAATACTCAATTTCTCCCACTCTTTGTTTGTCTCTCTCACTGGCTCTCACTTTTCTTTGTTTCGGCTGTTGCTCACTGTAACGGCTGTTTCACGCACAACAAAAGACCAAGGCCTTTTATTTCCCACATTTAGCTTCTAGTGGAAGCCAATCACAAAACTTACCCATTGGCCACTAAATGACAAGTGGGCCTTACAAATAAAATGGCAAGTATAGCCCATAAATGAGCTAGCCACACCCACGACAAACCGAATGCAATTCGGTTGATTTCACCTTTTTTTTTTTTTTTTTTTTTTTTTCTTTTTCTTTTCTTTTTGTTTTATTTTATTTTCTATACAAACTAAAATAAAATAAAACACAACTAAATATTATTTGGTATTTGGGGCGTTACCTCAACAAATCCTCCCTCGACCCAAATCACCAAATACTTCCACCTTGTCCAAGAAACGGACCTTCTTCTTCGCAGTCTTGCTCCTCCCTACGCAATGACCCTCAACATAACACAAGTTGTTCTCCGCCTTCTTTCCTTGCACAATCAAGGTAGCACCACGATACACTTTGCACCACCTTCCCGTACCAATGTATCTACACCCTTGCGATGTCAACTCACCCAACGAAATCACGTTGACACGAGCATCGGGTACATACCTCACATTCTGGAAAGTTCTAGTCACACCACCATGGAGCTCAATGCGGATGCTTCCCATCCCTTTGGCCTTCAACTTACCACTCCCCATGTTGATGTCACCATACTCACCATCTTGGCACAAAGTATCAAACATAGCATGGTCTCTACAAATGTGAACCGAAGCGCCAGAGTCCAACACCCAACTCTCTTGGCTTTCCTTCCCCTCATTGTTACTAGCCAAGAACAACTCCTCATTACCATCACAAGACATAATTACATTAGAGGAACCGCTATCATCAACAATTTTGGTCTTGCCCATCTTCTCTTGCAGATGCTTGAAACTCTTCAAATCATCTCTCATCTTTGGGCAACGACTCTGAATATGACCCTTCTCACCACAATAGTAACACTCCACGTTACTAAAGTCTCTCGCGCGCGACTTCGACCTACTTCTCGGGCCACCACCTCTTCTCTCATGATTCCTCCCTCTCTCGGACACCTCCGCAGCTAGTACTCTATCTCCTCCATCACTAGGAGATACACCATCAACCTGCAACATCATCCGATCATTCTCTCTCAACACTGTCATTGCTTCATCTAGTGTAATCTCTGTCCTCCCTACAAGTAATGTCTGCACAATTGGCCTGTAGGACTTAGGTAGTGAAGCCAACAATAACAATGCCTCCTCTTGATCAGAGATCTTCTCATCTGCATTTCTCAACTGACATACTAGCTGGTTAAAATTATTAATGTGGTCCTGCAACACTGTACCTTGCTCCATCTTTAGCTGGTACAACTCATATCTCAAACAAAGCTTGTTAGTCAGTGACTTTGATGCATATACACTCTGGAGCTTATCCAACAACTTCTTTGGATCTGTTTCAGTCAAGTAATTATACTTGATCTCCGGAGCCATAGCTAATCTAATAGTACTGACAGCTTTCTTCTTCTTCGATGTCCATTGGGCATCGGTCACCCCACTAGGCTTTGTCTCATCTAAAGCCTCATCTAAATTTTGTTGAACCAACAAATCCTCAACCGTACTCTTCCACACAGTAAAATTAATTTTACCATCAAACAAAGGGATTTCAAATTTGGGCACACTACCAGACATCTTACTTGCACAAAATAATTCCTCCCTTCAACAAATACAGTAATTTTCCCACCACACGGATCCTACAACTAAAGCTCTGATACCACTTGTTGGGGAAAACTACGGTATTTACCCACAATCACAACAACAGATAATCGGAAAAATAAAGTGCAAGAACCCAAAAATAACACAAACAATTTTACGTGGAAAACCCCTCTCAATTAGGAGAAAAACCACGGTGCGGATCTCCACGCACTAAAATATAATCCACTATGATAATCAAGAGTACAATCGGCAACAATCACAAGATCAATCAACAAGTAGACTATCTATCTTTGGTACTAGTACAAATTGACAAACCCTAGTTCAATTTGGTACTCCCACAAACCCAAAGATACACCCACAAATACCTGTCGATGACCGATCCGAATACTCTGATTACCTTCACACGAACAAGCCGAATCAACCGTGAACTGGAACAAACCTCTTTGGAAAAATACTCAATTTCTCCCACTCTTTGTTTGTCTCTCTCACTGGCTCTCACTTTTCTTTGTTTCGGCTGTTGCTCACTGTAACGGCTGTTTCACGCACAACAAAAGACCAAGGCCTTTTATTTCCCACATTTAGCTTCTAGTGGAAGCCAATCACAAAACTTACCCATTGGCCACTAAATGACAAGTGGGCCTTACAAATAAAATGGCAAGTATAGCCCATAAATGAGCTAGCCACACCCACGACAAACCGAATGCAATTCGGTTGATTTCACCTTTTTTTCTTTTTTTTTTTTTTTTTCTTTTTCTTTTCTTTTTGTTTTATTTTATTTTCTATACAAACTAAAATAAAATAAAACACAACTAAATATTATTTGGTATTTGGGGCGTTACCTCAACAGATATCAACCATAATATTGTCGGGGAGCTTACCGAAGATACAATTAGAACCCTGATGAAGATGCTTTTGGACTGACTTATTACGACGTTTAGAGCGCAGCTTATGACAAGGATTTCGAAACCATGGCAAACAATAAGCCATCGTTCCAAGAAAGCTCAACAATCTGATGACTAGCTGCTACTTAGGCTAAATTTTGGGAATAGTTTGGATTCTTTGGCAGTAGCCCTATGGCCGATACATATAATAAGAAGTGTCCTAATAGGACTCAAGCTATAGGTAGATAAAAGAAATAGGACTCAAGCTATAGGTAGATAAAAGAAATAGGACTCAAGCTTTCGGGAGTAACAAGAAGTTTCATCTATCTTCCAACACTATGATCACCCCTTTTCAAAGATTAAAAAATGGCCATAGCATACCTGAGATCGTGAGGGAGGTGAGCGGTGAGATCGCGGTGTACTATGGCCATGAGCGTTGTGGCTGATGAAGAAGACTATTATGTACTGAGGACGGAGAGCACAGGTGAGTCGTGAAGACTGGAGAGAAAGGAAGAAGAAATTAAACGATGGTTTTCTACTTTTTTTTTTGTCATTTGGCAAAGAGAAACTTCCTTCCTTTTTAGACGTGGTTTCCTGTTTGAGGGAGGTTGCGTATCAATATTATCCTAACAAGTCTTGTGTGAGACCAAGACTCATAAAAATGGGGACACTATTTAGTTTTGTAGAAGTCATTTGTAGTGAGTAGTGACCTTTGTTTTATTGAAAAGTGACCCCGTCTTACCAAAAATTACGGAAAGTCGAAAGACCGTATTATAAAAGTTTTTGTAATTATCCTAAATCTATTTATTTTATTTTCTTTTTTATAGGATATTATATGTATAATCCTTTACTTTTAAACGGTTATGTTATAGAAACAAGGACAGCATAAAACTTACCATAAATCTTTAAATTTTGTTTATCTAAAATTCCTTCCCCCGACTCCGAGAGTAGGAAGGGATAGGCCCAGATTACATAGAATATAGAAATAAAGACGGGATGTCATCAAAAAAGAAATAAAGACTGGATAGGTAGTGGTTTGACTAGTTCAAATCACTAACAGCTACCCAAAAGGTAGTTGTCGAACACACCCCAAAGTATTGTAATGGACGAAGGATTAGACTTTTAGACCCTCATTACATAGACTAAGAAATTAAGACTGGATGCCTTGAGCAGTTGAGCATCATACAGCAGGCAGGGGCTATATTGCAAAATAACTCTGGTCAAGGCTAAGTAATTGATGTTTATGGAGATCTGGTAAAAGAAATGGGACGGACAACACTGTACATACATTAGGAACAACACTGGTGAATAAAACTGTACATCAAATAAAAAGAATGTGCACTCTTCAGTCTTCAGTAAAGGTGTGTTTATGCGTACCGCGATTTACCAACCACACTGAAGAATCAGACCAAGATATCAAGAGGTTAAACTTCATAACTCAACAAACTCGTCATCATCGCCAAGTTCTGCTTCAATATCCCAGTCTAATTGGAAGGGGTTAGCTGACTTTTGCAACTCCGTTAATCCAGTTAGGTCTTCCAAATATGTGGGGTGGTTAATTGCCTTCAAAATAAAATCCATTCCATTGTTCTGGAACTCAGATACTACCTGAAATCATCCATTTCACAATATCAAAGAATTCCCATCAGGTAAATGAAGGAAACCGAACAAATCACAGGGAAATGAAAATACAAACATGCCTCTTGTTCGTAATCTTAGTGTTCCTTGTGTCTATACAAGAGTCTTGTCATAAAAAGATCATGCGCAGAGATAACTGTTGGGAGATGCAAATCTTGCTAATTTGACTTGGCCACAAGTGTTCGACAAGGATAGGTGTCCAAATTTGTGTGTCAAGTCTCCATACTCAGTGCGAGAATTCAGTTTACAAAGAAATAGTGTATTTGATACTAGCAAAGCAGCATCTCAGGAACTTTACAATGAGAATTCATGAAAAAAAAAGTATGAAGGAATAGAAAAAGGGAAAATCGGTCAGTCACTAATTAGGGCAAAAGTTTGTCACCCCGACAATTAAATAATCAGATATCACAAATGTGGGAACTAGGTTGTAATTTAATTCCTGAGGACATCTCTCTTTAATGGCATGGATCCAGAAATATGAAATTTTTTAAAGACAAGTCCTTCTCATCAAGACTTCCAAGAGTAGAGAAGAGAACGCCTAGTAACTTTAACTTCTTAAAGAAGCAAAGGTCTTTATTTTGGCTGAACCACAAACAACACGATGATTGTAAAGGGGCAAGACTCCACTTATGTGGATAAACTAACAGCTTGGTTGAGTCACTTGTAGCACATTAATTCAGGGCCCCAAAAACACAAAACCCCTTAAACTTCAATGCTATTTAAATGAAGTTAAATGGAAAAAGAGATTTTGGTGTAGGGAAAGCAATACTTACAATATTACTACAAGCAGTACAACTGTTTGACGCGTGACCAACCAGTGTCATCTGAGAAAACTGAGAAATGGAACCTCGAATCTGATGCGGCATTATACCTAGTGGTTGCTCACCGCTTGCACTTCCATTTGAGTCCGAAATATCAGCAGGTGCATACATCCTGAGCAGACGTATTCATTGGAAGAATAGAGATAAGAATATGGCAGATCAAAGAAACACCCACAATAAGCTGAAGCTATACTCCTACTAAATTTAATTTTGTTCATGCAAGAAAATCCATACACTGTGCAACAGCAATAGAAGGAAAAATAATACCAATAAAACGTATTCTAAACAAAGAGCAGTAAAGCACTAAAATGATTCTCATCTGTATCAATTCAAATATGCTTAACACTAATAACTCAAAATATCATTGTTCTGGATATCAGATCAAAACTCACCCAAGAGGATGATGTAGAAGTCCTACTAAAAGCTCAACTGCAAGTGCTGATGCAATAGGAGCAAGACCTGGACGTGTGACTGTGCATTGCTGGTCGAGAGTACGATTCGCAGTTGACTATAAGATAGACATAAGCATGATGCTAAAGATGTTATAACATGTATTGTATGGGGAAACACACAATGCCATAAATTATAAATCATAGTTGAAGAATATTACGTCAACTGGAGCAACCACATCATTGCAGAAATAGCAGCCGAATCTCTGCCACTTATTTTTATCTCCTATAGATAAATTCCCCATGTCAGACGGTAGAGAACCGACAGATTTATGAGAACGGACAGGACCAGCTCCATGTCGCATAACCAAGAAGCTCTCAAATCCCAAAGCAGCATTAATTGTAATCTACAATAGAAAAATATCAAACATTCAGCATGCTGCAATACGAACCAATTATGCAAAGTTAACAGATATGTGTTTCAACAACCCGTAATTCAGCAACTTCATCATACAGGAATTAAAACTGCAAATCATCCCAAGAGCTAAGCATAATATCCATCTACAAAACTATTCACATTTTCCTATCGATGGGCATATCAATAAACAACAAAGGTTTCACTGACAATATTTCCTGACCATTTCAGCATCTGAATTGTGTTGGAGACCACCTTTTCCATTTTATTTAATCAATTTTACTGATAGTGATCCATTTATTTCTTGCTTGGATGACATAATTAAGTGAGATGGAGCCCCAACATAATGTCCCAATTAATTGGAATACTTTTTTACTTTTGATTATAGAAATATGGTATTCCATGGCCGGCCACGTGTTTCGCAATGCATTTCTCTGACATAATTACACAGTTATTGCTAAAGATATGCACTGGGCCAGTAATGCATACAACCTCACATGCACAATGAGCTAGTTTGCATAGTTTTGATTGCTCTCTACTTCTACATCAGGTTCAATCACCCTCCCGTGAACCAAGGTATGATGAAGATAAAGTATGAATGTACTAGTCACACTAGTAAAGAAAAGTGGAGAATCATTTATGACATCCAAAAATTATGAACATGACATGACAGAAGGAACAACAATTATGTTCCTGCAGCAACGAAATACCTTGTTACTACTGCTGCACAGGAGTGTAGGAAGCCAGCGACTTTCCCTTGTATCAGTCAACAAGAAAACCACATCATGTGAATCAATCAGCTCCTGCAGCTGTCTGCATTCATCCAACACGTTCTTCTCTTCTTGAATAGACACAGGATGGCCAGGCATTGGAATGGACAGCACAACACCTTTTGCATCCTGGTTCGTGAGCAAGAGAGAATCATGCAAATGCACTTGATTGGCAAAAATGGTAAAACTGTGTACTCTGCAATTTCAGGTAAGAATCACAATTGCAAGTCATTTACCACAGCAGGGAATATATTCTTAAGACTTTTCTCTGCAGCTATCGCTTTGTATTGACCACCATTGAGGCAGTCCTCCAGTGTATACAAGGATTGCCTCAGTGGATTAGACATGGCCACCCTTCCATTGTCTACCAGTGTAATCTTCCTCATACCCCAAGCCTGTGAAAATACTTAGATTTCAATTTGCAGAAAATGGAAAAACAAAAATAGACATTGATGAACATATTTTAGGTACTCACCATAAGTGTGCGAGCAACCTGGCATCCTAAAGTGCCTGCTCCCAGAAGAAGACACCTTGTCGCAGATAAAAGGCCTATGTTCAAAGAAGGTAAAGCCTGCCATGTCATCAATTTCAAATTCAAATCTGCAGCAGATTCAGCCAGCCTGGCATTGTTGAAATGAGAAACAGTAATCACAAAAGTCTAAATAGCACATTGACAACAAAAGCATCATATGCTGGAAAGGATGGTATTGACACCATACTTCGTAGGATCCATAGATGTAGCAAGGTTGATGGATCTTGTTAGCTTTTTCCCTCTATCAAGTTCCCATCCTACTGCATTAGGCACGTGATTCTGATCTTTACATCCTACAGAAAAGTGTTTTCAGCTCAACAATTTAGCATAGAGAAGTGACCTAAGTTGTAAAAGGACGGAACCAGTTAGGCTATAGATGTTACCCAGTCTCTGCCACCCTACCTTGTGGAGATATGAGAGCCTCCCCAACAAGTGACAGCCCCATATCTGCAAAGCCGCGATTCTCTCGATAACAAAAGAAGCTAACAGACGCCAAATTCCATCTTGAATGTAAGAAAGCAAGGAAGTTGCGAAGAGGCCAACCAGGATGATTTGGTAGATGACAGGGATCATAAAAGCCAAACAAAATCTGCCAGTTACATTGAAAGCAGAAAATACTTCATCAATGACTTTGATGAAACTCAAATTATAAAAGCAGGAGGGATCTAGAGACAAATTCCAGGGCAAAACCAAACCTTTTCACTATCCTGTTGGCAGGATTCCCACTCATTAAGATGCCTAATTTTAGCTTGTGAATTTGACGCAATAGCAACGAGAAAAAAAGGAACACCTATGGAATATAAATTAGTTTCGTCAAGGGGCCACACAAGTGAAGCCTAAAAAAGAATAACGAAAGCTGGTAAAAGTAAACAATCAACATAATATCTTTTCTTTATGTCTTGGCCTGGGGGAAGGGTTGTTTGTACCTGCAGTGGTGCTTGAGTTACGCCACTCATTACAAGCAGCTGACAAGGACTCAGCCTATAACATCAGTGAATATGATATCAAACAGAGAACAATATTGAAGTCCATAAAATGTATAAACTATATTGTTTCATATTTTGCACCTCTTCTGAGCTAAACCACTGAGAGGCAGGCTTCACATCAACCAAAGTTGCAGGAGGATCAAGCACCAAAGCTGGGAAAGCAACACTGTAGTAGAACCTCCATTGTTTAAGGTCGGCAAATGAGATAAGAAGAAACCTTGAAAGTAATGCACAATCTTCCTCGGCTTTTCCATCATGAATATCAGCCCAAATCTAATAGTCCAACAAACAAACCTTGTACATGAGATTCAGAAATGTATTTTGAGCAAGCAAATTAATAAGTAGACGAGAGAACCACGAGAGGTCAAAATACAATCAATAACTCTTAGCAAAGTGAGCAAATCTGGTAAAGCAGCAATATATCTAGTGAAATGAGACGCACACCTTCCCTGCTTCTGCCTTCAACAAACTCTGTTTATCAAGATCACGGAAACCCTCTACTGTGTTCATATTATACAGTGTGCCGGGAACAGCACATTTGTTTCTATTGGCATGGCTTGACGTTGTTGATGATAATTGCTCGCTCGTTTCAGAAGGAAAAGATTCAGAGAGAAGTGTTAAGTGGTTCGATACTCGAGAATGTGAACAAGGTGCAAAGAAACCTGTCGATATGGTTAAAAAAAAAAAAAGTCAGATATGGAAGTCTTCCACAATATAAGGTCCTAATTTTCGATCCTTATAGCTAGTTTGGTCACAATTATAGGGGTTGAGTGAAAGGAGGAGAATACAAGACAGACAGTAAGAGGTCCCTTAAATGGGGTTCATGGTAGCTGGGAAGCAGGGAGCCTAGCCCCTCCCTTCTGTTGATTAACTATCCGAATGAGGGAGGCAAAACTAAGGGACTTTCCCTCTTCCCATCTCCCTCCTAATTCCCCAGTTCAATTAAGCTAATGAAAAAAAAATATTTAAAATGGCTCATCATAATCAACATGTAATCAATCAGGTAACAAAGCATCAGAATTCAGAACAAGTTTTGTGCTACAACAAGAAAGTCAGCAGACAAATTCACGGATAGTTCAAAAACGATCATGAACATTTCACCCAACTAAGTCATCATATATGTGTAACCTTTGGGATTCCTTGATCTAAAATCACAGCAAAATTTCTACATCTACCAAAACCTTTAGAGAAGAACCACATTGAGGCAATCATGCAGTTTAGCACCTTTCATAATGCAACACCATTTTTGGATGCCAAAGGTTTTTGCATATCGAAAACCCCCCAGTATGTATTATCCAAATTCACTCCCCATTCATCAAAGCAACCACTGACAGTGATTAACCAAACATCCATATGCTTCAAATACCACCTTTTTGCATCTGGGTCATTCTAATTTCCAAAAAAAAAAATATTGGGTTTTTAACTATTAAGCTGCTCAATCCTAAATTTTGTGAATTTCCCACATCACAGAATAATTAAAAACCAACAAGTTCCAGCAGTACTAATCAGTATAGTAAAAAAAGAAACTTGCGGTATCAACAAAAAAACACTAGTATTTACTTCATGCAATAATTCCAAATAATTTACAAAAATCAAGAATACAATTATATGAAGGAAATAAATGAAATTTCAGTTTTTTTTTTTCTTTACCAGTGACTTGAACAGGTGATTCATCAATCCCCCATTGGTTGAGCTTCAAAGAAGATAATCGATGCCAGAAACCCTCGTCGATTGAGCTCTGAAGTGGTGCAAATTGCAAAATAGATCCCCCTAATCCACTGCTAGTATCAATTTCACGGTTTTGCATTGTGATTTTTCAAATTTTATATTTTTGCTCTTCTGGGTTGACTTAATTTTCCAGGAATTTTGGGAAAGAAATTCAATGCCCTCGAATGGTGTATGGGTTATATAGGTGTAGAGTTGAAGGAGGAGATTTGGATTTTGAAAATAAATTGGCCAACAAAGAGTAAATTTGCTTCGACTATACGATTATACGGTCCTTCAAGCAAAGGAGTAGCAAAACAAAGGAACGGGAGAAGGGTATTGTTTTTTTACTTTTTTTTTTACCTAATTGAAAAAAGTTTTTTTTTTTGAATTGAAAGAAAGTTGGTGTTGTTTTTCTTTTCTCTGGTTCGGGAAAGCACTACTAGGCCTCTTCTCTTCAATGGGATAGTGCAGAATACTGAAAAACGAATTGGAACGGAATGACGCGGATAATAAAACAAAATATAAGACAAAATGAAGTATAAAATGCGAAAAGAAACGGTGCGAAACGAAACGAAATGAAATGCAACATGGTGATAAAGAAAGGAACAATCAATTTGGCCTAAATCCTACGAGTAATAGTTCATTGTGAATAGGCTGCTGTAATTGGGAATAAGAAGTTGCTTCCAGTTTTCATGTTTAGTACAATAGATTTAGGGTAAGTAAAGAATTAGAAAAACTAAATTAGAAAAATTAAGGCATTCGCTTTAATGGTTATCTTATTTATTTTGAATTTTGAGACTGGGACTCCCATATTTTCATGTGGTTGATGAAAATATGAAGGTGATAGCAGTTGGGCCTTCGCTCAGTCAGTTTGGAATGGGGTAAGTTGGGAGTGTGGGGTATTTGTACACCTGCAAGTATCCAACTCTAACCCAATTTGATATGAGCTGGACTTCTTAGCTCAATATAAATTTGGTTGGATGGAGAATTATTCTTACCTTCTAACAAAATGTAACGAATTAAAATTGATTTTCAATATCATTTTCTTCTTTGTGTTTATATCATTATATGTAAGGTTGGTAGTTGATAAAATTTGATCAAGATATCTCTTAATGTTGTGCAACAAATATGAACAATGAAAGCTTTGTTATTTTTTCAATAAACACGCTCGTTATAGACTTGTTCTGAAGTTTAGGAGGGAAATGGAATAGAACATTAAAGAGAATGAGGGGGCGAGAGGGGCAGGAAATGAGAATTTTTAACCTTGGTCTTTGAGAAACTTGAAGGGATTTCTCACATAACTAGAAGGAATGATGAAGAGATGATGGATTTTAGTTTAGAAGATAGGATTTTTTGTCTGAAATTACCTTTTTTATTCTGTGTTTTGTCAAATACGACCTTATAAAAAATATTTTGTCAACAACTACCTATCAACGCTCAAAAGTTTGTCTAGGACTACCCATTGACGAAAAGCTCACTAACAGCCGAAACTGATGTTTTACATGACTATTTTACCCCTCTCAGTCAACCCCCTGACTACCTTGTTCTTTTTTCCATTTCCTTCCCTCCACCATTATCAACCACCATTGCCAGAAAAATTGAAAAACTCCACCATTCAACATCAGTCACTACCACCAAATTACATTCCATGTTTATGTTCAGAAAATGAAAATGCATTTTCCCATGACTCCATACTTACCCAAAACTTCCTTACTCAGAATTAATTGACGCGAAACACTTCTAATAATTCCTCTAGATATCATACATAAGAGTAAGTAAAAAGTAAAACTCTCACAATTGAAGCTTCCCTTTGTTCAACCATTTTATTAAGTAACAAAATATACATATCTCATAAAATTTATTTAATTTTTGGAACAACGCTAGAATAAACATCTAACTCACTGGAATAGCAAGAAATTCGCAAGGGGTCATTAAAAAATTCGATCGTCCACAGTGAGCATTTTCACATTTGAATGTTTTTGTGTACAGTGGTTAGAAATCAATGGGAACAAAATTCGCACCAGTTCATCATACCAATAGCGCGTAAGTTTGAGATTGGTGTACACTAGCAGGCATGGAGTACCTAAACTCATACCCGTTCATCAACATGAACTCACTGTCCCCAAGTCTCTGATCAGTGAGGGGAAGTGGTAAAATTGAGGTTCAAGAGAGAGAAGGCGTCGAAGAGAGAGAGCGACAACGTTACTTGAAGAGAGAGAGAGAGAGAGAGAGAGAGAGAGAGAGAGAGAGAGAGAGAGAGAACCAGCTGAAGAGAGAGAGAGAAAGGGCTGCGTTACCCAGAAAATGGTGGGTGAGGATAGCAATAGTTGAAAATTGAATTGGGACAAAGAGAGGTGAGTGAGGGGAGTGATATTTGCACGTGAGGGGCACGATATTAGGGGCAAAAACGTCAAACAATGTCAAAGAGTAACCTCAGTTAGGGATGTTAGTGTATTTTTCGTCAATGGGTAGTCCTAGACAAACTTTTGAGCGTTAATAGGTAGTTGTTGACAAATTTTTTGTTATAAAGTTCTATTTGACAAAACACAGTATAAAAAAAGTAGTTTCTGATAAAAAATCCTAGAAGATACTACTCATTATCCCTTATCATGCATTTCTCAGTCTCCTATTTGGGAAAAACCAAAAGTAAGAGAAGAATGATGAGCAACTATTCCCCTTAACAAATATACAAATCACACCTAGCATGCAAAAATTGATCCGATCCAATGATCGACTCGAACCTGACCCGCCACATATCCGATCGAAACTCAACCCGAAAAGTTTCAAACCCGAAATGACACGATCCGTTTTCACCCGAGACCAAAACGACCCGAATTCGAACCCAAAAGTTATGAGACAACATTTTTCAACCCCGTTGGGTAACCAGAAACTGAACCCGTATTTGACCAGACCCGTATATAACCCGACCCGTATTTAACCCGACATCGTATTTGACCCAACCCAACCCGACCTGGCCGACCCGTTTACCAGGTCTAGGCCAATTAAATCGCTATCTCCCATCTCGTAGTATGTTGTACTAGTTACTATACTAGTCTCTTATTGTAGTTCAAACTAGAGCTGATTACCGGGTCGGGCCGTCGGGTTACGGGCCACAAATTCATTTCCATACCCGGCCCTATCGGGTTTCGAACAGGCTAACGGGCTTTTCGGCTCAAATAGTAATACCGTAAATTTTCTATATTTGAGCATAACTTTTGATCCCGATATGCATGTGAGGTGTTTTTTTTTAATCCGTATAACTTTTCGAGATCAACGGAACCATAACATCAAATTTGCTTGAAATTATATTTTGAAAAAACTTAAATTAAAATTACAGCAAGCAAATTAATAGAAAAATATGAAAAAAATTAAAATAAATAAAATTCGGGCCATTCGGGCCGGGTTTGCGGGTTTGACCTTCATTCCAAACCCGTCCCAAATATGGGTGGGCTCGGCCCAGGCCTCCGGGTCTGGTTTTTTCGATCAGGCACAGTTCAAGCATTGACTAATTGAGATGTACATTCCCCTGGAAAAAAAAACTCTAACTCCTTTGTGTTTTAGGGATTGTTATTAGCAATTTTTCGCTAATGGTAAACCTAAATTCCTTTCATTTCGTTGTTTTCTCTAATATTTTAGTTTTCATATCTTAAATAATATTAGTCTCCCCTATCTGAGAGTTAGTTTGTCACATTTATTAAGTTCGGTTGTCTCTCACTTGTACAGTTAGTTTCCCATTTCCTTGTTTGTATGGTACTTTATAGGGCAGATCTATTCCATCAAAATGTGGTTTTTAATATTAGACAAAACATTCCAAGCTATAGTAGATCCTGCGAATAGGCTCTAATATGGACAACACCTTTATATGAAAGTCGTTCGAAATTGTTAAATCTCTAGTGCTACATAACTTTTTCTTTCGAATGTTTTCTGATGTTTTAGATCTACTATTCTTTATTGAATTTAATTTTTCTTGTATGTGTCCTGTGACTTTCATCTAATAGAATTTATTTTCCCCTTAAATTTCATTTTTTGAGATGTACATTATTACCAGAATAAACTAACTACACTTGCTAATCTGATATTGACCATTTCAGCAACTTACTGAGTCTTGAAGATGGATGAGTATATAAGTTGTCAAGAAATTTTAGCGGGTCCTACATGTTGCATGGCACGCAATCACCATGCAAGCCCTCCAATTTCATGCTTGTGTCATTTTCTTAATTTTTGGTTTTGTTAATTTTGGTCGGGTGTGTGGGGGAAACTGTGTTTTGAAGGGGTCTTTAAACAATTATTGGACAGCATCATTTGCTTTTCTTTTTTTTTTTTGAGAGGGGACAGCATCATTTGCTACGTATGGTGAACTTGTGGGAGGCACAATTTTTCTTTATTTTTTCTTGGAGAATTTTCAAATCACTGAAGCATAAATTAAGACATCTATCTATCGACTCAAAATGTACATTTACAATTATAATAGTGTCTCCAACCCTCTCAATCTTCTAAAATTATATCTGCGAATAATATTACCCGGGCCCTCTTAATTTTTTTTTATAAAAATGTCAAAAGTCAAAATTCATAAACATTAACCACAATCAAAGGCAAACTCATATGCAATATTTAATGCTTATATTTTTCATCTCGAGTACAAAAGTTGAGAGGTAGACTTTATTTATGTATTTTTTAAATTCCTTCTAATTATTAATCAATGTAAAGGAATTACCTATATGGCACTTAAATGTGTTAGATTCAAATTGACAAATAATTATTTTAAGAAATTATTGTTTGACAATTTACTTGCAAAGGATTGCAATAGAAAGTAAACAAACTTCAGCTTTGAAAGGTCAATTGTGAATAGGAGTAGAATTCATGTAAGGTAATCAATTTAGGACTAGCTCATGCTGATTCTCAAAGGATGGATGAGTATGTAACTCATTTTGAGCTGGTCTTTCCCTTCCGTTACAAGGCAATGGAAAAAGCAAACTATCCACATTTCTTTGTGATACTCATAACTCACAAGTCATCTATATTTCGTCAAAACAAATACAGAATATGCAATTATCTTCGGACAAAGATGGTGACCAAAGAGCCTCGATCAACCTATTGCTTCGTTATTTCAAGTTACATAGATCATAAGGCTACTGCTATAGGATATACAACCACAGATGTATGTAGTGTTAATTCATCTCCGAGCTACAAGGATGGGCTCGAGTAATCAAAATAGGAGCCTTTTCGCCTCTTGTTAGGTAATGTTGTCCTAGGTGAGTACTCCTCTGCCACAGAAATTCTGTCCAGTACAGAACGCAGGGCTTGGCGTATAGACTTGGCGTATCTCTCTACTCTAATATCACCAATGTCTTGTTTGCAGCCAGTGATGATGAATACGTTTTTCACCCTGCTTCCCAAGGTAGAAATCTCCGCCTTCGTTATG
This sequence comes from Tetragonia tetragonoides, assembly GCA_038025085.1. Classification (NCBI taxonomy): domain Eukaryota; kingdom Viridiplantae; phylum Streptophyta; class Magnoliopsida; order Caryophyllales; family Aizoaceae; genus Tetragonia; species Tetragonia tetragonoides. The sequence goes on along the minus strand of CM076148.1, from coordinate 6,723,016 downwards.
GTCAGCTTAAGGGCGCTCATTGCTTGCCTTAAATCAGGAATAAGATCTGGCTTGTAATCACAGCACAGAGATGCCCTGAAGGCGAAAATTTCACTTTGTTTGTGGTGATCGTTGTATACCTCAACTGTTAGTTCGTCAGCATCTGTTGGTATGAGAAGTCCCTTGCTAGCCTCTGTAGCTTGTTTTTTCATCACTTTGACTTGGTTGATTACTTCAGCCAGCAAAGTTGCTTTGTCCATCTGAAGGGATAAACAAATTGAAGTCCACAATTAACATGCATTTCAAAAATCATACAAAATTGAAGTACAAGGACTATTTAAATTGATTACATTTACTTATACACAATTATAACATAAACATATACAAAACTTATTACTTTTTAGTTGCTCCCAAGAATATACATTTAAGCAGTTTTCAGAATGTAAACATCATCACACATATCATATTTCTGCTGTGTTATTTTAGAGCATTATGACCAAATGTCAAAAGAGAAACTCATAAACAAAACAGTTGAGTTTTTCTTCTTTTCAACCCTGTAGACAACTAAACAATAATGGAGGCTTTACACGCAAGTTGGACTTGCACAACCATAAGGACAATAAAACCGAAGATGAAAATGACAATGTACCTATTAAAAATGAACAAGATGATTAAACTCTAGGTTCTAAACACGAAACCCTGTTTCATTTACTAAGTATAGTCGCTGCTTACATCACATTAATTTTTTAAACAAAGTAGAATGATTAGTTAACTGACATTCATGCATATAACCCTCAAAATAGTCATTATGTAGTACCACAAGCTCTTAAACTACAATTACTTAGAGCTTAGACCTTGAGATGGGACAACAACAACCAAGAGATGTCATTACACGACGCCGCCCAATCGCAACTATCAACTATTTGTTTTTGTTACAGGTATAGCAGTGCTACCTGCTTTGCTCTTTGAAAATGAAAGGTTGACATCATTTGTTCTTGTTAACAATATAATTTCTTCCCTAGCAGTTACAGTTATAGTTGACATAAAGAGCACGTTGCTCTTTAGAAGGAATCAGTACCAGAGCTCCATAGCCTAAAGTTCAGTTAAGTTGTTGACGACTATATGAGGAAAAATGGAAGGGAAAAAAAAAAAGAAAAAATGGAAAGAAACTAATGGAATCTTAATAGAATAATGGAAGAACCAGAATCTGATCAGTCAATTAGTATATTCCTTATAAAATACAGCTTCGGATTTAAAACTGCTGCCCTGTTAGTCACAAATAATGTCTTAGAATTGCATTTTTTTCTTCCCTTCAGAGAATATAGTACTTAACTGATATTATTGCTAATATATGCTCATGTCATATTCTTAACTGCCCCAAGTCTGTGTTAGCTACGGAAACATATATGTTGGGTTTGGTGACTTGGTGTACTTGTATGACTTAGATCAGGTAATGCTATATATACACTAATACATATCATTATTGTATACTGTATTAGTAGATTTACTATATAACTTAGTAATTCAACAACAGAGTTAATATCTAAATCAGCCTAGTACAGTTGCTACTGATGCTGAAGTCAAACTCTGGAAGAATGTAGATTAAGCAAAGTAAATTCAGAATTTTTCATCATATTTCTTTTACCAGGCCCTAGCATGTCCACCAAGCAGCAGATACACTAACAAAATGGCTGAAACATGGGGAGATAAGAATAATATATGATGAACATGTATACCACCAGAAAAAATGAAGACGGAAAGAAAAAGATTCCACAGAATCTCTTCGGTTAGAGAACAAATGAAACATTTTCATTAGTTTTGGAACACCTAATTTTCTCATTCTTCAACAAAAATCTGATCAACAGCTAATCCCCTAATCCAAAAGAAAAAATAAAACCTAGAGAAGCATTTTCTTAATTTCCCGTCTCTCAAGTATCATCGAATCTGTTTTTCATCTCTGCAGTTTGAGATAAACAAGTTGGTGGCAAACAACTTATTGGACTTTCAGCCCTTTGAGGCAGCATATTAAAACCAAACTTCAACTTGTTAATGCTATGCACATAGTTCATAAATAAGCATAAAGAAGAAGACACTAAGCATGATCCATACTAGCTATACAAGCAACTATAATCATTTATTATGTTACTCCAAACAAAAGCAGGATATTCTGTTACCTCGGAATTGAGAGGAGGAGGGGCTGTTCTCATACCTTATCAGTGCAGGGCACAAAGTTGCGAAGGGTAGCAAGATGACCATTAATCCGCTCTCTTCTCCGCCTCTCTGCTTCACAATGGCTTCTCAAAGCAGCCACATTCTTTGTTTTTGATGTTTCTTTCTTCCCCAAGTTAGCTGGTGCCTTCACAAGCTCTCCCTTGTCACCATCCAATACCAGTGACTCTCCCGACCCTCCATGTGAATTCCAATATACCCCCATATTGTCAGGTAAAATATTGTCAAAAACAGAAAACTCGTGACTTATCATTTGAAAACTCGAATCCATTAGAACTGATTTTCTTTTTTTTCCTTATGAAGAAAGGCAAAACAGCCAGAAGATGTTTCCAAAAGAAGCAGGAAAACTTTAGAGAGAAAAGTGAATTCAGGAGCAAGGTCCTACACCAGGTGGGCGCGTTGTGGGAGCAAACCAGAAAGAGAGCCTTCTATGATGCACCTTAGCTTCACCTATACCTCTGTAAATTATGGACAGGATGGGAAAAAGCATACTTTAAAAACTACACACAAAGGACAAGCTTTTGGGAGTTGGGATCTAAGATTAATAAGAGAACATCCACATTTTCTTCTTTGTGTTAATGAATTTGAGAATTTCAAGGGGCTGAATATCGTTTGTATCTTCTTCGAGTGGCAGCTCAGAAATCAATGAATATTCAAAGGATAAAAGATTCTGAAAAACAATGTTCTGGAGGTGGAGACAAGGTCCTGGAGCCCGATGATATGTTGAAGAGCAGTTTTGGAGCTTATAAAGGCTCAGTGCTTAAAAGTAGAAGATAGTTGGTGTCCATGATTGAACTTATATAAGTATTACTAACCTTAGGTGGTACTGTATACAATTTTATTTTTTTTGCTCATACTATATGCAATATTCACTAAACAAGTTCTAGGTCAACATTTAATTTCTAAAGAATAAAGGCAGAGGAAGAACCAAAACGCAGTTAACATTTCATATCCTTGGGATTTCGTAATATATGTTTTAATAGCTGGTATAATAATATATTAGTATGGGCGGGTATATTTGTTTATTTTTTATTTTTTTCTCATACAGGACCATTCATTAAGTACTGAATTAGTGAATTGCAATACAATAAAGCTCCGACAGGTTTGCATCACTGCAATAAGAAGGCCGAACCACGAATTATTTAGCATAATTATCTAATCTTTAACTATTACATGTTGAAATTACCCCTACGTGTCATGAAGTACAAAAACTCCCCTTTGATAATAGTTCTTTGGAGAAGTGGGCTTCTGGGCCTAGATAGATGTAACCAAGCCTCTAAAATTTCCCAAGCAAAGTTCCTAACTGTCAGTGCTCTATTACTATCCTTTCCAGTTTCCATCCACAGGGTTCCATAAAACTCCCAAAGCCCCGCACCCCCAACTACCCACACCGGTTACATGGAAAGGGGGTCCTTAACACAATTTTTAAGCAGGATTATGAGCATGTCATTCATTGACTCTCTCATTGAACTATCTTTTGCATGCATTACAGAAGTGACAGCTTAATTATTGATACTTCTAAATAAGAGATACTCCATTCCAAGCAACTAACCAATTGAAAGTCAATTCAAGCTAAAATTTACCGTGTCTGAATGGTACAAAATCTCAAATAGAGACTAGCAGCATGGCTTCAGAATTGAATTCATATTGTCTATTTGTCTCATCTGATGCAAACTTCGCCAACCTATCAACCACATTATAGATCTCGTTGCATCTAGGGTGTGACGAATCTGCAACCAAAAATTCATGTATTCCATCCTCTAGCTCAATCCAACTATATGCTGCAGTCTTCTTCACCTTTTTCTCACTCATCAAGTTTCTTACCCTTGAGACATCTTGCCATCTGCCTGTATTTGCATATATGTTAGAAAGGAGGACATAATTACCTGAATTATCAGGTTCCAGCTCAAGTAACTTCTTAAGTGCTATCTCTCCAAGGTCTATGTCTGAATAGATCCTGCAAGCACTCAATAAAGTGCCCCATATCATGACATTCGGCTCCTCCTCCATCAGACATATAAACTCATAAGCTGCATTAAGTCTCCCATATCTACAAAAGAGATCAACAATGCAAGCATAATGATCTATCTGAGGTATAATCTTATGGTCAGAACGCATGCTGTGGAAGAATTCAAGTCCCTGATCAACTAAGCCAGCATGGGTGCATGCTGTTAGTAATGCCACAAATGTGGCATCATTGGGTCGAATCTTGGCTTCTTTCATTTTCTTATAAATAACTATCGCATCCATTGCATAACCATTAAATGCTAGCCCCGTAATCATTGCGTTCCAACATACAACATCTTTCTCATGCATTTGATTGAAAACTTGCCAAGCCTTCTTCATATTTCCACACCTTGAATACATAATCAGTAGAGCTGAAGTAACATAGATGTTTGAATCAAAACCTTCTTTTTCTATATAGCTTCCAATCTGCTCACAAGCCTCTACAGAACCCAATTGAGCGCAAGCTGATAAGACACTTACAAGAGTTACATCATTTGGCTTAATTTGGTCGTATCTCATCCATCGAAACAGTTCCAATGCCTCAGTTGGTTTCCCATTTTGAACATAACCAGCCACCATTGTACCCCATGTAACAATATCTCTTTCATCCATTTGGTCAAACGCTTGACGCGCTTCACAAATTGCCCCACATTTCACAAACATTTCAATCAGTGCAGTAGCCACAATCATATTAGAGAACATACCATTATCGTCAATATACTTCTTAATTTTCAACCCCATGTCCGAATCCCCCGTGCTAGCACAAATAGAGAGCACAATCACCAAAGTAAATTCATTAGGGAGAAAATTCTCTACTTGCATTCTTTCAAACATTCTCAATCCTTCATGATGGTTGCCGTTTTGCGCATAGCAGGAAATCATAGCATTCCATGACACAATGGTTCTCTCAGTCATGTCATCAAACAAACTCCGAGCAGCCAAAACATCCCCACACTTGGAGTACCCAGATATCAAACAATTATAAGCTATAGCATCTCTATCCAAAATTCCATCAAAAACCATTTGAGCAGAGACCAAGTCACCAGATTTAGCATACAAATCCATTAAAGCAGTCTGAATAAAACAATTCAACTCAAGCCCAGAACTCACAATCAAAGAATGAACTTGTTTCCCCAACACAACCATCATCAATGCTGAACAAGACTTCAAAACAGGTGGAACAGTATAATTTGTAACATGGGTATCTTTGCAACGCATTAAAGAAAACATACCCACAGCTTCTTTATAACAACAAAGCCTAGAATACGTGGAGATAAACGAATTGTACAAACGTTCATCTGGTTGAGGCATTTCATCGAACACTTTACGGGCATAACCCGTATGAGAAAGATAAAGCAACCTCTGAACTAAAAGAGGAGAGAGAGAGTTGTACCTCGTTACAATCAAGGCGTGGATTTGTTTGAGTAGCTTTATGTGATAAGATGAGCGGAGAAGATTCAATATATGGCCTTCCATTTCAAAGGTGCTCTGTTTCTATAAGCATGATTAGAAGATGGATAATTATGAACACAAGAAAGAAACTCAGAACACAATTGTTGGATTTAGGTAGCACAAAGACAAATTGAGTATATAAAGACTAACCCCAGATCAAATCCTTAGTCTAATCGTTATGGCTTCCAATGGGCACCTCAAAAATGGCTTCAAATGCAGAAGAATCAAAATGGGGTTTGGAAAAATCAGCTGGAAAGCCAAATTTGGAACGTTATGCGGGTATCACAATGGAAAGAGAAGCATATGAGATTAACAATTTCAAGAGTGTATTTTGTTTCAATAGTTTCATTGTTTCAAGGGAGAGAGAGTGTGTGACAGAGTGAATAGCCTTTTGTTGAACCAAACAAATGCGCTTGGTGCTCGAAATTTTGAAAGGAAACAAGTTCATAAATACTCCCTCCGTCTCATAATAGCGGTGAGTATAAATATCGGGTATTCAATATCGAAACCACGCACATTGACGTTTCCGATTCTGATTCCCAAATATCATAATAAATACCAAATATCAACCAATACAAATTTCAATTCTTGACTTTTAGAAACCATAAACATTATCGCACAAAATTTGAATTTGTAGCAAAATGAGACATAGATGTAGTATGCTTAATATTTTTTTCAGGAAATAAAGAAATTATACAAGTACAATACTCTTAAGGATTTTTTGTCTAAAACTACCTTTTTTGTGTCACTTTTTGCCAAGTAGTACCTTATAAAAGTTTTTTTGAGAAGAAGTACCTTATAGCCAAAAAAAGTTATTAAACGAGTACTTTGTGAAGGAAAACCAACTAACGGACTATTTTGGGGTTAGTATGCCACTCGAGATTACCTAAATACCCTCATTTTTTCTCGTGCCTTTCATTCCCTCCCCATTTTCAATTTTTTCCCCATTTCATTTCCACCCATCCTCCATTACTCCCTCTCTCTCTGTCCTCACCCACCCTCCATTCACTATCACTGAGCTCTTCACTCTCTCTCCTCACCGTCGCCTCTCTCTCTTCTACCTCCATTTTTACTGCGTTTCTCTCTCTTTTCAACCTCACTATCATTCTCTCTCTCTGTCTCCTGCAAAAGGTCTCGATTTCTCACATCAGTGAGAGAGGACCACAACTTTTTGTGGCATCTTCTTCACTCAATATCATCATCAAAAGATTCGATTTTGAGGTCTAAAAAAGGGAATCGAGGTATGCTTTATGTCACTTATGTAAATTCGTTGCCTTTATATGAAATGCATGTCCCCCACCCACCTTTTGTACTATAAACAGTAAAGAACCCTAATTTTTTAAATTTGGGGAAAACATGTGAATTAGGGCTAATTTAAAATTAATTGTGCTGTTATACTTAATTGACCCTAACTGTTTATTGCGTGTGTAATTTTTTTAAATCCCCAATTTATTAATTACTTGAGTACTGTATGTAAAGGCCTAATTTTGAATTGCTTGGGTACTGTGTTAAAAAAAACTCTAATTTTTAATTGCTTGGGTAATGTGTGTTTTTTAATTGCTTGTGTATTGTGTTTAAAAATCCAAATTTTTAATTGCTTGGGTTGTTTGTGGATAACAGTAATTTTTAATTTATTGGGCATTGCTATGTATATTGTTAATTGTTGAAATTGGTATATTTTTTGTGTAAATAATTAATCTATAAATTGTTAATTGTTTATATACTCGGCGGATCCAGAAAAATTTCAATGGGGGCACAATAATTAATCTAATAAAAAAATAATTAAATAAATTATTGAAAAGTAGTATAATGCCAACGACAATTTCAAACGGTTTTCATTTTTTGAAAGCAATCCACACATGCATCTTCATTTGCAAATTTGACAAGTGCTTCTTTTTCTACTACAAATAGTAGACATCATTCAAAATATTAGGCATTTTACTTTAAAATTATATACTGATTTTAATCACATTTATTTTTCCGCAAAAATTTCTCCATATTTTATTTGGCCAAGTATTATCATTATATTATCATTAATTAAAAAAAAAAACTAAGCTTACTATTTGAACAATTAAATTATTTATCCTAAACTTAATATCTACTAACTCTTATATATATCATGAAAATTGGACAAATTATTAGTGAGTGACAGGCTATAAATTGATTATCATAAGTACACATCATCTTACATAATAAAATTTACAACATTTTGGCACAAAATGGAGTGACTTAATTACATCATCAAGATACACCATTCCCAACTTAAGGACATCTAGCAGCAGGTGTAAGCTTAAAAACTTATTTCTCCAAAACAAAAATTAGAAAAAGGGAATGAGAGAGAGTGTGTGTCAGACTATTGTTGACTTATGGAAGAGTTTCTTTTCCTCTTATATCTCTCCTCAACTCTGTAAATCATGTGAGTAGCTTTTAGCTGACCAAAAGTAAATACATACTGTTTTCTTTTATTTGGGCTTGGGTGCGTCACATTGAGCGGGGGCACTACCTTTAATTGGCTGGGGGCACTCCCTTCGGGAGTCTAAATCATGACAACCCATCCCACATTTGAGTGGGGGCCCATCCCCCTAGTCCACTATACATAAATCTTCCCCTGTACTCAGCATGTTTGTATCCAATAAAAGAGATTGTCTTGTTCAAGACATATTGGACAAGTTTGTAGGGGTAATGGTACATTATGGTGGGGTATTTGTGAGGACTGTTGGGGTGAGAAACAGAAGTAAGGTTGAATATGTGGGTGGTGAGATGTTTATGAAGTTCAATATCCCAATAGAAAATTGGGGATATTTTGAAATAGTAGGAATCATTAGGGATGATATAAACTTAGAGGGTCCATATCTGATGTGGTATAGGAAGCGTGGTTTGATCTTAGCAACTGGTAAAACTGAGTTTAGGGATGACCAAGATGCTGCTGATTTGTTGTTGACAAAGGATGCCAATGACAATATGACCATTTATGTGACTTTGTGTTCTGATAGCCAAATTATGAGGGGTGTTGGGTCAATGGTGAGAGCTTTTCATGCTGGTCCAATTGATCATTAAAGTGGTGAGTCAAGTAAAGTAGCAAGGGGTGACCCATATGGAAGCCCACCACTTATGGGCCAAACTAGGAGAACCCCAAGGACCAAAACACCTTCATACATTGATGAAGACTTGAGCCCCCCTGAAATAAGCCAAGAGTTCACAAATTTGAGAATATCCCCTAGAAAAAAAATCCTAAACTTCAACCACACTGAATGCTCCACCAGCTCTGGTTCTACTCCCCTCACTGATCTCCCTCCCCTTACTGATCCCCCTCCCATCACTGAGCCTACTCCCCTCACAGATCCCACTCCCATCACTGAGCCCACTCCTTTCACTGATCCCACTCCCATCCCTAAGGTCACTGCTCTTCCAGGACAGAGGCAAAAGCTTCCTATAAGAAGGGGTCACAGGAAGCCTAGATCTACTATTGACTTGGAAGTAATAGAGGAACCTGTAGATGGGGAGGCTGTACATGGGGAGGATGTAGATGAGGAACCTGTAGATGGGGAGGATGTAGATGAGGAACCTGTAGATGACATCCATGTTGGAGTGGATGGCATTGATGACCAAGATGTGGAGGATCTTTTTGCTGAGGATGCTGATATAGGAATCTTGGATACAGTGACAAGACAACTTGCAACCAACAACAATTCAGGCATCACCAATAACAGACAGGGAAGTGGTAGGGGTGTAGTGAATGATGATATTGATGAGAAAACTGAGGATGATGATGATGATTCAAGTGATTCAGATTTCAATTTAAATGTTGAGAACGAGTATGATGATAATTCTGATGAGTTGAGGAGCCTGCAGGGTTCTGATGATGAAGGGGAGAGGTACTCTGTGTTCAATCCTGATGTGGATTTTAAAAGGAAGATAAATCTGGTCAAGGGTTTGAAATTTCTAACAAACAAGTGCTCTTAGGAAAGCTTTGATGTATCACAGCATTGAGAACCATTATGACTACTATTTTCTGCATAATGGGAGTCGTAGAGTAACTGTGTATTGTAAATATAGATGTACATGCCCTTGGTAAAAATCCTAAGCAATTCAAAAAGGGCAACGCTGTCAAAGGCAACAACAAAATTCAGAAGAAGCCACAAGAAAATTACTATGTGTGTGGCAAACCAGGACATAGAGCTTATCAATGTTTCAATCGCCACAAGCAGTCCAAGTCTTACGAGAAGCTTGGTCTTGACCAAACTAACAATCAGGCTTGCCTTGTCGAACCACAAAAGATCATTGCGCCTATGATTTCTGAAGTGAATATGGTAAGCAATGCTATTGAATGTGTTGTTGATACAGGAGCTTCCAGACACCTGTGCAACAATAAGGACCTTATCAAAGACTTTTAAGGAGGTTCACAATGGAGAATCCGTCTATCTTACCAACTCCTCTAGCATTGGTATCCTTGGTAAAGGGAAGTTTATTTTTAATCTAACTTCTGAAAAATCTCTTTCTTTAAGAAATGTGTTGTATGCTTCTTCCTTACGTAGAAATATGGTGTTTTGCTTGATAAGACTGGACTTAAATTAGTTGTTGATGCAGACAAGTTAGTCCTCACCTAAAATGGTGAATTTGTGGGTAAGGGTTATCTCAATGGGGGACCTTTTGTACTTGAGACTATGATTAGTGAAATGAATGTCGGATTGTCTTCTACTTATATTGCTGAATTCATTGATTTATGGCATGGTAGATTAGGACATGTGAATAGTGCATCCATTAAGCGCTTGAGACATTTGTATTTGATACCTTCTATGATTGACAGTGATGTTTCCAAATGTGAAATATGTGTAGAAGCCAAACATTCAAAATTACCCTTCAAATCCGTTGCCAAAAGACAAACGAAACTCTTAGAATTGATTCATAGTGATTTGGTTGACTTTAAGAACACTCAAAGCAAAGGAGCCAAATTTTACTATATTACACTTGTGGATGCCTGTTCTAGATTTACTAGAGTTTACCTCATTAGAACAAAGGATGAAGCAAAATCAATGTTTCTTAAGTATAAAGCTGAGGTTGAGAATCAGTTAGAACTAAAGATCAAAAGAATCAGATATGATAGAGGTGGTAAGTATGAGACTAACACCCTTCAATCCTTTTGCGTAATGAATAGGATAATACATGAGACCTCTGCCCCTTATACTCCTCATTCTAATGGGATGGCTGAAATGAAAAATAGAACCCTTAAGAATATGATGAATGCCATGCTCATTAGTTATAGGCTACCCGACAACGTGTGGGGGGGAGGCAGTTTTATCCGCTTGTTATATAATCAATAGAGTCCCTCATAAGAAGTTAGATAAAACCTCATATGAGATATGAAAAAGTTATGTACCAAACATGACTAATATGAAAGTGTGGGGGTGCTTGGCCAAAGTGGACTTGCCTAGTCACAAACGTATGAATATGGGGCCTGAAACTATAGATTTCGTCTTTATTGGTTAAGCCCAAACTAGTGAATAGCATATAAATTTATGTGCTTGAATGATTATTCTATTATTGAATCTAGAGTTATTGAATTCTTTGAGCATGTTTTTCATTTGAAAAAGAATGCTGAATCATGTGAAAGTATTATGACTATGGCTACGTTTTTGCCATTATCTACTCCTATTACTAATGATGTTCACGATGTTGAACTGCACATGAGTAAATGTAATACCCCGTATTATTATTCATTCATCTTCCTTTCTCTCTCCCTACTATATTCCCATTATCCCCGAACAAGTTGAGTTTTGTTCCAATCCTTTCTCGTGAGTGCACACGAGTAAGGGTGTTGTGTTAACCTTGGGAAGCGAGCGCTGTGTGATCGATTTGCATCTAGATCGAGGCGAAATCACTTTTAAGACAGTGATTAATCCCATGGCGCAACAAGTTACTTTCATTTTCTGTTTTGCCAGTTGATCTTTGGGACAAACCAAACATCTGTTTGGGTACATCTATTCTAACATTTAGTATTTGTGAATATTTATTAGATTTAACTTTTATGTAGCTTTTATTTATCATTACCATGATGACTTGCTTCTTTACTACAATTTGAAAAACTTATAAGTGGAGGAAAAAGAAAAGGAAATGAAAAAAAGGTAGTGCCATTATTAATAAGGAATTACATTACTAAAATGTCTTCCATTCAATCACAATACAATATGGCATGAGCTTAAATAACGAACACATACATACCCCATATCATAACAAATTAACAATCTGTAAATACATAGAGTATATTAATAAAAGCACGTACAAAAGACATCAAGTGCAAACTCTTAAATAAAAACTCAAAATGCGTACAATAACTAGTTAGCCAAGCTAGCTAATAGGTACGCTTTCTTTCTTATATTAGCTATAATAATAATAATAACTTAATTATATATATGATCATCTCATTTTCTTCTCTTAATTATTATATGGATCATATCATAAGTATATATTATATCGGTAGGTAAATATTGATAATTAAATCGCGTGTTTTTTTTAAGTATGTATGTTGGACTATATAGGGTAAGAAGCCATTTTACCAATACCACAAATATTTTTCCCTTTAAGGATCTTCATATATCCACTCTCACCCCATGATTCTCCCCATGAGTTCTTAACCAACCAATAATTCATACCACTAGCAGAATCCGTGCCATACCCAATAAACGTAACTGCATGATTCAACGTACTCCCACACTCACCACCAGTGAACACACCACCTTGGTACAACTGGAACGCTTCCCCACTAGCGTCTAGCGCCACGGAAACAGGCTGACGTGCCACGGCCTCCATGAGTGCCATCTCGTTGTTCTGTGGTACGTCTTCAAAGCCGTTGATAGTGACCGTGCCACGGCCAACAAATGACTCAGTATTGAGACGACACCACCCTGGGTTACCTTGGTAGGGATATTCGTCTTCTGTGACTAGGCCGCCGGCTTGCTGGTTTTGATGTATATATGTGAAGGCACGGTCCATGAACCCGCCGTGACAATTATGGTTGTTTGTATTGCAGTCAAGGAGTTGTTGTTCTGATAGAGAGATTAGTTGTCCTGAGTTTATTTTGTTTAGCCCTTCCACTGCTGCCACTGCTGAGAATGCCCAGCAACATCCTGTCAACGCCAACGGTTGAAAAAATGTTAGCTAAAGTCTTTGCCAATACTTTTCCTACAATATTTTTGGAGCATTGTTGTCTAAACCTATTTTTCTTATAGTGAATTAATTAATAAGTTAAGGATAAAATAGCACTACATAACTATTAGTCCCTTGTTAGTTTTAAATATAAGGCGCATGCTCTTAATTATTATATATCCAGTGAAAAAGAAAAAAGAAGAGCAGTGTGAGATCAAATATGTAATTGATTCATATATGAGTATTTTAATTTATTCAAATGTTTGACTGTACTCCATAGTGAACGATGATTTAAGAATACAAAATAAAGGTATATATGAACGTCTTGGTAAAAAATGCAGGAACTAATTCTTAAAATACATCATCAGGTTGCTGCGTGTAAACTTCTTTATTTATGAATTTTTTTTTCTTTCTAATATGTCAAAAAAAAAAAATGTAAGTAGTGTGGAAAAACAAAGTTAGTCATTATTCTTCTATTTTTCAATAACCACATATATAAAAAAAAAATGGTTATAACTTATTATAAGGTTTAGATCATGTTTGGTAAATAATGGTAGTTAGCTATTAGCTTATATAATATGAAAAAAGGTTTCAAATTATATATAACGTTTTCATTTATTATCTTATATCCATGCATGCGTCTTTTTTGAAGAATCAAAATGTACATAGTATAGTACTATATGGAGTATTTGATTACAAAAAATGAAATGCACAAAGTTCAAATCAAAATTAATGAATTGAAGATATTGATAATATAAGTGAGATTTCTTTTTATCCTTACCACATTGCCCTTGATTTTTGATGGGAGTAACGGCATCTCTTTTTCTCCAATCCATTGAAGATGGCACATCAGTTAGGCCGTTTTCATAATACGTAGTAGACATGTTTGTTTTTGAGGTTAACTCTCCTTTATAACCAGTATGAGTAGCTAAAAACTCCTCATTGGTTAAATCGGCAAAGCCATTAAGACCTAAGGTATAGGATTTGTTATTAGCACCCTTGTTAAATTCCTCAATATGCTTCAAATTTTGCGCAAATATGTGGAAACGTTTCTCCTTCTCGGCGTCATCTTTGTAAATACGTCCATGTCGCGCCATCCATTCATAGTGCCAATTCATCGTAGACAGTGCATCTGGTTTGCCCTCGAGAGGACGGGATGAGGCTTGGGAAGCGCAAAGTCCGAAAACAAAGAGGACTAGGGCAAAGGAGAAGAGGGATTGCAAGTAATGGTTTGTGAAAGCCATGATTAATTAGAGTTGTGTATGTGTAGAGAGGTAATTATAATGTAAGCTCTAAATTTTGATGCACAAATAAGCTATGGAGTTTGTGAGTATTTATAGCTAGGCAAAATTAATCATGCATGTTCGTACGTAGTCATGCAGGTCAATAGTTATTATAACGTGTTGCAATGGGAAGAAATTAATACTAAGAGGCTAGACCATGAGCTTGTTTTGATCTCCATGACTTGCGGGGTCCTTTATTTTGAAGCAAGTCGGTCTATGTTGCATCGCGTATAACTTGGTTAAAGATACAGGTTGTACATATAACTTGCTTGGTTAAAGATGTTGTACCTCTAACTTGGTCTATGTTGTTCATATTAGCTATATCTTTTATCCGATATTATTAATAACCTCAAAAATCATAAAGGTGTTTGGGTTCTGTTCTTTTCGTCGTCATCATATTGCATTCAGTCATTCCTATTTCATTCGTTTTGTGTTGTTCTATTCTGCATTCTGTACTTCTTTTTGTCTCACATTTTGTTTCATTATCCATGTCGTTATTCCGTTTTGTTCCTTATTGTTTCGCACCATTTCGTTAGTTGAAGAGAACAAGACCTTAATGTAAACCAAAGGAAAATGTCATTTCTTTTTGGAGAAAATCAAGGCTCCGCTACATGGTAACTTTTTAGTTTCATCGATTAATCTTAGCTTTATATTTCAACTATCGTAAAAACTTGTATAAAATAATTTTACCGGCGTGAGTTTTGATAATACGAGGATAACTTTCTATTGAAAACGGATCACTGACTCATTGCTCGATTATAAGTCATAACAAGTGACTCCTATGTATGTCTCTAATATATTATTTCTATTTTTGAATTTATCTCACACAATACCTACTCTTAAACTATACTTTCATAGAACTCAATCCTTGCATACTATTGTGTTTTGTTTTTTAATAATTAATTGCATACTATTGTTATTAAGTTGTTTCAATTACCCATAAAAAAATCACAAAAACTTGTTTGAGACGGTTTTTTTCTAACATTTGGTGAGCCGGGGTCAAGTTTTAGTGAAACAAGGATCACTGCTCATAATAAGTGACCCTTACATTTCTGTGAGTTGGTCTTACACAAGACTTACTCTAAAAAAAATCAATTTTTGCTTAATCCTCCAAAAGTAAAAGATTTAACTTTCCATGAGATGTGGTGTCATTTAAATCCAAACTACACGCCAATACATCACCAAAGCTTAAGGATCGATGGTGACTTGAACACAGAACTTGCAACTTACTAATTTAAATCATCCCAAACTACAAGTGATGTGATCTGGGGTCTTGTATGCTGTGAGTAGTATACGGAGCATTAGTCTCTTGCCGTGTAAAATTGTTTATCATTGTCAAGTACTTAGCGAAAGACAGAAATTTTAACTACAAATTGAGCCGCCAATTACGGCTAAATACTGTCTTCAGAACAACTAACGTTTCTTGTGAAAAGGGTCGAAATTCGACAGAAAAAATTATTAGTGTGTTTCATACCCTACATCAGCCAATGATGTTGGCGGATCTAAAAAACTAATAATATGGGATAAAAATTACATATTAGGGTATTTTAACAAAGTAGAACATCTTTACGATATTATACATTCACCCAGGGGTGAAGTCAGGATTTTATAGATACGGGGGCCGAAGTTTACGGTAAAGAATTGAGTAAAATCATTTAGTGTAGTATTAAAAAAATTCTTTTCTTAATATCCCATGCCTTTTCATATATTGATCTAAAATCATCAATAATAGAGTCTAAAGCATCATTAAAGTACGATGATAGAAAATAATATAGTGATTAAAGAACACACTTCAAATTTGCAGCAAAAAAAAAAAAAAAAGAACACACTTCAAATAACAAATATTAAGCTTATTCAAATGCAAATAAGTTAATTGTTTTATGCAAAAGCATTATACATAATATATTAGTCCAACTTGAGTTAAAGAAAAAAGCTTACATTTTTTTTCCTTTTTCAATAGTGAATAAGTAAAAAATAATAGTAATTGAAAAAAATATAACAATAAACAAGCTAGCAGTGGGAATAGAACCCACAACATCCCAACATGTGACTTATGGACGGGATTGTACCACTACGGCAAACTAGTTTTTATGATCTAAGTACACACTTTAATGTAATTATTCTAGTTTTAGGCTCTATTTGGTTGGGCGGAAAATCGTTTTCAACTGAAAAGTATTTTCAGCTGAAAATCATTTTCCGTATAAAATGACTTTCCATTCACATTTTACGTTGTTTGGTTACAACTGAAAATAATTTTCCTAAAAAACTATTTTTTATAAAAAATAAAATCTACTAGCATAGTTGCGTCGGTCTCGAAAAGTTATGCGGATTCAAAAAAAAATGACCACAAACGCATATCGGAGTCAAAAATTGTACTTATTTGAAGAAAAAAACAATATTGAGAAAGTGGCCCGAAAGTTCATCCCGAGCCCCAATCAAGTCGGGTGCGAGTTTGTTTTTATGACCAGATGTTCCAACAACCAAACCCGATGATCAAATTCCCTATTAGTGCTACGGGGACAGAGTGTCCCACCAACGGAAAATCCTTTTCCCTTCATTTTGAAGGGAAAACATTTACACCTATATAGGTGAAAATGCTTTTCCCCATGAAAACCATTTTCCTTCTCATTGTAAACCAAGCAACGAAAAATAGAAAACTATTTTTCAGGAAAACTGTTTTCACCCCAACCAAACGGAGCCTTACAGTGGCCAGCAAAAAAAAGAAAAAAAGAAACATTGGGCTGGGCCACAGGGGCCAGGCCTACGCCAGCCTCCTCTGTGGCTTCGCCCCTGCATTCACCTATAAATCGTAATACACAAAAAAATCCAAATAAAGAGTATTTCTAGCAAAAAAATTCCAAAAACCTGGGTGCTTAAGCATCTTCAATGCAAGGTTTTTAGTGAGGTTTGGTCGATGAAAAATCCTCCCAAAAAACCTCTACCCATGAGCCATAGTGACAAATCTATAAACCTACTTTTTTTACAAACCACTTTGTCTAGACAAACCAGGTTTGTGGCATAATCTTTTTCTAATTTGGACTCCTCACTTAGAGGTTTTGGAGGTTTATGCCACTGGGAGGGAAGGGTTAAAAAAAGAGGATTTTTACACTAATGATGTGACACAAGTAAAAACCCACTTAGAGCTTTGTATCATTGGAGATACTCTTAGTACCATAGTGTCTCGCACTAGATCCGGTCCTGACTGTCATCGTGGATATATAACAGTAAGCTAAGGACCTAAGGTGAAAGGATCCTCTATGTTTCATATTCTCTGCTATCATTTCCTCTCTCTATCTCTCTCCTATAAATTTTAAATTTGAAAAATCTACCTTCTCTATCTAAAGGTCAAAAAATCATTCCCTTCTAATCTAAAAGTGCATTTTTGGATAACAACACTCACTCTTTGTTATTTTTATAAGGTAAGCATACTTTTTTTCTTTTTGCTCTTCAAAACAGGGTGCAAGTGAATGGCAAGATTGGCAACTTAGACTTCCTCCACTACATCGCGCATGTTCGGACTCTCATGTTCAATAGCGAAATATCGAGCTAGAAATATCGATTAGGCATACAAATAGATCAATCTAATAGTAGTAATTGCTTGCTGCAAGCCATGGTTCATTTTTCTAAGCATATTTTCATTATTACTTGCAACCACAACTTCAGTGTCCTAATAACTCCTAAGACATATGAGTGATATGACCATGTTTGTCAATTAGTTGTTTGATGTTAGCCGATTGCATTATCTGTTAGCTATTAGCTGTTTTTATCAACGCCATTGACCAGGTTTTAACTATTTATGCAAAAATGTTTGTTTGGATAAATTAGTTATTTAGCTGTTTGAATATGTAAAATGATATCTAAGGCATTAATTTACTTTGTTAATATCAATTGTTTGTAATAACTATTCTAAAATTTTGAATATATATCTATAATACATCAAAATAAGATGTGAATTTGTTTTCTTCTATGGTCCGAGATAGAGATTCAGAGTATTAGAAGATGCTAAATTTGAATAAATAAGTTTAATTGAAGCTATTAGTTAGATTTTTCTTATGATATTTTGATAAGATATTACATATAATGTTGACATAGCTGCAAAACCGTGGATTATCACCGTAGTTAACAGCCCAAAACCGCAGCTAATTAGCTCTAGCGGCGGGACAGGTCCGCAACGATTTTGCTCGACGTTAAGAAAAAATAGTAGCGGAAAACATTCCGACATTGAAATCAGTGGTGGAAAAGTTTGATTCCTTCGCTGAAATCAGGGTGGTGGAATAGTTAAAGCCGCAGTTGAGATTTAAACAAAAAATTAAAAAAATTTGAATTTGGATGCTTGAGACATCCAGCAACTCCCTCATGAACCCTACTCATGCGCGTGGAGCAAGGAGACCTTTACCAGCATACCACCAACCAAGTACTCAATATATAGTTTAGCCACGAGGACAGGTTTAGAGAGGTAAAATAAGAGGATGACAATTATTGTAATTATACACAAGTATTGTACTAAGTAGTCATTTGATTAATAAATTCCAAATAACTAACTTCAAAAGGCTCTTTTTTGAACTTTTTGAAAATTAGCCTTTTAACCCAGTCAAACAGCTAATTCTACCCAAATAGCTAATTTTAACCCCAAAAAACTCTCTACAAAACGAGGCCATATAATTGATCATTGACAAGCCATAGATTCATGACTTCCTCTATCGTTATTATTTTTTTTGATAATACCTCTATCTTATTAAATACGAATATGATTTTGTAAGTGTCATCATATCCTTTTTATTTAATGTACTCTCTTGTCCATCAAAATAAAATTAAGACATAATCTAGAACATAATTAAGAATCTTTAAAAATGCGTAGAGTATTGATTTTACATAGTTGATTAGGATAGTTCTAGAATATCCTCACATTCATGTTCTTGCTAGGAAATGTTATTTAGTATATCTTAGAAATATTATAGATTAGCATAATATTATAGAGATTGTGTAATTTACAGTTTTCATAACACTAGTACTTTTGTACCTATATATAGGGATTGCTTACATCAATAATAAGCAACCATTCTATTATCTCAGAGCCTACTTCTCAAACCCTACCTATCTCTCAAATCTAGCTATGCTCAGCCTCACTCATCCCCGGCCGT
This sequence comes from Tetragonia tetragonoides, assembly GCA_038025085.1. Lineage (NCBI taxonomy): Eukaryota > Viridiplantae > Streptophyta > Magnoliopsida > Caryophyllales > Aizoaceae > Tetragonia > Tetragonia tetragonoides. Next base: position 6,703,782 of record CM076148.1, on the reverse strand, counting down.
CCGCTTCCCTTCACAGCCAACCGCCCGACGTGACGAGTCACCACTGCCGTGCATCCTGTCCTGGACCACCGACTCCTTCGCCCGTAGCTTCCGCCAACGCACTTCTCTGCTCCCTCACGGTCTCCTTCGTGAACAACCCTTCCTATCACGGTATCTCTCCTTACCGTGACTTATTTTGCTTCAATTCTTGTCTTGTTCTTGTTTGTCTATTTTATTGTTGTTTTTACTATGGCTGCTGATGGTGTACCTCCCAACCCGCCCCCTAATCCCCTTCCCACTTGGCCACCTATTGAACGACCTTATGGTATTCACAACATTAAACCCTTAACTCTTGACTTGGCTCACCTTAATTATGATGCATGGAGAGAATTGTTTGAGACTCACTGCTTAAGTTTTGGTGTATTGGGACATATAGATGGAACCTCTGTGACCTCGAGACCTAATGATATTGAATGGAAAAAGGTTGATGACTTTTTCAAACTTTGGATCTATGGCACTATAACACCTAGCTTGCTTACTCTTGTCTTAAAAACTAAAGTTACGACGCGAACTCTTTGGCTTACCCTAGAATAATTGTTCCATGATAACAGAGATGCCCGAACCCTTCAAAACGAACTTATTAATATAGGTAAAGGTAACATGTCCGTTCATGACTACTGTCATAGAATCAAGACCATCACCGATTTGCTTGAAAACATTGATTGCCCCGTTCCCGAACGTCAGATTGTTAGCCATACCGTTAATGGATTAAATGATGATTTTGAGAACATCTATAATGTCATCCAGCATCACAAATCGTTCCCAACTTTCCTACAATGCCGATCCATGCTTCTTTTAGAGGAGCAACGTCTTGCAAAAGCTCCAAAAAGTCAATCCCGCCACACCGACCACTCCTCCTCATCCATGGTCCTTTATTCCCAACCTCAACCCTCATACTCCTACCTGTCCCCTCCTACTGCCTGCCTCACCCCGTACTTTGCCCAGCCCGCGGCATACCCCCCTTCTCCATATATATAGGTACAAGAGTCCTAGTGTTATGAAAATTGTAGATTACACAATCTCTATAATACGTAGTATTATGTTAATCTATAATATTTCTAAGATATACTAATAAATACTCCCTAACATATATATAGGGATCGGTTACATCAATAATAAGCAACCATTCCATTATCTCACAATTCCACCGTACCACTCCATAATAAAACACAAATGATCATACCAAATACAAACTCTTAAACAAAAAACCAACATGTGTAACTAGATAGATAGCTAGATACACCTTCTTATTCTTTCTAGTTCTAAGTAACATAAAAACTTGTATAAAAGGAAATTCACGGTAACTTGCAATGAAATGATGGTCATTTTTTACTACAATAAGGATCACTGTTTATAATAAGTGATCCCTATATTTTTTAATAGTGACCCCATTTTATTGCGAGCCGCGTCTATAACTTAGGTATATATATGACCATCCTCTCTGTTCACTTAATTATGGATCAATGTTGTTGGAGTACTACATAGTAGGGTAAGATGCTTTCATGGCAATACCACAGAGATTTTGGCCTCTAAGGATCTTCATATAACCACCCTCACCCCAAGATTCTCCCCATGAGTTCTTAACCAACCAATAATCCTTGCCACTATCAGAATCAGTCCCATACCCAATCACTGTAACCGCATGGTTCAAGTCAGTTCCACACTCTCCATCAAAGACACCACCAGTGTACATTTTGAACCCATCGGCGTCGACCCCCACTGATACAGGCTGTTGTGCCACGGCTTGCATGAGTGCCATTTCGTCATTCTGTGGAACATCTTGGTAGCCATTGATGGTGACCACAGCCGTGCCCGCGCTCCCGCCGCCACTCTGACACTCCCCTTGGACACCATTGTAGGGATAATTGTCTTCCTTCTCTAGGCCCTGGTTTTGTTGTATATATGTGTAGGCAACATCCATTGTCCCACCGCTACAACCATTGTTGTTCATATCGCAGTCAAGGAGTTGTTGCTCTGAGAGAGAGATTATGTTTCCTGATTGGATTTGGTTTAGCCCTTCCACTGCTGCCACTGCTGAGAATGCCCAACAACACCCTGTGTATATATGTAATTTAGTTAGAAGAAACATCATTTTTTACAAATAATAGCTAGCAATACCGCGGTTAATTAGGCCACGTTTAGCACAAACAGTTAGTTTTTGCATAAAAGTTACAACTTGAAGTTTGTAACTAGCCTTTTCAACTTTCAGCTATCAAACATTTTACAGGTACAACTAATTTTGTAAAACTAGCCTTATATATTAGCTTTCACTCGCAGTTACATACAACAAATATTGAAGACATATATTTTTCTCGTAATAGCTTTTATTGCAGTAGATTTGAACTAAAGTGTTATTCGATCATTTCAAATGTTTTCTTAAACTGTAATTTGTGAAAAATGTCTCTTATAACATATAACTTGTTAAGTATAGTATTTTGCATATATATATATATATATATTTAAATTAATCAAAATGAATATATATTTATGGAAAATTCAATATGAAAATGCAGATCTAAGCAAGGGAGACTTCAGAACAACTAACGTTTCTTGTGAAAAGGGTCGAAATTCGACAGAAAAAATTATTAGTGTGTTTCATACCCTACATCAGCCAATGATGTTAGCGGATCTAAAAAGCTAATAATATGGGATAAAAATTACATATTAGGGTATTTTAACAAAGTAGAACATCTTTACGATATTACATTCACCCAGGGTGAAGTCAGGATTTTATAGATACGAGGGCCGAAGCTTACGGTAAAGAATTGAGTAAAATCATTTAGTGTAGTATTAAAAAAATTCTTTTCTTAATATCCCATGCCTTTTCATATATAGATCTAAAATCATCAATAATAGAGTCCAAAGCATCATTAAAGTACGATGATAGAAAATAAATATAGTGGTTAAAGAACACACTTCAAATTTGCAGTAAAAAAAAAAAAGAACACACTTCAAATAACAAATATTAAGCTTATTCAAAATGCAAATAAGTTAATTGTTTTATGCAAAAGCATTATACATAATATATTAGTCCAACTTGAGTTAAAGAAAAAAGCTTACATTTTTTTTTCCTTTTTCAATAGTAAATAAGTAAAAAATAATAGTAATTGAAAAAATATAGCAATAAACAAGCTAGCAGTGCGAATAGAACCCACAACATCCCCAACATGTGACTTATGGACGGGATTGTACCACTACGGCAGACTAGTTTTTATGATCTTAGTACACACTTTAATGTAATTATTCTTAGATTTAGGCTCTATTTGGTTGGATGGAAAATCGTTTTCAACTGAAAAGTATTTTCAGCTGAAAATCATTTTCAGTATAAAATGACTTTCCGTTCACATTTTACGTTGTTTGGTTACAATAGAAAATAATTTTCCTGAAAAACTATTTTTTATAAAAAATAAAATCTACTAGCATAGTTGCGTCGATCTGGAAAAGTTATGTGGATTCAAAAAAAAAATCACCACAAACGCATATCGGAGTCAAAAATTGTACTTATTTGAAGAAAAAAACAATATTGAGAAAGTGGCCCGAAAGTTCATCCCGAGGCTCAATCAAGTCGGGTGCGAGTTTGTTTTTATGACCAGATGTCCCAACAACCAAACCCGATGATCAAATCCCCTATTAGTGCTCCGGGGACATAGTGTCCCACCAACGGAAATGAAGGGAAAACATTTACACCTATATAGGTGAAAATGCTTTTCCTCCTGAAAACCATTTTCCTTCTCATTGTAAACCAAACTACGGAAAATAGAAAACTATTTTCCAGGAAAATTGTTTTCACCCCAACACGGAGCATTACAGTGGCCAGCAAAAAAAAAAAAAAAAGAAACATTGGGCTGGGCCACAGGGGCCAGGCCTACGCCAGCCTCCCCTGTGGCTTCGCCCCTACATTCACCTATAAATCGTAATACACAAAAAATCCAAATAAAGAGTATTTCTAGCAAAAAAATTCCAAAAACCTGGATGCTTAAGCATCTCCAATGCAAGGTTTTTAGTGAGGTTTGGTCGATGAAAAATCCTCCCAAAAAACCTCTACCTATGAGCCATAGTGACAAATCTATAAACCTACTTTTTTTACAAACCACTTTGTCTAGACAAACCAGGTTTGTGGCATAATCTTTTTCTAAATTGGACCCCTCACTTAGAGGTTTTGGAGGTTTATGCCATTGGGAGGAAGGGTTAAAAAAAGAGGATTTTTACACTAATAATGTGACACAAGTAAAAACCCACTTAGAGCTTTGTAGCATTCGGGATACTCTTAGTACCATAGTGTCTCGCACTAGATCCGATCCTGACTGTCATCGTGGATATATAACAGTAAGCTAAGGACCTAAGGTCAAAGGATCCTCTGTGTTTCATATTCTCTGTTGTCATTTCCTCTCTGTATCTCTCTCCTATAAGTTTTAAATTTGAAAAATCCACCCTCTCTATCTAAAGGTCAAAAAATCATTCCCTTCTAATCTAAAAGTGCATTTTTGGATAACAACACTCACTCTTTGTTATTTTTATAAGGTAAGCATACCTTTTTTCTTTTTGCTCTTCAAAACAGGGTGCAAGTGAATGGCAAGAATGGCAACTTAGACTCCCTCCACTATATCGCGCATGTTCGGACTCTCATGTTCAATAGCGAAATATCAAGCTAGAAATATCGATTAGGCATACAAATAGATCAATCTAATAGTAGTAATTGCTTGCTGCAAGCCATGGTTCATTTTTCTAAGCATATTTTCATTATAACTTGCAACCACAACTTCAGTGTCCTAATAACTCCTAAGACATATGAGTGATATGACCATGTTTGTCAATTAGTTGTTTGATGTTAGCCAATTACATTATCTGTTAGCTATTAGCTGTTTTTATCAACGGCATTGACCAGGTGTTAACCATTTATGCAAAAATGTTTGTTTCGATAAATTAGTTGTTTAGCTGTTTGAATATGTAAAATGATATCTAAGGGCATTAATTTACTTTGTTATTATCAATTGTTTGTAATAACTATTCTAAAATTTCGAATATATATTCTATAATACATCAAAATAAGATGTGAATTTTTTTTCTTCTGTGGTTCGAGATAGAGATTCGGAGTATTAGAAGATGCTAAATTTAAATAAATAAGTTTAATTGAAGCTATTAGTTAGTTTTTTTATGATATTTTGATAAGATATTACATATAATGTTGACATAGCTGCAAAACCGTGGATTATCACCGTAGTTAACAGCCCAAAACCGCAGCTAATTAGCTCTAGCGGCGGGACAGGTCCGCAGCGATTTTGCTCGACGCTAAGAAAAAATAGTAGCGGAAAACAATCCGACACTGAAGTCAGTGGCGGGAAAGTTTGATTCCGTCGCTGAAATCAGTGGTGGAATAGTTAAAGCCGCAGTTGAGATTTAAACAAAAAATAAACAAAAATTTGAATTTGGACGCTTGAGATGTCCAGCAACTCCCTTATGAACCCTACTCATGCGCGTGGAGCAAGGAGGCTTCTACCAGCATACCACCAACCAAGTACTCAATATATAGTTTAGCCACGAGGATAGGTTTAGAGAGGTAAAAATAAGAGGATGACAATTATTGTAATTATACACAAGTATCGTATTAAGTAGTCATCTAATTAATAAATTCCAAATAACTAACTTCAAAAGACTCCTTTTTTGAGCTTTTTAAAAATTAGCCTTTTAACCCAGTCAAATAGCTAATTCTACCCAAATAGCTAATTTTAATCCCAAAAAACACTTTACAAAACGAGGCCATATAATTTTATCATTGACAAGCCATAGATTCATGACTTCCTCTATCGTTATTATTTTTTTGATAATACCTCTATCTTATTAAATACGAATATGTTTTTGTAACCGTATCCTTTTTATTTAATGTACTCTCTTGTCCATCAAAATAAAATTAAGACATAATCTATAACATAATTAAGAATCTTTAAAAATGCGTAGAGTATTGATTTTACATAGTTGGTTAGGATAGATCGAGAATATCCTCACATCCATGTTCTTGCTAGGGAATGTTATTTAGTATATCTTAGAAATATTATAGATTAGCATAATATTATAAAGATTGTGTAATTTACAGTTTTCATAACACTAGTACTTTTGTACCTATATATAGGGATTGCTTACATCAATAATAAGCAACCATTCTATTATCTCAGAGCCTACTTCTCAAATCCTACCTATCTCTCAAATCTAGCCGTGCTCAGCCTCACTCATCCCCGGCCGTCCGCTTCCCTTCACAGCCGACCACCCCGACGTGACGAGTCACCACTGCCGCGCATCCTGTCCTGGACCACCGACTCCTTCGCTCGTAGCTTCCGCCAGCGCACTTCTCTGCTCCCTCACGGTCTCCTTCGTGAACAACCCTTCCTATCACGGTATCTCTCCTTACCGTGACTTATTTTGCTTCAATTCTTGTCTTGTTTGTCTATTTTATTGTTGTTTTTACTATGGCTGCTGATGGTGTACCTCCCAACCCGCCCCCTGATCCCCCTCCCATTTGGCCACCTACTGAACGACCTTATGGTATTCACAACATTAAAATCTATATTCTCTTAACTCTTGACTTGGCTCACCTTAATTATGATGCATGGAGGAAATTGTTTGAGACTCACTGCTTAAGTTTTGGTGTATTGGGACATATAGATGGAACCTCTGTGGCCTCGGGACCTAATGATTTTGAATGGAAAAAGGTTGATGGCTTTGTCAAACTTTGGATCTATGGCACTATAACACCTAGCCTGCTTACTCTTGTCTTAAAAACTAAAGTTACGACCCGAACTCTTTGGCTTACCCTAGAACAATTGTTCTATGATAACAAAGATGCCCGAACCCTTCAAAACGAACTTATAATATAGATAAAGGTAACATGTCCGTTCATGCCTACTGCCATAGAATCAAGACCATCACCGATTTGCTTGAAAACATTGATTGCCCCGTTCCCGAATGTCAAATTGTTAGCCATACCATGAATGGATTAAATGATGATTTTGAGAACATCTATAATGTCATCCAGCATCACAAATCGTTCCCAACTTTCCTACAATGCCGATCCATGCTTCTTTTAGAGGAGCAACGTCTTGCAAAAGCTCCAAAAAGTCAATCCCGCCACACCGACCACTCCTCATCATCCATGGTCCTTTATTCCCAACCTCAACCCTCATACTCCTACCCGTCCCCTCCTACTGCCTACCTCACCCCCGTCCTTTGCCCAGCCCGCGGCTTACCCCCCTCTCCATATATATAGGTACAAGAGTCATAGTGTTATGGAAATTGTAGATTACACAATCTCTATAATACGTAGTATTATGTTAATCTATAATATTCCTAAGATATACTAAATAATATTCCCTAACATACATATAGGGATCGGTTACATCAATAATAATTAACCATTCTATTATCTCACAATTCCACCGTACCACTCCATAATAAAACACAAATGATCATACCAAGTACAAACTCTTAAACAAAAAAACTAACATGTGTAACTAGATAGATAGCTAGATACACCTTCTTATTCTTTCTAGTTCTAAGTAACATAAAAACTTGTATAAAAGGAAATTCATGGTAACTTGCAATGAAATGATGTTCATTTTTTATTACAATAAGGATCACTGTTTATAATAAGTGACCCCTATATTTTTTAATAGTGACCCATTTTATTGCGAGCCGCGTCTATAACTTAGGTATATATATGACCATCCTCTCTTTGTTCACTTAATTATGGATCAATGTTGTTGGAGTACTATATAGTAGGGTAAGATGCTTTCATGGCAATACCACAGAGATTTTGGCCTCTAAGGATCTTCATATAACCACCCTCACCCCAAGATTCTCCCCATGAGTTCTTAACCAACCAATAATCCTTGCCACTATCAGAATCAGTCCCATACCCAATCACTGTAACCGCATGGTTCAAGTCAGTTCCACACTCTCCATCAAAGACACCACCAGTGTACATTTTGAACGACCCATCGGCGTCGACCGCCACTGATACAGGCTGTTGTGCCACGGCCTGCATGAGTGCCATTTCGTCATTCTGTGGAACATCTTGGTAGCCATTGATGGTGACCACAGCCGTGCCCGCGCTCCCGCCGCCACTCTGGCACTCCCCTTGGACACCATTGTAGGGATAATCGTCTTCCTTCTCTAGGCCCTGGTTTTGTAGTATATATGTGTAGGCAACATCCATTATCCCACCGCTACAACCATTGTTGTTCATATCGCAGTCAAGGAGTTGTTGCTCTGAGAGAGAGATTAGGTTTCCTGATTGGATTTGGTTTAGCCCTTCCACTGCTGCCACTGCTGAGAATGCCCAACAACACTCTGTGTATATATGTAATTTAGTTAGAAGAAACATCAATTTTTACAAATAATAGCTAGCAATACCGCGGTTAATTAGGCCACGTTTAGCACAAACAGTTAGTTTTTGCATAAAAGTTACAACTTGAAGTTTGTAACTAGCCTTTTCAACTTTCAGCTATCAAACATTTTACATGTACAACTAATTTTGTAAAACTACCCTTATATATTAGCTTTCACTCGCAGTTACGTACAATAAAGTGAAGATATATATTTTTCTCGTAATAGCTTTTATTGCAGTAGATTTGAACTAAAGTGTTATTCGATCATTTCAAATGTTTTCTTTTACTTTTCCATAAACTGTAATTTGTGAAAAATGTCTCTCATAACATATAACTTGTTAAGTATAGTATTTTGCATGCATTTAAATTAATCAAAATGAATATATATTTATGGAAAATTCAATATGACAATGCAGATCTAAGCAAGGAAGACTTCTATTATTCCTTACCACAAAGACCCTGGTATTTGATATCAGTAACGGCACCGTTTAGTCTCCAGTCCATTGAAGGAGGCACATCAGTCAAGTTCTCATACATAAACCCGTTTGTGCTTGAGGTACTTAATAACTGTCCTTTATAACCAGTATGAGTAGCTAAAAACTCCTCATTGGTTAAATCGGCAAAGCTATTAAGACCTAAGGTATAAGATTTGTTTTTAGCACCCTTGTTAAACTCCTCAATGTGCTTCAAATTTTCCACAAATATGTGGAAACGTTTCTCCTTCTCGACGATATCTTTGTAGATACGTCCATGTCGCGCCATCCATTGCTCGTGCTTCTCTATCATGGACAATGCTTGTTTGCCATGATCAAGGAGACGAGATGAGGAGGCTTGGAAAGCGCAAAGTCCGAAAACAAAGAGGACTACTAGGGCAAAGGAGAAGAGGGATTGCAAGTAATGGTATGTGAAAGCCATGATTAGAGTTGTTTATGTGTAGAGAAGCTCTAAATTTTGATGCAAATACAAGCTATGGAGTTTGTGAGTATTTATAGGCAAATTTGTGCCATGAATATTTCATTTTGATCATAAATGCATGACTCATGCAGGTCAATAGTTATTAGCCTGTTGCAATGAGAACAAATACGTACTAATTAAGATTATAGACTCTTAGCTTGGTTTTATCCATCTCCATGACTTGCGGGGTCTTTTTAATATGAAGTCGATCGCGGTCTATGTTGCATATGGACGTACTGCGTATAACTTGGGTTCAAAATATTGTCCTTATTTCCTCATTGTGTTCATGGAAATTTCATGTATATGTGCATGCAATATGGGATTTAATTTGCGACTCAGGGAATATCAAATTTAAATTCTCTTGCTACTAATAAAGTAAATAATTGATCATCTGCTAATTATAAATGTGCATCTTAGAAATATCGGTATTCAAAATATATCAGATACGGAATAACTACTTTGTTGGATCAAGTATTAGTGCAACCTACGTAATAGACTATCAATTCTTTGGTAGAACTTAAGCTTTTTTTTTAAAGTTAGTCTTTTCTTTTCTTCTTTGTTATGAAAAATCAGTAACATCCAACACCACCAGTTATGGATAGTGATCTAGTGAGTACTCCTATGTGTATATAACTATATATACCAACTTTTCAAAAAACTAGGTGTGGGCCTTAGAATAAATGGTCTGGATTACAAAATCAAGTAGGCTCAATTTTACAACTCTCATAGGCCAAGTGTACTTAAATGCATGCAATATGGAATTTGAGGCTTGAGCGCAAAGAACGAAATTTCAAAAATAAGGAAAAGAAACACCCTGCATATTTAGTATTAGTAAGTGGTAACCAATAAATCTTGTCACGATTGGGAACCTATAGCGTCATTTTCTAAAAATTAAGAAAGAAGTTTCTATGGAGACCATGATGTTGTTAACTTATTGGAAGGGGCGTAATCCAATGACAAATATACCCATTACTATCAACATTATGCTAGGGTCGTCTCGAAGATTTGGAAGACCCTGTGCAAAGAGAAAAATAAGGCCCCTAAAAAATATGCATAATTTTTTTCTCATGGTTAAATTATCTAACTTTTATTACCAAGATAAAATTAATATAAAATTAATATCCTCTACAAAAAAATTGATATAAAAAGAATGAACAGAGAGGGAAAGAAAGCTTTACAAATTTGACTTGTGTCACCCATTGCTCCTAATTCTTTTGAAAAAATAATAATTTTCAAACAATAATTCTCAACCCCATATGAAATTAGAAAAACCAATCAAAAGAAAAGGCCAAATTAAAAAAGAAACAAGAAAAATAATGATTTTTTTTAAATGAAGCTCTTGAATGACGGAGAATTAGAGCAGACAAAAGAGTGGAAGAAAGAAGATTGAGTAAACTTGACTATGCCAATACATTGTTTCCGTTAATTGAGATTAAAATTGAGTTTGGCATCTTCATTGGAGGACAAAAGGCCTTGCTTCGAGGTTTTGCCGTTTTGGGCCGTTTTGGGTTTTGGCCTTCGATTAAGGAAAAAAAAAAAAAAGAAGTTATGGCCCCAAATTTTGGGGGCCCTGTTCAGTTGCTCCACATGCACCTGTGGAAAGTCGGCCCTGCATTATGCCAGATAATGACTAAAGTATATACAAATAATAAAAAAAAATATGTGTATGCCCCATGCGATGCACGAGCTTGTAAATTATCATTAGAAACTATATTTTTCAATGTTATTATTAAATTATTAATTAAAGAATGAGGAGTATCAATTAGGTATAAAGCAAGTAATATAGGTTACACAAAATCAAAGTTGTAATGTACTGTGTAATGTTTTTTATTCCTTTTTTTATTTTTTATTTATAGCTATGTAATGTAGACTTGCTTATTTTGACATGAAATAGTTGTTTGATCCAAAGGGATAAATAAATTTCATATCTTTTATTCAAAAAAATAGTTAAGTGCCAGATTCATAACTATCATCTTGACATAACATATACGATATACCATATACTATTTCAATTGATATATTTATACCCCCATGTGTTTACTTATTTACATAACTTTCTACAAATGGTTCTTATCCATCTTTGCTTTTCATCATATTTTCTTTTCTTTTTTACTACAGTAGGTTTACATTATATTTGATGTTAAATTTCTTATATGTGTCATCCCATTTGTTATGCAACTGTTGTTTGGATCCATGTAGAGATATCAATTAGTTTTCTATTTTTATAAAATTAAAATAATTATTAAAGAAATTAATTATCTTTACAACTATATTATTCACACATTCTAACCAAGATGGGTTGGTGTAGTGGTTCAGCACTTCATCCCTTAAACAAGTGGTTGGGGGTTCGAATCTCAACTCTTGCGAATGGAAAAAATCCCTTGGCCAGCCCCCTACCGCTTAGTGCGCTGACAGTTGGGGCGAGGGGATTAGTCACTGTGGTCGACAGTGAGATACCCTTGGCAAAGCCCAAAAAAAAAAAAAAATTATTCCCACATTCTACCAAACACTATATTTCTCCATTTCCATTGTGTGTAATCATGTAATTTTTCAATATTGGCTTTCTACTATTTAGCTGAGGTATGAAATGAAATCACTTAAAATTTTTGAGATGAATGTATAAATATTACCGATACATAATTTTTACCATTTTTTTAAAATAATTATCACTTGTGACTATTTCCCTTATTAAATTCATTATGTCTACTTTTAGTATAATTAAGGTTAAGTTCATGTACCGTATTTATAAAGTTTATTATGTTCATGTATCCGCATTTAATTAGATTACATGGTGTGTGTAGGCATGTATTTTATTAATTAGGGGGACATAAATAACCTTGACTTTTGGATAAGATCCTGACTGGACATGATGATTTGGCAAGCCACATATCAATGCAGCAGCGTGCATGATCCATTTTTTTTATATATATATATATATATATATATATATATATATATATATATATATATATATATATATATATATATATATATATATATATATATATATATATATATATATATATATATATATATATATATATATATATATATATATTTGATTTGATTTGATTTCTTTGAGCAAAATTCTCTTTATATCAAATTTAAATTCTCTGGCTACCAATAAAGTAATAATTAATCATGTGCTAATTAATTTCAAATTTCTATCCTAAAAACATCGATATACGAAATGTATCGAATACGGATACTATTATTGTTTGACCAGGTCTCGGTGTGCAACCTAATAGACTATCAATTCTTTGATAGAACTTAGTTTTTTTTTTGTTTTTTATTAGTTAGTCTTTTTTCTTCTTCTTTGTTATGAAAAAAATATACATATTAATTTTTAAATACATAAGTTTTAACTATTACCCTCCACCACTTAAAATCTAACATCCAATACTACCAAAGGGTTATGGGTAGTGACCTAGTGGGTACTCCTATATGTACATAATTATGTATAACCACACCTTTCAAAAACTAGGTATGGACCTTATAATAAGTGGGTTGGATATACAAAATCAAGTGGTTTCAATTTTACAACTCTCATAGGTTAGGTGTACCTACATGTGAGCACCCAAAAACACGTTGAGCGAGCAACCAGAACACCACCAATATAACTCTCATTTTACTCTTAAATCATCTTCATTTGTCATCCATCAATACATTACGCTCAATCCAAATATGTCATAAACTTCTAATCCTCCAAATTAAACAGTAAAAGAAATGAGTAGTACTTTCCATAAGTTAAAGGTGTCATTCAAAACCAGAATACACGCCACTAAAACTGGGCAAGTGGGTAGAGCCCCTCTAGCCGACCCGCCCCATGAGCGGATCATGACCCGCTTACCATTATAAATAGGCGGGTCAAAATGAATCGGCTCATTTAAAAGTTAAGCGGGTCATAGCGGGTCGTAAATGGCACGACATATATTTTTTAAATTTTAAACAAGACAAAACAGACCGCCCTGATCCAACCCGCCCCACTCACAAATATGTCCGACCCGACCCGACCTACTCCATTTATTAAATGAGCTGACCCACCGAACCCGCCCAGTTGCCTAGCTCTACACGCCACTAGATAATCACCAAGCTAAGGGTCAATGGTGACTTGAACACAAAACTTGAAACTTACTAATTAAAATCATCCTAAACTACAACTTACTAATTCTCTTGCCGTATAAGAATGTTTATCATTGTCAAATGTCAAGTACTTAACGAAGGGAATGAGAGACCCGGTTAGCCACCGATGATGTAAAAGTTAAGCTACAATTGAGCAGCCAATTACGGTTAAACTGTCTTGAAGTTTCTTGTGGAAATTAAAGGGTCGGAATTCGATTGGAAAGTAGTTAGATGTGTTCAATACGCTACATCATCGATGTATAAGTTCTTTTCTGCTCTTTTTTTTTGGTTTGGATTGTAGCTAGTTTCACCGTGAGCCTTATTGGTCAAAATCAATCTCGTTCACATTAGGTGGATCGGCCTACTAACGGATAAATTGCTTCCAGTAAGTAGATTTTCCGTTCACAAAAATCAGACCCTCAACCTTGCTTAATAGTTGATGTATAAGTTTAAGCTAAGAGCACTTTTCTTTAGTAATACTAGCACTTAATTAGCCAGCATGTCTTGTGTGGACTTTGTCTACCGTGGATCAAGTAATTTTGAGGGGTGGCTTCAGGTGAAATAGGGGGTGGTGGCTCCAGGTAAAGTAGGAGGGTGGCTCCAAGTGAAGTAATTATGAGTAACTTTGGAGGGTGGCTCCAGGTGGAGTAAGGGGTGGCTCCAAGTAAAGTAGGGGGTGCGTGGCTCCAGGTGGAGTAAGGGGTGGCTCCAAGTAAAGTAGGGGGTGCGTGGCTCCAAGTGAAGTAGGGGTAGTGCTAAGTATAAATTTGAGGGGTGGCTCTAGGTGAAGTAGGGGTGATTTCACTTTTAGAGGGGGTAGCTCCAGGTAAAATAAGAAGTGACTCCAAATATTGATTCACCATAGACTAAGTCCACACAAGCTTTTGTATAAACCTATTTAGTTATGGATCAGGGTTTGGGCGGCCTTGGGCCGTGTAATTATTAATTCAGAATCTCGTGTCAATGCTCGAATATGATTGTGTGACTTCATGGTTGTAATTAACTAGGCTACACATTATATTTTTTAGATAACATGGCCTAAATAACGATCAGAAAAGTCTTCGGTGACTCTTAGAAATTCGAACCTAACTAGACTACAGAATTATTGTTAAATAAATATTCCATATATATATGAACAAGATTGAAACTATTTAGAACCAAACTAACAACCCCAGTCCCCATATATATTACAAATTTACAATTGATAATATACAAGAGGTATACAATAGATAAGTACTACCTTAGCTATCTTTTTACATGTACTAATTTCTGAAACGCTACACTTATGAAATAATAACACACAGATAGTAATACATATCCTATTTAAACATACATGCCATCTAAATATGGTACAATTATAAGGCATGAACTAATTAACACACGCATAAATTCAACAAAAAAATAAAATAAAATACCCTTTTCACAATTTCTTTGATGAATAATTCTCTTATGAAACGGCCTCATGCAACTAATTAACACACAGATAAATTCAACAAAAAAATAAAATAAAATAAAATACCCTTTTCACAATTTCTTTGATGAATAATTCTCTTATGAAACGGCCTCATGCAATAGGATAAGATGGCTCCATAGCAATCCCACAAAGTCCTTCCTTAGCACCAACACCCATCATAATCCTCATATACCCTTTCTCTCCCCACCCAACTCCCCATGAATTCTTCACAACCCAATACTTTCTCCCCTTTTCATCAACCCCATATCCAATAACAGTCACAGCATGATCAAGATCAGTCCCACACTCTCCATGAAAAACTCCACCAGAGTAAAACTGAAAGTCGAACCCGCCGCCCTCGATCCCCACCGAAACCGGCTGGTGGCTCACCGCCTTCATCAGCGCCTCCTCGTTGTTCTCCGGGACGTCCTCGTGGCCTTTGATAATGGCGGCGGGTAGGGCGGCCCGTTTGGTGTTGCATTTTGTGCCGTCTGTGGCCATGTAGGGGTAGTTGGCCTCGGTAGTGAGACCACCGTTGCGTTGGATGAAGGCGAAGGCGGTGTCGAGGAGGCCGCCTTCGCAACCGTAGTCGGTTGTGGTGTCGCAGTCTACTAGCTGCTGCTCGGAGAGTGAGAGGAGTTTCCCTGTCTTGATTTGGTTTAGTCCCTCTGTAGCTGCCACGGCCGAGAATGCCCAGCAGCAACCTGTATGTGGGTGTTGTCCAATAAATATTTTACTTACTTCAATTTATTTGTTGAGTTTTCTAGTAGGTTAGTACTCGATGAACAAATAGTGTTATTTTTCCAGTATCAAAAAAATGTTTATATTTTGTAAAAAAAGTGTTACTTTTATTTATTTTACCATGAAATAGTTTTACCACGAAATAGTTTTACACAAGATATGTTTTTGGTAAAAAGTCACAAGTCACTTCTTATACAAACTTGAAAGACAAAATAGGTAATATATGTATGCTAAAAATATTGTTTGTTCACAAGTCACAAGTCACAAGTCACAAGTCACAAGTCACTTCTTTACACGAAAATTTAGAAAGTCAAATAATCAGAACTTGTTATCTAGATTATGGGTCTGGCAAGAAAGATTAAATATGTGGTGGAAAACAAACTCATTAGCTATTAGGATAATCAATGTGGGACATCTATCCTGCCATCTAAAAAAAGAACACACACTTACTTTTTTATGATTTTCAAGACACTACTTTGACTGTTAAACGAACAGAGTAAACTCTTATCTTATAGAAGAGCATTATGATAAAAGGATGTAGAAATTCTGTTGAGACAAAAAAAAAAGTCATGAGAGTTAACTATTGAACATACATGCAAAACAGCAAAATAAGACATTCGAAATCCATCATGCAAAGATTAAAACGCATATACATGTTTTAAGCATATTTGTTCTTACCACAGTCGCCTTGGTCTTTGATTGGAGTAACAGCACCTCTAAACCTCCAATCCATTGCAGTTGAAACACTGGTTACATTTTCATATTTAAAAGATTTCGATTTTGGTTTAGACATACGTTGTTGCTTCTTGTAACCAGTACGAGAAGCTTTAAACTCCTCATTGGTTAAATCAGCAAAGGCATTAACACCTAAGATAAACCCTCGATTCATTTGGTTCAAACTCTCAATACGTTTCACATTTTCATTGAATATTTTAAAACGTTTCTCTTTCTCAACATCATTCTCATATATACGTCCATGCAAAGCCATCCATTGCTCATGTTTTTCAATAATATTCATGGATGGCTTTTCAGGATTGAGAAGACGAGATGATGATGCATGAGAAACCCAAAGTGCCAAAACAAGTACTAGAAGTGTAAAACACATGAATTGGGTTAAAAAAGCCATGTTTTTGAATTGTTATGTTTTTTTTTTATGCAATATGTTAAAATTTGCATTTGGGTTTTATAAGCGAAATTTGATGTAACCATTTGTTAGTAAGTATACTGTGTGTGTGCCCATGTCTATGTGCCTTGGAAAAGATTCTGACATGGACCTCTTATTATATCAGTGATTCCATGCATTCTTCAGTTTTTGGTTTTCCCTTTTAATTTGATAAATTTCGATTTATCTACTTGATATGGGTCATAATTGGTATTGATGTATAGTATGAAGGACAAGTACTGATACCATACAATACTATTGTTATTCATTCATTTGTTCTTTTCATCACTGATGTGAATGTTTCCTTCTTCAATCAAACTACTACAAATATTTATGATATTCAACATCCAGTGATATATACTCCAATGATATTCAACATCCAATGTTTCCTTAAATATTTATGAGTAACATTGATTATTAGAACTCGATCAATCTTGGAGTGGGTTATCTCACAATGGTCAAGTAAAGGTGCATTGACGTATTTATAACAAAGGGAGTTAGGTTATGTTTGATTCAACATAACTTCATTTAAATTAAGTTTATTTCAGTTCAATTAAGTTCAGTTAGGGATGACAATCAAGTCCGAATCCGATCCGAATCCGACCCGTTTAGGCCAAAAAAATCCGAACCGAATCCGAATAAAAAAAAATCCAAGTTCGAATCTGATTAGCAAACTCCGAATCCAAATCGGCGGATTTGAATGTTGTGTGAAATCCGAAAATCCGATCCATCTCCGAATCCGATCCGAATATCAAATATTTTTTTTAATATTTTTTGAAAAAAAAAGCACTACATCCTTAATATATTTGAATTAAGTATATATGTTCACATTTGTTTGTATCTTAAATATTAATATATATATATATATATATATATATATATATATATATATATATATATATATATATATATATATATATATATATATATATATATATATATATATATTGTCACATTTATTTTTGTTGAATCAGTAATTAGCTATGTAGTATTATCTTATATATGTTCACATTTGAATAAAAAAAATTGAAAGTAAGTCGTGTAAACGGATCGAATTTGGCTCAGATTCAGAGCTTACCGACTCCGAATAACTTCGGATTCGAATCCTCTCTAGCGGAGGTGATTTTAGAATCCGTTTAGTATTCGGAGCGGATTCGGATTTAGCATAATCCGATCCGAATCCGATCCATTGCCATCTCTAAGTTTAGTTCAGTTCAGTGCCATTAAGTTCAGCTCAGTTCAGTTCAATTTATTATTATAATAATGATCATCATAATTTATAATAATTAAATTATAATAATAATAATAATAATAATAATAATAATAATAATAATAATAATAATAATAATAATAATAAAAGAGGTTCTACTGTATTCTCTTTATCTCAATCAAATCTTGTCTTTTACTCAATTTTACGGTCTTCAAAATATTAATTTGATCGAAAATAACTTTAAATATATTAATAAATAAATTATAATAAATTTGATTTATCGAAAATATTACTGATAATTAACCTAATAATAGAGTATTATTACATTTTATACTTTTTTACATTTTCATGATCAAAATTTGCAAAATTTAATTTTAAAAAACACAAATAACAAAAAAGATTTTTGTGAACGAATGGAGTAAAAGTTGTTATCTCGCCACTTGATTACTTGAAGATTATTCTGCATGAATATGTAACGTTACAGTCATAACGACATAGCGATAAAAAGTGAGTAAACTAGATGGTTTCATTCATTGTTAGGCCTACAATCCAAACTCCAAAATCAGATCACTCATGTCGAAATCGAACAAAATGAATTGGTCTTTTGAAGCCACAGTTTACCACTAAAAAGAGCCGGTAGACGAATGATCAATAAAAAGATAGAAAGTTTGTTACGTAAAGTCATGTAAAAGGATAATCACAAACCGCAAATTCTCCTAATTGGCTATTTATGCTAATTGACACATGCCCTGAAAAGCTAAGTGATAGAATCTTAGTTGGACTTAATGGGAGTGACAAGGTATCTTTTGATTAGATCCTGCTTACGTGGTAGTGTCACTATCCTCTTGATTCATATAGTATATTGATATTGTGGCACAATTAGTTAGTGTATGGATTCACTAAGTGTAACGTGTAAAACTGAGTACCGCAAAGAGATCATCCCATGACACGAATTGGTCAATTATTAAGATTCAGTCTTCCGTTAGGCGACCATAGCGACCAACAGACCGACTTGCTGATCATAGTTGCGAGAGGTATATGACTTTGTTTCGTGAGGTTGAATCTCCCATTTTTAACATGATGAATATTTTCTTTGTAGATTTTGTTAGATCGTTGGTTTCGCAAAGCCTATGATGATTATTTTGTAATTTTCGTTTATTTTGGATATTACATGCCTTCCTTCTCTCAATCTCTCCAAAAAAAAAAGGTGTCAAATTACACACAGTTGTCATCCGGCCAATGAGAGTGTGACAACAAGGCAATGCCAAATGAGTGTGGAAGGAAAAGAGTGGGGAATGAATGAGAACTTTTTAGCGCAATAGGAAGTACTCCCTCCGTTTTGACAAGATGTTTACGCTTTATTTTTCAAGGTCAAAAGTTCACAAACTTTGACTATGAATTAGTGAAAAAATACAAAGATTTATAATATAAAAAATACTATTGTTAGATTCATTTTGAAGAATACTTTTGAAAAATTATAATTTTATAATTTATATATGCATATAATAACAATTATCTACGGTCAAAGTGGTACATTGGAGACCGTGAAAAAACAAAGGTAAAACATCTTCATTAAACGGTGGAAGTAATTTTTTTTTTGGGAGGGAAAAATAGGGATGGCATTAATAATAGGCCATACGACATCTATAAACGATATCAAATTCAACAATAAACGGATCTAAAAAATCAGAAAACATTATAATAGAAAGACTATCCAGCACTTGAGATTTGACAATTCCGAACGACTTCCTTTTTATCGATGTTTTCTATATCACATCCTCTTTGCGGAAGACTTTGCCATAGCCTTGATGAATGCACAACTCTGACATTATAGACTGCCTCTTGAAGAATAAGATTCGCAGTATACCTGTACGAACAAACCGAAGTCGCAGACTATCAACATCACGTTCTACCTTCAATTTAGAACCATTAAGATAGAGACTAAAATGTCTTGTAGCCAAGAAGAAAAACCTCTGAGCAGAGGACACCCCACCGAACTCCATAACCAGAAACTACCAAAACTCCCTCCAAAGATGAAGAGATCCTCACAAAAAAGAGTCAAAATAAACCTCACAAAATGAGTCAAAATGAACTTCATAAGAAGAGTCAAATTAAGCTTACAATTGATTTGATCGAAATCTCACCAAAAGGAGCGATAAAATCCTCACAATGGAGCGAAATTTATTGAGCTACTTAAACGAAAACCTAAATAACAATGGAAGAAAGGGAAAAAAAAAGTAGAAAGAGGGGTTTATCGTTGATAGATGACCAACGACAGGTTCATATGCTATAGAGTTTCAAGATATTAAGAGAGAAAAAAAGGCAATGATGTTTTTGGAATTTTAGTTGTTTTTAGTAGTTTCTTTTCAATAGGAGGTACTTTAATTAAGGGCCATTGAGCCTTCCAGAAAAAGAAGTGTGAGTATGTAGAAAGTAAATAACTACCCGAAATTGTTGAGAACGTACCAAAACTTTCGTCAAGCAAAGATTACCCAATATTTTCCAACAAGATTCTTACTCCCATATGACTCGGCAAATTGAAATTATATAGTTTTTATTATATTGGGAAAATTATCATTCTGTATTCATTGATTGAATCATCGAATGCCGGGTTGTATAAGAGTTTATATATATATATATATATATATATATATATATATATATGACAAACAAGTGTATCATACAAACTCTGTACATAACAAGTTTGGAGATCAGTTATTTAACACTTTGGTATACGATAAACAAATCTAGCCTACATACTAGCACTTTGAGTAACAATAGATAGTAAATAATATGATTTTGACTTTGTAGTATTAGAGCATCTACAGAACAATTTGGAGATTAAATAAAAAAACTTTGAACCTTACTTGTTCTCCAATTATCTCACCAGTCACCACAGTAGTGTAAGAGAATACTATTGCTAATTGCTGTAGATGCTCAAGGTAAGAGCACAAGTAAGGAAACAAAAGACCATCAAAGGGGGATGTGTTTTCTTACCGTGTACAATCAATCAACTAATTTTAGATAAAAGAATTTTAAAATACACCTCCATTGTTAATCATCAAAATGGGTCACAAGCACTATTGTGCAACTTAAGCTAAACACATACGCATCGAACAATGTTTACCCAAAAACAGAATCAATGCATAATATATAATCACATAAATCATATATGCATCCGACAAAGGATGTTACTGATCAGTATTAAAATCGCTTTCAAATTGTAGGAAATATTGGTATTGATCAATGATAAAATAATACATAAAGGAAAAGAGTAGATGACTTATTAAATAATCGTTACGCCGTGGTATGAGGCCCATTGCCTTGAAAGCGATTTTCGGCACGACTTTGGTACAAATCGTCTCCGTCAGTCGCTCCGCAAGATTAACACAACAACCCCAAACAAGTGCACTCATGGTTGGAGATTTGGAACTTACACAAATACAATTGCCCGGAAACTAATCACACATGGGGACATGAGTAGAAGTGTATTGCTTTACATTTCTCTCTTCTTCCCCTTCTAGTGAACATGAACACCCAATTTATAGAGGGTAAAATGTAACCTCCCACTACCCATTAAAGTAGCTTTAATGGGTTTATTATTAATTAGTGGCACATTATAGGTATGAATTACCCATAATAAATCAGAAGCGGTTACAAATTTCCCCCATTAATTTTGGAGCCATTATTCCAACAGCTTTGGCCGAGCTTGTTCGCGAACGCTTAGTTCATTTACAACCTTACAACTAGGGGTGAGCATGGGTGGGTACCCGCCTAAAATAACTGAAACTGGTACTGGAACTAGTTTCTACGGATCCTGAAATCTGGAAACTATTACTGGAACTAGTTACCACGGATCCTGAAATCTGGGAACTGGTACTGAAACTGGTGGGTACCGGTTCTGGGATCAAGTACCCATTTTCACTCTTTCATAGACTTTTTTGTTCTCTTTTTTCCCCAAAACTTAATATTATTTTATACAACTTTCTTTAATAAACCATCTATTACTAAAATTTGCTTAATGTCATAATATTAGAACCCAAAAACGAAAATGCAAAAACAATAATTAATAAAACTCAATGCCACATCAAAGTATAAAACTCATAAATTGGATCTTGCAATTGGTCTTGCCGGGTACCCGGCGGGTACCTGGTCCCAAAAACTGTTATTCAGAACTGAAACTGGTTCTAACCAGTTCCGAAATTCTGGAACCTGAACTGGTGCCGATGGGTCTGGTTCCAAATCTGGACCCATCGAATCCTGACCGATTCCGGATCCAGAACCAGGTACTTGGTCCATGCATTGCTCACCCCTACTTACAATAACCCTTTTGTATGGACATATTGTGGAATTAATTGTGTTGCAAAATAGTTGAAATAAATTGTTACATATATTCCGTCATCGATTTCACATACACAATTTCGCCTCTTATATTTTAAGTAGCAATAATAAATGAAATTTTCTCATACAAGTTCCTTGCGATATTGCTTCTCGCCAGATACTCGATAGTCCATGCGGAATGGTGACAATTATCTCTATTGTATTGTGATTGATATTTTATAGTGATTTTATATCAAATGTATAAGAAAATAATATACCATGACTTCTTCTTCTTCTTCTTTAAATTTTTTATCATGATCCTAAATCACGTGCAAAGCGAAGATATTAGTAATTTAATTTATTCAACCTTCTAGTTAAATCTTCGACATGGATTGTTTTATATAATAAAAGTGGGTTTGAAATTATTTTCCTTAAAAATTAAGGTTGACCATTTGACCCCCAATTAATGCTTAGTGGAGTCTATAGTATTTCAAAAAAAAAAATATTTATCTATCTCATGTGTCTTTAAGAGCCTTGTTTTTGCGATTTAAATCCCCAAATTTTTGGTGCTTGCATTTGTATCCAACCGGACATAAATAGTGTCCAAAAATTAAGAGGCCCGTTTACCAAACTAAAAGCTCAGCCCAACTCCTTTAATTTCTTTTCTTTTTCTTTTAGTAAGCCCAGCATACATTACATGTTAATTTAAATCATTGTGATGCGGGATGTTGGTTTTCAGTTATGGTTCTTACAAAGATCAAATTTGGTCAGTTGTAAGGATTCTCTTAAAAGACACGTTCCATTGGATGATGAAACCTTTTAATTTGGAAAATATTATTGTAAATAAGAACCAGTTTTAAGCACTAATATACTGATCATTGAATGAAAACTACACTCATCATTGCTCTACATACACCAACAAAGTTTCCATTACATAAAAAAAATACATAATAAGATCATCAACAACAATAGCATAAGCAACAAGGTGTACTACTAATTAATGTAAACACTAATTAAGTTGACTTAATAGTTGGGTAAGAAGCTAACATAGCAATACCACAAAGCCCTTCCTTAGCATGAACATCTCTTTCCATTCTTATGTAACCTTTCTCACCCCAATGAGTACCCCATGAGTTCTTAGTCTCTCCATAACCAACCGCGGTTACGCCATGATTGAGATCAGTCCCACACTTACCTGAATACACTCCACTTGAGTAGAGCATAAAATCAAGGTTACTTGCTTCAATGGCAACAGAGATCGGTTGATTAGCGACCGCTTTAAGAAGAGCTTTCTCATTGTTTTCTGGCACATCTTCATATCCATCAATTTTGGCTATTGGATTAGTTACCTTTCTTTTGTTGCATATCCCTTGTTTTGCCTTATAAGGGTACTTGGCTTCTGAAACAAGCCCACCATTTTTTATAATGTACATGAATGCTGTATCCATTTTGCCACCGTTGCATCCTTCATCGTATCCTTTGGTGTCACAATCAACCAATTCTTGCTCTGATAAGGAGGTTAAATTATGTGATGTTTTAAGTTTGGTGATCCCTTCCATAGCAGCCACGGCAGAGAATGCCCAACAAGAACCTGTGTACGACCATAAAAACAATAAATAATAAATAAAAAGCAAGTAGAATAAGAACACTAGAGAAAATGTGATTATCAGAGCCTAATTATCCCCTAAAACTAAAAGAGTATTTGTGCAAGTCTTGTTTAGGTAAGACTAACTCACAGAATTTAATGGACCGGACACTATTTTGGAAATGTGCTGCACGTTCACTTACTATAGGCAGTGACTCTTGTAGGTCTTGTTTGACCAAAAGTTAACGTGAACCGTCTTACACGAATTTTCGTGGCGTAAATTATGAAAACTTTATTATTATTTTTTATTTTTTATTTTATTTTTCTTGGTCAAGCGGATAACTGCCTAGATTACTTGTAAAGGTTATTCATTAATTTAGCTCAAACTCAATGTAAGAAATACATGTATCTTAATACTTAAGGCACCTTTAAACATTTTATATCTTAATACTTACCACATTTGCCTTGATCTTTAACTGGTGTCACAGCTCCTTTGAGTCTCCAATCAATTGAAGATGGCACTTGAGTAACATTTTCATACTTAAAAGAACTATAAGACCATGTAGAAGCAAAGGATAATGGCCTCTTATTATAACCCATATTAGTAGCCCTAAATTCCTCAATAGTTAAATCTGCAAATTGATTAGGCCGGCCATTGATTAATGCCCAATTTGTATGTATTAGCATTGTTGTTGTTGAATGCCTCTATGTACTCAACATTCCCCTTGAATATCAAGAAGTGTCTTTCTTTATCCCCATTGTCTCGATATGTACGCCCATAGGTAGCAACCCATTGCTCGTACATTTCTCTTATGTGGTTTTCATCATCAAAGGGACGACTAGATACTATACTAATGGTGAAAGTTAAGATGGTTAAATGTATTAGGAAAAACGCTAAGATGGTGAATTTCATTTGGGATTGGCTTGTGTTTAAGGCCATAGTTTAATTAATAATAGCACTATTAAATACTTGTGTAATTGAAGATTGTGAGTGACTTGTTTATATAGATGAAACTTGTAACAATAACTCAAAAAAGAGAAAGCACTTTTCTTGTGAATCATTAAAAATTTGCAATTACTTTAGTAGCATTAATTAGATTAGATTTGGAAGCTCCTGAAAATGTGTTGGAAAATTTGACTACTTTGATTTTGTTTTCAAGCAGTTTTCTCAAACATTCAATGAATACTTTGATTTGTTTCCAAATTTTCATTGTTTTCCTCAAATGTTAGCTCAATAGTCACGTGAGTCATTTATGTTTGTCATAACGCATTTGTGTTCATAACGCATTTATTATGCGTTGTGCTATGTGGTTCCAACTCCCAATGGCCCAAATTTCAAATTTTAGCTTAGCCCTGTTCTTTTCGTCGTTTTCATGTTACATTCAGTTCTGTTCTGTTTCGTTTCGTTTCGTTTCATGCCGTTCTGTTTCGCATTCTGTACTTCATTTTGTCTCACTTTTTTTTCAATATCCGCGTCGCGCCGTTCCATTTTGTTCCGTTCTCTTCCGTTCCTCACCGTTTAGCATAATTCCGTTGACGAGAACAGGGCCTTAGTTGTTAGTTGAGTACCATTTTAAAAGCAACAATTCAAACCTACTTTCGGATCCATTTTACTACACTTATAATAAAAAGTGTGTAAGCCTTATTTTTTTGGGCCAAGTATTAAAAAATTAATAGGGAGTATATTTGTACATGCTTTGAAGAATAGGTAAACATTTGCGTTGTAAAAAGATTTTACCGCGATCCCTTCAATCTCATTGAATTTTTTTTTTAATATGCAACAAACAGAATGTTATTATTTTTCTTGAGTTTTTTTCATTTTCTTTCTTTTGATGAGATAATTTTCCATGAGATTGAGGGCCTTTTGTGAGGTAATTAAATACCTCGTTTATTTACTAACTGTAACAATTAAAAGTGAATGTTAATAGTTTAAAAAAATTGATCAAAATAAGTGTATCATTAAACTGAAACCAACGGTGACTCATAATAGGTTTTTAGTATTTATAAATTTGGTTCGGACTATGCTAACGTATAATTGAAATTTTCTTCCTTTGTTTCTCCTTTTCCTCTCTCAAACCTTAATTCTTATTAGGACAAATTTTCTGGCCTGAAGGGCCGATTTAGGCCGTTTTCGCCCTGTAATTCATGTTTTCCACCTCTTTTTGCCTTGATTTCTAGATTTTTGCAATCTAAGTGGAATAAATTTTCTCTCCCTTTTGTGGAGTTCTTAGGGAATTTTATATTTTTCTTTTCTATAAGGTTCTCTCTTCGCCTATTGTGCGATTTAGTAGCAAGTAATATGAATGGGGACCGGATATGCACAAGATTGATGGTATCATACATTGTTTTGTGAGAAAACAACTACGGTACTTGCGGTGAAGATCTTCACTTTCCGTTAAAGATGAAGGATTAAAGGAAGCATATGGTTACTATGCATGTTGGGAGTCGCGCTCGGGTATTCTACTTAATTGTTTTGTTAGCATATTTCTTGTTGTTACTATTGGTTTAGTATGTTCTAGGGTTATTTTCGATGTAGATGCCGTATGTCTATTTTATGAATGAAAATCTCCTATTCCCCTCTCAAAAACAAAATAAAAAATTCTATAGAAAAGAAAAAGTCAAAAGTAGGCTTAACTAAATTGTTGGCAAAAGGCTTATAACCGGAAGCCCGCACCGGGCCATATAGACCCACCCCTAGACCATTGTATGAGAATTAGTCGCGAGAAGACTCAACAGTCCCACACACTAAGGCAAGCCAGAGGGGGGAGGGAGATACTTCGAGCAAGTCTCGAACCCCTGACCTTGGACAACATTGACAAAACTCTTAACCCCAATGATGTTACCATTAGTTAACCTCATAAAAAGAAATTATCAATAGTTTGAACTGATATATATTATAATTGGTTTAATAAAAAAAATTAAACAGTGAATCTAAACCAGTTAGTACCAATGCAATTAATATGACATGTAATAATATGACATGTAAATGATAGATATTTGTAAGAATAAATCATAAATAATATGACGTGTAATATTTTAATTGGTGACTATGTATTTTTATAATTTTGAAAAAATAATCAAAAGCATTGTCAAAAAATAATATTATTTATATATAGAGACAATTTAACCATTTGTGCATAGCACGAGTTACGGACTCGTATATTTTTATAATTATTTTATTTTTTTTCTTCTCTTTTATTTTTATTTAATATTTATGAAATGAAAAATAAGTATAGTCATAAAATTCAACGAAGTAAAGGTTCGTAACAAATATTCAAGAGATGCATCACTTGTTACGATCTGAATCATCATGGTATTTGGTAGGTTACTCCTAAACAAGGCGATGCTTGGCTGTGGAAGAAGCTTCTTAGTATGCGTGATATGTTCATTGAAATAAAAGTGTAGCTTTTGATTATTGTGATCTAGCTTGTGTGTGAAAGACTCTGAGAGTTGCCAGCACCTTTTGTTTCCTATGCCATGTCGCTAATCAAATTTGTCATATTATTGTGATCTGGCTTGAGATTTACAAGAGACCTTGCTCTTTTACCAGAGAACTTGAATGGTTTAGATACAATGTTAAAGGGCAGACTATAACTCAACAGCAAAGGAGAGCGAGTCCTGCGGCTACTGTTTATGAGGTTTGGTCAGAAAGAAATAGCAAAGTTTTTGGCTCGCCAGTCAGAATTGTTAAACAAATTGTAACTCATTGTAAAACATAAAATTTTCAAACCTGCAAATAAGAGGAAAGAAAATATGGAACAAGAAATTTTATTGATAATTTGTGGGTTACAACTTTTGTATATCTCTTGATTCCAATTTAATGGAGCGGAGATATGTTTAGATTCAATGGTTCAAAAACAGTTTTTTTCACGAAAATAGTTTAGGATTTAGGGTTTTAGGGTGTAGCGTTTTTGGTCTCAGGGTTGAGGGCGTGGAGTTTATGGTTAAGGCTTAGGGTTTAGGGTTTTAGGGTTTAGGGTTTGGGGTTTTAGGGTTTAGGGTTTGGGGTTTTAGACTTTAAGTCGTTAGGATTTAGGGTTTTAGGAAAAATGTTTTCGTGGAAAATAATTTTTCTAAAAAACAGCATTTGAGGAAATCAATTTTCTAAGAAAACAGTTTTTTCTGTAAAAGGGTTTTCCAGGTACACAATTTTTCTAGAAGACAGTTTTCCTTGAAAGTAATTTTTTCAGGAACACAGTTTTCTGAGAAAATAATTTTCCCATTTTCTGTTATTTGGTTATCAAAAGAAGGATCATGGTTGTGAGCATGGGAAAAAATTCACCCAAATAAGACACAGTTTTTTGTTTGTTGAATATAATATATCCCTGGACCAGTAATAATGGATTTGAACATCGAATCTGGTTGTCAAGATACTACAAGGAAAACAATCATTTTCTACCGCTTAAATCGGTCGCTAACGGTTCAAATTCGGTCGCAAACTGGCCTAAGGGACCGATTCCAGTCGGTCGCTAAAAATCTGGTGGCTAAATATTTGTCGGTTGTAAAACCAGTCGCAAAATAAATAGCTACCGAAACCTGTCGTTTAAAAAAAAATCAGATTTGCAAACCCAAAATTAGCTGCTAATTTGACTATTATGCAATCGCACTTCCATAGGCTACAATCAACTCCCAAGTCCAAAAAAAAAAACAAAAACTTAAAGAATATTAAACTCAAAACTTCCAACTATTCACAATAAAACATTGACAAGTCGATCTACAAGTCCACAATAGGTAAAATAAAAAGTAAATAAAGTAGATCTACAACTAGAGAAATGGATGAAAAAAGCATACAAATTTAACTAAAACCAAAATAACTTTATCATTGAAGACCATAAAAGAAAATTAGATCTGGAAGATAACGAATTACAAAATACTTTAAATTGCAAAATCAATCTACATGAACCCATTAACAACCAAAAAACTAGAAATTGATTTATCTGGAAAACTAAAAAAATTCGAACCATAAATTATTCTTCTTCAAACAAATCTAAATAAATCCATCAACTACCAAAAATTAAATCGAACAGATTTCAACAAACTAAAAGGATCGATAACCCTAGTTCTAAACTAACGAAAATCAAAATCAAAATTTTACAAATAAAACAAACCTCATAGAACACAAACCCTAGATCTATACTTTGAGGCGCCAAAAATGAATTTCTTTGAAAGAGCGGAAGAAATTGTCCACTGTCGAGATCGGCTTCATCTTCAACAGCGGGTGCCCGTCTTCCCCATCGACTCTTCATTCATTTTCGAGTGAGATGGAAAGTTGAAGATGAGTGAGCGTCACTACAAGAAACACGCGATTTGGCGACCGAATTTATATCGGTCGCACTTTCTTTAATTATTACCAACCGATTTAATGTCGGTAGAAAAATTACCGACCGATTTAACGGTAATTTTTTGACCGATTTATATATTTTATATCGACCTAACAGTCGGTAACAACATTTTAGGGTATAAAGAAGCTTTATCGTCAAGGGAGTATAAATACTTCCCTTTGTCTGTTGCGCCTCTTTCTCCATTTCATTTCTATCTCTTACTGTTCCTCCTCTTTTGTTTTACCTCTTGGGTGTTCACAGTTTGCCTTTCATGAAATTAAAAACCCTCCTCCTCTTTTGACCCTATCCCTTCTTCCTCACTCTTTCAATCTACATGAATATACTCTCTCTGTGTCTTCCTCATCTTAATTTTTGCTGCAAGGCTCCCTCCTTCACTCTTTCAGATCTACATATAGACAATTGAGCATATGTTGAGACGAAGAAAGAAGTGGACCACATGCTTCCGCATCCAATGACGGTCATCAAGTGGATTACGAATACAACCCACAACGAGATGGTTGCGAATCTTGGTGATGTGATGGAGCAATCTGGCTTTCGGAGAATTCACATACTTTTTTGTTTTAATTTTTTTGTTCAGTTCTATATGGGTACTCAGATCTGATTTCATTTTGATGTAAGTTCTTGTTCCTTTTTAATTTATTTTGGGGCTGAAATTATTTACCCAGTAACTTTTGTTTTGTAAGATTGTTAGTGTTACAATCTGTTGTTCTAATTGGGTATATTTTTTTTACCCAGCCCCTCTTTAATTTCAATGATTGTTCAAGTGGAATTCTTCTTCTTTAATTTTCTGGAGTTAGCAAAATCAGTGTGACTTTAGGGGACCAGAGAGATTGAATGGGTGGGAATGGGAAAACTGGACTCTAGTACCACTTTTCTTTGTGGGCGAAAATTAGCTAATACTGAACCAATTATCGGTTGGGATTATTTTTTTAATAATTTTTTTTCCGACGACCGCACAATCAGTCGTTATCTTCTTTAAAAATCAGTCGGTTGGGTTTCCGACCGATTTATAGGTCGGAGATTTTGCTTGCGGCCAAGGTATTTACTGCCTCTTTTGGTCGGTAGCAAATCGGTTGGAAACTATAGTTTGTGACTGATTAGACCGATTTTGCGATCGATAAGGCGGTAGCAAAATTGCGTATTTCTTGTAGTGAGTGAATAACTAGGAAGAAGAGAGAAAAAGAGGTTGATGGCTTGCGTGATTAGAGAGAGAAGGTCGGGTGAGAGAGAGAGATAGAAAGAAGTTGGTGATGGAGATGGTGAAGGAAATATGGTCAGGTGAGTGGTGGAGAAGAGAAGAGAAGGTGAAACAAAGAGAAGAGATGGAGAAAGGAAAAAGGAAGAAGGGGGGGGAGAGAGAGAGGTTGGTGATGGAGATGGTGAAGGAAATATGGTCAGGTGAGTGGTGGAGAAGAGAAGAGAAGGTGAAACAACGAGAAGAGATGGAGAAAGGAAGAACAGAGAGAGAGAGAGAGAGAGAGAGAGAGAGAGAGAGAGAGAGGGGGGTTGGGCTGTGGGTTAGTCGGGTTAATAGGGGTTTTTTACTTAGGTTTATGCATGTGTAAAAAAAATGGAAAAGTAAGGCAAAAATATCCGTAAAATCTTAGTTACCGGATTAGCGACTGACCCCGAAATCAGACAATTATATCAATGAATTTGCGACCGATTGGACGTCGGTAGCTAACTCCGGTAGCAAACAAGCGTTCTTCTTGTAGTGAGACTTCGAGCCATAAAATCAGGCATGTCATCGACTTGATCGAGCCTCGACCTGGACTTTCGTATTGCTTTCTCAATATTTCTTTTTATTTTATTTAATAAATATTATTTTTAGGGTTTAGTGTTTAGGGTTAGTGTTTAGGTTTACGGTGCAGGGTGCAGGGTGCAGTACTACATGAAAAATCCTTTTTCGCAATGACAGTGGAGAGTGTAGGGTTTAGGGTTTACGGTTTAACGTTTAGCGCTTAAGGTTTGCGTTTAGGGTTTAGAGTCTTGCGTATAGGGTGAAGGGTTTTAGGGTTTGAGGTTTAAAGTTTGATGTTTCAGGGTTTAGGTTTAGGGTTTAGGGTATTCGGTTTGGGGTCTTAAGAAAAGGGTTTAGGGTTTGGGGGTTTAGGGTTATGGTTTAGGATTTAGGGTAAGGGTAAGGGTAAGGGTTTAGGGTTTAGGGCTTAAGGTTTGGTGTTTAGGGTTTAGGGTTTGGGTTTAGGGTTTAGGGTTTTGGGGTGGTTTGGGATTTAGGGTTAGGGTTTAGGGTTTAGGGTTTAGGGTTTCGGTAAGGGTTTAGGGTTTGGGGTTTTTTGATTTGGGGTTGTAGGAAAAAAGTTTTCTTGGAAAATAATTTTTCTAAAAAACAGTATTTCGGGAAATCAGTTTTCTGTTTGTTGGATATAATATATCCGTGGACCTGTAATAATGGATTTGAAAATCGAATCTGGTTGTCATGATACTACAAAGAAAACGACCATTTTCTAGCGCTTAAATCAGTCGCTAACGGCTAAAATTCGGTCGTAAACAGGACTTAGGGATCGATTCCAGTCGGTTGCTAAAAACCTGGTGGCTAAATATTTGTCTGTTGTAAAATCAGTCGCAAAATAAATAGCTATCGAAACTTGTCGCTCGCTAAATTGATTTTTGGTTTAAAAAAAATCAGAAATGCAAACACAAAATTAGCTGTTAATTTGACTATTATGCAATCGCACTTCCATAGGCTACAATCAACTCCCAAGTCCAAAATGTTAAAAAAAAAACTTACAGAATATTGAACTCAAAACTTCCAACTATTCACAATAAAACATTGACAAGTCGATCTACAAGTCCACAATAAGTAAAAAAAAAAAAAGTAAATAAAGTAGATCTACAACTAGAGAAATGGATGAAAAAAGCATACAAATTTAACTAAAATCAAAATAACTTTATCATTGAAGACCTAACATAATAGAAAATTAGATCTGGAAGATAACGAATTACAAAATACTTTAAATTGCAAAATCAATCTACATGAACCCATTAACTACCAAAAAATTAGAAATTGATTTATCTGGAAGAACTAAAAAAATTCGAACCATAAATTCTTCTTTTTCAAACAGATCTAAATAAACCCATCAGCTACCAAAATTTAAATCGATCAGATTTCAACAAAACAAAAAGGATCGATAACCCTAGTTCTAAACTAACGAAAATCAAAATCAAAATTTTACAACTAAAACAAACCTCATAGAACACAAACCCTAGATCTATACTTTGTGGCGCCAAAAATGAATTTCTTTGGAAGAGTGCCAAGAAATTGTTCACTGTCGAAATTGGCTTCATCTTCAACAGCGGGTGCCCATCTTCCCCATCGACTCTTCATTCATTTTAGAGTGAGATGGAAAATTGAAGATGAGTGAGAGTCACTACAAGAAACACGCGATTTGGCGATCGAATATTACCGACCGAATTTATATCGGTCGCACTTTCTTTAATTACAAACCGATTTAATGTCGGTAGAAAAATTACCGACCGATTTAACGGTAATTTTTCGACCGATTTATATATATTTCTACCGACCTAACAGTGGTAACAACATTTTAGGGTGTAAAGAATCTTTATCGTCAAGGGAGTACAAATACTTTCCTTAGTCTGTTGCGCCTCTTTCTCCATTTAATTTCTATCTCTTACTGTTCCTCCTCTTTTGTTTTACCTCTTGGGTGTTCACAGTTTGCCTTTCATGAAATTAAAAACCTTCCTCCTCTTTTCCTTTCTCTCTCCTCTTTTGACCCTATCCCTTCTTCCTCACTCTTTCAATCTACATGAATATACTCTCTCTCTGTGTTTTCCTCATCTTAATTTTTGCTGCAAGGCTCCCTCCTTCACTCTTTCAGATCTACATATAAACAATTGAGCATATGTTGAGACGAAGAAAGAAGTGGACCACATGCTTCCGCATCCAGTGACATTCATCAAGTGGATTACGAATACAACCCACTACGAGATGGTTGCCGATCTTAGTGATGTGATGGAGAAATCTGGCTTTCGGAGAATTCACATACTTTTTCGTTTTATTTTTTTTGTTCTGTTCTATATGGGTACTCAGATCTGATTTCATTTTGATCTAAGTTTTTGTTCCTTCTTAATTTATTTTGGGGCAGGAATTATTTACCTAGTTTCTTTTGTTTTGTAAGATTGTTAGTGTTACAATCTGTTGTTCTAATTGGGTATATTATTTTACCCATCCCCTCTTTAATTTCGACGTTTGTTCAAGTGGAATTCTTCTTCTTTGATTTTTTGGAGTTAGCAAAATCAGTGTGACTTTAGGGGAGCAGAGAGCTTGAATGGGTCGGGATAGGAAAACTGGACTCTAGTACCACTTTTCTTTGTGGACGAAAATTAGCTAATTCCCAACCAATTATCGGTTGGGATTATTTTCTCAATTATTTTTTCCCGATTTGCGACCGAACAATCGGTCGGTTGGGTTTCTGACCGATTTATACGTCGGAGATTTTGCTTGCAACCAGGGTATTTGCTGCCTCTTTTGGTCGGTAACAAATCGGTCGGAAACTATAATTTGTGCCCGATTAGCCCGATTTTGCGACCGATAAGGCGGTAGTAAAATTGCGTATTTCTTGTAGTGAGTGAATAACTAGGAAGAAGAGAGAAAAAGAGGTTGATGGCTTGCGTGATTAGAGAGAGAAGGTCGGGTGAGAGAGAGAGATAGAAAGAAGTTGGTGATGGAGATGGTGAAGGAAATATGGCCAGGTGAGTGGTGGAGAAGAGAAGAGAAGGTGAAACAAAGAGAAGAGATGGAAAGGAGAGAGAGAGAGAGAGAGAGAGAGAGAGAGAGAGAGAGAGAGAGAGAGAGAAGTTGGTGATGGAGATGGTGAAGGAAATATGGTAAGGTGAGTGGTGGAGAAGAGAAGAGAAGAGAAGGTGAAGCAAAAAAGAACAGTTGGAGAAAGGAAGAAGAGAGAGAGAGAGAGAGAGAGAGAGAGAGAAGTTGGTGATGGAGATGGTGAAGGAAATTTGGTCAGGTGAGTGGTGGAGAAGAGAAGAGAAGGTGAAACAAAGAGACGAGATGGAGAAAGGAAGAACAGAGAGAGAGAGTGAGAGAGAGAGAGAGAGAGAGAGGGTAGGGCTGTGGGTTAGTCGGGTTATTAGGGGTTCTTTTTACTTAGGTTTATGCCTGTGTAAAGAAAATGGAAAAGTAAGGCAAAAATATCCGTAAAATCTTAGTTACCGGATTAGCGACTGACCCAGAAATCAGACACTTATATCAATGATTTGCGACCGATTAGACATCGGTCGCTAACTTTGGTAGCAAACAAGCGTTCTTCTTGTAGTGAGACTTCGAGCCATAAAATCAGGCATGCCATCGACTTGATCGAGCCTCAACCAAGACTTTCGTATTGCTTTCTCAAGATTTATTTTTATTTTATTTAATATATATTATTTTTAGGGTTTAGTGTTTAGTGTTTAGGGTTATTGTTTAGGTTTACGGTGCAGCACTACAAGAAAAATCCTTTTTCGTAATGACAGTGGAGAGTGTAGGGCTTAGGTTTACGGTTTAACGTTTCGCCGCTTAAGCTTTGCGTGTAGCGTTTAGGGTTTAATGTCTTGCGTATAAGGTTTAGGGTGCAGGGTTTTAGGGTTTGAGGTTTAAGGTTTAGGGTTTGATATTTCAAGGTTTAGGTTTAGGGTTTAGGGTATTCGGTTTGGGGTCTTAAGAAAAGGAATTAGGGTTTGGGAGTCTAGGGTTAGGGTTTAGGATTTAGGGTAAGGGTTAGGGTTTAGGGCTTGGGGCTTGGGGTTTGGTCTTTAGGGTTTATGGTTTGGGATCTTGGGGTGGTTTGGGGTCTTGGGGTGGTTTGGGATTTAGGGTTAGGGTTTAGGGTTTAGGTAAGGATAGGGTTTAGGGTTTACGGTATGGGTTTTAGGGTTTGGTGCATAGGGTTTAGGGTTTTAGGGTTTAGGGTATGAGGATCATGGTTTAGTGCATAGGGTTTAGTGTTGAGGGTTTACGGTTTACGGCGTAGGGCTTAGGGTTTGGAGTTTAGGGTTTAAGGTTTTGGTTTGGGGTTTAGGGTAATGGTTTTGGGTTTGTGGTTAGGGTTAAGGGTTTATGGCTTAGGGTTTAGGGTTAACGGTTAAGGGTTAGGGTTAGGGTTTGGAGTTTAGGGTTTGGGTATTTAGGGTTTAGAGTTTAGGCTTTGGGGGTTTAGGGTTTAGGTTTAAGGTTAGGGGTTAGGGGTTAGGGGTTAGGGGTTTTTGGGTTAGGGTTTAGGGTTAGGGTTTGGGGTTTAGGCTTGGGGTTAGAGGTTTAGGGTTTAGGGTTTAGGGTTAGGGTTTGGGGTTTAGGGTTTTAAGAAAAGAGTTTTCGTGGAAACCAGATTTTTGGGACAATAATTTTCGAAGAAAATACTTTTCTGGAAAACTATTTTCCAAGTAGACAATTTTTTCTGGAAAGCAAAATAGTTTTTCTCAAAAAAAAACAGTTTGTGGTAAAGTGTTTTTCAAGGAAACTTTTTTTTTTGGAAAACAGCATTCACAATATCCGTTATTTAATTTAGGTTATCAAAAGAAGGATGATAGTTGTGACAGGAAAAACATTTTCCCACATATGAGACACAATTATCTGTTTGGTGGATACTCTATCTCGGATCACTAAATGGCCATAAAATTAGACGTGCAACCGACTAGATTGAGTCTCGAACCGAATTTTCGTATCTCTTTTTCAATAGATTCTCTTTATTTATTCGAATAAATATAATTTGCAATTCGATGTACAGTTGAGGTGGTTTTTTTTCTTGTTTTTGAATTCACCTAATTTTCGTGATTTTATTTTTTCACTTTAAAAGTTAAAATTAAAATAATAGGATGAAAAATTAGTTTTTTTAGGAAAGTTTTTTTTCCATTACAACCAAATAACGGAATATCTGAATGAATATATATTTTACGTGGAAAATGTTTTTCAACCAAAAAGGACTTTCCGCCCATCCACACAGGGCATTAATTTACTCCCTATATTTCAAAGTTAGGAAATATGTATGTTTTGTTCAGTAATAAAAGTCATTTTGTGAAAACAAAGATTTATATATATCCATTATAAAATAAAATGATTCAAACACTAATATCACCGTAATTTTATCTCTATTATTTTAAACTAAAATAACTTTTGTTACGCAATTTTAAGAACTATAATTTTTAATTCATTGGATCAGATTTGAAAAATATTTCAAAATAAGATACATATATATGTCCCGTGTTCTATAAAGTTGGGTTCTGTTCATGTGAGGATGACAAGTAAAACGCCACACGCAGGGATATATTCGTGTGAACATAACACATAGGGGCAGGGACTTAGCCAATAAGGTTAGAGGGGGCCAATATATTTGAAGGTTAAGATATATATATATATATATATATATATATATATATATATATATATATATATATATATATATATATATATGTCACATGTTCTATAAAGTTGGGGTCATTTTTCATGTGGGGATGGACGGACATTTCGTTTGAGCATGAAACATGAACGTCAACTTATCATCTACTCTGATACTTTTTTAGCAAATTATTTGACACTTTAGGAGAGAGAAAATAGATGACGGTGGTGGACTGGTGGTTATGGTGGCTCAGAAACCTCCGCCGGCGAGGTCTGGTGGTGTTGGTAAGATTCAGTCGAGGGGTGAAAGTGTGGGGTGGAGTAGAGAGAGACCGGGAGTGTTGGATCTTTTTTTTTGTGGACGGATCAATGGAGTTCTCGGCCCTCGATTAATGAAATGAACGGATTAGATTATTAGTTCGCATTATTGTTCACATATAATTGTAGTTCGCACCTGAACTGGATTCTATATATATATATATATATATATATATATATATATATATATATATATATATATATATATATATATATATATATATATATATATATATAGCATTGAATAGGTAATAAATAGCCATAAATTCATGGGTGATTAAAAAGAAAGTAAAAATAATTTTATTTTATTTTAATAAGAAATAAGTAATGTAAGTATTATATTTATTATCCAAAAAAAATATTATATTATACATTCACTAAAAATATAATTTCTTTGTTAATTTTTTTTTTTGTTGATAAAAATATTATTATTGTTCTTTGCAACTCCTATTATTCAACTTTACATAATGATATGATTAAAAAAAATTATTATATTTATTCCAATAACGGAGTATGCATGATAATTAAACAAGAACCCGTGCATCGTACGAGCACGAAATCTAGTATATATGTAAAATTGAGTTATCACCAAGCATTGAATAGGTAATAAATATCCATAAATACATGGGTGATTAAAAAGAAATTAAAAATAATTTTGTTTTATAAATAATTTTGTTTTATTTTAATAAGAAATAAGTAACATAAGTATTATATTTATTATCCAAAAAACGATATATTATACATTTACTAAAAAGGTAATTTCTTTGTTAAATGTGTTTTTTTTTTTATAAAAATATTATTATTGTTATTTTCTACTCCTATTATTCAACTTCACATATTGATATGATTAAAATTTTTGTTATTTTCTTCTAATAACAGAGTATGCGTGATAAACAAGAACCCGTGCATCGCACGGGCACGAAATCTAGTATATATGTATAATTGATTTCTAAGTTGTGATCAATTTATGACTCATTAATGAGACATTACTCACATACAAGTTTAAAACGAAATGGTGACAACCGTATATATTTTCGCTCATATTTATACTAGGAAAAGAAAAAGAGATAATAAATATGTGTGCATTGTTGTCGTATGCATTGGAAAACTATTAATGGATATTAACAGAGTTGAATGAAGTTGAATTGAATGAGTAAGAGTAAGTCGAACGACTGAACAAGTGAATGGGGATGGTGAAAAAATGAAACGAGCAGTCACCATTTCATTAATTATCAAGTTATTATCACCAATAGTTTCACCTTCCCTATTGTATTTTTTCTTCTCCTATATTTTTTTGGTCTTTGCCAAGGGTATCCACTGTCGACCACAGTGATTAATTTTCTCGTCCCAATTGTCAGCACACTAAGCGATAGGGGGATGGCCAAGGAATTTTTCCATTTGCAAGAGTTGGAATTCAAACCCCCAACCACTTATTTAATAGATGAAGTACTGAACCACTACACCAACCCATCTTGATTATCTCTTCTTCTCCTATATAACTTAGAATCATCCCACATGCCATTGCATGCCAATGATGGATTCCCCAGTTACCATACATATAAAGATGGCCAATTGAGACACACAATTCCCTAGTCGGCGATGGGCAATTGGGCGTGGTGGTCTAACACTATGGTAAAGAGCTGATAGAATCGCGAACGAGTTGAGGACGAAATAGAGCAATTCGAGAGGTTAAGAAGCATGTTTATTTTTTGGTCTTTGCCAAGGATATCCATCGTCGATCACAGTGACTAATCCTCTAAGGAGAGAGAAGTTAAGAAGCATGTTCTAAGGAGAGAGGTTAAGAAGCATGTTCTAAGGAGAGAGAAGATTGTGCGGGAGAATCAAATATGAAATTGTAACTTAATGTATGTGAAACTTTTTTTTTGTTTTATTATTTTTTTTTTTTGTTTTTCCTTCCTACTAATTTTGAACACATGTAAATATGTAATGAGTAATGACCTTTTGCATGTTTACTTACATTTCATTTATCTAAGCATATATTGATTTGAGTATATGGTAGTCTTTTTTATAAGAAGTTCAGTATGATAGTATATGATAATTATGGCTTGGACCGATTACTGAAAATTCTATTGCATAAGTTAGAGGTTGTGTTTCATTTACTGTTTATTCATAAGCCTTTTTTTTATAATTTATATTTGTTTGTATCATAATTTTGAATTATGAACAAGGAGATATTTCTTAAGAAATTACAAATGAAGACTCATGGGTTCCTAAAAAGCATTTTATCATATTACGCAAGGATCAAGTGTAGCATTTTATGGATTACAATTTACATAAGTGTTTTTTAAATGTTTAGTAATATGTGAGACGGAAATTTAAGCTAGCTTCTTAGCACTTTCAATCAAAAGCACTTTGTAACAATTCTATTCTTACTATTGAGCAATATTTACTTACAATGCATAGAAAGAAGAACCCGTGCAAATCACCGGTCTAAAACCTAATACATCTTAAAAGTTATGTTGAAAGTTAGGAATAATGAACTACTTAGCACATTTGAGAAATAAATTTTTATGATTAAATCAATGATTTTAACTTTAAAAACTGGTAAAAATTTGCTCATTTCTAATTGATATTATTCAAATATGAAAACGCAATTACAATAAGAGACTGATCTAACTTTTTTTTAAGAGGAAGAGACTGATCTAACTACAGAAAGGTTTATTAATCCTTTCTTTTCTTTTAGGAAATTTGAAGTAGGCTCCAATAATATTTATAAATCAATCTGTTTTTACACTCATTTTATTTTAGATGTGTTTAGAACGATTTAAAAGAACCCAAATTATTAAAATAGTCAAATGTAGACTAAGTAGTACAATATAAAACAGGCATGAGTTATCACCTATGATGTATATAGATAAACTGCCAGTGTGAGGAGACATATATCCGCTGAGAATCACCAGCACAAGGGTTAGATCAAATTGAATACAGACGGAACATCTAAGGGTAACCCCGGGATAGCAGGAGGAGGTGGGGTATTCCGAGCGGATAATGGAGCTTTCGTTCGCGCGTTCACAACCAAGATGGGTATTGGGACTTCACTCATGGCTGAGCTGTAGGCTATTTTTCATGGACTACGAATTGCTAAGCGTATTAATATCCCTGAACATGTTGTGGAGACTGACTCAGAACTGGCTTATGATATGCTTAAGGTGCCTACCCCCAAGTTTAGTCCCTATTTTTTTTCATTTTGGAGGAACGCAAAGATATCATTCATAATACACCTTGGATGATCAAGATACAACACGTCTATCGGGAAGCAAACTCGGATGCAGATTGGCTCTCAACTTATAGGCTCATGATTCTTGATATGCTTAAGGAATTTGATACCCCTATCCTTAGCATGACGAGTGTACTCTTTTACAGATCTAGTTGGATTTGCAAAGCTTATTAGATGAGTTTTGTGTAATTTTATTTTTTTCCTGGGTGCTTTGACGCCTTCCATCATGTCACCAAAAAAAAAGTTAGAAGGATTTCATGTGGAGACGACATGTGGGCGTCTCATAAGAGGATTATAGTCGCGCATAGCCCAATACTTATTAAAAATTAGTGTGCAAATATTATTTTATTGTCCAACCAAACTCAATCAAATCTATATATGAATGAATGTGACATGAAGTTATATAATTTTTTAAAATTAGCATGCATCCTATTGATAAAAAATTTTGCAAAAATAAAATAAAATGTATTTCACAAATAATGTTCAGAATTTAGCACCAACTATTTTAAGATTTTTTTAATTAAATATATTCGTAGAAATGCTTTATGAGCCCGTATGAAGCATGAGGATAAAAACTATTATTGATTATGTTTGAACGAGTTTTAAACGACCGAACATCAAGTTAAAAACAGTTAAGTTTAGCTTAAATAACTAATGTACATTTTAGCTCAAATTAAACAATTTAACTTCATTTTTTGGTTTACCAAAAGAAGGAAATTAATTTTCAGGGGATAAAACATTTTCACCTATATGGATGAAAATATTTTCTCTTCAAAAAGAAGAGAAAACGATTTTCCGTTTGATAAACTACATCCTCGGACCACTAATAGTGGATCTGACCATCGAGTCAATTGAGCTATAAAATCAAACCAACTTGATTGGGCCTTGGGCCGGGTTTTCATTCCGCTTTCTCATGCTTTGTCTTTTCGTCACATAAGGGCTATAATGCTCTGTTTGATTCAACTTAATTTTACTTAAATCCAGGTCAGTTCAGTTCAGTTTAGTTCATGTGTAACTTTATCACTCATATAACTTTTTATTCCGAAATACATTAATTGTGATATAACTATGTAATCGGAAAGATTTCAAATCATGCATACTTTTAAATGAGTCCAATATTGAATATGTTTGGACGAAGTTTAAATGGTTAACGGTCAAGTTAAAAAAATTAATTCAGTTCATTTCACTTCACTTCAGTTCAGTTTAGTTCAGTTTTTTCTAGGTGAATCAAACGGAGCCTAAGTATTGATTCTGTTATGCGATTGGGGTAATTTTTTTGGAATCCACCTAACTTTTCGATATCTACGCAACTATGTTAGCAATTTTTTTTTTTACTTTTAAAATTTTAAATTAAAATGATAAGAAAGAAAAAAAAAGTTATTAGGAAAATTGTTTTCTCTTGTAACTAATTCATGGAAAATTGTGAACCAAACTACATTTTACACTACAAATAATTTTCAGCCAAAAATAATTTTCAGCTGAAAAAGATTTTTCATAAATCAAACAGTCTTAAGAGTACAATACCAAAGAGTGTG
The DNA here is from genome assembly GCA_038025085.1 of Tetragonia tetragonoides. Lineage (NCBI taxonomy): Eukaryota > Viridiplantae > Streptophyta > Magnoliopsida > Caryophyllales > Aizoaceae > Tetragonia > Tetragonia tetragonoides. The sequence continues at coordinate 6,662,016 of CM076148.1, read as the reverse complement.
GAACCAAAAACGCCCTAAAAAACTCTGGTTAGTCTATCATTTTCGTCCGGCCACACAACTGGTTGCCGGAGTGACTTATTCCTCACTTCTTACTCCTCTTCTTCTTCTTCTTCTTCTTCTTCTTCTTCTTCTTCTTCTTCTTCTCTCTCTCACTCTCTCACCAACGCCACCACGCGGAACTCTCAGCGCTTCACTTTAACGGTAAGAGAGAATCCATTTCATTTGAGAACTTGCTTCATTTTAATTCAAGTGCTGATTTGGGTAGGTTATTACTTATTTTGATTTACGTTTTAGGTTGGCTAAGAAAGGAATAATTGGTACTTGGTAAATTAAGCTTGTTTGTGTGAAATGTTTGTGTCACTGATTAATCAATCATGTGAAATGGAAAATTGGTATATTACGAATCGTTTGGGCTAAAAGCACCTTAGGTGTTATGTAATTCTTGAACTAGATTGAGCATTGTAGATTTGTAGTTTGGTTGAAACTTGCTAACACAATGTCTATCTATTTAATTGCAGTCACTTCAATTAACAGCTTATTTAGTGTGAGGAAACGAATTAGTGTGAATGGTTTTACAAAAATCATGTTCAAATTGGGAAGTCAAAACAGTTGTGTGTGTTTTGTATTCTTTTAGTAAGAAGGCGGTTGGACTTTTGTGTTGAGAGCATTACCCACAGGCCACATGTGAGTGTCCCACATCGAAAGAGAGAGGAGACTAGCATATAATTTGGTGGGTGGGTTACTCTACCTAATTCCAATTGGTTTTAGGATAGAACCCACTGGGCTTGTATGCAAGTGTACTCTCCGTGTACGGGGATTGATTGAATGTGGGAGGTGCCTTTGTGGGTGTAGCGCCTTTGTGGGTGTAGCTAGTTCTAAATATTTTGAATGAACTTGTAAGCAACTGACAAGGAGAATGATTAAGAGATGCTAATAGTATATAGTTAGCAAATAAAATGATGTAGCTCATACTATGGCTTAATAAAAAGTTCAGAAGTTTAGTACTCTGTCTGCTTAGGCTTGTCATCCAAGTTTACCTTGTTTTTGTTTAAGGTTTTTTTGCTTGACTATTGAACTGCCAATGTAAATTTTAGTTCTTAAGGCGCAAATAATGCTTTATTTAGGGCATGCCAGCATCCCACTTGTGCAACTAGTGTTCCACCCAAGATTGGCCTGATTCTTGGCACATTAGTTTTATCTTCTGTTATCATAATGCAAGGGAATAATTCTAATTTTGGCCGCATACCTTAAGTTTTGAAATTTCTACAAAACATTATAAACTTTTATATTTTTGACATATTTATAGTCAAATTTTGTAAAGTTTGATTGGAAAAACTAGTGTGAACATTTTCATGGGACGGAGGAAGTATATATCTACTCATAGTATTTAAGTTTGGCATAACCTACCTTGTGAAGCCAAAAAGTATCCAGGGTCAAGTGCTGAGTTTGTCTTGGATTAGCATTGTTATCTAGCGCTGAAGAAGACAACCAATTTTTATTGTAATACCCCGTAGATTTAAAGTATTTTCCTAAAATTTGCACAAAAAAAAGTATTTTCCTAAAATGACTAATTATTTTATAAGTTAATATTTATTTATTTTTGGTGTTGGCTATAATTTTTTTGGCTTTTACAACAACAACAATGACACGGGGTCTGGGGAGGTCCACATGTACGCAGCCTTACCCCTAACTAGTCGCCTAGTAGAGAGACCGTTTCCGAAGACCCACAAAACATTTTTTTATTTTAATTTTAAAACATTTGCAATTTTTTTTTGGGGAGGGGGGGTAACAAGAGTGCGTGCAATGAAGAAGGAAATGCTGAATAAGGAAAAGGGTGAGGGGTAGAAAGCAAAGTCACACCAAAACAGAAGGTTTTTTTGCTTTTATAAAAAAAAATGTTTGATTTCACTTCAAACTCTTCCACCGCTATTGACCTCTATTAAGTCGGTTAACCTCGTTTTATTTAAGCCTTTTTGTGTTGTGTGATTTTGCTAGGATTTTGTGGGGTCGACTGTCTGGGGGGAGCCTTTTGCTACTCCGGCTATGGTGGGCCAGTTTTTACAGCTGCGTTTCGCTGCCGGCAGGAGGGGGAGAGAGGGTAAGTTGTGGTGGCGGTGTGTTTCTATGGCTATTCTGTGGTATATTTGGTTGGAGCGGAACTCAAGAATCTTTTCTTCTTCTGGAAATACCGTTGATTGTATTTGGAACCACATTGTTTATTTGGCTTCTGTTTGGGCAAAGGCAACGGGGGCCTTCAAGGATGTCCCCTTACACTTGTCCAACTTCATTGGCGGGATTTGTAGGTACTTTCTTGTGTTCATTTGAGGATTTCTTGTCCTCTTTTTTGTATTTTTTTAATTGATTGATTAATAAAAAAAAATTCTTATCTAAAAAAAAAAAGGGTTGCTAAACATAAATCCATAATTACTAAACGTAAATTTATTTTTCCAATTTACCCCTCCCACTCTAAAACTCCGTTCTCTCTCTCCTAGTCTCTCTGCCAAATGACCCTATTAAACTGAAGATTCAGACTTGGTGTACCAGATTCGTTGGTGGATTTCTAGGTTGAGCAACTCGGTAACTGGATGTTGAAGATTCCGATGTGGCAATAAGGTAGATGCTTCACCAACCCTCGTCGAATACTCGATGGGTAAAGATGACGGAGTCGCCGCACCACATGGGCAACCTGCCTTGCTTAGCCATATCGATGCATTTGGGATGGGTTCCAATTGCAATTAGGTGCTGTGGTGGCTGTATAGCCAGTGCTGGCGGAGGATGGGGTAGAATTCAGCCATGGAGGAGCACTTTCTTCTGTCTCCCACATGAACCCTAGCTAACCCAACTTAATTATTAATAAAAATGCAATAGAAATTGCAAAATAAAGTTGTCAGAATGTTTATTATTCGTGTCAAACATCATTTATATGAATTTGATTATGTTCTCTATGATTAATGGCATAAAAGATGTTCTCTACGATTACTGATTAGAGCAAAAAGTAATAGAAAAGTTAGAGAGAAAATACAATGGGGAAGAGTTCATAAAAAGGGGTATATCGGGAAATAGTGGAACAAAAATACTTGTGTTTAGTAATTTTGATTTTACCTTAAGCAATTCTGAAAAAAAAAACCTCGTTTTATTTAAGTCTTGTCTCCCAAGCCCCATCTTTTTTTTGCTCTCTTTGTAAACCACGACATCACCTCTCCACTCACCAGAACCACCATCACCTCTCTGACCACCATCACCTCTTCACTCACCAGAACCACCATCACCCACAATTTCGATCACCATCACCACCATCTCCTGTGTTCTTTTCTCCTTTGCTGTAAACTGTACTGCACTTGGGCTGTTTTTGCTGTCGACTGAAGGAATTCAGCCTGTCCTCCATCTCGTTCTCCTTATTCTCTCTCCTCTGTTCGTGTGGCTGCTGCCATGGAGTCCGGCGACCACCTGTATGTCGAACACCGCCTGTAATCGCGACCCATGTTCTACAGCCACGCCCAACTCGCCTTTTCGTGGGTTTGAATTCAGATTTTCAGTAAACCCTAAACCCTTGAATTTGCGATATAATTTCTTTTTTGGGTTTTAATTCATAAATTCTGATTTGTGAATTTTGTGAATAGATAATTGGGGCATTGTTGAAAGGTTTTGTGATGCAAATTTGATGTGGGTCATCGATTGAAAGGTAACCTTAATTTTGTCCTTTGTTGTTGACTAAATTTCCATGTGTTTGCTGTGCGGATGATTAGATTGATATTTTCCTGGCAAAGTGACGTTTGAATTGCTGTATGTGATTTGTGCCAGCTTTATTTTCAGGTCACAATTGATTGGTATCTGGTAGTATATGCTTTAAGTGACTGCATGTGTTGCTGGTGCATGACAATCGCATATGAATTGTGTAGTTATGAAATGAATGGATTTTAGTTGTAGTGCTTATCAGAATGGGTAAGTGTAGTATAAGGTGGCAGTAGACAATGAATGTCTTGCTTAAGTATACATAGACATGAACCGAGTTATCTATGACTATTTGGGAAACCGTGCCATGTTATGGATTCTATACTATTATTGACACGAAATGGGTATTTGAGATGAGAATGATCAATTTATGATTATGCGCATACAACATGAATATAATTTGATATGATCTTGGTTTGAGGCTCAAATGTTGTTAGTTTTGCTCTTGGCATGTGGGTGAGTAGCCTAAGATATTGATTATTAGGTGATGAGCAGTATTTTTATGAAATTGAGAAATGGTTATGAATTGTCCGAGAGTGGACTATTGAGAGCCTGTGGGCTATGTTATGAGTTATGGGGGCCTATAGCCAAGTTACGGAATGGATTTTATTTATGCGGTTTTACCGCCAGTTCACTTCCCACATTGTCGAGGCTAGGAGCTAGTGGCTGACATCGAGTGGCACCTACGGTTGGGTTTTGAGTTATAGATGAAATAGCATATAATAGAATGCAACTGAGACTAGTTTGGGATTTTTGTGACTTCAAGATCATAGTTGACCTAAGTTGAGATCCTAGTGCTTTTATTTATTATTCAATCGGATGCTTGGTTACTCAGTTTGCTGATTGGTTGCAATCTGTGCCACGTGTGTGTGCGTCCATTTTTCTTCAATGGTGGACCTATGATGAACCTATGCGAAATTTGTTTGCACGGGGGAGCGAATTGGAATATGACTTGCAGGTTGATTGTTTATGAAGACCTCGTTTTCTAGATGGACCAGATGATATAACGACGTTAAGAAGGGGATCAATTTGGTTATATATTCTAATTAAGATAATAAGTAAATCAATGGTTGTTATTGAGTTTTGTAAGGTTTGCCTTGCACTCATCTATGAGTGAGTGTGGCAGTGATGCTCCGGATTTAGTTAAAAGGCTTCCGCTGTAAAGTTTGATTTTGTTGTATTCTTCTGTTTAAGCAGGTTTTCTAAAGTCGATAACTTGGGATGTCTATTTTCAAACAAAATTCTGCTGGATTTTTTGCGCGAGTTTATTATTTATTATTTATTTATTTTGTTAGAAAATCTGGGGTGTTACATTTATATGAACTCAGGCTCAGCCCTTGCTCCCATTTACTCCCCCATACACCTCTTTCTCCTTCAGCTTTTCCTTGAGAGCTTTGAATGGAGGAGGCAATCTGGAAGTCTTGAACAAATGTTTCTGTTTGGGCTTTGGGCACACATGAAAACTAACATTATTTGCAATAGGAAGAATACTATTTGGACTCATCCTTCATTCTAACCTTGTTTAATTTGTATATAAATACTTACGCAGGTAGCACGAAGCTTTGGTAGAGAACTAAAGGGCTTCTTTTTCGCCTGAGATCTTATTCCGAGGAGAATGTTGCAGTTAAAATGCAATCAACAACTGGTGCAGCATGGTAAATGTTGGTGTATTCAATTGTGCTTCTGGCTGTAGGCAATAATTATTTCCCTGGTGCATGCCGCATTCTCTTTCATGGTTTTCTCCAAAAGGGCTGGTTATATCTCAGATTGAGAAGTGTGTTCCTAAGAAGTGGAAACAAGTTAGTAAGCAAATTGAAATAGAACATAATCAACCGCTGAAATTAAATACTTGTAGAATAGTGTCGAGAGCATTTGAAACTAGTGATGAATTGATGGTATATCCTTTACTTGCATCTCTGAAGGACTTCATAAGCCAGGGTGATCTGTACAAAGCATTTAGGGTCTTCTCGTCGATTCAGCTTCACGTCACTACTTCTGTTTGTTATGATTTAATTGTGGAACCTATTTCCTCGCTACTAATAGGCTGTACTAGCCGCAAGTTGCTTCCACAGGGTAGACAGGTCCATGCTCAGGTCATAAATTTGGGTTTAGATCAACACTGCGTTTTGTTACCTAAGATTGTAACTTTATACTCTACTTCTAATCTGCTTCATGAGGCACATTTGGTAGCTACTAACTCTACTGTTCTGCATCCTTTGGTTTGGAATATCCTTATATCTGCATATATAAGAAATGGACGTTCCAAGGAGGCTCTATTTACGTATAAGCAAATGTTGAAGTTTGGGATTAGACCAGATGAATTCACATACCCATCTGTTTTTAAGGCATGTGGTGATCAAACTGATCTTGCTTTTGGCAGAGAGATCCATAGATTCATTTCTGCTAGCAGTTGTGAAAGGTCTCTATGTGTTCAAAATGCATTAATCTCCATGTATGGTAAATGTGGAGAAATCAAGGTTGCTCGTGAACTATTCAACAAATTGTCCAATAGGGATTCCTTTTCGTGGAATTCCATGATGTCTGGGTATGCTTCTAAGGGCATGTGGAAGGAAGCATTTGAGCTGTTTGAACAGATGCGGCTTGAGGGTGTTGAATTGAATGTTATAACCTGGAATACCGTAATTGGTGGGTGCTTGCAGACTGGAAATTATGAGAGTGCACTTGTTTTACTTTCTCAAATGAGAGCCCGTGCGATTAACTTGGATGCTGTTTCAATGATAAGTGGTTTGGGTGCTTGCTCTCACATTGGGGTTTTAAAACTAGGAAAGGAGATGCATGCTTCTTCTGTCCGTGGTGGTTGTGATAGATTTCAAAATGTTCAAAATGCATTGATAACAATGTATGCTAGATGTCAAGACCACAAACATGCGTATATTGTGTTCCGGCATATGGAAGAGAAGGATATAATTTCCTGGAATTCAATCATCTCAGGTTATGCTCATTCTGATAAATCTGAGGAAGCCTCCTTTTTGTTTAGAGAGATGTTGCTTTGTGGCTTTAAACCAAATTATGTGACCATGGCGAGCATTCTTCCTCTTTGTGCCCGGGTAGCCAATCTCCAACATGGTAAAGAACTCCACTGTTACATTATGAAGCATCAGGAGTTCACTGACTATTTGCTATTGTCAAATTCTCTTGTTGATTTGTATGCAAGAGCAGGAAAAGTTTCAGAGGCTAAAAGAGTGTTTGACTCTCTGAGTAAGAAGGATGTGGTCACATATACTTCTCTAATTACTGGCTATGGGATTCTAGGTGAGGGAGAAGTGGCATTGAAGCTGTTTGAGGAAATGAAAAGTTACGGAATCAAGCCTGACCATATAACCATGGTTGCAGTTCTAGCAGCTTGCAGCCACTCAGGTCTTGTTATCCAAGGTCAGTTGCTGTTTAAAAAAATGTGGCATGTATATGGCATACGGCCGCTTGTGGAGCACTATGCCTGCATGGTTGATCTTTTTGGCAGGGCCGGGTTGCTTAAGAAAGCTGAAGAGCTCATAAGAAGGATGCCATATCAACCAACTCCCGATATGTGGGCTACTCTGATTGGAGCTTGTCACATCCATCGGAATACGGATCTAGGAGAATTGGCAGCTGAGAAATTGTTGGCAATGAGGCCCAAAAATTCAGGATACTATGTGTTGATTGCTAATATCTATGCTGCTGCTGGATGCTGGAATAAGTTGGCAACAGTGAGGACATTTATGAGGAACCTCGGGGTAATAAAGCCTCCAGGCTGTGCTTGGGTTGATATAGGCAATGGTTTTGAGCCCTTTTTGGTAGGGGATGCATCCATGGAGCAGTCTCATGAGATTTACCCCATCCTTGAGGGACTGAGTGAGCAAATGAAAGATGTTGGATATGTTGCAGAACACCTTATTATAGATTTTGAGGCTTGTCAAGAGTAAATCATTATTGGAACTATGAGTAGCTGGTGGCTGCATGGACTTGGCAGACCATTGGAGAAATTGATGGAGCTGTTCGTTCCCTGTTCAGGCCAAATAAAACAAGTATATGGCCACCTTTCTGGTAATTTGTTACCACAGCTGGTAGTTTTTGAGCTAATTACTCATTACTCGTTACATTTCTGTTAGTTGTCTTTTCTATCCCTTGCCTCATTCCTTGTCGGTAATGATGCAGACAGATAAGCTTCAAAATCAGGCATAATTTCGATCTGCAACCGTACTGTGGAGTTGCAGGGAAGACAATCCATAGAATGTGTTTCCAGTTTGCACCTGAGATATATCAGTGTAAGCATTTCTCAATTTCTTTATCAACTAATTGGTGAACTCTTCACTGTTAGGATTATGAATATTCATTATTCTTCTTTGAGCGATTGTACCCTTGTTTATCTATAGAAAAACATGGAACTCCCTGTTAGGCTGTCGCTCCTTCTCGTGACAAAAGATTTCTGTTGATATGTGCATTGTCAATAACTTTGTAAAGGCTTGCCTTTGCTCAAAGACTTGTATTGATTACCTTTTATCATATCCCAATTAATTAACATTTGACATTTAGAGGAGACGTTAAGAGAGGATGCTGCAAACTCCTTAATATATGCTATGATCGTACTGATATTCTTCTGGGTCTGCTACGTAGCTTGTAATGTATTTACAACAATGCATCTACTTTCACTGAATTCAAACTTAGATGAGTAAAATGATTTGATTTTGGCTATAACATATACCTATAACTTTGAATGATTTTAGGCATTGGGTTAGGCTTTTAATTGAAAATCTTGGTATACAAATTTTCCTTGTTCTGAAAATTCCATAGTGGGGATTTCTCTTCCTCAAGTCCCAGAATATTTGTCTCACACTATGAGAGGGTGGTTCTGCAGACAATGCCTTTTCTATTCTTCTCTTAGATGCATGTCTTCCTCTTTTCTCAGTTTTCAATTTATTAATTACTGCTGCTTTTACTCTTTTGCTGTTAAGGATGGGGAATTGTGCATTGGAACTGGGAATTGTATACTTCTAGTTAGGCATACGATGAATAGTGAGAGGATATCCTTCAACTAAAAGTTGAACTTTTCCGATGTAGTTATACTAGGATCTGAACTTTTAAGTTATTACATCTAGGTGAGCCTATATTGTGCTGGAGATTCACTCTGCCATCATCAGAGAGGAACTTGTTGCCAAAAAATGATGAAGAGCGAAAAAAAGAAGCAAATGGTTAAATGCCCTTTGTAAAAGCAAAGTGTAGATATGGTCCCTTAAATGAGTATAAAGTTGTGCAACCATGTCTACTTTTGGTGCTTATTGCTTGAGCGTAATTCTCGCATTTTTAGGTCTTCTCCTATCGTCCATCTTGCGGGGAACTATGATTGTAACCATATTTAGGTTAGCTGTTATCTTTGTACTCCAAATATATGTTTATATAAACCTGTCTAACGTCAATAATACCTCAAGCTTTTCCATGGTAGTCTGAGCTTCCTTCTTCTTTTTTTTGTTTTTTGATTGCTCTTATTATGATTTAAGTTAGGCTTTAGATAAAGAAAAAGTATAGTAAATTAGTTCCTCACTCATTCTCTTAGCGTCTCTGTATTATCGTCATCTCTGCCCACTGCCCCATGTAGCCTGGCCTACAAGTAGCTTCTTGCTTTCTGCTGAGTCCACATGCCACATGTCTCTCTCTCTCTCTCTCTCCATTTTTCCTCTCATTTTTTTCTCTGCAATCCTTTCAAATTTCTCTTGTAATTTTATGTGTATGTAAAATATATGTTATCTGTATTTTCATTAATCTTTGATGTGCACATGAAATTTTCTTAACATCACATTTATCCAAGGGCTGCTTCATGGTTATACTTCGCGCATTCCTTTCAGTTATTTGGTGTGAATAATGAGGTGAGGAGAGTGAATAAAAACAGGCTTTGTTTTCTTGGAGAATGGAAATAATAGCTTGGGTTCCTTGATTATTTTTTTCGATAACATTGGTATCCAAGCTTTTGCTTGACTCATAGCTTGGTTTTCCTTTCTTCCTGGGTTCAATCGTTGGGTCTACCTGGGTATTGCTATATTGGGTGCTGACTTATTCCCAAAGTATTCTACAATGTAGGCCTGCAAACAAAGAGTACAAGACTTTGCTGTGTGCCTACCACTGTAAGTTCATGTTTGACTTAAACCATGTAATATCAGGGGATGTCACTAAGTCTGAGTTTTAAGCTAATACTCTTTTTTAAAATGCACCTTATTGCGGGAAGCCCGTAGCTTTTGTACTTCATAGCAAGGTTCCCCTCCTCCTCCTCCTCCCCCCCCCCCCCCCCCAACTAAATTACAGCAGCCAGCAAGCCCAGTAGGTCTATAAGCATTGGGAATTTGGATTTTATTTTTTTAAAATAAAGAACTTACAGCAATGTTGTTGCATGACATTAAAGCTACTACAGTCTTGTCTATGAAATTTGCAAGATTCAGGGTTGTGGTCTCCCAACCCATACTGGACCTTTTAATATCATGAGCAAACCAGTGATTTCAGCACACATTTGGTATCTTAGTTTGTCACCTTATCTGAGAAAGTCGGTTTCAGAGGAGGTGTATAAAAAGCAGGGAAAGAAAAATAAAGTGCTCTAAATTCTTCATATCTCCATGTCCATTCTTCTTGTCTATGCCCTATGGTTTGAAAGTTTTCAGATGATTTTATGAGCTCTGATTTTATATGTGGTTTTCAAACACAAAATTTAGCCCTATTGTCTCTTGTTTGAAACTTCGGAGACTTTCAGAGAAGTTTCTGTGCATAGGCTCTGACTTTGTCATTGTCGGGCCATCAAACACTAATTTAACCCTACTAAATTGTATAAACTAGATCGAACTATCGAACTGAATGTGTAGTTGTAGGACATTTCACTTTAAACTTGTATTTTTTCAGGAGAATATAGCTATTGTTTGATTAAATCAAATAGCATACTTTGTAAAAGATGTTTGTCTTTGGTCATTTCATACTGTCAGGGAATTTTGTGGTTTACTATGTTGCTGAGCTTCCCTATTTTTTTAGCTCCTTCCAGAGGATTGTGACTCTGTGAGATCCCCTTTCATATTCTACAATCTTCCCTCTCCCCCCTTATCAAAGCATTAGAAAAAGAAAAAAAAAAAAACAAGAATCTCATTTTGAACTCATCTTCTCTATCCCCAGAGAACAATGACAAATAATGGACGTGTTAGAGGAGCAAATTAAGCAGCTGATGGTTTTGCCTTCATTGATTTCTCCTTTTGAGGAATTACATAGGCAGTTTTACTCTGTAAATTGTCTCAAGCACTTTTTTGAATATTGCATTTTCCCCGAAATGACACGTAGGTTGATGAAAGTAAAATTTTCGTTTTTCACTCGTTCGAAAATACCTTTGTCTGCATATTCATTCTTGTTTTCTTGCTTCTTGACAGGCAAAATCAACAACTCTGACATGGGGCCAGAAACCTCAGGCTGATATACCACTGTACTAAGTTTTGGCAAATCATTGCTGGACAGCAAAATGTTGTTTCTTCCCAGCAAGGGGAGGAAGAGGTGAACTTCGGAAGGAGGGTTGCTGAGCCTACATGCTCACCGCAATGTGCAACCAATTTGAACTGGATGCAGACAAGCCTGAGAAAGAAGAAAAAAGTTCTACTTTCGCAACGCCTACCTTCCTCCCAGAACAACAAAGTTTGTGAAGAAGTCTACTGTGTTTGCTCAGGAAATCGACCAGATGTAGAAGGATATGTAGCGGAGGAGCTTTGGGTTGCATCTCACAGATAGGAATAGGATTTCTTTTTGGGTTGGCATGCAATGCAGTTGTTGTGCCTGGGTTGTTCATCCCGCTTTCCAGCTTCACAAGAGCCGGAAGGATGAATGCGCCGACTTTGAGCTTATTTTTGATGCACTAAGCTCAAGCAAAGCATCATTCATCGAGAAGCGTGTGTAATTATGTATATACATTACACATGTTTTTTAATGCAATTGGTCTGGGGTATATTAGGTCTTACGTCTTATGCTCAAATCCCCTGTCTTTGATGTTGTATGTAATTATGCTTATGTATTACACAGGTAGATTGATCGCTAAGGTCTAATGGTTGAAGCACCTTCCCGCTCAACTTTGGGAAGTCGGGTTCTGAACCCTGACTCCACTTTGGAAGGGTGGACATATAACCATTGAGGCAATGCCTACTTCGTTACTTACAGTTACTCTACAACAGACGGTATCAACTACTGGATCTCCGTTATGTCAACTAGATTTTTTTTGTGGAGTATAATTGTACCTTTTTACAACTTTGATTTTCATTTTTTCGTGGAGTTATTAATCACTGGATTTCTGTTACACCATCTAGATACTACCCTGCCATTTTTTTCTTAAGTATGCTAATAGTGTTTGATCTCTATTAATTATCCTCTATCCTGTTATTTTTACTCGTCGATCTCCATCGGTATTCTTTATTGATGGAATTGGATAGCTCTGTAGACTGTAGGTTGTAGTTCTTAAATGTCTTCTCCACACGTTGGCTAATGAGCAATGGCTCATAAAGTTAACATTATCTACCATGATATTGCTCTAAAAACTTAACAAATGAATTCCCAAAACAACAAAAACTCTACTAGATATTTGTTATGTGGAAATAAGAAATTTATTTTGAAAATGGAAAACTCAATTTTCTTTTTAGTTTTTCTGAGGGAACAAGGAAGAACTTACCTTTATATTTACACTCTCATCATTTTATCTTATTTTTTTTTATATTTTTTTTTCTCATAATAATATTCGCTTTTTTTCTAAGTGGCGCCCTTAGCCTAGGATAAACTATTTTCTAATTCAAAATTTGGTATGTGGGTATTGAATTCAGAATAAAATAATTGTTTTACTAACACACAATTTTTCCTTCAAAAAAAAAAAAATGCAACTTCAGAGATCAGTTAATCACTAAAATTCTTATTATGAATATCATTAATATTGTGTTCTTTTTACTACATCAATATTGTGTATTAGTTAAAAGAAAATACTATTTTAATCAACTTTTTTCGTATTGACATTGTCGAACAAACGCAAAAATAACTAAAGAAAACCCTTTTGATTCTTACTTAATTTGTTTTCCTCCTCTTAAGTCCTTCCCAATTTTGCAGATTGTTAGAAGCGTGCGCCAATTCCAAAACCTCAATTCCTCTTTTCTTCCCTTACAAACCTTTTCTTCTTCAACGCAAACAAACACCGAACAAAATCTATCGTCTCTATCACCTTCTAATTCAATTTAGGTGGCATTAGGTTCAAAAACTAGTATAGATTTAAAATCTGAAATCAAACTATGATAGTATGGATTGCAAACCCCATACCTTATAGAACTTCTTTGGTTAGTAAATATTTAAAATATTTTTCATATTCCTTTTAATATCTTTAAATAGTCATCATATTTTTTTTTAAATAGTCATAATTATATACACCCTCCTAGTCTCCTACCAAGCAAAATAAACAAATTCCATCAAAAAAAAAGAAAAAGAAAAAGAAACAAAATTTGGACAATTGGACCCTAAGAAGATGAAAAGAATTGAAGAACGAAACTGCTTAACGTAAATCACAAATTACTTAACGTAAATCTTTTTGACATAAAATTTCCCAAACTACCCTTTTTATTTGTAAAGGAATATCCTCTTCTTCTCCATTTACCTCTCTCTATCATCATTACCTCTACTTAATCGATATAGATGATTCTTTCAATCAAGACAATAACTTTGATCAAATTAATGATGATATTGAGGTAATTATTATAATTTAGATTAGATTCGTTTTTAAACTATTAATTGTTTATGATTTTATGGGTGGTAGATTAGGGTTTATCGAAAGGTGGTTGGGGCCGGTAGGCTGGTTGAGCGGCGACTATGGCGGTTGGGGGCGACGACCATGGGGAGTGGGTTGCGTTTTAGTGGGTTGGGGACTGGAATTATTTGAATTTAATTAGTGTGATAACTGGCGATGAATGGAGACGGCAAATAGGTATCTAGATTTTCGAGAAAAACCCAGCAACAAAAGAGGTTTATCACGGCAAGAGTTCTGATGCTTGCTACTGAATCCATCAATCATGGTAATCAACAAGATGACAAAAATCCTATGTAATCATAACTGATGCTCAATCACTACGAGCGGCATCATGAATATTACAGACCAGCAATCATACCGATGCAAATTTTAGCCATAACCCAAATCATGAATAAAACGATTTAGGGGACTGATAGAGAGAAAAGTGGGAGAATAGAGAGAATGGGTGACAAAATGGTTAGGGGTATCAATATAAAAAAGTTTACATTGAGTAATTTTAACTTATCATTGTACCAATTTTAATCATCATTATCAATTGATTGAGAAAAAAGGAAGGAAGAGAGAGAAAGGGCTGAAAATTACTTAGGGATATTGTGGAAAGTGGGGATTTACGTTTAGTAATTTGCGATTTACGTATAGCAACCCCTGAAGAATTATAGTCTTTTTGGAAAAGGATTTATTCCTCTTTTCTTCTCCCCCACCCCTTCCTTTTCTCCGTCTGAGTGGCCGCAAAACCACCACCACCAAAAACCTCACCAGTCAGTCACCACCGTCACGAACCACCACCACCGAGTACCACATCGCTAACCTTGTGTTGGCAAATAGGTGGAAATTTCCAATCTTTGACCCTTAATTAATAAATCCCATGAACCAAACACCCTTCTAAACACTCTCTCTCTCTCTCTCTCTCTCTCTCTCTCTCTCTCTCTCTCTCTCTGATGGCAACAGTCTGTAAGAGCTGCAAATCAAAGAACTTAGAAACAGATGAAGCTGGAAACAGATTTTGCTCATCATGTGGGATAGTCCAAGGATTTGATAATTATCAGCAGCAATATGGTGGAATTTCAGGGCCACAAGGTACTTTTGTTCGCTTAGGAACTGCTGGTTCAGGTACAAATTATTCTTATAAAGAACGCAAATTTTTTGAATCAAATAGCATTATTGAAGATATCACCTTTCGCCTTAACTTTAGTGATGCTAGAACAAGGAAGGTTAAATCCATGGCTGAAAAGATCACTGAGGGTGAGTTTGGTATAGGTGAATGGTTTTCTGTTCTTGTTGGTGCTTGCTGTTATATTGTTATGCGCCTGGATAATAATAGTAATGATAATATGAAAATGAAAGTGACCACCTTGCCTATTTCTGAGGTTGTTGGGGTTGTGGGTTGTGAATTGTATGAAATGGGGAAAATGGTGAATAGGGTTGTTGAGTTTTTGGAGTTAGAGTTACCAGAGTTTAATATTGTGGGTCTATTGGAGAGGATGGTTAGAGGGTTTTCTGGGTTTAGAGGGGTTGATAAGGAGAAGGTTGATTTGATGGTAAATCAAGGGACTTTTGTTATACAGTGTGCTATTAAGTGGTATTTAACTACGGGTCGGAGGCCGGGGCCGGTGGCTGTGGCGGTGTTGGTTTTTGTGGCGGGAGTGAATGGGGTTAAGGTGAAGATCGAGGATGTGGCTAAGGAGGTCAATGTGGCTGTTTCGACGTGTAGGATGAGGTACAAGGAATTGTTGGAGGCGCTTGTGGAGGTGGCGAGAGGGTTGCCGTGGGGGAAGGATGTGAATGTTAAGAATATTGTGAAGAATGCGCCGTTTGTTATGAAGTATATGGAGATGAAGTCGATGAATAGTGGGGGAACCAAAAGGAGGAGGGTCGAGGAGGAGTGTGGAGGGTTTGATTTGGAGAGTGTTGTTGGGGAGTGTTTGAATAGGGAGGTTGGTTATGGGATTGAGTATGATTCGGAAAATGGGTTGGGACGTCCCAAAGAAACACAAGATGGGGATGGTCTATTGGAACCGAATATTGGTGACTTGGAGAACCTCAAGGTTTCCCATGAAGATTTGGCTAAAATTTATTCTAAATTTAAAGCTGATGTTGCGAATCGTGGTTTGATGGATGTGAATGAATTAGGTCACTATGGAGATAAGTTAAGTGGGCAAGATCTTCATCATTTTGATGAGTGGTGGAGTGGAAGATCAGAATTGTGTGAAAGGCTCATGTTGAAGCAACTATTGGAGAAAAATGTGGGATTGGATGCTTATCCACCATCTTATATTCGTGGTTGCCTTGCAGTTAAGAAGAGGCAAGAGAAGATAAGTGCTGCTAAGATGCGCATCAGAAGCATTGTGTGTCCATCAAAAGACATTTCCAATGACGGGATCACAAACAGCAGCTTGGAAACTCGGCCATACAGCAGAGATGATCTTTGCACTTCAGAATCTAAAACTGGCCATAAGAAAAGGAGGAAACACAGCGATGATATTGATTGGGAAGATTTTATTATTGAGACACTCCTGTTGCATCATGTAAAAGAGAAGGAAATTGAGAAGGGGCATTACAATGCCTTGTTGGGTGTTCATGTTTTCAAATCTGGTATTTTCTGAAAGACATTAACTTAGATAATACACACATTGATACATTCATGCACCACGAGTGCGCGGCTAAATGAAACAGTAATTTAGAGAGTTCTTTTTGTAGAGATAAGTTGTACAGCAATTGGTTTTTCTTTTGCACGTCAAATTGGTTTGGCAAAAAAAGCAACATTGATGCCGTAAGGTGTCATTATACCCGATAACATTCACTGAAACATGTTGTACTTTCATTCAAATTCATTCGTGTGCTTTGTGAGAGTAAATTACTGAAATTGCTTTATACTGATTAGACTATTTAATCTTGTTCAGTATCCCCTACTCCTGTGGTACTTGGCTTATCGTTTAGTTATTAAATTGTTTTGCTTGTTTACTGAACACTAAATCATATTTTTATTGGTGATATGGCAAAGCATTCTGACGAAGCGTAAAATGAACTTAACAATATGGACTAATCAAAAAATTAAACTCTGTTTCTCGACTATGTTATTCTGTTAAGTGTGATTCAGTCTTATTCATAAACTTTTGATTATTGGTGAAGAGACATTGTGGGCAAAGTTGTCACCCTCCGTGAGTTAGGTTTGCTAAAATTAATCATTTTACCTATGTGTTCCTTTCTTGCCTATATCCAGTCAATCTTGAACTTTGACAATTAACTTCCTGGATGTGCATACTGTGAATTGCCTTGTAGCACGTGTTGGTCCACAATCAAGAGACTTGGTGGCTGTAGTACTGGGAAAATGTTATTAACACGTTGGCCTCTAATGTTTCAGTGATGATCTTATTTTCTCGTTATTATTTAATTATTTAGTATATTGCATTATCTACTCCCTCAGATGATATATTATAATGACGTAGTACTGGAAAGGAATTGTTGTTTTTTCCTTAGTGTCAGCACAAAGATGCTAATGACGTTGTGTTGTGTTTCTTGGCCCGTCAGTCTTCCTTTCACTCTAGTTATTGACCACTTGATTTAAAATTATGATTTAGAAAGAGATGTAGGAGTCACTGTATTTAATTACCATCATTGTTAACCTCTACTTCAAAAGGTGTTCACTGCCAGTTGCTCACTTGTCTTCATTTTGTCGCTAAAACGATTTGACTGTGTTAACATTTACCTTCTGTACTATTATCCTCACAACACTTAATAAGTTAATATTGTTGAAACCTATGGGAAAATTCTGCACCCATCTCATTCTTTGTTCACTGTTACTCTATATTCCAGTGTAAGAACTCAAGTAAGCCTAAGCAGGTTGTTATAAGTTAGACCATGGAAAATATGCAAGTTGTGTAGAAATTTGACGAATAATTTGTGGTAAGTATGTGAGATAAAATTAACCAAGACTGCAAATGAGTAGTACCAAAGCTAAATGTGGTATTGGCAGGTCGGCTGAAAGGGGTTAGTTGGAAGGGAAACATATTAACAGGGCTGACCTGATTCTTTATTGGTTGAGCTTGAGAGGCATGAGCTCCATTTACCTTGTCTTGTTTATGTAGCTCACCTAAGTTTCAATCTGTGCTCAGAATTTGATTGTAGTTGGACGGGGTTTTTTGAATTTCTGCTAGACAGAATACAAGATGCGTAGTAGAGAAGAGATAGAAGTTATGTGAAACAATGTGATCTGGCTGAACAAGTCTATCTGTCATGCCTGTGCTTGCCTTATTTAATAGATGACTGAGCTTGAGATAAGCCTTCATCAAGCTGAGGCTGGGTACTTCCATTCTGCTACAGCCTTGGAGCATGGATTAGATAGATAGCGGGGCGATCGGTAGTTAGAGAAGTTCTCTTTTTTTAGTTTTTGGAGGGGTCTGGGAAGGATATGAAGTATTGTCATTATCTCAGGAGAGGAATGTAACAGCTCTTTCTCGTCCTTTTCTGTTTAACAGAGACATGAGGTAAATTGTTCCAATTTTCAACTGCATTGTGACATAGAACCAGAATATGAAATTTCCTAAGAATTGGTGACTTTTGCATGCAGATCTCTGACTTTAACCGAGAGTAACAAGCTGCTGGTGTTGCTTGATTCGCAACAAAAATATATGTATCTCAAGAATTTTTTTGCTTGCCACATGCAAGTTATATCAGCATGGATTTGACCTGAATGGGACAGGTAAGTACTTTCTTGTGCCTCTTATTAAAAAGTTTTATATCTTCAAGATTTTTAATAATTAGTATCTCCTTTCATGCTTACCAGTAATATCCTTTCTTCTCAGACTGCTGCTTTTTTGGATTTTTGAGCTACTATTCTACTAGTACTTCTTGTAGTGGACTCGAATTATATCCATCTTTTGAAATGTTTTTCACTGCGGTCTTTGGAAACAACCTCTGTAAGTCTAGGCTGGTGTGGGCTAAGGCTAGATACATCTTGACATTCCCAGTCCTCGCATACGGCAGGATGTGGATTGGTAGTTGTAGTATTGAATTGTTTGCTTACCGAGTTTCTGCCTTAGTCACACATCCCTTGTTTTGATGGTTCATACACTTCTGAAATGGTCAAATGCATTTTATTTTTCTGTTGTCCTGAAGTCCTTTTGTTTTTTTGGACAACACGATGCTCATATACTATGTTACATGGCCTCTTCATTTCACCTCAAATACCTGTGTTGGAGCCTCAATACTCTGACATGGGTATGGACACTTGGCACTTTGGTTTGGACCGAAGCCTCTCAAAATTGTCAGAAGATGGCCGAGTCTGACACGCGGACACTTACTCGAGTTGATACTTGTAGCCGAGTCAGACTAACAGCCATATCTGGATGGTCAATAGCGACAATGGGGCTGAGTGCCTGCTGACTATTAACTTCCGGTCTCATCCCTCATAAAACCTCTCGTATTCATTCACCTGCTTCTGTTATAGGGTAGATTGAAATTTTCTTTTGGTGGAACATCGTATTTTGTCTTATTTCTTGGTGCATGGCATTCCAATGGTCGCAATTTTGGGGGATATCATACTTTCCTTGATGTTCCGGGGATATAGCCTACATTGAGTTACTGGTTGGCAGAGTGAAAGTGGTTAAATAGTTGGAAGCTGACTAGTGAGTGAATTTTATTTGGTGTAATGGTTTGCTCTGAACCAAACTATCTAAGCACTTGGTAATTTCACATGTCTTAATTACTGCATATAGTATTGCTATAAATTACTTACTCTGAATCTCTGATGCTCTGAAATTTTCATCTTGCTTCTTGCAGAAATTTTATGTTATTTTATTTTATTTAAGGGGTCAGCTTATGATAGGGATTCGACTTTTTATTTTTATTTGAAACTACCTTTCACAAATACAGCCTGCATTTAGCCTCTCTGACAGTCTCTGTTAGCGGTAAGTCTGTTTGTTTGCATCTTGACCTGCTTAGACCTTGCCAACAGACAACAGTGGGCTATATCGAGTGTTATTATTGTTATAACGTTATTACCTTGGATCCTGCCCTTATGTCTTTGTAGTCCATATATTCTGTGTCAACCTGCTCTTTCCTTAGATTAAAACACCTTATGTTGTATGCCAGCTTCCACCTGAGGAAGAAACTGGATCTTACCATCTGTGTTCAAATGAATTAAAACCTGGGTATTGTGGATGTTATTCAAAAAATTCAGCGTACATGGATAATTAAATTACTTGCTAACACCAAGGCCATGCTATATTGGCATATCGCTATATATATCTCTGGCGAGTTAGGTGTAGAACTGTGGATAGGTTGCTTCAGCTTTAACTGCTTTGTTAGCTTATTTTCCGTCCCCTCTGCTTTCAGGACCTTTACTCTGTGGCAAATGCAGGCCAACCTAAACTATAAATGTTACTTCTCATTTCTCAATGCCTTTTCTGATAAATGATTTAGCTTGAGATAAGCCTTCATCAAGCTGAAGCTCAGAACTGATTTTGTACTGTATATTTGGAGCATGGATAAGATAGTCGGGCGGTCGGTATTTCGGGGAGTTCTCTTTTTCCGGTTTTAGGGAAGGGGGTTGGAGGAGGATGCCAATATTCAAAGTATTTCAATAGAGAAATGTAACAGCTCGTTGTTTTCCCTTCCATTTAACAGTCGTATGTGCTACATAGTTCCAACTTTCTACTGAACTGTGACATACAATGATAGAATTTCGAATATTTGATTAAGTTGTGACTTTGGAATGCAGATATATGATGTTTGTCTTGCTAGATTCACAACAAGATAATCATGTTTATGTAAGAAATTCTCGGCCATTGAAAATTTTATCAGCATGAAATCCTCCTTGAACGGAAAGTAAGTACTTTCTTCTGCCTCTTAAGATCTTCTAAAAAATTTCAAAATTGATTATGCTTGCCACTACTATCTATTTTCCTCACACTACTTTTTCCGAATCCTGAGCTATATTTCTACTGTTCATTAGCAACAAGACACAGATTCCAATTTTTAATAATGAAAAAGAAGAATAGAAAGGGGCTGGAATGGCTGTAATCTAACTTCTGGTCTTTATCCCTCTTGAAACCTTGCATATTCTTTCACCTGCTTCTGCCATAGGGTAGATTGATATTTCTTTTTGGTGTATACATTGTTTTTATCTTATTCCTATGAAGCATGGTGTTCCAATGGCTATTGACTTCTGCTAATATCTCTGTGTCTTGGGTTCTTATTCTGCCAGCTATTTTACTTGAAGTGTTGGGGGAAGTCACGATGATTTGAACTACTGCATTAAGTTTACAGTAAACAGGCAACATATTGGACATTGGGAAAGCCTAATTTTACTGCATAAATATCAAAGCTGCACTTTGTTCTCTATGCTTTTTGATATACAGCTAATGCCGATCCTTTTGTGATGCCAGTCCTTTTGTGAGTTCCTTTCTTGGAGAAACTTGCCGCCTATAGCTCCCTTCCATGGTTGGTTAAACTTGCAATTAGTTTCTCTGACAGGTGGTAAACCCAGTAGACTAACTTTGAAAAATGGCAATAGATTGTGAAGATGGGAATGTTAGGTTTAAGCCGAATAGCTCTTGTTTTTCCGACTTTTGTGGTTGAGGAGCTCTTGTTTAAACCAAAAATACCTTCTTAGGCTTCCACTTGTGAGACCTGGACTCCGGGTTTTGTATTCTACAATCTCTTAAGATTTTCAAGGTTTTTAAAACCTGTTTGTACACAGACACCATACAACATCGAGGTTTTATGCAGACACATAATTGTAGGGCACAAGTAATTCTTGCTGGTAGCTATTGGATGAACTAGCTCTGTTGTCAGAAATGAACTATTTGTCATTGTGTTTCAAAATTGACTCTGATTTTCGGACGACAACATAAAGACGCTAGTTCACGCAGGTCATCAAGCTCTAGCCTGCTTCTATGTTTAGTAGACCTTGCTACCTTCTGTAGAAAAGAATATTTTTCTAATTCCACTGTACTTCAGACTCCCTTTTGCAATTTGCAACGTAAAACTGAGTTTTTGATTGTTCAATTGTGTGTTGAAGAGTAGGAAAATAGTGGTTATTTCCTCCCAGTTCTGAGAAGGATTACTACTGTTGTAGGATAGGACTTCAGAAAATAGCAGGTAGGGCCGAGGAGATATGATTTGATTGCATATTAGGCTTTTTGGCACTACAAATTCACATACATAATATAGGTGATTGGTATCATGGGAAAAACATGAAAGAAATACAGTAAGAACAAAATACTTATTCAGCTCATGTGAAATTTGATTCTAGTATGGCTTCTCTCCTTCATAATTTCCAGCTGGATAGTACTCACATGTAATGAAAGAATCCCCATTATCACATACAATCTTGGAGCATCCAACAAGCTTTGTCTCCTGCCAGACGATCTGGGTATAGTGCCCACACTCAGGCCCGCTACAGGAGTTGTTGTAATAGTTGTACCACTGCTTCTCTGCCACCCATGCTGCGACAGCATCCTTTGGCTCCCACCGCCGCCCTTGTCCCCAGAACAAGTTCTCCCCGAAGTTGCCAGGAGAATGGACGAGTTTGCAGTCCTTTCGCCTCTCATGTGATGAGTATATCCTAGCATATGTGGAGAGCAAATCAAGCCACATCAGAGGTGGGACTCCCACGGCTTTTCTTGCTGCATTATGCCCCTCTAGGAACTGGGTGATAAGCTCGGTCCTGTTAAGATTTGCTTTGGTTGGTTTGACTTGACTTAGGAAGAGAATCAGTGAAATGGCTGCAAGGAACAAGTTTATTTTTAATGGAGTTTCTGTCATTGTTTTTGTAGGCTTTAATTAGTGAAGTATTGAGACGTTTATACAGGAAAGCCTTATTTATATAGGATATGACATATGTGAAACATAATATCTTTAGAGGATCATTCCTTCATAATAAGATCACAGGGTTCCTGTATTAATGATTAAGCTTGTTGTTATGAGTATTATGTGCGCATGAAATTACTCCAAAAGTGGATCATTACTTGAATTTGAAGTCTTGGCACATGGAAATTTTGCCAATTGATTGAAGTTTAAGCTGCTACAAAGTCTACATGAATACTTTTTACAACTTTAGACAAACATACACATCTTAAACCAAGGACAAGTTATGACTTTCTTCATTCTTCCAGGTTTTAAGACGAAGGTAACACTTTTGAACACAAAAAGCGGACCTAGATATTAGTTATTACTAATTGATAATCAACCTTTTATTTGGTTTGTGGCCAGCTGTCCCACCCTTTGAGGTGCCTACAAACCAGCGTGGGGGTTAGTCACTGTGGTCGACGGTGGATACCATTGGTCGTGAACCAAAAATATGCATGTTTAAGTATATATATATATATATATATATATATATATATATATATATATATATATATATATATATATATGAAAAAATTTGCGAGTAACTACCTTATTAGCAAAAACGTTTGTGAGATAGTACCTTATTTAAAAAAGGTTGTCTGTAATTACCTTTTATCCGTATTTTGGTTGTCGGGTCATACCCAAGTCCATTATCCGGTCAAATTTTTTTGTAAATACCCGTTATACCCCTACGTGACTGTTCGCATGCCACTAAAGCCCCCCACCCCGGCTTAAACCATCCTCTTCTAAAGTCAACTTATCTAATTCATTTCCTCCAGATTCATCAATCTCAACCGCCTTTCTTCTACAATATTGCTTTTTAGAACTTCTTTTGCCTTTTCTTGGGAGGTTTAAATGGCACGCAGTAATCATGTGGGGGTATAACGGGTATTTACAATAAAATTTGATCAGAAAATGGACTTAGGTATGATTCGACAACCAAAACACATGTAAAAGGTAGTTATAGACATTCTTTTTTAAATAAAGTACTATCTCACAAACTGTTTTTGCTAATAAGGTAATTTTTCACAAATTTTCCTATATATAATGAGCTTACCAACTTGAGACCATAAGTTTGACATTCTAGTCTAGCATGGATAATATTCTTGACGTTCTATGACAAGCTAAGCATTAATAGCATTAGCACTTTAATTCTTTAAAGCTAATAACTTGGACCAATTGGGTCTTAATTATTTTCGGCCAATCCGATTAATTAAGCCCAATTTCTTTTCTTTTTATTTTTGGCCCAATTAATTTAATTAGGTCCAAAACTAAAACCCAATATTAATTAGGCACTCAAAACATTTATGAGCCCAAATAATTATTTTAAATATGAGATTGCATTTTCTTTTTAAGTAATTATTATTCTAAAATAAATAAAAATTATGGGGTATTACACAATCCATCTTGCTCAGTTTTAATCCTTTGAATTTTCAAGTAAGTGTTCTAAATTGGTTTTCTTTGATTATTAAAAACTTTTTTATTCAATTCAAGTATGTTTTCATGAACCCTAGTTTTGGTATGATAAACCCTAATTTAGTTTTACCTAAGGTTTGTTAGATTCTATTTAATTTTGCATGATAGGATCATGATTAGGGTTTGGTTTGTGGTTTTTATTGAATTGAATCAAGTTTGAATGAAAAGGTTAGATCTTTGAAATTTAATTAAATCTGGAAATAATGGTAGATTTAATTAGATTAGGGTTTTGATATTTGAATTTAAAAAAAAAAAAAAAAAAAAAGAGACACAGCCGTGCCCGAAGGCATGACCGCGCCTGCCGCCGGCGGGTCAACCACCAGCGGGTCTGGTGGTAGTGGGGCCCGCTGGTGGTGGTGGTGGTGATGGTGTTCTGGAGTTTTCTTGCCTTGATTAGTTGACTTGTTTAGGGTTTTGGAAAGTTTTCTATTTTGTTTATGCAAATTCGTTTTTGGAAACTTTGAGCATGCATGAGTAACTGAAATTTCCAGCAACTTAATTAATTAAATTAAGGGTACTAAATCATCTTTAAAGTTTAATAAAGTGGTTTAGAAGTCAAGGTATTGACTATTGTTACATTGTGGATTTGTTAGGACCCGTTGACCGGGCTTAAACGTAAGGAGCTTACGTTTATTGATTGTGTGATTGCCTATTGCTAAAGGTAATTCATGTCTCTATGAATTATGTAATCTCTTTGTCATAATTCATATCGTTTGGGATTTGTATTTATTGTCTAGTATTGAATTAGGAATGTTAATTCATATTTGGACTTGTGAATATTTGAAAGGGATAATTGATGTTTATTTCCTTGTGATAATTCGTATAGAATTATATGTTAGTGAATGCATGTATAATGTTGGAAATTCACTTGTGTATCAATGTCTACTTGATTAATATTCATGTGAGGAAATGTATGTTTTATTATTGGTTATTGAACGAAAATTATGTTAATAATTGTTCAATTGGATCTAGCTCGGAATTGCTATTTTTAGTATCATGTTAGAAGCATGTGAATCATGTTAGAAGCATGTTATTTCAATAAGTTGATATGAACTTTGACTATTGATTAGGTGGTTTTGAATTAAGGCCTAGATGCCCTTTCATGTAAAATGTCATCGGAAATTTGTAACCATATTATATTACTTGAGAAATGCCAAGATTATGTGATTTACTTGACTACGTGATCACCTTTGAACAAATTAATTGGGAGTTAAGATTTCTTTGGTAATGGATCCACCAAAGGGAGCGAATGGGAATTGTCAATTATGCGTTGAGTGAGTTCATATTCTGCGGGGTATGGCTCCAACGTATTTGGTTAAAGCTTGTATCCATACAGTAAGCAATTGGGCAAGTGAAGTTTTGTTATGAAACTGTTCTTCTTGAAAACCTAAGGGTTGAGAGAGGGTATGCATACTTAGGAACATCTAGAAGTACTTCGGGAGTCATCTATACTCCGGGACGGTTGATCCCTCTTTTGCCACTGTGCACGGGACTAAGATCCTATTGAGCCTTCTGCGGTTGGTCTCGACATTCTTACGATTCTCTTCTCTCTAATGAACTTGGCTAATGGATAATAATAAATAATGAAATTTATTATTTGGTGATTATTGTGTCTTTGAGTTTAAAGCATGTTGTCTTACTTTTCTTAAAGCATGATTATTGTTGTTTATTGATAAAGCATGTGGACTTAATATTGGAAATTGAGATGGATTATGTGGTTATGAATTAGTCAGCATCGCTGATTAGTTGTTTTTCTTTTTACTTGTGTTTGTTGTCCATTTCTCTTCAATGGTGGGCCTATGATGAACCTATATGGAATTTGTCTATATGGGGGAATAGATTGACAAGATTGTAGCTCGAGGAGTAGAGTTAGTGAAGGCGCATCAAGAAGAAAGTATATCTTCTAAAAACATTTATTTATTGTTTAGTCGGAACCTTGTTATTATTGGGATTTTTATTTATTGTAATGAGATTAGTTCTCTTGCATGAGAATTAATAAGTTTAATACTTTTATTTCATTTGGATTATCTGTTTTAAGTTAGTTGGAAGATAGTTAATATTTAATTATCTAGTACGTTTGTTTGGGGACTCTAGCATTTATTTTTCGTTCTAGCCTTGTATTTGATTTGAACATTAAATACTGCGGTAGCGCTTTGAATTTCCAGTGATTTTCCGTTGCAACTCGTGATTTTAAATGATTTTAAATTGGACGGAAATTCGGGGTGTTACAAGTATAATAATGTCTAACTATACCAAACTGTAACTTGTACCTGATTGCCCCTTTCTCTTTTAACGAGTAAAAAAAAAAAGTAATAAAGTGTGGAGCTACATTTCCATCATTTTGGTCCTCCTGCGATATTCTCGTATATAGACGGTCAAGGTGTATATGCTCTTGTTATCAAGTTTATTTGTAAATGTTTATTAATTGCACCAATGTTTCTAATTGTTTTTAATTACAATATGATGAACATGTAAATTGTATCTTGGTTAATACACGGATGTAAATAATACCGTAAGTTAAGACATCAATCGTAGCTTTTTTTCTGTGTCAAAACATTATAAATATCAAACTAATAAAATCGTCTTACTTACTTATAATTAAAGGTGGTCAATGGCTCGGGCTTGGCTCAGGCCCACTCTGACCGAACCGCCACGGTCCCTAGCTGTGCCGGCGAGAAGAGAGCCTAGGCCCAGGCCCGGCACTGACCAGTGCTTGGCCGCGCCAAAGCAGTGCCCCACTCCGATGAAGCCCGGCACGCCTCTAGCTTTCTCTCTCTCCTCTAGCTGGCGTGGCTGCTGCTGCTTTCTCTCTCCCCTCTAGCTTTCTCTCCTCTAATTTTCTCTTTCCCCTTCACTGGCCAACCCCCCCCTCTCTCTCTCTCCATGGGGTCCAACCACGGGCTTCGCCTAGCAAGGCCCGGGGCCAGGGCCGACACTGACCGGTACTTGGCCGTGCCAAAGCAGTGCCCCCGTCCGTCGATGCCCGACCCAGGCCTCGGCACTGATCGGCCCGTGACCACCTCTATTTATAATAAGTATAAACCTAATGATTCTCCCTACGACCAATCTGTCAACAATCACAAGGTTCTCCCATTGGCTTGCTAACTAATGTCGTGAGTAGGCAAGCTGTCTCACCGAGAGCTGTCAATGCCTGATATGACAAGACGAATCGAACACGAATTGCAGTTAATGAGAGAAAAACGAACATGAATTACCCGAATTTGACACGCTTATACCATATTGTTCATCAAATTTTATGCATTTTGAGATCGCTACGAAATCAAAGACGACAACTCCCAACACGACTTGTTTAACAACTTTAGCCTCACCCTCTCTCTGACCACAAAAATCACCACGTACGCGGGTACGCCACATCCCTATAACAGCATATGTCTGTATATCTGTAAGCGATAGCTCCAGCCTCTTCCCTAACGTTTCAGAGACCTTGGGTTTATTAACTGCGCCAATGTTTCCCATTGTTGTTAATTATTACAATATGAAAAATATGTAAATTGTATCTTGGCTAAGGTACGGATGTAAATACTAGTGCGGATGTAATAGTAGTGTAAGTTAATACATCGATCTTAGCCTTTCTTTTGTGACAGAAAGTGACAGGTACTTATAAGTATTTATATTAATTTTGAAAAATGGCCATATATCATTTACTCATTTTGTTCCAAATTGATATACTCATTTGATTTTTTGAGTCAAACTTCAAATCTTTTAACGGTTGATTTGTGAATTAAGAATGAAGATTTACATAATCAAAATGCTCTCTTAAATTCATTTTAGTTATATTACCATAATTTCAACTTTTTATAATTGTATTTGTATAATTAAGGTTATTAATAGTCAAAGTTAGGGATGACAATGAGGCGGGTATAAGTGTGTTTCGCTCCGAATCCGCCACAGTTGGAGCTAGGATGGGGGAGCTTTAGGTGGGGATGATGCGGGGAATTGGGGATGATTTTGAATAACACTTTTCATATACGGTTCACGTTTCATATACCATGAAATAATTTATTTATTTACAGGTATCACGTCTCATGAATAAGTGCCCGATATGAGTTGTGACTTGTGACGAAGAAAAATGAGGGGTAAAAATGAAAACTTTTCAAGTCTCAATAAGTGCAGTCAAACACATTTTTTTAAATTTCCGAATTATTTTCTTGTTTTTATGCAAAACAACACAACTGTGAACTACCCAACTTTTGACAAGCAAAAAAAAAGAACTACCCAACTTTTACTCTTCTAGATAGCCCTAGTTTTTAATTTTTTATCATATTCGTTGACGTTAAATGTCCAACTTTTCCAAATAACCCCTTGAATCCTCCATTTCTTCTAGAAATAAAAAATAAAAAAATGAAAAGAAATCAAAAATCAGACAGAGACAGATAATGTGAAATTGTGAATCAGTGAGTGGAGGAGAGAGAAACAGATTCATTCTCAATTTCTCTCATTCATGAGGGAGAGATGATCCAGTGGTTCGGCAACGCATGGGCCTTCTGGTGGGGATCCCCAGAACAAAAACCATGGCGATTATGACCTCAACTCAATTTCTCTAAATATAGAAAGCTTTTCCCATTTTCTTTTTCTCATTCCCCATCTCTTGTTTGTTTGTTTTTCCATTTTGGGAAAATAAATAATATTATAAAATTATTATTTTTAGCAATTAATGATGCTGAGCTACTCTCCTGTATTCACTCTCAGACGTTTCCCACCTTCTTCATCATCATCATCTTCTTCATCTTCTCTCTCTTCATCCTCATCCTCATCCTCATCTTCTTCTTCTTCATCTTCTTCATCGTCGCATTTTTGTTCTTCGTTTGGTTCATGTAATTTCTCAGGTAAATTTCCTAACTTTATAATTTGTCTTTTCTTTGAGAGATTATTCTGTTCTGGGTTTGATCTTTGCCGTTATTTCCAATTCTTTTATAGTTAATTTAATCGGGTTAGGTATGCATATTGGCCTATTGGGAAATGCTTAATGTGTAGCGGGCTTATTTGGGCTTTTTTTTAAATTTTAATTATTGATTATTATGTGCTGTTTGAGCGGGAATTTGTGCTTGTTATTGATAATTCGCAGCAATTTATGGATACCCATTGTTCCATTAGCTGTTAGGTGTGAAGGGCATTGTTGCAATTGTGAAGTTTGTGATTGACATTGGTAGTATATCTCATAGGATAGCATGGTATTGACATTGTTATGATCGACATTTCATAGGGTAGCATGGTATTGACATTCAGTCCCATGCTCTATATATTTGAGTGCCACTATTTTGAAGTGACCGATTTTCGGGCCTGTAAAACTAGTGTTAATCTGATGTTCATGGTGTGTGATGAGGTGAGGTTGATGGCAAACAAAGGTTGGAGTTAGTTGGTTTGTTGTGTGATTGGGTTAGAGGAAGAAAAAAGGAGGCGCTTTTTCAGGTAGGTATGAGGTTGGAAAATAGGTTTATTTGACTTTCGTTTGGGGTGGAGGGTGTGGAATGAGATGCAAGGGGTCAGGAAGGTTAAGATCAATAGTTTTGACTAAAGGTGAAAGTACTGCCATCAAAGATAAACAATAGTGATGATAAAGGATGCTGGCATGAAGTTGAAGTTAATGACCTTTGAATGATATTGTGTAAGCATATACTGGTGGGACAGAATGATGATGGATTATTGAGTTCATGTGGCATTTGGATGAAAGGAAATACAGAACTAAGGTTAGGTAGGCGTAGCCGTAGGCCACTTCTATTGCTGATCACGAAGAGTCCAATGAAGTGAGGAAGGAAGAAAGCGGCTGCCGGCCGGTAAAGCTTCTGATTTAGGTGGAGGAAGTGGAGAGAAAAGGTTTAAGGTTTTGGTTTGACTTAATGGATGCTGATCAGGTCCACAAATGATTTATCATTGTGTCCCAGAGGGAATGTTACTGTAGTAAAGTTGCTGCATACGGGCTTTTCAAGTTCTATGCTTGTCCTGGTTTCATGCCAAGCTTTGTTAACTTTGGGAGAACGTCAGAGAAATGTGATGGTGAACTCAGAGATGTCCTGAAATAAGGCTCTCAAGTATTAGAAATGATCTTTGTAATGATTAGGTGCTTGACTTCGGGATTCACCTTTTCAGAGGCTAAAAGTAATAAAATCCATCTTATTTGGGATCAAACTTAGTTGAACAATTTTTCTTAATATGGTGCTGAAAAAGAGTGTGCAAGGCACGTTTGCGAGTATGGTGAGTGACTGAGTGTCAACACACCATAAGGACTCTTATTGGTATATCACTCTATTAGATATGAGATATGTGAAGGGTAAACAGGAGGGACAACTGCTGTCTATGCAGCCTCTTACCACATCTGGCATGGTAAAAGTAGAAGAATTCTTGGAGATGAAGCACGTAACACAGAGTATAAATGGAAGTAGTGATATACTTTCATTGCAATGCTGCTGGTTTGTCCACTATTTCCAGTGGAGCCAAAAGCTTCTTTACTTTCTGGCTTCGGAATGCAATGGACTAAAGCAAAATGGCTCATAAAACTGTCGGCACTTCTTATTCATTGGGAAGTTGCCAATGGTCGTCGCACTTCGGATCTCGGGTCAAACGGAAACAGCCTCTCTGTGAGACTCTCACAGGGGTAAGGCTGCGTACAACCGACCCCCCCTTACCCTGCCTAGGCGGGAGCCTCTTTGGAGGCACTGGGGTAATGTTAATGTTGATGTTGATGCAATGCTGCTGGTGTTGATCCAGTGAAACTCAGATCATATTATAAGCCGGATTCTTATTGTACATTACAATTTTTTTTATTGTAAGTCGGATACTTATTGCAGCGCTGCTGGTGTTGATCATATTATAAGTCGGAACTTCTTTTGTTGCGAATGGAGTATGAAGCAATGGCAAGAACATTTTGAAATTGCATTGATGTATATTCATAAGAACAATGACATAGTGTGGTGATATAGGTGATTGAGAGATTAAGTTAGGTGATTATGTGATGTGGGGTTTTTCATAATTTTTATTTTATTATAGTTCTTTATCATTTTAGGTACTGAAGGACCAATCATGTGACATTTCTTCATGTAATCTGGCTCTGAAACGTTTGCTTTAATTAATGGTTGTACCTAATTTGTCAGGGTTAAATAATATCTGGAGACATCAAAGATTTAAGGCTCATGCGATGAGTACTACAGTTGGCAGCTTAGTGTCTCCAACAGCCATTGCCAATGGAAGAACTGAGCCTGATCATCTCCTTTTACTTGTCCATGGCATCTTGGCTAGGTATGTTCACATTTAGCTTTTAAAACTTTCATTAGGTTGTTAAAAGCCCAAATAGGACTTTCAGGTGCAACGTGGAAGTGGAAGAACTAAAGGACGGATTTTACTTTCTTCCATATTCCTTCTATCTTTTGATGTATGCTATTTAAGTTTGTGATAACAAAAACTTGGCTTTAATCGTTTTTCTTCTCTCCCGCTCACTTTAGTTTTTGCTCTTCTCATGTGATTGCCATATTGTTTCCCCATATTTTACATAGCTTCATCTGGCTCTGGATGCATGATGTCTAAGAAAAGGGGATGTAAACTTGTGTTACAATGCTATGATTCACGATAGAGGTGGTGAGAAAAAGGTTTTTGTCTGAGTCACTACATACATTGATGACTTAATATGTGGTGGGCAACTTTTTTTAGGAATAAAATGCAAACTTCCAAAGAATTGGAATTTAAGCATCTTGGTTTGACCTTAATAAAAGACAGTGGAGACTGTGCAGTTGATGTTTCTTTGGCCAATCAAGGTAGTATATTTTTACTGACATGAGGGAGTGCATTTTGGGGTTTTTGGTGCCTAGAAGCTATTAATAAAGGGAGGTTAGCTTCCACCGGCAGTTCTAAGGCTAAGGATGCTAATCTTGTAGACTTCTTTTCGGTGATAGGATAGAAGATTGCCTGCTACATGGTGTTTCTTTAAGAATGCGTGAAGTATGTAGAAGCTCGTTTACACTAGGATCTTTATCTAATAAAACAAACACACCCTGCATTCAGCCTTTTTGACAGTCCTGTTACTGGTAAGGTTGTTTGCATCTTGACCTCCTTAGACATCCCCAAAAATGAGAATCATATTGAGTGGCGTTGTTGTTGTTACCTTGGATCTAGCCCATATATTCTGCAGCAACCTTCTCTC
Source organism: Tetragonia tetragonoides (assembly GCA_038025085.1). NCBI lineage: Eukaryota > Viridiplantae > Streptophyta > Magnoliopsida > Caryophyllales > Aizoaceae > Tetragonia > Tetragonia tetragonoides. The sequence continues at coordinate 6,630,022 of CM076148.1, read as the reverse complement.
TCTTGAGATGAGTACACCTTATAAAGTTGTATGCTTCCACTCGAGATACACATTGGATTTACCCTTCCTATCTTCAAATTAATTTACTTTGTCTGCCTATGTTTTCTGCTCCAGATCTAGACCTTGGTAGGTTTTTGACGTTCTTGTCAACTTTCTTGTTCATTATTTCTAAGAATGTGATCATCTCTCTGCTGAGGCCTCAAAGTCCCAAATGATAGGACAGCTAGCATTGCCTCCTTGCCTTGAATGCTCTGCAAATAAGTATTCATATCCTTACAATGATAGCTCACGTGTTCATTGGATGTAAGATAGATGATATGTTCAAGTCTAATCTTACTGACCCAAGCATGGAATATGTTGCATGTATATATCAGTGACCATCTGCGTTCGAGAATGTGAAGATGTTAATTTAGTTTTTTTGAGTAGGTCAAGAATTCTCCTGGTTATACGAATGAAAAAGGTTCTTTGTGAAACTTGACTGTGGAGAAAATGCAGGCCAACTTATACTATAATTGTTACTTCTCTTTTTTCAATACAGTTACTAAGGTAGTGCTCTAATATAAACCATAGTGTGGTTTATAGTAATCAGTATAATTTGTGTGGCAAATTTTCTAGTTTAGCTGCAAGTCCAAACTGAGAAATACACTTTTTGTTTTGTGCTTAGTGCAGCCCAAGTGACTGGACATACTTTGAAGCAGAGCTCAAACAGCGTTTGGGAAGAAACTTTTTAATTTATGGTGAGCTTTACATACTTTGCTGTGTCCTCCGTTCCCCCTTCTTCCCAAAGGTTTACCTTGTAATTAGAAAATGGTATACATTCCCTCTGAACTTCAAAAATGAATGCTGTAACATCTGCTTGAAGGAAACATGGCCCCTAAACCGGAATGAAAAACAGCAGATGTGCGAGCACAAAAACGTCTTTAGTCATGAATCATATGGAAACGCCTAACTAGGATCTCTATGGCCGGATAAAGAATCAGTCCATATGACAGGGGTACCTTGCAGATTGCACTGTATAAGGCAGATTTGTGGTCTTTTAGTTTGCCACTACAACATTTTAAAAAAATAAAATAAAATATAGGCATTGACCAAACAGGTTCATGCTTAGGATGACATTTATTGAGTGCTAGTTTCTAATTGGCTTCACTTCTCATCTTTTATCATATTCCTCCATAACTTCATGAGGTGGTGTCCTTAAAGATGTTGCTGTCTCTTCTGCAAAAGATTACTTCATTGTTAATGTTATTAGGTGGTTTGCTAAAACTGTTGTTTTTCTCCTTTCATGTGTTTAGCAAGTTCATCAAATACCTACACTAAAACGTTTGGCGGGATTGATGGGGCAGGCAAACGTTTGGCGGAGGAGGTGAGCTTTTACTATATTGCTACCATGGTTGTTATTATGTTGAATTGCTTCTTAAGAGTTTGGTTTAATTATGCGTAACAGGTGAGACAAGTTGTACAGAAAACAGAGAGTCTTAAGAAAATTTCATTTGTAGCTCATTCTCTTGGTGGTTTGTTTGCACGATATGCTGTTGCTGTCCTTTACACGACAAACGACTCAAGTAATGTAAACCTGGATGATGCTTCAACAGTAGGGTCCTTAACCAAGCATGGTTTGATTGCTGGATTGGAACCAATAAATTTCATTACCTTGGCTAGTCCGCATCTCGGGGTTAGAGGGAGGAGGCAGGTTTGTCATCAATACCAAAGTTCATTTTTCCTGTCTTGTTTCATACTCCGTAATTATCTACTGATTCAGAGAAGGAATTTGTAAGAGATATTTATAGTAACTCTTGGTTGATTGTAGTTACTTTTCAACCTCCAATTTGGCGTTGTGGAGTTTTTCGTGGTCGGCTGAATTGATTTTGTTTTCGTTTCTTTATTATTTGGAGCTGCAGTTTGAGATTTAGATTACCCTATGATGTAACATGTCTTTTCTTTTGGAGGATGACCTTCCCATGTGGTCTATACATTGCTAATGTCTAGCATCTCTGATTTTTATTTCGCTTTCTTTTTACTCCTTCAAGTCTGAATTTAAATCAGTGCTTTAAATATTCAGAAATTAGACACTATACTGGGCTAACGAAGCTATATTTAGCATTTGAAGCTGACTGTGTTCTTTGTGGCTCTAATATTCAGCTACCATTCCTTTTTGGAGTTCCTTTCTTGGAGAGACTCGTCCCTCCTATTGCTCCCTTAGTGGCTGGTCGAACTGGTAGCCAGCTCTTCCTTACTGATGGTAAACCAAATAGACCACCTCTTCTGCTAAAAATGGCAACAGATTGTGCAGATGGGAAGTTCATGTAAGTTAACTGCTCTTCTTTATTCTGAAGCACCTTTTAGTTGTCAAACTTTGAAGATCTTGTAACTTCGTTTGTCTATGGTGCAGATCTTCTCTTGGTGCATTTAAAAGTCGCATACTATATGCGAATGTTTCTTTTGATCGTATCCTGTTGCAAGTTGTATCTGAATTTAAATTCTACAATCTCTTTCTTTCTTTAATGAAATAAATTCCCTTAACACAATTTAGATATGGTTGGTTGGCGTACATCTTCCATACGGAGAGAGAATGAACTCCCTAAGGTGAGTTAATAACTTTTCATTCCTTGATAATGCTGTATGATCACTCTCATAACTGATCTGTTTACCATCTGCAAACCTAACAAATACTTGCAGATCAATTTTCAGGACCTGCTAAGCTTTGGTGTGCTTGTGAATGTAATTTTTTTTATCAGTCTTCGGTAAACTAGTAAACGTGAACATATGTGGAACCTATGGTCTTCTCCATCTCTATTATAGATCATAGATATAGGCATTTCAATTCTTTCTAATTGTTCTTGGGTTTCAGAATTTAAAATGACTGATGCCTGATAGTAGTTACACTGTAACAGTTTGTGAATGAAGGTTGTGGGGGTGTTGATCAACTGTGCGGATTAATGTGATCAAGGAATGAAATAATAGGATAAAATAAGTGAGAGGAAGGGGTGTGGGTAACCCTGAGTGGGTTGCTCAGATGATCAGATCTCTGTTTGTACCAGAGGTCCCATGTCCCAGCCTCCTCAGGTCACTGGAGGTTTTCCTGGTGGTTAACTTCAGGGCCCATGGGATTAGTCGGGCAAAGCCTTGATACCCATGCTATCTTAAGAAAAAGAAGGGACATGGGTGGGATGCGTTAGGGGAAAAAAAGCAAACGAGAGAGGAAGAAGTAAGAGTTAAGTACTCAAAGAGCTGCTGATATGCAAAATACAAATCATAATCCACAATTCAACAGTCAACACATTGGTTTCTGTTTCTAGAGATGATTCGGCTTTTGTTTGCTATTGAAATATTTGTATTTACATTGACACACCCTTTGCCGTGGGGCATGGGATCTAGGTCATATGCACTAGGCAGTTCCAAAACTTGACATTTTGTGGAGGTACTCAAAGCTTTCTGTTATTATGCTTGTGATAGTTGTGAAAATGTATTCGTGTGGACACTGTGTTGCATTCATCAAGTAGATCCTTTTCTTATGCAAATATCTTAACACCGGATGTCATCAAATACAGAACATGTCCATGTCCCTCTCTTTAAATCATGACTAATGTTCTGTCGCAGCCCCCTCGTCGATCTTTGGATGGCTACAAGCATGTTGTGGATGTTGACTATTGCCCGTCTGTTTCATCTGTTGGCCCTCATTTTGCTCCAGAAGTTGCCAAAGCAAAGGAGGCTGCACAGACTGAACCAACCACTCAAAATACAGTTGAATATCATGAACTTGTGGAAGGTAAATCATTGTATCCAGTATCAGATTTTGTTTCCTGAGCTGTGATTGTTTGTTGCCCATGGATACTGAGAACAGTCCCTTATCATCAGAGGAAATGATACGTGGCTTACAGCGGCTAGGATGGAAGAGAGTTGATGTTAGCTTTCATTCTGCAATGTGGCCCTTCTTTGCACATAACAATATACATGTAATAAAATTGGTGACATCTCCATCTTCAATATATGTTGAACCTTTAGCTTCTTGCATAATGTCAAATCTATCCGCTGTTTTTGTTCAGGTAAAAAATGAATGGTTCCACAATGCTGGTGCTGGGGTGGTTAAACATGTTGCAGACAGCCTGAAGCAGCAAGAATCTTCGTCATATCTCACAGCCAGCTTATGAGGTTGAAATTTGTAAGTGCACCTTTAGCCTGAAATCTTTGAGATCAATGTGGGAAGTTGAGATCTGTGATTTTATACTATAAGGTGACAAGCAGGTGACAAATTAATGATCAATTTGGGCATTATTTCCTCCAATTTAATAGCTTATGCAAGAATACATTTCTTTTCTAATCTCTACTAGCAGACTCGATAGTTGAGTGATGTTTCCATTGCTTTAACATGTAGCCTACTGTTCTAATGGAATGTCTTCCATAAACTTCCATTGAATACTGCCCGAGTTTTTCTTGTGGTTTTGTTCTTTTGAAGTAGAAGTCTATAATCTTCCTTCTGTGCTTCCTAGAATGGGGATCCTATGTGCAGTTGTGCATCAGTTTGTTTTGTTGATTCATATTGCTGTCAATAACATGATGAATGGTTGTCATTTGTCTTTCAAATAAACATGTACATAGGAAAAGGGTGAATGAATCATTGTGAAGTGGGGATTGTATTATGCTTAATCTAGGGTATAGTAGGACAATATTTTCAAAGATCACTGTGCATAAATATTCACTTGGACTATATCTCTTTGTTGCCACAACCCATAATTCAAGTGATTACATAGTAGGCTCATTAGCTCAGAGATCTATTTCAGAGGTCCCAAGTTTGAGTGCCCTCAGGGCCATTGGAGGTTTTCCTTGTCGTGAACTTTAGGGCCCATGGGATTAGTCAAAGAAAGCTTGGATACCCATGTTATCTAAATAAAATATGTATGGTAAAAGAGGTTTACGAAATTCCTATTATCTATGCTGTGTATTTCAAGTATGGTCAGAACTTGTCCATCCGACATGCTTTGCAGAGAAATGTTTCCGTTCCCAGGGTTCCCTTCTCCCCAACACCAAAACAGTAAATAATTCGTACAAAGGTACAGATGTCAATGATCGAAGAGTTAGAAATGCATATTACTTTTTTCCTTCTATGCACAAGCCTGAAATGTTTAATTTTGTGCAAACTAATGTGAGCTAACGACAAATGGTTCCCCTCTTGTAGGTTGTAAGCGTAGGGTGGTAGTTGGATTTTGGAAAATGTGAAATTCGAGCTCTCTAGCCTTGTTACATTCTTTTAGCGTGAAAGTGTGGATGAGACGCTGGGGGTGATGAAGCTAGGAGATGATTCGAAAGACGTCTATTGACTATTATTGGTCTGCTGTAAATTCTTCCGGAGAAGATCATAGAAATTGGAAAGCTTTGCCGATACCTTAAGGTGGGAGGTACTTGCAAGTTGCAACTTTGCAAGTACCCCCAACTGCCAATTTGAATAATGTAATGTGTATTTTCTTTTGCTCTTACCCCAGTTGATGTTTCTTGACTGCCTAGACGTAGCTTCATTTGTGCTGCACTGGAAGATCAGTACCAGGGAGTATTTTTGATAGTGAATCAAGTGTTACGTCGTATGTGTGCTCCAGCCTCCAGCTTTTACCTACAAATTTTTGATTACAATATAATTAGAAACCGTGAAACGCAGGGCAAATACATCTAGTTAGTATTTTTTTTTTCTTTTTTTCCTATAAGGATGCATGCAATAGCCCGCAAACCATACGCATCGGGCAAGCCAACCTATCTTTGACGGGTTGACATGAGATTTTATTCTTCCTACATATATGAGAATTCGAACCCCTGACCACTGAGATTTGAGAGTGGGGCACTTATCACTTGTGCTCCCACGTCACCCTCAAATACATTTAGTTAGTTTAATACTAAATTTTCTCAACTGTTAAGTCAGCATCACAAAAATACTTTTTTATTTTTTTGCTCAACAAAGGGGAAGGGGCAACCACATATAGCTTGGCCTAGTTGGGCGTTACCATACCAGCATCCCTCACCTTAGAATGTCCAGTTTGAGCCATAACTACCTCCCGAAGAGAGAGAGCCCGTTATCAAAGCACACACCAATACTAATGAGTTGATAAAGTTAGACATTACTATTTACTAACATAAGTACTTTTAAGTTATGTCAGGATTCAAACTCCTAAATCTTTGGACAAGTTAACTACTAGATATAGGCGGTTTTTATGGAGACTTATTATAGACACAATTTTTGGTGTCTATACTAGACTATCACCAATGTGATATCATCACAAAACTACTTAAAATTGGTTTATTAAGTTACGTGGCTTGAACTTGTTCAACATATGCCCTGGTTAGTGACTTAGTGGTTACATGATTGTCCATTATGCATAGCACCTATTTAACCATTGAAGGGAAAAGAACAATCTCAATCTCATGACTGTCCATTATATCATTTTTTTTGTGATTGTCCTAATTTTTAATATGTTGGATTATATCTTTTGGTCCATCCGTAGGGTAATGAAAATGAAATTAATCGTTATAGGACAAGAAAAGGGGTAAGGAAACATCAATATAAAACAAACATAAATAGGAAGTATGTTGTAGGATCTCAAGGTATTTCAGTCCAACTTTTAGTTTATTTCGGGTCACTATTAGATTCGTTTAACTATTTTAATGATTTCACTCTAAAGAGGCTAAACATTTAAATCATGAGGGAATGATAAATTTGGAGAAATAGATAGCCTAACGGATTTTTCTTGGGTGACAATAGAACTTTCAGAAAAGTTTTGGCAAAAATCTCAATCGGAGCCTAGGAAATCGAAATGAAGATAATAATCTCAATCAGACTCCAGGAACGCCTGATACGAAAGTTGTTATTTCGCTCCATACCACACCAGACAACCCTAGGGATATGAAAAGCCCCCGTAGTTGATTATCAGATCCTTATACGTTTGGACAACCATTTTACTGGTCATTCACTCTAAATGGGTGTACACATAACATCATGGAAGCAAATAACGTTTAAAGACTTGGATGGTCTATCGTGTGTCCTCTTAAATGGCAATAAATTGGAGAAGTTTGGCCATAAAATCTCATTCGAACCCTATAAAAATAGAAATTAGAAAAGAGTGACATCCTATGCCCTCAAGTTTTTTTTTTTTTTTTTTTAATAAAACGGAGTTTTTGTCTTGAAAACAATTTCTTTAATAAAAAAACAAATTAATGTCCTCAACAAAATAATTTAATAATATTATTTAAAAGCCACACTAAAAAGCACCTAAGTACTCCATTTCTTTTCTCTTTTTTTTCTTTGTGTTTGGCAATTAAAGGGAAAGGGACAACCACATTAGTTGGTTTAGTTGGTTCCACCTCTATTCCATCTACTCATACAAAGAAAAAAAAGGAAAAAAAAAAAACTATTCGTACAAAGATGTACATTTCTTATGTAAACACTTTTATATTGTAAACAGATTCGAACTCCTAACCTCGAATAAGTAAATATTAGCGCTTTAACCACTAAATTATCACCAACGTGTTTTTTCTTAATACGAGAAATCCGCAACTACTACTCTAACGCTCCCAATTTGATTAATTATTCTCTTTAACTCCAACCAAAACATTTTATTTTCCCACCAAAAAATTCCAAAACTTGGGTTACACCTAGGGATGGCAATAGGTCGGATCTGGGTCGGGTCCACCTAGATCCAGACCCCCAGACCCGACCCGCACTTTTTAAAGTGGACCCAGATCCAGACCCAGATCCACCGGGTCTAGAAATTTCAGATCCAGACCCAGATCCAATAGGTCTGGGGCGGGTATAGGTCTTTCATGGGTCCAAAGGTAATTGCCTTGTTTTCCAATTTTTCTTTAAAGCGAGTACAATTTTTTCTCCATAACAACCATAAAGTACTTCATACTTCACAATCATCACATACATTGAAAATATTACACAATTGAGTATCCAAAAGCATCTAAATCTTCTCATAAAACCACTAGATATAGACAATAATATGCACTACTTGGTTTTGAGAATTGAGTGAGAGAGCGTCTAATTCTAATTTCTTGTGTTATTATATTTACCAATTCTTTATTGTTTTTTTCAACCTATTTTATTAGACTTGGGTCTATGAATCGGATCTGGATCGGGTCTAGGTCTGACTTTTTCAGACCCGGACCCAGATTCGCCCCACCTCTAGTGGACCCAGACCCAAATCCAGATCCAACGGGTCTGGCAAATGAGGATCCAGATCCATAAAAATGGGTCTGGGTCCACCGGGTCTGGTTCGGGTCCAGGACCCATTGCCAACCTTAGTTACACCGTCGTTTATTACCGCCAAGGCCAAGCCCCGCGTGTCAATGTGACATACAATACAAATTCGTGACACATACAAATTTCCCGTCAAAGCTAACTTCTCTCTCATTTGACTGTCAAACCGCCACACCACTCCATTTCAATTTCAAACCCCTTCCAAAACCCCTAAACCTTCATCTTCTCTCTCTAATGGCTTCCACCGATGGTGATCGTACCACCTTCGTCTTCCTCGCCAAGCTCGCCGAACAAGCTGAACGCTACGACGGTACAAAAAATTCCTCCTTTCTCTCTCCTCCAATTCCTCAAATTTCATTACTCTTTATGTTGTAGTTTCAATTAATTGCATGAATTAAATTTACAGAAATGGTTGAAGCAACAAAGAAACTCGCAAACCTCAACATAGACTTAACAGTAGAAGAGCGAAACCTCTTCTCCGTAGGCTACAAAAACGTCGTCGGAGCACGGCGAGCGTCGTGGAGGATCCTGTCCTCAATTGAGCAAAAGGAAGAGTCGAAAGGGAATGACTTTAACGTGAGGCGAATTAAGGATTATCGTCGTAAAGTTGAATTAGAGCTTACTGATATTTGTAATGATGTTATGACTGTTATTGATGAGCATCTTGTTCCGTTTTCGACTAGCAGTGAATCCACTGTGTTTTATTATAAGATGTGAGTTTTATTAAGGAAATTGTGTTTTTTAGGGGTTTTGTGTTTGTGTGTGAATTTTAATTTGAATTTGTGGAGGAATTTAATTTGGTGCAGGAAAGGGGATTATTATAGGTATCTTGCTGAGTTTAAGAGTGGTGATGAGAGGAAAGAGGCTGCTGATCTTTCTTTGAAGGCTTATGAGGTATTTAACAAACTTCTATGGGTATGAATTAGTTACGTATCTAATGTGATATTTTGTGATAGTTTGGCGGTGTCAAAATGAATGAATGAAAAATATGAAATCAATTTTGAGTTGAATTGAGTAGTGTAGCTGAATTGGTGCTAAGAGAATGAAATATTAGAATTTATAGATTATCCATGTCTCCATGAGGACCTCTGCTTTTTTGGATTTTAGTTTATAGACGTGATTTGAACGCTGTGGAAAGGTAGATGATGGGTTTACGGTACTTATTGTTTTCAATGGTAGTTGATAGATATATAGGATTCATAGGAATACCACTTTGTGATTCTATGATCTCTAACTTGTAATTCATTTGGGAATTTTAGATATTTTTGATTTTTTGTTGCCTCTAGTAGCCCTAAACTCATCTCTCAGCTTGCCCTTTCTTTATACATTGCCACCACAAATAGAGCTAGTTGATAAGAGTTGGAGGCTGGTTTACAGGGAAGTTTCTCCTCCATCCACGTCAAATCATCTGTCGTTGGGAGATTGTATAAGAGGGAGCTTCTGATGTTTTTGTACGGATATTGTCCGCTTCTTAGAAGATGATTTGGTGGTGAAGACTGAAGAGGGAGTTGGAGAGGGGAGGATGTGAGGGAAATGAGGGGGTGAAGCTGAAAATTGATTAATTCTTGAAGATGATTGATCAATTTGATATGGGTTGTCATTTCAATAGAAAAATTACAGGATTAGGTTGTGTGTGATGAGATATTTTAAAAGAGAATATTTAGCAGAAAATGAATTTCAGTTGAAGACTTTTTGGATGGAAGAAAAACCACATTGATTTCTTTTTGTTACTCCATGAAGCTTCACAAATCAACATATGCATTCCAGTGTTTCCTAATCTGCGTCATCAGCTGAATGCTGGGTAGTGGATATGATCAATGATTTCAATGAACTGGATTTGACCTGGTTGATTGTTTTTTTTTAGATAAGAAATTTTTTTATTAATCAATCAAGTGAAAGAATACAAAAGGAGGACAAGGAGTCCTCAAATGAGTACAAAAAATATCTACAACTCCCACAATGAAGTTTTTTTTTTTTTTTTTTTTTTTTTTTTTTTTTTTTTTGAGAAAATCCCCCAATGAAGTTGAAAAAAGGTAAGTGGAACACCCTTGAAGGCCTCAGCTGCTTTCGCCCAAAGAGAAGCCAAATAAATAATATGATCCCAAACACAGTTAACGGTCTTTCCAGAAGCAGAAAAGACCCTCGAATTCCGCTCCAGCCAAATACACCACAGAACGGTCATACAAGCACACCTCCGCCACAACTTGCCCTCTCTCCCCCTCCCACAAGCAACAAACTGCATCTGCAGAAACTGTAGCCGGAGTATCAAAAAGCTCACCCCCTGTCAACCTGCCCCACAACATCCTAGCAAACTCACACATCACAAACAGATGAAGACCGTTCTCACAGTCGTGACGGCACATAACACACACACTCGAGACAAACACCAACCAGGCCTCCGCTGCTGCAACATGTCATGCGTATTCACCCTATCTAACACCCAAAGTCCACACGAGGTTGATTTTTCCCGCCCCCTAATTTTTGGGTTTCCGCAATTAAAACAAGTCTCAGGCAAATATATCTCATAACTTCACATGCATACAGCTCTTTGAATTGGGTATTAAAGATTAACTTTCACAAGATGACTGTCGTGAACGGGATAGCATCCAGGGCAAGATAGAGTTTGAGAGAGGAGAGATACAAAGTGAATCAACAATTTTTGGATTTAACATATAACTTCCCTCCTTCATTTGAGGGAAATTCTTTAAACCATTTAGATTTAAATGCCCAAAAGAATCTTTCTCTACAAGTTTTTTCCAACCAATTTTTTGCCATGTCTCCTGCTTTTTTGCAGGCAGCAACTGCTACAGCAGAGGCTGATTTGCCTCCTACTCATCCCATACGCTTGGGTTTGGCCTTGAATTTCTCAGTTTTCTATTATGAAATTATGAATTCTCCTGAAAGGTACAGTTTGCTTTTTACTTTGGATCTAAAGTTCGACCATGCTTCGAAGAGCTCCATGAACCTATTGTTTACATTTGTATTTGGTACCCTTAGGGCCTGCCACCTGGCAAAGCTAGCTTTTGATGAAGCCATCTCAGAGCTGGATGCGCTGAGTGAGGACTCTTACAAGGACAGCACATTAATTATGCAGCTCTTGAGGGATAACCTCACATTGTGGACTACTGACATACCAGAAGATGGAGGTAACTAACCCCTCTCCCTCTCGAAAATGGTGTTTGGCATCATGAACCTGGGAGCTTTACGGCGATAGAGCTGTAAGATATATGGCATTGCACTATTTTAACCTCTACAGATGATCTTGTTTGTTGTTAAGTGATAGTTTCTTATGTGCTGTTTAGCCTTAATTTTTTTCTCTGTATAATCATCTCGTCAATTTTTGAAATGCAATTGAATGATCAGAATCATTATACTTAGAAGCTACAACATTGTTAGTCCATTGTTGGTGAAACTTGATAGTAGAGAATATTGGATGTCTTGTTTAAAGTCCATGGCATTGACTTTAATGCTAGACATCGTTTTAGGCTTGCTTATGAGATGTTTTGACTGGTGAACCTGAAATCAGTATTGTGGTATTTCCTGTTTGCAAACTTTGCATATGGCATTTGTTTACAATTTATTATATATGTGTGATCTGGCCATAAAAAGCTTGTGCAATTCCTTAAGCAAGTCTGATCTTGAACGACACATGATGAGAAGTAGATGCCAATCATGCATAGCTCTCTAAGATTTCGTTATTATCCCTAAATTAACATTCAGAGGTGATGGAAACAATGCACTATTACAGTACAAATAAATTGTCTTTTGTGTATGTTAATTGCTTGTATCGTTAATGTCACACAGTTCTGTCATCTGTGGCTCTGAAAGGAAACTTAGGTTACTATCTCTACAGGTGTTTTATCTTTGTGGTTTTTCTGGAACAGCATGGTTAGAAAGTGATCCAAAAAAATTTGGATGAATACTTCCTGTCAAAATTCTCTGGGGATAACTGACTTTTTTTTCTTTTTTTCTTCTTTTTGTTTTTCAGTGTTTGACTCTGAAGTTCTTCTAGGAGTTTCTTCTTTCTTTCTTTACTGATTATTAATGGATCTCAGGAGTTACTTGAACATTCAAAGAGGATTTGGAAGGTGCTTTGTTTGTTATTTAACTAGTTGTTTTTCTAGTTATATATATTTCTTGTAAGAGGACTCCTTATCCTACTATCACATTTTTATCTTCTTTCACGACATGCTATTTTCCAAATAATTTATTGATAACTTTTATAGCCAGGTCTGCATTTTACGTGATTCCTTTTCTTTTAAGTTATTTCAAAAATTCATGGTAGAATTTGGTTTGTGCCATTGTTGCCATCATTTTTTCAAGCCAAGGGCATGTTCTTTTCAATTGGTTTCCAGTTTTCTCTAGTTTTGCCCAGTTTTCCCCATTTTTGCCGAGTTTGACCCAGTTTTACTCAGTTTTTCCCAGTTTTATATTTTGACATATTAAACATAATAATTAAATATACAATATATTTAATCAAACTATAAAAGTAAACATATGCATTGACTTTGTATTTAAACATGAATACAAGTCCTTGTCATAATAATAATAATAATAATAATAATAATAATAATAATAATAATAATAATAATAATAATAATAATAATAATAATAATAATAATAATAATAATAATAATAAAAGTACACTAATAAAAAAATATTAATAGAAATAAAAATATTATTAATTAAAAATATTATTATTATTATTATTATTATTATTATTATTAATTATTATTATTAATTAAATAATCAAATATACAAAATTTCCAGTTTTTTCAATTTCTCCCAGTTTTCACCAGTTTCTCCCAGTTACTACTTAGACTTTCCAGTTTTCACCAGTTTCTCCCAGTTACACTTACCATTTAGCAGTTACCAGTTGAAAAGAACGAGCCCCAAGTCTGGATATGTTTGTCATCTTTTCCTTTTTTTCTCTTTATTTCTTTGTGTCCTTTTTCGAAGATATTAGAAACGTTTCACCTGTTCAAGTCGCTATCGTGCCTGACTGGGTAACCATAGAAGTATGACTGATCACATTGAAAATGATTGAAATTGAGATGCAAGTGTAGGCCTTCACGTAGTGGTTGTTAATGAGCAGTGGATGGTGATTTCACCTTGTAGCCTGACCACAATAGCTGGGAACTTTTAACCCTGTTTTTATGCTGTATCACAGTGCCATGTATCACAATGAGCTCTATCACAGTGCCATGTCTTCAATTGTTGCTCTTGGTTTAGTGCCGTTACGAATAAAATATATATTTGCAGTATTTAGACAAAATTTAATTGTTGTGGCCTTTTGCTTTTCCAAGCTGTAGTTTTCGCTCGTCTTTAAACAAACTTTATGACCAAATATGGCTTGTTATTAGCTTGGTATGCATTTTACTCCCTTGTCCCCATGGCAAATTAGCAGTGAGGACCCAAAGAACAATTCTTGTTAGTTATTAGTGGATTATTCTTCTTGATCTTGTCCATCTGATGATGATCTGTTCTCTTACTGGCTGCCCGACCAGTTTGAGAAGCAATTACATAGAGTAACAATTTCAAAGGCCGTGCATAGCAATAGAGTCATATAGTCTTGATGGTCTATTAGTTGCTCAAATTTTCGTTCATTTGCCGTTCCAAAAGAGAATTTGAAGGGGAAAAAGAACCCTTGACAAGTAACAGTTATGCTGCAATGCTGAGAATTATGATGAACTAAAACATACTACCAGCTAGCCAACCAAGTATGCTACAGTGTTGGAGTAAAGAACCAATATACTCTCAAATATTTGAAAAGTCATACTAGTATTGTGGATCCACCAGTAACTGCCGTTGCTGACATTCTGTTGAAGCACCCATCCATGTGATTTGACTATGCTCGTGTTTCAAAACGGAATCCTCTGCCATTCCGCATAGTACAAGATGAGAAGTCAGACAACATGAAGTTTCCTGATAGTACATTTTAGCCACAATTTTTGAAAGTTACTGTCATCCATGTTGCTTTGGTTGATAGTGAGGTGGGGAGTAGATAGTTTGGCACAGTTCCCTCCTGCATTCATTAACAAATTTTGGAACATTTGGTTAGGTTTCCTGTAGATATTTTCATCTCTGCATGATTGTCAAAGTTGATGAGATCTCTTCCAGAGCTCCTAGGTTCGAGTGCCCCCATGGCCACTAAAGGTTTTTATGGTCATGAACTTCACGGCCCATGGGATTAGTCAAGCAAAGCTTGGGTACCCCTGTTATCTAAAAAAAAATTGTACTGAGGTTGATAATCGGTTTTGGTTGCGCGTAGTTGTCACATTCTTTCTATAATCCAATGTGATTTTATTGTGCTCCTGTTAGTTAGCACAAGTTTTCAAATTGAGGACAGATCAGCTTGTAAGCAGTGTACTTTTAATGCTGGATTATTCATAATGCAATACAGTCTCTATCCATTGGTTGCAAGTAGTTACTGATGTATTTAGCTTCCCTGGCCCTAGTTACTAGGCTTATTTGTGTTTTGTTTTCAGGAATAGTCAGAATTGTACGTGATACTTGTAGTTGTTGATGCCATGTTTGGTTTAGCTTGCTTTCTATTTAATCAACCCATGTAAAGTCATTTTTGTTATCGAGTGCGCTTGATGACTAAAGTTGTTTATTGGATGGTGGTTTGTATGGATTTTCTGTGTGCTGATTAAGGTCCTGTTTGGTTCATTTTGTGGTGTGGGTTCTGTATCAAGAATGGGGGTTCAGTATTAAATACCCATACCCAATACTTTGTGTGGATTAAGTTTATTAGAAAACCAACACCCAACTTTTCTCTCTCTATCCCCCCCACCTCCTCTCTATCGTTGTCCTCTCACTGATCACCGCCTCCCTCCACCGCCATCTACTTCCATCGCCAACTACAACAGCACCACCTCTATCTCCCTCGCATATTGCCGCCTTGCTCTCCCACCACCGACACCATTGCCACATCACCCCTCCCTCACTCCAAATTAGCCACACCTCGAGGTTCCTCGTCCCAGGTCTACTAGCCATTGGCATTTGGCACCCACAAAGCTACTGGTTGACCTCTGTCTCCCCTTTTATCTCATTCTCTCTAGTACTTGTGCGGCGCAATGAAGCTAATTTGATGGATTGGTTTGATCTGGCAGCTTATGGGTGAATGGTGATGGGGTTTTTGGTAAATGATAGGCTGTGAGCCGGGGATGATGGCGGTGTGGAAGTCTGCCATGGTGTAGGGTGGCTGCCATGGTCTGATGGGCATGTGTGGGGTAGCAAAAAATAAAAATAAAATAAAATAAAATCTGATACCAGGGGCTCAGGGTTGAAAGAAACCCAAGTGGGTTGGGAGGTTTCAGAACCGAATACCTGAGGGGTCTCGACTATCAGTTTGGATTGGATAATTTTGGTAACCAAACACTAGAAATTGATTTGTGAAACCTGAAACCAATATGGGATCCTCTATTGAGTTAAACGTACAGGGCCTTGAAATGGTGCGGGACTGTGAGAAACAGAATGAAACGGCGAGGATAATGAGACAAAATGTGGGACAAAATGAAATACAGAATGCGGAACGGAACGGCGATAAACGGAACGGAACGGAATTCAGCATGGAGATGACGAAAGGAACAGGGCCTAAGTCTTGGCGAGATTCAGGAAGACTTATATATCCTTGGATCCTATGTAACTTTTGTAGTTTGTGTGCGCTTTTAGTTTTCTTATGATATTAGATGAACGCCTCCCCGTCTTCTCAACCCCAGAATTTTGTTCAAGATATGTGCCACTTGTCTGTTTTGCATAGAAGTGAGTAGTGACTGATATTTTGGTATTTTGTTGATGTCATGGTTCTCTCAATTTTAAACAAACTTTTTTTATGGTTATGCTGCAACAGATGCATCTCAGAAGGTGGAAGGCTCTCTGAAATCTGGTGGATGTGAACGGGAGGTCGGTGATTTACTTTCTTAGTTACGTGTATAATATGTCCTTTTCCCGTGGATGGTTTAAGAATTGGATTTGCTCCTCTTTCTTGCAGTGAACTGATGAGGTGTGGCCTCTACACAGTAAAACTACCTTTGCTATAGGTCATGGCGAGTTGCTTGTATGATCAATTTGGGTTGTGTTAGATAGATAGCGCTTTAGTCTTCATGTTGATAGATGTTTAGATGACTTCTGTACTTCTGTTTCCTTAAGAGTTATGTATGTGCTATTTTGCGGACCAAATCAGGATGGTAGGATGGTTCATTATCAATGCTTGTGCAACTTGTACTTGTAATGAAACTCAAGCAAGATGTAGGGTGTAGTTTTGCCGTCTACCTCAAAGTTATTGCCACTGTATTTCGGCTACATCGTGCGCTTGTGGAGTCGGCCAGATTTCCAGTTCATGAATGTTTTATCGAAAGGAAAATTCTGTTTGTAAATGTAAGTTGTCTATCCCTTTGTGTTGAAGGGAAGGTGGTTGGCTGGTTGCCCGTTGCATGTGATTTATTGTTGATTTCCGTTTGGTTCAGTATATATTGATGACGAAAGAAAAACCAAAATGTTTGCCACTTTGCTCTGAACATTCATTTGCCAACAGTTGGGTTGCTTGGGACTAATTGATAGAATTTCCCATATGAGGCGAGTTAGGCTTTTCATGCGCATTATTCTTGGGGTTGAAAAAGCTATTTGGTATTTGGTGTACATAAGAACAACGAATTACACAATGCGTGAAATATACACTCGCGTATATGGTGTTTGATGTGTCTATAGGTGTCACGTCATTAATGATGTTGGGCTTGACCTAAATAAAAGTATATTGTGCTACGTACAAACGAGTACATATGAAAATTTGCCTAATAGAGCTTTACTTGATCATCACAGCTACCTCGATCCGTAGAGTCTATGAAATAAGAATTGGAGATATCAATCTAAGAAATCTAATAGGAATTCTAAGAATTATCCAAATCGTTGTCAGGTTGTTGATTTAGGGCTGATTTTGGTCATTTATGTGCTCACTGGCTAGTGACGACTTTAAACTGCTAAAAACATCATTGACAAAAGGCTAACTCAACGAGTGAACTTAAATTAGTCATCTTCCATGCAAGTGTGATGGCAACAAACAGGAAAGCAGGAAATATTTTTCTCAATGGTCAAGATGAGGCATAAATGTTAGCACAACATACATACATACATATATAAATAGGGGACGAAACTTTGAATTCAATGTACTCGGCACCTCAATTTTAACCACTAGCAAAATAAATTATTGGTATTATCAAGGCGAAGTTTGTCATTAAAACTTGGTAATGACGTTCATAATAGAGGTCCAACTTATTATCAGGTGTATAAAACTAGTTAATCTGGAGGAAAAAGCACATAGTTCCATAGTTTCTATCTTGATATCTCCTTTCGCTAGGTTTATTGCTTGGTTTAGAATAGGTTAGTTGTAACTACTAAATTAGCATTTTAAGAAAGCCAAAAATGGTGAGAGCCACATTGTTTGTGATCTTCCTTGTTTTTAGCTAAACAGATAAACAAAATAACAAGAATAGTGAGGAAAATACTGAAAAGAACCAGTCACCAAAATTAGGCAAATAACTAGTGATTAGAAACATAATAATATGCCAACCACAGCCAAGTTTTGTTTTCTAAAAACAACTTCTTTTGTTTTCTTTATAAACCTAACACAATCCTTTCCCATTCCTTAATCTCAATATCCTTTGGACGCTGGGCAAAAAGTAATAATAATTAGAGAAGAACGAATTTGTAATACGTTCATCTTGATTTTATTATCCAAGAATGGCGACAAAGTCTCAAACCATGGTTGTTTTGGCCAGTGCCCTATGCTTCCTTTCCTTGGCCACTCTCTCTCATGCCGCTGAAAGCAAGTTTTACGTCCAGGGCATGGTCTACTGTGACACTTGCCGAACCCAATTCATAACCCGTGTTAGCAACATCCTCGAGGGTAAGTACCTACTATCATTTACCCTCCCCGTGGCCCGTGGGTGGGGGTGGCTGTCTAGGCCTCCCTGTTTTATACGGTAGTCAATCTGTAATATTGGGAGGGAGGGGGGTTGGTAAGGCTTGATCCCGCAACCAAAGTTGCGGAATTGAGGATGTTCTCCGAGTGAGACAACCTCTGCACCTTTTTTCCCTTTAATATCACTTGCATGGAAAACTAATGTTTTTTTTTGTGGTTGGATTTTATTAGAAAAAATGTTTCTTGCTTAGGAAAGTTTACATTTCTTTCTTAAATTTCTCAATAAAATTATGACTCTAGGCTTAAATCTAACCTCTTTTAGTAGACAAATAACCTACTAGGCTACAATGGTGCATTTAATCTCTCATCTATATTTCCTTTTAATGTTGAAAATAGTTACATTATTGTTCTTCATAATCACACATCCAAATCATGTTAATTTGACATGATATCCTCTATATTCCAATTGACCTAAATTAATCAATTAAGATGTTAGAAGCAAGTCATTTTCGTATTAGGAATTCAGTATTATTATTATGTCGTGTCAGCTTTTGTCAGCTCTATTTGCGATACTTATGCTTGAAACATTCGTAAACAGGTGCAACCGTACGCCTGGAATGCAGGAACATCACAACTGGAACTGTGAGCTTCAACGCTGAGAGCACAACCGACAATATGGGACTATACAGCGTCCCAGTTGACAACGACCACGACGACGATGTCTGTGAGATCGTCTTGGTGAAAAGTCCACAAGACGAATGCTCAGAGATCCCAACTGACATCTACTCAAAGCAGGCTGCCAAGGTCTCTCTCACCTCCAACAATGGCGAAGCTACCCCCGTTCGCAACGCCAACCCTCTTGGATTCATGAGGAAGGATCCCCTCCCTGAGTGCCCTGATGTCCTTAAGGAGTTGGACATGGATGATGCTACTGATCAAGGCCATTAAATTAAATAAATGGGGGAAATTAAATTGTGGGTTTCTTAAATTAAATGTACTACTAGAATGAATAAACATGAAAGATACGAAAAATAACAAAGGGGAAGTGAACAAGAAAGTTTTTTTTTCTTCTGATATTTTCATCAAATTGAAACTAGCTTTGTAATACGTACGGTTCAATACCGATTTGTGACGCTATCAATTATGTGTTACCTTTTGTACTACGTACTCTATTTGGTATGAGATTGCATGGTTGTGTATTGAGATTCAATTATGAAACTTGTAATTTGATTAATTTCTTTTCTCCTTGTTGACAAGTTAATTAAAGTCTATGATAATTGGTACTAAAGTTCTGTTTATAGTAATGAACATCAGCTTTCTTTGGTTTAATTTGAACTTCATAAGCCAAAATCATATTGCTAATATATATAGACCTATAGTTGTTTAACAAAAAAAGTTTAATTGAATTTCAATTTGGGAGAAGGAGTTCGATATGGGGGTCGCTAGGATTTGAAATTGTCGAAAAGTTTATCTTAGTTTTCCCATTTATATATGTAAAACACAAAAACTCGTATGAGAAATCCTTAAACTCGTATGACTATGTTTAGATTAAGATTCAAGATTAATGATTTTCTTTTCAAATTTTGGAATAAAACTTTATTGTTTTTGCCCATAGTTTCAAAAAATTTCCAAATATTGTACAAGTGATATCAAAAGGGGAATTTATCAGAACAAGACGGGAAATTTTATAGCGGTTGATTCCTATTCAAGTTCTAACTCTTCCCCTTACCAAATACTCCTACTATATTAATTACCTTTTGTCAAATACTAAGCATGCTAAAATAAGTCTTTCCAATCACTTGAACACCAAACGTTGCTATTCAAGCATTGTTCTTTCTCTCTCTCTCTCTTTCAATGGCTTTTCTTAGCTACAAACACAAAGAAGTCGTAGAAATATGCAACAAACAAGAAAACAACGTAGTTTCTTTTTACCCTGCTTTAATTCTTGCTACAATAGGTAAAAACCGATACATTGTGGAATATAAATCAAGGTTCAATGTTCACAAGACGAGATTTTTAACGGGCGTTCTTGATTCTTGGGATATTAGGCCTTCACCTCCGAGGCCTAATAACCAAGTAAAGAACTTTACGGGTTCGGATCGCGTCGATGCGTACGTGGATGGGGCTTGGTGTGTCGGGCGGGTCACCCGAAAAGTCGACCCATATTATTGTGTGAGGTTGGATTGTGATGGTAGACCAGTTTATTGTGCATTTTATCATGTTAGGATTCACATTAATTGGATAGATGGGAATTGGGTTTCCTTCAATGGTGATCATAGTAGCGATGGAGGTGAATTTTTTTAATTTTTACTCCATCGGTTTGGAAATAATAGTTACTCCTATTAATTTAAGTGTGTACATCCACAAAGTGGAGTCACTTTTGTAAAATTGTAGGTGGGTATAGGCCTATGGACGTATAGGCTTAAGAAGATAAACACTTTTTTCTTTATAGTTTCACGAGTGTAATATGGTAGATGAATTATTATTATTATTAAAGTTCAAAATAATGCAAGTTTAGTACAATTTTTGGTAATGTTTTTGCCCTTTTGTTTAAAAAATAAAATACTCTCTCCGTCCCGTGATTATGGTGTCAATTGCTTTTTGAACAAAGTTTGACCGTTAATATATGAAAAACTATAAAGATTGACAATGTAAAAAATATATTTTTAGATTCATTTTTAATAGTACTTTTGAAAAATAATATTTTTTATAATTTCTATATTCATAGATTTATAGTTATTTATGGTCAAAGTTGTGCCTTAGAGACCGCGATAAAGCAATTGACAACGTAATCATGGAGGGAGTAAAGCTATTTATCGATTGACCTTCAAAATCGGTCGACAAAGACTAAAATCGGTCGGTAGATATGGTTTGGGATTGATTATTTGTTGACAACGGATACTTCACGCACGAAGCCATAAGATTAGAAAGAATTTGTGCATAAGATTAGGAAACGAATTCTCTAAAGTTCTTCTTCTAAAGTTTCTTAAAAGAACTCTAGAGAATCCAGACCAAAAGTTAATACCTAAATGATGCCATCAAGCCCATTATTGAAGTGATGGCCCATATCGATCAGTATGCTGCCTTGCTTGTTGTTTTACATGCACAGTCTTGCACATACCCCCGATCAAATCCAGTGTAGAACTGATGAACCGAAATGTTTTTTTTCCCCCATTGCTTTGTTTGTGCTGTATATCATATCTATCAACTCTCAACTTTGCGTAGATAATCTCATCATCAACAAAAAGAAGAAGAATATGCACCCAAAAAAAAAGAAAAGAAAAGAACAGAATAAAGGGAACATCTTGTCTTTGACATAACAAATCAAAGGAACCCTATACTAGAGTACAATTTTGCATAATTTTTCAACTTCCTGACCAACCTAATTTCGGCCACACAAGTCTTCATGTTATCTAGAAGCATCTAGTATCTATTGGAGGTCTTTGTTCTTATAACCTACCTACAGTATTCGTATACACGGCAAGATATCATTTAACAATGGGTCTCTTCTAAGCTCAACTCTATAAATAAACATGACGTCTATTTGAGGAATTTCACGTTCATACCGCCTTATATGAGTTTTTGTGATAATATAATTTGAATATTTAATCACAAAATATTGTAAGAAATCATCTCACGGTGAAACAGATTACTTTTTATATGAATAGATGATTGTCGTTGTTTATAAAAAGTAACCCATGTATCGATAAAGTGACCCATATTTTTCATAAATTGGTCTCATACAAATATTTGCTCATAATAGATAGTCATTTATTATTTGGGGATCAATAATGTGTGAGTTAAAAAGTCCCCCAACAAATAAGATAGTCATTTCAACATGAAGGAGGTCACCCAATTGAATAAAACAATCAAATCGACAATACTGAAAGTCATGAAGTATCATAAATACAAAGTTCTCTTATTAGCCGGTTTTATTATGAAGTATTATTTTTTTGTCTGAAGATATATATCATGCAATTTTTCAAATACGGTCATATCACTTCTTTATTTACAGGTATCACGCCTCATAATACATTACACAACATCATATGAGTTTTTGTGTGATACATAACAGGATTGTCTTACTAATTTTTGTTCGTCAAAGAATTGATTTATTACTAAAATCGTGAGTCCTCTTTTTAATCTGCATAAAAAATTAAATTATGTGCTTTAATTTGTTTTGAAGAACATACCTTAGCTTAGAGTACTAGCTAGGAAATACAATGTATAACTATTGATTGGTCTCTAATCCGCGCCTTCACATTTTTGAGTTGGTTTTGGTTACGTTCCTTCACATTTCAACAGGGCAATAAAGACCTGCCTAAAGCTTATGGGTCTCAGTGACTGAATCTTTAGAGCCTCTACTATAGTTATGGAGAATTTTATTTTTTTTAGGGTTCACACCAAAGGTATTCATGGTTGACAATAGTAAATATTCTCTATGCGCTGGATGGTAGGCATCTCAAAATGTGGGATAGTTGGTTAAGAAATTTAAAGTTGCTGCATAAATAGTTATACAGAATTTAAACATACATTAAGTAAAGGAAAATTTGACGAAAATAATCCCAAGTTTCAGCGGTCAGACAAAAATAATCCCAAGTTGCAACGTTTACAAAAATAATCCCAAGTTGTCAATTTTGTCACAAAAATAGTCCGTTAACTAACACCGTCTAACTCTGTTACTTTATTAGTGCTAATTAAACTAAGGGTGCATTCTTTAGAGCTGAACTTATTAGAACTGAACTGAACTGAATTCAACATCACTGAACTGGACACCATTGAACTGAACTGGACACCACTGAATTGAATTAAACATAACTTGATATGTGAGACAAAAAGTATGATTCTGAACTCGGCACCACTGAACTGAACTGAACATCATTTAACTGAAATTGAAATCACTGAACTGAACTGAACTGAACTGACCGAGTAAGCTCTAAAGAACGCACCCTAAATCCTCATTAGCTTCTTTAATTTTTTTTGGGTTTTCTTACTAACAAGTACCAAATCACAAACCCCAACTAAAATCAAACTCTAGCTGATTCCTTATTTCTCTATCCTCACCGCCACCCCGCACCACCACCATATTCACCACCATCACCTCCACCATTGTTCGACGTCCACAACACCACTCCACCGAAACCCACTTTCTCTCTCCTGACCCTCCTTAGACGACACTGTTACACCACCTCCACCAATTATTAGAAAAAAGACACAAAAATGAGTTGAGAAGTCTTGAACCAAAGTGGGAACTAGTGGATTGTATTGACGGTGGTGATTGTGGCGAAGGAGGTGTGGGGAGGCCGTAACTGTGGTGGTGGAGGTGGTGATGAGAAATAGTGGGTTGTAGACTTGTAATGGTAAGAAAGAGAGGAGCAAGAGGCAGTTTAATACTTGAAATTTGAAAAAAATTTAATCTTAATTATTTTATTGTATTTTGGTTAGAAATTGTTTTATTGTAAAAGATTAATGTACACTAATAATATAATAATTAATTAACAAGATTGAGTGTGTTTAATTAGCGCTAAGAGTAACAGAACTTGACGGTGTTAAGTAACGGATCATTTTTGTGACAAAATTGACAACTTGGGATTATTTTCGTAGAAGTTGCAACTTGGGATTATTTTTG
The DNA here is from genome assembly GCA_038025085.1 of Tetragonia tetragonoides. Classification (NCBI taxonomy): domain Eukaryota; kingdom Viridiplantae; phylum Streptophyta; class Magnoliopsida; order Caryophyllales; family Aizoaceae; genus Tetragonia; species Tetragonia tetragonoides. The sequence goes on along the minus strand of CM076148.1, from coordinate 6,606,232 downwards.
TCTGACCGCTGAAACTTGGGATTATTTTCGTCAAATTTTCCTTAAATAAAACAATAAATGGATCCGTACATCTTTCACGCTTAAGTACAAAGGAAATTTGTATGAAAAAGGGTATAAGAAGTCCATAACTCATTAATTGGAGTTCAAATCCTCTGCTGTTAACAGTAGAGACCATCCTTCTTTTCTCCCTATCTTTCTTCTCCAACCACCTAAACCCCCCTTTAATTCGCGGGCCTAAAAAAGAGAGAGACCAATTTGATGATGAGATTTGATGGACTGCAAGAACAACAGAGGATCCTCACCCCATTAATTAAGTGAATTGCTATTTACCGCCCAAAAATACTCACCACCGCCCTTAGAATTTACGATTTTGCCCTTCACTCTAAATAGTCGTTTTTTTTTTCCAGTTCGTAGTATCGGGCGTCTGCAATTTCCGCCTGACCCATGGGTCAGGCGTCTGCAGATTCTGCCTGAACCATGAAGCAGGCGTCCGCAATTTCCGCCCCAACCATGGTGCAGGCGTCTATAGTTTCCGTCTGTCCCATGGAACGGGCGGAAATTGTAGACGCCTACTCCATGGTTGGGGCGGAAATTGCGGACGCCCGATTCAAATTCTGCGAAAAATTTTTTTTTACCTCGGACGGCGTCGATCGCACTTCCTGGTCGCCGGCAGACATCCGCGGCCGTTGCTTCCTTACCGAATGAGTGAATGTTGATGAAGGTTGGGTATGAGAGTGGGTGGTAGAGAGGGAGAATTGATGTGAGAGTTAGAGAGGGAGAGGATGGATGAAAATGTGAAGAAGGGCAAAATTGTAATTTTTAAGGGCGGTATTAAGTAATTTTAGGGCGGTAAATAGCAACACCCTTAATTAAACCTCCAAATAACTTTCTAACCTTTTAATTGACTTGGTTCCTTCAATTCACAATACTAATTTCTATACTTATCGAACAAAAATCAACAACATTCTTATTCTATTTTGTTTTCCTTATTCCCCTTCTTTATGATCAAATGGTTCTCTCACCAAGACCATAATTATTCCGTTGGAATGGAAATTCATTTCTTTCTTTTGTTCTTTTTTGGCTATGTAATTGTTCCTTAAAACTATTTTTTTTTTGTTTGGCAAAGAGGGTGTAGTTAAAGGATACCTCCTAACACACGACCTCATGTATTCCACGAATTAATTCGTGTAGATGTTTCCCGGGAAATTTGAACCCATAGCCTGTTAATGTCATGTTTGGATCACAAAAGGTAGTAAAGTAATGTGGAAGACAGATGTCATTGGAATAACATACAATTCAAAGAGGAAAAAGAATTCCTGTGTTGGCTTTTCCATGTCAACATCCAGGCCCTTAGGCCTTAAGCTTAAAAGAAAGCATGAGAAAAGGTGAAGGAACTTTGTTTGTGTGGAAAAATACCCAAAAAAGGAACAGGTTCGTTCGAAGACCAAAAGTGCCACTGATCTTACTATTTGGTTGCTTTATGGAACAACACTTTCCCTTGGTGTCATATTTTGGCAATGGCATATTATATTGATTGATACGGATCAGATCCTTCCATGCGTAAGGGACTTGTAACACGTACACATATAGATTTTTTTTTTTTTTTATACGAGAAATCTCCAACCACTACTCTTTGAGTGTGCACTGGATATATCCCGAGTATATACGTATACATATAGATACTTCACTATCTATACTTAAAAAGTTACTCCTATCTTATTACTATCAGAAAATATCATCGGTTATTATCTTGGAAGGCCGACCTATGTGATAAGACCTATTTTTAATTTCAACTAATTAAATCATTACTTTTTTGTTAAGAAATGTCACTTTTATAATTTATTGTGTCATTTTTTAAATAAAAAAAAAAACAGAGTCATTTTGTTCGATGTGGTGTCATTTTTTCATAGGTCGAGGGTGACAATGATAAAGGGACTGGGATGGCAAGAGGGGCGATGCAAGAGACTGAAAAAGAAAAGGCGTAGGGTAGGGTAGGGACAGGGGCGGGGGCGGGATGGACTGGGAGGAGAGAGAGTGACGTGCAGAAGATATTTACTTAATAAAATTTACTTTATCCGCTTGAAATAGCAGAAATTTGGATAAAACTATTAAAAATAATTCTAAAAACAATTTGAAATTTCAACTTGGGTGAAAAAAAGGTCTAAGTAACCTTTCTAAAACTTATATAATACCAATTTTGTCAATTGAAAGTTTGTAAAATGTATCATTACTCATTGATTTGTGATATATGTATCATTACTCATTGATTTGTGATATATGTATCATTACTCATCTATATATATACAAATATGTAAATGTTAATTAGTTTTCTCATTTGGGATGCACCAATAATCGACCCCGACTAGTGGAAACATTTTTGGTGAAGAAAGATTTCCAACTACTTCAACCGATTAATGCCATTTTGAGTCATGCCATGAAGTTGATTGTGCTTCTCAATCCCAATACAGAAAAAAAGAGATTGCCTTTATTCTTTAGTAATAATCAGTATGAGTCAGACCTTTTACTTTATGACAACAAAGAAACAAGCAGTAAAAAGAAAAAAAAGGCAAAGCAAAAGCATACCAGACTTTGTAGTTTTTCCCCTCTTTACAAAAGTTCTTTTTACTTCCATTAAAAAAAATTGTTTCTTATTGGTTTCTTCCCTCCTAAGGACTAGTAGTGATTTATCATTGACCAGATGGACTTTCTATCTGAGTATCTATCGATCAAAATATCGTCTCTGTTTTTTCCTTCTTTCTCTTGTCCTTATTTTTTTTATTAATCAATTTATTTATTTATGGAAAACTCCGATAGATACCCTTAATACTTATAGCTTTTTCAAGTAGTAGCAAATATTTTCTGAATTTCAATTGGTACTCTTTTGTTCAAACGTGAAGTATAGACTTGTATATATGGTGCTTGATGTGCCCACAGATGCCATATCATTAATGGTGTTGGACTTGGCCTGAATAAAATGGGCTAGACAAGTATGATATGTTAGGCTAGATATACCCGAGTACATTCAAAAATTTGCCCCTTTTATTTATGTCAAAAGCTTACCCAATGACCATTTTAGTTAATTACTAGGTGGATGTCCGTGAGTATGCACGTGCGTTGCACGGACTCTGATTATATAATAAAACTAATATAACGTGATTATTAATCTGATTGAAAATCAAAGTGTAATTGTCACTTATGAAAAACTATTAGTAATATTGGATAAATATTTATAAAATCCATTTAATTTCATGAATGCCATATAATAATATTACTATGACTTTATAGGGCATCTTATCTAATTTAAACTCTTATCATCAATTTCAATTAACTATTAATTAACTCATCTCATATGTTACATGATCCAAGAGGTAATAGTTTCAAAGTCTTTCTAGGCTTGATGTCGGTACGCCAATACTCTTATGTTGATATAAGTGTACAACTAACATTCCAAAGATATGATCCTTCTTTTATGGTAAAATCAGTTTAAATGTTTAATGTATACATAACTACTTTTCAAAAAATAAAAAAGTTTTAGGCGTAAACCTTAGAATAACAAAACATATTTCAGTGCTTGCTTGTTTTTTCAAAGTTATGTACGGTAAGTACTGAATTGAATAGCGCAAAAAGTCCAATGTAATTTTATTTGTGGTCTGAAGGGAGTACATTAATAATTATAAAGTTGAAGAAAACATAAATTGGAACCCTAAAATAACATGGAGGATCAGTATATCACGTGCAATTATAAAATTATACGTAATAATGGTAAAGTTTCCTATTAAAGATTGGACCTAAAATCATTTTAGATTCATCATTTATTTCTTTATTCTACACATACTCTTTTTTGTTATATTTTACCTTGAGATTGCTTTTTAAATTTTTATAACTAATATACATATCTTTTCTCTTATTTTTACATGCGACTCTTTAATTGTGTCAGCTTGTCAAACTAATAATTGATTACCTTTTTAGGTAAACACATCTAATATTGTAAATCAATAGAACATACTACAAATGAGTCTCATTTTAAAGGATATTTCGTACTTGTTCCAATGGTGTAAGAAATTTAATTTCTTAAGCAGTGAAACTAAAGTTATATGATTTTTAAAATCTAATAGTCTACACTTTAATGATTTAGGAAAGTACAACTTTAGTATATATTCCAAAACCTCTAATTAATAGTGTACTCTTTAAGGATTTAGAAAAGTATAACTTTAGTATATATATAGATATTTCTATTTTATATTTATTTTAAAATTTTATTACAGTGGCTCGCTTAGGTGGACTCATCCAATGCTCCAAGAGAAGGAATAAATCATGGAACTATCAAAATGAAAGCAATTAAACCGTAGAGGTACATGAACTTTGGGAAAGAAATTTCGCAGGATCCCATTTTGGAAATTCTTTTATTTCTTAGTTAACTTTTAGGAAAATAAAAGTTTTTAAATTTAAATTCTGGTAATTTGAAATAGTTATTAATGCTTTTAGCAAAAATATATATTTTTAACGGTCAAGATCATTTTTAAATAGATCAATGGCTATAATGACTTTGTTATGGTAATTTGCGGTGGTTGGCGATTATTTAAGACTTATCATCTTATTGTAAAAATTATGCATCTTTTATATACTCATACTTTATTTTTCTAATCGATAAAATACACTACAAATGAGTCTCATTTTAAAGGATTTTTCGTTGTCTTTCCAATGGTGTAAGAAATTTAATCTTTTAAGCAGCGGAAGTAAATTTATATGTTTGTTAAAATCTAACAGCGTACTCTTTAATGATTTAGGAAAGTACAACTTCAGTATATACTCCATACCAAAACCTCCAATAGTCTACTATTTAACGATTTAAGAAAGTACAACTTTAGTATATATTTTTATACCAAAATATATATTTCTAATTTATATTTATATGAAATTTTATTACGATGACTCGCTTAGGTAGACGCCTCCAATGCTTTCAGAAAATGCCTAGGTATCAGCCTATGAGTATACCCGTGCGTTGCACGGACTGTGATTATATAATAAAACTAATATAACGTGATTATTAATCTCATCGAAAAATCAAAGTGTAATGGTCTCTTGTGAAAAACTATTAGCAATATATGGATAAATATTTATATAATCCATTTAATATCATGAATGCCATATAATATATAATATTACTATGACTTTGTAGGGCATCTTATCTAATTTAATTTAAACTCTTATCATCAATTTTAATTACCTATTAAATAACTCATCCCATATGTTACATGATCCAAGAGGTAATAGTTTCAAAATCTTTCTATGCTTGATGTTGGTACGTCAATACTCTTATGTTGATATAAGGCTCTGTTTGATTCACCTTAATTTTACTTAAATTCAGTTCAGTTCAGTTCAATCCAGTTCAGTTCAGTTCATGTGTAACTTTATTACTCATATAACTTTTTATTCCGAAATGATTACATGATGAAAATTAAGTCATCGGAAAGATCTCAAAGAATACTGTCAAATGAGTCCAATATTGATTATGTTTGGACGAATTTTAAATGGTTAACGTAAGAAATTTAATTTCTTAGGTGATGAAACTAAAGTTATATGCTTTTTAAAATGTAATAGTCTACTCTTTAATGATTTAGAAAAGTACAACTTTAGTATATATTCTAAATCTCTAATTAATAGTGTACTCTTTAAGGATTTAGGAAAGTACAAATTTAGTATATATTCTATGTCAAAACATATATTTCTATTTTATATTTATTTTAAAATATTATTACAATGACTCGCTTAGGTGGACGCCTTCAATGCTGTCGCTTTAATATATAGATATTATGATTATGATTAGTTGTTAAATTTGCTACCCAAATGATAAGGTGGTACTTTAACGAATGGCATATGGTGATGGTGGGTACAATGTTGAGTTGTCAAGTTGTTCCATCTTGAAAGTTCCATAACTCTGATCCATTAGAATTATCAAACCTGGCCCGACAAAGTGAAAGGTGTGAGGAATTCATTCAAAGGTCTGAAAATAAAGGTTCATGACAAACGACGCATGCTTGATCAGCGTATTCGGCTCCAAGCATGAACCACCCCCTGAATTGGGCTACAACCAAGACCAAGCGAACAAACGTAATTAAGGTTGTTCATCAGCTCGATGTTGCTCGTTGAGGGCTTGGTCATGCAACAGAGCGACAACTCATTTAAAGAAAACTAGAAAAGTAAAATTTTGCATTGAATTAAAAAAAATTACCAATTACAAAACTCAAATATTTTAATAAACTGTTGGGAACATATGTGGTTCATGATGAGGTTTGAGGTCATAGAGGCGGCGGAGGACCCTAATGCCCAAACAAGGCGGGCATGGAATAATCTTGTGATCGCTGCTTACTAATACAAAATACCTATGCTCTATTTTCTTCTTGATGATTAGGGTGTTCATTTGGATTTTGTATTACACATTTTCCTAAACAGGTTATGATATATTGTATTTTATATGATAATATAACAAAACCTATCGTATACTCCTAGTAAAAAACGCACATTTCTTACCTCCATTAAAGTTTTTCTTATTAGTTTCTTCTCTCGGACAACGAGCGTTTTATCATGGACCAATGGACTTTCTATCCCATAGGGTATGCACTTAAAATTTTCACTATGTGTACCCTTGTAAGAGACCACATGGAGACCAAATATAGAACAATAGTCATTTAACATAACCCATATATCATACTGAACCAGTGCTAAAAATAAAAAATAATCTTATGACAAGGAAAATCTAATAATGAAAAGGAAAAAAAAAAAAAGCCAATAAAAGTATAAAAAAAAGGCACACAAATACAATTTGGAGAATACAAAAGCGACAGTACCTTGAAGTTGAGTATGGTCAGGTGCACATCAGAGGAGTAATTAGGGTAGAGTATGAGAGCACTTTTCAAGCCTTGGATCTATTCAAAATAAGGCTGAGATTGTACCTGACTCATTAATGACATTTCAGCAATTTCAAACCCTTACCCCCTCAAACTCCAACCCAACCCTAACCCCGAACCCAACCCTCCAAATCCCCCAAACCCCCCAAACCCTAATCCTCCCAAACCCTAACTCGCAAACCCTAACCCTCAAAACCCTAACCCTTCAACCCTAACCCCCGAACCCTCAACCATATACCACAAACCCTTAAACCCCAACCCTAGCCTTGAAGCCCAAATGCTAAACACCTGTCATCGCCCCTGATAAACCCAAATGAATCCCAGCTTAATTAAGACGACTCAAACCCTAAGTACATGTCGTCTCCCCTTATAAACCTAATCTCGGGTTAAAACTGCTTAGGGTTTGGGGACGCTCATCTGCAAACCCTAAGCACTCGTTGCCATCAGCGCATTATTAGGTACCCTAAGAACAAAATGAAACAGGCTAAGGTAGGGTGAACTCTAGCCTAGAGATTCATCTAAACTTGTGGGGAACGGCTGTAATGCGTTCTAGCAAACGCCCAAACTCGAACCATCAAATAAAATGCAGTTGAGACGAGCACTAGCTCCCACTAAGCCCTCCGTATCACCCCACCCAACCTAATTTTCTGTCCTAGACCTGAGATTCACCTAAAATAGTGGAAAATGGGTGTAACAAGTTCTAGGACACCCAAACCCGAACCTTCAAATAAAACCCAGTTGATCAGACGAGCACTAGCTTCCACCGACCCCTCCGCATCGAGTTGGGATTCTCTCCATTTATCTAAGTAAATGGCGGCTTCCATTTACTAAGAGGGTGTGATTTAGACATTTTCATTTACTTGGGTAAATGGAGAGGATCTCAATTTCTCCGCATCACCCCACCCAACCCTACTTTTCTCTCTTCACCACCCTCCAAACTCTACCGTTCCAATTATTTTACCAATTTCACTTTAAAAATCTAAAACAGAAAATCAAATTGTATTCTAGAATAGCTAGATCCAAGAAAGTAAAAGCACACAGAACTAATTAAGATTAACAAAGGACAAAATTTTGGATTTTTTTTTTGCTTGTCATAAAATTAGTACATATCAAAATCGAAGCGAAATCAATCTACACTACAAATTAGAATCGACATAAGCTTTAAATTCAGATCTAAAGTCGAAAATAATGAAATGAACTAGAATGCAGATCAAAATGGGCCTTAAAAGAGCCTCAATCTATTAATCAAAGTATAAACTTCAACCCAAAATAAGTAGAATGATAGAAAGGTACACGTAAGTGATGGTGTATTTTTTAGGACTAAATGAACTACGCTTGCATGGAACTCGATAGGGCTGACAAAATTTGACTCGATTTAAGATAATCGACTCGATCCGCTTGATATTAGACCCATCCAACACCCAAAATGTATCAATTACAATTATTCGAAATCGACCCGACCTGGTCTAACCCGATACCCGACAACACTCGTTCTCCGAATTGACCCGAAATCAATCACACCCGACTTGAAGTTACTCGAAACTGAAATGAACCCGAACCGACTCTACCCAAAACTCGAGTATATTCGATTTATAATGGCATAATACTCCATATGATTGACAAAACTCTAAATTAATATACATGTACTCCTTGTTATTGAAAATTTTCACAAAACTATGAGTTTTTCATATTAATTATTTTCGACTTTATATGCTCTGAAACATGAATTAAAATTGACCTGATATAACCCGAAAATCGAACTAATCCAAATCTGACTTAACCAAAATATGAACTAACCCGATCTGAGTTGACTCATAACCCGACATTAGCATAAACCTGAATCAATCCAACTCGACCCAACTCGACCCGATCACTCTTTTGACCCGATAGAACCCAAACCCGTTATGACCCGAAATCGAAAGGAGCCGACCCGATCTGCCTGATTTCCCTGTAGAAGTGGATTGACACCATTATACTGAATTGAACACCATCATTGAATTGAAATGAATACTAGATTGAACTCAACATGATAGTAATAATTATATGTGAGTGAAGACATATGTTTCTGAACTGATGAGCACCACTAAACTAAATTAAACACCATTGAACTGAACTGAACACTATTGAACTAAAGTGAACTGGACACCATTGAATTGAACTGAACAGTGAACACCATTGAACTAATCCGAAAGCACCGCTAAAGGGGCATTCTTTTCCTCTTTTATTTGAACTAAATTAAACCGACTTTTTTTAACTTGCCTTTTTAACTATTCAATACTTGTCCAAATATAATCAAACCTGCTAGTACAACAAATTGACAACGACCAGCTGATAAAACCAACTATCAGCTATAATATACCAGTTGCGTGCCAAACAAAGCCTATCTATTGTGTGGTATATATGGTCCATATATGGAGACTATTGGAACTTATCATCATCGAGCAAATTAAAGACTAATAATATACACATTGGCGCTTTGCTTAAATTAACTTCTTGATGAAGCAAATTATGCATTTTTAACTCATAACTCAATGTGAACTACTCCCTCCGTTCCCAATTGATAGTCATATTGTAAATGGCACGGAAATTAAGATAATTTTACTTGTACTATTTTGTTCCCCTTATACCCTCAATTAAATAGATATATATGGTAGAGGCCACCACCAACCATCCAAAGTAAGAGAGAGAAAAAGTTTAATGATTTTGGGGCCACACTAAGGGTAAGGTTGTAAAACCATAAGCAATTTTTTTGCATTTTAAGAAACGTGACTTTTAAAAGGGAACAGACTAAGTAAAAAACGTGACTATCAATTGGAAACGGAGGGAGTAATATTTAGTTTTCGACCTGACTTTGTTTTCCCTCTTTCTCATCAAAGATCTTGAACGTAACTTAAGCTTCCAAAAAAATTAATTTAAGTTCTCATGACTCTCTCAACTATGGGAAAGCAAGAGCATGAAAATTAAAATAAGGATAATCAATGCAAAAGATGACGATGGAGAAGTATTATTAAACAAGATTTATACATGAGGCATATAAGACTCTTATCTGGCATATATTCTTTGATTTCAATTATCATCTAGTGAATATATTAACTATCCATAAACATATCTACAAAAAGATCTACCAAAAATTTGTTCAACTCTTTTACACATGATTGATTACTTCATAATAATAGAAACACAAAGGACTTGAAATCATTTGATCCAAGCCTTAATTAAAATCCATCAATAAATATATACACCAACATTCATTAACAATAATATTTTCCTATCTTTCTTTTTTCCCCCCTTATAATTTCTCCCAAATTATTCATCTACAAAACAAAGGTAGCAAGAAGTTCAAAAAAAAAAAAAAAAAAAAAAATGATCAACAAATTTGACCAGGAGACTCACTCCTCCTCATCCTCTTAACCTGAAACCCATGCCGGAAACCGCCACCCGCGGCTAGCTGCCACTCATCCACCACCACACCATTCAAGTCAAATTGTGCACCTATCCCCATGTTCATGCCATCATCAAACAAGCAACCATCGGAAAACCCGCCGAGCCCTCGGCCGGGGGGCTTACTTTTCCGTCGACCGGCACCCACGGGCACGTTACGAAGGGCTCCGCCAGCGGTCCAGTACCGCTGGCAGCCCTTACAGAAGTGTCTTGGCTGGTTAACATTGTAATTGTTGAAGTAACAAAATTTTGTCTCCATGCTTTTACACCTAGGGCATGGGATTATTTTATCTGGCCTTTTGTTGGGATTATTTTCTTGATCATCATTATCGGAACCCAAATCACTTGTTTGGTGGTCATTTTTGCTAGTGGGTTGTTTTTGTAAAGTTTCTTCTTGTTGTTCTTCTTCTTTCACTTGTAACACAATTGTTTTCCCAAATAGCTTGATCCCTTGAACCTCAGCCATAATCTCAAAAGAGCACTAAAATAGGAGAGAGAAAGTGCTAAAATGGGAGAAGGGTTATTTGCTGTTTTGGGTCTTGGGGAACAAGGGGAATTGTTGAAGGGATTAAGGTGTATATATATGGGGGGTTTGATGAAAAAGTGCAAAGAAAGTAATTGACCACCAAGTGTTTGTAAAAAGTCCCCAATGAAAGCACCTAAAAAAATAAAGGAAGGAAAAGAAAGGAGAATTGGAGAAAAAGGGGTGCATGTGATTGTGAGAGCCGCCAAAGGGGGAGTTACATATTTAAAGGGGAAATAAAAAGAAAAAGAGAGAGCATAAAAGTTGCGGTTCGAGTAGAAAAAGTTGATGCTGAGCTTTTTGTCCACATCATTACTCCAAGCATCTCTCCAACAAAAAATATTGTGATTTGTTTTGTTGAAAATGCAATTCTTAGATTCTAGATGAATGCACCTATGTGAATCCGTGAAACTAATTAAAACAAAACGACGACAACTTAAAACTCAAAAATGAAATTATCGACTCTGTTCTTTTTGATCGAAATGGTGATTGTGGAACTGAACAAGGCAAAAAAAAAAAAAAAAGGTTGCATAATAGAATGAAATGTGAGACAAAATGAATCACAGAATAAGATACAACGAGAAACGAAAAAACACGAAACAATGAGAAACAAAGCCGAATGTAAAATAGAGACGACGAAAGACAAGGTTAAAAGGATCAAAATAAGTGGATTTTTCAATTTCCTGTTTTATTTCATTTGGATATACGGTGCGTTTTTTAGAGTTGAACTTACCAGAACTTAACTGAAATTCAACAACACTGAACTGGACACCATTGAACTGGACACTATTGAACTGAACTGGACACCAATACATGTAATTCAATACAAATTAATATGTGAGATAAAAAGTATATTTCTAAACTCAATACCACTAACATAAACTGAAAATCACTAAATTGTCAACTAAACAGAACTAACCGTGTAAACTTTAAAGAACGCACCCGTAGTTTCTAAAAAATAATTGTGATTTGCTTGTTGAAAATATTATTAGGAATTAGGTGGGTTCCATATCCAGGTAGGTCGCTTACAGAGTAACGAAAGTTTTAGGGGATCGGATTGAGATTGTGGGGGTGATTAAGTAATAAAGCTAAATCAGAAAAGCATGTTCAATCAAGATTTAGGAATTATAGGACTTTGGATAAACAACAAAACTTATTGGTTTGGGTAATTGAATAGTCGTGGTATCTTTTTTTAGCAAAGTTAAAAAGAAGATTATTTTATTGTTAAGAGAAGACTTTTTCATCATCCAACATACAAGTCCAACAAATCTAACCATCGATCGATAATATTTGTTGTAATATCTCATTTCACCATTATATCAATCTTATGAGGTTTTTAATTTTATTCTAGTGTTTATTTATTACTACTTTATTAGCAGAAATGTCTATTGAGAGTTGAGACCTAAAAACCTAACTATATTGAAGGTATCGATTTTGACTAAAAACATTCAAAATATCGAATTCGATTATATCTCAAAGCATTTCATTTTGTATAAACTAGTATTTTATTGGACTCGATCGATAAGTACATGATTAATTGAATAGAATGTTTAGAAATCTATCGTAATGATGACACAAATATTTATTGTTAATAACTACTAATCTGAACTCAACGTTTTTGTTTCCTAATCTTTTTCTATGGACAGATTAGACTGACACATCATGAAAATTTTAACTAAATGACCATCATCACCAAGCTAAGCTTCTAACTATTCAACCAATAATGTAATCAAGCTAATTTGTTGGACAAATATAAGCATGGTTGGACTTTAGCAGCACATATCCTACACATAAACAAATACAACTAATGTATCATTCTCAAAGTACTAGGGATGGGGAATGGTCAATTGTAGGATGTGGAGTATGTTATAAACATAAAAACTCATATACAGCAGCCTCATGCATAAGGCGTGATATGTGTAAGTATTAAAAAAATGTAATATCTTCGTATATGAAAAGTGATATCATACATTGGACAAAAAATGATACCTCATATATGAGACTGCCTCATGAGAGATTTTTAATTTGTTTCATAAAACCTGTTGTAAACAAAATTTTATATTCAAATAGAGATTCTTTTGGCTGACTTTTTCAATTCAAAATTGGGATTTCTTTTTCTCTCTTTCTTTCTAGTATTTCTTTTTTATTAATAGGGTTGATAGTAGATAGCACATGGTTGGACCTAAATGTATGCACATCCTCACAAGCAGCTTCTTTGTTTAGAGTACTAATCATAATCTTTACAAGATATTTTATATGTTGCTCTAATGCTTTTCCTAGCGCTTTTTTCACTTTCGTTTCTCTTTATGCTCCAATTAGTGTTTGATCTGTTTACTTATCACATAAGCTAACTCATTACAGAAAGTTGTTGAATTAGAGAAATATTGGGGGGGGGGGGGGGAGGGGGACGACATTGAGTGATGAAGTCATTTTTTCTTTTTCTTTTTCATTTTGGTAGATAATAAGTTCATGCGATTTTTTTGGGGGTTGGTATTTGGTAGTGCCAAAGTTACAAAAAGATCACCTATTTTCAATGAAATAAAGCATAGGTAAGCCACTTACAAGATACAACACCTAAAAATTTAAAATTTTCGTTGTTTAAACTTACCATTATCCTCACTCTTTTATTTTTATTTATTTTTTTTAAGTTTTAAGTAGCTAAACAAGGTACACTAAATATTTACCCTAAAAAAAAGTACAATAGATATTTATTAAAAAAATTGAATAGACTTTTTAACAAATTGGGACGACTAGAAACTTTAAATTTTTTTTTATCGTGAAAAAGTGTTTGTCAACTTGAAATCCAAATCGACTTATAAACCCAATACCAGCTCCTTTACCGATCTATTTGTCAAGAAATATGTTTGTAAGTAAGTAGGAGAATTATGATAGGTAGGTTGATTTTGTGGGTTAATTAGTAATTTATATTAATTTCATAATTAAAATGTCATGCTACGGCCCTGCCGCATCTCTCTTTTTTCTCTCAAAAAAACTCTAGCTCCTTTTCCTTTTTGACTCATATTGGGGCTATCACCGGCATTTGCCGGTGATTAGCCCCTTCGTTGTTGTTTCTTTGCTTTCAATCTAGTTTTTCTTTTTTTATTTTTATTTTTATTTTTATGGTTAGTAATAAACTCTCCTTTGGTGAGAGATTGTGGAGTACTCCGCATTTGTCGGAGGGCCGTAGAATTTATGTTTTTGGGTTCAATTTGATGAATCAAGAAGACAAGTGCAATCTACTATGCCAAGGGAATTTGTTCTTCCAGATAGCTGCAAGCCTGCAACATGTTTCCTGCTTACCTCCGTCGTAGGGAAAAGACGGTGGCCTCCCGTTTACTGTATAACATATTTTTTGCTATATCAGGGCATTGTCAATTATTAACGAAGCTGATCGATCAAGACACCGATTTCTAGCAAATGATGTTTGGATTGGTAGTCACTTATCGACAGAGTTGATCAAGACACCAATTTCAAGCAGTGATGTTGGGAGCCATATTCATCTTGTTATGTTAGATTTATACTTGCTTATTTTAGATCTATATTTGTTTAGAGATCTTCATCGTTGTATGTAGATGCCGGATGGCTTTTTTAAATGAATAAATTCTCTTTTTTCCAAAATAAATAAATTAGTAATTCATATTACATATTAGAATATTTAATAGGACTATTGATATAACTACTCGATCTCTAATTTAACCCACAAGGTTAACCATACATTTTATTACTTGAATTGCATTGCAATCAATTCGACCCAGATTGTTATCACATTGTTGATTAATGGTGCGTTTTATAGAGCTTTGCTTACCAGTACTGAACTCAACTAAACTAGACACTACTGAACTGAACTAGACACCACTGAATTAAATTTAACACAACTTGATATGTGAGACAAATAGTACATTTCTGAACTCAACACCACTAAACTGAACTAACATCTCTCAATTGAAGTAGAAATCACTGAATTAACACTTAAATTGAACTGAACTGACCGTGTATGCTCTAAAAAACAACACACCCTAATTAAATGGTTAACTACTCTCTATTATTCCCGTTCTCTTATCAGAAACTCAGAGGATGCCTTACATCATAAGTAGGAATTGATTGGAGGAATATAATAAAAAGATACACCATTGTGTTATTGGAGCAACATTTGGGTTATATCTTAGCTTAATTGTTTCCCAATTGATTAAGTCAGATAGCAACATCATGGCAATCAAATCAGAGAGAGGAAAAACAAGCAAAAGCAAAAGGCATCATAAGCTAAGGCTGTTTTTCTGGTTCCTGTGCATTGAATCACAAATTATCCAATTAAAATCTGACCAGTTATATCATCATTCTTCAAGCATATTATTATATAATAACACATTTGATGACCTTTTTATTTTCTTTTATTTTTCCCCCTTTTTCTTTAAAACACCTTCTTTCTCCTAGCTAGTAAGTTATCAAAAAGAACACAATGGAACAATGTAGGCCACCAAACAAATTCTCTTAACGGACATTATGAAAGATGCACTGATCAATCCTCAAAGTTGATTGGATATGCTTTTCAAGTAAATGCTATTCCTTTTAGTTTTAGCTTCAAGCAAGTCACATCCTTTTTCTTTTTCTTTTTTTTTCTTTTTAATTTTAATATAATTTATTTCTATTTACTATTTTCACGTCTGAAAAAAATATCACAACATTTTTAACCATTTTTCGTTTTGTTAACAATCTAACTTTTATGACTAATTGTGTAACTATAAACATAAATGGAAAAAAAAACCCGGATTATGCGTGCTGCTCTATCTGGTCGTCCCTACAAGCCCTATCTTGCGCTAGCTCTCATAGAGGAGGCCGGTTAGTCGCGAGTTGTACGACGCGTTAGTAAATGAATCAAATCAGAGACCTTTATTAGTGACCTTCAGTATTACATTTATAGTTCCGTCCTTTGCTAATACGTGACATTCCTCGAGGGCAACTATAAACATAAATGAGGGAAGGTAATAATGTATATACAAACATAACTTATTACTATATATACTATGCTCTACAAAACTAATAATGACTATTCTTGGGGTGCTTTTGTTTTGTTGTTTTATTTTTGTTTTAGGAGGGGGATAGGGGATCTCTCTTAAATTTCTTAGCTTCTTCAAAGTTCAATGGACTTTGATCGTACTCATTTTGTTCTCCCCCTTTGTTCCCCTGTTCCCTTTATAAGAATAAAGATACAATTTGACATTTTAAGTCTCATAAATAAAGGTTTTTATCTTAAAAAAAAGCCTAAAAAAAGGTAGCTTTTAGTACTGATTTAAATATAACAAAAAGTAGACCTTGCTTTGGGTGGTTTTCTTAGCTTTAACAAACGAATCTACTGTAATTAGTGAATACAAAGCGACCTCATTGCATGCTCAGCCATTTTCTTTTTTCCTTTTTTTGTTATCAGCCCATTTCTTTTTGTCAAATATCCGAATGCAAACAAAAAGTATTCGAATTTCTTAGCTTGGAGAGTTTGTCCTTCTCTGTCCCCTTTTCAGAAGTTTATCATCAGCTAGAGGAATGGCAACCCCTAAATGTACCAATAAGGGTGGTGATCTAGTAGCTCCAAACTTACTCCCAATCTCCATTCCCCCCATGCCTTGTGTCTGCTTCCTTCTAGGAACTATACTAGCCCCTAGTTGGTGCTACGTTGACGGGGTCAGTGCTTGCGCTGGTTGTATTCAGCTAGTTTGATATGTTCGCTATTGAACACGAGAGTCCAAACATAATGTAGCAGGGGGTGCTTCGATCGCCATTCACTTGCACCCTTTTTTTGCGTAGCAAAAATAACCCCTAAATCTGAATGTATTGTATCATGTACGGAGTACTTGACACGCACATTGGCAATACTATTTTTTTTTTTTGATCTTTGCCAAGGGTATCCACCGTCGATCACAGTGGCTACCCCCCTCGCCCCAACTGTCAGCGCACTAAGCGGTAGGGGGCTGGCCAATGGATTTTTTCCATTCGCAAGAGTTGGGATTCGAACCCCCAACCACTTATTTAAGGGATGAAGTGCTGAACCACTACACCAACCCATCTTAATTACATTGACAATACTATGACACATGTCTCGTGTGAATTTGGTCCACCCTACACTAAAAATACCAGTGTGACTATTTTAGCACATGAAGAATATTTTTTTTTAGACTCCACCATAAGCCAAGTTCACACAAGTTTGAATAACCTGTCCACAGGTTTAAGTGGAAGACCAAATTTAACATTTATCCTTTACTAGTTACCTTTACATAATTACATGTATGTACATTGGGCTTAAGTATACATAGGTGTTGCCCATGACTTCTCAAATTTCTAAAATCACGCTGTTATCCAATCCCAAAATATACATCCTTGGATTCCTTGCATTGTGTCATAATTTGTATCTATAAGATGCGACATCTCTTCACACCGAAGCCATGACACCGAACAAGTCACTGATAAATCCAAGCTATCTCTTTCTATCTAGTTAAATCTCTCCTGCTTATGGAAGGAACCGTGTTGAGGAACACACTGCTAATAAGATTACTATTACATGGTTTAGATCAATACTCCTAATATTTCTGACAAGACAAATAAAACCCACTCAAATTCATCTCCAAAAAAAAAGTGTTAATGGTGAGATCGAGGTGCAAGTATAGTTCGGAACCACCTAATAATTTCTCGTGTATGTGAACCTTTTCTATTTCGTGAATTTAAAAAGGGAAGAAAATGCATCACATCAGCGTTAGGCGAAACACAAATTTTATATTTCGTTTAAACTCAAACCCCTTGGAATTCTAGACTTAGGGACCTAATTTGGGGAGCTTCAACGATCAACACTTCAAATTTGCCAAAAGAGCAATACATGGACACTTCACTAAAGGTCCATTGTGTCCAAGTTGAAATCACCCTAATCCACACAATTCACGGCGAAAAAAACAAAACATTACTTGCTAGAGCGAGCAAATCATCAACAATTCCTTAAAAACACCATCTATATCATACCTAGGTGATAAATTTCAATAATTAGGTCTTAGTTTAATTGAGCACATATCAGACGTGTGCGTGACTTGTGAGGTTCCATCGAAAATTAGTTGTTAATGGATGAAGTAACTCATTGGCGTTTATGCATGCTTAAGACCATTCAATCTTTCAATATGGGACAATCCATTTTTATATTCTCCACGATATGACAATTCACAACAATCACAAGTACTCAAAGGAGTAGCATTTTTCTTGGTTTGGATAATTGTGTGGAAGTTTTAAAACCGTGAAAGAATTTCATGCTGTTTTAGCGAATTAGCGTGTTACTTGCTGACTTGTCCTGGCGGTGCTTAATTGAAGTTTAGAAATTTGCAGCATTTCGTGCTTATCTAATGTCTGACCCATAGAAAGTGCAACAACGAGAAGAATTTTGTTTTACTCAAAGGAGAGACAAAGACTTGGGCTTTTTCGTTGTTTAAAACTCCGTACTTTACTTCACACAGGTGCCTTTTCATAACTAACATCAACAAAATAAAAATTTGTCAACCAATATACATACATAACGTGTGCCTGCACCATATTTGTTACAGTTTACTACCTGAAAATGTGCATTGATATATATCAAAATTTAACCCTACATACTTCTAAGTTTTTAACTGGAATACAAAAATGTCAATAACCCGGTCTTTTCATTGTTTTTGGTGAGACGAGATTCACTTTTAAGGCACTGGTCTTTTGTCATCTCTATGTTAGCTTCCGTTTCGTTCCGCGTCGTTTTATTGTGTACTTCATTTTGTCTCACATTTATCCGCGTCGTTCATTTCTGTTTCTCACCGCCCATCACCATTCCATTGAATAAAATAGGGTCTTAGAACAGGACCTTGTAATAAGTGACCTCTACATTTCTAAATAATAACCCTTCTTTTTTTTTTCCGTCTTTTTATTGAGGGGATCATGAAATCTATTAAGCATTGGCAAGTTGGCCAACTCTCGCATTTCTTTATTCAAACACTATGTTTCTTGTTTAAACATATTCAATTGCTTGTAGGTCATCAACATCCAGATGGAGCGCTAATTAGATCATATGTATCCAATTATTTAATTTGTATTACATATTATAAGTGAGATCGAGAATCAAGGTTCCCTTCAAAACTATATATTTTTGATCTTTATTGGCTTATAAAGAAATCTATTCATTAAGAAAATGGAATATGATTAATCATTTTCCATTCCTGCATTCCATATAAGTCAAGTTGCCTAGAATCGTTTGAGAAAATCTCTAATTCCGGTCGAGACGGGGAGACATTAATTAAGGAAAAGGGTCTAAAAAGTGAGCTTATGGCAGCTATGAGTTTCCACACAATACGGATCTTATTATTTACTATACGCCAAAGACAATATAAATAATTAAATAATAGAAATTGTCTGTTTCTGGTGCTAATATAAATAATATATTGTCTGTAGCTGTACAATCCTCGATCTTATTTGTCCTTTCTTTAGTTTGGCCTATTCTGATTTTAACAACAAGTCTTTAACGTGGCCAACTTAAATAAAAGTAGAGTTATTGTTTAAAAATGTAACGGTCTTTTATCGTGAATAGTGACTTTTATTTTATTGAAAAGTTAACCGTCACGTTAAAAATTATAAAAAGATCGTCTAATAAATTTTTTGTGAAACTATAAAGTATAAACTACTCACATATATAGTATAAAGTATAAACTACGATTTACTACTCACATAGTGTGCAGTAATATTATAGTACTCTTTTCAACTCACAAAAAAAAATAAAAAAATAGTCATTTACCGAAAAAAAATTACCGGGATATTCGAATACACCGATGACTCGAATAAAAATATATTACGAAAATGTATTTATTACTTATAAAATATAGATAGTAGTTGAATATGACAACTTGCATTATCTCCTACCATTACCCATTAAAACACTACCCATGGTAGTTATTTCCTACAAAAACCACTAACCCATGAAGTGATGGTGGTTGACTACACTCCACCCATGATTGAATAATGGGTGGTTACTAGAGGATCAAGGACTCTACTATTTTCCTATAAATAGGATCGACGGAGCAATGAAGAGGACGGATTGAATCTCACCGCAAAGATGCGTTTCCTTAGTTAGGAGTAGAGTAATGTCGTCTCTAGCTAGTGTAGTAGTAGTTTTAGGAGTAGATAAGACGTAATTTAGTGTATCATACTCCATTAAATCCTCATGTTTGTACTTTGTTTACATCAATCGAATGGATGTCTTTTTTTCCGAATTATTGCACATTCCCCTCGCATGCACCCTCCTCTTTACAGCAAAGGTATCAACGATCCCAACTCAACGCCATAGGACCTTGTCGAATACAAGGTTGTCAACTTGATAGTCAACATGAACCACGCATCGAAAAGCACTACCAACTCCCCAAAAGGTCGAGCAGTTTGTCGAATTGTGCAAATATGTGTGGATTTCTATTAAGTGACTAGAAATCGACTATCACTGTTGACCGTATCCACCGTCAACTCGGAGTTGGGGGTGGAGGAGTAGGTTCGAATAGGGAGTGGTCTACTCCGAGATAATCCTCGACCTTATTTAGAACCTTTTTAAAGGGTCATAGGACTATCCTTCACAGTTGCTTGTGACCCTTAAGTACCAAGCACATCAATAATGTGGAAACTTCAAGAAAAACGAAATCTCTAAAAATACAGAATTTTTGGAATTTTTCTAGTATGGGAATACAAAATAGTGTGTTATGTGTCAATGACTGTAGACACTAAAATTGCGTCAACCGGTGACTCCCAAAAAGATTATTCTATCCTTCAATTACGGTAATTATTACAAAAGATATGATAAGTATCTTATAGGATATTCTATTATCTTTTATTGCAAAAAGATAAGATTGTAGGGATCTCAACCACTACTTCAACCTCTATAAAAGGGAGATCATCCCAAGGTTGAAAAAGGAGGCAAGACGGAATAAGCCACAAAGGCCCCGTAAGGCGAAATGGAATAAGCCACAAAGGCCCCGTAGGGCGAAACGGAATAAGCCACAAAGGCCCCAAGAGGCGAGACAGAACAAGCCACAAAGGCCCTGTCAGAGTCAATGGAACAAGCCACACAAAAAAGGCCACGTCACCTCCCTATCACAAAATAGTAGGTCTACAGTTCGGGAACAAGTCGATAAGACCCTCGTTCTGCTAGATTCAAGAAAAAGCTCCCAAGCCCTTGAATCTAAACTTATCTCTGCTCCCTTAGATTGGAATCAAGAGATTCACAAAAGTTGTAACCCCCAAATTATCAATAAATTATCTTGTTCCATATTTTCTTTCCATTTATTTGCAGGTTTGAATTTAATTTGTTGTTACAAATTTTGGCACGCTCGATGGGACAATTTTTGCTCTTCACCTCCAATTTTCGAGGGGGCAATCTACATCAAGTTTTGAGACCAAGTTGCATCCGACATTGAAGTCTTCACAACTAGTCTCGAGGGGGCATCTGTAGACACCAAAATTGCGTCAACTGGTGACTCCGGAAAAGATATTATTTTATCCCAAAAGATATATAATTATCTCTAAAGGTATGATAATTATCTTATAGGATATTCTATTATCTTTTATTCCAAAAAGATAAGATTGCAGGGATCTCAACCACTACTCCAACCTCTATAAAAGGGAGATCATCCCAAGGTTGAAAAAGGTACGAAACGAAATAAGCAACAAAGGCCCCGTAAGGCGAGACAGAATAAGCCACAAAGGCCCCGTCAGACACGATGGAACAAGCCACACAAAAAAGGCCCCGTCACCTCCCTACCACAAAATAGGAGGTCCGCAGTTCGGGAATAAGTCGACAACACCCTCGTTCTGCCAGATTCAAGAAAAAGCTCCCAAGCCCTTCCCTTAGATTGGAGTCAAGAGATCCACAAAAGTTATAACCCACAAATTATCAATAAATTATCTTGTTCCATATTTTATTTCCTCTTATTTACAAGTTGGAATTTGGTTGGTTTACAATGACCATAGTGGTAATTTTTCTAGTATGGTAATAATAATAGTTCATGATAGTTTCATGGTGAGATAGTTTTTTTTTTTTTTTTTTGAGAAAAGCAGGAGTCTTAATTATTATTAGTAAAGTTGCACCAGTCCGAAGCCATTACATCCAACACACTCTCTGGGGTTCCTTCTATCCAGACTCTAGTTGAGAACAAGACGGGTTGTAAGTGCGCCATTTCATGCGCAACCTTGTTCCCTTCTCGCTTTACATGACTCCACTTTACACTAACAAAATAAGAAACTAACTTATAAATATCAGCTAAAATTAATCCTAGACTAGAAATTGGGTTATCACCCCTACGAATGAAATTTATAAGAGCTAAATTGTCACCCTCTATTATAACTTGAACTGCATTACTCTAAATTGCCATCATCAACCCCAACTTAATGGCACTTGCTTCTGCCAAAATTGTCTCCATCGCTACACTCATCTTCTTGACCGCAACTCGACTAGCTAGCCCATCTACATTTCGAACCACCACGCCTAGACCTGTTCCTCCACCCCGAACAACACCCGCATCAACATTAACTTTAAACCAGCCATGGGGGGGTGGGCTCCAACTGGTTGCTAGCGCCTCACCCACTTGTCTCGTAATTTGACACTCCGATGCCGTTCGATAGGACTCCAAGTATGATATAACCTCATCAACCACAACTTCAATTGGCTTTGCGGCGGTCCCATGATATATTTGATTTCGTCTATTCCATGCCGCCCACGTAAACATCATTACCTTCTCAAATTCTTCTCGGCGCAGCTCCCTTCGCCAGCCATCTACCCATTCTAATGGGTTTCCATGATTCTCCCTCTCCAGCACATAGCCCAATCCCGCCTTCTCCCACAACTCTGAACCTGCAGGACACCAACAAACCGCATGTAAGTCGGACTCAGGCACCATCTCACACCTCGTGCAGACCTCCTCCGCTCCATTAATTCGCCTGCTGATGTTAGCTCGGGTTGGAAGAGCCCCAACGCAAAGTCTCCAAGCAAAACTCCGAACCTTCGGTGGGATTCCCAACTGCCATAAAGTCTTCCATGGCTCTTTAGGAGCCTCTGAACTCTCTGCAGCTCCACTCCCGTTCTTGCTCCAGCGAGCAAAATGATACCCAGTTTTCACTGAGTAGTGCCCATCTCGAGAAAAGTGCCATAATAATCTGTCACTTGGCAAACTTTGACATAATGGGACACCAAGAATTTCATCTGCCTCAAATGGTAGAAAGGGTTCACGAACACGAGTCTCATCCCAACACCCACTCTCCTTGTTAATTAAATCTGCCACCATAAGGTCCTGCATGCTAACTTTGACCGGAGATATCACTTGAAAGGACGGCGGTCTCGACATCCATCTACTACTCCACACTTTTATCTTTTCTCCGTTACCCACAAGCCAGCGGAACCTTTTTCAATGATCCATCTCGCGCTCAAAATGCTCCTCCACATATAACTCGGACGATGCTCCAGCTTGGCATCCATAAAATCATCCTTCGGAAAATACCCCGCCTTCAGTACCCTAGATACCAGCGAATTTGGGTTGTTGATGATTCGCCACGATTGCTTAGCTAGCATAGCTTCATTAAACAGTTCAACCTGACGAAAACTAAGACCTCCCTCTTGCTTCGTAGAGCTCATTCTTTTCCAAGATACCCAGTGTATTTTACGCTCTCCATCTCTAAACCCCCACCAAAATCTCGACATTAAACTTTGTATCATATGACAAACACCTTTAGGTAGTTTAAACAAACTCATCATATAGGTAGGAATCGCTTGGGCAGCTGCCTTTATCAGGATTTCTGTACCTGCAAATGAAAAAAGTAAGTGTTTCCACCCTTGGAGTTTTTTCCAAACTCGCTCTCTCAATGGCTCAAAAACTCGTTTCTTCAATCTCCCCACGTGCATAGGCATACCACGATACTTGGACAGGCCCTCCACCTCCTTCACTCCCAGTCCCCTTACCACCTCCTCCCGCCTTTCTAATCCTACATTGGCACTAAAAATCACCTTCGACTTCTCCATATTTATTTGCTGGCCAGAAGCTCTCTCATACACCCTAAGCACCCTCTACATTGCCTCAACATTCCTATTATCTGCTCTACAAAAAACAATACTATCATCAGCAAATAGGAGGTTCGAAACTTCTGGAGCTCCATGGCAAATTTTGATACCCTGCATGTTTTTCCGCCCCACTTCAAGCTCTATCATACTGGAAAAAGCCTCTGCACATATAATAAATAAATACGGGGACAGTGGGTCTCCTTGACGAAGACCCCACTGCGGCAAGAATTTATTAGTAGGCACTCCATTAACAAGCACAGAAAAAGACACCGTAGTAACACACCTCATAATCCTTTGAATCTATCCATCACAGAAACCCATCCGTTTCATAATATTCTCAAGGAAAATCCATTCCACTCTGTCATAAGCCTTGCTCATACAAGTTTCATTGCCATAGTTCCCTTTCCCCCCGACCCCAGACTGCTCATATAATGAAAAGTTTCAAAAGCCACCAATGTATTGTCAGTGATAAGACGATCTGGGGCAAACGCACTTTGAGAAGGAGAAATGACACTATGCAGTACACTTTTCAATCTATTAGCAAGAACTTTTGACGATAATTTATAGAGTACATTACAAAGACTGATGGGTCTAAATTCTGACATCATGGTAGGCTTATTTACTTTGGGAATCAACACCACATTAGTAGAGTTCACAGGGCACACTCACTGACACCATTCAGTAACGAAATAACAAACTCCAAAACCTCTAGGCCCACAATATGCCAAAATTTTTGATAAAAATTAGCATTCATACCGTCAGGTCCTGGTGCCTTATTCGGGTGCATCTGTTTAAGCGCAAAATAAACCTCCCCGGGATCAAACGGTCTTATAAGTTCATCATTCAGACCTTCCGTGACTTTAGGCTGAATTCCTGTAAGAGCTACATCAAAATCACAAGGCTATATCCTCTTCCTTATCCACCATCACCCCATCCGACCCACTGATACAACTGATGTTATTCTTTTTCCACCTTGCATTAGCCCTCATATGAAAATATTTGGTGTTTTTATCCCCATCACGAAGCAGTAGATGTCTAGACCTCTGTCTCCACATGATTTCCTCCTTCATCAACAGATCATCAAGTCTTGCACATAACTTCTTTTTTTCTGCCACGATAGAAGCTGTAGGCACCACATTATCCCAAAAAGCCATACGCTCCCTTGTCTCTTTTATGGCCTTTTCAATACTGCCAAACTCCTCCCTACTCTATCTTACCAAATGATCATAGCATTTCTTGATTTTTATGAGGACCTCGGCAGCATTATTCAAGCTCTCCCCTTGCATCCATACATCTCTCACAACATTTTCACAATTTGGGGACGTGCGCCAAAAATCTTCAAATTGAAACTGCTTTTTCTTCCTTTTACGTCCAGCAGCTCGCGTATCACACAACTTGATGGGAACATGATCAGATTTGTCCCCATCGAGATGCATGACCGACAACATAGGGAAAGCGGCTATCCAGTCAAGCGATGCCACTACTCGGTCCAGCTGCTCATGAATACTGTCCTGCTCCGGTCTTCCATTCCGCTACTTCCAAGGTCGACCTTATACCCGATGTCCTTCAGTGCACAAAAATCCAACGCTGAGCGAAACTCATCCATCTCCTCTTGGCTCCTCGGCGGACCACCCCTCTTCTCATCTTGGAACATAATCTGATTAAAATCACCTACTACCACCCAGGGCAGGTCGACATCATGTTTAATAGACCTGAGCAACTCCCAGGAAAGGTGCTTTTGTGACCGCTCGGGCCACCTATAAAAACCCGTGAGCCTCCATTCCAAATTCCCAAACAAACCAGTAATAGAACAATCCAAATGATGTAAAGACGCAGATAACAAAGAAACTGTAACATCCTCCACCCAAAGTAGTGCCAACCCCCCTGAGCGACCTGCAGAATCCACGTACACGCCCTCAAACACCCCTAGCCTATCTTTAACTACCATCATTTCTTGCCCACTAAGCTTCGTTTCCATCAAGAAAACAACTGCAGGCTTCTCCCTACCTAGCAACTTTTTTAGACGCCCAACTGCTCGAGGGTTGCCAAGCCCTCGACAATTGTAGGCCAATACATTCATTGGGATCGGCGAGGTTGGTCATATCCAACCTCCGCCGCTGGTACATAAGAACTGGTTGCTTGCTCAAAGGGAGAGTTTAGCGTACTGTCATCATCCCCATTTGCAGCTTCATCATACATAGGGACATTAAACTGACCTCCCTCCATCCTCATAGCTCCCTGTTTGGGTGGCTCCACCTCCTCGTTTCGTACTCGCTTCACTTTTCTTTCAAACCCAGCTATTCGCTTAGAAACTCCCTCACCTAGCCCTGTATAAACTGTCACCACATTATTGCTCTCTCCTTCACCCCCTCCCTCTAAACCACCACTCTTCTCACTACCCCTCACATTGTGTTTCCCTGTGTTTTCTCCTTGGCCTCCATCCCCCCGTGACCCAAACTCCCCTACCTCTCTATTAATCTCCATACCATCAAAACGCAATTTCTACCTTGCTTTACTAGCCTTAATCCCTGCTTCCATAGCTACTACAACCCTAACCTCTTCCCCCTTCCTTGCTTCATCTCTACGTCGAACTCTCTTTGGAGAGGCCTTCATTCACGGGCCATAGGGAAGCTCCGACTCGAGCACCACCTCATCATACTCGTCACACTATCTGTGTATGTGTCCAAATTTCCCACAAACAAAGCAAAAGGATGGTAACTTCTCATATCGAAACTCCACCCATTTACTTTCTTTGTTCCCCATCAGCCTCATCCCACGCCTCAACGCCTTTGATAATTGCATATCGACCCTAAAACGCATGAACTTATCCCACCCAGTAGGGTCTGATTCATCGAACTCCACGAACTTCCCCATCTTCATGGCCATAGAAATTTCCAGTAGATTTATTTCTTTTTTCAAAAGGCATATCATAAGCTTTCACCAAAAACCTTATTGAGTCAAAACTTACATCTGATGGTTGCTGGCCTCCTTGTATCTCCTTCAGCAATAGGGGATGGCCGTCAAAGTTCCAGGGTCCTTCATCTAACACAAAGCGTTTGTCGCCAATTGTAGAGAATTGAAAAATAAATAAATTATTCTCAATTTCTCATATCACATTTCCCTTCGCCGTTCGCCAGACAATCTTCATGATTCTTTGCAGAGCCTCTACGCTAAAGGCACTTTCAGTTAGGAGTTTTCCAACTAGGCAAAACGCCACTTTCTCCTTCGTCAAATCTTGCGGATCATCATCACACACCAACACATCTTTATCCTCCTCTTCCGTCAGTGTCATACCTTTAAGACGCCTCTCGTGTTCTGAAGCCATGGATTACCTAAACCCTAGAAACTACTCTACCCTCGCAATTCTAATAAAACTGTCACTGGGATAAAACCTATATTCTCGGTAGCCAGAACACTCCCTTACGCAGAAAAAATAGACCACAGATAACAAATTTGTGGAGAAAACCAAGAAAAACGAATAGAAAAACCTCTAGACCCACAGCTAGAACAACTAGGGGAGAAGGAAAGCTCTACTGCGCTAAACCCTAGCCCAGAGAGGAGAGAGTTGGAAACGGTTGGTATTTCATGGTGAGATAGTTACAAATAACATCTTTTACTTTTTTTTTTAAGGAAAAAAACATCTTTTACTTAAAATGTAACAATATATATTTTTGGAAAAAACACATTTTTCGATGGTTAAATTAGTTTAAAATAAAGTAACACTTGCTTTAGTTTAAAAGTTTATTTTTGTTCAAAATGTAACCGTTATCTCATGGTAATACCTCGTTTGGAAAAAAAAAAATCTAAAAGTTTCACCTAAAAATTTTCAAGTATATTATTAAGTTACGGAATTTTTTTTTTTTTGATAATTTTCACACCAGTGAGCAATTTAATTTAATTTTTGATTAAACAAATACGCAAAAAAAAAAATAAAAAATAGAATAAATATAAAAAAATATAGAAATCACTTTGAAAAAATGGAAAAAAATTATGAGACACTATAACGGTAGGAGGGCTTCGAGGTACGTTAGGTGGCACGCAGGGGGGGTTCACCTATGCCCGGTACCCAAAAATCATGGTTTAGCCTCCGATATCGCGTAAAACGTCATTTATTCCAAGCCTACCAAGGGCCCGATAACCTATTCCAGGGGTCTCCCATATACCCTAAAGAATAAACTTTTGTTCCATGCATAGGCCTTCCGGAAGCCCCAAAAACGTGGATTATATAGACTTTGGTTTTCAGCATCCTGGCCGCGGTTGTCATTTTTTCCTAAACTTCTCTGTGGGGTCTATCATGACCCTGGAGGAGTAGGAGGACCTTCGGTGCCCTGAGAGGGTCATCCTGATTCCAAAACGTTGATTTTCACCCATGCTTTCGGTGTTTAGCCCTTATACTAATGTCTAGTAAAATGTCTTTACAAGCTTATCATGGACAACATAACCGACCCCGAGGCCTCTCTGTGATGTGGTGCAAAAATATCCACCTTCATTCCGGGGACTCCCGGAAGCCCAAGAAACGTGGATTATAGCCGTCATTTTCGGCTTTTGGGCTTGGGTGTTATTTTTGCCCAAACTTCTCCGGGGGATCTATCGTGACCCTATAGGACTCTCGCTGCCCCGGGAGGGTCATTCTGATCCCCGAACTTCCATTTCACCCATGCTTTTAGTGTTCCAGCCCTTACATTGGTGTCACTAAAGACGTATTTCCACGCCTATCAGGGACCCGATAACCGACCCTGAAAGCCTCCCATATCCTCTAAGGGTGTCCCGTGACCATTATCCGGATTTCCGAACTCCGTTTTCACTCATGGGACATGGATCATGGGTGCTGGGACAAGGCTGCTGGGACCTAGGTCATAAGTGCTGGGACATGGGCATGAGCATTGCAGTGCACGCTGGGCACTGGGAAATCGGCGCTGGATAATGGGTCATGGGCGTTGTTGGAACGTGGGGGCTACCCGCGGTCACTAGGACAAGGCAATACAGCGTCATGGGTCATGGGGTGTTGTTGCGTCATGAGACAAGGCGTTGCAGCGTCATGGGTGATGGCCTGATGGGTGGTGTTGCGTCATGGGTAGTGGGTGGTGCTGCGTCATGGGACAAGGCGCTGCAGCGCATCATTGGTCATGGGTGCTGCATTATAGGACGAGGCGCTGAAGCGTCATGGGTGATGACACTCGGACAAGGTGCTCCATCATCAGCTATGGCGTTGGGACAAGACACTGCATATATGTTTATACCTCCAAGAGGTTTTTATTGTTGCCCATCATCAACTCTTTCATAGACCTTTATTTCTCAATGCTATAAATTAAACGTTTAAGATGTTTTTCCTTTGTGCCCCATCATAACCCAAAACCAGATTTGCCTAGTTAAATTGGTTTGTTCAAAGTTGAGGTTTTAAACTTTATCACTATGGGAAGGGCTTTAAAAAAATTAACTTACATGAGGACCTTACAAAAAAGTTGGTTCTACCAAGGTTCACAATCTGCATATATTTAGTAAAATTAGTCCAAGAGATTCTAGTATCTTGATGTGATCTTTAACTAATTGCATTGCACATTTTGGGTATACCTAGTGGTTCGCAAAGTTCGAAATAAAGCAAAGAACTCAAGAAGTCCTATCAGCCTATCAATATATTCAGGAAGGAACTATGCATTTACGTTAGTAGCCTGCAGGCACTAGCTACAATTACAAACTCCTCTGGAGCTCTTTTGGCTTCTGTTTACAGCAGATAGCTAAAAAATAAGGATATTTGAGAGCCTAAATTAGCCCTACAAGTTACTTACAGAACTGATTCTATTCACAAATACGATCACATTACACAGCTAAATCTGACTAATTCTCCAAAATAGACCACAGATGATGGCCTCCTTTGAGCCAGCAACTTCTACACTTCACCCAATTGATCAAGTGTCGCTCCAACTATCATCCTCACCATCACTCCCCACGGCCTGAGACAACATGGTGAAAGGATTAGAGTGATAAAAGATTAATATATGAAAGATGATAGGAGAATGTAAAGATATAGCAGGCATGCTTCGTATGGAATTTTCCGCATGGGAGTGTTTGTATGCTGAACCTACAGAGTATATCTTAAGTTCCCGACGTACTTAGTAATCATGATTTTGAATAATAAGGATCAACCTTAATACAGGGAAACTTTAAGCCTCATTTTATTGTTACTTGTCATGCCACATTGCCATTTATTCGTTCAAGGTTTTAATTTGCTCAAATATATGCTATAGAAAAAACTGCGACAACAACTTCACAATTAACAAGAACTGCTGACACTTTCAAGAGCCACTTTGATTAAGTCATTATATTACAAAGCCAAAACATACTGAATCGTTTGGCTCCACTAGAAATGAGCATTAAATTTCCCTCTACAGAATGTTGGAAACTATTTGGAGCCCATTCAGGTGTGAATGATTTTTAAAATACACCAATTATTTTTTGCTGCCTATCATTCCATCATAGGATTCAGTGGGAAAGACATAAGCAAAAAGAGACACCTTACAAAATCAAGTAAATGACCAGCAATGAGGTCATGGACAGGCAGATGAACATTAGAAGGAGGGAGCACTGTTGGACAACCTGAGCCTAACTGTTAGATGACGCACGATTATTGCGTGTAGTGACAACTGACAAGAGGATTACCACATTAAATTGTGACAACTGACAAGGGGACTACCACATTAACTTGTGGTGCTAAATTCACGTGTGCATGCAAGGCTAATTTGTTTGCATTGCTGGGTTGGAGATGGGCTTGACCGTAACACTCCGCGAGGAGGAGAAAGGAAAGACAAGGAGGATGCCCATGAGGAACACAGTAATCAAACTCAGATCATGTTCATCATAGTGGACACTTCACTTAGTGTCCTAAGTCCTAACTGACCACATTACATAATACAGAAATTCATCTTCCAGCATGATAGATGTAAAAAGTTTTCTGATATTCCTTCATTCATGGATACCCCACTACACATCTCAATTTGAACAAAGCACTTCAGATCATACAGACCTTTAGCAGGCAAGCATATGCTTTAAACATCTGAAATTTAAAACTATCAATGGAATTTTAACAAACAAAAGGTCAAGAAATTACCTGACGAATTGCGTTTGCTTTTTGAAGGATTGCTGTAACTTTATTGCTGGTTGCACCGCTTGTTGTATAAGTTGAACGAGATGTTCCTGTGCGTCTAAGGTTGAAGGACTGGAATTTACAAAGTTAAAGCATAGTAAGGTAACTGTCCCATACTGCATCATAATGATGCCTTAGAAGCTGCGTGATGCAAGAAAGCTGAATTTTCTTTCAAGTCCATGAATAAGGTCTCACAAGACTTCCTAGTTCCTACCCAAAAAAAAAGGTCTCACAAGACTTGTGTAGTCTTTTGATTACTATCTTGTGGAAGTTTGTCAATCATATTTATTAAGACAACAGCCTTCTGAATTGAAAAACTGTGACCTACAAGCAAACACTTTGTTTATGTTTGGTATCAAGGTGAAGGGAAAGCGAAGGAACCTATTTGCCTTTTGTCCCATTTCTTCTTGGATTGAAGGGCGTGAGGAAAAGAGAAATAAATATGAAAATTCTCCTTGTTAAATAGCACTCTGACAATACTTATGTGGATACTAAGAATAGACCAATCCCAAAGGCCCTCTCAACCAAAACAGCACATGGGAAAGAGCGTCATATGCAACCTTACCCCCCTCTATTGTTGAGATGATATTCCAGATTCGGACCTTTTTTCGTTTAGGTCAAAATCTGCTATGAAACCATTTTCTCAACAATCAACCTTCTTATAATTTTTGAAAACCAAGTCCAAAGAATATGGAGGTTGCCTGACCATCTGCATACTTATATTAGCGGTGTGGACCCAATGAAACTAAGCCTTGATGAAAAATGAAACTATCATTAAGACAAATGAAACTCAGAATGAAACTATGACTAGCAAAATAGAACAAGCAAGCAACAGAAAGCCTGATTAAACAGCACAACGTCTCAGTAAACAAAGTGAAATAAGTGTTAGAACTGTCACTGTCCAATCTAGGAATGCAGTACAAATTGTGCACATTTCTTTTTCTGGAAATCTTGTGGAAAAAAATTTCACTCAAGTAACCTGAGGTTCAGCGTACTTTCAGTTACAGGCCCTGAGAAATGTGATGGTAACTAGATAAATGTCATTTTAGGCGTTTCCAAACAATTGTAGCACTATATTTTTACCTATAAAATGAAGTTACTTTAAACTTAAATTGGTTGTTAAAATCAGATAATCACTCTTTCACGGAGTAGGCATGGAGAGAGTGAGAGACCAGTATTGATTAGGCTCCTCGTTTCATTTTAGAAAGTAGCTAGAGAGGCCTTTCGATTTGGCAGAGACTAGGGATGCGGTGTGAATATATACCAAATACAACACACATAATGTAGCCACTACCACCACGAACAACAAAGAGGAATACCATTGAACCACATTGTACATATACCCTCCCCCCCCCCCCCCCCCCCACAGAGTCCCAGACCCCACACGAACAACAAAGAGGAATACCATTGAACCACATTGTACATATACCCTCCCCCCCCCCCCCCCACAGAGTCCCAGACCCCAACCCACACCCAATCAACGTGTTTTCAAAGAAAAAAACCATAAAGATTGGTACTTGGTATAGCTTATTTGTGGGGTCATAACCCTCAAGTAATTTCCTTTTACTACTTCCTATTAGCATGAGCTCTATACTTTCAAGTTCTTGGTTTATCACTTCATTGTTCTGAGAAGCTCTTGTGTTGATCATCTATTCATTGTAAAATTGGTCCATGGGCGATTAACAACTTCTGGTTCGTGTTTATAAGATGGATTAACACAAGGGAGCTTACTTGTGTAACATATTATGCTCAGTTTTTGAGTTACAAGGATGAAATGTATGATCATCTTAGTGAGAAAATTCGATAAGTGCTAGCATGAACAAATTTGCGAACAACTTGAAGAGGAAGATGCTCAATGGAATGTCAGATTTCGAAAGCTATGAGAGGAAACAAGGGAAGTCGAAGCAAGGTTTGAACCCAAGTTAGCATTAGTCAAAAAATATTCTAGAAGTGATATTGTTGGCCACACAATAGAGGAAGAAGTAAAGAGGGATTTCCACCCACAGAAAGCCACATAATTGAGATTACAACATCTGACGCACATCAATCTGATGATGTCCAGGTTATCTTTGAATTTCAAGAGAAGATAAAGGACAAGAACGAGAATAGAGACATAGATTACAGCCTGAGGTGGCATACAAAAGTATAAAAATCAAGCAAAAGAGCAGATGGTTGTTCACAATCCAGTGGTTGACATTAAAGTGTAATTTTTCACATTAGACCATTAGATATTACCTTTCTCTTGTGGATGTTTTACGTCTTTTCAATCCAAAACCTTCATGTTTGCTACCTATACCTTATTGGTAACCATTGGCTTGTTGGCTTGTTGCTACTTGCTATGATGTCTCTCATCCTTCTTTTTATTAAAACTAGTGGTCTCAGTTTTTTCCCGAGAAAGAGAGAATGAGTTCCAGAAATGAAAATAGGGAGGTATATACACGGCATAATTCAGTATTATCAAGGAATAATAGCAATTTGATAGTTTTCTTCCTTTTGTAATTATGTTGAGGGCAATTTTGTAAGGATAGTAGATCTTAGAAAAACTACTTTTTACGATGACGTAGTAGTATTGTAGGTGTATTATGATAATAGATCATCTTGCTGTTCTGCAAGCAAGTGTTTAGAATATAAATATTAAGTACCCATCAGATGCTATCTTGCTGTTCTGCAATTAAGTGTTTAGAATATAAATATTAAGGTTTCCCTTTGTGGAGAGGTTCTCCATCTCATGCTAGCGCATGAAGATGTATCAAATGTCAAAGTTAAATCATATCACAAATATGAAGCTTAATCATTTTCTTTACTTTTCACATTTTTCTATACAGGATGGACAAATATTACTATAAGAAATGTTAATGAAACCTATGAAAGAAAGCCTCTAAGGTTCTTAGTTCTGAGAAGGCCAGAATTTTTCCTCTGATTAAATCCTCATACATCTCAAGAGATCTTTAACTAAAGTTCAAGCGACTTGATCAAGCACTTACTTGTGTCCGGATTTGATGGAGAAAATCTTCCTTATCATCTACTCTCCTCCCATTGGCCGCATGATAATTTTGTTGTTGGGAATCTAATTTCTGCCCGTCCAACTGCTAAATGCAAAAAGAACATAAAAGCTCAAAATTTAACCAAACAAAATGTGCTTCTCAAAAGTGCAGCTCCACAGCCAATATTACACTCACAGAACTAGACTATTTAAAGCAACAAGATTATTACCTTGTTTGTTTTTGTGATTGTAGCTGACTCTACACTTCTAGTTAGTTCTTTAGCTGAGTTCACCTTAGCAAGGTGTGGAATGCTAGACCCTGAAAGGTTAGGATCAAAAGACTGATTCATACTGTCAGATCCTGATTTTTGCTTGCCACCTTCTGCTTCTAACAGGGGTCTTGAAACCCGCCACTGCAAAGGTGGGAGGGGTGGTGTTTGCGGTGTTGGCTGCTGAAAATGGGAAGAGTCTATGTCTGGATGAAGAGACAGTTTAGTTTCTTGGCAAGCAAATGGATTCTTAGTATCCAAAATTGGTAAACCAAATAAAGGACTTGACTCTGAATGTATCGCACCAACAGAGCTAGAACCAACATCTATGCTTCCGTGAGCTACTTCTTCACACTGAGGAGAGCTTGAGGTAGATTCTGCTGAAGAAATTCTACGCAAGCCATCATAGAGTGTTTGATCATTACTTTCTGATGTACCTCCAGAGTCCCACTCTTCAGAGTTAGAGTCAGAAAGACGGCTGAGGTTGTCATCTGACACGCAAGCATACGATCGACAGAAAGTATCATCATCAGAATCTGAACCAATATCATGCTTCAAATTAGTGGCCTCAGGAACCAACTGAAATGAAGGGAAGGTATCTACACTGATTTCATGGTGATCAACCCCCTCTGGATACTTGAGTTTTAGTCTGGAAGTTTCAAAGCCATCAATAGGTCGGAAAGATATCTTCATATGCTCAAGCGGTGGTGATGCTGGTGGTGAATCCACAGGAGAGTTCAGCTTTTCTTTCAAATTGGTCTCAGGCATATAAGAGTGCAAAACAGCACCACGGCATCCATTTTCGATGTTACTCAAAGGGTTACTAGTTTTAGGCTTTTCATCATAACCCAGGGAACCAGTCCTCCGCAAACCATTTTTCAGTAAACTGCGACCAGGTACAGATAATAATGAGGATTGATTATCTTCACTTGTATCAATTGCTTCACCAGAAACATTTTTCACATCAGTCCCAACTGGAAGTTCAGTTTCAGGAGGCCTGACATCACCATAACTTAGACCATGGACCATGGAATGGTCAGTAAGTTTACTGCGGTCATGGTCAACAGACTCATTATGGTTTTTGTCCGATATTAGATCAGATAAGTGCCTAGAGAATCCAGCATCTTGATCACCATTATCTAAATTGGCCACATCAGAACTATCGCGATATTTAGATTCCCTAACTGATGAGACCAGAGCTTGAGTAGAACCATCAACTTTTTGCGTGACATTTGGATGGGATTGACCAGCTGTAGTATCATTACCACTACTCATAGGATCAGAATTCCCAGTGTTCGACATGTTGAAAACAGTAGGTTTTGATGGCTGTAATCCTAGCAGGCTCCCGTTTGTCCAGAAAGCAACTGGATAGGTGCTGGAAGGTTTAAACGACATCTCCTCAGAGAAAGGTCCAAATGACAATTCTTCAGATAGAGGAGGGGTACTAATACTTTTCTCATCAGCGGGAACCTGTAAACTAGATGTTGCAATTTGAGAGACTGCAGCTTTATCAGCACCAACATCGATGCCCCCGGAAATATTAGGGGCAGAAGATGTGCTAGCATCAATGCCATGGGATATATTAGGGGCAGAAGATAGAGGACGAGTACTAACAGACTTGTCATCAGGGGAAACTTGTAAGCTAGATGCTGCAATTTCAGAGACTGCAGCTTTATGAGCACCAAAATCAATGCGCTTGGCAATACTAGGGGCAGAACAAGTGCTAACGTCAATGACCTGGGAGCTAGTGGGGGCAGAAGATGATTGGATGCTTTGTTCAGACTGTTTTTCAGACAAGAATGCTGAATTATGTAGTTTCTTACCCTCTACTGCTTCTGACTCATTGCACAATGACTGAGAATGCCCTACAGACTCCACATTGGCTGAAGAAACTAAGGCTGTTGAATGTTGAGAAACATCAGGCGTACCTTCCTTCTGATCGTAGGATACAGAATGACACTCATGTTCCAGTTCTTGATAACTGATGATTTCTGTGTTTGACTCATTTATTCTATTTCCCATCAGTTCTTTAGAACTTGAAAGCAATTTCATTTCTTTTTTGGTTTGGCTTTCAATGTCACTTTCAGATTCTGATTCAATAGTGTTAAGTGCATCAACATAGTGGTCCGTTTCACTTTCTATATCATCAAACTGGTCCCACTCAATAACTGTCACAGCATTTTCTCCTACAGAAAAGGCCTCTCTTTCACTAACATTTTCCGTAATTATTGCTCCGAACTCCCCCTGAGCTATGTCACAATTGGTCTCAAGCACATGTAAAACTTCACTTGTGCCCAACTTGCTGTCCGTAGGACCATGTATTAAGTTCCTATCAGCGACTGACTCTGAAGTGTTTTCATCTGCTGATAGGTATCCCACTTGAGTGATACAATCCATATTAGCTGGCTCCATGTCATGATCATGAATCTCAAAGTTCTCAAGCATGTATTGAACCTCGCCAATCCCATCAACCAGTCCAGTTGGCTGATTGAGATCCTTAAGACACCCATCACGGACTGTTGCCAGACAGTGACCATCAACATGTGATTTTGCAGTGCTTCTGTGATCAAATAAGCCATCCACTCGGTAGATTCCTCTTGCACTAACAGGATTCAACTCGTGCTCATCCAGGTCAAAAAAATTCTTAGCCACGTCTTGGGTATCATCAACAGTTGTTTTTGGGTCATAGCCATTAACATCTGATTTTGGAGGGCTTCCATATCCAGATAAGTCTTCCACTTGACTGACACATTCCACATTAGTGAACTTTAACCCTTGCTCATCAAGGTCAAAGTTTGTCCCAGGAAGGTCTTGCATATTATTAATTCCGTAGTTCAGACCCAACGGCTCAATTATCTCCATCTTCTCATCCCAGGTGACACTAGAAGGAGGTGGTGCAGTTGTCTCCATAGCAGGACTGCATGCACCAGCAATGGAAGCCCGTTCATCAAGATAAATTGATTTGTGGGTGTTTATCATTTCCTCATCTAATCCAGAAGATAGTTCTGTGGTCTTCACATCATCAGGTTGTATTGATGTGCTTGGATGAAATATACCCTCAGTATAATTCAGGCCATCTGAACCAAGGGTATTTGAATGGCCCTCCAGATCTGATTTGAAAGTCGTTTCAAAAGTGGATCCTGTATGTGAAGGAGAAGACTGCTCTTGAACAGTTGGTGAAGACAATGGCATCCTGCTATACAAGAAGCACACAATTATAATTTACAAATCAAAGCAATAATGTCAAATAAACAGAAACTTAATGACAAAGAATCCTCCGTGAACTATTCACTGCATAAACAAAAAAATGATTAAATACTTCTAATAAAGATACCTCCCACTGCCATTCAAATTTGGTGCACATTGTTGGAAACGTCCGCTCTGTTGCCATGATCTTCTTCTCTGTAGAATGTGAATGAAAGTAACGATTGTGACAAGGTGCATAATAAACTGAAATATCAATTAACTTCATGCAATTTACAAGAAACTAGCTCCACCAATAGAACAATCAGTAAGTGGAATTATATGACAAAACCATTCTTGGAATATGTGATTACAAACTAAAATGATCAATGTCCCATAATATTCATTTGTAAAAGGTGCAGCATAAAGCTCCGCACCAAACCATTTGGTTTAAGAATCACTAATGATAACATGAACTAGAACAACGAAGACTAGAAGAGTGCCCTGCTTCCCATAAAGCTTTAGTTTTCTTATCACCATCAGTTGTTAAATGATTTCATCTTCTGCATTACTTAACCAATTTACCTTGATTTTGCGAGCCTTCCTTTCACGTTTAGAATTTTCACCATTAGGTACTTCGGACCTGGCTGATGCCCTCCGGAAGAAGGTCGGATCGGAGTACCTTTTTAAGCAGGATCCTGGACCACCAGTATCAAATCTGTACACAACAGCATTAGTTCGTAAGAAGCCCATGAATCAAATAGAAATAAAATCAGTACCTACGCAGGTTGACTCTACCTGTCAAGCAACTGTAGACGTGGAGGTTCTCGACACTCTTCATAAGAATCCATGATAAAATGTGGCAAGTCATCGCAGACAAAATGATTTTTCTCGTTCCTAATACGAGCATGCCAATCAGAGCCTGCAAAACTGCTACTTTGAGACAATGAATTGCAGGAGGACCATCACTTAGAATATCTAAATCCAACAATTTTTCGACAACTAAAAGGGTCAACCTCTCATTCAAGCAGGGTACATAAAAGCTTAAAAATTTAGTATGACCAACTGAAACAATTATTGCTATATGCACAAATAATTATTATCCGCCCAGACTACAGGGGCACTATTTTTGGAAGAAAAAGTATATATTGTCCGCCACATAGAATGGTGCAAAACACAGGAGCACCATATAAAACAAGAATACAGAACACAAATATCAAGAAGAATCTAGACGTGAAAGGATGTCCTTGGCCCAAGCGGTCGTTAATAAAGATTTGAGTAAAACCCATCACCAATACATTATCATCATCATTATTTGTAATTGGGCAGCAAGATAGAGAATGTTTTCGCAAGATTGCAAAGTTAGGAGATTGATAGACTGTACATGTTGTCATATCTTTTAACATAATGATTAATCACACACTCACTTACTTCTTTGGCTGCCCCACAACAGTGATTTGTGTATGCTATATAGAGATTTATTTAGGTAAATATAGACATTATAATCAGAAGCACTTGCCAATCAGCATACAATGATTGTGTGAGACCGACATACCAGGTGTATAGGCATAATGTATGTGGCTTGTTTGAGACAGTATAGCCTTCTCAAGCTGAGGCAGGGAAGCCTCAACAGAATGAACACGAGTAACCAATTTACGACTTCTAGAAGCAGTAGAAGCCACCTGCTCTTGCAAGCCATGGAAAACATCAGCGGCAAACCTACAGATCGACAACACAATGTGCAGGGGAAGTTACAATTTAGCAATATAAAATCACAAGCATACTTCTACTGTAAAAAAGAGGGGATCAGCTTTATTATGAAAACTAGCATATAATTCCCCTTTCCACCCTCCTGGGTGAATTTCCATAACTACAGCTACTCTATTTCCGCACAAGCTTGTAACTTGTTAAAAAATAGTAAATTTTGTTCCCTTATCGACAAATTTGGGCAAACAACTCAGTATGCTGACAATGTTCTTTGGCAAGAAGGATCCATTGAATTTCTGTGGTAGAAAAGTCAACAGAAACTAGTGTCGCTAATTGAAAGCATAGATAATCAATCAGATGAAAGGCAAAGAGAGGAAAGGGCTAATGTCCTCCATACACATACTTTTGTGGTAGACTGCACTTGAAGATTCATTTGGTGATAACAGATCACAGTTGCTAAACATGATGCCAACATGAGGGATCTTTTTGCTGAACAAGCTCCAACTAACTATAAAGTTCTGAATATTTGGGACTGCAGATCAAGGTTGCTAAACATGGAAAACTGACTTGTAATAGCCAGCAACAACAACCACACTGTCAACTCTTCTTTCAAAACTATGCAAGCAGATTCCAGTTGACTCAGAATGCAAGGGAGACGAAACTTTTGAAAGAAACATTCCTAACATATAATTGCTCAAGATAGTAATGCTGCCCACTGAAACAAAGAAACAACCAATGGGATTACCATCACCACTGGTTAAAGAGATGGACATCACTCATCATCCACAATACCAACACCGTCATCACTTTTTCCAGTCCATACACCTGCTACACTTAACCCCAACTTATGTCATTTATTCCAGTAATTCAACAGTCTCGTGTGGCTACTCCTTTTTGCACTATCTCACATATGCAATAAACCTGATTGTTGGCACATTTTTCAGCTTTGGATGACAATGGCTAACCAAGTGTCAAACCAAAGTTCACTCTAATTATCCGTTGTATGTATCACAATCTACAAATTTCCAATTAAGTATCTACTACAAAACAGCCACTATACAAAATTGCGAAGGTAAAGCTGCATACACCTCTAAACATGCTGCGCCGCCAAAGATAGGGAGGTGAGGCATTGCAATAATGGTACGAAATCACATCTCCGTATGGTATTGAGCTTCATGGCAAGTTGGCAACCAAGTTACTGTCCTGCCCTTTACAAAATAGCTACTTCTAGCCAAAAAATTCTGCTGTACACCCACAAGCTCAGTTTCCTATAGAAAATCAACCTTTAACAGACACCACAGGGCTCCATCACTTGCATGCATTTGAAATTATGGACTTCTACATACAAGCACAACCAGTCAACCATAGCTATGATTGCTTCTCAAGGCCACACCTTAATAATCCCCCCCTAACCAACACCCCAAAACAAAAAATTAAAATCAAACAAAACAAAGTAGATGAACAACAAATCTGGGTAATATTTCAAATAACACTTGCTCAGAGTAAAATCACAAATACCCATTTCAATTTCAGACTAAACCCAGGATTTCACTATCCCAAACATAAATTTTTAAAATTCAAAATATCTCCCAAAATTAACTCATTCCCAACTGTCCCAATAACACACTACATACCAAGCAACAATTCCCACATTCAAAAGACAGAAACTTCCAAATTAGTAACAAAACTGCTCCTCTAATAAAAGGAATAGAGAGAGAGAAACATACTCTGCAAGATCACCTAACTGGCGAAGAATACCAACAAGACCAGCAACAGAAACCCCATCAAGAACAGCTTTTGGATCTTCAGCTTCAACACCATCTTTATACAACTCTGAAACTCCCAATCCATACTCATTTCTTACAGCAAACCTCACAAGAGGCATTTCTCTTTCTCTCTCCCTCTCTTTCTCTAGAAATTCAGCACCAGAGAAGAGAGAGAGAAACTACTGAGAACAAAACAATAAGTTAAGTACCAAAAAAGAAACTAAGTACCCCACTATTATTAATGGTGAAGAAGAAGTTGGGTTGAATTGAAATGAATTAAATTGAATGAAAGAATGAAATGATTATGAATGATAATGGTTATGGGGGGTTTTGGGTATTTAATTTTGTCAATAAATGAGAGAAATGGAGAGAGAGAGAGAGAGAGAGAGAGAGAGAGAGAGAGAGAGAAGAGAAGAGATTAGGTGGGTGAGAAAGGAGCAGCTGAACTGCTGAGAAAGGCTACTGTACGTGTGTTTTGGGTTTTAGTGTTTGATGGAAGAGAAGAAGATCAGGACATTTCATTGCCAACTTCACAAGGTATTGGTATTCCATTACTGTTACCACTTGTACCCAGTACTTCGAGCTTATTATGCTTAATCAGTTTTTGCAGGTTCAGTAACTGAAGGAGAGAAAGAAAAAGGGAAATTCAAGAAGAGGGTATGCCGGGCAATTCGGGTTAAAACTTAAAAGGATGGGTTCGGGTTAGACCCCGTCAAACATGTCGACCCAACGGGTTACAAGTCGAGTCACTTTGAGTTGGGTTAGTTTTTGGTGTTCGAATCCACTTTAGTTCATTTTACCGGGTTGCAAATGATTTGAGTCGAGAAAATTTTGTCTTGGACACTAAAAAATGGGTCGAGTTGGATTTTCGGTCGGATCAGCTTTTCACAGCTCTAGTTCAAGTTGACATCCACGTTAGCGGTAAAATATTACAAAAATGATGTGAAATAATAGATAACCACATTTTGTACAAAACTTTACAAAATGTCATGTTTGGGTCAGTTTCGGGACTAGTTGGTTTCGGTAACTTCGGTTCGGATTCAGGTTGGGTTAGTGATAGTCACAGGAAATTTGAAGGCAAAGTACTAAAGTGCCCTTGATCTTTAATTTATTTCATTATGAGAAGGGAACATATTTGATTTTTTGTGATTCTCTCTTTTGCCTTATTTTATGGGTCGGGAACTCAAGATTCAGGAGGTAGCTGTCTTTCATAAATGACAGTCATGCCCTTGTAGTCATCCTTTGGTTGGTTGATGATTACATCACTTTTGGTTTGCTTTATAATTGGAATGCCAGAAAGAAAGACCAAAAAGAAAGTGCATGAAATCATCTTAGGTTCCAGCATTTTGGTATATTGTTGGTTAGTTATAAATCATTGTTTTTATACTAATTGCTTTGACAATGAACTTAATTTCTTAGTTAGGGTGTTTTTAAGGTATATCTCTCTTGTAAAGAGTATTCATTGTCACGTCATAATAAAATACAAAGAACTTTTTAAATAATGTTTTTAATAAGGATTCTTTTTGACGTAATATCTCCTACAAGAGTTTACTTTGAGACATGATAAAAAGGAAAAAAAAATACAAAGTTCAATCTATGTTTTTTTTTTTAATGAATAAAGTTCAATCTATGTAATATAGGAAAAAAGATTACAAAAAAAAAAAAAAAACAAAAAAAAAAAACAAAATGAACAACTCAATTTTTTCACACGAGGTAAATTAAAATGTATGTCAATCTCAAAGTATCTAACGTCTGAATATTCCACCTCAAGCCCAATCAAAAGCAACACATGATTCTTAAAGTTTATTGGGGAGTGATGTTTATTAGCTTTTTTTTTTTTTTTTTCCCCAAGTGGTGAAATTTTATTAGAGTACATAACTTAAGTTGGGTTACTTTTCCTTCCATAATATCAAGAACTCTTTGACTTGCTAATTAGCGTTTAAAAGCTCCTTCTATGCTTCGCCTTGTTAGAATAATTTTCATGACTACTAGAATAGGCAGTTTAGGATGGATAAATGCTTGACGACGTAACTTATTACTTATGTTTGCTCCACCTTGTATTTTTACATCAAGTTCTAAAGAAATTTTTTCATATTGTCTCTAAAAACACTAAACACCTCCATTTACGTGAAACGGTCTTATATATGTTTTTTTGCGCATTATTTTACAAAGTACGTAGGACCTTTTGACAATGGAATATTCTTTTCACATTTTAAGTATCAAATGATTTAACGAGAATATTTGCAAACATATAAATATATGTTTCGTGATCTAGACAGAAAACACAATTGAAGATTTGTTAGTAGCACTTGTCACATAATAAATGTGACTAAATGGGTTTAAAATTGCTTAGAAACATCGTCCTCCCCCAGACCCTGACCGAGTACCCATTACCCACCCCTATCCCTTTCATTTCCTTTTTAAGTTCTTGTTTAGGTACAGGACTTATAATTAGTCATGCTGTAGTAGTTAGATATTTAAGCATACCATAAAGGCACCATTTTCACTTTCACATTGATATAGTGGGTGGTAATTGATATTGGCCTCTATACACATACATCCAGAAAGCATCAGCAGCCTCCCTGCCAAGCAAACGCTTACATTCTTTTTTTTTTTTTTTTTTGTTGGAGTGGGCAAGGCGTTAAAACACAACCAAAATAAATCGAAGAAAACTACACTACAACTATCCTAGGTTTCGCAAAACCAACAATAATAAGGTCTTGGAAAAGAATGTCCATCATACTCAGGAGAGGGTTATGGAACTCGTTAACTATAGTATATCGGTAGTATCAAAATTAAAATTGGTCATCCAATCTGCGGCTGAAACACTTAACATTTTTTAGTTAGCGCTCGATCCTTACTCAGAGCTGTACCTAACATTTCGGAGCCCTGGGCGAAATTTAAACACTAGGCCCTCGGAAAATTTAAATATATTTTTGGGGGAAATTTTCAACCCTAATTTGGAAAACTTGAAATACACTTTGAGTGGGAGTTGAATGAGAAAAAATAAAGGAATAAAATTACCCAAAATCTAAAGCCAGCCAAAAAAGAAAAGAAAACATTGCAACAAAAATTGAAACAATAAATAAATACTACTGGATAAAACATGTATAATAGGAGTAATTAGTAC
The DNA here is from genome assembly GCA_038025085.1 of Tetragonia tetragonoides. Taxonomy (NCBI): domain Eukaryota; kingdom Viridiplantae; phylum Streptophyta; class Magnoliopsida; order Caryophyllales; family Aizoaceae; genus Tetragonia; species Tetragonia tetragonoides. The sequence continues at coordinate 6,562,103 of CM076148.1, read as the reverse complement.
AATAAAGAAGTGATACATAAGGAAATTTGCTTGCAATGGCCCAAAAAATATGAAGTGTGGGAGTCGAACACCTACTAGCACACTATTATTGCCAATTTTTGCAAGTTACATACCAGTTCAACTCTACACTCTTAGTTAATCATTAAATATAATATTATATATATGACAATTATGCGCGTAATCGGGCCCCCTTCTACGATGGGCCCTGGGCGGTCGCCCTCCCCTATAAGCCGGCTCTGTCCTTACTCATTGTTGCCCAAGCACTACCCTTCAAGCTAGTATAATCTGCAAAATGACTCCACATCCGAACACAATACAAGACAACTATATCACAACTATCCTAGCCTTCGCAAAATCAACAAAGTATTGAAAAGAGGATGTGCATCATTATATTCGGGTACTGGACATTAAACTCGCTAAATACGTCATTAATCTCAAAACTAAAATCAGTCATCCAATTTGTCGCTGAAACGCTTAGCATTCATTAGTTAGCGCTCGATTCATACTCATTGTTGCCTAGGCACATCCCTTTTGAGCTGACCCAAGTTAAAACACAGCATTTTGAGCTGTTTTAAGCCAAATAAAATCTGAAAAGTGGAGACACATGTCACAATCTGCATGGTTTATTTCGTTGCCCACTTATTTGATCAGAGTGTCAATTGGTAATGTTCCCCTTCTATCTCCTCTAAACCTTCATCTAGTGCATGTGTACCACTATGGTACCATCACCTCAACTCCATTTCTCTCTCCTCTTGCATGCTTTATACCTTCACCATAGTGGAAGCTCTAAGTACAATCTCCACAATGCCTCTAAATTCCGACTTCACCGTGCACCCACGCATCCCCATATGGCCATACAGCTCTGGGAAAAAGGACCAGTTTGTTACAAGAAAATGATGTTACAGAAAGCTACAAGCTGGCTGCTCAAAAAGTTGAGTACATCTGATATTGTGCTTGGCCTATTTTTATATAATTAAATAAATACTCCTTTTGGTGGTCCATTTTCACTTGCAATGCATAAATCATGATGCCGAAGATATCTCCCACGCAGTCACACTGACACCAAACTTATTTCAATTTTATTATTGCCATTTGACATCCATATCATATTATCATATGCCACTTATATACTTTACACTTTCAAGGAGGGGTAAAATAATATAGCGTAACGGATCTAAGCTTTTGGTGAGAAACTATACATCCAAGTCAGGATTTCACATGTAATGCGGTGGATTAGATCTCAGTTTAATTTTATTTTAGTGTGACAACTGCCGTTTCTAGGATGAAGATTTATTATATATCACTAGTTCCACTAGCTCGGACTTAAAAACAAACCACTAGATACCGATTACCTCCGTTCCACAACAATAACAACATTTACTTTTGGCAAATAGACTAATGCACTCTCTTTTTGGTTGAAAGATTCTTATTATACCCTTTGATTTTGAGGGAGTGGGGTAGATGAAAGGAAATAAAGTCATATAAATAGGGGATATAATAGTATTCTCCATTAAAAAAGTTTGCTAAAGTAAGAAATGTTGTTTTTTCTATGAATTATCCATTTTAGGTATATGTTGTTATTGTTGTGAAACGGAGGTATCGAGTCCTAATAAAAGGAGTAGTAAAGTTGGTCGTATTAAAGATACGATAATGAGTTCAATTCCTATTAAGACTCTTTGCTAAGCATGTCTACAATTTTGTCTTATTGATTTGCTTAATATATGTGGTTTGCATGCTATTGCACACAATCAGAATTTATCTAGTGTACACTTTTGAGAATAGAACTTGGTTCCTCAGATTAAAAAAAAAAAAAAAAAACTCTTGATCACTTCTATGCTAGACATTTAGCACTAATATATTAAGCTCAAAATTGCACCAAAAAGAAAATATATTAAGCTTCCCTCAAAACCCTACTACCAAAGTGGTAAAACCCTCAAGATTTAGTCGTCATGAGTGGTTACGGCTTAGAAGTTAGTGCTATCATTATATCTACTAGATCAATTGTCAAGCTCATGGGTGTTGACAACTTGGATTTCATGACCCCAAGAGGATTAAGGGCACTTTGAGGAGCAAATAGTACATGTTACAAGGATTTAATAATTAGTCGTTGACTTCATTTCTTTCATTTCTCTTGGTTCATATGATCAATGTATTCGTTAAATTATTGTGCTAGGTAGGTCAAGATCTGTTGGGTCAAGAATGATATCTGGATTATTGTCAAGTTTCAGTTTAAGGTTTTATGATCATGAAAATTTGAATGATCAACGTTAGGGTCTGTTCTCTTAGCTTGCTTCAATTTATTTTGTTGATATTAATAGTTAATTTTTTATTTTTTTTATTTTTTTTTTGAACTTTGTTTATTTTCATTTATACTACCTATTGTTGTTGATTTTTGTTGAAATCCGCTGAAAGTTGTCTATTCTACTAAAATTGTGTTGGTTTTGTTTATTATTGTCAATCTTATTTATTCAAGTGAATATTATAATTTGTTTGTTTGTTGGCTTGTTTAACTTTGTTAAATTTTGTTGAACTTAATATGTTGATTTTTGTTTATTTCACTGATTTTCATTGCATGTTGTTCAAATTTGTAAAAAAATTGTTAAAATTTGTTTACACCACTAAATTTGGTTGAACTTTGTTAATTTTTTGTTAAATATGGTTGATTTAGTGTTGAATTTATTTCATTATCTTCAATTAAAAAAATGACTATTAAGAATCGGGCCCCTAAACTTAGACTCCGTTTGACTGGGAGAAAAACGTTTGCAACTGAAAAGTACTATTTTAAGCTAATAAATAATTTTCAATGTTAAATGTATTTTCGTTCACGTTTTACCTTCTTTGGTTACAAGGAAAAACAATTTTCCTAAAAAAATATTTTTCTTTCTATCGTTTAAATTTTAAATTTTAAAAGTAAAAAGAATCGGTTGACATAGTTACATAGATCTAAAGTTAGGTTGATTAAAAAATCACCTCAAACTCATTAATAAAAAAATTATACTTATTTGAAGAGGAAAAAAAACAATATTGAGACTACGGCCCTAAAGTCCGACACGAGACCCGATTAAATCGGATGCAGTCTTATTTTAAAGCCTGAAATATCGACGACCCGACTCGATGTTCAGGTCCACTATTAGTGCTCCAGGGATATAGTTTTCCACAAATCGAAAATTGTTTTCAACATTTTCACCCATGTAGATGAAATTTTTTTTTCCCCCTAAAAACTATTTTCCTTATTTTAGTAAAACAAACTTCGAAAATGGGAATACTATTTTTAAGCTAACCAAGCGGATGCTTAACATTATCATACTAACAATTAAACTAATTGTGCAGTACCAGTCTAATCTGTTACTTTACATCGAGAAACAATAACTAAGCACATTACCAATAGACACAAAATATTCACTATTCACTAGCTTTGAATTATGCTAAAGCGGAATGATCCGTTAAATTTTGAATGCTTTTATTATGTAAAGTTACAGATTGTTTAGTGGGGATTTCTTAATATAAATCACAAATTGCTTGATGTAAAAACAATTTTCAAAATATCCCTAAAATTTGTCACCCTTTTGCTTTGCTCCCAATTCTCTATCTCCGTTCTTTCTCTTCCTGTTTCCTTTCTTCAAGGTACAATGATAGCTAGGGGCTAGGAGTTCGACGCCGAACAGGGGCGGGCTGACAGTGCAGGGTTGGCCATGGGGTTCGTCGGGTAGGCCTTGGGGTTCGTCGGGAGCGGCAGGTGGTCAGGCTTGGGGTTTGTCGGGGTTCTTCGGGTGGGGGAGAGGATGCATTTGCGGTTAGGTGGGGGCGGCCGGGTGGTCAGGTTGGGCGGGTGGTCAGGCGACGGTGAGGGAGGGGGGATGGTGTTGGGGGCAGCCCAACATTCTTGTTTCGCAGAGAAACCCAATTCTTCATCAATACAAACAATCACAATCGAGCTGATCAATACAAACCCAATTCTTATCTCCCTTTACAAACGAAGAATTAGAAGCCATTGATGCCGCATTTCAAGTTGCTCAATCTCCATCTTCAAACCCTTCTTATCTTCTCTTCTCCATCTTCAAATAGATCTGGGTTTCATTTTTTTTTAATATAGTTTAACTTTAAGTATTTTTGTGTAAAATAATTCAATTTAAAGTAGTAAACATCCCACCATCGCCAACCGAAAGATTTGTCTTGATCGAAAGATTACCTCAATATCATTATTAATTTGATCGATCAAAGATATTGTCTTGATCGAAAAGATTCATCCATATTGATTGACTAGAGAATGATGGGAGAGTGAAGAAAAGAAAGAATAAGGCGATTCACATTTACAAATAATGTTGTGTACGTTTAACACATCACCTTGCAACGCATGAGTGAGAGTCACTTTTGAAGCGTTTAAAGTTTATGAAGTTGAATTAAGAAGCAAAGTTTAAGAAAAGATGAGAGAATTTTTTGAATCTGTTGCATCCCACGGGTGGGACCCGTACTAATCTATATAATTAGATTAAAACGCAATGATTAAACCAGAGCTCGCCATATCAGTCGCTGAATTGTCAAATGACATGTTAATTTACTTATGATGTGTCATTTGACTCATGGCCAGTAAAAAAAAAAAGAAAAAAGGAGAGAAAGTATCAACAATCAGACGTTACAAAAACATAATGGAGTTTAGTGACTCCTTCATCCCCTTCCCTTCATTCTCAAAGTTGTCAGGCATTACAAATCCAAGAAATTGAGTAGTAATTACTTTCTCTCACATTTTGATGAGTAAAAAAAAAGAAGCTAATTCCTCTCTCATGAATAGATGATGGAACTACACACCATCAACTCATCTCCTACCTTCCCATATGTTCAACGTTCGTATCTGGATCCCATTGCCGCCGTCCGCCATCTTTCTGGAATCGTGTAAAACCAATCCCCATTTTAGTAAGGTTCTTCGTATTTCTATTTACGATTGCTAATAGGCATTTTGTGTCTACACCTCTCTTTGCAAGATGACCCACCAACTTCGTTTAGTTTAGTACCACATATTGCTTTACATTGTCTTCTCAGAATAGTTATGCCAACTTAAATGTTTAAAACTATTTAATTTAATTTTTAATTAAAAAGTTACGATGAAAATTTGAAAAAATATCAAAAAAAAAAAATTAGAAACCGCTTCAAAAAAATTGGGAAAAATTATGAGACCTCAATATAATAGTACAGAGGGCTTGGGGTAGGTTTGGTGGTACGGGGTGGTGGGGAGTCATGCTCGGTACCTAAAAACCGTGGAGTAGACATGCCCATTGCATAACTTTCATAATGGTAGGCGCTTTACGTCGGATCGCTTGCCTTCCTTCGCCCACAAGCCCTTTCTCAAGCAACTATCCACTAAAAAGTCTTATAAGGTTTAGTGGTTCTAACAATGGTAGACATGCCCAGTGCATAACTTTCATGGGGTTTTGAGAGTTTGGAGAAATTTTATCCAAAAATTCCACCTAAAATTTTTCAAGTATATTATTAAGTTACGGAATATGATTATAACTATTTAATTTTAATTTTAATTTAAAAAATGCCGAAAATATCCAAAAAATAACCAAAAACTTGGAAAAAATTATGAGACCTCACTATAATAGTAGAAAGGGCGTTGGTGGCACGGGGTGGTGATCTGAGGAGTCATGCTTGGTACCCAAAAACCGTGGATTAGTCTTCGATGTCCAGTAAGAGGTCCTTCAACCCTACCAAGGACCCTATAACCTACCCTGGGGGCTTCCCATGTCCCATAGGGGTGTCCCTTGCGATGTGGTGCGAAAATATCCACCTTTGTTTCGGGACCTTCCGAAAGCCCAAAAAATGTGGATTATAGCCTTCGTTTTCAGCTTTCTCAGAGCCCCGGTGTCATTTTGCACAAACATTTCCTGAGGATCTATCATATGACCCTAGAGGACCCTCGTACCCCGAGAGTGTCATCTGGATCCCCGAACTTTGATATCACCCATGCTTTGGGTGTTATGAAACTTACATCAGAGTCTCGTAAAACACCCTTTCAAGTCTATTAGGGACCGAATAAGCGACCCCAAGGGCCTCCCATGTCCCCTAAGCGTGTTCAGTGTGATGTAGAGCGAAAATATACACCTACGTTCTGGAGCCTCCCGGAAGCCAAAAAATGTGGATTATAGCCTTCGTTTTCGGCTTCCCGATGCCCGGTGTCATTTTTGCCCAAACTTTTCCTGGGAGTCTATCATGACCCTAGTGGATACTCAGTGCCCAGGAGGTTCATTCGGATCCCCGAACTTTGATATCACCCATGCCTTTGATGTTTCAACTCTTACACAAGTGTCCCGTAAAACGCCCTCCAAATCTTATCAAGACTTCCATATCCCCCAGGGGTGTTCCGAGCGATGTGGTGCGAAAATATCCACCTTCATTGTGGGGCCTCCAGAAGCCCAAAAAACGTGGATTATAGCCTTTGTTTTCAGCTTCCTAGGGCCCGGGGTGTCATCTTTACCCAACTTTTTCTGGGGGGTCTATCGTGACCCTAGAGGACCCTCGATGCCCAAGGAGGTTAATCCGGATCCTGGAACTTTGATATCACCAATGCCTTTTGTTTTTCAACTCTAATACCAGTGTCCCTTAAACGTCCTTTGAAGCCTATCAGGACCGGATAAAGGTCCCTAAGGACTTCCATGTCCCCCAGGGGTGTTCTTGGAGATGTGGTGCGGAAATATCCACCTTCGTTCCGGGACTTTCCTGAAGCCCAAAAACGTGGATTATAATAGCCTTCATTTTCGGCTTCACGGGGCCCGGGTGTCATTTTTTCCAAAAAAAATTTTCGACGAGGTCTATCATGACCCTAGAGGACCCTTGGTGCCCCGAGAGGTTCATCAAGATCCCCCGAACTTTGATATGATCACCCTTGCCTTTTGTGTTTCAGCTCTTACACCAATGTCTCATAAAATGCCTTCCCAAGCTTATTAGGACGCGATAAGCGAACCCAAGGGCCTCCCATGTCCCCTTAGGGTGTTTCTTACGATATGGTGCGAAAATATTCACTTCGTTGCAAGGCCTCCCGGAAGCCCAAAAATGGTGGATTATAACCTTCGTTTTCGACTTCCAGGAGTAGGGTGTCATTTTTGCCCAAACTTATTCGGGGGGTCTATCATGACCTTAGAGGACGCTCGGTGCCCCGGGAGGGTCATCCGGATCCCCAAACTTTGATATCACCCATGCCTTCGGTGTTCCAGTCCTTAAATTGTGTCCCGTAAAAACGCCCTTACAACCCTATCAGGGACCCGATAATGGATCCCGGGGGCCTCTTATGTTCCCTAAGGGTGTCCTGTAAGATGTGCAAAAATATCCACCTTCGTTGTGGGCCCCCCCCCGCAAGCCCAAAAAGCGTGGATTATATAGCCTTGATTTTCGGTTTTCTCGGGACCCGATTTTTGTTTTTGCCCAAATTTCTCAGGGGGGTTTGTCGTCACCCTAGAGGACCTCATGTGCCTTGGGACGGTCATATGGGTTTCCGAACTCCGATTCCACCCATGGGACATGGGACTTCGGACATTGGACATTGATACCCCGCAAGTATACGGGTATTTCGAAGTAATAACTAAGATCGTCTCCACAAGGAGCGAGACGTTCGAATACCAAAATTCCTATAATATGGAAAGCTAAGCAAATTCGGATAAATTGGATGGTGGTTTGATTAAAACTAAATTAATTAACTAAGATGAGAGGAAAAAGCCATCACAATTATAAGAATCAAGAGTTAAAGCAAGAGTTGGGGGTTCACCCAACCAATGATGTTCTAATGCAATGAATGTTATAGGAGCATGCAATCAAATGGGTAATGCAAGGGAATGATTAGCACTCAAGTAACCCAAGGCCTCTTTCAAGGTCCAAAGGAAACACCTAAGTCAAACTAACCTCCTATTTTCATGGGATTAGATCAAAATAGATCCATTAAGTCCAAACTAATCAATAAGTTCCCAAGGTGATTTATCCTACTTTCGTGGCTAAACCCCCTTGATAGGTTAGTAAGACTCCTCACAATCAACCTTCCCCTTTCGGTTTTAGATTAATTGATCAAAATAAAGCCATAAACTCATTTAGGCATTTCATCAAACACTTGGGGTACATACTTCCAAACAAGCAATTACCCAAATAATAACATACAAATCATATCATCCAAGCATTAAAACACCATAGTTGGGCTAATCCCAACTCTAATAAGAGAGATTAGCCACTAAACATCATGAGATTAAGCAAAAAAAAACTTCATAATGACAATACCCATTAATATTCAACAACAAAGATTTAAACTTGCAAGTATTGATAGAAAGAGAGAGGAGAGAGAAAACTTACAACCAAATGCTAAGGATTAATGAGTTGATTAACACTAAATTACCAAAGTTTATCGCTTCCTAAGAATACTAAGCTCACTATTTGAGAGAACTATGAAGAACCCTAAGTAAATTACGGCTAAAATGAGATATCCGAAAAAATAAGAAAATATGCTATTTATAGGCGGAGGAGCTCGGGACCAAAAAGCCTCAGAAAACACCCCCCTCCAGAAAAACGGGTGGCCGTTTTTCTGAAGAGGGCCATTTTTTTCAGGCGGGCGACAGCTCTTCAGTTTACTGGATGACCCGTTTTTTTTCCTGGCAGGACCGTTTTTCACCTTCAAATGCATATTTGACAGCCTTTCGCTCTAAATTTGCAAAACCGTAAAACATGAAAGTTGTAGCCCTCTTTGTTAGATTTCCGTAGTACTTTGAATCTCTTGATTTGGATCAAATATCATGAAGTTATGACCAAAATACTGAATCACTGTCTAGGAAGCCCAAAATACCTATAAAAACGTGCAAAAGCACACAAAACAAAGAAAAGCATAATCTAGAAAATATGGGGTAAAAGCACTACACTAAATGCAAGTAATATCCTACAAATTATCTAAAACCAATGCAAATATACCCTAAAAACATGCACAAATACTTGTGCATCAGACATGAGCGCTGGGACAACATGGGAGATGGCGCTCGCTGGCCACCCAAATTTTGTTTCAATAAATTTTTTACATACTTAATTCAGTTCAATTGGATCTATTGTCTACTATGATAATCTATACGGAAAAACTTTATAAGAGAGTTTTCTCAAGTTTGTTAATAAAAGGCTAATAATCGTTTACTAAGCACTCAGTCAAATATCGATCAAAATTTACAGTATGACCAATCATAATAAGTAGAACTATAACGTAATAATTAAACAATGACATTTAGGGGTTGATACCTCTAACTTTTATAGAGGCAGCATAAGCCAATGAATGACTTTTTATTTTTTTGGTCAAATGCTAACACACGACCAGTGTATGACTATTATGCCATGACTTGAGGGCATCCCTCCCCAAACATTTTAATATTTTCCCTAAGCAAATTAGAGTCAGGTTACAGATAAACCTCTCCAAATTCGACCTGGTGTTCTAGTTTAATGTACCACTTAATTATAAAATTAGCACCAAAAAGAAAAGGAAAATTATTACGATAAAAATTAGAAGCAATGCAAAAACCCATCGGAAAATATTAAATTTAAAATAATTAAGAAATCAAAAAAAAAAACCTGAAACATCCCGTGCATGGCACGTGTATGCACACTAATTATTTGTTTATACATACCAATATATAATTGGTAATTCAATTTCGAAATCATATTGTGGATCGACATATAGTTAAATGTTATACTAATAACAGATTGAACCAAAGTTTATGTAGTTGAATTAAGAACCAAAGTTTAAGAAAAGATGAGAGAATTTTTTGAGTCTGGTGCATCCCACGGGTCATGACCCATACTAATCTATATAAAATATAATCTACATAATTAGATTAAAACGTAATGATTAAATCAGAGCTCGCCACATCAACCGGTGAATTGTCGAATGACGTGTTAAGGCTAGTTAAAAAAAGGAAAAAAAAAAAAAACAGAGAAAGTAGCAACAATCAGACTTTATAAAAACATAATGGAGTTTAGTGACTCCTTCATCCCCTTCCCTTCATTCTCACAAGTTGTCAGACGTTACAAATCCAAGAAATTGATTAGTAGCTAATTTCTCTCACATATTAATGAGGCAAAAAAAAAAAAAAAAAGTAATTCCTCTCTTATGATTAGATGATGGAACCACACACCATCAATTCACCTCCTACCTTCCCATATGTTCAACGTTCGTATCTGGATATCATCGTCACCGTCCGCCATCTTTCTGGCTTCATGTACAACCAATCTCTATTTTGCTAAGGTTTTTCGTTATTCTCTTTGCGGTTTTCTACTAGGCATTAGGTGTCTGCACCTCTCTTGACAAGATAACCCTCGAACTTCATTCATTAAGTTTAGTACCACATATTGCTTTATTATCTGAATAGTTATACCAACTTGAATGTTTAAAGTTATTTAATTTAATTTCTAATTGAAAAGTTACGACGAAAAATAGAAAAAATATCAATTTTTTTTGAAATCGCTTCTAAAAAATTGGGAGATATTATGAGACCTCAACAGAATAGGAGGGTTTGGGGTAGGTTTGGTGGTGGGGAGTCATGGCCGATACCCAAAAATCGTGGAGTAGACATGTTCAGTGCATAACTTTCATAATGGTAGGCGAATGTTTATCAGAAGCTCAAAGATGATTCAATTGATGTCAGTTGTCTCATGCTGGTCACCATGAATTCTGAGCTTCAGAAGCGATATGAAAATATGGAGGCTTATGAGATGATTGAGAGCCTGAAAGGAATGTTTCAGGAGCAAACACGAACTGGGAGATTTAACACTGTGTCTGACTTGGCTAAGTGCAAGATGGGGAAAAAAAGTTCAGTTTGTCCTCATGTAATCAAGATGATGGGTTATGTTGAGTATTTGGAAAAACTAGGCTCCCCAATGGGTCAAGAGTTGGCTACTGATATCATCTTAGCGTCATTGACTAATGATTATGATAATTTTTGTAATGAACTATAATATGCATAATCTTAACAAGTCATTGGCTGAGCTGCATGGGATGCTTTAAACTGCTGAGCAAAACGTCAAGAAGGACCCAACCTCTAATGTTCTAATGGTTAGAAAAGGAGCCCAGTTTAAGAAACATGGTCAAACTAAGGACAAGGAAAAGGCTATCTTGAAGGGTCCGATTGTGAATCAACCCAAAGGAAAGCCTAAGTTCAAACCCTCGTCTGGTCCTAATCATGAAACCAAGTGCTTCTACTGCAATGAGCTTGGGCATTGGAAGAGGAATTGCAAGAAATATTTGGAGGATCTGAAGAAGAATAAGGGAAGTGTTCCTTCAACTTCAGGTAAATGTTATGTTATAGAAGTAAATGTATTTATTTCTTCAAATTCTACTTCTTGGGTATTAGATACCGGACGTGGTGCTCACATTTGTGCAAATGTGCAGGGACTAAAGAGAACTAGGAAATTGGCAAAAGGTGAAGTGGACATGCGTGTTGGAAATGGAGCAAGAGTTGCTGCGTTATCTGTAGGAACATTTTATTTAAGTTTGCCATCTGAATTGGTTTTAGATCTCAGTAATTGTTATTATGTACCTGCCATTAGCAGGAATATTATTTCTGTTTCAGTTTTGGACTTGGAAGATTCTGTCTTTGTGATTAAGAACAAATGTTGTTCCTTTATAAAGATGATATATTTTATGGTAGCGGTCCAATGAAAAATGACCTTTATGTTCTAGACCTTAAAATTCCAGTTTATAACATAACTACTAAGAGGCTCAAATCAAATGATTCTAACCCAACTTACCTTTGGCATTGTCGTCTTGGACATATAAACGAGAAGCGTGTTCAAAAGCTCCATAATGATGGACTTTTAAACTCATTTGACTTTGAGTCATTTGAGACATGTGAGTCTTGTTTATTAGGCAAGATGACTAAGGCACCTTTCACTGGTCACATTAAGAGAGCAAGTGATTAGGCCTCATACATACTGATGTATGCGAACCATTAAGCACAGTTGCTAGAGGAGGTTACCACTACTTCATTACCTTTAGTGATGACTTCAGCAGGTATGGTTATGTCTACTTGATGAGGCATAAATCTGAATCCTTTGAAAAGTTCAGGGAGTTTCAGAATGAAGTACAAAATCAACTTGAAAAAAAGATTAAAACCCTTCGATCAGATCGAGGGGGTGAGTATCTAAGCCAAGAGTTCGATAGTCATTTGAAAGATTGTGGAATTGTTTCACAACTCACCCCTCCTAGTACACCACAATGGAATGGTGTATCGGAGAGGAGAAATCAAACTTTGTTAGACATGGTTCGATCTATGATGAGCCTTACTTTTTGGGGATATGCTCTTGAGACAGCCATGTTCACACTTAACAGGAGTCCATCAAAATCAGTAGAAAAAACACCATATGAGAAATGGACGGGAAAAGTTACCAGCTTAACTTTTCTAAAGATTTGGGGTTGTGAAGCTTATGTAAAACGTTTACCTTATGATAAGCTTGGACCTAAATCTGATAAATGCTTCTTTGTGGGATATCCTAAAGAAACTAAAGGATATTACTTTTACCATCCCACCGACAACAAAGTGTTTGTGGCTCGACACGGTGTCTTCTTAGAAAGAGAGTTTCTTTCTAAAGGAACCAGTGGGAGTAAAGTGCAACTCAAAGAGGTTCGAGAGCCACTGGAGAGTACTCCAATTTCTGAGGAGACTCAAAGTAGTTTACAAGATGTTGTAGTAGCTACACCTGTGGCACCATCCCCTCGTAGGTCTGAAAGAGTGCGCCGAGAACCCATTAGATATGGTTTCTTGGTGACTAAACATCTTCACATATTATTAATAGAGGATGACGAGCCTACGACCTACACGAAAGCAATAATGGACCCAGATTCCGGCAAATGGCTTCAAGCCATGAAATCTGAAATGGATTCCATATATGAAAACAAAGTATGGACTTTGGTAGACCCACCTGATGGCACAAAAATCATTGAGTGTAAATGGGTTTTCAAGAAGAAAATTGACATTCATGGGAATGTTTACATATTCAAGGCACGATTGGTGGCAAAATATTATAATCAAATTCATGGGATAAATTATGATGAAACCTTTTCGCCCGTCGCAATGCTTAAATCCATTAGCATACTCCTTGCCATTACTGCATATTATGACTATGAGATGTGGCAAATGGATGTGAAGACAACTTTCCTTAATGAAATCCTAGAAGAGGATGTGTACATGACACAACCCGAGGGCTTCACATCACCAGGAGAAAAGGTATGCAAGCTTCAACGATCTATTTATGGATTGAAGCAAGCATCCAGGAGTTGGAATCTTCGCTTCAATGAGTCAATCAAAGAGTTTGATTTTCTTATATGCGAAGATAATCCTTGTGTTTACAAGAAGGTTAGTGGGAGCGCTGTGGTATTCTTGGTCTTATATGTGGACGACATATTACTGATTAGAAATGATATTCCAACACTTCAGTCAGTCAAGGCATTTTTGGGAAAGTGTTTCTCAATGAAAGACATGGGAGAGGCAACCTATATCTTGGGGATTAGGATCTATAGAGATAGATCAAAAAGACTCTTGGGCTTAAGCTAGAGTACCTATTTAGATAAGGTGTTGAAAAGGTTCAACATGCAAGATTCCAAGAAAGGTAATCTTTCCATGTCACATGGCATAACTCTTAGCAAGACTCAGTGTCCTTCGACACAAGATGAGCGAGATCACATGAGTAGAATTTCTTATGCTTCTGGTACAGTTTCTATCATGTATGCCATGGTGTGTACTCGTCCTGACGTTGCTTGTGCTTTGAGCATGACGAGTAGATACCAATCTGATCCACGTGAAAGTCACTGAGTCGCGGTCAAGAGCATCCTCAAGTACTTAAGAAGGACTAAGGATGTATTTCTTGTCTATGGTGGTGAAGAGGAACTCATTGTAAGTGGTTACACTGATGCAAGCTTCCAAACGGATAAGGATGATTCCCGATCGCAGTCAGGATTTGTATTCATTCTGAATGGAGGAGCAGTTTGTTGGAAGAGTTCCAAACAAGATACAGTTGCTGATTCTACAACAGAAGCCGAGTATATTGCAACTTCTGAAGCAGCAAAAGAAGCAATGTGGATTCGAAAATTCATCATTGAACTTGGGGTGATACCTAATAGTTCGAATCCAATGGACCTTTATTGTGACAGTAATGGGGCCATTGCACTGGCGAAGGAGCCTAGGGATCATCAGAAAACTAGGCATATACTCAGACGTTGCCATTTGATACGAAACTTTGTACAAATGGGAGATGTCATAGTGTGCAGAGTATCATCGGAGATGAACATTGCTGATCCGCTAACCAAGCCACTACCACAGGATAAGCATGAGCGTCATACTATTACACATGGACTTAGATTCATGAATGATTGGCCTCTGTCCTAGTGGGAGGTTTATCTTGTGACTTATGTTCGATTTATTTATTACTGTCCCAATGAATAATTTATATGATGTAGATCATCAAGTGTGTGACTTGATTGTGAGACTCTATTGTTATAAATATAATTATTCTAAAATTGTCCGTAGTCAGTTATCTTTATTTGCAAGAATTTGATAACTATTGAGACTATCATGTGGATTGATTGTTTACCAAGTTTCACAGGTCATAATTATGAGATATGAAGTTGATCACATGGATAAATGTTAGAGAACATTGTATTGGACCGACCCATTTCAAAACATTGAAAGGATTGTTATATAAGTGTCGTCAATGTTTTTCATGTGCAACTTTTAATTTGATCATTTGACCTGAACTCACCATGGTTTCCTACATGATGTTTGGCATATATTGATATTGTCAAACGGTAATCCTTAATCGGATGACTATAAAGATAATTGAATGATGTGTTGTAAGTCATGCGGATGAATTTAAGTTAGCAAGATGGGATTTGTCACTCTCATATAACGGGAGTAGGATATCTATGGGCCCCTCGATGAGTTTAAACTGTAAAATGCATGGCCGTGCTCAAATGGATTGAAAGTCAATCATTTGTTTAAACAGTTTAAACTGCGGAATCGAGAAAGTCATAATTGAACTATATAGGAATGACACTACTCCTTCCTTATGGTCAATTGAGGTATCACATGACAAAGGGATCATCGGTGTATGATTAGCTATAGTGCAAGTGGGAGATTATTGGATTTGCCCTATGAACTAATCATAATAAGAATTAATAATTGCATTATTGGTTGGACTATGGAAACCGATCATTACTTAATATGGGTAATCGTAATGTTTTGCTAGAAACCAATTACGGTTTGTGGGCCCGAAAAGAGTTTTGGACTTACTGTCACATTAAGAAAACCAGCAGGGTCGCACACTTAACATGCTCGTTTTATTAGAAGGGTCTAATTCGGATTAGGCCCATCACACACTTAACCTACTAAGCCCTCCTGCCTCTCTATATATATCGTGACTCTTGCTCAGTTAGGATTACACGTGATAATCAGTTTTCACGAAACCCTAACAGTGTGTCATTAGAGTAAGGAGAGAACGGAGGTTGTGAACGGGATCGCTATACTAGCATACTGACGTGTGGATTCGAGCCTGTGTGTGGATACCCGTTGAGGCACGACATCTGACGTGTTCATTCATACCCAACCTCTGTTCATCCAACCATCGACCAAAGGAGTGAGGTAGGATTTTGATTAGATATTTAATTACAGTAATCACATGTTTTCTGGGTTAATCGAATTTCTATTATGCATGTATGATCATGTTAGTAGTTAGAAATTCCTTCATCATGTCGTGTCGCTTGCCTTCATTCGTCCACAAGCCCTCTCTCAAACAACTACCCACAAAAAAGTCTTATAAGGTTTAGTGGTTCTAACAGGAGTAGACATTCCAATGCATAACTTTTATATTGGGGTTTTGAGAGTTTGGAGAATTATTTTCCAAAAGTTCCACCTCAAACTTTTCAAGTATATTATTAAGTTAAGGAAAAAAAAAATGTAACTATTTATTTTAATTTTTTAATGAAAAAATGCTAAAAAATATAAAAAAAAAACATCAAAAAAAATTGGAAAAAATATGAGACATCATTATAATAGTATAGAGGGCTTTGGCAGAACGGGTGTGGTGGGGAGTCATGCTTGGTACCCAAAACCGTGGATCAGCCTTTGATGTCCAGTAAGAGGCCCTTCAAGCCTACCACGGACCCTATAACCTACCCCGGGGGCCTCCCATGTCCCCTGGGGGTGTCCCATGCGATGTGCTGCGAAAATATCCACCTTCGCTTCGGCGCCTCCCGGAAGCCCAAAATACTTGGATCGTAGCCTTCATTTTCAGCTTTCTTGAGTCCCGGTTGTCATTTTTCCCAAACATTTTCGGAGGGTCTATCATGATCCTAGAGGACTCTCGGTGCCCCGGGAGTATCATACTGATCCACGAACTTTGATATCACCCATGCTTTTGGTGTTCTGACTCTTACATCAGAGTCCCGTAAAACACCCTTTGAAGCCTATCAGGGACCAGATTAGCGACCCTAAGCATCTCCCATGTTCTCTAGGGGTGTTCCGTGCGATGTAGTGAGAAAATATTCACCTTCGTTCTGGGGCCTCCCGGAAGCCTAAAAAACGTGGATTATAGCCTTCGTTTTCGGCTTCCTGGGGCCCGGGTGTCATTTTTGCCCAAACTTTTTCGAGGGGTGTATCATGACCCTAAAGGGCCCTCGGTGCCCCGGGATGTTCATCCAGATCCCAGAATTTTGATATCACCCATGACTTTGGTGTTTCAACTCTTACATCAGTGTCATGTACTACACCCTTCCAAGCTTATCAGGACAGGATAAGCAACCCCAAGGGCCTCCCACGTCCCCTAGGGGTGTTCCATGCAACGTGCTGCAAAAAAAGACCACCTTCGTTCCCGGTCCTCCCTGAAGCCCAAAAACATAGATTATAGCCTTCGTTTTCGGCTTCCCGGGGCCTGGGTGTCATTTTTCCCCAAACTTTTTCTGGGGGTCTATCATGACCCAAAAGGACCCTCCATGCCCGTGGAGGTCCATCCAGATCCCCGAACTTTGATATCACCCATGTCTTTTGTGTTTCAGCTCTTACACCAATGTCCCGCAAAACGCCGTTCCAATCCTATCAGGACCAGATAAGCGACCTCAAGCAAGTGCCTCCCATGTTCCCTAGGAGTGTTCCTTGCAATGTGGCACGAAAAAATCCACCTTTGTTATGTTACAGGGCCTCCCGGAAGCCCAAAAAACGTGGATTATAACCTTCATTTTCGACTTCTGGGGTCGGGTGTCATTTTGCCCAAACTTATCCGAGGGTCTATCATGACCCTAGAGAACTCTCGGTGCCCCGGGAGGGTCATCCGAATCCCTGAACTTCGACATCACCATGCATTCAGTATTCTGATCCTTACATTAGTGTTCCCTAAAAATGCCCTTAAAAGCATATCAGGGACCCGATAACAGACCCCGGGGGCCTCTTATGTTCCCCAAGGGTGTCCTGTAAGATGTGCAAAATTATCCACCTTCGTCTGGGGCCAAGCCCAAAAAGCGTGCATCATAGCCTTGATTTTCGGCTTTCCGGGACCCGGTTTTCGATTTTGCCCAAGCTTCTCGGGGGGAAGGGGGGTCTATCGTCACCCTAGAGGACCTCGGTGCCTCAAGACGGTCATCGGCCCCCACACTCCGATTTCATACATGGGACATGAGACGTGGGACATGGGACATGAGCGCTGGGACGACATGGGTCATGGGACATGGTGCTCGCTGAGCGATGAGACATGGTGGTCGCTGGACGATGGGACATGGAATATGGGCCACCCATATTTTGTTTTAATAAACTTTTGATGTACTCAGTTCAGTTCATTTCAATCCATTGCCTACTATGATATTCTTTGGTAGAAGAACTTTATAACAGAGTATTCTCAAGTTTGTTAATAAAAGGCTAATATTTGTTTACTAAGCACTCGGTCAAATATCGATCAAAATTTACAGTATGACTACTCATAGTAAGTGGAACTCTCATGTAATAAACAATGTCATTTAGGAGTTGATACCTCTAACTTTTATACAGGCACCACAAGCCAATGATGATTTTTTTTTTCTTTTTGTCAAAGGCTAATACACGACCAGTGAATGACTATTACCATGACTTGAGGGTATCCCTCCTCCCAACATTTTAAAATTTGCCCTAACAAATTAGAGTCAGGTTGCGGATAAACCTCTACAAATCCCGCCTTGATGTTGTTCTAGTTTTATTTATTAGTTAATCACAAAATTAGCACCAAAAAAGAAAAAGGAAATTTTTATAACAAAATTAGAAACAATGTAACAACCTATTAGAAAACATTAACTTAAAAAAAACAAGAAAAAAAAGAGGTGAAACATCCCGTAAATCGTCTCACGAACATGCACACTAGTTATTTGTTTATAAATACCAATATATAATTGACAATTCAATTTCAAAATCGGATTGTGGATCGACATATAGCTAAATGTTATACTAATAACGGATTGAACACTCCATCGCAGCAGGTCAGCCAGGACCAAATCAATCGATTGTGATTTAATACATCAAGTCATTTTCGAGAGAATGAGGTACATTTGTCTGTTTACCTTGTGTTCTTTGCTGTATGTTTTATGCATGGATCAACGCTAAAATGGGGAAAAATTACATGGTGGCCAACTGGCCATAAACTCTTTGCAAAGCCGTGCACTACGTAAGTTTGCACCATGAAAGTTACTACAAATTTTTTCTTGAAGCACTGGGCCCTTAAGATATCTGCCATGAATGGTTATTATGGTTAAAAGTTCTCTTTTGACAAAAAGATAGTATATTTTCCACCAAATTATTAAACATATCCAAGATTGATCCCAGTGGGAGTAGCATAATTTAGGATTACCCAAGATTTGAAAATGTTTGAAGTCAAGCATTCAATGATCATGTTTAAGCATTCGGAAAATAATCCTTTTTTTTTCAGATCTATTAATTGTTTCTAAATAGTACTCCTTCCGTCCCAATCAATCCTAAACGTTTGCTTTTTGAAAGTTAAACTTAACAAACTTTGACCATTAATTTATGAAAATATATATAAATTTACAATATGAAAATACTTTTGTTAGATTTATTTTTAAAAGTACTTTCACAAAATCATATTTTTATAATTTTTATACTCAAATAATTGTAGTTATTTACGGTCAAAGTTGTGTCTTGGAGACCATGAAAAAATAAACGTTCGGGATTTTATGGGACGGAGGGAGTAGTTAAATTTTGTAGATATCAAAAGTAAATACTCCTCTTTAATTGTTTTTAGTTCATTGGATTCATATTAGTCGTTGGATGAGCTAGTACCCTATTTCAATCAAAGATGAGAATATTTTTTTCCTCTTATAAAGAGGGTGCAAGTGATGGAATGGCGATCAAGAGACCCCCGCTACGTAATGTTCGGACTCCCGTATTCAATAATAAACATATTAGACTGTCTGAATAATTAGCGCAAGTATTGACTAGCTATCCTCTTTCTAGTCGATTGAGTATGGTCACAAATTGATGTTAGTTTATAAGCCAGCGGGTCCATAACTAGCAAACTAAATCTTCATGTTAGTGCACAATATTTATAGGCTACACTACTCAAGTAATTAGCCACTTATGAATGATGATTAGATACCTTTTTATCCATCGGTTACCACACTCACCCAGATGTACACCAATGTCATGGACTCATGGCCCATGGGGCATGGGCTACCCAATGCGCAACGGGAGCAACAGAAACCTCATTCCCCTAAAACCATCGTTGAATGTGAGAAAAAAAAAGTTATATTTTCTTTAACAGAGAAGAATTTATCTTAAGCTTTCGACTTGAGAATCCTAAGACATCATCCATTTTTTGATATAGTTACCGTTATACATGTATAATCCCTAAAGAGACCCGTATTCACTTTTCTTAAGGAAATATGACCCTTGTGTCTGACTTTGCCTTGGGTTAAAATGAAGAAAGGGTATCAGTATTTATAAATTTTCAATGGGCATCAAATAAGTCACAATGGTTCAGATATAGCATTTACTACTGTCATTATCCATAATTAATTAACTAAATTGAGTAAATGAATTGATTGGTAAAAGTAAAATACAAAATGTTAGGTTAGTATTTTCAATTTTTACCCAACGCCCAAGATGTCCAAAGAGCCTATCAAGACTTAATAAATATTTTTTTTTTTTTGGAAAATGGTAAAGTATATTATTCCATCTCCTAAGGGATATCGGAATGATACCCTCAAAGTAAAAAAGAAACGTGTCCTGTTTTACATCTCCAGAGTGCCTATAAAGGCTCTCTTGAATAAGATCCAACCCCCAATCACACAAACAAAACTAGGATACAGAAAAATCTCAAAGTATTTTATCTATACCTATCCTAGTGCGTTCATCATCTGTGGCATCAAACAGCCTGACATAGACACAACTCTTAATGAGCATTACAATCTGTTTTGGCATCCTTTGTACCCCGCGGAAGATACGTTGATTTCTTTTAGCCTAGAGGAAGTAGACCGTTGCACTCAACGCAGCTCTACAAGCTCTCTTGTCATGTTGCTTGCCCTTGACGTATTTCTGAAACCATTTGAGTTCGTGCTTCAGGCTTTTGGGTCTTCGCTTGATATCAAGCCAGCCCAGGATATCAGACCAGACCTGCAGGGAATATGGACACTGGAAGAACAAGTGTCCACTGTTCTCAGAATCTTGCAGACACAAACAGCATCTATTAGGGATCATCATGCTTCTCTTTATGAGGTTATCTATGGTGGCCAGCTTGTCGCAGGCTGCCATTTGCAAGACAAAGCGATGCCTAGGTAGGGCCAACGTTTCCCAGATTATTTTATGGGCCTTAAAACAGGGTTTCACCTGCCTGAAGAAGTCATAAGCAGCCTTAACTTGAAACTTACCACATCTCCAGCAGGTCAGAAGTTCCTCAGCTTTCCCCACTGATCTACACTGGTCAATGAACTCATCACACACTCTCAGTTTTCTCTTCCATATCCAGGAGTCATTCTGCTTGGCTTGTACCTCCCATTACTTGCTTATGCTGCAGATAGTATCTCTTGGCCCAGTCACATATCCAAAGAGAACCCTGGCCTGCAAACAATTTCCAGATCCACTTCACTTGCAATGCTTTGTTCCAAGACAGAATTTCCTTAATGTTAAACCCCCCTCTTTGTGAGGCATGGAAAGGGAACTCCAGCTCATGAAGACTACACCACTTTTTGCTTTTCCCCAGAAAAAACACCTGCATAGCCTCACAATGTTGTCCAACACAGTTTTTGGTAAGAAAAAGGCAGAAGACCAGAAAGATTCTATACCAAAAATAACTGAATTTAACAGCTGAGCTTTGCCTGCATAGCTGAGAAAGTGGTTAGCCTAGTTATGAAGCTTAGCTTGGATCTTGTCTATCATAGGTTGACACAATGCCACTGAAAACCCTTTTAGTGCTCAAAGGGACCCTCAGATAGCGGAAATGGAACAAACCATCAGTGAACTGAGTAGCAGTGAGGATCTGTTCTCTCACTTGGGTCTGTACACCCTCAAGATAAATGCAAGTCTTCTGTATGTTTGGGTGCAGCCCAGACATGGTAGCAAATTGCTGAATGCAGGAATTCATAATGGTAATAGAGGGGACATCTCCTCTACAAAACATGAGCAGGTCGTCAGCAAACACCATATGATTCATCCCAATTCTGCTGCATCTGGGGTGATAACTAAAACTGTTCTGTTTAGCAGCCAATCTGAGCATCCTTGACAGGATCTCCATACACAAGACAAAAAGACAAGGTGTCATGGGATCACCTTGTCTCACTCCTCTCTTCCCCTGGAATAAACCTACTAGTGCCCCTTGAAAGTTAATAGGGAAGCTAGGGGTTTGCACACAAATCATCAGCCACTCTATAAACTTCTCAGGGAACCCCAGGTACACCAAAGTTGCCTTCAAAAATTTCCAATCCAGGGAATCATATGCCTTCTTGATGTCAACTTTTATCATAGCCCTGGGAGAGACTCCCCTTCTATCATAATATTTTACTAATTCATGAGCCATAAAGATATTCTCACAAATATTACGCCCACTCACAAAAGCATTTTGTTCCTCCCCAACAACATGCTGCATGACCCCTTTCAACCGTGATGTGAGAATTTTTGTTATAGTCTTGTAAAGGACATTACAACAAGAAATAGGGCGGAAGTCACTTACAGACTCAGGCACATCCTTGTATTCTTGGGGATCACTGAAATGATTGTGGCATTCAGCTGTCTGAGCAGTTTGCCATTAAGGAAGAAACCCTCAACTGCTTTGAAGATATCAGTCCCTATGATGGGCCAGCTAGCCTTGAAGAACTTAGCAGAGTACCCGTCAGGGCCCGGGCTCTTGTCATCTGGGATAGAAAACAAAGCTTTCCTGACATCCTCATAAGTTATAAGTCTAATCAGTTCACTCCCCATCTGACTGTCAACCTTGGGTCCCTGAAGGAGGAGAGAGGTATCCAAAGCTGTCACAGTGTCAGAATTGTCCTACCCCAACAGATGTTGATAAAACTCAACAAAAGTCCCACAAATTTTTTCATCATCCCGCTGAAGAACCCCATGGATATCCTTCAGGCTGTTGATACTTGTTGAGCACGCCTCTCCTTCACTTTTGCATGGAAATACTTACAGTTCTCATCATCCATCTTGATATCCACAATCTTTGCTCGCTGCTTCAAAGAAGTGAACTCAGCTTTCCTTAATAACAGATACTCCTTTATAACCTGTTTCTCCTGAGTTATAAGCAGAGGGTTTAAAGGATCATGCTGGAGGAGTGCTTTCTGAACATCAACCATCTATTTATTACAATCACTAATTCTGCTCTCCATGTGACTGTACCTACTCAAATGCAATTCTTTCAGGCCATGCTTCAAGTTCTTCAATTTCTTAACCACCTGATACATATTGCACCCATGAACATACTCTGCCCAGTGATGTTGAACAATCTCCAAAAATCTAGGGTCATGCACCCAACAATTCATAAACTTAAAAGGCTTCTTCTTCTTCACAGTAGCATCCCCAATCCTGAGCCAACAAGGGGAGTGATCAGAGATATGGGGGGAGGGGGGAGGAAATCAGCAGCAGAGACCACATCTTGCATGATCCAATGGATGTTACACATGATCCTGTCTAACTTGCAATACACCCTAGTATCTGACTTAATAAATATTAGGCCCAAATACTCTTAGCTTTATCCACAAATGAGACCTATTTCACGATTTAATCAGGTAAGAATGGTCTTACTAATAAATCATTTAAAGTGTCTTCACTCTCTATGCGGAACAAAGATAGTAGCAAACTCTTCCACATAAACTAACTTAATTAGTGGGTAATATCTAGATTTGTAGTCCTTTTATTTAGAAAATACTTGAAATTTTTAAATTGAAATTTTTAAAAGGGAGAGGGCTGCCATGGCCTACTTAATTAGATAGGCTACAATGCTCCTTCATCCTTACATATAAAGACTAACATACTCGCATTCAAAAAATAAATGTTGAGTTTCATCTCAATTTGAAATAAGGGCTTTATTTTTGTTTTTTGTGATTTTTCTTTAATTACTTAATTCAACATATTAAAAACCAATGTTGGCTAGCCTTGAATATTGTAAAAGGCCAGTATAGAAATTATTTTACATTCCAACTTATACGGTAAAAATGTAGCTATTGAGCTATACTCAGAAATCAGATGTAGTTATGTATTCCCTCCGTTCCAAATGAGCTTTCTCTTTGGCTTTTTGAATCAAATTTTATAAAACTTGACTATTAATTTGTGAAAAAATATGAAGATAATTATGTATTTCTATTTAAGTATTTGCCCAAGATAAGGACCCAAGCTAACAAATATGCATGTCACATGATCATGAGTCACTACTGGTCTAATTTTGATACCATCCCTTATCTAAATAAATATGTATTTCTATTTCATTTTTATTTTATTAATGGACTTTATTAGTTTCTTATTTCTGTAGAGGTCTATAATTATCGTATTTTATGCATATATAGTTTGGATTAGTGTTTGTTGATTATTAGTGTTGCTTGGATTGATATTTTCTTGATGTTATAGTTGATGAATAATTGATGATACCTTAATGGATAGTACAAATAAAAGGATTTATTTATACTTTATACAGAAAACTTCAAGCACTCAAATAGAATTTCTTTCTGGTTTGAAGTAACAAGACTTTCCAAGAAGTTCATTATAGTAATTACTTGTGATTTGGAGCATGTATACATATAATTAGACTTATTGAAAGCTTCATCATTTCCTCTTTACATTAAGGGCTCTTTTATTTGGGAGCAATGGTGATTAAATTGTAATGCATCATTATATATTAGAGTAAAAATGGAGTGGAAAAACTAGAAGGAGTACGAAGAAGGGGATGGGAAAATTAAGTGAGATTGATTACGTCATACAATGTAATCATAAGTGTTCAACCTATTAATACAGGTAAAGATGATTACATTGAAATTTGGATAGTATAATCCATTATTACATTTTTTCTTTTCATATTCTCATCTCCTTCCTCTCTTTTTTTTTTTTTTTTTTTTTTTTTTTTTTTTTTTTTTTTTTGAAAAGGCAAGACAACAAGGATAGCTCTATTATAGAGATGATCCTAAAGTATTCTTCACTAACATGATAGTGAAGAATTAGAGAAACAATTACACCAGGAACATAACAAGGAAAATAAGAAGCCTAAAATGGTACAATTAATGAATCATCTTCATCTTCTCCATCTCCAAGCTCGTAGATTCTTGGTGATACAAAGCTAATCAATCTTCGAAAACCTTGAACCGGCTCGGAATGAAAGCAAAGCAAACTGAGCCAAACCGTACCACACAAAGAGGAACAATTTCTTCAGATCCTCTTTACAATTGAAAATCTACACTTTGAATCTCATACAAGCCCAAACCAGATCTTCAGTGAAGGAAGCACAAACAACCAAAAACATGTTCCAATTTGGGGCTATCCATGGACTAAACAAAGCAAGAAGCCCAAATTGCTAAAGAAATTTCTAGGGTTAGCAAATCCCCAAATTTCACAGATTCATATAACCAAAATTATAGAGAGGAGATTTTAGGGGTCACCAGGAAAAGGAAGCCAAACGAAAGAGCCCCTAACAGATCTGAAAATAGCAAGGGATGGCTATAAACATAGGAAATAGATGAAAGAAGACTGAAACATTGGAGCTTGGGTGGAGGATGAAGCTTGAAGGAGGCGGCTAAAGGGATTTCTAGGGTTTAATCTGAAGAAAATGTTTTCTCTCTCTTCTTTCTTTTTTCTTTTTTCTTTTTTCTTTTTTTTTTTCTAAGAGAAAACTTTCTAGAGAGAAGGTAGAGCGCCTCTCTCTAGTTTTTACTTGCCTTGTCAGTCTCCTTCCTCTCTTTGTTACCTATATCTCTACTCACTAAAATGATTTTCATGCATTACTAGCAAGAAAACGTTACCTAATTAAAAAAAAAACTAAGCATTGTTTATACCGGGGTCAAAAAAAAATTAACACAGGGTGCAATGTGAAACTTGAGCTAGAGAGGAAAAATTAGGAGAGAAATCGAAACTCTCAAATAGTCAGGCCAAACATTACCTTAATGAGTTTTACTCACTTATCTTTAATTAATTTGTACATCTTTCTAATTCCATCACAATCAGAAACATATATATTTCGTCCTAATACATTCATCAATTGCGCTCCTGTCTTTTTCTCAACTTTGATTCTCTTGCATAGTATGAAATAAAATATAGATAAGTCTAGTTTAGTCATAATTAACAGCATAATTTTCTATTCTTAATTAGTACAACCTTATTGCATAAAGATGCAATCAAAAACCAAATGAGAGAGCTAAAGTAGAAAAGAAAGAAACGAACCAAAAAAAAAGAGTCCCTTCTATTCAAAATTTGGGTCCCATGCAAAATATTGTCTCCACTCTCTAAATCCCAAGATATGACCCTCCTCCATAATCATCTTCCTCTCACCATTTCCTGTCTCTCAAAAAAAAAATTCTCTCTCTCAAAAAAATAAAATAAAAAAAAACTTCCATGTCAACAACCACCACAACCCATTTCCCTAGCGAACCCTCGGGTCCGCTACCGGGTCAAGAAACCCGAGCCCAACCGACCTCGACGACAACGGCTTCAACCCTTAGCCGGTACGAGTCACAAAAACGGCGTGACTGGAACACCTTTGGTCAGTTCCTAAGGAACATGAGGCCTCCTGTGGCTGTATCACAGTGCACGTGCCATCACGTGCTGGAGTTCCTTAGGTATCTTGATCAGTTTGGTAAGACTAAGGTTCATGTAAGAGGGTGTGTGTTTTTCGGGCAGCCCGACCCGCCTGCCCCTTGTACGTGTCCTCTCCGGCAGGCATGGGGTAGCCTTGACGCTCTCGTGGGCCGCCTTAGGGCGGCCTACGAGGAGAACGGTGGGGCACCGGAAACGAATCCGTTTGGTAACGGGGCGATTCGAGTTTTTCTTAGGGAGGTGAAGGAGTGTCAAGCTAAAGCTAGAGGGATTCCTTATAAGAAGAGGAAAAAGAAGAGATCAACCCAAGTTGCTATTAAGCATCAAGTCACTGAGGGCTCTTCCTCGAGTCGACTACCTTAACGAGGTACTATCCTTTTTTCTATTGGAAATTGTCTCTCTGGTTATCAGAAGAAAGTTTTCGCACATCTAATTAATCCATCAAATAATATTTTATTTTCGACCCGATCCCTATTTGGATTGTGTTATTGTTTAGCGATTTTATTATCTTAATTATCGAAAATAGTCCTCTCTCTGCTATTATCATAAGTAAGTTTCCGTACATCTTAATCTGTCAAATTGTATTTTATTTTCTAACCCAGTCCCTATTCAGATTGTGTTATCATTGTTGTTATTATTAGTGATCGATTTTATATCTTAATTCTATCTTAAAGATCAATTTAGTTTAGCTAGGTGAGATTATGATAGAAGTTAGAGAGCAAAACCCTAAATTGAATTTTTCTGAAATGTGATGAAGAAGTGGAATGGATAGTAAACATCCAGTAGTTACATAGACCCCTCACTCCTTGAAAATCAATAGATGGCCCCCAGAAGATATTCTTTGCGTCCCATCATTAGATCATATCTATCTAACTAATATTTATTTAAGTAGTATAATTTCTCTCTCATATCATTCAAAAACACTGTGTTAATGTATGGTTATTGCATGTGATTATACGTATATATATAGGTACATGGTATTATCCCCTTGAGTTTTTACGTACTCCTATTTCAATCCAACTCCTCAATTGGCTGTATTGAAATCTAGAATTTGATTGCTTATTAAGTCTTTGATTTAATTATTGTGTATAATTTTTTTACTAAAAATTGGTATCATATGTTTATATATAATTGCTAATAATAAGATTCATTTTTTTGCATGTATCTTTGTAGTTTATACAATATAACTTAAACACAAAAACTTGTTTAAACGGTTTTATCGTAACTTCTGATGAGAAGAGAGTCACTTTATAGTGAAACAACGGTCACGACTCAAAATAAGTGACCTCCTAAATATTTTTCTAAATAGTAACTTTATTTTTCTGTGAGTTGACTTCCTCTAAACTAAAATACCGTTTAATTTGCATGACTTCATTGTTTTCGTGGTCGTTGTGATTTTTTGTTTAGTGCAACTGTATGAATAATTGGGATTGAAATGGGGTATAGTGACATAGGTTTGAAGTGGACTTGTAGTTTCTAGGGTATATCTATGTTGTTGATTTGCGTATGATTTTGGTCCTCGGATTCTCAAATGGAGGAAGTGTACAAGATTTCCTCACTTACTTATTCTCGCCTTTTGATTGAAAATCATTGAAATACTGGTCATGCTTATGTTTCTAGCTAGCCTAGGTCCTAATGTTGGAGATATGCTACGACATAGTACCAATCAAAAGACAAAGAGCGGGGGACGAAGGCACCCTCGTTCGTTTCAACTGAGAAAAACTAAACTCAACTGAAGTGATATTTTAACTTGATTTTTAATCATTTAAAACTCAACCAAATACATGTGGTATTGGACTCATTTGAAAATATGATTTGAAATCTTTCCAATAACATAGTTATCATCATGGATTTTTCTTGAAATAAAAAGTTATTTGAGTGATAAAGTTGCACATGAATTGAATTGAGCTGAACTGAATTGATTTTAAGTAAAAGTATATGTCTGCCTCAACTTAATTTCACTTAACTTTAGTCCAGTTCAGTTCATGTGTAATTTTATCACTCACTTAACTTTTTATTCCAAAATAAAATCATGATGATAACTATGTCATCGGAAAGAACTCAAAATATATTTTCAAATAAGTACAATATTGAATATGCTTATGTTTCTAGCTAGCCTAGGTCCTAATGTTGGAGACATGCTACGACATAGTACCAATCAACAGACAAAGAGCGGGGGACGAAGGCACCGTCATTCTTTTCAACTGAGAAAACCTGAACTGAACTAAACAGATCTTTTAACTTGATCTTTAATCATTTAAAACTCATCTAAACACATGAAAATATTGGACTCATTTGAAAATATGATTTGAAATCTTTCCAAAACATTATCATCATGAATTTTTCTTGAAATAAAAAGTTATTTGAGTGATAAAGTTGCACATAAATTAAATTGAGCTGAACTGAATTGATTTTAAGTGAAACTATGGCTATGTTTGCCTCAACATGATTTCATCACCAATGGTTAATGATCTCAAGAGTTGGAACCTCCCTACTCTTTCTCTCCTTCCTCTTCCTTTCTCTCTCCTTACTCACCACTCTCTCTCCTTCCTCCTCCCCCACTTGCACACTTAATATCACCCTATGATGAGATTAGGGTCCTTCCTAATCATGAGATTAGCCAAGAATTTGTGAATTTCACTTAACTTTAGGTCCAGCTTAGTTCAGTTCATGTGTAACTTTATCACTCGGTTAACTTTTTATTTCGAAATAAATTCATAATGAAAACTATGTCATTGGAAAAAACTCAAAACATTCTTTCAAATGAGTACAATATTGAATATGTTTGAACGAATTTTAAATGGTTAACGATCAGGTTAAAAAATCAATTCAGTTCATTTCAATTCAATTTTTTTTCAAGTAAAACAAACGGAGCCCAAGTTTAGAAGAACGGAGCCTAATAAGTATCTGAGGCAAAGTGCCAGCAAGTGTTGTACCATGCTCGAGAGTTTCTTCTTGGTCTCCCAATCCTCGTCCTCCCTTCTTTATTTTCTCTTTTCCTTTTGTTCTTGTTGTAAGATGACATCCATGATAAGATGATCAAGATCTTTAGAACTTTAAGGATCTATAGGTTTTCAGTGCAGTTACTAGTTTTCTTTTACTTTATTCATATCTTCTCTTTTATTCTTCTTCTAAAAGCTCACCACTATTAGTAAGTGATAATCAAAAATCTACATCACCACTAGTGACCTATATTATTACCCAAAAATTTTAATCACCCAACACAAGATCAAGTTACAAGAAGTGAATTAACTCTTAAAAAGTTTTGTGGATTAATATTATATTCCATCTCACAAACATTATAACCTTACAATCACTACAACATAACGAGTCAAAGAAGGCGACGGAAGTCGCCCTTTTTGATTAAAAACTCGCCTCTTTAGTCTAAGAGGGCAACTTGACTCGCCTCTCCAACCGCCTTGCTAGGCCCTCCTTATTAGCCTAACGGGGCGAACATTTGAGTGACGCCCCTCTTGTTTTAACTCAAAGGAGACGAGCAACATTGCCCTCTTTGATAACCAAATCATTGCCTTAAAATAACCAAAGAAGGCAAAGATTCAGTGATTGCCCCACTAGATCTAGAACAAAGAAGGCCAATACGTGCGCTGTCTTTGATAGTCGCCTAGGAGGCGACTTGGGCCTCGCCTTCCTTGATCCGCCCCAAGTCGCCTCCTTTGCCTTGTTTTGTTGTAGTGAATATTCCAAGATTATAATTACATCAAGACAATAAGTGATGAGGAGACAAGTAACTGGGGCAAGCTCTACGCAGAAACAGTGTGATATGTTCAAACAAAACATGACAAGAAAATATTGATTAAAATAAGAATTTAATAAAATCATTAGTTAAGCGCACCTTTAGCCAAACGTTTAAACTTTTAGTTGAGTTGGTTTCTTAACATGGTCAAAGCAATAGGAACCAAGATGTCTTGAGCTTGAATCCTGCAAACCCATAGTTCCAATAGTGGAATATTTTAGCATGAGTTATGAGAAAGGGCATGCATCATCTGTGCTTCAAGCTTAATGGACATTCTTATGAGGGGAATAATGATTGAAAAAAGATGATTTTGAATTACCCATTAGCCTTGTATGCATGCAGCCAACATGTTCAAAGTCATAGAATCCAAAGCCTTGAAATAAGATCATCCTTGTAAGTTTGAAAAAGAACATAATCAGCAAAAACCACAAATAAACAATTATCCTCGTTCTTAAACCATAAATTCATCTTGCAAAAAACACCGCTAACAATCCAATTGCATGCATTCAAACCTACTCTCTTCTCTATCACCTACTTTCCATTTCCTGAGTTGTACTTGTTTCCTCATTCTCAAGTCTCAACAACGTAGTAGCCCAGATCAAGGATCCATTTCTCAAAGTGGAACCCATGCCAGCAACGGCACATCGTCTAGAAAACTAACAATAGGCCAACGGCAAATACTAAATTATTAGATATTGTAGCAATAATTTCTCAGAAAAAACCCAAAAAATATGGTATTTTAGCAAAAAAAGAAAAATTTGAATAAACTTAATGCCCGAGATCGACCCTAGTGCTCCGTACTAGATCTGCCTCTGCAGGCCAGGAGGCAGGAAGCATATTCCACATTCACAGCAATATATACCAGATATGAGCCTGAATTTCTTAGCTTGTAACATCATATGGTCACAAAATAGATACTGAGTTGTTTCTTAACATTGACCATGTATGTAGAGGGCAACAAGTATCATGAACAATAATGTGGAGGTTGAAAATAAAGGTTGATACGAACTGCCAATGCATTGTGATCATCTTCATTTTCCATGGACTTGCCGCCTTTTTTTTCACCCATTTGAGGTCTGGCCTCATATGAATTTTTGTGTTTTATTTTTATGTTTTTTGTGGTATTTTTGTTTGTTTGCTTGCTTTCTAAGTATTATTGTTGTACGTAAAGTTATACAGTAGGACTATATTCAGAAACCAGCACCAAATTTAGGAATGTTTGAAATGAATTTCACGAGCTGGATATTTTTTGCTATGATTTTCAATTACGATGTATGTTCATCATTATGCTTTTCTGCATTTGGATTCTGACAACCGAGGATCGTCTGCTTTGCATGCAGGATCATGTGCTGCATGGAAGGAATGAAGCACACCAAATTGAGGTGCAAGTTAGATCCTCATTCTGGTTTCTGATGTAAATTTAATAAATAAATTAGATTAGAAGAATGCAGAGACTTGGGTTTTTACCTTAATCTCAACACTACTTCCTGAACAATGTGGCAGCATATAAGTAGACTACTAGTAATATTATTGCGGGACTTCGGAAATGAATTCCGTTTTTGTTTCATCCTTGTTTGTTTGTTTTCCCTTAGCAATGTTGAATGTTATGACTTATGAATGAGTTGCATCATATAGCTGGTAATTCTCTTATGAGATGATTATCTATGCTTGAAGCGGTGTCACTTTTTTATTTGGAGGCATCACTTTGTACCGTGCCAATATCGATATCATGTTTTGCTCACAATTATCACGCTTGGACATGTCAATTGGCCAGTCGGATGGGTCGGGTTTGGGTTATTAGCAGTTCAGGTCATTTGGGTTTAGATTGAGAAATGCTCGACTCTGACCCAGTGTTGTCGAGTTCGGGTTGAGGGACACAATAGAAAGAAAAAACAATTCGTCCATTATTTAGCCAATTTATGGTTTCAAACGGTGTATTTGCAAATCTATAGTCTTATTTATAACTTGAATTAACCAAGTAGGTATATTTTTCACATATTGGTATGTATATACAATTACACGTTCTTTATATTTTGTTTAATTATTGGATAAGTTGCACTATATATTTCGGTCCATTTTAGCGTAGTCAAAAGCAAAATTTCTCATTTTAAGAGAACAAAGAGGTAAAGAAAAAGTTAATAAAAGATTTTATATAGTTTTTAGGATATTTTAGTCGAACTTTTTGTTTTGATCATAATTACATATTGTTCTATTTTTTCGGGTCAAATGAGTCAACACACTAACGGATCGGGCTTGATTCAAGAAGCACCGGGTTAATCAGATCGGATCAGATCGGGTTCCAGGTCGAAAAATGAGTGTCATGACCCTGAAAAAAAGGATCGGGTCGGATCACAAATTGACAGGTCTAATCACGCATCATATATAAAATTTGCTTCATATGTTTTGTGTTAAATAGCTGGGGATAGGGGTGCAAGCGAGCTGTGTCGAGTAATTCTGTGTTCGTGCTTAGCTCGTTTATCAAACGAGCATCATATTGGTGCTCGTGCTCGCTCGTTTGTTAACGAGCGAGTTTTAAACGAGCTTTGACCGAATTTTGACCGAGTCGTTCACGATCTGCTCGCGAGCATACTAATTTTAAAGGCAATATCACCCATGAAAATACGAAACGAGCTGAGCATGAGCACTCCTCAACTCGGCTCGTTTAATAAACGAGCCTTCCTCGGCTCATTTATTACTGAACGAGCTTTGATCAAGTTTTGACCGAGTATGTTCACGAGCTGCTCGCAAGTGCATTGGCTCGTTTACACCGCTAGGTGGGAACATCTAGCTTACATAGAACCCTTTTCTTTCCCCACTTTTTTCTTCGCCGATTCTTTGGTCATTGTTTTTACCATAACCACGTTCCCATATTTTTGAATATTGAGTGAATCTTATTAAATGTGAGGCTACATGTACACTAAGTGTATAAAGTGAGATATACACAAATCATCCTAACCTTACACTTGTCAACTTCTTTGAATATTGAGTGAATCTTATTAAATGTGAGGAAGAATCTTTTTCAAATGAAAATTTTGAAAATTTCAAATTGATTTTGAAATTTGGGATTGAAATTTCAATGTTAAAGTAAACAAGCATTTAATACTAACAAATTTAATTAATATTTATTTTAGAAATTAGAAAATCAGACTACTCTCCCCCTCCCCTTACAATTTTCCGGCGACTTTGCAACGGTACTCACCCGCCCCTCTCTCTCTCTCTCCAATCGGCACAACTCCTTCAATTATTTTTCCGGTGACATTAAAACGTCAAACTTATTTTCCGACGAAGATTAGAAATTTCTAAAATCAGTGAATAGAATTTCCTAGTTAATTAGGCACCCATAAATATTCATGTTTCAGTGTGTCCAGATAGAATCGAGAAACTTTTTTTTTTTTCTTTTCTGGGTAGCCATTTTTTCCGGCGAGCTTGCAGTCATGTATTAACTTGGAAACATGTAAGTTTGCTACCAAAGTCTTCACTAACGAAAAATCCAAGTACTAACTAATTTTGCAATCAAGGAAGGATTTTGCTACCATGGACTTCACTAATCTAAATACAAGTACAAACTAAATTTGCTACCATATCTACGATATTTATAAGTTCGCAAATGAAAATGATTTTGCTACCAATATATACATTAACCACCTATTTTGATTGTCATACGAAATAAAACTCTTCGATAAACACGAGAAGAAAAACAACCACAACAAAGAACGGGCGGACACTCTTCGCCGGAAAATTAATCAGAAAAATGGTGTAAAGTTTTGACGGAAAATATGGGTAGAAAAGTATTATCGTATGAATAAGTCGATAACAACTGGGCTCCTCTTTCCCCGGAAATTCGCTTTTCGCCGGAATGTCGCCGGAGAGTAATCGGAGAAGTTGGAGATGACCGGAAACAATGGAGCTCGTTTTTTCTATTTCCTTTCTGTTTTCTCTCTTATCCTTTTTTTTTGGCTCCAAACCTCATATTTTTTCCCTCCTTTGGCCTCTTATTTTTCCTCCAAAACCTCCTAATTTTCCTCCACAAGCTTTAAAGAAAGATTCTTAATTAGGGACAAGTGGAGGACTAAGATTATTTGTATATATTTTACAACATACACTTAGTATATGTGTATCATGGTCCTTGTTTTTACCATAACCACGTTCCCATATTTTTACTGCCCCACCTGATCTTTCCACAGCTCGCAAAGATCCACATATGATAGATCCAATGTTGAACAATTAAAATGGTGACATAACTTCAATTGCCGAAAACTACCAGTTGACACACAAATAAATTGAAAAACCAAAAATAATCAGGCCATATCATACTTGGATTTTTGGGTAGTAAAAGGCTAAAAGCTTCCGATTTGTCTGTCCACTGTATTCCACTTTCAGTACCCTGCTATAATATGGTCCTGCAACAGACAACATTCGAGAGCTTTGATACTTCAAACAGCTGCGTTCCTCCGGAGCTTACTATTGAAATGCACAACAGAAACAGAAGAATTTATCGAATATCATAGAGAATTTTCACTTTCATTTAGCTGCACATTCATTGCCAAATTGAATAGCCGACCAGGGCTTGAGCATAAACCCACTAATGTATTACAAAGCCGTTGAATGTTACACAAAGGTCAGGCTCAAAATGGGCAATAACCTAAGAATCAGTCTTTCTGAAATCAAATAGAAGTTAAAGGTGTATAATCCACCATGACGGGGCCAATCTAGTTCGCAAACCGATCTACCTGCCATCCTGGGTACTAGTGGTTCGAACCGTACATGACTTATGATGCGTTGCATGAAATGTGTGTAAACTACTTCCGTCCATTTGACTTCAGGTGTCTCCGCAAATGAAACTAGCTATACATATCTGCACGAAGAAACAGCAGACTTGGTAAGTCATTCTCGTAGCAGCACTAGAGTTATTAACACCAAATCAAAAGCAGGTTAATATAATATCCGCAAGATACATATGTCCTCTGCTTTTAAGCTACTCCATTTGAAATTAGTTATCACAAGACAATTAACACCTGAAATTTAATTGACAAGAACATTTTGACTATAATGCATCTTCTGTTACTATTTAAATAAAGCGAATATTTTTTTCGACACATTCTACAATAATAAGTGTACCATTTCATAACTGAGGGAACATTTCATAATTCCTCGATATACTACACAATCCTTGGATTTTGGGCTTCAGTATCCTCAGATGACTTCTCATCATTAAATCAGATTTGCTGCTTTACTACTCGCACAGAGGAAAAACACTGCTGCAGAAAGCAGACTAGTACTTATACTGTCATTTAGCACTTAAACTGGGGAGGTACACTTGTCAGGCAAAATACAGGATCAACATAGAGAAAGTTGATAAGCGGAGGGGGAGAGCAAATGTGACTATCAAGAAAACTCGGACCAGAAACAAAATAACCTAGGAGTTGAACTAACCATCTTCCTTCTATTGTACTCAACAACAATACGATTTGGACTAGCAAGGGTGGACTGTGGAGAACAATCTAATGGGTTGAAGAACAGGCGACCACGGATGCACCCCCAGAGGAGGGGGGGACAAAGTATTTCTGCCCTATCAGGACAGAGGGCAGGAGGCCTTCAGAATTTGATCTCAACCATGAGTTATTGAATTAAAATCCAACAGCTCAAACCCAAACTAAGATTGATCAAAGCCTTTAAGGCTTTAACCATTGCTATCATTAGGCATATCTCAGGTCCTCTCTCGAACTTATCTTCTTTTCATCTTTTCTTTTTTCTCTTCTGAGGGACAGGGTGGAGTACTTACATTTTCTAACTCTTCTGCTTACCAACATAGCATATGACACGTTTGTATCAAATGCTCCTATATAGTCTACTGTAGGGACAAATAATCAAATTCCCAACAAGATATGACCCAGATATAACCACAATAGGGAAGGAGAACCACAATTATAGATGAAATTTTTGGAGGTTTGCCGAATTTTCCATCCTAAATCAAACAAACATTTCACAATTATAGAGGCCATATACCAGATAAAAGCATTCATGTGATTAAACAAGTAACTTTGGGTGAGCAAAGAGGCGACAAAAGATGTGTTTCAGCAAAAGAACACTACCTTCTACAACCATAACTAAAAACTAGTGTGGATTCCCCCTTATGTATGGGAGGTTAACATGTAAGTAACCTTACCCCTAACAAGCAGAGATGTTTCATAAAGAAACACAAAAGACCATAACTCTTGATAGAGAACTAAAAAGATATTGTACACCATTCTAAGAATTATGTAGACATGAAATTACAAAGTGAAAGCTAACATGAAATTTCTTTTCATCCATGAAGCACGCAGAGGCTCACATTGACAAGCAACAACGATATCAGACACCTTTCCATAATTAAATAGCAACTGAAACGGTCTATAAAGTAACATAAAGCCTCCGCCAAATAAATATATGAATCAAGCAAAATATCGCATATTAAGATGAGATTGTAATTCAATGGCATGTCTTTGAGTTTAAAACCAAGTAATTGCAAACAAAAGAGCATTTACCACTGGCCTGCAACATAGACATCATGAGAACAGGACACTGAAAGAAAAATGAAACTGCCAATTTTCATCATGTCACACGACAACTAAAAAGAACAACTTCCCAACAAGAACTTGAGAAAAACAATAATTATTAGATCAATCAAGTGCAATGCAAGGAAAAGCAAGGTTGCTGCATTAGATGATTCCTGTCGAAAAGCCATCCCACAATGCACATGCTATACCTTTGACTAGGCGGCCAAAACAAAGAAAACGACAGAAAAGAGAAGATAGTGAACAAAACTATCCAGTTAGCCAAATCTAGGTCTCCTCTCTATAGCACTGAGTCACTTATACGGCTATACCCATTCTCCTCCAGAATTATCCAATGTTTCCTTCATCTTCCACATATTTTGTATGAATTATAACATAAACCAATCAGGAGTAAATTACATAGTATCTACACTTTTAGTATATCGATAACAACCCCTGACTTGGGCTTATACCTAAAAAATTATTGAAATTGGGTCTATGTGTTCTGTTTCACCTACAAGTGGACTTGCAATATCTGCATTCCCTGTGTTTCGCTACACTGTCCCCTTCAATGTTTGATATTAACTTATAAAGAGAAATCATTTTCATCTTTTGGTTTCAAAAGCATTCAACTGCGAGACAAATAAAACTTAATAACAGAAAAAAATCTTCAATGTTTTTGGCTACTGTGTACATAAAATTTTAAGCAGCAGTACATGAACAAAAATGAAGGTAAGCCTGAAACAATGCTTCCAAAGACACTTCAAATAATGTATTTGCAACTTTTTGAACCAACTGTGCTTTCAAGAAGTTATAGGTCACTGTAACTCCTCTTCGACAGGAAGGAGGGGTGGATGCTTAGCTTCTAAACACTTTCAATATCAGCTACATATTCGGAATGCTTGATATAAAAAAAAATTCAGCTACTGTGTACATAAAATTTTAAGCAGCAGTACGTGAACAAAAATGAAGGTAAGCCTGAAACAATGCTTCCAAAGACACTTCAAATAATGTATTTGCAACTTTTTGAACCAACTGTGCTTTCAAGAAGTTATAGGTCACTGTAACTCCTCTTCGACAGGAAGGAGGGATGGATGCTTAGCTTCTAAACACTTTCAATATCAGCTACATTTTCGGAATGCTTGATATAAAAAAAATTAATAAATAAATAAAATTGTAGAGAGTAAAAGCCAGATATAAACTCCTCTTCTAGAAGTTGAACCTAAATCTGGTAATGTAGGTTCCATCAGAAAAAACTGTTTGTGGTACAAAGAGCCATCTGTACTAAACACTAAAGGAGAAAAGAACAAGATTCCAATGAGCAAAGCATCAGTCAGTATTCACATGTGTAATAAGCACCAAACAACAATTCTTATTCTTAGACCAAGTTCGATACTAAGGTTCAGAAGATGAAGCATTGTGAACCTAATTATGCTCTTTGCCAAACTCCACCTTTTCATATATCAAAGCACTTCTCAAAAGAAGGAATTGATAGAAGTTACGCGATACCTCCAAACAAAAAGGTCAATCTGAACAACTTCAGCAATCAATCAAATTCAACCGATGACAACTTAAAACGTTATGGCTTCTGTTGGGGAACACAGGTTCCTTTGACCACCTTTACTAGAAGAATTAAAATTACTTGACCATATCAATAATGCATTGACCATCATAATTCATAGAGGAAGACAACAACTGAAGAAACCCTTCTACTAACCAAATTAACTCAATGTCAGTAGACAATAACCCATCATCCTCATCTACTTGAACTTCTTCATGCATCAACCCAATAGAAAACCAGGCATCAGCAAAGGCCATATATCTTGGGGATGAGCTACAAGGAAGACATAAGAACAATTATTGGTCATTCCTCACAGCTAAAGGAAATTATTAACCCGCCCTATCAAACAAGCTAGAAAAAACGGACAAAGAAAACTACTAAATCAAAGAATGTGAACAACAACTTATCCTGGCGCAAAAAAGCAAACATAATTTCAATGCTAATCTAAGCCTATGCACAAGTGAATAAAACTATTACTAGCCTTCTCTTCGATCTCTATCAATTGAATATCACCAGTGATCCAAGACTTTGACAAATATAATCCAATCACTACAAAGGAACATCATAGTAATCATCACCTGTAGTGTACCAAAAGCTCACAACCCAGTTAGAAGAAACTATAGGGTTTGATGTTTAGGAAGCCAATGGCTAGGGTAGGAATACGAAACTGTTTAGACTTAAGAGAGGACATGAGAGGAAAGAAGGGGGTAATATAGGAAGACTAATTCTTGCCTTTGTTAATGGGGAAACTACTAAATAAAAGAGGAAAAACTTTCTAAACCTATATTGTCTTATACCTGTCAAAAGTGTTACCTGTATGATGC
Organism: Tetragonia tetragonoides; assembly: GCA_038025085.1. Classification (NCBI taxonomy): domain Eukaryota; kingdom Viridiplantae; phylum Streptophyta; class Magnoliopsida; order Caryophyllales; family Aizoaceae; genus Tetragonia; species Tetragonia tetragonoides. Next base: position 6,523,173 of record CM076148.1, on the reverse strand, counting down.
CAAAACAGCATTGACTATAAGAAAACAAAAATACAGTTTTTTCTCAGTGCACTCTTTGCCCAGAAACTTGACAGTTCTCCCACTAGAAACTTCCAGACTCCACAATTGCTTCTATTTCCTGCTATTCTCCTCCAACAAAACATATATGTGAACTAATATCTTACTCCTTTATTACACATCTCAAAGTTAGTAGCCAGAGGCAACATAGCAAAATGCATAGGAATGAACCATACGACATTTACCCTTAAGCTGACATTCAAGGGATACATAAACTACAGGACAAAGAAGCATACACAAATACAATAGAATCTCAGATATGTGAATTGGGCGCTATGTTTTTGTGTTCAATAAATCACCATTAAAATGTAATTGTAAGCAGCAAGTCAGCAACTGCTCACTTGGTTTCTCAAATCACACCATACACAACCAAAACCAGCAGTTAAAATCAAACAGAGGAAACCCAGACCATCTCATACTCCTGAACCTCAATACAACACACCAAAAACACAAAACCAACTTTTCAAAAACACCCAAAACATTCTGCAGGTAGGTAATTTTTTAAAGAGCATAATCTTCCACAGCTCTTTTTCCAGAATCCAATTTGCATATTTAACTGACACATCCACCTTCAAGTTAAACACACTCCTAAATAACTATATAACAACATTCTACTCACCCTTCAAAACACCCAATTAACAACACAGAATAAACCACTTGCCCTTCAAGTTATCATAAGCTTCTAAACTACATTATATAACATTAGTCCTACTCCTATAGCAAATATGCTTCTAAACAACAAGTAAACAACATACATAAAACCAATCCAAAACCCAACAAACAAAACATCAATTAATCAAACCATAATGGAACTCTCACCATTCGAATCCGACCGTTTGGCTCGCTTAATCTTCTCAAGCTGAACCTGCATTTCCACAAGCATTTGCATCCTTTGACATTCCAATTCCTTAGCAAACGTCATCCTTTCTTTCTCCAATTCAATCATTTGCCTTTGTTTTTCAGCTTCCACTCTTGCATACACCTCCCCAAACTTCTCTATCACCCTTGCCAATTTCCTTATCCCTTCCCCCTCTCCCCCACTCTCTCTCCTTCCCCCGCTTCCGCCCCCACTGACTTCCACCTCCTCCTCTTCCTCGTTGTCATCCTCGTCTTGGTCTTCCTCCTCCTCCTCCTCCTCCTCATCGCTCTCCGCCCTCGCCGCAGCCGCAGCGGCCGCGATCGCCGAGTAATTCTTCCGAAAATACGACGCCTCCTCCGGCCTCTGATACGGCGTCATCGTCGCCACCACCGCTGCCGGCGAAGACGCCATCGTCGACATCATCGGCGACCCCATCGGTAACGGCCTCTTCAGCGGAACAATCGAACCCGAACCGAAACCCGAACCCGAGCCACCACCTCCCCGATGAGTCAGCAAAGGAACCGCCATGGGAGGAGACTGAGAAGGTGTGATTTTCTTTAAAGGCAAAGTAGATCCAATCAATTCATCTAACGGATCAAAAAAAGGCCAAGGAGATTTATACAAACCATTGGAATCCAAAACCCTAGCTTTTTCAATCTTATATTTTTTCTTCAAAGTATCAATTCGATTTTTGCATTGAACATCGGTTCTCCGAGCTTTCTTAATATGACCATGGCGAGAATTAACAGAATCAGCAACTTCTTGCCATTGTTTTTGACGGAGATTTCCTCGATTGAGGTCAAGGTAACGTTGACCCCATGCTTCGATTAGGGTGAAGGTTGCGTCTTCGCTCCAACAGTCTTCTCGAGCTGGTAATGGCCGGGAATTTGACATTAATGGTGGGGGTGTTGTTGAGGTTTCTGGGAGTTCGCCCATGGAAGAGAGAGAAAATTGAGAGAGAAGGGAAAGAGGAAAGAGGAAAGAGAGGGATCGGAGTTATGTGAGGCGGTGAACGGAGAATGTTCGGGGGTGAGAGAGAGGAGGAGAGAGAAATGCGCAATCCCGGAGCAAGCAAGGTTGGTGGGACCTCCTCACGCGCGAGTGGAGTTCACGCAACATTTTTTTTATTTATTTTTTTTAAATTTTTTGTTTTTGGGGAAAATTTTAGTGAGTTGCTCCTAAATCGTGAGGTTTGGCAGAAATTGGGAGAGGAATATGATCACTCAGGTTTGGAAAAATATAGAGTGGAGAGGTATATATTCCAGTCAATTTTGGCTAGAAATTGATGAGGTGGCAATCAATTTCGATCAAATGAAAATGAAAAAGGTCAAGTGTATATCACTTTCTGAATGATTTCCTCAAATATACATCATTCACAAACTAATTCTCAAATTAGCTTCGGTTCAAAACTATTTCCCCACATATACACCACGTAGGATCGAACTGTGGCCTGGAAGAGAATTTAATTTTTTTTTTATAGCGAAAGGCAAAATCGCTGTGGGCCACAACGGCTTTGCCTTTCGCTATAAAAAAAAAATTAGTGATCGGACTGTGGCCTGGAAGCGAATTTAATTATTTTTTTTGTAGCGAAAGGCAAAGCCGCTGTGGGCCATAGCGGCTTTGCCTTTCACTATAAAAAAAAATTAGTGATCGGACTGTGGCCTGGAAGCGAATTAGTGATCCTACGTGGTGTATATGTGAAGAAATAGTTTTGAACCGAAGCTAATTTGGGAATTAGTTTGTGAATGATGTATATTTGAGAAAAAACAAAAAGTTTATATTAGTCTAAAAGTTAACTTGTAATTTATGCTCAAGCGGCGGATAACTTGCAATTAAATATGGGTTTGAATTCCAGCAAATGTCTTTCGATTTCTCAGTCAATGAATGACAAATTGACAACTCATAATCACCTATAACAGTAATTTTGAAACTCACTTCATTGTTTTGGGAAGGCTTTTAGAATTAAAGTGGAAGAAAAACAATAAGGTAAACTTAGGTCCTATTTTTGTCAACGGAATGATGTGGGACGGTGAGGAATGAAATGAAACGGAACGAAAATTGCAGTGCGGTGCGGAACGGAATGGAAATTGTAGCGCGGGACGGAATGAAATAATAAATATAACTTGTGTGGTGTGGAACGAAACAGGAATTATAATGCGGTGCAAAACGGAACGAAAATTGCGGTGCGGAACGGAACGGAATGCAACATAGAAACGATGAAAAGAATGGGACTTTCACTATTGGTAAAATTCTCTCTATTTACAAGAATTCTATACAAACCCCTTTTAAGATACGCATGGGGGAGTTGATAAACATGATTTGTTTCATATTTTGTGATGATTTGTACCCTATATTGTTTGATTTAGTGTGTGTTCCATGGTCTTTTAGCTTGAATTTGGTTTCTCTTGTTCCTCTTTACGTTTTTGGTGTATTGTGTGCACATGTGCTCTTTTTAAGCCCAATTCTCGAGAGATACAAGGACATTTATAAGATGAGAAGAATCAATGACAAAGTTTGGACACTTTTCGGCATTTTGTTCATAAAGTCTTCATATGAGCTCCAAATCAAGTGATTCAAAGTGCCATGGAAAGCTAACAAACAGAGGTACAATTTTCATGTTTTAAGTTTTTGCAAATTAATAGCGGAAGGCTGTCAAATAGGCGTTTGAAGATGAAAATGGCTGGAGGGACGTTTTCTCCAAAAAAGCCCCCCCAACCCCCTCTGGCCAGCTGCCAATTATCCAAAAAAAAGGCCACCCCGTTTTTCTGGAGGGGGCATTTTTCTGGGGCTTTTTGGTCCCGAGCTCCTCAGCCTATAAATAGCCTCTTTTCTTATTTTTTTCGGGAATATCTCATCTTACCCTAATTTTCTAGGGTTCTTGAACAAACACTCTCAAATAGTGAGATTAGTATTCTTAGTGAGTGAAAAACCTTGATAATTAGTGTTAATCTACTCTTTAATCTTCTCTTAATATTTGGTTGTAAGTTTTTTCTTCTCTCTCTCTCTTCTATCAATATTGCAAGTTTGAACCTTTGTTTTTGAATGTTAATGGTTATTGTCATTATGAAGTTTATTTTGCTTAATCTCATGATGTTTAGTGGCTAATCTCTCTTATTAGAGTTGAGATTAGCCCAACTATGGTGTTTCAATGCTTGGATGATATGATTTGTATGTTATTATTTAGGTAATTGCTTGTTTGGTAGTATGTACCCCAAGTGTTTGATGAAATGCCTAAATGAGTTTATGGCTTTATTTTGATCAATTAATCTAAAACCGAAAGGGAAAAGTTGATTGTGAGGGGTTTTACTAACCTATCAAGGAGATTTAGCCACGAAAGTAGGATGAATCACCTTGGGAACTTATTGATTAGTTTGGTCTTAATGGACCTATTTTGAATCTAATCCCATGAAAATAGGTGGTTAGTTTGAGTTAGGTGTTTCCTTTGGACCTTGAAAGAGGCCTTAAGTTACTTGAATTCTAATCGTTCCCTTGCATTACCCATTTGATTGCATGCTCCCATAACATTCATTGCATTAGAACATCATTGGTTGGGTGAACCCCCAACTCTAGCTTTAACTCTTGACTCTTATAATTGTGATTGCTTTTTCCCCTCATCTTAGTTTGTCATCTTAGCTTAGCTTTAGGTTTAGTTAAATTAAACCACCATCACATTTACCCTAATTTGCTTAGCTTTCTCAATTTTAGAGAATTTGGTATTCGAAACGCCTCGCTCTCTTGGGACACGATATCTTATATATTACTTCGACCTTTCCGTGCACTTGCGGAGAGTATCAAGTTTTTGGCGCCGTTGCCTGGGAGCAAGGCTTGTTTCGATATTGAAATACTCTTGAATGCGATAGACTAGGCACTTCACTTTTCTTTTCTTTCCTTTCTTTTTTTTGGTTTAAATTTTTCATTTTTATTTTCTTCTTCATTTGTGTGATGGAAACTTCTTGGCATCAAAAGGGGTATGTGATTATTATTCGAGTTCGTGTGATTATGGTAATGAAAATTATAACGCACATGGCTACATAAATGAGAATAGATATGATGTGCATAATGTCTCTTATGATTGTTATGGTTACTTTGAACATGAGGATAATTACATCAACTTGGTCATGAAAATGCTAGTTATGCCGATACCCTTTACCAAAGTAAGCAAAACGATCATTGCTTTGTTGACTACACTCTTGCTAATTGGGATCTTCCCGATCTCTATAGAGAATATCATACTCCCCAACCCAAGTCAAACTTGGAGACTCTTTTGGAACAATTTACTGTTCAAACACAAAAGAGCAGTGATGAGTTACAAGAAACTCTAGGCAAATTGTGTTCCAAGGTTGATGCATTTATCACCCGTACCGAGATGCCCGAGCATCAAGTGGTTCAAGTGGCTAGTGTGTCATTATTTGGGGGTTGTGTTGAGGAAGGGGTGATTGATGAATTATATTATAACACGTTCTATGACCTTGAATATCCCGATTCATTGTCAAACGAGTATATTGATATGATCCCCTCTCCAATTCCAAGTATTTTCAATGATTCCCCTCCCCCAAAATCCCTTGAATATGCTTTTGTGAAACCCGATGGCGTGATTGTGATCTATGACTCTTGTACTCATCGGGTTGATGATCATATCATGAATTACAAGCCAAAAATGAGTTATGGGGATGCTTCTAAGTTGATTCAATGGGAAGGTTCTCCTTTTCATTCCTTTGGCTTTTCGAGGGATTTTAGCAAGTTGGGAAAATCTTTGATTGCTTACTATATTGTGATGAGATGTGCTCGAGCTCTTTTGACAAATTGCTACGAGCCTTGGCATGCTATGATGATTGTTCGAAATAAAGGACAAATGACAAAGGAGGCATTGCCATCACCGGATCAACAATGACTTAATGCACACTCACAAGTCTCCCCACCACTGAGCATTTTGAAGAGCCAATCATTTTGTTAGTATCACGCCCCTCCCCTCCTTTCTCTTTACTTGTTTACGTTGAGGACAATGTAATGTTTAAGCATGGGGGAGAGTATTGATGGCATGTGGAGGTTTGTGGCTAGCTTTTGTTGGATGTACGGTTGGTGAATTGATGGTGTTGTGATGGTTTGATGTGTTGTGGATGTGGTGATTACTCTTGTTGAATGTTTGCATATAGGAGCATGCTAGGTTGCATTTTAATTTTTAACTCATTTAGTTGCATGACTTCGTAGAAATTATCATTTAGATTGCATTGAGCATGTTTAGGCTTGCATATTATCTAGGTTGCATTTTCAAAAAAAAAAAAAAAAAAAAAATCGAAAAATACCAAAAAAAGAGAGATGATCCCTTTATGATTATTTGTGATACTCTTGGTCTGCATTCGACTTGTGGTAGAGAGATCATGATACTTTTGAGATGCAATCCCGAAAGTTTGGCATGGTTTCTCGTTAGGCTTTTATTCTCTGGGACCTTTGTATGTAAACATTTTTTCAATCACTTGATAATCTCACTTATAATCATGAAATAATTGGTGTGATAGACATTTAACCGGTGAGTTCTTGCGCCTTAAAAACCGACATATCTTTTTCGGTTGTTTGTCTTTCATGAGTGTTTTGGATTCACATTGGTGGTTAATCTTCTAGAACTTGCCTTAATTCTTGGTCAAAATTGTGCTTGGCACCCATTTTTTGCATTGGTAGGACGGAGGCATTCATTTGCTACTTATTCTTAAGCTACTTTAAGCCAAAATTGCCTACTTAACGCATCATTTTATCACTTTAGAGCCCCTTTGAGCTTATGCCTTTTTCTTGATGAATTATGTTATATGCCCTCTTTTCCCAAACACGTTTTCCCTCTCCAGAGTCTAAGACTAGTGTAACTTGTCTCTCTCTCATTGGGTTGAGTATTAAATTGTGAAATGGAGTAAAAGATGAGCATGGGGGTGCTTTTGGTGAAGAATGGAGGGATGATGGTTAACTTTGAGCCTGAATAAGCTCTTCAAAAAAAAAAAAAAAAAAGAGTCAAATGAACCTTCTAGAGGTAGAAGAAGGGCTTATATCTCATTTAATCAAAATTATCTTTACTCGATACTTCTAATGTTAGATTTTGTTAGTTTTGTGAAAAATGTAGGTTTAATGGTTGATACATAAGGTTGGAATTGGTGTTTTTGATTTGTGGAGATGTTTTTGCACCCCCTTGATCTTTCGCGAGGATTGAGAGGATGTTTGTATTTTCACTAAGTCTTTTTGACTCTAAGCCCACATCCCAAATGTATCAACACCTTACCCTAAACCTCACTACAACCCAAAAGTCCTCCCGATCTTTGCATGTGGAGTTGTCATCTAACGGTAGAGATTTTAGAAGATAGGCAAGCTTATGGTAAGATACCACCAATGTTTGAATCTTGAGTGTCAATTGATTGTCTTCCCAAACACATTTGAGTTTGAGTGATCCACACTTCCTAAAGTGAGGGTCTATCGGACTAATTTGTTTCACGTTTTGAGTGGGATTATTGAGTTGATTGAGTGTTTGCATGCTTCGTGACTAATTGAGTTATCGTCGAATCTTGGAGATTATGTGTGATCTTTTGGTGTACTTGTTTACTCGATAGATTTTCATGCTCTTGATATCCTTGTTTGGTGTCTACCTTGGTACCTCAAGTTTACAGGGTGATCTCTCGATCCTCTTTTGCTAGCTCATATACTTGCATGTTTGGTTGATTGGTATTTGCTTGAGGACAAGCAAAAGATAAGCATGGGAGAGTTGATAAACATGAATTTGTTGCATATTTTGTGATGATCTGTACCCCATATTGTTTGATTTAGTGTGTGTTACATGGTCTTTTAGCTTGAATTTTGTTTCTCTTGTTACTCTTTACGTTTTTTGTGTACGCCAAAAACTTGACACTCTCCGCAAGTGCACGGAAAATGTCGAAGTAATATATAAGATATCGTGTCCCAAGAGAGCGAGGGTTTCAGTTACCAAAATATCTAAAATTGAGAAAGCTAAGCAAAATCAGGTAAATGTGAAGTTGATTTAATTTAACTAAACCTAAAGCTAAGCTAAGATGACAAACTAAAATGAGAGGCAAGAGCAATCACAATTATAAGAATGAAGATTTAAAGCTAGAGTTGGGGGTTCACCCAACTAATGATGTTCTAATGCAATGAATGTTATGGGAGCATGCAATCAAAAGGGTAATGCAAGGGAACGATTAGAACTCAAGTAACCCAAGGCCTCTTTCAAGGTCCAAAGGAAGCACCTAACTCAAACTAACCACCTATTTTCATGGGATTAGATTTAAAATGGGTCCATTAAGTTCAAACTAATCAATAAGTTTCCAAGGTGATTCATCCTACTTTTGTGGCTAAATCTCCTTGATAGGTTAGTAAAACCCCTCACAATCAACCTTCCCCTTTCGGTTTTAGGTTAATTGATCAAAATAAAGTCATAAACACATTTAGGCATTTCATCAAACACTTGGGGTACGTACCACCAAACAAGCAATTACCCAAATAATAACATACAAATCATATCATCCAAGCATTAAAACACCATAGTTGGGCTAATCCCAACTCTAATAAGAGAGATTAGCCATTAAACATCATGAGATTAAGCATAATCAACATCATAATACTAATAACCATTAACATTCAAAAACAAAGGTTCAAACTTGCAATATTGATAGAAGAGAGAGAGAGAGAGAAGAGAAAACTTACAACCAAATGTTAAGAGAAGATTAAAGAGTAGATTAACACTAATTATCAAGGTTTTTCACTCACTAAGAATACTAATCTTACTATTTGAGAGTGTTTGTTCAAGAACCCTAGAAAATTAGGCTAAGATGAGATCACCCCAAAAAAATAAGAAAAGAGGCTATTTATAGGCGGAGGAGCTCGGGACCGAAAAGCCCCAGAAAAACGCCCCCCCTCCAGAAAAACGGGGTGGCCGGAGGGCCGTTTTTCGGGCGGGCGACAACTTTTCAGTTCACTAGATGACCCGTTTTTTTCCTGGCAGGGCCATTTTTATCTTCAAAGGCATATTTGACAGCATTGCGCTCTGAATTTGCGAAAACTTAAAACATGAAAGTTGTAGCTATGTGTGTTAGCTTTCCACAGTACTTTGAATCACTTGATTTGGAGCTTATATGAAGACTTTATGAACAAAATGCCGAAGAGGTGTTCAAACTTTGTCCTTGATTATTCTCATCTTATAAATGTCCTTGTATCTCTCGAGAATTGGGTCTAAAAAGAACACATGTGCACATGTAAAGAGGAACAAGAGAAATAAAATTCAATCTAAAAGACCATAGAACACACACTAAATCAAACAATATGGGATACAAATCATCACAAAATATGCAACAAATTCATGTTTATCAATTTACAAGAATTCTATACAAACCCGTTTTAAGATAAAAATCGTACAAAATTGTGGGTTGTTAGGTCCTGTTTTTTTCGTCATTTCTATGCTGCATTCCGTTTCGTTCCGCACCACACCACAATTTCCGTTCCGTTCCGCACCGCACCGCAATTTCCGTTCCGTTCCGCACCACACTAGTTATATTTATTATTCCATTCCGCACCACGCTGCAATTTCCGTTGCGTTCTGCACCGCGCTGCAATTTCCATTCCGTTCCGCACCGCGCTGCAATTTTCGTTTCGTTCGGTTTCTCACTGTCCCGCATTATTCCGTTGACGAGAACAAGGCCTTAGTCTTCAACTCTTCATGCAAAGCATATTTATAAATATTATTTATGATTTTGTTAACAAAAGACAAATGAAGATTGAAGATCCTAATAAAAAAAGAGACAGATGAAGAAGAAAAATAATTCACCAAAGGCGAAGAACAAATGTACCCAACTCCTACTCATAATTTATTAATGATGTAAGTTGAGGGCCTAAATGTATTTGGGTCTTATATGTATTTCTGGATATAAATGGGTACAGCAGGTTATATCCATTACCCATTGGTGAATTGGTCATGGCTTTAGTACAGTAATCATTGACTCGTAGTATCAGGTGTTCCCTGCGGACCACAAATAACATTAAGTTGGACTTTTCACGGTATTCAAGACACTACTTTGACACCATATAACTCTTTTAATTTGAATGTAAAATTATAAAATTTTGATTAGTTTGAAAGTACTATTTAAAATGAATCTAGCAAGTAGAAAAAGTATATTTATGTTGTAAAACTTTATAATTTTTTACTAATCAATGATCAGAACTTGTTATCTTTGACTCCAAAAAGCCCAGAGTAACTTTATTTGTGGTCCGAAAGTAGTACCACATTATGGATTTTGTCAATTAATTACCAAAAAAAATACTCGTAGTAAGAAAAATAAGGAAAAATGGATGTGAATAATCTCACATTTGGGAGGTCGTATAAGAATAATCCCACAAATGTGTTTAGCCCAAAATAATCCCAAATATTAATGGCGTTAACGTGAGTGGATTAAATGAAGACGGAGTTAACTTTCTGTTAACTCTTCCATCTTCACCACCCACTCACCATCTTTATCCTTTCTATTACCCGCCATTAGTGGCGAAAGGCGTAGCTCAATGGCGGCGAAAATCGAGCTCAACACCGACGATATCTCATTTACCCACCAAACAACAATTCAGTCTCAGTCGCTATCCTCTCTCTCATCAAAACGATCTTTTATAATCTTTCCATCTTCACCGTGGAGGAAGAGCGGTAGTGGTGGTAATGGTGGGTGGGGGTGAAGAAGTCATGGCGATTAGAGCTAAGATTAAGAATGTTGTGAAGTAGAATGCGTGTGTGCCACCAATGTGAGCAAGAACAGGTCATTTTCTTGAGAAGTGGAGAGAGAAAACAGCGGATTTAGATGTTGTTAGAGAAGGAGAATGTGACTAATTTGGACTTGTAAAATGGTAAGGAAATGTGAGTTATTGACGGATATTGGATTTTATCTGGTTACCAATTACCAAGATTATCAATACACCGTCGTTTCGATATGAATGTGGGTGATTTAGGTCAATTACGAGTAGAACATATACCAATTGAAGAGGATAGTGAATGAGATTGAATTATTGTTTGGTGGGTGAAAGAGATATCGCCGGCATCGAGTTTGATTTTCGCCGCTATCGAGCTTCGACTTTTACCATTAATGGTGGTAATAGAGAGGAAAGAGTATGGTGAGTGGGTAGTGAAGATGAAGGTGTTAACGGAAAGTTAACTTCGTCTTCATTTAATCCACTCATGTTAACGCCGTTAATATTTGGGATTATTCTAGGCTAAACACATTTGTGAGATTATTCTTATACAACCGTCAAAATATAGAATTATTCACATGCATTTTTCCAAAAAATAAAAATCTGATTTTGTCCACGGGCTAATGTTAGGCCCAATCTATCGTGTAAAACATCTCATCATGAACCTCAAGGTGAATGGACAGGCGGACAGCAACTTGGTCTTATACTCTTAAATCATTGCAACACCATGAGTAGAACCCATACCCGAAATGTAGTGTGATCAAACGGCTAGTCTCGTGCGCACTCACTTCACCGTGGACTAAGTATTTGAGAGATAGCTCCAGGTGAAATAGAGGATAGCTTCACTATTAGAGAGGTAGCTCTAGGTAAAGTATGGGGTGGCTCCACTATTAGAGAGGTGACGCTAAAGGGGTGGCTTCACTATTAAAGGGGTGACTCCAAATAAACTATGAGGTGACATTTAGACCACTGGTCCACTATGAACTAAGTCCACCCAAGTTTTTGTAGTGATCAAAATACAAGTTCATTACTATTGATATTGGATTGAGTTTATATGGGCTTTGTTTGATGCATTTAAATTCCTTTCATGTCTCTCATTCAACGGACTTACGGAGTAGCATTAGAGCAGATTAAGATGAGCTATTCATGAGTACGGTCCGGTCCATTCGGCCCTGAAAAGGGTGGGTTTGGACAAATTGTAAAGGTTGGCCCTTATTAAAGTGGTTGACAATTATCAAATAGGCTTTGGTAGGCATATAGCTGTATTTTTTTGTTCGTCTAAAAGAGGGTGCAAATGAATGGCGATTGAGGCACCCCCGCTACGCCATGTTCGGACTCTCGTGTTCAATAGCGAACATATCAGACTAGCTAAACAACCAGCGCAAGCACTGGCCCCGTCAACGTAGCACCAACAAGGGGCTAGTATAGTTCCTAGAAGCCAGCAGACACAAGACATGGGGGGAATGGGGATTCGAACCCATGACCTTGCCTTACCAAACCACTTGAGAGTAAGTTTGGAACCACTAAACCACCACCCTTGTTGGTAGGCATATAGTTGTATAGCTATATACAATCTCACCTCAACTACGTTTTTTTTTTTTTTTTTAAGGAAATCCACGGTTAGACAAAGTAATTATTTCTCCGCGCTGACTTTTAAGCATCGCAAATAAAGGATGGAATAGTTGGCCAAGAAATTTAGAACTAATCCATGCCACATTGAGAATCGAACCCTCATCCTTAATTAAGAGTGGATGACTCTCTACTAGAGTTGTTTATGTTCCAGTTAAGACCAAATTTTTTGACAGAATTACTGGACCTACCCAACTAAGACCGAACCAAATTCTTCCGGTTTGACTTTTGGACCAGTCAAACTGGATTTGCTTCGGCACATCCATTTTGCAGTACGATTCAGTATGGACTGGATCGGTATTAAGGTAAAAACTTATCCAACATTATGATTTCGAAATCCGATCCAAAACCAGTCGTAAGTGGTCCAATCCGATCTCAAATCGGTCGTAAGTGGTCTAGTCCGATCTCAAACTAGTCGTAAGTGGTTATGACCAATCTTAGACCGATCGTAAGTGGCCGGTCCAGTCCAATCTCACACCAATCGTGAGTGGATGGCTTCCGAACCGGTGAACAACCCTGGTCCCCACCAATCAACATTTCAGCTACACCCCCTTGATTACTACTATTAATAATTTAAGGAAAATTCCATTTCGTACCCCTGTACCCGTGGCTTTTCCACTTCGTACCCAAAACATTTTTCATATTCCAGTTCGTATCCCTTTACTTATAAATAAATGTGCTCCGTGCCCATATCAATCTTTTTCCGTCACAACGTATGTCTTTTACTACATTACCCCCTTGGAGAAACGCAAAAAAAATGTAAACAAAACGACTCACACCCAAAAAAAAATGGTGAAAAACAATTTGTTCATCACAATCCCATCCCATTTTCTATTAATAATCCTCATTACATCCAATAAACTTTTCATAGCCCCATCTTCTTTAACATTAATCTCCTCTGTATCTCCACCATACCCAAATTCTTCCTCCTCCTCCCAATTTTCTTTCTCCTCCTCATCCTCATCCTCATCCTTCCCCAACACCACAGTCTCTTCACTTTCCTCTAACCCTAATCACCCCATCAACCTTCAATTTGTTCAGCGTTGGCTCTAAAACGGCGTCATCGTTTGGCAGAATTTGGGGTTTTGGGGTTTCCGGCGGCGTAACAATAATGGTGATGTCGACGTCGTTTCAATTGTTGGTGGGTGGCTCGCTGGAAGGGGAAAATTTCAGCCAAGCATCGGAGGTTGGGGAATGGTTGAGGAATTCGTCTTCTCGAGTGAAAGGACAGTGGAGTAATGTGTCTTCTTGTTGATACCGATTTTTACTTTACTTTGACTGAATTTGATGATGTAAGAGAGAGAAAGAGGAATTGAGAATATGGAAAAACGAATTGAAAATCGCCAAATATATAATCGCTTTCATTTTTATGCTTGTCGTTGTCCAATCGAGTGGCTCCTGTTGAATCTTCATCCACCATTGGCAAAATCACCATTATTGTTGTTGTTGCTTCTGGTATGTGCGTGGTTTTCTCTCTCCAAAATTACAAGGAGAGAGAGAGTTGAAATCTAAGAGAAACAAAGTTAGAGAAATGGGATGGAAAATAGATTGGGGGTACTTTCGTCATGTGTTTGTGCCTGAAATATAAAAATAACGTCAATATTTTAAAAAAACTGCCACGTCACAATTTAACGGGCCAAATTAATGGAATTACACGAAAAAGAACAAGGACCAAAAAAAATTATAAGTAAAGGGGTACGAACTGGAATATGAAAAATATTTTGGGTACGAAATAGAAAAGCCATAAGTACATGAGTACGAAGTGGAATTTCCCATAATTTAAATGTGGTGATTACTTTGGACTGATCAGGGAAGTATAATTAAAGTAGCTCAAATCCTTTCATGTCTCAACATGCATGGTGTGCCATTCAATCAATTAATGTCACAGCTAAGCCCCCAACCAGCAATTGGCCTCGTGTATTGACCATAACCAATACACATCTAAAATCATGGCAATAACAATATATTCTTAATTCACCTTAAAAAGTTTATCATTTCTCCCTTCCCTTTTGGTTTGCCTCCAAATATGGTGGGGCTTAATTAATTAGCTAGACAGCTTGCATTGCTGTGGATCATCATCATTATATATGTTAGCATATCTGAAACACTAACTAGAAAGAATAAATTAAAGAAAACAAAAAAAAAAAGAAAAAGTAGAAATTTGACAATTATTGTGTAGTCAGGTTCCTTTATTTGCTTCCAAATGGCAATTATTTGTGTATCCTGTTTGCAGAAAGTAACCATGTAGGATGGGGATGGATGACTTTTTTTTAGTTTATTCCATCACACATTGTGCAAAAGTTGTCACAATTATTATTATGTGACTGTTATTATTGTGTTTTGGGAGCATATAACTCAAAAGCATTCGAAAAAATAAAAAGAAAAGAGAAAATTAAAGTAGCTTGAGAGGGTGTGGTTCCTAAAGATTTATAACTATAATGTTGTTCATAATTGCTTTTTGTATGTGACACATTATCACTATCTTGTTTTTTATGTTGATGGTGATGGAAATGATCCAGGAGAAGCGTCAAAAGAAAAAAAAATAAAGAATATTTTTAACACCTTTCATAAGAAAATTATCAAACTAGCGCGTTTGTATATAAAATAGAAGTAATAAAAAGTCAATTTTGAAAGATATTTAAATAGGAAAAATGAGAAAAAATTATGATAATATGTTGTATTAGATTAAAGATCATTATGAGCAAGTGAAACTAAATACAAAGTTAAATAATTGTAAGATGTGAGCTTTTAATAAGCATCTTATTATTTATGAGAATTAAGATCTCAATGCAGAAGCGTGGAATATATCCTAATTTTTTTAGAAGCAGTATGAACAGAATTAATGATGAATGGCTCAACCAATATGGAAGCCCTGACGTTTATATTTATACTATTAGGGTTACAGAGGTTACAGAGTACAATTACATTCTAGTCCTTGTATATACCCTATTACACCTCCTTAAACTGTTCGGGAGGTCGCACGGACTGTTTGTCCTTAAGATACAAAAATTGTGCAGAAGACAACCCTTTAGTAAAAATATCTGCTAATTGAAATTTAGTTGGGACATAGCGTACAACTAGGGAGCCGTTGGCGACCTGTTCACGAACAAAATGGTAGTCGACATCAATGTGTTTGCTCCGGTCATGAAGAACAGGATTAGCAGACATGTAAGTAGTGCTGACATTATCGCAATACACAGTGGTTGGTCGTCGTATAAACAAACCAAGCTCTGTGAGAATGTGACGAGCGATACTCGGCCTCTGTAGAGGACTTGGAGACAGTGGGTTGCTTCTTACTGCGCCAGGAAATGAGGTTGGCCCCAATAAAGACAACATAGCCAGTGGTGGATCGACGACTATCTGGACAACCGGCCCAATCAGCGTCACAATATGCAACAACAACATCGGGTGCTTTATTAGCCTGGAGATATAAGCCATGATCAGCAGTTCCTGCTAGATACCTGAAAATTCGCTTAGCAGCATGCAAGTGAGTAGTACGAGGAGCATGCATAAACTGAGAAACCATGTTAACAACATAAGCAATATCAGGCCGAGTTATAGTCAAGTACTGTAATGCCCCGACCATGCTTCTATAGTCGGTGGGGTCGGCAAACAATTCACCATCTGACAGAGATAATGTGGTCCGAGAAACAACTGGGGTACGAACAGAGTTAACTGTGTGAAGGTGAAATTTTTGAAGGAGGTCTGTAACATATTTGTGCTGGGATAGAAACAGACCCGAGGATGTTCGTACCGCCTGAACCCCTAGGAAATAATTAAGGTCACCTAAGTCTTTCATGGCAAACTGACCACTAAGCTGAGTAATAAGATCAAACAGATGCTTAGGAGAATTGCTAGTTAGAATGATATCATCAACATACAGCAACAGAATAACAATAATAGACCCAGCACGAAAAATAAACATGGACGTGTCACATTTGGTGCATGTAAACCCCAAGTGTACCAAAAAGGTACTAAAGAGATGATACCAAGCCCGAGGTGCTTGTTTGAGACCATAGATAGAACGTTTGAGACGACACACATGTTTGGGGTACTGAGGAAGAACAAAGCCAGGAGGTTGGGACATATACACCTCCTCATTCAAGTACCCATGCAAGAAAGCATTTTTGACATCCAACTGTCTAATAGTCCATCCACAAGAAACAGCTAAGGATAAAACAAGACGCACTATAGTAGGCTTAACAATTGGACTAAAAGTCTCATGGAAATCAATACCTGCGAGTTGATGAATACCCCTGGCAACCAGCCGCGCCTTAGGACGCTCAACAGTACCATCCGAGCAATACTTTGTTTTATAAATCCACTTACAGCTAACCACATTCATATTATCAGTGTAAGGTACAAGATCCCATGTGTGATTATCAAGAAGAGCATTATATTCGTCCGCCATGGCTTGACGCCACTTTGGAGATTTATTAGCAATAGTAAAGCTAGTTGGGTCTGCCTCTGTAGCTTCCGTGTGTAAGGACAAGAGTTTCTTGGGCTTGGTTATTCCATGTTTGCCACGAGTAATCATATGATGAGTGTTGGACTGAGTGCTCGTGTTGGGCAAGGCTGAAGACACAGACATAACAGTGCTGTGAGTGGTGGTCAGAGGCGCTGACACACTAGGAATACTAGAGACAGGCGACGACACCACATCGTATTGACCGCTAGTAGACAGGGAGCTGGACGAAGGAATGGACACAGGGGACGTCGTGACACATGGACTTGAGCCCGAAGGACTCATGACATGCGAAGGTGCTGGACTGGACGGGAATGGGGAAGACTGGACAGCAGGAGACGTGGGAGACACAGCAGCCTGAGGCGTAGCTATGTGAGGTGAGACGCTGGTTAGAGCAGGAATAGGGACTCTAATAGGGAGCCCAGCTCGCTGGGTAGTGCGCTGGACAGGCACAACATGACACTGAGTAGGCATAGGTGCCCACGACCTGGTAAGAAGACTCGGACACGTATCCGAAGACGTAGGGTCTGACGATGGTCGACTAGACACAAGTTGACGATATGGGAACACAGACTCATGAAACTGAACATGACGACTAGTGTAGACCCGACCCGTGGTGGGATCAAGACACCTATAACCCTTGTAGTGTGGAGCATAGTCAAGGAAAATGCAATGGACTGACCTGGGAGCTAACTTATGGGGAGGTTTAACTGTGATATGCGGAAAACACTCACACCCAAAAGTTTTTAAAAATTTATAATTTGGTCGTTTTCTAAACAATTTTTCAAACGGGGAAATATTTTGTAAAATGGGAGTAGGAAGACGATTTATAATAAAGACAGTCGTATAGGCCGCATCGACCCAAAATTGCCCCGGTAGGGAAGCATCAACCAGCATAGTGCGAGCCATCTCGATAACATGGCGATGCTTCCGTTCAGCCACATCATTTTGCTCGGGAGTCCCGGGACATGATTTTCTAAAATAAATCCCTTGTTTGAGAAAATGTTGGAACAAAGGTCCATTATCATACTCCAAACCACCATCACTTTGGAACAATTTAATTTTGCAATCAAAAAGATTTTCAACTAAAGCCTGAAAATTGCAAAAATGATGATAAACTTCTGACTTTTCTTTCATTGGGTATATCCATGAGAAACGAGTAAAGTCATCGACAAAAATAACATAATATTGATAACCCAAATTAGAAATAATTGGCGATTGCCAAACGTCAGAGTGAATAAGATGTAACGGTTTATCAAAAACATGCTCCACATCACAAAAGGGTAACTTGGTGGACTTACCAAGTTTACAAGACACACAATTTAAATGTTCCCTAGTGGACACAACAACGTCCTTATTACGACAAAGAGTATCTAAAACCTTAGAACTAGGATGACCTAAGCACCTATGCCAAAGTGCAGACGACTCTTGCAAGGTGAGAAAGGCTAACGAAGATGTGGGCAAGACTGAGCTATAGATGGGGTAGACATTGCCTTTATTGAACGCCCGAAGAAGAACCGCCACCGTTGTCTTGTCCTTAATACACATAGAAGAAGAGTCAAAAAAGGCAAAACAATTATTATCAGCACACAATTGCTTAATTGAAATTAAATTATGTTTTAATTGAGGAACATGGTAGACCGACTTCAAAATTAGTGACTTAGAAGGTGTATGCAAAATAGCATCACCAATATGAGATATGGGAATTTTAGTACCATTAGCCACTGTAATATGAATGGAGTCATTATAAGTGGTTTTTGAAGAAAGTATACCTTCGTTTGGTGTCATATGAGCCGAGGCAGCGGTATCCGGGTACCATAGGGCCTCATTTCCCTCGCCGGTAGAGAGAGTAGCAAAGGATGGAGCCGAAGGAGTAGCTGAATTCCCATTAACCCTAAAAGGACATTGAGATGCAGGATGACCAGTATAGTAACAGATAAGGCAACGAAGTTGATTAGGGGCGGAGCCTAAAATTTCGTCAGGAGGAAAATTGCCTGCACGAGTTAGTAACACAGGGCACATCACAATTACTTGAAGATAACAATGCAGAATTGCAGAGTACTGTCAAACCGTTATTATTGACAGAGGTAGACACTTGAAGTTGCTGCTGCGAATTAGTGTTGTTGTTGCGCCCTCCACCATTATACCGACCCCTTCCTCGTCCACCACGACCTCGCCAATTATTATTATGTCCCCGATAATAATTGTTGGAGTTGCAGGAGTTATTGTGTTGGCGAGTAGAATTATTTTGGCCATGGGACTGATTTTGTGTAGCACCCCCTTGATTTGTACCCCCTGGATTTGAACCACCAGCAGCAAGAAAGCTTGATGACCCACAGTGACGTCATCACGATCACGGTAATTACGCAGGTGATTTTCATGAATAATAAGTTTGGTGCGTAAGTCATCAAATAGATATGGTCCCGAGGCATATGTGACAGTAGTAATGAACGCCTCATAGGATTGCGGCAGTCCCGCTAGTGTGTATTGAACTAATTCAATGTCAGACACAGGGGAACGTATAGATGCAAGGGTATCCGCAATAAACTTGATATGCTGTAGGTAATCTTCCATGGAATGTGTGTCCAGTTTACGCAAATTAGCAAGGGAGCGTTTAAGATCCAGGACACGAGCTAAGCTTGCAGAGTTGAAGCGAGACTCTAATCTAGACCAAATATCAACAGCATGGACTAAATTATGAACCTCAGCTAATAGTTCCTTGGACAAAGTTGCAAATAACCATGAACGAATACACTGATCAATGCGAATCCATTGGGAATAAGTGGGATTGGGGTACTGAGCACCATTCATGTCAATAATATGGGGAGAAGGGGAGAGTTGCCTACCATCAATGAAACTCCGAAGTTGATGCATAGTTAAGAGAGCATCGAATTGGGTTTGCCACGACAGGAAGTCTTCAACTGCTGTGAGAGTAGTCGTGACATGATTGCGGACATTGATGGACCAAATATTAGCCATGGGAAAAGGACCAGTAGCACCAAAAGAGCCATGGACAGGATCAAAAAGCGAATCGGGGTGACCAAGAGCACTTGTCATGTATGGGTAACTTTGTGGCTGAGAGGATGATGACCCATACTCCCACGTAGAGAAGGGGAAGCCGGGTGTGAAGGAAGGTTGAGGAGAGGTCCAGGAGTGTGGAGGTTGTAAAATTGGTGAGATAGGCTGCTGAAGAGAGAAGGGTGGAGGCGGAAAGCCATGAGTGATGAATTGTGTTTGAGGAAACGTGGCTGCAACACTAAAGGAGACAGGAACTGTAGTGGCCACGGTTTGAGGAGCAGAGAATTGAGGTTCGGTCATGGCAGCAGTTTGGGATTCAGTCATAGCAGAGGATGAATGAGGGGAAGAGGAGGGGGAACGTTCATCAGCCATAAGAGTTGTCTAGGGTTTTTGCCGAGAGAAGTGATAGATACGACAAAGGAGCGGAAATATTTTTAGGGCTAGGACTCTAGCTCTGATACCATGAACAGAATTAATGATGAATGACTCAACCAATATGGGAGCCCTGACGCTTATATTTATACTATTAGGGTTACAGAGGTTACAGAGTACAATTACATTCTAGTCCTCGTATATACCCTATTACAATATATCGTATTCGTATCCAAATCTGTGTTTATTTGTATAAAAACAAAAAGATCGATGGTTATGAGTATTGTTATTATTCCCCCATTATTAAATTTAGAAATTAATTTCTATTGACCTTGAGCTTTCTCTTATTAAAAGAAAACAATTAAAAGCAACCAACCCAATTGACTTCCTACCTGTAATTCTAGCTAAGCAAAGTGATGGTGTTTATTTTTTTTTAATTATTTGCACTTTTAGTTTTATTAGTTTTTTGTAGGGGCAGAAGGAATAATTAAAGTAGTGGCATTATGCTGGATACGATACCTCATGGAATTATGGAAATGAAAATCTTCAATAGTTTTAAGGTGGTACATCTAAGCAATAATAATGGAAGACTTAGCTATTGCAAAGTTAGGTTTTGATTATAACTTGCCACAATCTTTCCTAATAAGTAAGCTAAACTACTACATGACATTCATTGGTATTTATACACTACATATAACTCCAATCCAAAATTATTGATTTGATTATTATATTAGGAGAGAAAATTTGAGCATGTTACTTAATATACCTAGTATGATATGAGAGTATCTCAATCTTAACGTCATTCTAAGATCTAATTAACTTACTCAACCTCCGGCTCTATCTCGATCTTTTTATTTTATAATCTTTTCTTTGCAATGATGAGGTCATAACTAATAGTAACTAACAAAATCCATGATCGAGAATGAGGTTGGAGTACAAGTGGTAAATGCTTTACTCTCATATATAATCCGGTGGTAAGGGATTCAAATAATCATCGTGCATTTTGGAAGAATAAACCCTCCTCTACTATTCTTTACATGGAGGTCTACTCTTTTTTTGGAACGCGTCAGCATAGATGGGTTGACTTGTCCTGTGCATGTAGACATGGTAATAAATGGATCAAATTGAATCACTTCGTGTTCCAAGCAATCATCAACAGGTTGGGTTGCTATTGGATTGGATTGATCTTTAGCATGTCGAGTTTATTCGTGTCAAAACAACTATATTGTCTCACAAATCTATGGTCAGTAGTTTCGACTTGAGTTTATTAACCGATCGAGTCATTAGCATGTTAAACCTTTAAAATCGGGTTTCGATCGAATCCGACACAATTTTTGGATCGAGTCAAATTTTACCATCTCTATATGTCCATTTGATTTGCGTGTTATTATATCCGCCGTGTCAAACATAAAAAGTAGAGTAATAAAATCCATGCATGCAGGTGGGGGATTCTCTAACCACAGAAGCCCAAAATCATGAGAAACTTCTGGATCATCATCTGCTACGTACGTACACGACATCAAATAATGAATTCACGGACGAAAAATATCAAAGATTTATAAACCCTACTACTGTTTTTGAGGCACAAATTTGTTCCATCTTTAAATTTCCATATGGGCCATATCTATTATTAGGAATTAAAAAAACATTTTTTAAAAAAAAACTTCTATAAGGAATATATGATGTGAGCAAAACATCATATTGTGGTACAAGTGGGAGGCCCAGTTCCAGGGCCAGAGGAACATATAGAGCCCTCTCTCTCTTAATTCCACATTTTCATGTCCCCTCCATTTATAGGCTAGTTGTTAAATTAGTGGCACCATTAAACTGAATCATTGTTAAGTTCTTTAATTTAATTTAGTTAACTTTCTCAATTATATATGCTAGCTACTTCTTTTGTGTATATATATTGCTTTAATCATAACACTTTTTACCACTTTATTCTTGAGCGGCGCCTTTACCAAATCACTATAACTAGTAAATTATAATTGGAGTTCGAACTTTAGTACTTTGAATGGAAAAAATAATTGTACTAATGTAATAATTTGAAATTAGAACTTTTAAGGCTCACCAGCTACTAATATAATAATTTGATAGATATTTATAGAAACACTATTAAAATACGGTGTAAGTTTCTGCCCGAATAATAAAGAAAATCATAAAAAATCGTATAAAACGGCTTCAAGGTGAAATCACTCATACAAGCATAACGTAAATTAGCGGAGTCATCACGGAAATCACTATTGTTTTTACAAACTACAAGCTAGTGAATAATACCTCACCCTAACCTATATCACTAATAATGTTTCTAGTAATAGAAAAACATTATGTTGTTTAACCACTTATACTGTAATTAAATATGTGGTTAGAGTTTTCTGGTTAATCATAGGTTCACTTTGAATCCTTTAAGTCAAGGATCAAGATTAATCCTATTCACATCGGATGAGTCTATGAAAATTGTCTAAAGTACTCTCAGAATTCCAGGAAGTGATAGTGTCGAAATACTCACACATCATCCACTTGTTGGATAAAATGTGACTAGATTAGTTACCATTTTGCCTACCATCCTATAATAGTTCTGGGTTTGAATTGTGGAGAAAACTAAGAGTATGCAATTTAACCATTTATAGTAAAAAATGTGGTTAGAGATCGATCGGCATTTTGCATTGTCTACTATCATCCTAAATCGGTTCTCAGTATTTCTTTATGGGCCAACTTGGTGCAAATAAAATTAGTCTTGGCTGAAAGGACTTGGGTAAACCTGTGGCCAAACCGAATTGAACACAAAGTTACCATTATTTCTGCAAAACTTCAAATCAAACCGTACCGTGTTCATTAGATCATGCCATTCTGTTCTTCAAAAGCTAGAATTAAGGAAAAAAACCCATAAAATATCGAAATTTAGTGTATAATCTTAAATTCACAAGGGCATATATATATATTGTACCAATAAATTACAGCAACAAGATCATGGAACATGATAAGTACTATTAACACTTTCCATTCAACATATAATAGGAGTATATATATAATTTCCATTACTTTATCCCCTCTCAAATTTTTACACAAAAATGTTCATGCATCACCACATAATAATAAAACTTTATAAAACTTAATTCCTCTATCTCCTTTTCTTTTCCTGTTTAATTTTCTCCCTCTAATTAACAGATTATTTCTTCTAAAAATTGAATAACCAAGGAAAATAAAAATAAAAAGATCAAAGGAGCAAAAACAACACACCAGCCCATAATAATTTGGCTATGATGAAGATAATATCATCATTTATCAAGTAGTAGATGCAGCTTCACTGAGTGTCTCACTAATGCTCTCTAAATGTGGTCGCCAAACAGCAACTCTCCCTCTTCTTCTCTCTCTTTGCGTTGATATCTTCTGCTCACTCAATAGCTCACTCAAATATTGATCTGATAACACCATATTATTATTATTAATATTATTATTCTTTTCTTTCACGACTTTAATTTTATTATTACAGTTAATATTATTATTCTCTCGCCTTTTCTTCTTAGCCATTGATGATGAACTTGATCCACTACCACCCGTGGGCCCCTTTTTCTTATTACTCGTCGTGCTGGAGGGGCCCGCGGGGACAAGGAAGTAGATCTTGCCACGCTGGAGCTCGGCGTCAGGCGGGACCACAACAATAGCAGGACGACACGTGGCGGTGGAGGAGACGGTGGCTGGAGAATCGTCGTAGACGTCGACGGAGGGACGAGTGGTGGGTTTCTTGAGGACGTGTTTCGGGTACGCCTTCATGACGTCAGCAGCACGTATGGTGCCTGTGATCTCTTCAACACGGCCGTTCGTGTGGACTATCCGGATCACGTCTAAGGCTCCGCATGGTAGGATACATGATATACAACACCTTATGGCGCTCTTCATTTGATAATAATTTGATAATTTGATATATATTACTACTACTTCGGAAAAAACTCCCTTAGGGATTTTCCGTCGTGAATGACCAATTACGACAATATAACCCGTCACAGGGTACTATTGCCTAAGGAAGGAGAGATTTTGAGAATTATGAAAGAGGGAAGAAAATGGGGGGAACATATAGGAAGAGGGGGGTTTATGAGTAGCTTTTGAGGGGCTACTTTATGTGTATGTGGTGGCTTTGGATGAATTTCATGGTATGAATTATTGTTTCTCTCTTTTGTTGAAGGAGGAAAGCAATAGAATGAGAGAGAGAGAGAGAATTTGGAGAGAGATATGATAGATGTGTGAGGTGAGGGGATGTGTCTAGCTATTTTGTGTGTATGTGTGATTGTATGATGTGTGTGTAATTGTGTATATGGGTATGTGTACTTGGCCTTTTGGATCAATCAATATTCAAGATGGGGGTCCCTAGCCGCTAGCCCCTAGTAGCAACGATCAATTATTTAATTTATTTTGTAAGGGGTTTTGGACTTTGTGCTTTAAAGTTTAGAGGGTTTGAAAATATTGAGGTGAATTTTTGTACATGTACTAATATATTTATACTATCAATAATCTACGTTTGGTGTGTTACCCACATTCTATTGTGTACTTGATTTTATTTGTTAAGTAATTTGAGAGAATCGGGGTTTGATGGGTTCACATTATTATGGATATATAGGAGTTTAATTGGTAATTCTAACAGCTAGCATTCTGTTAACTTTAGGATATGTACGTACTGATTCTTGTAGATTCTATGACTTCTTTTCTGACACCAAAAAATAAAAATGGTTTACACTGTTTGTCAGTTCAATCCAAAAATTCACACATGAACCAAAAGAAAAAATTGTGAGCAATTCAAAAGGTAATACCTATGGTCTATGGAGTAGTGGTTTGGGTAAGGGGAGGAGGACCATTTCCGAGTTGATCCATCTTGGAATAAAGGTCAAAGGCCCAGGAGAGAGGGGGATAAAGGGCAAAGAAAATTTCAAACGTCCCTAATGGGATTCGAACTCTGGTGATGAAGGAACATCAAAATGTTGAATACCACCAGACCAACATGTGTGATTGGTTATATAGTATGTACTTTAGTCCCTCCTCATGTATAAGATTGCCCCTGTGCCTCATAAGAGAATTATTGGTTCACAAAGAAATAGAGGTGTTCTTACATTATAATAACTGGTCATTTTTCAAATCGTTCTTATTTTTTAGGAGTTTTATTTTTATAAAAAAATTAAATTATTATCCTAATTAATGTCTAATTTTATAAGTCATTACAAGTCGCACCAACATGCTTCATCTCTAATTGACAACATATATATTTTTGAGAAATTTCTCACTAACAAGGCACACTTAATAAATTGTATCAATTGTACATTAGAAATTAGAATCTTTGAACTAGATAATTAGGATCATTTTTCTTCAACCAAATACTTGTGTTTTTGTGAGGGGGAAAAAAAGCACTTATTGTGCACCCTCATTTGAGAATCAAAGCCTTGTTCATGATATTTGGCAATTAATTATTGACCTATACAATTTATTTTGAGGAAAATCCTTCCTTGATAACTTGTTATACTGGGTGTGTTTACGATTTATTTGGTCAATTTACACATTCCTTGACTTATCACTAATTTAGATCTCTATTATATTGTCTTATAAGCAGGTATCTTGGACTCTCATATATAATCATAAGTCCGGATTACAATCAAAAGGTTAATGGAAATTATATGTAGAAGCTCAATCGATTGATGAAAACTTTCAAAGCTTAATAGTACTAATTAATTAACAAAGGAGGCACAAACTAGTTTCAATTTTTACCAGCTAATTTAACGAAGCAATACACTCAATTTAAAAGTTTCAATCTTGACCTTTCCATATCCCATTAAAAATCCGATGATACTAGGTTATTGTTGTTGTTTATTCTTCATACTATGAATAGTGACCCACTTGTAAGGGTGATGCTAAAATGGAAGAAATTCTCAGTTTTGAATTACTCTCTTCTAGTAGTGCGCTTGATACCTAGACTCCTATTTGTTCTTTGCCATGATTGGGACAACCAAATAAGTTAGAGGGCAACACAACAGAAACATACCATTTGGCATTTGCAAAGGGAGGTTCATCAGAGGGAAAAGGTTTTAATCACAGGTTGACACGTGTAAGCTTATGAGTGTATCAGCCAGGTAAGACTATTAAGAGTAGTTGAGGGGCTATTTTTATGTGGGTCCATAACCATTATGTTGCAAATTATATATTGAATGAGATGGACAGAGGGGTTCTTTTGCAAATTTAAATTTCTTTTTTTTTTTTCATTTTTGGTTCTCATAATGGAGGTTTTCTTGGAATGTAACGAGGGGTTGAAGCTGCAAAAAATTTCAAGTGTTTCAGTAATAAATTAATTATTTGTTTATGTGGTGTTATTCAATTAATAAATTATTTTTAAATTAATTTTTTTTTCAAATATTCCAAAACCACTCTCTTAGAGGGTAACAATGATAGATGGTGTTACTGAAACACCAGAAAATTCCTAGTAAAGTTAATGACTTTGGACATAGTATATATTTATGTTATTTCTTACTTTTTATTTCCAAATTATTTAGAGTAATATTTGTTTTTTGATGAATATGTTCTTTTTAAACTTTTAGATATATGTATACAAAGGGAAATTTATATTTACAATCAAAATAAAGTAAATGTCATTAATCTGTTGGTGATCGACTAAAAACTGAAAGCTCCTTGTCTTCAACAAGCGCATCATTTATCAATTTGGACTGAAGTGACCGAATCTAAATATGATCTGATTGATCTATTTGACAACTCTAAATAGAAGAGCTCTTTTGTAAATTAAATATAATTTTACTTTAATTTTTTTTCATATAATGGAGGTATTCTTGGACTGTAATTGGGGTTGAAAAATGAAAATGGTAGAAATTATCCAAGATGAAGAATGAAGAAGATCTTCTTTTTAAATTGAGTGGAGAAAGAGAGAGATTCATAATATCATATCCCAAGCAAGCAAGATCATGTGGGTTGGGAGCTTTCATTGAAAAGTGAGCTTTAGATAGATTTAATTTTTATTTCTTCAACTTTATCTCAAAAAGACACATGAGATGAGGCTCTTAGGTTTTTGAAGTGCTTTGACTCTCCCCAAACTGGTGTGTTTGTTAGTGGTGACTTGGTGAGTCTTGTGACTTTCTCCAAATGTTTTGTCCATTGCCCTTTCACCATATGAGGAGGAAAAAAGTACTACTTCACACAAAAAAGTAACTGTTATATATGTACTGGATTGGATAAGATTTTGAGAAAGATTATCAAAAGATTCTGCACCTGTCACTTTGATTAGCCATTTTCTAACTCTTGTGTGTGTAACATTAATATATGCACCAAAAGTGTAGAGCAAAAAAAAAAAAAAGCATCAAATTAATATCATATTGGTGCACCAAAAAAAATTAAGATCATAATCAAAATAGAAAAGGACAGGAGTCCAGAAACACTAATAATACATTAATTTTCATCAGCAACTCTACAATATTCTAACTACTCAAGTACTATTTTTTTGGTTTTGGTTAACCATGTGTTCTTTTTTACTAATTTGACATTATCCAATCAGTGGAAATCAGCGAGATGACCTTTTTCATCAGTGAGAATACGTGACAAGACCTTACTAAATCAGTAAGAGTCAGTGACAGGAACCACAATCCTACTTACAGAATCAGTGGCATGACTCACATTCATATTCGCAGAATCAGTGGCAGGACCTTATTGAATCAGTGAGAATTAGTGAAAGGATCTTACCAAATCAGTGGGAATCGGTGACAGGACCTTACCCCATAAGTATGAATCAATGAAGTGACCTTACCCAATCAATGAGAATCAGTGAGATCGAATAAGTGGAAAAGAACACACCCTAAGGCACATTCTTTTTTGCCTTAATAAAACTGAAATGGATAGATTTAAAGTAAAGGGATTGATAATATTCTATTTGAAGTCATTTACTCCTTTTTACCTTAAGTGGTTGTTTGGTTATCAAAAGAAAACACAGAAAGTTGCCATTGTAATTTCTGGGAAGTACAAAATTGTCATGTCGTTTGATTAACATAAAATGCAGGAAATTGCACTTCTTATGAACTTCCACTTTTCATAAAATGAGGGAAGTTGCTTACCTAATTTGCCTTAACTAGATAAGTGGAAATTCTTGCAGAAAGTACAATTTCCTACATCAACTATACAACCTTTTGTACGTACTTCCCAGGAACTTCTAATACATGGGAATTATAACTTCATTCCTAGAAAGTAGAACTTCATAATTTCCACAGTACACCGAACCAAACGACCACTAAATAAACTGCAATGAAATCGACTGAATTGCTTAGTTGAACTAAACATAAAGTGAGTATTACAACAACTAGATATTAATCTC
This sequence comes from Tetragonia tetragonoides, assembly GCA_038025085.1. Classification (NCBI taxonomy): domain Eukaryota; kingdom Viridiplantae; phylum Streptophyta; class Magnoliopsida; order Caryophyllales; family Aizoaceae; genus Tetragonia; species Tetragonia tetragonoides. The sequence goes on along the minus strand of CM076148.1, from coordinate 6,494,709 downwards.
TTATTGATCTCACATTATAGTATATACGAGTATATAAGAGATATGATCATATGATTGATGTTTAGAGATACGAGTGATGATGATAGACAATAAATCCTCAACCTCAATAGTTATATTATTGGGATATGCCACTTCTAACTACTGAACTATCTCTTATTTTTGCACTATGAGTAAAAACATGAATCTATCTATGAAACCTTTTTTAAGCGATAAATTAAGACTTCTATCCAAGTAACTCAAAAACCTTGCTAAGCCATCCATGTAAATATTGGTCCTGGATGGTTTACGCTTTAAACTTGAAACCTCAGGTTAGAATTTAATCATCCTAGCAATTGCAATCAGGCAATCCATGGCCTATGAGACAGTTATTTTATTTATTTTTGCAAAAATATTAATTACAAATTTGGTGAACATAAAACTTGTATATTTAAGACGGTCTTATTGTAAATTTAGATGGGATGAGGATCAATTTTTAATGAAATAAGGTTCACGATTTACAGTAAATGACCTTTACATTTTTAAATAATGACCCATTGTTCTACGGGTTGATTTTACACAAAATTTGCTCTGTAGTAAAAGATTGGGACAAGATTTCAATTATTGTTCAAATGAAGAATGAAGTTGCTTGTGCGCACCGTAGTGAAGAGCGTATGCACATGAATAAATATGTGTTGAGCTTCTTGTCTTCATCGCCATGGCCAAGGTATATTGCATGCATGTAACTAGATCATGATGATATCAATTGCATTATATTTTCGTCTCGAATGATGAAAAAGTAATGAAGCTACACAACCGCAAAAAAGAACAGAATATAGTACATACTGATCGCCATCATATTAAAAAGAATAAAGTTAATGCAAACAAACAAAAAAAGTTTTACATTTATGTGATAGAAAGTTTAATTTAATTGAAAATGCGACATTTTCAAATTTTTTGTTGAATTTGGGATAGTTGTAAGTACTTGTATAATTCAATGACATACACAAATTAATTATACAACCATCCCAAATTTAACACAAAATTTGAAATTTAGAATTAAAAAAAATAAGACAATCACTCTATAATTGAGGGAATATTAGTTTTATAAATTGAGGGAGTATATTACGACGAGTTAAAATAAAAATTAATGTATGGCGTACAATTTAATTATGCTTTGATATAATTTTGCGTTGGTTATCCTACATATATACACATTATTACCATCGTCTAATCTTTATAGTATTTTTCATATATAATATGAAAAAATTGAAGATTATCAGCGGCTAATAATCTTTATTCTCCCTGCAGAGAATCAAGGATTGCACAAAATAAGACAGAGTAACAGTTTGTTACGAGTAATATTAATCAAATGTACAAATTTATTTTCATACTTACCTTGTGTAAAGAAATTAGGGTTCGTACATACTAGTTCGATAAAAACTATAATACGAGTATGTTCCAGTTTCACCCTCTCTCGAGTCAAGAGTAATTCCTCCCCAAGAAAAAGAGTCAAGGCTAACAGGTACATAGTCAAAAGATTAAAAAAAAAAAAAGAGGGATTTCTCTTCAAATATTTAACAAATGATTTATACACGCATGCAAAAGGAATATACTTTAGCTGGTGTATTTCTGATCCTTGGATTATGACACGAACTCAACTGCTCGATCGCTGATGTTGTTGATCAGTATTCAGAAGTAGGTAGTATTCATAAATAAATAATTTAAAAGATCTCAAATTCATATATATTCATTCGTAAATGAACCACTGTCCTTTTGTAGGTCCAATCATTTGAAGTGTAAAAGTTGTCACAAGGGGAGTAGATTTGTGTTAGCTTCAAAAAGAAAACTCATGTGAATATGTCAGCTAATTTAATTAATGATTAGTTAAGTTAGAAAAGTATTATAATTAAAAAAAATACAAATTTTCTTATGAGATGGCTTCATGTAGTATGAGACAATTAAAAGTATTTCATCATTTTTTATTTAATTAGAAGTATCACTTTTTATGCATAGTACGTAATATTATTTTTTGATTCAAAGTATCATGCTTCATATATAAAGTTATCTCATCCAATAATTCTTGTGTGAGATCAAGTCACAAAAAAAATAAGGTCATTTATGGTGAGCAGTGACCCTTATTTCATTGAAAAGTGACACTCGTCTCACCAAAAATTACAAAAGACCGTCTTATAAAAATCGTTGTTAATCTCATATGATTTTTTTTTTTTTTTTTTTTGTAAAATGAATTATCGCACCAGAAAAACAAATAACAAGCAGAATTATAAAAGTGCTATTAGAAATTTAGAATCGACATCGGATTTATGGCCTTTGTAGTGATATATATATATATATATATATATATATATATATATATATATATATATATATATATATATATATATATATATATATATATATATATATATATATATATATATATGGCTGTTAATTTGGTCAATGTCGCATCATATACAAAAGGCACACCGATTAATTAAGGTGTTCCAAAATGGGTACTGTTTCACTAAGTGGAGAACATGTGAGTATCGCTGATATCATGTACATCCGTGGCTTAAGATGGTCCTATCAAGATAGAATTAACCCCTATCCACCTTCCAACAACAACAACAACAACATAACCCCAGTGCCTTCAAAGAGGCTCCCGCCTAGGCAGGGTAAGGAGGGGTCGGTTGTACGCAGCCTTACCCCTGTGAGAGTTTTACAGAGAGGCTGTTTCCGTTTGACCCGAGATCCGATGTGCGACGACCATTGGCAATTTCACAATAAATAAGAAGTGCTGACAGTTTTATGAGCCATTTTGCTTTAGTCCATTATATTCCAAAGCCAAAAAGTAGTGAAGCTTTTGACTCCAATGAAAATGGTGGACAAAAAAGTAGGTGCTTTCATCACCCAAAAAGTAGCAATAAACAAAAAAGGAAGGGCAAAAAGTAAAGTGGGTGCTTTCGTTAATGCCATATATATGTAGAGCTAGAGCATAGACCACCAACCATGTTATCTAGTTATCTTCCAATTTGAAAGTTCAATTCAAGGTTGCGGACTCCTATATTTTCATCGGTACGGTTGATGGAAATGGGTGGAGTAGTGACAATAGTTAGGCATTTGTCCAATCGGTTAGGAGTGGGATGGGTTGGGACGGAGTAGCTAAAAGGGACCTTTTAACCGACCACCTAACATGGTCGTCCAATTCAAAACAGGTTGAGCTGGTGATGCGAGATGTGATCAAATAGATTAGGGTGTTTGATTTATTCACCCACGCAGAAATTCTGTTTAAATCCAACCAGCAACAACGTGAGAGGGATGAAAAAGAGTAGAAAGAGTGATGATCGATGAAGATGCCAAAATTAAAAACACCACTTTTAAAGAAAATTTTAAATTTTTAATGTTTCTTTTTAACATTGTCGTTTTCTAAAATGATTATTGTTACCGTGCTACTACTATAACATATACCCTATAATTTCATAATCAATCTCAGAATTGACAATGTGACACTTTGATCACATGTCACAATTTGACAGTTTGCTTTCTTCTTGTGTTGCTGTGAATACATATCAAGTTCTGATTTTGAAGTTTGCTTTCAATAACTTATCGATAAGGAAAATATTTGGAGTCATTTTCGACCATTAATAAAGATCAATCGTACTCTTAAGAAAATCCAAGTGATTGTACAGTGGAATTTTGGACATACACTGAGAAAACACCTTACAATGGGGCGCAATCAATTCTTGACTTAGCTAGCAACAAGCCTACAATGCACCTAGTAGTTTCATTATCGTGTATTGCGGAAGGTGCGTGCTTAAATTAGCAATAACAAATATACTCTGAACTTTTCCACTCCATTGGCTTCATTCTGAGTAACGTTGTCCTTATCAGATTTATTAACAACAAGCAAGTTAACGTTGGTGTGTGTGTGAGTGGACATTGGACAAAGTGGTACAATCTTACGGATGCGTTTTTTTTCACTTATTTCCACTGATTCTCACTGATTGAGCAAGGACTTGTAACTGATTTCCACTGATTCGGTAAGATTTTGCTACTGATTTCCACTAATTGAGTAAGGTCCTTCCTTTGATTTTCATTGATTGAGTAAGGTTCTGCCACTGATCCTGTGAGAAGAAATGTGGATTCTGTCACTGATTTCCACTGATTGAATAAGGTCATGTCACTGATTCTTACTGATTCAATAAGGTCTTGCCACTAATTCCCACTGATTGAGTAAGGTCTTGCCACTGATTTTCACTGATTGAGTAAGGTCCAATAAGTGAAAAAGAACACACCCGTACTCTAATATCTTAATCAAGGTTGAGGGTTCAAATATTTAAAATGAAAACAGAGTTTGATGGGAGCGAGTACTATACACCATTGTCGACTGATTCGTTGTCAACAAGATTAGTCGTGGCACAAATAGTCTACGGTGAATCTGTGGTAACAAAAATAAATAAATAAACAAACAAATAAATAAAAAGATCAATGATGATCTTTCATTCGTCATCCTTAATTAAAGAGATTTTTTCTGAGAAATTTATAGTTATCAATTTGGAACCACAATAAGAATTACACATTCGACAGTATAACATGCATGAGCTAGAAGCCTAGTCCATTTTTTAATAGAGACCGCATTAAAGAGACGTAAGATCGAGGGATACAAAACTTAGAAGCAAATAACTAGGGTAGTAATGTATGACAATGACCAATGCTTATAAATTCATAATAGCAATTGATTATCTAGTGCTTGAACATTTTGTGATGGAAATTCAACAAGGTTGTTTTGTTGACAAGAAAAAAGAAAAAGAAAATAAAAACGCAAGAAGGTATTAGTAGTAGCATGGTAAAACATTGAGTTGTTGACATACTGCGTTGATTAGTTAAGGTTCATAGACTATGAAAGTATTACACCACAAGATAGGGTGTCAATACCGAAAACTGTATTTATACTTGCATAAGTTTTCACTTAGTTTGATATGTTTATGGTTGAACACGTAAATTTAAATATGACGTAGTGAGAAATGCATATAGGTCGTCATTCACAACATGCATCCTTCCTTTAATTTAGATGGGAATTCTTCTTGTCAATTAAACATCTATGTATTTTATTTTTCAAAATACTTATGAAGACATAATTACACAAATTGCAATTACTTGTGTAAATAGACTTTCTAAATATGAACAAATTTACTCATCAGATTTAGTTCATCCATTTCTCTCAAAAGGGAGCATGGCTTTCACTTGAGTGTGATCCTTCACAAGTCTTTAACGAAATACGGATTAAGAAATGAACTAATTAATTACTCCATCCGTTTTATAACAACTTGTCTAACTTTTTAAATTGGGATGTCCTATACTGACGGTCTTGATTTCTTTGTTCATTTTTCCCAGATATTTTTCTCATGAAACCATTCTAAACCATTAACTCTTGTTTTTATTAAATTGCGTATAAAGTTAACTAAGACAGTCATTTTAGAACGAAGGTAGTTAGTTGTGTGATAACCACGAACAATTACATCAATAGATAATACTTCCTAGGTTTTAACTTTCAAGAATGCATGAGAAGTGACCTTTTGAGTTGTGATCATGCTTTAGTTGTTAATGTACTTTGTACACTACATATATATAATTAATTAAGATGAAAGTTCAAAGTCCATAGTAGGTACTTATGGAAGTAGCATAAACTTCTATGTTATAGGAGACATAAATCGCAGGCATAAATGGTGTTTGATCCCTCCTAGGCTGGTCCCCCATTATCTTTTCAAACATTTTTACACTTCCTAAATTAATTAAAAACAAATATATAATATTAATTAAGAATTTATAAAGAGGGTTAGTACAGCTAATTAGCTAATTAAGCAAAGCCTGTGATCTCTCGGGTATGTTTCCCACGGAGCACTGCATAACGAATGGTCGACAAGGGTGCCGACATGCTTGAGTATTGTGGCTGATGCCAATTTTGTCCTCGTACTCCAAACCATTTTCAATGCGTTAATTAGAAGAAAGGGAGATGACATGAAATGGAGAAGTTGTCTATTCAAGGGTTTCAAAGGAAGCAGCAAAATTAGGAAGGAAATCGAAAAATTACCCTCAATCCAAATATGTCCTAAAAGTAAATTGAGAAGAGTAAATCGAATCCCATTAGAAAAGTGAAGAGGACTTTTAAAGAGCACGCGGCTTCTTTATTCTGGTTACGCTCTAGCTTGTGACGAGCTTAAAGGTAACACCGAATTTTGTTGTAAACTTGTAAATCAGTTGAGAATATTTACATGAAAGTGTAAATTACCACTGTTCCATGCTGAACCCTTGTGAACCTCAGAAAATCCTTAGAATGGTCAATGTCAACAAGGTGCAAGAATATTGGTACTACTTGTGACTTGTGAGAGTCCAAACTAAACGGAAACACGAACTTACTCTAATGTAGTGCAGCGATGGCATTCTAGTAACAATCCCCATGAACTCATCAATGGAAAAGCCACAGTTCAGGTCTCACTCTAGCGTGGTGGTACACGGTAGTAAAGTAGTAGTAATTTGCGCAGCTTAATCAGCATATCGGTGTTTGGATAGAAATGTGCACAAGACGAGTATCAGTTACATTAGCAAGTAAAAGTGTAGGGTGGGAGCTCGCAGTGCCACGCCTTAGGCCACTCCTTAGGGCTGAGGCAGCATGGCACAGTAAACAAGTAGTACCCTTTGCTGGGTTGGGGGAGTTGGGGGCCTGGGGGCAGCAGGGGAAGGGTGAAGTCGAGGGGGGCAGTCCAGAAAAATCTGACCAGATTCACAACATTGCCACTGTTAATTACACCAAATCAATAGCAGCTTGATATAATACAAAAGATTTACAGCAGCTCATGAGGAAGGCAAAAACATCTTTCCCAAAACTGCATGACTCACAACCATCCTCAATCTCCATATCATGCAAAGTAAGTTTGGTGTTTGGGGTCGTTGTGGATTTCCTTTAAAACAAACCAGGTCGATCATTTCTGTTTCGTCGTTACCCCAACAACAATACTATTGATCTACAAAAGTTGGGAAGCAATAAACAGTCAGTTTTCCTCAAAAGGTCTAACAAATATTTGAGAGTGAAGGTCTGCACATCCTAATAGGGGCAAGGATACAGAGAATTACCGCTTTACCACTTTGATCAAATGATCTAGGGTTTTCTATGACCACTGTTTCAGTTTCCGAATGGGGCGTCAACTGTAAAGATATAAGCATCAGTTTCAGAGTGAATGGTAGCAGAAATCAACCAGTATAAAGTGCTTAGGCAACTAGCTCAGGAGAAGCTCGATCAATGGATGAATTTAATTCATTCAAATTCTGCAATAAGACGACAATCTTGGGCTGAAGAAATGGAGGAAAAATCAGATGAGGATCAGGAATCACAGAATGGAGCTGGAGATTCACAGATGTCATCACTACCTGCACCGCCTCCTCATGGTAATTCATGCTCTGTATGGGATGAATTTGATATATCAAAATTGCCAAATGCGGGTAGTAAGCTTACTTATGTTAGGCCTGTTAAAAAAGGAGAAATTAAGACTTGCAAAATTGATAACTGTGATGTTCAACCTGAACTGGAATACTGGAACAATGTTGTTATATGTTATGTATTGGGCTCATTTCCTCCAACTGAAGTGCTAGAAGGATTTATCCGTCGTATCTGGGGGGTACATGGGATTGATAAAATGATTAGAATGAAGAATGGAAGTATGATTGTGAGATTTGGCACAGTGGTTGGCAAAGATGCAGTTATTAATTTAGGTATCCATCATTTTGACAATAAATCATTTATTGTTAAACCATGGTCAACTGATGCTATGTCTATGTCGGATATACACTCAGTTCCCATATGGATTCAATTACCTGATTTAGATGTGTGGTACTGGAATGCTAGCTCTTTGAGTAAAATAGCTAGCCTCTTGGGAAGGCCTATTATGACAGACAAGATGACAGAGACAAGGGCAAGGGTCAATTATGCCAGGATTTTGGTGGAGATGGACATTGGTCAGAATCTCCCAAAATCAGTTATGTTTGAAGATGAGCAAGGTGATATGATTGAGCAAGAAGTCATATATGAATGGAAACCCGTCAAATGTATGTATTGCAAGGGATTTGGCCACGAGGAGAGCAATTGTAGGAAGAAACAAAGTAGGAGAGCTGGTAGACAAAGACAACAACTTGAGGCTAGAGCTGTCACCAATGGAAATCCCACAAATGCAGTAGCTACCACTGCTGTAATTCAAGTGCAGCCAACACAGGGGATGCAGGAGGGTCCAGCTTCAGTGGTACAGCAAGGGCAGGGGAATGGGAGACCTGGGCAGAGAAATGAAGGGGTTTGGCAGCCAGTAATCAGAGGCATACAAAGAAATGTAAGGGTTGAAGAGCCATCTGAAATACATTTACAGAATGAGTTTGATAGTTTAATAGATGGTGCAGTAGAAGATGAATCTGCTAAAGAGGGAAGGGTGGAAGAAGTACCAGCAAATGAGCATGGATAGAGTTGCAGCGTGGAACATAAGGGGACTAAATAGCCCCAATAAGCAGAAGGAGGTGCGAACCTTTTGCAGCAGAAATAACATTGGTTTATGTGGAATTGTTGAAACCAAAGTAAGGCAAAATAACTATGAAAAAGTTCATAAAAATATGTGTCAATGGGGATGCTTTGTCAATTACTCAGCTCATCCTAAGGGAAGGGTTTGGGTAATATGGAAGAAAGACTGGTTCAATGTGGATATTGCTTTTTATACCTCACAACTGGTACACTGTCAGGTGAGACATCTAGCCACAAACAATGAGTTTTGTGCAACTTTTGTGTATGGTGTAAATGACAATGAAGGAAGAGGGGTATTATGGAATGACTTGAGGACTTTGGAAGCCAGTATAGCAACACCATGGATTCTACTTGGGGATTTCAATAGTCCCCTGAATCCTGATGATAGGATTGGTGGTGTACCTGTTACGCCAGGTGAAATAAGTGAATTTAGAAGCTGTCTAGACGACTGTCAACTGTCTGACTTGCCGTGGAAGGGGAGCAGATATTCCTGGACTAACAGGCATGATGAAAGTCCGAGGATTTTCTCTAAATTAGACAGGGTATTAGCTAATGATAAGTGGCTTGATGAGCATGCAGGCGCTGAAGTCATGTTTTTACCAGAGGGAGTATCCGACCATAGCCCTATGATGGTGAGTTTCTTCACTCTTGGTAAAATTGGATCTACGCCCTTTAGATTCTTTAACATGCGGGCTTCTGCCCCTCAATTCCTTGAGGTGGTAAAAGAGACCTGGAATAGAAACTATTGTGGATGCAGGATGTACATTATTACCCAGAAGCTGAAAGCTCTCAAAAAGTCACTGAAGCAACTCAACAAAGACTCATTCAGTGATATCCATGTGAAAGTACAGAGTGCAAGAGATGCAATGAACCAGGCTCAAGCTAATATGCATGCAGATCCTACAAATAGCTCTTTACAGGTTCAAGAAAAAGTAGCCACAACAGATTTCTGTTTTCTTGCAGCTGCAGAAGAAGCTTACTTGAAACAAAAGAGTAAAGCTGATTGGATTAGTCTAGGTGATCAGAATAACAGATATTTTCACTCTGTGCTCAAAACAAGAAGAGGCAAAAACAGAATTAATTGCATTCAGAATAGTGTTGGCGAATGGATATATGACTACCAGCAGGTTGTTGATAACATTGTGAGCTTCTATAAAGGAATGCTAGGTGAAACTGAGATGGTGAAAGGCTAGTGACTGGATTATCCAAAATGGAAGAACTCTGCAAACAGATCAGAAAGCTTCCCTCATACAACCTTTTGCAGAGAGGAAGTTAAACAAGCTTTATTTTCAATACCTTCAGACAAGAGTCCTGGGCCAGATGGGTACAATAGTGGATTTTTCAAAGCTGCATGGAATATTGTGGGCGAAGATATCACTGATGCTGTGCTGGAATTTTTTCAGACGGGAAAACTCTTGAAGCAAATAAATGCCACAACAATCTCACTTATAGCAAAGGTTGATAACCCTGCATTGCCAAGTGATTACAGACCAATCGCTTGCTGCAACACAATCTATAAATGTATTTCGAAGCTACTGTGCACGAGACTAGCCACTGTGCTGCCTGAGCTAGTAGAAGGGAATCAAGGTGCTTTCATTAAGGGGAGATCAATAATCCACAATGTGTTAATGAGCCAAGATCTGATCAGATTGTATAACAGAAAGTCAAATGTTTCACCAAGATGCCTCCTCAAGGTTGATCTACGCAAAGCATATGACACGGTACACTGGTCGTTTGTAGAAGAGATTTTGACAGGCATGGGATTTCCCTCAAAATTCAAAGGGTGGATTATGCAATGCCTAACTTCAGCAAGTTTCTCAGTGAGCATTAATGGCGAACTACATGGTTATTTTAAGGGAGGAAGAGGCCTTCGACAAGGTGACCCCATCTCACCTCTCATTTTTGTCCTTGTCATGGAGTACCTTACTAGAGTACTGAAAAAAGCCAGTGAGTTACCCGACTTCAGATATCACCCTCTCTGTAAGTCAACTAAGCTTGTTAATCTATGCTTTGCTGATGATTTAATAATTGTTTGTAAAGCAAATGAAGCTTCGCTCACACGTGTAATGGAAGCTTTCTCTCACTTCTCTGATGCATCTGGATTAAAGTCAAATCATATGAAATCTCAGCTGTATATAAATGGGGTCACAGATAGGATGAAGCAACAGGCAGAAATGATAACTGGATTTTCATTTGGAGAATTCCCAATGAAATACCTTGGCATGCCTCTCTCTCCCACTCGTTGGACAAGAACTGATTGTCAATTTCTCCTTGACAAGATCACAGCTAGAATTAGGAGCTGGAGCTTAAGGCATCTATCTTACATGGGGAGATGTCAGTTAATTAATTCTGTATTGTTGTCTACTCATGTGTATCGGGCGTCCATGTTTCTACTGCCACGGAGTATTCTGCATGACATAATTCAGATATGCAGAGATTTTTTATGGGGGGCCACTGAAGGTACCAGGAAAGTATCTCTTGTCTCCTGGGAAGCTTTATGTCAGCCAAAATCAAAGGGAGGGCTAAATTTTAAACACTGTAAAGTGTGGAATACAGCTGCTGTGGCCAAGCTCATGTGGGCTTTAGCCAACAAGGAAGATATTTTGTGGGTAAGATGGATCAATAGTATATATATGAAAGGGCAAGAATTTTGGTCAGCCACCTTGAGTGCTGACACAAGCTGGTATATAAAGAAACTGTTTGAAATGAGAAATACCTTTCAGGGGTCCTGCTGGCAAACACAGGGTATTCCTTACAAGATCTCTGCGGGTTACAAATGGCTGCGTGGTGAACAACCTGAGATGAAGGAAGCCAGGATGATTTGGGGTAAGCTTCATGTACCAAAACACAGTTTTATAATGTGGTTGGCCACATTGAGGAGAATGCTTACCAAGGATAGAATGATGAAGTTTAATATCAGGGTAGATTCTGAATGTGTACTTTGTCAAACAACTGATGAAACAGCTGATCATTTATTTTTTGATTGCACTTGGGTGTTTGAGCTGTTCAAGTCTGTGATGGATTGGGCAGGAATAAAAGGACCACCACAGAAGGGTTGGAGGAAATGGATGATGACAAGAACCAGGTATGCAAAAGCTAAGAGATCTGTTATGGAAGCTGCTGCCAGTGCGGTCGTGTACCACACTTGGCTAGAAAGGAACAGAAGAATCTTCCAAAATGAGAGAAGAACAGTTCAGGCCTTGTTCCATACAATTGTTTCAGAAATTAAGATTAGATTGGCGAGTTATAAGCCAACTAGAATTAGTGATAGAGATAAGAACTACCTACAAAATTATTGTAACTAGTTAGAGGCTTGGGTAATATAGAGAGGGGGATCCTTCCTAGAAGGCAACCTCGACATCTATATATCCCTCCCTTAGCTTGTTTTATATCTCTTAGCCAGTTGGTAATGGAATCACATTGATCTTTTTCCAAAAAAATAAAAATAAAAATGTGCTTAAGTTTCATGCAAACTAAAAAGTGCAAGAAAACTTACTGGTAAGTTGCTTGCACCGTATGGCATGTGATTGAAAGTCTACACAGAGCAATATTGATATATGATTAATTAGTTGTAGGTTTCAAATCAAAGTCAAATTCACATCTTCCACATTCTAGCTCTGGGCAAGTGGACAAAGCATGGCAACCAGGGCAGATATAGAGCATACAGTATTCAAGAAACTAAATCTAAACCATATGCATTCACTCAGCAAGAACAAATGAACTGATGATGGCTAATCTTAACAGAAGTATTTTCTATACCATGGTCTTGGAGTATTCAAAGCGGAGAGATCAAAGTATTACTAGATAAACAATTAGGGTGAAATACATTTGCTTCACCATTTGGGAAATAAAGCAGAAAGAAGCCATTCGGTAAAACAAGAAGCAGAGAAGAGACAAGGAGGAAATTTTTGTTAGGTGATTGAAGCTCAGCTCAGGAAAGTAAAAGGGGAATCTTAGTTAAGTCATATGGTGATGAAGTTAAGTTACTATCTAGTTTCTCTTTCAGATTAGGGCACTGCACAGCTTTATTTATGTTACCCAAACTCTTCATTTGACCTCGGGTACCCGTGTTGGACACTCCACACTTGCCACTCGACAATCGGACATGGGTATGGACACTTGACAATCAATTTTAGGCCAAGGACATGCTAAATTTTCAAATATTGCCAAGTCCGACACTTAGACATGTATCCATGTTGGACACTGAGTTCCAGCCGAGTCCAGGTACCTTTACAATGAAAAGAAACATCTCGGACATGGAAATGAAATAGAATGAGCTCACACCATTGTAACACATATTCCATTGTGCAACATTTAAATCTGTAACTTATTAAGTAAAAACTCTGTTTAAACTTACTCCAACATTTGTAATGAATTGACAAATGGCACATCTGACTGATGGAGCTCCAGATGGATACATAAGTGCCAGGCGACAGTTACCACAATGGACTGTGGCAACTTGACTTACTGCATTGCGAAACACAAAAACCAAGGAGAAGTTAGCAGAGGAAGCTAACTTCATAAACAGAATACAATGAACCTAACATGAACTGAAAACACTGGTTAATGTACTCCATATATAAATACATCATTCAAGCTGCTGAGATTTCATGATCTAGTACCAATGTGCCTGCAGCATACGCCAAACCAGGACCGGTATTCAAGTGGCAACACTCAATTTCAGCATTATATTAAGTTTATGTATTTTCTAAGCAGCAAAATAGAGGTATCAAAAGCATTACAAAAAAAAAAAGGATACCGAGGAACAATACAGCTTAAGCAAATGATTCCCTCGTGCATAGCCACTATCCACTCCCTCCGAAGAGGAATTGAACTTGCATAGCTAAACAAAGAATATCCTTCCCCTCCCACGGGCCCCCTATCCCAGATCAATCAAAACGTAGAGTTACATACAAGATCAATAACTTAACAAAGGGCCCCTCATATTACATGGCCACCAACACGACTTACCTCAAAGGAGCTATATTTTGAAAAATGAAAAGTAAAGCTAACTATCTGTAACATTTTCCGTTGATTAATAAGTCACCAAATAGGGGCATCAAATTGCATAGCCATTATAACTAAATACCTGAAGGGACCTATATTTGAGCGGTATGCAAATCTATACTAATCATTGAATTTCTGTTTCGACAATGATATTTGCTTGATATTTTATCAAATAACAGGCATCATATACCAATAGGAGGTCCAAAAATTTTTGGAAAAGTAAGGGCAAGGAGGGGAATGAAAACTAAAAAGAGATACATTCTGTTACTTAGATCAACGGCAGAATATAAACCACAAAAGACTTTCTAGAATGACCAGTCCCCTGCCAGAACAACCCCCTCCACTGTTTGCTCTTATATTGGCTACATACAACTGATGCAAGGACCTCCAAGCTCCTCTGCTTATCACAAGAGTCAGAAAAAGGACGCTCTAACCAATTAAAGAAAGAAGTGAATAATGTGTTGCCTTTGAATATTGCATTTGGATTCTACTGTTCTGGAAGTACAATAATAAACAGGACTTAAAAGTAAAATTCCAATACAGGTTTTGAAGTTTAGAAATAACATGTCTAGAGATAAAATTGGTATAAGAAATCATCAGTTTTTGAAGTATATATCTGTCAAATCAGTCAAAGCCCACAGTCAGGGCTGGCCAGAGATGATCGACAAATCCAGTAGGACTTTAAGTGTTTGACGCTTAATTTTAGATGCTGCAGACTCAAATATCGAAACTAACACCAACTCATACAGTATCACCAATAAGGGAAGAAATTCTGTTGGATGAAGAAAATGGAACTAGGGCTGCACACAGGTCCAAGACCGGACCGGACCTAAACCGGAATTTGGAAAATCATTAGACCTAAGACCGGACCTAAAACATTCAGGTCTCGGACCGGACCGGACCTGAAAAACTCCGGACCGGACCGACCCGGACCTATATGGACCGACATTACTTTTATGGTTTTTTCCCACAAATTTATGTCGATTTTAATAAACCTTCATGCAAAAACTAACACCAATAGCAACAACTCAATAAGTATCCCTACAAGAGTGGGATTTTGAGGAAAAACAGATGTACATAACCTTACCTTTATAATTGATATTGCAAAACTTGGAATGTACTAAAGCATATATCATTTAAAAAGCTAAATATAGGTAGCGAGGAAAATATTTTATTCAAAAATAATAATTAAATTCTCAATTTAATGAAAAAATAGTAATTTTTCTAGTTATCAGGTCCGAATAGGTCCAAACAGGTCTATTCAGGTTTTGGACAGGACCGGACTGAAAACCCGGAATTCATAAATTGAAGGACCGAGGACCGGACCGATTCCACCAGGTCCAGGTCAGGTCCGGTCTATTCAAGTCAGGTCCGGTCCAAATTCAGGTCTGGACCGAAATTTGTGCAACCCTAAATGGAAGGAAGTGCACAAATCACGACCTAAAAGCATGACATGCTACAAAATGATAAACCAATTAAGGAACCTTATTATGTAAGGAGAGCATAGTTTGAGGATGTCTTTTACTCTAAGAATGTCTCAAGAGCCCAAAACCTAATAAATTTCAAAACTATCATACAAAAATAAGACTAGGTGCGATCACCCCATCTGGATTAAGCCATGGCCAACAATACCTATTAGAGAACACACCCACAGACATACAGTAGTTTGAGCTTGCAGTTGGAAATGCATTTCTCAAATGCAACAACTATTATCTAATTTCCTTACTTCCTAAATGGCATGAAATTATTGCAAGAATACAAAATGATGCTAATTTCCTTATTCTTCCTGGAAATCACACTACAATTTGCAAAGTAAATCCCAGAAAGATGCTAATTAACAAAACCTAGAACATACTACCAGGTATAGATTCATACTTGTCAGATTCACCGTTTGACAACATAGACACCTCACGCTCCTTGCCCCGCGAGCATACACTAATAAAGTTCGACAACCCCCGCATATGATCTGATCCATATCCATTCCTGCAACAAGAAGCATCCATCAGGACCAATCACAATAAGAAGCCAGAATTCATACAGTCATTGTCTCTTGTTGCATTGTTAATGAAACCGCAAACATGCATCCAAATCTAGCATCCCATCTCAAAACAAATACGCAACATAATCTATTCACATATATAAAGTTGTAACTAGAAAATCCCAGACAAAACAGGCATTAGGCACTAATACAGGACATGAACCCATCAAAAAGTTCCAAAATTTCCCTCAAAGATTACATCTTTCACCTATAAATTAACCTAATTTGGTCAAAAAAGAAGTGATCAATCAACCCAACTTCCAAACCGATCATATATCAGATTTTCCTATAGACCCATGTAGTGATCTTCCTGATTCTTTTGTTTTGAAATCTTTCTAGGCAAATTATGGCATCATAATATGACTAAAGTTTCTTCAAATGGGTTAAATTACAGAAATTGAATATGCTACGTGCTTAAATAATAGACCAATATGAATAATAAGAAAACAAATTCAGGGTCTGCACAAATTTAATAAATTGAGTCCTTTAGAAATGGAGAAGAGAGAGAGAGAGAGAAATATATATACCTGAAATTGGCACCGGAGAGAGAAAATAGGACCCAAGAACAACCTTACCAGAAGGATTATCCGGCAAGGAAGATCAACAGGTGCCGAGAGTAGTAAACCGGCGGGAATTTGCAGGATTAGGATAATTGGTTTGGGAGAGAGAAATTGGAGAAAGAAGACAGGGAAAAAGGACAAGTCTCGCGGGAATCCGGGATTAGCTAAAACTCTTTTTTGGCTTTTTTCTTTCTTTTGGTTTTAATAATAATAAATAAATAACACTAATAATAATAAATAATAAATATTATTGTTATAATTATAATTTTTATTAGTGAACAATAAACTTTTTTTTTGCTATTTAAAATTTTAAATCACTTTTTAAAGTGGATACTGTTTTTTGTTGTTCGAAAAGACTTCTAAAGACCTCTTGTTGAAAAAAAAAATTCTGAGGATTTCTAGAGTCTTTTACAAAATGTTGCCTAAAGATTAAAAATAACACCATTTTGGATTTGATTTAAAACTATGAAATGACATTTTTTTTTTACCATGTTCTCCACTAACAATAAAATCAGAGATTAGGAAAACAAACATATCCACATAGGATTAATCCATCAAAATAACCTAAAGTTATGAATTTGCAGATATTATGATATTTTAGAGTGAATTAGAGATGGGTTTCATTGAATGTGCTGTATTTTACTAAGGGTTCTTTTGGTCTACCTTCTACTAACTTCTCATTGTCCTTCTAAATTTGTTCTTGTTCACCCATTTTTATCCACTTCCCCCTCAATTTCCAACTTCTTAAAAGTTAAAATAAAGCTAGAAGAGGAAGGAGAAGGAGAAGGAGAAGGAGAAGCTATAATTTGTAACTTCTCCTTCTAGTCCAATTGTAGCTTTATTTCAACTTCTTAGAAGTTAAAAATGGAGGGGGAAGTGGATAAAAATGGGTGAACAAGAACAAATTTGAGAGGAGGATGAGAAGTTGGTAGAAAGTAGGCCAAACGGGCAAGGGTGTTACTATTTACCGCCCCTAAATTACTACCTACCGCCCCCCCAAATTCCAATTTTGCTCTTTTTTAAATTTTCACTCATCCTCTCCCTCTCTAACTCTCACACCAATTCTCCCTCTCTACCACCCACTCTACCACCCACTCTCATACCCAACCTTCATCAACATTCACTCAAGCAACGGCCGCGGATGTCTGCCGGCGACCAGGAAGTGCCGTCGACGGTGGCGGAGGTAAATTTTTTTTTTGCGCATTTTTTTTGCACGGGCGTCTGAAATTTACGACCGGTCCATAGTCCAGGCGTTTGAAATTTCCGCCTAGACCATGGACAGACCGTAAATTACGGACGCCTGTACCATGGTTTAGTCGTAAATCTCGGACGCCTAAACCATGGTTCAGGCGTCTGAGATTTACGCCTGAACCATGGGACAGGCGTCCGTGATTTACGGCCTGTCCATGGTCTAGGCGGAAATTTCAGACGCCTGGACCATGGACCGGTCGTAAATTTCAGACGCCCGTGCAAAAAAAATGCGCAAAAAAAAATTATAATAATAATAATAATAATAACAATAAATAATAATAATAATAATAATAATAACAATAAATAATAATAATAATAATAATAATAAATAATATTTTTTTTTTTTTTGTGTCGGTCGTCTGCGACCGGCGACTCACCCAAGGGTGAGTCGTCTGTCGATCTCGACTCCCCAAGGGTGAGTCGTCTGCTACAGGCGACTCACCCTTGGGCGAGTCGAGATCGACAGACGACTCACCCTTGGGTGAGTCGCCGGTCGCAGACGACTCACCCAAGGGTGAGTCGAGATCGGCAGACGACCGACACAAAAAAAAAAACAATCAACACAAATTCAATTCATGGTCATGGTCGCGATTCAATTCAAGGCAAAAAAAATTTCGAAAATTTACCCCCCGCCGCGATGCTCATGGTCGCCGCCTCCCTCGCCGTCGAAGCCTCTGCCGCTGCCGCTGGCCCCTGACATTCCGTTGTGATGGTGGTGGTGGTGGTGGTGCCGTGAGTGGTGGTGGTTGCCGGTGTGATGGTGTGGTGGTGAGGATGAGTGAGAGTGAGTGAGGAAGAGAGGAAGGATGAGTGAGAGTGAGTGAGGAAGAGAGGAAAGATGAGTGAGTGAGAGTGAGTGAGGGCAAAATTGGAATTTGTGGGGGCGGTAGGTAGTAATTTGGGGCGGTATTTAGCAATTCACTTAGTAAAATACAGCACATTCAATGAAACCCATCTCGCCGTAGCCCCATCCCAAAACTTCGGCAACGGCCGTCCCAAAACCCAAATTCTCTCTCTTAAGCTCGAATGCCGCATAAGAGGAATTTGATTATGTCGTGTATAGAAGGTATGTTGTAATTTTTGCATTGATTTGATAATTTTATATATTTGGGTTTTTGTTAGAGTTTGATGTGTTGAATAATTTGAAATTAGTTGTGAAATGTACATTATTCTTGCCATCTTGGTATAATTGAAAGGATGCCCATGTCTTGATGCAATTATTGGTTGTGAAATGTTGTTTTCTGTGTTCATTTGCCCTACATATTGGATTCTCATGATCTGAAATTCTTTTTTTTTTTATTTTTTTTTATTTTAATGCAAATGGAATTTGCCCATGATGACTATCTTATGGTTTGCTTAATTGGTCCTGTAAACTTGGGTAATGTCTTGTGAGAATGTGATGATTCAGTCTGCATGGTCATTGTGTCTATTTCAGCCAGATGCTTATAGAATGTCCGGTTTCCAAGTAGGTTTTGAGCTATTCACCCTTTTATTTGATTGCATTTGTGTAGTGTGTGTATGGGATAGTTGGTTTTGGACCTTTAGTGAACATCTAAAGATTGCACTGTGGAGCATCTTATCAAGGATCTATATGGATAAAATGACGATTGATGGGTGGCTCTAGAATAAGCTGAATATGAATTGAGAGGTTGCTTCAGGGACGTGTGTTTAGGTGTCCAACAATCAACATCTAGTATTGAAATTGATTGACGCTGTCTTGTATGGACTCTTGAAATTAGAACAGTTATCTATGCCATCTACTGTGTGTCTAATGAACAAAGGCTTGATTGGTTTTGATAGTAGAATTTTGGTGAGTTTGAGAGGAGAGATTGATTCAATCTATCTGTCAATCGGGCAAGGTTTTCGGCGACAACTCTTGAAGATATCGGAAGTTAGAATGTTGACATGAGTAACGAGAAATCTTGTGATGATTTGGTAACTTTGAAGTAATTGAGGATTAGGCAATCATGAGGTTTTAAGATGGTTTTCTATTTAAAAAATGTCCAATTGTCAGCAAACTGCAGAATATAGTGTAGATTAGGTACCATGACAGGCATGAGAAAATGGAAATCTATTTCCAATTAGGCTTCCAAAGTCTATTTTTCCTGTTCATGATCATCATTTTTTTCCTGTCTCTTTCTTCCCTCTTGAGAGAATGTAAGATGAAACATATGATATTCTAAGGGCCTGCTTCATTGGTGGTAGCTTGTTTGGGAGATTACTATTTTTGAGTAAATTTTAAGCTTTCCATATCCACCCCAATTTTGAGTCTTGACAAATAGAGTGGGGTGTGTAAGAGACTAGTTAATCTATGTGAACCAGCAACAAATGTTGGAAGTTGTACTCAGGCTATGAGGCATCTTAACATTGGATTGTGGAGCATCATGTCAGACTCATATTTGGTTTAGTTACTTGGGGATTGTCAGAGTTTGATGCATATGCGAAGATTGAGTGATCTAGAATATGTTTATATGAATTGGGAGAGAGATAGATGAGACTGAATATACAAAGCATGGAAGACTGGCCTGGGTATGGGCGATGGCATGGGGTTTACTATCATTTAAGGTATGGTTGTGTACTTGTGTTTGTGTAAGAGAACTCAGAACCCAGTTCTGATTTCTGAGTAGGCAAATAAAAGAAAAAAGAAACTACTCCATTATGCGAAATTGCTGGAAATTGGAATTGGCAAGAGTTATCTATGAACAGTCAACAGGAAAAGGAACAGAAAATTGAGGGGGGAGATCAACAGGAAAAGGAACAGAAAATTGAGAGGGGAGATCAACAGGGAAATCAGAGAGGAGAAGAAGGCCTGGTTCTGTTTTTATAAGGGTTATAGAAGCGGTACACAATTAAAGAACCCTCTTTGCCACGGTTATATTTGTAAGGATTCCTTAGATGGATTCTTTTTTTCTTTTTTTTTTTGTAAAGACTTTAAGATGGATATCTTTATAATAACTTGAGAGGCACCATTTATGTCATCTGTGATCGGAGACAATTTTTTATACTGTAGGATGGGTAGATTTTCTCACATAAATTTCCAGCTTATACTTGGGATATATTCGTGTAACTCAAAAACTATAAAGGTTGCTGACCTCATCCATTCCATGCTCCCTCCCAAACCCGCACCTCACCACACTTTTTCACTTGCAACGTTTTTGGACTTTTCTCCCAAAAAAAATCTCATGTACTGCACTGAAACTTTAAGACGACAAAAGAGGGAAATTACATTTCTAAAACCTTGTAACAGCCGCCAGATTATCCCTCCTGCACCTGTAGGCTGTAGTATAAATATCAGATATGTACAACATCTAACAACACATTGTTACACAAATATTTCATCCAAATATGACCAAGAGCCACCAAGCCGCCAAATGTGTATGTAACAGTGACATCCACTCAGCTCTTAAACCTCATCAGTGCAGTTTTACCTTAGACAAGGTGATCAATGCACCACTTAACATAGTCTGGTCCATTGTTCGTCAATTCCACAATCCTAAGCCGACAGGGCTTTCATTAGGCCTTGCTCGGCTGTCTCGAACGCGTCCGAAGCCTTCCATAGGATAACATACATGACGGGGTTCCCAGCACGTACGAGTATTGAGAGGCTCGACGAGGTCGATGCTGAAGCTCATGTCCTCGTGTTTAGTCTCGTTGGAGGTGATCATGGACGTAGGCTAGGTAATTACCAAGAGGTGATATTGGTTCATGACGAAGAAGATCATGATAAGAGGAGGACAGTTGTGACAGAGAAGTATACGGTGGATGTGCCGGAAGATAGTAATGAGGAGAATACGAGGTTATTTGTTGATACTTTGGTTGGGCTTAATCTCAATTCCCTAGCTCGTGTTGCTGAGGGTATGGTAGCTTGAGCTTGTACTGCTATTGTTTTTTAAGTTCTGGGTAAGGCTTTTAAGGTTTAGCTCATGTACTATACGAGAGGCTTTTTTTGGGTAAGTGTAATATTTTTTTTTTTTTGGTTTCTTTTTTTGTTAAGAGCAAGAAAGGCTCAAAAATCATGTGGTTATATGCTGGTTTGCAGAGATAATTTGGGTGACTTTGAAATGCTGTAAAAAGAGAAATTGGTTCTTTCGGTAACTTTGAAGTAATTGAGGACTAAAAAGTCATGATGTTATATGCTGGTTTTCCTTTTAAATATATATCTCATTCACTGTTAACTTCACTAGAGTAGTGGAGATGAATCTAGAGTTTGGTACCATGACAGGCATGGGAGAATTGAAACCTATTTTCAGTAAGGCCTCCAAAGTCTATTTTCTTTGTTAATAATCTATTCTATTTTTTTTTTCTTCTCCTTTTGGGAGGAAGCTAGATGAAATAGTTGATATTCTAAGTGCCTGCTTTAGGGATGGTAGCTTGTCATGGATCCACCCTTTCTTAGTTGATTTAAGCTTTTCACCCTTGTATTTGACAATTGTTTAGAGTGGCAAGGCTAATTACTTTATGTGAACCAGCAACAAATGTTGGAAGTTGTACTCAGGCTATGAGGCATCCTAATATTGCATTGTGGAGCATCTTGTCAGACACATTTATATGCTGTAGTTACTTTATGATTGTCAAAAGTTGATGCATGCATTTGCCAAGATTGAGTGATCTAGAATACATTTGTAAGCCCTTAAGGAAAAAAGGGATACATTTGTAAGAATTGGGAGCATTAAAGTTTTTGTTCTCGATACCAATTTAAGAGAGGATTGTGAGTAAGTGTCCAACATCGAGTGTAGAACTTGATTTGCACTTTCCTCTATGGATTCTTTTAGCTAGCTTTGCTCTTCGGTAATCCATGGAGCTTACTCTGTCAAAGTGGACAAAGGCTTAGTTGGTTCGTTTTTGTTCGGTACAGAGTACAATTGGTGGCTTTTGAGTCTATGCATTAGGTGGTAAATGGAACTTGAGTGACAAGCAAAAAAAAAAAAGGGACTTGAGTAACAGGTATATTTATATGCCAGGACAGGAGGAACTGAAGCATTTTTGTAGAGTTAAAAGGATTTGAGTGAAGCTTCTGATTTCTGGTACCGAAAGTCTCATTGAGTGCAACTATAATTGTTTTGATGTATCCAGAATACGTAGTTCCGTACAATTATCCAAGTCAAGGGAGGAAAGAGACAATGAAGGTATGAGAGTGAAATATCAACTTGGAAGTAGTAAGGCTTTAGGAAATGTAATTTTTCTCTGTTCACGGTGTTCGATTTCTAGTTTGAATTGAAATTGAACTGTTAAATGACATTCTAAGAGCCTGCTTGAGTGACAGTAGCACATATCCTGTGCCACGTTAAGCAAGGACATTATTGTAGTCATGATGTTGTATTTCTAGTTTGAAGCAAAACTAAACGACAGATGAATGACATTCTAAGAGCCTCGCTCGAGTGACAGTAGCTCCTCTCTCTACCATGTTGAGAATGGACATTGTAGGCTTTGTAGCCAGGGGATTGGGGGTAAGTCTAGGATAGGGTAGACACCAAGGTTTGCAATCAATGAGGTCAAAAATGTGTCTCTTGGGGACATCTACATGGTTGTTAGGCCTCCTGGTCCTTTTATATACTTTGGTCTTTGCCTCTCTAATAACGTGTGGAACTGATGCAAACGACATAAAGGAATTCAGGAGTAGAACTCTAGAAGTTGGGTAAGCGATATAAGCTCCTAGAAGAACTAGACATTTTTTCATCCTTATTGCCATATTGATCACCTTCCAATGCAGGTCATAGGGACACATCCACAGGAAGGGTTGCGGGGAAAAGGCACATGCACTTGATCATTGTCAGAAACTGAGTTCATTCTCCATATATCGTCACAGGACTCACAGCACTTCACCCGTTCCTCCTTTTGTTCTTTGGGCACTGCCCTGAACTACAAACTGCATAATTGTTGTATTCAGACTGTTATCCTTACATTGCATTGCGGAGCATCTTGTCAGGCACATCCATCTGGTTTGATTATTTCATGATGGTGAAAGTCCGACGCATACACAAAGATTGAGTGATCTCTATTAGTACTTCAATATGATTTAGGAGTGGTAGAATTTCTTTTCTTTATGCCAATTTAGGAGAGG
Source organism: Tetragonia tetragonoides (assembly GCA_038025085.1). Lineage (NCBI taxonomy): Eukaryota > Viridiplantae > Streptophyta > Magnoliopsida > Caryophyllales > Aizoaceae > Tetragonia > Tetragonia tetragonoides. The sequence goes on along the minus strand of CM076148.1, from coordinate 6,471,259 downwards.
GTTGGCCATTAAGTGTCCAACTTCTAGCGTGAACTTGATTCGCCCTTATTTGTTTGGGTTATTTATTTATTTTTTTTAAATTTTTTTTTTCTTAATTACAAGAAAGTTATCCTCTTTGAAGGTAATGATACTCCATCCCAATTCTTTGCTGGGGTCGAGCGAGGAATGCATCAATGCGCGCTGCTATACAAAGCCCCAATCTCTAAGATGGATTCTTTATCATAACTTGAAGGACACCAATTTTCTTTTTTTTTTTTTTTTTTTTGGGGGTTGGAGAGGGTGACCAAACCCCTCGGCTTTATGGTCAGTACAAGTACCTAAGGGAGGGGGGAAGCCGGGAAGGGTGAGAGGAGATAAACGAGCGCAACAAGCCTTGAACCCAAGACGTGCCAGGGAACAAGTGAAGCCGGTTCTACTGCACCAAGTTTCGCGCTCTGAGAGACACCATTTATGTCATCGGTGATAGGAGACAAAATTTTAAAGGATTGGTTGATTTTTGCACATAAATTTCTATCCTATACCTCGGGATAAAGATGGCCTCGGGCCGTGCTCGTGCCGTGTTTTCGTGCTTTGTAACAGTGTCGTGCCGTGGCGTGCTTATAGTTATCGTGCTTCGTGTCGTGCCTGCTCTTCCAAAAGGTAGACTCAGGTCGTGCCCGTGCTCGTGCTTGTGTCGTGCCGTGCGTGTCGTGCTCATGCTTTTTAAAATAATATTAAAATTTTCGCCGTGCCCTGTCGTGCTGTGACGTGCTTGACCGTGCCCTACCGTGCTTTCTTTTCAAAATCCTTGTCCGGGCCCAGCCCAGGCCCATTCATTCATACCCGTGCTTCCTCCGTGCCCGTCCCGTATCGTGTAAAAGACATGCTCGGTCGTGCCGTGCCTCGTGCTACCCGTGTCTAGTGCCCTGCCTCGGGATATATTCGTGGAACTCGGAAACTATTAAGGTTGCTGATTTCATCTGCTAAAAATCCACGCTCCCTCCCACACCCCCACCTCACCCACACGTTTGCACTTTCAACGTTTTTGGACTTTTCTCCCAAAAAAAAATCTTCATGAAACTGCACTGAAATTAAACTTCAAGACGGCAAAAGGAAATTACTGATTCTACAATCTCGTAAATGCCGCCAAATTATCCCTCTTGCACTTGTATAGAATCTGTAGATGTTACATCTACATGACATCTAATCACATATACTCTACGCTCCACGCCAAAATCCTAAAAGTATCCTACAAGTATCGAAGTCTTACAAATATTGAATACGGATAGTGCACATTTTAGAAGTATCGGTACAACCTAGCAAATTATCCCTCCTGTACCTGTAGTATAAATATCAGATGTGTACCACACATGGTCCACATATCTAATCACATTCACATATACGTTCCAAATATGACCAAGAGCTACCAAGCTGCCAAATATGTTTGTAACAGTGACATCCATTCAGATCTTAAACCTCATCAGTGTAGTTTTACCTTAAACAAGGTGATCAATGCACCACTTAACGTAGTCTGGTCCATTGTTCGTCAATTCCACAACCCTAAGGCTTACAGGGCGTTCATTAGGTCTTGTTCGGCTGTCTCGGACGCGTCTGAAGCCTTTCATAGGATAACCTACGTGACGGGGTTTCCAGCACGTACGAGTATTGAGAGGCTCGACGAGCTTGATGATGAAGCTCATGTCCTCGAGTTTAGTCTCGTTGGTGGTGATCATGGACGTAGGCTATGTAATTACCAAGGGGTAATTTCTGTTCATGACGAAGAAGATCATGATAAGACGAGGACGGTTGTGACTGAGAAGTACACGGTGGATGTGCCGGAAGATAGTAATGAAGAAGATACGAGGTTGTTTGTTGATACTTTGGTTGGGCTCAATCTTAAGTCTCTAGCTCGTGTTGCTGAGGGCATGGTAGGCGTAGCTTGAGCTTATACTATGCTATTGGTTTTTTCAGTTCTAGGTATATGGCTTTTAAGGTATAGGTCTTGTAATATTTAAGAGTCATTTTTGGGATAAGTGTAATATATCTTTTTTGTTAATTTTTGAAAGAGCAAGAAAGACCCGGATTAACCACAGTTAAATCCCTGGGCACCCTGGCCAATAAGTTGGCATGAACGTGGTGAAAACAATTTGACCAAGAGAGGCCTGTGGGTATTAAATGTAATATGTACTCCCTCCGTCTCAAGTTTATCTTTACATTAGACTTTTTACGGTCTCTAAGACACTACTTTGACCATGAATATTTATAATTTCATAATTATAAAATTACGTACTAATAAGATGATATTTTGAGAATACTATTTAAAATGAATCTAGCAATACTAAATCACATTGTAAATCTTTGTAACTTTTTACAAATAAGTGTCAAAGTTTACAAATTTTGACCTTAACAAGTCCAATGTAAAGATAAACTTGGGACAGAGGGAGTAAGAGGTTTGCAGATCCCTAATTTGTTGGTCCTGTTAAAAATGTTTGTTTCAGGGTATATTTTGTTGGATCGGATGATATTGAGGTGTGAACTTAATTTTTGGATTTGAGTCTCTAATATCGTCCATCAATATAAGATTCTATCAACTGGTCATGCTTCAGTCTAAAAGAAATAGAGCATGAGGTCGAGCTTGGTCTATCTAGCTTGTCAAGTCAAGTTGGTCGGTTGAAACTAAGAACAACAATTTAACCTCCTTTGCGAGTTGGGCAATCGCTTACTCGCTTACATTAACTAACTCGAGGTCTTGGTCTAGTGGTTAATCTTCTTTTAGGCATTCGGAACATAATGTTACGCTACAAGACATCAACACATTATTCTTTGACGTATAAGCTCGTGTGTCTTGTTATGGTTAAAGCGGTAAATGAGGCAAGTTACTCGTGAGTGCACTGACTCGATTACAACCTCAATCACTGGGTTGTCTCCCAATTACGTACACACAATTTCACATATCCAAATGCCACAACAATCTTGAAAGAAATGCCAATTTGTTGCAAGGGTGTTCATGCTCAGCAGTGGTAATCACAAATTTATGAAATTAAATAAGAAATCGGTTTTAGGTTCTTAATTTTTTAAAATAAATTATGCGGATCGAAAAGAAACATAATATATTGTTGGATAGAACAGAGTGTGAAATGTAGAATGATAAAACTATTCTTAAAGAGAATGAAACTTACAAACTAACCTTTTTTGTTTATTTTTCTGAATGGTAAGGAATAAGGACTAAATAGGACCACTCCCTCTCCATGCTGACGCATTTAAGATATAAAGTTTATGTCTTGTGTTTGATTGCTTTAGGAATTATACTAATTCCTTTATAATGATGCGTTAATAGGGCTAGTACTTACGTTAGTTATTTAGTTAGTCTGATATATTCGTTGTTGATTGAAATATCCAAATATTACGTAGCGGAAGATATTTTAGTCGCCATTCACTTACACCTTGAGCCAAAAAAAAAAAAAGGGAAGAAGAAGTAGGTGGCCAACACACTTGGGAGGACTGGATAAGGGATGGGAAAAACCCTTCTTAGTTGGGTTTGGACTTGACAGTGTTGAGTGTTGACACTAAAGCTCTTACCAATTACAAACGGAACATTATAGAGGAGAATAAAACAGAATGAAGTATAAAGACGACAAAAAACCATACACATGATGGTTGGATTGACGTGCATATATATATATATATATATATATATATATATATATATATATATATATATATATATATATATCCATTCAAATTAGCTCCTTGATGGTTGGATTGGGTCCACTAAATATAAATAATGTTGTTAATGATTTATGTATTCTTAGAAGATGGATGAAGATGTCTTTTGTAAAAATATTTAGAAATCGTAGTAAAAATGTGTAATAAAGATATTTTTATTGTAAAAAAAATGCTTAATTATAGTAAAAATTAGTCTGCCACGTAAAATAAGAAGATAGATAAAAACATTTTATAAAAAGACATACGAGTACTATATAGAGGCCAGCCACGTATTGCGCCAATAGCAACTGTGAGTGTTAGGGAATATTATCTAGTACTACCTCCGTTTCACAACAATAACAACATATACCTAAAATGGATGATTCATAGAAAAAACAACATTTCTTACTTTAGTAAACTTTTTTGATGGAATCTACTATTATACTCCCCATTTATATGACTTTATTTCCTTTCACCTACCCCACTCCCTCATTAATCAAAGGGCATAATAAGAATGATTCAACCAAAAAGAGAGTGCATTGGTTTATGTGCCAAAAGTAAATGTTGTTATTGTTGTGGAACGGAGGTAGTAGAACTTAGGAATATTCTAGATTAGCATAATATTATAGAGATTGTGTAATCTTTTGTAACCTCCAATCTTAGCATTAGTTCATCTACCGCTACGATTGCGGGGGAGTGTTAGGGAATATTATCTAGTAGAACTTAGGAATATTCTAGATTAGCATAATATTATAGAGATTGTGTAATCTACAGTTTCCATAACATTAGGACTCTTGTACCTATAAATAGGGATCGATTACATCAATGATAATCACGCATTCTATTATTCTACAGTGAGGTGATTAAATTTCCTTCAATTCCCCTTTAATTGTGAACAACAAAGTTACTCCCTCCCTTCTTTTTTCTCCTACCCACTTCTTTTTGCATGGAGTTTAATGAGAATTGCTTTTGGAACAAAAAATCCTTATTTGCCCTTACTTTAACATGAGAGAGAGTTTGATTTAGAAGTGGGGTTGGAAAGTAATGATGACAAGAAAAAGTAAGGACAAATGGGTCTTTTAGTACTCAAAGTATTACTAAAAGGAGAAGTGAGTAGGAGAAAAAAGAACGGATATAAAAAGAAAGTAGGTAGGAGAAAAAAGAACGGAGGGAATATGTGATTCTTGCATATATACCACTATTATATTGGTTTCTTAGCCAATGGTTTTGCCGTTACACACTGGATTTGCCCTTATATGATAAAAATGCATGGCCACTTTCTTGCCACGATGGTGTCATGCATGCCTTGTGAGCAAATTATATTAAAAGACACCAAATTAAACTTGTTGCAACTCGTTGCTTGGAAATATTATCACAATGACGCGTTTTCTTGTGGAGCCACTAGTAAATGGTAAAATATAATCAACTAACAGGATATAGTATCATTTTTCATTTTTCAACTAATAAGCTCAAAAACCATCTTTCCCTTACGTATGAATTATATCTCTTGTGGTCATGTACTAATAAGTTAAAAATTAAAATTCTCTATCTCCCAATTTCGCACCTCCCTCCCTTTTCTCTTCAACATACGGGTACTTCCTGTTGTCATGGTGAGTAAATTTGGGGAAAACAACGCCCTTTTAATTTGTTTTATACTCTTACCATAATTGTTACAAGTAATACCCAGAAAATACTTTTAATTGTTTTGTTTTTTGGTTTGGAAGAGGCATAAAGACTTTGATAGGAATCGAATCCTCAACCTTAAGGTTAGGAAATTATTGAGTCCCTTAAATTTTGATGATTAACAAACTATAATTATGCACCGTGTTGTACTAATAAGTTTGTTAAATGTGATATTATGTAGCCTTGAATTAACATCGTAGATGGATAACTTGCTTGGTGATGAAAAGATTACGTGAAGACTAAGAAGAGAAGATATATTGGTATCCCTATGATTATGCTTTATGTAATGTGACGTTGACTTATGTCATAGACTTGGTAAAGCTTGGAACTTATTGGGCAAAGTTAAGATTGAAGGGTGCTGGAACAATGAACCAGACCGCGTGTCAGTTCACAACACAACACGAATTTTGAATAAATTCGATAATATTTTTATAATTGGTTTTCAAAGTGGACTTTCGTCCAAAGTGTTTTTGGCCTCATTGAAAGATATTTATTTTCAATTTTTTTTTTTTTTGCTTGTCATCTTCAGTAAGCAAAAAACACATGGTTTTCGAGTTGAAAAAAGGAAGGTCAAAAGTAAAGGAATGTTCTACTTTATGGAGCCCTGTGCAAGGTTCCCTATCTTACACTAGAGCTGGCAAAACCCGACCCGACCCGACCAGAGATAACCAACCCGATCAGCCTGATATCAAACCCGCCCGACACTCGAAAATGTATCAGTTATCATTATCCGAAACCGACCCGACTCGACCTGGCTCAACCCGATACCCGACAACAACCGTTCTCGGAAATGACCCGTAACCGGTAACACCCGACCCGAAGTTATCCGAAACCGAAATGAACCCGAACCGACTCTACCCGAAACTCGAATATATCTGATTCGTAATAACATAAAATTCAAAATGATTGAAAAATCACTAACTAAACATTTTGTATGCCTTATTATTGAAATTTTTCATATAAAATTGACCTTTTCATATTATTTCGACAATATATGCTCTGAAACAAGAATTATATTTGACATGATATGACCCGAAACGAATTAACCCGAGTCCGACTTAACCGAAATCCGAACTAACCCGACCCGAGTTGACCCGTAACCCGACATCAGCATAAACTCGAATCAATCCGACTCGACCCGATCCGACCCGATCACTTTTCTGACCCGATATGACCCGAACCCGTAATGACCCGAAATCGAAATGACCCGACCCAAACCCGGCCCGATCCGTCCGATTGTCACCTCTATCTTACACAAGTCAATTCAATGTTTTGGATTTTGGAGAATCTGATTACTTGATGTACTAGGTTATTTTCTAGGACTAAACAAATCAAATTTGATATGTCCCATTGACCTTGGCATAAATTTCCTAAAAGTTGTACCTTCAAATTACTTTGGATTTTGCAAAATGACTTGACTAAGTAATCACCCTCTATATAAGAGGTGGGATGAATGTTAGCCAAGGCAAGCAAGGTATTTAGCTTTCAAAAAGATTTATCTTTCAAAAGAAAAACCCTTCTTCCTTCACTCGTTCGTGTATGTCCTTCATACATAAGTGAAGTAAAAGGGCCTATTTCCTTGTTCGAAGCTTTGTTCCCTGTCTCAGTAAGTCATGTCACTTAGGTCTTATTTATAATCTTTCATCTGCTTGTAAAAGAAGTATTTAAAGGTTGTAATTCCTTGGGGAGTTTTCCGCAAGCGTAGGCTTGGCGTAAGCATAGGCTAGAAATAGTTCTACTTTCCATGTGTAGCATAGGACTAGATGTAGCTTAGTGCTCTTTGACGGTTTGAGGTAACCGGTCACTCTTTGACGATTTGAGTTGATCGGGTCATAGGTGTGGGTGTATTGAAGTCGAGGGGAAGATTTGTATGACATATCGGCTCGTATAATACTACAAGTAGTTGTTAAATCCTATAGGAGTACGGGCTGTGATTTTTACATTCGAATGGAACCTCAGGTCGTTTTCCATGCTAAAAATATTTTGTCTACAATGCTCTTTACTTTACGCGTTTGCGCATTAACTCTATCTTAATAGGAACAGAAGAAGGAACTCTGGTCATTCCTCTGATCCTTAGCCAACATAAACGAAAACAAGGAAAAATAGTAGATTCAGTTCAATTCCTTTTTTGTGTCTATCCAGGTGTATTCTATCAGGGATGATACTACTAACCACTGAATTCTTAATACTTTTAACGGTTTATGTGTTATTATGAATAATACAAAAACTTGTTTAAGACTGTCTTTATGTAACTTTCAGTAATACGAGAGTCACTTTTTAGTGGAACAAGGGTCATGACTCATAATAATTGACCCCTATATTTCAAAATAGGGACCCATTATTCTGTGAGTTGGCTCACGCAAGGCTAGTTATATTTTTGGTTTGGACCACAGGTTTACCCTAGACTCTTTGGGCCAAGACTAATTCTGTTCACATCGTGCCGGCCCGCGAAACATTAAAGTGCTACCAACAAGTAGTGTTTTCATTCCTAAAATTTAAACCACGCACCGACCTTGATTAAGGGTTAAGAGTGTCCAAAAACTCACACCAACCACTTAATTGGTCACAACTCACAAGGATGATTATTTAATATCATATTATAAACACTATGTACTAAATCAATAATAAGGAGATATCCATTACCGTCCAAAAAAAGCACCGCTACTGCCTACTAGTACTTCATATAAATAGCTAGGTAGGTAGTTACTAAGTTACACTAAAGAACCAGTTTATCCAAAAACCACAAAACACAAAACAAAACTAGCAAGAAAATAAAGGCAACCGACCAGCTTGTAATAGTATGATGAAAATTCCTTCAGAACAATGTAGTTTCAGCCTAGACCAATCCATAAACGCACCACTTCACCTAGTATGGTCCATAGTCCGTCAATTCCACAACCCAAAAGCCTACAAGATGTTCATACGCTCATGCTCGGCCATCCGCCACAAGAACAGCATAGACGGAGGAGTCATCTACCGGAAGATAACCCACACGACCGGGTACCCAGCGGATACTAGCATCGAGAGGCTCGACATGCTCGACGACGATAACCATCTCATGGTTTTCACCCTCGTCGGAGGTGAAGAAACCAACCGCCTTGCGAATTACCAAAGCACGGTCTCTCTCCATGAAGAAGTGGTAGTAGATATAAATGGTGGTAGTAAGAAGAAGATGACGGTTGTGAGGGAGAAATATAGGGTGGATGTGCCACATGATAGCAATGAGGAAGATATGAGAGTGTTAATTGATACTTTGGTAGGCCTTAATCTTAAGTCTTTGGCTCGTATTGCTGAGCGCATGGTCACTTAGCTTGATTGTCTTGATAAGTTGATAAACAAAACAGCTGGCGAGAGGGATTCGAACCTGAGACCTAGTGTACACAGAATCTCGATCTTTACCAATAAATCAAGGCCTTATTGGTATAAAAGTAGTAAGTGTTTTCGGGGGTTGTATTCTGAGATAATACTGGCCCGTTAGTCAAAGTGGGGCCTTTGACATCACCTATAAGAGAAGCCAAATTATCTTCGGGGATGGGTGAGGAACCCCCCGACCTTCGATGGTGAGGTGAGGTCCTTGGTGGATGTATGAGACAAAGCTAAAGTAGAGAGTAGAGAGAGTTGGAAAGGTTAGATGTTACATTGCCCTCATGAGAGGATCTTATACAAGTGTGGGTGATAGGGGGTTAGGTCAAGATATGATCTTACCTTTGGACTAGGCCCAAGTTAGCTGGAGGTCATTTACAAGTCTCCAATCATTAGTCCCCAGTTTATGAAGTTTATGTGTAGTATAAGATTTGCGAGCTTAGTCCGATCGGTTTGTGGGAGTATATTTACATGCCCCAAATCAGTAAGTATATTGATGTTAGATCAATACAATGCATATTTTCATATACTCCCTCCGTCCCTCTCTTATCTTCTCACTTGACTTTGCACAGTCTCCAAGATGATATTTTGACCATTAATAACTTTAATTATACAGATATAATTATATTAAAAAAATGATATTGTGAAAATATAATCTAAAACGAATCTAAGAAATGTATCTTGATTTTATAATTCTTTATATATTTTTCACAAATTAATGGTCAATATTTATTAAAGTTTGACTCAAAAAGTCAAATGAGAAAATAAGAGAAGAACGGAGGGAGTAGATGATAAAACTAGAGTAGGCCAAGCTTTTATTTATATTTTTATGGTTAGAGATGGGAAGCTCGTCATGATAAGTAGTTTATACTTTGTACAGTAATAGGAAAATGTACCATTTTGATACATAAATAGAAGTTGTGTATGAGTATAATCCAAGGAAATAAGAGTGTGTTATGATTCTATTAATTGGGCTTGTAGTCATTTTGCTCGTCAAAAAGAGGCTGCAAGTGAACAGCGGCCGACACAACCCCCGCTATATCATGTTTGAAGTTTGAATAGTCGTTGTTCAACAGCGAACATATCAGACTAACTGAATAACCAGTGCAAACACTAGTCCGTCAACGCAGCATCAATAAGAGACTAGTATAGTTCCTAAATGCCATGATTTTTTTTTCTTTTTTGTTTCTCATCTGTAGCCAATTTGGGCAGGGTTTGTTCTCCCCAATTGAAAAATTATTTTTGTTGAAATTCGTTGAACTTTGTTGAACTTTATTTAACTTTATTTAACTTTGTTGAACTTCGTTGAACTTTGTTTATTTTTGTTGAATCTTGTTGATTCAAGTGTTTTTTATAACTAGTTTGTATATTGGTTTGTTTAACTTTGTTTAACTTTATTTAACTTTATTTAATTTTGTTGAAGTTTGCTAAAATTTGTTGAAATTTGTTAAAGTTCGCTGAAATAAACAGAAATAAACATAACTAAGTTGAGGAGAATAGACCATTAGTGCTTGATTTTGGGCTTCGTTTCAAGTTACATAATGGACTAAAGCAAAATGGCTTATAAAACTGTTGGCGCTTCTTATTTATTGTGAAGTTGCCAATGGTCGTCGCACTTCGAATCTCGGGTCAAATGGAAACAGCCTCTCTGTGAGACTCTCACAGGGGTAAGGCTGCGTACAACCGACCCCCCCTCACCCCGCCTAGGTGGGAGCCTCTTTGGAGGCACTGGGGTAATGTTGATGTTTTCAAGTTACATGATACTATGGTTTACTCTAATTCTCTTGGGATGCTCCTTATGTACTCTATATAATAGTGTTGGAACTTGGAACCAAATGTGAAATGTCAGCATATTTAGGCTTGCTTTGCTTTTTTCTTTTCTTTTTTTTTTTGTGACAAGAAGAGTCTTTTCCCCTAGCTTGTATTCCATCAGAAATTCAATGCAAAAACCAAAAAAAATAAAAATATAATTAAGCAACTAGAAATTTATAATTCATTATCAAATTAGTAACATTGAAAAAAAAAAACAAAAAAAAGATCTTGCTCATCAATCTCCATATCATAATATATCTATGTAACGTCCCGGATTCGATAACACTAACTAATCATGCTTATGGGCCCTAAATCCAATCCAAGACATTACTGCCGTACTTGTAACAAGACAAGCACAAGGCGAAGATCGATAAAGAGTACAACAACAAACTGAATTTGTATTATATTTATAACAGCGGAATTACATAGTTATATTGTTCAAAGATTACATCCTTAGTTATATTACTAAGTTATACGGGATTCTCCTCCGTTTGCGGAATCCACGGGGTCAAACAACAGCAAAGACATGCAGTAAGCATGCACAAAAGGATTCCTTCCATCCTTCACTATCTCCCTTGCCCAAAATCTGTTAAAAAAGATATAGTAATCCACTCAAGAAGAGATGACACAAAAACAAAAGAAAATTAGCGAAAGCTAAGCAATACTCACCCCATTTTGTAAAATATATTTTTTTTTATACTTAAAATACATTTAGCAATAGCAATCATCACTTGATATAATAATAATAATACTCATAATTGTATCTTAAGGAGATTGTTTGTTCTTAGTATCATAGTTAATAAGTTCCTTTACGTACAAGATTCACATGCAAAGAGCATTAAGCAACCAATATCATACATAAACTTCATAATTACTCAGAAAATGACCTTTGAGATCTAATAAACGATAAAGTAACTCAAGTCATTAACATGCAAATTTAGACTCCTATGTTAGGTAGTAAGGAAGATCATAACATGTAAGGATTTAGACACCTATGTTAGGTAGTGAGGAAGAGCATAGCACAACTCAGACTCTAGGAGTCCTACACTCAGGTTCAATTGATGACCCTACAAATCATAATTCATTTACTTGACCTTTTTGGCAATAATCATATCATCTCGGGTTTATACCCTACAAACTCAGATTAAACCATGATAAGCAAGAAACTCAGGATTAGTTAATCCCTACACCTTATCAATAATGGATTTAATCCTACAATATTTTATTAAAGTGTGCACACTGGCATGCTCTTCAATTTCCCAAGGGTACCAAGTTTGGGAGCACACTACAAATGAGTTAGTAGACATGCTTATGTCTAAGTCGGTCACATTCATCTTAATAACATGATTGTATTAACATTAATCATAAACTTCCCAAACTTGTTCCTTTTCCACAATAATTCTCTAAGTCGTGTGCAACACCTCATATATTCGTGTATGTATGTATATAAGTTCATAGGCTTATTATCACTCAACATCAATTCGGTCATAAGCTTTATTGGTTCATAATCATACTCAAACATAGTCACGATTTTACATGCAAATTATTAAGTAAATATAACTAATCACTCTCAAGTTCATTCGGTAATCCCAATCATAGGTATACGACTTTAATTAAATTACTAAACAAACATTCAACAAACTTAACATTTAGATCAATAATGTATTCAGCCATATCTATATATATATACACTCACAATAATCAAACTTAAGTAATAGGCTTTAATCCTTGCATAATAATCAAACCAACATTAACATGCAACTTAATATCCATTCGGCCATAATCACGAAAATAACCACATGCAATCATTTATATAACTTCATAATCATACTCATAATCATATGTATATAAGTACAAGTAGCATATAATTATAAGAAATCCATGATTATCTTCTTTAATTCATTTAGATCGAAAATAGGGGGTTTTAATGGACATGAATATACCTTCCTCAAGCTCCAAAAACAAACTTCCTCTCCTAGCTTCCTTGATCACTCACTACTAGCACAAGTCCCCTAATTTAATTAAACAAACAATTTCCAAGGATTAATAGTCATTCTTTTATTTCTTCTTCTTTTTATTTTCTTTCGGCCTTGGGTCTTTTTATTACCAAAATTCTCTTTTAATTCTTAATTTTTATTATCATTTTACTTGTTAATTCGTCTTTTACTTACCCTTTTATCTTTCGAAAGATGTTAGGTTCGAAATTAAGAAAAATTAGAGAAAAATAATGAATAAATGGTTTCACTAGTACAGAAACTGTCATCTGTGACGGTCAAACATACCAATATGTGACGGTCTTCGACCGTCACTTATGGCGGGGTCACACATTCTTCAAAGAATGTGCGACGGTTGAAGAACCGCCACAGAAAACTTTTGTGTGACGGTTCTTTAAAACAATCGTCACACATTCTCAAGGAATGTGCGACGGTTGTCTTGAAGAACCGCCACACATTCCTGTTTTGTGTGACGGTTCTTTAAAACAACCGTCACACATTCTTTGACTATGGGTGACGGTTGTTGTCAAGAACCGTCACACAATCTCTTCTTCTTCTTTTTTTTTTTTTTCTTGGTCGGCAAAAAAATTAAATCTTTATTAAATCAGCCTATGTGGGATTCGAACCCACGTCTTTTGTGCAAAAGCACAATTGCTCTACCATTTAAGCTAATAGGCTTCAAAATCTCACTTAAAAACATAAAAAGTACCAAAGCATAGCCTTATATAATGGCTTGCAAGTTCAAAGAAATTACTGACCAAAAACATATCTATGCACTTTTGTACTGCAAGTGCCCTAGTTCACATATACTACTGACCAAAAACAAATTGATGCAATTTTTTACTGCCACTGATCAAACATGTGGGCTACGCAATTCAGCACATATTTTGAAGCGGCAAAGTTCAGTCCTGGGTTCAAATTTTATGCAACAGCATGTCAACCTTAAAGTTCAGTCATGTACTTAACACGTCTGCAGATCAGTATTTGATTCAGATGCCAAGACCAGATAACTCACAGATTCCAAATAGAGCATGTCACTCATAGCACAAGAATCATAGTTCAAATTTACTTATACCAGCAGCAAGATACCAAGATCTAACTAAATAGTTTAATCTGACCTATAGTGAGTAGTAACATCATGCATACCTTAGCCGACGTCAAGTTGTCCCAACCTTGCCAATGAATATTGTAAGGACTGTGATAAACTGAAATGCAGCTCTCACCAACTCAACAATCTACCAAAATGGAAAAAAAAGAGTAAGCATAAGACAAGGACAAGTACGAAAAGCATTGATGTTATGGAAGTGAAAGTCTCTTTACAAACACAGAAACACTAAATAACGTGAATGACAGATTTGACCTTGTATGGATACATACATTTCAACCTCCATACATCTAAATGTCAACACGACCACTCCAACAGAAGGGGCAAAAAAAGACTACTGCGACTAGCCAACTACCATGTCGGAGTTATTCACTTACTAAGCCATAAGCCTATAAGTCCTTGCACATAAAGCAAATAGGAGGAGGGAAGTTAACCAACCATTACCAAAGCTTCTCCGTCCTCCACCAAGTTCTAGCACCCACCATTGCCTCCACCCTTTCATTTAATTAACCCATTCCCTCGTATTGCATTACCATCAATCCGAGCATGGCTTGCAATGCAAGTAGACATGTCTAGCATGACATCATCAAACAGATTCAAATGTAAATACGGACAGATTTTACTGCAGCATCAATGAAATACAGACAACTTTTTATTATTCTTTTTAAAGGGGCGGGGGAAGTTGGCAGGCTAATAGCGCAACTGCACACTTGCACAGCTTATGACATGCCTTTAATTCTTCCAAGTCCTTTAATCTCAGCACATTTAATTAATTGAATATATGAAGAGATAAAAGGAATTGTTATGGAACAGCCCGTTTAATAATATTCAGTTAATCACAGCTGTGATGGGAGTTAAGAGCTTCGGATAGCTTGATTTAGAGTACCCAAGGGGTAACACTTTTCCTCTTATGCATAGACTCTGATGGGTATTGCCTGTATGGGTCTCAGTACCCAAGTGTCTAGTCTTGGCACAAGAGACAATAGCAGCTATACTAGCTAACATCATTTAGACAAAGCGTTCCTAGTGACGCTGTAGCCATAAAGCATAGGCAGAAGTACCTTTACATGGCATCAAATTCATATGCTAAGCTGTATGATTCAAATGCAGATGGAGCTTGTGGATTTGGATCATTCGGAGCTACAGTCAACGGTGGAGATGTATCAGCTGTTTCTGAACTTTACCGTAATGGAGTAGGTTGTGGTGCTTGCTATCAGGTAATTAAACAAATTTAGGGTAGGAAAGTTATAATGCCTTAAATTATCACCCCCCCCCCCTAAACCATAAAAACTGAAAGCTGTAGTGCCTACGTATAGCAAAACAGTCCTCTACAACTCATATTAATGAAGTCTTGCATGCATTTTTACTTCTCCAGGTAACATGCACCAACAGTATGTATTGCTCAGATAATGGAGCCACAGTGGTCATAACAGACCAGGGATCAGGTGATGGCACTGATTTTATCCTCAGCAAGCATGCTTTTAGCAAAATGGCTCAAACAACAGATGCAGCTGCATCTTTGCTATCCCTTGGTGTTGTCGATATTGAGTACAGACGGTAAGTCACTAAAAAAGCTCTTCATATCTAAAGTATTGAACATAGAAATAAAGTACTGCAGCTGGTAATAGGATGTTACAAGTTATAACGCTTTCTAATACTGTTTAATAGGGCCCCCTCTCCCCCCTCCCTCTTGCCCCCAAACCCCTTGGAAGTTTATACTACTTAAGACCGTTATTCCCTCATGAAAGCGAGGGTTTTTTTCCATAATAATACATCCAAGTAACTGGAAGGTACTGATATCTGTCTCTTCAAAACAGGGTTTCTTGCAGCTACCCAGGCAACAACATAACATTCAAGATTGAAGAGAGCAGTAGCTACCCTAGTTACCTTGCTTTTGCTATTTATTACCAACAAGGACAGAAGGATATCACAGCAGTGCAACTATGCGAGGTCTGAAGTTCAACAACTTAATCAATTTACTGATAAAATCCCATCTATAGCTTATTCACCAAATATTTTCTAAGGAACCAATTGTTTAATCTTATCATCATGACAAAGTGAGAAACTAGAATATTAATCAGCAATTTGATACATGCAGACACAAAGTTTCACCTGCAAGTTACTACAGCGAGACCATGGAGCTGTGTGGACGAGCACTCCCCCTCAAAGTGGACCATTATCTATAAGAATGTTGTTTAGTGATGATGATGATTCAGATGATACATGGATTGTTCCAGTTAACAACATTCCCGAGGACTGGAAAGTGGGAGCAATTTATGACTCAGGCTGAATATAGATACAGAATAAATGGAGACAGAAATATTGATTTTTCAACACTCTCATACTTAAGCTCGTGATTGTAAGACTACAAAAGAAAAAGTCAACGAAAAAAAACAAAGAGACATTAAGGAACAAGAATAAGTAACAGACACAAAGAACTCACATGGAGTTTTCAACTTACATAGCTAGAAAGAATCCAAATACTGAAAGCCAAAACATAGTATACAAAAGCAAATCTTTTAGATAAACCCCTTCAATTCATCATCCAAAACCAACAAAGAACCAGGTAAATACAGTATTGTACCACAAATACAGAAAATTCCACATACTCGGGATCTATATATTCTCAGTTAAAACAACACAGACCAAAAACACAAATTAGATTACCTAAAACCAGAGACAATCCAAGCATATGACTGCCAAGCAACAATTTTCTGTTCATCAAATAAAATTAACCAAGCAAATCACAGTTAATAGTCAATACCTTTGACAATCGACCCTCCCCGGCCATCTTTTTTGGCAATAAGATAGTCCACTATAGGTTTATACTAGCAGCAGCAGCTCCGTAGTATGCAGGCAGCAGCAGCTCCGTAGTATGCAGGCAGCAGCAGCTCCGTAGTATGCAGGCAGCAGCTGCAGAAGCAAATGCTTGTGACCTTGAGTGAGCATGCGGCAAAAGACAGAATCTAAATGACAAATGAGCAGCTCTCAACAGATCAAAACTCCATCAAGTAAGTGAGCAGTCAGCAGAGCAAGAGAAAAGGTCGATGATGTTCAATACATACACAAGGGAAGAAGAAAACTATACTTAAACTTCGCCAAAAAGACCACGAAAGGTAAAGGTAAAGGCAAAGGCATCCATAGTTGACAACGAGAGATTTGGGAGAATGGTACCTGACATAACACAATACACTAGAAGCTTGTTGCCAGCAAGAACTCCATAGAGGGGCTGCAGATTCTTTATCGTTCCCCTACCAAACAAATCTTACAATTGAAATCAATTAGGTACATCGCAATGTAATTACTAAAAATCCCAGGACAATAGAAACATAGAGCATAACAAATTGAGAAGATATAGATCAAGTCACAGCTCTTTGGATCACATTATTACATGCAAAGTGAAGATAACGAATTGTGCCATATGATGCAACTAACCTGTTACAAAAGGAACACCAAGGAGAGAGGAGACTAAGATAGATGGACAACAGACTTTCCTTAGTGATCTTTCTGGTATCTTCACCGTAAATGGTTCTTCGTCTAGATGCTCCTGAAACTAAAGTACTCTGTAAAAGAGAGAAAACATGAACTTATAAACTTGAAAACACAGCTCAGACACTCAAAAAAATAGGTTGCAGTACACACTACACTTTCAGAGTCAAAACTCAAAACCCCAAACTTCAAATCCCTAATATCAAACCGTGACGAACAAATTTGCAGCCATCAACCTCAAGAATAAATGGACAATGTAACCACAAAGTTTCCATAGAGATTATTCATCCCAGAAAACCAACAATAATTAGAGGACTTCACATACAGCACCAGAATCAATAATTTGATCCTAGTAGCTAATCAACATAATAATCCCCACGTAATACCTTGACTTGTCATTGAGTCGACCCTGTTAGCATGCGAAATCATTGTCAAACGATGAGTTTTCAGACCTGAATACAACAGGTCAGAAACTAGCTGCCGCAAGCACATAAGATCACGAGACCTTAAATTAGCAATACTACATATGTACATACCCAGAGCATTTAAAAATGAAGCAGAGACTGAATTCAAGTCTGAATAAGAGCCTAAAAAACAGTACCCTTTATCTCTAAGTATCTAGCTTAAACCCTTGATAAATAAAGCAGAGACTCGTTAATCCACACAAATTCAACCAATTCAAAATTCATAACCTCAATATTGGCAGCAAATTAACAACTTCAACTCAATAAACACGGAAGCTTCTTTCATATACAGAAACTTAGAAAACCAATCAAAAAACTGATGAAAAAAATCGAAACACATAATTATAATCTCGGCATAGCAAATTCATGTCGTACTAGAGAGAGAGAGCATACCAAAGGTTTACCCTTCTAGAATAAATTGGTGATCTGAAGAGAAAAATACCAAAAGAATTTAGAAGCAAAATACCAAACGAATTTAGAAGCAAAATACCAAAAACATCGCCATTCTTATACTAGCATCAGAAGACATGGACGAAACCTTTAATTAAACAAGCAATTAACAACAAGGGCAATCACCCTCTCATCAAGAACTCAACTTATAATTAACCTCCAGCTAACAACTAAAATTCATAGTATCAGTAAAACAACTACCTTTGAAGTTCAAATAAGCCAATTATCAAGCAAATCAAATAAATACCTCAAAATCACGAGTAACCCAGAATTGCAGAAGAGATTTAACTCGCCAGATTTCCGGAGAAAAGCAACTCAAATGAAGCAGGATTCAACTCGTAACTTTCTGAGCACGAATTTTCGACCACAAATCTGACCAGGGAACTGCATTTTGTGGGCCAAATCGAGAAAGAGTAAATTAATCAAGATTTTGCAAAATTAAACCCTATTGTTACAATCTGACAAACTAAATCCCATAATCGAACACCTAAATACCTAAAATTCACATTGACAAACCATACTTAATAAACAAAAGTAACAAATCAACCAGGAAATGAGAAGAACTCGACAGTCGCAAGTGGAGGACAAGGAACGATAAAAGTTAAAATCACAACAAAATGAAAGAAATATATAAATCGAGGAACCCTAAAAATGTCGATCTGAAATTTTGCTTACTGATTTGCTACAGGCTGAACGGGAGAGCTTCCATCAGCAATTACAAAGCAAAAAAAAGAAAATCAATCGCCAAGAGGATGAAAACCCAGAAGTTGAGAGAAAAGAGGAGAGAGAAAGAAAGTAAGGAGGCGAAGAACTGGGGAAGAATGAGGAGCTAGTGATTGTGATTCTGGGAGTACTTGCGGAGTTGCGGGTGGTTTTTTTTTTTTGAGAATGGGTGACGGTCCATTTGGATGACCGCTGCATATGGTAGACTATATGTGACGGTTCTCTCAATGAACCGTCACCCATGTAATTTCGCGTTTTTTTTTTCCCATAATTAACTCATGTGTGACAGTTAAAAAGAAGAACCGTCGCCTATTTTAAATATTTATTTACAAAAATGCCACTGCCTCATGATGGGTGACGATTGTCATGATCAACCGTCACATATTAGACGATGCAGATGACTGTTTTTGTACTAGTGTTTTGACCATAATGAGTCAAGATTAAGTTTACTTAAGGTGGTAAATGGACATGCAACAATAGTTTTCGAGTTTTTAAGTCAAGATTAACTAGAGCTTAGGCTCTTAAACCTTTTTCTTCATATTGTCGATTATAGCTATAATTATACTTGCTAAGATTTTGTTATTTTTAGTTATAACTTTAGGTGATAATAATAACTTAAGCTTTTAGATACATAATAATGGTACAAAGAATTAAACCTTGATGATATCTCTTGGAGGTTCTTGAAGGTTCGGGAGCTTCACGCTTGGGTGATGGTGGAGCTTAGGTGATGATAACAATGGTGAAGAAAATAAATAATGGAAGAGTTAGAGTTTAGAATAGGAAGAAATGATTATTAGAAACAAAAGGAAATAATATGAATGATTTAATACATGAATTAGTTTAGGTGTTCTTACCAAATCTTCTTCTATTTTCTCTTTCTTTTTCCTACGGTTTTCCCCTTCTTCTTTACTTCCTTTTGTTCTTTAGAAGAGATTTGTGATTTTGGATTGAAAAGATGATGAGAAAATATGAGAATATGAGAGAGTATTTGTTGGTGATGGTATACGATTTTGGGAAGAGAAAAAGATGAGCAAATGTGCTCTTTGTAAGCTTTTGAAGGCTTTTTGATTGCTTGCAAATATGGTACAAATCTTGAGTAAGGGAATATGTAAGAACTTTTAAGCTTAATTGGTTTCTTTATTTGCTTTGGTTTAGTTTTATAAAGGCTAAGGCCTTTTCTCTTCTTTCTCTTCTTTCTCCCCTTAAACGTAGCTTCCCCCTTCCGGGCCTTCCCCTTATATAATTTTACTTGCTTGATTTCTTAGCTAGGTTGCCTTAGCAAACCATAGAACATGGGATGTTTTCCCTAAATAAGCTTACTAAGCATAGGAAACAAGGTGTCATGGCCATTTCATGACAAGTGGAAAGTTAGGACATCGTAAGTTGACAAGTAAGTAACTTAGGTGTCAAGGATGAATAGTAACTTAATTAGGCAAAGATGAAAATTACTAATCCTAGCTTAATCATTTCTAATTTGGTCATCAACACAAACAAAAGCCTAATCATGCCTAAACAAACCGTAAACATAAATTAAACAACTAAATCAAATAGTTTAGTTAATATATCAAATAGGTTTTAGTTTTAAACAAGATTAGTATATAGTTTAGAAAATATTTACGTAATTGCATGCAATTAGATACGTTAATCCTACTTATCAAACTAAGCGGAAAATTTTATGCTAATTAATTACTATTTTAGTTTAATACATGAGTTTAGATTTTCGGGATACTACAATCTACCCAACTTACAGAAATTTCGTCCCGAAATTTAAAATAACGACTAACCATGTTCGAAAAGGTAGGGGTATTGGGTCTGCATATTAGCTTCAGATTCCCATGTAGCTTCTTCTCGATCTGACTACGCCAAAGTACTTTCACTAACGGTGTAACTTTATTCAAAAGTACCCTATCCTTACGATCTAGAATAGCTATTGGCTTCTCTTCATAAGTTAGATCCTCATCTAAACTGATTGGTTCGGATCTGATCACATGAGTTTCATCTGGAAGATACTTCCGAAGTTAGGATACGTGAAATACATCGTGAATCTTAGAAAGTTCAGGTGGTAAAGCTAATCGATAAGCAACTTCTCCTATTCGATCTAAAATCTCATAGGGTCCAATATACTTAGGACTTAGTTTCCCTTTCCTTCCAAATCTCTTAATCCCTTTCATCGGTGAAATCTTCAACATAACCTTATCTCCATTCTGAAATTCAAGCGGTCTCCTTCTTTTGTCACTATAACTCTTCTGCCGGTCCTGAGCGGCTTTCAACTTATCTCTAATCATCCAAATCTGATCTGTAGTCTCCTGAATTATCTCTGGTCCTAATATCACAGTCTCACTAATATCATTCCAACACAACGGACTCCTACATTTCCTTCCATATAATGCCTCATAAGGTGCTTGGTCAATACTAGCATGATAACTGTTGTTATAAGAAAACTCAATTAACGGTAACTGCTTCTCCCAAGTCCCTTTAAATTCTAAAGTACAAGATCTCAACATATCCTCAAGAGTACGAATGGTTCTCTCAGTCTGTCCATCTGTAGCTGGGTGAAACGCAGTACTAAAATTCAAGTTAGTCCCAAATGCATCTTGTAATTTCTACCAAAAATGCGATAAAAACCTCAAATCTCTATCAGAAATAATGTCCTGTGGTACTCCATGCAATCTCACAATATCCTTAACATAAGCATCTGCCAACTGATTCATACTCCAAGTATCCTTAATGGTTATAAATCTCACTACCTTGGTCAACCTATCTACTATTACCCAAATAGCATTCATTCCTTTAGTAGTAGTCGGTAATCCAGTAACAAAATCCATAGATATTGACTCTCATTTCCAACTTGGAATCTCCAAAGGCTGCAGTAATCCTCCAGGTCTCTGAAAATCACTTTTCACTTTCTGACAAGTAAGACATCTGGCTACAAATTGAGCTACCTCAGATTTCATTCCTTTCCACCAGAAATACTTCTTCAAATCCTTATACAACTTATTTCCTCCAGGGTGAACTGAATAAGGTGTATTGTGTGCTTCCTCCAAAATTCTCCTTCTTAATTCATCATTATTAGGTACACACCAACGTCCTTTAAATCTTAAACTTCCATCCTCATGTTCCTCAAATCCTTCGGCTTTTCCTAGCCTTAAAGCTTCTCTAATCTTCTGAATCTGCCGATCATTAACTTGCAATTCACGAATCTCATCAAACAAAGTAGGTCGAACAGTAAGACTACTGATAACTCCATTTGGTACACCTGACTTAACAATCTCCAAATTTAATTTCTCCATCTCCTCTCTTAATTTCTCAGGTATTCCTACAGAATGTCTAGTCTTCCTACTAAGTGCATCTGCTACTACATTTGCTTTTCCTTCGTGATACTTAATCTCCAAATCATAATCCTTAAATTCTAATCATCTTCTCTGCCTCAAATTTAACTCTCTTTGGGTAAAAATGTACTTAAGACTCTTATGATCAGTGAAAACTCTACACTTAATTCCATACAGATAATGTCTCCAAATCTTAAGAGCAATCACAACTGCGGCTAACTCTAGGTCATGGGTAGGATAATTAACCTCATATGGTTTCAACTGCCGTGAAGCATAAGCAATCACTCTCTCATTCTGCATCAATACACAACCTATTCCATTCTTAGATGCATCACTATAAACTTCATATTCTTCTCCTTCCTTTGGTAAAGCTAAAACAGGTGCGGTTGTTAGTCTCTTCTTTAACTCCTGAAAAGCTAGTTCACACTTCTCACTCCAAACAAATTTCGTGGTCTTCCTAAGCAAATTAGTTAAAGGTTCAGCTAACTTAGAAAAATTCTCTACAAATCTCCTATAATAACCGACTAATCTCAAAAAGTTGCGGACTTCACCCACGTTAGTAGGTGTAATCCACTCCTTAACTGCTTTAATCTTACCAGGGTCTACAGAAATTCCATCCTTAGTGATAACATGTCCCAAAAATGCTACTTCTTCCAACCAAAATTCACACTTAGAAAGCTTAGCATACAACTGATGATCTCTAAGGGTATGTAATACAACTCTCAAATGCTTAACATGATCATCCTTGTTCTTAGAATACACCAAAATATCATCTATAAAAACTACAACAAACTGATCAAGGTAAGGCTGAAAAATACGATGCATAAGATCCATAAACGCAACTGGAGCATTAGTTAACCCAAAAGGCATAACAGTAAACTCATAATGCCCGTAACGAGTCCTAAACGCGGTTTTAGGTATATCTTCCTCCTTAATCCTTAACTGGTGATATCCGGATCTCAAATCAATCTTAGAATATACTCCTGCTCCTTTTAGCTGGTCAAACAAATCATCTGTTCTAGGCAATAGGTATTTATTCTTAATGGTAAATTTGTTCAACTCTCGGTAATCAATACACAACCTTAAACTACCATCTTTCTTCTTCACAAATAAGACTGGAGCTCCCCAAGGCGAAACACTAGGTCGAATATATCCTTTCTCCAATAAATCCTCTAACTACTTCTTCAATTCTTTCATTTCTACTGGGGCCATCCTATAGGGTGCTTTGGATATAGGTGCGGTTCCAGGAATAAGATCGATTGTAAAATCTATGGTTCTCTTAGGCGGCATACCGGGAATCTCATCAGGAAAAACATCAGGAAATTCAGATACAACTGGAATTCTACCTAATTCATTCGGAGTCGGTTTCTCATTACTCACATAACACAGATAAACTGGATAACCTTTCCTAATTTGTGATTTAATGGTCATTGCAGAGGTAATCTTAACTCTAGGTTCAGTTATCACTCCTCTATATGAAACTCTATTTCCTCAAAGGGTCTTAAGCGAAACTTTCTGCAAATGACACTCAATTCTCGCACGATACTTACTTAACCAATCCATTCCTAAGATAGCATCAAAATCTGACAAATCAAACTGAATCAAATCCCCAGATAATGACGATTCTACTATCACAGTAGGACAATCATTTATCATGTTTCGATACGACACAATAATACCATTGGGTGTGGTAATATCCATTTCACATGAGTAATTTGCTGTTAACCCGTGTTTAGTCATGAATGATGTAGCTATGAATGAATGAGTTGCACCAGTATCAAATAACACATAAGCAGGGTAAGATGAAATAAGAAAAGTACCGCTCACAATATTCGGGTTTGCGTCTACGTCACGCTGACTCATAGTATGTATCCTTCCCTTGTTGCTACTGACTGCTTGACTAACGATAGGTCGTGCAAAGGTCACACGCGGCGCTGGGTTCAGGTTTCCTCGTGTCTGAGTATCATTGTTGCCACGGTTGGCGTTAGCTGACAAATTGCCACTACGGGTAAAATCATTCCCAGAGGGAAATTGCCTCCTATTAGGACACACGTTCGCTTCTATGCCCATGCTAACGACATATAAAACAAATTCCTTGATTAGCAGGGCATGGACGACTATAATGAAATCTCCCGCATCTACGACAAACACTATTCCCATTTCCATTCCTAGAAAAGAACTGTGATCCTCCATTTCTCTTACTGTCTCCTTGACTACTAGGGCGAAAAGAACTAATACTCTTAGCTGATGTATCATTCCTAAACTTCTTTTTTCAGCTACTTCCATTAGATCCTTCACTCTTTTCTTCTATGTGACGATGTTTCCCAATTATCGCGGCTCTTCTATCACGAATTCTCTCAATGTTAATAGCCTTATCATAAGCCTCCTGAAAAGTACTAGACAATCCTGCTACTAACTCTTGGATATGCCAAATAAGTCTGTCCTCAAATCTTTCAACTCTTTCCTTTTCATCCTTAACCAAATTCTCAGCGAATCGAGACAACTCATGAAATTTCGCAGCATATGCGGTCACATTCATATTTCCTTGGGTCAAATCCTCAAATTCTTGTTGTTTCCTCCTTCTCAAAGCTCTAGGGTAAAATCTCTCCCTAATCCTTATCACAAATTTCTCCCAATTAAATTCCTTATCCTCTAAGTAAGCTTTCTTAGACACTTGCCACCAATCATTTGCTTCTCTTCTAAGGTAATACTGATCACTTTTCACTTTCAGACTCTCAGGACAACCTATAGCCTCAAATAGTTTCTCCATATTCCTAATCCAGTTTTCTAAAGCTAATGGGTCAGATCCTCCCTCAAAAATAGGTGGTGAATGGGCAGCTAAGTTCTTAAACATAACAGCTTGTGGGTCTTTAGCCTCAGCTTCGGCTTTGGCTTTCTCTTTCTCCTTATCTTCCATTTGTTGCTTGATTGCATTGCCAAAGAATTGGCACATGGTCTCTAGTGATTCTAGACGCTCATCTTGTCCTTGGTCATCATTATTAGGGTCTATAGGTGTAGTTGGTTCTTCCCTTCCAAATATTTTCAACTATAGGAATAACAATAGTTAAGCAAGGCATATAATTTTTAGGTGATGTGAGTTCCTCCTAAGCATGATCTCTAGTGTCTTTCTATCTACTTATGCAAAAAATTACCACTTAAATCATGCATCACAATCTTAGATAAGCAAGTAAAACAGGTTCAAGTAGCCAAATACATCCGATTAGCCTACAAACAAAACAAGTTAAGGCTAACATCACAACTTTCCATATGACCTATCTAGCTAAAGTCTCGGTCATAGGCTGAATATTACAACACCAAATAGCAAATTATTCAAACTACCACATAAAAACAAGTTCAAAAACAACTAAATATCACATAGCTTCACTCATGCATGATCACTTGCACACTTGACAACTAACTTCCACCCGAAAAACTTCCCCTATCATATTGCACCAAGAATTCATTTGCAAGTCCCCTTGGCGGTATCACGTTAAGTGGCACTGGCTGCTCCGGAGAAGTGGCTGTAGGAACAGCTGCTGGAGGTCGGTACACGGTCTGCCGAGGTGGTGGTGGTGGAGTTACGTACGGTCGAGCAATGACAGAAGGTTGAGTGTTACGGGGCCAATGGTGATAACGAAGCATACGTCCCCTCCTATACTGCACTATGGTCTCGGGAATCAAGAGTACACTATTCTCACAACACATCCACTCAGAATAAGCTTGTTGCAAAACACCCGACATATAACCTAAGGTCAAGTATCAATCATCCCCACACATAATGAATCTCATCAATCATAATACTCATATAGTTCAACTTCACACTTAACCAGGGTTCAACTGAAGGAAAAGTCCTTAAAAGATTATACACTTGCCAACCAGAAAAATCAGCGGCTTCACTAGTGAAAGGAGCAAAGACTCTACAAGCAAGATTAAAACGTTGCACATACTCAGCTATGGTTTCTTCAGGATGCTTGCGCAAAGTCGCAGGATGAGGTGGAGGGTTAGGGATATTCAGAGGGTTCATGAGCACATAAGGGTCAGGTTGCTGCATCTATCACATAAGATAAACAGATAACAGATAGTGAGTCAAATAAGATCAAGCAATTACACATAAGCACACGCATGTCAAACACAAAGAAGTTCATACAATTCCCATCCTAGTGTCTACCCATCTCTCTCTCGGTCAAGTCACGTTTTAAGTTGTAGCTTTCCTAATCTTCTTTTTAGTATTTTATATGCTCTGATACTATCTTGTAACGCCCCGGATTGGATAACACTAACTAATCATGATTATGGGCCCTAAATCCAATCCAAGACATTACTGTCGTACTTGTAACAAGACAAGCACAAGGCGAAGATCGATAAAGAGTACAACAACAAACTTAATTTGTATTATATTTATAACAGCGGAATTACATAGTTATATTGTTCAAAGACTACATCCTTAGTTATATTACTAAGTTATACGGGGTTCTCCTCCGTTTGCGGAATCCACGGGGTCAAACAACAGCAAAGACATGCAGTAATCATGCACAAAAGGGTTCCTTCCATCCTTCACTATCTCCCTTGCCCAAAATCTGTTAAAAAAGATATAGTAATCCACGCAAGAAGAGATGACACAAAAACAAAAGAAAATTAGCGAAAGCTAAGAAATACTCACCCCATTTTGTAAAATACATTTTGTTTATACTTAAAATACATTTAGCAATAACAATCATCACTTGAAATAATAATAATAATAATACTCATAATAGTATCTTAAGGAGATTGTCTGTTCTTAGTATCATAGTTAATAAGTTCCTTTACGTACAAAGCCATGCATACGTACAAGATTCACATGCAAAGAGCATTAAGCAACTAATATCATACATAAACTTCATAATTACTCAGAAAATGACATTTGAGGTCTAATAAACCATAAAGTAATTCAAGTCATTAACATGCAAATTTAGACTCCTATGTTAGGTAGTGAGGAAGATCATAACATGTAAGGATTTAGACACCTATGTTAGGTAGTGAGGAAGAGCATAGCACAACTCAGACTCTAGGAGTCCTACACCCGGGTTCAATGGATGACCCTACAAATCATAATTCATTCACTTGGCCTTTTTGGCAATAATCATATCATCTCGGGTTTATACCCTACAAACTCAGATTAAACCATGATAAGCAAGAAACTCAAGATTAGTTAATCCCTACAACTTAATCAATAATGGGTTTAATCCTACAACATTTTATTAAAGTGTGCACACTGGCATGCTCTTCAATTTTCCAAGGGTACCAAGTTTGGGAGCACACTACAAATGAGTTAGTAGACATGCTTATGTCTAAGTCGGTCACATTCATCTTAATAACATGATTGTATTAACATTAATCATAAACTTCCCAAACTTGTTCATTTTCCACAATAATTCTCTAAGTCGTGTGCAACACCTCATATATTTGTGTATGTATGTATATATGTTCATAGGCTTATTATCACTCAACATCAATTCGATCATAAGCTTTATTGGTTCATAATCATACTCAAACATAGTCACGATTTTACATGCAAATTATTAAGTAAATATAGCTAATCACTCTCAAGTTCATTCGGTAATCCCAATCATAGGTATAACTGTATAAGACTTTAATTAAATTACTAAACAAACATTCAACAAACTTAACATTTAGATCAATAATATATATATACACTCACAATAATCAAACTTAAGTAATAGGCTTTAATCCTTGTATAATAATCAAACCAACATTAACATGCAACTTAATATCCATTCGGCCATAATCACGAAAATAACCACATGCAATCATTTATATAACTTCATAATCATACTCATAATCATATGTATATAAGTACAAGTAGCATATAGTTATAAGAAATCCATGATTATCTTCTTTATTAATTCATTTAGATCGAAAATAGGGGGTTTTAATGGACATGAGTATACCTTCCTCAAGCTCCAAAAACAAACTTCCTCTCCTAGCTTCCTTGATCACTCACTACTAGCACAAGTCCCCTAATTTAATTAAACAAATAATTTTCAAGGATTAATAATCATTCTTTTATTTCTTCTTCTTTTTATTATCATTTTACTTGTTAATTCGTCTTTTACTTACCCTTTTATCTTTCGAAAGATGTTAGGTTCGAAATTAAGAAAAATTAGAGTAAAATAATGAATAAATGGTTTTGGCCA
Source organism: Tetragonia tetragonoides (assembly GCA_038025085.1). Lineage (NCBI taxonomy): Eukaryota > Viridiplantae > Streptophyta > Magnoliopsida > Caryophyllales > Aizoaceae > Tetragonia > Tetragonia tetragonoides. The sequence goes on along the minus strand of CM076148.1, from coordinate 6,442,969 downwards.
TAATGAGTCAAGATTAAGTTTACGTAAGGTGGTAAATGGACATGCAACAATAGTTTTCGAGTTTTTAAGTCAAGATTAACTAGAGCTTAGGTTCTTAAACCTTTTTCTTCATATTGTCAATTATAGTTATAATTATACTTGCTAGGGTTTTGTTATTTTTAGTTATAACTTTAGGTGATAATAATAACTTAAGCTTTTAGATACATAATAATGGTACAAAGAATTAAACTTTGATGATATCTCTTGGAGGTTCTTGAAGGTCCGGGAGCTTCACGTTCGGGTGATGGTGGAGCTTAGGTGATGATAACAATGGTGAAGAAAATAAATAATGGAAGAGTTAGAGTTTAGAATAGGAAGAAATGATTATTAGAAACAAAAGAAAATAATATGAATGATTTAATACATGAATTAGTTTAGGTGTTCTTACCAAATCTTCTTCTATTTTCTCATCTTTTTCCTATGATTTTCCCCTTCTTCTCTTTACTTCATTTTGTTCTTGTTTTTGCTTAGAAGAGATTTTGGATTTTGGATTGAAAAGATGATGAGAAAATATGAGAATATGAGAGAGTATTTGTTGGTGATGGTGTACGGTTTTGGGAAGAGAAAAAGATGAGCAAAGGTGCTCTTTGTAAGCTTTTGAAGGCTTTTTGATTGCTTGCAAATATGGTACAAATCTTGAGTAAGAGAATATGTAAGAACTTTTAAGCTTAATTGGTTTCTTTATTTGCTTTGGTTTAGTTTTATAAAGGCTAAGGCCTTTCTCTTCTTTCTCTTCTTTCTCCCCTTAACCATAGCTTCCCCCTTCCGGGCCTTCCACTTATATAATTTTACTTGCTTGATTTCTTAGCTAGGTTGCCTTAGCAAACCATAGAACATGGGATGTTTTCCCTAAATAAGCTTACTAAGCATAGGAAACAAGGTGTCATGGTCATTTCATGACAAGTGGAAAGTTAGGACATGGTAAGGTGACAAGTAAGTAACTTAGGTGTCAAAGATGAATAGTAACTTAATTAGGCAAAGATGGAAATTACTAATCCTAGCTTAATCATTTCTAATTCGGTCATCAACACAAACAAAAGCCTAATCATGCCTAAACAAACCGTAAACATAAATTAAACAAGTAAATCAAATAGTTTAGTTAATAAATCAAATAGGTTTTAGTTTTAAACAAGATTAGTATATAGTTTAGAAAATATTTACGTAAGTGCATGCAATTAGATACGTTAATCCTACTTTTCAAACTAAGCAAAAAATTTTATTCTAATTAATTACTATTTTAGTTTAATAATTGAGTTTAGATAAAGGATACTACAATCTAGCAGCCAGATTTATTTTTTTTTATTTGGATGCAGAGAGGTGCATGCCCCAAAACTATTTAACCCAACGCAACAGTACGTGATCACGCCACACCTATTACATCCTCAATCAAAATAAATGAAGGCCGGATTTTTCCCACTATCACTTTAGTTTTAAGTTTTACCACAAGCCATTCTCTCCACCATAGTAGCCAAATTCTTGAGATTATTCTCAATAATACAATTAGTAAAGCAACACATGTATCAACCTCGTTACCATCCTTTGGCACATCCACCGTATATGACTCAATTACTATCGCTTTCTTCCCATCCTCATGAAGTGTAGTTGTATCAAGAAAGTTAGTAGCTTGTGATCTTTATCAATTACTCTACATACAATTTTATGCTTTTCTTCATCCATTTGCTCGAGTTGCTCTATACTTGTTCCTCCAAGTATTCCTGTCCTAAGCACACATTTTCGAACCGAACCAATTTCAACCGACCCAGATATAAGAGTACATGTTTGGATAAACATGTTGAAGGTTTAGGGTTGGTCGAACCGTCGAATAACGAACCAAACCAAGCAGTGGTGGATTCAGTGCGGGTGCCCGGGATCTCGGGCAATCATTTTTTTCGGAAAATACCCTACCAATTTAATTTTGACATCTATTTTATTTAATAATTCAGTTTGGCACCCATATTTTTAATTTTTTAAATCCGCCACTAAAACCAAGGGGAGTGGTGCATATATAGTTTGGGTAACGCATGAGCTGCACTGCTCACCGCGGTAAGGTTGTTGTTGCTAGTGATGGCTCATCTAAGAAAATGGAGTAGTAGCATTTTAGGGTGTTTGGGAATTGAGTAGGCTGGCCGGCTAGATGTATATATATATAAGCAATATGAAGTACTGACTAATTGACTATGATATATATGTTGGTGCCTATCTCGGTGGTCATGCAATCCAGATTCTCTGTCTCATATTGTATACTTTTACTGTTCTAATTACTAGTTGTTTGTAATTTTGTTATACATTCTAATAATTTTATAACACTACTTAATTGAAATTTTGATGTATCAAATATATAAAAAGAATGAGACACAAAAAGTAGCACAAAGTATCCTTACTGAGTGGTCGTGTAATATATGTATGGTTAAAGTTGCACTCAAAATAAAAAAAAAAAAAAGGAAAATTCCAATTGGTACCCTTGTGATTTTGACGTTTGCAAATGGTGCCTAAAACTTCATCTTAATATACCTTTTCACACTGGATGCTGGCCATTCTCGTGCCATGGCCATAGCCACATACATAAACGGTGGTGACGATACTCTCTTTTTTATAATGGTTGGCAAGATCGATCTGGACACCAAACTGAAAAGCAACTCATGATGGCTCGGATTCAATGGCTGATGTAGAAATAGTTTCGAGTGGGTTCACTTTTGATATTTTATCATTTTCTCCTCTATTTAAGGGTTTTTTTTATTAAAATAAAATCCTCAAGGGGAGCACTTGACTCCACTTGGTATTGAATGCATCCGCTACTGGCTCCGATACTCTAAAAAAGGGAAAACCACATGACGGGTTTACTTTCGAAGCACAAGTAAATAAAAAGACTATAACCAATTAGGATGATATTATTGCAAGATCAATAAACAATATTTTCTTGTTCAGATATGGTATACAATGACATGGTCATAGGGTTGAAGCTTAGTCGTAACCAGCAAAAGACTATCCATACATAACATGTGTGATATTTATCTTCTAAGATAATAATTGTCCAGCTTTTGTAGTACTGCTTATAATCTAGTGATTGGTTCTCCTTGTCCCACTTGAGGCTGAGCATATCAGTAACATAGGCGAACTTAGAAAAGCAAGGGCATAAATGAAAGTATGTCTCGAAGTATTCCCTTTAAAATGCTTTTACTATTATATTGTGCCGCAAGTTGTAGTGCACTTTTGTCCTTTAATCACAGTCATTCATTGTTACTCTTTAATCTCAGTCATTCATCCATTTGACTGGTTACTTGTTGCAAGTTGTGGGAAGTTTTGTTTGCCTGTAAAAATGAAAAAGGCAAGGAAAGTTTTTATTTTTCTTTAAAAAAAAAAGGAATCTTTTACCCCTTTTTGTATCCAACTTTCTTACTCTCACTCTCTCACTCACTCTCCATTTCTAAGGAAAATAAATGACTGAACAATTGGAGTGAAACTTTAAAACTTTGGAATAAATTAGAATTTAAAATTAAAATATTGGGACTTTTGAAATTAGTAAAGCAAAATCAAATTTTTTGTAATGAATAAAGTCGAGTAAGTTGTATTTTTTTTAGCCAAGTTAAAAAGTTGATAATTGATGTACTAGTTAAACATTATGGTCCACGAATATGTTTGTGAGTACATTAAATAAAATGAAAATTGACGAACTTGTAACATAAATAAATAATTGATGAGCTAGTTAAGTATTTGATCCGCAAATATGTTTGTGAGTACATTAAATAAAATGAAAATTGACGAACTTCTAATATATATATATATATATATATATATATATATATATATATATATATATATATATATATATATATATATATTAATTAATTGGTGAACTAGTTAAGTTTTTGGTCGGCAAATAATACTAATAGGTGCACCATTACTTTACAGGAAATAAATAAGAATTATTTTTATAGTTTTACCTTATTGTGATTCACTCTTCCCCTCCCATAGGGGCAAGTGCATACTCTATTTTAAATAAAAAAAAAATGTTAGCCTATGTATAGAAATGTGATAGTAGCGCAATTGGTCATGTTGGATTTCGGTTTGTTTACTCATTGCTCGAGTTCGACTCTTTTCAAAGACTAGCCTTAGCGCTTTTTCATTTATTTTTGCCTTTGTATGAGTTAAGTTCAGTCTTACCATCTGTACTAAATCCTAATCCCCAGCCCCCTCCATTTTTTTTAATTTTGTCTTTTTATTCATGTGTATTACAAATCTTATATTAAATGTGTGGTTTTAGAATGAACTTAAATTTTATGGAATAGAATTACACCCAAAAAAATTATTAATTAAAATATTATAAGATTTGTTGTTGATTTGTTAGAATTTATGTTATAGAAGTTAAAATCATGTTGTTATTCTTATAACTACGTCTAATTTCTTTGTAGATTTACTTTTCTAAAGTCATTCATTAAAAATATTTTTGGCTCAACCATTGTTTATAGTGGTCTACTAGGATGCTAAATATATTTGCTTTATATATATATATATATGGGTCCTTATTCGTGTGAGGCTGACAGGTGGAACGTCACGTAGGCGAACCACGTTATGTGAGGTTGACACGTAAGCCGCCACAAAAGCACAAGCTTGCCACATAGCATTACACATCATCTACCATTAATGTCTTACCATTAGTTGACTTAATTACATATTTATTAGCATATTTTCAAATTACAAAATATAATAACATTAATTACGTGAGTCAAAAAATCATAAATCTCACTTTATTGGATTTGATTTGAAAAACGCTTTAAAGATGAGATATATATGTATATGTGTCCTATAAAAGTTGGATCATTTCTGTGCGATGATAAAAGGTAGGACGAAATCTAAGAGGGAATGTTCGTGTGAGAATGACACATAGACGATACATGAGCACAACTTTGTCACATAGTTTTAGTTGTGCGGTATAAAACAAGCATGAGGTATCAGCTTTTAGGATTCTGTTACTTTGTGATTCGTATAGAATTTGTACTTTGGAATTTAATCGGAGAATTAGATGAGTTCAAGTAACCGTCAAGTTAGAAAAGCATTTGAAAGACATTGAATTGAAAAAAAATCATGAAAGGGTCCACATTTTGGTACCGACACTTTATCGAAGGGACAAACCAAAGGGTATAAAAACTACTCAACAATTAGCATTCCAAAATATGAAAAATAACAAGCGTATTATGACTTACATTGTCATCTTGCTCTTTACTGAGACAAACTCAATCTCTAGCACCTTGGTCATAAGATTTGTTAAACCGCGTAAATGCATTCAAAAGTTTGATTTGAAATTTGTTTGTACTTCCAAACATTATTGGTGTAGTTTCACACTCATATGAATGCAAACAAGGCATATGAGAGCATTCTCCTAAAATATAACACAAAAGAACTCAATCTCTGGCACCCTAGTCGTAAGAGCTGTTAAACCGCATAAATGCATTCAAAAGTTGATTTAAAACTTGTATGTATTTGCAAACATCACTGATGTAGTTTATGGTTAGGAGATGCAGGAGGATGATACAAGAAAAAGGTTGGAAGGTGCAAATCTCACATTGCTGCGTTTATGGTTAGGAGATGCAGGATGATACAAGAGGAAGGTTTGGAGGTGCAAATCTCACATTGCTTCGTTTATGGTTAGGAGATGCAGGAGGATGATACAAGAGGAAGGTTGGGAGGTGCAAATCTCAAATTGCTTCCGTGAAGCTAATCGAGCAGCTGATTGGCTCGCTAATGTTGGTTGTGACCAATGAGAAATAATCGTGTTCATGAATGAATCTCCACAACAGCTCCACACTATCCTTTATTAAGACATTGTAGGTGTGGCTTGGCCACCTAGGATCATTGTTTCTTAGTTTATTTTGTTACATATTATTGGAGCTTGCCCCTCTCTAGCATAAAAAAAAAAACATCATTAGTGTAGTTTCACACTCATATGAATGCAAACAAGGTAGTTTGAGCTGTCTTTCTTCCCCCATATCCATATTTATTGACTCATAAGGCACATGCAAACTTGATTGATCCCCGTGGTTCACCGACGTCCATTCACTGTCATGTTCATTGGCAAATAAACACAATACCCAATTATTTAGTATTGCAAAATATGCCAAATAAGAAGCGTATTGTAACTGACTCTGATACTTTGTTGGTACTACGGTCGACCACAATCATTATGGTCTACTATTTTATGAAGTAGGCATGCCTTGTTGCTTGCCTACATGCTTCAATAGTCGACCACTATTGTATTGGTGTACTATTCAAAGAACGAGGCATGCCGTGTTGCTTGCCTACATGCTTTCTTTAATAGTCACCACTCTTATATTTGTATACTATTTAAAAACAAGGCATGCAATAAGGCATGTCTTGTTGCTTGCCTAATGTTTCAATAGTCGACCACTATTCTATTGGTGTACTATTTTAAAACAATGCATGCATTGTTGCTTGCCTACATGCTTCAATAGTCGACCACTATTGTATTGGTGTACTATCTAAAGAACGAGTCATGCCTTGTTGCTTGCCTACATGCTTGCTTCAATAGTCACCACTATTCTGTGTGTGTACTATTTAAAAACAAGGCATGCAATAAGGCATGCCTTGTTGCTTGCCTAATGTTTCAATAGTCGACCACTATTCTATTGGTGTACTTTTTAAAAATGAGAAAAAAGTGGAGGGCTCTTGAAAATGAATTGAACTTCATTAAACTCAGCATATAGTAAGTTGATAAGGTATCATTTATGATGCGTCTTTTCTTATAACAACTCCGGATAAATTTAATGGAGACTCATTCACAATCGTTGAGTAATTTCAAATACATTGGTCCACCATTACACATTGTTAGTAGACCAGAGTTTTAAATTATTAACATATCCAATTTTACAAGTGAAATTACCTAACAACCCTTTTCCCTCTCCAAAATGTTTAGTTTGATGTTCTAATTCCAATAAAACAGGTTGCAACAAAAATATGACTTGTATGCAGATCGAGAGTGTGTGAAATTTAATTGAATGATAAATAATACTTGTTCCTATGGTGAGAGGAAGGAGGAAAAATCCAGTTTGGACATTCCAATTCAAAATTTTGATTTCAATTTGGAGAGGGGAGAGGGGTGCAGGTAATTTCGATTTCAATATGTTAAGTCACAAACATATTGTCGTACCGTAATATTTAACTAGCTCACCAATTTAATCGACTAACAAACATATTGGTTTATACCATTACACACACACACACCACTTATCAAACACAACTACTCCAAATAAGACTTATCATTTACATGTAACGATTCACAAGGGTAGAGATAGGGCCGTAGGGATGGCAATGGGTCTGAGATCCGGCCCAGACCCACGGATCCATATCCATTTATAAGGGTCTGGATCTCCTTTTTATGGACCCATTGGATCTGGACCTGGATTTGGGTCCATGTGTCGTAAATGGATCTGGATCTGGGTCCAACATCACAGACCCAGACCCGGCCCAGACCCGACCCAGACCCGACCCATGGATCCATTAACATTAAAAATAAAAAAAGTAAAAAGTAAAGACAATGTATAAAAAAAGAGTCCAAAGGTGAAAATTTAAGTTTCTTTCATTTTTCAATGAGTATAAATACGTTGTTAAGTGATATTTTCTAATAAAAACTTAAAATCTTATGCCTATTATATGATTTAGGAACAAATCTATTTATTTATTAATTTATTAATGAGACCCATTTAGGATCCACGGATCCACTAGACCCAGCGGATCTGGATCTAAGTTTTATAGACCCTGTAGGATCTGGACCGGGTCTGGATCTCAACCCAAAAATATAAATGGGTCTGGATCTAGCTGGACCCGCCTCAGACCCGGCCCATTGCCATCCTAGATAGGGGAGACCAATTGTGTCATGATATTCCCCATCATCTTGGAAATCAATAAATACTTTATATGCATGACAATATCATATCACATGATTTGCCTCGTTGGTCTTCTTGCTTTTGTGTGAAGTTTCACCACCTTACCTTAAGGTTTTGTGTTCGAGTTGCAGCAACACTTTTTCTCTCTTTTTTTTTTCATGTTTTTCTCTCTCTTTTTTTTTCATGTTTTTCTTTCATTCTATGTTTACACCGCACCTCTTTTTTCCCTTATATTTATTACTAAGTATTATTATTTTCTTTTTTAAGGAAGTATTTTTCGCTTCCTTCCTCCTCTTCTTTTTTTTTTGGTTACTTCCCAGTCCCAATTTTGAACTTATTTTCTTGTTTACTTCTTACCATTATCTTTTGTAAGGCAATTACTTATTCCAATAAAATAAGACACAAACATATTATTATTCGACCATAATACTTAACTAGTGCACTAGAACAAACATATTGGTGGACCATTGTTTAACTTGTACACATATTATTTATGTTACAAGTTCGTCGTTTTCATTTTATGTTATCTACTCCAAATATTTAGTCAATATCTCAAAAGGGCTACCAAATACATCACTTATTCAATCTAATACATAAGTTTTACTAAATGCTTTTAATACATGCTTGAAGGTAAATACATCACTTCTTCTAGTATTTATATTGATCCAGTGTCGGCTCTTAGCATGTGCATGTGGAGCACTTGCACAGGGCCTCAAGTTTTTTGAGGCCCCAAATTTTAAAGTGGGTCTGACCTAAAACACTTGAATTTGAAGTTTTTGAATCTTAGTCGCCTTTTCCATTGGGTTATAGGAATTACAAATTTAGTTTTTGATCATATTGTATTACTTGTTCCATTTTTCAATTGGTTTATGTGATGTGATGTTTTCCGGTTGTCAAGTAACTTCGAATGATTTCTTTTTTGATGAAAAAAAAAAGAAGAAGAAAGTGTCTGCTCTAAAGTTTTAGGGCCTAATTTTAAACTTTCGCACAGGGCCCCATAAAAGTTGGAGACGGCCCTGTATGGATCTTCATTAAAGTTAGTCGACTAGTAAATTTTTTGGTCGAAAAATATTCACATTTTGCATTTCCGGTCATTTTAACCGGCAATTGCCCTTCATTGTCAACGCGATCGGCTCACACACACCAAAAAGTCGACCTACAAGGTGCGACACAACATAGTAGAATCGCCCCTTTAAAAGCCTAACCAGCCAGAGCATGGGCAACAATATTTGCCTCCCTTTTAGGCCTGTTTTTCTCAACGGAATGATGCGGGACGGTGAGGAACAGAACGGAACGGAAATTGCAGCGCGGTGCGGAACGGAACGGACATTGCAGCGCGGGACGAAATGGAATAATAAATATAACTAGCGTGATGCGGAACGGAATGGAAATTACGGTGCAGTGCGGAACGGAACGGAAATTACGGTGCAGTGCGGAACGGAACGGAAATTACAGTGCGGTGCGGAACGAAACGGAATGCAGCATAGAAACGACGAAAAGAACAGGAGTGTGCATAAGACTAATAGTCCAATTTTTCTTAAGAAAGTTGCAAATGTCGTTGATAACAACACCCAATTCACGAAATAAGGCAGCATCAGGGTTCTTGATCAGGTCTAGTATCGCCTTAGCATCGAATGCAGCTGCTTCGCCACGTCCTCTAGCAGCATAAGGATCCTTTTTGTAAGCTCCATCCACATTGAGCTTTCAAAATCCTTTCTTTGGTGGTTTCTATGAGGTGACTGGATCAGTGGCAGTGTGAATAGAGCTTCCAATCTGAAATGCCAAAAAATTAGGCCATGTTCTCGTCAACGGAATGATGCGGGACGGTGAGAAACGAAACGGAACGGAAATTGCAGTGCGGTGATGAACGGAACGGAAATTGCAGCGCGTGATGGAATAGAATAATAAATATAGCTTGTGTGGTACGGAACGGGAATGGAAATTACAGTACGGTGCAGAATAGAACAAAATTACGGTGCGGTACGGAATAGAACGGAGTGCAACATAGAAACGACGAAAAGAACAGAGCCTTAGTAGCAAAGTCCAAATAAATGAGGTTAAGCAAGGTCCTTAGGTAAAAAAACAACGTGTGAATAGTGATCATGACTATATAATTTTCAATTGATATCACGTGATTTCTTTCAAATACTATGGTCAATTTCCTAATCTTATTATCAGAACGTGTGTATAAAATGGTCCATTCGTGTTTTGCGTGGACAAAGGTGTGTATTCGACTTGTACCAAGTAGTATACATAAAATGGATCGGTAAGGTTCTATTATTTTTCAATAGAATGATGCAACATAGAATTGAACCGAGGAATATATTAAATATGTAAATATCTATCTATTTTTTTTAGTACTTTGTATTTGTTTTAGATTTTGTAAACTCTTTCTATATATATATATATATGATATATCAGGGCTCTCAGTTAGGTTGAGTTATTAACTAAATTATACTCTCATATTATAGTATCGAAGTAGAGATCCTGAACCTCCCTATCAGAAACCCTTTAAAAATAATAGAATAGAAAATAAGATTCTTCTTTTTCTTTTGCTTGGTGCATTACGTCGAGTTCTCCTAATTCTTCAATCCCTAATTCCTCACCGATAGCTTCTTCCCCAATTTCATCATCCCAACTTATCACCACCACTCAATCAATCGTCTCCATCTCTTTGTCCCAATTCTCATCGGCTTCTTCTCCGATTACCGAACATATTCCGTTCGCGTTGGAGCACTTCTCTCCATCGTCAATAGTCACCAATTTCGCCACCCAGGATTTCAATTTTACGCCACCACCTACGTTCGGTTTGTCATAATTGTCGATGCTCTCAGCTGCCTTCTGGCCACAGCCCCAGTCGACCGTTCCTCCGATGCAGTACTACGCTCCACGCTCGGTTGCTCTGGTTCCAATCTATACCGGTGTCTTCTCTGCCTGTTCGGACCCTACGTTTCTGACCCATGATTTTCAGTCGCCTTTCATACTATGAAACATGACAAACGAAATGTAGCATAGCAAAGCTCGTCACATAAAATGACAAAACGATCATGACATATATTGCAAATAAAATGGAATAGAACGTGAGACAATATCCTATAATTAAGTGCTAAATAAAACATAACGGATTGTAATAATATGGAGACGAGAAAAACTACAACGCCTTAAATCCCTTTGCACATGCACTCTTTGAGTTATCTACAAGTCAGTGCAGGGAGATGATCATTTTGATCGACGATAGACACAAAAAAAAATGTGACTTCTTTAGCTAGCGTTGCACAAGGTGTAGCCCAATTAGATGGCACTAGGCACCGATAGCACGAGGCACGACACGACCGAGCACGCCTTTTACACGACATGACACGAGCACGGAGGAAGCATGGGCACGAGCACGGGCACGAATAATGATTGAGGTTGGGCTGAGCCCGAGCCTAGATTTTGAAAACAAAACACGGTAGGACACGGTCAGACACGACACGAGCATGACACAAGTACGAGTACAGGCATGACTTGAGCCTACCTTTTGGAAGAGCAGGCACGACACGACACTACACCATATGAAGCAAGACAACTACAAGCACGACACGGCACGCACTATTACAATGCAGGAAAGCACGACACGAGCACGAACACGACTGTAATGGAATTTCACGGCGCGACACAAAATACAACTCGTAACTAGTTTCCACCTTTTATCCTATTTTTCCTTATAAATCATTTTATCTAATTTTTACCCCTATTTTAAACTTCTAAAAAGATTAAATCATCCCTAAGATTCTCTAAGAGGCCCAAAAGTAGAAGTACCAAATAGAACTTCTACTTTGGATATTCTAAAGGGTGTTTTGAGATTTTTAGAAGCGGAAATGAGAATGAAGAGGAGTTGGAGGACCAGGATGGGGTGATTTGTAAACAAAAAAAAAGAAGGGAAAAGTAGATACAACTCACAAGGTAGGTCAAACTTCACCTTAATTGGGCTATTTAAAACATATGAGTAAGAGTGTTCATTTGAGGATATCCGAAATTTCGGGTATCCAAAAATCGAATACCAACCTTTGATTTTCGTATCCGTATCCTTCGAATACCCGTAATTTTGGATTCGAATAGTCGGATATCCACTATCCGAAATATATTTATATTTTTTGTTTTTTATTCTATTTTGTGCCTATTATTTCAAAATTTTGAGTCAAATAGTTTCGGATAATTTTGGTTACTTTTCATATTTTCGGATAACCGAACATTTCGAATTTTTTTGAAAAATGTTATTCAAACCTGTATCCAAAATTTTGAATATCCATTTTTCGGGCATCCGAAATTAATATATGCATTTTTTCGGGCATCCGAAATTCATATATGCATTTTTTCGGTTAACATCAAATCGGAATTTCGAACCGAATGCTCGAATACAGATATTTTGAACAACCCTACATACAAGTAAGAAATAAAAATATACTACTTATTTTAAATTATCCTGGATATTGGAAATTGGGAAGCTTGGTACCCAGATGATTGATTTGGTGGTTACGTGGGTGAGGCATGGCCTAGAAAAAATTGTGCTAGATGTCAAGTAAGTACAAAACAAACCCACCTCAGCATTCATATCGCATCTTCAATCTTACTCCATTATAAATCGGAATTGCTTAACGTAAATTCTAAATTACTAAACGCAAATATTTTTCATGCAATTTTTCCCAAAGTACCCTTCTTATATGCAAATCAACTTTTTCCTTCCTATTCTTTTTCCTCTCAAATGGCCCTATTGTATGGCGTTTTATTTATGATAAGAACACCTAAATTCTAATCCACATGAGTGATTCCTTTGATCAAGTTTTGATGAAACTAATGATTTCCATGTAGCTATTAAACTTAGAATCGGATTGTAATTATTGATTGTTGATATTTTATGGGTGGTGGTTTTACTAGCGAATGTGGAGTAGCGTTGTGGCCTATGGCGGCTGTTGGGGTTGGCGTCGTGACTGTGGTAGGGTGGGCTGGCTGGAGAGTTAGGAGGAGAGTGAGTCACAAGTGGGCGTAGGAGAGAGAGAGAGAGAGAGAGAGAGAGAGAGAGAGAGAGAAAGTGCGACAAGGGTGATTGTAGGGTTAGATCGGCAGCGACCAAGGGCACGGGGTCGGCGGAGTGGTGGTGAGCGGAGGGTTGACGGCGTGGGGGTGCTGGGGACCTGGGGTGGCGATTGACGGCGCAGGAGTGGGGGTAGGGTTTCGTGCAGAGGTTGGGTGATGGCTGGCATAGGGTTTTGGGGTTTTCAACTTCCCATGCTTTTTTATTTTATTTTTTCTGTTTTCTAAATTGTTATTGTTGGGCTATGTGTTACTGTTGGTGATGATGAAGATGATGATGATGGTGTAACCAACACACCCAGAAGAAGAAAAAAGATTGGTGATGGTGAGCTTGTTCAAGGATTGTTTGGTTGATGAGATTTTTATCTACAGTATATTGTTTGTAATTGATAGTAATCGATAGTAATTGACAGAGAGACCAGAGGAAGAGAGAGAAACTGATGAGAAACTTGTTAGGGGCATTGTGGAAAATAGACATTTGCGTTTAGTAATTCGCAATTTACGTTTAGCAACCCTCTTATTGTCAAAAAAAATCTCTTAATATAAATTGTAAATTGGCAGGTCACGTTCTCCTAGACCAGAAGAAACACATAATGTCCATATGAATAGATGCAAACTCCCAAATTGCAAAATTGAGGGTCATAACTGGAGCTTGATTGACATGTCCAGCTATGCAATTTCATCAATTTAAAGGTTACAAGTTCAATTTATAAGTTAAATTTAAAACGTTAATTCAATTAACAGTGAGTAAATGAACATACGTTTTGAAAGGAAAAACAAAACTTACAATTAACCCAAAATTCCCAGTGATTTTCTAACAAGTATTACAATCACAAAACAAGGAGAGTGTCAATTAATTATTGGTCAGGTCACCAAAATTTAGAAAGAACGAAACTTATGACAGAGAAGTACATGAAATTAAACAGGGCTGGGTATAGAGGGTTTAAGTGGGCATCCACGAGTCACGCGGGGGCGTAACAGGCATTTTAAAAAAATTGTTTGACTGAAAAAATGGTTTGGGTATAATCCGACAACCAAGACACGAATATAAGGTAGTTTCAAACAACCTTGCTAAAAAGAACAAAAGGATGCCTGATACTAAGCGAAATAGATCAAATCTCCTCCACTTCGAATGGCAAAAATAAAGAATCCATTACCTCATTCTCATTTGTTAGAGCATGTTTGGCGTAACTCGTATTCATTTTTCCTCTTATTTTCCCTTATACCACCCATTTCACCTCCTTCTGGCCCCTATTTTAAATTTCTAAAAAGTTTAAATCATCTCCTAAGATCTTCTAGGAAGCTCAGAAGTAGAAGCATTAAAAACAAAATATTGTTTCACTTTTGGGCCTCCAAAAGGGTGCTCAGAGTTTCTTAAGAGCAAAAAATGCGGTAAGGGGGAGTGGGGAGGTGATTTGTAAGGAAAAAAGAGAGGGGAAAATAGAATTTACCCACGAAGTAGATCAAACACCACCTTAATCGGACTACTTAAAACATACGAGTAAGAAATAAAAATATACTTTTTTAAAAAAAAATTATCCTAGATGAGGGGAAGCTCGGTACCCACATAATTGATTTGGTGGTTACGTGGGCGAGGCATGGCCAAGAAAAAGATTGTGCTACATGTCAAGTAAGTACAAAACAAACCCAACTCATTCAAATTGTATCTTCAATCTCTTATTATTATAAATTGTGAATGGCAGGTCAGAGACAAAGTTGCAGGTTTAATGGATGACTTAATTGGTTTGAAAACAATTTTGTTTTCTCCTAGACATAAGATCGATAATTTCAATTCCCAACCAGTGTAAGAAATTATATTCATGTGAAATCCAAAATTTCATATGACTCTTGGGCCTTGTTTGGTTGGGTGTAAATCAATAAAGGAACTTTAACTTTTAAGGAAGAATGAAAAGTTACATGGTTTGGTTCATCCACTTCCATGGAAGTTGGAGTTCCATGTAAGTTGAACTTCCCATGAACTATGGGAAGTTGCTTACCTAAGGGGAGGGGGGGTTAGGTAAGTCCAACTTCTCATGTTAATTAGCTCAAATGACATTTTTATCCTTGAAAGCTAAAAGTAATTATTGCATTTGGATTGGGCAACTTGTCAATTTGTTTTCACTTCCAAGGAAGTATACAATATGAACCAAACTAAGGTATTTCCATGAAATTAAAACTTACATACGAAGTTGAAGTTCCATGGTATTACAACTTTCCTATGTAAGTTGATATAATTGAACCAAACAAGGCCTTGATTTCATCTCCATTTGAAATTGGAGTTTCAACGATGTACGTGCCTTGATCAAAAACCAGAAACTCGAACCAATTGAAACACGAACTTATTCCGTAATTGAGCATGCGGATTAAAATCCAACGTTAACTGTGAGTATAATCATTTCCATTTCAAATTTAACGTATATATATACATGTTATTTTGAGTTTTAAGAATACTCTTTTGAGTTAGATCGAGCCAAATTGCATCGAATTTCTCACAATGTCAAGTCTCCTATCAATTGGGGTCGAGTTAATTTGGAATTTGAGTAATATTGTATCACGTTAGTTCAAGTAAATTTTAGTTATAATCTTACTATTTCATATGCAACACAATTTATTCATTGTAAAACATGTCATGTTCTAAACTTTAACCGTATTATTCTGTTCAGTTCAGTTAAGTTCAGTGATCTCATGCCAATTTAGTGATTTTCAGCTCAATTTAATAGCGTGTTTAGTTTAAAAACATACATTTTAAACGTACATATCAAGTAGTGTTCAGTTCATTTCAATTCAATGGTGTTCAATTCCGTTTTACAAGTAGTTCAATTCACTCCTCAAAAACACGCCCTTCCATATGAATTTCTAAACGGAGTTGGAATACATGAAATTTTGATATTCCATTCGGATGTTATGGGTCGGGTATCATGCAATTCGGATCTCTTAGCTAAAATCGGATCGACTTGTAGTTGACTAGTTGCTTTAGTTGTGTGACGCACCATGACTAAGGACGGTGTCAGCATTCGATGATTATTGAATCCTTCATTCACGAGGCAAACTAATTTTCCCAAAACCGTCATTAGTTTCCAATCCCTCCAATGTCCGATCCATAGTCCACATATACATACCCGCCAATATCTGACCCGTCACTACTTCCCATTTCTCATATATATCCTCTCCCAAAACTTGTTTCACAAAAGCCCAATTTTATTTTTTGTTTATAATGAGCAATCTTCAACAACAACAATGTTGTAAGCAGTGTAGCTCATGCGTCTCCCAAACCATATATGCACCACTCCCCTTGGTTTGGTCCGTGGTTCGACGATTTGAAGAACCCCAAACCTACAAGAAACTTATCAGGGCTTGTACCCTAATTTCAGGGTCGGGTGAAATTGGTTCGGTTAGACGGGTTATGTTCAGGTCGGGTTTACCTGGAAAGACCAGCGTAGAACAACTCGAGCACGTGGACGAGGAAAGGCACGTGATTGAATATAAAGTAATTGATGGGGATCACAAGCTAGTCAACTTCCACGTGACGATCACGCTCCACGAAGCGATTGAGAATGGGAATGAGAACAAGACTGTTGTGAATGAGTCTTACACCGTGGACGTGCCGGAAGATAGTAATGAGGTAGATACATGTTACTTTGCTAATAACATAATTGAGCTTAATCTCAAGAATTTGGCTCTTGTTGTGGAGAGAATGGCTTGTGCTAAAATTTAAATGTCATGGGCTTACTACATTACTTATGATCTATGAGTGATGAAAATTCGTATGGTTGATGCTTGATAATGCATGCATGTATTGCCTTTCTTAATTGAATTTCGCAACTTATTATTTAAGTTATGCTAGTTTAGGCGTAACCCGGGTCGGGTCGGGTCAGACATGTTTGTGGCGTGGTCAGATTAGTCATGGGCCAGGCCGACCCATTTTAACTCGCCCATTAATAATTGTAAACGGGTTATGATCCGCTGGGAAATGGGTCGGGCCGGATACAGAGACCCCTCCCATTTGCCAAGGTCTAATCATAAAGTATTAATTTCACTACTAAAAAAGGGAATTTAGCTGCGGTATTTAACTACGAAAAATTTTTCGTAACTAATTAGTTGCGGAATTTTGAATTCCGCGGCTAAATAGCTATGCGAAAACCAATATCCGTGGCTAATTGCCATTTTAAAAATAAAAACAAAAAAAATTAGATGCGGATTAAATATCCGTCGCTAATTAGCGGCGGAAAATAAAAATCCGCCGCTAATTATTTTATTTTTTTTACTTGGTGAGATTACGGTTAAATACAATTCACTACATGTCTACATATAAGGTTAAGAAACAAGTCATTGGCCTGGTGGTGGAGACTTCCATATGCGCGCGAGGGACCAGTGTTCGAATCCCACTGTCAGCATGACTGCATCACTGCATGAGCGGGAATTAATGCCGGCCTTTCCAGGCGCGTGTATGAAAATAAATCCGGCTGATTTTCTCAGCGTCGAGGATTTTAGCGTCAAATGTGATCCGTGGCTAATTCCGCCGCTAATCTTAAATAGCTGCAGGTTTTTTCGGCAGCTAAAATCCATTTTTTTAGTAGTGTTTGGTGATTGATAGAAAATATATAAATTCAAAAATCATTTATGGATTACTCTAAACACCTTTTCAATTTAGGGCGGCAAATCTTTTTTTATAGCAACGAAACGTAGACTATTTTGTTTTGCGAATTAAAGATATGTTCCTACCAAAAAAAAATAAAATTAAAGATATGTCTGGCTGGCATCTAGGACACATGATATTTAAAAATATATATAAATCTAAAATATCTGCTCGTTTAATAAAGCAACTACAGTAAAACCTCTTTAATTAATACTCGATAAATTAATAATCTCTTTAAAATAATACTTTTCTCCATTTCCGACATTGAGATGATTTGCTAAATTATTACTCGATAAATTAATAATCTTTCTAAATTTATAAATTTTCATGGTTCTAATTGTATTAATGTATAGAGGTTTTACTAGTAAGAATATTTTTTTGCTAGTCAACTAGCGG
Organism: Tetragonia tetragonoides; assembly: GCA_038025085.1. Lineage (NCBI taxonomy): Eukaryota > Viridiplantae > Streptophyta > Magnoliopsida > Caryophyllales > Aizoaceae > Tetragonia > Tetragonia tetragonoides. Next base: position 6,424,927 of record CM076148.1, on the reverse strand, counting down.
AGGTGCCTCGATCGCCATTCACTTACACCCTTTTTTTGACTAGCAAAAACTAGTGAGAATATGACGTTGCTGAATGATGTCTATTTATTTGCTTTTCAAGCTAAAACATCTCGATATGCCCCACTATATATATATACTCGTAGCATCACTGCATTCAACATTATTTATCTATCTTGAAGAAAGGAGTATCTCTAACTAAATCATGAATGCAATTTTACAACATCTATATATATATATATATATATATATATATATATATATATATATATATATATATATATATATATATATATATATATATATATATATATATATATATATATATATATATATATATATATATATATATATATATATATATATATATATATATATATATATATATATATATAACTGGATCATGCACGTTGCTGCATTGACACATGTCATGTTATGTCAGCATACCCAGTCAGCATCATATCCAGTAGTTAATGCTATGTCACTTAATTAAATTAAATACATACATGAACCTTATAATCTAATTAAAGTATGATACATGAACATAAACAACGTAAATACGGTTCATGAACTTAACCTAAATTATACAAAAGATTAGGCACATCGAATATAATAAGGGAGAATTGTCACAAGTAATAATTTTTATACATACATCTTCATTTTCTAAGTGATTTTATACCTGAGCAATATAGTAGAAAATAATTATTGGGCATTACATGATTAAACCCTATGAAAATGGAGAAATATAGTATTGGTAGAACGTGACCGTGAATAAGGTAGTCGTAAACATAATTAATTTCTTCAACAATTATTTTAATTAAAAAAGAATGAGAACATTGATTGATATATTCCGATGGAGTAAAAATTAACCGCTACATACCAAATAATATGACGCATAGGAAATTTAACATATTAAATCGAAGTATGTTAAGAAAATGAAAATTATATTGTAAAAGTATTTTCTAATAAAAACCCAACAAATATTCTTTCATATTTTCAATCTTAATAGTTTTTCGTTTCAAATTTTTGATGTTGAGTTTTGACCACAATTTTCTCATAAATCGGAGTACGTAAAAATTATGAAAATTATATATGGTGAAATTACTTTCCAATACAAATCAAACAAATATTCTTTCATATATTGAATCTAAATAGTTTTTCCACAAATTGAGGTTAAATTAAACACGACGAACATCTAAAATGACACTTAAAAAGGGCGGGACACTTATAATCCATGATATACTAACAAGGTCGTGCATCACAATGGGTATAAAAGAAAACCACGACAATTGTTGTATTGACATGTGGCATCCATGTCATTGCATACATAGGCGACATTTCATGATTCGATGTATTTACCTTAAAAAGTAGGCGAAGTTTAGTTACTGACTTACTACTCTCACTAACCACTAAAATTATATCATTAGTATTCATAAAAGTTATTGTTCCATTCTTTAATGACTTAAGTTTCATAAACCATAATTTTTTTTTAATATATCACGTCAATCGGCATATTTCAATGAGTAAATATTAACTCATTAAGAATTTTCAGAAAAAAAGAACATACTATAAAAATGAATCTATCGTGTACTAAAATTGGATCATACACACTGTTGTATTGGCACGTGTTCTGCATGTCGATCACCATATCCAAAAGTTAATGCCAAATTAACCAATTAATAAGGATAATGAACCATGTTATCTAAATACACACTGTTGTATTGACTACTTTAGTTTAAGTTTAATTATGGTTCATGATACTTGGAACATATAAATATTTTTTTTGAGTGAAAGATACATGAACCATAATTAAACTTAAACTAAACTATGTTGAAAACTAGATACAACGAATTTAATAAGGGAAAGTAGTCACAAGTAATAGATGCATAAAGTCTTCTAACAAAAAAAGAAGTAATAGATGCATAAAGACTTTAAAACTAACGGATAAATTCACGTCTTATGCATCTCAATCTTCAAAGTGATTTCGTACCCCAACAAAAATACATGATTCATGGAGATCGAGCAATATGGTAAATTGGTAAAATAATGTGAACAAGGAAAACTAATTTATCTACATGGATCAAAATAATCGTTTCCATATCACATTACATGACACACAAGTAATATTATATAAAAAAATATTTAAACCAAAGAGAGATAAGAACCAATAGTAGTATATTGACTATTAATAAAGGTAGGTAAATAAATTTATGGACTATATAAGTACAAAAATGTGCAAATGTGTTGGTTGATAGAGTATATCAAGGTGTGGGAATATATCATTTAACTAATTTTGTGATTAATTATTTAAAGTATGAAAAATATAAATTAATTTATCCATTTAAATCCAAAAAACTGTTATCGCATGTCACATAAACAACTTTATAGTCCACATAGCACAACTTTGATTTTGTACGGATAACTCCATTTTAGTTATTATATACACTATTAATAAATCATTAATCTATTTTATTGATAACATTCAAAATATATTTTCTAATGATAAACTACAAGCCCGTGCATCGCACGGGGCATACACCTAGTATATATAAAAAGTTGGATCATACACACTGCTGCATCGACACGTGGCATCCACATAAGTGTCATATTGGATGCCATGTCATTTGGGTCAAAGAATTAAATGCGCTACTTTTTGACTTTTAAATGCTTCATTAATAATGCTTTTAAATTCAATGTAATTAACCAATTAATGAGGATACATGAACCATGTTATATATTTAAATTAGGATACATGAAAATAATTAAACTTAAACTAAATTATACTAAAAACTAGATACAACGAATTTAATAAGGAAAAAGAGTCACAAGTAATAAATGCATAAATTTTTTAAAACTAATGGATAAAAATTTACGTATTATGCATCTCAATCTTCAAAATGATTCCATATTACAACAAAAATATAGAATTCATGAAGATGGAGCACACTACAAAAAAAACACAATTTAGCTGCGGAATTCTTGAATTCCGCAGCTATTTAGCTACGGAAAAAAATCCGTAGCTAAATCAGCTGCGGAAATAATTCCGTAGCTAATTAGCTGCGAACAAAAAAAAATTCCGACGCTAAAAAAATATTTTATTTTTTTTAAAAAGATTAGCTGCGGAAAATAAGATATCCGCAGCGAATAATTTTTTCAAAAAATATTAATTTATTTTTTAAAAATATTAATATTATTTTTTAAAAATATTAGTATCAGCGACGAGAATTAATTAATTTCGCCGCTAATCAGCGGCGGAATTAATTAATCCGTAGCTGATTATTATTATTTTTTGGGTTTCATCTTTGCTTAGATACATGGTAAATATAATGCAATGCATCATATTGGAAGAACATCATATCTAGCTCAATGGTTGAGGCTTTTCCTTCCCGCGTGCATGACCCAGGTTCATATCCTGCTGGGCTCAAAATCTGGGAATTAATTTCCTAGGGCGCGTGCACGCTCTGCGTGTGCTGTGCTCTGGGCCTGCGCGTCAGGCCTGTGCCAGTCATCCACTTGGGGTGGGGAATTGTAGTTGGCGTCTATTTTTTTTCTTAATATCACATTTAATTTCCTTCTTTTTTTTTTTTTTTTTTTTTAAAAATCCCAGCTACGGAAGTAAAGCATTCCGCAGCTGAGCTCGGCTGCGGAATTCATTAAATCCGCCGCTAACTTTGGCAGCGTCGAGCTTTTTTGCTGCAGATGATTTCCGTCGCTAAGCCCGCCGCAAACCGTTTTTAGCGGCGATTTCAGCCATTTAGCCACGGGTTTTTTCGGCAGCTATTTTTCCTTTTTTTTGTAGTGGCAATATGATAATTTGGTAAAACAATGTGAATAAGGTAGGTTTAAACACTTTTTTCTTCGGTAAATTCTTTTTAAGTATGAAAAATAGGAAATTAATTTATCTACATGGATTAAAAACAACCGATGTCATAACACATTACATGACACATAAGTAATTTTACCAAAAAGAAAACCAAAGAGATATAAGAACCAATAACAGTGTAATGGTTATTAATAAGTTAGGTAGATAAATTTATGGACGACATAATTATGAATCTATCATTTAACTATTTATAAACACACAAATATATAAATATATCTGTTGATAGAGTATATCAAGATGGTAATTGTGAATCTATCATTTAACTATTTTTTTGAATAATATTTTAAAGTATAAAACGATATAAAATTAACTTATCCATTTAAATTCAAACAATTGTTATTGCATGTCACATTAGCAATTTTACACTACACAGATCCCTTTGGTTTCGTACGGGTAACTCCATATTATTTATTATATACAGTATTGATAAATCATTAACCTATTTTATTGATAGCATTTAAAATATATTTTCTACTTATAAATTACAAGCCCGTGCATCGCACGGAGCATACACCTAGTTATTTTGTGAAAATTGATATTTTGAAATTTGAACAAAAAACAAATTAACTAAGAAGAAAACATGAACAACATTGTCAAATGCTACCTTAAATGGAGGCCTAAAATAAAATAAAAACTAAAAAAGGAAAGGAAAGCAAAAAGTTTCCTATGAGGCCGATTTAAGATGAGGCCCATCCTTCACCCAAGTGGATAGAACCACACAGAGAAATGGTACCCTAAACATACTACCAATACTTTCGCCAGAATAATAGATTTGTTATATCTCAACCTTTTAACCTCTCTCCTTTGCTATTTCTCCATCCTCTTTAAAATCCTAATCTAATATATATATATATATATATATATATATATATATATATATATATATATATATATATATATATATATATATATATATATATATTGGGTAAAAGCGCCGGTTATGTGACATGTGTCACATTCTTATTGGCTATTATTTTTTCTTTTTTTATTTATTTTGTCATTATAGTTTTAATGGTGATCATTAAGTTTATGTAATAAATGCAATAATAAAAGTTCCTATTATTTGACTATTTTTAAAATCACTTTTTATTAATTTTTATATTTATGATCATAAGAGCACTTAATGTCACCACTTTTATTGAATTTTATAATTGGAAAAAAAAAAGAAGAGTATTTTGACGTGACAATATATTTTATGGGATAAGTGAGCGTAATATAATAAGGGTTACGTATAGAGTCATTACTTTTAATAAGGTATATATTGTGGGTATTACATGGTAGATATTGACTAATATTTGCGGCGATAAGCGTAGGTCATGTGACAACAAACATGTCACTAATATTCATTTGCCTAATTTCACCGGGATAAATGCATGTGTGACCATGGTTACATATATAGTCATCATTTTCAAGTTGTAATATAATTGTAGGTATTACATGATAGGTGATATTTGACTAATATTTACGGAGATAACCGTAGATTATGTAACAATTAACATGTGACTGATATTTGTGGAATAACTGTAAGTAGGTATATATTTTTATAAGTAATATCACAAGTAACGTCACAAGCGTCACAATTTTATTGAAAATTAATTATTTTTCTCTTTTTATTTTTATTTTGGTCAATAATTAGTTGTCAACATCCTAGAGTAATTGATATAGCCTATTTATTTCCTTAATGTCCAGTTTTAAAAACAATAAAAACTTTTATCGGGTATAGATCAGATGATGAATATTTGAGGAAATAGATCCACATAATATAATAAGGGTTATATAGTTGAGGGTATAAGCGCAGGTAACGTACAAGTGTCATATTTTGATGAGTTACATATTATATTTCCTTTTTTAGATAATGAGTTGTTTATATTTTTTCTTTCAAATTGAAATAAGGTAAGTCTTTTAACTTTTAGATTCCAAATACTGAAATACACATTAAGGGACAGATGATTGTTTAATAACAATAATTATATCAGTTTGTATAAGCGTAGGCTATATGAAAATTGGCTATTATTTGTGAGCATAATCATCGTTAATATGACAAGCATTAAAATTTAATTATGTTTTAAATGAAGGTTTAAATACGGGTTAGATAAAATTTTTGTAAGGATATGCTTAAAATATAATTAGATGAGTCACATTTGAAGTTACAATATATCAAGTTATACTATATGATGTACAATTGCAAGTTAACTGGCAAGTGATAGATATTATTTTATTTTTAAGTCGGAGAATGGTGAATGGTGTGTGTAACATTTCGACCAATTTTTATTTTTCATTATTGTTTATGTACTTAAGTATAATTTTGAAAACATAAAAAAATAGTGATAAATGGGTCGCCCGTGCGTAGCACGGGTAAAGTTCTAGTATATATATAGATTTTTGGGTATAAGCCCTAGTGAGATGACAAGTGTCACTAGGGATGGCAATGGATCTGAGACCCGGCCCAGACCCACGGATCCAGATCCATTTATAAGGGTCTGGATCCCCTTTTTATAGATCCATTGGATCTAGATCTGGATCTGGGTCCATGTGTCGTAAATGGATCTGGATCTGGGTCCAGCATCATAGACCCAGACACGGCCCGGACCCGACCCATGGACCCATTAACATTAAAAATAAAAAATAAAAAAGTAAAAAATAAAGACAATGTATAAAAAAAGAGTCCAAAGGTGAAATTTTGAGTTTGTTTCATTTTTCAATGAGTATAAATACGTTGTTAAGTGATATTTTCTAATAAAAACTTAAAATCTTATGCCTATTATATGATTTAGGAACAAATTTCTTTATTTATTAATTTATTAATGAGATTCATTTAGGACCCACGGATCCACTAGACCCAGCGGATCTGGATCTATGTTTTATAGACCCTGTAGGGTCTGGATCTCAGCCCAAAAATATAATGGGTTTGGATCTAGCTGGACCCGCTCCAGAACCGGCCCATTTCCATCCCTAAGTGTCACTCTCCGATTGACTTATACCCAAGTCATTAATTAAAACTTAATTTCTTTTTTTATAGGGGTTATTAATTGTTAAATAGTTAGTTAACATAAATTTAAGTAGTTATTGATATAATAATAAAATATTAAAAATAATAATATAATCGCATTAATTTGTAGAACTATAACATTAAAAGATATTAATTTAATCATTTTTTTTAGTTATCTTTATGGTATAATGAATTTGGTTTATTTTTGGGTCAATAAAACTCCCTATTCAATACTTGATCATTTTAATTTAAATACTATTTTGGGTCCCGTCTTATAGAAGTTTTTGTACATTATTTTTATTAATTTTAATTTTTATGAGTATAAGAACACTTAATGTCACCACTTTTATTGAGTTTTATAATTGTGGGAAAAAAATATTTTGATGTGCCAATATGTTTTAGGGGATAAGTGCGTGTAATATGATAAGGGTTACATATAGAGTCATTATTTTTAATAGGTTATATATTGTGGGTATTACGGGGTAGGTAATATTTGACTGATAACTATTATTTGCGGCGATAATCTTAGGTCATGTAACAACAAACATGTCACTAATATTTATTTGCCTAATTTTAAGGGGATAAGGGTATGTGTGACAATGGTTACGTGTAAAGTCATCATTTTCAAGTAATATATAGTTTTTGGGTATTACTTGGTAGGTGATATATGACTAATATTTGCAGGGATAACCATAGGTTATGTGACAATTAACATTTGATTGATAATATTTATGGAATAAGTGTACGTATATAGTTTTGGGTAAGATCGCAAGTAACGTGACAAGTGTCACAATTTGATTGGACATTTAATTATTTTTCTCTTTTTGTTTTTATTTTGGTGAGTAATTAGTTATCAACATCCTATAGTAATTGCTATAGACTATTCATATTCCTTTTTTTTTTTCTTTGGATAGAATTACATTAGTCTAAAATGACCATAATGTCCAGTTTTAATGTTTTCAACACAATAAAAAGTGTTATTGAGTATACATCAGATGATGAATATTTGGGGGAACAGATGCATATGATATAACAAGAGTTATATAGTTGTGGGTAAAAGCGTTGGTAACGTGCAGCGCAGCTGTCACATTTTGATGAATTACATATTATTTGTCCTTTTTCTAGATAGTGAGTTGTCGCTATTTTTTTCCTATTGAAAGAAGGTAAGTATTTTAACTTTTAGATTCCAAATACTGAAATACACATTAAGAGTTACTCTAACTAAACTAATGGTTGTTTAATAATAAGAATTATATCCGTTGGTATAAGCGTAGCCTATGTGAAAATTGACTATTATTTGTGGGGATAATCATTGTTAATATTACAAGCATTAAATATTTAATTACGTTTTATATGAAGGTATAAACACAAGTTAGACATAAATTTTGCAAGGATACGCTAAAATATACTCCTATTAAAAACAACAACAACAACAACAACAACAATCCAGTAAGTATCCCGCCTAGGGCGGGATCTGGGGAGGTCCAGATGTACGCAGTCTTACCCCTAACTAGTCGCCTAGAAGAGAGACTGTTTCCGAAAGACCCACAAAAACTTTTTTTTTTTTTTTTTTAAATACATTTTCAAAAGGTTTTTTTTTTTTTTCTTAAAGCAATAAAGACTGATCCAAAGGGCAAGAGAAGTAAAGCATTAAACATATTAACACAAGATACTACTACTTGAACAACATAAATATTTTTCTCTTTTTTTGTTTTTATTTTGGTCAGTAATTAGTTGTCAACATCCTATAGTAATTGCTATAGCCTATTCATATTCCTTATTTTTCTTTAGATAGAATGACGTTCATACAATCTAGAATGACTTTAATGTTCAGTTTTAATAACAATAAAAACTTTTATTGGGTATAGATCAGATGATGAATATTTAGGGGAATAGATCCACATAATATAATAAGGGTTATATAGTTGTTGGTATAAGAGTAGGTAACATACAAGTGTCACATTTTGATTAATTATATATTATATTCCCTTTTTTTAGATAGTAAGTTGTCGATATTTTTTCAAATTGAAAGAAGGTAAGTCTTTTGACTTTTAGATCCCAAATACTGAAATACACATTGAGGGACAGTCTGATCACATTGATGGTTGTTTAATAACAAGAATTATATTAGTTTGTATAAGCGTAGACTATGTAAAAATTGACTATTATTTGTGGGGATAATCGTCGTTAATATGACAAGTATTGAATATTTAATTATGTTTTAAATGAAGCTATAAACACAAGTTAGACATAAATTTTGTAAGAATATTCGTAAAATATAATTATATTTATATGGGTCACATTTTGAGTGACAATTTATTAAGTTATACCATATAATGTACAATTGGAAATTAACTAACAAGTGGTAGATATTATTTTATTTTTTAGTTGAAAAATGGTGAGTGGTGTGTGTAACATTTCGACCAATTTCTATTTTTCATTATTCTTTGTATACTTATGTATAATTAAAAAATTCAATTTTTTTTTAAACATAAAAAATAAGTGAGAAATGGATTGCCTGTGCGTAGTACGGGTAAAGTCCTAATCTAATATATTTTCAGGTCGAAAGGATCGATGTAGGCCATTCTCAACTTGTGATTCATATTTTCTCTTTTAATCTTAATTTCTGATTTCTGCGCTCTAAGTGAAATAAACGTCTCTATCTTTTATGGAGCTTTTAGGAATTTTCATATTTCCCTAAAACTTGCTGATCCCATTGCCCATTGGTACCCAAACAAATTGATTTCAGCCAATTGAGAATAGTTGGGCCTGTCATCCATTGTCCATATGTTATAGACCTACCCCAAATCTATGACCAATAGTGGGCCGACTAAAACGGCCCTCTTCAACTATTGATGCCAAATCTATGGACATGAATTTGGATGGTTTGACTCTAAACTTGTCCAAATTCAGTTTTTTTTTTTTTTTTTTTTTTTTGAGATTAACTTGTCCAAATTCAGTTGGTTGCAAAGAGACCAACATTTTCAGAAGAAAAAAAAATGTAGTGTGACAAGAGCAGGTTAATAAATTCTAATAATATAAGAAATGTGACTAATAACCCTAAAAAAAAAAAAGAAAAAAGAAATGTGACTAAAAATAGAATTCCTTTAGTAACAAGATGCTTTTGTAAACCAACACAGGTTGGTCTAGTAATTTGTACATTGGTATTCTTCCTTCACCACCAGAGTTCAAATCCTACTAGGGCATTTGGGAAAAAGGTCCCGAGATGGGTCAGCCCAGGAGTGGGGTGTGCAGAAAAGACACGAAAGTATGATGTACATTAATGAGAGCGTTGTACAAGCGGAGAAATTGTGTGATATATATGATGTACATGTACTGCTAATAATTAGTGAAGATTAGTGTTATGGTTACACACTTACAATGCGATGTATACCAAATTTATTGGAATTGTGATGGGAACTGAGATGACAAACACCTAAAATAATGTGGATTCGAATTTTATCTCTCATCTAAGGGATTTATTTCTCCTTTCTTATTCTAGGTGGTGCCCCCTTACCTTATAACTAAAAACATACCAGTTTATTAGAATATATAGATACCTTACTAAGGTCTTGTTTTCTTCAACTCAGTAAAAAGAAGTGGAGAGAACAAACTCCTATTAAGGTGTGTTATTTAGAGCTTACACAGTTAGTTCAGTTCAGTTTAGGGGTGATCTTGTAGCATTGATTTCCAGTTCAGTTCAGATATTCAGTTCAGTTTAGTTTAGTAGTGCTCAAACATATTTTTTGTCTCACATATGAAGTGGTGTTTAGTTCAATTCAGTATTATCCAATTCATTTCAATTCTAATAAGTTCAACTCTGAAAAACACACCCAATCATCTAAATTAAAAATGATCGAGATACGTAGTAAACTAATAATGAATGAATAAGTACTTTCCAGATATCCTCTAAAAACAAAATACCAATATATATTATGCAGAAAGATTTGTACATTGATGTACCTCTTTACCTGTATTATTACAAGTTAAGTAGACAAGTAGGTGAAGGCACCACGAGTTGGCAAGAATAACGAATAATACTTAAGCATGTGTCCCATGGACACATAATGGAGGGTCGGAGACACACAATATATAGCCCATTCAATTAATTGCTGACACTTCTGATCTAAAATAAATATATTAATTGCTGACACTTCTGATCAGCAATCTTTTGCATCATGTTAATAGTGATTGCATTATTGTTTATAATTTAAATATTTAATTATAAGTTTTACGTAATTGCAATCGGGTAGCTGATCGCAATGCGAAAGTGCATCAATTTCTAATTAATTGACATGCATTTTACCTGACAACCCCTAGAGGACCATGAGGCATGAGGAATTACTAGGGCACTTGTTCTAATTTCGCTATCAAGATCATGCAAATTGAAATTCATTCCGTTCAATTCAATTCAGTTTTACAACTTCATTTATTTTTTTTTGAACTTTATAATCATTCTATTTCATTGTATTTTCACTGATTTTTAGGGTCACCAACTTCGTTTCTATCTCTCTTTACATCTATCCTTGTACATAGAGCTGACAAATAGGTCAGGTTGTGTCGGTTCGTATTTGGTTTCGTGTCATTTTCGTGTCGGTCTTACAATACATAAAATTTATTTGAAATTGAAGATGATTACATTTTATGACAAATTAGTTTAATCGTATCAGATTCGAAAATACTTACTAATATTCGTGTCATACGTTTTCGTGTTTCTCTCAGTAACTTCGTGTTTATGTCGTGTTGGACATTACCAGCTCTACGTGTAAATAACCTATTTCCTTTTTAGGGTCTACACTCCCTTTTGTGATGTGCACATTATATATATGATGGAATTGAGCTTAACAAGTTATTAACTTAACATCATATTTTCCCACCCTTTGGTCGATTTGACTATTAGAACGTATGTCACCAAACACTCGTGTCATTTTACACCCACCAGCAATAGCAATATAGCATTAGCATCAACAGTACACCATAAAAGGAACTGAATTATTGTTAAATCTCTTTTGTTTATTTCGAAGCAAAGATTTTATCAATGTCGACCATTTTCCATTAAATATTAAACACGTGAGTAGGTGATTAGCCGTTCGAGGACGATTATTGTTAATAAACAATTTATGATTTTGTCCTCCCAAGACCCAGCCACTAAGGCACTGACTAGTAGCTCAGATTTTCAAGACTGGTCCATCCTTATAATTAATTTCCCCATAATATAAATAAAAACCCAATGGATCCATTGCAACAACAAACAAATCATCAAACCCATCTTTTTGACAAAAAATGGGTACCCAAAATAATACTACCATCTTCCTCCTTATTTTCTCTCTCCTACTTCCTTCCCTTTACAAGGCTCTCCCGGGTCAGTACTCGATAATAGGGTACGACCCGGGAGACCTACAATCTGAAAACCGGGTTGCGGAACTTTTTTCACAATGGAGGGAAAGACACGGAAAAATGTACCACCAATCAGAAGAATCGTTGAAACGTTTCGAGAACTTTAAGAGGAATTTGAAGTATATTGTGGACCGGAACTCGAACCGGACCGATGGGTATACGGTTGGGATGAACCGGTTTGCTGATTTGAGTAATGAGGAGTTTAAAGAGATGTATAATATGAAGAAGGTTAGGAAGAATTTAAGTCAACGGTGGCATTCAAAGAGGAGCTCGGTTATGGATTGTGATGCACCAAGGAGTTTGGATTGGAGGAAGATGGGTAAAGTTACTGATGTTAAAGATCAGGGTGAATGCGGTAAGTTTTATTTTCATTTTTCACTATTGTTAATTTTAATTTTTTTGGATTTAAAATTATGCTATATATTCTTCTTTTTAAGTTGGTATAATTTTCCAATCATTAGGAAAAAGATTGCACGTTGGAGTTAATGTGGGTTTTTTTTTGTGTTTTTTTTTTTCTGACTAGGATTGATTTAATCATTAAAAGAATGATTCTACAGTGATTTCCACTTAGCGGTAATTATTGTAACAAGTTAATCTAGTTAGACCGTTGATATAAAGTATGCAATCTAGACCATTCATTATTAAAAATAAAAATTAAATACGTCAGAAATACAAAATTAAAAAAAATTAGATCTAAAAACTCATTATTATCTACCAATATTTGGCTATATCATTATTGTCTACTAGCACAGTATTAGAGCTTATCAACCATATTCACACTATTATATCCTATAATTTTTTTTTTAAAAGCCCATCTTCACACTAGCTAGTATATGATTTAGGTTTATTTATAGAACCAATGGCAAGGAATTTGGAAATTAAAGGCTTTCAGTGCAAGGCTAGAGTGGTTTTCGGATTATTGAAACCTTCAACCGAACTTGATGATAAACAATGGTGTTTGGTCGATGCTTCCCCTCATTTTCCCCTTTTTCCAAACAAGGATGAACTTGTTATATTTTGTTTTTATATTGTTTTAGAATTTTCTGTAGTTATAGAATGATTTTAAATTAATTAATGAAGAAAATAAAATGGATGACTAAGATGATAAGTTACAAATCTAGAGCTAAGATTACACAATTATAGTAATTATCATATTGTGGGAATCACCCTAGAATTTTTGGGATGTTTTTCTTTGTTGTAAATATGTGAGGGAAAATTTTTTCTGGACTAAACTAAGCTGGAAATGAATTTGCTAGGTAAAAAAGAAAAATAACATAATAAAGGCCGGATTTGGAGGTTGTAGGGTAACATGGAGCAAGCAAATTAATTAAATAATTATTGATTAAATTTAGTACTGTAGACTAGCTTGATGGTCCCTGCGTTGTAGTCGAGGTATTTTCTTAATTATAAGTACAGTAAAACCTCTATAAATTAACATTGTTGGGACCATGAGATTTTATTAATTTAGAGAGATATTAATTAATCCGTAAACTAATAATTTATTAATTTAAAGAGAGAAACTACTCAAGAAAGCATTCTTGAACTTGTGACGATGTATGGTGATCTCAGTTACTGTAACAATATGAATATCAATCCCCTATTAGATTACCCGAGTGAAAATGATATATGTTAAGGTTCAAAATTTAGAAAAAATTATACTTATCCTAATTAAAATCCAATTGAAGATGAAACTCATGAAGGTGATACGATACTTTGGAACTACTTATGCAAAAAGATCATTCACAATTCTTCACAAATGTTTGTTGCAGTATGAGAATGCATGTTGCATGCAATTAGGAAAGTTAGATATGAGTTACAACTACATTTAAGTTTAAACTAAAAGAATCATGTTTCACTAAATTGCTCTAGTATGTACGAGTAATTTTTAGGGAATTATTAATTTATAATATCAAAGGGACCTTAACTTTATATAAGGGTTCTCCGAAAAGTTATTATCTTATTATTTTATCGAAATTATTAATTTAAGTCCTAGGTCCGAGTCGGGACCGAGGAAATATATTATCTTAGAGAGATTATTAATTTATCGAGTATTAATTTATGGAGGTTATATTGTATATGTATAACTGGAAAACGTTGGGAGTATTGTGATTTTTTTCTACGTTATTTCCTCCGTTCTTAAATCCGCTACTAACTTTTTTTTTGCACAAAATTTAATGGGAGTTGATTTTGGAACGAAAATCCTTTATTAGTTACTCACTTAACCAACTATAGTTTGTGCCTTTCTAGCTAGGTTGCCTAGATTCAAATATTCGTACTCCTCAACTTTCAATTATTGTCTTATCAAAAAAAAAAATCAATTATTATTCCTCATTTTTACTTCTTGTTTGGTACTATGACTTCTATAAGGTAAGGAATTTGAAGTTAAACAACAAAAGAACATCAGTCCTGCACTATGATAGTCAACACTTTTTAGGAAGTAATATTTTTTGTGACTACTGAAAGCCTTGGAAATAAAACATCACATTTAGAGAAGTTAAGAGTCTCATATGTATTAGAATATGTGTTTTTGTGGGAGGTAGGTTGTCTATTTTGGGATTTTGTTTTTCCAGGCCATATAGCCGGTGTAATTTTGTTTGATGCTACCACGCTTGCGATTTTGGGCTTCAAAAAAAAAAGATTCATATCTTAGTCTAAAAGTAATAGGAGTACAAATTATTTGAAAAGTACTTTTTTGGTTACAATTTGAAAAGTGCTTTAACACTTTTTTTTTTTTTTTTTTTTTTTGAGGTCAAAGCGTAGAAGATTTTATATAGATAATTTATCCATCCGTATATACGGAGATACAGACTCCGAACAACAATGGACCCAAACCTTCTTAGCTTCGATAGGACATATCCTAGCGAGGTGGTGGGCAACAGAATTCCCATCCCTTTTGACATGACTCCACACAACAGACTCAAAAGACGACACCAGCAACGAAATGTCCTCAAGGACAACACCTATGATATCAATGGAAAAAACACCACTAGAAAAACGAGAGATAAAAGTTAAGCTATCCGACTCTAAGCAAATATTACGATAACCCAGCTTAAGAGTAGTCTTCAGGCCATATTGCACAGCCTTGCATTCCGCAATCAAAGGAGACCAACGAGCATTACATCGCTTCGAACCCGCAAACACAACATCACCATTAGCATTTCTTGCTACAGCACCCAAACCTATCCAGCCTTCCTCGTTAACATGAGCATCCACGTTGATCTTGAAGCCATTGACCGTTGGAGGAACCCATACTGAGGAGCTGAGAGCTGGAAGTTGGTTAGCAACCACCCTCCTTTTCTGAGTGCTATCAATGAATTCAGCTAGCTGTCGAGTAGCTCGCTCAATGATCAGTGTGGGTGGAGTAGCTCGTGATTGGAAGACCAACAGGTTTCTGCGGTACCAGATATCCCAAATGACAAAACAGGCTAATTGCCATTGTTGAGTGTCCAGCTTGTCACGGCAAGAGACCAAGAGCTCAGCAAATGAAGCAGCCCCATCACGTTGGAGAGCCTCGGAGCACGAGCTCGCTTCCCAAATTGGTTTGACCTGTGGACAATCAAACAAAGCATGAAATAAAGTCTCCTCCTCCTCCTGTTGACATAGAGGACAAGTAGCTTCGTCGATCATATGACGATACTTCAAGAGGCTTCGAGTTGGTAAGATGTTTGTTGTTGTTCTCCACAAAAATTCTTTGACCTTCGGAGGCAGAATCGATTCCCAAATTTTAGGCCACACTTCACCCACCAAATCCATATTAACTGATCTCCCAAACAGATAGCCAGTTCGCACAGCGTACTCACCATCTTTTGAGAAAGCCCATATAAGAGTGTCATTTGGAAGCCTCTCACTAACAGGTATACTCAAAATTATATGTTGATCACGAGCATTGAAGGTCGCCTCTAGGACATCATGTTTCCAGCAAGCAGAGTCCATATCAATAAGGTCTGAAACCATTACCACGGACGTGTCAACTGGTTTTGGCGAGGTCGCCATTAACCCTTCCTCGTCAAGCAGCCAAGAATCCGACCAAACATTAATACTAGAGCCATTTCCCACTCGCCACAGCAGACCATCTTTAAGGAGAGCCTTAGAGCTCCAGATGCTTCTCCATGAAAAGCTAGGACATGGACCAAGCGAGGACTCGAGTTCGGAAAATATTTTGCTTTAATGACACGAGCACATAAGGAATTTTCATTCTTCAGCAATCTCCACACTTGTTTCGCAAGTAGAGCGTCATTGAAGACCCCCAAGTCACGAAATCCCATGCCGCCAATTAAATTTCGGGTTGCACATAAAATCCCAACTCTTCCAGTGAGTTCTCCGTTCAGTGCCTCGTTGACCCCACCAGAAATTCGCACACAAGGAATGAACCTGCTGGACAATAGTGCTAGGTAGCTTGAAAATACTCATAACATAAGTTGAGATGGCTTGAATTACTGCTTTAATAAGCACCTCTTTCCCTGCACGAGACAAAAGCTTTTTCTTCCATCCTTGCACTTTTTTCCAAACTCTATCTTTGATTGCTGCAAAAATTGCCCCTTTCGATCTCCCAATGATAGTAGGCAAGCCCAAGTACTTGGCGTGTTTTTCAACCACCTGCATGTTCAAAACGGACTGAATTTCCTCCTTTGCTCCAGTGATAACCCCCTTACTGAAAGAAATTTCCGACTTATCAAAATTAATTTTCTGTCCGAAAGCCATTTCGTATTTGCCCAGAATGTTGGCAATTTCCCGGCATTCCTGTCGGTTAGCTCTTGTGAAAAGGAGACTGTCATCAGCAAAAAACAAGTGAGAAATAATAGGTCCTCTTTGACTAGCCTTGGTACCATGGATCTGCTTATTTTGCACTGTCTTCTGAATAAGCCCAGAAAAAACTTAAGCAACCAAAATAAATAAATATGGAGAAATAGGATCTCCTTGTCGCAAGCCTCTACTGGGAGTGATGGTGTCACGAGATTTACCATTGACAATAACAGAATAGGAGACGCTAGTAACACAGGACATCACCAAAGAGACCCACTGCCTATCAAAACATAATTTCAACAGAAGCTCCTCCATAAAACCCCATTCGACCCGGTCATAAGCCTTACTCATATCCAACTTCATCGCCACCGTCCCTTTCTTTCTTACTCTTGTTTTCATACTATGGAAGAGTTCCAAAGCAATAAGAGCATTATCTGTGATTATCCTCTTAGGAACAAAGACACTTTGGTTCTCGGATACAATAACAGGAAGGACCACTTTAAGTCTATTTGCAATGGCTTTCGATAACATTTTGTAAATCACGTTGCAAAGACTAATAGGCCTGAATTCAGAGATAAGAGTTGGGGACTTTACCTTCGGAATGAGAGCCACTAGAGTATTATTAATAGAACTAGGATCAACTTGTCCACTAACAATCTCGTTCAAGAATCTCGTAACATCCTTGCCCACAATATGGCAAAACTTGTGAAAAAAGATTGCATGCATACCATCGGGACATGGAGCTTTCGTTGGATGCATTTGAGAGAGTGCAACCCAAAAATCATTTTCAACGAAAGGCCTAGTCATGGCTCGGTTCATCTCTGGAGTAACCCGACACTGGACACCTTCAAGGGCTTCATCAAAATTAGAAGGGTGGCTGGACGTAAATAACTCTGAATAGAAAGAATTAATAATGGAAACAATTTTATCCTCATTTTTCTGCTAAACCCCAGCCACATCCGAGAGACCCTTAATGGTATTCCTCTTCCGCCTCTGTGAAGCTTTGTGATGAAAATAAGAACTGTTCCGATCGCCATCCTTGATTTCTGAAACCCGAGACCGAATATGCCAAAACGACTCTTGTTTTTGAAGAAGATCATCCAACTTACCCTCCAACATGTTGCACTCCTCTATGGCCGCTTGAGTATGCAGCTGCTGCTGTGCTTTTTCAAGCAACCTCTCTGTATCACGAATATCCCTAGCAATATCCCCAAAACGCATAAAACTCCAATGCCCCAGGCGAGAAGCACAAACACGAATTTT
This sequence comes from Tetragonia tetragonoides, assembly GCA_038025085.1. Classification (NCBI taxonomy): domain Eukaryota; kingdom Viridiplantae; phylum Streptophyta; class Magnoliopsida; order Caryophyllales; family Aizoaceae; genus Tetragonia; species Tetragonia tetragonoides. The sequence goes on along the minus strand of CM076148.1, from coordinate 6,406,655 downwards.
AGCAAGAGGATCGTGTCCCAAACCACAACTCCAGGCTTCCCGCACAACCTCCTCACAGTCAGGTTCATCAAGCCAATAAGTTTCGAGCTTGAAACGTTTGAATCTCCCCTCTCTACCTCGTGGCTTCGCTTCTGTACTTAATAAGATGGGACCATGATCAGATTTTTGTCTCACTATATTGAAAACCTATGCTCTTGGAAAAAGAGAGGACCAAGAGGGGCAAGCAACATAGCGATCCAAACGTTCCCGAACAAGTGTATCAATACTACGGCCACGTTCCCAGGTGAACTGTTGACCAACGTAGCCCAAATCCCTCAAACTACAAACGTTGAGAGCATCCCGGAAGGCATCCATCACTCGCTGCTCCCTCAAAACCCCTCCGCGCTTTTCATTGGAGGAGAGAATTTCATTAAAATCTCCCCCAATTAAAATAGGGTGGGGTGTGGAAGCACACAAATTTTGAAGAAGGTCCCAGGTCTTGTGTTTGCTGCTACTATCAGGCCAACCATAAATTCCCACAAAACGCCATAATCCTCGAGCACTATCCCTTATGTCTCCCATAATATGGTTGGAAGAAAAAGAAACTAGCTTGAAATCACAATCAGCCCTCCACATAACACATAGGCCACCTGACCTCCCGACACTACTAACTGCAAACGCATTATTAAATCCTAACTGAATTTTACGACTCTCCATGTCCTTGCTATCTAACATCGTTTCGGACAAAAAAACGATGTCAGGGCTGAGACTACTACTCCAGTCATGGAGCGTGCGAATTGCGCAGGAGCTGCCACACCCCCGGCAATTCCAACAAAGGATCTTCATTGGGCCCCGCGGGGCTGGTCCTCGCCAACCTCCGCTTCATCAAGAGAGTTACCAGCCACAGTAATCTCCGTAGACCTCCGCCCACGTTTACCATCCCGCTGCTCTGAATCAGCTAACTCGACCAGCTCGCCACTAGGTACCACAATCTTCCTCTTTCTGCCCTTGTCAACTGGCTTTGGGACTCCAGTGTGAGACCCCACTGCCCTGGGTAAGCGCTTCCATAAATGATTCATCACTTCAGTAGGTGTAACTGACTGGGTTTCCTCACTAACAGTATCATTGGCCACAGCTTCAGTCACCACTTGGATATGCGGATTAGAAACAACATCCAGCTTCGACAAATTAGCTACCAAGGTGTCGGCTCCAACAGCTATACCGGTCACCTCCTGAATAGGCTCATGAGCCATAAGTGGCTTGGGGCACTTCATCACCTCCTTGTCCATCTTTTCAAAACCCAATTTACGAGCAACACTGGGAGGACCCACCTTCACCACGTCTGGGTCAGAATAGCGAACATCTCGAAAAGGCCTTGAGTTTCCCAGTTGACGAAACTTGAGAGCCTCAGAATCACGGTTAACATCAAGATTACGCCTTGGCTTACGTGGAGAAGCTCGAAGCCAGGGGCCAAACTGGCAAACAACCTGCACCTCTTCATCCTCATCCTTCTCCAAGCAATCTCTGTCAACATGACCCAAACGACCACAGTAAAAGCAAAAAGAAGGAAGTCTCTCATACTTAAAATCAACCCACTTGACCTTGCCTCTGCCAACCGCAATCTTCGAACCCCTCCTAAGCGGTTGATTAACATTAACAAGCGCTTTGAGCCTCATAGATTTCTCCCAATCCGAAGGATCAGAGCGATCAAAGTCAATGAAGCCCTCAAAACTCTTCCCAATATCCTTAGCCATCGTCACATTGCGGTTATTGAATGGCACGTCATAAACCCTAACCCAGAACGGGGATGAGTCAAACGTGATCTCAGAGGGTTGCTCATCTCCCTCCATTTCTTTGAGAAGTAACAGATGATTGTCGAAGGACCAAGGAGCCCCCTCCAAAACTCTAAGCTTGTCCTTCTTATTAAAAAACTGGAACACAAACAGATTTGTCTCAATATCCCTGATTGTGACCCCATCCTTTGTCCTCCAAATCAATTCTAGGGTTCGTTTGAAAGCCCCCACGTTGAAAGGTTTGTCAGTGTGCAACCTTCCTACAAGGCAATGAGAAACCCTAATAAGATTGTCTTCAACATTATCATCAAAAGTAGACCTTCCCAAAACTTGTTCCTCTGCCTCTGAAAACTTTAGTTTCCTCCAGTCGGCCACAAGTTCCTCTGCCATAATCAAGGAAACAGAAACACAAGATAAAGCTGATTGAAAAATACTAAAAAACCTTGGAAAAGGACTATGGAAATACTAGGGCAAGCCGTATTGTCGCTCCTCTCAAAAACCCTAGGGTCAGAGAACTATATCTACCTACGTTTCACACTTCTTCAACAACTACTACACCAATTTTAAGTGCTTTAACACTTAACAAACCGTGTAACCATCCTTTATGAGTTTTGGCGATTTATTTTAATGATTGTGTGTCGGGTAATAAGGAAATTTATTCATCTATAGTTTAATACTCTCGTTACTCGACACATAATTCATTAAAATAAATTGCTTATATGACGTATATACAATTGAAATTTCCTACTAACTTGATCAGTCCATATGCATTATCATTGGAATGAAGTAATGAACTCATAAAATAAAATCTGGTTTCCCTGGAAAAAAAAAAAAAGAAAAAAAAAGAAAAAAGAAGAGGAGGCTAAAAGCACCTTTCTAAGAGTTTCTTGCAAATGATTTAAATTTTCATGTACAATTAGGCGTACCAATATTGCCATTTTAATTTTGTTCGTACACTTCTTTAGAATTGAAAGATTAGCTTTTAACCAAACGATAATGACATCTTATGTCAACATCAATGGATTAACTCATCCTTCAATTCGAGGGATTTCATTGTCGGCCATCACATTTCTCAAATCCTGTTTTATGAATGGGACTACAATAGCGTGATTCTTGATGAGTATTTTTGATTTCTTTTTTTTTTCTTTTTCTTACTTTTTTTTTCCGTTTTGGGTAGGTACACTTTTTTTTTTTTTACTGCAATCTATTTTTTTATTTATTTTTTTTGAAAAGGCAAGGAAGCCAGGATAATCTCTATTATAGAGATATCCTAATTGTTCTTCACTATATGAAACAATTGCACCATGAACAAAACAAGAAAAGAAAAAAAAAATCTAAAGATGAGACAATTATTGAATATTCTTCTACTTCTCCATCTTCTAGTCCAAAAGCCATTGATAGAAGCAAGCTAGCAATCTTTGAAAAACAAGATTTGGTTCAAATTTGAAGCAAGCAAACACCAACCACCAACCACTCTCAGAAGATCAATTGCTTCAACTCCTCTTCGCACAAACGCAGACCTAGCTCGGGATTCCAAATCCGATCACCCAAGCAGAAGACATGAACAGATCGAAATCGAGCCACTTGATCTCCAGAGGTGCAAAAATCCAAAGGCTAATACTGATTAGTAGCCAAAGGATAGACAGAAGAGAGAGAAAGTGGTCTTAGTAGAACCAATTTGGGAAAATTCACTCTTAAATCGAAATTTAGAGTTTGGACATTCACCCCCAAAATTTCGCAAAAGCAGAAGAATATAGGCTATTAGATTGCTTAGAGGTATGAACGAAATCCTTCAGAAAGGAGATTATAGTTGAAATTCCATGACTGGCCAGCAAATTAGCTGATAAAATATCAAAGATCTTGGGCACTTGCTATGATAAAGAGGCGACTGAGCCAATTTTATTATTATTATTATTATTATTATTATTATTATTATTATTATTATTATTATTATTATTATTATTATTATTATTATTATTATTATTATTATTATTATTATTATTATTATTATTATTATTATTATTATTATTATTATTATTATTATTATTATTATTATTATTATTATTATTATTATTATTATTATTATTATTATTATTATTATTATTATTATTATTATTATTATTATTATTATTATTATTATTATTATTATTATTATTATTATTATTATTATTATTATTATTATTATTATTATTATTATTATTATTATTATTATTATTATTATTATTATTATTATTATTATTATTATTATTATTATTATTATTATTATTATTATTATTATTATTATTATTATTATTATTATTTTTATTTTTATTTTTTTGCGGCTGAGCTAGGGGAAAGCTTTAGGATTTTCTAAGGGGTAGAGAGAGAGCTCTCTCCCTTCTCTCTACCCCTTTGACTGCAATCTATTAGATCCGCTCATAACTTCATAAGTTAGGATCAAGGCACAAAAATAGCTTGAAGTATATGAAAGAAAAGAAGAAAATAAATAAGTAAAAAATGAATGGGCTAACAAGATGGGGAAGGCGAAGGCCATTGTTCCTTTTCCGTTTATTAAGGGGTGTTCTTTTCCACTTACTAAATTGGTTCGATTCAATTCAGTTCGGTTGAAAAGAACACATTGCGCCCACAAATTCTCCGATAAGCATAGACTAAAGTAAAGACAAAATGTCACCCTCAACCAAGCAATAAGTAGTTGATGTGAGTGATTTGGTACTCTGATCTTTTGAGTAAGGTCAAGGGTTCGAATCTTGTGAATAGAAAAACTACTTAGTAGGAGCACTTTACCCCTTCGTGGGCTGACCCGGTGCGAACAGAACCAACCTTGACCTAAAGGGTATAGGTGAACATGTGATTAAACCAAAAAAAAAAAAAATCATCCTGACAACTTGATCTCCTTAAGTATTGGCTCTCAAGGAATCACCAATGAGAATATTGAAGAGGATTAGGAAGTATGGACATATAACTTAAGTGTTGCTTCTGAAACAACTATCACCAATTAAGGACCACTAGTGTTTAGTTTTTTGAATCTTGATTGAAGGTGTATTAGTCATAACTCAATCTGAAAATTACATGACTAACCTTTGAGCATTATAACTGATAACATGTTAACCATGATATATCCTGTGGCTCATTCCTACAGGAAGCTGCTGGGCATTCTCTGCAACAGGAGCTATAGAAGGGATCAACGCGATCAACACAGGAGACCTCATCAGCCTCTCAGAGCAAGAGCTTATGAATTGTGACACAAGCAACGATGGTTGTGATGGTGGTGACATGGACCATGCATTCGAGTGGGTGATAAACAATGGTAGGATTGATCCTGACACTGAATACCCTTACACAGGAGCTAGAAATACCTGTAACGCCAACAAGGTCTAAGCCCTTGACGTTATTGATTCTTTGAGCTGTTTTGTTTTTAAAGTTTGTCACCTCTTTTGCTAAGAAAGGAGTTTGATTTCTGTTCTTTCTCATTTCTTCTCATTTTCTGCAGGTGCGAGAAACAGGAATGACTGTAAGCATTGATGGCTATGAAGATGTCGCAGAATCAGAGAAAGCTCTCCTTTGTGTTACTGTCAACCAGCCTATTAGTGTTGGCATAGATGGATCCTCTATTGACTTTCAGCTTTATACTGAAGTAAGTAGATATACATATATTTATAGTGTTTTTCAATTTCAGTTTCTGTAATATTTCACAGAATATATATGATACTCTTAGTAAAGGTTGTCAGATAGGAATACATTATGATAAAAATGCTCAAACTCTGACAATTTTCATTTCAATCATCTTGAACTCAATGGAACTTTTTTGCAATTATTAGAATCAACTGAATATGAATGTCAATCATCAATACAGATACTTCTATTAACGATTTCATCTTTTTGCTGGCACTTTGTCGTTGTCACTGTCTCATTGATATTGATGTAATGAGTAGCAACATGAACTAGCTTCTGAGCTACTTTCGTTGTCATCACATATTCACTTCTCATACCCCTCCCATGTATGGTGCGTTAAATCTTCTGTGACATCAACTTCAGTAATAATAGGATGAAGAAACACTGATCTGTTGATATCAAATTCAGTATCGTTATGCTTTAACTGCATTTGATATGTTCCAACTAGGGAATCTACGATGGTGAATGCTCGAGCAATCCAGATGACGCTAATCATGCTGTTCTGATTGTTGGTTACGGATCTCATGCTGGCAAGGATTACTGGATTGTAAAGAACTCTTGGGGAAGAAGCTGGGGAATGAATGGTTACATATATATAAGAAGGAACACTGACCTTCCATATGGTGTTTGTGCAATCAATGCCATGGCCTCTTATCCAATCCAGACATCTCCTGCCCTGTCTCCTTACCCTTCTCCCACTTCTCCTCCACCCCCTCCTTCGCCATCATCTCCTCCTCCTCCTTCGCCATCTTCTCCTCCTCCTCCTTCACCACCTCCTACGCCACCATCATCTCCTCCTCCTTCACCACCATCTCCTACGCCACCATCATCTCCTCCTCCTTCACCGCCAACTCCTACGCCGCCATCATCTCCTCCTCCTTCACCGCCAACTCCTATGCCACCATCATCTCCTCCTCCTTCACCACCATCTCCTACGCCACCATCATTTCCTCCTTCACCACCATCATTCCCTCCACCTACGCCATCATTTCCTCCACCTACGCCACCATCTCCTCGCCCTCCTATCCCACCTCCTCGTCCTCCTCTACCACCTCCCCCTCCCACTCCTACTATTTGCGGGGATTTCTCATACTGTGCACCGCACCAAACCTGTTGTTGCCTTTATGAATTCTACGGTTTCTGTATGATCTATGGTTGCTGTGGATACAATGATGCTGTTTGCTGCCATGGAACAGACTATTGTTGCCCTCCTGAATATCCCGTTTGTACTCCTTATGAAGGATTCTGCTTGAAGGTATGAATTATTTTTGTTGAGTCTATAAACTTCACTTCCTAGTTCTTACAATTGATCCAATTGAGCATAGTCGATTTTGAATTAAGTTCTCGATTGTTAATGATTTTTACCTTGATGTCATTTAGAAACCTGGAGACCCCATTGGAGTGTCTGCAAAGAAGAAGCACTTGGCAAATTTCAAGTGCCCCTGGTGTAATCCTGGACAAAGCGAGGAAATGACTTATAAGCCTCTTCAGTTTAGGCCAAACCGGTTTGCAGCAGTTCGTTGAATTTAGTTATTATCCATGTCCTGTGTGATTTTTGATGAAAGGAAATATGAATGTTCTTCTCATACTTTCTTGAGGTGTGAATGTTGAACGTTTGTGATATATTTCGATCTCCCATTCATCTTAACACGGGCTCCTATCACTCTTCTTCAAATGTGCTTCAACGATTTATCGTATTTGCATCAACTATGTGTAAAATGTACTCAGAAGTTTTCTCCTACTGTCGTAAAATTTGTAGTCAAATTTAGTACTGATGATGATCTTTTTGACAGAAGATCAGGGGTGTTTATAAATAAAGAGCAAATAAATGATGTAAAACATTATCCTTCTGCATTCAGTAATAATCAATCATCAGTATTCAGTATTCAGTATTGGCTCTTTGCATTGGTGGTACAAGGGTGTAGTTTTCACTTAATATGAAATTAGTTTCCCATTGATAAAATTGATTTTGTTTCTGCAAACAAAAATCAATACTAAACTTATGTTTCCATTTGCAATTTCACCTTCTCCTGTTAAAGTGTTTTTTCTTCTCTTAAAGATAGAGGTAAGCAGGTAGATACAGTGTGACTCCTGAAGATCGGCTATAACGCACGACTTTGCTTCAACTCCAGAAAGATAAGCATGAGTCGAGCCCAAGGAGGCTAAGAGCCAAATAGAAAGCTACCAAGTTATGCTTCCTAGGTATATATACCACTTTTGCATTCACATATTTACAAAATAAACCAATCTCTTCAAAAACTCTTCTGCTTTCCCATGGAAAAGGAAAGCCTTTGGTACTTGGTCTACCTTTTGCATTGGAATGGTGCAATCCTTTAAAGACATCCTCTCAGAATCTTTGAATTCCTGCAGTACAGCAGTAGCTTCTGCATCAAAACTTACAATGCAGTTATGCGTCGCTTCTAGTTGTGCTAGCAGATATTGGTTGTTCTCTCTGTCAGAGCCATACATGCAGTATTTCATATGCCATTCTTCACAACATCATCCATACAACATTATAGCTTTCGGTCGTACTTTCCCACTTAACCAGCCTCAAGGGTCATGAGCTATTTCTTCTTTGTTCTCCAGATTCTGAAAGTTCCACCCAGTATTTTTGAACTGGAAAATTATCTTTCCAGGGTCAACGGGTCAGCCTCCCGGTCATCATGCAAGCAGGTTCTCTACTTCTCTCCATATGCAATCTAGAAGAATGCAGGCTTTCCTTGTGAAACCAGCTTCACCACTAGGCATTAGGGTGGGGACTGTTGAGGTGTTTGGAATGACCAGAACAAGCCACTCATACACTGGTTTCCATCCCAAATTTGCTATAATTCAGTTCTCAGGCCCAAAGTTTGCAGCCAAACTAGTTTCAGAACATTGGTATAATGTTGTGAAAATGATACACAGGGACAAAAAGGAAATGAATAGATTGTTTTCAGACATTTTAAGTGTATAACCTTACAAAAAAACTTGACCTTCCTTTGGTAAATACTTCCACGGTTGAGCAGTAGTTGGGATAAGTGGTACAACATTCACCACCTAAGTTTCGGGGTTAGATACTCATTATTTTCCATTCTTTCTTCCAACATGACATACTTAGAGATGACCATGAATCGGGCTGGCACGTTAAACAATACAACCCAACTTGATTTGGGCACAACATGACACAACACGGTCTCAGCACGACATAACACATGCTACAAACTAGTGGACTGTGCATGTGCCGGATTTTGGGAAAAACATGGTATTTTAGTCCTTGGCGATATGACACAGCCCAAGTAAAAAGAGAAATAAAATATAGAAATATATGATAAATAGACTTGGTACAACTTACGAGGTGACATGGTGGGCCGTGGACCACGAGATGCGACTGGGCCGCTCTTGGAGATGATATGACATGGCACCGAGGCCCACTAAATAAACCGTGGGCTGGTCTTTCTGAACCAAAAGCATGAAGGCATGGCACGGCTATTGATCATCCACTAAAGATATTGGGCTGAGACTCCTGAGAGCCCAACTCCATATCACATTAGCATTCAAATGTGGAGTAATTTATGCTACTTTTCATAAGGATCCCCTGTTTGCGCACGGAAACACTGGCTTTAGTTGCTTGTGGAAAATGTAGTAATGTGGGATTTGACTTGAGAAGTTGTAGGCTACGATTCAAACAAGTGGGCGCTATGGAAAATTGAATTTTGGTAGGTGAGCAAGATATGTATCAATTATGATCACAAGACATGACCAGGCCGAGAGAGAGCCCCCCACTAAAGAAGTTGGCCTTCTTGTTTATTGCTCTGCTCCCTTTATTATCAATAGATCAGGTGAATTATTCAATCTCTTCAGTGCTAAATCATGTTTTACTAATTTTTTAGAATTAGAAGGAACTTAATATGCAAATTCTGATCCCCTCAAAAAAATAAAAATATGCAAATTCTGATATACAATTAATTATTGTCGGTCCTAACTTGGGTCGTCTGAACATTAAACTATAATGTATAAAAGTGTTACTCATATCAATAAATTGAGCTAACCAAAGCAACATTTGTGCCCATTCAAAAAGCGTTCGAAAAAAAAGAGCGTCACATTGGAATAACTTTGTTACTTTGTAGGAAGAGTGAAGATGTATTCACCAACCAAATTATTATATGCTCCTTGCTAAGAGAAGAGAAGTAAAACTTACAACTCCAATCTCCAAAATACGAGTTTACTTCCATTTTTTGGGGTTACTAGCTATACTTAAGCCTATTTCAGTGGCGAACCCAGAAAACTAAAAATAGAGATGCAAATTTGAGAATAAGGGTAAAAATTATAAAATTGAGATGCAATAAGAGGCCAAAAAACTAAAAAATTCTACAAAAATAGAGAAAATTGTATATTAAAAAGGCAAAATAAAATAAAATGGTGGTGCAATGGTCCACCCATTACACCACCTAGGTTCGCCCATGGCCTATTCATGAAGTATATATATCTTGTTTAGGCCCTTCCTAAAATGACATTGAATTGCAATATACCACTTTGCATGCCTAATAAACTAAATACGGAGAATACATGCTCGAGTATTAGCAACTTACAAGCTATTTGAAAATGTACTTATTTCGGGTCTTTTAGGAATCCATTCCAATTTTATTCTCTTAAAAGTGTATGTGTGTCATTTCAAAGTGTAACAATTTCAATTATAGAACGAAGAGAGTATTAAGTTAAACAACATGAAATAGAGGTCATTGGTAATCACATTTACTTTTTTCTTTCGTGAATTTTGGCTTCCTCTTCCTTATTTGGTTAGTTATAACGCCAAGATTGTGTGAGGTGTGAGGTGACCTCGTATAAGAATTTGTGTTCAACGCTTATCGTTGGTCTTGTCTTTACATGTAATGTTAGGAGATTGGGAATAAAGTAAGAACAAAGAAATAGAGTAGGCAAGAAGTTAAGGAGTGCTCACGGCACCATTGTATTGTTAGCATGTGTGCATGTATGTATAGATTTTCCATCGCAATAATGCCAATCAGCCCATGTTACATTCTCATTTCTTGTGGCCACACACTCGACACATGTGATTGATATTACAGTTATTACTCATTGTTTTCCGAAACCTTAATCAAAATTTTTACCACCTTCTTAAAAACTTTGCATCTTATACATAATTTTTTAAGGCACAAACACAGGGTCGTATATAGGGGATAGTTGTTAGTTGTTCTCAATGCAACCATAAATAAAAGGCAAAAGTTGGATATATTTAGCTTTCATGGAGTACTAGTTCTATTAAATATAGTTAGTCCCATATAGCCTATAGGTGTACTTCTTAATTAACGTTCAACATATAATACACTAGGACATTGAGACATTGATATAACTAACATCTTGTAAAGTCAAATGAGCCCAAGTTTCACGTACTACTCTCTCTACCATACTAAAATATTGTCGTTTACTCACTAAAAAAAAAAAAAAAAAAACGAAGTTGCTTAACGTAAATAAAAAATTGCTTATCATTCCCTCTAGTCAATCAAATTAATGATGATATTGAGATTAATTATTATTATTTAGATCAATTTTTTTTCAAAAATTAAATTAAATTATTTTAAACAAAAAACCTTAAAAAATAAACAAGTTATATCAAAACAGGGAAAAAAGAAAAGAAAAAAAAAACAAAACAAAATTGAACCCCCACGCCCCTCCCGCAGCCCCCCCTCCCCCCACCTCCGCTCCCAGCCGCACCGGCAAACGCATCACCACTCCCACCCCGCCCCTTTTTTCCTCTCTCTTCTTGCCTCCTCTCTTACGACTTTCTCTCTCCTCTTACCTCCTCTCTTACGACTTTCTCTCTCCTCATACACCCTCAGCCACCCGCTTACCACCACGTCCCAGCCGCTGTCACTTACGGCCACTCAATTCCGACTCAGACGAGAAGAGAGTCAGGGGCTAGGGTAGAGAGAAAAGAGAGAGAGTAGGAAAGGGGTGATAAATGGTTAGGTTATAATTGGAAAATAAATTTACGTTAAGCAATTTTTGATTTACATTAAACAATCCCCCATAAGGTCTTTAAAATACTATTTTAATCATAAATGATCAATAAATATATGGATGTAAAAAATAATAGAAATTGAATTGTCTTTTGAAATAACGAAAGTAAATATTATTAATATGCAACTTATTGTCACATCACAAACGTACAAAGTTCTAAGGCCCTGTTCTCTTTAACGGAATGGTGCGGGATGGTGAGCAACGGAATGGAACTGAACGGCGCGGCGCGGATAATTCAAAAATATGTGAGACAAAATGAAGTACAGAATGCGGCGCGGAACGGAACGGAATGCAGCATGGAATCGACGAAAAGAACAGGGCCTAAGACTCTCAGGCCCTAATTACAACCACCAGTACAAATTAGTGGTCCTATCAACTCCTAATTTCGCTAATTGATCTGCTTCACTAGTAAAATAAATCTAACAAAAGTATTTTTACATTATAAATCTTTTTAAATTTTCAGAAATTAATGACCAAATTGTGTGAACTTTAACCTTTAAAAAGCAAATGACAACATGAGCCTTTTTCTCTCATCTCAAAACTCTAACTTATCTCTTTTGCCTCTTCTCATCGTTCATTATAGCCTCAGGCCGGGAGGACCGATTTAGGTCATTCCCGGCCTGTATTTGATGTTCTTCATCTAGTTTGACTCTAATTTCATCTCTTCTTCGCTTTAGGTGGACTAAATTTCTCTTCCTTTGTGTAGTTCATTGGTATTTTCATTTCTTCCTTTTCGTAGGATTCTCTTTTCGCCTATGGTGCGATATCTATTTTATATATTCAATATGAATTCGGGGACCGGATATACATACAACCGATGGTATCAAACAGAGTTTTGTAGGCAAGTGATTGCTTTGCTCGCGGTGAAGATCTCCACTTCCGTCAAAGATGAAGATACATCAAAGGAAGCACATGGTTACTATGCATGTTGGGAGTCACACCGAGGTGTCCTTGTCAATTGTCTTGTTAGCAAAAATTGTGTTGTTATTGTTGATTTAGCATATTCTAGGGTTATTTTGATTGTAGATGCCGTATGATTTTTCTAGTAATGAAAATTTCCTATTCCCCTCTCAAAAAAAAAAAAGAAGCAAATGACAACATTGTTTAGTTGTCTGCCTTTAGCTTGTCGTAATTTAGTAATAACCGTTTCAGTATTTTTACGGTGATATATACTTGAACTTGCTACTAAGCCTATTCGAATTTCAAACAAATTTGTTATGAGAAACTAATTGGAGTATTACTTTTGCTAATAATAAAAACGTAATTTATTACTTCTACATTATTGCAATTACCCTACCAAATTATCCAAATTCAAAAAAAAAATTATCCAAATTCAAAAAAACAATCATCCAAAATCACCTGCCACAACAGAGCATCATTAACATTAAGCATGTGCAATTAGTACTAAGTAATTGCAAATTAAGAGAACGTATACATGCATCTGTATATGAAGAGAACATCACTGATAATCAGTTAGTGGTCGTTAACGAAACAAGCGGTGTAATTGTCCTTTTCACTTGGCTATTGTCCCCACTTACGAAAGTCTTAGACCAGTGATTGGCTCGAGCACACTGACTTACTGACACCTGCCCCCATGCTCAAACATTCTCTCTCCTCTCTCTCTCCTGCTCTTCTACTCCCTTTGTCCTTTTGATATTTCCAAGCACTACGTAGGTCCCTTTCTTTATGTGCCTAAACTTAAGGAGAAAAGTAAGGGACAAACTTCAATCAACGATATTTCCTAAATTTCCTCTCTTATTTTTCTCTCTCTTTCATTAATAGATGCACTAAAAAGAGCAAAAGGAAAGCACAAACTAATTTTCTCACACTCACTCAAAGAAAGACTCAACTCTCTCTTTCTTTCTTGAATGCTTCATTGCTTTTGGCTTCATTTTTACTCAATAACCCCAAACATCTGCCATTATTATTGGCCAGAATTTTAGTCATTGCAATTAACTGACAATCTTAGAAAGGTACAAGTTTTCTTTCATCTTCACACATTTCTTGGACTTGGTTAATGTGGATTTTGCTTGGTGGGTCTTTGAATTGGGTGAAGGTGAGCCACTTTAAGTGCATTTTGTGTAGCAATGTTGAATAATTTCATGATGGGTATGTTGGAATTTGCATTTTGTGTTGAAATTTGCATTTTGTGTAGAAATTTAGAATAACTTCATGATGGGTATGTTGGAATTTGCAATATTTGTAGAAATTTAGAATAATTTCATGATGGGTATGTTGGAATTTGCATTTTTTGTAGAAATTTAGAATAATTTCTTGGTGGGTATGTTGGAATTTTGGTTCTTTAACTTGTTAATGGAGTATCTTGGTTTGTTATGTTCATGTTTAATTGTCTTTCTGAAACTGTTTCCAATCAGGAAATACTGCATTTTATTAAGGTGGTTGTTATAGGCTTATGGCTGATCTTTGAGTTTCTTTAATTCTGTGTGGTAGTTCTTTCTGAGATAGGTTTGTGGCTCTAAGGCAAGGGAAATTTGGGTTTCATATGCCCTTTTCAGTTCAGTTTTCTCTTTCTTGATTTTCTCCTTTTTCAAGTGTATCCCCTTTAATGTATTAAAGAATTAGGTGGATGGACAGGGTTCAGATTGCTTGATTTCATTTGTGGGTTGTATAATTAGTAAAACTATGTTCAGTTCATACTCTTAACTGTTGGTAAAATCAATTTGCTCCAATAATTCAGCATTTACTTGGAACAAATTGATATTGCTATAAATGTGTTACTTTCTGAGTCTAGATTTGGCCTATGGAAGTATTATTGACACAATTTAGTGTCCTGATTTTCCAGATTTGTTGATAAACCAGCATATAGTGGGATTTCTGTCAGAAATTGCATAATTTACTAGCTAGTGAGACTTTGACACAATAATGGAGAAGAAACAGCTCAATTTCAGTGCCCCTCTTATGTCTGCAAGGCGGTATTCATCTCCACGGCGTCCTTCTGATGAAGATAACCGGCGGGATTCCCCTTTAAAGGACAGGAAGGTGATTCATTCCCAACAGTCTAACGTGAAATCAGATGAAGTTGTGAAGCCAGGTTCTGTTCCCTTCATGTGGGAGCAAATTCCGGGGAAAGCGAAAAGCGGGAATGGATCACAGGTATCCAGCCCTGATGAGCTACCAACCACTCCTAAGCTTCCACCAGGTAGAGTTTCGGATTTCATGCCATTCCCCCCTGGTAGAAAGTCTGGTGAATTGAATGGATTCAGAACACCAAATATGTTATCAGGGGAGCTGCCTGTTCTTAAACCAGGAAATAAACTATCAGGAGAACTGAATGTGTTAAGACCCTATAATAAGTTATCTGGGGAGCTTAACACCATTAGGTCCCATAAATTTTCTGGGGAACTTAATACCCTTCGATCCCACAACAAATTATCAGGGGAGCTTAATAACTTCAACAAGTTTTCTTCCTTCAATGATGGTATGGTTAGATGGGATAACTCGAAGGAGGAGACAGAGATGAATGCAAGTTCTGAGTCAGAGAACGATGATGGTCCTACATTCTCTGATGCACATGAGTCCTTTTCTGTTAATTGTAGCATAGGGGATTTAAGTGGTTCAGAACGTCCTGATACAAAGCCTTCAGAGATTATCTCAACGGATGCAAAAGCTCGAAAATTTATGATGGATCGCTTCTTACCTGCAGCAAAGGCCATGACCCTAGAGCCATCTCAATATGCTTCAAGGAAGCAACTTACGGTTGTAGAGCAACCCAAGGAGTCTAAAGCACTGGTTCCTAGAGCTAAGACACCTCCGCGGAGTCAAAATGTGTGTCACATAGTACCATATACTGGTCAAGATATTGGGTCTGAAGAAAGTGAGGAGGAAGATGATATCTACAAGGAGCACAGCGCTATATCTGTCAAGGTGAAGGCGTGTGGGTTCCTTCCTTGGTTTTGCTCCAAGAACTCTTTGCGCTTCTTGAATCCACTACCAGCAATGAAAAATAGGTCTAAAACCTCCTCTAGCAAAGTCAGTCACTTGGTAAAGACTGGATCATGGAAGGCTCCTATCCAAAAGCTTACTAAGGTACATAAACTTGTAAGATTCAAGAATTTGTGTATGTCTCGTTGCTCTGCTCTACATATTTGTAGATTCTTTTTTATGACAATCCTGGATTTGAGCTTCAAATGAAACTGAATAAAATTTAGAAGTGATAACTGCTGTGTGAAGTGTATAACTGAGAACTCTAAGTCATTACTAACACTGGCATGTGTTTTCAGCATGTTCCTAGTAGTAACCATAAGCACAAAGTGGAGCCGGGTTTCAAAAGCTGCGAGCTGCAAAAGCCAAAGCATACTCCCAGGCCAATGTTCTACTCTGGGGAGTTGCAGACTAGAAGTGGTTCTCCCTACAGAAGTTCCAGAAGGAGTAGTGTATCTCCGTATCGGAATGAATCACCCCATTCCCTGTACCAAAAGGGAGTAGGTTTCCTTGCAGTACCCAAAAGGGTCGATTCATATGATGATAACCTCTCAAAAGCTGCTCAGGAGTCGAAGAGATTTGAAGAATTACGAAGGAAGATAAAGATGTCAGGCACAACAAGCCCTGTTGAGAAAACATTGTACATAGATTCTGTAAATATCACAAAAGTCTCTCATTCAATTTTGAATTTACCGAAGACAAAGAGGCAGGGAGATGCCTCAACTAACGAACATGGGGCTGTAAATAGAAGTGGGTCAGTCCAAGAAGTCGTAAACTCAGAAACTTCATTTCCATATGGAGGCAGGCGATTCGAAATTATGAAGGCAAGGGGCATGAGTGGACCTCTTGTTTGCCGTGGTGTTGATGCTGATATTGATCTTAGATCACTGGACAAGGGTGGTGTTGATAAGAACTCTAGCTCCTTCAACTCTTCTAAAATGTCTGGAAATGGATATATCAACACTTGTAGGGAACTCGTTCTAGTAGCAGATGATACAGCTGCTATGCAGTCCGTTCTTACTCCTCCATTGCCAAAATCACCATCAGAGTCTTGGCTATCTCGTAAATTGCCCTCTGTTTCCCCAAGGAACTCAGTTTCTTATTCAAACCTCAACTCCAAGCTCCAATCAAGGAAGCAGCATGCCAAAACACCAACTTCTGGTGCCAAGTGGGAAACCATTGTGAAAAGCTCTCATTTGCGTCATGATCATGGACGTTACTCAGAGGTAATCAATCTCAATATTCATTTTCCTGCTACTTGCTACCAACTTTAATCATAAGTTCTATATGTAAATGTGCTAACATTCTCTTCAACCTATGCAGGAACTGGTAACTCATGCTCCTCAGCAACCTCGAGCATGGAAGTAAATCTTCCTACAATTTCAAAAATACATACTAATTGCTGTTTACATATTACGATGATAAGAGGATTCTTTTGGCGTAGCTGAAGATTTCAAGTTTTTTCCTCGTCAAATCTTCAGTTATCTTATCATTCTTTACCACCACATGGCATGTGGTAACATTAGTGTGCTCAATTCTGCTGTCCTAGAGTTTATGTTTTTGCTTAAAACTTTGGAGAGCTGGGATCTATCTATTCGATATAAGGTACTTCCAAATGTACTGAGTTCCAACAAGCGGCTTTGTTGTGAACCTAATACAAGGACTATAGTCCATTGTTCCTATTCAGCTTTGATTATGAAAAGCTGTAATATCAAGCTGTCATAGCATCAGATGTTTCTATTTGTAATTTATAGGAGTTTCTATCCTGAGATTGTTCAGAGATAGTTGTGGAGATCAAGCCTTGTATTTAATAGGCTAAAGGAGAATGTTAAGAGATAATTGTAATTTGTTCGAACCTCAACCGGGCATGTTAGGAGAATGTTGAGAGATAATTGTAATAGTGTTTTCTTGAGCTTATGCGTATACCTTATGATTTACTATGTGTCTTACTAGAAAATGTATGACTGGTTGGATCAAAAAGAACTGTTTTTGTGAATAATGTACAATAGTTTAATCCTCTATGCCCGAATGTAATCTTCAAGATATATTGATTCTGTACATGTAAAGCTAAACAATTTAGGTAGTTGATAGCATCACTGCCTAGCATTCTTCATTGTATACATACTTCATAAAAGAATGAAACGAATAGAAGACCATTTCAAAGAATGAAAGAAATTTTTGTAAGGGCCACTGGAAGCTTTCCTGGTGGTTAACTTCAGGGCCCATTGGATTAGTCAAGCAAAGTTTGGATACCCGTGTTATCTATTAAGAAAAAAAGAAAGAATGAAAGAATATATCCTAAACTACAATGTATACACCATGATCATCAGAAGAGCTTGCTGGCGAATTCATTAACAGAACCTCCATTTCTTCTTGATTTGGCCGCAAGGTCCCTAAGCTCTGACAAGCTCCTCCCCAAATGCAAAGCCATCTTCATCTCAAACAACTCCCCATTTTCTCTCTTCTCCAAGTCTCCCTCTTGTAATGTGGACTCAACCGTCTCTTCTAATAGGCTAAAGAACCCAGCACAGTTCCTATACATCTCGAACACCATCCCTACTTGTCCACCATGCTCAATGGTGTTCACTACGCTAGCCAACGACCCCGCCACCCCTGCCACGACTCCCGCCCACGGCCGACCATGGCCAGCAAAAGCTGAACCCACGGCTGCAGTCCCCATCAGCATAGGGCCTATCATGGCTAGCATTTTGTTAAGCTTTAATGCCTTGCTCCCTAACTTAAAATAATCCTCTTTGTCTTTGCTCTCTATCACTCCCAAAATCTCTCTCATTTCCTCCTCTAACTCCTCACTCCACCCATTACTACTCATTTTCTGTCCCTTAACATAATGCATTTCTCCTTGTGGTGATGATGATGATGGTTTCTTCGAGGGCCACCAAACGGCGGGCTTGAAGGTATCTGGAAATTTCTCAATCATGGCGCCATTTAATAGAGGAAGCGGGTATGCCCTATCACCAGCTAACACCTTCTCCATGGCATCCTCCACGTCATTCTCAGTCGGGCTTCCTAGAGCTAGGATGGTCTGAATCTGAGCCATGACCTTCTTGAACAACCTAACCGCGTTCCTTTGCTCCTCTACGAGCTGGGAAGGTTGGATCTTGTTCATGATCAACAGTATCCCAGTAGCGGCTGTGAAGAGCAAGACAGAAGATACCTTCAAGGACGAAACAGGTGTTTCGGCCCCAGCTAGACCCGCCATTGTGGTGGCTGTGAGGGTGATCATGTTGAGGGAGTTTAACAATAAAGAGTTCCAATTTTGGCGTTGCTCGAGAATGTTGTTGTGCATCTCAATCCTATCACATACAAACTCAAGTATTGCGTGTAGTTTGAGAGTTATTGTGCAATCATTTTCATGTTTTGTTATGGTAATTATTGGGTTTGAATTTGAATCATCCACTAAAGGGTTTGTGGTTAGCTTATTGAGCTCATCAAGAACAAGCTTCTTCTGATGATGTTTTGGTAGGTTGGGAACTACAATGCGAGGGTTCTTGAGATACGTTGGAGCTCGCATGGCGCTTGCGATTCTCATTCTCCTTGGACATGAGAGAAAATCTAAGGTGGTAGAAGCCAGTTGTAACGAAACCATATTTTGGTGATCAAAAACTTGGAAATGTAATGTAGTGCAATGCTCTGTTTTTTCTTGGTCTGCTTTGGTGAAAAAGGAGGAGGTTGGTTGATGTTGTTGGTGAGTGCTTAGGAATGAGGATAGGGAGTTTATATATATACAATGACTGAAAAATAACTAACCAACAGAAAAAGACTAAACAAGAGATTACCAGAAAAGGAATGTTGGTCAGATGCTGAGATTGTTGACCAATTTATATGGATTTTGAGTTTTGACTTGGCCCTTGGATTAGACTTGTTCATTTTTTGCCTACTAATCCACTTGTACTTTTCTAAGTTTCATGTCTTTGGAGGGAATTTTGGTGGTGAAGTAAAATTCAGGCCACTTTGATCTGTTCTAATTCTAATACAACAGGCTATGCTGAACTGATGCGCAGACCAAGTCACACTTGTGCCGCAGTTGCAAAGGTCGTATGGACTAGGAGTGTTTGATAAGGGAGAGACATTGTTCCTGGTAACACTAGCTTTAAGATTCAACTGGTTGAATGAATGACGAGTGTGATTTTTTCACGAAAATCTAAGGGTGGAGTTTTGGAGAACAATACTTTGTTGTTATGTGTAACGAAAATCTATGGGTGAATTCTTGGAGAACAGAATATTCAAAACTTTTTCTTGGATACCCTTACACTTTTGGAGCTAATGCGCCATGATAACTATTGATCTTATCTTAGGTAAAATGGTTTCACGATGAGACGGTCAAAACTCGAAAGTAACACTTTTTCTTCAAAATTTCACCAACACACGATCACAGCTACAAAATCACAAGTTCAACAAGGTTTTAGACCCCCTAGCTTAAATTTATAAGCCATGAATTTGCCGGAGATGATACACAAACAACATGGTGAGCCTTATAATAGATTATCTAATGCTGCAATACTATCCATTAGCCTACATACTGTAGTTATGAGACCTCCAAGGAAAAACGGGATAACAAAAATACAGAATTACGTAATGGTGCAATGCTATGAGCTATAATAATAGAAGGAAGATTAGAATGATGACAAGTCCATAGGATAATAGTGCCAGCAAATACAGATAATGAGCAATGCCAGCATGCGGATATATGAAGCTAAACCGGCCTCTCAACCTATCACCTTTGACAAATGAGTCGTGAATTCTTGTGAAAATCAATATGTACAGGTTTATACCTCTCCCCTCTTGTAGACTCTTATCTGGATTTGGATGTCTCACATTGCTGATAAAAAGCAATTATTACCAACAGAAAGCCAGCAGCATGAGAAATCCCGGAACCACGTCAATGGCAACTCCTATCCAGAGCTGTTTGTTCAATCATATTGTACATCCAGCCTGCCAAAACGCTAAGGTTTCTTAACCACGGGACCTTTATACTGCCCCCGGAGGACCACAAAGTTCTCAGGAGGTGGAATCTCTTCCAACCAAACTAGTTCGTCCGGATTTACACCCTCTAGTTGATCAATACCATCTAGCAGAAGTCAGAGGGGAAAGATTAATGAGCAGTGAAAGACAGAGAGGTAGTTTAATGATGACCATGTAGAAACAACAAATACCAGGTAATTCTCTTTTAGGAGATTTTCGGAAGTAGGCACAGTGTCGCCCATCTTCTGAGGAGTACGGGGGAGTAAGAATGTCAAAGATGGCACAAGGAGTTACTGCTTTGAAACAATGGATGTTGCCGCCTCTTGTTGGATACAGAACAGTCGTTCCACAAGGTGCAGTCATTTCGCAATTTCTAGCCAGTTTTGCAGGTCTTGCTGCAAGTTTTCGAGAATAAAGTTAGAGCCTATAGGAAATACCTTACATTTAAGGAGCAAATGTACTAAATGCACCATCAATTCAATTATTAACATATAAACTATGAAAGATTAACAAGTTTAGTTGCCAATTTACCATTGCATTCAGCTCAGAGCCTCAGAGTACACAGAAATATTAGCTATGCATACTACTAATCAAATACAACCACAAGCACATTATTAGAGTAGCACAACCACGTGACAAAAACACCTGATGAATTAGTTCTCCTTCCACTGCATCAATACCCAACAACCTTCCATCTCCTGATTTCTTCTAAACTTGCAAATTTTGGCAGGATCACAGGTACAGGGCATGAGATCCCAGATGTCAGAGTTTAGACACTGATCTGATATTTCCAGCAACAACGTTAAGTTGCATGACCATAACAAACCCTTTCTTCACCTAATTTTTGCAAATTTTGCAATTTTGATTCGATACTATAGTAAAACTGATTTTATGAAGAGGGATAAAAAACAGAGATGGCCAATCAAGAGCCAAATGAATACTGTGATAAAAACTACGAGTAAATTGCCCTCAGAAAGTGCTCGCTAAGTTAATATTGGTTTTCGACAGTGACAGGACACCAAATAAAACCACAGAGAAGTAGACTATTAAAGAAAAACTGCTGGACTTTCATGTATGATTATTTTGTAATTAACATATGAGCATAGAATTCATATGCATAAAAATAAAGTTAAATCTGCAATTACAACAGGCTAGATAGACAAGGCACCTTGAGATGACTCAGGAAGCTCCGGTAAATCCACCCAATCATACGATCTTACGTGTAAAGTACCATAAAGAAGTTTGCTCAGTACAGTCATTCCGGGATGGTTGTGAAGGGGTATGATAGATGAAGGCGGCATGACAAATATTCCTATCTGCAAAAGGATTGGGAATATATCACTGTAAACATTTATTTGTCACAACCTCCACACCAGAAGATGCAATAAAAGCTTTCTTATATACTTGGAAAGCAACATTGAATTAAGAGTTATTTCTTCTTACAGAAAAGCGATCACATTCATGTATATGCAGATATTTTATGGGGACAGGATACTGCTCACTGCCATTGCGAGCTTTCTTTCCATTGGTACCATTAGCAGCAGGTTTCCATTTTAATGCTGCTTGTGCCTCCTGATCAAGACCCACATTCGCAGGCTTCAAGTCATCTGCAAGAAATTTAACAATGCAGAATTATAATTAATAGACATTATATCAAGCTGAGATACTCAAACCCTTTTCATTCAGAGGAAAACCATGGCCCATATTCTCTATTTCTGGGAGGAAACACAGGCAACTATTTTAGCAGAGAACACTATGACAAGCCACACAAACAACCACAAAAAGCAAAATCAACTAGTTTGTTGACTTTCATGTTTAATCACATAATGTATTATCAAATGTCACCACAGTACCATTTGCACTTGTTTTCACAGGTGAATTGACTTGACTTCAAGCCTCCTAAATTTTGTATCTCACTTTAACTGAAATTGTAGAAAAATAGGACAAATCATAATAACTTTCACAATTAGAAGAGATTTTTTTTTTTTTGGGGGGGGGGGGGGGGCGGGGGGGTTAAATATTTCCTCCATTCACAATTGATAAACACCTTTGTTGCTTTATTTCCCACATGCTAGGAAAAGGTCCAGACCGAACTAGCAAGTTTGGTGCCTTATTTGGCTTGAAGGTTGATGGGTAGGAATGGTATGAAATATTGCACTCTAATTGGCAGTATTTAACCTACGAAAGGCATGGCAACATTAGTACTATGAGGTAGTAGATAAAATCCAAGCCTATACTCTACCATGGAAGAAGGTCAAAATAAAGGGTAATCAGAATGAAAAAAGACAAATAACAAAAGTGTTTTAAGGATGCGTTCATGGTCCATGGATACTAGAGACAGAATTCCAATATTCCCTATAGAAAGTTAGAAACCCTCTAATGTAATTATTACCTCAAACCAACCAATGCACAATTGTCTCCCCCCCCCCCCATCCTTATATTTCAATTTTCTAATAAAGTAGTAATTTACAATTCCCTGACATGTGATGTAATCGTTTGAGTATCAAAGTAGTTAGTAAAAAGTATCAAATGGATACTTTTAGCGCACTCTTGGATATAATAAATTGAATAACTGCTGAAATCAAATGCAAACAGGAAGCAAGGAATTTATCCACCGTTTTCATGGATGTGTGATCAGAAGAGAACTTTCGATTGTGAGAAAACACGCCAGGGCCATATCAAAGGTAATCCGGAGTGAAAGAAATAGTTTCTGCAAACCATACCAAAGACTCAAGATAAGCTTTTCTTGGAAGAAAGGCCAGGGCCAATCCCCCAAGCCAAATAACTATGTTTGATGGAAACTAAATGGAAAACAGAAACTCACAAACAAAAGAAAATCCAAGTCTCAAAAAAGTAGGAAATGTAGGACCATATAAAATAATTAAAACACTCTATTTTTTGCCTATACAGCTAAAATGCACAGTAGAACTATGAAATAGATTCATTATTTTTATAAACAAAGAGCAATAAATACAGGATTGTAGGCACAAAAAAAAAAAATTGTTCTATGTGCCACGTCAAAAATTAAATGGGTCAAAGTCACATTGTGACTCATAAATAATCATTATTGAGAATATTAAATTATTTATTTTAGTATGACATAAATACCTATTTAATTAATTAATTTTCTGTAATAATGATTAAAACTCTTAAAATGGGTCTTAAGCTATTGAAATGGGTCGTGACTACCAAGTCCATGAAGTTAGGCCCATGACTATCAAGTCCAATAAGAAGCCCCTGGCTCTCTCTATAAATAGAGCTCCCTAGCTCTTTTGAGGGGCTGTAGTCATTCACCATCCAAGCTACAGAGGAGAACCACAAAGATCCTTCCTTTCAAGGAGATTGACCCGCGTTCAACAAATCAAACCAAATAACTGATCGTAATCTTATAGAGGTTACATAGTAGTTCAAATAACCGCCATTATATATTCCTCTACTAAATTTCTTTCCACACATGTATCTTCATTATACCAAAAGTATCTTACTTATTCATATCTCCTCTCTCTCTAACACCCATTTCTCTTCTCCTTCTTATCCATTCAAGATCTACTTTCTCTCTTTTTAATCAAGATACAAGATGTCTCTCCTATGTCTTTCTCTATCCTCCACAAAATGTCTTTTGCCTATCAATCCACCTCTCCATCCCCTTGAATCTCTCATCCTCTCTCTCAAACCACCACGAATTGACTTCTCCTAATCCCAACTCTACTTTTCGTCTCCTTCTTTCAGACCAAAGCCCACCGCTGAGATGCACTTTCTCTCCTAACCTGCGTTTTCGCAGCACCAGGACAAAGTACAGGCTAAATTTTATTCGACTTTATTACAGCATGTGTGTGGGCTACACGCGTGTTTCATTTCGTATTCTTTCCCTCTTCACCTGCAATTCGATGCCTGCGACATATTTCCCCCATTGTTTATTTCTGAAAAACTTTAGAATTGGATATACATTTGTGCCAAGCATTTGTGTCAGAAGACAAAGGATGTCAGGCTTATTAAGCAACAATATAAGCCACGATATTTAGAGGTAAAAATGGACGACACCCACAATAAGACAATGTGGGATGAGAACAACCAAGAGGAATTTGCCTACATGGCCATGCTACCTTCCAACTTGGAGGTCCCAAGTTCAAGGCTTAGGACTCCCATATTTCCATGTGGTTGATAAAGGTTTGGTAAAGGTTTCACAAATTGATAAGGAGTGTGATTTCTTTTTCTAAGAGCCCTCAGCCACGATGAGATCTGAAGTACAGAAATCCAATCTCTGGAACCAAATTCTTGACTAATCAATACAAATTTCTCCAGCTAAAATCAGATTTCCTAAATCATACCAAGAAAAGTCATGAGACTATTGCACCTTAGGGTCAAGACCGAGGAATTTGCTATTTAAACCTCAGGTGGGAAAGTCATGAGACTATTGCACCTTAGGGTCAAGAACGATGAATTTGCTATTTAAACCTCAAGTGGCTATTTGCTATTGAAAGTGATGAGACTACTATACCGACTACCGGGCAAGGACCAATAGAGCTTTCATGATAAATTCAGTATAATTATGAATGTAAACAGGATAGAGAAATTGAAACATGAAAAGTACTATTGTCTACAATATCAACACAATTCAGCTCTCTTTGGGTTTTCACTATACTAAGTGGTTGTTTGGTGACAATGAGAAATGTGGGAAGTGCAACAAGTAGAAAAATGCAAAGTTGTTTGGTTGACAAAATTGTGGGAAGTGACACTTTCTAGGAAGTTTTACTTCCCTCAAAATAGGGGAAGTCACTTACCTTGTCCCCTAGGTAAGTGGAACTTCCTGTAGGAAGTAAATTGCCAATGAAACAACTTTGCCCACTTCCCAGGAAGTTCTGTTTCATGGGAATTACTAGTTCCCAGGAAGTTGCACTTCCCACATTCAACCAAACGACCACTAAGCATTGGTAAACTGTTTCGGAATGTTGCACATGGCCGCATGAGGGATGTTATGTGCAGCCTCACCTCACTGCCTCACCCTGAGGTGGAACATAGCCGAGCTGTAATGAATGCCTCACGGCAATGAATAAGATCAATTTCAAATGGCATAACAAGCATGTATAACTTAGTTCAGATGTTCTGGAGCATACACTATTGGGGAGGGGGTGAAGTAAATAAGCTAATCATTCACAAGCATGAGAATTGTGTAAAGCAAAAGTTTGTCAAGCATTCACCGACCTAGAATAGCACGAACTTTTTCAAGGGCCTCATCAGATAAGGGACCAGTAGCTGTGAATGAGTCCTTGCAAGCATTGTATATTTTCTTCACATAGGGCATGATGTGGTCGAGCTAGCGAATCAAATAAGACGACCACTTCCAGGATTTAGTAGCAGACACCCAAAAGATCAGAGCTCTATTGATCACTGTAATGAGTATGCATTCTCTGCAACAAATCACAGTATAAATAGACACATCCCCATAAATTCAACATGATAAACAGCAATATTTGCAAACTCTTCCAAAAACCCATATCAACAACAAGTAAAAGGGCAAGTGTTTAACTGACTCAACATATATCCAAACCCTTGATTTGAGTTTAAAACCTAAAACTATGGCATAAAGGAGATGAAATCCATCAAACCCCAAATGTGAAAACTTCAATTGGTTGCTACTAATCATGTCACGTGTACTAATTGCCACCATTTGCTACTTTTATTAAATTGGGTCATCTTTTTTCCTAGAAAACCCTAAATAGAACTGAAAGAAAAACCCTGATACCAATCAAAGAGTAAAACCCAGAATCTCCAAAACCATTATTTTCACCTTTCTGAAAAAAAACCCAGAAACCATAATTAATCAAAACAGAAAGAAAAAGGGGGATACACCTCATAAACATCAAGTAATGCACAAGCTAGCAAGAGCCAAGAAAGCATATAGATGCACTTGATAATCAGATCAGAGAAAAAGAAAAGAAAGTACCTATTAGAAGGATGACCAGAAAAGAAGTTGGTTTTATTATTATTGTTTATGTTTGCGTGAAAATGAAAGAGAGAATATGTCAAAGATGAGAAAAGGCCATAAAAGCACAGAGATGAACAAGAAAGGAAAGAGAGAGAGAGAGTGTGTATGGGTGTGTGTGAGAGGCAGAGGTGGCCTTGTCTGTCTGCCAGAGCCAGACGGACGCACCACACCAGTGTCTGGTTTGAGCTTTGAGGGGCTCTTTGGATTTTGTCCCGAAACGTCACCAAGATGCTCCTTTTTGGGCTCTCTCTTCCACCGGACGCCAGGAGATCAAACTAGAAAAAGTTTCTTTATTTTGGGGGTTTGATTCTGAAGACGAAAATGGAAAATGAGCAAATAAAAAGATAAACTATTGGTGTGTTTTGGTAGATTATAAGATTCATAAGTCACGCCCTGTTCTTTTCGTCGTTTCTATGCTGCATTCTGTTTCGTTCCAATTCGTTTCGTTCTGTTTTATTCCGCGCCGCATTCTGTACTTTATTTTGTCTCACATATTTTTAAATTATCCGCGCCGCGCCGTTCCGTTCCTCACCGTTCCGCACCATTTCGTTGAAGAGAACAAGGCCTCAATGGTGTAATGACCAATAAGGGTGGTGGTCTAGTGGTTTCAAATTTAATCCTAATCCTAAGTGATTTGGTAAGACAAGGTCATGGGTTTGAATTCTCATTCCTTCATGTCTTGTGTCGGCTGGCTTTTAGGAACTATATTAGCCCCTTATTTGTGCTATGTTGACGGGGTCAGTGCTTGCGCTGGTTGTTCAGCTAGTCTGATATGTTTGCTATTGAACATGAGAGTCCGAACATAACGTGGTGGGAGGTGCCTCAGTCGCCATTCACTTGCACCCTCCTTTTGACAAGCAAAAAACTCATGGTGTAATTAGACCTGGCAGTCCTGACCCGAAACCGATTACCCGACCCGATTGACCCGAAACCGTAACCGAACATACCCGAATAGTGGCAATCCGATTTAGAACCGATTATCCGAAATGATCCGAACCGAAACCGAACCGAAACCGAAATGTTATTGACCCGACGACGACCCGTATCCGAATCTAACCCGAACCGAATTGAAACTGAACCGTTCACAACCGAAACCGATTTGATCCGAACTAAACACAAACCGATTCAAACCGACCTAAACCGAACATGACCCGAAATCAAAATAAATCGAACCTGAAATTGGTTAAATGATATTATTTAATGGAAATAATTATTTTTTACCACAAAATTTAAAGATTACACACTAAACCTTACTTAGTGTTAACCCAATTTGGTGATTTGAATGGAAATTCGAGAATGAACGCTCAAAATATACCCTGGCCCAAAATTGACCCGGCAGTTCGGACCTGTATCCGACTCCGATCCGAAATGACACAAACCGATTTTAACCCGACCCAAAAGTAACCGACTTTTCAAACAAAAACCGATCCGATATTGACCCGACCCGTATGAACCGACCCGAAATGATCCGAAAAAGGTACAAATCCGAATAAACCCGAACCCGAAGTACAACCGAACCGAAACCGAACCATACCCGAATATAGGTTGACCCAATTAGACCCGAACCGAAATTAACCCGACCCGTAACCGATCCGATTGACCCGTTTACCAGGTCTAGGTGTAATGGTGTGTTGTTTTTATCTTTTCGAGTCAGTTTTCAATTCAGTTTAATCAAAGTGGCAAATGGTGTTATTGGGGGTGTATTATTTAGGATTATACTTAATTAAACTGAAATAAACTCAATTCAACATCATTAATGCATGCATAGCAACATAGGCATTAATCAAGAGTTTTCGTTATGCATTAGCAAGTCTTGATAAAAGTGAATAAAATTTAGGTAAAATAAGCAATTATCCTGATTAAAGCTTTTGAAGTCGTTGAACTAACAGTTTTTTATGTGTGTTCGTAATTTCATCATAGAGCACTCATAAGACATCCAAACATGGTGATTCAAGATCCTGTGAAAAGATAAAGACGTGATCTATAACTTTTATTTCTTATGTTTTCACAAATTTAAAATGGATCATTACGAGTGAAACGTATAGACACGTTGCTGCCCTAGGATGACGTTTTGAGGTCGTTTACGCTACTTTTGTTCAATTTTTGTTTTAGCTACTTGATTATGAGTTAATCCACGTTTTGGGTTGATTATTAAGTTAAGTAAAGTTTAATTAAGATATTAGAGTATGTAATCACCTAGGGAACCAGCCTGGTATCCTTTTGTCTCCCATTGGCCGAAACCAAGGTGACACCAATGGTCTTTATTTTCTGACTTTTCTCTCATTGGTTCTCAAGCGGGCTTGAGGAGTGTGTTCCCACCAACTTTCTGAGCCTAACGGATTTCGTTCCCCTTCAGCAAAGCTCCCCATTTGTTCCTATAAGTAGGGAGTTGCAACCAAATCAAAAAATCAGATTAGAATTGATTAAATACAGGTATGTTGCTTGTTGTTTGTGTGTTTTGCAAAACACTCAAATGAGCCAATTTTAATTGTGATTAATGTGGTGGAAAATGTATCACTAAACACACTTAATGCCGGCAATTAGAGTTAATCAAGATGGTGGCAACTTTATCCTTGCTTATTCTAATTGCATTCAAAGGACTTGATTTTACTTGTGATAGTGTGGTGTTTCAATACTTTATCACTGATCACACTAAATCTTGCCAATTAGCATTAATCAAGGTTGTCTTTAACTACTTTATCCCTACTTAACCTAGTTGTTTTCAAACTTGGAGGTGGAAACTTTATCTAAGTTATATCAATTCCTTTAATTTATTTTCATTGGAAATCAGTTAATTCGTGAAGCCCACAGCCCCGCATCAATTGAACTAAACTTTGCATCAGAACTGAACTAAAAACTACTTGATATTTGAGAAAAAAATGTATGTTTCTGAACTGAACATCACTGGACACTAATGAATTGAAATGAAAATCACTGAATTGACACGAGATCAGCCCTAAACTGAACTGAATTTCACTGACCATGTAAGCTCTAAAGAACACACCTTAAATTAGATTTGTATAAGGCCATTTTGATTTTGAGCCATTATGGGTTCGAGTTATTTCGAGGTGCACAAGCATCAACGGTTGGATCGGGTCAGATCGGATCAAATCGAATCGAGCTTTAGGTATATGGATGTTGGGTTACGATGCAATAAGTTAGTTTCAATTTTGGTTTAATCGAGTTAGGGTTAGTTCGATTTTTGAGTCCTATCATCTTAATTAGGTCCATATATTATGTTTTAGTACACATTGAGTCAAAAATAATATTAAATTTTTAAAAGCAATCATATTTAGTTAATACTTTTCAATTATTTCGAATATTAAGTCATTAATAAGTTGGGTATATCAGAATTTCAGGTAAATTGAGTCGGGTGTTTTGGTCAATTTGAATGATTGAATTAATCGGGTATCATCAGGTTGGGCAGGAATATGTTGGATCAGAATCCTACATTTTCTAGTATCGGGCTGGTTAAATAAGCAGCAGTTAGGTCGATTTTCTCGGGTCGATCAAGTTTTAGCACTAAGCTCAGTGACATATTTATTTATTCACTCACATTTTAATTCAACACACACCCTTACTCCCTCCACCTCAAAATAGCTAGATGTGTTTTTTTTTATATTTGAGAGTAAGTTGTGTTTTCTTTTGACTTGATTTGTCTAATCTACGATTTAGATCCTTGTCGGAGGTCAATTTTCAACAAAATAGAAAAAATTGCTTACGTTCCTTAAGTGAGTGGAGCAATTGCACTTCTTATGGAATATCTTATCATAGAAATAACTTCATGAAAAGTCAAAATCCCAATGTGAATCAAATGATCACTTATTATAATGTGCAAATGATAACTTAGATTGTTTTTGCCATTTCATAAATTTGTAATTTTGTAATCTTTTATGCTATATAATAACAAAAAATTATGATCGAGAAATATGATATATTGGAGACCACAAAAATATAAACATATAAATCTTTATCCGATGGAGGCTGTAAATAAAATTTAACTTCTTGACGAAAATAGTTAAAATTATATGGTATGCTCTTTGTGTGCAAAATGAATAGTCATATAGTAACACTTGCACAAAATAATAATAATAAAAAAAACAAAAACAAAAAAAAAAACTCAGGAACAATTAAAAGGAATATGAACTTTCCTCATACGCTCGATTACTTGGGAAAGTGCGTCAAAACTCATAGGGGGTCTCGCAAAAAAAAAAAGCGGTACTTGTGACGAAAAAACTGATACACATGAAAAAATAATTGATATATGTAATCTTGATGGTAATGGTGATACTTTTGGTTGCCTCATGCAATCACCTTTGAGGAGAAATTCTAGGAAACAGGGAGGCGTTTTGAATCTGTCATTATACTTCTACATGTTAGAAAAATCAACCACACTGAAAATTTTCACAAAAGCTCATATGAACAAGCGAATAAAGTGATACATTTAAGCAAAACAATAACATTTGTGAACAAAAAAATCTTGTGTATTTAAACACCCAAATACTTAAGAACGATCCAGCCGGTTCGTGGTTAGGATAAAAAATAATTAACTTTTACGTTTTTGAACTCTAGAAGAAGACTTTTATAAAACCGTCAATTTTGTGTAAGATCATTTTACGATAAGACGGTCGAAAGTCAAAAAAAAAAATTATTCAAAATGTAAAATTTTGAATCCAAAAGGTAACATCATGTGCTTAATGGCTAAGGCCCTGTTCTTTTCGTCGTTTTCATGCTGCATTCCGTTCCGCTCTAATCTGTTTCGTTCCGTTCCGCGCCGTATTCTGTACTTCATTTTGTCTCACATATTTAAAATTATCCGCGCCGTGCCGTTCCGTTCCGTTCCGTTCCTCACCGTCCCGCACCATTCCGTTGAAAAGAACCGGGCCTAAAAGTGTTTAAAGTAAAATAACAATTTTTGCACCCCGAAAAAGAAAAATAACAAGTTCTTTTTCACAATGTAACCATCATCTATTCGTCTCACTTATAACACCACTTTATATGAATTCTTACTCGTAACTAATAGTTGTTAGGACTACTTACCATAGGAGTAACATTTTAATAGAGCGAGATTTAAGTAATTGTCAAAACGTTATATTCTAGTGAACAAATCTAGGCATGATCATATACTTGATTTGCTAATTCCCCTAATGTCAGTTATATACCAATAGCGATGAACATATATAATCCAGGTTCAATGTAGTAACTTATAAAAATCACTCAATGAGCTAAATAGTAAAAGAAATAATATAGTCTAGGTTCAACGTACAAAGATTCAAGTACAATTTAGCTTCTTACAAAATTATTATAATGTACTTGCGTTTTCTGGGTACTGAATATATAGGCATGTTTGATAAATAACATGTTCCGATCCGATCATCTCACTCTTCTAACCTATTGCAAGGCACTATTGGTTATATGACTTATATCTATTAGGGGTGAATGCAACCGGGTATCCACCGGATATAGCACTATTCCAAAATTGGAATTGGATCTACCGGTTCCTAATTCTCAAGAATTAAAATTGGAATTGGTTGCACCAGTTCCTAGGTACCCAAGTCCATACTAAAATCCAAATTTATAAATATTTTAAAATCAATATCAAAAATAATATAAAACTAATGTCAAAGATTAATTCAACATACCTGGTTATCTCTCTGCTACAGCACTACTACTGCAGAAATCTTCCAACTGATTATCATTTTCCCAACCGGGAATTAACTCTCGGTTACAGAGAGTACTATATCACTTAGTCTATATTTTAACTAAAGCTAGAAAGGGAAATAATTTTAACCTCAAAATTAAATAATTATGTAAATAAAAGATTATTAATTCGTTTACGCTAGGTACCCAACTGGTTCCGATTCTCAAAAGTGAGGAATTGAAATTGAAATTGGTTGGTACCGCTTCCTATTTTTGAGAATTAAATTGGATTGGATTGGTTGGGCTGGTTCCGGTTTCAAAACCACCGGTTACAAACCAATTTCGGTTCTGATACTGGGTACCCGGATTTTCTGCTCACCCCTAATATCCATTGTGCATTCTGCTCTACTTCAATTAGTTCTTGTTTTGTAAATCTCAACCAGTTTCGTTATATCATGCATGTCATATCATTCTATTCGGTTTCATATTGTTCTAGATGCTAAAAAGAATAACAGTTCAATGAAATAGTGCATACAGCATAACGAAAAGGAACAAAACATATTAGCTAAATGAAGTTAAACATGATTGGAATAATGACACTTTTGGAGAAAAAAAAATTCAACAAGAAAATATATTTTTCACAAAGAAAAGCTTGAAAAGGGTTTGAACTTTC
This sequence comes from Tetragonia tetragonoides, assembly GCA_038025085.1. NCBI lineage: Eukaryota > Viridiplantae > Streptophyta > Magnoliopsida > Caryophyllales > Aizoaceae > Tetragonia > Tetragonia tetragonoides. The sequence continues at coordinate 6,373,972 of CM076148.1, read as the reverse complement.
AGTTGAATAACATTCTTGACCAAAAAGAGTCTTTTTTAGATGATGAATTCTCGTTTTAACGTACGTTACGTTATCGATGATTACATTACAATAACACTAGTTATTGTTTCTTGTTTTCTTTCTTTGTTTTTTTAATTTAGTGAAATTAGGAGGAAAAATAAGCATATATGTGCCTGTGGATGTTGCTGATGATACTACCGAGCATGATCGAATAACTTTGCATATTTTGAAGTTTTTAACTCAATCTCTAGACCACTAATATGTCTGAAGCCCCTTTCCCTTGCTCTAATATTGAGTATGCTGGGAACTAGGTCATTATTTATTTATGGTGTGTTTTTTAGAGTTTACCTCGTCAGTTTAATTCAGTTCGGTTTACTCTGTTTTGTTCAGTATAGGAGTGATCTCGTGTCAGTTTATTGATTTTCAATTTAGTACAGTTCAGTTCAGAACCATACATTTTGTCCATATATAAAGTGGTGTTTAGTTTAGTTCAATAGTGTTCATTTCAATTAATGATTCCTTCTTTAGAGCTTCTCCAGTCAATTCAGTTCAGTCCAGTTTAATTAGTAGTGGTCACATCTAAGTACAGCTCGTTTCAGTGTTGTTCAATTCAATTTAGTGGTGTTCAATTATTATTATGGTTGTTGTTGTCGTTGTAGTCGTTGTTGTCGTTATCGTCGTTGTTCTGGTTGTCATCGACTTGTTGTTTGGTTCAATTCAGTACAGTTAAATGACGCTCAGCTTATTGCAGTTATGGTAAGTTCAGCTCTAAAGAACGCACCCTAAGTGTTGTTAAATTCAGTTAAATTGAGTTTACATATGTCCAACCCTAAAGAACACATCCTTAGGCTTTGTTTGCCTAAACTTAATTTCACTTAAATTCAATTTAACTTAATTAGTCTAGTTCAGTTCAGTTCAGTTCAGTTCAGTTCATGTGTAACTTTATCACTCAGATTACTATTCCGAAATACATTCATGATGATAACTATGTCATCAGAGAGATCTCAAAGCATACTTTCAAATGAGTCCAATATTTAATATGTTTGGAAGAATTTTAAATGGTTACAGATCAAGTTTAAAAAATTAATTCAGTTCATTTCAATTTAGTCTAATTCAGTTTTTTTCCAGGTGAAACAAATAAAGTTTTAGCCTTTATTCCCTCATTTAGGGCTAGAGGTGGCCAGTGGGCTGGGCTAGGCCCAAGCCCGCCCTGACCGGACCGCCGACAGTCCAAGATGTGCTGGCGCGGAGAGAGCCCAGGCCCGTCACTGACCGGTGCTTGGTCGCGCCGTACCAATGCCCCCCTCCGACGAAGTCCGGCTCGCCTTATAGATCTCCTATGGCTTTCTCTCTCCTCTCCTTCAATGGTTGCTGCTGCTTTCTCTCTCCCCACTAGCTTTCTCTCTCTCCTCTAGCTTTCTCTCTATCCTTCAATTGCTGCCCTCTCTCTCTCTCTCTCTCTCTCTCTCTCTCTCTCTCTCTCTCTCTCTCTCTCTCTCTCTTCATGGCAGTCCAATCGTGTGCTTCTCTTAGCGATGCTCGGGGCCCAGGCCTATCATGGTGCTTGGCCGTGCCAAAGCAGTGCCTCCCTCCGAGGATGCTCGGCCCACCTGAGAGCCCGACCCAGCTCGGCACGGGACGACCCGTTGCCACCTCTATTTAGGGCAATTAGGAAGGAGAATGATATATTCACCCACTAGGTTACCAACCCACAAGCATATTGTATTTATCTCTCTCCTCTATTTTTCACAATCTCTATCCTCTACTTTCAAAAATTGTAATTAAAGTAGAGATAGATAGACACAATACACTTGTAGGTTAGCAAGTAGCAGCCCACTGGGTTAATAAAACATTTTTCAATTAGGAAAGTTGTTTTTGACCTTCCACCAGGTCCCAATGCAACACATGTTATTTATTTATTTACTTACGAATTGTTTTTTGAAAAATATCTGCTAAAACAAATTATTTTGTAAAAACCACCTTTTATTTTTTTCCTTCAATTTTTCGAATAACCACCTTATAATTTTCAGAAAAACTCATATAAGACATACTTACCGTAGGCCTAATGTTACGTTTTGAACTACAAGTACTACTTTCGTATTACAACTATTAGAAAAAGTTACATTTTGAATTGAAAAGTTTATGAAATGATCTTATACAATACCTTCTATTTATAATTAATAAAAATCTTCGAATAACCAGCCTATAGGGAGTTTCAACTTTTAGATCACCACATTATGCCACTTTTCCGGCAATATTGAAACAAATGCCCATTTTGCCCCTGTGCCTCTTTGACCCTTAGTTTGACCATTGTGCCAGATCAAGGGCAAGCGCGCTGTTCTTGAGGAAGAAGAAAACAATCGGGCCCAAAATTTAAGAACCATTCTCACCCAAGGTGATCACATGCATCAATCAAGTCTGCCGGTTAAAATACTCTAGCCCTAAAAACCCTGACAGTTCTAAGGAAAGCAAAACCCTTGGCCCAAATGCAAATGCAGTCTTGTGACTCTTGTCAATACCATGAAACTCTTCCCACCATCTTGTTGCTTTTTGGCCCAATTATTCAGCTATTCTTGTCGAGCCTTTAAAAATGGTTTCTAAAGTGGGTTGAATCGTGTTTTGGAAGACAATGAAGAAGAAACATAGGAGGAAGAGGAAGAGAGAGAAATTGAGGAGGAGAGAGAAATGGGATGTTAGGTTCGGCCTGGGCAACAATGTTGTTGAAGAAGAAAGGGAATTTTTTTTCCTATTATATTAGGATTAAAGAAATTCTTAAAGGCATAAACTGTATTAATTTGATATGTTAGGTTGGCGTATGACTTTCAATGGGAGTTGCTCAACGTAAATTCCATATTATTGAACGTAAATCTTTCTTCCCAAAATACCCCTTACATAACTTATCTTTGCCCTCCTTTTCACTTCCTCTCTCTCCCTTCTCTATCCCTCTTCCATAATCACCTCATCTACCGAGTACCGCTTGGGCGCCTGGTACATGCTAAAGCAAAAATCAATCAATGAAATCTTAATCACTGCAAATAACAACAAATATTAAAAGATGGTGTTGATCTCTTTGTCATAATTTACGGTAGCTTGGAACAGGTAGATCAACAATTGTGTGCTTCCAACAGGTAGAACAGTGGGGGCCAGTTTGTGGACGCTGACGCGGGTCAACGCCGACCTAAGTGAGTGTCGTTGGTAGTGGTAGTGGGATTTGAGAGGAAGAGGGGCAGGGCAGCTGACATCGGTGGTGGTAGGGGCACAAGAGGTGGTTCAATTTTCAGATAAATTGTGATTTTCTGTATGATTCAATATTTTGGAGATGCTTCCCCAGTTTGATTGATTAACACGACTGAATATTACAAATGTTTTGCTAGTCTCATGTTGTGATACCCTAATATTTTCTATAATTATAATATCGATTTATAATTTTTATTTATAAATAATTTTGGAGATTTAAATCGTATATTTATATAATGATTCGATTTATTCAAAGTAAGCCATAATAATATTAATTATTATTATCATGGAAATTTCGTGAGCTATAATTATTAAATAGAGAGATTTAATTAAAATGGTTTTGTATATGAATAAGGTTTATTCATATCGTTTTAATTAGTTTAATCAGTATTTAATTGATTTTAATTATTTTTAATTAGCAATTAAATCAGAAAATTAATCCTAAATCTAGTAGGTTTTGACTTTCATTGACTGGACACCTATATAAGCTAAGAGATGGGCCAATTGATCAGTTTACAAAAAAACTTTGCCAAAACCTCACAATTTCTCTCTCTCTCCCAATCGTGTGTGTGTGTGTGTGTCTCTCTCTCTCCCTTGCTCGGACGTTCATCGCTGGAGAACCACCAGGAGGCCACCGCCGGTGAGCCCTCCACTCTCTTTATTTCTCTCTCTTTCTCCCTCTCCCCTTTCGGTTTCTCTCTCCCCGACCCCCTGTCGCGCGCGGCCGCGCCACCCCGGCGTCGCCAGGTCACCGCTTGGGCGAGTGCCGGTGATGGTCGCCGGTCGCTGCCCTGCTCCTCCCCTTCCCCGCTCGTTCTCTCTCTCCTTCGTTCTCTTCCTCTCTCGCAAACTCTTTCTCTCTTTCTCTCTCCTGGCCGGCGGTCACCGGCGAGCCACCACCGCCGACCACGGTGGTCAGTGGGTGGTGATGGTGCTGATGGGTTCGACCATGGGTCCCCTTGTGGGTGACCGTGGTCGAGACTTGCAGAATAAGTTAGGGTTTTGTTTTAATAATTCCGTTTTAATTAATTTCGTATTTTTCAATATTTTTTAATAATTGTTTTTATTTTTCTGTACTCGTTTGGAGTCCGAATCCGGATTTTCAAAAGCCTATATTGGTTAGAATAAATCAAGATATTTAATAAAAATATTAACTTACAGTTTCAGTACTGTTTGAATTTTCGTATTTACTGATTATGTCTCGGTAATTATTTTTAATTAGGACCAAACGGACAAGCATGATCGGGTTGTGATTAGAAAGGTTACCTACAGCGTAGTGAGGGATTGTTAGGTAAGAGATTGTGCCTACCTCTTTCCAAGCCCCATCAAAAACTATTTTGATGCGGCATGTGCTAATTAATCAATTATTGATTAGGACCAAACGGACAAGCATGATCGGGTTGTGATTAGAAAGGTTACCTACAGCGTAGTGAGCGTTTGTTAGGTAAGCGATTGTGCCTACCTCTTTCCAAGCCCCATCAAAAACTATTTTGATGCGGTATGTGCTAATTAATCAATTATTGTGAATTTGATATGCGGAGCATGATTAAATTATATCGTCGTTAATTATGAGAATTAGAAATATATTCTTCGTTGTAAATATGAGTTATATTGAGTATGGCAAGTTTATGAAGTTTTGCTAATTAATTAGTTCATATGCTAATTATTACGATATAATATACGTGCTATTTGGAATGAGATATTATTGAGTGCTAATGAGCACCTACTATTATATCTTGATGATATTTGTGAAAGTGTAATTTTTGGATACCATGATTTACTGCCGAAGTGCTGCCGAAATTTCGTTAGACATATGAAGCATGACTATTTTTTTTTTTTTTTTTTTTTTGAGAGGGGAATAGGAGACTTTCATTCATAGAAAAGCCATACGGCATCTACAATAAAAATAACCCTAGAACATACTAAATCAATAGAAACAACAAAAAATCCGCTAACAAGCCAATATACTAGAATACTTAGGTGCGACTCCCAACATGCATAGTAACCATGTGCTTCCTTTGATGTATCTTCATCTTTCACGGAAGTGGAGCTCTTCACCACAAGTAACACTTCGCTTGCCCACAAACCTCTGTATGATTCCGTCGATCGTGTGTATATCAGGTCCCCAAATTCATACTGCTTCTACTAAAAATCAATCGCACAATAGGCGAAAAAAGAAACCTATAGAAAGGAAGATAAGAAGATCCCTAAAAACTCCACAAAGGGAGAGAATTTATTCAACTCAGAACGAAAAAAAAGCTAGAAATTAAGATTAAACGTGATAAAAATCATCAATCGCAGGCCGGGAATGGCCTAGATCGACCCTCCCGGGCTGAAAATATGTTCTACTAAAGGTTAGGGTTCTAGAGAAAAGGAGGAGAAAGAAAGGAGGGAGACTGAACCATGACTATTGTTAATATGCCTTTATGTCATTATCGTTGTTATTATTATTCATTATCATGAGAATGAAATGAAGTAGTATGTCGTGGTCTCATTCAATCAATGCAAGTATGTGAATTGAATTGTAAATGAGAATAAGACTCCTAATGGATCCCTAGGAGTAGTCGAGCTATCGAGACTTATCTAATTGATGTAGTCTAGGGATGCGTGATTCCCAAGTTACTTTTATGGACACCTCGTAGCGTGTTCGGGACGGATCATTTCCCATTGTTTAATTCTCTACGTATCGATTATTATGTTAGAGATAGTGTGAGTATACACTAGAGTAAGTCCATGACATGTCTATATCTATCTATGAACAATATGGGTAATCGCTGTTCTATTCGCTCTCTTATTACTCTAATCAAGATGGTTTATCTATTTGTATTCAAATGATCGCTAAAGCAAGAATTGCAGGTAATTGAATATTGAGTATGCCTGTGCTTGATTGTATGACTACTTGTGCATGCAAATGAGTTTCAATGATTCTTCTAAAACCCAGGTAAGGTTTGCGAAAGTTTTTTACTGGGTATGGACGACGTTTATTCAGTTTATCTGATTTTTGTTTTCTTTTGTTTTTTCTCTTTTCTTCTGTACCTTGTTTCCGTCACGAAAACCAAAGTGCAGGTGTAGCTGAGTGAGGACGGATAGCTTGAAGGTTGAATGTAGGCTGTTTCTTTAGAACTATTGATTTATTGGTTACTTCGGATTAATGGGATTTTGGTTTGTGCCCTTGAAGGGAACGTTGTAATAATACTTTAATGGACTTAAGTTCACTCATTAGAGAACTCTGATATTAATGTTTAGTTTGTTTAGATGCTACCTTTGATACCTAGTTTTCCTTTCTACTTAGCATTTATTCCTTAGTGATAACTGATAAATGTTGCAGTAACTACCCTTGGGTTTGTGACGGTTCAGTGGTGTCGAGTCGTGCACAGCGGCGTCGATAGTTCCTGGGAAATCGTTGCGAATTCAGGGGTGTTACATATGTAAGTGAACTAGAGTCAATTGGATTAGGATGAATTCTGGAGTGTATGGAACGTGAAAGAGAAACAGAAGATAGTGAGGGACACTTTTGAAAGCTTTTTTTCAATTGAAAAGGGTGTTTTGGAAAAATAGTGATGTAAAAAGTTTTGCGTTTAGCATTTTGAAATTTACGATAGCATTTCCTTTGTTCTAGTGCCCTATGTAGTTATTATTTACGAATATTTAAGAAATACTCAATATGTGGCTTAGATTAATTTGATGAAAAAATTTTGAAGGTAGGAAATGCACCAAAAGGAATATTTTAATCTAGAAAATCTAATCGGACATCCGAAAGTATAAGTCACTACTAGAAGGATAGAGAAGATGCATGAAATAATTATTGGAATGTAGATATAAGTTTCCAAATATATTAGGAGTATGTCACTATTCAGTAAGATTTGACATGGGATCACACTACATATTTATGTGAAAACTAAAAATCATGACAGGAGTGAATTGTTGAAACTCATTTAAAAAAGAATGAACAAAAGTGATATTGTTGGTTAAGATTTGGGTATCTATACTACTTCAATTTGTAAGGAAATGAAGGTGTAGTTGAGAGTGGGTTAAGAGAGGGTGAATAATAGAAAATGAAAAATGTGAGAGGAGAAGTTGGAGTTAAAAATAGTTAAATCAAATGGATCTTAACTGTACTCTTATGCCAAATAAGCTATCGAATTACTTTTCATGAATATAAATTGGATTAAAAATTATTTAAGCGATAAGTTCATGTAAACCCATTGACTTTTTTTTTTGTTTCCTTTTGCTTAGGGGTAAAAGATGAGTGTGATTCTATTACCAAGTGGGAAAAATATACTAAGAGAGGAAATATAGTTTAGAGGTCACCTAGGAAGAATTCATCTCCTATATAGCCCAAGTCTCAAATTAAACTAGTTACAGTAGCTTCTTAAGTAACATCTATGATCTATCTCTATCGCTAATTCTAGTTGCCTTATAACTTGTCGATCTAAGTTTAATTGCACTCCTGATACTCTGAGCTATGATAGTAGTAGTCCTACTCTCATGTTCAACTATTCGTCTATCTCTTTCCACCCAACTGTGGTCTGTGGTACACTACAAGATTCACACAAGTATGCAGGACAATCTTCTCTGCCTTACAGTATCTAGTTCTTCTCATAATCCGGTGCTTTCAATTTTTGGTAGGCATCCCAGTGATCCTTGCCCAAGCCAAGATCATTTCTCTGAGTTCGCGTACCCAGGGGCAATCAAAATAAAGATGGTCAGGTATCTCACTTCAGCGTGATAGAGGACACACTCAAAGTCTGTCACCTTACTAAAAAGATGGGAGTCTATCCTTTATATTTTATAAGGATTCGCACGCAATTAAAACAAAAAAAAAAATATCCAGATTGTGGATGATGAAAAATAGAGTTTTTTGAGTGAATGAAAAATATTTTTTTTTAGGGATTTATGAAAAATAGAGCTTGACTTGTGGTAAACACAACAAATTAATAAATTTTGTGAGGGTCGAAAAATAAATTTTTTGTACCGTCTCAAAATATTTAAATCAAATGAATTTTTTGTACGGTTTCAAAAAATAATACAGTAATTTTTTATGTTATCAGCTTTGGATCGAAAAATAATAACTTTTAGATACAATCTTACATATGTTTAAAAGAATAGCTGTAAAATAATCAAATATGTGAGATTGTATCAAAATGTAAATTCCAATTTTTTTTTCAAAAGTACTATATTAATTAATTCTCTATAAAATTACAATTTTAATAAAATGAGCAAATTTGTTTAGCCTAACCGGTATCCAAAAACCCTCAAAAAAACTCAAAAGTATCCCTCAAAAAAAGGGGGGGGGGGGACACGGCCATTTGTGGCCCCAACGGCTAAAAATCAGCGTGAAAACGAAGATTTTCAAGCCGACGGTGACAGTTAAACCAGTTAAAATTCCCGCCGGCGAACAGACGTGGGTGTGGGCCCCAACTTCCACACCAGACTGGCAAGAGTATAATTTGAAAGAGTATAAAAATATTATCTGATGAAAAAGCTGATCATTTGGTCCGCCCAAATTATAATAAAAAAAAGAGTTGGTACATGAAATGAAATGAAATGAAAGAGGGGGAAAATGGGGAGCAAATAGATGTTAGCTTGAGATTGTTCGGGGTGTGGATTGTGGAAGGGGGTGAAGAGGAGAGAGAAATTATTTAAAAAAAAAAACAGAGAAGAGGAAAAACAGGAGAGAGAAAATCAAGGGAGAAAGAAAGAGAGAGAGAGAGAGAGACAAAAAGAAGAACAAAATAGAGGGAAGAAACCGGAAAATTTTAGCCCTTTTGGAGCTCATCTTCTTTCTAAGTCTTCATCAGAAGATGGAACGAAGAGAGGCTCTAAAGTCTTTGTAATCAGAAAAAGGGCATTACACCAATTTCTGAAATTTTCAGAATTTGATAGGGTATCTGTTTAATTTTGCCCCCCCTAAAGTTTTTAACAAAATTTTATCCACACCCAGAAATTTTTTACTCTTACCCATTAAGGGTTGCAGCTGAAAGTTTCAATCTCTGATACCCTATTGAGGTTCTGCATTCAGGTAATAAAACCCTACATTTTTTTTTTGGTATTTTATTTGTACCCTTTTTGGCTTTTTCCATGGATTGCTTGTAAATGGGTTTATTCTTTGATTCTGTTCCTTTATTTCAGAATTCTGCATTTTTAGGGTTCTTTTGTGATTTTGGGGTTCTATTTTTGCATGTTCAGCTTTGGATTATATTGGTGGTTGTCTTGGGGGATGAAATTGGTTGAGCTGCTGGTCACATTGTCCATCAAAAGGGTTTGGTTTTGGGGCCAAATACTTCCACAATGAGGGACTCGGATTTGAATGTTGAATTCAAGAAGAGGGCTATCTTGATTATTTTGTATTAATTTAGTCTGTACATCAGCTGTACCTAATTCTGTACCTGTTTGTAAAGTTTTTGGGATTGTGGTGGTGGTAGTGGTGGCAGCTTCTTGTATAAGGTAGTTTCATTGACCGGTCTTGGTCGTCCAAGGGTTGTTTCGTCAAACCTGGCGATTTTGTATAGTAGCTATTTGTATAGGTGCTGGCTGCTGGGGAATGTCCTTTGTAGCCCCATCACTCCTGTGTTTTGTTGATCAGGCAATGGGGGGAAGATGGAGCACTTTTCAGTTCCAATTTATATGTTTTGTGGTTTTGATTCTTGGTTCGGGGCTCCCAGGCTCGTCATCTCTTAATCTTGAAGGTAAGCATAATATACTTGTCGACATATAGTGATCAAAGTTTCAACTCATGCTTTTGGTTCAAAACTTGACTATTGTTTTGCATCATGACACTGAAGGGTCAACTCTATTGATGTTTCGGACAAGAATTGACTCAGATCCCTATAACTCCCTTGCAAGTTGGAATCCTGAAGATGATGATCCATGTCATTGGTTGGGTGTCAACTGTGTTGACAATAAAGTACAAATGCTGTAAGTTCCAGTTGTCTTTGCTTAAACATATGAATGTTGAACTTCTTTATCTGATTCATTGGCATTATGTTTCGAAGGAGTTTTTGTTGAATTTAAATGTTTACCAGAAAAGAAAAGAAAGGAGTCGTATTTAATTAATGTTTCTCTTCTTTTGCGTAGAGACTTGAGTGGACTTGCTTTGAGAGGGACACTGGCGCCTGAGCTTGGGAACCTAGGGAACTTACGAATTCTGTGAGTATAAATGGTTACATTACAGTTCCTAACATTTGGGTAACTGTCATGACCTTTCATTTCTGCATTATTGTGGTTGTCAACAAGATCACACAGATATGCATTCGCTTATCATATCACCGAGTGCAATCGGTTCCCTGAGTTAAATTTTCTCTTAAAGGTGGTGATTTCTTTTGTTTGTCTGAACAGTATACTCGGCAGTAACCGTTTCTCAGGTGCCATTCCAGTAGAGTTTGGGTGTCTTACCAAACTTGAGGTGCTGGACTTGAGACACAATAATTTGACTGGCATGATTCCAGCAGAGATTGCCAAGATAACCTCACTGGAGCGATTGTAAGTACTTCCATGCAGTTTTTACTGCAACTTTATGCCTTTCATTACCTATTTATGACCAAATCTTTTTGTTTCTACAGATTTCTCCGTGATAATAATTTTGAAGGAACCATCCCTTCAGAGCTTGAAGAGCTCAGCTCCCTGTCTGAGTTGCAATTTGATGAGAGTCTTGCATCTGTTACCAACAGAAAATTTGTCCAGTGGTAAGAGTTGCTCCCTGCTGTGGATATGTAATGAATGAGTCAGCAGTGTGTATATTCACTATTCCTCTTTCATACAGAGAATGGGGGTAGAAGAAGGTTAAGAAAGATATCCCTGCTGTCTTTCAACCTTTTTTTTATTTTCAGATGTGTGAAATTTTTAGCTTGTTTCAGATGTTGATCAACTTGGTTTCCCCTGTACAAGTTCTTTGTATCTGTAAATGTTTGTGAACTTACTACAACATCGAATTACTAATTGTGTTGCCCCTAATTCTCAAAACATATTGAGCTGGTTGTAACTTTCAGCTTTAAAAGAACCATCCAATCTTGACCTTAAGATGTAGTTCCTCTTCGTTTAATTTAATTTTCACTTCCATATCTTGACTTGCACATGCTGGAGCACACCTTTGTATATTCACTGTTGTACCTAAGAATTACATATGACATAATCTGATTGTACTCTGTCTAGATAGTTGCAACTGGGCAACCTTATTAGCTGCATTTAGCGGGTCTGTTCAGAGAATCCTGGGTTAATCTCCTTCAAGTCTTTGATTTGATGTGATGTCATTTAATTGTCATCTAGCCTCTGGAGTGTTTGTTATATGGGTCTAAGTTTTGTGAAGACAGAATTTGTGATAATTACTAATAGTATTTCTTATACAAGGGATAGCTCAGCCGGAAAGACACCTCTGAGAAGTATTCCAGACTCCTAGGTTTGAGTCCCCTCAGGGCTACTGAAGGATTCCTGGTCGTTAACTTCAGGGCCCATGGGATTAGCCAAGCAACGCTTGGACGCCCATGTTATCTGAAAAAAGAAAAAAAATATTATTTCTTATACATGTGAAACGGACCAATTATACATAATAGTGGCAACACTGAGTTTTTACTTTGTCAGAGCTGTGTACTGCTGGCTAATATATTGTCAGACAGAGCAAACAGTGTATCTTTATTTTCTTTTTCCTTTTTGTTTGTTTGGGTGGTGAGGGGGGAGTTTGAATAGGTTCTAGTACTGGATAATGCTTCTCAGCATTCACTCATCATTCAGTATGTACACTTCCAGAAGCAACTTGATATAAAGAGCTTTAGAACTTCCATCTAATTCCCACCCCACCCCCTTTCTAAATTGTACATTTTTTCAATTCCTCCCCCTTGTTTACGATCCTCTTTTGTGCTCTAGTGTTAGTTCCTGGCTTATTGTCCCTTGTCCTTAAGTTTGATATTCTCTACCATAAAATGTTATTTCTGATTGATTTTACTACTAATACTACTAGTCTAACCTATTTTCTCTATTTGAAGGCCGGAAATTGCAACAGAATATTGGCTTGATCAGGGAGACAACCAAATTGGTAATCTGGAAAGTAAGTTGAGTTTAGCACTTCACCCTGATCTGTTTCTGGCAATTTTAAAACCTGTACCAAACAGAGCCAACTTTCTTATTAGTTAAGCTTATAGGTGGAAGCCCATTTGTTGTTTAGATTATTACTCTAATTAGTTCTTCTATTGGTGATTGTCAGGTTCATATGAGCCAAACATGCTTCACAGTGCACATAATCTAGCTAGTGTTACGCGTCGTAGACTAAGTGAACAGTCCAGTAATCTCGAAGCTGTGCCAGCTAAAGCTTTAAGCCCACCTGTTCAGGTCTCCTCACAACCAATTTCCAGAAGTAGTGGCTCTTTTCCTGCTGTAGCCAATGAGAAGAACCAGTCTCAACCATTTGCGTCAGTGTCTTCAAGTTCTAACTCGCAGCAGGTGGACAAACCATCTCAAACAGCCCCTGTTGCCCAATCCAAGGCTGACAAGGGAAAACCTTCTGAGAAGGTATGGGTATTTGTTGCTGTTGGTCTTGGAGTGGCATTCCTGCTTGCTGTTGCTGCTGCAGTATTTTTCATGTTGAGAAGTCGCGCAAGGCCTATAGGCCCATTTAAGACGGGCATAAGTGGGCAATTACAGAAAGCATTTGTTACAGGTAATGTTCTCTTGTTGGACATTACGAAATCTGCACTTACCAGCAGTGAAATGCCATTTTAGCATCTGCATGACTAACTTTTCTTATCAATTAGCACTGAAGTGACAGAACAATGTTTTCTTTTTTCTTATTGGCAAATTGCCTACGTGGCTACATGTAGCCTTTGTACCGGTATCCAGTGGAATGCAAACCTGAAAAGGATAAATACATTTTTTCAGGTTTAGCAATTGAAATCCGATTTCATATATTTAGGCTTTCTCTGCACAGCTTTACAACTGTGTCTGGAGAATGTGAGAAGATTTTGCAACTTTGGTGCTCTCAGATAGCCTGCTTTAGGTCAAAGCTTGATGCACCACCACAATCCGAAAGATCTAAATGTTAAGCAGCATATATTTTATTTTTCATAGCATCTGTAACAGAATGCAAAAAGACAATCCTGCATTTTTGTGCGAGTATTATCAAACACAATGCGGTGACAGGTTGACAGTTTGGTTAGGGAAAATGGTCTTACTGTATTCAAGAAGGAAGCATAAAGATAGACAAAATCTTTCAGTAGGCTCTAACATGACATGATAATATAAACAACAGGTCAATAATATGTCCTCAGGGACTTCTTTCTGAATATTGCCTTATCTAAAGCTTTGTTATCTCTTTGCAATCTGGCCCCAACTCCTCTAATCTTAGGTACAACAATATAGCCATATCTAAAGCTTTTTCATTGTGAGTACAGGTGTCCCAAAGCTGAATAGGTCAGAGCTAGAAACAGCCTGCGAGGATTTCAGCAATATCATTGCTACTTATGATAGTTACATTATGTACAAAGGAACTTTATCAAGTGGGGTTGAAATCGCTGTTGCATCAACTTTAGTCACTTCAGCCAAAGATTGGTCAGAGGTAGAAGAATTAGCATACAGGAAGAAGGTATGTTGGAGATGACATTTTGCTGAAGATCTTGGGTTTTCATAATAGTTATCTTTCTACTGATATTGTTGATTCTATGACCTTGAAACATATTACAGATTGAAACATTGTCACGTGTGAACCACAAGAACTATGTAAATCTTCTTGGTTATTGCGAGGAGGAGGAGCCTTTCACTAGGATGATGGTGTTTGAATATGCCCCAAGCGGGACTCTCTTTGAGCATCTTCATGGTACTTCTTCCATGTTTACGCACATTATGAATATTTGATGCTGAATCTCTAGGTAAAGCCTGAATTAATCGGTTAAGAATTTGAAATCTTTTTTTTTTTTTTTGTTTCCTATTTTTGTTTTGGTTTTCAGTTAGGGAAATCGAACATCTTGATTGGAGTTCTAGGACGAGGATTATTATGGGAGCAGCTTATTGTCTCCAATATATGCACCATGACCTGAGTCCTCCTGTAGCACATTCGTTGTTGAGCTCTGCTACTATATATTTGACTGACGATAATGCAGCCAAGGTACACTGTCTCTTCATGTTCATATTTTGGACACCTTGTTTTTATGCTGCTGCTGCTGCTGCTGCTCTCTCTCTCTCTCTCTCTTGATGTGTTCCCTTATGCTGTTATCCAGATTTCAGAGAAGCCGTTTGAGGTTTTACACTACAAGGCCTCAGGCGGAGATGGATCAAAGCTTGCTGAACCACAAACCTCTACTGATCCAACAGAAAATGTTTACAGCTTTGGTATGTTGTTGCTAGAAATCATCACTGGAAGGCTTCCTCACTCCGAAGAGCATGGATCCCTTGTAGACTGGGTAATGATCGGTAACTCTTTGCTTCAATAACCTCCTTTATGCTTAGACAGTTATGTTTCTCATTTTACATTTTGTCAATTTTTAAGGCTGCACCATATTTGAAAGATAAGGAGTATATCAAGGACTTGATCGACCCAATACTCAAATCTATCAAAGCTAACGAGCTTGAAGTCATCTGCGACGTAATTCAGGAGTGCGTTAAACCAAATCCCTTGCAGAGACCCACAATGAGAGAAGTTACTTCTCGATTGAAGGAAGCGATTCCCATCACAGCAGATGCAGCAGTACCACGACTCTCTCCCCTCTGGTGGGCTGAACTGGAAATCCTTTCTGTGGAGGCAACTTGATTTTCTTGTCATCGTCTTCTTCTTTAACTCTAATATGTATGTGAAGGATATGCCCTGCTTCTTGCACATTGTACTCATTTGCAAAGAAATAGACTTTCGATTATCTCACCCACTCAACAGTATGTATTTACACGCACAACTCTGTTTTTCTCTGGTTTCTTGTGATCATTCATGTCATTCTTTTTTTCTTTTCATTTAATTTTCCCTTTGTGTTGTTCCATCAGATCGTTGTTGAGTTAGGGTGTACTAACAAGCGTACAGAACGCACGTATGTTGTATTTCAGTTTTGAGATGTACAAAAAAATATTGTACCAGGAATTCTGGAGTTGGAAGTGTTATTGCAAACATGTCTTGTGAATCGTGTTACATCATCACGGGAGCTTGTGTGCTTTATCGTTGTCTCTATAAGCTATCATTCTGATCAATTTTTTCTCTGTTTTATCCATAAGGTAGCTTAAAACTGTTGCAAGCACCTGTAGTAGTATAAAAGCTTACCTATAACTGCTTCACAAATACTTGTTTAAGATGGTATTACTGTAACTTTTGGTAAGACGAGAGTTACTTTTTAGTGGAACAAGGGTCGCGACTCATAGTAATAGTGACCCTATTTCTCTGTGAATTGGTCTCACAAGACTTGCTCTGTCTTGCTTTGCTCCACGTTATACAAGAATTGAATTTCAGTCCACCAAAATTCTTTGGTGTACAAATATTTGCCCATGCCATCAAATGAATTTTGGACCTGGAAGTGGTCTATCACCATAAAAATTCAAACAAACCTGCTCAACAAAAGAAAAAGATGAAAAAAAACAGAAAGAGTGTAAAGTGCTTCACTGATAGATTTCTAATTAAATACTTCCAATCTACACACTGCTAAACCAAGATCAAATCTACTACAAAGAAAGTATTTAGTACATACGTATGCTTTCAGGCCTTTCACACACAAAACTTTTTCAAACAAGACAATGAATCAAATAATATGCTTTTGTTAGTTGCTCTTCAGTGGGCACGCAAGCTCAGCTGGGACATCAAGATATGACTCGGCACCCTTGAAAATCCGAAGCGCGGAGATCAGTGTTCCTCTTGCCAGAAGCCCAGAACTACTTGCTTCTATCAGTACTTGAGTACTTGTGTGTTCAGATTGCATTGCTTTTAGGGCCTCCAATTTGTCTCTTCCAACTCCCTTAACCAAATTTCTTCATAGGTTTCCTCCCATGAGGTCCTGAGGATATGCCGATGTTGGATTTAACACTCACGAACAATGAATGATGAACTCTGAGATTGGATGAGGTGGTGAATGAAAATGAACCTCTTTCATTGTATGGTTGCCCCCAAAAAGTGTCTTTCATGGTTCATTGTTGACATCTCAACCTAAATATATACGACAGTCAGAAGGAACTAAGCATCTCCTAGTTCATGGTGTTCAACAGTGCTTCACTAATGGAGTTCTCCATTTCTCCACTTTGTCTGACAGCTGTGACTGCAACGAAATGTTGCAAGCCTCTATGAACGTTCACGTTCACGTTCATAGAGAAACTTGGTTTACAGCTACCCATGCATCAGATAACTTGTATTCAGCAATTCACTACAGCAATCACTACTTTAATAAGCTAGACCTCTCTTAAGAACCGCTGATTTTTGTAAGGAGCTTTGCCTTATGGAACAGAACCACCATTTGACAAATACCTTCTTTTTTGTTTTCTTCTCTTTTGACAAGACCATATAACAAATTCTCAATATGTTTTTGGCCACAAACTGAGTGATGAACCAGCAAGGAAAGCTACAAAATACCTGCTGGAAGATAAAAACGGTTAGCTGAACTTGCAAACCTACAAGAGGCTGAAATAATGAAACAGGTATTCGTTTCTCCTGTAGAAGTTTAATCCACTGGGACAAAGCATTCAGTAAAAACATACTTGGTATATTGCGAAGATGTGTTACTAGGATATCAGGCTAAAGATATGGGAAGGAGGGTCACAGTAAGATGCTCCAGCGGATATCGAACACCTAATCATCCTCTGTTCATATTCAAATAAAGCAGGGTTCTTTTAGTGAATTAGTACTCACGAAAAAGACTTCAGTAGCATTACATAAGTTTGCAAACAATATACCACAAACTAGTCATTGGGTATGCTTGTAATTTATATCTATTCCAGGTGTCCATGATATATATGGATAATAGTGAGATTGTATATAGTGTTTTAGTATGCGCATACTTTCAGTATCCAACATTTAGCTGCTCTGACTTTGTTATCATAAAAGTGCATAAAGTTCTTCAAAGCCGCACCGGAAACTACTAATTGAGTGATTTCTGACAATCAAGTATCCAAACTTTCACAATTTAGGTGTCAAGTAAACAACAAGCCCACTCAGTTGAGACATAATAAGAAATGGAACGGTTTATCTGACAAATCGCTTGAGAGGAGGTCAAGTCTCAGGGAGAAAGCGCATATGTGAACAGAAAATACTCTGACAAAATGACCCATACTCAAGAACATACTTCTATCTTATTCTTCCTTTGGCTATCCTTCTTTACGTTATAGTTTCCTTAAGCCTCTTCTCCTCTTAGTTTCAGGATGGCTGTCATCCTACATGATCCCGTCTAGGTTGTAGAGATATGGTTTGATTTGTATAAGACCCATACCTACTCTCCTATTTAGGATGAGGTTCATCAGGCATAAGTAGTATCAGTAATGCATTCGAGGTCAGGAGAAATTTTTAAGATTAGCAATTGCTGTTAAAGGAAAGATGTGCAAAGTGCCACAGATTTAAACACATAACACTTGCTCTGCAGCATTATTAATATGATAAATATATGAACCTACCCCTCATGACTCTTGTGCTTAATAATCTCCAGATGATCCATCCCAGTGAAATTCATCAGAATCTTCATTGACGCAACTTCCAACACTTCCAAATCCTTGATTTTTGCGATCAAATACAAGTTGCCCAGAAGACATATACGGAGTATACCTACATAAATGAGCATTTCATCAGCATTTGTAACTAGTAGTAACTAATGGGATCCCCTGCTTAGAATCTGAAGCATATTCTTTACAAACAACTGTATACAAGTTTTCTGCATTCAATTTAAAAATTATTTGCACCAACCAATAAAAAGCGACATGCTTCTCGGTGGCTACACGGAAGTTAGAGAAGTCATGGTAGCTAGTGCAAATAAGAGACATATTTCATTTTATTTTGTCTTGAATTTTCCTTTCATTTCAGAGTTGTGGAGAAAACTTGTCAAAGATAATGCATTATGGACCTTGGAAGTGAAGTTACGTAAGCTAAAATTGTTGTAAATAATTTGTAATTTTATGAGAGGTTTTGACTCTGATAACTTCACGTACAAGCGATCCCGAGCTTGTTAGTTTGATGCTTTTTACTCCATCAGATAGCTGGATCATGAAAAATACACTTTAGCCACCTAGATGATGTGGTCCTCCAGAAACTATGCACAGAATGTCATTATCATTAATCCTCAACTTCAAATAGTGCTTCGATATGAGCTATTTTGACCGATGTCTGATGTCCCTAGTGATGTGCTCGGGAGAACCCTAACTAGTACGTGGCTCCCAACCTGTTCTGCCTATTAGGTGTAACGCTGCTTGTTCTTTTGGTAATAAAGACCTCTAACTTCATACCAAAAATCATGATTTCTCAAGGAAAACAGCCATCAAAACACCTTAATCCCCCCCCTAATGAAGTTTAACAACAACATAAATGAAATTTCAAAATGAAGTAGACATATAAAAAATGCAGCTTGACCTTGAATTTAATGAACTACTTTCGCAGCTTGACAATTCTGAAGAATATATCTTGTCTTCCATACTCCAGTAACGAACTTTACTGTCTGATTGTGATCTCTCCAACATTGACCTACAGAAATAGAAGTAATAACCGAAAATCAGAAAACTGAAGTTTGATTGTACTACCAATGCATGCAAGGACTGAAATTGAATCATCAACTCCATAAAGCAATAAAATGCATTCTACAAAGCAAACCACTAACATTATAATCAGCATATATGACTCTCTAGAGTTTCTTGTCAAGTATAATAAAATAAAAACGAATTATAGTGAGAAAGTATCATAGTTGCATCTGATAAAAGTAGAAGGAAAAAAACATTATCCTTGCAGCACAGGAATTTGCTGTCTGAAGGGCGGCGCAGGACTGTAGTTTTCTGTTTTAGTCAAAGACTCAACGGTGCTAATTTTGAAAGAGCTTTTCAAAAAGAAAAAACAACAGTGCCTAAACAATCCTGCATCAACAGGGTAGGATATCAGATATATTGGGTAGTTCCCATTGTAAAAGATCAAAACCTGTACCTGGATGTATTTCTCAAGTGTACAGCATTAAGCCTTCCAGTATTGTACTTCTTTCCTAAATCGGTTTCCAATGGAGCTGATTCACAAACTTCTGGCTGAAAGTGTCCCAGGAATCTGTTTAAATAATTCAACGAATAATGAGTGACTTGCAATCAAGGACCAATAGTGGGTAGTGACAATCAGATTCCTCAAGTGACAACCGTTCTTTTGTTTTTGATTTTTCTGTTTATAAAGTTGACATAATTTTTGTAAGATTCTTTCTGTTAGCAGCAAAGATACCTCAGTAATAAAAAAATAAATAAATATTGGACTCATACTAAAGTAGAAAGATGAACTGTTACTGGAATACAATTCTGTGGTGACACAATGAATTTAGTTATAGAGAGACCGCAGGTAACTTACATATCAATAGCTGTTTGCTTGTCAGCATCCAAGAAAGAGTTGCTTATATGTCGTTGCACACTTGTCATGAGCCCCCAAATCTTTGTTACTAATCCGCATTGACCTCTGATCTTCGAGAATATCTGTCAGATATGAGAAAGGAATAAAATCTTTAGTATCTTGGAGCATTTTAAGAAATAATGACATGTTTAAGGAAAAATTACTGGCACTGAGGAGTTCAAGGGAAATGTAGGATACTACACAGGTCAATAAAATTCAGGGAAAAGTAGTTGAAATAATCTCTTTTATACAGTATAGTGACTCTACTATTCACCATAAATGACTATAAGTCACTTTATCCTCGTGCAGGTGCTTCTATGCTAACGGATTTTCTAAACACAAGAAATTCTCAGAAAATAGCTGATCAATCAACATATTTTTTGTCATCAGCCTCGCTTTGTTTAAATGACACTCATCAGATGCATTGCAATTTGCAAATATTGTTCTACCTCAATATCTCAACTGCCAAGGACAAAAGAAATATGACGCAGAAAATACAAAAACTTGTGTGGACTTGGTTCATGGTGGACCAATACTTGGAGTCACCTCCTACTTCACCAGGAGCCACCCCCCTCTAAAAGTAGAGTCATCCCTACTTCACCTAGAGCCACCACTCAACCTTATACTTGGCACGACCCCTACTTCACCTGGAGCCACCCCCTACTTTACCTGGAGCCACCCCTTACTTCACCTGGAGCCACCCCTCAAAATTACTCAAAATTACTTCACCTGGAGCCAACCCCCTACTTTACCTGGAGCCACCCCCTACTTCACCTCGAGCCACCCCTCAAAATTACTTGGCCGACGATGGACTAAGTCCACACAAGACATGCTGCGCAGAAAAAACTCTTAACTGCAAATTTAAGAGATAAACACATCTTCTATCCTTCAATGAGTAACGTATATCGTCTCTGGGTGACAAGAAAGGATCAGTAGCTCAGGAGAGACGAACTGTCTCTTGAAATACTTTGGCATGATATCCAGTAACTAGGATGCTTCAGAATGGATTAGTGATCAGTGTGGATGAAGTACTACATTCTAGTTGCAGAAAAAACTCATAACTGCAAATTTAAGAGATAAACACATCTTCTATCCTTCAATGAGTAATGCATGTCATCTCTGGGTGACAAGAAAGGATCAGAAGCACAGGAGAGACAAAATGTCTCTTGAAAATACTTCGGCATGATACCCAGTAACTAGGGTGCTTCAGAATGGATTAGCAACTTATCAGATCACATTGAGAACATAACCTCCTCCATCACCATTTCTATTCTACAAACTGTAACAAATATGCAAGAATGAAGACTCAAAATATGTCCATTTTAGCGCTTGAAGGTAAATAGACTATTATTTTCGAAGAATGTAGCAAAACAAGAAGAGAAAAAAAAAGGGGGAAGGAAATAAAAAAAGGGCATAGATGAGAAAGAAGTATTCAATAAGATTTTAAATAATTAAAGCTAAACACATCACACTAGTCAGATGTTCCACAAACATCCTATGCCCAACTTCTCTAAACATTGCAGTTTGCCTAGGAGGTCGTCGAGATGCATATTGTCCATTTCAGTTCATGTTCAGTACATCAAATTAATGTTTTGCATGCTACATCTAATGAATCCAATCATCTCAACTCATTTTGACTAACATAGCTCTATGATCTCGAAAGGAGTACCTTAGTATGTGCTGCAGATCCACCGTACTGTTCAGCAAGGGCATTACCCATAGCCTCAAATAAGTTTAAGACATCATATGCTAAAGTTTGATTAAAATCCAGTTCTGAGGATCCCGTTATCTTTAAGTCAAACAGCTGCTGACCAAGAGCAACTAAGCCATACACATATTGGGCAACATTTGTGCGATCCAGAGAATCTACGCAGTTGGTTCTAAGGATTCCCTTCTGGTGCTTGTTGTTGTTGTTGTTGTTGTTGTTGTTATGATTGCTGTTTGTTTCCTGACAGCAAGCAAAATTGCTACTGTTTCTGCATCACAAGTTTATTGGGAAGCATGTTTTAAATCATGTGAATATAATGCGGAAGCAAACTCAAGAATTTAAACTTGTCAGGACTAAATTATCTTTCAAACTTGATCAGTTGCTGGAAGTATAATTGTTAAAATTGACAGCATGCAAGCTTGGAGTAACTGCAGCTTTCTGTTGGACAACTATACATTAAAAATAAAAATAAAAAAACTTGGAAATTTCCTGTCAAAGAAAATGATGTTTCTGAAACTAGACAATTCTTCAGAACACACACAAACAGATAAAACGACGAAAATCTGTGGATATGGGTCATGTAATTACCGACTGTAGGATAAGTCAAACAATGCCTTGAAAGTTACAGACTGGTGTATCTGACCCGAGTAGAATCCAATATGCTCCAGCGCACTGGTAGAGTAATCTTTTAGGACTGTCAACACATCAGTACCTCTTCTGCAATTAATTTAGATTGCCACATGTTGATCCAACTTGATAATAGCAAAACAAAGTGAAGGGTAAGCCAGCTTACTTTCGAAAGACTGCATTTAGGTCCAGGTCCAAAAACGTCAACTGATCTTCTTTACAGGAATCCATGTTTAGGCGATCAACAGCATTACAAAATTCATGATGAAGAAGTTTTTCACCGGGATTCTTGTCAGATTTCTGCAATGCAGGAGCCGTTATGGAGGTTAAAAGTTATTTCAACATGCAGTGGAAAACTCAAAAAATCTAACTGGGTAATCTAGAAATGACACCTTCACCAGATCGAATATAATTATAGGATCTCCATATCTCAGACCAAGATTTTGGAAATGAAGTTGTGTTGGCACATAGTTTCTGTAGCACCCTGATACTACAGGTGAAAAAGAATGGTCAACTAAAGTGTCAACAAGTACAAACCAAATAAGATAATATCCAGAACGTACATAGAATATCAGGCTTAAAGGTGAACCATGAAGGTTTTTGAGACCAGCATAGGGGTATTGAGCCTCGCATCTGCACACTTGAAGTGATTTTCAATGGGCATTCACCATGAGTATCTTTAAAAACAATCTGCTCGATCTCAACATCATTCGCAGCTTGACCCTCTCCATTAACACCCCTTTTCTGATACCTGGTCAGGTTGCAAACAAAAAAAGGAAAGGAATGTGCAATCAGGCTCAAGGTTCACAGAAGGTTCTAATTTAGACAAGACATTTCATGTCCCCTAGAAGTTTGCAGTGGCATTCCACAACTAGCATTGTAGGCTTTGTATGAAATAGAACTTATATCGCCAAAGGTTTGACGAATCAATGGGAAAATAATAACTTGCAGCACCCAAGTAATTCATGAAGATCAGAAATCCCAGTTCAGAATTATGAAAAGAAACTAAATATCTCAAACTTTCTTTTCTTTCTTTACTTTACATTCGATATTTTAGGTTGGGTTTGTTAAGTTGGGGAAGGAGAGACCAAAGCCACGGAATTTGGCCTGGGTCACTGCCACAAACGGGATTGCAAGGTGCCCAACCTGGTTCCTGCAAACTGACATGAGCGTCTTGCAATAAGGATAAAACTGAAAATCTTCCCCGAGAGTGATAGTTCCACCTGCATGTGTCATAAAATAAGATAGTAAGCAAAGTCATGTGGAATTTAATGTAAAATATTCTGAATTTCAACACCTGAGGAACAAGTTGCAAGTCCATGGTTCCATGCGTTTCAAACTTCTTATGCAAAGCCAGTGGTTTAACATATCTTTTAACTACAGATAAGAAACTCATCTGTACGGGAGAGTTAAAGATCGTTGTCTCTATGCAGGAGAATAGATGCTCTGAAGGCTCGAAAAGACAACTGTAATATGGTAAATCACAAGTTTGAAAGTAGGAAGGCGTTCAAACAAAGTTCCTACATCTCATCCCAGAGACGGGGGGCAGCGACTTATTAAATGTAAGAATCAAGAATAGAGGCAAAAAGCGTCACCAAATTTTTTTACAACCCCAGTGACATATCTTATCTAAAACAACTACAAGAATTTTTTTCATGAAAGAGGAGCAATCTATTGATTCATTGCATTGCTTCTGCATAGTCAAATTCCTTTTAAGAATTTCTGATAAACTAATACCTGCTTGAAGAAGCCATGAACCAATGCAACTGTCCAAAGAGTGTTCCTAAGATGATCCCGAATTTGACGAGTTAAGTAATCGTTCCAGACAAACATCGTTCCAGCAGAGGATTGCCTTGTCTCATTTTGGTTCCTCTGTAGACTTTGCATGATCGGGTATGAATAACTGAAGAAAAAGTTCTTCGTAATATCCACTAAGCATAGAAGTTTTTTGTACCTACCAAGATAATTAAAGGAAGATGCTCAAAAAGTGCATGTATGATACAAGCTTGACAACATAAGCATCAATGTGGTACACAGATGAGCAGTAGCTGGAAACTATGCAGCTTATTTAAGGGAGAGAAAACTTGATAACATTATCTCATCTTAGATCTTGATGAAACCTAAACTCTTGTACAACTCATGTAAGGAGCATAACTATCAAAAATAGTGAAGATTTTCCAACTGCACTTGGTAAGAAACTCTGGAAAATAAAAAAAGAAAACTTTATCGGCCTACACTAAAGACGGCAGTACAGATATTAGCTATAACCTGGACTCTTCAACCATTTTTCTTGTAGTTAGGAAATCTTCTTTGAAGATTTTAAGCAAACAAGGTGCCACCGGTGAATCTACTTCCAACTCACGGAAGCATTAGGCTTTACGTAGATTTGTCCTCAGATTCAGATAACATATAACTAAAACAGACATAGGCATATAACTTAAACATTCAACGATATAGTAATTGTTAACTGCAAAAATTTGTTCACTATTCTGACCAAAAGATTGGAATGGGACTTTTAAGGAAAACAACAAAAGAAAGCTTTTCAAGTAAGGTATCTACCAAATATTTGCCTTCAAGATGTCAAAATTCAGGTAATATAACAGGTGTCAGGCACAATTTAAGGTTACATGTTAAATCAGGCAATCAGCTGACCTGTTCTCGTTTTCAAAGTTATCCAGGTATGACCAGACTGTAGAATAAGGAAGAGGGATCATCCTGTATTTAGAAATTGCATATATTGGATTGCCACAAATCTTCCCAATCTCTCTCCTCTCTGTGATAAGAATGATATAATAGGGTCCGAACAATCTGATGAAGCCTGAATAAAAGGAAATACTTATAAGGGACTGATAGCTGAATTTTGAGTTCATAGAAGATTTCATGTAATAAATTTTAACTTACCCACAATTCCATAGCAATGAGTAACAAATTTACGTCCACCTGTCAGTTTGTTTAATTCGTTTATATCTTGCAACAATAGCTTGCACTCAGAAGAAGAATATATAGTAGGATCTTCATAGATGACTAGCTCAGAAGGCTCTGATCTACCAATCTTCAATACTCTCCAGTGCTTTCTTTTCTCATCTCTACCAATCATATAGAAGTTCTGCTCCATGGAACAAGAACAAACAACATATAAAGACTGACGCAGAAATAAAATTTAGTGAAATAGACCACAACTCTATACTTTTTATAGGTCGGGTTCGTACATACGACATTTTACTTTAACTAACAATAAGAGAAAACACCTTTCGAATAATTTTCTATTAGCAAAAGGTGACTCCAAAGAAGAAGAAACCTAAGGTACCTTCAGTGAAATTACTCCAAACTTAACTCACTGAAAATGTCCCTTTTACTTACAATCATCATTCTAATAACAAAACCGTAAACCATAGCAATGAAAACTAGTGCACTCTCAAATATCAGATGAGATGCAAGAAGGAGCAAGAAGCCAAGAACAATAATATAGACCATCCGTAGACCCTCTATCAAGGGCGATTTTTCGAATTGATGAGACATCTATATCACCAAGCTAAGGTAAATCAATTCACCAGCATCAAGTTTAAGGGAACATCTGCCCCATCCACAATATTTTACAACACAAAAAAACATACAAACACGTAGAACAGTGAAAGTCGTGGCATTCTACATATATATGATGTTCTATGTACACTTATCAGAACACCAAGTTAATGCAGTCACATATAATTACCCTGGAGATTTTGTAGGGCGTCACTAATGGACAGAGGAAAACATAACAAGCATGGACGGAAGATATGTTATCATCATAAACCGACAAACAAAAAAAAAAGGTGGAGAGTGAGTGGAACTGAAGAAAACAAAGAAATATTATATTCCAGACATTATTTTCACATGTAGTTTGTCGTCTTAGGCCTTTCAACAGAAATTCTGTGAGTGGCTAACATAAGATTAGAACAGAGATTACCAACTCCTATCGACAATTTCAAGCACTAACAACAACAAAAACAACCCAGTGTGATAGACACTGTAAGATATAGCTAGGGATGTCAAACCTTAACCTAAGCTAACATCCATCTGTCTTCAGTCTCATTTTTTGTTACATTTTTTGGTTCAATAGTAGTTCTTATCCTAGTGTTCCAGTATACAAAAAAAACAAAGTACAACATACATCAATCAAGCAAAAGTGGACCAATCCGATCCATAGTCATACTCTTTCTCAATATGCAATTCATAGTGTCATTTATCTTTAATAAAGCGATGCGAAATACTCAAGAACAGTAGCACTATGAAATTCAATACATGATTAATCCAGATAGATATTAGGCTGGTTAGTTGATCAACCGTTAAACACGATAATTTGGAAGAACATGCATCCAAATGAAGACCAACTTTTAACCACTATTTATAGTATCCCAGGCAACAGATGCAAACTACTTCAACTTATCAATCAAATAATCCTCCTCGAATAATCACAACTAAAAAAATCATAATATTCAGTTCTTCACCTTAGTCAGAGATTAGTCAACAAATTTTTTAATAACTTCAAAATTGGGAAAAAATGGGGCAAATTAAACTCAAATAACTAGTGCAAAATACAGAATAAATAGGGGGTGAAGAGATTTATACAGAAGTGGTCTCGAAGAGAGTAAATTTCTCCAAATAATAAGGAGACCCGGTCAATTGATTCCGTTGTCCTCTATCCTCCATCGAAACTCTAATCCGTTCCTCTCGAATCCAAAACCCCAATTTTCACCTCTTTCTCTCTCTCTCTCTCTTCTTCTTCTCTTATCTTTTTATCTCAATACATAATTTGATCGCCACCTACAAATCAGCATCAACAAATTAGAACTCATGATAATTCTCAAATCGCATTAAATTAAATCATCAAGCACAGATAACAGCAAACAATTGATCAAAATCAAAATCAAAATCGAACAAACTCGGATTAGACATCAACAAACGACAATTAAAGGAGAGAGAAACAAACAAATTAAAGAGAAACAATTAATTCAGTGATTATATGTAGTTACAAAATAATGGCGATCGTCAATGGAGATTTCAGAGCATATTTTTGGAGAGAGAATGGTCTGAGAATAAAGAGAGACGACGGGATCAATGAAGAATGAGATGAAGGGAGTAGGGAATTAAAATTGAAATGCTGGGGTATTTATAGGGCGAGAGACTTAGCATAGTGACAGTGACAAACGTTCGAATTTGATTGGGCGCTGATCTGGCGGTTCTTTCTTCTTCTTCTTCTTTTTCTTAATTAACTCGATTTTTATATTTTTTCACTTAAAAAAAGAAAACTCTATTATTATTATTATTATTATTATTATTATTATTATTATTATTATTATTATTATTATTATCATTATTATTATTATTATTTTAATTTTATGAAATGAGGCACATAGGACAATAAAAAAAAATTAGATGCATTTTGTCAAAAAAACATTACATACACCAATCGAGGAAGAAAATAAAATCTAGAATCTAATGCAAGCTCCAATATTAAGTTTTTTACACTCGGAGCAAAACCTCATAGCGTTTTTAACTAGTATTTTGGTTTAATGTAAGTTGAAGGATGACGGAGTTTGCCTTTTGAAAGTTATAATCTACAAGGAGATGAGAATGAGTTATTATGATGCCCATTTGGTGCATTAGGTAAAATTTGAATTGAATGATATCATCAATCCAATTAAGATGAACTAAATTAATTTTGCGACTTGATTATTTTTAACTTTTTAAAACTTATCATATTTTCTGAAGTTAGAAGTTTTTGAAAATATGAGTTGAAATCTTTTTCACAACTCATTTTTCATTAATATACATCGTTAAAAAATTATTTATGTGTTCAGTTTCTATATAACTTGAGTTGATTAGGCATATCTAAACAAAAAATAATGTGAAACATTCTACACGGGCTACACACACAAGAGACAATTGAAAATTCAGGAAAGAACTAAGCCTTGGAGGCTAAGTCTAATAAAAAACGAACATGTAGCTTTCATTTCCACCAATGTGAGATATACTTCTTTGAAGGTTTCTAATTTTCCAGCAAAAGACTTACGCAACCCCCCAGGTCAATTTTCTTTACATAAATATATGTTCTATTCGTTATAATCGATTTGGCACAAATTAATTCGAGTAAATTATTGCCAAATCAAAGGCCCTAATAAGCTGTAACTTGAACAAGAATAAGTTGAATGGTCCTAATATTCATATGTAACGAAGTTGAAACTGTATTGAACATTTTTGAATTGGGAATTAAATTGTAACCACGCTTGTTCAAACAGGTTTAAGTAGTATGACTTAAATAGACACTCCATATTAAGGAGGGTGTGCTAGTATGATACTCGATCAACTAGGGCAAGTTACAGTGTTTATTCTTATTTTGATTTGAATACGTAAGAAAGTCAGACTCTTAAATTCATTATTTATTTTTTTGGTAATTCAAGATTGGCAATATATTTCTAATGTAACAAAGCAATTACAAAGTATTAAGCACCCAAGTGGGGATTACATCAGGTTCATAATTACCTGGCAAATCTGATGCCAACAACCACTTAGCAAAATTATGCGCTAGAGACACATAAGACCTAGGAGCATAAAAGATAGTAGCACATAGAGACGTTTGCAATCCTGTAATTGAATGAAGAACATTGCTACTTCTCCAAGGAAAGGGAGAGCCATTCTCAAGATCATTCACCACTCCTAAAGCATCACTGGCAATTGTTCCTCCAACTATATTGAGCTCTTCCATAGCTTGAAGAGCTCCCCAAATAGCATGTGCTTCTACCAGCGAAGGCACCATTGAGAGAACCTTTGCAGCACCACCATACAAAAAACATCCTTCTTCGTCAACCTTAACCCAGGCAGCGATTGAATGGGTAGTACCCACTGCTGCATCGACTACAAAAGTACCAGCCGACCCCGAAGAATGCAGGGGGAATGAGGGCAAAGCATTATCATCAACACTTGCAGGGTTAACAACATTGCACGCCTGCCACTCAAGCCATCTTCTTGAGAACATACTCACCACATCAGCTGGGATGGCGCTTCTACCTTGGTGAAGGCATTGATTTCTCTCCCACCAAATTGAATCAATAACAAAGGCAGCTTTGCAAATCATCATATCTCTATCGGACAAAAGGGAGAACAGGGTGCCTCCAATTGTAAAACAATTCTCCATCCACTGAGCAAGATCCCATAAAGGAAAATTCTCCATTCCTAAGCCAAGACATTGAAACCAAATTGTTCTTGCAAAAGGGCACAAAAAGAGTATATGTACCGTGGTTTCATGAGCACTGTTGCAGATTGGGCAAGAATCATCGATGTGCTGAATTCGCATTTTTATAGCAGACCTGGTTGGGATAGCATTCCAGGTCACACGCCAAATGAAAATTATAATTCTCTGTGGAATGTGAAGCCTCCAAATTCCTTTCCAGAAAGTGGAAGTCAAGCTCCCATGTTGAACAACTCTTTCACCCAAGATGTTGCGATAGGCACTCTTGACAGTAAAACACCACATTCTGTCAAAAACCCAGATTGCTTTATCTTCGTTTTGCTGAGAATTAAATTTAATCTTTAGAATTGCATCTGCAGATACTCCATCAAATTGTTGCTTCACAAGGGCGACATCCCACTCACCATTGACGATACAATCCTTGACCTTGAAAACAATAGTATCAACTTCCTCTTTTGCATGTGGCACAAACCCATGGAGATCGGGAACCCACGGGTCTGTCCATATATTGATGTTGGCCCCATCTCCTACTTGAAAACAGCTTCCTCTGCGGATAAAATCAATGTCTTGGGTTATTTCTTTCCACTGAGGCGAATCAGAGGGTTGCGGAGAAACGTGAAAAAAGTCGTGCCTTCGACAGTACTTCTCTAAAAGGAGCTTAACCCACAACTTATTCTCATTACTAAACAATTGCCATGCCATTTTAGAATGAATTGCTTGATTAAATTCATCCATTTTCCTCAAACCGAGGCCTCCTGCCTCTTTAGGAACACAAATTGAGTTCCATGACTTGAAGTACAATCCTTTTTTCTCATCACTTTTCCCCCACCAGAAATCCCTCATTAGCCCATCAAGCTCCTTGCAAACAGAATTCCCCAAATCATTCGTGGCCATTGCATAAGTAGGTAGCGCTGACGCAACCGCTTGAAAAAGGATAGTACGTCCAGCAAAAGAAAGGGTTTTCGCCTTCCAGGCCTTGAGCTTCCCTTTAAGTCTCTCAACAAGGTAATTAAACCTATGTTTTTTGCTATTGAGTCTGAAAAAAGGTAACCCCAAATAAACAGCATGCCTATCCATTGAAGCCAAGTTGAGAATACCTCTCAGATTCCCTTTGATGTGTGGCTTTGTGTTTGGGCTGAAATACACACCAGATTTATTTTTATTAGCACCAAGCCCACTCCACTCTTCCATCTTCTCAAGAGCATTGCATATAAGCTGAGCATTATGTTGAGTGGCCTACCCAAATATTACCAAGTCGTCCGCAAATAGCAGATGCGTCACACCTTCTCCCTGTTTGTCAATGGCAATACCACGCAAATCCTCAGTAATTTGCGTTTTATTAAAAATCCGAGAAAGAGTATCCATGACTATAACAAAGAGGAACGGAGATAAGGGATCGCCTTGACGAAGGCCCCTACTAGGCTTGATGAAGCCTTTGGGAACTCCGTTGATGTTCACTGAGAATGTTGCAATACTAATGCATTGCTCAAAAATACACACAGCTTTATCATTAAATCCCAAATTTCTCAAAATGGCTAGGAGAAAGCTCCATTCAATTTTATCATAGGCTTTGGGCATATCAATTTTCAGAGCCATTAAACCTTGTGTCCCCCTTTTTGCTTTCATTGTATGAAGGATCTCACTAACCAGGATTGTGTTGTCTGAAATTAATCTTCCTGGGACAAAAGCGACTTGATAAAGGCTGATCATGGGGTCCAGTAACGGCTTCAATCTGCAGGAGATAATTTTTGAAATAATCTTATATGACACATTACAGAGAGAGATTGGACGAAAATCTTTAACGGAGGCTGTCGTGCTAGACTTGGGAATAAGAGTAATATTGGTGTGATTGAGTTCACGCAGAATAAAACCACCATGGAAGAAGGCTTTGACCATTCCAGTAACATCATTCTTGATCGATTCCCAATAATGTTGATAGAAAAGAGCCGGGAACCCGTCGGGACTGGTGCTTTCGTCGCCCCCATTGCTTTCACGGTAGCCAGAATTTCTTCATCGGATGGAACAGCACAAATACTTTCATTAGCTTCATCATCAATAATCTGAGGAAACAGACCTTCAAGGTCAGCGGGGAATTGAGGATCAGAGGTCTTGAACAAGGTTTCAAAATAATCAATAAAATTCCCTTGTGATTGTATGTGCATTATTCGACCATGTGCCATCATTCAACTTAAGAGAATCAATTGCATTTCTTCTTCTTCTAATAATAGTTGTCAAGTGAAAGAAACATGTATTTCGATCTCCTTCCTTAAGAAATTGAACACATGATTTTTGCTTCATCATAACCGCTTCCCTTGTGTACAATTCAATAAGCCTACTGAAAAGATGGCTTTCATTTTCATCATTACCAGTGCTTCCTTGAATCTCATCAATCTCTCTGGTAACTTTTTTAATCTCTTCTTGAACATTGCCAAACTGGGTTTTATTCCATTTTCGAAGGGCATCTCTAGTTGTTTTCAGTTTCTATTTAAGGATGAAATCCCTGAAACCTCTAAACTTAGTGTCCCAAGCATGATCAACCACTTCCTTGCTAGAATCATCTCTGACCCACATAGCTTCAAAACGGAATGGAGTAGGTCCTCTCATTGCTTCCCCACAAGAATTGAGAATGATAGGCCCATGGTCTGATTTAAAAATGGGTAAGTGATGGATAACTGCATCAGGGAACAATTCCCTCCAATCTGTATTACATAAACCCCTATCGAGACGTTCTTTCACAACTGTAACTTCATTCTTCTTCCTTTGCCAAGTGAATGGCTTTCCAACAAAACCGAGATCCACCAAACCGTGATCATCAGTAAGAGTGTGCAAATCTCCATTAGGAGAAGAAGAAGAAGAAACAAAGGAGCGTCCCCCCCATTTTTCCTCTTGACAGATTAAAGCATTGAAGTCTCCCATCATACAATGGGGCAGATGAAGCGTAGTGAAGGCATCGCTGGCAGCCTCCCAAAAAGCAGATAAATCTCTGTGATTAGGGGCCCTATACACAAATGATAAGAGCCAAGGTTTAGAGGGAGGGTCAGAACTGATCTTGGCAATAGTCATCTGATCAGAGTGAAAGAAAAGATCAATATCCACACCCAACCTCCACAAAATTGTTGTTCCACCAGACAACCCTGCCGAGGAAGTAGCCTCACAAAACGCAAAACCAAGGCAGCGAAGAATATCTCTGGATTTATGTTGCGGTAACATGGTTTCAGCCAAAAAAATTAAATCCGGGTTGTGAGTCCGGATGAGGGCCTTGATGTGGAGTAGAGTCGCGGGTCGGCCTAAACCCCGACAATTCCAGTAGAGGGCCTTCATTGAGACCTTGGGGACAGGTTATGGCCCGTCTCCTCAGCCCTTTTCATGTCAAGTTCAAACAATTGCATCATCTGTTCTCTTGTGTCGTTCTCCATACACAGATTATATTTACTCTGATCAACTGAGGGTTGAATTTTTCCCTTCCCTTTTATACTCCCTTTTCTTGCAACAGCCTTTCCCTTTCGCACAAAATAATCATCACTGGCAAGATTTCCAATAATAATTCCAGTATCCCTAGCCTTTACTCTTCTCTCAAAAACAGTCAATTTTCCATTATCATCCTTAGGAGCTGTTTTACGTTTAAGAGAAAGCCTTTGAAAATGGCTCGAAAACGGTTCAAATAAAGTTGGGATGTTTTCCATTTTTGAACTTGTGTCTACACGATTGGTATAGACAGGGTCAGGGGTTGCGTCATTTTTGTTTCCCACTGACCCCAAAGAGTTGGCATGTTTCTTAACTTGTAGGAATTTTTGTGGTTCTATTTGTGGGCTAGGTAATGGGTCAGATGGGGCATTTTCTTGGGTTGGGCTATCAGGTTCAGTGACAATGTAAGGCTCTTTTGCTATTGGATTCAACACATTCAAAGACCCTGGGAGAGTAACTAGTGGATAGGCTTTAAGAGACAAAGAGGCAAGTTTGGGCTTTGAGGAGTTTAAAGGGCCAGGTCCCCTACGGAATGGGTTAGAGGTCATATTCAATAAATCGGGACCAGGAATGGGTATTTGTACAGAGACAGAAGAAAAATTATTAATCAACAAGGGAGGGACCTCAAACATACCTCCCACCCTTTCCGCACACATCTCAGTACGATTGGACGCATTAGGTAGCAATCTCCATCTCCTAGCCTCAACGTTCCACTGGAAACTCTCACTTACCCCAGTTTTTCCGTCGGTCTTCATCATAACCTTGGTTTCCTCATCATAGGAAATGACGTCATCCCCAATAGTTCCTTCCATGGACTCCCTCGGAGGTGAGCTTCTCAATTTGGGTGGTGTTGTATCAGTAGGGATCATCCCCTCAATCCAAATGGTCTTCCCCTTCACATGTGCATCATTCACCCACTCATTTGGAATTCTAAATAGGGGCTCCTTATAAACCTTCAAAGGAGCATTCCAATCTGAATAATCGGAAGCCCTCATATGAGCACCATAACCCCTGTCTGGGGCTCGAAAGATCAGAATATTTTTGAGTTTGCATTCACCACTATCATGCCCCAACTTGCCACACGCATAGCAGAAATTCGATATTCGCTCATATTTAAATTCAACCCGATCTTTGCCTGAATTTGTGATTTTTTTGATAAGAAACCCTCATTGAAAGAGATGGAGATAACGTAAAGAAGGACAACAACAATATCACAATATCAGCCTCATTTATGAAATTGATAATCGGAGTAGGTGAATGTCCCTTGATCCCTGCCCCTTTTGACTATATAAACAAAACAAAATCTAAACTAATAATCCCACATCCTAAACACGTACCCTATATATATGGACTACTCTATATCATTAGTTTGAATTATAATCTAATTAAGAGGAGTGTAATTGAGTGGTACAGACTTATCCACCATCAATTAAGGTTGAGGGTTCGATTCTTACTTTGGGCATGGAGTAAACTTAAATCCCTTGATCACACTACAAAAAAAGAGTCCAAAAAAGGCAAAAAATTTCGCCTTTTCAGGTCCAAATTTCGCCTTATTAGCATAATAAGGCGATTTTTAAGTCGCCTTTAGGTTGCCTTATTAGCCCCGTTGTAATAGGTTTTTAAGGCAATGAAAAACTTTCGCCTTATTAGGTATGATTTCGCCTTATTTGGTAGTGATCAAATAAGGCAAAGCAATTCAAGTCGCCTTATTAGGTATTAATCAAATAAGGCAAAAAATTTCAGGTCGCCTTATTTGGACCCTAACAAACAAGGCGAGAGGAAAAATATCGCCCTATTTGATGTCACGAAATAAGGCACCTATGTACTATTCGCCTTTTTTTTTCTTTTTTTTTTTTGTGTGGCAATATCCAATACTCCCTAAAAGATCACTCAAATGGAAAAATATCATTATTTATACCAATAAAAGATCTGTATATATCCGAATTCCAAGATCCCAAAATATCATCCTTTTCAATTACACCACGAGAAGAAAAAAAACACAAGAATGAATAATATGATAAATAGCTGAACACATTTTAAATACAAATTAAAAAGGAAAGGATTGTTCTTCACTCTAAGCTTGAAGACTTCCAAGGCTGAAGCTGATCATTCTTATCAAACATAGGAATGATTGTATTGCAGCTCCAAAATGAAGATAAAATCTGCATTTTCAATCAAATATTCCCTTACGAGAGTTTACACCAGGAGCTCAGTTTATATAATTAGGCAACTGATTAGAAAGAGGTGTTGACAGGAGCTCAGCATGATATTGTGCAATTAAAAAAATAAACTCACCTCAGGTAATGACAGGAGCTTAGCATCCTATTTATTGAGCCTTGAATGCAAAAGAGCAAAAAAACTTTCTAGAAGAACCCCATGTTCATATGTTTCAATTCTAAGTGCTGCTGCTAATCTGTTTTTCAGCATAATTGATACAAAAGAAATAGTATGGTGCTCAAAATCAACAAATACCAGTAAACAAACAATAAATTGCCTAAACAAAGGTAAAGACATCAAAAGAAGACAATAGAAGGTACTACAGATAGTATGAAACTAGATATCATGTCACCTAGCTACTTCAATACACTACAAACAAAGGCCTTTCCACCTGTTTCAATGGCATTACCATAGAAAAAGGAATACACTACAGAAAGGGCAACCATCAAGAACACATAATAAAAATTTACCAATCAGACAAGCCACAATATCATGAGCCAATGTGTTCTAAAGTCTAAACTAAAACATGATTCCCATTAAATTTGAGTGAGAATATTCATATATAAAGCTGCTATGAATGAACAAAATGCCCTACAGGCCACAACTTCTCTGCATTTATCACAATCAGAATAATTATTTTTTTTATACTTGGCAGCATAAAGTAAGCACATCATAATGCAACCAAAGCACAAAATCCCTAACAATTAACAGTTTATTGAAAACACTTGAAACATTATCACTATATACCTAGCCATTAAGCAGAGTCATATTCAACAAACCTACTGCTGTGAAAGAGCTCTCTGTAGGTCAGGGCAAAGCAAAGGGTCACAAATGAGAAATGCTGTAAATGTTGTCTACAACTCATTAACTAACCACATACTTCTCCACCTGCTTGTATTCAAATAAGCTTTTTTTTCCACAAATGTTACTTTGCTTGCCTTCTATTAGGTAGATTTGATTTGCTTGTAAATGTCCCACAACTAAGGGATTAAAACTCATACCTTGGATTGAAGCCTGTGTGCATTATCGAGGTCAACAATTAATAGAGAGATATTGGTGTGTTCCTTATTGAAGATATAGGCAGTCCAATAATACTCCAACCCCCTAGGCTACATTACTGCATAAAAATACATGAATAGCACATCATTTTGAAGCAAAAAAATAGTAACTCAAAAAATTATGAGATTGAAGGCATCTGCAATTTAATTAATCTTCAATCATACCTGCTTGAAATTCCCCAAACAAGTTAAGTACACAACACATATACCTCAAACCATAAGAAGCTGCAGGCAAATTATTTAGAAGGATTGCACCTGATATGAACAAACATCAAGGGAAAATTTATCAAAAATTATCACCTTCTTGGCATATGAGACCTAAACTGAAGATAATACTCTCACAAGCAACTCAACATTACTCAGTTACTAGTCACCTTTTACATGCGAATCAGTACATCAAACACGTGCTTATGAACTACTACAACAACAAAACAAAACAAAAAAAAAAAAAAAAAAAAAAAAAAAAAAAAAAAAAACCAAATTAAACTGAACTTATGAACTCGAATTGTTGAAATGAACTGAAGATTGTAGATAAGAGCGTAGAGTAAGAGAAAGATCTGACCTTGGATTTTAGTACGAAATAAACCAATAGATTGAAATTTCAACAGGTACGAAACCTAATCAGCACAAAATATCGAGATTAATGGAAGGGATTTGCCAAACCCTAAATTCTCAATATCAGCCCAATTCAAATAGAATTGAGCGAAACTCGATCAAAGTAACAAGCAACAAAATCAAATCGAATCAAACTGAAAGGAAGATTTCTAACCTTGGAGATTAAATTAGTGCCATGAACCAATCAATCAGCTGAATGTCGAGTTTAATGGGAGAAATTTCACTAAACCCTAATCCAACTTCGAACTCGATCATAAGCCTTCAGCGAAAACTATTGATGAACAAAATGAGAGTGAGGAATAGATTTGATTTGGATAACAGGCGTTGAAATCAATCTCACCCATGGTCGATTAGCTGAAGAGAAAGTGGTTAGCAGAGAAGAGAGAAAGAGAGAGACGAAGAACAGAAAGAGAGTGAGAGATACGAGTAAATGACGGAATCATCTTTATGTCCCTTTTTTTTTTCCTCTTTTTCCTTTTTCAGTTTGCATCAAATAAGGCGAAGGAAATGAATGTCGCCTTGTTGTTTGCCTCAAAGGAGGCGCTAACTTTATTTTCGCTTTTTTGTTTCTATCAGATAAGGCAAGCAAAACTCGCCTGTTTTGCTGTGCCTGATAAGGCGAGAGGGCAAAATTCGCCTTCCTTACTTCTATCAAATAAGGCGATGGCCTTTTGCGTTTCATTTGACTATCAAATACGACGCTGTGTGGGCTCGCCTGTTTTGGTGGAATGGTTTCGCCTTCTTTGAACATAATTCTTGTAGTGTCAGTTGCCTCACCCATTGAGATGCCTACAAGACGATTGATACTCTGGTGTAAACCCAAAAAAAAAAAGTTTGGTTGATAATCCACATAGCCTGGTTCATCTCTAGCTAGGAAAGAACATGAAGCTTATGTAGCTAGCTTACTAAATCAGTAAGAATTAGTGAAAATAAGTGAAAAAGAACGCACCTTTATCCTCAAATTGGAAGTAATAAGGCGTAAGCTATCATATTCTGGAAACTTCGCAATGAAGAACATAATTGAGGAAGACGGATATTGTAATCAGAAAACTTCATTGATTAAGACAGCTGGCAGCAGCTAGCATTTTCCTTTGATTTTAAATGTGAATTGCTAAATACCGCCCCTTTTTACTAGCTACCGCCCCCCTAATTTCCAATTTTACCCTCCCCCTTTTCCTCACTCACTCTTACTCACTCTCACTCATCCTCTCTTCCTCACTCACTCTCACTCATCCTCACCACCACACCATCACACCGGCAACCACCACCACTCACGGCACAACCACCACCGGTAAATTTTTTTTTGCGCATTTTTTTTGCACAGTCGTCTGAAATCTTCGACTCACCCTTGGGTGAGTCGGAAATTTCAGACGACTCACCCTTGGGTGAGTCGAAAATTTCAGACGACTGTGCAAAAAAAAAATTATTATTATTATTTATTGTTATTATTATTATTATTATTATTATTATTTATTGTTATTATTATTAATATTATTATTATTATTATTATTACTGATTATTGTTTAATTAATTAAAAATGTGAACTAGCTCGGCACCGATTTACCGGCTCCTCCCCTCTACCATTTCACATTTTTAATTAATTAAACAATAATCAATAATAATAATAATAATAATAATAATAATAATATTAATAATAATAACAATAAATAATAATAATAATAATAACAATAAATAATAATAAATAATAATAATAATATTTTTTTTTTTGCACAGTCGTCTGAAATTTTCGACTCACCCTTGGGTGAGTCGTCTGCTAGAGGCGACTCACCCTTGGGTGAGTCGGAAATTTCAGACGACTCACCCAAGGGTGAGTCGCCTCTAGCAGACGACTCACCCAAGGGTGAGTCGAAAATTTCAGACGACTGTGCAAAAAAAATGCGCAAAAAAAAATTTACCGGTGGTGGTTGTGCCGTGAGTGGTGGTGGTTGCCGGTGTGATGGTGTGGTGGTGAGGATGAGTGAGAGTGAGTGAGGAAGAGAGGATGAGTGAGAGTGAGTGAGGAAGAGAGGATGAGTGAGAGTGAGTGAGAGTGAGTAAGGAAAAGGGGTGAGGGTAAAATTGGAAATTAGGGGGGCGGTAGCTAGTAAAAAGGGGGCGGTATTTAGTAACACCCTTTTAAATCCATTTAAGCTGGGGAATTGTGTGACATCATAGTGGGCAAATCGTTTATGGTCATCACTCATCACGTGAAAGTCTTTAGGATTTGAGTGACATCGTCAGTGATGACCACAACATTATTCCTAGTCCAGGAGAAGTCTTACCCAAAAGAGCCCGGCCGATCAGACATCGTAGGGTAGCTAACTACGAGTATCTTACTCAGTGGCTAAATTGCATGAGCAAAAGCCACACTAACCACCATAAGTGCGTAAGTAATTTATTTTGATTGCCAACCCATGAAAGATTTTATGATTAATAATGTTGGGACTTATCCGGATAGAGATGGTTTATACATTGTCGAATATTTATTTTGGTATCTGAAATTATTAGAGAATAGTATAGTTTATCTAGAATATTCTCATTATATCTTTTAGAATATTTTATATTAGGGTTTTACCATATGTAGAATATTCTCATTACATCTTTTAGAATATTTTGTATTAGGGTTTTACCATATGTAGGAGTCTTGTATCCCTATATATATGGTGATTACATATCAATAATATTCACGTATTTTATTTTATTTTTATTTTATTTTTGTTTTTTTTTTGTTTTTGTTTTTTTTTTTGTTTCTTCTTTTTTTTTCTTTTTTTTTTTTTGGATGTAATGGGCGTGGGAGGGGCGTGGAGGGTGAGGTCGTAGGGGGGGATGTGGCGGCAAGTGTGGATGTGGTGGTGGGGCTGGTACGAGAGGGAGTCGACTCGGGAGAGGAGGGGACGGCCGAGGTGTGCGGGTGCCAAGGGTGGCGGCCTGGGGCGCGTCGAGGAGGTAGTAGGAGAGAGGGGACGGGGAGTCGGTGTCATGGAGGAAGTCATAGGATGTGGAGGGAAAGGGAGAGAAAGAAGAGAAAGGGAAAGACGACTCATCAAACACCACATGATGGGAAATGATGATTTTTCGACTAGCGAGGTCAAGACATCTATACCCCCTATGATTGGCCGGATACCCGAGAAACACACAAGGAGTGGAGCGGCGGGCTAATTTGTGAGGGGCCGAAGAGGAGAGGTTTGGATAGCATAGGCATCCAAAAACTCGAAGGTGGGAATATGATGGTGTTTTGTGGAAGAGGCGAGTGAAAGGTGTTTGATTGGAGATGGTGGTAGAGGGAAGGAGGTTGAGAAGATGAGTAGCCATGTGAAGGGCTTCCACCCAGTAGGCCTTGGGAATGTGAGCCTGAAAGAGGAGAGTGCGAACAATGTTGTTAATGGTCCTAATCATTCGTTCGGATTTCCCATTTTGTTGTGAGGTACGAGGACAAGAAAATCGAACAACCATCCCATGAGAGGCAAATAAGTTATGGAGAGGAGTATTATCAAATTCACCCCCGTGGTCACATTGAAAGGCTTTAATTTCACACTCAAATTGGGTACGCACATAAGCACGAAAATGGAGAAATTTAGAGAAAGCATCGCTCTTACGGCGTAAAGGATAAACCCAAAGAAATTGAGAGTAGTGGTCTAAGAAAATAACATAATAGCGGATACCGCTAATACTGGGAATGGGGGAAGTCCAAACATCCGAGTGCACAATGTCAAAGGGAGAATTGACCACAGACACAGACTTATAGAAAGGCAGCCTAACATGCTTGCCTAACTGACACGCGTGGCAAAGAGAAGAGACTTTGTCCTTATTACACTCAATAAATCCATTGGAAACTAAAGACTGTAAAATAGACGTCTCGGGGTGCCCCAGACGTTGATGCCAAGTGGTGGTGCTACTGGTGAGGAAGGCGGAAGGTGATGATGATGTGGAGGTGGAGGTGACTGGTTGGGTATGGCAGGAGATACGGTGGAGGGGCCGTGGGGTAGGAGGATGGTGGTGGTGGTGTGGCGTAGTAGGCAGCCGGGTTGTGATGGGGTTGGGAATAAAGAATCATGGGGGCGGAGGGATGGTCATGGTGAGTGGGTAGGACGGTGGGTTGCTTATCCAAGCGTTGTTCCTCGAGGAGGAGCATGGATCGGGCTTGGAGTAGGGTAGGGAATGGTTTGTGGTGTTGAATGATGTTACGGATGTTCTCAAATTTTGGGGACAGACCATTAATTGTGTGCATAACAAGTTGGCGTTCGGGCACTGGGTTCTCAATATTAGCAAGCAATACGTGAATATTATTGATATGTAATCACCATATATATAGGGATACAAGACTCCTACATATGATAAAATCCTAATACAAAATATTCTAAAAGATATAATGAGAATATTCTAGATAAACTATAATATTCTCTAATAGAAACACGGAAGATAGAAACAAGAAATATTTAAACTATATGATTCAGATTTAATATTCAGATCTACTCTCGATCGAATTCTTTAAAATAAAAAATTCTTTGAAAAGAAAGAATTAGAAGTTAGAAATAGAAAGATTTCTCTGGAATATTTGTGTGGGGATATTCTCTTTCGCAGGTTGAGCTCTCGCGTGTATGGAGTCCAGTCAGTTGGGGAGATAATTTTAGAATGTTTTTGTTTAGATATTTATGGAGAATTTGTTGAGTTGATGCATGTATCTAGACATATGTTCATCCAATGGGAGATTTAGGCAAAGCATTTGGATGATCAACATCACATCTACACATGGAAAAGATCAAAGGTCAATTGAGTTTTCCATTTTGAAATCGATTAATAGAAGGTTGTATTTTTTTCCACTTACTTACTAATTAATTAGTTCAATTCAGTTTAGTAATTTACTTTTTCTCTTACATACATATTTGATATTTCTATTTAGTTCAGTTGAATTAAATTCAACGAAAAACACTCACGATTTAAATAATCAGTTCTAGTGTACTAGGCCACTTAACAGGAATTTGGATGGCGACTGAACATGAAGTAGTAACAAAAGAGATCTAGGTTCGAACCTTCGAATTAAACTCATTTCAGTTTTTTAGATAGTGAGGTTTTAGGAACTTCAACGTCTAACTCCCATTTCGACTATTTATGGTGTGTTTTTTAGAGTTTATACAGTCAGTTCAGCTCAACTCAGTTTAGATAAGTTATTTGGGGTGGTTTCTTGTCTATTTAGTAATTCTCAATTC
Organism: Tetragonia tetragonoides; assembly: GCA_038025085.1. Taxonomy (NCBI): domain Eukaryota; kingdom Viridiplantae; phylum Streptophyta; class Magnoliopsida; order Caryophyllales; family Aizoaceae; genus Tetragonia; species Tetragonia tetragonoides. Next base: position 6,332,109 of record CM076148.1, on the reverse strand, counting down.
AGTTTAGTGGTATTCAGCTCAAAAACATATATTCTTGGGTTTAACAAAAATAGATTTTCCTTTCTCTTTGGGGGTGACTAAAGGGCACCTCTTAACATACAAGCTCAAACATTCCACAAATTAATTCATGTGAATGCTCTCTCAAAATATTTGAACCTATAATCTGGTGTATAAGTTATCATGTACTGTATTTACCAGTGAGGCAAGCTCCTCTGCTCGTATATCTTTTCTATGAATGAAAATCTCCAATAATTACTCTCTCAAAGTTTGAAGAACAACAACATTGGAAATGGTTCATGGCTAGACCCCTAATTTGACAACAGAAAAAAAAAAATGAAAAACACAATAAAGCTAAAACAAATCTTGTGCTTGAGAGAGGAGGAGATAACATAAGGTGGAGCGAAGAAGTAGGAGAGAAATGCGTGAAAAAATCATTGATCTCTAGATCTTATTATTACAGTATTTATTTATTATATATATCATGTTTGGCAAAACTAGAGACATAAGTTCCAAGTCTCTGGCACACTGGCAATGCATGCACAATTTTCTACGAACAAAATTACAAAAAAAAAAAAAAAAGAACAAAATCCGATGCCACTTCGGTGATGAAAGTTGTTCATCACCAAAGGAAAAACAGATTATGAAAAAAAAGTTCCTCTCTATGATAACACTAATTAAATCTTAATTAATCAAATTAGCCGCTGTGATACCGCTACTACTAGTAGTGCTAGCAGCAACTCTCTTTTTCCCACACTTCCTCATCTGAATTTGAAGCATGGCAAACATGGCAAGAAAATCAACCCCTTGTTTTGGGCTTAGCACGTCCAAAACACCCTTTAATGTCTTAAGCCTCACGTAATCCCCCATCTTCATTATCTTCTCTAATCCATCCATTAACCCTTTCTCGGGTCCCTGACTCGGCACCACTGAACCATAACCACCTCGGCTAGCAAGCCGGGCTAACCCTGCCATATTTCTATCTCCAATAGACACCTGTAATCTCTCCATCTCCCTCTCTACCTTCTGTTCCTCGAGCTTTATCTTTGCCCTCAGCTGGTGGATTCTCTGGACCTGGGCCTCGCTCATCTGAGCCAAGCTCGTGAGCGGGGCCCTAGACCTTCTAAGGGTTTCCACCAGCCTAAGGGCAGTTGACGGCTTCCATCCCGTAAACCAAAGAAAGGTACCCTCAAGAGGGGTCAACCATCTTGGAGAGAAAAAAACCAAGACATCTTCACGAGCCACGGCCCATTTGGCCGTGTAGTAATCCTTGTGGTGGGCCGTCAAGGTTGCCAAGACAGACTCGTAGTCTGTCTGACGGCCCACCACAAGGTTTTGTAGATGAGCTTCTAATTGTTTTAACCACCATTCAAAATATGAAGAGAATTTCTCTTGTGGTGATGGGCTATTTATCCTCAATAAGCTCATTCTTTTAAGCAATTTTCTCTTACACTCTTTATATGTCAAGTGTTTTAATTTGTGTTTGGTGAAGGAGAGTGTAGAGAGATAGAGGGAGAAGAGTAAGAGTTGTATAAATAAAGTGGAAAGTAAGCAGGAGGTGGAAAATGGGAAGTGCAGTGCATGGCTTACGCGCAGCAAAGAATAAGCTAAAGCGCCTGATGGGTTGGCAGGTGATGTTTGGGTAAGATGAGCTGGTCGCTTTTTCACGTCGAATTTGACTAGAAAAGACCCCCCATTAGTACGAGATTTCACCGACTACAACGCCGGCAGTTTGTATAATAGTTTAAGATAGATATATTTGTATGTATATTGGCACCATAGAAAAATATATGTATGTATATATTCTCCATTTCTAGATGCTCCACTTATAGAATCTTTGATCAATGCACATATACAATGGGTGTGGTTAAGTGGTGGGTTCGTTCATTTATAATCGAAAACTCGAAGTCGAAGGTTTAAATTTTACATTGGACATATGGAGTAGCCTTATTTTTATTGGCGAACTGTCCAACTCGTTGAGGTGTGCCTTACGATCCGGCCTTACCCACGCGTAGAAGTGGAAATTGGTCGGATCAGGTCAGATTTGGGTTATGCCTTTTCGGTTTTGAATCATTATGGGTTCGGGTTATATCGGGTTAAAAGAGTGATCGGGTCAGGTTGGGTTGAGTCAGATTGATTCGGGTTTATACTGATATCGGGTTACAAGAATTAACTCGGGTCGGATTAGTTGGGATTTCTGTTAAGTCGGATTCGGGTTAGTTAATTTTTAGGTCATATCTGATCAAATTTAATTCATGTTTCAAAGCCTGTAAAGTCAAAAATTATATGAAGAACTCCAATTTATGTGAAAATTTTCAATAACAAGGAATACATGTATGTTTATTTAGGGTTTTTTCAATCATTTAGAGTATTATATCATTATAAATCGGATATACTCAGATTTCGGGTAGAGTCGGTTCACTCCATTTTGGATTCTGGTAACTTCGGGTCCGCTGTTATTGGGTTTCGGGTCAATTCGAAGAACGGGTGTTGTCGGATGTCGAGTTGGACCATGTCGGGTTGGATAATGATCGTTGATACATTTTCGGATGTTGAACGGTTTTGATATCGGACGGATCGGGTTGGTTATCCCAAATCGGATCGGGTTTTGCCAGCTCTACTCCTGCAGCTCGAAAATTTTTCCTCTAATTTCCTTATATTTTCCCAAAAAATAGTCTCCTTACTCTCTCATTCCCATCGTCCAAGTCTAAACTTAGCTCTTTTAAAATGAGAATCATGTATCCATCAATGAAAATAATCACGGGAGTAAAGGCCCTGTTCTTGTCAACGGAATGGTGCGGGACGGTGAGGAACAGAACGAAACGGAACGGAAATTGCAGTGCGGTGTGGAACGGAACGGAAATTGCAGCGCAGGACGGAATGAAATAATAAATATAACTTGTGTGGTACGGAACGTAACAGAAATTGCAGCGCGGCGTGGAACAGAACGGAAATTGCAGCGCGGTGTGGAACGGAACGGAATGCAGCATAAAAACGACGAAAAGAACAGGGCCTTAAGTGATGATAGATACCATGTTATCAACTAAAAATTTTAAAACTCATAAAATCTCTAAATACTTAATAATAATAACGTTGTTTAAAGAGTAGATATTTTGTGCCATAAAAAAAAAGAGTAGATATTTTGAGTGACGGTTTGCACGAATAACGTGTTGTTTCTCAACCTTTAATTTTGTAGTGTAATGGAAATATGGTCATTGCTCACGATAATGGTAATGAATTTTTTGACACATTTATAATCTAAGATCTACAATCTTAGAATAACGTGTATATATGCATTGGAAGTCTGATTCACTATTTCTCCATTATTTAAAGTAGTGGCAATAACGACACACTGAATTTGAATGACTTCATAATAGGATCGATCACAATTCACAAGTAACAAACGCTGTGATCTTGTTAGTATTAGTAATTGCATTTTGGAAGGGCAAGAAAAAGTTAGGGTGACAGGAGAACTTACGTGGCAGTAGAAAAGAGAGGTAGGATGCCAGGTGGCAGTGACTGGGGACTGGTGGCCCTATGATGGTCTCAGAAGTCAGGGGTCGAACCCCCATTTACCTAGATCCGGCCTTCAAACCTTCTCATTGGTTGATGATGGGAAAATCAATAATATCTTTACATTTCCGTAGCAATTTTATAGGCCATTGTATATTGGGTAAATTAAAGGCCCAGTTATTTAAATTACCAGACTTTTAGGCCCCAAATATTTCATACATATATTCCATGAATCCATGCAGTAGGTCTTGTGTGGACTTAGTCCACCGTGGACTAAGTAATTTTGAGAGGTGGTTCCAGGTGAAGTAAGGCGTGGCGCCAGGTAAAGTAAGAGGGTGGTTTCAGGTGAAATAAGGGGTGGCTCCAGTTGAAGTAGGGGTGGTACCAAGTATAAATTTGAGGGGTGACTCTAGCTGAAGTAGGGGTGACTCCACTTTTAGAGAGGGGTGACTCCAAGTAAAGTAGAGGGTGACTTCAAGTATTGATCCATCATAGACTAAGTTCACACAAGTTTTTGTAGAATCCATGTTATTGCTAGTCTCTTTTCTAGTGTTTTTTCCTTTTTCTTTTTTTTTTTTTACTCCTTTTATCCCACCAAAACCTTGTACTTGATTATATTTGACTATCTGCGGTCGTAGAAACTGAAAAAGGAGTAAGAGTATATTCTTTTTCACTCACTTGTAATTGGTTTAGTTCAATTCAGTTTAGGAATCTACTTGTTCTTTAACATGTTACTAATTAGTACTCTGTTGATCAGTTCAATTCACGGCGTGTTCTTTAAAGTTTAAACGGTCAGTTTAGTTCAGTTCAGGTGTCAATTCAATGACTTCAAATTCAGTTAAATGATGTTCAGTTAAAGTTAACTGGTGCTGAGTTCAGAAACATATTTTTTATCTTACATATCAAGTTGTGTTCAATTTAATTTAGGGGTGTGTAGTTGTGTCTTGTTCAGGTGATTTTGAACTTAGATCCATTCTGATAAGTTTATCTTTAAAGAACGCATCCTCAATTCAGTTTATTCGAGTTCAAAACTGTTACAAGATCTTGTTACAAGATCTCCGAGATTATAGGCGTGACCTTTGTAATATTCTGTTACACCCATTTATGGCAGGTTATATTAGAGTTTGATATTGTTTAGGATTGTTTCCTTTTAGCAGAAGATATTGTATAGGGTTAGGGCTGTATATATATATATTGCGTACAGATCAATATAGAAATCATCTTTTCTGCCTCAAACTTGTCATGGTATCAGAGCGTGAAAGATCCATAAACAAACCCTAAACCAAAACTCAAAAAACCCTAAACCCTAATAATGGTCGTGGAAGATGATCCACCACCACCAAAAATTGACTCAAAATCCCCTTATTTCCTAGGTCCTCAAGATAGACCTGGTGATTTTATTACTGCAGCCAGATTTAATGGCGAAAATTATGATGATTGGGCTGGTGAAATTGAAACCGCCCTTCAAGCCCGAAGAAAGTTCGGATTTTTAGATGGTACGATTATATCTCCAACACCTCCTTGCACACAAGACGATTGGAATACAATTCAAGCCATGTTGGTATCTTGGATTATGAATACCATCACAGCAGAAGTGAAAAGTACCTTGTCCAAATATAAAGACGCCAGGCGTCTATGGGAGACACTTAAGGAGCGATTTGCTCTTACGAATGGACCACGCATACAACAATTAAAGGCGGCCATCTCTGACTGTAAGCAAACCAAATCTATGTCAGTTGCTTCTTACTATGGCAAACTCACGGCTCTATGGGAGGAATTGCATAACCATGAACTCTTGATTACTTGTTCTTGCTGTACAAAGTGTACCGCAGGCCTTGAACATGAGCGTCGCCGTGCAAAGGACATGCTTCATGAATTTCTGATGGGTTTATATACTCCATCTTATGGTCCTTTGCGATCAAATATTCTTGCTCAAGACCCTCTGCCCTCTCTCAGCCGTGCCTATCAGTTAGTTATTCAAGATGAACGAGTTAGAACGTCTTCGTCCATGCCCGAGGAGACATCCGACGTGGTTGGATTTTCTGTGCGAACTAGTGGGCGCACACGAGGCAAAATAGAGAAATCTGATAAATCACATCTTTCTTGCACCTACTGTAAGAAGACAGGCCACGAAGTAACTAATTGCTTCGAAATTCATGGATATCCAGAATGGTGGGAGGATCGTGTGAAGTCTGACAGCGGATCAGGTATGACCAAACTGATGATTGGTCGTAACCAAAAACCAACGACCTCTTCTTCTTCTCTTGCGACAGGATGTGGTCGAGGGGGGGTCCGTTGCCAATGCTGCAGTTGTTTCAGAACCCACTGGAACATCATCTGCAGAATTATTTTCCGCTGATCAGTGGAAGGCGCTTGCAAGTGTCTTTGGTAATATGACTGTTTTCTGGTAATCGTTTGAGTGGTAAGATTAATGGTCATTCTTGGATTATTGATACAGGTGCATCTAATCATGTTATTGGTAATCTTTCTCTATTATTTGATGTGAAAGACATCTTATGTCTTGTTGGTCTTCCTGATGGAAAGAAAGTGGTTGCAACAAAGAAGGGATCAGTACGATTGTCGGATGCTATGACCCTCACTCATGTTTTTTATGTCCCTCTCTTGAATTGCAGCTTATTGTCTGTGTCACAATTGTGTGATGATTTGGATAGTATTGTCATTTTTAATCGATATGTGTGTGCTATACAGGACCAAACGAGGAAGCTGATTGGAATGGGAAGTAAGCAAGATGGACTCTACTACTTCAAGGGACCACAAACAGTGCAGACAGTCACAGTGGATGCGAACGCTTCTTCTTTGACTCTCTGGCATGCTAGGATGGGGCATCCTTCAGAAAAAGTAGTAAAATTGCTCCCTCCCGTTTGTAATTCTAAAGGTAGTTTGAATAAAGCATGTGAAGTGTGTTTTAGAGCTAAACATCCCAGAGACAAATTTCCTTTGAGTGAGAATAAAGCTAGTCGAATTTTTGAACTTATTCATATTGATTTGTGGGGAGGCTATCATCATACATCTTCTTGTGGTGCTAGATATTTTTTGACTATTGTGGATGATTTTTCTCGGGCTGTGTGGGTTTATTTGATGGATGATAAAACAGAGGTCTTTTCTAAATTTATGTCCTTTGTTGCTATGGTTGAGCGACAATATTCTCAAACCATAAAAATTATTCGGAGTGATAATGGAACAGAATTCCGGTGTTTGCTTGGTTATTTTACTGCTTGTGGTATCCTATTTCAAACCTCATGCACTGGGACATCACAACAAAATGGGAGAGTTGAGAGAAAACACATACACATTCTAAATGTTGCCCGCGCCTTGCGCTTCCAAGCAAATTTGCCTATTTATTTTTGGGGGGAGAGTGTTTTGGCCGCTGCCCATTTAATCAATAAAACTCCTTCCACTGTCCTTGATAATCTCACTCCGTTTGAGAAATTGTTTGGTTATTCTCCATCTTATGATGCCATTCGAATGTTTGGGTCTTTATGTTTTGCCCACAACCAAAAACACAAAGAGGGATAAATTTGCGAGTCGTAGCCGTAAATGCATATTTGTTGGGTATCCTTTCGGTCAAAAGGGATGGAGGCTTTATGATCTTGATAAACATGAGTTCTTTGTATCACGAGATGTAAAATTCTTTGAAGAGATTTTTCCCTTTGTTGACACGGAAGCTAGCAATATTAGGCCAATGGACCACTTTGATATGGATGTGGATATTGATTTAGACTTTGCCGATTTTTTTGATGACTCCACTGTTGCCATTGTTCCTAATACCGGGGATACAATAGATGAGGGTTTGGATGTGCCTCTTATCCCCGATGACCCTCATTCCTCTGCCACTGTCAATACTGGGTCTGACCAAACCACAAGTCCGGCAAGCCCAACAGAAATAGAACAGCCTAGTGTTGTGGACGATTCTGTCCAAACTGAGTCTGGGTCTGACCAAACTGAAGAACATGCAAGCTTAAACAATCAGGGTTCCGAAAAAGTTTTCGGTCGTGGAAAGCGCACTAAAACCCCTTCAGTGTTCCTAAAGGATTTTGTTACTCACAGCGTTGTTAAAGAGAGTCCATCGACCACAGTTACTTCCCTTCCACAGCATGCCTCAGGTACTCCTTTTCCTATAGCATATTATATTAATTGTGACAATTTCTCTATGCCCTATCGCAAGTTTCTTGCAGCTGTCACTACAGGGGAGGAACCTCAGTCTTTTAAGGAGGTCATGAAAGATGATGGGTGGAAGCAGGCTATGCAAGAGGAAATTAAAGCCTTGGAGGATAATGGTACATGGACTCTCGAATCACTTTCACCTGGCAAGCGTGCACTGGGCAATCAATGGGTTTATAAGAGGAAATACCTCTCCAATGGAGATCTTGAACGGTTAAAAGCTCGCTTGGTTATTTTTGGAATTCATCAAATCGAAGGTTTGGATTACTCTGAGACCTTTGCTCCCGTTGCCAAAATGGCAACCATTCGTGCCTTTCTAGCCATTGCCGCTTTCAAGAATTGGGAACTTCACCAAATGGATGTGCATAATGCATTTCTCCATGGTGATCTTGATGAGGAAATTTATATGAAATTACCTCCTGATTTCACGTCCTCGGAGCCAAATCTGGTTTGTCGTCTTCACAAATCTTTATATGGTTTAAAACGGGCACCCCGTTGTTGGTTTGCAAAACTGGTCACTGCTTTGAAAGGGTATGGATTTCTTCAGTCTTACTCTGATTATTCATAGTTTACTTACACTAAAGATGGCGTGCAACTCAATGTCTTGGTGTATGTTGATGATTTAATTATTTCTGGCAATGATTCTGCTGCTTTAAGTGTTTTCAAGGCTTATTTGAGTGACTGTTTTCATATGAAAGATCTTGGTCCACTTAAATATTTCCTTGGTATTGAGGTAGCACGGAGTTCAGCTGGCTTATTTCTTTGTCAACGAAAATATACTCTTGATATTATTACTGAGGTCGGCCTCTTGGGGGCCAAACCAACAGACACTCCTATTGAACAAAATCACAAGTTAGGCCATGCTATTTGTGCCAAACTTGATGATCCAGAATCCTATCGACGGCTTGTAGGTCGTCTTGTGTATTTGTCTGTCACACGACCTGACTTGGCATATTCTGTTCATCTCTTATCTCAATTTATGCAAGATCCTCACCAAGAGCATTGGGAGGCCGCTTTGCGAGTTGTGCGTTACTTAAAGGGAACTCCAGGTCAAGGTATTTTATTACGAGCTGATAGTGACTTATCTTTAAACGGATGGTGTGATTCAGATTGGGCTGCCTGTCCCCTCACACGGCGATCCTTGATCGGTTAGCTGGTATTTGGTCAATCACCTATCTCATGGAAAACAAAGAAGCAAACCACTGTCTCAAAGTCTTCCGCTGAAGCAGAATATTGATCCATGGTTGCCATTACTTGTGAACTCAAGTGGTTGAAAGGTTTGTTATTAAGTTTGGGTGTTCACCATCCTAAAGCTATACCATTGTTTTGTGATAGTCAATCAGCTTTACACATTGCCCGCAATCCGGTTTATCATGAACGCACCAAGCATATTGAAGTTGATTGTCACTTCGTTCGAGATGCTATTACCTAAGGTCTGATTGAACCATCATATGTGCCTACGACAGTGCAATTGGCTGACTTATTTACAAAGGCTCTAGGCAGGAAGCAGTTTGATCTACTACTTAGCAAGTTGGGCATCGTAAATCCCCACGCTCCAACTTGAGAGGGGGTGTTACAAGATCTCCGAGATTGTAGGCGTGACCTTTTAATTTTCTGTTACTTGTGAACTTACTTGTTATTGATCCATGAATGCCATTACTTGTGAATTCAAGTGGTTGAAAGGTTTGTTATTAAGTTTGGGTCAAATTTGTCAAAAACACACCCTCACTGTATTCAAGAAATTGGGCCGGACATATCTTGGACTTGCTTCTAAGTTAACTCCGGCTTATAGCACGGTTCAGTTTGGATGACCGGTCTAATTTGAACAGAAATACAGTACAGGCTGTTGCCAGGCTGCCTTGTTACTAAAGGTGGACAAATGGCGATGATCTCTGACACTTCCAAAAGCATGGCAAAATCCGCTAAAGACGCCAACAAAATTACAATTTATGGCTCCAATTTGAGCTCGTGATAATACCCGTCTTCACGTGTTTGCTTACATGACACAGCAAGTACATGGGAAACATAGTCTCATACAACAATCGAGTATTATTTTAAATATAAATGTCTCACGATTAATAAACATAATCGAAAGACTGCTGCTTGTCTAGTGACTGGACAGTGGACTTCCCTCTCTTTTGAATCATCAGGCCCACATCAACTTACATAGATCAGAGAAGTTGAAATAATTTTATCAAACTTCAACCAGTTTTAGATGTTTAATTTGGTTCATAAAGCACTTCACTGTGAAATTAAAAGCAAAATGACAACAATGTAGTACTAACTTTATACATAAAAATATTGTTTGAGCTAATTAGCCGAGGTCGATGGCCTTGTTTGGAGGGCAGCTTTTTGGCCAGATTTTTGGACAATTTGGATTGTTGGAGAAATTGACAATTCAACAAGTCAAAATTTGTTGTTTACTTGCCAGCTTTTTCATTGGCTTTTTGGACCCAACAAGTTGACTTACAAAAAGTTGGGAGGGGGTAGCTTTTTAGGTCAGCTTGTTGGATTATTAGTCATTTTACTTCTAATAAGCTTTCAATAACCAGCTCATCAGTTTACCAAACATCTATCTATAATCAGATAGTCAAACCAGCTAACACAACCATCTAACAAGAACCACCTGATAGAACCAGCTACCAGCTACCATCTACCAACTGGTTGCCAAACAAGGCCGATATGTCTGGTTGTCGGTGATAACATTGAAAGTAAGCAATTTCGTTTTTCGCCCCATACTTCGGATAAATTTTCAACTTTCATGAAAGTGGGTTAGTCAAACCATATATGTTACTCTTCTTTCTCAGCAAATAAAGTTTCTTTATTGACTTATACCGAACTTTATAGATCTTTATTAATGGCTTCTTGATTAGAGCTTATGTACTGTCACTCTGTTAGATACCCAATGAATATCCAATTAGTATGCACACACAAAATTTGTGCTCAACCTAATAACAAGGCTAATAAGCTATAGATTATTTGTAATCCACTTAATTGATGTCAATTTTCTCCAAAAGACAATATGATCAATATTGGCATTGAGTAATAAACTACTACTCCATATGTATTCTCGTGATCATGCTAGCATGGACCAACTTAGCTTTCAATAGTGACTTTGATATCTACAATATCAAGGAACCCTTCTTCACTGCTGTTCTTCTTGGACTTCATTCCAAGCTTCTTGTGGCTCAAAATTGGAACAGCAAATGGATCAAAATCAAATGCTGCAAAGTTATTGTCATATTGCCACTTGGCAGACATTTGATGGTTGTAAACCAATCTTTGATTTGCTTTCTTTTTTGTTTTTACTTATGTACAATTGTCACTTCTTTTGTGATGCCAAACTGGTATGCTCCGTAACGTCCCTTGTTTTGTACTTGAAAATAGTCGGTTTGGCAGTTATATATCGCTTTGCAACTAGTTTTATTTTTTTGGTTTAGGGCATGTTTTTCTAGACTGGATTTCAGTTTTTTTCAATTATCTCCAGTTTGTTCCAGTTTCAGTTTAAAATTTCGGTTTGTTCCAGTTTTCTCCAGTTTCTTCCAGTTTGTTTCACTTTTCCCAATTTAATTATTTGACATAATAAATATCGTAATTAAGTATTCTTTATCTAAATATATAATAATAAATATATGTTGCATATATGTTAAATCACTTTTGAAAATGCCCATATATTATTATTATTATTATTATTATTATTATTATTATCTACTTCATTCGTCCCAAATTGATGTACCCATTTGAGCATAATAATAATAATAATAATAATAATAATAATAATAATAATAATAATAATAATAGTAGTAGTAGTAATAATAATAATAATAATAAAATAATAATATAAATAGTAATAATAATAATAATAATTGTAATAATAATAAATAATAAATAATAAATAATAAATAAAAGTAATAATAAAAATATTATTATTATTATTATTATTATTATTATTATTATTATTATTATTATTATTTTTTATTATTATTATCTTAAAACTCTATTCTAAATGGAAACAAAAAAAATCATAAATGCAAAAGTTTCAGTAAGTTTCAGTTTTTTCCAGTAAGTTTCAGTTTTCTCCAGTAAGTTCCAGTTTTTTCCAGTAAATTCCAGTTTCCAGTTAAAAGTTCCAGTTTGTTCCAGTTTTCTCCAGTATGTTCCAGTTTCCAGTCTAAAAAAACATGTCATTACTAAGCTTTCATTCAACTAGTACTCCTACATTTTATAGTACTACTCACTCATACTATAATCCCCTTTTCTTTTGTAGAAAGGCGGGGTCAAATTACAAAATATATCCCCGCCAAAAAAAAATACAAGATAAATAAATAAAAATTTTATATATGAAATCCTACGTAGTTTGGAGTGTGCTATCACTCGTAAGGTCGTCTATTAACATTTGAAGATATAAAAGGGAGCTGAGATACGTGGAAGGGGAATTAGATAATTGATTACATTTCCCTCACGATTAGACTTCAAATAATGTTTTTCACTGGCATTTGCAACTATGTTTGCTTCTCTTACATGCAGAATTGAGACTTGGTAAAAAAGAACTAAATAAAGGACGCAAAATTTTAGATGCTCTTGAGAATATCCAACTGGAAACTCTTAGATACACTCGTTGGTTTGGCCTTGATATTTAAACCCAGACATTTCTCATCCTCATGCCTGCATACATATAATTTTGAAATTGAAGAGCATAAGAATATCTTAAAAACAACAAAACTAGAGTTAAACATATGACAAAAATCCCTCCACCACACCAAAATGAGAGTCACAAGATATTGGACTTTGGTATATGTACAAAAAAAAAAAAAAAAGATTGTACGTTTTCCTCATATACAGCCAGTTTTATATACAAGATAAGAAGATATACTAGTAGTTTTATCTTTTATGTAGTCTATCTGTACATGCATAAGTTTCCTCTAGCCTTGAATTGGAGAAATCTAACTGGGTACCCACGCCACTACTCTCTCCACCCACCCATTATTCCTCTCATTATCTACTTGACATTATTCAACCCCCCCCCCCCCTTCTGTTTTATTTATTTATTTACAAACTATATTTCCTTCTTTTTTTTATTTATGATTCTTTAAGGTCTACTCTGGACACAGAGTCGATCCTGTGTTGTCGAAAAAATAACAGTAGAGTAATGTTCTCCAAATAAACATACACCCTTAAATTAGAAGGGGTAGTTATTTGACCATTAGATTAAGGACGTGATTTTTTCAAATTAAAATGGTTAGAGGAGAGAGATAACGAGAGGAATAGACATCAGAGAAAAGCAACAGCAGAGGACCTATTCACCTCTGGACAAGAAGTCTCTTGTGCTGTTGATGTGCATCAACCATAAGTCAATAACCATCACATTTCATTTTCAATACCAAAGGATCCTAAATATTAGCCTCCTATAACTTCTATATATGGTAACCCCATCTAACGACCATTCTTGCCACCTCTCATTATACACAAATACATAACCAAAGCACCAAACTGTCTTATCTTATAATTACTAATTCTTGCAAATTTTCCGCCCTTACATACACACAACTCATTTTTTCTAACATCTCTTGTCACAAAAAAAAATCATTCATTCTACAAACAAGGAAAAACAAAACTTTCTCTCCTGTCGTCCACCCCTGGCTTATCGATGATCATGACTTCGACGAAATCCGCAAATGTGGCCAAAGATCATCAAATCTCCCCTTGTTGATCACCCTACACATGTTTTCGAACAACCTCGAAAACTCGATTATTATGGCCACCGAGAAGAAAGGGGCGATCTTGATGCACAAATACGAGCTCGGTCGCTTATTAGGCCAAGGAACCTTTGCTAAGGTCTATTACGCTAGACACATTGTGTCAAGCCAAAGTGTAGCCATCAAGATCGTGGACAAGGAGAAAGTTTTAAGGGTTGGTTTAATTAACCAAATTAAACGAGAAATCTCGGTTATGAGACTCGTTAGACACCCTAATATTGTACAACTTTATGAAGTTATGGCTAGTAAGACCAAAATCTTTTTTGTCATGGAATTTGTTAAGGGTGGTGAGCTTTTTAATAAGGTGTCAAAAGGAAGGCTTAAAGAAGATGAAGCACGTAAGTATTTTCAACAACTTATTAGTGCTATTGATTTTTGTCATAGCCGTGGTGTTTATCATAGGGATCTTAAGCCTGAGAATTTGCTTGTGGATGAGAATGGTGATCTTAAGATCTCGGATTTTGGGCTTAGTGCGTTGCTTGATTCCAAACGACAAGATGGTCTTCTTCATACGACGTGTGGTACACCAGCTTATGTTGCGCCGGAGGTCATTAACAAGAGAGGTTATGTATATTACACAAACTATTAGCCTCGTTTAATTTGTTTATTCATATATTTATAATTAATTACCGTCAAGGTGGTGTGTTTAAAATTTTCAAAAAGCAAATGAGAAGATTTTTTTTGGAATTAAGGGAGTATTTAAACCTGGCAAATAAGTTGTTTGGGTCGGTTTTGATTCGGATCTATTCGAATTGGGTCATAATCGGTTCATAAAATGTTTGGGTTAGTCGGGCTAATTCGATTCGAGTTGCTATCGGATTTGTTGTCAATTGTGCTTATTAAATTTTCTCGGATCCATGAGTCTAAAATTATTTCGGTTTGAGTTAGGTTCATGTGAGTTTGAATCAAATTTGGGTCAACTACTTTTGGAGTCGGGTCGGGCAAATTGGTTCGTGTCAGTTTTGCCAGGTTTAGGAGTATTTGTGTTGTTATATACATTGACAAATGAGACTACATTTTGTCATTGGCTAGGACCAATATGGTGTGTCAATAAATCAATTCTTGCATTGGAAAATATTGATGATAATTCTATGAAAATTAAACATTCTGTTTTGTTAATATTTGTATCCTGATGTTACTTTTTTACAGGCTATGATGGCTCCAAAGCGGATATTTGGTCTTGTGGGGTGGTATTGTATGTTTTATTGGCAGGATTTCTTCCATTTCATGACACAAATCTAATGGTGTTGTACAGAAAGATCAGCAAAGGGGAGTTCAGATGTCCGGGTTGGATTCCGCCCGAAGCTCGAAAACTTCTAGCCCGTATCCTCGACCCAAGCCCATACTCAAGGATAACCGTGTCAAAGTTGATGGATAACTCATGGTTTCAAAAGGGGTTCAAACATGTAGAAGCTAAGCCCAACAACAAAGATGAGGACCTAGGCCCACCTACCACTCCAAGGGATGTTCGGGCCGCTTTCGATTTAACCCTCGAAAGCGGCTCGTCCGAGAAGCCAGAAGAAGAGGAGTGGGGAATGGGCTCAGGCCCAATGAAGCCCACATGTATGAACGCATTTGACATAATTTCACTTTCACCGGGCTTCAACCTCTCGGGCCTATTTCAAAATGACCCAAGAAATAGGCCTGAGGCCCGGTTCACAACCGCGAAACCCCCCTCAATGATAGTGTCCAAATTTGAACAAATAGCCCAAATGGAGAGGTTCAAGATACAAAAGAAGGATGGTATCGTAAAGATGCAAAGTAGTAAAGTGGGGAGGAAAGGGTTGTTGAGGATTGACGCCGAGATTTTCGAAGTGGCTCCGACGTTACATGTGGTAGAGGTTAAGAAATCGGCTGGCGACACGATTGAGTACAATGATTTCTGTGACCATGACTTGAAACCTGCTCTGAGAGACATTGTATGGGCATGGCAAGGAAGTGCACCATTCAACCCACAACAGCAGCAGCAAGAACAAGTTATTGTCTAGAAAGATGTTTTTTTTAAGGCTATTTTATTTTTTTATCAAATGGTCTTTTCCACATCAACCTAGCTAACTGATGTTCTAGCTACCTGCCCTTGTAATTTTTTAGAGCTTTTCTTGTTACATACAGTCTTCTTCTTTTTTGTTCCGTACTGATTTCAGTGTAAGTTTGTAACATTCCAATTAGTTGTGGAAATGAAAAAGAAAAAAGAAAAAAGCAAAAAGGAGAAGAATCAAGTCTTACTTGCAATTTGTGAAAATAGATATCTGACATGAAAAGCTGTCTTTTAGGAGCTTATTATACTGCTGATTTCTGACATTTTAGGCTGGAAAACAGAGGTTACTTGCAATTTAGAAGAATGGACTTTTGGAGAGAGAGCAAACATGATTTTCATACCCGAAACACGAAATTGAGGGATTGTCAAATGTGACAATTGTTAAAATTTGGGAGCAATGTAATCTAATTGGAAGAGTCCATAGTAATTATGTACTCAAATGTTCTAGGATTAGAGGTACTTAGAATTGGAAGAAAGTCAAGGTCACTATAATCCTGTCTTCTGGCTTATAAGAGACCCTCTCCAATTCATGAGTTCAATAGTTTTTGCGTCATTGGTAAAAGATCTACGTAGAGAAACCCTTGTTTCTAAGGTCGTGAAATGAAATTATAAAATGTAACTAAACTAATTAATCAACCAAGAATGTCTTGGTCTAGTGGTCAAGACTGACTTGGAGAACTGGAACTAATCACGTTGTACGTTACGAATTACCAAAAACCTAAACTACACATACTATATTATATCATCCATAGAAACAACTCAACAAGCTAGCAAAACACATCCGGAAACACAACCAAACCGTTTTCCAGCAAGCACTAAGGAACTAAAGACATCATACTATATAACGCCACTAAATAAATACTAATAACCCTAAAAAACTCAACATGCTAGCTAGAAACTTGCAAAAGTGTATCAAAACATATGATTCCTCCTAGAACTTGCATACATCATTGTAATGACCCTTAAATTTCTAATACTTTCCTTTCTTTTTGGGGCGAAGTTGGTTGCTATGGCCACATTTCTTCTTCCTGCAATTCTTAGCGCGAAGGGGAAGGGGAGCATAGCACTTGCGGCATACCATCTTGTCCTGGTTGTACTTATTAGCCAATACAATCAACGATAGCTCGATATTGTTGCTTTTGACACCACCAGGAAGCCTCAACGTGACATACAAAGTCGATTCCTTCTCGATGTTGAAGTGTTTAACGTTGTGTCCATTTTCGAGGTCTTTTCCACCATACATCAAACGTTGTTGCTCTAGTAAGATCCCTTCATTTTCTTCAATTATCTCCTTCACCTCGTTGATGGTGTCACTTGGGTCTACATTCAAGGTTAGGGTCTCATCTCTTAGGTTTTTCGCAAATATCTGCATTTTGTATATAATTATTTACTTCTTTTGATTGTTTTTCAGGGATCCCTTATGGTTCTCTCTGCTCTCTCTCTCTCTCGATCTCTCTCTCATCTCCTTCGCTCTAGCTCTCTCTCTCTCTCTCCTCCCCCCCAACCCCCCCTAGGTCGGTGATCGCCGGCCGATCTACAGAGGTCGGTGACCGCCGACCCACTAGGGGTTTGAGTAGTCCTCCGATCATTCGCCGGAGGCCCAACTGAACATCGGCGAAACTTAATCGCCGTGGAGGAACAGCGATCGGCCGGAGAATTCCAGCCCGGCGTCGCTGTGAGGCCTGAAAGTGCTCGCCGGCGAAATCCCACCACCGCAGTGGACCACCCCGCCAGACGGGAGGCTGGAGTAACACCACCTCGCCAGTCGGGAAGCTGTCGGTAATTGCCGACCACGAACAGCACCACCGCCCTCTGCCCGGAACAACCCCCGCCGGAGACAGGTAGTAGCGCCGTGGTAAGCACCGGCGTACCTCTATCCACCAGATCCGAAGCCCCTAGCGCGTGTGTTGACTGCTCACTTTTGCTTACTTTATTATTTATTATTCTTGTTGTTGACTTCTCTGACCCTAGCACGTGTAGTTTGTTGTTTGGTACTGATTTTTGGAAAATAGTTTTGTGTGCTACTCTGTCTCTTAAGTGGAACCTAGTAACATTTCTGTTGGTTTCTGTGCTTGTTTTTGTTGGTATCTCTAGCCTTTTTAGTATTATTATTATTATTATTATTATTATTATTATTATTATTATTATTATTATTATTATTATTATTATTATTATTATTATTATTATTATTATTATTATTATTAATATTATTATCATTACTGTTATTAGTACTATTATTACTATAATAGTAGTCGTAGTATTATTCTAATAGTTTTGCGACTGCTAATATTAAGTACTTGTACCATCGTTTCGGTTGTTATTATATGTAATAGTATTATTGTTTGTTGTGGCCTTTGTTGTGGTATTTGTTACTATTGTTATTATTACCATTAATAGTAGTATTATTATCAATATTATTATTATTATTATTATTATTATTATTATTATTATTATTATTATTATTATTATTATTATTATTATTATTATTATTATTATTATTATTATTATTATTATTATTATTATTATTATTATTATTATTATTATTATTATTATTATTATTATTATCGTCATTATTACTATTATTATCATTGTGTTGTATTAGTACTATTACTATTGTTGTTGTTGTAAATCTTGTTTGCAAGCATAGACGTTGATTGTTATATAGTTACGATTTGCGTCACCTAATCTTTTGGTGCGCCAGTACTTACCTAGTTTCATGGATTTTCTAGTTCTTATTTTGAGTTAACTGTCTGACCATTGCTTCGGTCGGTGTGGCATCTTTGACCTCTAGTGGTAGAGTTAGGGTCAGTCCTCCGGTGAGCTCTGGGTCTCGAAAGGGGAGAGTTGGGGCAAATAGATTGAGGTTTGGCACATGGAATGTAGGGACACTCACGGGAAGAACTCTAGAGTTAGTGGAGGTTTTAGAAAAATATAAGGTTGATATCGTGTGTGTTCAGGAGACGAGGTGGTCAGGGGCCAAGGCAAAGGAGATCAATGGATTCAAACTTTGGTATTCAGGGTGTGCGAGTCAACGGAATGGGGTCGGGATCTTAGTTGATAAGGAGCTTAAACAACATGTTGTAGAGGTAAAAAGAACCAATGATAGGATTATGTCTATCAAGGTGGTGGTGAAGGAGGAGACCTTCAATGTCATTTGTGCTTATGCACCGCAAGCAGGGTTGGATATGCAACTTAGGCATTGCTTCTGGGAGGAGTTAGATGAGGTTATTCAGCAAGTTCCTCCTAGTGAGAAACTCCTTGTAGGAGGAGACTTCAATGGACACATAGGGGCCACGTCGGATGGGTATGCTGGTGCTCATGGAGGTTTCGGGTATGGAGTTAGGAACGATGGTGGCACGTCGGTCTTAGATTTTTCGACTGCGTATGACCTAATGGTAACCAACTCCTTCTACAACAAAAGAGAGGAGCACCTAGTTACTTTCAGAAACAGCACCGCTAAGACCCAAATAGATTACATTCTTGTTAGACGTGGCGACCGAGGTTTGTGCATGGATTGCAAGGTTTTACCAGGTGCGTATGTGTCGACCCAACATAGGATGGTCGTTTTGGACCTTAAGATGAAGGGGTGGAAGAGGAAGAGAAGTGCACACAATGGCACCAAAATCAAGTGGTGGAATCTTAGAGGAATTGTGGGGAGTCAATTTAAGGCAAAGGTTGAGTCGAATAGCATCTGGAGAAGAGAAGGCAACGCGAGTCAAATGTGGGCAGGGGTGGCGGATCTCATTAGGAATGCGGCAAAGGAGACTTTAGGAGTTGCAAGAGGGATAGGAAGTAGCAAGAAGGAATCCTGGTGGTGGAGTGAGGACATTCAAAATAGGGTGAAGGCTAAGAAGGTTGCCTATAAAGCCCTAATGGATAGCACTATAGATGAGGAAAGGGTGGAGAAGCGGGAAGTCTACAGAGCGGCAAAGAAGGAGGCAAAGAAATCAGTAGCAGAAGCCAAAAGTAAAGCATATGAGAGCTTGTACCAAAAATTGGCCACTAAGGAGGGAGAACAGGACGTGTACAGGTTGGCGAGAGTTAGGGAGAGGAAGACTAGAGACCTGGATCAAGTTCGTTGTATTAAGGATGAGGCGGGAAGAGTTCTTGTGGACGACGCGAACATCAAGAGGAGGTGGCATGGGTATTTCAATGAGCTCTTTAACAATGTTGGAGACGTAGCCATTTCGTTGGGAGACCTTACCACAGCCGAGCAACACCGCAACTACAGCTTTTGTCGTCGCATTATGAAGGAAGAAATCAAAGGGGCCATGTGGACGATGAAGAGTGGGAAGGCAGTAGGACCAGATGAGATACCCATAGAGGTATGGAAGAGTTTGGGGGAAGAAGGTCTATTGTGGTTAGTTAGGCTTTTCAACGTGATCCTCAAATCCGCAAGTATGCCGGAGGAGTGGCGACTCAGCACATTGATTCCCCTATACAAGAACAAAGGAGATATCCAAAGCTGCAACAACTATAGGGGTATTAAGCTACTCAGTCACACCATGAAGCTATGGGAGTGAGTGATTGAGAAGAGACTAAGGAAGAGTACTCTAATCTTGGAGAACCAATTCGGTTTCATGCCAGGGAGGTCAACAACGGAAGCGATTCATCTGATTAGACGTTCTATGGAGTACTACAGAGAGAGACAAAGGGACTTGCACATAGTTTTCATTGATTTGGAGAAGGCGTATGACAGGGTACCCAGAGAAGTTCTGTGGAGGTGCTTGGAATCCAAGGGGGTTCCAGTCGCCTATATCCGAGTGATTAAGGATATGTATGAAGGAGTGAGGACTAGGGTTAGGACTACAGGAGGGGAAACTGAGCAATTTTCTATAGATATTGGGTTACATCAAGGGTCATCGTTGAGTCCCTTCTTATTCGCAACCGTTATGGATGAGCTCACTAAGACTATCCAGGGGGATGTGCCTTGGTGTATGTTGTTTGCCGACGACATTGTTCTGATAGACGAGACTAGAGAAGGTGTTAACGCCAAATTGGAACTTTGGCGGGACACACTAGAGGCAAAGGGATTCAAGCTAAGTAGGACAAAGACTGAGTACTTGGAAGGCAAATTCACAAGAGATGGGGTTGCCTCGGATATGGAGATTAAGATTGGTACGGAGGTGGTACCGAAGAGGGATTGTTTCAAATATCTCGGTTCAATCATACAGGGCAACGGCGAGATTGACGATGACGTGACCCATCGTATCAGAACAGGGTGGCTAAAGTGGAGGAGTGCAACGGGAGTTCTATGTGACAGAAAAATTTCACTAAAACTTAAAGGTAAGTTTTATTGTACAGCCATCAGGCCAGCTATGCTATATGGGGCGGAGTGTTGGCCGGTGAGGCAGGTGCATGTGCAGAAGATGCGGGTGACCGAGATGAGGATGCTTCGTTGGATGTGCAACTCTACAAGAAGAGATAGAATTAGGAACGAGGTGTTGAGAGGCAAGGTGGGAGTGACCGATATCGACAACAAGATGCGAGAAACAAGGCTTAGGTGGCTTGGGCATGTGAGGAGGAGACATCGTGATGCACCGGTGAGAAGGTGTGAGGGAATTACACTTAGAGATTGTAAGCGAAGAAGAGGACGCCCGAAGAAGACTTGGGGAGAGGTAATCAGGCAGGATTTGACCCGTCTAGATCTTACCGAGGACTTGGTCCTAGATAGGAGATTATGGCGTAGCAGGATCCGTGCAGAGGATCCGCGTTAGATTAGGGTTGTGCATTGGCTAGTACTAGAGGTTGATGCATTTTGTTTATAGCCTATAGCGTCTCCTTCACTTTATGTTGCTTAGTAAGTAGAATCTTGTGTTAGTATGTGTACTGATTTACTTTCCTTGACCTTTTGATCATTCTTCACTGCTTTAAAAAAAAAAAAAAGAACGTTTTGAAATGCATTTTTAAAAAAAAAAAAAAAAAAGGTTTTTGTGGGTCTTTCGGAAACAGTCTCTCTTCTAGGCAACTAATTAGGGGTAAGACTGCGTACATCTGGACCTCCCCAGACCCCGCCCTAGGCGGGACACTTACTGGGTTGTTGTTGTTGTTGTTGTTGTTGATTGTTTTTCAGGGCTCTGATGAAATGGGGTATATATATAGAAGATAAACACAAGTTTGTTGCAACACAAGTTTACTATCGATAGGAAACTTGCTTGCTCTATGCCAAAAGATATATGTAAATGCTAAACTTTTATGAACAGAGATCAGTATCCAAGTTGTCCAAAATGCTAACAATTTGAGAAACCTTAGGCCTGGTTTTTCTAGAATTGCCAACACATGCTGAGCCCACTTTAGCCAACCTAACAATGGGCTTCATATTAGACGGCATAACAAGCCTAGGATCTAATAACTCACTAAACCTCATTTCCTTAATCAAGGGCAACACCCACCTAACAAGAAACCCTTCTTCACTTCTCCTGCCTGTTAAGAGCTCTAACAACAACACACCAAACCCATACACATCACTCTCTTTGCAAGCACCACCACCACCACCACCAACTCCTCCATTTCTCTCTCCTCCCCAATACTCGTCGTCGACGTACCCTACAAGCCCAACCCTCTCTTGTTTTGAGGCCAAGAAAGACAACCCATAATCACAAAGCCTAGCACAAAACTTAACATCTACCAAAACGTTTGATGGCTTGATACAACCATGGACTACTTGGGTTGCCATCTTTTCATGTAAGTACTCGAGCCCACGAGCCACACCAGCCGCGATCCTTAACCTCTTGGCCCAATCCAATAGGGAAGCTCCATCAACATTTTGGTGCAAGTAGAAATCCAAGCTCATAGTACTCACAAACTCCGTTAGTATGATCCTTTCACCCGGGCCCTCGGAAAACCCAATAATAGGCACTATGTTAGGATGTTGAGCCAATGATAGTGACTTGATCATAGATTGGAACCCAAGACCAGCTCTACTCAACACCAACCAAGGGTGAATCCGCTTGACCGCCACCAAGTCACCCTTATCCAATACCGCGATATAGGTAGTTCCTAGGCGACCCTTACCAATGATCTTCTTAGGATTGAACCCATCCGTGGTTGAATCTATATCCGATAAAGGGAAGCTTTTCGCGGTAATCTTGGTTACGGAACATGATTCTTCACAAACTATAGGCTTCTTCTTCCTACATAGGAAGAAGAGGACGATGATGAGAATAATAAGGGAAATGGAGAGAAGTGATAGAGCAAAGGCATAAGCACTAGTCATCTTGAGACTATGAGGTGTACTTTGATAGCTCTCTTGTAAAATGAGAAAAGGCTTATATATGGAGAATCTTATGGCACAATCAAATGGTTATAAAAGAGAGAAAAAGATTGGAAAGAAATTAGTTTGACAATTAGAATGAGTACACTTTGAAAAAAGGGGTGTTAGGAAATTTGGATTTGTTTGTTATTAGAAAAAAGAAAGAAAGAATAATTAAGAATTGTCACTACATTTTTGTTTTGTTGGTGGGGTGGGGTGGGGTGGGGTGGGGTCTACTTTTTGGGCCGCTTTTTAGTTGTTCAAAAAGAAAACGTTACGATTTCGTTTTAATGGCATCCCTTGATTTCCTCCTTGGTTTAATGACTGGCTTGATTACATTAGTTACAGAATCTTCTCCTTTGGTTATTTATATGCTGAATATTGTATCAGTTTATCATCCCATCAAAAATCGTTTTTCTTCCTCCACAATTCAGCTGAGCAGTATTTTTCTTAGAGTTCCATCTCTTCCAATCCGAGTGCACGGAATAGAGGAGCGTTGTGCTAACCTTGGGGGGCGACGCCTTGTTCTGACTGCACTAGTCCGGGCGAAATCGCTTCTAAGGCAGTGGCCTTCGTACCACGACACAACAATCTTATTTTACAGTAAATCTTTCGGCCCACATTCATTCTTGTTTCCTTTGTTTAATTTTGGTTTTACAGTATCATTTTTGTAACAATTTAGAAGCGATTTATTCTACTGTATTACCACCACAAATGGCCTCTCTTTCGAAATTCATCCCTGACCTCTCCAAACTCGAAGCTCTTGATGGTTCTAATTACAAAAGATGGTCACAAAAGGTTCTGATTTTTCTTGAACAGTTGGAGGTTGATTATGTTCTATTTTCTGATGCTCCCACTCCAACTACTGCTGCTAAACCTTCCACTCCTGTGACTCCGTTAGTGGTCCTTGATGCCTCTCCGGGGCAAAAGAAGGATAAGGGTAAGGTGGATGATGCTGGAGCCATTGAGAAGTATGGTAAGGACAACAAGATGGCTCGTGGTCATATGTTATCTCATATGGCTAATCCGATTTTTGATCTGTTCATCAAAAACAAATCGGCTAAGTCTATATGGGAGACACTTGAGTTGAAATATGGTGCTGATGATGCTGGGAAGAAGAAGTACGTGACTGGAGACTGGTTAGAGTTCAAGTTGGTGGATGACCAACCTATCATGCCACAAGTTCATCAATATGAAAACCTTGTTTCTGATATCCTCCTTGAGGGGATGAAAATGTGTGAAGTGCTGCAGGCTAATGTCCTGATTCATAAGCTGCCCGAATCTTGGACAAACTACCGGGCTCATCTCAAACACAAGAAGAGAGATATGACCTTGCAGGAATTAATCGGACATATGAAGATCGAGGAGGCAAACCGCCTCAAGGAGAAGGGTTCCTCTTCCTCTGTCAATGAACTTTCTGTTAAGGCTAACCTTGTGGAATCTTCTGGTGCTAAATTTGACAGGTCTAATGCTGCTGGAAACTCTAAGAAGGGACAGAGACCAAACAACAACAAGAAGTCTGGACCTTTCAAGAAGAACGACAAGATCCAGAAACAACAATCTAGGCCCCTATGCTATGTGTGCGGAAAACCTGGACATAGAGCTCATCAATGCTTCAAACGCAAAGATGGACAGAACAACCAGGACCAGCCCCGCAACCAGGCCAACATTGCTGAATCTGGAGATGTCATTGCTGCTGTCATCTCTGAGGTGAATCTGGTCAGTAACAATACTGAATGGATTGTTGACACTGGTGCCTCTAGGCACTTTTGTGCCAACAGGACCCTATTTTCTGATTTTCAGAATGCTGGTGATGGTGAACAGGTGTTCATGGGTAACTCTAGTAGTTCTGAGGTGCTTGGTAAAGGGAAAATATCTCTGAGATTAACAATCAAATGGTTATAAAAGAGAGAAAAAGATTGGAAAGAAATTAGTTTGACAATTAGAATGAGTACACTTTGAAAAAAGGGGTGTTAGGAAATTTGGATTTGTTTGTTATTAGAAAAAAGAAAGAAAGAATAATTAAGAATTGTCACTACATTTTTGTTTTGTTGGTGGGGTGGGGTGGGGTCTACTTTTTGGGCCGCTCTTCAGTTGTTCAAAAAGAAAACGTTACGATTTTGTTTTAATGGCATCCCTTGATTTCCTTCTTGGTTTAATGACTGGCTTGATTACATCAGTTACAGAATCTTCTCCTTTGGTTATTTATATGCTGAATATTGTATCAGTTTATCATCCCATCAAAAACCGTTTTTCTTCCTCCACAATTCAGCTGAGCAGTATTTTTCTTAGAGTTCCATCTCTTTCATTCCGAGTGCACGGAATAGAGGAGCGTTGTGCTAACCTTGGGGGGTGACGCCTTGTTCTGACTGCACTAGTCCGGGCGAAATCGCTTCTAAGGCAGTGGCCTTCGTACCACGACACAACAATCTTATTTTACAGTAAATCTTTCGGCCCACATTCATTCTTGTTTCCTTTGTTTAATTTTGGTTTTACAGTATCATTTTTCTAACAGTTTTTTGGGGAATTGTTATTTAGCAAGCATTGTAACTATATGACTATATAAGCTAGGTAGCTGATAATGTTTCCCTGTAAAGCTTTACACCACCATTAATGCATGTCTCGACTTCTTCTCTTACCTAGAATTCCTCACTTATATTCAGTTCTTCTTCAATTGTTCTTCAATTCTGGAAAGAACGTATCACATAGAGGAAGTGTTATTAAACTTCCGATGAGCCTGGACTAGACCCATGAAGGAGGAGAGCAACATCACACACAAGTCAAGTGAGGATCAATCCTAAAACCAATTGGCAATAGGAGGAGTCTTCCACTTGACTTATTTATTGATATTTCTCTAGTCCTCACATATTTTAACACTCCCCCGCACGCTATTTATAGGTTGATATTTCTCTAGTCCTCACATACTTTAACAGTTAACTTTGTTTTGTTCCCAACTTGTCAAGACCATTGAGAATCATAATGAACCCACCACATCCCTTTCTCTCTCCTCTCTTCTCTCCAAACCAGCCAAAAGGTCATATTCATGGTGTCATACAAGATACAACAAGAAGATCCAACCCCATTCTCACGACAACCAACTCGCTTACATTATTGGTGGCAAAACCAAAATCCTCGCCGTTGATCGCAACCTCAAATTCTCCTCTTCAAATTCTCATCTCTCATCTTCGAAGAATACAACAACTCTCTGTTTTTATTTTCTCTCTCCTCATTTAGGTACCAACTCCCTAGTGAAGAACTTGATGCTTTGATCTCCGTCACTAATGATGACGACCTTGAGCACACATGATGCACGCCATGCACGAGTGTGACCATATCTATTGCGCTTCATCCAACCAGAGTTTGTGAGGAGGGGAGTGGGTGAGTGTTTTAGTGAGGTGAGGTCCAAGAACTGTTAACGGCGTCTCGGCGATGAGGTTGCTCTTGAGCAACAATGGTGTGAAACTTGGATGGGGAAGAAGAGAGGAGAGAGAAAGGACTTAGATTGGTTTTGTTTTCTTATTTTATTTATCTATTTTAAAATATAAAATTAATTACTTTGAAAAACAATAATAACAATAAAAAACTTTATTAGAGCCATGTCATAAACTTAACGGCAATATCTAGCAGAAACAAAAATAATGGCACCGAGTAAATATTTATGGGAGTATAAAGGTACCTCTTGGATTTAAAATGAAGTTTTGGGCACCATTTAGAAAAGTCAAAACTATAAGGACACCAATTAAAATTCTCCTTATTATTGTTATTGTAGGAAAATTTCCAATTAAGTGTGATGAAAGACTTGAGAGTTGGGAGTAGATGATGACAATATGCCTCATGGCCTATATCTTGCTTTTGGCTGTTTTCTAGTTATTTAGAAGCTTGTGATCACGATATGAGGTAAATTTTTATTTAATTTATTTAACTTTTCTTCTTTTTTTTATAAGGAATTTATTTAACTTTTCAAGTTCTATACAATCGTGTTATTAGATTTTCAAAATTATGTTTCCAAAATAATAAAACAGAAAATTACAGCATATATAAAAATGAACAGTTAGTTTTGTGCGGACTTAGTCTACTGTGGATAAAGTATATTTGAGGGGTAGCTCCAGGAAAAATAGGGGATGGCTTCACTATTAGAGAGATGGCTTCATGTGAAGTATGGGATGGGTCCACTATAGAGGGTTGGCGTCAAGGAGGTGGCTCCACTAAAAGTAGAGGTGGCTCCACTATTAGAGCCAGAGGAGTGGCTCCAGATGAAATATGAGGTGACATTTAGACTATTTGTCTAAAAAAAACAAAATAAACAAATACTTAATCGGCTTTAGAGGCCCGCTTCACAAACCTGCACACAAGGAGTATAAAAAGTTGATGCACCGATCCAAACTCATGTCTCTTTAAGGCCCATTTAATAAAAGACCCGGCTTGAGGCCGGATCCAGTTTCCTTTTTTCATGTGGACTAGACTAGTGAAAGAAACGGGCTTCTTTGAATTTACTAAAGCAAAAACTTGTGTGGATTTTAGTCCACAGTGGACCAATACTTGGAGTCACCCCCTACTTTATCCGGAGTCACTCCCCTCTAAAAGTGGAGCCACCCCTATTTCACCTAGAGTCGCCCCTCAAATTTATACTAGGCACCACTGCTACTTCATCTGGAGTCACCCCCTACTTTACTTGGAGCCACCCCTCTACTTTATTTAGAGTCACCCCTCTAAATTATTTGATCCACAGTAAACTAAGTCCACACTATACAACAATTTAGCCATTAAAAAAAAAGTGGGATATTTCTTTAGGTGTCTCTATACAGTATACTTTTAATCAGTGATGCTCAATTAGAAATGCAATTGCTTCCCTTGTGTTATTTGTCATGCTTGCACTCCACTTTTTTCTAGAATAAAGGATTTCACTAAGGGATTTGTTTTCCGTGATCGAGACAAAATTGTGTATGTTAAGAGAATAATTCACGACTCATATATGAATGTCCCACATTGAAAAAATGGAAAGAGGAAACAAACAATTTAACATATAAATTAGTAGATTACTCCACATAACACCAATTAATTTTAAGATGAAACTTCACTTGTTTTATATGCTACCTAACGTTCCTCTTAAGAGAGCTGATTCAGACCATCTAACCAGTACCCGAAATGAATCACCATTAGCTAAAATTAGTAGAAAATTATACCTTGACAACATAGCGACAATGATTTTGTACAAACATAATCTAATTGACATTTATACCTAACAATGAAAAAAATATGAACAGATACTAACAATCAATAATTCAATATACATTTATGAACTTTAAGTACACAAGACACTTAATTGAAGATGCTCCCTTTAATCAACTCAGCTGATGAAGCCATTGAAACATGTACTAGAATCTGTATCATAACTCTTTTATTGATTCATAAATCATAGACGTACCCTCTTCATGCAGCAAAGAACCTACACCTCACATTTTACAAATTTTGAAAAACAAAAAACTGGCTCAAATTAAATAAGGATGAGTACATGGGGTTGTCCCAGTACAGAAAAGTTATTGATGCTATGTACAATTTGTCCTTAGAATTATATCTCCACTGTTGGCTGTTGCCAACTTATAGTTATGAAATTGAGTACATGGGGCTGTCCCATGAAATTAAAACAATTACTCGTACATTTCATTGACAATGATTAGACTATTAAACTACCAATCTCCCAAAAATGCAAACTTGTTGCATTCTATTGGCTCTTAAATTATTGAACCATGAGATAATATAAACAAATTTTAAAGATAATACTTTTCATGTGATTATGTATTTGTGGGGATTGATTCCCAATATAACAAATCTTTAGTATGAGTGATCATTTGGTTCACAATGAGAATGTATACTTCCCAAAAAGTTGTATTTTTTAAAAATTATATAATTTTGTGTGCTGTGTTATTAGACATTGTTTGGGCATAATAGAAATTAGAAAGTCCTTTTTTCTTTTTTCTTCTTTGGTTGTATTTAACAAGATTAGCTTAATTTTACCTTGCGAGTTGAGAGTTTGTAGTTGTGACTAGCTTGAACTTTGATCGAAAGCTATTATGGGTAACTTAGGTGTGTTCTTTTTACTTACTTGATCTTATTAAATCAACAACGGGACCTTACATAATTACTATGAAAAAGTGGTAGGAACTTAATGTATCATTGGGAATCAGTGAGAATAAGTGGTAGGATTACTAAATAAGTGGAATTCAGTGACTTGATCTTACTGAATCAGTGAAGATTAGTAGAAAATAACACTTTCTACTCACAGAGGCAGTGGCAGCCTGGCAGGACCTTTAATGAATCAGTGATAACCAGTAGCACAATCATACGAAATCAGTGAGTATCAGTGGAAGGATTTATTAAATCAGTGGCGGTGCCAAGACCTTACTATCATGTTAAATTAGTGAAAATTAGTGGAAAAAACACAACCTCAGTAACTTTCACAAAATAAACTTTGCCCACCAATAAAAGTTCAAACTCCTCCTAAACGATATTTCTACGTAAAGCTCTTGGGCTAGGTTGCACGGTTACGGATACGGGTGCGGAGACGGGTACAGATACGGATACTGGATACTGCATCTCTATAAAAATAGGATACGGATACGTGTAATGATTAAACAATATAATATGTAAAAATGATTCTTTTTCTCAGAAATTTAGGCACTAAATCTTAATATTATAAAAATAACTAAGAAAATTAGAATGAAAACAATTCAAACATCTTTTCATAGGTGTATTTTACAATTTTTAAGATGAAAAATAGATAACCTATGTAAACATGTCTAAAAATTACCGATCAAATACTCTCAAGTATCGGACAAGTATCCTAAGAGTATCGAATACGGAATACTGCACCTTTGACAAGTATCGGTGCAACAGAGCTCTTGGGAGCTTTTTTATACAACAAATTCTCTCAAAAATTCTCAGTCAATCATAGCCTTTGTTTGGTGTAACATATGTATATATCAATTTCCAAAGATATTTTTTTACGTCAAATTTATTTTATTTTTATCGATTTAGGTTAGTATACCTTATGTATGAAACAGATTGAAATTTTTTTTCTAAGAGCAAGAAAATCAGGATAAGTTTCTACATGGAACAATTTTATGACATAGTCTATTATATGCCTAAAAAAATTGTGAAATATAAAAGCTCTACGAGGAAGATGGAGTATTTTTTAGCATAAAGATAAAATTCACAGATCCAAATTAACTCTTTTCACTCATCTGACACCACATGATCAATAACATAAAATAAAATATAAAAAAAACACAAAACTACTGAGTTCTGATATCCTAATAAAGAAAAATGGATTCACTTTTTGCTAGGCCATCAAACTAAGCTATGAAGTAGCAAATTGTCTGTCCTACTTTTCCTTCACCTTGTACCAATTATTATCAAAAAAATTTAGTGAATTGCTATATACAGCCAAAAAATACTCACCACCGCCCTTAGAATTTACAATTTTGCCCTTCACTCTAACTCACTCTCCTCACTCGTTTTTTTTTTCCAGTTCGTAGTATCGGGCGTCTGCAATTTCCGTCTGACATATGGGTCAGGCGTCTGCAAATCCCGCCTGATCCATGGGTGAGGCGGAATCTGCAGACGCCTGATCCATGAGTTAGGCGAAAATTATTGACGCCTCACCTATGGATCAGGCGGAAAGGGTTTCCGCCTAACCCATGGATCAGGCGGAAGGGGTTTCCGCCTAACCTTTGGGTCAGGCGGAATATGCAGACGCCTTACCCTATTTTTTTTTTTTTTTTTCCTCAATGCATTCGTTGTAATTATTATTAATATCATTATTATTAGTGTTATTATTATTGTTATTATTATTATTATTATTATTATTATTATTATTATTATTATTATTATTATTATTAATATTATTATTGTTATTAGTATTATTATTATTAATATTATTATTATTATTATTATTATTATTATTATTATTATTATTATTATTATTATTATTATTATTATTATTATTATTATGGTTATTATTATTATTATTATTATTATTGTTGTTGTTGTTGTTGTTGTTGTTGTTGTTGTTGTTGTTACTATTTTTATTAGTTATCATTGTTATTGTTTTAATATAATTGTTTTGTTATTAATATGTAAATTAGTATTGATTAGTGTTTATTATTATTATTATTATTATTATTATTATTATTATTATTATTATTATTATTATTATTATTATTATTATTATTAATGTAATTATTGTTATTGTTATTATTATTAGTATTGTTATTATTCTTATTGATATTATTATTATTGTTATTATTATTATTATTATTATTGTTGTTATTACTATTATTATTAGTTGTCATTGTTATTATTTTTTAATTATTAGTTTTATTATTATTAATTGATTTCCAAATTGCTACATTATTGTTGTTATTATTATTATTATTGTTATTATTATTATTATTATTATTATTAGAAGTTGTTTATTACTGTTTACTGTTTAATTAAAAATGTGAAATGATAGAGGAGAGGAGGAGCCGGTAAATCGATACCGGGGTTAGCCAGCGTACTAGCTGGTTCAGGACCGCGTCACACGAGGACGCGCGGGATTGATGCCTCTGTACGGAGATAGAGAGAGGCACTTCGTATGAGGGATGAGGAGGAAGAGGAACTCGATTACGGATCGAGCGAGTTCCACTCCGGGGATCAGTACATGGACGAGGAACCGATTGTCGCCGAATCCTCGTCCGTGACGTGGCGCGTGGCGAAAGGCAGAGGCGGTTGTTTATGTTTTATACATTATGTTTGTATGACAGTTGATATTGTTATTATTCATTATGTTATTTTTTATGCAATATTGGTGATGATATTGTCATATGAATTTATTATTATTTTAGACACTACAAATGACACTATTAATAATCGCTGCGTATGAAAAACAAAAATTACATTAATAATCGGTCCATTAATAAACACGGTTCAAAAATTACATCAAACCCGCTAAACGATCCCAATGTGCTCTCCGCCTCTCATAAAGTTGCTCCCAACCAACGACACTATCAGAACGGGAACTAAACCATAATGACAATATCGGAGGAACGGGGAAATCTGACGCTAAGTTCAGACGGATATAATGGTTATACGAATCACCTAAGTGACCAATGAGGAATTCTCGAATTGGACGTGTAACAGTCGAAGGTGCTTGCAACGGTAGCACAGTGAAACAAGCATATAACTCCCTTCCGTTGCCGTATCCGAAAAACATAATCGCTGCATTGAAGATGTTGGCAATCGGGAACAAATCATCAACTACTGTCATCCAGTGATCATCGTGACACGCACCTCCGTCCCACATAATACAGCGGTAACCAGCGTCGACCCCGTGAACGTATATGTGTTCGTACAGTGCTCGGTTAGGTAAGATTTCGTTTGCAATCCAAACTCTCGTCCATCGTCATTGCTCTTGGTCTCCGAAAACGTAGTCCGCAATGACACGGAAACCGCAATTACCATCCCCAACCACATCGAGATATCCTTCAATGAAAGGTATGATGATTCCCGGAATTTTGTTAACATGATAGAATTCAGTGATATCTATTCCGTGTCCATCTGCAAGACAATATAATAGAAAGTCATTAATAGTACTTATCAAAAAGTACTTAACTACATTATGTACATGTTCAAAAATTATTTCATACCAGTACTCCGCACGACGTTACTCGATGAGGATGAGCTACGACCACGCCCGCGGCTCGAACTGGATGACCTAGGGAGACCACGACCCCTCTGGCTGTACTCCCATGAACTAGGATCACGTCTGGTAGAGGAACTCCCTCTCGGTCGACCTCTGACTGTCGTGTTCGCTTCCGGCTCGACGTAACTCGCTGCATCAGGATGAAGCTGCTCATGGATAAGGACAGATATGTTGCGCACAACTGCCGGGTCGCTTGAGTTAACCTCGTCGACGAGAGAGTGAAAGTACCAATGGTCCTCAGATGGATGCTCAGTCATGTCAAGCGTAGCTATCTCCACTGCATCACTAATAACGGGTGTTCGCCAAAATTTGTGGACACTATTCAAGCTAATTGGCGTGCCCGTATCCGTGGCCGTTTTCAACTCACACGCACATGGGATCTGATGAGTGGATCTCAATACACAACCGCAACGATCAAATACTTGGTCACTCAATTCTCTCATCCTCTTCAGCTCATCCGATAATATTCCTAAGCAGTAATGGGAAACATACCCACTCAGATAGTTGAATGGAAAACCCGAGTACATCACACCTCTTCGTCTTCTGCACTCTTCAAGTGTGTACTTGATCTGAGTTAGTTGTGACTCGATTGACTTGTTGACCTTGTTCCAAACATTGTCCAAAGCTCCAGTTGAGGAGTTCAACCACTGTTTTAGCGCGGCATGTGCACTCTCCACCCTGCAAGTCGTAGTGTTGCCAAGGTGTAGCACCTTATTCGTCCACGCAGCTACAAACATCTCTTTGTATCTCAGCCAGGTCTCCTCTACATAGGATATCACGTGAGGGTAAGAACTCCAAGTATCCTTCATCGTACGCACTGCTCTATCGTACTCAGCTTCTGTGGAAGCTTCCATGATAGATTTCCACTTCCCATTCTTGAACCTCTGCGCGACGACCTTATCTTTTCCACAAAGTCTGTACACTTTGTCTTCAACGACTTTGTTAATGTGCCATGTACAGAGCAAATGGGTACTCTCGGGAAATATCTCTCTAATAGGTGTCATCAACCCTAGCTCACGATCGGTCACAATTGCTGTTGGGTGTACATCATTTCCAATAAGCATCCTCAACTTATCTAAGACCCACGCATAGCTTGCCTTAGTCTCATCCTTCATAATGGCATAAGCTATGAGGAAGTTCTTATTGCTTGGAGTCATCCCCACTATCTCAAGAAACGGCATCTTATACTTGTTTGTTTTGTACGTGGAATCTAAGCCAATCAACCAAGGAAAAGACCGAAGTAACTGAATTGATGTAGGGTGTGCCATGAACACGTGAGTTACCTCATTAGTAGCTGGGTTGGCTCTTGTCCAATGTACGTAGTTATTCTCCACAGCTAAATGATGAAACTGACCAATGACATCTCTCTCTTCAAAATCAAGTTTCCTTATACGATCTCTGTAGTTGTACACATGTCGTCTAGTTGCATTGTCCTCGGGAAATTTTTCCTTAATAGCGGCCAAGATAGCACATGGCTTTGTTTGTGCCGAAGTCATGTCACAAACGAGATGTTTTGACCCAGGACTAAGACCACTCATCTGACGATATCCCTCAGGAAACACAGCAAAGTCATGGTTGTGCGTACCCCTAATCCCAGGCAATGTGACAATCATCCAACTACTGGACCCATACACTTGTTCAGCTCTTAACTGGAACGTACATTTACAAGCCTTTGTTTTCGTCTTCTTCCGAGCAGCAGTATCTAAGTCTTTTAATTCCCCTCTGTAGCGTTCACCTCGATTGCATCTTAACAATTTTACGCTTCCATTGTTCTTGTGTGACGAAATTATCAACTCAAACCCGATAGTAAGGGCAATTTGTTTTGCCCAATTAATTGCATCTCTGTCACTATCAAAGAACTCATCAGTGACGAAATGCGTACTGTAATCAACACCATCACCACCGAACTGCTCCAAAGGAACCTAACGAAAACAATGTTAGCTTAATCTTAAATTCAAACGTCTATCAAAACCGACTGAACCAAGGGACATGCGTCTGAAACTTCCGCCTACTCCATGCTGCAGGCGGAAAAAACGGACGGCTTCTCCATGGTGTAGGCGTCTGAGAATTACGCCTGAACCATGGAGCAGGCGTCCGCAATTTCCGCCCCAACCATGGTGCAGGCGTCTATAGTTTCCGTCTGTCCCATGGAACGGGCGGAAATTGCAGACGCCTACTCCATGGTTGGGCGGAAATTGCGGACGCCCGATTCAAATTCTGCGAAAAAAAAATTTACCTCGGACGGCGTCGACCGCACTTCCTGGTCGCCGACAGACATCCGCGGCCGTTGCTTCCTTACCGAGTGAGTGAATGTTGATGAAGGTTGGGTATGAGAGTGGGTGGTAGAGAGGGAGAATTGATGTGAGAGTTAGAGAGGGAGAGGATGGGTGAAAATGTGAAGAAGGGCAAAATTGTAATTTTTAGGGGCGGTATTAAGTAATTTTAGGACGGTAAATAGCAACACCCAAAATTTGATGTAAATTTAATGTAGCATGGGACCATTGACCAAGTAACCCAAATGATGACCTTGGCTATAGCCCATCAAACACTAGGACCACCCACAAGTGGCACTTTCTTAGTGAGGCCCATCTCATTTTCAACAAACATCAAGATCAAACTGAAACAATAAAAATTCAAAAGCAGGCCAGAAGAATTACTTAGAAAAGGAAGAGGGTCCCTAAAGTCTTCTTTATACAGATCAGAACCCATATCACCAAAACCCAAAACAAAAACAAAAACAAAAACTGCCATTGATTTTAGCAAGAAATCATAGCTGTTTTTACCTTGTTCTGGGGCTATTGGCCTAAATGGGAGGCCAAATTAATTTCAGCTGACAGAAAAGACCTTATTTAAGCAGTTTAAGGGTTGCAGAGGATTTGCAGTGGTTGATGAGAGAGATTTTTAGATGCATATCCATATGCCAACTGCCCTTCTCCTTTTGGTCATGTTGTAAAAATCTCACTTTGTCCTAAATCTCCCCAAAACTAGTTTGTTAGTTTGATTGGGGCACAAAAACTGAACTGGGTCACCTGAGAAATTGCAGGAAATGGATCAGTTACACAGTAAATCAATGCAACAGTAAAACTGTAAAAGCAAAAGAAAATTTAATAGGAGCATGGCAATTTGCAACTTTGCAAGTGCCCAAATCCTATAGGTGGCTTCTCAGTTTGGAAAAGGGACTCTCATTCATTGGTCAAACAAATTTACAGTGTACAATAGTAACTCATAAATATACTACTCTATCTTCACTAGTGTTTCTCTTATCACAAATTTTACCACTTCTTTGGGATCACTAACCTCCCCACTTAGGAAAAAAGCACTGAGACTAAAAATTCTTTTTTTCTTGCAACAAGGGAAAAAAACTCGCTTTTGTTTGTAAGCTCCTAAGCTACACTTCCATGATCTGAAGCATCTTCATAATAGTATGGTGTCAATTTGCCGTCTTGTTTGCCAGATTTCGACTTGTTTTCACCACTCACTTCTAGCAACATCTTCACCACTCGCCTCATCGATGGGCGGTTAATAGGGAGTGGACTAGTGCATAGGAGCCCAATGTTAAGGACTTTGCATATCTCCTCCTTGAAGCAAGAATCGAGCTTCGGGTCAATAACATTGTCCACACCCTTCTGGTCCATAATGGTGCACACCCACTTGACCAAGTCCTTCTCGCCGTATTCAGGGTCCACCGGTCGTTTACCAGTCACCAGTTCCAAAAGCACCACCCCAAAGCTATATGTGTCACTCTTCTCGTTGACTCGGAGAGTGTAGGCATACTCTGCATATATAAACAACCACATCCAGAAGAACAGTTCAGATTTTGTTCCTTGGGTTCTATGAATAAATAGTCATAATTATCCTTTCATTTTCTTTTTGGCATATACTTAGTTTTCATGTGATGATTGAAATTTAAGCATTCAATCAAATAATAGGGAAATTGAGATAAATGAATTCAAGCCCCACATGAAGATATTGATAAGGTAAGCAAATCAATCAATTGCGCACAGGGAAAAGGAAATTTAAGAGTACTATATAACATTAATTAGAGAACATGGGAATTACTTCTAACTAAAGCATAATTAATTGCATTATTGTTGATAGGAACTTGTATTTTGAATTGTCAAACTAGGGCTACACTTTAATGGTTATTCTACTGGCCACAGCAGACAGCATTTGTTAAAGAACAGAAACCCATTAATATTCCTGCAACTTAAAGATGTGACTTGCAACAACTACAAGTAATTTTGAATCAAGTCCAAATTAGTACTCATCTAAAAAAAGATACCATGTCCCCATTTCTTCTTCAAATCCAGCTTTTCTCATTTAGTTTTTCCTATCAACAATCATTATGCTAATCAGTTCGGAAACCGACTCTCTTCTAGGCGACTAATTGTAAGACTGCATACATCTGGACCTCCCCAAACTTGTTGTAATCATTATGCTAATGACGGAAGAATATACTATTAGCAAAGATTATCAGAATATAGTCTGCAATCAAGTTATAAGAACATATCTGGCATGGCACAATAATATAGCAATCAGAATTTAATATACTCAGTTCTAAACTTCTAAGCACAGATGTATTCATGTACTGCATATACTAGCAAAGATATCAGGATATAAACAAATAGTTATGAGATATCTGGCATAATGATATAGCAATCAAAATTAAAATATTACTCAAGTTTAAGCACACTAACCAGGAGCAATGTAGCCACACGAACCAGCAATGACCGACATCGATTTAGTCCCTTTTCCGGCAGCGTCAACAACCTTAGCCACCCCGAAATCAGCCACTTTGGCCCCGAAATCACCATCCAACAAGATGTTATTGGATTTGATATCTCTATGCACAATGGCCGGAACACAGTCATGATGTAAGTACGAAAGACCCTCACCAGCATCGAGGGCGATCCGATACCTCGTAGGCCAATCCAACAGCCCACTCTTTGGACTATGCAACAAATCACCTAGACTCCCATTTGGCATGTACTCATAAACCAAAAGCTCACAATCCTTAGTTTTGCAACAACACCATAACCTCACAATGTTCTTGTGCCTAATCTTCCCCAATGTTGCAACCTCGGCCTCAAACCCATCATCTTTGGTGAAACCCTTCTCGACATCACTACCATCAACGATCTTATTCGATGAACCCCATAGCTTCTTCACTGCAACAGCCTCACCATTGCTAAGAACAGCTTTGTAAACCTTACCAGAAGCACCAGTTCCTATTACATTATCTTCATCTAAACAATCCAAGATCTCATATTCACTAAAACCCAACTTATGGAACGACATTAAAGTCCATTTCGATCGATCAATCTCTTGTTTAACTTCCTTGAAATTCTTGTACTTCATGTAAAACCAAACAACACCAACCACGAACACAACAGCAGCAACAACAAAGATCGATCTCAACAGCCACAAATAACCCTGCTTTTTCACCTCAGCTCTGTTATCACATAACCCTGATATATCACCACACAAACCAGGATTACCCAAAAACGAATCCTTATAACTCTCCTTAGCAAACAAAGCAGGGATTTCACCAGTTAGTCGATTATTCGACAAATTAAGCTGATTAAGCCTCAAATTCTGCAACTCATCAGGAATGTTCCCCGAAAATCGATTCCCAGACAAATCAAGATAATTCAGTGTCATTAAACTCCCAATCTCAACTGGGATTTCCCCATTTAGCTCATTGTTAGCCAAATTCAAATCATTCAACTTCTTCATACCCTTAATCCCACTTGGAATCTCACCAGATAAGTCATTATCATGCAAATCCAATCTCCCTAACTGATTCAAATTCACAATCGAAGATGGTAATTCCCCAGAAAATTTATTTCCCCAAGCAACAAAACTCACCAAATTTTCCAAAAAACCCAACTCACCAGGTATCTCCCCAGAAAAACTATTATTAAAAATATTCACTATTGACAAATTCATAGCTGAGGCTATTGATTTATCAATAGGACCTGATAAAGAATTATGGGGAATTTCTAGTAATGATAAATGAGGCAAACCCCAGAAATCCATAGGCACATTTCCTGATAATTTATTGTTGTTTAAACGAACCCTTGTTAAAGTTCTACACTTTGATAAACTCTCTGGGATTTGACCTGTAAGAGAGTTATCAAGTGATAAAAGCTGTTCAAGTTTCCCATTTAAGCACAAATTTGGTGGGATTTCTCCAGTGAGTAAATTACCAGATACATCAATGAGTCGCAATGGCGAGTTTTCACCGAGTTTCCGAGGCAACTCACCGGTAAACCGATTCGTATAGAGTTTCAACTCGTAGAGGTTTGGTGAGTCTGCTATATTTGCTGGGATTTCTCCTTCAAAGTGGTTCTCATCTATATTGAATGAAGCGAGTGGGAGCTGAGTCAACTCAGTTGGAATCGTCCCATTTAACTTATTCGTCGAAACGTCGAAGAACCGGAGTGACGTCAGATTTGACCACCCATTACGTGGTAGCTCGCCAGTGAACTTGTTTTGATACAACTCAAGTTGAGTCATACTGGTTAACTCAGTGAGCCAGCTCGGTATAAACCCAGTGAGAGCATTATTCGACACGTCAAAAAGAGTCAACTTTTTAAGTTGTCTAAGCGAGTCAGGAATCTCACCCACCAAATTACACTGACTAGCCCAAAACACCTCGAGATTAATCAACCCACCGAGCTCATCACCGAGTTGACTCGGCTGAAACGAGTTGAGACTCAAGTTCAACACCCTAAGCGTCGAAACATTACCCAAAAGCGACGGAAACACCCCATCAAACAAATTATTAACCAACGAAATCTCCTCGAGTTTTTGAAACTTCCCAAAACTCGCGGGAACATCTCCTGAGAAATTATTCCCAGTTAAATCAAGAGAAACAAGATTTGGTATTAACGGCAGAGTATCTGGCAAATCACCAACAAGGAGATTATCAGCAAGGTTAAGATACGTAAGATGCTGACACGTGGAAATATCGGACGGTAGAGATGAGTTGATGAAGTTATCATAAAGAGAGAGATATGTGAGTGATTTTAAACGACAGAGGATTAATGGAAAAGGGCCATTTAAGTTTAGTGATGAAAGGTCTATAGAAGTGACAGAATTAGAAATGGTGTCACAAGTAATACCAGTCCAATTGCATGGTGTGTTAGTTTTGGTGTTGGAGGTCCATGAGGAGAGAAAATTTGATGGGTCATCGAAGGTGAGTTTGGCTCGTTGAAGGTAAAGAGCTTCTTGGTTTAGAGAGAGAGTGGGTGGTGGAGAGTGAAAGAGAAGGATGATGAGAAAGAGAAACATTTTTGGAGAGAGAGTGGTTGTGTCAAGTGGAGTGAGATTGTGTTGTTTTATGAAGATATGAAGAAGATGAAGACGAAGAACATGGGAAGGTGGGTGGTTATTTTTTTGGGAACGTGGTGATATAATTTAAAGGGATAAATTTTGTGGGTTTAATTTAAGTTTTAAAAAAAAGGGGGGGAATGAAATAGCCAGTAGACTTGTTAAACGGGACGACTCAACGAGTGACGAATTTTGTGATCAAATTTACTTGTTAGATATTTTTTGGGTTGTAAATGCATAAGGGGTTGTGGAGAGAAAATTTTGTCAAGACCTTAAAAAACTAGGATGGATTGAATTTTTCGGATTGGGTCAGTTTTTGAGAGCTTTAGTGATAGAGAGACAAGATGAATGGGGAGAAGAGAACGAGAAGGGACAATTTAAGGGGGAGTGTGGTCAAATCGAAATGGAAGAAGAGTGGACTTGGAAGTTGAAATAATTATTATATTTTTATTTTTTTTACTTGATGAGACGATTCACGAGTTGTCGTTGTTGAGATCGAAGAGTTGATGTTTTGTGTTTTCCTTTTTAATGTTTTGGTTCCCGAGTTAATAAATTTTTGATGGGGGCAATAGCAATACTATTGGAAAAAGGGGGTATCATAATAGATGCTTTGCTTTGGTAAATGGTAATCTACTCATTGTGTTTTGAATTCTGAGGGTTGTCCTTGTGTAGTTTCATTTTGCGTTGGTTTTACTACACATATTTACTTTTTGGTTGCTTTACATGATTTGAAGTAGGAAAATGGTGTTATGGTTAGATTTTGTTTTGTATGAGCTAGTTTTAATTAGAACATATAATGATAATGAGAAGTTTTTGAAAATTTGTGAATTTTTCACACAATTGTGATCTTTTAATATAAATGCATTTTCTTATTGGGGAAAAATAGTGAGTTTTTGTTAATTAACTAAAAAAGGTGAGTTAAATTAGATCTCTCAAAAACATCCGATAAGATCCTATTGATGATATTTGCATTTGAAAGTAGGACATTACTTGGAATTGTACCAAAAAGGA
Source organism: Tetragonia tetragonoides (assembly GCA_038025085.1). NCBI lineage: Eukaryota > Viridiplantae > Streptophyta > Magnoliopsida > Caryophyllales > Aizoaceae > Tetragonia > Tetragonia tetragonoides. The sequence continues at coordinate 6,291,283 of CM076148.1, read as the reverse complement.
AAAAAAAAAAAAAAAAAAAAAAAAAAAAAAAAAACTAAACACAAATTAAGGATTACATAATGGAAGAATTCATAATGAAATTGATAGTTGCCTTTAATAACGTATTCAAAATAATGTCATTTCCTAAATACATACTTATTTCCTCTATTAAATCTCCAACATTTATTCTTCTACTTTCCTATTTGTTTCCCAAATCTTCATTTTGGCTCATTGATTGCATTTACTAGATTTTATTACCTCTCAATACAAATTTCAAACCTACCTTCTCCCATATAATTCACGCAATTTCTTCTAGTCCAAAACATCTAGCTACCTTGTGGTTTTCTCCTTAGACCTTTATGATACTAAGAACACCAATAATAATAATAACACATTTTCCCGACCTCGGGGAAAGTTTTTAGAAGCTTTGAGTGGGAAATTGGGGAAAACGTCTACATCCTAAATACTAAATAAAGATTAATCGGTTAATTTAGAAAGTAAATTTGTAAAAAGGTGATAAACCATTCAATACCGACAAATTCAATCAATTAGCAATGTAAAATAAGTCAAGGTATCCTTAATAATGACGGGGCAAAAAAGGGCAACCCGGAGTGTGCTGGTGGAGGTGGCCTTACTCACTGTAGCATGGGAGAGTTGGTTGTTGCGTTTACTGCACATTATGGGATTCATAGTGCAGCTAGAGCAGATATGTTAGCGCTTTGGAAGGGTCTAACAATGGCTTATGAGGAAGGCATTAGAAGATTGCTGCTAATATTAATATTGTTTGGTAATTAGCGGATTGTATTAAAATTAGCGGATTGGGGTTAATTTAGAGAAATTGACTAGAAAATTTGTTAATTTAACATGTTTGGTTAATAGCGGATTCGATTAGCGGATTACCAATCCGCTAAAAAAATAGCTTTTTCAAGTTAGCGGGTTATAAGTATTACAGAAATGACATAATCATCCACATTTATATAAATTATCTAATTTACCGAACAAATTTATACAAATCAGCTAATACAATCCTTTGATCAAATCCACTAATACAATCTTCTAGTCAAATCTGCTAATGCAATCCGCTATCCGCTAATTGCCAAACAAGGTCAATTGATTTTGAGGTAGTTGTGAAACGGGTGGAGGGCAATGTTAGTAGTCCCAAACCAGTTTTCAGCTCTTTTCAGAGAGTGTCACGAGCTCGCGACAAAGACGGATTGAGAGGGATATATTAATTATTAAGCATTGTTACAGAGAAGCAAATCACGTGGCAGATTGACTAGCTAACCATAGCGTGGATCAAGTTGCAAGGATTCAAATTTCTGTCAACGCTCGTACAAAGCTTAGTTGAATTTTGTCATATGTGCTAGCTCAAGTCCAATTCAGTTCAATTGAATTATGTTTAGTGATGTTAGGATGTGTTCTTTTCCACTTATTTTCAGTGACTGGTTAAGGTCTTGCTATTGATTTCCACTTATTCGGTAAGGTCTTACCACTTTTTTAATTTCACCGATGAGGTAAGGTATATTGCCACTGAATTTAATTCATTAATTAGGTAGTAAGGTCCTTCTACTGATTTTCTCTGATTCAGTAAGGTTCTGACACAGATTATGTCAGTAGTAATGTGAGTCTTGTCACTGATTTTCACTGACTGAGTATGGTCATGCCATCTCTCACCAAAAAAGAAATAAAAAATATGGTCATTCCATCGATTCTCATTGACTGAGTAAAGTCATGCCACCGATTTTCACTTATTTGGTAAGATCTTGCCACTGATTTTGCCACTGATTACCACTAATAGGGTAAAATTTTGTCACTATAATTTCCACTAATAGAGTAAGATATTGTCATAAGTTCCCGAATAACTAGGAAAGAACACACTCTTAATCTAAAGAACACACCCTTAATCTAAATAACACATCCAACATAGGAAGATTCGGCATGGGTGGTTTTGTATTATTTGGAGAGTGGTTAGCCAGCCATACATCATACATGAGTGAAAACTGAAAGGAGAGGAAAGAATCAAAAGACGTACGTATGGAAGTGGGACACGAGAGAGAGAGAGAGAGAGAGTCACGCATAGGGAGCCTGGGGCTAAGCTAAGCTAGCTGAATCAACATTCAATCTCTACAACATACAAAAGCGTGAAACGATAGAAAGAAATGAAATGACTGGTACGGTTGACTTAGACTGATGGATGGTAGCTACAGATATTGGAGCCAACATGGGCTGCAGGCATCACACACCCAAGCCAACTCATACGCACCACATTTCCACCTACGTACCATCACTCGCTCACATACAACATTATTATGAGGAATACCATTTGCGTGCAATTTATGGGCATGTTTTGTTGGTGATTAACCGTTGCATATAACTACGGTGTATATCATTTTGCCTGTTTTGGGGGCATATGCATGCATGGAGGGTAATACATGATTATTATGTCATCTCTCCTTTGTTGTATTCTATTTCTACACTAGTATTTGTGGGATCAATATTAGTTTACCCACTCATAGTCTACCCAGATAATGTGCAAATTGTGATTAGTTAGGTTTTGAAATTTTGCTTTTTGAGTTGAAATTAATTATTTGATTCTCAATGCCCAAACTTATTTTCTTTGTCTACCTCACATGTAAGCTACAAGGTGACTAAACTAGCGCGACGGATGCGCAATGAGTGTCGCCTTAAAGTACAATTCTTATCGAGCGGCGGGTTGAATTATTTGCACATGACTTAAATATGAAATGCAGTATTGTGAGTGGTAGAGTGGTCTTATTGTAACGATCTACTAAAATTCGAACTTAGTTGGTCCTCCCCTCAAATCTCAAATTCTTGTTATGTCGAATCCAATGAGGTTCAGAGAAATTAAAGGAGATAAGGGTTTGGTTGCACAGATACGGATACGGGTACAGAGACGAGTACGGATACAGATACGGAATACTGCAACTTAGAAAAAATAGGATACGGATACGTGTAACAATTCAAACATATTTCATGGGTGCATATTACTATTTTGAAGATAAAAAATAGATAAGCAATGTAAACATATCCAAAAATTATCGGTCAAGTATCGGACAAGTATCCTACGAGTATCGGTATCCTACAAGTATCGTATACGGGATACTCCACCTTTGAGAAGTATCGGTGCAACGGAGGATAAGGGGCACGGGGGCAATAGAGTGCTAAGTCGAAAGAGGTCGATCGCTCAAGGAAACAGCAGACAGGATCACGAGGAAAAAGGCAAAGTCATGTGGGAGGGTATACCAAGTGCTAAATAGGAAGAAGTCGATCAGCCAATAAAAGTCCCTTGCACTATCAAAACATACATGTCGAGCTAAAAAAAGGGGTAGAGTACCCATGTCTCTTGACTCCTAATGCTTCCCATGACGTAGCACCCTGTCCAAGCGCCATGCCCCCCGCTCAGCCATGTCGCAGCACCTAGCCCCATTGCGCATATCCCATATCGCAGCGCCTGGTCCCTACTTCGATATCCCATGTGGCAGTGCCTTTTCTTAGCGCCTATGAGCCATGTTAGAGCGCCTTGTCCCATTGCCATGTCCCATGTCGCAATGCCTCTGTCCCATTTTGCAGCGTCCATATATCCTATGTCCCATCGGTGAAATCAGAGTTCGGGTACTCTAATGACTTTCTCGGGTCTCCGAAAGTCCTCTAGGACCGGGATATATCCTCTGGAGAAGTTTGAGAAAAAATGACAATCATGCCTCGAGAAGCGAAAAAATGACAATCATGCCTCGAGAAGCGAAAAAATGACAATCATGCCTCGAGAAGCCAAAAAATGAGGCTATAAACCACGATTTTTTGGCTCCTGCAAGGACTCAAAACGAAACTTGATATTTTTGCATCACATCGCATGGGACACTCTTAAGGGACATAGGAGGCCCCCAGGTCGGTTTTCAAGTCCATTTTAGACTTGGACGAGCGTTTTACGAGACACTCACTATAAGAGACGAACAATGAAAGCATGATCGAGCAAAATCAGAGTTCAGGTACTCGGATGACCTTTCCGGATCCTCAAGAGTACTCTTGGGTCAGGATAGACCTATAGGGGATGTTTGGACAAAAATGAGAACTGGACATCGGGAAGCTAAAAAATGAAGGTTATAATCCACATTTTTTGGATTCTCGAAGGCCCCGTAACGAAAATTGTTTTTTTGATACACACATCGCACAATACCTTTGTAGGGGACATGGGAGGCCCCCGGGATCGGTTGTCGGGCCCTGTTAGGACGAGCGTTTTACAGGACACGTACTTTAAAGGTCGGAACACTGAAAACATAGATGAAACCGGAGTTTGGGTACCCGAATAACCTTTCCAGGTCACATGAGTTCTATTGGGTCAGGAAAGACCCCACAGAGAAGTTTGGGCAAAAATGAAAACCGGACCTCGAAAAGCGGAAAATGAAGACTATAATATTTTTAATTAAAAATTACATTTGTAATTATATTAACATATAAATGATAATATTATGATTTTCCAATAGTACCATTTAAGATCTCTCTAATAATAATATTTTTACATTATAAATCTTTGTATTTTTTCACAAATTGATGGTCAAAGTTTGCAAACTTTGACCTTGAAAAAGCAACTGTAACTATTTGTCTGGGACGGAGGGAGTAGTTCAGAAGAAGTGTAATCCCTTTTTATGATATATGAAAGGAGGGTAGGGTTTCAGAAGGGAGGAAGAACGACTCCCAAAGTTATGGAAGAGATAAACCTTTCTTAGGATGTCTCAATTTTCAAATTAACATTTTTTGGGGGGATTTTTTAACGTTCTTAACAACCAATAAGATGTGCATATTATCTTGTTTAATATTTTCTAAAAGTTAAATTAATTAATTGACATTAGTATGTACCTCGTTGAATAATTAGATAATAAATAATTTTCTCAAAGAAAAAAATAGATAACTGAATTGAACTAAAATAAATTATTTACAAAATCACAAAAATTTTTATAAGACGGTCTTTTTGTAACTTTTGGTAAGATGGGGGTCACTTTTCAATAAACAAGGATCACTACTCACCATAAGTAACCCTTGTATCTCTACATAGTGACTCCATTTTTCTGTGAGTTAATCTCACACAAGACTTATAGTTACAAAATAAGTGGAAAATATCAAAAGAACACATGAAAAGGTGATTTTTTTTTCACATCACATGAAAAGGTGATTTAGTTCATTTAAAAGGCCACCTTGGGTTATGTTATTGTGGTATTGAGCTGATGAACAAGATGGAGTTGGAAGATGAAAATGTTATTTTTTTAAATTTTATCTAATTCGTGTTATTTTTAGTTTTTATCCAACTTGTATCATTTTTAGCTTCTTTTCTATGTGTTGTTAGCTGTAATTGTCTTTTTTAAGTCATTCACTAATCTGTTAGTTACCGAGTTGTCTTGTTTTTCCAGAAAGAAAAATAAGGCCACGTTGGGGCTTGTAAATGAAAAGGTGATTTATTTATAAGGCCGTCTTATAAAAGAACTATCCAATTGGAGAATATAGGGCTCGTTCTTTTCAACTGGAAACTGGAACTAGAAACTGGGAGAAATTCGATAAAATTGGAGAAAATTGGGAAGTCTAACTGGTAAATGGGAAAAATTGGGAAAAACTGGGAGAAACTGAGAAAAACTGAAAATTGTTTAATTTTCACTGTTATTATTAATAAAAATAAAAATAATAATATCAATAATAATAATAATATTATTTAATATTATTGTTATTATCATTTATTATTATTATTTTTAATAAATAATAATATTATTATTATTTCTAGCATTATTAGTATTATTAGTATAATAATAATAATAATAATAATAATAATAATAATAATAATAATAATAATAATAATTAATAATAACAATAATAATTATACTAAAAACAACAACAACAACAATAATAATATCACTAATGATAATTATAAAAATAATAATTCGTATTTTTATTTTTATCTTTATTTTTATTTTTGTTATTAAAATAATAATTAATACATATTATTATTATTATTTATTATTATTATTAATTGTTATTGTTGTTATCATTATTATTAAAATTGGACAAAACTGGGTTAAATTGGGCAAAATTGGACAAAAATGTATTTTGTAACTAGTAACTAGACAAAACTGGGAGAAACTGGGCAAAATTGAAAAAACTGAAAACCAATTGAAAAGGACATGCCCATAGCCGAGAGGTCTAAATCCTCTGTGGTACCGCACCGCAGAGGATCAACCTCTGTTGTTTCCTTTGTAAATAGGAGGATTTTTGGGGTTTGGGGAGGAGAGAGAAAGTGAGAAAAAGAAGGAGGGAGCCGAGAATGTTACAAGTGCCAACTGCACAGTGAACGACCAATAGGATAGTAAATTCAAAGAATCCGAGCAAGGGAACTTACTAGAGAAGGTCAAAGAAAGAAGCGAAAGCTGCCAAAGTATCTTTCCCTTTCTCAACACACTACTTGCTACTCCCAAAGAAGATTATTTTACTTCTAGTAATAGTATACCTTTCACACAGTATTTTTTAAGTTCACTTATTTAACACCCAAAAATAAACAAAATCAGCCATTTAGTAATTTTTTTTTTCTTTTCAAAAAAAAAAAAGGTTGACGATAACTAGAAAACTAGTATACTTCGTATATTGTCACCATTTTTTGCGTGCTTTCAGGTGTATCTGTATCTGAACGGTGAGTGAGACTCACATGTCTCCATTTTTTTTTCTTTTTCTTTTTAACATTTTTTCCTCAAATTCAGGTCGAATCAATCTTTTTAGGATTCACCATACCCCAATTTTAATATTTTTAGACCTAGGATTTTTGTTTTTTGAATTTTCGAATTTTTTGGGGGGTTTACGAATAAATATTCGAGGAAAGGTGGTGGCTTGGGGTGACCACGACTGAGGTTGAAAGTCGGAGTCGACCTTCGCCATGGCTAGGGCGGGGGTCGTAGAGGAGGAGAGGAAGTTGGGATTAGCGTTAAGGTTTTGGGTTTGGTGGTTCACGACTCAAGGGAGGAGAGGAAGAGGGTGGATGGGGTGGGTTGGTGGGGGTCACTATCGTGGTCCCTGATAATTACTTTTCTAAACTAAATACAACATAACATATTGAAATAACTAGACTTGTGACTAGTAGAAAATAACACACCCTAAATGCAGTTATCATAAACTAAACTTAACAATAAATAATGGAAATTACTAAACGTAAGTCCCATTTTACTGAATACAAATCTTTTTTTCCACAATACCCTTAATTAATTTCTCCTTCATTTCTCTCTCCTACTGTTTTCTCTCTCCCACTTCCCTTCCCTTTTTCTAGCCCAAAGAAGCAAATGACGGCCATTTGTGAACTGCAACTTTCTCACTCCTTCTTCCTCTAATCCTCTTCAATTTTTAAAGCCTAAATTAGTTTTTGACATGGGTTTAATTTGTATTTGGTTTTTAGAGATAAAACTGCCTATAAGAAAACAAAAAGTAGGGGGGGGGGAGTTTCAATTCCTGTTTACAGTTTTAGTCTTCTGCTAGTTCATCATCACCAAATTTACCATGGATACTGCATGCTCCAAAAAGAATTTGCGAGATGGTAGCACGTGGATTAAAGACAATTGATTCACTAAATTAGTGGGCGTCGGCTGCTTGACAGCCACCCCGGCCCGTGCCCCGCTGTCTGTCGTCCTGTGCCGCTCTCTCTCTTCGTCTCCACCTGCACTACTTCGTGCCGCCTCCGCCACCCACATACCGCCGAACTCCAATCTCCACCCACCACCGCAAGTCCACAACTACTCAGCCACCCTACCATAAAACCCTAGCCTAAACAATGATTAAATAACAGAAGTGCAAATTAAAAATTAGTTCTAATGGTAACGTAGTATTATAATTTTATTCAGTCAATATGTTCTGTTAATCCAAGTTACGAGCACAATTTATGTGATTCAGTTTAGATCTTCACAACGAACAAAGAGATTTGAGAGGAAAATGTATAAGAGGAAGGAACTTCGCTTAAAATAAAAGGGGTATTTTAGGGAGTATTACGATAAAAAAATTTGCGTTCAGTAATTTAGAATTTACGTTAAGCAGTACTATTATTATATTTTGTTAATTAATATTATATTTATTATTCCTAATACCACTACTACCCACCTACTGAATCAGATTAGGTCATATATAGTGTATTTTCTTCCGCTAAAGTGAATGAAATAGTTAGAAAATAAATCATTGAAGTGATTGAAGTCCAACAAATAATTAAACCAAACTAATTATTGAGTAAGTGAAAAACCATTTTACTCCCTAAAACCTAAATCAGTGACAAATTAATAATTTTATTTCTAGGATTTTACTGGATCAATAAGAATCAAAATCTTACTGAATCAAATCAAAGGAAAAAAACACATCGAAACAAGTTTTATACTGTACATTAGTGGTATCCACACGAACCACAAGGATTTCGATGTGGGTCGATTGCCGGTGGGCTATAGACGACCAACCATTATACGAAGATAATGAGATGCTGCTTAAGTAGTACGAGTAGTAGTCTAGTAATATGACAAAACCCAAATCCACGCGCTTTAAAGCTATTCCTGAGTCAAGACGACGCTTTTCTCTTTTCTTTTGCAATTTCCTTTTATTGATGGGAGACAATTCATACTCAGATATTCGATACTCCACTTTGCAGAAAGAAATTCACTCATGAGTCATGAGTGTTCACGTCTCATTGCAGGTACCTAGAAAATTCTTGTTGCATGAATCCGTAGGGGAAAGTTGTTGCATCATAGACAATGTGTTATACCTTCATACTTTGTTTGAAGGCAGATCACATAAATTATCTAGGTCATACTCTTCAGTGTTCATAGCTTTTTTTTTTATGGTTTTGGCCTCTTCTTTGGTGGCATATTCATAAATTTTTCTATTTTTTTTTTTCACGGTAACGAAGATAGGGAAAAAGCTCCTCCTCTTGAGGGTTTTCTTTCAACCTATGAAAGAGAGTCTCGTTAATAGGACAGAGAATCAGTCCGGTAAAAAAGATATAGCCTGCATTGGTGACTTTTATTAGCTATATATTCAACCCGCTACTCGATTACTTTCGATATGACATGACTAATGCTAGCTGATGAATTATTGCATTTGGCCAATAACAGCATCCTTATTGGTAGCACTACCAAAAGGTTGCTTGAAACACTATTGAAGTTGTCACCTCACTTTTTAAGCACACCTTTTCCAAATAAGCACACACCTAATTATCCCTAATATGCTTAATTGAAAGACCCCACTTATCTACCTCACAAGATTTTTATACCACCCATCTCTCACACGTGGGTCCCACCTCCTTCTTCTATCTTCCCCTTTATGGCCCCTTAATTTATCTAAGCAAGCGTGCTTAAATAAGCACTGTGCTTATTTAAGAGTGTGCCTAAGAATCCCAAATATTGGTGTAGCACACCCTAAGCACACCATCTCTCCTTTCTAAGCACACCAATAAAAATACCCTAAGTTACGAGCATTGATTGTAACATTATAATTTTTTAAAGGAAATGTGAGGTATATAAAATTAAGGAAAACTAATAATAATGGTCCATGAATCATGTGTGATGTCTCGTGACCAAAAAAACAACGCAGTTCATCTTGTTAGTGTTACCCTCTCATGGCCCCGTGCTGCAACTACAGAACAAAACATGCTAGTAGCAACTAGGAAGGTGCACCTTCTATGTAGGTACGTACGTTGACACACTCATCAACTACTGTTTCTTAATGATATTGATGATTTTCTGACAATAGTTCAAAGAATTAAAGAAAAAGGAAGAACAACTTTTCTCCATCTATTAATTTTGTCCATGATCCTTGAGCCCTTGACGCCCCCACGCTCAAATAATGCCTTGTGTTATGTTGATTTCATTATACACTATACATTATGGCTTGTCCATCTTTTAGCATTGATTATAACATTATACATTATGGTTTAAGCAATTTGTTGTTCATTCATTTTCTTTCCGTGTTATAATTACACTTGTACATTTGTAAAGTATTATTTCTGGAACTATGAAGTATTTTTCAAGAGAGCTTAGAAAGAATAAAATTATGTCTTCTGCAACTGTTTAAAAATAACAATATGAAAATTTGAAAATAGACAGGTCCTAAACATTTTCCTCTATTTTTCCTAAGTGTTTTCTAAACCCTCCATGCGTTTTAGGATTGATTTATATATGACATTACGAAATTTATCACAACGACGTTTTGTCCGTACATCATACATATTAATTCTAGAGTTGTATTACACTCGATTTTTTTTTTGCAAACAAAAAGAAAAAGTAAGAATGTACTGTAAGAATAAAGAAAGAAAAACTTGCTAGCAATGATTTTAGGGGAAATGAACACCACTCCCCTAAAAAAAAAAGAAGATGAGGAAAATAAAAGTAAAACCGTCAATTGATCATTGATCATTGATGTGAAATGTCAAAGTTAAGCCTCAAGGTGATAAGCATGCTATATGTACTCTAAGTAGATATAGATTACCAAAAAAAGCTTGCATGCTTTATAGTAACGCACATATATAACAGTGTCACAATGCGTCAATGCCTGTTGTGTAAAATCAATCAACAAGACGATGCATATTGTAGCCTTTTTTGCATTTTGGTCTTTTTATCAAAAAGGAAAGATGCCTTTAGAAGTACAAAATGGTGAATGGAGATTAGAAACGTACTAATAATCTCCATCACCATTTTGTGATCTTTCACAACAGTTATTGATGTCCAAAGCTAAGCATTCTTTTTGCTATTTGGTGGAGCTAAAAAGGTTGTTGTACTGTTAACCTACTGCTCTTTGTTGAATTGTCTTCCAAGCTCCTACTCTCATCAGGAATAGTAGATTGTTAACCAGGCTTATACTCCGTATATGATTAATGCTAGGTAATAAACACACTCTATTGCCTATAGGTGCGTTCTTTTTCACTTATTTCCACTGATTCTCATTGATTGAGTAAGGTCATGTCACTGATTTCCACTGATTGAGTAATGTCCTACCAGTGATTTCCACTAATTCAATAAGGTCCTTCCACTGATTCTCATTGATTCAATAAGGTTCTGTTACTGATTCTGTGAATAGAAATGTGGGTCCTGCCATTGATTTTCACTGATTGAGTAATGTCTTGCCACTGATTCTCACTGATTCAATAAGGTTTAGACACTGATTCTCACTGATTGAGTAAGATCTTGCCACTTATTTTCACTGATTGAGTAAGGTCCAATAAGTGGAAAATAACACACCCTATAAGTGAATAAGTCTACCATGCAATATCGATCAAACCGAAACAAGTAGGGACATTTTCTGGAAATAATTACTCGGTATATCGTGTATAGTCCCGAAAGGTTCTGTTACTGATTCTGTGAATAGAAATGTGGGTCATGCCATTGATTTTCACTGATTGAGTAATGTCTTGCCACTGATTCTCACTGATTCAATAAGGTTTAGACACTGATTCTCACTGATTGAGTAAGATCTTGCCACTATTTTCACTGATTGAGTAAGGTCCAATAAGTGGAAAATAACACACCCTATAAGTGAATAGGTCTACCATGCAATATCGATCAAATCGAAACAAGTAGGGACATTTTCTGGAAATAATTACTCGGTATATCGTGTATTTGTTTTCAAATTTTAGATAATTGTATTTTTAAATAAAGTGTATCCCTATACAAAGTAGAGGTGAGCAAAAAATTCGGGTACTCAGAATCGGAATCGGAATTGGTTTTAAACTGGTGGTTTCGGAATCGAAATCGGTCAACCAATTCAAATTCCAATTCCCAAAATAGGAACCGGTACCAACCATTTTCTTACTTTTAGGAACCGAAACCGATTGGGTACCCAGTGAAAAAATAAGTATAAGACTTTTCCTTTGTTAGGACTAATGAATTGTGATTTTCTAGTAAGATTAGCGGTTTAAAAAATTGTATTTGTAAATTTAATGTTTTTAAGATTTTATTTGTATATTGATGTTTAAATGATTGTATACGTTATTTAAATTTTGATTTACAATATAAGTATGTTGATTGTAGTATTTGATTTTATGTTTGCGGTATTTTCGTAAACTAATATTTGTTAGCGTAATATTATAGTTGATGTTTTTTGTTATTATAAAATACCTTTATTTGATTTAAAAAATATTAAAAATTGGATTTAAAATGGAGTCCGGTACCCAAGAACCGGTGGGTATCCGGTGGATCCAATTTCAATTCCTAAGATTTAGGAACTGGTACAACTAATTCCAATTTCTACGAATTAGGAACCGATGGATCCAATTCCAATTCCGAATAGTACAATACCCGGTTGCGCTCACTCCTAGTAAAAAACACTTTTACTTCTTCTCTCTTCACTCCCATAGGCCATAGGTCAGTGTAAGAATGTCATTGAGAAGGAACACTTGCTAGCTTTATGCACACTGTAGATTAGGGATGTAAATGGATTCATGATCCACGGATACCCGCTCCATCCGAACCGAATATATGGATTAAAACCCGATTAAATGGATGATGGAGCGGATGACGGATGGATCGAATGACTGATGGAGCGGATGATGGATGAGATTTCTCATCCGCGAATCCATCCGTCACCCGTTTAGATATAAAAGTATAAAAAAATTATATAAAAAAGATATCAAACCTATGTTATATTTACATCTTAGTTTAATTTTACTTTTTTTTTAATTTGTATTGTTGTTATTTAAACTAAATTGTGTTATTTTTATTGTTACAAGGTAAAACGATCGTATATGAGTTGAAGTTTTGTTTGACTACTAACAATTTTATTATAGTTGGGTTTAATTATTGTTTTTAGTCCATAAACCGTTAAGCACCCGATTCATCCACTAATCCGCGGATGACGGACGGATTGGATATGGATTGAATGGTTCGCGGATGACGGATGGAGCGGATTGATGAAATAGATTTCGCGGATGGAGCGGATGACGCTCCACCCGATCCGAATCCGATCCATTTACATCCCTACTGTAGATATATGTTTTTGTGACACAAATAAAATAGAACAGTGTAAACACGTGCTCTGAAATAATAATGATGGGAATAATTTCCATTTCATTTGATTGTTTTACAACATTGCTTGCTCTTGTTTCAACAAATTTAGTCATCTACTTTGTATTATGTTAATTTACTTTCTGTACATTTTAATTGCTTCTTAAAATTTAAGAGTTATGCACTAAATCGTAGATGACTAAGAAAGAAAATGACTAAGAAAGAAAGAAAAGAACAATTGAAAATGTTTTCTACGTAAGTTTTTTTTTTGGTTTAATTATACGTTCAGTTAAGTTTTTTGGGCCTAGCTAATCATGTTCGCACCGGGGCAATACATGAAGAGGTAAAGTACTCGCACTAAATAGTTTTTCTATTCACAAGATTCGAACCCTAAACCTTGCTTAAGGGATAAGAGTGTCGAATCACTTACACCAATCACTTATTGGTATTTTCTACGTAAGTTTAAAGTTAGGATGGTAATGCTTTCTAGAGAGTCAAAAATTGGATTCATGAACCTTTAATTTATAGGTCAAACAAACAATGAAATAACCTACTCATGATCACATTTCACGACAACCTAGTTTGTGCCTTTGTTTTGTCCGAGCAGTTCGACAGGCACATGTACCGTGATGTCAATTTGTCATGTAAGTTGAGCAAATTTAAAGAGATTCCATGAATGGTTGTGTGCTTTGCCTTGATAATTTTTATTTTGATCTTGTAATTTGTAGATCGCGTCAACATTAGCACCTAGGGAAGACATAAAAAAAGAACATTTGTTTTTAGGTTTTTTTTTTAAGTGACATATTGATATTTACTTTTTTCTTACTCCTATTAGTTTGTCCCAATTTAATCTTTACGTTTTCTTTATTAGTCTGTCACAATCTTAACGCTTTTTTAAAGTGACTGATGTTGGATCATGAAATTAATTAGTACCCTATTATTCTGCATCTCTTTCTCGTTCAAAACATTTAAAAATATACAACAAAGATGTTGGCTTCCACCATATTTAACTTATTAAGCCAAAGGGATAAAAGAACGAAAATGACCAAAGTTAAATTGCCTTAATTTGCGTACTATTAATTAGAAACATTACAACTAATATGGGAGGGAAAAACTAGTTAGCTAGGGGCTAGGTTTAAGTCGTTTAACCATGGGCTCACAATTCACACGATACAAAATAATACTTATGATCAACCTAGCTATAAGAGCATAAAAGGGACAAATAGCTAGGGTACTTGCAACTATATAAATATACATGTAACCTTCTAATATAGTTGTGGAAGTGGATAATAGATGCATATGGTGCAACTCACAAGCTTGCACGAGCTTACCAACCAATCAACACCCGTTATGCTCATAACTCCAAATCACCATCTTTACTTCTCAGTGAAAAACCTTCTAATATACGACTTTTCTACTCAAAAAATAAAATAAAATGTACGACGTTGAGTGATTCATGATACAGTACACGTAAATGTTTCTCAAGAGAATTGATCAACCCTTAACCTATTACAAACAAGTCAATTATCCTTTAGAAACCAACATTTGCTAATTTTTAATAGCCAAAAATCAAAGAAGATCTTCTAGATTAAACCCAAAAATGTGCTATAATGATTTCCTACATGTTGGTTATCAGAAAGGCAAATCAAAAGGCATAGTAAAGCGCTAAGCACCATGCCACTATCCATTTGAGTTGATGATCCAATCTTTGCAGTGTCATTGAAAATTAGAATTGCAAAATAATATAAAACCCATTTCACAAACTTTTATTTAGGAGCTTTGATTGACCATAGACTTTAGAGCTACTTTAATGGGCCCAAGGCCTGATCTTTGGGGCCCATATCCATGCTTTTTGAAACTTTGAGGTAATAGTAAAAATATGAAGATTATAGATAATATAGTGAAGTCCAAAATGAAGAGGGCTATTGGCTACTACTTAATAAAATATGGTCTGTCCAACCCAGTTGAGCCTGTCTCAATACCACAATCATAATTATCATCTTATGGGTTCAAAAGGGCATTAACACACTTACCCAGCTTTTCTCTAATGGAATTCGTTTAGATTCCTCGATTGTTGGGACTTTTATTTCAATTTTTTGAGGGAAATTTGTTCAACACTTGCACACTACTTTCTCTTTTCCTGATGAGAAAGGTTCTTGTGAATGATTGGGAGTAGTAGACTTGGGGAGGACCGCAAAAATATTTTTGATTACAAATATCTCCCCTCAATAAGTAGGTCTTTTCGCTTCTGCAACTAGGCCTTGTTCTTTTCGTCGTTTCCATGCTGTATTTCGTTCCGTTTCGTGCCGCATTCTATACTTCATTTTGTCTCACATATTTTTGAATTATCCGCACCGCGCCGTTCTGTTCTGCTCCGTTCCAATCCGTTCCTCACCGTCCTGCACCATTCCGTTGAAAAGAACAGAGCCTAAAAATTGCAAAACATTATACGAGGAGGCATTATCCTTGCGACGATGAACAAAGATGATATATGTAAGCAAAATTGTAATACATTTGGACAAATATGATACTCATTTCTTCCTTACTCGTTTCTTTTTTGAATGTCCTAATTTCTTCCTAGATCTTTTTTTTTTTGGAGTATATAACTTTTGAACAAATTAAAGCATTCCTAGATCTATTAAACGAAGTAGTAATATTCTTCGCTAGCATAAGCCATTAGGTAACCAAGTAAACGTTGTAATTTAAACTAAACGTTTCATTTTTTATAAAGGCTAAAATTTTTGATTAAAAAACAAAAAGGCTAAGCTTTGTCCCAAATTTTTGGGTGCAATTGGTTGTACCCATACTACCCAATTGGGTACACCCACTTAAATTTAGAAGTCCAATTCCTATGTTTTTATTTCATTCTAGTTTAGTGTGTTTTTCGATTTTCCTTGATCTTATCATCTTTGAGTGGGTGTATCCGGTGTTGAGTACATATGAGAGTACGCAGCAGCCATCAGGTGCTGAAATTTTGTAAGCGAAGGATTGGCCGGATCTTAGTTTTGTCCAACTTCCTCTAAAACAAGCTAATCAGTGATAATCAATTCATAAGCCATAACCTACTAGAAAGATTTGGTTTGTATAATCATATCAGTTTGGCAAATGCGACTACAAACCATGAACACCAGTCTTATCTTTTCATAAACTGATAATAGTAGTCTATGTTAATTATAGGGGTAGATCACCAAATAATGATTTAAAGATGTTCTAATCTCACTATTAAAGATGCTCTTTTGGACCGTTTTCAACCACGCCCGATTTTGGACCCCTCTTTCACCTAATGCTGAGGAAAAAAAAAAATACTGTATCGATTTGTTTGCTTTGGAAAAAGTTTTTATCTCCATCAAAAGTGACTAATACGGAGTACTATAATTTAGTGGCTTAATTTGATTTGGTTTGATAAGAGACTAAATCCAAAATAGGGTTCAAAGCACACCTTTGTCAATATCGCCAAAAGCAATTAATATTTTTTTCTTTTGATAAGAGCCAAAAGCAATTAATAGCTTATTGAAAGCCGAGCTGGATTGCAGAAACATTGTGCTAGCAAAGGCCCACAATTTTATTTTTTTTGATCAGGGAACGGGGGAGGGGGTGAGAATCATCCGACGAGATACAATCTAGAACCTCCAAAAGTTCCCGTCTAGTACTAGTACTATTAAGCCATCTTCTTTTCTTCGTCTTACTATTAAGCCATCTTCTTTTCTTCGTCTCTATGATATATTTCGTTTCTTCCGTTTATTTTATTAGGAATTGCTAAATGTAAATTGCAAATTACTAAATATAAATTTATTTTTCGGATAATACCCTTAACACTTTTCTCACCCTTTTCCACCCCTCCCTCCTATCTCTCTCTTCTCTCCCACCAAAAAAATCAATCTTCAACCTAATTATAATCAACTTGTGCATCAATCCCGCAAATCACCCCTAACTCGTCGGTGGCTCGCCGAAGCTACTCACTATCGTTCATGGCGCCGCAAGGTCTCACGATGTCGCCGCCGTGTTCTCTTTCTTCTCACTTCTTGTCTGAGCCGCAATTGGGCTCTTCAATGGCAGCGGTTGGGCCTTGGGCGTGGTGGTAGGGCTGCTGGTGGCTGAGGCAAAAGGAGAGAGAAAGCTGCAGGGGTGGCTGAGGAGGCAGAAGGAGAGAGAAAGAGGGCGCAGAGGAGAGAGAAAAAGAGTGAAATAGCCACCGGAGGGTCGGGTTCTTCAACGACAATGGTGGGCTGGAGGGCGTCTAACGGCGAGTGCAGGGGTGGGGGGACTGATTCGACGGCGGGGCCGGGTAGTCGTGACGGCGTTTGGGGCTTTCGATCCTTTTTCTTATTTTCTATGTTTTTTTCCTTTTCCTTTTCCTTTCAATTTGTTTGTTTCTTGTATCAATTAATTAATTAGTTAACTTCCAATTATCATTAATTTCATCCAAAATTAGTTTTTGATTGAATTGAATGCATCGTCAATGTTAATTAAGGTTATAACAAGGTTAGTATTTCTCAAATGAAAAACAATAAGGATGAGGATGTTTAAAAGGGTATATTGGTAAGTATAGCGATAAAAAGATTTGCGTTTAGTAATTTAAGATTTACGTTAAACAATTTCGATTTTATTTTGTACCATTCTGTTGCGCGCTGTTCTGTTTCGCATTTGGTACATCTCACATGTTCTTCCATTATCCGCGCAATTCCGTTTCGTTCCGTATCATTTCGTTGGTTCTGTTTCGTTCCGTATCATTTCGTTGGTTCCGTTTCTCACCATCTCGCACCATTCCGTTGAAGATAACAAGACATTAACTCATTAAGTAGTAGAAATGTTAACTATTGGGATCGGAACAACCCGGCTCAAATAATGAAAGAAAATGGAATGAAATATAGAATACAGAACAGAACGGATTAGAACAGAACGTAATGCAACTTAGAGACGGAAAAAACAGAGCCTCAATTTCCAAACATAATTGAAATTTTTGTACTGGATATTCGATTTGACACTGTTTTTTTTTCCAAATTGGAACCCAGATTAAAAAAATTTCCCATATAGCAAAATAAAAATGGCGGGGGTGATAAGTATTTTGTGACATGAAATCGTCTCCTACCCTCTCTTCAAACTTTACAAATTTATTTATTTTTTAAAATTTTGGTTTTTATGAGGTATTGGAGGAGTTTACGTTTAATTAGAGGTTTAATTGGAGAGAGTTTAGGAGAAGATTTAGGGTGCGTTTTTTTCCAGTTATTTCCACTGATTCTCACTAATTGGATAAGGTCCTGCTACTGATTGAGTAAGGTCTTGCCACTGATTTCTACTGATTCAATAAGGTCCTGTCACTGATTTTCTGAGTAGAAATGTGGGTCATGCCACTGATTTCCACTGATTGAGTAAGGTCCTGCCACTAAATCTCACTGATTCAATAAGGTCTAGCCATTGATTTTCACTGATTGAGTAAGGTCTTGCCATTTATTTCCACTGATTGAGTAAGGTCCAATAAGTGAAAAAAAACCCATTCATCTAGTATGTTGTATGATTATATGCAGTGAAATTTCATTGCATAGAAGGTTTTATCTGCTTCCTGCCAAACTAGTGCTCCCTGTTCAAGGGCAGGAAAATAAGATTCTATAGGATGTCATATAAGCTGGGCGGATGATAGTTTCTCAGATTCCAAGGAAAGGACGATTGAGTTTGAGACTTTGAGTATGATGTGAAGAAACAAGACAATGTTCTAGAACTAGCATTACTAGGTCCTCCTATGAGATGGGGTGATTAGGGTCACTGGGAGTTTTGGAATTTATCTAAAAGCTCTTTTGTTCAATGCTCTTGTCTTGACACAGACAACCGTAGCTTGACAACTTAGTGGAAAAGGTAATTGCACTGTGTAAGGTCACTTTCTGTGCCACTATCATTTTCATTTGCTCATGTGGTTATTGCCTATTGGTTAAATCCTTCAAAAAAATACTTTTGTTTTTTTTTTTAACAAGAAATGAATACTTTTGTTACTTCTCTTTCTTTTGTTCAATTTCAATATGCTATGTTTCATAAAATCCTTTCCATTGTATTTGGTCACAAAAATCGAGTCAAACATTATTTCATATTGTTCTTATTAAAGATGGTTTCGTGTTGTGTTTGGACCGTGCTCATATTGTGCCTACATGCTTTGTAAAAGTGTAATGTTGTACCGTGCTTATAATTATCGTGCTTCGAGTCATGCCGTGCTTATAGTTATCGTGCTTCTTGTCGTGTCGTGATGTGTCGGCTCTTTCAAAAGTTAGGCTTAGTTCATGTCCATGCCTGTACTTGTGTTGTGCCCAAGCTTTTTTCAAATAATATTAAAATTTTTGCCATATGCCATGTCGTGCTTAACCGTGCCCTACCATGCTATATTTTCAAAATTCAGACCCTGGACCAAGTCCAAGCCCGGTCATTCGTGCCCGTGCTCATGTCTCTGCTTCATCTGTGCCTGTGTCGTGTCGTGTAAAAAGCGTATCGGTTCATATCGTCCCTCGTGTTAATCGTGCACAATGCCATCTGTAGTCCTTATTAATGTAGAACTTGATTTGAAAAAGAGGGGAGAGAAAGAGTTGCACAATAGGGCAAGTTAATTTAGAATGGAATGAAACAGATAGATATTTCTCTCTCCCCTCTCTCCCCCAAAAAAACCCTAGCCTCCCTTTCTCCTCCTGACTCATCCTGGGTTACCACTGGCGTTTTCGCCAGTGGTTAGCCCCTTTCCTTGCTTTCAATCTAGTTTTTGTAGTTTAATGTTCGGTAGGGTTATTAATAAACTCACCTTTTGTGAGAGATTGTTTGAGTCTCTGCGTTCGTCGGAGTTTGATTGATCTCCGCGTTCGTCGGAGTATCATATAGTTTTGTTTATCGAGTCAAGTTTCATGAATCAAGAAGACAAGTTCGATCTGCTATGTCAAGGGGATCTACATTTCCAAATAGTTGCAGCACGTTTCGTGCTTACCTCTGATCGTAGGGATCACGCGTTGGCGCCCCGCTCTCTTTATAGCATAATTTATGCTATGTTCAGGCAGTTGATGATTAATTGTCAGTTATCGACAGAGCCGGTCAAGATGCTGATTTCTAGCAGTGATGTTGGAGTTGGTATTTACTTATCGACGGAGCTAATCAAGACACCGATTTCAAGCAACGATGGTGGAAGTCATATTCATCTTGGTATATTAGATTATTGTTCTTGTTTTCAGAATGTTAGGTGGAGTCATATTCGTAGGGATGATAATTGGGTTGCTCATGAGTTAGCCTATGTTGTTCCTTCGAAAGTAGATCTTAGTTGTTTTATGATATTTGGAATTCTTTGTAGCGTGAACAACGCGTTGATGTTAGTTTTGAGTCAATTGAATGAAAATTAGTGCCGTATTGCGGCATTGAGATCAAAAAAAAAATTTTAGAATGGAATGAGTGTGATCCAAGTTGGCCAGGTTGAGGGTAGGAGAGTCTTTATCACAAAAACTACCCAAAAAAAAAAAGTAAAAGAGTTTGTGGAACAATTCAAAACGAGGAAACTATAATACCGGAAAAGTATGCATTTACCATGATATTAGAGTTACAATTAGAAGTTCACCAAGAGAACCCAACCCAATCATATCCATTTATTTTGGATTAACTAGAATCGCTCGACAAAACCCGATTAAATGATCAACAAATCCATTAGCCCAAAGGGTCCATGGTGAGAAATAAGAAAATACATCAATGATCATCAGTAAGTGAGAAAATGAGTTCTCAAATTAAGGTATTTCCAAAGTTTAAAGGGTGATGCTACCCAACCAATATACCACCTCACCCTCACTTAGTTCTCAAACCAAGGGATGTTTAAAAATTAAGAGGATAACAAAAGAGCCAAGAGATGAAAGATTGCTTTATTAGTCAAATTATGAGTCCTGATTAGGGGAAGGTCGGAATCAACCAGAGGTAGTGAGTATAGGCCTATAGGGTTAGAAGACAATGAAAGGGAAGACAAACTAAATACTATTACAAAGTTGGGGACATTTCATGATTATGGCAAAGAAATAGGAAACAAGCAAAATTCAAACCTAAGCTTCAAAAAGGTCCAAAACCTATGAGCATTCGATTTTGTGCAAAAAAAGGTCTAGTTAAATTATCACCACATTTTTTATGGGATCATGAGATGATGAGGACTGCATAAAATAATGATTTGATTTACTTTTGTAAAGGGGAATCTTGATTCTCTATGGTAGTGTACAAATACAATTTTTCCATCTTGATGAGAATATTGGCTAGACAAAATGATTTTTGAGCTCTGAATTTTAGGGTGCATTGCCCATCCCAAAATAAGTATAGCTTTGTACTTAGGGGTCCACTTTTAGAAGGATTTTGTGCATGTTTTTAGTAGGGGCCTTGATCTACTTTTTAGTTTTTAGTGTTTACCCCCCTCAAATATAGAGATGCCAATTGGAAGGAAACAAACCATTACAGTTTTGGCAGTGGGAAAAAAAACAGGGACAAGAGCTTGTTCTAGAGTGAAAAATCCTTCCAAATTTCCGTATGGTCTTTGCATAAGCTATATTGAACATGTGTATCTGTTTTTTTTTCCTTCTTTTATCTGTTTTTTTTAGATGTCAGTACTAGTATTGATGTTGTTATTTTTTTTTATTTTTTGGGGTAAAATGTGAGCGATTTCATTGGCAAAATAAAACCAATATGAGTTCTTACCCCGACAACTTTTTCGAGAATTCGGGGATAATTTTTCGGGTACAACAACTAGAGAATTCGGGGATGCTTTTTCGAGAATTTGGGGATAATTTTTCGAGAATACGGGGATAATTTTTAGAGAGAGGAGAAAAAATTTTAGGGTTCATTTCAATTTGGGGGAAATTGGGACAGAGAAGATGCAAGCTTTAAAATTACGTTCACAAGTCTCAACGACTATAATGGAAGAGTAACTCACATTGCCACGTCATCCAAAACTAACGGACCAGTTAACGTCGTTTGCCCTTAGCCCAGTAACAACACACGTCCAGTAAGCTGAGATTATTGTAGGGTATTTTCAAACTTGGGATTATTTTGGGCACACGCACCAAACTTGGGATTATTTAAAGCAAATTTTCCTAAAATCTACTTCCATTTCAAAAATTAATGGACCTAGTAGTTGCTACACTTGCTAGCTTAGCATAACACTATATACACATTTCTTTCTAGATCGTAGAGTTTACAATTCAAGTACACATTTTTTTCTGTGACAAAAAATCATACAGTTAAAAGAGTATTATGTCTCCCTGGTGTATTCTCATGACACCTAACCGATCCAAGCAGACATTATATTCCGAGGTACATTATCCACTATATGTGCAGATTAAAAAAAAAAAAAAAAAAAATCTCATCTAGTCTGCTTATCACATTTCACTGAATGCTAGATGGTCAATCCATGAACATAAATTGGCACCATATCTGAAATTTGACAAGAAAAGGATCTTAATATGAGGGAAAACATATACATTATATCGAAAAATGAACAAAAAGAGATTGCCTAAATAATATGAAAATATCCAAGTTGCAATAAACTTGTATATATCACAATGTACACTTGATAGATTACTGGACAACATAATGGTCAAATTAAAACCCTCCCCTGCAGTGAAAGGAAGAGAAGCCACATAGGGAAGGCTAAATAAGAATAAATCAAAATTAGCAATCACTGGAATCCAAATTAGGTCCCGTCTAATAATCTAACTTTCAAGAATTGAGTTTTTTTGGCAACAATAAAGAGATTTTGAGGTTTTAGCTACGGACATTCAAAAACACAATGAAACATTTTAGGTCAATTATTTGTCGGCAAGGCAACTACCCTCCAGAATTTAGATCCTTCAAGACAGGAAGAGTTTGATGAAAAAAAAAGAAAGAAAATAACAGGGCAAACAAATAGGGAAAATTGACAGTTTTTGAAGAAACAGAAGACTGGTAGAGTAGCAGAGCCCCCACCCCCAAAAAAGCAAATACTCCTTCTCCAAATCACAACACAATCCAAATTATTCCAAAACCCAATCAATTCGAATCTGCATCTCTCTCTCTCTCTCTCTCTCTCTCTCTCTCTCTCTCTCTCTTTTCATCACTGGAACACTCTACCATCACCAGTCAACAAAATCCCAAGATCAAACACCATCTTATAATAAGCACCTTAATTTAATTCCTTTAAGCTAAAAAAAAAAAACCCAGCTAGCACCTGCCTGCATAGTGGTACCCCTTTCATCCACATGGACCCATGCTAAATAAGCCTTTGAGGTCCTCACAGCAGCATCAACAAACCAAGATTCACCTCTAATTTCAGACACCTTTTGGGTGTGTACCATGTCCCTTGCACTTCGATTCTCATGACCACCATCAAAAGTATTAGCAATTTCCACCCACCTCTTGTGTACCATATCCGTGGTTGTTCTGGTGTCCGCTTTGAGCTCATTGTAGAGTACTTGGTTCCTCATCCACCATAGAGTATCAAGCAGCACAACAGCCTTTCTTGCAAAAACTTCCCCTTCCTGTTTACCCATAGCAGTTCTGAGGGCCGAGGAATGCATGAAAATATTCTGAATCCATTGACTCAGGCTCCATTGAGAAGACATATCCGTTCTAAACCCCTGTACATGAAGCCAGACTTCCCTGGCAAAGGGGCATAGGAAAAGGACGTGCACTTCATTCTCCGCTCCATTATCGCACATTAAGCATTTGTCATCCATTGCTGTAATTCTCAGCTTCAAGTTTGCCTTTGAAGGGATAGCTTTCCAGGCTATTCTCCAAATGAAGATTTGAATTCTCTGTGGTATCGCCATTCCCCAGAGATCCTTCCACAGTGTGGCTGTCAGCACATTGTGCTCATGGAGTCGATTTTGTAGCACCAATTTGTATGCACTTTTGACCGAGAACTCACCCAAACGCTCGAAAATCCAGAAAAATGAATCTTCCTCATATGCAGTATCAAGCGGAATTGTTAATATAGCAGTTGCCGAAACCTCGTCAAACTGATCATGGATTAACTCCTCATTCCATTGACCATTAATAATGCAATCACAAACTTTGAAGACTACAATTTCAGCTCCTTCTCTTGCACTTGGGCGAAACCCTTCTAATCCCGGAATCCACGGATCTGTCCAGACTCCAATAGTCTCACCCGTCCCCACAAGGCAACATCCTCCTTGTTCAATTATATCTCGGTCCTGCAAGATGTCTCTCCATTGCTGTGAGTCTGAGGGGAGAGGATTTACATGGAGAAATCCATGTCTATTGCAATATTTCTTAAGAAAGTGTTGCACCCAAAGTCTTTTGTCTTGCGAGAAGACATGCCACGCAAGCTTGGAATGTAACGCTTTATTATTTTCTGCCATTCTCCGAGTGCCCAGACCACCCATTGACCGAGGTAAGCATATGGACTTCCAGGATTTGAGTTACAACCCCTTACCTCCTTCTTCTTTTCCCCACCAAAAGTCTCTAGTAGCTCCATCCATCTCCTTGCACAACATTATACTCAGAGTTTGATGCCATGGCGTAGCTAGGTAGTGCGGTAGCCACTGCTTGGATCATTGTTGTTCGACCCGCAAAGGATAGTGTTTTGGCTTTCCACATCTTCAGTTTGTCTCTTAGGCGCTCCATGATATAAGCAAATCTCATCCTTTTCCCACTATTTCGGAAAAAGGGGAGCCCTAAATACACAGCATCTTTATCCATTGCATTCAAGTTGAGTCGGCCTTTTAATCTACCTTTCATCCGCGGATCAGTATTGGGGATAAAAAAAACTTCGGATTTTGATTTATTAGCCGCCAATCCGCTCCATTCTTCCATCAAGTCAAGTGCATCATTTATGGCATCGGCGTTGCTTTCATTAGCCCGAGCGAAAATCACCAAATCATCGGCAAATAAAAGATGTGAAATGCCTTCACATCTCCTGTCAATAGCAATACCATTAAGTGAGCCTTCTTCCTGGGCTTTGCAGAATAATCGTGATAGCGCCTCCATACCTACAAAAAAGAGAAAAGGAGACAAAGGGTCGCCTTGGCTAATCCCCCGGTGAGGTTTAATAAACCCTTGAGGCGTACCATTGATGACTACTGACATAGTTGAAGTGCTAATACATTGGTCAATCAAGTTCACAAATCGCTCGTCAAACCCCAAGTTTCGTAGTACACAGAGTAAGAAACCCCAGTCAAGCTTGTCATAAGCTTTTGCCATATCCACCTTCAACGCCATTAAACTCCCTTTGCCCTTTTTGCTTCTTCATGGTGTGTAGAATTTCTTGCACCAAGATTGTGTTATCAGAGATAACCCTGCCAGGCACAAAGGCTGCCTGTAAAGGGCTCACAATCTTTTCAAGCAGGGGTTTTAGCTGGTTAGCAAGGATTTATGAGAGGATCTTGTAAACAACGTTGCAAAGAGCAATAGGACGAAACTCTTTTACTGTGATAGCTTTGGTGGTTTTGGGGATGAGAGCTATGTGTGTGTGTGTGGTTGTGGGCTTTGAGTAAAAAACCTGATGCAAAAAAAGTCTTGTACCATAGCCACTACTTCATGTTGGACCGTGGTCCAGTATTCTTGGAAGAAGAGGGCTGGTAGCCCATCGGGCCCCGGGGCCTTGGTTGGGTGCATCGAATGGATGGTCTTTTTTTATCTCCTCACTATCTGGTATAGCACACAATCTTTCATTCTCAATGTTATCAACAACTCCTTCAAAAAGATTATTCAGGTCTGGTGGAAAGGTCGCTTGCTCGGCTGAAAATAATTCCTCAAAATAATCAATGAAGGATTTACTTATCTCATCCCCTTTTTGTGTCCACGACCCATCTCCCAGTTTCAAGGCCTCGTCGAATTTCTTCTACGTCTAATGATTGTCGAGACGTGAAAAAACTCGGTATTGAGGTCACCTTCCTTCAAAAATTGCACACGTGATTTCTGTTTTGCCATGGTTGCTTCTCTTTGGTACAATTCAATCAGGCGCCCATAAAGTTCAGCTTCTTGTGCCGAGTTGGCATGGTGGTTGCCCAAACTTTGTATCGCATCAATTTCAGCAGTGGTCTCGTGGATTTGGGTCTGTACATGCCCAAAGTGTTGTTTATTCCAGCGTTTGAGGTGTTCTTTTGTTGTTCTGAGCTTTGTCTTCAGAATGAAGCTTTTTGACCCCCTTGCCTCTTCCCTCCAGGCAGTTTTAACAACCTCATGGCTCATTGGGTCTCTAACCCACATTGCTTCAAACTTAAAAGGGATTGGCCCCAATGGGCCTTCCCCTTGGCTATCAAGTAATAGTGGTGTGTGGTCAGATTTTACAAAAGGTAGTGCTTTCACAACAGCCCTGGGAAACCTCTCTCTCCAAGCAGCATTACATAACCCTCTGTCAAGTCGTTCTTTGAGGATAACAATTCCATCTCTCCTTCTTCTCCATGTGTACGGGCTACCCACAAAACCCATATCAATTAAGCCATTATTATCAAAGCACTTTTGTAATCCACACAAAGCTGAAGACGGTTTGAAAATACCTCCCTACTTTTCCCCTTGATTAAGCAGGTCATTGAAATCCCCTGTGATCGCTTGTGGTTCGTTACTGATTGCCACAGTAGCATCTAAGGCCTCCCAAAATGCAAATTTGTCATCATGATTGGGAGCCCTATAAATAAAAGAACACATTGATTTCAATACCTCATTATCACCATTCAACCTTGTCACCATTATCTGATCAGATTTGAATATAACTTCCAAATTCACTCCCCTCCTCGACATTAATGCCAAGCCACCAGACAGCCCTGCAGAGGATGTAGCTACCACATCTACAAAATTAAAATTCCTCAATATCTAACACGCTCGATCTTCCTCTACCATAGTTTCTGACAAAAAGAAAATATCCGGATTGTACTTCCGGATGAGGGCCCTCATATGGAACGTTGTCGCGGGATGAGCCAATCCCCGACAGTTCAAATATATTGTCCTCATTGAGCGTTAGGGGGTTGAGCCCCCGCCTCATCTGTTTTCCGTACCTGCTCATCAAATTGTCTTAGCATCTCCCCCATAACACTCTGATCAAAATGGAGGTTGAGATCCTTCTTCTTCCTCTCCTGACTAATATTCCCCAAGCATATGATCTTTTTTCTGGGTGCACGTCGCTTAGAAGGCTCACTCATAGGCCTTGTCACTGGTATTGGGCTTAGTGGGTTCACTCATAGGTTGGCCTTTTGGTTTTTTTGGTTGGTGCACTGGAGCCCGTTCTTCATCGCCAGTCTCAAAAGGCTCATCATTCTTCCTTTTTAATGTGAGGCGACCCAGGAATTTGGTTAATTTGGTGGGAGTATTGGGGGTGTGATGAGTTGGGCTTCCAAGGATTGTGGGTATTGGGGATTGAGGGCTTAGGGCTGTTATTATGGTGTTAGGAGGGGGGGGGGGGTTGTGGCTTTCTGTTTTGGTGGTGTGGAGCAAGCTTCTGGGTTAGTGAGTAGGCTGGTGATCAGGCCAGGGCTTAAAACGTCTTTGAGCTCAACAACTATGTATGTCACATTTTCTGAATTTGAGTTTGAGGGCCTAAGGGATGATTGGGCTCTATTTGGGCTGTCATCAGGGCTCATCAGGCCACTATCATTCAGTGCAATAAGGTCAAGTCCAGGTTCATCATTTAAAGCATTATCATCACAAATATTCAAAGGAGGGGAATTATTTCCAGAGAATTCACATGTATTATCCATTGGGCAAAACTCACTAGAAATTTGGGGTTCACAAGTCATACCTCTGGGTTCACTGGGTGATGGAATGGGTATGTTGTTTGGCTCAAGAAAGTACGCTCCAGCCCATGTCATCCTATGAGAGTGACCATTCGTTTCATTTATCTCTGTGACCTCCTGTTTTCCCGCGTCATAGAAGACCTTGGTAGCATCCAACTCAAATTCGAATGGCGCGTCTGGTGGTTCGTTCATCGTACGCGCCACCATAGCAAGTTCTCGATCCCTAATTTTCTCCCTTTTCTGGTTTGCCACCTTTACTTTTCGCTGGGCTTCATAGATTTCCCGATAGGTCATCCCTTCATCACCAAATGTCTCATGATTTTGAGCTTCCTTCAGGTTAAGTTTCCAATCCTTCAAGTCAGTTGCCTTCATTGCTTGGCTAAACCCCTCTTCTGGGTATCTGGATTCTTTAACTCCTTCCTCAGAGCAATCTTTGTGGTCATGTCCCATGCGTCCACAGTTGAAGCAGAAGTCACCTATCCGCTCATATTTGAGACTTACCCACACAGGGTTACCTTTCTCATCTTTCCTCACAAATCCCCTTTGCAAGGGTTCTGGTAGGACTAGTATAACTTTCGCCCTAAGATACCTTCTAGCAAGGATCCTCTGTTCTGCAACCTCATCTGTGCCCAGCACGCGCCCTATCATCCCTGCAATAGCTATACCATTAAGCTTTGTTAGTTGTGACCGATGGAGACCATGGATCTGCACCCATATGGGTAAGAGATGGAAGTTTAGATCTTCTGGGTTGAGGTGTTGCTCCCATCTTTTCAACACTATGCTTTGCCCTAGCACACTCGATGTTCCTCTGTCTATGAGGCGGTCTCTATCCTTCTTGGAGCTGAAGGTAATTAGGATATCCGAATTATTCATGGCTGAGATGGAAGGTTTTCCTTGCATGTTCCACATTTTGTCAAGTATAGAGATGGCCAGAGGCATTCTTACTGATTTATGGGAGTAAATGCGACCGATGAGGCTTAAATCAGCAACCCTCTCCTCCAACATCGGGTTTGATTGTAGATCTAAATCTTTAAAAAGATTATCACTGTCATCCTCATAAATTGCTTCAATATTATCCTCCATATTGAGTCAGAACCCAGCTACCTCACCGAGATGAGGAGTAAAAGAGACAGAAAAAGAGCCAAAATTAATGAGGGGATTTAAATGAAGAAAATAAAAGTGGGAATTAATTGTGGTGGTGGGTTGAAATCGGGTAAAAAGAAAGAATAATTGTGGGGGAGGAGTATTAAATTGGGGCAGGTTTTGTTTTTGGTGAGTCAGATTGAATGCATGAACTGCCATAAATTCTCAGCTTGGATTCATGACAGATGTCTAAGTTCCAGAGAGGGAAAGAGATTCCTACAGAGAGGAGAGTGTTCTACAGAGAGAAAACTATTGGGGTAGATGTTATTGTTAAACTAAGAGTCGTTAATCAGGGTCACGACTTATTCCGCAAAACTCCTACCCTCTTTTTATAAAGGTAATGATAACCCAAACTCGATAAGATTCATATAGCACGCATAGGCGTTTTCTTTCAAATATACTGTTGTCTAAAGCAGACATTATCCGATCCTTTTCAACATTTCCTTGTGCGTACGGCGTACCTTTTTGTTACATCGCTCATGTTTATCGTGTCACGACTATATATGAGGCATCTCTTTTTTGTTTGGAGTCAGATATCACCGTTTTGTTTGGAGCTATTACTTTTAATTTCATTTATGTTACTATCACTTTTTTACTCACAAATATTACGCCTCATTCATGAGGCCGCCTAAATTGTAATACCACATAGATATGAAGGAAATGTCAAGATAATTTGCAGAAATTTTTCTTAAAATAATCTTTTGTTATATGTTAGGAAATTCACTCCCTGACTGACGACACTTACGAAAAACGATTTTCTAAAGACAACAATTCAAAGAAAATTATAAACCCACTCAGATGAAACAACACTTTTAACAAATGATAGATTAATTATCTCTCTACAAATCGTGACTTATATAATGTTTTCATTTGCTAAACAAAGTACAAAACTTATTTTAGTAAATCTATTCTAACCAATAAGCTGTGTGTTTATTTTGTAAGAAGCAATTATCCCCTTTCAAACTTTTGCTTTTCTATTTGAGGAATAGATAAATAATAGTGGTGAATATGAGCCATATATTAACAATCTCCACCTTGGATCATATTCTACGATGATTTCTTCCTCTGTATCTGACCAGTGACTTTATTAATAATTAACCTTGACGAAGGTACTCCACCTGAAATCATAACGAGGTAAAATGTATCATGTTCAAACAACGTTTGAACTTCTTTATTGGTACGGGCTTGGTTAGCATATCTGCGGCATTATCCTTAGTGTGAACCTTCTGTAAGCTTATATTGCCCGAGCTTACCCATTCTCGAATTCTGTGATATCGAACATCGATATGTTTGGTTCTGGCATGAAATATTTGATTCTTTGCTAAATTCATAGCACTTTAACTATCACACTGTATCTGAACACTATCCTGCTTGAAACCAAGTTCCTTAACCAAACCTTTTAACCATAATGCCTCCTTACATGCTTCTATTATCGCCATGTATTCCGCCTCAGTCGTTGATAACGCTGCAGTAGATTGTAGTACTGGCCTCCAACAAATGGGTCCTCCATTAAAACAAAACACGAACCCTGTCGTGGATCTCCTGGAGTCTAAGTCTCCTGCATAATTTGAATCAACAAATCCTATGACCTCACTTCTTGCTCCATTACGATTAAACATGATCCCGTAATCTGTGGTACCTGCTAGGTAGCGAAAAACCATTTAACTGCATTCCAATGATCCTTTCCTGGATTCGCCATATACCTGCTTACCACACTGACTGCATGTGAGATATCTGGTCTGGTGCATATCATGGCATACATGAGGCAACCAACATCATTTGCATATGGGACACGAGACATATACTCCACCTCATCCTCTGTACTCGGACAAGACTGTGAAGATAACTGAAAATGCGCACCAAGTGGTGAACTTACAGGTTTTGCTTTTTGCATACAAAATCTTTCCAGCACTTTCTGAACATATCCTCTCTGTGTCAACCATAATTTTCCAATTCTTCGATCCCTCTGGATCTCCATACCTAAGATCTTCTTGGCAGCTCCAAGATCTTTCATGTCAAACTCTCTGCTTAATAATGTCTTCAAGTGGATAATGCTCTTTAGATTCTTAGAGGCAATCAACATATCATCCACATAGAGAGTTAACAACAATAGAGAATTGTCCTCAAGCTTTCGAAAGTAAACACAAGGATCATACTCACACCTGGAGTAACCGTGTGTTGTCATGAATACATCGAAACGCTTATACCACTGACGAGGTGATTGCTTCAAACCATATAAAGACTTTTGCAATCTGCATACTAAGTCTTCTTTTCCTGATTCCTTGAAGCCTTCTGGTTGTTGCATATAGATTACTTCTTCTAAATCACCATGGAGGAAGGTTGTCTTCACATCCAGTTGTTCCAACTCCATATCCTGTGATGCTACAATAGATAGAAGTAGTCTAATAGAAGTGTGTTTCACTACTGGGGAAAAAATTTCATTATAGTCTATTCCCTCCTTTTGAGAGAATCCTTTCGCCACTAGTCGGGCCTTATACTTCTCACCCTCTGTCTCCGAGAGCGCTTCCTTCTTCCTGTACACCCACTTGCAACCTATTGCTTTAGAACCCTTAGGAAGTTTAACTAATTCCCAAGTCTGGTTCTTCTGGAGAGATTCCATCTCCTCTGTCATGACAGTCACCCACTTACTACTGTCATCCGAACTGATGGCTTCTCTGTAAGTGTCTGGTTCTCCATTGCCCGTCATTAACGCAAAAGCGACCGTATCTTCAAAGCCTAACCTTTGTACTGACTTGATGGTGCGTCTGACTCTGTCTCTTGCAAGCATGTATGTATCTCCTGGTTGCACTGTGGGTTGTTCCTCTATAACTTCATCTGAAACTAGCTCATCCTCTAGTTCCTTCTCCTGCGACTCTGCTCCTAGTTCCTCTTGAACTTCAGAGTTGCGGCTATCTACCTCAATAGTTAGTTTTGGCTTTTCACTAACTATTTCTTCTTCGTTTATCTGTTTATTCAACATTTGTTTCTCGTTGAATACAACATCTCTACTCACTACTTTCTTCCTACTCACAGGATCCCATAACCTATAACCCTTAACCCCGTCTTCATAACCAAGGAATATGCATTCCTTTGACTTAGGATCAAGCTTGGATCTCTCTGGACTTTGTATATGAACGTAAGCTGGGCAACCGAATACTTTCAAAACTGAAAAGTCTACTGGCTTCCCTGACCACATTTCTTCTAGAATCTTGTGATCTATCCCAGCTGATGGTGAGCGGTTGATTAGATAACAGGCTGTGTTAACTGCTTCAGCCCAAAACTTCTTTGGCAAGCCTGCATTTAATCTCATGCATCTGGCTCGCTCTAGCAATGTCCTATTCATCCTTTCAGCTACTCCGTTTTGCTGTGGAGTTCTTTTAACGGAGAAATATCTGATGATACCCTCATCTTTACAAAGCTCTAAGAACCTAGTTTTCTTGAACTCCGTTCCATTGTCTGACCTAAAGTATTTCAATTTCTTCCCCGTCTGGTTTTCAACCCTGGCTTTCCACTGCCTAAAAATATCGAAAACCTCTTACTTGTGTTTCATAAAATATACCCATACCTTCCTGGAATAGTCGTCTATGAAACTGACAAAATACTGCGCTCCTCCAATGGACACATCCGCAATTGGACCCCACACGTCTGAATGAACATAATCAAGGACACCTTTGCTTGTACGAACTCCTACTTTGAAGCTAACTTGCCTCTGCTTTCCATACAAGCAAAACTTGCAGAATTCTAACTTACATGTTTTCACACCTTGTAGCAACCCCCTCTTGTGCAGTTCTCTCATGCCTGCTTCACTAAGGTGGCCTAGCCGTTTATGCCACAAGTCTGTGTCATCATTCTTGGCTTCTTCTGAAGTAGAGACCGCTGCTCCACCTTCAATTGTAGTCCCTATTAACCTTTAAAGGTTACCCATCTTCTGGCCCTTCATGATTATCATTGAGCCTTTGCAGATGTTCATGATTCCACCTCTGATCGAGGCTGTACAACCTGATGAATCAAGCGTACCCATGGATATCAGGTTTTTCCTTAAATCTGGAATATACCTAACATTCCCCAATGTTCTCACCATACCATCAAACATTTTAATTCTGATTGTTCCGACTCCTGCAACCTTGCAAGCAGCATCATTGCCCATTAACACGGTTCCAGTACTACATGGTGTTAATGTCTCGAACCAATCCCTGTTTGGGCACATGTGGAACGTGCACCCGGAATCAATGAACCAATCTCTCCGAGATGTGTCATCTCGAACTGAAAGTAAATTTCCTGAATCCTCTCTAGCAGCTGCAACATATAATTCTGCTTCATTATTGTCGCTGACATGTGCAACATGAGCATAATTTCCTGGTCTCCTGTCACTTCTTGTTTCACCCGTGTCTTTCCTGAAGTTTGGACATTGGTTCTTGTAATGTCCCTTCTCATGACAACGGAAACATTCAATCTGTGACTTGTCTCGATTCCTAATGTGAGACTTTGACCGTGCTCTACCTCGTCTTGAACTCTTTTCTCAAGATTGACTCCTGCCACGTCCAGCTGACCTGGCTACGTAACCTTCACCTTGACTGTTGGAATTCGTACTTCTGAATCTATCTGCGTCCAACAGCGCTGACGTTACATCATCAATTGATAACGTGCTCTTCCCAACGAGTAGAGTCGTTTGAAGTGTTGAGAATGACTCTGGAAGAGAGGAGAGTAACAATAAGGCCTTGTCTTCTTCTTCAAGTTTGACGTCAATGTTCAATAATTGAGTAGTCAACCGACAGAACTCATTTATGTGATCATTGAGATCTGAACCTTCCCGCATTCTTAGCTGATACAGATCCTTCTTCAAATACAATCTGTTTGAAAGAGACTTGGACATATAAACATTTTCCAATTTCTCCCACAAATCTTTGGCAGACGTTTCCGTTAAAACTTGATATTTGATTTGCGGTGCCAAACTTAACCTGATACAGGACACGGCCTTCGCCTCTAACTCTTCCCATTCATCATCCTTCATAGTGTCTGGTTTATTCTCTTTTCCTTTCAATGCCTTTAGAAGTCCTTGCTGAACCAATATGTCCTTCACGGTACTTTGCCAAATGCTAAAATTGGATTTACCATCAAATGGCTCAACATCGTATTTCGCCGTGCTGGTCGACATTCTGTCTTGTGGAATTTCTAAAAAACATAAATTGAAACTTGATAATGCCCTTGCACCTGGAGCTCTGATACCACTTGTTAGGAAATTCACTCCCTGACTGACGACACTTACGAAAAACGATTTTCTAAAGACAACAATTCAAAGAAAATTATAAACCCACTCAGATGAAACAACACTTTTAACAAATGATAGATTAATTATCTCTCTACAAATCGTGACTTATATAATGTTTTCATTTGCTAAACAAAGTACAAAACTTATTTTAGTAAATCTATTCTAACCAATAAGCTGTGTGTTTATTTTGTAAGAAGCAATTATCCCCTTTCAAACTTTTGCTTTTCTATTTGAGGAATAGATAAATAATAGTGGTGAATATGAGCCATATATTAACATTATAGAAGGTGAGGATGACCTACTTTTAGGCTAAGGGTTCAAGAGCAAGTGACTTGAATCCTAGTGGAAGAACACCAATGTCCTTACAACTGAACCAACCTATGTTGTTTTTTCTTAGAATAAAATAACCCTCCTAGAAATCTTAGGAAAATATTAACTGATGATGTAATAGGGATGACTTGGCCGCGTAAGGTTTGTAAATTAGTCTTGCTTGTTTTATTGTTATTTCATTTTCGAAGCTCTGCCCCTCTTCTGCACCAAAACAAAATAAAAAAATAATATAAAAAGCAAAAAAGGAGTTCAAGAAAGAAAGCAACCAACCAAAAAACAGCAAAAAGAAGTTCCATGTTACCGAGAAATAAAACAAAAGCATTCTCTCAAATTGGTTATCCAACTAGATATAACAGAAAATTCGGACGAAAGAGAGACAAATAAAAGCAACAGAAACCAATAAACCATAGCGACTAGCGTACAAGGAAATGATAATAACTCAAAAAGCTAGTAAGTTACACCTTTAAGATTTCGGTTATGGCAAACGTAACTTCATCTCAACATTAATGTTAATTCGGCAAAACGAATCCTCCAGATACTTGCCCCGACATAACTCCACCAACGTCGAGATTCCTAACAAATGAGAGTTCCCACAAGTTACATTGACAAGAAACACACAAATGAGTCCTGTACTCCTGGTCCTGTTGAATTAACTCAGATAAGCACTAGTAATAACGTGAAAAAACAGGTCACACATGTGTTCGATGAGTTAAACGTCCCAATTTGCAGCATGACTTTTAATTCACTTAGGAATGAATTGGTCACGGCGCTTTGTGGAATCAAGTTTACTTGAGCTTGGGGTAGATAGCGCAGTGGCACACCTTGATACCTTCCACTTGTTCGGTTGACCCCCAACCTTGACCAGGGTTTAAGTCTCATTTCCAACAACGTTGCTTTTCAAAAAGAGAAAGAAAAAAAAGAAAAAAACACTACAAAATTCTGATGATTCATTATTTACCAGAGCATTCTTTTTTATTTTTGCTCGGTATTTACCAGAGCATTCAATACATCAAGTTACCAACAAACCGAGGATGAGGTGGGAGTAAAGATGGTAACTGTTCCACCTTCACAACTCAGTGATTAGCGGTTCAAATCCTCATCTGTATAAAGATAATAAAAATCTCCTCTAACTTTCTTTGTAGAGAGGGTCTCCTCCTCTACTTGAACCCATCGGCCCATCAAAAATGAATTGACTTGCCCGACGCATGTGGTTTACGGGCTATTGCATGCGTCCTTGTAGCAAAAAAAAAAAATTAATTAATCAACAAACCATGACGTAAAAGAATCGTGTGACTTACCAATTTCAACCCAATATTTGCAAATAGGGTCAAGAAGCATGAATCTTGTTGACAGTCAACTTGATATACCTTTCCTAACTAAATTACCAGATTACATACCCCATAATAATATATATATATATATATATATATATATATATATATATATATATATATATATATATATATATATATATATATATATATATATATATATATATAAAGTTGAGTCAATTACGTATAGGCATGCCACGTGGGATACCACACAAGTGTTAATATTTGCCTAAGGACGACACGTGGGATGCCATGCAAGCGCCTAAATTTGTGTGGTGATGACACGTATGCCGCCACGTAAGCCACTTATCAAATGGGCCAATCATTAATGCATGATCATAAATACAACATAATATAATTATTATAATATTATTCAAATTATAAAATAAAATAACTTTTGTTACGCAACTTTAAAAATTATAATTCTTACTTCATTGGATCAGGTTCGGAAAATACTTCAAAATGAGATGCATATCTACTATGTCTTATAAAGTTGAGTTCTTTTCGTGGGACGATGACATGTGAGACGCCACATGGGAGGGATACATTCGTGTGAAGATGACACATAGGCGCCACATCGGTATACGTATAAAGTGAGTCCAATTCGTGTGGGCACGATACGTGGGACGCCACGTAAAGGGTGTAAATTCGTGTGATGATGACCCTTAAGCGTCACGTAAGCAAAGCTTGCCACATAGCCTAACAACTCACCATCAAAGTGTCACTCATTAATGCCTTATCATTAGTTGGCTTTATTACATATTTATTAGCTTTTTTTTTTTATTTTACAAAAAAAAAAAAAAAATTTAGTTATGAAAGTCAAAAAATTATAAATCTTTATTCAATGGATTGAATTTGAAAAAATCTTTAAAATGAGATATATGTCTTACGAAAGTTGGGTCATTTCCTGGCGATGATGACATGTAGTATGACACATAATAGGGAATGTTTGTGTGAAGATTACAAGTAGATGCCACATGTGTACAACCTGGTTAAATAACAATAAATGACACTTCTAACAATACCGGCCTTAACTATTTGATGACATATGTATTTAACTTGACCTTTGATATTTTATAGCATAAATGAAATTTATTTAAATGGTAAGTTCCTACATGATCTACAACAACAACAACCCAGTAAGTTCCTACATGATCTATTTAACTAATCTGAATTGGATTAAACTAAATTGGACTAATAATAAATTGAGAAAATAAAGTCTTAGTATACTCGAAGAAAGGTTTATTAGTCTTTATCTTTTTTTTTCTTTTTAGAATTTTGATGTAGGCTAAAATTATGTTTATAAATCAATCTTTTTTACATTCATTCTAATTTTGATGTAGATCGATTTAAAGGGACATTTCATACCAAAAATATTAAAATAATCAAATATAGAATTAGTTGTGCAGTATAAAACATGCATGAGGTATCACTTAGGAAGTTATTTTCATTTTCGAGAGATAATCACGAGTCCGTGCAGAGCACGGAGATAAAACTAGTATTTTATATTTATAAGAATAACAGAGTCATTTTTCATATACAGATGCCATATGGACGAACATTGCGTGTGGGGGATGAAACATGAACGACAACTCATCATCTACTCTAGACTTTAATATAGCACTTTAGACATACTTATGTAATATAAATGCCACGCAAACGAAGAGTAAGATTCAAGTAACACACCTTATAAGTTATGTTGAAATTTACGAACGTTGAACTACCTAGCACATTCGAGAAATAATTATTTAGGATCAAGTTGTTGATTATAACTTTAGGAAGTGGAAATTTTTTTCCCACCACTAATTTACTTTATTCAATTACCAAAAATCAAATTTCAATAAGAGACTGATTTTTAACTAGAGAGAGATTAATTAATCTTCACTTTTTTCCTTTGGGAATATTGAAGTAGGCTCAAATTATGTTCATAAATCAATCAATTTTTACATTCATTCTATTTTAGATGTAGATCAATTTAAAAGGATACTTAAAAGTAAATTATGAGGGAGACATGAAATTATACAATTATTTTTAAGAAATACATGCATCCTATGGATTAAATTTTTGCTAACATAAAATTAAATGTATTTCACAAATTATATTTATAATTTCATGCCATAATTTTTTAATGTCTTTATTAAATATATTAGTATAAGTATTTCTCTTTTTCTTTTCGTGTGTGCACGACATGAAAGACGCCACATAGAGACCCAAAATCGTGTGACGATGACATCGAAGTCGCCATATTAGCAAAAGCTTGCCACATACCTTAACAATTCATCATCCAAGTGTTTTCCCTTAATGCCTCAACATTAGTTAACTTTATTACATATTTATTAGCATATTTTTAGATTAAAAAATAAAATAATTTTAGTTACGAAAGTAAAAAAAAAATCATAAATCTCATTTCAATTGATTGGATTTGAAAAGGGCTTTAAATGGAAATATATGTGACCTATACAAGTTGGGTCCTTACCATGCAGTGATAACATGTAGACGACACATAAGAGGAAATGTTCGTGTAAAGATGACACGTTGACGTCACATGTGCAACTTTATCACATATCTTAACAAATCATGATCCAAGTGCCAAAAGATCAATATCACTCGACTTTATTATATGACTTATTTGCTTATTATTTCAAACTACAAAATAGCATATTTTAAGTTACGTAACTCTAAAAAATAAAAATCTTACTTCACTAATTAAATTATCTTTTCTTATTCTTTTGTGAAAGTTTGAAGCATCCTCAAATTATGTTCATAAATTAATAATTTTTTACATTCATTATATTTTAAATGTATATCAATTTAAAAGGGTATTTCATAAAAAAATATTAAAATAGCCAAAAATTAGTTGTGCGGAATACAACAGACATGAGGTATCACCTAGGCAATTATCTTCATTTACGAGAGATATTTACGAGTCCGTGCTAAAACTAGTAATATTAATAAAGTAAGCTTTACCTGAAATACAACTCTTCTAGCTTCCTGTTTCTTGCAAGGCATTACTAGCCAAGCTGCTCTCCCTTCAGCTCCACTCAATGCATCTCTCGTGCAGTCTTGGCATCTATCTTCCTATGTATGAATAAAGGTAGTCTCTGAAAGACCTATAGAACCTTAATAAAGTGATACGAAGATTGGGATAGCGAGAGACACCATGGCGATCAATGTAAACAATGGGGAAGCTCATCATGATGACCATGAGCAAACGCTTCCCCTGCTCCGAGAAATGCCACAAGAACCTGATACAGTGGCGAGAAACCCAATACAGCAAGCCATCAGTCAGACTTTTCAGAGCACAGCTCACTTGGCAAAACTGCTGCCAACAGGAACCGTGATGGCCTTCCAGCTTCTATCACCCATTTTCACAAATCAGGGTGAATGTGATTCTGTCAGTCGAGCAATGACCTCTATACTTATCGCTCTTTGTGGGCTGTCGACTTTCCTACTCAGCTTCACCGACAGCTTCAAGGACAAGGACGGGAATATCTGCCATGGCTTCGCTACTGTCAATGGTCTGTGGGTGTTAGATGGATCAGCGAAACTTCCACCACAGCTGGCTGACAACTACCGTCTCAGATTCATAGATTTCCTGCATGCTTTCATGTCAGTACTTGTTTTTGCAGCGATTGCACTGTTTGATAAAAATACTGTGCAGTGCTTCTTTCCGATGCCACCAAAGGAGACCCAGGAGATTCTGACTGCACTTCCCGTTGGAATAGGAGTCATTTGCAGTCTACTGTTTGTTGCATTCCCTACAAAGCGCCATGGAATTGGCTTCCCTTTAACTGCTAATTAAATTCTATTTCCAACTTGAATTGTTCATTCACACACAACATATTGCTCTGTTGTACATATCTCTATCGACTTCTCTTTTCTAAGTTAACTCTCTATGGGGCTAATATGATCAGTTCCTTTAATTAATTAGGATAGCAAATGAGAGATCATAAGCATGCCAAAACTAACAGAGTCCTCCTATACTTTACCCAGATTACGAAATCCATTGGAGTACAGTAGCAGACCCAGAAAGTTTAGAGTTTGGGGCAAAATTCTTATCCGTAGTTTGCTCGTGTTTGTTTAGCAAAAAAAAAAAGTTTGCTCGTGTTAGAAAAGTAATCACAAGTTTCGAAATTCGCAAAAATAATCTCAAGCTCTGTTAACTTTCACCAATTGTACTCTCTCACCCCTTTACTGACTCCTCCCACACACATGGTGCTTCTACCGTTGAAGCATCCCACCACTATCGGACCGCCACCTTGTTTCCCTTCTTCCCTCCTCTGCGTTTCCCATCAAAATCAAAATTCAAATAATATGATTGAAAGTACTAATATGACCAGCAATTTTGGGTCGGTTTTGATTCTGATCAAATTTTGACAGCTCTATATAAGATGCATCATAGACTCAACCCGCTGTGTCCAATAAATCATGAAACAAGTTGCCTAAGCTTCTTTACTGCAAGCAACTCTTCAAGTTACTTAATCCAAACTTCCAAACGCAGGAGTGCCACCTTTACTATAAGCAAACCTCATCTAAAAATTTCAGTTTCTCCTTTATCCTAAAATACTCTTCAAAGTCGCTTAAAGGTCCCACAAACATACCCCAATTTATTTTATTACAATTTCAACTCAATGAAGGTTATTATTTCACTGTTCTTTGTTTTTTTTGGCTGCCACGGTTCTTAAATAAGACATGGATCTTAAAATAAACAACCGGGTTTTTGTGTTTTTTTTAACCAACACACATAGAACTTGCAATAAAGTCATAAAGTTGCTCTAGTGAGTGGTGACAAAGCAAACAACTCATGACATTTTGTATAAATAAAACCCTTCAATATTGGTAGTGTTTCCCAAATTATTGTTCATGCTTTTGGTTTTTCTTTGTACTGTTTTAACTAGTTGAAATACGTTCGTTTGCTTTCAGTTGTGGGCCTACGTAACTTAAATTTCATATCTCTTGCCCTCCCCCTAAGCTCCACTCAATGCATCTCTCTTGCCATTCACTGTCACATAAGGCATTCTCTGAAAACCTCTAAACAGTACGGAGTAATAAAGACCTATCATAAAAAAAAAATTGACGAAACCAGACACCAATACCATGGAGACTGAAGTAAACAGTGGGGAAGCTCATCATGATGATGAGCAAAAGCTTCCCCTCCTTCAGGAGAAACCATTACCTGATACAGTGGAGAGAAATCCAATACAGAAAGCCATCAGTCAGACGTTTCAGAGCACAGCTCACTTGTGCAAACTACTGCCAACTGGAACCGTTCTGGCCTTCCAGCTTCTATCACCCATTTTCACGGTCCAAGGTGACTGTGACCCTGTGAACCAAGCAATGACTTGTGTGCTCATTGCAATTTGTGGGTTGTCGTCTTTCCTACTGAGCTTCACCGACAGCTTCAAGGACAAGGATGGCTATATCTGCCATGGCTTCGCCACTATCAACGGTCTGTGGGTGATAGATGGGTCAGCGAATCTTCCACCTCAGCTGGCTGGCAACTACCGTCTCAGACTCATAGATTTATTGCATGCTTTCTTGTCAATACTTGTTTTTGCAGCAATTGCACTACTTGATAAGAATACAGTGCAGTGCTTCAATCCAATGCCATCAAAAAAGACCCGAGAGATTCTTACTGTACTTCCTGTCGGGATAGGAATAATTTGCAGTATGCTGTTTGTCGCATTCCCTACAAAGCGTCATGGAATTGGTTTCTCAATTACTGCTGATTGATAACCAAATGTTCTCCACATTCTCTTGTATATAGTTGTGCAACATCTCTTTTTATGTAAACTCTGAATGGTGCTAATTACAAACCTCCCCTACCAGTTAAATAATACCTGAGAGAACATAACCCGGCTATAAATACCCAGGAAAACACCTGCAGATGGTGAAAGGAGAAGGTTAGCAACAGATGACAGGAAAAAGCATTCTGAATCAGAGACAAGCAGGTATATCATGGTCTGTATAACATACTAGCAGGTTCATGGCTCTGTATATATACAGCTTAGTCTAGCCATTGATCTAGGGTTTCCAGAGAGATTGCAAGACCGTTCGCGAGAAAAGCTCCAGAAATGGTTCAATTGTGAAAGATACCAGGAAATACCAAACACTTTTTAATAAAGACCTAGAAACAAACAAAAGTTTAAGGATGAAAAGGATAAAGGTTTTTATATGCATGTTATTTAGCTAGAAATAAAATGAAAACGCCTCAGATGACATTCGATCTCATGAAATCGACAAGAACTGGTCTTGCAACAAGCCACAGCTTGCTATCACCAAGGGGTGGGGCTGGCAGGTCTGCACTCTGCACTGAATCCATCTCAAGCCCACCTTTACTTAACCCAGATTATACAACCCATTGGATATGCATCTTACTTTTTTTTTTTACTTTAAAGTTTTAGGCAATCAGTTTATTAAATGGAATACAATTTCAATTTCAACTCAAGGCTCCAATACATTGGGATAGTCCAAAGACTGTTCAATTATTTGTCATAAACTCTAAATCCCAACAACCACAAGAAATTGAAACTAGTAGAAAAACTCG
Organism: Tetragonia tetragonoides; assembly: GCA_038025085.1. Classification (NCBI taxonomy): domain Eukaryota; kingdom Viridiplantae; phylum Streptophyta; class Magnoliopsida; order Caryophyllales; family Aizoaceae; genus Tetragonia; species Tetragonia tetragonoides. The sequence goes on along the minus strand of CM076148.1, from coordinate 6,248,960 downwards.
AAGTCAGCATTGTTTTCAAGGGCCTCATTCTGTTTCTCTTCATTACATACCAGGGAAACCAACTTGGTCCTGTACTCATGTGCAATGTAAGCCATGATAAATAGGGTAGGAAAAATGCATTTGACAATGATTTCATTGTCGTGATTTGGCCAAGCTGGCATGAACAATCTTCAATGTGAGACACGGTTTCTGTTCATCATCATCACTCCCAGTACGAAATGCAACAGATAATTGAAGATTTCTGACTTTAGTTCCATAGAACAAAATGCAAGTGTTAGAAATGGACTCAATAACCAATGAGAAGTTCGGGGGCAAACTGGAGGTGCAAGGCTCGAAGATGTAACAACAACAACAACAACCACCCAGTAAGTATCTCGCCGAGGGCGGGGTCTTGGGAAGTCCAGATGTACGCAGCCTTACCCCTAGCTAGTCGACTAGTAGAGAGACTGTTTCTGGAAGATCCAGGAAAAACAGTTTTGTGTTTTTGAAAACAGTTGGAAATAGACGAAATAAAATTAAATGTCGAAAGGTATTTTGTCGTTGCAAAGACCACCCGAAGCACTTCTCCATTTTAGCCCCCCTGCCTTGATGCGGTGAGCTACGTCTTTGTCAATTTCTCCGTTACTTTGGATGATTGACCCCAAATACTTGAAGCTCTCTTTCTGTGGTACCACTGAGGTGTCAATCCTAATCCCCAGGTCGGAGACAACTCCAACCCCCGTGAAGCTACATTCCAAGTACTATGTCTTTGTCCTGCTCAATTTAAAACCTTTTGCTTCCAGTGTATCCCTCCAAATTTCTAACTTGTTCCTAACACCTTCCAAAAGATGAAGTCGAGAAGTATTGCCGGAACACGCGAAGCCATGTGGAGCATCACGGGTGTTGCGGGTAAAGATGGAAAGATGGATTAAGGAAGGTGAGGCCGAAGCCCTACACGGCCTGGTCGTGTAAGGGTATATGGCCAAGTGTATAAGGCTGCATAAGGACGAGTGTATAAGGCTGCATAAGGACGAGTGTATACAGCCGCATATGGCCGAGTGTATACGGCCGCATATGGCCCTATACCATTTTTACGCTTGTACATTTTTAGTGTCCAGTTGGTCTTTGGGTAGTATTATTTGCATCTCTCTTTCCTAGTAGTTATTGGAGATTTTTTTTAGCAGTTGCCTAATAGTGTTTGGCTTTCCATGCAAAATTGTATAGTTTAGGAAAGTAAACACCTAAAAAATCATCAAGGAAGCACAACCCCACAAACCCAGCATAACTCACTTCAAGACGTGCTTAATCAGCATCCGGACAAAATCACTCCATCTCTCCCACCTCAAAGAGCCACAACCAAAAGAAAACGGCCACCTTACTTACAAGTGCATGAACAAGTGACAATCAGTCTCATCACAGCCATAACACCACACATAAATCAGGCGACAACATCCTATGTCAGGCATAGTTCTTAGCTGAATCGAACAGACCAATTTAAGGCAAAAAGTAATCCTACGTTGTTGACCTGTACTTTGGCATCTGTATCACTCGCGTCTGAATAAACAGCAACAAATGCATCTGGTATGCCCTTGCCATACCTTATTAGTTATCACAAAACCTTATAATCAGAATACTGAATAGGTGGGCAAACTCATGAAAAAAATGGAAGAAGGATACTGGTCAACAAACAAGCCTGTTTTATTACATTAATTTATACTCTGATTTCAGGCCACAGTACCACACCATAACCAAGAAGTTCCCCATGATGCGCCACCTTTGTTCTCTGTTAGTGCTGGTGCTTGGGATCTTTACGGAGAGCTCCCAATGATTGGGAAATAGGGGAGCTCACTTCTTTGCTTATTGTTCTAGATACCATTCATTTTGTTGTCACCAGGTGACTCTCGGGTTTGGGTTGGAGATCATTCTATAGTCTTATCTTGCAAATCCTTCTTTCACCATCTTAGCCTCCCTTCGGGTTAATTTATTTGGAAGTCTAAGGCTCCCCACAAGGTGCGCGCTTTAGTGTGGATCATGGCACTAGGTAAAGTGAACACTCACTATATGGCGCAACAAAGGAGGCGTGGGTGGGCTATATACCTGGATGTGGGTGTATTGTCACCGGGCTAGTGAGACGTGTTTGAATTTCTTCTTACATTGTGATTTGAATGGGCTCTTCGGGGTCAACTGTTTAGTATTAGGGGGGGGGGGGGGGGTTGTTTCCTTTGCACTCCCTCTATTTATTAAGCTATCAATCTCGGTTTAGTGGGTTTGGAGGAGAATAAGTTATGCCATTGCCAACCGTACGCCGCGTCCTGATCCTCAAGTAGCCATAGGTCTTTCGTTTTTGTGGCAGTACCCTTTTTTGATCTATTTTGGTGCATATGGCCAGAGCTCGGAACAAAACTCTCGGAGTTTTAATGGGGTTTCCAAGCCTCTTGGGTTTGTTTGAGATTGGATGGTGTACTTGGCTTCTTTTTGGACCAAAACTTTAGAGGCTTTTAGAGGGGCGCCCCTCACTAACGTTCATCATCATTGGTGTTATTTGTAATTTAGTTATTTCTTTGAGGACTCCTTGTCCTCTTACTTTGTACTTATATTTTCCTATTAAGTTTCAATATAAAAAGATCCTTCTTACAAAAAACCAGGAAGTTCTGTGTAACATGGACACATTGTGGGCATTTTCTTCCAATAAGATATGTACTAGTGGTAACGTCTAAACAAAGACCTCCAATTTAAAATAAAGAAAATCTTTGCTACATTACAGCATTTGGCACTAAACCATCACTACAGTTCAAGAACACCAAGCATAACAGCTTTAAAAAACCATACTTCCAGTTCTATTAGCTCCAACAGGTCATAGACAACCTAAGTGAATTTATGCATTGTTAAATGTCGAATATGAGAGTGACAAAATGAAAATCTCCAAAAATGTAAACAAAGTAGATGATAAAGAGCAACCGACCTTGCAGGCAACTATCCTTGAAAGGAAAAGGATCCGCAAGCGGCACCACAGGTTTAAGGCATGCATTTTGCATCATCACTTCCCAGGCTCTTCAGTATTCTGTAGTAATTGAACCTGGACAAGTTTAACAGACTCCGACATCTTCCTTTGATCACAAAAACCACCCAAGATACCCTTCCACATTTCCTCTTCAGGAATACAGCCATCACAAACCATTTCATCAACAACACAACAAGCTTTGTGAATATCTCCTTTCTTGCAGAAGGCTTTAATAAGAGCACTAAAAACCTCAGGCTCAACTGAAAGGCCCCTGGTTCTCATACTCAGGTACAAATGAAAAGCATGTTTTAAATCAGTCTCACAAAGGCCTAGTATCACATTATTATGAATCCTGACATGAGTGCTCCAAGTTAATCTATTGGGCGAGATTCCTGCAAGAATCATTTCATCAAGGAAGTTGGCAGCCTCTTGAAACTTGCTTAAGTCACACAAACCACTTATGACCTTCGCATACAAACCTGCATCAGGTTTCAAACCTTGAAGTTTCATCCTGTCAAAAAGCTCCAAAGCTCCATGAAGATTCTTATCTTTACATAGACCATGAATCAAAGTACTATATGTAATCATGTTGGGAGAAAGACGTTGCCCAACCATGATCTCCAGTAGTTCCATGGCATGTGAAGAACGCCCATGCTTGCAAAGACCATCCATCAATGAACTGTAGGTAAACACATTCGGCTTAATGCCCTTACTTGTCATATCCTCAAATAACGCCATAGCTTCGCATAACTTTTCAGACTGGCATAGACCATGTATCAAAGAAGTGTAAGTTACGACAGTGGGTAGGCAACCTTTAGTCTCCATCTCTCTAAAAAACTCAATTGCCTCACCCGTTCTTCCAAATTTACACAACCCACTAACCAAAGTACCATATGTATACGAATCCGGAGGGCACCCACGACTTGGCATTTCATGAAATATCTTAATGCCAGAATCTATGGTCCCACTGTTCTTGCATAAGGCTTTGATTAAAATGTTAAGAGAAACAACAGTTGGTTCAAGGCCCATTTTCCTCATATATCGATAAAACCTCAGGGCCGTCTTTAACTGGTTTTCATCAACAAGAATTGAGAATAGAGTGATGTAAGCTCTTTCAGTGAGTTCAAATTCAAACTCCTTGGCACTCTCAAAAATCCTAATGGCCTCCAGTGGCTTATGAACCCGACCATACGCTCTACAAACAAGAAGAAAAACGTCTTCACTAATACGACACCGCTCTTCCTTCATTCTCTTAAGGAGATCCTCAGCTGGTCCAAACTGGTTAGCTGATACCAATCTAGATATCATAAGCCCAAATGTTTTGTGATCATGCTTAAAGCCATTTTTGTACTCAGCTGTTGCTGAATCAAATATAGCAGTGGCCTTCTGTAAGTCCTTTTCAGCTCGCATTAGCTTTTCTACTTGTGATGTTGTAATTTGTTTCGACCATTTCATCACAACCTTGCCACTCATTATAGCAATTTATTAACACTATCCTGAAAACAGATTAATTATTAAATTCATACTATGTTTTGGGTATCTTATAGCTAACACAGACCAATAATATCTAAGATAAATTGAACATTAATCATCTACTCATCTTGTAGACATTATATCAAACAGTTGGTAGGCATAATACAATAATTGTCCAACTATCAATTAATTGCAATACTAATTGACTAAATTATTAGGCTAATCAAAAGAAACAGTCAAATTTGCTGTTTTGTTCCTGGAAGTATTCACAATGTACAAACACAAAACTATGCAATTGAATTCAATGCTCTATTTTAGAAATGGCAAATATATATGATGAAATTGAACAAAATAGAACGGAAAAAAGTTGAATAAAAGTTCAGAAGACTTACAGGAATCAGCTCTTCTGGTTAGAAAGTTTGAAACTTCAATCTCTTTCGATCAATCTGTGATTCTGTAGCTCGCCCCTCTCTCTCTCTCTCTCTCTTTCTCTCTCTGGAAAAAAATGTCGAAGTGTTGGTTTGTGAAGTGCAACAATGAAGAATGAGGAATGAACTTAAACCCTTTGGGCCTTTGCCACATGTTAATGGGCTGTGGCCTGTGGACACAAAACTTGTGGGCTTTTGGCTTGTAATGTTTGGTATGGGTTTAGCTCGAATTGTTTTTTCTTTTTCACAATTGGTCCACACACAAGTACACAACTACACAGGTCCTTAGGTCCAGGAGAGATATTTGTTGTTTTCAGTTTTTATTTTTTGTTTGTCATTTGTTGTTCACTTAAATCACTTGAATAAAAAGTGAAGTGCACCACACTGAAATAAACTGAACTAGGAGTACTAACTTGAATGAGATTTTCAGTTTGATTTTTAGTCTTTTATAACTCGTATAAACTTCATTAATATTGAACTCATGATAGATGTATTATAGTGAATTTATATTGAAATAAAAATTTATAAGTGATAAATTTATCTGTGAAATGAACTAAATTGGATTGAATTGGATCGAAGTAAACTGCGTAAAGCTAAGGCTCTGTTTGATTCACCTTAATTTTACTTAAATTCAGTTCAGTTCAGTCCAGTTCAGTTCAGTTCAGTCCAGTTCATGTGTAACTTTATTACTCATATAACTTTTCATTCCGAAATAATTTCATGATGAAAATTATGTCATCGGAAAGATCTCAAAGCATACTTTCAAATGAGTCCAATATTGACTATGTTTGGACGAATTTTAAATAGTTAACGGTCAAGTTCAAAAAATCAATTAAGTTCGGATCAGTTCAGTTCAGATAAGTTTTATCCAGATGAATCAAAGAAAGCCTAAATAGAATTGAAATGAGCTAGAGCATAAAGCTTTAATCACACACAAAACATCATCTCACTGATAGGCCCATATCACTCTTTTCCAAATGTGATTAGTTAATTTGTAGAAAATAAGATAGTCATACTGTATTAAAATAGAAATGAACTTTTTGTCCAAATGTGATGTTTGGAAAAAGGTCTCTTAATATTTTGTATTCACACATCTTAGTTTGTTAGTAGTTACTATGCGTGAGCACTCTTTTCAAAACTAAATTTTCTTACATTTAGGATTGGAAATCACATCACTATCTTCAAACCACATTTAAAAATTGACTAATTTTCAAAAGATCTCTTAATCTTTTTGTCTTCACCCATTTATATCGTTAGTTATCCATGATCACTATTTTCAAAACTAATTGTCTCCTACAAAAATGCAAATAAAACGGCATCATGCATGAATCGAGATATCAATAACACTCTACATAAAAAAACTGATATCTTAAAACAAAAAGTAATTGCTCATATATGAGACTAAAAAAGTTTTTGATTTAGAATTACAAATCACATCACTAGTTTTAAAGTTAAAACCACATTTAAAAATTGACTAATTTTCAAACATGTAACACGACAAAGTCCTACTATAATCCACTTCTCTAATTTATCCAATTTGATAATCTGCCGTAATCTATCTTAGTTATGCAACTCCATTCGTCTATTATTCCTAAAGACAAAGGCAAAAAAAAGTTAAAAAAAATTAGATAAGATGGATGAATAAACTTAGAGGACCAAAGATTGGACATGACAGGTCCGTTCTCATGAACCAATCGCTGTGATATAAGGATAAGGTTATCACGAACATCCCGCCACTCCCCCCTTTTGTTTCTCATCCTATGATCCACTCTCTCTCCTCACGTTCCCAACACGTCCTCACCACAAGTTCCTATACACTCTCATCCACCTTACTTACCTCTCGAACTATCCTAGCCCTTCATTTTTCTCGATCATCACAGCTCACGATTATAGGGCGACGGACTTGCACCTATTTTAGATTTTTATTTTTAAAAATTTCAATAAGGTAGATAACTTGAGGTATATTGAACTATCCCCTCAAAAAAAAAAAAAAACGTATTGAACTATCGGTGAAATATTGAACGTTTCAAATTTCACTAATGTATATACATATAACTCACATTCAAATTCGAACAAAGCTCATTCATCTTCAATTATGCAATAAATAAATTGAGGTTTGACAAATTATAAACTTGTCTAGTTATCATTTGTGTTTTGAAAAACTCGTCTATATTCGAGCAAAAGATCAATTAAGACTTGTATATTGGCTAAATTTCAAACATTTTGTTATAATGATCCCCAATTGTAATTTTATTTACTTTTATATAGGTAACATGATATAACTTTTTTTTTTTAATCTAGTAAATATAGTTGCTAAGTAGAATCGAAAAAACTACCACATTGGTTTAATTAAGTGATCTATGAACGAGCAAAACTAATTGAAGTGCTCGATTCACTTAAGAAAGGTGCAAAAACTCGTTTATGGCCTCAACTTGATTGGTAAATGAGTCGAGTCCGAACACAATAATTTTGAATCTCGATTATAAACTCTAGTCCGATTTGAGTTCAGATAAGTTAGTGCTTGACCATGAGTACGAGAAACACTCGACTTGACTTGGGCCAGGGAATGAGATGCAAACGAGCCAATACACTCGCGATCAGCACGTGAACATACTCGGTCAAAACTCGTTCAATAATAAACGAGTTGGGCATGGACACCGATTCAAGGCTTGTTTAGTAAACGAGCCGAGCACGAGCACTACCCTACTCGGCTCGTTTAATATCTTTATGAGTTATATTGCTTTCAAAATTAGTGAGCTCTTACAAGTTGCTCGTGAGCAACTCAGTCAAAGCTTGGTCAAAATTCGCTCGATAAGAAACAAGTCGAATAAGTGGTGCTTGTTTGAAAAACGAGTCGAGCACGATCACTGTCCTATTCAACTCGGCTCGGCTCCACTCGTTTGCACCCCTGGGCTCGGCTTATTTACAGACCGTGAAGATTCTTTTTGGTTCTTTTTGGTCTATGGTAGTTAACATAGACCGCGACGCAGAGTATGAGATACCCCAATTCGAAGATTCCAAAAATATCGACCATAGGATTAGGCAACTCTCACTACATTCACTAACTAGCTCACTAAAATCCATTACACCACAAAGTCCCAAACCCCACGTATTTCTTGGTGTCTCTCTCTCTCTCTCTTCCCGAGAAACATAAGAACTCCAACTGACCAACCATCACAACATTTGCTCTCTCACTCATTCTCTCTCTCTCTCCTCGAGAACTTCAATCAATGGAGTCGCGAGTGCTATCACGCGCCGCCACGATCGCCGCCCTACCAAGGCTAAACAGGCCCGGATTCACGGCGGCGAATTTAACTATCCCAACCGTGAAGCCCATTGGGCTTGTCAAGGACGGTGGGAACTTGATATGGGGAAGGCAACTCAGGCCCGTTTTGCTTTTGGACCCCACTAGCACGGCCCAGAGTAGCGGCCCAGTTTGCTCGAGGAGAGAGAAAACCGCGGTCCAGCCTTGCCGTGCTGCCGCTGAAGGAAGCGATTCCGCCGGGTGAGGTCCGTTTGCTTGTTTTTAATCCGGTTTGAACCGGGTTTGGATTTTATTAGACTAATGTTGGTTTTTTTTCTTTTTCTTTTTCTGTTTAATTTGATCAGAGCTAAGGTTGGGTTTTTGGAGAAGTATCCGGCTCTTGTCACTGGGTTTTTCTTTTTCATGTGGTAAGTCTACTAATTACAAATAAATATATATTTTATTTAGTTGATTATTATTTATAGTAGTTTCTTTTTCCTTTTGATAAAGATTATTTTTTTAATCATTGGAAAATGTTGTCTTTAATTTCATTTTTCTTATATCATCATATATTTTGTTGTTCCGTTGAATTTTTTCGTCCATGTGTTAGGCAGGGAACAAAGAGTGATCACTGATCAGCAATAAATCAATTATTACTTGCTTTTGTTCCATATGAATGATATGATTCTATAAGATCATTTTATTATTTGTTTGGTTGTAATATTAAATCTTTGACCATATTGCTGATGATTTCAAATTGCTAATGACCATATTATTGCTAATGATACGAGTACGAGTACTAAAAAAAAGTAAAAATGTCAAGCATGAAGTTTTCCAATCATTAAGAGTTAAGAGATGCTCTAGTCGTTAGGAGTCGAAAGTCGTTCGAATTGTAAAGTTGAGATACTTGATTGTTAAATGTACTCGTATTTACGCGTGCTTCTAGTGGGTTCGAACTTGGATCGTCACACTTGTAATGTTACGCTACCCTTTGTGGTTGGCAGCAAAAAATAGTAAGGATGTGTCAATTAGTATTTCAATTGAGAAGAATACTATGTGATTTGCTACTAATTGTATGTTAAATCTAAATTTTGGTGTTTTATGATGCAATGTGAAGGTACTTTTTGAACGTGATATTCAACATACTCAACAAGAAGATCTACAATTATTTCCCATATCCTTAGTAAGTACCTTTACCTTGATTCTGATTTGTTTTCCAAAGTTGTTGCTTAGTCTCTTTCCTTTAAACTTTCCTATTAGTAGAAAGGAATCTCTCCCTTATACAGTAAACATTGATTCCCAATCTGCCTAGGACAAGATATGCACTGTGGTGCTATATTTGTGTTATCTTTGCAATATGTTATGTACTCAACAGTCAACACGATCATTATCCATGAAAAAGGTTTATTCAATAATCAATAATTGTTCTAAAGTAGTAATTTGTGATGGTTTATTCAATAATATATTATAATTAATATAGCGAATGATAAAAGGTTGTAGCACCAAAAAAAATTGACAAAAGGTTGTTCATTGTCAAATAAATGTAGTGATTAAAATGCAACAAATCTCTTAATATGATGTCACAATTTTGGATGGAGAGGGTACTAGTTTATTCATTTTTGATTGTTGGAGATTGATTGTATAAACATAATCTTGAATTAAATGGAAATAGTCTCTCTGTGATGACTTTTACGGAGATAAGGCTGCGTACAATCGACCCCCTTTAAAATGTTGTAAAATTGATTGTATAAACATGGTAAAATTGTTGCGAAATTGAAACGCAAAATCTTAATAAAGGCAAGTATCCTCCTCCTCTTTTTTTTTGTTTTTTTTTTTAAATACAGTTTCAAATTTTCCTCCACCTTTCTTTTTTGGTTTAAAGTTGTTTGTGATTGGGATTTGTCAATTGGGTGATTGTGCAGCTTTGTGTCGGTCATCCATTTGGCAGTTGGGGTGGTCTACTGTTTGGTGAGCTGGGCTGTGGGCCTTCCTAAGCGTGCTGTAAGTTGACTCCTCCTCTGAAGCCCATTAACTTCATTTTCAGCACAAACAGCCCATATCCAATAAGCTTTTGTGGTATTACCAATTTACTACATTCTACAGTACATCCAATAAATGTGGACCCTCTGAGATGGTTTGTAACTTTGTACTGTATTGTTGTGCTGTGCATTGTTCCATTTTGGGGAAATATTTTTCTGATCAATATTTCTCAGCAGCAATAACAACATTTGTGTTTCATGCCACCTTCTGTAGTTACTCACTTGGCAGTTCATTTAGTTTGATATATTTGTTGTTGAATACGAGGGTCCGAACATGATGTGGCAGGAGGTGCCTTGATTGCCATTCACTCATACCTTTTTTTCGGTTTAGCAAAAAAAAAAAAAAATTCTCACTTGGCTGTAAGATTACTTGCAAATGAAGCCAAGTTGTATCAGAATCAGATAATCACAAGCCTTCTTTTTGTAAACAGAAGGGTTTCCCTACTGCATGAGTCACTTATTCATGTTCTGCATAACGATTTCCTGGTGGCGCTTTCACAAATTCTGCTTGTTTTATGATAATGCGTCATTAATTTGCCATTATGTTCTTGGAAAAGCCCTTGAGTCTGTATATGGGGGTTCTCGCTATCTACCAAAAATGTACATTGTAAATGATTGGTTGGTTCCATTTGCAGCCCATTGACGGAAATCTCCTGAAGCTGCTCATCCCAGTCGCAGTGTGCCATGCTCTAGGCCATGTGACCAGCAATGTGTCTTTTGCTGCTGTTGCTGTCTCTTTCACTCACACCGTGAAAGGTGAAACTGAACTCTATTTTCTTCGATATGTGCTCTAAGTTTGTAAAAAGAAACAAAAGATCTTGCAACCTGCTATCTTTAATATAACTCTATCCTCTTTTGAATTTATTCTTTTCACCCCCCTAATGTTTGCTTCATATGTTGCTATGACTCAGCCTTGGAGCCCTTTTTCAATGCTGCTGCTTCTCAGTTCATTCTTGGACAACCTATTCCCCTTACTCTCTGGCTCTCGTTGGCTCCAGTCGTTATTGGTACGTATTTCTTCCTGTCTAATATGTCTTATCATGTTCATTAGGTCAATCAAGAATCAATCTTTCAAGTTATCAGCAAGAATAAATGTAGTCTGTAGCTAACTACCAAATGAATTTTTTTGTTTATGTTTGAATATGACTAGCTACACATAACAATATTAATCAATGCAGGTGTTTCTGTGGCTTCCCTAACTGAATTGTCATTCAACTGGCTCGGCTTCATTAGCGCTATGATTTCAAATATCTCCTTCACCTACAGAAGTATCTTCTCGAAGAAGGCCATGGTTATGTCTCTTGCAAGCCCATCAGCATTAATGTCTTTCAACTTAAGACTTCAAAGTTCTTCCTGACATTGTTTTCTTTCTTTTCAGACCGACATGGACAGTACTAATATCTATGCCTACATTTCCATCATAGCTCTGTTTGTTTGCATCCCACCTGCCCTGATTGTGAGTACAAATTAATGTGTTGAAGCTATACTCGTGCGATAAAATTGATTAATCTGGAATCCTAATGTCTTCTTCCTTGCTGGCTTGTATGATGATTTTATAGATTGAGGGTCCTCAACTCATGAAGACTGGGTTCAATGATGCCATTGCAAAAGTGGGTTTAACCAAATTCATCACTGATCTCTTCTGGGTGGGGATGTTTTACCACCTCTACAACCAGGTTCACCCTCTTCTTTAACACCATTATGCTCGTATTCTCTCAAAAGATTATTAGAACAAGCCACCATCTTGTTTCCTGAAAATCCAATTGTTGTCATTTTGACATTATACTCGACCTAGAAGGTAAATCACATTGTCATGCATTTAAATGACAATATGTTGCATTGTCTGCTTTGCAGTTAGCTACCAACACCCTAGAGAGGGTAGCACCACTCACTCATGCAGTTGGCAACGTGTTGAAACGAGTGTTTGTCATTGGGTTCTCCATTATCGTCTTTGGTAAATTATACTATCTAACTAATGCATATTCTCGGTGTTTTCCTGTATTTTTGCACCTCCTTTTTCAATGTATTTGATGTCTATTTACTCCTATAAGACTAACAAGCTTCTTGTTTCAGGCAACAAGATCTCAACACAAACAGCCATTGGAACAAGCATTGCCATTGCCGGTGTAGCCATCTACTCCTTCATCAAGGCCAAGATGGAAGAAGAAAAACGAGTAAGGCCCTTTCATCATTGTTAAACTGCTAGCTTTACCGCATTTGCATTCATTTAACCCGAGCTTATTTGTTTCACAGCAAATGAAGGCTGCTTGAGGAGAAACACTCGGTGCAAACCGGGCATGCAGATGGAAGGATTGTCTATAGATTTGGGTAATTTTCCAGAGAAAGAGAATGAAAAAGTTGCTGTACATTTACTTTTCCCCCTGTCAATTTGTTCAATTTGGAGTATGAACATTTGCCAATCTGTAATCTTGTATTGTATAACGAGTAATAATTCATTGCCTTTGGCCCTCCTGATAACAGCAGGATAATATCAATCTTCAAGAGATTCTTTTAGTCCTACAAACGGCAAGAATTTCTAACTGAATTAAACTATTTGCGTCTACACTTCACTACACATTTTCTGCAAGTACAGTGGTTAACTCATCTGTGACATGGAAATACATGAGTACCCAGGTAATGAGTGACGACCATCACCAACACCGCACTAAAGAGAAGAAGAAACATGTATCTCGAAACCAAACCTGTTATTTTCTTACAGCTAAACCCTTGACAGAGGTACTAGAAGTACTAGAAATAGATCACAACTTTTGGCAAGGACAAGAACTATATTCAAAACATCTTGATCAAGTCCCGGTTAGGGTCGTCTCAAGCTATGGTATATCCAAGTGATCCAACAGCCTCTTGATCCAAAATTTCTGTTCAACGATTAACCTTGTGGGGAAGTGGATCTTAAACTTGATTAGGAGGGCACCCCTCTTTGAGGGCTCTTCTCGTAGTGGCATACCCTCTCCACGTATAACCATACAATTGTTAGGCTGTATAACTTGATTGATGGGGATGGTCAGATTTCTATCATCCAGTGTAGTGAGGTGGACGGTGCACCCTGTTAACGCCTCAGCAAGAGATATGTTGTGAGTAAGAATCAAGTGATTGCCAACCCTCTTATATAGGTCATGAGGTTCCTCGTCAATAATGAACACAAGATCCGGAGGAGTTACACATGATTGCCTGTTTTCTTTCATGGTGAAGGTGATCTTTATTCCCTTATGCCAGCCAGGCTTGATGTCAATCGTCAATTTCTTTTCCTTAGGAATGGCGTTTCTACAACATCAGATACCGTATCATGAGCATTCAGGAGGTTATAGAAAACAGTTACTTGCATTCAGTATGCATGTAACAGCTTGACAGTGCTACTTGCTAAATTTGACAGGAAAAGGGGAAAAATAAGTTATCACCATGGTTCCACCTTGTATTCGTAAATAAATATATAAATAAGAAAAATTGAGAACAGATGTAAAAGAGAGATGTCATTGGTAAACAACAAACAGAATAAACTGTTTTTCTAAAAGTAGCATACTGCATAAACCTTACAAGAAAAATACGGTAGTATTCAAGTTCATCCCCTGCATACACCTTACAAGAAAACTACTGTAGTATTCAAGTTTAGCCCCCTGCATTTTCTGACAAACTTGTTTTAAAGGAAGAAGAAGTGCTGTATTAGCAAAATATACCATAAATTATCAAAAATTTTGAAAAAAAGCTAGTGAATATATGCTCTTTAACTTTCCGTTTTGCATGTAAACTATTTTCTCGTTACTCTCAGCAGTCACTAACATCTGCTGCCCAAAACAAGGCCAAAAAACTCTTCTGTGTGTTTTGCAGTTCTTGTGTATTTTTACATTCCCCAGTAAGCTTTTCTGCTGGGCATTTTTCTTTTTCTTCTTCCTTTTCCTTTCAAGGGGGAGGGTGCATTCACAATTACACATCAATACAACATTTCCACCAATCCCCCTTGTTATCCAAATACTGATCAAACACAAGCATAATCCATATTTTAGCATAGCAGAAATCATGGAAACCAAGAATTTTTAAGTCCAAAGGATGTCTGTAGTGCTACAGTTCCACAACGTCTCTGCGTCCCACTGCACTAAAAAAAATACAATGCACGTCTGGCGGGGAAGTAATTGCTACAGCAAGAATATGTATCTACAGTCATGAAGCCCTCATATACTGCAACATTCTTGAAACAATCCCACTATTGAGAAAAAACAGAAGTTATAACTAGGTTGGTAACTGTAAAGGCGTAACATAAGACATACACTATCTACAATGCTCGCTTCTAAGGGCTTTATTTGGTCTGACAGAGAGTATATGTACCTTGTTCCTTGCTCAAGTGTACCAGACAGCACCAGTTACTATGTTTTCTAAGTGCAACATATTGCATATATGCAGTCATTGTAATTTTGCAATTAACAGACAGCATCCTTTCCTATGTTTTGTTTCCACCTTGCATAAGTGTAATTGTTACAGACTGATCCTACTGTTAAGCCAACAATCCATTAAACAGCTTAACAAAGCACTATGCTTAACAAAGCAGCTTTAGCTGAGTGACACCCATCTGATATCACGGATAAATACGCTTAGCTACAAAACATGTTGCTACACAGCAATTGAAAACAAAGAGGATAACACAATGACATACAATTGCCAATTCTCTATCACAATACAAAGATCCAAAGTGTATTACAAGAACAAGATACTTACCCACTCTTATCATGGTGGTCATCACACAGGACCTTGACCCTTTTAGTCACTCCTTTGTACAATTCTTCCAGCGTACAAGACAGTTTAGTCTCAATCGGAGATGCTTTCCTTGGTCCAGAACTCATGGAACTGAATGGGTCATGGTCATGGACATTGCCAAAATTGCTCCCAATACTTGAATCTTGGTTGCTGCTACGCACAATCTCATTAAATGGTTTCGAGAAGCCGAAAACCTCAGTAAAAATGTCAATGGCATTTCTAGGGTTGAATCTAACTTGCATTTTAAGCCCTTCTTTACCGTACTGGTCATATATTGCTCGTTTCTGAGGATCACTTAAAACCTGAAGAATACAAATTTCTAATCTTTAAGATTTTTTTTTTTTTGGTAAGTAAGAAATTATATTACCAAATGGAAGTATTACAAACAAAGAGGGCATACCCTCTAACAGTTTCTACTCAAAGTAAGACGTTACCTTCTAGGAAGGGCCCGTCTAAAACCAAGGGTAACCATATCGAATTTAAAAGCTATGCAGAACAAAATACATGTCAGCGTAGAGCTAGAACAAGGCAGAAAACCACATATTGTTTTTCTGAGACAGTTTCCTAGGCAAGACAGTGGTGATCCTAGTCTTCATGTCATTCTTCAACTTCTGAAAGAGTACCTCAGGCTTGATTACAGTCTGCTCCCAGTAAGCTTCATTTCTAGTTTTCCAGATATGATAGACCAAACTGATAACCCCTGCATAGATAACATTGAACATGAATTTAGGTTGTCTGGCCACCCACCTCAAAATTCCCCATACCTCTCTACTCCTGGCTTTTATCTGAAGCCAGTGCTTCAAAAGAGACCAACATTTATCACTGAAAGGGCATGTGAAGAATAAGTGTGTTATGGTCTCAGAGGCTGTTCCACAGAGAGAACAAATATCATCATCACAACCCTTAATCTTATGCAGTCTATCTTTTGTTTGCAGCCTGTTCAGAGCTGCCATCCAAGCAACAAAGGAGTGCTTGGGTTGATTCAACCTATTCCAAACCCATCTGGCCCATGCAACTTTAGGAGAGGTGGTAGAGAGCCACAAATATCCACTTTTGATGGAATACTTACCATTGGTATTGACCAACCACTTACCGTTTGTGTAGCCTTGTCTGAACTTATCTCAAGCTTTACATACTTTTTTCCAGGCCCAGCTGGTAGAAGGAGTAATTTTGTACTCCCACCAGCCTGTGTTCTTTAAGTAGATGTGGTGAACCCATCTTACCCAAAGAGAATCAGCTTTTGAGGCAAGCCATCAAGTATACTTACCCATTGCTGCAGTATTCCACTGAAAACAGTCTTTGATGCCCAGACCACCAACAGACTTAGCTTTGCAGACAAACTCCCAAGCAATTGGGGGTGTTCTCGAATAGATAGCTTTACCATCCCATAAAAAGTTCCTACAAATAGCTGTAATTTTCTGCAGGACAGCTTTTGTTATCACAAACATTGAAGCCCAGTAGGTATGCAGAGTAAGCAGCACAGAATTAACAAGTGTAGATCTACCTGCATAAGAAAGATGTTTAGAGCCCCAGCATCTTATCCTACTGATCACTTTCTCAACAAGAAGATCACAGTCAGCAATTGATAGTCTTTTAGAAGAAACAGGTACTCTCAAATATCTGAATGACAAGGAGCCTTCTTGATAGCCAGATACCAAAATAATTCTTCTAACCACTTCATGTTCCATATTACAATGATAAAAGGCAGATTTACCTTTATTAGCAGTCAGGCCAGAAGCACAAGAGAAGGTTTCAAACCCTCTCAACAAGAGCATGATGGAATTGTAGTCCCCATTACAAAACATGAGCAAGTCGTCAGCAAAGCATAAATGGTTCAAATTCAAACTCTGACATTTAGCATGGAATTTGAAGGAACTCATATCCCCAACTCTACTTAAAATCCTAGACAGGTACTCCATGCATATCACAAATAAAAGAGGTGATAAGGGATCACCTTGTCTCAATCCTCTCTTGCCAGGGAAAAAACCATGTAGTGAGCCATTGATAACAAGAGAATAATATGGTGAGGTTACACATACCATGATCCACCTAATGAAATCAGGAGGAAAGTTAAGTGCTTGCATCATTTCTTCAAGAAACCCCCATTCTATGCTGTCATATGCCTTTTTGAGATCAACTTTCATAAGGCATCTGGCTGAAGTAGCTTTTCTTGTGTAATGGCTCACAAGATCCTGTGCTATCAGTACATTATGAACAATGTATCTGTTAGCTACAAACCCACCCTGCACTTCATTAATAATGTCAGGTAGAACTTTCTTCAATCTTTTGCAAAGGAGCTTGGATATACATTTATATATTACAGAACAACAAGCAATAGGTCTGAAGTCTGCAACATTAACAGGGTGACTCTTTTTTGGGATCAGAGTAATAGAGGTAGTGTTAATCTGTTTTAGGAGCTTCCCATGAATAAAGAAATCCAAAACAGCAGTAGTGAAATCCTCACCTACCACATCCCAGGCATCCTTATAAAACTGGGAACTATAACCATCAGGACCAGGAGATTTCTCTCCTGGAATAGACCACAAAACAGTTTTCACTTCATTTGGCAGGAAAGGCATACAGAGTTCAGTTTGCTGCTGGCTGCTAAGAATCTTACCATTCCTCACTAAGTCGGAATTGACATGAGTTCTATTTTCATTAGCAGAGCCAAGTAAATTCTTGTAGTAATCAAGGAAAGCCTGAGCCACATCATTGGGTGTAGACTGCACATGCCCTTCACCATCTTCAATGGTGTAAATGCTATTAATTTGCCTTCTCAGTCTGATACTATTGTGGAAAAAAGCAGAGTTGGCATCACCATATTGCAGCCAACGGGCTTTGCTTTTTTGTTTCAGATAGCTAGTTCTGGCTTTATCAAGTAATCTGAACTTATGCAAAGCTTGCAGTTCAGACTGCCTTAGAAACCAAATTTCCAGGATCTTGTTGCAAAGCTAACTGGCATGAGAGCATGTTGCTTTGAGCTTGATTGGCCTCTTTACAAATATCCCCACAGCCCTCTTTATTCATCTCTTTAAACAAGGGTTTCAATCTTTTCATTTTAGTGACCAGCTTGTACATTGGCACCCCATACACAGGTCTATCCCAACCTTGTTGGACATTAGTCATAAAGTAGGGCCAATGAATCCACATATTAAAATATCTAAAGGTATTTCTGCCATGAGATTTAACATCATTGAAGGAAATAATAGCAGAGCAGTGGTCAAACAGACCCTCAGGCAGGTACTTGACTTCAGTATTAGGGAAAACAGAGAAGAAATCAGTATTTGCAACCACTCTATCAATTCTAGAGTAAACTCTCTTATCAGCAGGTTGTTTATTGTTCCAAGTAAAGAAAGAACCAACAGTTTTCACATCCTGCAGCTCACAAAATGCCAAGCAATCACGAAAAGGAACAATCTCTCCAAGTGTCACAGGGGGCCCCATTCTTTCATCAAGGCCCAAAACATTATTAAAATCACCACTGACCAACCAAGGCAAAGACATGGTGTTACTTATGGTGCATAGAGCAGTCCACAAGTCAACTCTATCACTAGCATCATTGAAGGCATAAATAAGAGTGCAAGCAAAAGCCTTACCAGTACCTCTATGTGTTACCTCACTGTGTATATGCTGAGCTGACATGCTTCTTATGTTGACATCAAACAAATGTGGTTTCCAGAGAAGCCAGATTCTACCATTGTAATGACATGCATGATTAGTAGTAAAACTCCAATCAGAAAAGTTTGCAAGGGTAGCTGAAGAGAGATTCCCAGCTTTAACCCTTGTTTCTAAGAGACCTGCTAGCCCTACTCTATGTTGATGAAGAAAGAAATTAACTTCATGTTGCTTGGTGGAGCTATTCAGGCCTCTTACATTCCAAGTGCTTATATTATCCATGGACCTGAGGGGGTGGGTCCCCCGCACCATGAGATACAGCAGAAGAAAACAAGCCTGCCTGATGCTGAGACTGAGGCTGTGCAGCAGCAGTTCCAGATGGTCTTGCTTCATTTAAGATCATAATATCATCATTTTCTGCATTCAGGCTATCAAAAGTGTTGCTAACAGTGATTATGTCAGTGTTTACAAGAGGTTGTTTCCCTTTACTTGCTCCTTTCCCCTGCACAGGTTTAAACCCCTCCTTATCAACCTGAGTTGTTGGTTGAATCTTTTTTGGGACATAAACCCAGTGAGACTTGATATGTTTCTTTGGCTACTCTTTGTTCCTACATTTGTCAACTGTGTGACCAATCCCTTAAAATAAAGTGCATAATGATGGTTTTCAGTCATAAGTGACTCTTAGAGTAACCAAAGTTCCCCATTCATTCTCAAAACAGATAGTGTCTGGAAATTCTTGTCCCAAGGATACTTCAATCAACAAACGTGCATATCCCAGTCTTGTTTTGGCAATAGTAGCCTCATCTGCCTTAATAACACTACCTAATGGAGATGCAATGCGAAACATATTGTCCTGGGCCCAATACTTCACATCCAGTTCATGGATTTTAACCCATATAGGTACTTTATCAATTTTTTCCTTTCTGAGATCTAAGTCTGGAGACCAGGGTTTCATGATTAAAGGTTTGTTATCAAACAAAATCAGATCATCCTTCATTGCCTTGGTTCTATTATCAAAGGTGTCAAAATGAACCAAGAAAATTCCTTGAGGTAAACTAGACACTTTATCTACCCCAAATTTTCCCCATATTCGATGAAAGAACCCCATCATAACTTCCAATGGAGGATTTGCCCCCAACACATAACATGCTATGGCGTTCTTCCAATATTCTACTTCAGCAGATATAGCAAAAGTAATTTTGATTTTAGTCTTACCCAGATGCGTTGGCTGAGGTTGATGTGGGGAACCCATATCTAAACCATATGGACTGAAGGTAGCAGTATTCACTTCATCCGGGGTAGAAATGACTGGTGCTTGCTCAATCTGCTCCAAAATTGGCTCCATTGCAGTTAATCGGGCATGTTGCTCAACTCTCTGAGGTGTTGACATGGATGCTTCCCACAATTGTCGCTTGGTTGCTGTAGAGCATTCCCCATGTCCTCCCAATTCATCATCCCTAAGCGGCGTCACCACAGTAGAAGATTGAGAGTGAACATCGAACTCAAGCGGGTCAATCGCCTGCAATTCATCAACTGATTTGATTTTCCGAGCATCCTCAGTTCGTGGTTGCAGCTGAATATCAGAATTAGATCCTTGAGTTTTTTGCTTAATGGATTTAGATTTGGATTGTGAGTTTTTCTGTGTTTTTTGTGGATTTTTTCGTGGTCTCCCACGAGGCTTTGGGTTCTTAGCCATGGCGTCGGTAATCTTTAAGATTTTAATACATATATTATGCAATGCTGATCATATCATAAAATGCTAGAAATTTGCAGCTTCATTTACAAGAAACACAAAATGGGCAATCTTGAAATTGCTCAAAAAACACAAGAAAAACCATCAAAGATTCGATCTTTGAACTTCAAAGTTCTAACAATGATGAATTACCATCTTCAGCAACATACAGAACAGTAAAAAAAAATAGTATAAACTTTTATCCAACCAACAATTTAATGATCCATAAAAATATGTTACTGCTATATGCCATAAGGATTTGTGTGGTATTTTTGACAATTTTTGGATAAAGAAAGAAAAAAAAATTTAGAAAAGATCAGGCAAAGAGAAGAAATTAAAACCTGGTAAGCTTCAGAAATCTGCTTGAATTTAGCTTCAGAGATCTGCTTGTGTATAGCCTCAGAGATCAGCTTCCTGGACAAAGTTTTATAAGCTTTCTTCAAGTTTTCACCATTATTAGCTTCCTTGCTAATCCCCAATATCTCGTAATAATTCAAATCCATTGTTTCTAACTTTGAATATTTTGATTCTTGCTAAATCTTTTCTGGGTTTTTGTAGTGTTTATTGATGATAATCGATATGAAGAGTTTATAGTAATCATTATTATTGCAGCTCACTATATGTATATAGTGACCAGAAAGAGTAAATTATTATGACGTGGCAATGGCGTTAACTGAATTGAGACTTAATGAGAAGTTAGTTACAATAGCTTCTCTTGCAATAATATTCAGTAGGGGGATCTGCCTTGGAAATTTGAAATATTTTTTTTATCAAAAATGTGAAAGGATTAAGAATAGGTTGGTAATAATAATAAGGAAAAGGTTTTCCGAAAATTCCTTCAGAAACCCCGTATTCAACTTTTTCTTTCCAAAATGCCTTTCTAACCGTTCTCACTTCTCCGGACTCAATAACAATGTTTGATGCATGTTTTTAACATTTTCGTAATCCTCCGTTCCGGTTTAAACTTCCTATTTAATTTGTGTTTTTAGGTCAAAGTTTACAAACTTAGACCGTTAAGTTGAAGGGAGGAAAAATAAAAAAATAAAAACGAAAGAGAATGGCCGAAAATGTTCCACTCCCTTCACTTTCACTCAATTTCTCCACTATTGACCTGATGGTGCTTGGAAGACGACAACGTTTGACGGATAGTGGGGAGAATCACAAGGAGGACAGAACAGAACACCAAGGAGGTCGCCCAATCCTACTCTCCGAAGTGAGGATCCATACTAAAATCAATTGACAATTGGAATTGTTCTCGTATTTCTGCACCTTCTTGTTTTAGCTAACATGATTTCAACACAAACAGCCTATTTACACTGTCAGTTTTATTCGATTGATGTATGAACATTTGCCAATCTGTAATCTTGTAGGCTTGTAGCATTATATATAACAAATTAACAAGTAATCAATCTAATCTTAAACAGGCCAGGATATTGCAGTCTTACAGCAAACAGCTGAATATCTAACTGAAATTAACTATTTTCTGTGTCCACTTTAGTACAGTAGTAAAACTCATCTGTGTACATAGAAAGAATATGGCAAACCTGCAGCACCCAGGTAATGGAGTAATGACCAATACCAACCCCAACAAAGAGAAGAAGAAAAATGCATCTGATTCCAAACAAAAACTGTTACAGTTTTTTCTTACTGCTAACGCCTTGACAGAGGTACCAAAAAAAATAATTCACAACTTCTGATCAGGTGAAAACAGTATTCACAAGCACATCTTGATCAAAACCCGATTAGGGCCTCAATCTGTGGTAGCCAACAGCTTCTTGATCTCAACTTTCTGCTCAGAGACTAGTCTTGTGGGGAAAATGATGTTAAACTTGATTCTGAGGTTACCCCTCTTTGAGGGGTCCTCAAATAGTGGCATACCCTCTCCAGGTACAACCTCTTCATAGTTAGGATGAATAATATGAGCATCGATGAGGATGGCACGATTTCTTTTATCGAGTGTAGTGAGGTGGACGGTGTAGCCTGTTAATGCCTGAACAAGGGATATGTTGTGAGTCATAACCAAGTCATTGCCATCCCTTGTAAATACGTCGTGAGGTTCCTCGCGAATAAAGACCGTAATATTCCCAGGATGTACACCTGGTTGATCATGTCCGAGGCAGATGTTCAGTACTCCTTGCCTCGAGCCAGGCTTGATGTCAATAGTTACTGTCTCTTCTGGAACATGTTCGATTTCCCTACAACGACATCATATGCTGAATCAGCATTCAGGATTTTATACAAAAATATTACTTGCATTCAAATGATTCCTGCTGCCACTCTCAACTGTGAATTATAATCCTTTGTAAAAAAGTTAAAGTTAAAATGATGCATAGACATCGACAACATTTCCACCACAATAAGCCCCCTTGATGGTATTAAAATTCTGATCAAACACAAGCTTTCAGTAATTTTTAGCAGAATAATACCATCGAAACCAAGCATTTTCAAGCCCAAGGATATTGGTAAAGTTAAAGTTACAATGCCACGACTTTTCTCTGCTACATAGCCACCCCACCAAAAAACCAAAAGAAAAAGTACAATACGAGTCTGGAGGGGAAGTCATTGCTGCAAGAATCAGCCTCTACAGTCATAAAGCCTTCATATAGGGTAACATTCTTGAACCAATCCTACCATTGAGAGAAAACCAGCAAATTATATTTCGGTTAACTGTAAAGACCTAACAAAAGACGTAAGCTATCTACAGTGCTCGCTCTCTAAGGGTTTATATATACGTACTCCAGTGTTACATATGTCATTTGGTTTGACAGAGAGTGTACGAACCTTGTTCGTTGTGACTCAAGTGTAACAGATAGCATCATTTACGACTTTTCTAAGTGCAACATATTGCATATGCAGTCATTGTGAATTCGCAATTGACAAATAGCTTCCTTTCCTATTTTTTTTTTCTAAGTACTTGGAAACTGAACATAGTAAAGCCTACTATTAAGCCAACAAGCCGTTAAACAGTTCTAAGAGCATATCACACCTTTTGCTATCACAAATAAATGCACTTAGCTTGTATTACAAAAACATAGCTACACTAGCAAATGAAAACAAAGAGGTTAACATCACAATGACAATAAGCTTGGTGCGCAAAACCTGATAAAACTTGCCAATTCTCTATCACAAATTCACAAGACAAAGAATCAAATTATACTAGAAGAACAAGATACTCACCCTCTAGAATCACGAATTTTAGGATCGAAGGGAATCCTCTTAGTGGCGCCATTGTACAACTCTTTTAAGCTACAAGGCAGTGTCATCGCTTTCGGATCCTCTTCCGTCCGTCTAGCTCTCTTACTTGGTCCAGAATTTGTAGGCGTGGAGCTGATTGCGTCGTCGGCATATTCAGACATGCGACCGGTTGAACCATCGCTGCTAGCCCACTTCCCACCACGCAGGTTCGGGTATTTGATAACCGGACTAGTAATCTCTTTGGCATTTCCAGATTGCATATCTGACCCATCATCCCCTGTTTGAAATTTATTGGCCCTGCAGGCCGAGCTTGTGCTTGTTGTTGCACTTGCCCTTTAAGCCCTTCTTCACCATACTGATCATATATTGCTCTTTTCATGGGATCACTTAGAATCTGAACAATACCAATGTCTCAGTTTCTTAAGATAACTAAATTAATTATGCAGGAAATATACAATTTAGCCACCAGAAACATAAATTGAGCAATCTTGAAATTATCTACATTTCAAGATTACATATTATCTAGTACTCATACTACAATTTAACCCAGAAAAATGCAGGAAATTTGCAACTGACAAAATTGGCATCTTTAAATCTTTCGAACTTAATTATGCATGTTGGCAAAATCAAAATGCAGGAAATATACAATTTAGCTACCAAAACACAAATTGGGCAATCTTCAAATTATATTTTTCAAGATTTCATATTATTATCTAGTACTCTACTATTTAACACAGAAAAATGCAGGAAATTTGCAACTGATCACAAAATGGGCAATCTTCAAAGTTCTTTAAGAAAAAAAGCAAGTTAAAAACAGACAAGACAGCAAAAGGTAAAAACTCTCTCATATTGTACATGGCACAAACAAAGGAATGATATTCTGAAACAGAGAAGAAATAAACCTCGTAAGCTTGACAGATGTGGTTGAAATTTGTGGCCAATTTGGCATAAGCTTTCCTCAAGTCTTCATCTCTAGCAGTCTTGTCAACCCCCAATATCTTGTAGTAATCAACACCCATTTCTAACCTCGCTCGAATCCGATAACTTTTGGTAATCTTGATCAGATTAAGAAAGAGAATTGAGAAGAAGCACCAGGACTCAAATTAAACTCTCTGGCTCATATTAGTGATGATGATAGAAATAAACACTGTACAACTTGTTTTCTATTGCAGGTAACTGTATATGTATGTGTACAATGACTAGAAAGAGTGAACTAAAGCTAAGTAGCAAGTCTGTGTCTAACAGAATTATCATGACGTGGCAGGCAGCCAGGTAACAGAATTCAGACTTTGTTAGAAAAAATTGCAGTTTATCCTTATTGGCTATTGGAAATATGAAATTGTTTTTGTCAAAATATAAAAGGATTAAGAAAAGTTTGGTAATAATAAGGAAAAGTTTGTCCAAAATCCCTTAAAAGTTCAAGTTTTTGCGATAAACCTCGTTTTAATATTTTTTTTTTTGGAAAATTACATGGTGTACCTTGTGGATGTGGTTTGATGAAATGGGCATAGTACCCATGAATTAAGTTTCGTACACGTTGTATCCTTGAGATTTATGGGTTATGACTTTGACCCTCAATTTGAATGTTAGATGATGATCTGTCAACTATCGAATGTCGATTTTGTCCTTCGAATAACCTGAAGTTGTTATGTTGTTAGTTACCGTTCCATCATTTTACATGTTAGTTGTATCCCTGTGTTTCGGAAAATGCATAACATAGCCTATTTCCCTCCAATGGTCTAGAAATTCAAATCCAAGGCTAAGTTGATGGGATTCAGTAGTACGGGGTTGAGTTTGTCTTTAGAAACCCCTCTCAACCTTTTTGATGATTATCTCATGGCATTGTTTCCGTCTCTAACTTCACCTTTCATCTCTACTGCCTACAAAGACAATCGCGGGCAAACTCAGATCACTGAAGCGGTTAAGCTGAAACATCGAAGACTTGTTCTCTTACTTCTGGACCTTCTTCTTCAATGCATTTGATGTCTATTATTAAACTAACAAGCTTCTTGTTAATTCAATTTGGACTATTGTATAACAAGTAATAATTCATGGCCTTTGGCCCTCCTGATAACAGCAGGATAATATCAATCTAAAAAATGCTATTGCAGACTTACAAACAGCAAAAATTTCTAACTGTATTAAACTATTGCATGTCCACTTTAGCACACATTTTCTGCAAGTACATACAATGGTAGTAAAACTGTAGTGTTTTCTTACTGCTAATGCCTTCACAGAAGTACTAGAAATAGTTCAATACTCGATTAGGGTCGATCTCAACGACCAGCTGTGGTATGTTCAAGTATTCAACAGTACTAACTTGAGCAAAAATCTCTGTTCAAAGGTTAACCATGTGGGGAAGATAATACTAAACTTGATTATGAGGTTACCCCTCTTTGAGGGTTCTTCTAGTAGTGGCATACCCTCTTCAGGTTGAATTACTTGGAAGAGAGGATCTATAACTTCATTGATGGGGATGATCAGATTTTTCCCATCCAGTGTAGTGAGTTTGACGACGTAGCCGCCTGTTAATGCATCACTAAGGGTTATGTAGGGAGTCACAACCAAGTCATTGCCAACCCTCTTATATACGTCGTGAGGTTCCTCTTCAATACAGAACACAAGATCCGGACGAACTGGCTCCGCGTTTTCTTCTGCATAGATGATCCTCGTTGCTCCATCCATCAATCCAGGCATGATGTTAATCGGATATATGTCTTCCACAGTACCAATGGTATTCCTACAAATCAGATAATACTATCAGCATTCAGGATTCCAATATGCATGTAACTGCTACAGTGTGGCAGTTCTACTTGCTAACTAAATTTGATAGGGGAAAAGAAGTTATTATGCTCATTGGTGAAAGAACAGATGCATTTATCAGGTGTATTCAGATTCAGATTCAACCCCTGCATTTTCTGACAAAAAACCTGCTTTGATACACTCTCAGCTGATTCCCCCAAAACACTTCTTTGTTTTGCATTTCTTGTTTATTTTTCATTCCCAGTAAGCTTTTCTTAAGGGAATTTTTCATTTTCTTCTTCTTTTTCCTTTCAAGAGCGAGCGAGGGTGCATATATCACATCAATGCAACATTTCAACCAATATTTCACCCTAGATATCCAAATTCTGATCAAACACAAGCATAATGCAGTCATTGTAAATTTGCAATTAACATATATAGCATCCTTTCCTATGTTTTCTTTCCTATATACTGGTAATTTCTAGCATAATACACATTTCGCTTGTCTTACAAAACATAGCTACACTAGCAAATCAAAACAAAGAGGAACACATAATGACAATAAGCTTGGCAAAATAACCTGATAAAAGTTGCTACTTGTCTATCACAATACCAAAGATTCAAAGTGTAGTACGAGAACAAGATACTTACCCACTAGAATCATATATATCATGCAGGACCTTGACCTTTTTAGTCACGCCTTTGTACAATTCTTCTAGCGTACAAGACACTTTAGTCTCAACCGGAGATGGTTTCCTCGGTCCAGACCTCATGGAACTGGATGGGTCCTGGACATTGCCCATCTCACCAAGTTGGCTCGAGGGACCGAAGACCTCTGTAAATATCTTATTGGCATTTCCAAGGTTGAATCTTGATTGCAAATTTTGTCCATCCCCTGTTTGGAAATTTGTTGCCCCTACTTCAGGATTCTGATCATACATTGCTCATTTCTGGGGATCACTTAGAACCTGAAGAATACCAATAATGTCTCAGTTTTACGATTCTAAATTAATTATGCATGTTGGGAAATCAAAATGCGGCAAATACTATTTACACACACCATAAACACAAATTTAGCAATCTTGAAATTATAAATTTCAAGATTCCATATTAACTTCAATTAACCCAAAAAAATGCAGGAAATTTGCAACTGACAAAAGGGTCATCTTTAAATCTTAAAAAAAAAGCAAGAAAAAGACAGCATCACGATCACTTAGAATCTGAACAATAACAATGTCTCAGTTTTAAGATTTCTAAATTGTGTATGTTGGCTAATCAAAATGCAGGAAATTTACAATTTGCCACTGCCAGAAACACAAATTGAGTAATCTTGAAATTATACATTTCAAGATTCCATTTTAACTACAATTAACCCAGAAAATGCAGAAAAAAGCAGGAAATTTGCAACTGACAAAACGGGTAATCTTCAAAATCCTTAACAAAAAAGAGCATTCATGAAGATCTTTAATTTTAACTTCAAAGTTCTAGCAATTTACTGGGTATATATCATTCTTCAGCAATAAACATGACAGCAGAAAATACAAAAACTCTCGATCATACTGACATACTATACAAATGATATTCTGATGATATTATTCATTTTTGGTGAAAAAAAGAAGGAAAAGAGAGAAGAAACCTCGTAATCTTCAGAGATGTGCTTGAAATCTTTGACGAAACCCTTATAAGCTTTCATCAAGTCTTCATCTTTAGCATTGTTGTTAACCCCCAAGAACTTGTAGTAATCCAAATCAGCCATTTCTTATGTTGAATATCGATGTCGATTGCTAAGTGTAATTATCTGAATTCTTGTGGTGTTATTTGCAGCTTACAGTAATAGGGATTATAGAGAACCAGAACCAAGAAGAATTGATTAATTAACGTTGAGAATTGAGAAGAAGCACCAAGAAGAATATTTATTAACTCTCAGGCTCTGTTTATTGAACTAGAACTAGAACTAATGAACTATATATAAGCAGCAGTATAAATTCTGAGTGTGTGCAACAGAATTATTGTGACGTGGCAGAAGGTGTTGACCGAATTGAGACTTGATGAGAAGTTAGTTACAACTTTTCTTGCATTATTCATTAGGAGAAACTGCCTTTTATCCTTTGGCGCGCATTGGCTAATGGCTATTGGGAATTTGAAATTTATTTATTAAATATAAAAGAATTAATAAAATGTTTTTGGTAATAATAAGGAAAAGTTTGCCAAGATCCATTAGATATAAGTTTAAGTTTCATGAGTTGTGATATCTATTTGCAAAATAGTGATGCCGACTAAAAAATAGAGGATAAAATAGCGATATCCTTACATCGGTTTAAAGTTTAGATTTTTAAAAGAAACTGTATCCGCTATTAAAATTTAGCATTTTAACACTTCGTACTTCTCAGCCATGACCAAACTCCCAAACAACCCCGTTTATCCTTTTTAGTCCAAAATTGAAGGTTGGTTGACGATAATACCCTTATTCTTTTTCAACTTAACTTGCAATTGCTTGACATTTGTTTTCAACATTGTATACACCTATATAGGTAGCTCAACACATGGACGGTGATCAGAATTAAACTACCACTCAACTTTGGTGGTCAGAAAACGCCACCTAACCGATACTATTAGCCAGTGCACATTATGCGGTGAATAATAGTGACTAACAATCATCGTTTGCATGGAATTAATTCGTGATTGGTGAAAATCTCAAGTCAATCCCTTAATCTAGTTTATCGGAGATAATTTAGCCAAATCAAAATGTTATTTTACACATAACTTATATGTCAAATTTTTTCCCATCATAAACAAAAATTTATTTTTAAATTAGAGATGAAAAATTGTAACTCTAACTTTTTACTCTATTTATTTATTTAACGGAGTGGATAAACAAAGTTATTAAAACTCGAAAAAAAGGGTTCTATTTATTCTCTCCCCAACGAAAACAAAATAGTTTGGAGGGAAGAGGAGAAACCGGAAGTTACTCATAAGTGGACTTGCAAGCGTGGAGCTCTGAAGACAATAACAATGGCGGCGTACATTGCAATGGTGTTGTTTCTCTCTCTAACTTCACCTCTTATCTCAACTTCCTTTGAAGACAATGGCGAGCAAACTCAAATCACTGAAGCTGAAACATCGAAGAAATTTTCAGATCCTGACAACTATTTGGTGCGCCAAATTGATGAGATGAAGCTCAAGGTTGCTCGATCCGGTAATCTCTTTCTCTCTCTCATCGGAATTATTTATTGATTCCGAGTCTTATATCGGCATTTCTAGCTTTTCATTCCGATGTTCTATAAAACTATTTCGCTGATTTCGAGTTTTGTTTAGTAAAATTCTCTAATAATAGCTGGACATTGCGAATTGATTTGTTGTGGTGATATTTGAAAATTGATTTCGTTTCATGATTTGAGGTTTCGAGATTGATTGGAAGTTGAGATCAATTTTGCTCTATTAAGTCCAACTAGGTTTTAGTTTTTGGTTAATTTTGGTTGATTAATCAGCTTGATATTTGCCTGCAAATAGTCTGGTGCTAAAGCTGCTCTTTTCAAATTTAAGAGGAATTCAGATTTGAGAATTCACTTCATGAGCTTAACCTAGTATATTATTCAGACTGATTATTTTGCTTATCATTATTCATTTTATAATAGTATGTTTCACTCTTTGGAGGTATTCTGTTTTGTTTCTGTTATGCTAATAGTGTGTTCATATCTGACTGTTATGATTTTGGTTAATTGCTCTTTGATTGCTTTTTGTCACGTCTTAATTGTACGAAAAGTTCAAGCATTTTGCTATGCCTGACCATGTTTGTCATGGTACTTGTTACCGGATTGGTTCTTGTTGTAAATTGCCTCAATGATTGATGGTTTACAATTCTTTGCTACAGAACTTCTACTTGAGATGACAGCCCTAGAACTGAGAGTGAAAAGCCGTTACATTGAGAATTGTGAGAAGAAAATTGAAGAGATGACTCATAATATTCATCAATTGGAATCTGTTTTGTCCGACGTGAAGATCAACAGCTTGAAGGTCAGGAATAATGTATTGTATGTCTCATAGTTTAGTGAGGTCCACAAGTATATATTTTTCCGATCTTTTGCATGAGTCTCATTTGGTGATGGATTGCTACTGAGAAAGATAGATGACGTGAATTTGGAAACACTACCTGGTGTCGACCAAATAGGTTACTCATCATGATTGAAACGGATTCGCAGGCTTTATCAGATGAAGAGCAAAAGATAAATGCACTTGAGGAAGAGGTATGCTTCTATCTATTAATTTGGTGCTAGTTTTCACCAATTGCCCCTCTCGAGGAGCAGTCGAAACCATATAAAGGGAAATAGATATCGACGCAGAAGCTCCATCTGTTGCAAATGCATAGGTACGAAACTTGGAGGCTGGTGTGAAGAAGAATGACTGGGATCTTCGTCTGTTAGAAGTTAGGATAAATGATGTTGCTAACTGGGTGCAGTTGCTGGCTTCTCAAGTTGAAACGGTAAGAAGCTATCCTGGTTTTTGTTGCCAAGTATTGTTGAGCTTTACATTAACATTTAACTTGATATGGGCAAGCCATCAAGTATACTTACCCATTGCTGCAGTATTCCACTGAAAACAGTCTTTGATGCCCAGACCACCAACAGACTTAGCTTTGCAGACAAACTCCCAAGCAATTGGGGGTGTTCTCGAATAGATAGCTTTACCATCCCATAAAAAGTTCCTACAAATAGCTGTAATTTTCTGCAGGACAGCTTTTGTTATCACAAACATTGAAGCCCAGTAGGTATGCAGAGTAAGCAGCACAGAATTAACAAGTGTAGATCTACCTGCATAAGAAAGATGTTTAGAGCCCCAGCATCTTATCCTACTGATCACTTTCTCAACAAGAAGATCACAGTCAGCAATTGATAGTCTTTTAGAAGAAACAGGTACTCTCAAATATCTGAATGACAAGGAGCCTTCTTGATAGCCAGATACCAAAATAATTCTTCTAACCACTTCATGTTCCATATTACAATGATAAAAGGCAGATTTACCTTTATTAGCAGTCAGGCCAGAAGCACAAGAGAAGGTTTCAAACCCTCTCAACAAGAGCATGATGGAATTGTAGTCCCCATTACAAAACATGAGCAAGTCGTCAGCAAAGCATAAATGGTTCAAATTCAAACTCTGACATTTAGCATGGAATTTGAAGGAACTCATATCCCCAACTCTACTTAAAATCCTAGACAGGTACTCCATGCATATCACAAATAAAAGAGGTGATAAGGGATCACCTTGTCTCAATCCTCTCTTGCCAGGGAAAAAACCATGTAGTGAGCCATTGATAACAAGAGAATAATATGGTGAGGTTACACATACCATGATCCACCTAATGAAATCAGGAGGAAAGTTAAGTGCTTGCATCATTTCTTCAAGAAACCCCCATTCTATGCTGTCATATGCCTTTTTGAGATCAACTTTCATAAGGCATCTGGCTGAAGTAGCTTTTCTTGTGTAATGGCTCACAAGATCCTGTGCTATCAGTACATTATGAACAATGTATCTGTTAGCTACAAACCCACCCTGCACTTCATTAATAATGTCAGGTAGAACTTTCTTCAATCTTTTGCAAAGGAGCTTGGATATACATTTATATATTACAGAACAACAAGCAATAGGTCTGAAGTCTGCAACATTAACAGGGTGACTCTTTTTTGGGATCAGAGTAATAGAGGTAGTGTTAATCTGTTTTAGGAGCTTCCCATGAATAAAGAAATCCAAAACAGCAGTAGTGAAATCCTCACCTACCACATCCCAGGCATCCTTATAAAACTGGGAACTATAACCATCAGGACCAGGAGATTTCTCTCCTGGAATAGACCACAAAACAGTTTTCACTTCATTTGGCAGGAAAGGCATACAGAGTTCAGTTTGCTGCTGGCTGCTAAGAATCTTACCATTCCTCACTAAGTCGGAATTGACATGAGTTCTATTTTCATTAGCAGAGCCAAGTAAATTCTTGTAGTAATCAAGGAAAGCCTGAGCCACATCATTGGGTGTAGACTGCACATGCCCTTCACCATCTTCAATGGTGTAAATGCTATTAATTTGCCTTCTCAGTCTGATACTATTGTGGAAAAAAGCAGAGTTGGCATCACCATATTGCAGCCAACGGGCTTTGCTTTTTTGTTTCAGATAGCTAGTTCTGGCTTTATCAAGTAATCTGAACTTATGCAAAGCTTGCAGTTCAGACTGCCTTAGAAACCAAATTTCCAGGATCTTGTTGCAAAGCTAACTGGCATGAGAGCATGTTGCTTTGAGCTTGATTGGCCTCTTTACAAATATCCCCACAGCCCTCTTTATTCATCTCTTTAAACAAGGGTTTCAATCTTTTCATTTTAGTGACCAGCTTGTACATTGGCACCCCATACACAGGTCTATCCCAACCTTGTTGGACATTAGTCATAAAGTAGGGCCAATGAATCCACATATTAAAATATCTAAAGGTATTTCTGCCATGAGATTTAACATCATTGAAGGAAATAATAGCAGAGCAGTGGTCAAACAGACCCTCAGGCAGGTACTTGACTTCAGTATTAGGTAAAACAGAGAAGAAATCAGTATTTGCAACCACTCTATCAATTCTAGAGTAA
This sequence comes from Tetragonia tetragonoides, assembly GCA_038025085.1. Classification (NCBI taxonomy): domain Eukaryota; kingdom Viridiplantae; phylum Streptophyta; class Magnoliopsida; order Caryophyllales; family Aizoaceae; genus Tetragonia; species Tetragonia tetragonoides. The sequence goes on along the minus strand of CM076148.1, from coordinate 6,216,131 downwards.
ACTCTCTTATCAGCAGGTTGTTTATTGTTCCAAGTAAAGAAAGAACCAACAGTTTTCACATCCTGCAGCTCACAAAATGCCAAGCAATCACGAAAAGGAACAATCTCTCCAAGTGTCACAGGGGGCCCCATTCTTTCATCAAGGCCCAAAACATTATTAAAATCACCACTGACCAACCAAGGCAAAGACATGGTGTTACTTATGGTGCATAGAGCAGTCCACAAGCCAACTCTATCACTAGCATCATTGAAGGCATAAATAAGAGTGCAAGCAAAAGCCTTACCAGTACCTCTATGTGTTACCTCACTGTGTATATGCTGAGCTGACATGCTTCTTATGTTGACATCAAACAAATGTGGTTTCCAGAGAAGCCAGATTCTACCATTGTAATGACATGCATGATTAGTAGTAAAACTCCAATCAGAAAAGTTGGCAAGGGTAGCTGAAGAGAGATTCCCAGCTTTAACCCTTGTTTCTAAGAGACCTGCTAGCCCTACTCTATGTTGATGAAGAAAGAAATTAACTTCATGTTGCTTGGTGGAGCTATTCAGGCCTCTTACATTCCAAGTGCTTATATTATCCATGGACCTGAGGGGGTGGGTCCCCCGCACCATGAGATACAGCAGAAGAAAACAAGCCTGCCTGATGCTGAGACTGAGGCTGTGCAGCAGCAGTTCCAGATGGTCTTGCTTCATTTAAGATCATAATATCATCATTTTCTGCATTCAGGCTATCAAAAGTGTTGCTAACAGTGATTATGTCAGTGTTTACAAGAGGTTGTTTCCCTTTACTTGCTCCTTTCCCCTGCACAGGTTTAAACCCCTCCTTATCAACCTGAGTTGTTGGTTGAATCTTTTTTGGGACATAAACCCAGTGAGACTTGATATGTTTCTTTGGCTACTCTTTGTTCCTACATTTGTCAACTGTGTGACCAATCCCTTAAAATAAAGTGCATAATGATGGTTTTCAGTCATAAGTGACTCTTAGAGTAACCAAAGTTCCCCATTCATTCTCAAAACAGATAGTGTCTGGAAATTCTTGTCCCAAGGATACTTCAATCAACAAACGTGCATATCCCAGTCTTGTTTTGGCAATAGTAGCCTCATCTGCCTTAATAACACTACCTAATGGAGATGCAATGCGAAACATATTGTCCTGGGCCCAATACTTCACATCCAGTTCATGGATTTTAACCCATATAGGTACTTTATCAATTTTTTCCTTTCTGAGATCTAAGTCTGGAGACCAGGGTTTCATGATTAAAGGTTTGTTATCAAACAAAATCAGATCATCCTTCATTGCCTTGGTTCTATTATCAAAGGTGTCAAAATGAACCAAGAAAATTCCTTGAGGTAAACTAGACACTTTATCTACCCCAAATTTTCCCCATATTCGATGAAAGAACCCCATCATAACTTCCAATGGAGGATTTGCCCCCAACACATAACATGCTATGGCGTTCTTCCAATATTCTACTTCAGCAGATATAGCAAAAGTAATTTTGATTTTAGTCTTACCCAGATGCGTTGGCTGAGGTTGATGTGGGGAACCCATATCTAAACCATATGGACTGAAGGTAGCAGTATTCACTTCATCCGGGGTAGAAATGACTGGTGCTTGCTCAATCTGCTCCAAAATTGGCTCCATTGCAGTTAATCGGGCATGTTGCTCAACTCTCTGAGGTGTTGACATGGATGCTTCCCACAATTGTCGCTTGGTTGCTGTAGAGCATTCCCCATGTCCTCCCAATTCATCATCCCTAAGCGGCGTCACCACAGTAGAAGATTGAGAGTGAACATCGAACTCAAGCGGGTCAATCGCCTGCAATTCATCAACTGATTTGATTTTCCGAGCATCCTCAGTTCGTGGTTGCAGCTGAATATCAGAATTAGATCCTTGAGTTTTTTGCTTAATGGATTTAGATTTGGATTGTGAGTTTTTCTGTGTTTTTTGTGGATTTTTTCGTGGTCTCCCACGAGGCTTTGGGTTCTTAGCCATGGCGTCGGTAATCTTTAAGATTTTAATACATATATTATGCAATGCTGATCATATCATAAAATGCTAGAAATTTGCAGCTTCATTTACAAGAAACACAAAATGGGCAATCTTGAAATTGCTCAAAAAACACAAGAAAAACCATCAAAGATTCGATCTTTGAACTTCAAAGTTCTAACAATGATGAATTACCATCTTCAGCAACATACAGAACAGTAAAAAAAAAATAGTATAAACTTTTATCCAACCAACAATTTAATGATCCATAAAAATATGTTACTGCTATATGCCATAAGGATTTGTGTGGTATTTTTGACAATTTTTGGATAAAGAAAGAAAAAAAAATTTAGAAAAGATCAGGCAAAGAGAAGAAATTAAAACCTGGTAAGCTTCAGAAATCTGCTTGAATTTAGCTTCAGAGATCTGCTTGTGTATAGCCTCAGAGATCAGCTTCCTGGACAAAGTTTTATAAGCTTTCTTCAAGTTTTCACCATTATTAGCTTCCTTGCTAATCCCCAATATCTCGTAATAATTCAAATCCATTGTTTCTAACTTTGAATATTTTGATTCTTGCTAAATCTTTTCTGGGTTTTTGTAGTGTTTATTGATGATAATCGATATGAAGAGTTTATAGTAATCATTATTATTGCAGCTCACTATATGTATATAGTGACCAGAAAGAGTAAATTATTATGACGTGGCAATGGCGTTAACTGAATTGAGACTTAATGAGAAGTTAGTTACAATAGCTTCTCTTGCAATAATATTCAGTAGGGGGATCTGCCTTGGAAATTTGAAATATTTTTTTTATCAAAAATGTGAAAGGATTAAGAATAGGTTGGTAATAATAATAAGGAAAAGGTTTTCCGAAAATTCCTTCAGAAACCCCGTATTCAACTTTTTCTTTCCAAAATGCCTTTCTAACCGTTCTCACTTCTCCGGACTCAATAACAATGTTTGATGCATGTTTTTAACATTTTCGTAATCCTCCGTTCCGGTTTAAACTTCCTATTTAATTTGTGTTTTTAGGTCAAAGTTTACAAACTTAGACCGTTAAGTTGAAGGGAGGAAAAATAAAAAAATAAAAACGAAAGAGAATGGCCGAAAATGTTCCACTCCCTTCACTTTCACTCAATTTCTCCACTATTGACCTGATGGTGCTTGGAAGACGACAACGTTTGACGGATAGTGGGGAGAATCACAAGGAGGACAGAACAGAACACCAAGGAGGTCGCCCAATCCTACTCTCCGAAGTGAGGATCCATACTAAAATCAATTGACAATTGGAATTGTTCTCGTATTTCTGCACCTTCTTGTTTTAGCTAACATGATTTCAACACAAACAGCCTATTTACACTGTCAGTTTTATTCGATTGATGTATGAACATTTGCCAATCTGTAATCTTGTAGGCTTGTAGCATTATATATAACAAATTAACAAGTAATCAATCTAATCTTAAACAGGCCAGGATATTGCAGTCTTACAGCAAACAGCTGAATATCTAACTGAAATTAACTATTTTCTGTGTCCACTTTAGTACAGTAGTAAAACTCATCTGTGTACATAGAAAGAATATGGCAAACCTGCAGCACCCAGGTAATGGAGTAATGACCAATACCAACCCCAACAAAGAGAAGAAGAAAAATGCATCTGATTCCAAACAAAAACTGTTACAGTTTTTTCTTACTGCTAACGCCTTGACAGAGGTACCAAAAAAAATAATTCACAACTTCTGATCAGGTGAAAACAGTATTCACAAGCACATCTTGATCAAAACCCGATTAGGGCCTCAATCTGTGGTAGCCAACAGCTTCTTGATCTCAACTTTCTGCTCAGAGACTAGTCTTGTGGGGAAAATGATGTTAAACTTGATTCTGAGGTTACCCCTCTTTGAGGGGTCCTCAAATAGTGGCATACCCTCTCCAGGTACAACCTCTTCATAGTTAGGATGAATAATATGAGCATCGATGAGGATGGCACGATTTCTTTTATCGAGTGTAGTGAGGTGGACGGTGTAGCCTGTTAATGCCTGAACAAGGGATATGTTGTGAGTCATAACCAAGTCATTGCCATCCCTTGTAAATACGTCGTGAGGTTCCTCGCGAATAAAGACCGTAATATTCCCAGGATGTACACCTGGTTGATCATGTCCGAGGCAGATGTTCAGTACTCCTTGCCTCGAGCCAGGCTTGATGTCAATAGTTACTGTCTCTTCTGGAACATGTTCGATTTCCCTACAACGACATCATATGCTGAATCAGCATTCAGGATTTTATACAAAAATATTACTTGCATTCAAATGATTCCTGCTGCCACTCTCAACTGTGAATTATAATCCTTTGTAAAAAAGTTAAAGTTAAAATGATGCATAGACATCGACAACATTTCCACCACAATAAGCCCCCTTGATGGTATTAAAATTCTGATCAAACACAAGCTTTCAGTAATTTTTAGCAGAATAATACCATCGAAACCAAGCATTTTCAAGCCCAAGGATATTGGTAAAGTTAAAGTTACAATGCCACGACTTTTCTCTGCTACATAGCCACCCCACCAAAAAACCAAAAGAAAAAGTACAATACGAGTCTGGAGGGGAAGTCATTGCTGCAAGAATCAGCCTCTACAGTCATAAAGCCTTCATATAGGGTAACATTCTTGAACCAATCCTACCATTGAGAGAAAACCAGCAAATTATATTTCGGTTAACTGTAAAGACCTAACAAAAGACGTAAGCTATCTACAGTGCTCGCTCTCTAAGGGTTTATATATACGTACTCCAGTGTTACATATGTCATTTGGTTTGACAGAGAGTGTACGAACCTTGTTCGTTGTGACTCAAGTGTAACAGATAGCATCATTTACGACTTTTCTAAGTGCAACATATTGCATATGCAGTCATTGTGAATTCGCAATTGACAAATAGCTTCCTTTCCTATTTTTTTTTTCTAAGTACTTGGAAACTGAACATAGTAAAGCCTACTATTAAGCCAACAAGCCGTTAAACAGTTCTAAGAGCATATCACACCTTTTGCTATCACAAATAAATGCACTTAGCTTGTATTACAAAAACATAGCTACACTAGCAAATGAAAACAAAGAGGTTAACATCACAATGACAATAAGCTTGGTGCGCAAAACCTGATAAAACTTGCCAATTCTCTATCACAAATTCACAAGACAAAGAATCAAATTATACTAGAAGAACAAGATACTCACCCTCTAGAATCACGAATTTTAGGATCGAAGGGAATCCTCTTAGTGGCGCCATTGTACAACTCTTTTAAGCTACAAGGCAGTGTCATCGCTTTCGGATCCTCTTCCGTCCGTCTAGCTCTCTTACTTGGTCCAGAATTTGTAGGCGTGGAGCTGATTGCGTCGTCGGCATATTCAGACATGCGACCGGTTGAACCATCGCTGCTAGCCCACTTCCCACCACGCAGGTTCGGGTATTTGATAACCGGACTAGTAATCTCTTTGGCATTTCCAGATTGCATATCTGACCCATCATCCCCTGTTTGAAATTTATTGGCCCTGCAGGCCGAGCTTGTGCTTGTTGTTGCACTTGCCCTTTAAGCCCTTCTTCACCATACTGATCATATATTGCTCTTTTCATGGGATCACTTAGAATCTGAACAATACCAATGTCTCAGTTTCTTAAGATAACTAAATTAATTATGCAGGAAATATACAATTTAGCCACCAGAAACATAAATTGAGCAATCTTGAAATTATCTACATTTCAAGATTACATATTATCTAGTACTCATACTACAATTTAACCCAGAAAAATGCAGGAAATTTGCAACTGACAAAATTGGCATCTTTAAATCTTTCGAACTTAATTATGCATGTTGGCAAAATCAAAATGCAGGAAATATACAATTTAGCTACCAAAACACAAATTGGGCAATCTTCAAATTATATTTTTCAAGATTTCATATTATTATCTAGTACTCTACTATTTAACACAGAAAAATGCAGGAAATTTGCAACTGATCACAAAATGGGCAATCTTCAAAGTTCTTTAAGAAAAAAAGCAAGTTAAAAACAGACAAGACAGCAAAAGGTAAAAACTCTCTCATATTGTACATGGCACAAACAAAGGAATGATATTCTGAAACAGAGAAGAAATAAACCTCGTAAGCTTGACAGATGTGGTTGAAATTTGTGGCCAATTTGGCATAAGCTTTCCTCAAGTCTTCATCTCTAGCAGTCTTGTCAACCCCCAATATCTTGTAGTAATCAACACCCATTTCTAACCTCGCTCGAATCCGATAACTTTTGGTAATCTTGATCAGATTAAGAAAGAGAATTGAGAAGAAGCACCAGGACTCAAATTAAACTCTCTGGCTCATATTAGTGATGATGATAGAAATAAACACTGTACAACTTGTTTTCTATTGCAGGTAACTGTATATGTATGTGTACAATGACTAGAAAGAGTGAACTAAAGCTAAGTAGCAAGTCTGTGTCTAACAGAATTATCATGACGTGGCAGGCAGCCAGGTAACAGAATTCAGACTTTGTTAGAAAAAATTGCAGTTTATCCTTATTGGCTATTGGAAATATGAAATTGTTTTTGTCAAAATATAAAAGGATTAAGAAAAGTTTGGTAATAATAAGGAAAAGTTTGTCCAAAATCCCTTAAAAGTTCAAGTTTTTGCGATAAACCTCGTTTTAATATTTTTTTTTTTGGAAAATTACATGGTGTACCTTGTGGATGTGGTTTGATGAAATGGGCATAGTACCCATGAATTAAGTTTCGTACACGTTGTATCCTTGAGATTTATGGGTTATGACTTTGACCCTCAATTTGAATGTTAGATGATGATCTGTCAACTATCGAATGTCGATTTTGTCCTTCGAATAACCTGAAGTTGTTATGTTGTTAGTTACCGTTCCATCATTTTACATGTTAGTTGTATCCCTGTGTTTCGGAAAATGCATAACATAACCTATTTCCCTCCAATGGTCTAGAAATTCAAATCCAAGGCTAAGTTGATGGGATTCAGTAGTACGGGGTTGAGTTTGTCTTTAGAAACCCCTCTCAACCTTTTTGATGATTATCTCATGGCATTGTTTCCGTCTCTAACTTCACCTTTCATCTCTACTGCCTACAAAGACAATCGCGGGCAAACTCAGATCACTGAAGCGGTTAAGCTGAAACATCGAAGACTTGTTCTCTTACTTCTGGACCTTCTTCTTCAATGCATTTGATGTCTATTATTAAACTAACAAGCTTCTTGTTAATTCAATTTGGACTATTGTATAACAAGTAATAATTCATGGCCTTTGGCCCTCCTGATAACAGCAGGATAATATCAATCTAAAAAATGCTATTGCAGACTTACAAACAGCAAAAATTTCTAACTGAATTAAACTATTGCATGTCCACTTTAGCACACATTTTCTGCAAGTACATACAATGGTAGTAAAACTGTAGTGTTTTCTTACTGCTAATGCCTTCACAGAAGTACTAGAAATAGTTCAATACTCGATTAGGGTCGATCTCAACGACCAGCTGTGGTATGTTCAAGTATTCAACAGTACTAACTTGAGCAAAAATCTCTGTTCAAAGGTTAACCATGTGGGGAAGATAATACTAAACTTGATTATGAGGTTACCCCTCTTTGAGGGTTCTTCTAGTAGTGGCATACCCTCTTCAGGTTGAATTACTTGGAAGAGAGGATCTATAACTTCATTGATGGGGATGATCAGATTTTTCCCATCCAGTGTAGTGAGTTTGACGACGTAGCCGCCTGTTAATGCATCACTAAGGGTTATGTAGGGAGTCACAACCAAGTCATTGCCAACCCTCTTATATACGTCGTGAGGTTCCTCTTCAATACAGAACACAAGATCCGGACGAACTGGCTCCGCGTTTTCTTCTGCATAGATGATCCTCGTTGCTCCATCCATCAATCCAGGCATGATGTTAATCGGATATATGTCTTCCACAGTACCAATGGTATTCCTACAAATCAGATAATACTATCAGCATTCAGGATTCCAATATGCATGTAACTGCTACAGTGTGGCAGTTCTACTTGCTAACTAAATTTGATAGGGGAAAAGAAGTTATTATGCTCATTGGTGAAAGAACAGATGCATTTATCAGGTGTATTCAGATTCAGATTCAACCCCTGCATTTTCTGACAAAAAACCTGCTTTGATACACTCTCAGCTGATTCCCCCAAAACACTTCTTTGTTTTGCATTTCTTGTTTATTTTTCATTCCCAGTAAGCTTTTCTTAAGGGAATTTTTCATTTTCTTCTTCTTTTTCCTTTCAAGAGCGAGCGAGGGTGCATATATCACATCAATGCAACATTTCAACCAATATTTCACCCTAGATATCCAAATTCTGATCAAACACAAGCATAATGCAGTCATTGTAAATTTGCAATTAACATATATAGCATCCTTTCCTATGTTTTCTTTCCTATATACTGGTAATTTCTAGCATAATACACATTTCGCTTGTCTTACAAAACATAGCTACACTAGCAAATCAAAACAAAGAGGAACACATAATGACAATAAGCTTGGCAAAATAACCTGATAAAAGTTGCTACTTGTCTATCACAATACCAAAGATTCAAAGTGTAGTACGAGAACAAGATACTTACCCACTAGAATCATATATATCATGCAGGACCTTGACCTTTTTAGTCACGCCTTTGTACAATTCTTCTAGCGTACAAGACACTTTAGTCTCAACCGGAGATGGTTTCCTCGGTCCAGACCTCATGGAACTGGATGGGTCCTGGACATTGCCCATCTCACCAAGTTGGCTCGAGGGACCGAAGACCTCTGTAAATATCTTATTGGCATTTCCAAGGTTGAATCTTGATTGCAAATTTTGTCCATCCCCTGTTTGGAAATTTGTTGCCCCTACTTCAGGATTCTGATCATACATTGCTCATTTCTGGGGATCACTTAGAACCTGAAGAATACCAATAATGTCTCAGTTTTACGATTCTAAATTAATTATGCATGTTGGGAAATCAAAATGCGGCAAATACTATTTACACACACCATAAACACAAATTTAGCAATCTTGAAATTATAAATTTCAAGATTCCATATTAACTTCAATTAACCCAAAAAAATGCAGGAAATTTGCAACTGACAAAAGGGTCATCTTTAAATCTTAAAAAAAAAGCAAGAAAAAGACAGCATCACGATCACTTAGAATCTGAACAATAACAATGTCTCAGTTTTAAGATTTCTAAATTGTGTATGTTGGCTAATCAAAATGCAGGAAATTTACAATTTGCCACTGCCAGAAACACAAATTGAGTAATCTTGAAATTATACATTTCAAGATTCCATTTTAACTACAATTAACCCAGAAAATGCAGAAAAAAGCAGGAAATTTGCAACTGACAAAACGGGTAATCTTCAAAATCCTTAACAAAAAAGAGCATTCATGAAGATCTTTAATTTTAACTTCAAAGTTCTAGCAATTTACTGGGTATATATCATTCTTCAGCAATAAACATGACAGCAGAAAATACAAAAACTCTCGATCATACTGACATACTATACAAATGATATTCTGATGATATTATTCATTTTTGGTGAAAAAAAGAAGGAAAAGAGAGAAGAAACCTCGTAATCTTCAGAGATGTGCTTGAAATCTTTGACGAAACCCTTATAAGCTTTCATCAAGTCTTCATCTTTAGCATTGTTGTTAACCCCCAAGAACTTGTAGTAATCCAAATCAGCCATTTCTTATGTTGAATATCGATGTCGATTGCTAAGTGTAATTATCTGAATTCTTGTGGTGTTATTTGCAGCTTACAGTAATAGGGATTATAGAGAACCAGAACCAAGAAGAATTGATTAATTAACGTTGAGAATTGAGAAGAAGCACCAAGAAGAATATTTATTAACTCTCAGGCTCTGTTTATTGAACTAGAACTAGAACTAATGAACTATATATAAGCAGCAGTATAAATTCTGAGTGTGTGCAACAGAATTATTGTGACGTGGCAGAAGGTGTTGACCGAATTGAGACTTGATGAGAAGTTAGTTACAACTTTTCTTGCATTATTCATTAGGAGAAACTGCCTTTTATCCTTTGGCGCGCATTGGCTAATGGCTATTGGGAATTTGAAATTTATTTATTAAATATAAAAGAATTAATAAAATGTTTTTGGTAATAATAAGGAAAAGTTTGCCAAGATCCATTAGATATAAGTTTAAGTTTCATGAGTTGTGATATCTATTTGCAAAATAGTGATGCCGACTAAAAAATAGAGGATAAAATAGCGATATCCTTACATCGGTTTAAAGTTTAGATTTTTAAAAGAAACTGTATCCGCTATTAAAATTTAGCATTTTAACACTTCGTACTTCTCAGCCATGACCAAACTCCCAAACAACCCCGTTTATCCTTTTTAGTCCAAAATTGAAGGTTGGTTGACGATAATACCCTTATTCTTTTTCAACTTAACTTGCAATTGCTTGACATTTGTTTTCAACATTGTATACACCTATATAGGTAGCTCAACACATGGACGGTGATCAGAATTAAACTACCACTCAACTTTGGTGGTCAGAAAACGCCACCTAACCGATATTATTAGCCAGTGCACATTATGCGGTGAATAATAGTGACTAACAATCATCGTTTGCATGGAATTAATTCGTGATTGGTGAAAATCTCAAGTCAATCCCTTAATCTAGTTTATCGGAGATAATTTAGCCAAATCAAAATGTTATTTTACACATAACTTATATGTCAAATTTTTTCCCATCATAAACAAAAATTTATTTTTAAATTAGAGATGAAAAATTGTAACTCTAACTTTTTACTCTATTTATTTATTTAACGGAGTGGATAAACAAAGTTATTAAAACTCGAAAAAAAGGGTTCTATTTATTCTCTCCCCAACGAAAACAAAATAGTTTGGAGGGAAGAGGAGAAACCGGAAGTTACTCATAAGTGGACTTGCAAGCGTGGAGCTCTGAAGACAATAACAATGGCGGCGTACATTGCAATGGTGTTGTTTCTCTCTCTAACTTCACCTCTTATCTCAACTTCCTTTGAAGACAATGGCGAGCAAACTCAAATCACTGAAGCTGAAACATCGAAGAAATTTTCAGATCCTGACAACTATTTGGTGCGCCAAATTGATGAGATGAAGCTCAAGGTTGCTCGATCCGGTAATCTCTTTCTCTCTCTCATCGGAATTATTTATTGATTCCGAGTCTTATATCGGCATTTCTAGCTTTTCATTCCGATGTTCTATAAAACTATTTCGCTGATTTCGAGTTTTGTTTAGTAAAATTCTCTAATAATAGCTGGACATTGCGAATTGATTTGTTGTGGTGATATTTGAAAATTGATTTCGTTTCATGATTTGAGGTTTCGAGATTGATTGGAAGTTGAGATCAATTTTGCTCTATTAAGTCCAACTAGGTTTTAGTTTTTGGTTAATTTTGGTTGATTAATCAGCTTGATATTTGCCTGCAAATAGTCTGGTGCTAAAGCTGCTCTTTTCAAATTTAAGAGGAATTCAGATTTGAGAATTCACTTCATGAGCTTAACCTAGTATATTATTCAGACTGATTATTTTGCTTATCATTATTCATTTTATAATAGTATGTTTCACTCTTTGGAGGTATTCTGTTTTGTTTCTGTTATGCTAATAGTGTGTTCATATCTGACTGTTATGATTTTGGTTAATTGCTCTTTGATTGCTTTTTGTCACGTCTTAATTGTACGAAAAGTTCAAGCATTTTGCTATGCCTGACCATGTTTGTCATGGTACTTGTTACCGGATTGGTTCTTGTTGTAAATTGCCTCAATGATTGATGGTTTACAATTCTTTGCTACAGAACTTCTACTTGAGATGACAGCCCTAGAACTGAGAGTGAAAAGCCGTTACATTGAGAATTGTGAGAAGAAAATTGAAGAGATGACTCATAATATTCATCAATTGGAATCTGTTTTGTCCGACGTGAAGATCAACAGCTTGAAGGTCAGGAATAATGTATTGTATGTCTCATAGTTTAGTGAGGTCCACAAGTATATATTTTTCCGATCTTTTGCATGAGTCTCATTTGGTGATGGATTGCTACTGAGAAAGATAGATGACGTGAATTTGGAAACACTACCTGGTGTCGACCAAATAGGTTACTCATCATGATTGAAACGGATTCGCAGGCTTTATCAGATGAAGAGCAAAAGATAAATGCACTTGAGGAAGAGGTATGCTTCTATCTATTAATTTGGTGCTAGTTTTCACCAATTGCCCCTCTCGAGGAGCAGTCGAAACCATATAAAGGGAAATAGATATCGACGCAGAAGCTCCATCTGTTGCAAATGCATAGGTACGAAACTTGGAGGCTGGTGTGAAGAAGAATGACTGGGATCTTCGTCTGTTAGAAGTTAGGATAAATGATGTTGCTAACTGGGTGCAGTTGCTGGCTTCTCAAGTTGAAACGGTAAGAAGCTATCCTGGTTTTTGTTGCCAAGTATTGTTGAGCTTTACATTAACATTTAAAAATAGCTTTTCTTTGCCAAACAAGTACCCTCTCCGTCTAATATAAATGACTGAATTGTAAATAAGGCCATATTTAAGAGAGATATTGAGGCAGAGAAGGGAGGAGAAACTTACGAAAACTTCACTATGAAAGGGAAGTTGATATTTATAGTAGGATGTCCAAAGTAGCAGGCAAATCATATGAAGTGGGGTAGAGGAAGTATGTTAATTTTAAGTATGACACTATGACTTATTGTATGAGGCAGGTAAATTAATGCTGCCAATAATTTTCTATCAGATCTTTTACCATCCATGCTAGACATTACTTAATTTGTTGTTCTTGGGGATGTGAAATCATGCACTTTTGTACAGGGAATTATTCTTACTGTTTCTGGTCACATCAAAGGAAGTCTGGATGTTACCTGTCTTTTTTCATCTAATTGATTTGTTATGTCTTCTCCTTCATCTGCTTCCTCGTCTAATAACATGTATCTTTTCTAGATGTCCAAAATTGTCCCAGAACTTTGGTTTCATGTTCAGAAGCTTGAGCAGGCTCGTGAAGTCATAGAAGTATTTTTCACCTGCCCTTGAACAACTTGAATTTGTGCTTTTTATTTTTGTGTCACTGCTGAAATAGGAATTGTTTGGCAGAGAAGAACTGCTGAGCTGCGGATGCACATACGCAATCACAGATGCTCCTTTTTCAAGGTAGGTTGGGGAAAAATCTGGTGCATTGCATTTTCGTTACTTTTCTTTGCTTTTGGTTGGGGAAGGCAACATTGTGGAGCTCCAGAGGATATATGTTTGATTGTGCTTTTTGGACTTTTATGGTAGGACCATAGTATCTTTCATTTTTGTCTTTACAAAAGACTAACATTTCTGCATCACACTCTGTAGTTTATAAACAAGTTATCTGGTGGTCAGTGTCAGAATTTGGTATCTGCTTACACATCTGAAGCTGTAAACCAGCTAAGAAGATCATTTTCAACTCTCAAGAGGTATCATTACCAGGTTAGGCTTTGAAATTCCGCACCAGCAATGCTCTTCTCTCTTCACGCTTACCTCTTCTCTGCACATTTTTCTGTTGGTACTTTATGTATTAGTTTCCTGATAAATGTTTAATATATGAGTATCCTCTAGCCTGTTGGACTACTTGATCAAAATGGCCTTGCCCCCCTCTCCCTTTCTTCGGTGAATGATAATTTTGGGAAATATGTCATTCTACTTTGACTGTGGCTGTTGATGGGATGTAGAAGTTCTTAGGGGCTTGACTATTGGTGAAAGTTTCTGTTTTGAGCTTCATAATTTATGTGGTAAAGGATTCCATCTGAAATGTATAAAGTTAAGTTGGTTGATTATTCCCCTTGGATAATGACCTCAAGCAAGCTGGAGAAAGTGAGAACTATGTGTAACGCCTCAAAATAGTCAGGTACTCGCAGGCTGCTTATACTATTTAATCAGTGTTTAACTTAATTAATCTGTATTAGGCAAATACGTTATTTCTGGGCGTAAGCTTATCTGGCTTCTAGTAGGAAATCTTTGTTCGTAAGTTTAAATAATAATCATCTGAAATTTACTTCAAGTGGTTTGCTCAGATATCGCATGTTTGGATGTTACACATTCAATCTATGTCTACATCCAAATTATGGCACAGAATTGCCTTTTCCTTACTGTATCAAGATTTCTTTTGATCTTATCCTAGTTGTCATTTTGTGATCTCGCACTAAGATTTCTGCCTCCAAACAGCAAACCCATTCTTGTGAAAAGAACACTCATACAAGACTTGAGTCAGCTGGTTGAGATTTGAGATTGTGTTTCTGTCGTCATAAGATGGTTCAAAAACAGCATGCAACGAGGTTTCTGTGCTTCTGGCTCAAGTGGTAAGGAGCCTTGTGAATGAAAAGCAGGCATTGCAAAACCTTCTCATCTGCAAAGAGTTTGACTCAACGCGAACAGTATTAGTCGCAAACTATATATGGATGCATATACTTGTACTTTCACCCCGTGGAAAATAAAATCTGGACTTCTGTTTCAGCAGTTGCAGAAAGAATAAAATCACAAAGCAAAGAAGCTGGGAATGGGAACAAAAATTTTAAAAAAATTGCGTTCTGCGCCAAGCTTCTGTTCTTTTGTTTGTCTACAGTCCACTGCTCTGCATATCTTGAAACCTTTTGACTAGCGAAACCAAGATGCTGTGTGTATATAAATTTACCATGTGATCCACTCAACCAAACAAGAGTTTTACTAAAAAGGAAGAGAAAAACACGTGGAGACTTCATTTATGAGGTAACAATATACAATGGCCAAGTTAGTTGCTTTATAGCTTAAATCAATCTATAAGAACATGTTATTAGCTCCTACTTTTATTTTAATGGAATATGCCTCATTACCTTGCAACCTCACCTTCTGAGGAAATATCTACTGGTTTAAGGTTTTCTACAGATAAGCATCCCCAACTCTTTACCTTCTCAAACTATACCATAAACAAATATTGAAGGATTGCACTCTGGCTAAACTCCAACTAGATATTCCTAATTTGATTTCTGCTGCAACATTCTTATAGATGTTAACATCTGATTGGAGGCTTATGTATATGTTTAGAGTGGAAGATCAATTAAAATTAAAGGGCCAAAACCTGTTAACCAGTATCCAGGTATGCTCTAACCTTCATAGAGCCCAAGCTCGGATTGTAACTTGACTTTTGTAACTTGATCTATTTTGTCCCTGAAGATTGAGTTTGACTTGGCTTGATCCGGTTCGTGCCAAGTGAAACTTCTGAGTGCTCCGGAATTATTTAGAATTGTATCTGCTGTAAAAAAAGAAGGGGATAAAAGGCTCCATTAGGCTGAATATTCGTATAGTTGAATCATACTGTACATGAGCTCTGGCTGTTTGCAGGCATGCGTTGTTTGGTTCATAGCCCATATTAAATACTGTTGTCTTGAGTCTATCTTATGTTTGTAGTGTCTTCTTGATGTGTGTCATCATTTTCATGTTTGAATCCTTATTCAGGAAATTATATTCATGTTATTGAGCTGAACTTCTTGATGCTTCCGCCTGATAGTAACCAAAATTTCAGCATGCATGCGAGTACTTGGTTGCCTTTGAGCTAATTACTTGGTTAAATTTAGCCGCAGAAGTTATGCTGATAGGTTTACTTTCAGTTGCAAGGTTTTGTTAAAGAAGAGCTGGAGAGAAATGAATCTACTTATGTTCTTGCTGATGAAGAGTTCATATTTGCTCTGGTAAGTTAGCTGTGGTCTATCATTGAAGTTTAGTGCCTTCTCAAATTTACTTGGGCTAATTTAGGGTTTGCTTTTTCCAGGCTTCTCTGTTAATGATCACCCCTCTAATGCTTGCTTTGATATGTTTGTTATCGCACTGGAGATACTGACAAGTGAGAACAAACCCCACCCTCTCCAAAACAAAAAAAGAAAAAGAAAAAGAAAGAAAACCCCTTGCAGGAAATACAGTTTTGGCATAGTTGATGTTGGACATTTGATGGATCAGTGCTTAGTATATGAATCACAGTGTAACACAGTTACTGGGCTCCTTACAAGTACCACAGATTGTATAGTGCTTTGTGAAAGTTAGTTGTCATATAGTTACCAATTTGTTGATTTTGCCCTGCTGTATGTTTCTAATCATTTCTAGCTAACAATTTTGGATCCAAAATGTATGAGGGATGCCAAGTTGCGAACTGGTCGATGTTTTGCCGGAGGCAAAAGGTTGGCTAATCTCTTTGTAAGAAGCATTTGGCTGGTTGTTTGTTTGTTGAGAGTACTTGATAGTTGATAGTACAAGCATAGTGATAGATTTTTTTTTTTGGGTGTAGATTAGTGATATTGAACTTTCTGAAGTAATGTCAGATCTTGGGAGAGATTGACTTTTCTAAGCTTTGGTTGGTTACTCCCCAGCTCGCATAATATCTACCTTCATGAATTCTTCATGTTAACCACAGGAATTTGAAACAATAATCAATACGCGTATCCAGATCCGTACCCGTGCAACCTATAGAGCCGAAGGACTTGCTAATAAGTAATAACAACTGTACTAAGAATCGCTTCTTAGGAGCATTGTCGCTCAAACAATCAAATGTGAGGTCAAAGGTTCGATTTCTATCTCAACCTTTATAATTAGGTACATTGTATAAATAAGAGAGAAAAATGGAAAAAGGGATGATAATTGATAAGTGGCAATGTGGCATACAACGAATGGCCATCAAATTGTGACATTGTGTCTTCTCTTTATACCACACCCCAAAAACAAACACCAGAAAAAGAAACAACCAACAATGGAAGAAACAAATTGGGAACAAAGAACCCAAGCCATAACACACATCATAACAAGCCCAACAACAAACCCATCTCTCCACTCTCAATACTTCATCTCCACCCAAATCCCCTGCTACTTAAACTGGGATTACCCACCTTTGCTATGCCCCAAACCCCATCACCAACAGTTGCTAAGAAAATGGACTTTCTCTCTCTTCCTCAAAAGGGTCTCCAGATTTGGTCTGCCCTTAACTTCATGGAGGTCCAAGTGCCCTTATCAGCAACCCCCACCTCTGGTTTTGGCTAAAGGAGTTGAAGAAGCCAAATGGGATGATGAAAGGAAAAGACAGTATTTTAGAAAGAGGTTGTCAAGGAAACGCCTTGAAAACAATGTTCATCCTTTGATTCCTGTTTTGGTTCCTAATCTCTTTCTTTTCTCTCTCCTCTTGTGGAATCCTTTTCCTGAGTATGACTCTTGAATTACAGTGATAGGATTAATCTAATGAGGGTTGGTTGTTGATTTTACACGTTAAGCAAGAAAGTGGAGCGATTTATCAATATTTAGAGTGCTAATATAAATAAAAAAAATGTGATTTTCTCCGCTGGGCGCCCCCATGAACCCTACCCCGGCCTCATTGAGGAGTCGATGTGCGACGCAACAGCCAGGAATCGGACCAGGGGTAATATCAGGCCCCCTTTGTTGTGTAAATATCTTCTCCCTAGTACCACCCTTCTTGTTTTTGTTTCCGTGGTGGGAAAATCTGTAATGTGATGATAAATTTGATCATGTAGATTGTGGAGAGATGGTTGTTTTTTCTCCTTTCATAAGTTTTTTATCTTTCTTCCTTGGCTCGCTACAAAACATGAACACCAATTATCCTTAAAAACTACAATGTAGTCAGTTAACAAAGTTTTTCGAATTTCAGCTTTAATATTTTCTGCACACTACCTGCTTGATAAAATGTCCGAGAGAGTTTGAAACTTATTTGAGTGTATCTTTGTGGTATATTAAGCTCTCTCATTCAACAAAACTGCAGCCCTGACTTGGTAGACAATATGTAGCTTCAATTCTCAGTGTCAACTGTCAAGTATCCGATTTTCGGGAATGTCACTGCTCTCAGCCTTCGAAACAACAATGTTTGTGGAAGGCTGCCTTTAAGCCTCTGTAAATCTCCAAATTCTACATCTTTTCATTAACTATATCTCTGGAATTATCCCAAAATGTGTTTACAATCTTACAGCAATGACAAGCACAAGAAATTTCTTTTGGCCATAAGGTATAATGATATTCACGCCTCCCACAATATGTCTGCTCGTGACGGGTTTGCTGATGCAGCCACAGTTATGTGGGGAGGGAAAGAAGAGAACTTCAGGAATTCCTTGCCGTTCCTTAAATTCATTGATATTTCAAGGAACAAGCTAGAAGGAGAAGTTCCCCTACAAAATTCATTTCTCACGGGTCTGGTCGCTTTAAACTTATCAAGAAACAATTTGACTGGAGTTTTCACACCAAACATTGGTCATATGACATCTCTAGAGGTTCTTGATTTGTCAAACAACCATTTTTCTGCTGAGATTCCCCAAAGCTTCGCCACTTGGACAGTTGTGCATCTCTTGGACTTGTCAAACAACAACTTGTCAGGGTTAATTCCACTTAGTACTCAGCTGCAGACTTTCAATTCTTCAGTGTATATGGGGAATCAGCTTTGTGGGGCACCGCTTGCCAACAAGTGCCCAGGAGACGAAGCACCAATTGATCAAACAAAAGGAGAAGATTCAGAAAACCTGCAATGTGAGACCGGTGATGAGGACCTCTTTCCAGAGTTTTATATCAGCATGGCACTGGGAATCATTGTAGGATTTTGGGGAGTTTTTGGCACTTTAGTGCTCAAAAGATCATGGAGACAAGCCTGTTTTCACCTATTTGATGACATAATGGACAGGCTTTATGTGATGATCGCAATGAACATCGCCAGAGTGAGGAAGCTTCAAAACTAGTAGGTATAGTTTCATCTTTATGTACGTATAATAGCCAGTTTTAACTCAGCTTCTGTAGAAATTGCTCACTAAAAATACAGAGTCACAAAGTATAGTGAAATGATCATATTTGAAGGGTCATCTGTACTGTTGGTGCAGCATTCAGCAACCGGGGCTAATCGTTTCAAAAGTCAGAACAGTGGTTCAGCAGCACTAGGCTGGAGAAAATCTGTAATTATTTGAACTGATGAAATGTTTCATTTTCATTGCTTCTCTAACTATTTTACAGTTTATTAATCTAAACCTTTGCTTCTAAGCAGAGTGAAATTTCAGTTGAGGAGCTGATAGTTGCATCTGTGATTGCCAGTGATCTATAGCTTGTGATGTTTTAGTTATGGGTGTGTACTTAAACTTTTCTTTTTGGATTGATAAATCATAAATGTAGTACTCTGTAAGTTAACACTTAACAGTTACCTGGTAAGCAATCAATAATAGAAGTACAGCTTCTTGTTCTTTTCTGGTTAGTAATAAGCTCTGCTTTACCAGTGAAGCATAGTACAAATTTCTAAAGGGCACACGGCCCATACGGCTTTTTTAAAACAATACACATTTTTAGAGATTGAAGGTAACTTCTAGGAAGGACTCTTAAGTGATTAAGTCTAGTACCCTAGTCTAAAAATCAGACATGAGAATTATCAAAAAAAAAAAAAGAAAAAAAAGAAGAAGAAGAATCAGGTATCTCGAGAGAAATGTGCCTTCGGAACACGGCAGAAATTCTAATTTTCTGATTATAGTACTTAAGATTCTGAAACATAGGATCAGTTTAGTGGCTTTAGCATTACAACTGCTTCATTTCTGGCTTTCCATATCAGGTAGGTTAGAGCAGTAATCATCCCAGACCCAACATGAGAATTACAGTATTTCTGAACTTAGTCCTCTGTATCTTCCATTTCCAGCATCTTTGCAAATCAGGAAGAATATTGCATAATAGCATTTGGAAAAACAAATGTTTGTTGATCTCAGAAACGTGATCATGATCCAGAAGTTCCTGATTGAGTATATTTTTCGTGGGTCCAACACGGTGAGAAGTTGGGCAAAGTTTCTAAAGTGACGATCTTTATTGTAAAAGTAAGGAAGAAACATCTATTTGTGTTATCCCTTTTGTCTTACATTGAAGAACCTTAACACAATGTGTGGAACTGTGGAGCCAACTGATCATATTAAGTTTGACAGTAAGTTAATGTTTATGCAATACCATACCTCATTCTGATAGGGATTATGAGGATTGATTGTGTGATTTAGCTTCTAAATACACGGCGTCACTGACAAAAGCTTTCTCAAACCTTTTCTTGAAGGAGCGACCGAGCAAGGAGGAAACAGCTGGTCAGGACAGAGAGACAGTAATAGGTACCATAAATTTGTTCTCTGCTTTTATACTGTGTGTGTTCACTATATTAAGAATTCAGGCATGTGTGTGCTCTGCTTTCAAGTGCACAATATAATTTCCTGATTCCTACAGTCCTACTACTACTTTGGACAATGATTCTTCATTCAAACAAACTGATGTGTGCCCAAATTTGTGACCAAAAATGTCTGTCCTAGTTCAATGCTCAGACAAACTTAAGAGGTGTTTACCATGATTTAAATGCGGTTTATACAAAGGCCTTAATTTATGTCCCTATCAAGCTTCCCTTTGGTCAAAAATCCAGTACAAATTATTTATATGATGCCTGATTAGTGATTAAACAGACAATTTTAATGAACCCTACTAAACAACCAGAAACTGATCATCTGAAACAAACAAACATTTACCTTTGGTTTAACTGTGTGGGGATGAATGTTTAGGTGTTCGGTTATGAATGTGTAAGTCATCCTAGTCAATGTTCGTCGAAACAACATAGTCATTTTGCAAAAATGCCGCCACTTTCTTTTCTTTTCTTGCTCATCAAAAAACATAACAAAAAGGACAGCCACTTTCTTTTCTTGCTCATCAAAAGACATAAGAAAAAGGACAGCCACTTTCTTTTCAAGTGCAGTGAACTTGAACGTGTTGTTTCACTTGTTTGTTGACTACAAAGAAGGAACCTTGTGGTCTTTTTGGTCTTGGTCACCGGCGGAGCGAGGTAAGTGCTCAAGTGCCTTTTCAGTATTGTGTCGCATCAATGGGACAATGTGGAAGTGAATAAACATAGTGGGCAATGAAACGTGGGGTTTTGGACAACAACTTATTGGGTGTATTCCGAGTATTTTCAATTCCCTGTTTAGATAGTATTTTCATTCATTTAACAAGATAGTATTTTCAGTTCACTAATGGATTATTTTGTCTCACATTTTATTTGATTAAGCAATCCGTTCCGCCGTGCCGAATTTGTTCCTAGCCGTTCTGCTCAGTTTCATTTCCCACGGTTTTGCACCATTTGTTAGTAAGAATAGGGCCTTAGTCGCCATACACGGTGAGGTACAACGAGTAATAGAAACGCGCATATGTGTTTTCTCTGCGTTTATACAGTCCACTGCATAAAGAATTCAGACATTTGAGTGTGTTCTGCTTTCAACTGCACAGAAGTAGTAAGATTAGTACATATTTCCCGGACCCTACTACTACTTTGGGCAATGACTCTTAGTCAAAGAAAAATATGTATTGGCAGGTCAATGTGTGGCAAAATGTCTTTCCTAAGTGTCTGTCTAATTCAATTCTCACACAAACTGAAGAGGTGTACATTTACCATGATTTAAATGTTGTTTATACAAAGGCTTGAATTTACGTCTCTATCAAGCTTCCCTTTTATCAAAAGTCCTGTACAAATTATTTATATGATGCCTGATGAATGAACTCTCTACTAAAAAACCAGAAACTGCATCTGAAACAAACAAATATTTACCTTTGGTTTATCAATATCATCCCTACAAAACAAACTTTGCACAAACATGTATCTTGCTATATCATCATTTGTTCACCTTGTGTTGTTGCTCTCTTACGTTCTACTACACTTGACCATTGCAGCTGTAGAAGCTGACAACATCAAATGTACCGACAAGGAAAGAGAAGCTCTCCTCAAATTCAAAGACAGCATTGAGTTTGATCGATGTGGATTCCTCACCTCTTGGGACAGGGATGGACAAAAAGATTGCTGCACATGGCATGGGATACGTTGCAGCAACTATACAGGTCATGTTACTATGCTTGATCTTCGTAGTGTCAATGCAGATGCACTAGCTCCACCTTGTCTTGAAGGTAAACTCAGTTCGTCACTGCTTGACTTGGAGTATCTAAATTATCTTGACCTAAGTCGCAATTCTTTTGGAGCACAACCTATCCCTGCGTTTCTCGGTTCATTAGGTAAGCTAAGATACCTCAATCTTTCTGGAATCGGCTTCCAAGGAGATGTTCCACATCAGCTGGGAAATCTTTCCAACTTAATGTCTCTTGATCTTAACTGTGAATTTGAATTTGGTGAAAGCTTTGATTCTCACTTTGGTTGGGCATATGGCCTTATGGCTGGAGACAATCTACAATGGCTTTCCCAGTTGACTTTGTTAAAGAAAATTGATTTGAGTAGTATTGAACTTGATACAGCCACTGATTGGCTCCAAGTCATTAGCAACCTCCCTTTCTTGACAGACATACGCATGAGTGGGTGTAATCTTTCCAATGTCAACCAACCTCCGCTTCCACATGCTAATACCTCAAGTTTTATTAGAGTTCTCCATCTTAATGGAAATAACCTGAAGCTTTCATTTTACCAGTGGTTGTTCAACTTGAGTGGAATCAATACTCACCTGGTAGATGTTGACCTCTCTTACAACAATTCTTGAAGGTTCCATTCCCACTGAGTTTGGGAGTTTGCATCTATCACATATTGATCTCTCCGGGAATAATTTTCAAGGGCGCATTCCAGAAGACTTCCACAAATTATGTGTGCTGCAATCCCTAAGCTTATCGGACAACAACCTTACCGAAGACCTCTCCAGCATCGTCCAAACATTATCCCACTGTGCACACAAGTCTCTATTGAATTTGGATTTGAGTGCAAATAAGATTTGGGGTTCAGTGCCTAATACAATCAGCAGATTTTCTTCAGTAAGAAAACTTGTTCTTTCTAATAACATACTGAATGGCACTATAAGTGAAAGTATGGGACAACTTTCTGAGCTTGAGAGGTTAGATCTATCTTACAATTCTCTGAAAGGTACCATCTCTAAGAGGCATTTCTCAAAGCTTTCGAAGTTAAGCTATTTAGACTTGTCTCATAACTCAGCAGTGGTGTTCAACTTGAGTCCCAAATGGGTTCCTCCATTTCAGCTACGCACCTTGATATTGCATTCTTGCATGTTAGGGCCTCAGTTCCCAAGGTGGCTTCAAAGCCAAAGGAGCTTTCAAAAACTCGATCTCTCTTTTGCCGAAATTTCAACAAGTATTCCTGGTTCTTTTTGGAGCTCATTGTCCCCAAGTATTTCTCAATTGAACTTGTCTCACAATAGGATTCATGGAACAATTCCAAATCTGTCAATAGCCTTTCACAGCCTCACTGATATAGATTTGAGTTCAAACAACTTTGAGGGTTCAATACCCTCATTTCTCACAAATGTATCCTCATTGAATTTGAATCACAACATGTTTTCTGACTTCACCGGTTTCTTGTGTTCCAAAACCAAAGTGGTTTTGTCCAATCTCGATCTCTCAAACAACTTGCTCTCAGGGGAGCTTCCAGATTGTTGGATGTATTTTGATCAATTAGCAATTCTTCACTTAGAAAACAATCACTTTTCTGGAAAGCTTCCAATCTCCATTGGAGCCTTGTGGCAGCTCCAATCGTTGCACTTGCGTAACAATAGCTTTTCCGGAGAATTGCCAGCATCCTTAGCAAACTGTACATCTTTGAAATTTCTTGACCTTGGGTATAATTTGTTGACGGGGAATTTATCTTACAACATAGGCAATAGTTTCAGAAATCTCACTGTTCTCAGCCTTCAGAGCAACGACTTCAACGGAAGGCTGCCTTTAAGCCTATGTAAACTGCCTAATCTCCAAATCCTGGATCTTTCCATGAACCATATCTCAGGGACCATTCCAAAATGCATATACAATCTTACAGCAATGACAAACACAACAAATGAGTTGTCGCAATACATATTTTATAATGATCTTCATGCCTCCCACGATATTTTGGCTAATGACGACATCAATGATGCTGCCACAGTTATGTGGGGAAGGAAATTAGAGAACTTCAGGAATACCATGTGGTTGGTCAAATTAATTGATATTTCAAGCAACAAGCTAGACGGAGAAGTTCCCAAAGAAATTTCATCTCTCACTGGTCTGGTCGCCTTGAACTTATCAAGAAACAATTTAACTGGAGTTATCACACCAAATATCGGTCAGATTAAATCTTTAGAGCTTCTTGATTTGTCAAACAACCATTTTTCTGGTCAGATTCCCCAGAGCCTAGCCACTTTATCGTGGGTGCATCTCTTGGACTTGTCCAACAACAACTTGTCAGGGAGAATTCCACTTAGTACTCAGCTACAGAGCTTACCTGCTTCGGCGTATATGGGGAACCCTGGACTTTGTGGGGCGCCGCTTGCCAACAAGTGCCCAGGAGACCAAGCAAATGGAGACAGTACAAAAAACCAGCAACGTGAGACCAGTGATGAGGACCTCCTTCCAGAGTTTTATATCAGCATAGTACTGGGAATTATTGTAGGGTTTTGGGGAGTTTTTGGCACTTTAGTGCTCAAAAGATCATGGAGACAAGTCTTCTTTCATCTCCTCGAAGACATATGGGACAGGCTTTATGTGATAATTGCAGTGAACAAAGCCAGAATAAAGAGAAAGCTTCAAAACTACTAGTAGTAGGTAATTTCATCATCTTATGTAGTATGCTAGCCACATTTTACTCAGCTCTTGTAGGAATTGCTCGTAAAATGTCGACTTAGAAATTAGTGACATTAGCATATTTGCAGGTTTACTTGTACTGTTGGTGCAGCATTCAACAAGGGGTAATCATCTCAGAACGTGGGTCAGCAGCAATAGGCTGGAGAAAATCTGTACTTATTCGAACTTTGAATGTTGTATGTTCCTTTCCTCTCTAAATAATTTACAGTCTATTAGTTAAAACTTCCCTTGCTTCCCCCCCTTGTTTTGGATACTGAGCACAGTGAAACTTCAGCTGAGTATGCTGATATTTTCATATGTGATTGCTAGTCAAGCAGTATATATACATCCATAGCATGTGATGTTTTATGAGTGTGTAGTGTACTTAAACTTATCTATATTAGTAGTTTAATTAAGTTACAAGTTCTTTGATGGGTATGTGATGTTATAATTACCTGGTTGATAAATGAGTTAACAGTTGGGACTTGTCTGCAATGACAAGAACTCGGTAATTACCGCAGAGATAGCTCAAATTTCTCTTGAAACTTTTGTATATTAGTAGCTTAAAGTCAGATAGCAAACTTAGAAGCAGAGATTGGTTGGGGACCTTGGGGGATGAACTTTACCAACATTCTCTGAGGTACGTGCTAATTAGTTATAATTATCCATAATACGTTCTCAAAGAAACCTTGCTGGTAATATCATATGTTGTTATTCAAGCACTTAATGGCTAGTGTATTTGACAATCGAGGCAAAAATCTAAATGAAGATCACAGTATAAATTTGGTCTTAGAAAATAAAATACAGCTTTAACAATGGTAGAAGTACATACAGTTCTATAAGGCTACCTTTGATAGATGTGGCCTTGACAGACATTCCCTACTCTGCTGCTTCATTCTCTCTGTAGCAACGAAACAGCTTTTTATCTGCGATGCTCCTACGTTGTTAACTATAGCTGCTGTCCTTGTCATGTCTTAAGCACCTTATTTTGTACTGCTTGAGCACGAGAAACAGATAAAAGAGACATGCCAATTGCCATGGGTCTGGGCTTGATTATTGATTATGTGGCTTCCATACTAACACTTCTGTGGGTAATTAATTGAGGTACATTGTTACTAATGGTGAAGACATCAAGGGATCTGTTCTTTTTCGGGTTATTGGGTTTGTCCATTTACTCAGCTGGGGCTGTCTTGATGAACAAGATTCATGCTTGCTGCCTTTTTTTCCTGACAAGTAATAAGCTCTGTTTAACATTGGAACATAGTACAAATTTCTAGAATCAGATAGTACAGTAAATCCAGAAAACAAATAGGAGTATTAGACGCCTTTACACATATATGCCATGGTACCACAGCCAGAATTCTAATTTTTGAAATTATACTCAAGATTCTGAACTACAGATGATCATTTGCGGGCTCGGTCCATACATGAACCTGACCTTGATGAAAAATTGTCCAATAGACCAAAAAATGGTTGTCCTTACCCGCCTCAAAACTGCTGCCATGTCTCTGCCCCTATTAACGGGCTGGCCTTGTGCATGGGCTGACAGCATATGATAAAGGGTAATGATATATGTCATGGCACTCCAAAGTGCTTCAGTTCTGTCCTTCCGTACCAGATACGTAATAGGAGTAGTAGATAACAACAGTGATTATCCCAACATGTAACAGTTGATTCTGAACTTAGTCCCTCTATATTTTTTACTAATCCATTTCCAGCGTCTATGCAAATCAGGACTAACCATTATAATAGTAAGTGTGGAAGTAATAACCAAATCAGGTATATATATCAATCTTCAACCAAGCAGTCAGTAAAACCAAAACTGTACTACAATTTGCATATAATAGATTTGGAAAACAAATGTGTGGTGGTGATCTCAGAGACCACCTCTTGTAAAGTATATATGTGCTCAGTTCATCATAACTGGCCCCCATTTTAAGAAGCCTTCTTTTGACTTGTAATCTATCTATCATTACAAGCCAACTCATCAAAGTCCTTTGCTAAAGCCCAAATGAATGTCTCCAAGGCAATTACCTTTTACAAAATGCTACTAAAGTTCCGTTTGATTCTCCTGCAAAGTAGTGAACTGAACTGGACTGGATTGAATTGAATTAAATTGATTTTTTTAATTTAATCGTAAACTATTTAAAGTTTGTCCAACCATATTCAATATTGGACTCATTTGAAAATATGCTTTGAGATCTTTCGTTCCGATGACAAATGATATTATTTTTGGAATAAAAAGTTATTTGAGTAATATAGTTACACTTGAACTAAATTGAACTGAACTGAATTAAAATTAAGTAAAGTTAAATTGAGGCAAACATAGCCTAAATATTATTTCCCCCAACTAGCTTATCTCCACTTTGTGATCTGAGGAACAACATAATAATAATGAGATAACAGCTCTGTAAGGACTTGAACTTTGCATTTTTGAAGGTCCAAGGACCTCAACTTTTTTTTTGGAGGTCTAAGGACCTATGACCATTTTTCCGGCCAAAAGTAACCGGAAATATGACGTGGCAGGTTAATCAATTTTAATAAAATATTAAAAAAATATTGGGGCTTTTTTCTTACAGTGAAAAATACAAATTGACCAAAGAACCCTCAATTTAAAACATTACACACAACAAAAACAATTTAAAATAAAAAATCAAACAAACCCCAACTCCATCCATCATCCTTCTTTTTCCTCTCCTCTCTCCTCCAATTCCCCATACCTCCACAACTACCTAAAAGAACAACAAATTGGAATAAGACAAACAATCAAGATCAAAAACTACATCAAACATTCATCTGCAAACATTCATCCGCAAAGTGTAAAAATTAAAATTGCACCTGGGTTATTTATATTTATTCAGATCCCTATCATCTCCACCCACACCAAATTCTCTCTCCTCCCCAAATCCCCAATTCTCTGCAAATACCCACTATTCAGAAAATCATACCCAATTTCTTCATCTACCATAACCCATGTCTCTCTTTCTCTCTCCTTTTTCCTACTCATTAAACTTCCACCAAATATCATCATCATCATCATCATCATCATCATCATCAAACCCCCAAAACCCCACGCTACAAACCCCAAATGAAACCCGATACCCAACCTTTCCATTTCAAAATCCCTCATCTCGAATTGCTTCTTTTTTTTCTCTCCCTACGATTGAGATTTCACAACGAAAGGGGTAAAACCCAAAACCACCAATTTTCAGAAAATTAGCTTGCAATAAAAAGAATTAATAGCAAGGAGTAGAGGAATATGAAGAAAGAGGCCAACAAGTTATAGTGTTGAACTGTCAATGTTGGTGCGAAAGGGAATTTATTCAATGGGAACTAAAAAGGAGTATTTTTTGAAGAATGGTGGCTGGGATTGGAATTTAGCAAGTGTTACAAGCCTGAGCTTCCATGGGTGAAGTTCTGAATTTGGGGATTTCTTTTGGGTTCAATTAAGGAAACCAAAAGGAGGGGTAGTTTTGGGGTTTCAAATTTGTTTTTCTGTTTCAATATTTAGATTTTTATTAATTCGTTTTTTCCTTTTTTATAAAAACTTTTTGGCCATTTTCTATTTTTATCCACCGGAAAAGTGGTTATAGGTCCTTAGACCTCCAAAAAAAAAGTTGAGGTCCTTGGACCTTCAAAAATGCAAAGTTCAGGTTCTTGCAGAGCTGTTAGTTCAGAATAATAATACTACTAGCAATCTTTCTTCTGCTCATCACGCGAGCTCCCTCCTATCCAAAGTGGGTGTATAAAAAACAGCATCAAGAGTTGGTAAAACCAAAAATAACATTAAAATTACAAATGAAGTAAAAAGAAATCGAAGGATGAGTTGAGGTCCGAATTAAGTCCAATATCACTTCATTAAGCACAATATGCCATACTTTCCTTTGGGTTCTTGAGTATGAAGGTTAATATGATACTGTACATTTTTTTTTGTTTGTCGTATGTCACATCCTTTTTGGTTTATTGAAGACATTAAGGTCGATACAAATGTACAAGGAGATGGGGTATTAAATCTCTCTAACAATATAAGATTTATTATATCCATATTTCAGTTTTAACCACTAAGTAAGTGAAGACCGATCGCCAAAATATATTACACTTTCACAATGAGGTTTCTGTCACAATTAATTAACAGTTTGGTTTGGTTAGTTTAGGTTGAAAAATTGGATGATGTGGACACCGCATGAATAAATTATTGATGACCTAAATTCTTACCAGCTTTCATCATGAAAGTCCACTTAGCTAGTAATCTAACTAATCTTATTATTGTCCAAATAAGATGAATTGTTGGTTAGATCTACTGCTTGTAATTGTACTATATTTGTGCCCATTATTCCACTTATGAGTCTATGACCTATGACTAATAGGTAAAATAAAAAATAGATTATTGAATTAAACCGATACGTTAAGGATGGAGTATTCTGAGCACATCTAATCTGTTTAGAGTATTTGTTTATTTGTTTCTTCTTCTGTTCTTTTATTGTGGGAGAGTAGTCTGCATCTTAAAACATAAAATAAATATTTTTTTCTTGCTCTTACACACTTTTCCTAAAAATCAATATTGTACCATAAATGTAAATTGTATAGCATACTTGTCCAGTCTAAATTTGGTGTATGTCTTCATTTTGGGTGATGATATAATAACGATAATCAATGATCAATAACTATTTATGGTTCATCTTACTTTTCTCACGAAAGGATGTCTAGATAACTTGTTGAGTAGGAGTGTTGAGTGTATACTATAACTATAGATATAGAACAAGTTTGAAAAAGACAGCACTTAATTCAAGAGTGGTAAAGTTTTCTTCTTTTAGGGGGAGCAAGTGAGAGCTTGGCAGTTAGCTCTCTACCTAATTACCCCATTTCGCATCATTGCATATTTTGAATTGCAAAAATATGAGCACTACTAAAGTGTTTAGAGTTAAACCATTACGGAAATGTTTGAATTGGGATAATGATTAAGGGGATAATAGATGTAGTTTAGATTAAGATAGGAGGTATATGTGAGGTAGTGAAGGTTAAATTTTGTGAAAATGAAGGTAATGATTTCTCTCCCTAGGATAATGGTTTTCTCCCATTTTCCCTTCATTTTCTCGATTACCCCCGTTAATCATTACCGTCATCACTCATTATTAATTACTTCACCTTACTATTTTACACCTTAATTTACTTCATTACCCCCTTAATTATTACACCAATCCAAACATTCCCTAAAATGATTTGCGGAATAGGGAGAGAAGGGAGAGGGGTTTTAACACTAATCTAGAACCAACTTCCTAATTCAGAATTGGTGTTCTGAAGTAGAATAGCACATCAATGAAATCAACAACACTGCAACTACTTGTTAATTTAATACTCCCTCCGTCTCAAAAAAACCCGAACCTTTGTTTTTTTACGGTCTTCAAGACACCACTTTGACCATAAATAACTACAATTATATGAAAATAAAAGTTATAACAATACAATTTTTTGAAAGTACTTTTAAAAATTAGTCTAACAAAAGTATTTTCATAATGTGAATCTTTATATATTTTCATAAATTAATGGTCAAAGTTTGTTAAGTTTGACCTTCAAAAAGCAAAGGTTCAGGTTTTTTTTGAAACGGAGGGAGCATATAAGAAAGAATTATTTACTTATTTATTATGTTCTCGTAGCTCGCACGTATATGTGTTCTTTCAATATGCGTTAACTTAAGAAATCAAGAGATGCTTTACTAGTTAATAGAGTAGTTAAGAGTATAGGGTTTTTGCCCTCCATTACACTAAAAAATAAGTAGTAGTTAAGAGTACATATCATGTAATCGTCTTTTAATTTTAAAGTCGAAGGTTCGATTTCTATCTAGTAGGGGAAAAAGAAAATGAGAACACATGAATTCGAACACTCATGAAGTCATGAACTCATTTTGCTAACCCCACATATTTGACAAAATGACCCATCGGAGGCGAAAGATCCGCACCTAATGACCCAAATCAGCAGGTAAATAAAGGAAAAAAAGAAAAAGAAAAAGAAAAAGGATTTTAAAAGAAGGGGCAAAAAAAGGAGGGAGTGATCAGTGTAGTGCAGTGTGGTCTATTTAAAGAGGGTTTTAGACCATCACACTCCTTAACTAAAGCCACTCACTAACACCTCTTCATTCCCTTCCCACCCATGGCTTCCTCTCCCAAATTCCTCTGCCTCTCCATCCTCCTTATTTTCTCTCTCCAAATCCATGCCAGAGACAGCCACTTCTTCAGCAAGGTCACCCGAAACCGCGACACCCCTGCCACCACCACCAACAATTTCTATGACACCAACACCAATACCCTCAAAGAAAATGACCAATTTGAAACCTTAACCAAGCAAGAAAATGACCAAGAAGATCAGGAACCCACATTCATCCCCCAAACCACTGGCACCGGTTACGGCCTTTACGGCCATGAAACCGGAATTAACCCTCCGGTCACCGGAATTAACCCTCCGGTCACCACCACAACCTCGCTGTACAACATGGATAACACTCATGCTTTTGAGAACCAGAACAACAACAACAACAACAACAACATGGAAAACACTGATCATCATGCCTATTATCACAACATGTACAACAACATGGAAAACACTCATGCCGCCTATGAGAACCAGAACAACAACTTCAACAACAACATGGAAAACACTCATGCCTATGAGAACCAGAACAACAACTTCAACAACATGGAAAACACTCATGCCCATGAGAACCAGAACAACAACAACAACAACAACAACTTGAATAGCAACAAAAATGAGAATGAAGAGAAGAATTATGCAGCTGAGCTAAAGGGGTTGAATGAATACAGCAACACCAACAACAACGTGAACAACAACAAGAATAATTACAACACCGCGGGCAATTACTACAACAAAGATGGTGATCAGAGCAAGTACAATTACAATGGTGGTCCAGGGTACTATGCTGAGGAAGAGAAGCAGGGGATGAGTGACACAAGGTTCATGGAAAATGGCAAATACTACTATGATCTTAATGGTGAGAAGAAGTTTGATGCTAATAACAATAACAATTACATGAACAATTACAACAGCAATGATGAATATAAGAATGAGAACACCAATGGGTGGAATTATGGCCAAAGGGAGAATAATTTCAACAACAACAACAACAACAACAACAACAACAATGGAAATGCCATGCAGGGGTACCAGAACCAAGTGCCAGAAGAGGATGAGTTTGATTTTAATCCCTAAATAATCTTAATTTAATTGCTTTTTCATTTGATTAAATATGAGGAATTGCAAGGGATAAATTAAATGCTAGACGTATATTATATGTTGTGGTTAAAGATAGGTGATGAATTTTATATATGATTATTCAGGAGCTCAATGTAAGATGGGATTCTGTTGTTCTATGCTTTGTGAGGTTATGCAAGAAAAATACTGAGTTTGGATGGATGTGTTTGGCTTATAGTTTTTTAAGGGTGTTACTAAATACCGCCCCCAAATTACTAGCTACCGCCCCCCAAAATTCCAATTTTGCCCTTTTTTAATTTTTCACTCATCCTCTCCGTCTCTCCCTCTCTAACTCTCACACCACTTTTCTCCCACTCTACCACCAACTCTCATACCCAACCTTCATCAACATTCACTCAAGCAACCCGCGGATGTCTGCCGGCGATGAAGAAGTGCCGTCGACGGTGGCGGAGGTAAAATTAATTTTTTTTGCGCATTTTTTGCACGGTCGTCTGAGATTTTCGACTCACCCTTGGGTGAGTCGTCTGCTACAGGCGACCCATCCAAAGGAGAGTCGTCTGTAGATCGCGACTCACCCTTGGGTGAGTCGTCCGCTACAGGCGACTCACCCTTGGGTGAGTCGTCCGCTACAGGCGACTCACCCTTGGGCGAGTCGAGATCAATAGACGACTCACCCTTGGGTTAGTCGTCTGTAGCAGACGACTCACCCTTGGGTGAGTCGAGATCGACGACCGACAGACACAAAAAAAAAATTATTATTATTATTATTATTATTATTATTATTATTATTATTATTATTATTATTATTATTATTATTATTATTATTATTATTTATTGTTTGAATTTAAGATTAAGCTAACATTGTTTTCGTTGTTTTCGTTAGATTCCTTTGGAGCGGTTCGGTGGTGATGGTGTTGATTACAGTACGCATTTCGTCACTGATGAGTTATTTGATAGTGATACAGATGCAATTAATTGGGCAAAACAAATTGCACTTACTATCGGGTTTGAGTTGATAATTTCGTCACACAAGAAGAGTGGAAGCGTAAAATTGTTAAGATGCAATCGAGGTGAACGCTACAGAGGGGAATTAAGACACTTAGATACTGCTGCTCGGAAGAATACGAAAACAAAGGCTTGTAAATGTACGTTCCAGTTGAGAGCTCGGCAAGTGTATGGATCCAGTAGTTGGATGATTGTCACATTGCCTGGGATTAGGGGTACCCACAACCATGACTTTGCTGTGTATCCTGAGGGATATCGTCAGATGAGTGGTCTTAGTCCTGGGTCAAAGAAACTCGTTCGTGACATGACTTCGGCACAAACAAAGCCATGTGCTATCTTGGCCGCGATTCAGGAAAAATTGGAGAGTGATTACTAAATTTTTCCCTTCAGAAATCATAAAGGACGTCTAGAAAATAGATCAGCTCAACCCCACATCAAACATAAGGAGTATTTTTAATAAAATGGCTGAGCAATTCAGCTCTTTCCTCACCTTAGAAAAATCAAATCCGAAAAACCTATGAACCAAAAAAATACAAAACCAAATCTCATCTTTTTTATGAGGGATAAATAGGGAGTGTGATTTCATAGCTTGGTTTTAATTTTGATTGATGTACTGAATCTCTGGAGTTTTTTTTCTTTTCTTTTGGTTTCGTTCTTTGGCTCCGATCAAGCATATGATTGCATTATTGCATCCAACTCTTTCTAAAAAGTGGGGGTGGAATGATGTTTGATGCTTGTGTGTATGCCTTGGCGTTCTTTGTATCATCTTCATCTTAAAGTTTGTTTCATTAATAAAAAGAGAACGCTTAATTATCTTCTCTGAATTGTTTTCTGATGGAAGAATCGGGAAAATCCTAGGTACCAAGAAACCACATAACTGAGCAATTTGAGAAAGCCCTAGTAGAGAGAGACATGCAAAGCAGATTCTACTTACTAAACCACAAATTCAACATGGGAGATAAATCACAAAAGGACAAAAAAGAAGAAACGAAACTAAAAATCTGATTAACAAATTGGCTCTACCTTGTCAATTGATGTAGGCATAAGGCATGCATGATTTGAGTTGCCATCATGGGCCATGGAAATGCTGAAAGAGAAATATGAGAAGAGGAGAGAGCATATCTGATCTGTGATAAAAAGAAAAAGGAGGGGCACTTGATTTTTAGCTCCGTGATTATTGTTTGACTGAGATATTAGTTAGTATCAATAGAGTGATAATTTTGCTCCATGATTTTCTCTTATTAGTTGCAGAATGCAGAGGATAAGAGCCAACCGTGCATATCACTTATCAACTAGTGATATGTAATACGTAAAAATATATATTTTTTAGTTAATCACTTACATAATCGCTGTTGGATCGTGGAGGAATCACAGGTGCTGCAGCGTCACGTATCAGCCGAGGGTGGGAGTGAAGGTAGTACCATGCGAGGTAGTCATCCGTACATGCTGTGGGATCTGACGTGGATGCCTGAAACCCATGGAGACCAAGAATGTAAAATCCCGGGAACATACGCCAAGCATCAGATGAGATCCGTTCGGGGAAGACAACCTTGTACGAACGACTGCTCCATGACCTGATCGCTTTGACTGGCCTAAAGATCGGGGTTGGGATACTCTGTACGTACCCGATTTGTCGTAAACAACGACCAGGCATGTACGGTTCGATAATATCCCGATACTGTAGCCACCCCATGAATACAGTCCTCGGTACAGATACTGCCGGGTTAGAACCGTACGGCAGCCACACCACCTACGTAGAAATGTTGAAAGTTACGGTGAAGTAAAAAAACATAGCAAACGACGAAATAAATCATGAACACCGATAACTAAATGACGTACCTCTGTCGCTCGCAGATGATCCAAGCGTCTACGTAAGGAGTCCAGTCGACCCATGTCCTTGCCCTCAGCCAGGGCACTCCATACGGACGCACGGGGAGCCTCGTCGTC
The DNA here is from genome assembly GCA_038025085.1 of Tetragonia tetragonoides. Classification (NCBI taxonomy): domain Eukaryota; kingdom Viridiplantae; phylum Streptophyta; class Magnoliopsida; order Caryophyllales; family Aizoaceae; genus Tetragonia; species Tetragonia tetragonoides. Next base: position 6,181,339 of record CM076148.1, on the reverse strand, counting down.
CCCGACAACCATCCGCTCCCGATGAGGTCGGAAGCAGGGAAAGTACTCGTATATCCATGCCTGCAGGAGAGTTAGGCATCTGCAGATGCCCTGAGAATCCCCGCGACTAGCTATACCGAGCTGACGATATAGGAAGGCGAGGGCAGCAGATCCCCAAGAGAAGTCATGCACCGTATCGACACCGTCGTCCATCACCTCCATCACGCAGGAGGGTCTAATACGGTTACCACTCTTGTCGACAAACAAGGTGGATCCAATAAGTAACCACATCCAAGCTGTCGCCTGGATGTCATCCACTTGCTCACGGCAAAGCTCAAAAACCGACTCCGTGAGGACCGCACCGCCCTGCCAGTGGCTACACATCAGTTCTTCTGGGCTGACCCCGAGAACCTCCATGGCCGCCGTCTGCAGCTGCCCATCCCGTCCCTCATTGGAAACGAGCTGTCCGTCTACAGGAATCCGAAGAATATGCCATACATCGTGCAACATGATCGTCATCTCTCCGAACGGCATGTGGAACGAGTTCGTATCCGGCTGCCACCTTTCCACGAATGCAGATATCAGGGGGAAGTCAATATGTCTGAACATAATGTCTGCCAGGTGTGATAACCCAGTCCCCTCGATCTGGGCCCTCATCTCGGCCGACATCTCCGCTCGCCACTGACTCAGCCGTTGACATACAGTCCATCGGTTCTGACACTTCAAGAGACCCCTCATCTCTCCATTCCACATACGAGACGCTACGTGGCCCAAGAAGCTCGGTATGACGCTATCATCCGCCGGCCCACCGGACACAGGCTCTGTAACAAGCCACGTAGTGTCGTCCTCCGCTCTAGATCGTTTGCCAGTACTGGACGACCCAGTACTAACAAACCTACCGCCTCTGCCCTTCACCACGCGCCAATCTGAGGATAATTCGACGCCAATCTCATCATCGTCTTGCTCACCGGAGTAGAACTCGCTAGTTGCGTAATCGTCTTGCTCAGCAGTCATCCCCCTCATCCGAACTGCCTCTCTCTGTCTCCGTACAGAGGCATCAATCCCGCGCGTCCTCGTGTGACGCGGTCCTGAACCAGCTAGTTCACTAAATAACCGAGGCACCGATTTACCGGCTCCTCCCATCTATCATTTCACATTTATAGTTAATTAAACAATAATCAATAATAATAATAATAATAATAACAATCAATAATAATAATAATAATAATAATAATAACAATAAATAATAATAATAATAATAATAATAATAATAACAATAAACAATAAATAATAATAATAATAATAACAATAAATAATAATAATAATAATAATAATAACAATAAATAATAATAATAATAATAATAAATAATAATAATAATAATAATAATAATAAGAAATAATAATAATAAATAATTTTTTTTTGTGTCGGTCGTCTGGTCTCAGACGACTCACCCAAGGGTGAGTCGTCTGACGATCTCGACTCACCCAAGGGTGAGTCGCCTGAGACGGGCGACTGACCCAAGGGTGAGTCGTCTGCCTGTCTCGACTCACCCAAGGGTGAGTCGTCTGCGACAGACGACTCACCCTTGGGTCAGTCGCCCGTCTCAGGCAACTCACCCTTGGGTGAGTCGAGATCGGCAGACGACCGACGCAAAAAAAAAAAAAAAAAAAAAACAACTTCAATTCATAACTTCACGATTCAATTCAAGGCAAAATATATTCAATTCAAGGCAAAAAAAATTCAATTCAAGGCAAAAAAAAATTCAATTCAAGGCAAAAAAAAAAAAAAAAATTCGAAAAGTTACCCCCTTGCGCCGTCGGTCGCCGCCTCCCTCGCCGTCGAAACCTCTGCCGCCGCTGCCGCTAGCACTTGACATGGTCGTGGTGGTGGTGGTGGTGGTTGCCGGTGTGATGGTGTGGTGGTGAGGATGAGTGAGTGAGGAAGAGAGGATGAGTGAGAGTGGATGAGTGAGAGTGAGTGAGTGAGAGTGAGTGAGGAAGAGGGGTGGGTGAGGGTAAAATTGGAAAGGGGGGGGGGCGGTAGCTAGTAAAAAGGGGCGGTATTTAGCAATTCACTTTTTTAAATAAATGTATATGTATTATGTACATTGCGAATTTGCTACATGGTCTCTTTTTTTCGTTTATTTTTAGCACTTCTTTTCATGCAATTCGCCGTTCATTAGCGGAAGAAAAGTAAAGTAAAGAGAAATAGATAGAGAGGTATCCTAAGTAAAGAGAATGAGGTGGGAGTATACTTGGCAAGTGTCTTGCTCTCGCAATCTTCGTCAGGATTTCAATTTGTTATTCACATAGGCAGAATAAAAAAAAATTTACCAGTTTTTACAAGAAGGTCTCTTTCTCTGTTGAACTCGTCAGCGCATTAGAGATTATGGAGCATTTCAATGTGTATGTACGCCTGAATTTTCCGGTTCCAGTTTTGCTTTAAACCTTTTTAATTGACTTGGTTTTTCACATAGTATTAGTTAGGTGACTAAGAAATCCCCGAGTTTGATAAGTCTATACGATCACCAATTACATTTTAAGTTTGTGATTGAGTTGGTTCCTTAACAAGAGTAAAAACAAATAAATAAATCTCCTACTACTTATGAGGCTTTCATTTACAATATAGAATATGAAGGATGACTATCCATTATGGGTTGTCCACTTGTCCCGCACTAGTTACATAATGAGAAGAAACCATCACATGGCTAAACCTTATTAGCCCTCTACCTTATATTGCGTGGAATTTATTTATTCTAAGTTTCGATTATAAAGTTAAATCAGTACTAGGTTGTTGGCTTATAAATTTATTTTTATGATACTTCATCCGTCTCAAGTTAATTTTTATATTGGACTTTTTACGGTTTTCAAGATATTACTTTGACCATAAATATTTATGTTTTCATAATTCTAGTACTTATAATAAGATGATATTTTGAAAATACTATTTAAAATGAATCTAGCAATACTATTTTCAAATTGTAAAATTTTGTAACTTTTCACAAATAAGTGACAAACTTTGACCTTAAAAAGTCCAATGTAAAGATAAACCTGGGACAGAGGGAGTACCAGATCTTCGCAACCATTACTTTCAAAGTGTGGATTGATAAACCTTGTGTGTGCAATAGCGTACTAAATCACACGTATTAAATAAGTCAACAAGATAAATTTGCAGACATATTTAGCAAAGAGATCTAATAAATATAAATCGAATAATAAACTTTTTTTTAAAATTCAAACTCCGACCAGCTTTACTATTCTTTTCAGGACCAATATTCTTATAAATAGTACTCCTACTAGTTTACTACCCAACAATGGTCAATTGTGGGGATTATGTTTTCTTTCTCCGTGATTGAAGGACCAACACTTTCATTCTCTTTATCAACTACGGACCAACTTTCAAGCTGCTCTTTTGACTTGAACTCGAAATTTCTTTATATTTTAGTTGTACATGTACTTGGATATGTGAAAATTGAAAATGATAAAGACTATTCAGAAGAATGTGGATGTGGTGCTGTCCAATAATATTCACACTCTAATCATATCCTTAGGCGATCATACATAATAGGCCCAGTGTTAGTTGATCATTTGTGCCGGCATAATTAGTGGCTGTCCCCTGCCACTATAATTAGTTTTGTGCTGTAAGCAATTCGATAGAGTAGAAGTGCTGCATATATACTCTGTTTGACAATAATAATTACCTTACTACTTTTACAAAATGTTATATTCGTAAGCAAAAACCAGCCTCTAAAACACAAAACCTTCTTTAAAAAAGTTTTTCCGTTATTTTTAGTAATACGAGAATCATGTTTAAGTGAAACAAGTTAAGATTACGAATCATAATAAGTGACTTTACATTTTGATAAGTTGGACTTACATAAGACTTACTCTTTAATTAGTCAAAATAATAATAAAAGTAAGTTTCTTCAATCAAAATGCATCCAAAAATGAAAATTTTAACGTTAAATAGTAGTGAATTTTTGATGATACATGATCCAAAATTTTATATCCAAGATGGTTGACTTGTTCTTCTTGCATGCAATATCAATCTGATTATCTAATAAGAACAATTGTTCGATAATTGCTTAGAAAATAGTTCAACGCATTAGTTAGTTTTTACGCAAAGCAAGAGAACATAAAAGTTAGAATCTATTTTGTTGGGTACAAATCGTAGCAAAGTTAGATTACTACTACTTTTTTTGAAGCCAAAAACCGCTAAGAAGCGGTGTTTGATTTCTATTAACTTAGAAAAATCGAGCATCACAGCACTGACAACATTGCTAGGTAATCCCGAGAATCAAAATCGACACCCTACTTTCCAAGGTTGCACATGCGCTAGCTCATGAGCTACTTTATTCCCTTCCCTCAAACAAAAAATCAAGAAACTGACTCAAATTTTGACTGTAAATCTAGATGAGATTACTACTACTTTTAGTACAACAAATAATCTATATACCAAGGAAATTTTTATACTTTTGTGGTTAATAGAACTACATTTGATGGTTGATGACATATTACAAGCAAATTAATACCTTAAGTTAGGGATATATTATTGTGCCATCTCATTTTTTGTTTAGGCAACTTAAATATGTTTGATTATTAGATTAATCAGCTTTATAAAATTAAAGGGGAATTGAACTGAAACTTAAATAAATTTAATTGATTTTTTACACTTGACTTTTCACCATTCAAAACTCATCCAAATATATCATTATTGTTGCAAGTAATAATGCACTAATTAATTAGCCTTCACCCATAAACATCATCTAAGGTCGTCCCTAAGGTTTTTGGGCCCCGGGGTGGGATAAAAGTGAGGGCCTCTAATATATAAATAACTTGTTTTATCGAAAAAAAAAAAAAAAAAAAATCTAAATAATTTTAAATTATAGAAAAATGGAGGCTAAAGAAATTTGATCTCAGGATCCTATGTACATAAGAAGCAACACAACTCATTTCCAACCAAGGAGCTAAGTCCTTTTTCATGTTTAGTGTTTGCAAGTTTTTTTATTTATCCTAATTTTTCATTACTTTTTGGGCCTTACTCAAGCTGCGCTGGGCCTTAGGCGGTCACCCATCTGGCCACTCCCTTGGGTCGACTCTGATTTACATGTTCATGGTCCGTCTACCTTGCAAAGAATTTAAAATTGCTCCATACCCAAAGTAAGATTCGAACTTTCGACCTTGATTAATGATGGAAGAGTACTTACCACTCAACCACGCCTCCTTGATTGTCTACCATAATCCTTGAAGATTCTTGGTTGTCCACCTTGATTCTTGAAGATTCTTCATTCACGCTAGACCTGGCAGTCTTGACCCGAAATCGATTACTCGACCTGATTGACCCAAAACCGTAACCGAATTTACCCGAATAGTGGCAATCCGATTTAGATACGATTATCCGAACCGAAACCGAAAAGTTATTGATCCGACGACGATCCGTATCCGAATCTGACCCGAAACGAATCAAAACCGAACTATTCACAACCGAAACCTATTTGATCCGAACTAAACGCAAACCGATTCAAACCAACCCTAACCGAATATGACTCGAAACCAAAACAAATCAAACATGAAATTGGTTAAACGCTATTATTTGATGAAAATGATTGGTTTTTACCAAAGAATTCACAGATTATACACTAAACCTTACTTACTGTTAACCCAATTTGGTGATTTGAATGGACATTTGAGAATGAAGGCTCATAATATAGCTGACTCGAAATTGATCCTACAGTATAGACCTGTATCCGAACCCGATCCAAAATGACACAAACCGATTTTAACCCTACCCAAAAGCAACCGACTTTTCAAACAAAAACCGATCCGATATTGATCTGACCCGTATGAACCGACCCGGGATGAATCGAAAAGGTATAACTCCGAATAAACCCAAACCCGAAATACATTCCGAACCAAACCTGACCCCTAACTGAGAATAAGTTGACCAATTAGACCCGAACCGAAATTAACCCGACCCGAAACCGATCCGATTGACCCCTTTGCCAGGTATTTTCACGCTACCTGCCATGGGCTAACGTATTTCAAATGATGGATTGGACCGTGGTCCAAACAGTTTGACATCCATATACGTTCGGCCTTATGGGGCATTTAGTAGATGCGAGCATGCGATCTAGGCCCAAATCCAAGTTTTGTATCATTGCATTGCCTCCAAAAATAGATGAACAACGGTTTTGAAATTATTTTCAATGACACAAACATAATCATAGATTTATTTTTGGGAATAAAAAACGCATTTAACTTATAAGTTATCGCGGCTATATTTGGTAAAAGTAGTTATAGCTGTAGGTGCAAGTGAAAGTTAGGCATTGTTCTTTTCATCATATCCATGTTGTATTTCGTTTTGTTCCATTTCAATCCGTTAAGTTCCGCTCCGCGCCGTTCCGTTCTGTATTATGTACTTCATTTGTCTCACATTTTGTCTAATTAATAGCCAATTTTGTTCTGTTCCACGTTGTTTCATTTTTGTTCTGTTCTCACCATCCTGCGCCATATTGTTGAAGAAAACATGGCATAATGAGACAAAATGGCGGAAATAAGAGAATGATTAGACATAAATATCTCAAAATACAAACGATATATTTAAGAATTAGAAACTAGGTAAAAAGATCTATGAGGGAGGTGGACATTTGGACAAACATGAAAAGCTTAAATATACATTTAATTTTTCAAAAGAAAATAAGGAGAATAGTTTTGAAAATGGCATACATGTACAAAAATTAAAAAGAAACACATTCGAACTCCAATCACTAAGTCCCCTAACCTTCTATCTGGTCTCCTCTTTTAATTGAAGTTAGGAAGGAGATGTAATCTTGGATTGGAGTGAATGACAGAATGATGTTGTAGCATTGATGGTTTAGTCATACACATTCGACTTACTTTAATCAATATATAAAGTTGCAAGCAAATTATGATCACAATAATAATGTTCTATTTCGTTTTATCTGTCATCTCCTATCCCACCCTTTTATAGAACGAGTCAGAGGATCCCTAATGTTATAGATCATTTATTTTCATTTGTTGTTGTTGTTGTTGTTCGCCTTGTTGCAAGGAAGACACAAGTTTGGAACACAAGTAACTAGAAGTTACTAGACCAATGCCACTAGCCCACTAGTACTACTACTCTAGTCTAAAACCAACTCTTGAAGACATTATCAGATTCATGTCCACTTGTTTTGAGAGCGTAACGGGTTTGGCCTTTCGGGTTACAACAAAAGCTAAGCAAAAACAATAAACAGCGAAATACAATACATACCATACCTTGTTACTCTTTATGTCTCGCCGGAGAAGATAGTGTTCTACACTTCTACTTCCTTCTACTGTTCTGCTTCTGGTATGTTCCTCTCTCTCTCTCCCTCCATTTTCTCTCTCATGGAAACTACTTTTCCCCCAACTCAAGTAACATTTCAATTCGTCTTTCTTAGTCGACAAAAAACCCCCTTTAATTTTCCCCCATTATCTTCACAAATTGATGTTCAATTTTATTACTATAACCTCTAGGGTTTCTCAATTGCAAAACCCTAATTTCGAATTTTAAACGTTACGGAGTTGAATTCGATAAAAGAAAAAAAGGAATTGACTATATGAGCAATTCGTCTTCGTGCATAAATTCAGTCGAAGTTGATACCTTTTAGAAGGTTTATTAAGTATGGATTATGTGAAGTGGTTAATTGCAATTAGGGAATGTAACAATATGTTTTTACTTTTATGGCTGATTTCTGTCAATTTGTTAGTGTGCAATTGCTATGTTTATGATAAAATTATTTGTCATCAAGAAATTGCAGGACAAAAGACAAGTGCTTTTTGTTCATTTACCGCGGAACTGAATGGCCATTTCACCTAGCGGAACTACATGGACAGCTCAGTGGGGTGTTCGCCCCGTACTTATGTCAAGATATTCTTTAGAGAATAAAGCATCCGTGTTTCCGAGTTGGTGAGGATTTGGCTTCCTCATTTGTTGATTTTCCTTGGGTTCACTAAGAATTTTATGTGTATTAAACGAGCTTTGCAATATGTGTCAGCACTATTTGAAGGATATTTAAAACCTATTGACATTTGCTTGTATGATTGATTTCCATGTTTAAATTGTATGTCCTTTACATTCCGCGGGATTCGTCTCATAGGCCTTTTTTCCATATTTCATCCGATCCAAAACAAATGTCGTCTTAGAGTTCCTTTTTTATATTAATCCAACATAAATGCCGCTTTACATTTTCAATGCACTTATTTGTTAATCTTCCCAATTATAGCAGTCTCCTTTTGTATTTATGCAATGTGCATTTCTTATTTCTGTAGAAAAAGGAAGGACTGTTGAGTGACATTTATTACTTATTAATCACGTTTCTTAATCTATGTGCTAAACTCTAAACTTAACCAACACTTATTTTTGATTGGAGTGAGTATCTATTTTGTAAACACGGATGAAGCTGAGAGCTTTGACATAGCAAATAGAGGGAAGAAAGAGGCAGAAGAGGTGCAGGTCGTACTGAAATTGCAGATAACTAATGAGAAGCATGAAGTATATTTGTTTTGAAATCTTTGTGTTTGGGGGTAGGGAGGAGTGGTAGATGACGACAGTTCCAGTGAGAGGACTGAGGGAGAGGAAAGTATAAAGAATGGGAGGGGCTGAGGGGGAGGGAGTTATAGACGGGGCAGCAGCTGTCAAGTTTCTGCAAGCGTGCACATTAATGGCTAAGGTGGACACCTTTCGCCATTATCTGAGGGTGAGCTTGAGGCATAAACTTCAAGGCTGATTTATGTGGTCTATGCTGTTCCGAAATCAAATATCATCTGGGAAAAGCATTAAATATTGAAGCAAGGACTGAGTCTTAGGGTGTTTGGTTTGGGTAGTTTGAACTAAAAGGGAAACTTGATTGAATGTTTATCAAAACAAGAGGCCTAATAATCTAGTTGTCATGAATCTGATTTAGTTTTTGCGGTCCTACCTTAGGCTGTGTATTTGTCGATGATGTATTATGAGAAAATGGATATGAAACTAAAGGTGTTATTTGAGTTGGTGACTTGGATCTTGTCCTTGTTGTATACATGTATCTCAAGTGTCTGCAAATATTTTGTGAAATTTGAGCATAGACATTGAAAAAATTATCTAGGAAGAAGAGAGAAGTGAACAATAAGAAATAATTGCCATTAAACATTTTCGATGTAGGTAGAGAGTTACGCAAGAAGAAATACTACAAACCAAATGAATATACGGGTTATATGAGAGTAAATAGTAATACTAAAGATTATAATGAAATAAATAATTATTTTTAAAAGTAAAATTTTGGAAGGCAAATGAATGAGTTCTCCATGCCACTCCACGGGTTGTCGGGATCCACTAAGGGTGTTGTTTGGTTATTGTTGCATGATATTAACACCCCTCATCAAAACAAAACCATGGGAAAAAGAAGAAAAGGAGGGGAAGAGGTAATAACTTTCTGCATTCTGGTTGTGTTGCAAAATTCAACATGATGCTCTTTTTTGTTGAAGTATGTGGAATATCCTTTAATTGAGATTTCCATCTGACAAAAATTGAACTGTGATACGTTTCTTAGTTTATAGTAATCTCAGTTCTCACGATCTTAATTCTTTAGCTTCGGGTCCAATCATCTTCTATGGAATTTTTAAATCTTGCTAATTTGAGAGAATGAAAGTACTGGGTATGGGGTCATTTAATTGTGATTTCCCATTTTCTTCTAGCTGGGGTTGGGCAAAGGTGTTCTTCATTTCTGCTGCAAACATGCTACCTGATTATTGAATCTTGTCTTGTGTTTGAATGTGACAGTTTGGCTGCGTTGTCATTATGTTTGCAGTGGTCCAAGCAAGACGAGGTCATTGCAATCCATCAGCTCAAGCATGTTCTCACCAGGTGCCTTGCGGTCGTTGTTTAATGTGAATTCAGCTCGAAGCCCATGCTATAAAAGGGGTGTCCGCCTTATTGTTAGGGCTGCGGCAGTGAGTATCTTCTTGTTTTAGACTTTTAGTTTCTGTTTTATTTTCTTGAACCTCTAGCAATAATGATTCTATTATCATATTGTAGACGTGTGTATTTATTAACTTTTTCAATGCACAGGATTACTATTCAGTCCTTGGAGTGTCGAAGAATGCCAGCAAAGCAGATATAAAAAGCGGTAAGTGGCACTTTACTTTTATGTCATGGATTTTTGGCTGTTAGAAGGAAATTTCTAAAATGTAACAAAATTGTGACCTTGCAAAACGGACCGAAGGGATGAGGCAGTTCTTGATTTGATTAGTTTTTACTATTGGCCGTGAATTAGGCATACCATTTACGTATACACATGACTTTGGATTAAGAAGCAAGTCTATGCTGTCTAACATAATAGGCTGGTGTTGGTTTCAGAGTTGACTTAAATAAAGGGGTTTCACTGCCATTAGAAGAAGTCAGCAATGAAATTTTACAACAATATATATTGATTGCAGGATAGTAAAAATAGTACTTTTACTATCAAAATGTGAATCAATTAAAGATGGGGAATAGGGTTGAGTTGCATGGGAATATTGCTAAGACAAAGCCTTATGGACCTCTCCCATGTGAAAATTTGGTCTTCATTGATTATGTTTATCTTTAGTGGGTCTGAAGGAGTTCTAAGGAGCTAAGGTGGCATGTAGTTGATTTGGATTGCTTCTGATGGGCAAGCATTTAGACTCAAATCTCTTTTGTAGAGTACAACTACAGTGAAGAGACATCATTACTTGTGGAGGTAATATATCTCAAATATTAATAAGTTATCTGAAATGCTTAGTAACTTGGCTGCAGAGAGGCTGATAGACTTAACCGAGGTCTTGATGGCTACTATTTAGTAGAGTGAAATATTTTCAAAATACTTTGCAACAATACTTTGCTTCAAAATCAGAAAAATAAAGCATCGATAACAATGAAATTGGAACATATGCAATAGCAAAAACCAAGTTAGCAGTATCAATAATTCTTGAAATTGGTCCCACAAGGTATCCATTGAGTACCAGGTCCAAAAAAATGAGACAACAGTAATGTAATTGGTTTCAACTGTCCTTTTGGGATCCAGAATTGGTCCCATCGAGCCGGTTCCAAATTTTGAACCGCCAGGTTCGAATAAGTTCCATGACCGGAACCAGGTACCCAGCTCACCCCCATTTTGGATGTAAGAATTGTTAGCAAAAAGTTCACATTTATGTTAAGCGAGGCTTTCAGGAACATCAAACAAACTATTTTACATTGCAGGTCCTGAAACATTCTTGTCAATATATACGTTATAATATTATAGTAATTTCCTCCCAAGTTCGAGTCCCCTTGCCGCTGCAGGTTTTTTTGGTCCTTAACTTCAGGGTCCATGGGATTAGTCAAGCAAAACTTGGATACCCATGTTCACAAAAAAAGAAAAGAAAACTATGTAATATATTGCAGGCTTGGTAACACCTGGTTTTCTGGTAAAGTAGCGTCTAAGATACCATGTAAAGTATAGAAAATGGCACATTGCCATGGCCGCTCTTCAGAGATGACTCAAAAAGGGGTCAAAGACACATGGGGGTGCCTTAGAGCTTCCAGAATAATTTTGGTGCAGAAGATCTCACTGAGATGGCTACTGAAACCAAATCTGAATATGCCTCGCAGTAAAGACTTGCACCTTCGGACAAAAAACAAAAGAGGAACTTTTATACTTTCCCCAGCTTGAAATGCTCCCACTTAAAACTCATCTTCTCATCGAGAAACCCTAGTGGGAGATCTTCGTCTTTTGTGTTTTACTGCTGCTTGCTTTGCTTGTCATCATTGTCTGCTGTGCATTTCTCTTTTGCTGGCGAGTTTTGTCCCTTATATTCTTGGCGGTTTCTTCTTTGCTGTCGTCTTATTTAAAGGGGGACTGCTGCGAGCTTTGATCTTGGATTATGACTATTGCATTTGATCTCGATGGATCGACATTTGTGTGGCTCAACTGAGTAGAGGAGAAAGAGGGGTGAGAGTGTAGCGTGACTCTGTGAGAGAATGAATTTTTTTTTCTAGTTAGTTTTTTTATTTTTACGTACGTAGACAATTGGTTTCCCCCGCAAATAAGAAAGTTAATATGTCAACGGGAAGGGATCCATTGAATTTTGGAGTATTTGACCCACTCATGTGAGTGAGTTGACAATTTTGGATTAGTGGTGTGCAAATATAACTTGGGGATATGGGATTATTTTTGTAAGGCCGCCAAAACTTCGGTTGTTTTGGTTAGATTGATTGCCCTTGCTATCACTTGGTTTTATTAGTGGATAGGTCTGTTGAAGCTTGCTACTATTGGTTACTTAGTCTTCATTTATGTGAAAGTTATTATGACAAAGCACTCACGAAGAGCCAGTTTGTCAGTCAAAAGACACAAAATAATGAACATTTACCTGGGGGATGGGGATTTGATGCTTGGTGCTCTGTCCCAAAGTTCTTGGCAGCTGTCATCCTTCTACTTTTGAGCCATGCCTAAAGAATGTCACCTTCACAATGGACAATTTGATCTAATAAGCTGGTAGTGCTTCCTAAAAGTGCTTTTTGGGGAGTTAGTGAGAGTTACTCACTTTGAAAGTGTCATAAATGTTTTGTGGTAATGTTTTTCCTATGAAGCGTCCGTTGGGCATCTATTTATGCAAGTTAACTTTTTATGTGAATTAGTCCTGAAGACAATTTCTAATGTTCCAAGCGCAAGATTGTTTTTTTTTTTTTAATATTTTTTTTTTTTGCTGCAAGGCCTGCAACTGGAAAGTAATGATTATTCTACATAAATGCTTCTTATGAAAGAAATCACTATTAGATAGATGCCAACACTTCCAAGATGGAAATGTAGAATAACAATACAGCGTTTAGGCCGAGTCCCCTCAGGGCCACTGGAGGTTCTCCTGGTCATTAACTTCAGGGCCCATGGGATTAGTCAAGCAAAGCTTGGACACCCATGTTATCTAAAAAAAAAACAATACAACGTTTAGGCTCTGTTTGGATTGTGGTCCATGGATAGTTGACATGTACAATAAGTTGAAACATTTATTGTGCTTGGTTACTGCTGCTAAAATCGATGGGCCACAGACAGATGATTTGCTTAACCTTTTACTGCTTTCCCATTATAATAGCAAGATCTAGCATTTATAGTTGTACCGAGATCTTACATATTTAATTTGTAACAAAAAGTTGTATGTAAGGTTAAGCAAATTTTTGAACTGCTTCTCAATAGAATTGATTCCAAGAACCCTTCCGGTGATCTGTTCGATCAGTTATTTGTAATGTGCCTTGGCAGTGCAAAGGCACATGACTATCTGTTTTGCATTATCCTATTACTTTGCAAGCTAGTGGAGGATCAGTGGTGTTCAGTGTAAATTGAGATGCCCACCTCAAATAAAAGTATCTGTTCCTACTTCCTACAGAATTGCGTGGGGCCTGGGGTGTTCAGTTGAAATGGAAAGAAGAGTTGTGTAGAGCGGTGTGGTGTTCTTCATTGGTGGTGTATTTATTCATTTTGGAATTTTCGACTTTCTAAAAATCAAGCTATTCCTGTCTCAGTTATTGTGGGGCGGAAGTTTTTACTTAGAATAGTTAACAAATTATGTCCACCACCCCTCGTATTCGACGTGATTGGTAGGATTTATTTATTTATTTTTGAGGGGTGGTAGGATTTATTTATTATTATTATTCCTTGCTAGGAAGATGCCTTGTGCTCCTAATTATATATCTCCCTTTAGATTGTTAATTTTCCTTTTACCTAAATTGTTAACCGTGTTTTTGTGCAGCTTACCGGAAACTTGCCAGGAGTTATCATCCTGATGTTAACAAGTAAGTTTATTCTTCATCTTCTCTTTCTAGATGTACCTTTCCAAATATTCTTCACCCAGATGGTCTTAGTGGCATTAGAGATGGAAAGTTTGTTTTTATGATTTCAGTGTAAACTTAAATCTTGCTGTTATACTGACACTCTGGATGGTTGGTTCTTTTGTGTTTTGATTGCTCATGTTTTCATGAGCCAATCTGTTGTGCCATTGGTAATTATTATTTTGGGGTGTTGCAGTAATATGGTTAGTTGAGAGCAGCTTTTGGGCCTTGTTTCATGACTGTAGATGTGACTTTAGTGGCAACCATCAATGAGCTATTGTGCTTTGTTATAATTTATCTGCTTAATATTATTGACTTGTATAATATTGGTCCATGCAATTATCGGGACGATACTTGATGAAAATTGATTGACAATGTGTTTCACAAGGAGCTTGTTCAGAGAATGCATATTCTACTCTAAACCGCTTAACCTGGCCACTCTATAACCTACAAAGTTGTGCAGTGCTTATGTTTTTAGTTCATTGAATTGTAATTTTGAAAGTTTGTATGTTTCCTCGATTTGTTGACACCCAAAAATGGAAGAGTCACATTCACAAAGTTTTTTGAGACTTTGAATTGTTTGAATATAAGCTCCTAGATCGATGTTTTTAGCATTGATGGACCTTTTGAGCCGTGAGGAATGCTTCCAGAAACCTTGCAAAGGGTCTTTCTATGCCTTGTACAGTGATGTGTCTCACAGAGAAGGCCAACTCAGTAGAATGGTACTTGCTACGTTGCTATTCCATCAACTTTCAAGCCATCAGATATGTTCTATATGACGTGCCGCGTGCATTGTGATCTGTGTTTCAAGCTGAAAATTGACGGAAAAGAGTGATTTGATTGTTATAATGGCTAGGTGCAGAGAGTGCAATGGAGCATCCTGAGATATGTTAATTTGAGATTTCATCATAGCGAAATATATAGGTCCTTAAGTATACCTTGCACCGGGAAAATGCTAAACCAAATAGTTGCATGATCTGTGTTGTCAGCCTTATTGAGACATGAGTGTCTGCTGTTAGGTTTAATATTACCAGAGTAGATGTATGCTTCAAGATAAAATAACTTTTGCGTCTCTCCTTTGAGCTTTAGAAACCTAAATTTTACTAAGATTTTTCACTTTTCTTGCTTTGCTGGATTCTGTATATTCATCTGTTGATCAGGGGCTATGGGTATTTCCAGGAATCGCATATTAGGACTTTACTTGTATCTTCTGCTTGACAGGCAGAATTTCAATAAGGTTCCTTTTGTGAATGTTGAGTGAATTGTTTTTGCAGAAAAATTGTTATGTTTATTTTTCAGACTCATTCAGGTCATATTGGGTCTCCATTTCTTTTCCCTGCAAGTATAGAAGTTTGTAATTAGTTTTCGTTGTTACTTTGTACTGTAGAGAGCCTGGAGCAGAGGATAAATTTAAGGAGATTAGCAATGCGTATGAGGTATGGCAACTCTTCCTAAATCTATTAAACTATTATGCTGGGCCCTATGGTCATGTTCCTTCATTCTGATGTTTCTCGCCATTGAGCTCCTCTGCTGGTGGTGGTTTATCACGTGATGGACAAATAGTAGTTGATGATGACTTGAATAAAAATGTAGGTCTTGTCAGATGATGAGAAGCGTTCTATATATGACCAATATGGGGAGGCTGGGCTCAAAGGCGCTGGACAGGGCATGGGTGGTGTAAGTCATCATTTATTTCTGTCACTTTCAGCTTATTATAAAATGCTCCATTTCTTTGTTTCTTGGTTTGAAATTGACTGCTTTGACAGGGTTTCACCAACCCCTTTGATCTGTTCGAATCCTTATTTGACCTCGATGGTTTTGGTGGGGCTGGAAGAAGAGGCTCCAGAACCAGGGCTGCAGATGGCGAAGACCAGGTTTACAATCTAGTCCTGAATTTCAAAGATGCCATATTTGGTATAGAGAAAGAGATAGAAATAAGCCGGCTGGAAAGCTGTGGCACTTGCAACGGATCAGGTGCCAAACCTGGTACTCAGCCAACCAAATGCAGCGCCTGTGGTGGTCAAGGGCAGGTTATATCTGCAGCACGGACCCCACTGGGTGTTTTTCAGCAAGTCTCCACCTGTTCGGCTTGCGGTGGGGTCGGGGAAACCTCCACTCCTTGCAGTACATGTAGCGGTGACGGTAGAGTGAGGAAGTCGAAGCGAATTAGCCTGAAGGTCCCTGCGGGTGTTGATTCTGGTAGTCGGTTGAGAGTTCGAGGGGAGGGTAATGCGGGAAGGAGAGGTGGAGCATCTGGCGATCTCTTTGTAGTCATTGACGTCATCCCTGATCCTGTCTTGAAAAGGGACGAGACAAATATTCTTTACTCGTGCAAGGTTTCGTACATTGATGCAATTTTAGGAACCACAACGAAGGTCCCAACAGTTGATGGAACGGTTGATCTGAGGATTCCGGCTGGCACACAACCCGGAACAACTCTAGTGATGGCAAAGAAAGGTGTGCCTATGCTGAACAAGCCCAACATCAGAGGGGACCAGCTGGTTAGAGTGCAGGTTGAGATTCCCAAACGGCTCAACGATGAAGAGAAGAAGCTTATCGAGGAACTCGCCAATCTAAGCAAGGCCAAGGCTCCCAACAGCAAAAGATAGCCTACTCGGAGACTAAGAAATTAAGATTAGTCTTGTGGTTGAATGCATTTTGGTCTTGTTACTTGATTTTGGTTTGGGAGCTTTTGCACTCGGTACAGGTCCCGGGGAATTTTATCGTTGCCCCAAAATATAGCCAAGAGAAGCATACGCCTTCAGTGGTGGGGATATTTTTGCAGAGGTTGACATATGACAATGTTGTACTCCATCTCAAAGAATATGTAATTATACAGACGTCTCAGAAACTTTCTAGGTATTAATTCTCCATTTTCTTTAACATATGCCTTAATAATTTTGTTTGCATCTTGTGTTAGTGTTTAGTGGGGGATAATTGTAAACCATAGGCGATTATAATTAGATACCTGCATATTCTTTATGTCTAATTGCACTGCAATCAGCAAATGCTTTTGTGGGCGTTGGTTTTGTGGTTGTTTTCATGAGGTGTATACTGTTTTATGGGACAGACTTCTTACAAATGTGACAAATTGCGGAAACGTAGCAAACGTTTGATGAGGATTCGTGCGAACTTCTTTTGGTTCACTCTAGGGATATTCATTATCGACCATAATGACTATTTTCCGGGCTGATTTGTAAGAACCTCAAAGGGTGGTTTAGTTGGCTATAAGGGAACTTTTTTTTTTGGTTCACATTAAGTGTATCCATCATCGACCATAATGATTATTTTCCTATGCTAATTTGTAGGAACCTTAAAAGATGGGTCAACTGGCTATCGTATTTAAGGGAATTCAAGCTAACTTTTTTTTGGGCGCAAATTCTAGCGGACTTTTAATATGAGGTATTACTTGAGACTTTTTTTTTTGATGTGAGAATGCAGCGATATTGTTGTGGTTATGTTTCATAAGATTAGGCAAAATATAGAAAGAAGAAAAATTTTCATTTAGGTGCTTTGAGGTTTTGGGTATTATTTGGTTTGAATAATTTTACTTAGATGACACTATTTTTTGCAAATAATTTCACTTAGGTGACACTGAATAACGCCATAACGGTGGTTAACTCTTCATTAAATTGTAGATGCAAAATGATGGTGTTTGGAGTATTGGAGTCATTTATGTTTTTTAATTGATCAAATTGGAGTATTAATGTTAGTAAACTAACCTGTTACTTTTTTTTTTAGGGCAATGTTATTGACAGGTCATAAAATCTTATTGCCAAGTTATTTTATGCCATATTTTTCCATATATGAAAATATAGAAGAGCTAGGCTTTTGATATTAGACCTAACAATAGTGTTTATTGATCTGAAAAAAACATCACCCTTTTTTTTAAAGTAACTAATTTGTTACTTCGTATAATTTAATTCACCCAAACGTATTGAAGTCTAACCATTCGATCCATTTCGTCCATTGTGGGTCATATTTCAGTACGCTGACCAATATTAATCAAAGTCATCCGGAAAAATCACCCTTCATATGTCAGCAAAATTTAACAGAAGTTAACTCCGTCATCAATTATCACCTATGTGAAGTTATTTATGAAAAATATTGTATCACCTAAGTAAAGTTATTCAAACCATGTATAACTTAAAAATTAATACCCGAAATCTCAGAGCACTTGAAATTTTTCCAAGAAAAAAAAAGTCAAATGGACAAGAAATTTTTAGATCCATAATCAAGCCCAAGTAGTTGAAGCCCAGTTTCACCCTGTAGTCCCTTCACTTGTACTACTCCCTCCGTTCCATAATATAAGTCGTTGTAGAAAATTGATTTTGTTTTCATATTATAAATCATTTTAGAGTTTCAACAAAGCATTCATTATTTTTTACCCATTTCACCCTTGTTTCACATTACTTCATTAATTGCTCAATTTCTTTTTTAAATCTAAAGTCAATGTGGTAAACTAGTCAAGTTTAATTATTTTTGCTAGAATTAAAACTATTTAATAATTTTCTTAATTAGTGTCCAAAAATCTTAGACAACTTATATTATAGGACGGAGGGAGTAGAAATTAACCCACTTCTTTGGATAAAAAGAAGGCCTTAAAAAAAAAAAAAAAAAAAAAGGAACACATTCCTCCACCTCCCCGTCTCTCTTTTGTTCTTCAATCCCAATTCCAATTGGCGATTTCCTAGGACTGTTCTATAGAGGTCAGATAAAAAATCGACGAGTAAAAGATTTAATCTTTCTTCAGCCAAAATCCAGGTTAGCTTCATCTCTTTCCTTCCGTTTTTTTTTTCTTTTTTCTTTTGTGCAGATTGTTGATCTATTTTAATGCCTTCTCATGAAAATTGGAGAGCAAAACTGTAGCAGAATAAAAGTTGTTTATTTTCTTTGCCCACATGAAAGCCAATTTGTTAAACTCTGTTTGTTGAGATTTTTGTACTCTACCAAAAAAAAAAAAACGTAAGTTCAATTACTTGCCAAATTAGGCTCTGTTCTTCTTAGCATTAAAATACTTCAATTCAGTTCATGTGGAATTTCTAAGTCAGATAATTTTTTATTCCAAAATAAATCCGTGATAATACTTTTGTCATTAGAAAGATTTCAATGCTCAAGTTAAAAAATTCAACTCAGTTCAATTCAGTTCGGTTCAGAACTCGGGTTTAACTTTTGAATTTTGACTGCATGTACCGGTGGTGGGTGTAGAAAGTTCCCTAGGACTTGCAATGCAATTTCTAATTCTGAATTCAACTCAATTCAGTTCAGTTCAGTTCAGTTTTTTCTGGCTGAAAAGAACGGAGAACCTCGTGTTTAACTATTGAAATTTGATTGCATGTATCGGTAGTAGGTGTGGAAAGATCGCTATGGCTTGCAATGCAATTTGTAATTCTTCAGTTGCTGTGGCCCTTGATCATGAAGATAAAAGACATATAAATCAAGGCGAGGACCGGATTAGTAAACTGCCAGACCATGTCATATTTTTGGTTCTCTCTGGTTTGAATATGAAAGATGCAGGCAGAAGTAGTATTCTTTCAAAAAGGTGGAGGTACTTGTGGACCGACTGGACTGATCTCTTATTTCATCCTCCTATAAACATGAAACCTGAAAAATATTCTACTTCTCCGATACAGGAAAGTACATATTTGGATTGGATTAATCAGATAGTGAGTTTGCATCGTGGCTCGTCTATTGATAAGTTTGCAGTTTATTTTCCATTTAGTCACACTGACAAGGCTGAGCTTGCCAGCTATATTGAGAGATGGTTTCAATTTGCTATCTCTAAAAGAGTAAAGATCCTGTCAATCACCTGTGTTCAAGTTTATGATAATTGCATCCCTATTGGGTTTGATGTTTTGAAACACTCGATTGATACTAGTGGCCTCAGTTACCTTACAACCCTGAAACTTAGAGATGTTCTTGTAACTGGAGACTTTCTCGAATTCATCTTGTCGAGATGCAATTTCTTGGAACGCCTATCTGTGGGTGGATCACCTGACCTTGTAAGTTTCAGGGTCACGGAAACTTCATCTCGCAACTTGAAACACTTGATCCTATTCCATCTACCAAATTTGAAACTACTAGAGATTCATGCTGTGAATCTTGTGTCCTTTCAATATCACAATAAGACTTGGGACTTAGTCTTCAAGAGTGTACCAGCCCTTGTTGAAGTAACTCTTGGATTATTTAGTCGGTATCATTTAGGCCAACCATCACTCACAATCTTTCAGCAAATGATCAAGTGCATCTCTAAGCAGCTTTCTTGGCTTTCGTTTCATGCAATACCGGTAAGTAAATGAGGATCTCCACATCCTTTTCTTCTAATAAACATCGTTGTAAGTTATATTTTTATGATATCATAGTTGTAATCTTTTTATAATCTAGGTGTTAGATTGTCCTAACCATTTCTTCTGTTGTCCTTCTTTATTACATAGGATGTACTACTTTCTATTCCTATCGAAATCCTTCCTTCTTTCGGAAATGTTAAGCACCTAGAATTGGTTGATCTTGGTAAAGGGGATCAAAACCTTCCATGTGTGACAAAATTCATAAAAGCATGCCCAGTGCTGCGAGAACTCGCACTGAAGGTAAGTTATTTACCAGTTGCATTATCTGGTTTTCTTTTAGTGCTTAATCTTCGTTTCCTAGAGCTTGCAGTTAAAACTTTCTGAGATCGTGATAAATTTTGTGCAAACCTTACATTGCCTATGCAAATCAAGCATGAAACTTTGACCACCTTGTGTTTCTGAATAGTGTGCATGCTCGCTCCTCAGAGTTTATTGACTTAGCAGAGTTAGCATCCCAAATAGCTAGGCAACCTTGGGTTCATGTCACAGTTTCTTAGCAAAAAGAATATCTTTATTACTGAATTACTGCATATGGGTGGCTAGTTTGGTTTACATAAAGTACTTTTGTATTTCATATAGGAGCGTAAGCAAATTCTGGGAATTAAAGATTTAGTTCAAATTTTTTTATCTTTAGAATTGTAAGAAAAAACATGAGTGAGCTAAAGGCAAATTTGGCCATTTGAGTTGGTCTTTAGTTTTCAGTTCTTTTTAGGAAACAACACTATGCTATTTTCAATTGTTAAACAACTACAGGGGAATGAAACTTCTAGCTGATCATTCATACACCAACAAAAAGATTCCAATATCAAAAGTTTTGATTGCTGAAGCCAAGAACATAGGGGAGTAGGCAAGTTTTAATGCATTATCAAGACACCTGAATTAGACACGCATCTCCGAGACAAAAGGTGGAAGTTGTACCATTACCAGTCTACCACACACACTACTCTACTTTGGGATTCTACACATTCATACTTGTTTATAAAATCACCTTGAGACATTGCCTTAACACAAAAACTTTGACTAATGGTCTTAAAGCACACTCATGGTTAATAATGGCCTACAGGTAATTGAGATACCTTGTCCTCTTCCATCTGAGGCTAGGGAGCTGCAAGAACAAATTGAATCAAGTAATTCTGTTTCAGAATCGGAGGCGGAAAGCTCGGAAACTGGAGCGGAGCTGCTTCAACAGCGTCGTTGGACTCATCCATCCTTGAGAGTATTAGAATTTGGTGGATTTATTGGGTGTTCCGATGATGTTCAACTAATACTCTCGATCGTAGATATTTCCACCAGTCTTGAGACAATAATCTGCCGTCCCCCTATATATCGAGAGCATGACAAGGATGTGATGGATACGTATAGAAGCCGAGCGAGTAAACTTGCTAGAATTCTTCCACCCAAAGTGAATGTTATGATTAAGTCAGTGTTCAAATGAGTAGTGTATGCACTATAACCGTGTGTTGATAGGCACCCATTCTTGAATGAGGTTGTGATATTTTTTGATGAACTATGGGGTGAATACTGCATAGCATCATGTAAATTTTATTCTAATTAAGGTTTATCTGTTCTTCAAATGCGCATCCGTTTAGTGTATGCGTAATATTGTATTACTATTACAATTTACAATGCAGTGCGTTGATAGGTACGAGTATTTGCCAAATTGATCGCTGAGCACTGAAAATCTGCTGGTAATTTGTGATCATTACGATTAGCAGGTAAAACTTTGGCCACAATACTGAATTAGTACAGTACTAAGTTTGGAATTTGATGGATGTAACCAACAGGACAGATACTTCTAAGTGCAAAACAATGAGTTCCTGTTTGATATGGATGTGCTGGTTTTTGTCATTTTACTTACTGGGTTTCTACTAGGATTTGCTTACCATTATCATATTTATCAGTGAATCAACTGTTACCCTTAATACACATAATTGTGACTGGCCGCCATTTTTTATATTCCAGCCTCATACAGTTCAAATATGATATCCTAAGATTAATTAAAATCTGAATAAGGTTAGCATCTTTGGAGCATATGTTCAAACACTCAGAAAGCTAAATTGTGCAAAAAGAGGGGTGAGCGTAACCGGATACCCACCGGGTATTGCACTATCCGGAATTGGAGTTGGATCCACCGGTTCCTAATTCCTAGGAATTGGAATTGGAATTGGTTACACCGGTTCCTAATTCCTAGGAATTGAAATTGGATCCACCGGATACCCACCGGTTCCTGGGTACCCACCGGTTCCATATCAAAATCCAAAACATATACGGTTAGTTTAGTTTTACGTAAACTGACTAAAATTTTGATTTCGCATCTTGACTTAAACCATGAAAAACTTAATTAAGCTTTAGGTTTCACCCTTTATAGTTGTTGACAGAAGAAAATTATTCTCCATACTTAGGAGAGCTGGCTGATGAATGGGGCATCAAGTTTTTTTTGTTACTCCATGTCATCTCAAAAGGGGCATATGAGCCATCAGGGATTGTGCACTTAATGAAAATGGGAATTTGGAATTTGACAGAGAGATTGAGGTTGAAACAGAGTATGTTAAAGGGTTATATTTACTTTTCAAGAGAGAATGGGAAGCACAAGAATGGAGGATAGGAAAGTTATGTTTTTATACCGGGTATCCAACCGGTTCCGGTTCCTAAAAGTTAAGAACTGGAATTAGAATTGGTTGATACCGGTTCCTATTTTTGGGAATCGGAATTGGAATTGGTTGACCGGTTCCGGTTCCGGAACCACCGGTTCCGAACCAATTCCGATTCCGATACTGAATACCCGAATTTTTTGCTCACCCTAATTTTAGAATACCTCATTCAGGGTTTCCAGCAAAGCAAACCCGATCAACAAGAAGGGAAAGAGAGAAAGAGACTGAGAGATACCAATGCTCGAACTAAGATCTGGTGGGTAGTAGTTACATACTCACCCACCAGTAAAGGGGTGACACCACTCTCACCTTCCACCCACAAGATGTACTAGTTATGAAACTAGTGCGATACACATGCTCATGTTAATACACTGGTATTTGATATTTTATTTATTATATACTTTATTAATTTTTCATTAGTTTATACAATATCGCATACTAAATGCTAGAGTTTAATTTGTTTTTTATTTTAATTTTGTTTTTACCCTATTCATAACTGAGGTATAGTGATATTACAGTGAGATACATCGAGATTAGCATTGAGAAAATTAATGGTTGAACTACTTATTTTGAGATCCTGGTTAGTAAAGGGGAAAGATTATATATTGCGCTAGATAGTTGTATGACCATAGTTGCAATGGCAGAGAATTATGTAGTTACTACTTTAAGTTAGATTGAGACTAAAACCGAGAAACTTATGAATACTGGGAACCGTGCCATGTTTTGGATGTTATACTAGTGTTTGACCCAAATTGGGTATACGAAATGGAATGAGAATTATGAGCATATGAATGGGGTTTGATGTAAATCTTGGTTTGAGGCTCAGACGTTGTTAGTTCTTTAGTTCTAGACATGTGGGCAAGTAGTTTAAGAGGTTGACTCTTAGGTGATGAGTAGTATTTTATGAATGGTTACATGGTTATGAGAATTGGTCCGAGAGTGGACTATTGAGAGCCTGCGGGCTATATGTTATGAGTTATGGGGCCTATGGCCAAGTTATGAGAATGGTTTTGCATCTGCGGGTTTTACCGCCAGTTCACTTCCTACATGGTCGAGGCTCGGAGACCGAGAGCGATTGACACATACTTTTGGGAATTGAGTTATAGATGATATGGAGACTACTTTTGGGATTTATGTGACTTTAAGGTCATAGTTGACTGAGCTGATGCTTGATTATCTTTTTATAGCTCTTTGATTTATATATCGAATTATGATTCGATGTTTCGATAGAATGTTTGGTTACTCGGCAAAAGCTGATTGGTTGCTTTCTGTGATAGGTGTGTGTGCGTCCATTTTTCTTCAATGGCGGGCCTATGATGAACCTATGCGATATTCGATTGCATGGGGGAGTAGATTGGAGTTTGTTTACATGTTGATTGTGTTTGAGGATCACGCATCGGTACGAGTTGATCAGAAGATTAGTGTTTTCATTTGTGATTATAATTTTTAGTTATTCATTGAGTTGTAGTTAGTAAACCATTATAGTTTATTTGGTTTGTTGGGATTTTGTAATGGTTGCCTTGCACTCATTCTATGGGTGAGTGTGGCAGTGATGCTCTAGATTTAGTTGGAAGTCTTCCGCTGTAAAGGTTTGGTTTTGTTGTATTTATTGTTTTAAGCATGTTATTAAATGGTCGATAACTTGGGATGTCTATTTACGACTCTTGGAAAGCATGACGTCGGTATGACATCATACTTGTATGAGAGGCCTCATCTTCAGGTTGTCTCATACCAGATTTTGTGTTTATACAAACCTCTATATTGTAATGCTACAAACCTCTATATTGTAATGCTACAAACTTCTAAGAGTTTTTTTTTCAATATATGACACATCATGACCTATAAACCAGGTTTGTCTAAATATAAGGCTTTGTAAGTTTATCACTATAAGAATGAGGTTTTTATAATAGGTTTTTTTTCCACAAACCTCCCATAAAAACCTTGCGTTGGAGATGCTTTAAAAGAGGCTTGGTAAGTATCAGTGTGGTTAAAGATTAAACTTTTTTTAGCAAAATTAAGGTTAGCATCGTCGTCATTGAAAAGTAACCCCTGTCTTACCAGTCGGGATCCTCTACTGTTGTTAAAAGAACAGTAGAGTACTTTTCTAAACATTTCTATTATTGGATTAGAGGGGGTGGGCTTTTGACCATTGGATGGAGGGGATGAGTTTTTGAAATTTAAACGGTTAGAGAAGAGAGATAGGGAGATAAAGAAACAGTAGAGTGCTGTAACAGTAGAGGATCCAAATTGCTGTCTTACCACAAGTCGTAAAAATACCGCCTTATATAAGTTTTTGTATTGTCTTTTTTCCAAGGAAATATACCATGGAATTATTGTATTTTTTTTTTTACTATTTTTGTTGAGAATGTTGTGATATTGCTGTGGTTATGTTTCATAAGAGTAGGCAAAAGATAGAAAGTTCTCGATCCATAATCAAGCCCAAATTTACCCTGTTTTACGAGCCCCTTCCCTTGTAGAAATTCCTTTTAATAAAAAAAAAAAAAAAAAAGAAGCTTTCCTCCACCTCCCCGTCTCTCGTTTCTTCTTCATCTCACTTCCCAATTGCGATGAAGAAGAAAAGCTTTCCTAGGACTGTTGGATAGAGGACAGATAAATATCGACGAGTTAAAGATTAATCTTATTTTAATGCAGGTTAGCTTCATCTCTTTCCTTCAATTTTTATTTTTATTTCAGTAGATTGTTATCTATTTTAATGCATTGTCAAGAAAATTGGAGAGCAAAACAGTAACAGAATAAAAGTTATTTTCTTTGCCCACATGAAAGAAAGCCAATTTGTTAAACTTTGTTTGTTGAGATTTTTGTACTCTATAAAAAAAAAACATAATAAATTCAATTACTTGTCATATTAGGTTTGTTCTCCTCAGCATAAAAATAAAATAGTTCAGTTCGTCTGGAATTTATCAGTCAGATAATTTTTTATTCCAAAATAAAATCCGTGATAATACTTTTTTTCATTAGAAAGATTTCAATGCTCAAGTTAAAGAAACTCAACTCATTTCATTTCAGTTTAGTTTTTTCCAGCTGAAAAGAACGAAGCAACTCGTGTTTAACTTTTGAATTGTGACTGCATGTACCGGTGCTGGGTGTGGAAAGTTCGCTAGGACTTGCAATGCAATTTCTAATTCTGAATTGAGTTCTCAATTCAGTTCAGTTCAGTTTTTTCCAGATGAAAAGAACGGAGCAACTCGTGTTTAACTTTTGAATTTTGAATGCGTGTACCTGTAGTGGGTGTGGAAAGATCGCTATGACTTGCAATGCAATTTCTAATTCTGCAGTAGCTGTGGTGCTTGATCATGAAAATAAAAAACATCAAAATCAAGGCGAGGATGGGATTAGTAAACTGCCAGACCATGTCGTATTTTTAGTTCTCTCTGGTTTAGATATGAAAGATGCAGGCAGAACTAGCATTCTTTCAAAAAGGTGGAGGTACTTGTGGACCGACTGGACTGATCTCCTATTTCATCCTCCTATAAACATGACACCTGAAAAATACTCTACTTCTCCTATACAGGAAAGTACATATTTGAATTGGATTAATCAGATAGTGAGTTTGCATCGTGGCTAGTTTATTGACAAGTTTGGAGTTCATTTTCCATTTAGTCACACTGACAACGCTGAGCTTGCCAGCTATATTGAGAGATGGTTTCAATTTGCTATCTCTAAAAGAGTAAAGACCCTGTCACTTAACTGTGTGCAAGTTTATGATAATCGCATCCCTGTTGGGTTTGATGTTTTGAAATACTCGATTGATACTAGTGGCCTCATTTACCTTACAACTCTGAAACTTAGAAGTGTTCTTGTAACTGGAGACTTTCTCGAATTCATCTTGTCGAGATGCAATTTCTTGGAACGGCTATGGGTGGTTGAATCACCTGACCTTGTGAGTTTCAAGGTCACAGAAACTTCATCTCGCAACTTGAAACAATTGGTCCTATTTGATCTACCAAATTTGAAACTAATAGAGATTCATGCTGTGAATCTTGTCTCCTTTCAATATTACTACTTGGGACGTAGTCTTCAAGTGTGTACCAGCTCTTGTTCGAGTAACTATTGGATTTATTGGTCTGTATCATTTGCGCCAACCATCATTCACAATCTTTCAGCAAATGATCAACTGCATCTTTAAGCACCTTTCCTGGCTTTCGTTTCAAGCAATACCGGTAAGTAAATGAGGATCTCCTCATCCTTTTCTTCTAAACATACAATAGTTGTAAGTTTGAGTTTTATGATCTCATAGTTGTAATCTTTTATTTATTTTCTAGGTGTTAGATTGTCCTAACCTTTTCTTCTTTTGATTCATTTTGCTACTTAGGCGTATTACTTTCTATCCCTAGCGAAATCCTTCCTTGTTTCGGAAATGTTAAGCACCTAGAGAATTGGTTGATCGTGGTAAAGGGGATCAATACCTTCCAAGTGTCACAAAATTCATAAAAGCATGCCCAGTTCTGCGAGAACTCACGCTGAAGGTAAGTTATTTACCAGTTGCATTATCTGGTTTTGTTTTAGTGCTTAATCTTCGTTTCCCAGAGCTTGCAGCTAAAACTTTCTGAGATCGTGATAAATTTTGTGCAAACATTGCCTTTGCAAATCAAGCATGAAACTTTGACAACCTTGTGTTTCTGAATAGTGTACATGCTCGCTCCTCAGAGTTTATTTTTTTATCTTTAGAATTGCAAGAAAAAACATGAGTGAGCTAAAGGCATATTTGGCCATTTGTGTTGGTCTTTAGTTTTCACTTCTTTCTAGGAACAACATTATGCTGTTTTCACTTGTTAAACAACTACAAGGAATGAAATGCTAGCTGATTATTCATACTGCGTACACCAACAAAAAAAGTTCCAATATGTCAATACTCAAAACCAAAAACATGCTAATTTTGATTGCTGAAATCAAGAACATAGAGGAATAAGCAAGTTTTAATGCACAATCAAGATATGTGAACTAGACATTCATCTCCGTGGTGAAAGGTGGAAGTGGTACCACTACCACGCACTACTCTACTTTGTGATTCTTACTTGTTTACAGATTCGCCTTGAGGCATTGCCTAAATGGTCTTAAAGCACACTCATGTTTAATGATGCCTATAGGTAGCTCTTAAACCTTGTCCTCTTCCATCTGAGGCTAGGGAGCTGCAAGAACAAACTGAATCAAGTGATTCTATTTCAGAGTCCGAGGAGGAGAACTCGGAAACTGGAGCGGAGCTGCTTCAACAGCGTTGGACTCATCCATCCTTGAGAGTTCTAGAATTTGGTGGATTTATTGGGAGTTCCGATGATGTTCAACTAATACTCTCGATCGTAGATATTTCCAACAGTCTCGAGACAATCATCTACCGTCCCCCTAAAAATCGAGAGCATGACAAGGATGTAATGGATACGTATAGAAGCCGTGCGAGTAAACTTGCTAGAATTCTTCCACCCAAAGTGAATGTTAAGATTAAATCAGTGTTCATTATATGAGAAGTGCATGTAAGCACTATAACCGTGTGTTGGCACCCATTCTTGAATAAGGTTGTGATATTTTCGATGAACTATGGGGTGAATACTGCATAGCATCCGTTTAGTGTATGTGAAATTTTTATACTACTATTACAACGCAGTGCGTTGATAGATACGAGTATTTGCCAATTTGATCGCCGATCACTGAAATTCTGCTGGTAATTTGTGATCAGTACAATTGGCAAGACTAATTTGAAATTGATGGTTGTAAGTCTTATGACCAACAGGACAGATACTTCAAGTGCAAAACAATGAATTTTTTTCATTGTAATTGTAAACTCCCTTAGCTAAGAGGAGCTTTTTACCTTCCGTGTGATATTGATGTGCTGGTTTTTGTCATTTTACTGACTGGGTTTCTATTAGGATTTGCTTACCATTATCACATTTAACAGTGAATCAAACTGCAGTTAATATTTTTTCTTAGGTATACAAGAAAACTATCCTCTCCGAACAAAATGCTTGCATTTTTCTGGCATTTATTTTGTCTTGTAAAAGAACTAAAGACTGAGTTTTTTTGCACCAGCTTGTTTGATCTTGAAGGTTTTTCATTCAGTGTAAAAAAGAAAGGTACAGGTTTTCCAGTGTTTGCTCACCAAGAGGAGAGAGAGAGAAAGAGAAAGAGAGTTACCGCTGCTCGAACTCAGGATCCGGTGGGTAGTAGCTACAGACTCAGGCACCAGTCCAGTGGTGGCTTTGGTGTTAGAAGAGGGCAAGGGCCAAAGCATATGGAGTATAATTGAACTGTAACTTAAAAGCTTTTGAAAAAATAGTGTTTCAAAAGTTGATAGCCAGTAAAATCTTTTCTTTTTTAATGGACAAGTATTTTTAATAGTTAAAGAATTAAAATCTAAAAAATTTACGTTGATACCACGCCCCAACTTAATAAACAACACACCACTAATAAATAATGTCTTTTTAATGTTAGGTCGTAATTCCCTCTCCCAACCCCAACTTATAATAGCTCTTCAATACAACACTTGTGCGAATCGTTTAACAAATCATTTTACTGTACTAATATTTGGAGATGGTGGATTAATGCGTCATATACACTCCATTTCAAAGTTTGAATCCCTCCCAATTCGTTATTTAGGCATGATTTTAAGTGCCAATCCGCGAAGTATGGAGTTTTGGAGACGGGTGTTGGAAAAATGGAGACAAATTAGCCACTTAGAGAGGAAAATTGTTGTCTTTATGCGCTGATCAAATCAGTATTGAACAATCTCCCTACATACTACATGTCACTATTTCGAATACCTGCTGGTGTATTAAACAAGATGACCAAGCTGGAGAGAGATTTCTTTTGGACGGGGCAAGCAGAAGAGAGGAGACCTATTTGCCTAGTTAAGCGGGAGGTAATTGAAAAACCAAGAGGGATGGGAGGTTTAGGAGTGGGTTCACTGAGAGATATGAATGTAGCTTTGTTGAGTAAATGGGTGTGGAGGATAGCGTCTAAGGAGAAGAGCATCTGGAAATGCTCATAAAAAATACAATATTAGGGGTATTTCTTCTATTGAGGAGGTTAATATCCCAAGGAGTGGTGGTGCATGGAAGGATATAGTTTCTACTGTAAAAAAGAATGAGAAAGCAGTTTGAGTTTCAAGCAATGATTAGCCACGATTGTAGGAAATGGAACTGAGGTGAAATTGTGGCATGACCTGTGGGTGGGGGATCAACCACTGGCAAAAAAATTCCCCAGGTTATTTGCCATCTCAAACGAACCGAATGCATGAGTATCTAACATGGGTTTTTGGGATGGTTTTAATTGGAGATGGAGTTTGAGTTGGAGACGAAGTTTGCTTGTTTGGGAGGAGGAGCAAAATAAGAAACTGTTTGTTATGCTCAGCCGTGTACAGCTTGACCCGGGCTTAGAGGATAAGCTCGTTTGGAGACATAATAAGGATGTAAATTTTTCCAGTACAATCTATGAGGCGTGAATTAATGAAGAATCAGGGAAATATGACTCATGAGGTTGTGAAAGGAATATGGCAAGGTTTAGCACCTCCCAATGTTGAAACTTTTATGTGGCTCGTATTTATGGGTTGAATCAAGACGAAGGATCGCCTCACTTGAATGGGTTTTCAGTGTGTGAATGATGAAACATGTGTATTCTGTGAAGTAGAGGTAGAGGATTGTTATCATCTAATGATACACTGTAAATATACGAGAGAGATTTGGAATAAATGGCTCGATATGTGGGATGTATATTGGTGTATGCTGAAGACTATGTCAGATTTCTTCAATCAGTGGTGTTCTTTGATTCATGAAACTCATTTTAGGAAAGTCTGAACTACTTTCTTATTTATGGTAGTTTGGTCGATTTGAAAGGAACGGAATGCAAGGATATTTGAAGAGAAAAGGTGTAGCATCAAGGAAATAGGCGTGGGATAAGTATTTTCCCTATTTTTCACAAGAGGTGTGTCAAGTTCTAACATTCTTGAAGATATACTCACCTTGCTGCAAGAAGCTTTCAAAAATCCAGTGGGAGGCGCCTGCAAGAAGCTTTCTATATTGATTTATCGAATGGAAGTAGCCAGTTTTAGTCGTTGGATTCAGTTCATGTGATGGAGTATCTAGTGGATACTTCCATTCAACCAAGGTTTCTGTAACCGACCAACAGAGTTAAAACTCACATGAATCAGAGTTAAAAAGTCCATACACCCAGTAAAGAAAACAAAACGCCCTTGTGACACAAATCAAACTTGACGAATAAAGAAAATGCCCAAAGGTCCACCATTGGGCATCAGATCAGCAAGTTTTACTGGACTTTCAGCACCTTTCTCAGTAGATAAGTAGCCATGTATTAAAATCAAAATCTGTTTTGACATAACCATGGCAAACATAATTGATAATGGATGTTGGGGGTTGTTCATATGGCGGTTACTTCCATTCACTTTATATAGCCTGAATCCAACGATTATAACTGGCTACTTCTATTCCATATAGACGTTGGAATCACCTACAGATGTTGCACAGAATAATACTCAATTATTTGAGTTGTGCACATGGTACCTCTGAAGTTTGGAAACATTGTGGGTAATCTGTGGGAAAAAACAAAAAAGTAATAATAATAAATTTCAAGCTCAAAATTTTTTTAATTTTTTTTCAATTGGTCTACTTTTCCTTAATAACACAGAGGGCAAAATAGTTTTTTCGCCTTCACAAAATTGACCAAATTGACGGCATTGCACTGCTTGTATACGAGTTGCACAATGTTTGAAGTTTGTGGTTATTTCGTGCACAATTCAAAACAAGTGGCTATCCCATTCAAAAGTAGTAATTTTGAGTACCACATGAAATTTACGTAAAAAAAAAAGTAGTTAAGATTAATATTATCAAATACGGTAATATTTTGTATGTACTTGGGCGTATGTAGCACAATATACTAAACTTATTAAGCCCATATTTTTATTCAGGCTAAACCCAATATCATTAATGACCTGACATTTATGAGCGATTGCATATTTCACCAGTATACTACAGGTCATGTTTGATTGGGTGTAAGTCAACAAAGGAACTTCAACTTCCTTGGAAGAAAAACAAATTACATGATTTAGTTCGATTATTTCTATGGAAGTAGAAGTTACATGGAAGATGGGACTTGAACTTCCCATGAAGCATGAGAAGTTGCTTACTTAGGGGGCTAGGTAAGTCCAACTTCCCATATTAATTAAATCAAATTACTTTTTTACTTATTGAAATTTATTATTGATTGCATGTGAATTGGGCTAAGTGGTCATTTTGTATCTACTTCTAAGAAAGTGCATGTTGTGAACCAAACTAATATGTTTCCATGGATTTGAGATTTACTTAGGAAGTTAGAGTTTTATGGTATTACAATTTACCTATATAAGTTGAGAGGATTGAACCGAACCAGGCCTACTCGATTGGGTTTGGGCTGCGTCACAAATTGACGGTTCTCATTCTGGGCGTAATTGTAACAGTTTCGTATGAGTCAGAGTACGATTTTGTGAAAGTCACACCATTGTCAAACCTTTGCTCACTCTATCTGTTCGATGAAATGCCCATTACGAAATCCTCATCAACAGCTGTAAGTACTTTTTACTTTTTACTAATATTTGAATTTGTGAATTTATTAAAAAATAATATCCTTATTGTTAGGCCAGTGAATTCAGATCAGATGGCCCAAAAAAGTTCCCACGTTTCCAAAGACTGTTCGATTGAGGTTATAAAAGCTATCTCCAACACTATAAAGAGGCCTAATAAGTATCAGCGTGGTTAAAGATTAAAACTTTCTTCAGCAAAATTCAGGTTAGCATCTCTTTCATTCAGGTTTTCTTCTTTTTGTTTATTAATTAATGCCTTCTTGCGAAATTGGAGATCAAAAGAGTAAGAGAAGAAAAGTTATTTACTTTGCCCTAGATGAGAGCCAATTTGTTAGACACTCTGTTTACTTGCCATATCCAAGGGGGAGAATTTTGGATTAAGGTTTCGTTTCTTTATGTGTAAAAAACTGAACAATAGGTCTCTTATGAGGCCGCCTCAATACGAAGTCACATCTATAGCCAAGCATGACGGCAATCTGATGTCATGCTTATCTGAGGCGACCTCAAATTTTGTTAAAACTGAACTGAAAAAGCAACTCAATCAAAAGTTTAAATCGATAGTTTTGAGAGCCAATCAATGTTATATGCCTTAATAATAGGTATAATCATAAATTTATTTCGGAATAAAAAATTATGTGGGGGTGCGTTTGTTAGAGCTTACACGATCCGTTCAGTTTAGGTGTCAATTCAGGTGGTGCTGAGTTAAGAAACATACTTTTGTCTCACATATCTAGTTGTGTTCAATTCGGATTAGTTGTGTCCAATTTTGTTCATTATATTAGTGTCCAGTGATATTCAATTCAATTTTGGTAAGTTCAGCTCTAACAATCGGATTAGTTGGGGAGAACAGAGCCTAACAAGTAACCCGTGCTTAACTTTCGAATTTTGACTGTATTTGTAGTAGGTGTGAAAAGTTCGCTATGGCTTGCAATGCGATTTCTAATTCTGCAGTTGCTGTGGTGCTTGATCATGAAGATAAAAAACATCAAAATCAAGGCGAGGATGGGATTAGTAAACTGCCGGACCATGTCATATTTTTAGTTCTCTCTGGGTTGAAAATGAAAGATGCAGGCAGAAGTAGTATTCTTTCAAAAAGGTGGAGGTACTTGTGGACCGACTGGACTGATCTCCTATTTCATCCTCCTATAAACATGAACCCTGAAAAATATTCTACTTCTCCTATACAGGAAAGTACATATTTGAATTGGATTAATCAGATAGTGAGTTTGCATCATGGCTCGTCTATTGATAAGTTTGCAGTTTATTTTCCATTTAGTCACACTGACAAGGCTGAGCTTGCCAGCCATATTGAGAGATGGTTTCAATTTGCTATCTCTAAAAGAGTAAAGATGCTGTCAATCACATGTGTTCAAGTTTATGATAATCGCATCCCTGTTGGGTTTGATGTTTTGAAACACTCGATTGATACTAGTGGCCTCAGTTACCTTACAGTCCTGAAACTTAGAGATGTTCTTGTAACTGGAGAATTTCTTGAATTCATCTTGTCGAGATGCAATTTCTTGGAACGCCTATCTGTGGGTGGATCACCTGACCTTGTGAGTTTCAAGGTCACGGAAACTTCATCTCGCAACTTGAAACAATTGATCCTATACGATCTACCAAATTTGAAACTACTAGAGATTCATGCTGTGAATCTTGTGAACTTTCAATATTACAATAAGAATTGGGACTTAGTCTTCAAGAGTGTACCAGCCCTTGTTGAAGTAGCTCTTGGATTATTTAGTCGGTATCATTTAGGCCAACCATCACTCACAATCTTTCAGCAAATGATCAAGTGCATCTCTAAGCAGCTTTCCTGGCTGTCGTTTCAAGCAATACCGGTAAGTAAATGAGGATCTCCTCATCCTTTTCTTCTGAACATACAATAGTTGTAAGTTTGAGTTTTATGATCTCATAGTTGTAATTTTTTATTTATTTTCTAGGTGTTAGATTGTCCTAACCTTTTCTTCTTTTGATTCATTTTGCTACTTAGGCTGTATTACTTTCTATCCCTAGCGAAATCCTTCCTTCTTTCGGAAATGTTAAGCACTTAGAATTGGTTGTTGGTGGTAAAGCGGATCAAAACCTTCTGAGTGTGACAAAATTCATAAAAGCATGTCCAGTGCTGCGAGAACTCACACTGAAGGTAAGTTATCTACCAGTTGCATTATCTGGTTTTGTTTTTAGTCCGTTAATCTTCGTTTCCCAGAGCTTGCAATTAAAACTTTCTGAAATCGTGATAATTTTTTGGAAAACTTACACTGCCTGCTATGCAAATCAAGCATGAAATTATGAGTTTTGACAACCCTGTGTTACTGAGTAGTGTGCATGCTCCCTTCTCAGTAAGAGTTTATTGACTTAGCAGAGTTAGCACCCCAAAGAATATCATCGATACTGAATACTGCATTTGCGTGGCTATAAAGTACTTTTCTATTTCATATAGAAGCAAAAATAAGGCACCCATCTGGGTCATCTCCGAGAGGAAAGGTGGAAGTGGTACCACTACCACACACACTACTCTACTTTGTGATTCTACACATTCATACAGTCATACTTGTTTATAAATCAACTTGAGGCATTATTGCCTGAATGGTTTAAAGCACACTCATGGTTAATAATGGCCTACAGGTACTTTTGTTACCTTGTCCTCTTCCATCTGAGGCTAGGGAGCTGCAAGAACAAATTGAATCAAGTGATTCTGTTTCAGAGTCGGAGGAGGACAACTCGGAAACTGGAGCAGAGCTGCTTCAACAGCGTTGGACTCATCCATCCTTGAAAGTACTAGAATTTGGTGGATTTATTGGGTGTTCCGATGATGTTCAACTAATTCTCTCGATCGTAGATATTTCCACCAGACTTGAGACAATCATCTGCCGTCCCCCTGTACATCGAGAGCATGACAAGGATGTGATGGATACGTATAGAAGCCGAGTGAGTAAACTTGCAAGAATTCTTCCACCCAAAGTGAATGTTATGATTAAGTCAGTGTTCAAATGAGTAGTGTAAGCACTATAAGGGATGTGTTGGCACCCATTCTTGAATGAGGTTGTGATATTTTCGATGAACTATGGGGTGAATACTGCATAGCATCATGTAAACTTTATTCTAATTAAGGTTTCTCTGTTCTTCAAATGCGCATCTGTATAGTGTATGCAAAATATTTGTACAATGCAGTGCGCTGAATGGTACGAGTATTTGCCAAATTGATCGTCGAGCACTGAAAATCTGCTGATTATTTGTGATCATTACGATTAGCAGGTAAAACTTTGGCCACAATACTGAACTAGTACAGTACTAAGTTTGAAATTTGATGGATGTAACCAACAGGACAGATACTTCCAAATGCAAAACAATGAGTTCTTGTTTGATATGGATGTGCTGGATTTTGTCATTTTACTTATTGGGTTTCTACTAGGATTTGCTCACCATTATCACATGGCATCACAAAGAGAGTGAGTGATACCATTGCCCGAACTAAGATCCGGTGGATAGTAGTTAGAGGCTTAGAGCTGACAATGTCTGATACGGCACGATAATACAACACGAACAAGTATTTCTGAATTTGACACGATTAAACTAATTTGTTAAAGAATGTAATTATCATGAATTCATATAATTTTATGTTTTCTAAGACCGACACAATATGATACGAAACCAAACACGAATCGACACGACCTGACCTATTTGCTAGCTTTAGTAATAGTTACATACTCACCCACTAGTCCAGTGGTGGCATTGGTGTTAGAAGAGGCCAAAGCATATATAATTGAACTATAAGTTTAATAACAAGTTTTGTGTGAGACCAACTCATATAAAAATGGGGTCATTATTTAGAATGTACAGGTCACTTATGGTGAGCAGTGACCAATGTTTTATTGAAATGTGACTACTGTCTCACCAAAAGTTACAGAAATACCGTATTATAGAAGTTTTTGTATAAGTCAAAAGCTTTTGAAAAAATAGTGTTTCAAATATTATAGCCAGTAAAATCTTTTTTTTTTTTTTTTTTTTTTTTTATGGACAAGTATTTTTAATAGTTAAAGAATTAAAATCTAAATAATTTACATCAATACCACAACCCAACTTAGTAAACAACACACTCCTAATAAATAATGTACTTTTAATCTTAGGTTGCAATTCTCTCTCCATACCCCAAACTTATAATAGCTCTCAAATACAACACTTATGCGAATTGTTTAACAAATTATTTTACTGTACTAATCAGATCAGTTTTCCGATCTATCTTAATCACGATAACAGAGAATAATGGAAAACAAAAAGGTCATGGGAAACCAAACCCCAAAAAAATTGTTGATTTGACAACAAAATTGTAATCTAACTTCTCGTTCAGTTTTCTTTTATCTCGCGTTTGTGATTTGTAAATTCACAAAAGTAAAGTTGTAAAGAAGCACAATCAAATTTACCTCCCAAAACCACCTAATTTTGATTTACAACTCTTTTCTTTTTTTTTTTTTTTGTTGTGCAAATGCAAAAGAGGGTGCAAGTGAATGGTGAGCGAGGCACCCACTGTTACGTCATATTCGGACTCTTGTGTTCAATATCGAACATATCAAACTAGCTGAACAACCCGTGCAAGCACTGGCCCCGTCAACGTAGCACCAACAAGGGGCTAGTATAGTTTCTAGAAGTCAGCAGACACAATGCATGAGGGGAATAATAGGGATTCGAACCCATGACCTTGCCTTACCAAACCACTTGAGAATGAGCTTGGAACTACTAGACCATCACCCTTGTTGGTTTTTACAACTCTTTACTTGCTGAGCAGAACAAGGAGCCTTATCGGTTTGTGGAGTGGTGACACCACTTTCATCTTCCACCCAGAAAATGTAGGTTCATTTCTTATTACTTATAACTAGTTTTTCTTTTTGCTTGTCATTACTTATAACTAGTTATGAAACTCGTGTGATGCACATACTTATGTTAATACACTGATATTTTATTTATTATATACTTTAAATAGTAAGTCTTGTGTGAGATCAACTCATTAAAAAAAAATGGAATGACTATTTAGAAATGTAGGGGTCACTTATTGTGAGTAATGTCCCTTAATTCATTGAAAAGTGACCCCATCTCACCAAAAGTTACAAAAAGACCATCTTATAAAAAATTTTGTGTACTTTAAATTATTGTTTCATTAGTTTTATTTTTTGAGTGGATTGTTTCATTAGTTTATACAATGTTGCAGACCCATGCTAGAGTTTAATGTTTTTTATTTTAATTTTATTCTTACCCTATTATTTAACCCAAAACCTTGTTTAAGACGGGCTTTTTGTAATTTTCGGTGAGAAGAGAGTTATTTTTTAGTGAAATAAGGGTCACTGCTCTTAATAAGTGACCACTACATTGCTCCATTATTTTGTAAGTTGGTCATGAAATACATACTATATTCCACAACTTAAACACTAGAGAGTTGTTGTTTGATAAACTCTATTCTCTCTTTTTTGCCTCTTCTCTTCCTCTCTCAACTCTAACCCTTATTAGGACAAATTTTCAGGTCGGGAAAATCGATTTAGGTCATTCCCGGCCTGTGATTCATGTTTTCCACCTCTTTTTGTCAATGATTTCTAGTTTATGGTCTCTAAGTTGAATAAATTTTCTCTCCCTTTTGTGGAGTCATTAGGGATTTTTAAATTTTTCCTCTTTGTAGGATCCTCTCTTCGCCTATTGTGCGATTTAGTATCAAGTAATATGAATTCGGGGACCGGATATGCACTAGATCGATGGTATCATACAACATTTTGTGAGCAAACAATTACGCTACTTGCGGTGAAGATCTCTATTTCCGTTAAAGATGAAGCATCAAAGGAAGCACATGGTTACTATGCATGTTGGGAGTCGCGCTCGGGTATTTTAGTTAATTATTTTGTTAGCATATTTGTTATTGGTACTGTTAATTTAGTATATTCTAGGGTTATTTTCGATGTAGATGCTGTATGACTTTTCGAATGAAAGTCTCCTGTTCCCCTTTCAAAAAAAGAAAAAGAAAAAGAAATACATACCATATTCCAATGATTAAATCATAATCTCAAGAGTTGGAACCTCCCTACTTTTTCTCTCCTTCCTCTTCCTCTCTCTCTCCTTCTTCACCACTCTCTCTCCTTCCCCTTCCCCCAATTGCACACTTAATGTTATCCCATGATGAGATTAGGGTCATTCTAAATTATGAGATTAGTCAAAAATTTGTGATATACAACTACTCAATTGGGTTCGGGCTACTCTATTGGGTTCGGGCTGGGTCACAAATTGGCAGTTCTACTTGTGGGTGTAATTGTAACAGTTTCGTAGGAGGCAGGGCACGATTTTGTGAAAGTCACACCATTGTCAAACCTTTGCTCACTCGGTCTGTTCGATGAAATGCCCATTACAAAGTCCTCACCAACATCTGTAAGTACTTTTAACACAAATTTGGATTTGTGAATTTATTTATTCTGATTTCTTCTACTTTAATATATGACAAGCAAAAAAAAAGTGAATTTATTAAAAAATAGAGTAATATCCTTATTGTTAGGCCAGTCAATTCAGACCAGATGGCCCAAAAAAGTTCCCACGTTTCCAAGGACTGTTCGATTGAGGTTATAAAAGCTATCTCCAACACTAAAAAGAGGCCTGATAAGTATCAGCGTGGTTAAAGATTAATACTTTCTTCAGCAAAATTCAGGTTAGCATCTCTTTCATTCAGGTTTTCTTCTTTTTTTTTAATTATAATTTTAGCAGATTGTTGATTCATTCTAATGCCTTCTTGCTGAATTGGAGAACAAAATAGTAAGAGAAGAAAAGTTATTTACTTTGCCCTAGGTGAGAGCCAATTTGTTAAAGACACTCTGTTTACTTGCCATATTCAAGGGGGAGAATTTTTTATTAAGGTTTCGTTTCTTTATGTGTAAAAAACCGAACAATAGGTCTCTTATGAGGCGGCCTCCTACTAGATTTTGTGAAAACTGAATTGAAAAAACAACTCAATTAAAAGTTTAAACCGATAGTTAATGTTATATCCCTTAATAATAGGTATAATCATGAATTTATTTCGGAATAAAAATAATCTAAGAGCTCTTTTGTTGAGCTTACACGGTCTCATGTGTCAATCAGTGAGAAACATACTTTTGTCTCGCATATCAAGCTTTCAGTTCATTAGTGTATAGTTTAGTGGTGTTGAATTCAGTTCAATTTAGTTTTGGTAAGTTCTGCTCTAACAAACGCATCCTGAGTGATGACTTACACATGAACTAAATTTAAGTTGGGGAGAACAGAGCCTAACCAGTAACCCATGCTTAACTTTTGAATTTTGACTGTATTTGTAGTAGGTGTGGAAAGTTCACTATGGCTTGCAATGCAATTTGTAATTCTTCAGTTGCTGTGGTCCTTGATCATGAAGATAAAAGACATAAAAATCAAGGCGATGACCGGATTAGTAAACTGCCAGACCGTGTCATATTTTTGGTTCTCTCTCGTTTGCATATGAAAGATGCAGGCAGAAGTAGTATTCTTTCAAAAAGGTGGAGGTACTTGTGGACCGACTGGACTGATCTCCTATTTCATCCTCCTATAAACATGAACCCTGAAAAATATTCTACTTCTTCTATACAGGAAAGTATATATTTGAATTGGATTAATCAGATAGTGAGTTTGCATCGTGGTTCGTTTATTGATAAGTTTGCAGTTTATTTTCCATTTAGTCACACTGACAAGGCTGAGCTTGCCAGCTATATTGAGAGATGGTTTCAATTTGCTATCTCTAAAAGAGTGAAGATCCTGTCACTCTCCTTTGTTCACGTTTATGATAATGGCATCCCTGTTGGATTTGATGTTTTGAAACACTCGATTGATGCTAGTGGCCTCAGTTATCTTAAAACCCTGCAACTTAGAAATGTTCCTGTAACTGGAGAATTTCTCGAATTCATCTTGTCGAGAAGCAATTTCTTGGAACGCCTATCTGTAAATCAATCAAATGACCTTGTGAGTTTCAAGGTCACGGAAACTTCATCTCGCAACTTGAAACAATTGGTCCTATTCGATCTACCAAATTTGAAACTACTAGAGATTCATGCAGTGAATCTTGAGTATTTTCGATATTACAATAATACTTGGGACGTAATCTTCAAGAGTGTACCAGCCCTTGTTGAAGTAAATCTTGGATTTATTGATCGGTATCATTTAGGCCAACCATCATTCACAATCTTTCAGCAAATGATCAAGTGCATCTCTAAGCAGCTTTCCAGGCTTTCGTTTCATGCAAAACCGGTAAGTAAATGAGGATCTCCTCATCCTTTTCTTCTAGACATAGTTGTAAGTTTGATTTTTATGATATCAAGTTGTAATCTTTTTAATATTTAGGTGTTAGATTATCCTAACCTTTTCTTCTTTTGATTCATTTTGTTACTTAGGGTGTATTACTTTCTATTCCTAGCGAAATCATTCCTTCTTTCGGAAATGTTAAGCACTTAGAATTGGTTGTTGGCCGTGAAGCGGATCAAAACCTTCCGAATGTGACAAAATTCATAAAAACATGCCCAGTGCTGCAAGAACTCACACTGAAGGTAAGTCATCTACCAGTTGCATTATCTTGGTTTTGTTTTAGTGCGTTGATCTTCGTTTCCCAGAGCTTGCAATTAAAACTTTCTGAGATTGTGATAATTTTTTGGAAAACTTACACTGCCTATGCAAATCAAGCATGAAATTTTGACAACCCTGTGTTTTTGAGTAGTGTGCATGCTCGCTTCTCAGAGTCGTTTATTGACTTAGCAGAGTTAGCACCCCAAATAGCTCGGCAAAACCTGGGTTTATGTCAGCGTTTATCAGCAAAAAGACAATCATCAATGCTGAATTTACTGCTTATGTGTGGCTTGTTTGGTGTTCATAAAGTAATTTTGTACTCGTATTTCGTAAGCAAATTCCAAGATATGAAAAATTTGAAGATTTAGTCCACTTCTTTATTTTAAGAATTATAAGAAAAAACATGGGTGACAAGTGAGCTAAAGGCATATTTAGCCATTTGGGTTGGTATTTAGTTTTCAGTTCTTTTTAGGATCAACATTATGCTGTTTTCAATTGTTACACAACTACAAGGAATGGAAATTCCAACTGGTTATTCATACACCAACAAAAAAAGTTCCAATATGTCAATACTCAAAACCAAAAACATGCTAATTTTGATCGCTGAAGTCAAGAACATAGAGGAATAGGCAAGTTTTAATGCATAATCAAGATATGTGAATTAGACAATCATCTCCGAGGCGAAAGGTGGAAGTGGTACCACTACCACGCACTACTCTACTTTGTGACTTTACATTCATACTTGTTTATAGATTCACCTTGAGGCATTGCCTAAATGGTCTTAAAGCACACTCATGGTTAATAATGGCCTACAGGTAGTTCTTAAACCTTGTCCTCTTCCATCTGAGGCTAGGGAGCTGCTAGCAGAACAAATTGAATCAAGTGATTCTGTTTCAGAATCGGAGGAGGACAACTCGGAAACTGGAGCGGAGCTGCTTCAACAGCGTCGTTGGACTCATCCATCCTTGAGAGTATTAGAATTTGGTGGATTTATTGGGTGTTCCGATGATGTCCAACTAATACTCTCGATCGTAGATATTTCCACCAGTCTTGAGACAATAATCTGCCGTCCCCCTATATATCGAGAGCATGACAAGGATGTGATGGATACGTATAGAAGCCGAGCGAGTAAACTTGCTAGAATTCTTCCACCCAAAGTGAATGTTATGATTAAGTCAGTGTTCAAATGAGTAGTGTAAGCACTATAAGCGTATGTTGGCACCCATTCTTGAATGAGGTTGTGATATTTTCGATGAACTATGGGGTGAATACTGCATAGCATCGTGTAAATTTTATACTAATTAAGGTTTTTTTGTTCTTCAAATGCGCATCCGTTTAGTGTATGTGACATGTTTGAGTTGAGATCCTCTCCATTTTATACAAGAAATGGAGGGATTCCATTTCCTAAATAGAAGGTTATATTTTCTTATTTCTTATATAAAATACAAACAAGCAAAAGAGAGAAAAAGATCTAGCCCTCGAGTTAGGAAATGAAAGCCTCCATTTTTATAAAATGGAGAGGATTCTTGTATACTAGTATAGTAGTATTACAACGCAGTGCGTTGATAGGTAAGAGTATTTGCCAATTTGATCGCCGATCACTGAAATTCTGCTGGTAAAATGCTTTGCATATTTCTGGCATTTATAACAAGTTTGAAGGGTTTTCATTGGTGGCAGAAAAAGAAAGGTGTTTTAGAATACCTCAATTCAGGGATTCCAGTAAAGCAAACCTTGATAAACAAGAGGGGAGAGAGAGAGAGAAAGAGAGTTACCAATGCTCGAACTAAGGATCTGGTGGGTAGTAGCTACACACTCACCCACCACACCAGATGTGGCATTGGTGTTAAAAGACGCCATAGTCCCAAAATAAGGAGTTTTTGAGAAAAATAGTGTTTCAAATATTATAGCCAGTAAAATCTTTTTTGAGAATGGACCTACTAGGAAGTAACCGGACCACAAGTGATCTTCCCCTCCATTTTTTTTCGTAATAAAAATCGCAACAAGTGAAAGATCGTATTATTAGGCAACCTAAGGGCGAAGCTAGAAAATAATGTTAAAGGGAACGAAATTTATCTTTTTTTTTTTATTTGGGTTGGGAGGGGTCATAAGAAGGTGTCATGTTCTGCCCAAGCCTCTTAATAGCTTCGTCCATGACTCCCTTCGCATCGCAAATAACTTTACGTGTTGGACTTTTTGGAATCAAAGTTTACAAACTTTGATCATTAGTTAATGAAAAATTATAAAGTCTTACAACATAAATATACTTTTGCTAGATTCTTTTAATAGTATCTGAAGAAAAAATCAAAATGTTATAATTTTTATATTCATTTTATAAAAAATTATATGCGGTCAAAGTAATGTCTTGAAAACTGTGAAATTCCAATTTTTCTTTTTGGTATATATATACAGTTATATACCGTATTCTTTATATTTCTCTCAATTATTCGTTAAGTTAAATTATATTTTTCATCTATATTAATGTATAAGTGATCTCAACTTGAAGTCCCTGCAGACGAGTTTTTGTGAAAATCATAATATCGATTAGAGGCATTCTCTGACAGCATTGGACGCGTCCACCTAAGTGAATCTTTTTTTAAAAAATAACAATAATAAATCATAAATAGAAGTTAGAAAATAGAAAATATTAGAGTTATGGCAGTAAATCATTGAAGATAATAAAACATTAAGAGCAGTATAACTTTTGTTTTATGTTTTAAAAATTCAAATATCTTACACCAATGAAAAGAGCGCGAAACGCACTTTAAAACAATACCCATTTTATCATATATGTTATGCATTGACATTTTACAAGAGCATATGAAGCGCCATTTAATCATAATCATTATATCTGAGGCATTTTCTGACAACAAAGTTAGTGTACACCTAAACGAGTTCTTTGGAACTATATCACCTTAGAGATCCTTTTTAATTGTCTGAAAAATGACAACTAATACGAAGTAAAAGATGGAGATTTTTTGATGTCTGCTACATAGAAAACTTAACAATTAAGAATACTCTCACTTACTGCTCATAGATTATATGGTATATACTCGGTAGATCCTTGAGCAAGTGATATAGAATATGCAGCCATATTTCTATCAATCACTTAATGGCTATTTGCATTTGTGATTTCAAGAAATTCAAGATCACAATTAAAGTTACTTTTTCCTAAATGGATATTTGGCAAGTTTTCCAAAAATTAATGTTAGAATGAAAAATAATAGGACATTGAAGAATTATACCATTTATAGGATATGCATATTAGGCAGCTTAATATATATAAGCATGATCTCATTTTTTTTAGAAGGGCAATGTTATCGTATCTATGAAGTTTGATATCAAGTGTGGAGCCGTGGAGGTCTTGCATTTTGTTCATTGCAAACCCAAAACACCATACACCGATACATGTATGTACATATATGGTTCACGCCAAATATAAACATGTGCAGGTTGTTCACACTGCATCTTTTTTCTTTCTGATTATTTGTCTTTCACTCATGTCTCTTTGATTGTTGTTTGAATATAGTATATGACTAGGCTTTGTTTTATTCAACTTAAATTTATTTCAATTTAGTCGAGTCCAATTTAGTTCAGTTAAGTTTAGTTTATGTGTAACTTTATCATTCAGATAACTTTTAATTCCGAAATAAATTAATGATGATAACTATGTCATCGGAAAGATCTCCAAACTTACTTTCAAATGAGTCCAATATTGAATGTGTTTGGACGAATTTTAAATGGTTAATGGTCAAGTTAAAAAAAAATCAATTCAGTTAGGTTCATTTCAATTCAGTTCAATTTTTTACAGGTGAATCAAAC
The DNA here is from genome assembly GCA_038025085.1 of Tetragonia tetragonoides. Taxonomy (NCBI): domain Eukaryota; kingdom Viridiplantae; phylum Streptophyta; class Magnoliopsida; order Caryophyllales; family Aizoaceae; genus Tetragonia; species Tetragonia tetragonoides. The sequence goes on along the minus strand of CM076148.1, from coordinate 6,136,549 downwards.
AGAGCCAAATAGATAATTTCTATTGCCTACAGGTTGGACAATGTTGGATGACTTCTCTTCACATTAACGGCACTTGAAGACAGAAAAAGGTATTCTCAAATTTGGGATGAAATAATAGCAATTTGGCTTATCCTTTGTGGTGTTGGTAGCTGCCTTTGATCACAATATTCAATCAAAACTTTAAGGGAGTACTTACGCATAACTGCATTTGATCATAATATTTGCTCAAGCATCAAAGTATTTATTGGAATTGGAATCAATATTCATGATAATGGTATATTAGTATACAAAGCCAAAATGGAGTTTACATATTGTTATTCTCTTGATTGGTATGAAAAAATATATCATTTTTGCTCATAGTAGAAAGTATTCTTTTGATTGGCATTTTTCAACAGTATTGAACATATTCACTTAAGCAAACTCCTTAGAGTTATTCCGCCTAAGCAAACTTTATAAAATTAAAATATTAAATATACAAAATCTCATTTAAATTTTCCTTTTCCCTCAAAATAATTTAGTTAAATATTCCAAGATTTGATTAAGGAGTAAGTAAAACTTACAGTATCCAACTTTCTTACTCTTCCTATGATGAGATTTGGCAAACTTTCCAATTTCTTTAGTTTAAAGTTTTGGCTTATGAATTTTATTATATAGGCAATCAACAATGGACAATTAGACAATCAACCAATGAATACTAAAAAAGAAAATGTTATGTTCATTTAAAAGGTATTTTGAGTTTGTATGGTAAAAATTTTAGAAAAAATAATTAAGATTGGTGATAAAAGTTAGAATTGTTCAGTGTGCCGCATATAATGCATAATAATCTTATTTTATGGCATTAATGATAGAATGATTATATTAATGCTTATTCATACATTATAAATAATTTTTTATAAGTGATAGTTATACTTATGATTTTCGATTGATATGATTAATTAACACGTTAAATTGACCACGAATCGTGTAACGCACGAACATACACCTACTATATACATAAATGAGGTATTTTGTGACCTCATTGGACGCGTCCACCTTATTGAATCATCTAAGAATAGAATTAAAAGTGCTACCTATGCGAGCTACTAAGCTAAATAAATAACAAAAATATAATTAAAAAATAATATCAGGTGAAAAGAATAAGTTATAATTATAAGTTATAAAATTACGAAGGTATTTTGTGGTGTTATTAAGTTGTAATATCAGGTATTTTGTAGTTTTTTAGGTGAAAAGAACAAACCCTAAGGTCTTGTTCTTTTCAACGAAATGGTGCAAAGCAGAACGGAACGGAACAAAATAAAATGACACGATGGATAACGGAACAAAATTATATAATGGACACAGAATGTGAGAAAAACTGAAATACAAAATGAGATGCATGCAGTGCAGATTTGAAAGGATTAGGGTGACTGTGATATAAGATTGGGGTGGTTATGATAAAAGACCGAGAGTGTTTATGTTTATTTTGTCCATAATGGCTTGTTTATGTTAGTTAATTGGAGTTGGTAGGAGCACAATGCTTTTTTTTTTTGGGTGCGGTAGGAGCACCATGTTAGTGCTGCATGTGATAGATATTCATCAGTTGCACACTACTTTAATTTGATGCATGATTGTGAATTAGTTCACTTACCTGATTAATTTGTATTTCATTGTGAACTTTTGCCTTTCGATTATTCTTCTTATTGGATATTGGTCTTCCTCAACTTTCTGGCCAAATGTTTAACTGACTAACCTGATAGTATTAGTTTCAATGAAATAGTTTTGATAGTGTCACAAGTCACAAGGAAGTGTAGTTGATACATAGTCAAGATAGGTACTTTTGTGTAATTGTTTTGGCAACAATGTAAGTACTAAGATAAAGATTTGATCATATATGGAGCTAGTACTAAGTTGAGAGGTTGAAATGGAAACCATATTGTGTATGTAAGCTTGCAGTTGTCTGTGTCTCTCTTAGAGAGCACAAGGGTGGCTCTCTTCTAATGAAAAGTGGACTCTCATAGAATATTGCGGTGGCTCTGATTGAATATAGGGTGGCTCTATTGAATACAAGGTGACACTCTTTAAACAAAAAATGGTCTCTCATTGAATATTGGGGTGATTCCGATAAAATATGTGACACTCACATAGTACAATGGTGGCTCTATTTAAATAAAAGATGGACTCTCATAGAATATCGTGGTGACTTCGATAGAATATATGGTTGGCTCTCACATAGTACAATAGTGGCTCTCTTTAAGTAAAAGATGGGTGTCTCGTAAAATATAGGGGTCAGGGCTCCGATATGGACCCGGGTGACCATCATGACGGTATGAATAAGGCTGAGTAATCTCAATCAACTTCAATTTGGACTGATTTTTCAACTTTGTGATTGCCTGGTTGAAGCCTATCGCCTGTTTCTCATGCATGACATTCGTGTACTCTTGTTCGGCCAACTGGCCAGGCAAGAGACGCCTAAGTTTCCCTGTGCATGGTTCCAGGCTCCCTTTTCATAATGATCAGGCGAATAAGACATGGTTATTGTCAGTCCAGTGTAATTTGGATGTGTAGCCAAGGCACTCAAGCTCGTCTCATTAGTTATTCTATATGCTTCAGTATTGGTCATGTTCATACGGAAATTATGAGGTGTAGGTGGTGACCACAATTGAGTTCCTACAATTTCATTATTCAATATATAAGCTGATGATTTAGTAAACCATCTGTGTCCATTAGAAAGAACGACCACATCAGAACTTGCGGCGAGTTGCATGAATAAGTTTTTATCCGGGACATCAAGGTGGATCTTGGCAACTCCCTCTGGAACATATTCTAAAAGTTCTGATGTGTGATGTAGAAGCCGTACTTACCAAATACGAATTATTGTCACTGAGTTTGATCTGAAAAGCCAGCGTTGTATACGACGGTTTCCAAGATTTACTCGAACTTCAACCTTGGGTGGCTCCGGTTCATATTTTTGAGGTGGCTCTGGTTCATATTTTTGGGGTGGCTCCTGTATTACTTAGGGGATGGTGCTGCATATTTATGGCAATTACAATTGGTACTTAAATGTCATTTTTGTTTTTGAATAACTTCTAAAGCAATAAACAGGTGGTTCTTGTTAAACCTTATGGTGGCTCTTATTATTACTTTGTGGTGGCAGGGCTGTCGTTAATTCAATGTGTATTAAGCTAAAAATCATTTTGCCTTAATTATCTGTAGAATGTAAAGAAGTGCCTTAATTGATCCGAGTTTCTGACATAAATTCATATATACCCTGATGACTTGAGCTGGGGGTTTGTTTTGGTGTGTTCTTCATTTTGTTGGGGTTCCTTCCGTTATTCTCCCACCTACTAGTGTACTGCAAGTTATGAAGATTAATTTATCTTATTTTTATTAATCTTTTGCTTTATTTTCCTCACTAAATCACCATTTTCTTTGTTTTAGTTACATATTTTTATGTTTAAGTTCATTGCAACCAGAAATGCAAGCCTGAATTTGGCCGTTTGGAATAAATTTCTACGTTATTGAGAAAACAAAAGGCTAATTCTAAATCTTCATAGGTCGCTAGTTGCTCCACTTGTTGACAACAAGCTGATCATGCTGTGTTGTGTTATTCTAACAGTATGTGAGTTAGTATCAAGAAACATGTTTGTATGACTCTGATACTATAAAGTTGTGTGATGGCGTTTCCTCATTTGATCGCAATAGTGAGAAGGTAGCTTTAAGATGTACTGGTAGCTCAAGATGAGTGTTTCGTTGGTGGTGTTTTTCTTAAGATTGGTGCAAAGCTCATGGTAGAACGACGAGTAAACAGGAGGATTATGGGACATAATAGATCCCTTGGGTAGAAGTGCCACTCTCTCTTTTTTTTTTTTTTTTTTTTTTTTTGCTATTCATTTATCTATAGTGATTTGGGCAATCTTTATTATACTAAGTAAGCAAGGAGAAAGTCTATTAGCGCAAATGGGAAATATGTGCATTTACACAGCACACATCTCGGTTCAAATCCTACATAGACTTTTTTACACTTGGGGTGGCTCTGAAATAAGATCAGGTGCCTATAATAAAAGATCAGGGGTGAGTCTTTTTACATTTTGGGTGACTCTGATATAAGATAGGGGGTGACTTTAATATTAGATCGGAAGCGGCTCTATTAGATCAAGAGTGGCTCTGATAAGATCATGGGTGGCTCTGGATTCTGGAAAGATCATGGGTGACTCCTTTTACACTATTATGTTATTTTCATTATAAATTCAGATGTGCATGCTATGAAGAAAAGGAAAAGAAATACTAAAATGTGAACTTTGTAAGTATGACTGCCATTTTTATATATAAATTAAATAATTTAAGTTAATATTGAAGCCTCAATGGTAAAGCATTGGGTTATTGCTGGAAACATCTGAAGTTCGAATCTCAGATATCTCACATAGGCTATGGGTACTGTGGTGTTGATTTATATTTATTTATAACAGTTGGCGCTATTGAGATTGATAATGACTTTGCAGTAAAGTTAAATTGATAAGTTCACACTAAAGTCATGCAAGATGGGGGATGGCTCTGGTAGACGATCTAGGGTGGCTCTGGTAAATGATCGTGGGTGGCTCTGCTTTTTACACTCGGGTAGCTCTGATAGGGGGTGAGTCTTTTCCACACGTTAGATTCTGTATTGTGGGACTCATTTGAAGTCTATTAGCTCATATGGTAGAGCATGTGCATTTACAAAGCATAAGTGTAGGTTCGAATTATAACACAGACTTCACTATGGGTGGCTCTGATCTAAGATCAAGGGTAGTTCTGATCTAAGATCAAGGGTGGCTCTGACAGTATAATGTCTTCTGATTTTGCCTTTGCCTTTGCCTTTGTGTTGATTAACATGGTTTTATGATGTGCTCTGTGTTTCTTTTCTATTTTTTGATCACATGTGTTCTGTATTTCTTATATAAAAGCAATGATGTGTTTTCTATGATACATATTGTACTTTTCTTTTGACTCTGATGGTTGGTTATGCCTTTCAGGGCGGAAAAGCTAAAGCCAACGGGGTAATCTACTTGTCCAATATGTGTATGGTGTTTGTTGCGAGCAAGCCTATTGGGAACTTCTTTGCATCCGATATGCCCCTGGCCCCCTGGTATCAACAACATGACAGCAGGAACAAGCTTCGACGTCATGACAGCAGCAACAAGCTTCGACATCATGACAGCAGCAACAGACATCAACGACAACGACATCAACATAACAATAAAATAAGAGCATCGCAGCATTCAGGCCAACAGGTCAACAAAACAACACAGTGTAACCCCAAATGCTGGTCAGTGCAAGTAGGGTTAGGTGATCCTGAAACTTTTTTTCACATCACAGATTGGTGGCGAATTCAGCAACTAGAATTTTCAGCTACCGAGCTCGAGGGCTTCTCCCTTTACATTGTTCCTGCAACCATTGTAGCTCAGCTCCCCATGAAAGACTGTCTATCAAATGCAATCCACTGAATCAGTTTGTTCCAAATACCACCGGAGAAAGGGCACTCAAAGCTCTGGTCATTTGAATGACTGCAGGTCTTCAGGAAATTGTTGCATAAAACACAAGAAGAATCACAAGCTATACCCCATGAAACCAGTCTATGAGCTGCAAAGATTATGTTCTACCACCAGATGAAGTTTGCTCAAGGTCTGGCCAAACACTTGTCCTTTTATTCAAGTATAAATCCAACCACAGTTAAATAATTTGAATCCATAAAAATTCATCAAAATCAAGGTTTAAGCCACCTCGTATTTATTTTAAAGCCACCCCCTTATTCAATGAAGTTGTATAAGTCACCCAGTTATAAAATAAAACCTATGTAGGATTTGAACCTACACTTGTGCCATGTAAACGCACATTATTCTACCGTTTGAGCTAATAGGCTTCGTAAAACATATTGTGATAAATTAAGTACAAATCTCAAATCATCCCCTTTGAATTGACCAAACCCATTTTGATCTAATTCATTGATTCCCTCGCAGTCAAAGTGTTAGCCGCTAACACAAACCAGATCAGTATTCGTAATACTCAAGGCCAAGTGTAACAGAGAGCTTATATTATTTTTGGTTCACGACCAAGGGTATCCACTATCGACCATAGTGACTATCCCCCCGCGGTGGCTTGTAGGCACCTCAAAGGGTGGGACAACTGGCCAAAGAATTTAAAGCTGCTCCATGCCAAATGCGAGATTCGAACCCTCGACCTTGGTTAAGGATGGATGAGTCCCTACCACTCAACCATACCTTAACTCTAACTATATATATATAAGCAAAAAAATTACTCAAGCTATGAGATATTCCTGTCAAAGGATATGATTAATGTTTCGTCACACAGAGGAAAATGAGAAGCGTATATTACATTGCATTCTATTACACAGATCAGTATGAAAAACCCAGCCGTATTCAAATCCATCTCAACTTCTACAAACAAAAGTTACCTCTCAGATAGCCCAAAAAAGTTTCCGGCATGTACTAGGACTGTTCGATAGAGGTTACAAAGGTTACAAAAGCAACACTAAAAGAAGCCAGGTAATTTAGTATCCACGGGTTAAAGATTAAACTTTCTTCAGCCAAAATCCAGGTTAGCTTCATCTCTTTCCTTCAATTTCTTGTTTTTTAGCAGATTGTTGATCTATTGTTTTTAATTTTCTTTTTTTTTTTTTGATTGGATGAGGCACAATATACATATACATATACATATACATGGGGTGATTCGAATGTGTGACCTAATGTATCAAACACCTCAGTCTTAAACACTAGGCCGAGGCACCTGATATTTGGTTTGATTGATTTGTTGTACTGATGCCATTCTAAGTGTTCTCACGAAATTTGTAGAGAAAAAACCAGTAACAGAAGAAAAGCTATTTTCTTTGCCGAGATGAAAGCCAATTTGTTAAACTCTGGTTGTTGAGATTTTTGTATTCTATATAAAAAAAAAACGTCGTTACTTGGCATATTCAAGAGGGAGAACATTACATTAAGGGTCCGTTTATTTCACGTGGAAAATACTGAACTGAATTGAAATTTCTAACATGATGTTGTGGAATAATAAATTATTTGAGTGATAAGTTAGTAACACATGAACTGAATTGAAATATAATTAAGGAGAACAGAACCTAACTCGTGTTTGCTTTTTGAATTTTGACTGCATGTATTAGTGTTGGGTGTGGAAAGTTCGCTATGGCTTGCAAAGCAATTTCTAATTCTTCAGTTGCTGTGCTGCTTGATCATAAAGATAAGAAACATGAAAATCAAGGCAAGGACCGGATTAGTAAACTTCCAGACCATGTCATATTTTTAGTTCTCTCTGGTTTGGATATGAAAGATGCAGGCAGAACTAGCACTCTTTCAAAGAGGTGGAGGTACTTGTGGACCGACCGGACTGATCTCGAATTTTTTCCTCCTATAGCCGTAAAACCACCGAACTACTCTACTACTCTTATCCAGGAAAGTGCATATCTGAGTTGGGTTAATCAGGTAGTGACTTTGCATCGTGGTTCGTCTATTGATATGTTTGGAGTTTATTTACCATATAATCACACTGACAAGGCTGAGCTTGCCAGCTATATTGAGAGATGGTTTCAATTTGCTATCTCTAAAAGAGTAAAGAACCTGGACTTGATTTTACTGCAAGATCATGATAATCACATCCCTCTTGGGTTTGATGTTTTGAAACGCTCAACTTTTGATACTAGTGGCCTCAGTTACCTTACAACCCTGAAACTTAGAAATGTTCATGTAACTGGAGAATTTCTCGAATTCATATTGTCGAAATGCAACCTCCTAAAACCACTATGGGTTCTTGAGTCACATGACATTGTGAGTTTGAAGGTCACCGAAGCTTCATCTCGCAACTTGATACAGTTGCACCTATACGATCTACCAAATTTGAAACGATTACAGATTCATGCTCCGAATCTTCTGTCTTTTCAATATTTCAATGATAATGATACTTGGGACGTAGTCTTCAAGTGTGTACCAGCTCTTGTTCAAGTAACTATTGGATTTATTGGTCAGAATCATTTGCACCAACCATCATTCACAATCTTCCAGCAAAGGATCAAGTGCATCTCTAAGCAGCTTTCCTGGCTTTGGTTTGAAGGAAGACAGGTAAGTAAATGAGGATTTCCTCATCCTTTTCTTTTAAACATAGTTGTAAGTTTGACTTTTAATCATGCTCTCTTAGTACACATATTTTAATCTTTTATCATCTAGGTGTTAATTAGAGCTGGGCAAGTGGGAGGGGCCCCTACAGCCAGCCCGACCTGACCCGAATCCCAGTGGGTATTTGCCATTTAACAATTTAATTGGGCGGGTTTTAATGGGTCAGCCCAACTTAAAAGTTAAGTGGGTCTGAACGGGTCATAAACGGGTCATAACAAAACCCACTTGAAAACGCAAAATTCGTTTCTTCCCTACGCTTCTCTCTCTCTTCACAATCTCTCTCTCCTCACAGTCTCTCTCTCCTCTCATTTTCCGTTCAATATCTCACCGCTGATTTCACAAACAAATTAAAGAAAACTAATAGGAACGAATTTTTTGTGGGTAATGCTTGGTTTTGATGATTACTTATTGAATTTTGGTGGGTATCATTGCTTTAATCTTTCGATTGGAAGCTCGGCACCTTGAACGCCGGCCACTGGCAGCCTCCACTGCGGCACCTCGAACGTCGGCAAACGAAAAATAAAAAACAATCTAACGGTATGAAATTGGATCTTATTCATTTCTATTTTGATTTAGGCTAAAATAAGTACTTAATCTCTGAATGTTTGATTTTTAGGGTTTACTGAAATTCAATATATTAGTTGATGTTAGCAACTGATAATTAGAGCTGTATAAAACCATACACTTAATGCAGAGCTGTTTGTTTAATTTAGTGCGTTTGAACACCTCAGTTTTGCTAAACTAGTGCGTTTGAAGTTGCAAAGTGTTCGTTTGTTGTTTTTCTGTAATTGTTAATGATTTTAGTATGCTTACTGTAATAGCACCATACAGTTAAGATTTGGTACTTTTCAAGGCAAGAATGTTCTTTTTAGTGCGTTTTGATCACCTTTCATAGGAACTATTAATTCCAGCTTTGCTCAAAAAAGTTTGGACTTTAGTAATTAAGAGCTAAAACTAGTAGGTGGGTGTTTGTGTTTGTGATTCTGATCAGAAATGGTAACTATGGAAAGAGGGATCCTTAATTTATTTGATAAGAAGTGGGGATCTTGAATTTTCTGCCTGTTATCTACGGATTTGGACAGAAGTTGAGTAGGCCTGCAAGCACAGGTTTCCAGAAAAAAAAAAACAAAAAAAAACAAAAAAAAAAAAACCCCGGGTCAGAATGGCTGGCCGACCCATAATCCGCCCCGTTTAAAGTCTGGTCTGGCCCGACCCGGCCCATTTATTAAATGGGCTGACCTGGCCCGGCCCGTTGCCCAGGTCTAGTGTTAATTAGATTTTTTTTTTTCTTTTTTTCCTTTTTTTTTTTTTTTTTTTTTTCTTTTGTCCCTTTTTATTACTTAGGATATATTACTTGCATTGCCTATTGAAAACATTTGGTCTTTCGGAAATGTTATGCGCCTAAAATTGGTTGTTGCTTGTGACGAGGATCGAAACCTTCTCAGTGTGACAAGATTCCTAAAAGCATGTCCAGTGCTGTATGAACTCAATCTGAAGGTTAGTTATTTACCAGTTGCATTATCTGGTTTTGGTTTTTTAGTGCTTAATCTTCGTTTCTCAGCACCTGCAGTTAAAATTTGACAACATTGTGTTTCTGAATAGTGTGCATGCTGGCTTTTCCCTAATCACGTGATTTCGATGAGAAATATTCATATCTTCAATACTGAATTGCTGCATATGCGTGGCTAGTTTGGTTTACATAGTCATAAAGTGCTTTTGTATTTCATATAGCAGAAGCGTAAGCAAATTCTGGGATATGAAAATTTTGAAGATTTAGTCCATTTCTTTATCTTAAGAATTGTTATAAAAAAAAAAAAAAAAAAAAAAAAAAAAAAAAAAAAAAAACCAAGTGAGCTAAAGGCATATTTGGCCATTTGGGTTGGTCTTTAGTTTTTGATCAGTTGTTTTGAGATGCTGTTTCCTGTTGTTGAACAACTACAAGGAATGAAAATTGTAGCTGATTGTTCTTACACCAACAAAAACAAATTCTAATATCTCAGCACTCAAAACCAAAAATGGCAACTACTACAAGCAGGTCAAAAGTTTTGATTGCTGAAGCCAAGAAAGGGGAATATGCAATTTTTTATGCATATATACTGGGCATTTTTGTTTTGCAAATTAGGGAGGACCAGAACTTGGGGGATAAAAAAGGATCTCAAACTTTGAGACATGTGAATTAGACATGCATCTCCGAGATAAAAGGTGGAAGTGGTACCATTACCACGCACGCAGTAGCTACTCTACTTAGTGATTCTCCACATTCATATACTCATTTACAGGTAACTGGGACGACAACTAGTTCAGAGTCGTCGGAGGAGGAGGAGGACAACTCGGAAACTGAAGCAGAGCAGGTCGTTGGACAGCATTGGACTCATCCAGCCCTGAAACTATTAAAATTTGGTGGATATATTGGGTGTTCTGATGATGTTCAATTTATACGCTCGATTACAGGTATTTGCACCAATCTTGAGGGACTGGTCCTCAGTCCCTCTAAAGATCAAGCAGATGACCAGGATACTTTCGAAAGACGAGTGGATAAACTTGATAATATTGTTCCATCCACAGTGAGAATTTATATCAAGAATGTTCAACCATGGTGTGTTGGTTTTTGCTTACTGCAGTCTGCAGTTAATAATGTTGATTGTGGGCTTGAGTTCTGAAAATGGGGAGTAAAAGGAGAGGTATTTTAGAATACCTCATTCAGAAAGACTGCTATTTAACATCATGAGTTGTGACTTGAGAGAGAGAGAGATACCAGTGCTCGAACCTGGAGCTGGTGGGTACAAGATGTGGCACTCACCCACCAGCCCAATGGTGGCACTGGTGTTAAAAAATGGCAGAGCATAATATATGAACTGATTTTGAGGAAATAGTGTTCCCCAATCAATATTGTAGCCTGTTAAATTCTTTTTCAAAATGGACCAACCAGCAGGTTCAACTTCAGTAGCACAAGTGATATTTTTCCTCTTTTTTTTTTTTTTTTTTTTGGGGGGGGGGGGTTGACTAGAGTATTTTTGATAATGAAAAAGAACTTTTATTCAAAATCATTTAATTTAAATGCCATAATCTAATTTGGTTATAAGTGCTTAACTGGAAAAATGTTTGAGAGAATTTTTCTAATGAATGCTTATGAATCAAAATTCAAACACTTCAAATGAATTAATTGTCCTGAAATGAAGGCATTAATTATCAAACACATGGCCACATGCAAATGTGCACAGAGCATCCTCGATCTTCACTCTCCAGTGCACAGGACCCTGGTTTCTCAGAGGACCTTAACATGAAATACTTTTATCTCAGTATGTATTAAAATTTTAAAATTAATATGAAAAAAAATAAAAATTGGCTGTACTCTGATCCTTATAGTGTACGATGATCACACGTGCAATTGCTCTTCTCAAGTCCCATTGTCCCACAAGTTTCATTGACTTGGTTTATTGTATAGATCAACTTTTAAAGGTGACTTACGAGGGATTTCATTTGGTTCTAAGATAAGTATGCTATATGCAATTAAAATATCCCAATATAACTTGAACTATAGACAGTTTAAGTTATTTGACATGTATTTAATTATCACCTAACAAGAATAGGCATCTAAACATGGTAAGATAACTGATCCTTATTTTCCGATATTGGACATGACTGACACCCGATAATATGTCAATAATCAGTATCTGGATCCAACTCAATTCGAGTCACCCTGATACCCGAATACACTACTATCCAAATTGAACCGGACCTGTAAACACCTGAGCGACCCGAAATAATCGAAAATCGTTATGATAGAAGAAAATAGGATGGCTCTTATATATATGAATTTTTTTTTTAGGAGAAAAGAGACATTCGTTGATAGAAAAGCCTTATATAGAACGTCTACAATAAAAATAACCCTAGAATAAAAAATAAAAAAAAAAGGAAAAAAAAAAAGAAAACACATAATAAACCAAATGGAAGTAATCTCTTCTTAATTTCAAACCAAATGGAGGGTGGCATATGAAAGGTGGCAAAAGATGTTTAAACCGTTGAACTAACTTGTCATTAGTTAAGTAAATGATTTGTAAGGGTGAACAACTATCACTATGGGGTTTGGTTTACTTCAAGTGGGGACATATACTGAAACTCTCATGTTTAAGGAATTAAGATGCTACCGTGCTAGGCTGTGAGCTTTGGAAATTCCCCCCATTACTTTCAGAATCAAAATTAATTGCGCCCTGTTTGGAAGGGGAGGATTTAAATTCCCCCACCTGCCCTGCTGTGTCCTAAGTTCCCTGTTTTAGGGGGTTTTTCTTTTCTCCATATAACTTATAACTTGCTTGCTTCTTACAAGGGGGCTGTAATCTTGGCTATGGAGGTATTTCTCTCTCTCTCTCTCTCTCTCTCTCTCTCTCTCTCTCTCTCTCTCTCTCTCTCTCCTTCAAACAAATGAATGAATGAATCATTGCCTCTTTTATAGGCCTTTAATCTTTATGTACATCTTGATTAAGAATATTTTGAAATTTTAATGACATCATATCCTCTAAGTGTATGATTTATGTATTACATTGTACTTTGCATTTGCTTTTGTAAGAAAAAAAGAGGGTTAAAATCACATTCATATTCTTATACCTTCAAGGATTAGAGGGAAAGGTTGCGTACATCTGGGCCTCTTCAAACCTCGCTCTCAGCAAGATATCCTGAATTGTTGTTGTTTTTCAAGGATTAGAGAAAATTTTAGATCTTATGTAAAGAAAATATCAATATATTTTCCATTCTTCCTTGTCATCTTTTTTTTTTTTTTTTTTACCACTCTTAGCTTCTTAGTAGAAATCAAATAATTGTCGGTGCTTTGTGTCATTGTGTGTGCAGAATGCTAGAGAAATGGGAATAGGTTGGCCTCTAGGGCTAGGGAACATGCAAATGAGGCTTAGATTGCTAGACAACTTGCCAGTTTCTGCTGTTGCTAGAGAGCCACCCTCCTTCTGTGTGCCCTCCAGCACTTTCTCTTCCTTCTCATCCTCCAACCTTGACACTGAGGTATTCCAATCTACTCTCTCATCAATTGAACACCCCCCTCCCCCCCTTCTAGTAATAATAACCCGTGTTACACCCAAGTTTATACTCCATCCGTTTCATAATTACGTTGTCGTTTACTTTTTATTTGAAGACATGTATGCTTATGTATATTGATGTTAGGATGTGAATTAGTTGTAAATATTTTTGAGATTCAAAATCCATACACAAGTACATAACTTGTTTGTACCTTAGTCATGTCGACCTTGGTCTTTAGTTGTGTTTTTTTTTTTAATCTTTACTTAGCTTGAACTTCACCCTATTCAAGTCAACGTTTTTTTTTTTGATCACATATTCTAGTCAATGTTGGTTTACCAGAAAGATGAGAATTTCAGGTAAGGCCTTGATTGAAAACATTAATTAACTAATTGAGTTCTGATAGCATGCTTTAAATTTTTAGACTGTACTTATTAGACTATTGAGTTTTTTTTTTTGTTGTAACTTGCCATTGTCAGAACAATCTTGAAGTAATAACTTGCTGGCTTACTAAGCTAAACATTTGAGGGTGATTGCTATATTTACAAGTATGATGGATCATTTAGCGTGTATGTAGTTTTGAAATTACTCTTACCATAATATGCCATTAATGCTCAATTCGATCTTGACATAATTTGAATCAATTTGCTGTTCATTTTTACTAATCAGTCAACAGCATCATTCTTCCAAGACAGCAGTAAGACCCTAGGCCGCCTAATCGGAATTAGACCAAGGAACAGAAGATCAGAGCTATACTTGAGAAACTCGATCAATAATCCATTTGAAGAACAAAGAAGAATGTCTTCAAGAGGTTTCTCAGAGCACCAAAACCATCAGTCAAGTGATGAGCATGGACTGGAGATTGAATTGTGCGACGGATTTTGCATCCCATTTTGTCTCATTGCCAAGACGAATAGCAACAACAAAGATGGTTCAAAGAAATGAACTAATTTCTAGTAGGGCTATGAATCTATGATCAATTTGATATCATAGCTAAATCATTCCCTTAGTTAAGCTAAGATTAGATACATATATCAATTATCATACTACAGGCCTTATTAATTCAGGTTCATATATACTTCATACTGTTACTGTATATGCTAGTAAAAATATGTGATTCTTTATGTAAGGTAAAATAGCAATAGAGCTTTAGGCACCGATCATGATGATGTGAATGAAATTTGCTTTGGTGTCAATTTGTATCAGTCTGACAAATCAACGTGAAATTGAATTGTACTGTGTTGAAAATTTGATTGAACAGCATCTGTCTGTACTTGCGAGTTGTGATTTTGTGCCACTCACCAACAGGTGAAATATGCACTCGGGTATAAGGTGTCTGATGTGCCCATAAGTATCACGTCATTAATAATAATGGCTTGATCTGAAAAAAAATATGGGTTTAGCAAGTGTGGTAATGTGGTATATTGTGCTACATACTCTGTTACATGGACTCGGCAGATTTCGCTTGGTACCAGTGTCGACACGACACGACACGAATACCGACACAGAATACGAGTCTGACTCTTCACTTTGCACTTGGACACGGCAGGTTATATGACCTCTGTCAATGGTGGGCAGAGGAGAGAGAAAGGTGAAGGATGAGAGAGGAGAGAGAGAGAGAAAGGTGAAGGATGAGAGAGGAGAGAGAGAGAAAGGTGAAGGAGGAGAGAGGAGTTCACATCTGAGTCTTCAAAGTCTGGTGAATGGAGATCTACTTTGTCAGATTTGAGTGTTCTCCATTGAAGCATTTTGCTTTCTTCTCTGATCTCTTTCTTCAGCGGCGCTACAATGAAGAATAGTAGGGTTTGCTGACCCACTGGCCTAAACTCATAAGTCACGTGTGTTGTGACTCTTGTGAGTTGTGGGCTTTATTTAATATAAAATAAAGGTGGGTTTGCTTGGGCTAGTGGACCTTGTCTTTTAGACTTAAAAGACTGCATCTAATTAAATAATTCAACAACTGTGGCTTTTGACTAACAGGCTTACAGCCCAAAGTTTCACTTAAATAAATCTTTTTTTCAAAAAACAGACTTTAATCCTGCCAAAAAAAAATAAAAAGAGTCAGACTTTAATAAAATAATTTGTATGATTAATAAAAATAAATAAAATATTGCTAAAATGCCGAATTCCCGCATCCGTGTCCAACTTTTGGACAAGGTCCCAGTGTCCCAAAATTTTGACCACAACGTACCCGACACTTGAATCCGCACCTTTATCCGATCCTCGTACCCGAGTCCATGTAACATAGGTGGCTACATACAAAGGAGTACACACAAAAATTTACCCCTCTCCTATGTGCGTGGGGTTTCCTTACCTTTTTTTTAAAAAAAAAAGTGCAAATGTATGATAAATGCACAAATCCAAGCGCAACGAATTCAGGTTGCATCATAAAAAAGAGTTCCCGCACCAATGAAGCGGTACTATAAATCAAAGGATATTATCAACGAACACAACTTATGTTAAGTAACCACACCATCCTAATACTAGTATGTGTGTGTATACTGTATACATCATTAACTACATGTAAGAGGGAGCGAGATTATCTCTCAATCGATACCAAAAAAGAGTCCAATCATGCCTATTTGCAAATGTTGAATAGGTATAAGTGGAAAGTCACATCTCTTTGTATAAACAACACATCTATTAAGAAAATACACATTATCTAGTTTACGTGTTGTTTTAGAAATTTCTTTAATAATTTTTTAGAGTGTGGACCAATGATCCTTAATGTGAGACTATCTAGTTTATTTTCTATGCATACTTGGATCTAACCAACACAAGCTGGTCTTGTGATGTTCCCTCACCACTAAGGTTCAAAATTAAATATCCTTAGGAGCATTTGGCAATTACTTTATCCTTTTTCTCCTTAATTATCAGGTCACTTGTTCTTGAACCTTTATTCTAAGATGGTCAGTCTAAAATGCCCTTCTTTACTTAAAAAAAAAAAAAAAAAAAAAAAAAAAAAAAAAACTAAATGCATACTTGGATCAATTTCATTTTTTATTTCTTAGCCACTTTATAAATTAGTGGTCGTTTGGTTGACAACTAGAAAACATGGGAAGTGCTAATTTCTGGAAAGTGTGAATTTCCTTGTTGTTTGGTTGACAAAAGAAATAGGAACTTACTTCCTGCAGGAAGTAACTTCCCACATAATGGGGAAAGTTGCTTACCAGCCTCCCCTAGGTAAGTAACTTCCCACATCACTTTCCATAAATTTACAATTCCTTTATTCAACCAAATAAAAAAAAAGCAATTCACATGAATTCTTATTTCCTATAAATTTGTACTTTCTATGGGAAGTTACTTCCCATATTCAACCAAATTAGCACTTAGTAGTTACTTACTCTACAATATTGAAAATCTGACCTCAAGTTTGACCGGGTCGGATACAGTCCCCTCTAAACAATCACAAGCCCAGCACATTCATCATCACAAAGTCCAACCCAGAAACAAAAAAACAACCCTGTTACGCAAAACCTCAGTAGAACCCTCGATTCAATTTTCTCTCTCCTCCCAGCAATGGCCACTTTCGCCGCTGCTAGGTCTTTCCTCCGCTCCTCCTCCACCACCACCGCCGCCCGTTCCGCCACCTCCAGATTCGCCGGCGCCACCGCTTCATCGAAACCCAAATCAAACCCATTTTCACAGTCCCCCTTTCACTTACCTAAACAAAAACCCATCTCTCCGCCTCGCATTTGCAGGTACCTATTACAAAATAAAAAGAAATTGTTATAATGCTTATGGTTTATGATTTCTTCAATAGTTCAATTAATTTTTAGACTGATGTTGATTTTCTCTGGTTTTTTTTTTTTTTTTTTGTATTATTGATAAGGTCTCCTGTTGAATTGGGTGGTTGCATTGAATCGTTGTTGCCTTATCACACGGCTACTGCTTCTGCGTTGCTTACGTCTATGCTCTCCGTTACGCCTCGTGGCTACGGTTGGACTCTCGAAGGTAATCTCTCTCTTTCAAGTCACAATTGATTGAATTTTTGCTTGTTTGGTTGATTTTAGTTTTGCCCAAATGATGTTGTATGTTTTTGATGTGGGTAGTTGAGATGATTAGTTAATTGTTTGATTTGGTAGTGTGTGAGTTGTGAAGTTCTGGGTGTGAATGGGAGTTGCTTGATTGTGAGAATTGGGAAATTTTGCTGAGGGCACTGAAGGCATTGGTGTAAATTGAGTTAGTTAAGTGTTTGTAATTCGGGTTGAAGGCATTGATGTAATGCGGTAGTGATCGCTGGGCGTGTAGATAGATGATTGAGAACAAGAGAAGATGAAATATTGATGTAAATAGGGTTGGTTAAGTGTTTGTAGTTCGGGTTGAAGGCATTGATGTAATGCGGTAGTGATCGCTGGGCATGTAGATAGATGATTGAGAACAAGAGAAGATGATATATTGATGTTTATTCAGTAGCATTCAATCAATGGAGAAACATGGCCAAATCTTAGATTTGCAGTCCATGGAGAAAAAGGTGTTATTGTGATATCAAGGGAAATAGTTGCCTGTGGGAAGAAAAATAGATATCAACAGCTATTTCATAGCCAATTCATTGGTAGCTTGAGATAGATCATTCTCATGATTCTGGAATAGGGTGAAAGCGAAACTTGATAGTTGATATCGAGAACGGAAAATGCTGGTGTTCTTATACTTTGCTTGAGGTGTCATTGTGTCAAGGGTTGCAATGGGGAGAAGGTTCCCAGTGTTGCGTGTTGTCAACAATCAAAGACATGATGGTTGGAAAGTATTTAGAGAGGTCAAAGAGTACAGTGCAGGGTTTGTTGAAAACCATGAAGTGTTTGCACCTATGCTTGTATGTGACCTTGCTTATTATATGGGTTTGTGCTTGAACTCTTCTGTACTTGTGCTTGCTTTGTCATGACTCATTGTATTGCATCACATACTTCCTACATTAGATCTTTAAGTTGATGAGATGTTTAGGCTCACGTTGCTTCCCCAGTATGATTGATTTTAGCTAAGATAGTAGTCAGCTATGCCCATGTCCCCCGCTCAATGGTAGGCTAGAATGGTGTTTGTACTGTAAGCAGCATGTACCTTAATTGAAGCCGATCAACTAGTGCTGGTTTGACTTGAATCATGTGATCGTACTTTTCTCTTTATCTAGCTATTGCTCATGTAGGTCCCCTATCTCTCTTCTCTCTTCTCTAAAGGAAGCATACCCTCTCGTTCACTCTTGTAGGGAAAGACCAGACTAGATGAAGATCGCACTAGCAAAGATGGAATGACTTGGACTCATCTGTGTCGGATTTTGTGAGTTTTGGTGCTCTGTTAAGTGGTGGAGTGAGAATATTTGTTATAGATTGAGAAGATGCATGACTGAAGCATGTGTTTTTAATGTCAAACAATCAAATTATCAGATTTGCATCTTTGTTTGAGTTACAGTAATTTTAGCTGTAGCTCTGCCGTTTTGGAATGTATTCGCTTCACATTGCAATTTCCTCCCTAAAGATCAAGGCTATATCTGATTCTTTTTAGGTCGATTATCCTGTCCTTTTGACAGGCAGATAGATCAAATATGATGTTGCTTACATGCATACATGTAACGACTACTGAACAATCTCTCTTTGAGCTGACTATTATCCTGGGTAACGAGTATTGTAATACTTGGAAAGTTTGGTAATGTGAGCTTAGCAAGAAGCACCCATGTATGTTGTCATATATAAATACCAACACGTTAAATGAGAGGAGATGATTTGCCCTAGGGTAGATAATTTGTGCGTAATGAAGCTTGAATTTGGACAGCCAACTCCTGGCCCTGAAGTAGCTGAGCCTTTAGACTTCATTCAATTCTAATACTAATTGTTATATCGGATGTGAAATAAGAGTCATACTAATACGTCATATGCATTCAGATTGCAATGACGACGTATGATGAATGTCAGATGATCGAGCAAAGTTTAATGTACATGCGCTTTATGCATTGGTGATATGCTAAAGGTTTTCAAAGAGATCCAGAGAAGCCAGAGCTATTTCCCTCTTGTTTCCATGTTAGCTCACCATACTAGATGACTCTTGATGCACTCAAAAGTTCGGATTTTCTATGTTTTTCAGACTTCCAGATTGTTTTTGCTCCGTTGTTTAGTGTAACGAGTTATGTTCAGTTGCTTACAACATTAATGCTACTACTTTTTGAGTTTCTCTGTTTTATCGAAGCTTTTCTCTGCTTGCTTGGAAAAGAAAAAATAATCCTCTATGACAGTCTCTTGTGATTTTCAGAGAATGATATTTGAAATTTTTTTACTCCATACAACACATCAAAAATGATTATTAAACATACATATGTAGTGCTGTGAGATGAATGTCTATTGTAAAATCCTCGTACATCATTCTTTATTTTCATCCTTGTCTGACTAGACGCATACTCTGATCACCTAGCTCCTGAATTATATGGATTCTGTTACCCTCATGGCTGGTTGATATACATTATATGTGCCAGGATTATCATTAAGAGATAGAATGTGCATACTCCCTACAGGCAGTTCTTGACTCCCTATATTAATGGTGTTGGGGTGGTGGATAATATTTCTGAAGGGTTTATGTTCCTGTTAATGTTTTTGATTCTTTTGATGATAGGTTTGTGCATTTAGTGAGATCTTTAGTTTGCTCATAACTTGATGAAACTTACCAGCTTACTGGAAGTTAACCCTACCTTGAAGTTATTTAATGTCTATATCTTTGTGACTATGTCAGCCTAGCAATTTTTTTAAGCTTTTATAGTTCTAAGTTTAAAGGCCTTATGAATTGGATATGGAATCCTCATGAGCTTGAGAAAGAAGAGATTATATGAAAGATTTCGTGGAGAACTCTTTTCTTACAGAAATGATATGCAAGAACACAGAAGTGCTGTGTGAAGCAATGACAAAATATCAATAACTATGAAGCCAATGTGGCTCTTGCCGTCGATAGGGTCTGGAAATGGAGGAAGTATTTACATCTTCTAATTGAGATACTGCCTAGATTTGATAATTACATGTGGAGAAAATATGGGGCTAAAGAATCAAATTGGTATTTACATTCAGAGTTACTTTGTAAAATGCTTTTTTAGTTCTTGAAAACTGAGTTGTGTAGAATCCATCTACAATCCAAGGTGTTAGTTGTCTGTTTTATTCCAATCTCTTAATTAGTAAAATAGTGCTGGATTTTGCCTTTGTTTTGTTAGAATTTGCATGACTCCCTATCATTTATATTTTGACTGGGACTTTCCTCTGTTTAGGGCCCTGATCACCTCCCTTGGCTTGCTTTGGAAGTTTATCTTGTCAGTCTTGTTGCTGGTTTAGCAGTATAATTGTTGATCACTTTTAAATTGTAGTCATTTTCATTTTGAACATTGTAAGTGAGTTCCATTTTCTTTCGTTGTAGATGGATGATTTTGTGTTGGAATGGCGGTGCATTGGCCATAATTTTTTTGGATTGTGATTGGACTTTGTATGGAAGCTACTTGAGGTACCTCTCTTTGGTAAAAATGAAAAACCTGAAGTTCTACAGATGTCCGAACAGTGGATGGGGAGATGTAGTTCCCTCTCTTTCTCTTTATTACCGTAGGAATTCGGTTCATGTCTTTTTTTGGATTATGTTTCCTCTCTGCCCTGATTTAGTGGTATAAGTCAATTCAGTTAGGTGATCGTTATGGCATAGATGTTGATTACAGGATAAAGCTGCATATTCTTTCTAATTGTGAAGATTACTTTGGATAGTGTAGAAATAGTACTGCTTTGTTCAGGGAAGGGTTCACTTTGAGTATACTATTAGATATGGAATATGGATGTCTTCCTAATCATATTGCATCACGGCAATAACGAAAATAAAATCTTTTGCTCGTGTTTTGCTTATCGGCTGCTTCTCATGTACTCCTTTCGTCCCAAATTATATGGATGCTTTGTAACTTGTGCCTCACAATTTTCAAAGCACTCATATAATTTGGGACGGAGGGAGTAGTAATCTTGGAAACGCTGTTGGTGTGGGTCGCTCCTAATAGAGTAGTTGTGATAGGTAACCTGTAACCACCACCTGGTTGGCTCAAGAGAACTTGAACACTATGGATGTTTGACAGTCAAATCACCCCTCTTGAACAGAGGGAGTGTCTAGTTATCACAACAAATCAATTCCAAATAAAATAAATGATTGATTATATGACTCGTTTTCTCTGTTATCTTGACTAGCTTTAACCTTTAAGCACCTTTACGTGTGTAAACGGGTGAGAATGTGCTTCCTTTTGTGAAAAGGAGATAGATGGATCTTACTCCACGAAATATTTTGGAGTAGCAAGTACAAGACAATTGAGGATTTGATGGGAGTAGAACTGTAGAAGTGTTAAATGTCTCACCCTCATAACCAAGTGGTTAGGGGTTTTAGATTATCATCCATGTAGGGAGAATAAATTAATTCTCCTCTACATTCTTTGCACGGAAGTCTAATTCTTTGCTTGATCCCGTTAGCCCATCATATATAGATTGGCTTGCCTGATACATATGGTTTACGGACTATTGCATGTAGACCTGGAAAACGGGTCATTCGGGTCGGGTTCGGGTCGGATCGTTTCGGTTCGGTCTGATTTGGGTTATCTCTAGTTTCGGTTTGGGTTCGGGTCGGGTCGGGTATATTTGGGCTCGGGTTGATTCGGTTCATGTTGTTTTCGGGTCGGGTCGGGTCAATCCGGTTCGGGTTGAACTGGGTTATCACGCATTGTAATCGGTTCGGGTTCGGGCCGATTCGGTCTGGGTATATTTGGTTCGAGTCGATTCGGGTCAGATATGGGTCGACAGATTTCAGTCATAATTTTTTTCAATTTTGATTTTAGTACAATTTTTCCTGATTGCATTACTATTATAGGGCTACAAATATTTAAATTGATTAAATAAATAGATATTTTAATAGGTGAGTGTAATCACAATGATTTAAAATATATCAATTTTACTATTTTTAAAACACTAACAAATTAATTAATTAATTAATTAATTAAACTAAATAAATAAAAATAAACAAACAAATAAATAAATAAATAAAAATAATATATTATCATTTTCGGTTCGGGTTCGGGTTGGGTTGGGTCATAAATTTCGGGTTGTGTTCGGTTCGGGTCTCTTCGGGTTATTCGAATTGGGTCGGTTTCGGTTTGGATCAGATTCGAGTACGGGTTATATTGGATCTGCTAATTTCGGGTCGGTTTGGTTCAGATCGGGTTGTTTCGGATTGTCGGTTCAATTTCGAATCTTGCTATTCGGGTTGAATCGGGTCACGGGTTGGGTTATTCGAGTCGGGTTATCGGGTCCGGATCAGTATTGCCAAGTCTAATTGCATGTACACCTGTAGCTACAACAGCAACAACAAAAAAAAGTTGGAGACAATTACGTCTATGGCAAATGTTCCGGCCACTTTCCCCAAAGTCTAGTTTTGAACTCAGCCCACTATCTATTTTTGGTTCACGACCAAGGGTACCCAGCGTCGATAAAAATGACTATTTCTCCGTGCTGGCTAGCCTGGCTTCTAGGCACCTCAAAATGTGGGCCAGTTGGCCAAAAAATTTAAAACTGCTTTATGCCCAAGGCGAGATTCAAATCCTCGACCTTGGTTAATGATGAATGCGTCTCTACCACTCAACCACACCTCCTTAGTTACTCAACCCACTAATCTGTGACTTGTGAGCTAGTAGTGATCACTAATAAGTCAGGGACATTAATTGAATCTATATTGAAAAACCTTGTCAAGGTACAAAAGTTTCAACTATTAATGTTTGATTTATGTCTCAATACCTTTGATGACGGGAGTAATCAGATTTATCTATTCGTTTCCCTCAAGTGGTGGCTTCCTTTCGTCGCAAGTATTATTGGAGGTCGTTGGCGGCCCGACCTCTTGCCTCTTATGGTACGCTACTACGTTTGTGATTCGCAAAGTATGTCCCAACAAGTCAAAGTAATACACTGCCCATAAACATCATCCATTTTGGTAAGAATGGATTAATGTTTTGCCCATATTCAAGGGAGATATGATTTTGGGTAGAAGATCTGCCAAGGATTCAAAAATAAAAAGAGAAGAAAACAGTGTGGTGTGGTGGTTTTTGTGCTGAGATTTCTTTATTTTCCTATGGGATTATTTATGTTTCTCATACAAATAGCTTATAAAAACATATGGAATTGAGTTCTATCCAATAAAATTGGCAACAACAACAACAAAAAACTAATATTCGGGGGGAAAGGAGTAACATGTTTTTTTTGATAAACTGCAAAGGATAAAACTTAGCAATATTTATGTGAATAATTCTAAAATATACCATGAAGCAATAAAATGTTAAATAGATGTCTTGTGAGCTCAGTTCAATTCAAATGAAGCAGTAAAATGATATATAGGTATGAATTGAATACAGTATAGTTCAATACAGTGAAAAAGAACTCACTCCGGAAAATGCTAAGTTTACACCTAGTGTAATTTTCATTAGTGCGTTCTTAGTCTATCTCTCTCCTCTACCCCACATCCACAATACCCCATAAAGTTCAAATGGGCCCACAAGAGAGAAGAGAGATAGACTCATAGACACAATTGTGTATATTACAATGGGTGTAAAGCAATCATGTTCCTATCCCCAAGTCTATCTAAATTTTATCCATGACAAATTTGGATAAATCTGTACTCAAAAGCAGAAGACTTAACCTTGTTTGTTGTACAAGTTGTAGTGGCGAACCGTCAAAGAACAAAAATGTCATAAAAAAGTGATGCTCCTCCTATGGAGTATTGTCTGGACCACAAATATATAACGCACGATATCCATCACATTCACTTCCTTTCCTTTCTTTTTCTCTCTCCTTAGAATCTGAAACACGCTTACAACTGGACCTGACAGTCCTAATCCGAAATCAATTACCCGACCTGATTGACCCGAAATCGTAACCGAATATATCCGAATCATGGCAATCCGATTTAAAACCGATTATCCGAAATGATCCGAACCAAAACCGAACCGACACCGAAATGTTATTGACCCGATGACGACCCGTATCCGAATCTAACCCGAACCGAATTGAAACGGAATCCTTCAGAACCGAAACCGATTTGATCCGAACTAAACACAAATCGATTCACACCGACCTAAACCGAAAATGACCCGAAAACCAAAATAAATTTTACCTGAAATTGGTTAAACGATATTTTTTAATGAAAATAATTATTTTTTACCACATAATTTAAAGATTATACACTAAACCTTACTTAGTGTTAATCCAATTTGGTGATTTGAATGAAAATTTGAGAATGAACGCTCAAAATATAGCCTGATCCGAAATTGACCTAACAGTTCGGACCTGTATCCGTACCCGATCCGAAATGACACAAATCGATTTTAATCCGACCCAAAAGGAATCGACTTTTCAAACAAAAACCGATCCAATATTGATCCGATCCGTATGAACCGACCCGAAATAATGCGAAAAAGGTACAAATCCGATTAAACCCGAACCCGAAGTTAACCGAATCGAAAATGACCCATACCCAAATATAGGTCGACCCAATTAAACCCGAACCGAAATTAACCCGACCCGTAATTGATCCGATTGTCCCATTTACCAGGTCTACTTACAACACCCACCACCCGTTTACCGGAACAAGAAATTGTCAACGTCGCACAAATCAATCACCAATAAATTACCATTATTCACAACAAAAATCAGGCAAAACACCAACCCAAACTTTATAAAAGAAAAACTCCTCCCAACAATAATTAAGGAAATTACAAGGAAAAAAAAATCGAACGAGTGAAAAACGGAAGATTTAGAAGAGAAAAAAAAAAAGAGTGTTCAATTCTGTTTACCAGAAAATTTGTTGTCTTTTTTCTCTTCCATTTCTCTCTCTCATTGACTCTCTTTCTCTCTCTGGTGTTTTTTCCCATCTGATCAAAACATAATTTTGAAGGGACATTCAACATTTGTTGACCAGATTGAAAAAGAAAAAAATTTAATTTAAAAAAAAAAAAAACAGATAATGGATTCAGATTTCTGGACCTCTCGCCTTGCTGCTGCTAAACGCCAGTTCAATCTACAGCATCACCACAATCATAATCATCCTCTTCATAGCTCCTCTCAGCTGGGTTTGTCTCTTATTTTTTATTTTTATTTTTTTGAAGATCTAAAGATGGTTTTTTTATGCCCATTTGATTATTTTGTTTATGAAATCAATTTTGGTTTCTGGGTTTTTGTTTTGTGATGTTTTGGTGAAATGGGTAATTTTCAGATCGGTTGAATATTGATGATTTTGAGGTGGTTGAAGATGAGACCAGACCTGATATTCCATGTCCTTATTGCTATGAAGATTTTGATATTGCTTCTCTTTGCACCCACCTAGAAGATGAGCACTCTTGTGAGTCAAGAGCAACGGTATGTTTTCTAACATCACCAAATGTTAATTTATTTTGTGATTAAGAACAGGTGTTTTTTAATTTTCTTTTTTATTTTGCATATGTTAATTTTCACGTGTTTACAGATGTGGTAATGCATGAAAGTTGTAAGCTTTTTGTGTTTTTTCTGCTAAAATTTGGTGCTACTACTATTTATTTTGGGGGAAGTTTTCATCTTTATTCCACTTTTAAATTTGATTGATAGCCTCTTTTCCCTGTTATGGTTCTGTTAGTTTCATTTTGATGTTATGTTTCTTATTCAATATGTTCGATTTTATTTGGTGGGGAAGATAAATCTCTGAGGAGATCATGGTTGATAAGGTCAAATGGTTGCGGGGAGAAAAAAAAAACGTTTCTTGGATGAACGTAGATTGTAGAACTTAGGATTATTATGAACCTGAGCATGTAGATTGTAGAATTTTGAATTATTATGAACCTAAGCATGTAGATTGTAGAATTTGGATTTATTATGATTCATGAACCTAAACATGTAGATTGATATTAGACCCATATGGCCATACACCAAGGAGACGGAGTTTCTACAGGGTATATGAAGGCCCTATTTCTCCCACAACTCTGATTAAAATATTGGATTGTCTGTCTTTAAGCTTAACCATAGGGACTGTTTTCCTTGGAAACTGGTATGACTTATGAGGAGTGAGTTCATTCATGTGGGATCATAGTTCGAAATAGCAGCTCAGTTAAACACATAACTAACCTATAGTGGTTGGTTATCTTTATGTTAAAAATAAGTAATGCTGACAGTAGACTTATCATTATGATATAGAATTAGTACTCTGTGTATCCTGGCCTTGAGGCTAATGTTACAGTGCTTCCAATCGGCGCATCGTAAGGATAACCTTTTGCTGACAATTGTTGCCAATCGAAATAGTTCGATAATAGTTTGTATTTGACTTGAGTTATTCTGAGACATGATCAGTTTGCATCTAATGAGGGGCGTAAATGATAGAATAAAGTCAAAAAGATTTGGTATGTTTCGGAAATTGTTGGATACAAAGCATGAAGCCAAGCTTTGGTGAGCTGAGCTAAAATGCATGGTATATGTAGAACAGTCATCAAGGTTATTCAGTGCGGCGGGTTACTTTCTTCGACCTCATTATTGGTGCTTAAGTCAAATTGGTATTGAGAACCATTTCCCGATTGTAGGGTGCTTCATTGTCTTCTTCCTTTCATCGTTGTGCTTCTTTTGTCTTCCCATGCTTCTTCAATTCTTACCAACATAGGTAATGACAACCACTGTCAGCTCTTCCTTAGTTGTTTTCTTTCTTGAATGTTAATTGCTTTGATTGGGTGACTTTTATGGCTTTATGTCAACATGATTGTGCAGTTGTGCCTGCTTTTACTACATATTTTCACTTCAATAATTATTGTTCAAGGGTCTCAGAGATAACATCATCAGAGGCCATAGGATAATTGTTACCTGACTCGCGATCCTCTATAGTAGAGTATGGATCGCCCTTGATAACGTGAAGATCATACAGGATAGAGCAATTATTATTATTTTTCCGTACATGATGTTTCAGAAAATAGCTAATTCCTTCCTAAAGGTTTAATCTTCTTTGGGCCTAAAAATGCTGTTATACACTAGCAATGTTTTTGATTTTTTTTCTTACAGCTGTCATGACTTAATACTTGATCCCATAAGCATTTTGATTGTTCTTGAACACTTCTATTCTCGACAAGCGCTCATGTGTTGTTTTGTTCTTTGTTTATACCCTTTTTCCACAGGTTTGTCCAATTTGTTCTGTTAAAGTTGCACGGGATATGCTGAGTCATATCACATTACAGCATGGACATCTACTCAAGATATCCTTAGAATCTTTCTTTTGTTACAAATATATATTATCTCTAACTATTATGCTCCTAATATTGCTTCTCTTCCTAAATGGGTGAAGTTTCGCTAGTGTTTTCTTTGACCTAAGATTACATGCAGAAACGCCGTAGATTACGTAGAGTTGCAATTCCAAATAGCCAAGCGCTTTCCCTGCTTGGCCGAGACCTTCGTGAAGCTCACCTGCAAGTACTTCTTGGGGGTGGCGGATTTCGGTCAAATAATGCACCTGCCGCTAGTGCTGCAACTGATCCATTCCTCTCGTCACTTGTATTGAACTTCCCTGGATCTGAGGTGGATGAAATCTCAAAGTCCGTGACACCCAGCATGGAGGATACAAGTGTAACGAAGACTTCATCGGCACGCTGGAAACCAAGGTACTTGGTCAATCCTTTTTATTTATCTACAAAACCATAAAGTTCATTGAGTACAGATTTTCACCTGGCCTAGTGAAAGGCTGAAAGTGTAACTTTAGCAAACAAACTGAGCTCTAGAGACCACATTTCAGTTTGTGAGTGGGCTCATTGACACATTTGTCCATTTAACTAGCTAGCCAGTGATTTTCTCGCAAATGACTGAATTATCAAATTTTCGAATAAATGAGGCTTGTCAAAACACCTCTGCTGATAATTGAATGATTAAGATGGGGTGGGTCTTTCAGGTCCAAAAACTTGTTTAAGCTGGGGTGGCTTTCTCTGGTCCAAAGACTTGAATAAGCTGAGGTGGGTTTTTAGGTCAAATTTGAACAAGGAAATGGATGCTTGGAAATCTCAAAGCTGATCATCTCAGCTGAGGTCTTTTGCTACCTAGGATTAATACTACAATTTAGATGTGGCATATCTAGTTATTTAGGGTATTCATTGTTTATAGTTGCGTCTCTGGAAACTAGCAGGCGACTTAATTGGACTTGAGGATGCTGACTGGTATAAATGGGAAAGAGCAAGTGGATGGACGAAGAGAAAAGAGGGAGGCATCTAGCATTGCCGGTAGAAAAGAGGCTACAGTGGTGGTTGGTAATTTGAAGATGAAGAGAAAGTGAAAGACAATAGTTAGTAGTTGAGAAATGAGGAGGAATAGTATGATTCACTATTAATATCCCGGGTTTATACTTTATGCCATCACACAATTTGGATGGATAAGACAAAATAGAACTTTACTAGGTGCATTTGAATTTCACAATTGGAATTTATTGATCATTAAATGGTGGGCATGAGCTCACTAAAAGAAACTTGCTATCAATGGTGACTGAAATAGCAGGGATGATTTTTTAGAGGGGAACAAATCAGTTGCATTATTGATGATGAATGATCAAAGGATTGGTTAGACTGATTGTGATCAAAGGTGGCAACGGAGCAGGTTAGGTGTAGACTTAGTAAATCTTTATTTCAATGTGATTGACATTTGACATAGGTCATGGAAGGGGTCGCGGGAGTTGATAAGGTCGTTTAAAGACAGATTGGGAGAGGAGAGAGAAAGATATGAATGAGATCACAGGGCTGGAAGAAGAGATATCATGTGTGATCAGAAGTTCACTTCTTAGCCAGAAAGATTTCAATCTGATATGTATTGAGTATTGACACTCCTGTATCCTTGGTTCTTTAACAGTAGGTCTTGCCAAAATATTCTCAAAGCAGGAAACATCTCGATATGGCACAACTTTACTTTAAAATTTAAGCTATCGTTTTTATATTGACTGTTGTAGCGAGCTTTGTGATGAGTTCATGTCTCTGTGGCTTTTTCACGAAAGCCTGAGATTGGCAGAGTGAAAAAATTTCAGGAAGGAGGAAAATATAATGATACTAATTCTCTGTTGACAACTTTCTCTGGAATGTTTGCAGTTTTGATTCTTCGTTAAGTCGTGAAGAAAGAGAGAGGAGAACGAAACAGGCAGCTGGAAGAGCTGGTTTTGTACAAGATTTGCTTCTCTGTACTCTATTGGAAGATTAGCAGAAGCAGTGAGCTATGGAAATAAGCTAACTGAGTTTTCCGGTAACATTGTGGCGGTATATCTGGGAGGGATTATATTTATTACATACACTTGCTGGCAAATGAAACCCTAATGCCAGTGGGTTCTGTCCGATTTGCTTAACTGAGCAAGTGTTTCTTCATTATACCCCATCCCTAACCCCCTCTCCTGAAATCTCAGACAGAGCTGTAATACATTTCCAAGAAACGATGGTAGTCTTTCATGACTATGACAAGTTTCTTTCCTAGTGCATGAGTTTGTTGTTGCATTTACTTCTTCCCTGCAGGTCATACCTACAAGGAAGGTTCATATGTACTTGTAAATTGCAAAAGTTAAACCATCTTCCTTAGTGAAAATCGGAGGTTGTGCCTGCTTGACTCTTCCGTTCTTTGTGTGGCTTCCCCTTTGAATCGCATCCTCCCAACAGGAGAAGAGGAGGTGTGTGTGTGGGAAGGAAATATCCATGCTTGTATTACAATCTCAAGTTAGCTTTTCTTAGTTCAAATTATTGTAGCTTCAGCTTCAGCTGTTTATTGTTATGGATTGTTGTTTATACTTCAAATGAAGAAGTGTTGTTTTTCCTTAGAAATAGAGGCAGAGAACTTTTCGTTCATGGAGATGCATTTATGTCTTGATAGGAGTATATATCGACGAAGCATGCGCATTTCTGATTATAGCACTTCGCAAACGTAAATGTATCAGGATTCATGTCATTTGTTGAGAAATAACTCTTTTATGAGGCCGCCTCAAGGTGAGGCCTCTTCTATATACAAGCATGACGTGATCATAACATCATGCTTGTATAAGTGACCTTAACCTTGAGACCGTCTCATACGAGTTTTTGTGTTTGAGCTATGGCTAGTGAGAGAATGTTGTAGTGATCAAATTTGGGAATGAATTTTTGCAAGCTTGGTATAAAATGAAGTGCCTCTGGCTTTGACTGCAAGTGAACCAAGCTGAAGTTATTAGTGTGAGACCTACTGTTTAAGCATTATGTAATAGAAAATTACTTCCACATCGTTATCAGTTATCACTATCTTATCCGATGACTCTTAGGAGACAAGGTCCCCTACAATATACTAATAATTTGAAATTTAATGGGTTAAACTGTATGTGGTTCACGGCCTTCAACCTTCAAGGCTTTTGGGGCCAGCATGTCAAAGTCATTAACTTAGGCTTCAGCTTAGGGTAAACGAAGCCGTCCAAATCATAATGAGATGCCCATAGTAAAATATAAGTATATATATAAGTGTGTTGGAAATCACTCAACTAAAAATTTAAGTTGATAAGATTTTTTTTTAAAAAAAAATTAAGCGGATGGTTAGCATTAGTGGCCCATTGCTAAATTTTCAACTATTCGAAATTTATTTTATATTTTAATTCTATGTTATGCCTAATATTTCGAAAATAAGAATCAAATATTTTAAATATTCGGATAGTTTTGGATATATTTCGATTAATTTTGATTTTTTTATATTTTCGGATATTGAAAATGGTATTCAAATTTCGAATATCCGTTTTTTCGGATAATAACATATCGGATATTCGGAATTGGATATTTTTGACAATCCTAATACACTCTTTACAAAATTTTCTTTTTTTTTTTAGAATTTGTTGCAAAAAGTTACTTTTAATTAGTTAGCCTATTACCTTAGGACTAAGATGATAATGGAGTTTGGGATATATTTGATGAGGAAGAATAATAAGCTGACAAAGATATCGTATTATTAAAAGGATGCACTACATATTATTATTGGCTCACGATGGCTACTGACCGCCAAATAATAGTGATGGCGGTAGTGGTGACAGGTAATAAGGCCGGTGCATATTTACTGTATTCCTGCCTCATAAAAATAAATAAAGGAGAGAAAGAAAGAATGATTGGTAGGTTGGTTGGTTTGTTTTGTTAGTTAATTATTTGTTTCTTTGTTTTTTACGGAGTAGATGATTTGGTGGGGAGAATGGAAAGGCATGGAGCCATGGACAGATGTTTTGACACAAAACAAAATAATTTGTATGAATTATAGTTAAAATTAGATAATTACAGAGATTGCAATATTAGTTTTTTTTTTTAATCGTCGTAATATAAGAGTTAAGTTTAATTTGTGTAATAAAAAAAAAGAGTCAACTTTGTAGATTGTGGAATTCGATTCGCTTAATGCAACCACCACGATTAAATAGGAGGATTTTTAGAAGTTGGGCTCGTTATTTGAAGGCCGTGAAAAGGGTGGTCTAAAGTTAGCATAATTCATAAAGGGGTTGAAATTCTGTGGCAGATGAACTTTGTAAAATTGGGTTTTAAAGTTCATGATTTCTTAGAATGGATGTAACTTAGCTATTTGTTTATTGGTCGTAGCCTCGTAGGTATTAGTGCTTCTCCCTAGCATATGATTACAATATTTTACTGAACTATTCCTAAAATGTGAAACTGACTAATTGAATGATACTATTAAGAATGAGTACAAAATCCAAATTAAAAAAGGACGTTCTTGTATTGAGAGTTTATTGAAAAAAAATATATAATATCGTCTAAAACTAGGATGGTGTCATTGTGTAAAGAGAAATTAAATGTGTTACAACGTAACCGAATTGGTGTTTTTCTTCACTCTTTGACAAGAACGGTAGGAAATCAGGAATAGCATTATTGTTTGGATAACGTACAAAGACAATTAAATTTAAAGTCAATATTAAAAATAAAAAAAAATTAAAAAAAACACACACACACACACACAAAGGGCAAGAATGCTAGACGCACTATATATAAGGAACATGTGTAGTTCCAAACGAGTCCCCAATTATCATCCTTTCAAGTGGATTCTCTCTCTTTCATTCTCTGTCTCTCTCCTAGCTTTATGATATGAAACTCTTGTTGAATTACTTACAAAATAACAATCGAGCAATAAGATTGAAAAGGATGGTGGAATTGTTTATGTTTGGCACGGGTATGGTTATGTTTTTACACGGGGCTAATTTCCTCTTCAATCTACTTTCCTCTCATGTTGCCCTTCGTTCTCTCAGGTATCTACTTTTATTTCTCGTCAATTTAATTACTCTATACATCCCGTATTTGTTGGAAAATACAAACTTAAATTATCGAAGTTATAATTAGTAAGCTCTAAATAGTAAATCATTTAGAGTCTTATATTACCAAATGGTTGTAACTCAAGACTAATATGAACCACTATTTCTTAGGAGTTAGAAATAGTATATAAGGAGAAGATTATGTAATGGAGATAACAATGACTTAAGAGAAGATAGCCTGCAGAGCTATCATGGGTGAGCATAGCAATGCTCACCACCATTATTCCCCCTCATTTTATATATTCACATATGTTTGATTAGTGAATATTATTATTGTTATTTAGATAAGATTTCACTATACATGCGCTGTGCCAAAATTTTAACAGTATTTACATTTACAGTTTTCTTTTTGGTTCGTCCCTTATTATTGTTACTCTTCTTTTGGTCTTTTACTATTCGCTGCGTTCAATCGCTAAAGTTGTGCTTTCTTTCTTGTAGTTTCTTAGGATTTGTTGCGTGATAAATTGGAGATATCATCGAAGGGGCAAAGCTGAAGTAGAAGTATTTGTAGATATTCATTGTTCTCGTAGAAATGCATTCTTTGGAATCTCGAAAGATGATCAGTAATTTTGTAATAAAAAGTTGGAGTAATAAATTTGATAGATGGCACTTGCCACTTTAATTTACCAATAGTACTTAATTTTATTTTGCATTGGCAGTAAAAACCCTTGGAAGGTATTGTGACATTGATGCTCAATCTAAGCTTTGTTTGATGAGTTAAATTTTTTGCTGTCTTGCGTTCGTTGTTGTCTGAGGAACTTCTACCAAATAGTCAACGTCCCAAAAGGGCGATGTTGATTATGTCATATAAACCTCACAAAAATAGTCCTTGTAAATGTGTAACGACAGGAGGTGGGAGGTGGGAGGTGGGAGGTGGGAGGTGTGAGGTGTTGAAGGCTATTGGTAATTTGGTACTAATAGTTATAGTTTCGATGAAGATTAGGGCCAAGGGATCGATAGTATTGGGGCAATTTAGGAATATCGATGATAACTTTTTTTGATACGAGAAATCCGTAGTTACTATTTTTAGATTTTGATAAACCGAATTTGATATATATTTCTGTCACAAGATAATACGGGGAACATGTTGGGGGTTGGAGAATTTAGTTAGCCGGTTATCTTGTCTTACGGAGAAGTTTGGTTTCCATTTATCTTGTCGTTCTTGCCTTCCTGAGTAATATAAAGAATGCTTTGGTCACTATTGTCTAGAGCTGGACAAATGGGCGGGTCGGTCCATTTAATAAATGGGGCGGGGCGGGGCGGGTCAGGCATGTTTGAGAGTGGGTCGGGTCATACCGGCTCATTTTGACCCGTTTAAAATTTAAAAAGTGTGTTTTTAAATTTAAAAAAAAATGTTAAATGTGTCGGCCCATTTGCGACCCGCTATGACCCACTTAACTTTTAAATGGGCCAGCCCATTTCGACCTATCCATTTATAGTGGTAAGCGGGTCGGCTAGAGGGCTGCCACTTACCCAGCTCTACTGTAGTCCCCTCAATCACCTAATGTGTCTCCCTTAGATGAAAATAGTTTTGTGGGGAAGTATTTTATGATGTTATAATTTCTTAAAGCCAAAGGCACTAGCACTATATACACAAAACACGAGATATAACTTCTCAATCAACCTCCACATGTATGTGGACAGACTTGCATGAATAAAGCGACATCTTAACCTAAGCAATGTTTGCATCTTGAATTCTTGATTATCCTCACGCAACGTCCCATCTCGCATCACCCGTGCACGCATGTCCCATGGGTAAAATTGAGATTTGGGTACTCAGGCCAGATGATCTTTTTAGGGTATCGAAGATTTTCTAGGGTCATGATAGATCCTCCGAAAAATTTGGGCAAAATTACAACTGGATTTGGGATAGCCGAAAATTGAATGCTATAATCCACGTATGTCAGGAGGCCCTGAAACGAAGGTGGATATTTTTGCACCACATCGCAAGGGACACCCCTATGGGACATAGGAGAACCCTAAGAAAGGCTATCGGGTCCTTGGTAGGCTGCGTTAGGACAGTCGATTTACTTGACACCACTCTAAAGGCTGGAATACCGTACCATGGGTGAAGTTGGAGTTTGTGAGCCCGTATGACCCTACGGGGCACCGGATCGTTCGTCTAGAGTCGCTATAAACCCCCAAGAGAAGTTCGGGCAAAAATCTCAACTAGTTGGTCTCCGGGAAGCCAAAAATCAAAGGTTGTAATCCACGTTTTTGGGCTTCGAAGAGTCTCCAGAACGAAAGTAGATATTTTCACATTATCTCGTACGAGACAATCCTAGGAAACATAGGAGACCCCTGAGGTCGGCTATCGGGTCCCTGGTAGGTTTGGACGACCGTTTTATAGGACATTACTTTAAGGGCCCGAATATCGAAAGCATTGGTGAAATCGGAGTTTGGTGACTCGGATGACATTCTAAGGGCACCAGAGGTCCTTTAGGGTCACGATAGATCTCTCGAAGAAGTTTGGGCAATAATTACGTACAACCGGGCCCCAAGAAGCTGAAATCGAAGGTGATAATCCATGTTTTTTGGGTTTTCGGGAGGCCCCAAAATGAAGGTGGATTTTTTAACACCACATAGCATGGGACATCACAAGGGGACATGGGAGGCCCTCGGGGTCAATTATCGGGTCCCTGGTAGATTTGGACAGCTGTTTTACGTTACACCACTCTAAGAGCCAGTACACCAAAAACGTAGGTGAAAATCAGAGTTTGGGGACTTATATGACATTTTCGGGACATCAGGAGTCTTCTAAGAACACGATAGAACCTTCTTTCCCTACTTGAAAGAAATTTGGGTAAAAATCACAACTGTATCTTGATCAAAAGCCAAAAATTGAAAAGTATAATCTATTTTTTCTGGCCTTTCACGAAGCCCAAAAAAAGGTGTTAGGAACTGAACTAATAATTGCATCTTGATTATCCTATCTTAAATGTTTTTGTTCAGCATGAAACACCAAATTGGTAAATGAATTAGTTATATGGTTGTCAGTCTTGTCACTATATAGTTAGGTTGCGTCGCGTAGGTGCACATATATGAAACACTCAAGTAACATAATTACTCTTTTTAATTCATAATTCACAAGTTTTTTTTTTTCTCATCCATTCATAATTTACGAGTTAGTATAGCTCCAGGGACGATATGGTGTGTTCAATCGGAGTATAAAAAAGTTGTTTTTCATTTGAGGAAAAGGAGCTCTTGCTTGTTGACGTCTGTCCACTGTCGTGCGACATGAAGAATTGATAGCAATATTGGGGAAGTCTCCATTTATTTAAGCAAATAACAATGATACTACCATTTAAACAACCACTTTTCTAGTGTGTTGTTTTTGAAATTAGAAAGGAAAAACTGTTTTCGAGGGAAAATGTAACGTGTTGATTTTGAGGGGTCAAATAATTAACTTGTGCAAACGAGTTATTATAGGTTGGTTGGTAATATTAATTACTCTCATTTTTATGCTACAAAGAAAATAACGTTGTTTTGCTTCTACATAATAACGGAGAGTTAACGTCATCAAATGTCACTCGAGTGAATTCAAGAGATGTTGGCTCAATGATAAACAAGTTGCAACTTGTACATCAGGTCATGGGTCCAAACCTCCCGGAGAGTATCTAAACGAATTAATTCATGGAATACTCGAAGCTGTGCATAAGGAGGTGTCATTTAACCACGCCCAAAGAGATTCCTATTTGGCAAACCCAAAAAAGAAAAAATGTCACTCGAGTGAACTAAGTTAAAAACCACGTAATACCCGAAACCATGGAGCACATAAGTGAAAATTTTCCAAGATTATTAGATAAAGAAACCAATTGAATCTGAACCTGTATCACGAATGGACCATGAACATTCATCGCCTCTTTTCCCTCCAAACACCCTTTTACCAACCATTTTACCGGCCATTCAAACACTTCTCTGTATCTCTCTTGCCCAATTTGAACTTCTCCCCTAAAGAAATCCAAACCTTACCCATATTTACCCATCATGATCAAACTGATTCCTTCATAAATTTACCTGAAAAGGGCAATCTTTATCCTACATTCTCTACATTTCCTATACCCTTTTTCTCCGAACATTTGTCGCACTGCTGTCAGACCAAGTCCCTTGGTCCTGGATTACAAGTCCAAGCTCAATTAACCAAATCTGGGTTATTGATTGATGCAAAACTTCGAAATCATTTGATCAATTTATACTCTAAGTGTCGGGTTTTCGGGTGTGCCCGGAAGCTGCTCGACGAAAGTCCTGAACCAGACTTGGTCTCTTGGTCAGCTCTTATATCAGGGTATGCACAAAATGGGATGCCAAAAGAAGCCCTTTTGGCATTTCAGGAATTGCACTTGCTGGGTGTTAGGTGTAATGAATTCGGGTTCTCGAGTGTGCTCAAGGCTTGTTCAACTAGGGAGGATTTGAGGTCTGGGAGGCAAATACATGGCCTTGTGTTGGTTGCTGGTTTTGAGGCTGATGTTTTCGTGGCAAATACCTTGGTTGTTGTTTATGCGAAATGCGGAGAATTCATGGATTCTAGGAAGTTATTTTATGAAATTCCAGAAAGGAGTGTTGTTTCTTGGAATGCCTTGTTTTCTTGTTATGTGCAGAGCAATCTTTTTGAAGAAGCAATTGGTTTGTTTGATGAGATGGTTTCAACTTCTATGAAACCAAATGAGTTTAGTCTCTCAAGTATGCTGAATGCCTGTGCTGGGAAAGGGGACAGTAATTTGGGAAGAAAACTTCACGGGTATCTAATAAAGCTTGGGCATGAGGCTGATCAATTCTCTGCAAATGCACTTGTGGATATGTATGCTAAAGCGGGGGATCCTCGCGATGCGCTTCTTGTATTCGAGAATATTCAGGAACCTGATCTCGTTTCTTGGAATGCCATCATTGCTGGTTCTGTGCTTCATGAAGATCATGACTTGGCCCTGGAATTGTTCACTCAGATGAAGAATTCAGGAGTGTATCCAAATATGTTCACACTGTCAAGTGCCCTTAAAGTGTGTGCGGGATTGAGGATGAAAGAGCAGGGTAAACAGATCCATTCCATTTTGATTAAGATGGATGTGAATGCAGATCTATTTACCGGAGTTGGCCTGCTTGATATGTATTCCAAGTGTGCCTCGATGAAGGATGCAGAGATGGTTTTCAAATCAATGTCAGAGAAGGACTTGATTTCATGGAATGCTATGATCTCAGGTTACTCTCTGAATGAAGACGACAATCAAGCTTTAAGCATCTTTGCTGAAATGTACAATCAAGGAGTAGGGTTTAATAAAACCACCTTATCAGCAATCCTCAAATCTGTAACTAGCTTGCAGGACGTCAAGATTTGTCAA
Source organism: Tetragonia tetragonoides (assembly GCA_038025085.1). Classification (NCBI taxonomy): domain Eukaryota; kingdom Viridiplantae; phylum Streptophyta; class Magnoliopsida; order Caryophyllales; family Aizoaceae; genus Tetragonia; species Tetragonia tetragonoides. The sequence continues at coordinate 6,098,739 of CM076148.1, read as the reverse complement.
CAAGTACATGTGCTTTCAGTAAAATCTGGTCTCGACTCTCATGATTATGTTGTAAATAGCCTTGTTGACTCGTATTGGAAATGTGGGTACATAGAAGACGCGGCAAAAGTATTTCAACAATCCAGGATCGGAGACTTGGCATCTTTTACTTCTATGATCACTGCTTATTCTCAGTATGGACAAGGTGAGGAAGCTCTGAAGCTTTTCCAGAATATGCAAGGTATGGGACTATGGCCAGATCCATTTGCTTGCAGTGCTCTCCTAAATGCTTGCGCAACTTTGTCAGCCTATGAACAAGGCAAACAAATCCATGCTCATGTCCTGAAACTTGGACACATGCCAGATATTTTTGCTGGAAACTCCCTTGTTAACATGTATGCCAAGTGTGGATGTATAGATGATGCGAGCCGTTCCTTCTCAAAGCTAAAAGGCAAAGGAATAGTTTCATGGTCTGCTATGATTGGGGGACTTGCTCAACATGGCCATGGGAAAGAAGCCCTTCGATTATTCAATCAGATGATTGATGAGGGTGTTCATCCGAATCATGTCACTTTAGTTAGTGTCCTATGTGCATGTAGTCACGCAGGTTTAGTCGATGAAGCTAGAGAATATTTCCATTCAATGGAAGATTTATATGGCATAAAGCCTACTCAAGAGCATTATGCTTGTATGATTGATATCCTTGGCCGAGCTGGGAAATTAGATGAAGCCATGGATCTTGTAAACACGATGCCATATGAAGCAAATGGAGCAATTTGGGGCGCACTCCTTGGTGCTGCAAGAGTTCACAAGAATGTGGAGCTAGGAAAGCGTGCAGCAGAGATGCTTTTCACCCTTGAACCAGAGAAATCTGGGACGCATGTTCTGCTTGCTAATCTTTACGCGTCAGCTGGAATGTGGGAAAATGTTTCAGAAATGAGGAAACTGATGAAGGAACATAAGGTAAAGAAGGAGCCTGGGATGAGTTGGGTTGAGGTGAAAAATAATGTCCATACATTTATTGTTGGAGATAAAAGTCATTCCAAAAGTAAAGAAATATATGCAAAGCTATACGAGCTTAGGGATCTCATGATTAAAGCAGGGTATGTTCCCGTGCTAGAGATGGATCTCCATGATGTTGAACGAAGGGAAAAGGAGTTGTTGCTTCTTCATCACAGTGAAAAACTTGCAGTTGCTTTTGCACTCTTAGAAACCCCGCCAGGGGCACCCATTAGGGTGAAGAAGAATCTTCGGATTTGCGTGGACTGTCACACTGCTTTCAAGTTCATCTGCAAGATAGTCTCTAGAGAGATCATTGTAAGAGATGTGAACAGGTATCATCATTTCAAAGATGGGTCATGTTCTTGTGGAGACTACTGGTGATGTTAAAATGCAGAAGACAGGCGTCGTTCATTTGCTGTAGTTACACTCAAAATTCTATTTCCCCTTCTGCTTTTGATGATCTAGAACGGCTCTCTGAGCTTCACAATTTTGTTCCTCTCTTTGACAGATTACTCAGGTTAGTGTGAACTTTCACCCTGTAACCCTATAGATAAACAGAATGTGTAGAAAGAAACACTCACATTGCTTTTTAAGATGTGGATCTTTTTAAAATTGTACGAGAAGTGCCAGAAGATACCTGGTGAGGCATACATTTTTAGTACCATTATTTTTGTCTCTTAAGGTTTGACTGCTCTGTACATGCACATTCAAATATCGAATGAATTATCTGGGCATCTTCGTACTATTGTATGCATTGCATTCGCACGTTTGACATGTTAGATACTCCACACACACCCAACCCCCCAAAACAACCCACAAAAGAAGTTAAAGAGGGGGAGCCGAAGAACACAAACACACGAACATAGAAACTAGAGAGGGAGAGACTGTTTTCTTTTTGGTCTTTGGTCATTGATTTCAGCCTCTTCACATTAGCTTTAAGAGATTTTACATCTGTAATAGAAAAAATGATGTACACTCAATTGTATTTACAGATCGGAAAGAATTCTAATTACTATGCGTAATCTAAAGCTATATGGACATAGAATCCTCTGAAATCATGGTCAACAATGAATACTTTGCTTTGATACCAATTTTCCCAACCATGGAAAGCTTTGCTCCGGTGATTACCCAATATCCTGGTTGGTCTTCAGGGCCTCTGATCATTTCTTTGGTATCAACAAGGCTCGACAGTTTTGGCGCCCTAGCAGGAGCGGGAGGGCCAAGAGGATATAGGGCGGAATTTATATCTGGCTTCTGCGGCTCCTGGGGAGGGTTCAATCCTCCGCTAAACCTTCCACTGATTAAATTTGAGAACATCCCCGACTTCCTAGATAAGGTTGATGGCCCATCCCATTCTGATCTGCGAAGTTTTGCAGATGCCACCATTGAGAACCCTAACCTCAAAAAGAGAACTTTTTTCATGCCCATGGCCTTAACCTCAAACCATGCCTTTGTCACAATCGGGGCAGCATCATCAACACACAACTCTTTATGTTCAACTGGGGCAGTGCAGATATGGGAGAATATGCTCCACTTGATGGGCTCAAGGTAGCCTCGGTCAACAGGTTGATCACTAGGTTGGGAACCATGATCCTTGGAGAGTTGGATGATTTTTGGAAGAGCTGAAAGATGCTGGAGATGGATCGCCAGGCAATCACTCCTTTTACCTTCTAGAAAAAGCCGAATCCCAGTTACAGGCCGATCTCCAGTGTCAACCTGTGAATATCTAATGATGATTAGAGTATTGAACTGTAAATTAGAAAATCCTTGGCTCTAGAAGTGGACGCAATTGCTGATTACAGATAACACGAAACTCTAAACAGGGCACAGATTTAGCAGAAAGGAAGAGAAGCTATGACACCGCCAGTCTAACTTAATATAAATAGTCAACTGATGGCTACCTAAACTTCAAGTATATTTTAAAAACAAAAAAGTACTTTTTTTTCCTTAATATGCCAAGTAATGGTAAAGGCATGTTCAAAACCAGATATGTCAATTCAGACCACAATGAGACTTATGGAGCATCTCCACCAAGGTTATGATAACTGCACAGGAGCAACTACCCCTACCACACTGGCCAAGAACTGGTTGCCAGCAGGGCCCAGTTCTTTGCCTGAATCCATCAAGCAACTGAATTAAGCACACAGTGTTCATCTCTTGTTACAAATAAAAGGTGTACCACCAAGCTAATTAAGAAGTTGCGCTTAAAATTCAGATCACAAAAACTTCTGTAAGACGGTGTTTTTGTAACTTTTGATGAGATGGGGGTCACTTTTTAATGAAACAAGGGTCACTGCTCACCATAAGTGACCCCTACATTTCTAAATAGTGACCCCATATTTCTGTGAGTTGATCTCATGCAAGAATTGTTGAATTCAGATTTGTTTTATTATTAATTTATTGACTTCCACACGTTAGATGCATATTAAGCTGTATGTTATTCTTTACTTCAATTTATTTCTCATAAATTCTTTCCTTATTCAAATGTCAGAAATATAACAGTTAATTAATTTCAAGAGCAATAAACTTCACTCAAAAAAAAGAAGTTTCAGATGCAAAAAAGAAAATAATAATAACAAAGAAATAAATAATGGTAAGACCAGTGACCCCCGACCCCGAGTCGAACCAAAGACTCACTGCGACTATGTACGCTTGCACAATCTACTCATACGGCCCTTATAAAACAGAAGGATCACGAGAATTACCGGCACAACATTGACATAAAGCTTAGGTCCCATTAATGCATACGGCAGTGATGGAGATGCATCTTTCTTGCGTCGAAGACCTAGTGGGAGATCGCCATATGCTGGAGCCCACTGCCGAGGCAATTGGAACTCAAGGAATTGAGCAAGCTCCTCTATTTGTGGTTTATCTGCATAAAAGAACTCAACATTAGAGCCATGCATTCGTGACAATCCACTAAATCATGTTTCTCTATACAAGGAAGTATAGAACTGCAGGTGAATTTTTATTTTTATTTTATTTTTTGGTGGTTTTGGGGGAGGCACAAAGATTGATAAGAATCAAATACTCAACCACACAGTTAGAGGATGGTACTCAATTCTCTTTACATAAAAGCAGTAACATGTCAAAATTATTGACCGGCACAAGTTCCTGCGCATGCCAAAGTTTATGTTCCTAATCAAATTATTGAGCCTGAGTGCCTGACTCTAAGCCCTTCGCTATTAAGTCTGACACAAGCAATTAATCCTTCTGATTATCGACAGAATGAGTTCTACAATTTTACAGGATTCCCAGCTTAAACCCACTGAGGTCCATCCGTGAGGGAGCATCATATCTTGTGACTTGTATGAACTAATAAAACAAAAAAAAATTATTTAGTTACAAGCTGAGAGCATGAAAGAACACATGATTACTCACATCTTAGATACAGGTTAACTGCATGACTGAGAAAGCCACAGCCCTGCACTCCGCTTAAGAGTGATGTTATAGGCACAAAGGACATGGATATAGCATTCGGGGACTCTGATATAGTTGACAGCCATTGTTTATGATTTCCGAGATCGAGACCTCCTCTTCGAACTTCCATACTCAGGATATCCTACACAAAGATAAAGATCCTGATTTACATTCAGTCTCTACACGCAGTACTACCAAAACAGCCTTTGCATCAATGATAAATTATCACAGAAAGCTTACCTCACTCTTTGAATGAGAGGTGACAGAAGGTCTATATGAGTTAGCAAAAGATGTCTGAGATTGCCAGTTACTCCGGCTTTTGTCCTGCAAGAATAAAGGAAAATAAGAGTCCTCTCCTGCCTCAAATAACCTAGTAGCTTCCTGAAAATGAAAGAAAAGAAAGCAAGGAACACCGAAAGAGTGCGCAAATGACAACAAAACAATGATAAGAGTAATGACTTAGCTACCAGTCCTGATTCTTTGCCGTAATACATGATATGATCCAAGTTGACTCCAATGGAAGAACGAAGAAATGATTCAATTACACAACAAGACAAGCAAAGTCTGTAACGTATGTGTTTATCAAATATCGCATAAAACTTTTTCCTGTTGCTATTTTTAGCAATGTATGGACACAAGAGCTTAAAGGACACCAAGAGATCTCGTACGAGTATAGCCTTTGAGTCAGGGTGGTATACGAGGAACCCCTGACCTGTATTATCGGGGTCTGGGAGCTAAGGCGTTTGGACTTATATATCCCCAACAACAGACAGCGCCAAGCAACCACTTACCTTCTCCAAACAATTGGCCTGTCCTCCAAAAGAAAAGAAAAAAGGGGAAGAAAGTCGTAGGACCTGGCCAAATGCTGTACAAATGCATTGTGAAGGGTTCAGGGTTGGAGGCTTGGAGCTACAGCCTTCAGTCCAATGATTCGAGCAAGTTGCTTCCTCTTCGAACATTAACTTATAAAGTAAAAGTTTGTACGCTTTGGATGAAAAGCTTTAGTTAAAGCCATATGGAGTATGGACCAATTGCATTGAAGTTGTGCTTCAGTTGGCCCAAGGATCTATGCAACCCCTTGAAAGATACCTCACAATATTTAAGTTAAAACACTTAGAATCATGAACTACGCAAGCTTTACCTCATAATACTTCAGGGCTGCACAAAGTAATTAGCTAGTCTATTGAATGAGACACAGGACAAAGGGTTCTTTACATATTTGACATGGAATCCAATAAAGGTCACCCTCCCTGTTTTAGTACATGATGGTCTTCGGCTTGAGTTCAATACCTCCAATCTTATGTGACTTAGACTTTGGCCAAGGACTCTCTAGAGCGGCAATGGATAGATTTGGCTGTACGTTTTGACCGAAGGGCCATGAAGCATGTCACCCATGCAAGCGAAGGCAACACCTTATCAAGCCTTTGAAGCTGTAAGGCTGTTATGTGGGAACCCTTGGAAATTCCAGAGCTACTGCCTAAGGAACATCTATACTACTCAAAACCTCAGAAGTCGTGAGCTATATTCTTAAGCACAAAAGTCTCACACCCTCTAAAGTTGTGAATCTTATAAGTGGTCCCAAGGTTACACTTAGGGCATATAGGTTTTGTGAAACTAGAAGCCAGTGCATAGCCTTACATGTATTCAATCAATAACTTAAGCTTTGTGCAGATACAAGTCTGTTCTTGATCTCATGCAGATACTAGTCAACCCAGAGGCGTGACGGCATTATTTGAAAATAATATTCAGATTTCAATACGCCCAAGGCAAACACAATCTGTTGAAGATGCGTTGGCTTATTTACTACTCCTAATTGTTTATTATTTCATGAGTTGCTCATTGTTATTACTCTTAAGGAACTACTAGAGCCTCTAACCTCATTTTTGGGCTATCAGGCTTTTAGCTTTCCACGAGCTACATGCCGGAGAATTATGCAGTTTAGGAAGAACTCAATTCATTAAGAGATGGATACAATTGAAACTATGATAACAAAAGAGAGACGGAGCAGGTAGTTAGACTCTATGTACCTTATGCTTTCCTTGAGTTGTAGAGGTTGGTTGATGTTCAGAAAACCTTTCATCAGCAAGCTTCTTCAACATCATCTGCAGTTCAGTCGGTGAAAGATTTGAACCTTGAAGTTGCTTAATGTGGATTACATCTTTGCCTCCTATCTTCACCCCACCAACAATGTGGGTACCATAATTTTCAATGAACCTGAGGGATAAGTTTCTCTGACAGTGAGATGCATAAGAACTTCCAGGGACTCAACTATATTGACTCTGAAGGATAAGTTTCTCTGACAGCGAGATGCTTAAGAACTTCCAGGGACTCAACTATATTGACTTAATATCATTTTGAATCCAGAAATAGACAATTGATTTTAAACATAAAACCTCTCTCATACAACATGTCCACTACATTTATATTCTTCTTGATTCTAAGGAGGCAACACGTACATCAAAAATTCCTTGCAGTACATAACAGATAGCAAGTCTGTAATAGTCTTGATTGTGATCATTACAACAGTTACGTGGGTCCCTCTTTCCGAATTAGATATGCCCAGAAGAGTACTCATTATAATTAACTCTTTTTATCCATTTTTAAGGCTAGCTCTGAGTGCAGACAACCACGAAATGAGTATATATGAAAGCATTAGAATGTAAAATCTTACGCAGCAAGGGCAGCAGGGTCCCAAGAGGAAGGCACTTCTCGTTTAATATGTTCAGACAGAGTCATATGGTTTCTTGTGAGCTCGATAGTGTAGAGAGTAATGAAACAACCATCAAAAGCAAGGCTTTTAGTTGAAGCTGCATCCTTCTGCCAGCAGCCTTTGTGCTGGAACATCGTATTGAAATGTCCAGAAGGAATTTTTCCTGATAAAGAGAAATCTTGATTGAAGTGCTCTGACATCTGGGACAAATTACATAGGCAAAGGGTGAGTCAATAAGGTTGAGAGGCACCATTTTCTGAGTTCGCTTCTCGCAAAGAAAGCGTAGCAGTTGTACATCACAATCCAAGAACCAAAAACCCAATTGAGAAGTGGTTGTTCTCCTCATAATTGTCATAATAGTTCACAAGGAACACATCCGAAGCTCGAAAATAAACATGCAATAATGAATCTCAAATGATGCTCCCTCCAGCCAGCCTCTAAATGTCTATATATCTTCACTCCCATTTCACTTGGATGTCTTGCTTCATTCCACTTCAATTTTATTTCCAAATTTATTTACTTATAGCAACAATATAAGCTAATTTATCATCTACGACCCAAAATACACCAACACTTTTCAAATTGAACAGAGAGAATACTTCTTCATTTGGACAGTCTAATTCTTAAATCCCTCATCTTTTCTCACACTTAATTCATACTCATGAAGTAATAATTCTTAATTAGGTTCATTCCTTTCCTTTCCTTTCCCCTTGTTTCCGTTTGTTGATTCCTTTCCCTTTCCCAACGATGAACCAAACGCCCCCTAGTGAATTACCAAATTCCAGACATGCCAATTTTGAATATAAGTGGCATAATCTTGTAGACAAAACCACAGTAAAATTGCTCACACACATTGACACATCACATAAGAACAAACACTGAAATAGAGTATATAAGTACTCAAAATCCAAAAACCTCCCAAAAAAAAAAAAAAAAAACCATCAAAATACTCAAAAATACTACTAGAGGATATAAGAACATGACTAAATTATCCAAAATTCAAATAGATAAAAAGTACCTGGCTGAAATTAAGGACATCAGAGCGAAATCGAGTGCGTTCGCCTTTATCAGACTTAATAGAAATCGGCACATGAGGCACAATAATTCCACCAGGCAAAACCAAATCACGAGTTAGGGTTTTATCAACTTCAATCAACCTCGAATCAGACGGTCCTCCTCTACAAGATGATAATCGGAGGTCCGTATTTAGATCGTACCCGAACCCGATTACCTCAACCGCTTTCTCCGCTACCGATTGCGGGTCCATGTTCCTCATACTCGCCATTTTTTTTCAGTTCAGTTTAATTCAATTCAGTTAAGTTCGATTCAACTTAATTGAAGTGGAAAAACGAAAATCGAGCTGAAGCTTGAGCGTTCATGTGGTATCGAATTGAGTGGTAAATATGGAGGAGAGAGAAAAGGAGGGAGTTGGGGGTTGGGGAAAGGAGAGAGAAAGAGAGGAAATTTTAGGGAGGGGTTGAAATGGTCGTATGCGTGTGTGTGTGTGTGTGTGTGAATTGGGGATGGTAGTGTTAGTGGTGCTTCAATGCAGGTTCCTCCATGTTGACGATGACGATATGCACTTTCTTGTTGTCATTCAACTGAAACTTTCTTCTAGTTGTTTTTGCTGTAGTGCTCAAGTGACCACAAAATCACTGGATCAAATGTGGGGTTTTTATGGGTGAACTGAAAAAGGTTGGCGGCAAAATCTGGGCACATTACGAGGTGCTAATAGCTAAATTATTGTGTAGTAGACCAGTAGGACTGTAGGAGTAATACCCATTGAGTAGGCTACCCGGGAGACGTGTATATTGATAATTAGTTGAGTTTTAATATTTTATTTTTTAAATTGAAAACAGATTATTTGAGTCTTAATGTACAAGATTATTTTTCTTGTCCACATCATCCAGATAGACTACACGGTAGGTAGAAAAAACATTCTCCCACTTATGTCTTGTCCAGTGCTAGAAACTCCCTCAATTTCAAAAACATTAATATTTATGCACGGTCTCCAATACACTATTTTAACCATAAATATTTGTATATGAATATAATAAATTATAAAAAAAAATAGAATTTTCAAAAGAATTATATAAAATGAATCTAACAATAGTACTTTTACATTGTAAATCCTTTTATTTTTCCCCAAATTAAGGGCTTGTCTTGTGTGGACTTAGTCCACCATGGACCAAGTAATTCTGAGAGGTGGCTCCAGATAAAGTAGAGGGGGTGGCTCCATGTAAAGTAGGGGATGGCTCCAGCCTCCAGGTGAAATAAGGGGTAGCTTTATGTGAAATAGGGATTGTGCCTAGTATAAATTTGAGGGGTGACTCCACCTTTAGAGAGGGGGTGGCTCCAGATAAAGTAGGGGGTGGCTTTAAGTATTGGTTCACCGTGGACTAAATCACACAAGTTTTTGTAATATTTTTTATTTTCTTGGTTCATGTGTTTTTTTTGTTTTTGTTTTGATTTTTTGCATTTACCTTACAACATCAATGACTGATCAGTTTTTAACGTCGATGCCTACATGATTCAAAGTTCAAATAATAACGGTTCACGATAAGGGTTTATACTTTATATGACTTTTGTTGAATTCTCAATGGGTTGTTCAATGGTTGACCCGACAGCAAAGTCAGCGTAACTACTGTTCATTCGCTATTGACTTTTGGGTGATAATAAGCTTAGAAGCCAAGCACAAGGCTGCGCAGTATTATCCGTGTTCGGTGAAGAGTTTTCTTTTCTTATAAAAAAAAAAAATTGTTATCAAAAGTAAAAGTTACTCGTATAACAATCCTAAAGAACAATGAAATTAGACATGTTATAGATACTTTGATACGATAAATTTTAAATAAAGCAAAAGATATTCAAATGTTGCTTCTTAAAAATGTCAATACTTGTTTCATAAAAAAAAATGTCAATACTTGGGTAATCAATGTCATTGGTAAATGTGGAATTCTCATCTCGAAGAGGCGAAGCTAAAAGATGAAAGGAGGTGAGAAATTAGGGAAATAAACTATAAATTTGGGGAAATATTAATGAACTATAAGGAAAATTTTACGATCGTAGGGGTAAAAGCCCCTCCTATATGGCTCGTGTCCACCTATGACGAATTGACGATCAATGCTATCGAAGCTCTAAAATAGAGTTCCGTAAATACCAAACCCTCAATCCTCCCTCCCTGAACACCTAGTCTAATGCATCTTCTTTTTTGGAGGGCGAGAGATTGTAAGAAATTAAAGTTACCCTTTTTTAAAGTAAAAAGAAAGAGACTCGATTTCAAACCATAGTTTGAGACGAGATGTAGATGAGTCATTATTCTATCCGTCTCAAACTATCTGTATAAATAATCTTGTTTTTGGGGAGGGGGGGCGATGGTCCGAGGGATTGTTAAAGTTACCCTCTTTGAAAGTAAAAAGAAAGAGACTCGATCCCAAATTATAATTTGAGACGAGAATACTTGCACTCCCCAAGAGAGAAGAGTTTTTAGAGAGAAGGGAGAGCTTCTCTCTCTACATCTCTAAAAACCCTAAAGCAATTTCACTGGCTCAGCCGCCACCCAAAAGAAAAATAAAATCCTTGGCTCAGTCGCCATCCTTAATTCTAAGAAATGGAGGAACTCAGATCCCGATTGAAGATCTAGGGTTACATCGCCACTATCTTTGCATCGGTTCAGCGTCAACTTGACCCTCTGGGCCTCTTTCGCCATCGCCGCCGAGCTCAGTAGCTAGCGACTCTTTGTGACTCGGTGGCTCCGAGTTCAGAATCGTTTGGGAAGCCCGATGGTGGTGGCAGGTTGGTGTGTATGGACGGTGATGTTGATACCGATGGTGGTTGTCATTAATGGTGCTGCCATGGATTCCTCGTGGTTGCTTTAGGAGCAATTTGAAGATTTAAGTTAGATTTGAAGAAGTAAATTTGTAATATAGCTAGCCTGTTTTTGGGCTGGGTGGTTGTTTTTCTTTATGTTCTCTTGTTATTGTTCATCCGAGTCATTGTACTCATGGCCAAAATGGTCGGTTGTCTTGCCTTTTCAAAAAAAAAAAAAAAAAAATAGTTTGGGACGAGAAAGATGGGTCACTTTCTATTCCTTTCAACCTATCTGTATAAACTATAAAGTATACTTGATCACAAGCAAAAGGCCGAGATAGGTTAGCATAAAAGCACATGTAAACACTATTGATAAGATTTTTCTTCAATAATTGATTCCCCCTTAGAAGAAAATTCAAACGTGATAGAAAAGGGGCAAGGAAAGTTTTCTTCCTAGACATTTGAAAATTGACCAGTCAACAAAAGAAATGAGAAACATTTCAGTCGTCCATGCATTTATGCACATGTACCTGCCGTGTAAATTGGATGGTTCTTAATTTCTTAAAGACTAGCTGACGCGGTTTATAAGTAACATTAAAATACAGTGCAGGAGAGAGAGAGTAATGACTAATGAGCAATATCCTATCAGGTGCCTTGTTTGTTGGACTTGAGTCCTTGACAGATCGAGAGGTCAACAAAACTAACCTGAAATTCTCCTTTCAACCAAGCACTCGCTAATAAGCTGCTTATTCCGGCTTATCCTACTACTTCAACCGTTCAACGGTTATCAATAAGTGGTTGGCGTGAGAACTGTGAGTGATTCAGCACTCTTATTCCTTAATAAGCAGGTCGACGATACAAATCTTGTGAATGAAAAAACTATTTAGTGGAAGCACTTTATCACTTGGTAGACCGACCAATGCGAATATAGGATTAGTTTTGGCCCTAAAAACTTAAATAAATCTGTAGTTAAAAAAAAAATTGTTCGCTCAAACTTTTTAAATTTTTTATCAAGGGATCAGGCTATTAGCTAGGGAAATTTTCATCCATAACAATGCAAGCCATACGATTTCACTTCCACCCATCTAAATCTTTTTTTGGTTCACAACCAAAAATATCCACCCCATCTTGGTTTAGTTAATCACGTCAGGCACAAATTTAACGCACCTAAATTCACGTTTTATTACGTGAAGACAATGATATTAAACCATGTGATACTCTAGCTGGTAATAGCTAGCGATTTATTAGCGTAAAGGTCAAGAATGACATACTCTTTACTCTAAGCCAAAACTTAGGGCCAACAACGTTATTTCTTCAATCCCATGAAAAAGCATATCTACTTTAATTATAATACCAAGACCAATGCTATGGGGCTCAGAAATAAGACCCCACTATTGGTAAAATTAGTACAAGTGATGCGATGAATATTCAAGAGGGAAACTATTGGTTTGGTCAAGATGACCGAGCTTTTGTAATGGATCTCATCACAATTTATGCACAGAAATGTTTGTTATCCCAAATCAAGGTGCTCATAATAATATGCAGAGGAATTTTCTTTCCCAACTAAGGCTCTGCTTGATTCACCTTAATTTTACTTAAATTCAGTTCAGTTCAGTCCAGTTCAGTTCGGTTCAGTTCAGTTCATGTGTAACTTTATTACTCATATAACTTTTTATTCCGAAATAATTTCATGATGAAAATTATGTCATCGGAAAGATCTCAAAGCATTCTTTCAAATGAGTCCGATATTGACTATGTTTGGACGAATTTTAAATGGTTAACGGTCAAGTTCAAAAAATCAATTAAGTTCAGTTCAGTTCAGTTCAGACCAGTTCAGTTCAGATCAGTTTTATCCAGGTGAATCAAACAGAGCCTAAGTAAAATTGTAAACTATCTATCTTAATTAATTTACCATAATTCATCAACAATTTTAATGAGTTACATAAATAAGGCGAAATGGAGTTGTAAAATTCACATTTACAAACATGGCACATCATATAATCGATCATTTATCACTTAAATATATGAAGGGCTATAGTTTTAAAATTTGCAATAGAGTAAATTTCGAAAATTTGTACATGCAATATATTTTTGGTTTTCAGAGGAGGCATTAAGGATACGATATCATACTTTCATCACAAATTCACAATGCTCTCCAAAAAAGAAACTAATTAATGTCTTTCCCAACCGACAGTTTTTTGTATATATCTAGGAGGGGATTTTGAGAAATGAGGATCAGTTCTTTTCATTGTAATTCATAACAGTCTCGGGCACACTTGTAACATTATCAATGGAAAATTCTTTTTGAGGGAAAGCCATTATTTTTAGGGGATGAAATAACTTTTGAGTTGTCTTTTTGGTTATGAATGTTTGTGTTGGCCTTAATTCATTTTTCATTTTATGTGACAAGGATGAGTGATGTGGGAAGCCCAATACAAGAAATGCTCTCTCTCTCTCTCTCTCTCTCTCTCTCTCTCTCTCTCTCTTCACAGTTATACTAATCCAAAGCCCAGTGATTCACGCAAATGTGTGGTCCATATCTGTACTGGGCTCCTTCATTGTTGTCATCAGCTGGGCCAAATCCATTTCGGTTTCAAAACTGGGCCAATCAGTACTGTTGGACTTATCTCCCAAGTATTGTCACTTTTGTCTTGTGTGGACTTAGTCTACCGTGGACCAAGTAATTTTGAGGGGTGGTTCCAGATAAAGTAGGGGGTGGCTCCAGGTAAAGTAGGGAGGTGGCTCCAGGTGAAGTAGGGGTGGTGCCTAGTATAAATTTAAGGGGTGACTCTAGGTGAAATAGGGGTGACTCCACTTTTAGAGAGGGGTGGCTCCAGGTGAAGTAGGAGTGACTCCAAATATTGGTCCACCATGGACTAAGTCCACAAAAGTTTTTGTAGAGTTGGGGAGTTGCTCCAGCACAATCGTTGAGGATAATGCTTATGGCTGCGTGCATGAGTCTAACCCATAGTTATTAGCCAAAGCCCAAAACTCAGGCTGAAAACAATCTTCCAATTCCACAATTTTATTTTTTTTTTCATATGAGCTAATTTGGTAGAGAGGGATGATAGAAATAGAACAATAAATTTCTCATAAAGCAATCTTAAAATGTGATCACCTCTATAATAAAATATAACGTTATATTTATATGAGGTGCATCACCGCCTTATACTGGTTTTTTTAGAAAAAGAAAGGAAGAGAAAAGAACAAAAAACGTTTTGATCAGCTCTAGTCACTAGCCCTTAGGCGGCCTGTATGTAGTGCAAACAAATTTTCTTATACTACTAGAGTACTAGTCTAGTAGTTTTGGCCCTTGGGGAATAAATAGAGTTGAACACCTCAACACGGAGTTCAACCAAATCACCAATTAGCCTCTACTCAGCCGTGGTTCACCCCCAAAAAAAAAACAAAAAAAAAAGGAAAAAAAATGAAGAAAAAAACTAAAGAAAAGAAATGTCAGACTCATATAGTAGCGGTGGATGAAAAAAAATAAATTGTAAACTACGTGTAGTGAAAGCGGGCATAAAAAGAATACAAGTGTCATTTTCTTAGGGCTTTTTTGTGTGTGGGAATGGTATTGCAATTTGCCTATTTAAGTTGCAGCCGCGCTTTCACCGAAATAAAAATTTCAGCCGCATAGTCACGTAAACGGTAAACACACACGGAGAGTCAAACGTGTTGAAATGTGGGGTACCATTTTTGGCCGGTTATAATTATGTGGGGGGTTCACTAACTATAGCTAAAAAAAAGTCAGGTTAAGCGATTTTAACAGGAGACCGTTCAAATAATCATATTTGTTGTAAAAATGGTCTCAACTTGAAGTGACTTTATAAGAGACTTTATAATTAATTACTTTTTCCTTTTATCGAAAAGTTTAGTTTCGACAATGTAATTTTCTTTCGTTTTCACAATATAAGGATCAAGATCTTTGATTAGTTACCAAAAAAGAAAAGAAAAAAAAGTTTTCTTGTCAATTTAATACATTATGGTTTGCTCATTGAGTTTCGCAACAAGAAGTGTAGTATCGAGTTTGATATTCTTTATGTTCTTCTAATACGGACTAGGGAGTATATACGTAATATATCATCTAAGTATTTTGCTTTGTTCATTTAGACTATTTGATTAAAGATTAATTTTGTTCGTACCAGGTCAGTTTATAAATAGATAAAGTTTCCTAGCAAATCATGTTTCCATTTTAATATTCGAATTATTGACTTTGGTTGAGGAAATAAGAGTGTCGAATCACTCCCAGGGCGTTTTTACGGAACACCAATGTAAGTGCTCGAACACCGAAAGCACGGGGAAATATTAAAGTTTGGGGATCCCGATGACCCTCCCAGGGCGCGAGGGTCCTCTAAGGTCATGATTGATCCTTTAGATAAGTTTGGGTAAAAATGACACCCGGGCCCGGGAAGGTGAAAATGTAGGCTATAATCCACGTTTTTTTGGTTCCCAGAAGGCCCGGAACGAATGTGGATAATTTCGCACCACATCGCAAGGGGCCCCCTAGGGAAGATGAGAGACCCTTGGAGTCCGTTATCAACTTCCTGATAGACTTGTAAAGGCGTTTTTACGGAACACTAGTGTAAAGGGCCGAACACCTAAAACATGGGTGATTTCGAAGTTCGGGGATTCTGATGACCCTTCCAGGGCACCGATGGTCCTCTAGATCATGATAGACCCTCTGGAGAAGTTTTGGCAAAAACGATATCCGGGCTCTGAGAAACCGAAAATATAGGCTATAATCCACGTTTTTCGTGTGTGTGTTTTTTTTCCTCTGATGTTTCTATTTTACTAACCGTGACCATAATGTTCTAGCTAAATTGCCCTTTCACAAGTTTTTCTTATGTTTG
This sequence comes from Tetragonia tetragonoides, assembly GCA_038025085.1. NCBI lineage: Eukaryota > Viridiplantae > Streptophyta > Magnoliopsida > Caryophyllales > Aizoaceae > Tetragonia > Tetragonia tetragonoides. The sequence continues at coordinate 6,082,968 of CM076148.1, read as the reverse complement.
ATTGTTTCTTTGTTTCATCTGTTTTGAAAGACATAGCATCAATTAAAAAGAGTGACATAAAAAATCAAGAGACGAATGAGTATTTCACTACTACAGGTCTACAGTATTTCCTTATCCGTGTAGACAATACTAGTACTAGGAGTATAAAATACTCTACATCTTATCCGCAAGCACGCATAAATAAATAACACAATAAATTAAGATTAAAGGAAGATTGTGTGATGTTAATTTGTAGATGATTTGGTGGTTGATTTAGTGTGGCGGCAGATTATTGCGGGATCTCAAAAGTCAATGAGGACAAAAAAGAAGGCAGCTGAAAGGGCCGTATGAATTATGATGATGGAAGACTACCTTTACTTCTCTCTTTTCTCCATTTCATTTTCTCTCTCCTACCTAACTTCCGGCAGCAAATTATTCCCCCTAGTTGATGTTTCAGCGTAAAATCTGGCTTACTTTTTGGCTCTTGAGATACCCAATTTATCCATAAGGCTGCTCTCATTGGACAACAAGACAATTTGAACCAATATTGGATTTTTCAAACCCCCAATCTCTTTGTATTGTACTATGTTTTCTGTTGTAAATAGTTATGGTGTTTTTGACAAAATATTATGCTTCACAAATCAAAGTCCATTAACATGGGCAACATTAATATATTGTATTTTTTTTTCCTAATAACATACAGATTACTCTTGACAATTTTGGTGTTGCTCTTCTAGCTAGAAAAGATGAAAGGGGCAAAAAAAACAAAAATTGAAAATCCTCATTCTAAGAGCATTTTTAATGCTACGAAATTTTAAGTGGGTTTTTATTTGAGCCACATCATCATTGCAAAAATCTTCTTTATTTAACCCCTTCCTCGCAATGGTATAAGCCTCCAAAAACTTCTAGGTGAGGGACCCAATCTATAAATAGAGTATGCCGCAAACCTGGTTTGTCTAGACAAAGTAATTTGTATAAACAAAAAAAAGTTTATAGGTTTATCACTATGGGTAGAGGTTTTTTAGAAGGATTTTTTACCTCACAAACCTCTCCAAAAAACCTTGCATTGGAGGTGCTCTAAGAGCATTTCCAATACAAGGTTTTTATAGGAAGTTTGTGGGGAAAAATCCTCTTGTAGAATTTTTATCCTCAAAGTGATAAACCTATAAACCTTAAGTTTGTACAAACCGATTTGTCTAGACAAACCTGATTTATAGACTATGATGTGGCACATGGAAAAACCCTTTTAGAGGTTTGTACCATTATAAAATAAAGGTTTGTAGCATTGGAGATGCTCTAATACACTACTTCCACTTCGCTTAGTGATTCAGTTTGGTTCATATCAACATATGGTGGAGAATAACACGCCCTTGGTCAAATTTTTATTTTTAGGATTGGCATATTTAGGGCATGTTCTTTTCAACTGGTTTTCAGTTTTGCCCAATTTTGTCCAGTTTTCACCAGTTACCAGTTACAAAATACAGTTTTGTCCAATTTTGCCCAATTTTAATAATAATGATAACAACAACAATAATAATAATAATAATTAGTAATATCATAATAATAATCATAAAAAAAAATTAATAATAATAATAATAATAATAATAATAATAATTATTATTATTATTATTATTATTATTATTATTATTATTATTATTATTATTATTATTATTATTATTATTATTATTATTATTATTATTATTATTATAAACAGTGAAAATTAAACAATTTTTAGTTTTTTCCAATTTCTCCCAGTTTGACTCAACTTTTTCCAGTTACCAGTTAGACTTTCCAGTTTATTTCTTCATCAGTTTTGTCCAATTTCTCCCAGTAACCAGTTCTAATTTTCAGTTGAAAAGGACGAGCCTTTAAAGTGTTTATCAAGTTCCATTGGAATTTATTTTATTTTTTGAAAAATATAATAGGAGAATATTGAAAGTTTGTTATTCTTTTGCATTGAAATTGTAAAAAATGACATTTACCAAAATTCTTCATTATACCTTGATAGATTTCTGTATTGAAGGAAGAAGCTGAGGAAGAGGTGTGCATTAGCTAATTACACAAAGTGATATTTCCCCTCATTAATCCAAACAATTAGAATATTTAATTAAAAAGTTAAATCATAACAAAATTATTGTCACGTGTATTGTTATATACCAATAATTTGCTTAGGATAATTTTACTCCAAATTCCAGATCTCAATCGAGACTCTTTAGATTACAATGTAGGTAAACAAACAAGCAAATGAGTAGCATACAAACAAGATTGTCTTGCAAGTGCAACGTGGAAGGCCAAGTTTCCTCCAATTTGTACGGGTGATGCATGCCAGATCAATCGCCACTTTCTCTCTCCTCCCACATTGCTGATTGCTCACTCGGCAAACACAAGCAACACTGTCAGTTTAATTCATATCTTTAATCAAAAACATAAAATAAGCTCGCTGGACTAGATTCAGCTAATAATCATGGTTGCATACACAGAATTGGTTTGATTGTGCAAAATGAAACTCCCTAATTATAATTAGACATAATTAATTAATGACATTATACAAATAACCAGTTTATTTGTTCCTATTAATCCTTTTGGGATCGGACAAGACAAACCAGCATTATGCTGTATGTGTTCATTGGCAACTAGTTTAGACAACATACCCCAAATTTCACGGTATTTCCTATTTTTGATGTTTGATTCTAAAACCAATAATTAAGCAACGAATAATAATTTAAGGGGATGTTGCCTATTAGGCTATTATAATACTTATGCATCTACAATAAGCAATCAATCCTTAATTTAGAGCTGGCAAAAGTTGAGTCGATCCGATAATTTATGCATCTACAGATTTAATTGAATCCGACCTGAAAAGACTTGAACCCGAAATAACCTGATTCATTTTGACCCAAAACTGAAGTAACCTGATTCAAACCGACTTGAACTCAAAAATTGTAAGACAACATTTGTCAAACTTGTTGAGTAACCCAAAACTAAACCAACTAACCCGAAAAATTTGATCCAGACAACCATTAATAATCCAAATTGTCCCGAGTCACCCGACCTGATTACCAAGTCTAATCCTCATGGTATTTCCGAACTTCTTCATTAACGTTTGAAATTGTAATCATGAATGCAAAGGTAGATTTTTTTTTTTCATTGATAAGAGGTAAGATAGTGGAGCCTCTCATTATGAAGGTGACACACTACTCCTGAGTACAATTGTAGCTATGTATATATGAGTTCACTTATGGTTAGAACCTTTCAAGATTCGGTACAAGTGTAGAACGCCAAAATTAAACATCATTAAACTAAATTGAATAATGTTAGTGTTATGTGAGAGAAGAAGTATGTTTTTGAACAGAAACGAATGAACTAGCTCGAGAACATCACTAACCTGAGGGTGTGTTCTTTTCACTTATGGATCTTACTATACCCGATCAAGGAAAATAGGTGGAATGACCTTACTCAATTAGTTGAATCGTTGGCAAGACGTTACTGAATCAAATGAGAATTTTTGGCAAGACTTTATCCTCAACCAGTCACTAAAAAAGAACAAAGTTTTACTCATATAATCAGTTAAAATCAGTAGCGTGATCTTACCCAATCACTAAGAATCACTAACAAGACCTTACCAAATTTTTAAAAAGCACTGAAAATCGATAATAAAAAAAATTAACACAACCTGAACTGAACTGAACTGAACGGATAAGTTTTAAAGAACAAATCCGAAATGATCAAACTGGTAGTGGAAAAACCGTTTTATGAATTTATAAGGTAGACATTAAAAAATATAGGAATCATTTCAGCATTATAACATGCTCACACTGTCATACATATAAGGATATTGCCGTATACCGTATGCCCTGTTTTTTTTTTTTTTCCTCCCCTCTATTCACAAGGACTAAAAGGAGTCTCATTTTCCATTGAGCAAAGGTACCTCACCTAATTAATAAAAAAAAAAAAAGCAAATTGGATAATAGTGGTAGTTTATTCTAGAAAACAAAAAGATAGAAAAGCTTTGAGTTGGGGTTTTAAAATTCAACAAAAATCGTACAAGAGGTGGGGGTGGTTAGTATACTATTGTGCACGAAACTACAAAGCAGCTGGCCGCAATTTATCTGTCGGACATTTTTGATACCGCCCCGAGTTTTCTGAAAACAAACTCCTTTTTATTCTCTCCACCAATTAAATTAAAAAATAAAAATCTTTTATTATTTTTCTTTCTCTTTTCAGACCCTTTAACACCCAACACGCGTAACAAGTACACAACACGTGTCTATCCAACATTGGGCTCCTACAACTCGGTCAATGGAGCGGTTCAAAAGGCCGCTTGCAGCCTTCACTTCTCTCATTTCCCCTCATTTTCTCTCTCCTCTCTCCTTAAAATCCAAATCAACCTCATATTGCCGACAACTATTTTCCACGCGCCACGTGTCCCTTCACTTACCCACACTACACGCGCTGTAAAAAAAAACCCCTCTTTAACTTACTGCACGCCGTTTACTGTGGGTAAATGTAATGATGCAGCAAATTGCCGTCCTATTTGTGCGCCTACAATGACACATTTAAATCCTCTACACTAACCCCCACGTAAACCAATCAATACACACCAATCCATCACAGCCGTTTAATTCCCACATCAGACAAAAACAACGGCTGAGATTGATTCTAAAAATAGCAGCCAATTTGCCACGTAATAAAAAGGACAAAATAGGAAAATTTAAGTTTTTGGGGCGGCTGGCTAATAACATAACATAACCAAAAAAAAAAGCCTTATCAAGATCAGTCAAATCCCTTGCTGACTGTGCCACAAACACACACTCTTTCTTTCTCTCTCCTCCCTTAATTTCTTCCATTAATCAATTGGTTCATTTTCTCTCTCCTCTTTCCTTCCCCTATATAACATACCCACGTCCCACATTTTATCAACAAACCTTCAAAGGTTCTCAAACCCCCATTCACCAATATCTGTTTCTTATTTTCTCTCTCCTCATTTCATCATCAACTCACACTTTGTCCCTCAGCCCACATTATGGCTCCTAAAGACAGAACAAACACCGGTAATGGTGGCGGTGGTGGTGGTGGTGGTGGAGTTATCGGTTTAAAAATAAACAACGGCGGTGTTAACGGTAGTGTTAACGGTAACGGTATCAGCAAAGAGATGCATTTTAGAGGAGTGAGAAAGCGGCCGTGGGGGAGATACGCCGCTGAGATTCGTGACCCGACGAAAAAGAGTCGGGTTTGGCTCGGCACGTTTGATACGGCTGAAGAGGCGGCGCGTGCATATGACGTTGCTGCACGCGCGTTCCGTGGGGCTAAGGCGAAAACTAACTTCCCTTTGCCCTCGGAAATTCTCAACAACAACAATATTAATACTAACATGAGCATCTACAACTCCAAAAACCTCACCAACAACAACACCACCAACAACCATGGTAATATTAATAATAATTATAATAATCAGAGTAGAAGTCCTAGCCAGAGCAGCACGGTTGAATCATCGAGCCACGAGAAACACTTGTCATCCACGTCACCACCGGCGACTCTAATGGTGGAGTCACTGCCGTTGGATCTGAATCTCGCCGGAAACTTCAGGTTTCCATTCCACACGCCGGCGCGTGTTGTTCACGCTCCGGTGAATCAGTTTTTCTACTTCCAGCAACAGCCATACGGGCAGGCTCACGCTCAGCAGTTTCGTTACCATGGCGCGTTACCTACAAATGAGCGTCACGCGCCGGTGAATGCGTGTGGGGTTCAAAGTGACTCGGACTCGTCTTCGGTGGTGGATTTGAACCAGGATCTTAACAGTGGTGGTGGTACAACTACAAGAGGGTTTGAGATTGATCTCAACCAACCTCCACCATTGGATCTTGCTTGAGCTTGACCATTTTTTTTCTCTCTCTCTTTCCTCTGACTGAGAGTTTCATGGTCAAGGCCTGAAATTACGATGATGGTGAAAACTGAAAAAGGCAAAAACTTTTTTTATTTTTTTTTGGGGGGGCAGTTCCTCGCTACCGGCGGAGAGATCAGGGTGGATCCATTGTGTTTTTGAGATCACCGATTTTCCATTGTGTATAGGTCAGAATTAAGTAATTTAGCTTAGTTTTTTAAAAAAAAAAGATAACTCAAAATTAGACCTTTTTTTTGCAACAGAGGGTTATAAAATAAACAACGAGATCTGTTTTCTTTTTTAATTCTCTGTTGTTTAAGCGAAAGCTTAATTATGGTGTAATTTGGAGTAATGTAGGAAAAATATGTTCCTCTCAATTTATAATATTATTATTACAGTGATTAATTCATCATTATGATTTATGAGTTTTATTATCGCCATGGAATATGCTTTAGTTTTGGCAGTCATTTGAAGATTATGTTGGATATTTTGGTGTTTGATTATCATACGAATATGGACATATAGTGCACGAGGTTCTCTCTGCTGTTATTAAATTGGTAAAATTTTGAGTGGGGACTATGGACTCAAAGATAGTGAGTTCCAAAGTGGTAGAATTCCTGACATCTGGTGTAGCAATAGCACCATACATATTACATATTCCCCCGCCGTATGGTCACTATATGGATTAGGTGTACCTGGATTGTTCATATTTGCTCACATTAGTAATCGCATGTAGAGCTGGCCAAAACTAATTTGATCCGAATCCGATATAAATCTGATTTGAAAAGGTTTAAATTTGAAATGATTTGATTTATTTTGACTCAATACTAAAATGATTCGACCCGAACATAAAAGTTGTAAGATAACATTTGTTAAATCCGGTGTATAACCCAAAATCAATAAAGATCCGAATATTTGATTTGATCATATTCAACCCAACTCATATCCGACCCATCCGACCAATTTGCCAGGTCTGATCGCATTAGTTGTTTTTATTGTTTTTAATTCTTTTTACTTCAAAATCAAATACTCTTTACTTGATAGAAATGATATTATCTAATAAAATAAATGTAACGATGAAATTAAGTCAAATTTATGGGGATATTCACTAACAAAAGATAAAATCGCGAGGTTATTTGTTTGCTTTGTGTGTAGATGAATTTTGTTTACTTGGGTGTCTTTTTTAAAGCAAAAGAACATAAATATATATTTTCTTTTTTGGTTTAACCACAGGTTCACCTAAATTGTTTGGATCAAGCAAAAACATAAATATTTAAGACAATTGATTTACTGCACTCTAGCGACTCTCAATGTGTATGAAAGCTCATAATTAAGCTATTCTGTGGACGTTTTAAATATAATTTAAAATACTGTGGAAGTTTTTTAATGTTTATTCTAGAAGTTAAAAGTCGTGAGATCTCAAAATGTATAAATATCGGCTACTTAGTTTAATTTGTAATGTCCAAGCAGTGGTAGTACACTAAATTAATTGTGTTCCAATTTCTCTAAATTTGTTGTATCCATTGTTGCACCCCTCCACCTCCGGCCACCTTTTAAAAAGTTGAAATGAAGATATAATTAGATTAGAAGTAAAAATTATAATTTGTATCTTTTTCTTCTCTTTCCAATTCTTAACTTCATTTCAACTTTTATAAATTGGAGATGAAAAAGTTAGTGAATGAAAATCAGCTAGATAACAATAAATATAGGAGTAGAAGCTGAAATTTGTGAAAATTAAGTCAATCAAACCTCTCATCAAGTTAAATAGTGGTCGTGACTACGCGCCTACGCCTTAAACAAGATAATATGCTTTCAACATATCATAAAATATTACTACATGAGTTTACAGCAAAAATTAGTAATTTCTAAAACGTACGTACAAGTGCTTTAAAATTATTACTAGACCTCTTAAGTCTTGACCTAGAAAGAGTATGACCAAAATAAAGAAAAAGGATTAAGCTTTCTGATAATCGTGGGCGAAAAAGATGGCCGGAAACGGCCAGAAAGCAAGGGGCCCCACAAAAAAAACGCGGGACGAGGAGAGAGAAAGCGCGGCTGCTGTGTGCACATTTTTGGTGGGCCCCACATTAGGGGTCTTTGGTCGTCGAAATCTATTGCTGAAGATTTGCTGCCTCCTTTTTAATAATTCTTTTTTCACTTTTGCAAGTATGCATTTGTAAATTTATTATTGTTCCATATTTAGAATATAAAAATAATAAAATTCTACTATTTGTTTGGCTTTCTTTAACGCAACAGCACGGTGGGGTGCGGCACTTTCGTGATAGAGAGAGGAGAGGATTGATGGCCTTGCTGTGTGCTCCATGTGTCAGGCAAAGGGTGCAAATACGACAAGTATATAAACTGGAGTGGCAACTCAACAAAATAACAGAAAATTAAAGATAAAATTCCCTCCCCATTTGCAAAAAAAGTAAAATAATAAAAATAATGGGTAGCGTAGTTGATTGTGAGAATGCATTTTATAGCGACCAAGACCATTGTTCAAATTTTATTAAACTCTATTTTTTGAGTCTGTCTGATAAATAGAATATATGATTTGCAGGATATTGCATATACTCGATGTTCATTTCCTATACAACACGCTTCAAAGATAGTGACTACAATCCCTCGTATATAAAAAATCAATTAACATAAAAAATATTAGACGCTTTCGTATCAAACTATCAATTATTGTAAACTGCGGGGACCTCTTACACATGCACCGGAAATAATATTACAATTATCAGCTCCACTTCATTTGGAGAAATAATAATACAAATGGATAAATTAATTACTGGAAAGTACTACAAGAGGTTGGAAAACCACCCAATTGTGCCATGATCTTGGTGCCAACTATTTTAAATTTTTTACGCTTTTCTGGATTTGGTTGGCTGGCGATGATATTTTTTCACAATTTTATTTTTGGTGCGAATTTTTTTCACACCATATTTTTAAAATTTTTATTTAATGATATATTTGGATTAAATTTGTTTTTATATTATGAAAAACACAAAATTAGTTCAAGACAATTTTATTAGAACTATTGGTAAGATGAGGTGCACTTTTTATAAAACAAGGCTCATAGTTTATAATAAGTGATCTTTACATTTCTGAAAAGTGACCCAATTTAATGAAGGTAAAATAAGGAAATTGAATTCTCCATGATATCATGGCGGCCGTGGTATAATTTAAAGATTTGTCAATCCTGCAATCAACGCGGTTGATTTGACCAGGCCGTTTACTAATTGATGAGCTTAATGCGCGGAGCAATGGTCCATTTGGATCAATTTAAGTAGTACGTAGTTTGGAATAGCATGACTGATAGAGTTTGAGATTATTGTAGGCTGTTAGATGGATATAATGACTACAGTAATATCCATGCATGCGATTCATCAGGCATGATATTCAAAGATTGTGATGATATTTAACACCTCAATTATTACTATATGTTCTTGATTTGATTTATATTCACAAGAATTTATTATGGCATATCACCATGCACTTGTAATAATTAGGAAATTTGGAACATTACATAGGAACATATTGTTGAGTTAATTATAAGATAGATAGACAATAATACATTGTCACAAATAAAGAGATCGACAATTACTAAACAACCATAATATATATACAATGTAAATGTTTATTTTTTATAGGAGTACTTAAATTATCTAATACGACGATAAAATAAATCATATTAGTATTTTGAGACATATACAACAATAAAAAATTTATTTTCATTGGTTCATAGATTATTAATAAAAATTTACCTAAGTTTCAAAAAACAAATATAGAGTTAATATACATAAGTATCGATCGATCAATCTGATTTTTGATGAATAGGGTGTTTTTTCACTGAACTAAGTTAAACCAATTATTGAGTACGTGAAAATTATATAATGTTACCCGTATTACCTTAAATATTATCCATGTAATTAACTTTAAATCTAAATAGTAGAGATTAATAATAATAATAATAATAATAATAATAATAATAATAATAATAATAATAATCTATTTCTAATATTTAATACTAGTAATAACTTTTTTTCAGGTAATAATAATGACTATTCAAATGAAGGAACTAAAAATATAGGAACATCTCATGATTAAATTTTGACTATCATAAATTCATAGCTCATAAGTCAGAACTCACGAGGACTTGCTTAGCTGGGGGCATGGGTAATGGGCATGTACCGTTTTGTCACTTGGTGCATGCCATGCATGCAGCCATGGCCAGAATGGTCATGCATGCTCATTAGTGAATATACAGCATATCATCATGGACGACATTCCAGTCAATCAGTCATACATTATCAATTTTATGTAACTCCATAATTTAAGGCCTCCTACTGTCCCTACAGGCTACACATATCCATTAATGAAAGAGAGAGATTAGTTTCTCACTTTTTTTTCTAAACAAAAAGAGAATGTAAGTGAATGATGATAGAGACACCCCAATTACGAAAGAGAGTGAGTAGTTGAAAATGAAATAGCGAAATTATACTACGTCCATCCTAAATTATATGACAGTGTGAGTCATAGTCTTATAGGTTCCAAAGCTATCATATAATTTGTGCCGGATGAAATACTCCAGTATTATATAAAAAGATTATAAAAACGGAAATTTCATGTGGTATCCTCAAAGTTTGCACTTTTGAATGGGATATCCACTTTTTTTAAACTTTGCACAAAATAACCCTAAAGTTTAAAACTTATGCACCCCGTACACAAAATCTGAAATAGCAGTTTAACGCCGTTAAGTTGGTCAATTATAAATAGTGAAATAACTATTTTGCCCCTATGTCTTTATGCAAAAGAACCAAAATTGATTTTTTTTTTTTGAAATATTTTTAATTAAATTTTCTATATTTTCTGTGAGTTTTTTTTTTTTTTTTTTTTTGCACAAAATACCCACTACATTATAAAACTTTAAGGGTACCATGTGCACAACTTAATAAGTTTAGTGTTATTCTCTGCAAACTATTTTGAGTGAAACCAAATGCTATTTTGAGTGAAACTAACCGCTTATAGTCATTGGTTTTAAAGTATATAATGGCCAAATGTGCTTCTTCTCTCACTCCAAATCATTTTACTTTCAACTCCAAGCTACATCCAAATTGTGAGTTTCGAATTCTTTGTAATTTCTAGATTAGATCACTCTATTTTCAAATGTGCTTCTTCTCTCACCCCAATTTTGAATGAGACAATTAGCACATTAAGAAAAAAAAAAAATTAATTTTTTATTTATGCATGCTTATTTTATTTTGTTAATAAAAAAATCCATCTTATTTATAGGTTAGGATTGTATGAGAAATTTAATAAATGTTTTTTCAGACAACACTCAACAAATAATCTTACTAAACACCAACTTTGAGGAAATTACAAAGAATTCAAAACTCACAACTTACACATAGCTTGAAGTTGAAAATAAAGTGATTTGGGTGTGAGAGAAGAGGCACATTTGCCCATTAAATAGCCTAAAACCATCGGTTATAAACGGCTAGTTACACCCAAAATAATCGTTGGTTTCTTGCACAGGATAACATTCAACTTATAAATTTGTGCACGTGGTACCCTTAAAGTTTATAATGTAGTAGGTATTATGTGCAAAAAAAAAATACAAAAAATTTAGAATATTAATTTTAAAAATTTCAAAAAAAAAATTAAATTTCAAAATTGGTTCTTTCGCATTAACATATAGGAGCAAAATAGTCATTTCACTATTCATAATTAGTCAACTTGACGGTGTCAAGATGTCATTCCAAATTCTGTATACGGGGCGCAAAAATTTTGAACTTTAAAATGATTTCGTGCAAAGTTTAAAAAAGTGAGAATCACATTTAAAAGTTCAAACTTTAAAGATACCACATGAAATTTCCGTTATAAAAAAGAAAATGAGGAAATGAATTAATTGGGGGGCTAGTGTACGTACGGGCGCAGTAAGAGAAAGAGAAAGAGAATGCGTAGGGGAAGGAGATGACGTGTCGGATTAAGACAGACAGTTACGCCGTTTAGTCGCCGTCGTCTTTGCGTGGGTCCTACTCTCACTCTTTCTTCTTTTTCTTGTGGGCCCCACACAAGGGGGAAATAGACAGACAGACAGACGGCCTCGTGATTCGCCACCTTTGATGCCGTCTGATGTTGAGAGAAAGAAAGGGATAAGCAACCGCCAATTAAATTAAAATAAAATAAAATGTCAAAAAAAAATATATAGAGTATATATTTGTTTATATGAGGTGCATGCCCGTGCATCCATTATCGATAACAGTAACTATCTCACCACGCTGACTTGTAGGCACATCAAAAAGTAGGACAAAAAATTCGACAATTAGTCAAAAGTTATATGAGCAACATTTAAGGCTGGTCTATACCTAATATAAAATTCGAACTCTCAACATTGGTTAATTATAAATGAAATATTCAGATACACACCTAATTTTAAAACAAATGAAAAATGAAAAAAAAAAATTGTTAGGTGGAGGGCGGCTGGTTGTTTCCCTCTCTATGTGGTAACACCTTTTTGAGTGGGAATTTGTTGCCTTATGAGGTGACACTCCCTTCTCTATCCATCTCTTAGCTAGCAATTCCCATATCTCAATCATGATTTGTTTTTGATTCTTTCTTGTTAATTATAGTTTATGTTCAATAATCCTCCTCTTAATTAGCTGCTCCCACCATCTAAAGCTAGCTTTCTTTAGCAATTGGTGGGTCTTTTTTTGGTTAATTATTTGTGGTATAAAAGCTAAAATGGGCAGGAGCAAACACTTGAGCTATGAATGGGATGTCTACCTATATATAGGTGAAAATCAAAATTCACTGGTGTTTCATTACCTCTATTTTGTTTTTTCATATGATTCTATAATTACTAGATTTGTCTAAGCATACCATCGTCTCTACTCTCTATACATTTATCGAATTTGAGAATATGATGTACTCCCTCAGTTCCTGTCAAACACTACCATTTGTCTAAAATGAATGTTTCATACAAACACTCCCATTTCTTTATTTGGTAAACAATTTGCTAGTCATTTACAATATTACCCCTATTAAAATCCAAGCTCCCACCCTCTTCTTTCTCTCTCCTCAAGTCCCTATCCACTCATAACCTCCACATGTGACTAATGTTAAGGGTACAAGGGGAAAGCACATGGCAAAATAAGCTTTCCTTGGTCTTTGTGCCAAAAGTAAATGGTAGCGTTTGACAGGAACGGAGAGAGTACTAATAAACACAATGTTTATAGAGGGGATTAATCAAAACTCCAAGTTTAATTGCTTTACGCATACGAGGTTTAACATAGCATACAAATATACAATGGACTTTTAGAATCGCCATGCAAATCAACCATACATGCAAAATCAGTATTTCCACTTCATTATTTTACCTAAGGATGTAATTTGGTTGTTGAGATTCCCACAATTTTTTTTTAATTATTTTCTTAATGAATCTAAATTGAAATGAATTGGACACTCCATACATAAATTGAGTTGAAAACCACTTAGTTGAACAAAAAAGATGAAAAAAAGACCACTCAATTAAGCTAAATTTACCGGAACAACTCTAAGAAGCCCGCACATCGTATCGTTACTGGATAATTGAAAAGATATCACACCCTAGCTAATAATAGGACCTCAAGTAAATTCTATGTTATTCAAACGTCAAGGATGGAAGGATATTGGGATAATGTATCATCTTTCCCTTTAATTTCCTATTTCATTTTTGTTGTTCAACGAACATGAAATTCTATTATGCAAAAGTTTTTTCTTTAGTTGGGAGCGGCGGATCGTCAAGTTGAATACCATGACAACATATTGTTGGCTTTTGGACTAAAGAATGAAATATGGACACATACTACAAGACCAAACATTACTGTCGACAAATTGGTAAAAAGTCCCAAGTTTTAAAAAGAGGTTCATACGAATGTGATGTCTAAGATGCACAGAACAAACACCAGCATATGCTAAATTGATAAATCAACTTGAATTTTGGCTTATGGAATCGAGATTATTGAATCTTTTAGAAAGATAAGACCACAAACTCTATCAATATCAATATGTCATAAACGAATAATGTCTTATGTATTGTCACTTAGGACAAGTAGACACTTCACACATACACGTGGGTGAAATAGCCAAGATACCTTTCTAAATTGGTCCTTAAATTAACTTATACTCCTATGATGAGATCTTTATAAAATGCGGGAGAAAACCAAGAAAATGGTCCAACTTTAGCGCACCTTTGAAGTTCCATCCGCATTTGATATATTGGAACGAATATAAATGGCGTATTCGAATAGGGTGATTATTGTCATATCAATAAATATTATTGTCAAGTTTAAATTACTACAGTAAAACCACTATAAATTAGTACTCGATAAATTAATAATCTCTCTAAGATAATAATTTTGCTAAGTCCCGACTCGGGCCTATGGTCTAAATTAAAAATTTCGATAAAATAATAATATAATAATTTTTCGGAAGACCTTCATATAATTTTAAGGTCCCATAAAAATTATAAATTAATAATTATATAAAATTACAAATATAACTAGGAAAACTTAGTAAAATATGACTCTAATGTTGTTTGCTTTTTCTTTAAAATTTAAATCTAACTGCATTTCATCTTACTGTATCCAAAAGTCCTCGTGTTGTATTCTAATTTACTGCAACAAAAAATTGTGAAGAGTTGTTGCCGCTATGAGTACTTTCTTTTGATCAATTGGTTGCAAATTAAATGTATTGTATCAACTTTAGTATCACTCTCAATAGGGTTTTCAACCACGCTAGTATAATTTGTTCTAAACTTAATTTGGACATCTAAACATGTATCATTTTCACCCGAGGAATCCAATAGGTAATTGACATCTATTTTGTTACGTAGACCAATAATCATTATTTGAAGTTCCTGTATGTCTTTTTCACTAGTTCCTTATTATAGGTTTCATGTATTGAAAATAATGCAGATTCGTTAAATCGAGAAAGCACTCTTTAAGTTAATAAATTATTAATTTATCCATTAAATAAAATCTCTTTAAATTAATAAAATTACGCGATCCCAACATTATTAATTTATAGAGGTTTTACAGTAGATTTTTTTAATTTTTATACTCCATATGGTAAAAAATGACTTGACAACATTGTTTTATAACTGAATAATAACATTGCCTTTCGAATAATAGTTGTGCTTCCCCTTAATTCAAATATGAATATATGATAGATTTGATGGCGAAAGTAACTAATATCTTTGAGTAACTATATTTGTCCTTTAGTGATCATATATGCTAATATGAACGATTTGTCTTGGTTGTTTAGTGAAGTGCTAATTGCTATGATATATATGTTTACGGATGCATATGAGAGTTCGAAAGTGGCAGGTGTATCTCCATTTTACCCAGGATCAAATCTCCTTGCCTTCAAATTTTGATTGAATTTTCCTAAAAAGTGGAGCACCAATAATAACATCTAACTTAACTCCAATCCCAAATTTTTATTCCTAATTTAATCTATTATCCTCCTTATTAATCATTACCCCCAATCTAAACATACCCTTACCCTTAATGTTATATAATTATATTTTTCTCTTTTTCGGAATAATATTTATAAAATAAACTCTTTTTTTGAGATATTTCTCAAGTAATTAAATTGAGTTGAACATATAAATTGTTACCGTTTTTCCTTCTTTTTTGCCGGTAAAACATGCTATTGAAATATAATTTAGGGGGTTTTACTTTTATCCCGCCTAGGACCTCTAAAACATTACAACTGAAATTGAAACCTGATTTTTTAAATTTTTGCATAGGGCCTCCAATATCTCAGGAACGGCCCTGATTAAGGAGGTGAGTCCAAGTGAAGTAGGGGGTGGCTCCAGGTGAAATAGGGGTGGTGCCAAGTATAAATATGAGTAGTGACTCTAGGTGAAGTAGGGGTGGCTGCACTTTTTAGAGGGGGGCTCCAGGTGAAGTAGGGGATGACTTCAAATATTGGTCCATTGTGGACTAAGTCCACACATAATTTATAATAAAAAAATTCCTGGGCCATAAAATTTGTCAAATGTTGCAGGGCCCAAACCAGAGGTCTGGGGAAAGAAGGCCCAAACCCAACTGTCAACTTCGGTCACCTTACCAAACACAGCGCACTGCTGTCAAGTGTCAACCGAACCGAACCGAGCCGAACACGCCGGGATTTCCCGGTTTCGGTAAGAGTAACGTATCTTAATACGGTGGGCACGTCCAATTTTTTAGAATTATCCATTTGCGGGTTAGATCCATAAAAGATGATTCTCTTTTGAACTAATAAACAAAAAGCTACTTGAAAAATTCTTGTGTTGTGTGTGATTTTGGAGAGAGAGAGAGAGAGAGATGGGTAGAGTGTTTCTGGTGGAGCTTGATGGCAAAGCATACCGCTGTAGATTCTGTGACAGCCCTTTAGCACTTGCTGATGATGTCCTTTCGCGGGTACTTTTCTCTAATTTTCTCTCTCCTCATCTTAATTAATCACAATTACAAGTATATTATACACCCTATGGTTATTGTGATTGTTTTTGCTACTTTCATTTTTAGTTTTGAAGCATGCCCAAGTTGTATGTTCAAGTGGGTTACTTTGTTTTGTGGTTAAATAATGTATATTTGATGAATTGTATTAAATTGGATGGTAATGTTTCTTGGGTAAGATTTTTAACTGGGTGTTTAGAAATGGAGATAATTGAAGATGGTGATGGATAATGTTGACATATGAGCTTAATTGAGCCTTAAATGATGCAACATGCAGTGACATGAGTGAGAAAATTTGGATGAGCTTTTGGTGTTTTCAATCATTGGTGGTGAAATTGGACTGATTTTGTCACATTGCATTACCTCCATTAAGGATACCAACTTTGTTGCTAGAAATTGTAGTTTAACTGAAACCCACCATTAGCAGGATGGAATCTTTTGTTTGTATAAATAGGAGGTGGTGGATATTCTCTCTCAAATGGTCCCATGATCATTGTTTAAAGAAGTTCTTTTTGCCCTCTTTTGAAGGAATTAGTGGATTGATTTTTCTGAACTATGTATTTGGTCCTGTTTATGCGGTAATTGGAGGACATTTTCTTTTTGAGAAATGTTTCAAGTGATTGCCTGTTATTGGTGGGTTGTGCTTTCCGTAGTCATGTACTGAACTTGTTGACAAGTGAGACATAGCTGAATGGTAAATTATGTTTTCATGGAGAAAGTGCTTTCCTTTTCGTAAACCCGTCCCCAACACCGAGGTCAGCAATTAGCTCCAATGACAATGAACAATGATCATTGAATATATATGTCCAGTTTCTGTGCATCTATTTGAGCTAATACTTGAGATTGTTGATCAGAAATATGGTCTCTTAGCTTTAGAGGACCACAACTAAAGCAATGGGAGAAACAACAGTACTTGACTGCTTGCAATTTTCTAAGTGACTTCTTTTGAGGGTACGACAAATTGACAATGTTTAGCGAGGGTGCGCGAATGATTGGGGGTGAGGAAAAGGAAACAAATTATAACTTGACATTCTAAATTTCCCTATGATGTAGCCCCTACTGGGGCTTGATGATGTGAAGAGGATAAGAGGCCTGCTTCTAATATGCTTTTCGTTTTTTTTTCCCTCTTTTTTGTGGGGGTATAGGGGGGGGGGGGGGGGGTCGTCAGCTCTCTCTGGATTGATCTATCACTTCCAGATTTGCTAATGAATTCACAGCTTCTCAGTGCTCTCTTGAGCGTCCGTCTCAAATTTGTTGCTCTTTGTGCAAATGCAAGATTGGTTATGTTCGTACTGGATTTAGGTTTACTCTTTGTAGTCTTCATTAACCTAAGTTACGGATGAGTTTGCTCTGGGCTCATGTATCTTAGTATGCTCTCTGAATAACACCACAATAGTGATGATTTTGATTTTCTTTAGTCAACCTAAATAATTGATGTTTCTGGAAACAAATTGCCACAGAGCACCATATGAAGTTTCCTTTTTCTTTTTTTGGGGGTGGGGGCGTTCAGTTTGTTTGTGTTGTTTTTACATTCTTTGTATCATTTTGGATGGTGCATGTCATGAGATCAATAAACTTTTTCTTAATGCCTTGGGCCATTGGCTGAATGATTAATGAAAATTTCATTGAGGCTCTAACACCGTTCAAGCATTAGCCTTTTTGTACTGATATATTCTGGTTCTAATTTGTTGCCTTGTGACATCAGTCATTCAGTTGTCGCCAAGGGAGGGCTTATCTTTTTGAAAATGCGTAAGTTCTTCGAAATTTTCCCTTTTAGTGTTCATCTGACACTGGATTACTACTGCTTGATCACACTTTCTCTTTTTTCCTCTTTTTCTTATGACAGATGTGAATGTCAGGATAATGAAAAACAACACATTTAGAAATTAATTATTGCTGCATGATCGCTCCTTTTCTTTTACCCTCTTTTTGTATTGACAGATGCGAATGTTAAGATAATGAAAACCAACACACGATGAATTAAATTTGAACTGTAACCTCTATTGAGTGAGTATGGTTCCACACACAAAAAAAAAAAAAAAAAAAAAAAGGGAAAAAAAGTACGAGTAAAAATTTTTCCCGCGTTGGAAAATTTTATTTATGTCTCGATTCTGGTTGTACTCCATCTCACAATGTCACATTGACAATATGTGGAAAATGGGGAGGGAAGGGGAATGTAGGAAAGAACGATCTTAAGGATTTCTTAGGGCAACAGTGTTACTGCTTGCTGCTATTACTTTCTAATGTGATTGCATTTATTGCTGGATGGTTATTAGAAATGAGAAATTTCTGCTGGTAGGCAGAAGTATATAGAGGGGGTGCTTTTGAAGGAACTTCAGAACAATAATGAATGTGGCAATGTGGTGGAGGCCAGAGGCTTTCAACTTGATACTATTTGTGGGCGACTATATTTAGACCTAAATTTACCAAAGTTCCTTTGTTCCAGACCAAGTTATCCATGTTATGTACGACATAATACTTTAACATGCCGAGTCAGACAAAAAGCAACTTTTTGTCGGTTTGGCATACATGTCACATAAGGACAGTCCTTGACAAGTCTGAGTAATATACTAGCCTTGATTGGGCTCTATCAGTATTGTCTGTATTAAAATGATTTAGTTCTCAGAGTAGTCAGTATGCTGTCAAGCAGATACTGTTATATATGTCGTAACAGCTTCTGGAGTCCGGATTAAGGATTTAGGACGTGATACCTGATGATCGGATACTGTGAGCCCTCTGAGCTCATGTTAGTCTACCTAGCCTGATTGCTTCTTGCTTATCAATCTGTCCATATACCAACATAGAGAGCTTGTATGACAATTGGGAGGTTGTTCTGGAAAATCTGAGATGGGACTTGAACTTGGGTGCAATAGGGTATGTAGTCGCACTGATTTTTTCGGAAAGACTGGAGATGATTAATTTGGTCTACCTGATGTTGCCTTTTGGTTCAGAGAGAGTTCTAATTGCTCAAAGGATACATCACTTTATGAATCCGTTTTGCTTCATCTTCTGATATTGTTTTACAGGGTAAATGTGACACTGGGACCCGAAGAAGATAGGCTTATGATGTCTGGAATGCATACTGTTGCTGATATATTTTGTTGTGGCTGTGGGCAACTGCTTGGATGGAAATATGTAAGCAATCCTTCAACCATTTTTTATAAGCCTCATGCATTAGCAATAGACTAGCTGATTATTTTTCTTGTTTTCTAGCTATTTGGTGCATGCTTGACATATCTAGTGTTTACATCACTGAGAGTCTATCTAGTGTTCCTAGTATTTCTGCTCCATGTAAGGCCTTGTTGGCCTAGTATTTCTGCTCCATGTAAGGCCTTGTTGGTTCAGTATAAGTGCGCATTGGAGCTTGAAGTTCTGTAGGAGGAGGAGAAGATAGTAGAAACAATACTCATTGTTTTTCGTTGGCCAAGGTTTTTTGTCTTTTGTCTTTTGTTTTTGGGACAAAGAACTCGATATTTAAAATCAATCAAGTTCCAACTCTACGTCAGAAGCATAAGCTGGTAACCGCACTAAGGAAGGGTACAGTCAAATTTCCCATAATTCTCTCTTCTGCAAAATACTCGGCCAACCCACAGACCGCAAGCCCAGCCTGATCCGCTGTTGCCAGCTTGAGGCCATACTACCCCAGGCCCAGCTCATGGACACCTCTAGTTCAATATAACAGTTGGGACTCTGAACTCGTTCGATCTTTATTGTTGGGGATCCATTTAAGTTCTTCTATGCGCATTTCAAGATATACATATGTTAGTGACATGGAAGTTTTTAGTGGGGCTTAGAGCCTATTACCAAAACAGTTCAGGCTCAATTATTAGGCTAAGACTTTATCTGGAGTTAAACACCGCACCGCACCGCAACACACACACCCCCCCCCCCCTCCCACAAAAAAAAAAACTTTGAATGACTAATATGAACACTGTTAATGTTTTACTCTTAATAGATGGCATCTTCTAGGCAACTAGTTAGGGGTAAGACTGCGTACATCTGGACCTCCCCAGACCCCGCCCTAGGCGGGACACTTACTGGGTTGTTGTTGTTGTTGTTGTTGTTGTTGTCTTAATAGATGGCAGCTCGTGACAAAAACCAAAAGTACAAAGAAGGAAAGGTGGTTCTTGAAAGGTACGGAGTATATTTTACTAAGAACAAAGGAATTGAATGGGAGCTTCATCATTGTGGCTAGACTTCTAAGTAATACATGTTTCAATTTCTTTTGCAACAGATGGAGAATAACCGAGGATTCGAATGAGGTTTTCAATCTAGAAGCACGCCAAAATTCAAGTGATACTGAATATCCTTAGTCAAAATTTAGCTTTGTAAATGTTGTTGTATTTGCAAGTTTGGATTCGTTGGAAATTTCAACCCATTCGGTCGCTTGTTGTTCACTGTTGGATCGTTGAAGCTTCTAGATGGGGTTCGTCAAGAAGTCTGGGATAACTGTGACGCATTCAACGAATGTGATGAATCAACCCATTGCCCAGCTTAATACCATCACGCTGGGACATAGCGTGATTCTTGTATGTGAGGTCCTTTGTAAAAATTCAACCATTATGGTTTTACTAACTCAATCTTATATATCTCCATAAATAAAACCAAGTTTACAATTTTCATATCTGTATTGAATATAGAGCAGTCTGGTATTTATGTTTATGTTTGGAGTTCAAAAGAAAAATCACCTCCTTTTTTATACTGTGTTTTGTCAAATACGATCTTATAAAATATATTTTGTCAACAACTACCTATTAACGCTAAAAAGTTTTTCTAGAACTACCTATTGACGGAAAACTCACTAACAACCCTAACTGATGCTTTACATGACTATTTGCCCCTCTCACTCAACCCCCCTACTACCTTGTTCTTTTTTCCATTTCCTTCCCTCCACTATCAACCACCATTGACAGAAAAGTTGACAAACTCCGCCATCACCATCAATCACCATTACCAAATTACATTCCATGTTTATGTTCAGAAATGGAAATGCATCTTCCCATGACTTCATACTTACCCACCTTCCTTACTCGGAATTAATTGATGCGAAACAATTCGTAATAATTCCTCTACATATCGTACATAAGAATAACTAAAAACTCTCAAAATTGAAGCTTCTCTTTGTTCAGCCATTTTAATTAAGTGACAAAATATACATATTTCATAAAAGTTGTTTAATTTCTGGAACAACACTAGAATAAACATCTAACTCACTGGAATAGCAAGAAATTAGCAAGGGGTCATTGAAAAATTCGATCGTCCGCAATAAAATGTATGTTTCCTTAACCAGAATGTAATTCCATCATCACCCCCACCAAATTAAATTGGGCATCAGTTGAATGTTTTTGTGTACAATGGTTAGAAATCAATGGGAATAAAATTTGCACCAGTTCATCATACCAATAGCGCGTAAGTTCGAGACTTGCTGTACACTAGCAGGCATGGAGTACCGAAACTCATACCCGTTCATCAACATGAACTCACGGTCCCCAAGTCCCAGATCGATGAAGGGAAGTGGTAAAATTGAGGTTCAAGAGAGAGAGAGCGTCGAATAGAGAGAGAGCAACAACGTTAGTTGAAGAGAGAGAGACAACCAGCTGAAGAGAGAGAGAGAGGGGACTGAGTTACCCAAAAAATGGTGGGTGAGGAGAGTACTGGTTGAAAATCGAATTGGGGCAAAGGGAGGTGAGTGAGGGGAGTGATATTGCACGTGAAAGGCACAAGTTATATAAGGGGCAAAAACGTCAAACAATGTCAAAGAGTAACCTCAGTTAGGGACGTTAGTGTGTCTTCTGTCAATGGGTAGTCCTAGACAAACTTTTGGGCGTCAATAGGTAGTTGTTGACAAAGTTTTTTTTATAAGGTTTTATTTGACAAAACACAGTATAAAAAAGGTAGCTTTTGAAAAAAAATCCAAAAAAAAAAATCACTTTTTGACCCGCAAGTATTATTATTTTTTTGTTTAATTGCCCCATTCGCTCGACAAGTTTCCACGTCGGATAATTGTTTTACTAATCTGAGTTTGGTTACATTATGCACTATTGAAGTTACTATTCAAAAATTACACTGTTGAAGTTAGAGCAGTAATTGCACCTCTATTATTTTTTTGGGTTCACGACTAAAGATATCTATCGTCAACCACAGTGATTATTGTTTCGTGCTGGATTTGTAGGCACCTCAATGGGTGAGACAACTGGCCAAGGAATTTGACGAGCAAAACTGGGCAAGGAATTTAAAACTGCTCCATACCTTTAACCTTCAAAAGGTGGAACAACTAACCAAGAAATTGCACCTCTTTATTGAGAGAGGTTAGAGTGGGGTTTTTTGACAAGTCACATAACGACATGCACTTATAATTTCACTTGCTAAGCCATCCATAGACCATAATCAATTAATCACAGAGACTGTCCCTCCCATAAAGTAACTTGTCACCCACCCACCGAATGTCTCAATATGTCACTATAAGCTGACTAAATCACCATTAATTTTGTGCTCTACACTATTTCATTTGTTTTTCAAGAAAGCGTGTCATTACTCATTAGCTACAAAACTACTGCCTTTTTATCACTTTGTTTTATTTATCTTTTTTCCCTTTAGATGACAATTTTTTAGGAAAAAATTATAGAGTGTGTTCTTTAGAGTTTAAACGGCCAGTTTAGTTCAATTCAAGTGTTGATTAAGTGATTTTAAATTTAGTTAAATGATGTTCTGTTCAGTAGGGCTGAGTTCAGAAACATACTCTTTGTTTCACATATCAAGTTGTGTTCAGTTCAGTTCAGTGGTGTCCAGTCCAAATTCAGTGGTGTCCGGCGATGTTGATTTCTGTTCAACTCTAAAAAACGCATAGGATATATTCTGTTATACTAAACTTACTTTTATCATTTTTTATATTTTATTTAAATATTTTAAAATAAAAACAAAAAAGGAGACATTGGGTAGGATAGAACCGTTTAAAAAAGAGAGTGAGTTTATTTAATTTCTTTATGGATACAATTAAAACAACCTTGACAATGTTAATTATAAAGGCTTGAAACATTTTGCTAAGGAGAATATTAAGGAAAGTTTCCAATAGTAATTGTTGATGGGCACTTGTCATTTGGTTAGACTAATGATTATTAACATTACTTAGCTATTGAATTTGTAATTTCTAAAAATCATGATAAGTGTTTATCGACAGTTGCTGGAGGCAATCGGGAACGGTTCCTAGTTACCATTTCTCTTGTGCTAATTGTGCCTTGTCAAAGGGAACCTCCTGTCCAATCATCATTACTAATTCGGTTAAGACACTAAAGAGATTCTTTAATTAGGGGCCGGCATAAAGAAAGCGACCAAAAAATCAAATCAGAGCTCAAATTTGAAAAGAGAAAAGAAGAGAGTGAACCAGTGAACCGAACCGAAAAATGAGCTGAATTGAAAAGGCAAAGATATAAATTGTGTATTGATATGATTTGATATGATCAAAGAAAAAGACGCCACAACCTGACCAATGATGATGGCGACTACCTCTCAGGCTCTGACCCCCATATTAAGCAAGTCAATGACCCAGTCAAACACTCCTCCTATTCCATTTCCCATACTCCTAATTAAACTTTCTTACAGATTTTAATATCCACACCATATCCATCACCATCATCAAACATGCATGCATGGGCAATTGGGCATACATACCAAATTTGACATGATATTGGCATCAAACTCTATCATGCATTGTCCATGATTATGGAAGCATGTCTATCTTCACCATCATGACATGACATGACATGGGCCATGATCACATGTGATGTAAAGAATGTTATGAAAGAAAAAAAAGTGGTTGTATGTTCTTTTCCATTTGATTTAGTTTAATAAAGTTCAATTCAATCACCAACTTATTTTCTCATATATTGTATACTTATATATTATTGTGTAGTTCAATAGACTTCATCAGTTAATTGAATAAAACATACTAAGCAAGTTCTTTAAAATAATATATTCAGATTTTGGATCAACCAAAATTTTTAAATCTGTGAATAGAAATAAAATCGAGAAAGCCCAAAAATATTTGGGTCGATTTAAAAAAAAAAAAGGGTTTAATTTTGCGGTAGTGTATCCATTTTTTTTACACCCTAATGACTTTTGTCTCTTGCAAATTATTTTATTTATATTACAAAATAGTAAGAAGCAAATTTTACCCTCTATTCACTAGGAACTAGGGAGTCTTCAAAAAGATGGGAAAATAAATAAATAAATAAGTAAAATACTTAATAATCCAAAAAGATGGGTTGTGGGGGGACAGCGGAAGTAACGGCGCCGTTAGACGGATGGCAATGATTGTGCGAAACTAAATTAAAAAGAGAAGAGAGAGAAACCAGATGGCTTGTCTTCGCCGGCGCCGTAACCAACATGGGGATGACGGAGTACGACAATTTTACTTTTACGAGAAACAACAACAACAACATCATCGTCCTGTCCCTATTTTTCTATTCTTTTCTTTTCTTTATCTTTTTATTTATTTTATTCTTTTCCCCCTCAAAATAAATCGATAAAGAAAGAAAAAGGAGGATGAGCGCCGTGACGCCAGTGGTGCCGACATATTCCCTGGGAAAGGCCAAAGGGTCCATCCTCTTTCCTATCGCCACGTGCTTCTCCTTTTTCCCATACGCCCACCTCTAAAAAAATAATGTTAGTTTCAATTCCAGTCTCTCAACGTACGCGCCATTGCCGCGCATAGGGGTGAGTGTGACTTTAAACAACTGTCTGTCTTTGAATGAGGGTAAAATATGAAATTGGCGCCCATCTTTCTATTTTTGTTTTCCTTTTGTTTTTTTATCTTTCTTTTATGCAGATTGAAGAACGGTGGGGACGTGGGGCGATTGTGGACTATTGTATTTGTAGTACTCTACTCCCTTTGGAGGTTGGCTTGAAACAAATGGTTTAGGATTTTATGTACAAGAGGGGTTACTAGGAAGTAAGATGTTTATTTCCGATTTGAAATAAAAATAAAAATAAAAATAATTAATTTGAATTGAAGAAAATTTATAAACTTTCATTTCATTTTTTCTAGGGATATTTCACGTGCGCTCCTAAATTATGATAAAATGTACACAAGATACATTCAACTTTCTAAATGCACCATATACCTCTAAACTTTTCAACTTTAGCCTAGAACATGCTTATCAATTAACACCATCCATTTGCCGTGAAATCTATATTATTGCAGTGAGATAAAAGTTTAATTTTTGTGATAAAACAAATTAATGTTTATTTGTCTAGTGCAAATTTCACCAAAAAAAAAAAACAGAAGAGGAATTGTAGTACCTCTCAAAAATAACTCTAGAACCTGCAATTTCATGTCTACCATCTACACCAACTCTTATTCTTGTTACTTAAAAGAGGTTTTTCTTTGGATGGAAACTATTACTATTTACTAACTCTAGAACCTGCACATAACTGTTTTTTTTATTAAAACTCATTTCCATTAGTATAAAAGGAGCAACAAAGAGTCACAGTCTCACAGATCCCTTACACCTTCACAACATTTGTCCTGCAACCACAACAACTATGCAAGAACTACCATATTAGCATTGGAAACAGAACTATTTGAGTGCAGTAGTATCAGACATAAACAATTTCTCAAACATTCTAATTTAGCCAACAATTTGCTCCAAAATTCCGTAGAAATTTGCTCGATATTTCGGCAAACACATCACGTAAATTTCACAAATTGCCGGGTGTTCGATTAATGCCCAGAATTTTGCAGAGATATAAGTACAAATTTTAACCGTCAAGTGTGGTCGATTTTCGCAGATTAGTGCTGGAATCTTGTGGTTTAGCCTATCTGTTCTAGATTTGATTGTACAAAAATCCTATGGGTGACAGACTGAGTAGTGGGTTATAAAAAACAGACATTTAGGGATCAACAAAATTGGGGGAGGGTTCTAGAATTCAGAAATATGTCCTATACATGTTATTTTGTCCAAAAACATTGACGGTGAAGTGATGAATTGACACCGTTTACTAGATGTGTATATTATGGACTTAAGAGTTAAAACTTTAGGGGTACACGATGCATTCTGAAAGTTGGATGTATTTCATGTATATTTTGTCGAAGTTTAGGGGCGCACCGTGAAATTTCCATTTTTTTTTATTATTAGTAAGAAAACAAACTGGTTGTTTAGTTGACAATGAGTAAAGTGGGAAGTGGAACTTCTTAGGAAGTAGAAAAGTGTAAAGTTGATTGGTTGACAAAATTGTGGGAAGTCACACTTCCTAGGAAATTCTACTTCTCTCAAAATGGGGGAAGTCACTTACCTTGTCCCCCCTAGGTAAGTGGGACTTTCTGTAGGAAGTTTTACTTCTCATTGTCAACCAAACAATTTTGCCCACTTCCCATAAAGTTATATTTCATGAAAATTACTAGTTTCCAGAAAGTTGCACTTTCCACATTCAACCAAACGACCACAAAGTATTAATCTAACGCCACTAATAGGATTATGTGAATGTGCTATATGCAATCAGTCAATCAATAAATATCTAGTGAATACCATCAATTTAAGGAAACACCATACACCCCGTCTAAAATCATGAGCCACATAAAAGTAAACAACTATTAAACGAGAATATCACTAAATAGTAAATTTGATTGTGTGGCTGTAGAATTATTTTGTATCCAGAATTAATCAGGTACCTATCAAATTTTTTTTTATTATTTTTTTATGAAAATGGGTCTAAGTTATTATCACTCTTGAATTGACTTTAGGTTAAGATCCACACATGTTGGTGTATTCTTTTCCACTGAATTTGACTGAAATGTAAATTGAGTTGAAATACTAATCTGATCATGTAAGTGGACAATGAACACACCCTATAAGACTTAACGGGGACTCAATAATTCTAGATACTTATTTTCGTTTTTAATTTGAATTTGAA
The DNA here is from genome assembly GCA_038025085.1 of Tetragonia tetragonoides. NCBI lineage: Eukaryota > Viridiplantae > Streptophyta > Magnoliopsida > Caryophyllales > Aizoaceae > Tetragonia > Tetragonia tetragonoides. The sequence continues at coordinate 6,055,713 of CM076148.1, read as the reverse complement.
TTCATTATATATCAAATTGTTGACCGATCTAGAAAATAATCATGAAAACAAAGTAGTTAATTTTAGCACACTAACTTTAGTACATTAAGACTGTGTAAATGCACTTCTTTCCTATATCGGTCATATGAGTATTTAATTTAGTTTAACGATGTTCATTTTTAATTCAGATGTGCTTTTGTCTCTTTAATTATTTTATTATTCAATTCAATTCTATGATAGATAACACACCCTAGTACATTCATCCATGTATTAATTTTTCATTATTTTCCTTACTACTCCACATTTTCTTTGTATATAAGAAGAAAAAACATGGACTAGTGTGGACAATGGACTACAAGTCTACAACACTTCAACTACTCATGTAGCATCAATTTAATGCAAGCAAGGAATGGAGGACAATTGGGGGCAAAAACACATTTGAAAGTGCGTTTTCTTTTTCCAATTTCTTCCCTAGTTTTACTTTTGGGCTCCACGTGGAGGTGGATAGAAAGGTGTTATTTTCCAAAGTCGTACACAAACATTACTATTAATAATTCATTTGATTTAATTTATTTTAATTAAAAATGGTTCAACGTCAAAGGTGCGTTAGCTAGCTGCAGAAGAAAGAGTGTGAGGGGCAGCACAGTGACAGCAGAAAATAGCAGCTGCAGAGCAGCGAAGACTGAAACTGATGATGACGCTTACTGATGCTGATGTGTGGGTCAGTGGGTGGGCGATGAGGAGAGAGAAAATAAAGCTTGAATTAGGTGATGACTGAGACTTTGCGTGTTTTGTTGAATATTTTTCTGCAAATAAACTTAAGAGGTGCTACTTTCTTTTGTCATCATATAAATATTTTACTTTATTTATTTCTGACATCTTGATTGTAAACCTTGTACGTACTATTGGATGTGTTTTATTCATTGATTGGGTCTTTGGCTTTTGGAATCACTTATATCCATTAACGTGGCAAACCTTGGATGTACAAGGTACAAAACCACACTTATCTATTTGTGCCCCCCCATAATTTTATGCTTTTTGACGCATTTTGGTATAATATTAATAATGTGCTCACCCACTAGGAGGTAGTAATGTAGTATGCTTTTATATATGCTCTTCCCAACTTAAATTTTGTCTCCTGTCTTTCCTTCTTTTTGATTTTTAGTGTGTGTGTTAATAAACTAATAATGATGGTATTATTGTTAGCAATAAGGTTTTAGTAGATCATAAATGTGCACGTTTTATTCTTATGATGCTAGTGAACAAACATGATCCCAATTTGTCAACATTTCCAACTTGTTCCACTTCAATATTTTTAGAAGGTCCACCACAGATCACAAATCTATATGTGATCTTGTTTTGTGATTGGAAAATGTTTGGTTCACTCAATGGGTGGACAACCCACTTCATGTTTGTATCTATCTCTCTCTTCATTTAAATGCCACTTTTTGAAAATAGAGGAGAGAGAATGTGAGGATAGAGGAGAGAGATAGACACGTATCTGAATTGGGTTACCAACCCAGTGGGTCAACCGGAATAGGATCCTTTCCATTTACTTGGGTAAATGGAGGGTTCCATTTACTAAATGGATGGTTAGATTTGCTTCTTGCAAGTTGTTTGTTTATATTAAAAAATATAGAGAAGCAAATCTATCCCTCCATTGGGTAAATGGAGAGGATCCAAACTCGGATCAACCTATCATTCTCCTTTGTGATTAGGTGCTTTTTTTTTCGAGGTCTCTTACCATCTTACCCAATCAAAACATCAATTCAGAATTTTAGATCAGTGAAAATTACTTATCTTATCACGTTAGATTAATAAAGATCCTTTTCACTTATTTTCATGTATATGGTCAGATTAGGGGTGCGTTCTTTTCCACTTATTTCCACTGATTTTCACTGATTGAGTAAGGTCCTGGCACTGATTCTCACTGATTCAATAAGATTCTGTCATTGATTCTGTGAGTAGAAATGTGGGTCCTGCAACTGATTTCCACTGATTGAATAAGGTCATGCCACTGATTCTCACTGATTGAGTAAGGTCTTGCCACTGATTCCCACTGATTAAATAAGGTCTTGCCACTGATTTTTACTGATTGAGTAAGGTCCAATAAGTGGAATAGAACACACCCCAATCATTAAAGGTGTATGTTACTTATTCGATCATTTGACAAAATCATATAGTGGAGTGTGGAGATTAGAGAAAAAAAACACATCCTTTATTTATCTAAAATCATGTGTTTTATTTAAGAAAAATTATCTGGTTTATAAATTAAGGTGAATATGAGGGTATTCTTTTCCACTAATAATTGAAATTTAATCAAAATAAACTGAACTGAATACTAATAGCTCGAGAAAAACTAGATCACCTAATAAAATTAAGGCTGAATTGAACTTAATTAGAATCAAAACTGAGTAAGTGAATCGGAATGAACACGCCCTTAAATAATGTTAGTTGTCGATACTTGTTTATTCATGGTTTTATTTGTTGTTTTCACTTGTTTTAGTGAAGTTAACTTAGTTCAGTTCAGTATTATTTATTTCCACTAAATATATCAGAATAGACCTATAGAAAACCCAAATAGAATATAATTTTTAATTTAGCATATTATGATGCAAAATCACAAAGGTAAGCGAATATCTACACACTCAGAGCAATGGGCATCACTTTAATGATTATTCTCAACTCAAATAGAATTATATCATTATTATATAGTACTTTCTCTGTCGCATAAAATCCTAAATATTTGCTTTTTGAAGGTCAAACTTAACAAATTTATGAATATATATAAAGATTTACAATATAAATTTTTTTTGTTAGATTCATTTTTAAAAATACTTTCGCAAAAATCATATTTTTTAATTTTTATTTTCATATAATTATAATTTCATATAATTGTAATTATTTACGATCAAAGTGGTGTTTTGAATATGGTGAAAAAGTAAAAGTGTGAGATTTTATGGAATGGAGGGAGTACTAATGTATAACGTGCGATGCCTCAATGATAATTGATGGGGCAAATCTCACAAGTACTCGTGCAAATCAAACAAAACCTGCGGGAAAGTATTGGAAATGATAAACATAAACAGTTCTAAAATAGAAAAACTATGTCATCACAACAACTTATTGCCGTTTAATTTAACTAAAATATCATGATAGCCGGCTTATATATACAGATTTTCTTAATTTGATACCTTGGACAGTTGGACTTGTGAAATTAGATCATCATTATCCAATTGTACAATTAAGAAAATTTGTTCTTTTCTTATACATATTTTTAGGCTCCGTTTGATTCACCTGGATAAAACTGATCTGAACTGAACTAATCTGAACTAAACTTAATTGATTTTTTGAATTTGACCGTTAACTATTTAAAATCCGTCCAAACATAGTCAATATTGGACTCATTTGAAAGAATGCTTTGAGATCTTTCTGATGACATAATTTTCATCATGAAATTATTTCGGAAATAAAAGGTTATATGAATAATAAAGTTACACATGAACTGAACTAAACTGAACTGGACTGAACTGAACTGAATTTAAGTAAAATTAAGATGAATCAAACATAGCCTTATAATATAATGATACCTTTTTTTTCTCAATTATTTGATGAAAATAAATAAAAGTAGTAGTAACAGATGTCAAATGAAGGTAGAGTAAAGAGAAGATTGCAATCTCTTAAGAGGATATGGCTTACTACTTTTTATTTATAAGGTCCACAAGCGGCATATATAAGCATTATGGTACATCCTCAACGTGACCCCACACACCTGACCCCAGCATAAAAATCAAGTGATACGCTGACGAGCAACGTTCCCCTCCTTTTCAGGTCACCTCCTTCAATTATTATTAGACAAACACCGCTGGCCCGCTGGGCTTCATAATTATTTCGGCTCCCCCAGCTATGGCAAATGCTCCTACTTACATCTTCATATGGATAATTCATGCTTAAGTTGTGTTTTTTAGAGTTGAACTTATCAGAAATGAATTGAAATAAAATAAATTAAATTCAATATCGATATACTAGATACCATTTGATTAAACTGAACACCACTTAATTAAATTAAACACAACTGAATATGTGAGATTAAAAATATGTTTTTAAACTCACCATACTTAACTGAAATGAAAATCAATAAGACTCTGTTTGATTCAACTTAATTTCACTTAAATTCAGTTCAATTCAGTCTAGTTCAGTTCAGTTCATGTGTAACTTCATCACTCGTATATTTTTTTTTTATTTTGAAATAATTTCATAATGATAATTATATCATCGGAAATATCTCAAATTATACTTTCAAATGAATCCAATGTTGGGGCGAATTTTAAATAGTTAACGGTCAAGTTAAAAAGATCAATTCAGTTCATTTCAGTTTTATCGAGGTGAATTAGGGTGCGTTTGTTAGAGCTGAACTTAACAGAACAAAATTGAATTCAACATCATTAAACTGCTCACCACTGAACTTAACTGGAGACAACTAAATGAATTGAACACAACTTGATATGTGAGGCAAATAATATGTTTCTAAACTCAGCACCACTGAATTGAAGTGAACGTTATTTAACTAAATTTCAAATCACTGAATTGACACTTGAACTGAACTAAATGTGTAAGCTCTAACAAACGCACCCTCAAACAGAGCATGAATTGACACCTAAACTGATCGTGTAAGCTCTAAGAAACGCACCCTAAGAGTGTGTTTTTATTTAACTTCTGGTTCAGAATTGAATAATGATATGCAACTATACAGTAATATGCATGTGATAGCACAACCATGACATTAAACTAAACGAAATTGAATTGATTACTAATATAATACAAGTTGAGTTATGTAATATCCAGTCCAGTGACATACTTTTTTCCTCACATATTGCAATGTATTTCACTTCAATTCAATGGAAAGGAATAACAGAACTCAATCTTAAGAGCGAGGGTCGGGTAAATTCTTTTTCTACAAAACTTATCTCATTAGAATCGAACTGATCTAAATAGTAATATATGTGAGGAAATTAAATAATATGTTTTTAAATTGAATTGAACTGAATTGAGTTAAACCATTAATTGAGGGTGCCTTTATAAAAGCTTACACAGTTTGTTCAGTTTAGGTGTCAATTCAGTGATTTCAAATTCAATTAAATGTTGTTCAGTTCAGTTCATTGGTGTTGAATTCAGAAACATATTTTTTGTCTCACATATTAATTTGTGTTCAATTTAGTTAAGTTGTGTCCAGTTCCATTAAGTAGCGTCCAATTTAGCTAGTGATATTAAATTCAGTTTAATTCTTATAAGTTCAGCTCTAATAAACACATCCTAAGTTCAATTGAATTGAATTGACCGGATCAACATTTCTTCGAACTGTGTTACCCACATTGACAAATCAGCGATTTTGTTTCTTGATTGATTTCAAATGGATTGGCAAATGGCAATCAGTATATCTTAATGAAAGCCGCCGGGCGGCGGCCAACGTTTATCACACGAGGGAAAACTACTCAATTAGTCAATTGAAATAAAGAGTCGTTTTTCCAACGCTTAAATTTTCTAATAGACACGTTTTGCTGCTATAGCGTACTTACATTTCCAAAATGTGTGAAGATCCTTAATTTTCTTCTATTGATCAATGATAGATATATAATTATTGTATGTTACAATTTTTTTTTATGTGATAGAAGTGATAAAAATATTTTTACTATTTGGGATTTCAAGGGGATATTTGTGATAGAGTGAAAAAGGAGAGAGGAGAGAGATAAACAGAAAAAAAGTTGTAATGTACAACAATTGTACAAGATTCATTTTCCTAAATGCATGTGGACAACTGACTTTTATCCCACAGGTTTCTGAACGAATTTAAATAATAGAAGAATTTGAAAAAAAGTTATAAATTAGAATTTGATTTACTCGGCCCATATAAAAATCAAGTATATAGTCAAATAATTATATGTTTTAATAATATAACACACAAATAATATACCACACCAAAAACTATTAAATCCAAATATACAACAAATGTTAATCAAATATTACAATCCAAATATTTAACACAATAAATCAAAATGTAAAAATGAAATACAATCATTACATCACTAATATTACAAATATAACAATTAAATCACTAAAAATACAAATACAATTTTTTAATCATTACAATTATTTGAAAATTACCATAATTTTAATTCAACAATAAAAAATTGTAAACCTTTTACTATTGGTACCTAATCCATTTGGATTCCGAAAAGTCAGGGTTCAAAATAGACATCGGTTGTCGTTACTCACACGGTCAAGGGTTCAGAATAAGTAAGGATTTGAGAGCTCAAGTGATACATTACTCACACGGTCACATCTCCAGTTTCGAGGTCGTTGGTTCAAGTTTTGTTCCTTTTAACGTAATATTGTGAATGATAGGTGTGATTTGGCCTTCATCTTAATAAAAGAGGGTGCAAGTGAATGACGATTGAGACACCACCCACTACATCATGTTTGGATTCTCGTGTTCAATAGCGAACAAATCAGACTAGCTGAACAATCAGCCCAAACATTGAGCACCAACAAGGCGAATATGCGCATGAACATTTTTCTTTCCATTATTTAATGGCCCAATAAACCCGATTTTCTTACTTTATCAAAACAAAAAAAAAAAACCAAAACAAAAAAAACACACACAAGACATTCTTTATTTCTTTTCCCCTTTTTTTGCTGGCCTGGTGCGGTGGTGCCCTTTCCATGATAAAGTAACGTCTGGTATCTACATCTTACCCACCCAATTTTTCAATACAAATTTCACTCGTACCCCTTCTCTTTCAACCCTAAGCTAAAAGTCATTGTAGACATAATTATCATAACCAAACAAGAAATATTCTATTGGTGTTTTAATGTTTTATGTTAATAGTTACGTTGCATTCGTTTCATTTTATTTCATCTTAATAAGCGTGAGATGATCAGTCGTTAATCAGCGAAGATAGCAACACATTTGCAGTTGATTATGCACAATTCTGTGCACACGCTTTGCTTATAAAATTAGAAAGCATAATGAGACCATAGCTACTCGCAGACTCGCAGTATTGGGCGCGTGAATTTACCACTCCAATTTTAGGGCCCGGTCTTTTTCGTCGTTTTCATGTTGTATTCCGTTTCTTTCCATTTCAATCTGTTGTGTTCCTCACCGTCCGCACCCTTCCGTTGAAGAGAACATGGCCTAACTTTTTCTTTTTGGCGGAGACTCCAATATCAACTAGTGGTGAGTGCGATTGGGTACCTACCGGATATTGCACTATCCGGAATTGGAATTGGAATTACCGGTTCCTAATTCGTAGAAATTGGAATTAGAATTGGTTCAGCGGTTCCTAAATATTAGAAATTGAAACTGAATCCACTGAGTAGGCGGGGTACACACAGGTTCCCGGGTACCCAAGTCTACACTAATCCAAATTTTATTATTTTTTAAATTAAGTGATTATATATTTTAATTAAAAAAACATCAATTATATATTACACTAACAAATATTAGTTTCCACTTTTCGGACCTTACCCAATTAGTGGAAATAGTGGTAAGACCTTACCCAATAAGTGGAAAGCAGTGGCTAGATCTTACTGAATCAGTGGCAATTTCTTACTCAATTAGTGAAAATCAGTGGCAAAACCCACATTCTTACTCATTGATTCAAGGGCTGAACCTTACTGATTTAGTCACAATCAGTGGAAGGACTTTACCAAATCAGTGACATGACCTTACTCTATTAGTAAGGTCTTCCCATTGATTCCCACTGATTGTGTAAAATCTTACCATTAATTTCACTGACTAGATAAGGTCTAATAATTGAAAAAGAACATACCTTTAATGAAAAGAACTTACCCAATCAATGAGGATAAATGGAAAAGAACACACCCTCAGATCTCAGTGCGTACTTTAATTTTTAAAATAGCAAATTGCATAGAACTTTTTTCTAAGAAGCACAAAACTTATATAATAAAATTAGTAATTAATATTCTTTTTCATCGCTATGATAGCATAGGTAGGTAGTAGTAGTAGTACGATTTTTTAGCATTCAAGATTTTTGTGAAGCATTGCTCTTAAAACCATAACCCTACATCAACAATAGTGTATTAATAGAGAACTAGTCAAATGCACAAGTGTACTTTAGTTTTTGGAAGTTTTATTCCTCTCTCACATTTATGATTTACATTTACCCATCCCTTTATAGTAACTAACTACACTTGACAACTACACTTGACAACTGCCATTACTTTTAAAGATCCAAACACGTTAAAATGAGTGTAGTAGTAGTAGTCGTACTAATTTACTACTAGGTGAATCGAGTAGTTGTGCTTGTGGGTGTCATTTATCGTACCAAGTACCCAACACCACTCAATTTCAATTGCGCCTTCCTTGCAATTACGGAAACAATCAACACCACTTTTCCATCATACCCTTAATCCCATTTTTAAAAACCCCATATTCAAGAGCTGTTGGCTCACCTTTAAACAAGTTGCAACATCTTATACACTATGTCATAAGTTCAAATTTCCTAGAAACACCTACAAGAATTAATTCTAATTCGTAGAATATTGGAGGTCGTGCGTTAGAAAGTACCCTTTTTCCTCTTTGCCAAAAAAAAAATCATAAATAAAAATATAAAAAAAAATTCAAGACCCCCCTAATAAAATTGAAATAACTTTCTACATCAGCATACATAAGAAACATAAAACAGCAAATATATGACTCACATTGGACCACTATAGTTCAAATCTTATTGGAGCCATTTGTTTCTTAACAAGCAATAGTCCTTCCTTAGAATTACCTAGAACCACAAGGATTACGCTCTTTCTGGTCCCCTTAAACCCTGCGTGGAGAAATTAGTCCCAAGATGTGCGACGCAGAAAACACAATACATATTATAGCGAATTCCAATGCCAAAAGAAGCTAATTACTACTCATATACAAGCAAGGGGCAAAGTGTTACTAACTCTAGTAAAATCTAGCAACATATTACACTCTCATCCTCTCTGTTTTCTCTCTGCTTCTGAACTCTTTAAACCCACCAAAAACAAATACAGGATATAAATATAGATGCAGAGAAAGAGACAAAATGGAAATATAGAAAACAGTAGAATAATTAGCTAGACATTTAAAATGAAAAATAAAAACTACTTAATTAATCTAATCAAAGTTAGCTTAGCTAGCTAATTATGTCACATCTCATTTTTAATTTCTCTTACACTACTCACAAGCCCAAACAGGAGGAGGTTCATTCAGATCAACGGCAAGCCCACGGTCACTTCCATTATTCCCCAAGCCCAATCCCAACCCAAGCGCTGTCGCTGTGGGCCCACCAATGTCACGACCACGACGGGGCCCACCTCTGATTGAACCTGCGGACCGGAGAAACTCGACGAACCGGCCGGCAGGGAAATGCGGGTGACGGCGACAGATGTTATCGGAAGTCCCCGGGTGGAGGTTTAGGTCAAGGGAGAGAGACGGAGGAGGAGAAGGTGTAGGAGGCGGTGGTGGCGGAGGACGATGATGAGGATGAGGATGATGGGAGGAGAGAGAAAGAGGGAAGTTGGTTTTAGCTTTGATACCACGGAGAGACCGTGCGGCGCCGTCGTACGCTAAGGCGGCTTCTTCAGGGGTATCAAATGTACCTAACCAAACTCGGGTTTTTTTCCATGGGTCACGGATTTCAGCAGCGTAACGGCCCCATGGACGTTTTCGGACTCCTCTGTAGTGGGCTTCTGATGATCTGTTGCTGGTTGCTGTTGTGGAGGCGGAAGCCATTTTTGTTGGTTGAGGAGAGAGAAAATGAGAAAGAGAGAGAATCCTAGAGAAGTGGAGTGGACTGGACTGTGGAGTGGATGAAAGAGGGGAAAAAAAGGGGCAAAGGAGGCGTATAAAAAGTGGAAGGGGGGAAATGTTTGGTACTTTGTACTCACGAATAGGATTTGATTTGAGAGTACATTGAGAGAGGGGGAAAAAATAAAGGTGTCTACTACTTTTTCATTTGTAGTCTTTTTTTTTTTTTGCTTGTACTTTTTCATTTGTAGTCCTTTGAAGTAGAAAACGAAATATAATGTCAAGACATATTTATAGTAGGGTATTTTTAAAATCTAATGTACCCAATGCCTTGGTTTTAACCATCACGCAAAGATTTTATTGGCAGATAAACTAAACTATGATGACTTTAATGTGCATCGTATTTGGGATGTGAAATTCAAAGGTATTGCTTTGGTATATTCATTATATATCGTGCAATAATGTAATATTAGGTTATTGATCACAAAAAAGAAAAATCACTTTTGAAATAATTAAAAAATTTAGAGAGTATTTTATACAATTTAAGGGTTATTTTGAGAATAATATGAGTTTCAGTTCTCAAAACGGTACAAATGATTGTGCGAAAGAATACCTGAAATTCAAAATTAATTTTATCCACCTTCATAACCTAATTAGAAGGTTTGGATCCATTGATCATGCTCATGTTAGTCAGTCTATTAGTGGCGAAATAGTTACCAACCAGCGACATCTGCATTAATGAGATTCTAACCCATAACTTTGCTGAAAACGAAAAAGATAAAAGAGCGAAACCACCCACATCACTTGATGGTTTAAACATAAATTTTCTAATTGTGATGGACAAATGTGTATTCTTGAACAAGTAAACACAGAGCTTTACCTCCATTGGATAATATTAACTTTAATTTCCTTAACAACACTTTTGTATATTTTTTAACGCAAAGCCTGTCCCATTTGGGGCTCTTTTCAATCTACCGTAATAGTCGGCTGGACGGCACAACCAGCTTTTATCATTTTCAAGGAGCTAAACAAGGATTAACTTAACTTAATTGGACCATAAATTATTAATTGGTTTATCCGTTTGTGTCTGTACTTCAGATGTCATTACCGTAGCCGTTTAATCTGATTGGGTAATCAGATAAGGGGTTTTTATTGCTAGTACAGTCTACGATGCACGCTACTCACGTGCTGAGGACTAATGACATGTGGATATTGTTAGTTGATGGCTACTAAACTCCATTAATAGGTTGTGTGTCAATTAACTGCTCAATGTTGGGAAGTGAGTTTGTGACTTATTCTTAATTTCTTTTTTGTAGTTAGAAAGTTCTTTAGCTATATGTGAAAGGAATTTATTTTTAATAATGTATGGCTTTTAGAGGAGAAATTCAAGAGTGATGTTAAATCTGAAATTTAGGGTGTGTTCTTTTTTGCTAAATTTGATTGATCAAAATGAATGGGATTGAATTGAATTGAACTATATATTAATCTATAAATTAAAAAGTAAATCATATTAGATTATTAAACTAAACTAAATTGCATTAATTGAATTCACCTAATTTTAATGACAAACGACAAGGGCAGAGCAGAGAGAAATTAGAGGAGGGTGGGCTGGAAAATTCAAAGTGGGGGGTACTGACAACAAGCAAGGAAATAGCCGCCGGATGATTTGATGTTTGTATCAGAACAATGCCCAAACCCAAAATATAAACCCAGTCATGTGACTTCAATGACGCAAGCCCTACCCCCTATCTTGACCCCACTTCCTTACCCCAGTTACCCACCCCTTTCAACTCGTACGGTACCCCACCGCCTGCCAACAATTTAATTTATTCACCCCCACAATTTATTTATTCTACCCCTTTTCATTTTATTTTTTTTTAATTTGATACAATGTGTGTTTGACGTCATTTCTTTTCTCCCTATTAGACCTTATTCAATTAGTAGAAATCAGTGATAATATCTTACTGAAATCAGTGATGATCAATGAAAGGACATTACTCAATCAATGGAGGTCAATGGCAGTATCCACATTCCTACTCAAGGATTCAGTGGCATGACCTTATTGAATAAGTGGAAATCAGTAACAAAACATTACTCAATTAATAAAAATCAGTAGCAGAACATTATTCAATCAGTGGGAATCAGTGAAAATAAGTGGAAAAGAACACATCCTAAATCCATGACATTTGTAATGAAATTTTACGCCACAGTCAACTCGTGTACCCCTTTTAGGGCATGTATGTGTTTCAACTTAGCGTGTGTTCTTTTCAACTTATTGGACCTTACTCAATCAATGACAATAAGTGACAATACCTTACCCAATCGTCGGTGAGAATCAGTGGCAAAACCTTACTGAATCAATGAGAATCAGTGGCAGAACCTTACCCAATCAGTGGAAGTTAGTGGCATGACCCACATTCCTACTCGCAGAATCAGTAGAAGGACCTTAACAAATCAGAGAGAATCAATGGAAGACATTACCGAATCAGTAAAAATCGGTGATAGGACCTTACCCAGTCAGTGAAAAATTAATGACAAAACATTACCCAATCAGTGAGAATAAGTGGAAAATAGTACACCTTTAATCGTATTGAACTGATTGAATCGATTATTTCACCATCGAACTAAACTGAATGATTATGCAACAATAAATATTAAACTGAACAAAATTGAATTGAGCTGAACATAACTAACCTATTGATTATATTAGTGGAAAAGATGACACTTATAAAAATTCCCATATTACCCCAAAATTATTTTATTATCCAAGATGGGAGAATAAAAATCTTGGAGTACCCCAGTCCCCAAATTACGTGGCAAGCAACTATTTGCTGGCAGGAGAGAGAAAACAAAGTAGGTAATGTCAGTCAGTGTATGTACACAGGCTCTGATAATCTTCAGGCTAGAATCTATTGAGCTTTTTTTTCTTCCCCATTTTATTTTCTTCATAAAGCCATACTTTAATAATAAAGTTAAAAAATATAAAAAGTTGCAGGTGTGAAATTGTCAAAGGTAAGGGAAAAAGTTAGGAATAGCAGGGTGCCTCACGTGGATACGTGGATGTCGAGTTGTGGGAGACAGTCCGTGTTTGGGGTGACTCGGACCGATATTTATGGGCTTGGGTTGGGCTGGACCGGGCTTAGAAATCCAGAAATGTGAGTGCTGTGGGGACCCATTTTTGGTTGGTTTCTGAATTCTGAATTTCTGATGGAGTATTTTTTATTTTATTTTTTTTAAATTTGTTTATTGTGAGTACTCAAATCAAAGATTTAAACAGTGGCCGTACTTAGATTGTGGGGGAATCGAAATCAGTAAGACTGCCCTTTGGTTGCTCAGCTACAGACTACTACAGTAGTCCATTCTTTGTTTGAACAATTGACCAGGACTCATCCTTACCAAAGATGTTCAAAAGAGTAGTTGTATTTATGTTTAACTTCACATGTTGTAACACCTCCCAATTTAATAACCATGGTTAGGGCGTTCTTTTTCACTTAGTAATTAGTTCAGTGATTGATATTTTTTTTCCCTCTTACATATTATTGTTTGATTTAATTTAATGAAGTTCAATTCACTTCAATTTCAATTCAATTAAGGGTACGTTTTCTTCGACTTTACTCAATAATTAGTTTAGTTTAATGGAGTTTAGTTCAGTTCAATGATATGCTCTTAGTTGAGGGGAGTTTAGTTCAATTCAATGATATGTTTTTAGTTTAGTGGAATTCAGTTTAGTTTGATTCAATGGAAAAGAACACACCTAAATATTTTGTTATCATTGAGGGTGTGTTATTATTCTTTTTCAGTGAAAATTGAATTGAATTGAATTATAATATGCGACACCATAATCATGTTAATGAACTCAATTGAACTACATCGATTCTAAAATAAGGGTAAAAGAACACACATGAGTGCATCATTTTCCAATCATTTAGTAAGCGGTTAAACATAGTTCATCTGTGACATGCTTTGAGTGTGTTCTTTTCCACTCAACCGAATTGGATTTAATTGAACATCACTGAATTAAATTGAATAATAATATGTAGGAGAAAATTTGTCCTTAAAATGAATTAAATTAAATTGAACCGATTACGAAGTACTCCGTATTAGATAAGTGGAAAAAAAAACACACCCTTTTTTTCACTTTTAAATATTATATCCAACTTAGTTCCATTAAGTGGTGCTCAGTTCCATTTAGTTTAGTGAAAAAGAGCAAACATTTAGAATATGATTGGCAATTTCACCTTAAATTTCTAAATTTCGATTACCGTAGTTTTTCAAATTATTTTAAAATTTTCACCTCCGGACTATAGTGAAAAAAACTATTTTGGGGTGTTTGGCAAAGAGAAACTTCTTTCCTCATCAGACATGACTAAAGGACAGCTTTTAAGGCACGACATCAAGCATTCCACGAATTAATTTATATAGATGCTTTTCAAAAGACTTAAACGTATGACCTGATGTGTAGTTGGTTCTACACTTTATCACACTTATATTTTGTAATTCGGCTCTGGGTGGCTGGCAGTAGTTGTGGCGTTGTACTTTGTTTCTTATTCTTTTATGCCTAATACACATGTTGTATTAGCATCTAGATAAATCTCTAGAGGGTTGAGCTGTCGAAGTGGTAGTTTAGTTTGTAGCACTACCCCTCAAATTTCAGGAATACCCGCTTCGAGACCTTATTCTAGTGTGTACATCCTACATCCCCATTTAGATATTTTGGTCAGTTGATTGGGTCCGGTGATTAAAAATGGAGTATATTTTTTTTGCTAAGCGAAAAAGAAGGCGCAAGTTAATGGCGACCGAGGCACATTCGTTACATCATTGTGTTCAACAACGAACATATAAGACTAATTGAACAATCAGCACAAGCACTGACCCTATCAACGTAGCAATAAGGAGCTAGTATAGTTTCTAAAAGCCACTAAACATAAGGCATGGGGGAATGGAGAGTATATAGAGTATAAAAATAAACCTTGAGAGAAGGATTCCTTACAAAAATGCCCTTGCCGCCAAAAAAATAATTCAATATGATCAAAGTGGCCTTTGGCTCTTTGCATAACATTACCTCAAACGGACAGAATAAGAAAAGAAATCTGTATTCTGTATATGGTAAAACACCATGTTCAGGAACTAGCAGGTTACAGCTTCATGATGACTTAAATACGGTTATCCGACAACATTTTCATCAAAAACATTTCAAGAGGAAAAATACAACACAGCATATGAAAATATAATTCTAAGCTCTATCTGCAGGCCAAAAAAAAAAACTATTACAAATGAGGTGAGTAATCTGTGATGAGAAGCAAGAGCACTAAGGGGGCATTTCCGGTCATGTCAAACGCGAGAGGAGATAATTTGATAAAGGAACCGTTACTGGAGCCGCCGTAACTTCTTTTCTCCAGATTGCTATACCTGTCAGTCAGTCTCTATTCTGCGTGTTACACTTTCTGTGCCAAAGCAAAAACCATGGGATGAAAGAATTGGACAAATATACAAGACTCTGCCAAATTTACAATGTTCAAGGACATATTGACATTTCTCAAAGGATCTTCCTATTGAAATTTCAGATGGAGAATGGCGCGGAAAGATGGCTGTAGGGACACGTTAGCAACAAAGCCGACATATTTGAAGAGGACATGATCAAGGCTTCATAATTGGAGATCTCTTTGCAGAACAAATGAACAATGAAGGTATGGCATACAGAGTCCATGAATGATGTTCAGCCACCTCTCAAGATAACAATATAGGACCGTTTTCAGAGGCTGTCCGAGCACATTGATGTACTGTCATCTGCACGTCACGTGAAAATTGCGTCCGCTTTTTCGCATAAGGTGCTTCTCTTGCTGATTAGAAATAAAAAGAGATGAGAAATGACCAGAATCAATAGCCGTTTTTGTTTTATGAACTTCAAAACAAATATATATACTATATATATAAATAATAAGCAAGGTACAAAGTACGAAATTATTCTTGCTACTGTAAGATGCCTTCTAGCTGGGTCATTAGTGCTACTACCTACTACTTTATAATCAAGTCCTTTTAAAATAAAAAATCTTCTTAAACAGTTTCTCTCCAGTATAATCTCTTTACTAGTTACGGGCAAGGCTACATGTATCACCACTTCCCTAAACCCCACCAGCGTGGATCAAACTGGGAGGTGGTGGCGGCTTCTTTTCTGTGCTCTTCCTTCAATAATTTTCCGAAGCTAGCATGAAGTGCATCTATTGTAGTTTTATTTTTAATTATAAAAACAGAACCTACAGGGCTTGATATACTCATCTAACAGAATCCACATGAAGTTGTATAGGGTGTTCTTACCAGCTAGTCTCTGAGCTCTGAGAATGTTCTGCCGCCTTTTCCACCAAACCATTAAGAAGCCAACAACAAATAATAATCCCAAGCATGAAGCGAAGACAATGCCAACTTTAGCACCAGGAGAAAGATGAGGCCCACATGTACGCAGGCCTGGTATACCGCAAAGTCCTGCGTTGTCAGTAAAACTGAAGATACCATGTCAATAAATCTTGTTGCGAGAGGGTAGCGGCATGCGGAAGAGAGTCATAATAACAATATAACATACTTGAAGCTAGCTCTGTGCAACAGCCTTCCACCAAGTGCAGCTGGAACTCTTCCTGACAGCTTGTTGCCATTGAGATTTCTGCATCATGACTTACTAATAATTAGTTCGAGTCATTAAATCTAAATCTGCATGCTATCCATTGAGTTTTGATCTTACAGAATGTGTAACGAATTTAACTGTCCCATGGTCTCAGGAATCGAGCCGTTCAAAAAATTGTAGGAAAGATCCCTGCCATAAGTAACACGTGTTCAGGGTACAGTTGATATACTTCAGAAAACAAGATAACCATATGATTTGATATATCTTAAAGGACAACGTAACCATCAAATGAACTTCAAGGAGCTGAAGCGAGCAAATGTATTTTCCTCTTGTGCCTTCTTTATTGTCTTGTTATTTTCTCAAACATCTGGGCAGGAATTTTCAGTTTTAATCTTTTGTTACTCACCACTGGATCCAAAACTATATATACCTCACACCTGAAACCTGATTATCTGAGCAATTTGATGCATTTGAGGCTTTAATATTTCCTTTTACAATCAGGCATACCCCAGAACTGAGAGCACCCAATGCACAGTCATAGTCCCCCTCAATAATTGCAGAACAAGGATTTAGGACTGTTCTCTTCAACTTCTCCTTGAAGTATTCAGTAAAATTCAGTTCAGTTCAGTTCAGTAAAATGAGGTTAAGTTCAGAAAAATTCAGTTCAGGTTGGTAAACTGAAGTACAAGTTTACTCTTTGTTGTTGTAGATTTAGTAAAAAATAGATTTAGGGGAGATTGTTTTGGAGGTGTATGTGTATAGCCATCTTGTAGTGTATTTGGTTGGAGAGGAACTCTAGGGTGTTCAGTGACGTTGGGATTTTGGGAAGCCTATAGACTATGTCTATTGTCTGGGACCATGTGGTCTATTTGGCCTCCCTTTGGGCTAAGGCGGCGGGTGCTTTTAAGGGCGTCCCGCTAACCTTTGTACAACGCCATTGGCGAGATTTGTAGTTTCTTTTGATTGCTTATGAGGATGCCTTATCCTCTTTTTTGTATTCTTTAAAGATTCGATTAATAAAAAATTTCCTTATCTAAAAAAGTGAAGCGTAATACAATTAGCATGCAAGAGTTGCATTACTTGTAGTGCACTTACAAAATCTTCAAGGTTGATATCGTCCCAAGTGTTGGTGGAATACCCCCATGAATGCTGTTCCCACTAAGATTTCTGAGAGCTCAAGATACAAGCAACATTAGGACAAGAATATCATGTTCTGGATACATTTGAATTTGAGATATCCAGTGTAAAGGATGAAATTGAATTATGTAGGAAAATAAGCTCTAAACCCGGGAGGGCAAGTTTAAAACGTGCAAAACGCAAACGGCATTGAAGACATAGCTGCTTCAAGAACATGAACTGGAAGAATACAGATACTGAAATCATCAGCGACTTACATGCTCTGTAGATTACTCAACTTCGATATATCTTGAGGGAGCAAACCACGTAATCCCTGGTTGTCAAGACCACTGAGAATGCGGGGAAAAAAACCTCACTTAGACAAAACATTACAAATTTATAATGGATCAGCAGATCATTGAAATATGAAAGTTTTAATCATTTGTTATTCTGAAGTTCCATCACCAGATGAAGTAAGCTTGCAACAAGGATAAACTGTTACATGTTTATGCCACTCTTAGACTCAAATGGAAAAGGAAAGAAACTTAAAAAGTAGGCCAATCCATTCTCCTATGTTAGGCCTTAAAATCATGAACCTAACAGCTCCTCAATATATGGAAGCCGGGAAGATCAAAATATCAAAGAAATCATCCTCTTGTTTTTTTTTTTTTTTTCTTTTTTTTTTTTTTTGTGCAAAATGGTGAGAATTTCATTCCACTATCCAAAGGCTACCAATGTGGTACCCTCGGGTCAAAGTACAGAAATGGTGGCATACCAATGTGGTCCAAGAAATCATCCAAATTCTTACAGGTGTTAGTAACGACTGGTGATTCAAAGTTTCTTAATTTTCACTTTGACATGGACTTGGCATTCTTTGCATTGGTGGTGTGCCCGGGCTTTGATGACTATATAACCCTATATTCCGGCATTGTTTATTTGATTTGCGTCTTTGGATGTGTTGGATCTTGGATGTGTCCTGCTTATTGGCATATGCACACACAGTAGCTTTATAGGTGTTTGGATTTTGGGCCATTGCGTGTATTGAGCTATGTCAATTTGGGTGTAATGAGGTTTGGCTCTATTGGTGTTGGAGCATTTTCACCGTCTCATTAAAAAAAATGACTCTGATTATCAATAAGTAGATGAATTATTAAATAAATATATAAATAAGAAACAAATAACAGTTGCTCAGTGTAATTGAATCAATGGCATTTATTCAACCAGAACCATTTGACAAAAGGCAAAATATTAAAGCTCAAGACAGGTATTCAGGGTATTTGTTTGTAAGCATATAGTTCTGTGTCACAAAAGATAAAATGTATGAAAAGATACCAATGATATTGAATATATTATAATGAAGCTTTAATACTTACAGTCCAGCGATGATCCATCTCTTTTTAGCACTGTCAAAGTGGCAATCTGTTCCACTCCATGGATGTTGCTGTGGAACACATGGATCACCATTCCACCCAAGACGATGAGGAAGTTGCAGCGCTTTGTTTAGGGATTGTAAAGCACTAACTAGAATGCATATGAAATATGATTAATAGGTGTCTAAACTCTACACTGGAGTTACTCCTAAGATCAAATACGTGCTCGATTTTACATTTAAGGAAAAAAAGAAAAAAGGGACAAACATCATGGAGGTAATATATCTGATTTGCTTCCTTCCCCACCTACCATAATTAGGAAGCACGTTAACTAAAAGTGAATCAAATGACGGGTTCTTTTGGTTTCCCAAGGCGCATATTGGGATTCTTTTTCCTGTTTACGCTGTCTCATACTCAGTTACACTTCCACACTACACTCCTGAATTTGTCCTTTGGTATCTAATTGAGAAGCTTATGGAGCGTAGAGACATGCAAGATACAAGAGATTTTTCAGTGGCATAACATACGCGGACAAAATGATATAGGGGCAGAGCTGATTGCACATTTCTACTTCATAATAGGGGTCTCATCTCATATCAACCAGAACACTGAATGGAAATTTAAAGTCAGCTTGAAGGAATGGGACTACCAGACAACCAATTATAGTCAATATTTGTTTCAAATAGGATTAATGACAAGAAGACAGTTTCCATCACAATATCGTCATACAGTTTGATTTAGCCAACATAACAAATTGCTGCTTCTTTGGATCTTGTGAACCATGAAACCAGAAAGCATAAATGGAAAACATAATACAAGATGTGAAAACTTTAAGGAAAAAAGTCAAATGACACAACGAGGCATGTACCTTCAACGGCAAGAGTTTGTGCCTCAGCTGGAATAACTTGGAGGACCTCAATGGCATTAATTATGGCATGACTTCCGTTGATGGGATGCAAACTTATTGTCAAAGAACGGCCATCAACAGCAACAGTTGTGTTCAATATCAAAGCAGTATTAACATCCCCACTCATGCTAACAACATCTACAGCTTTAAATTCAATATCTCCATTGATCAAGATGTCAAAGACCCTTTGCCCTGCTTTAGTGATGGAAGGATCTATCTCAGCAAAATGTAGCCAAATGGAATAGTTACTATTGGGTTCCACGTCAATTGTATAAGTTAGTTCAGGCTCAACGTCGGTACTAACTAGGGCTGTTCGATAAAGAGCTTGTGGGTAAAAATTTGGAGCAACTGAAGTTTTCTTGATATTACTTTCAACAGAAATAGCTTTATCAGAACTTTGGCCAAAACTTGGCAGCTTGTTCCAGAACCTATCCCCACCCCAGGGGTCACCCCCAAAATCTTCGTCAAACTTTGGCTTCCCCGCCCCACAGTTCAGCCTTTTGACTGTTTTTAGAATCGACCCTCGACCAAAATGTGGGCCAGAATAGTATGCTCTGTCATTGACTTGAAGAATTTCAATAGAAATAATTGCTGGATCACCATGACCAGTGCTGTGGAAGCAAAGAGATGCACTACCACCAGTAAGAAAGACCAGAGTTTCAGTAAAAACTCGCTCAGTATCTTCAGTACTCCACCCAGCACTCAAAGAGTCCACCAGAGTTCCTTCTACAGAAACATCAAATAGAGGCTCATTGTCAAAATTTGGATCATCAACCAATCCAAAGAACATCCTCACCAAATAATGTCCAGTAGGTGCACGTTTGATATTGTAACAGTTTTCTGGACCCTCAGATAAAGGGAAAAACCGGAGTGTGGATAGTGGAGGGGTGATGAAACTAGGGCGTGTAGCATTGAAAGGTACTCCTCCAGTATATGAAAAGTCCTTGTGCCATCTTGTATTGGTTGGCGGTGTGCGGATATTCTTCCATGATCCACAGCTTATCCGCAAAGCATATGGAGCTGTAATTCAAAAAACAAAGTATCCAAATAATACTGAAGAGTAAGCACGAGCATATCCAAATTTGTTCTTCACCAACATGGTGTTTTCACATAGTTATCCAAATAATACTGAAGAGTAAGTATGAGCATATCCAAATTTATTCTTCACCAACATGGTGCTTTTACATAAGAGATCATTGTTTACTGTAGTACATGTTATTCGATTAAGCATACAATATGGTATTTATTTCAATGAAGCTTGGATGTCCACTTTCAAAAGTTTTGCAGCAACTACATAATCATCAATACCTACAAGGCTAGCAATCTTATTCACATGCCTATTTCTGGTTGTTCATTAGTTGCTTTTCTCTAATCTCCATCTTAGTATAATAGAAACCATATTCTCTGTAAGCAGGTTAAACATCCATGATCCATACACTCGTACCAACCACACCTTTCTGGGACCCTTGCCCTAATCCCGGTCAAAAGGAAGAGTTCGCGTGGCAAAGGTAGCACATTTTAAGCCTTGAAAAGAAATAACAACTTACTAACACCATAGATCTAGGGTGGGCACAAACTCGCACACTTAAAAGGCGCAAAGATGCTTCCTCGAAAATATGGGCTTCCAAAAGCTTAGGCCCACCACCACACAACACACATGAACCAAGTGCGTCATGAAGGTCCCAACAAGGGACCAAACACTATGAAGGGTATGTACTCTCATACCATTTGAGACACTCCTATCATCCTATGCTCCAAGTCACAAGCTCCAGACTCACTAAGATTTTTGTTGGCCTTGATAGAGCACACTAATGGATAGCCAAAGAGAGAAGGTGCCACATTAGGTTTCCAAAAGATAAATAAAGAGCGGACGGCAACGGCATGTTGCTTCACAATAGGTGGAATACTAATAAAAACAGGAACTAACATGATTATTGGACATCCTGCGCTGCCATTGGACGATCCATCTATTTTGACAAGTCAAGACCCAATGGAGAGCCTAACTAAAAGTAACTAAATGAGCAACTATAATTAGCATTCACATGGACGGGATTGAACCAAAACAAACTCTTTTTTCATATGAAGAAAAAGCTTATTAATGCACAGAACAAGATGTCCCTTTGAAGAAGCTAAATGTAGCTTAGCCCATTTATGCTGAATTGCAATAATAGAATATCTCCTAAATGCCCCTACAGCTCTAGCCCACAAGGACGCTAAATAAGTGACCCGATCCCACAGCAAATCAACCGAAATGGTCACCACATTGAGACCCCGAGCATTCCTCTCTAGCCAAAGGCACCAAATGGCCACAATGACAGCATTAGGCCACGAAATCCTCCTCTTCCAAAACCCAAAAATCGCATTTGAAGGAAACTTGATGCTCAACTAAGTGAAATACAGGCAGACACAGCAATGATCAAATTGAACCAGCATAAGTGACCAAAGTTCAAATTCCAATAGTGGATCCTAGTTGCTATTTTTCAATGTAACTGGGGTTTACCCCTCCCATTTGTCAAAATTATAAAAAAAAAGACCAAATAGAAAGAAGATAAACGAAACAAATGCAACAGTTGAGGATAAAATTAACCCAGAGAGCATCAATCCTGTTCTAAAGTTCCAGTTTTAGCAGTTGAAATTCAGAGACTGGAAACTCCAATGAAAGCCCACATTCTGAACTATTTTAAACTAGACCCAGTTGGGTCTTAGTAAAAGAACACTAATGGCAATCTATTCAAACTAGCTTGCAGATCTAGAATACTCCAAACCTAACTCAAAACCAACCCATCAATCAAATAGCGTTAACTTCATATCCTACCAAACTCCACCAGAAAAAAGAAAGGCTTAAAAGAGTATCCCACATGCATTAATGGTTTGAAAATCCAAAAAGATAGAAACTTTCACTTGCCCAATTCAGATCCTCAACCAACAAATAAGTTCAAATACATAAAAAAGCAAAATTTACCTGCTGCTTCAGTATTGGAGCAAAATGAGCAGAAGCTAAACAGCAGTAGAAGAAGAATGCGAGCAACCATTGTTGAAGCATCCAATGCTCAATTCTCTTTCTCTCTACCTGAATCTCTCTATATCTGTGCTAAAGTTTACTTGCCCACATTCTCTAATCTAAATGGCTTTTTCTGGCCTTTTTGGGATTGATTGATGCTCTGATAGAGAGAGAGTATATTAGGACGTGAACGCAAGTTTTATGGCTTTTTTTTTTTCCAGCGTTTTTTGTGGGTGTGTCTGAATAAAATAATTTCTTTTTTTACCAAAAAAGTTGACCCGTGATCGTTAAGGGGGCTATCTTCATTTAATTACGGCGGTTCATCGTTGTTAGGTGGTGTTTACTAGCTTGCAATCAAATGCATGCAATGCAATCATTTTATAAGGTAGTTGTGAGGTGGAAAATGAAGGAGGTGGAGGAAGGAGATGGGAAAAGTAAGGTTGATTACATCAGTCAAAGTAATCACCATTACATGGAAAAAGTTGAGCAATTGTGATTACATTGGATGATGCAATCAACCCCACTTTTCCCATTCTCTCCTCCCACTCCTTCACTTTTCACTCCACATTTAATTTACAAGATGATTGCATTGCATTACATTTGATTGCAAGCTAGTAAACGAGGCCTTAGGTGGTGTTTACTAGCTTGCAATCAAATGCTTGCAATGCAATCATTTTATAAGGTAGTTGTGAGGTGGAAAATGAAAGAGGGGAAGGAAGGAGATGAGAAAAGTAAAGTTGATTACATCACTCAAAGTAATCACCATTACATGGGAAAAGTTGAGTAATTATGATTACATTGAATGATGCAATCAACCCCACTTTTCCCATCCCTCTCCTCCCACTCCTTCACTTTTCACCCCATATTTACTCTACAAAATGATTGCATTGCATTACATTTGATTGCAAGCTAGTAAACGAGGTCTTAGTGTTTCTCTCCTTTCATCAGGCCGTCCATTTCCCACTCCGTTCCAGTGGAATTTAATTGACGGGGTAATATGGTCATTTTAATCACAAAAATTTGTATGAGACGGCATCAAGGTGAAGCGTCTCGTACAAGCATGACGTCTAGAGGTGGCCTTATCTTGAGACCGACTCATAAGAGACTTATTGTTGTCAGGGTAGTTGTTAGACCAAAATTAAACCACTAACCTCTACTCCAAACTCTATGGCCGAACCGAGCCACAAAAATTCTACATGCGTGCATATTGTATGCAAATAGATTCTTGATAACAAACTATCTACCCAGTTTTTTTTTTATTTTCTCATTTTATATACTTTTTTTTTTGTAGGGCTTTTCTCTCAGAGAGGGAGCCCTTCCAGAAATTCTCGACGGCCAAGGTCAGGCCCAGGCCGTAGAGAGGGTTTGGAAATAGTTCTCAACCAGCAATTGACGCGCCTCGAGTTATTACCTTACTAGCTGCGTCATTGCCCCAAGCGCAGAGATCTCATTTTATATACTCTACTTCATCTAATATATGCTAGTGACTAACTCACTATCATACTCAACAAAAGACGTAACTGCCGGATAAAATAGGTAACAACTAACCGTGTATATAAACAAAAAAAAAGTCTACTGGGATGGTGTCTGATGATATTGATGGTAGATGAAGCATTGGATATTATCATATGATCTCCTATACAATGGAACTTCAGAAAGAACAAAAAAAGGGCCTTGGATTAGTGCACAATCAATATGAACAAAAAAGGGATCATCTTTGACTTTTTTTGGTCTCAATTGGGGATATATCAATATGTTATATTGTTTGGGTTGGAGACTTGGAAAAAGTGGTGATTTGAGCTCCATAAATTAGTGCGCAATCCTCGCAGTAAACTTTAG
Organism: Tetragonia tetragonoides; assembly: GCA_038025085.1. Lineage (NCBI taxonomy): Eukaryota > Viridiplantae > Streptophyta > Magnoliopsida > Caryophyllales > Aizoaceae > Tetragonia > Tetragonia tetragonoides. The sequence continues at coordinate 6,031,098 of CM076148.1, read as the reverse complement.
TTTGCTACTAAAAATCAAAAGGTAATCCTCCAAAAAGAAATAAAATAATAATAATCTAAAGCCCCATGGAAGCACCAACACAAAAGTTTGGCCATGGCCCTTAGCACTTTGAGGTTGGTAAATTGAGCTTCAATCTCATTGTGGTTTGACCACTAAATGATCCTTTCTAAGTGCTCATTTTGTTAACATAGAAAGGTTATGTTTGGTGAATAATTTTTGAAATTTGTTGGAGTTTTACCTTTTGGGTAGAGTGTAGACAAAAATTTTGTTGGATGAGCAATTTTGGGGGTCTGAAGAGCTTTAAGTTTTTTAATTTTATTTTTAGGTCAAATACCCTCAATATCAATAGTTGAAACTCTTCACAATTATAAGTTATCGTAGCTATAATTAATTGTGCCAAACATTGCTATAGTGAAATATTCCAAATTACCAATTCATCCATCTCAAACTATTTGTCAAAAGTTATTACAACATTATTCAATTTATTATTGATAGATGAATGTGAAGCCTAATAAATGAAGGTTTCAATTAGGAATTTATTTCTTAAATGTTTTCAATTCACCACTCTAAGGGTTTACGTGAAAGCACCTAATATATCCCGATTTAATCACAAATCATTAACTAGTATTTTAGCCTTGTAGGTATGTTATAAGACATCCGTCATATTATGGATATCCACTTGGAACGGGTAGAAGGAGCATATGCATGGTGACTACTGACATGGATAAAAGACATCCTCGCACTCGCGCCCATCCAATTACCACCCTACTCATATGGGTGTGTTCTTTTCCCATTACTCAGTGATTGGTTCAATTTGATAATCTAATTTTCCAGTCATATTCACTTTGTTGAAAAAGAACACTTACACTCATAGTCCTCAACTCCTTCATGGTCCAATGGACAAACCTCACACTAGAAAACACTTAAAACCTGTTATGAGTTATGAACAACTAACAATAAGGATAGTAGTCTAATGGTTCCAACATTATTCCCAAGTGGTTTTGTAAGACAATGTCATGGGTTTGATTCCCCATTCCCCATGTCTTTATAGTTGTCGACTTACAGCTAGTTCCATACATTTTCTCTTGAACACAATAGTCTAAACATAACGTAGCGGGTGCGTTCTTCACCATTCCCTTGCACTCAATTTGGCAAAATCTGGCAAATTTGACCCGAACCCGACTTGCTTAAGGTCCGAAAGGCTTGACCTGCTAATGGTTGGAACCCAAAATGACCTGTCTCGAACCCAGCCAGAGAGTTTGCAAGACAAGAGTTATCCGACCAAAACGACCCGCTAAAAACCAGAAATGACTGACCTATAATGACCCGACCTTATAATATTCCGATCTGTTGATAACCCAAACCCAACTCAACCCGCCTCGTTTACCAGGTCAACGACGGTTGCACCCCTCCTTTTTGGTTTAGCAAAAAAAAAAAGTTTCACTGTTTTATATATGTTTTTGTGTTTATTACTGTACTTCATTACACACACAAAAATAAAAAGAGTTGTGAACAACTGAAAACGGGCTGCGTGGGCTGGGCCGTGATCTTCAACAATCGAAGATCTTCATAAATCATTCTTTGCCCTTGATAAAACATTCAAAAATCAGTAGTCCAGTACTATATATGATACAGACGTCATTTTCCTCTAATGAAAAGTTTTCCAGTACTATCAAAACACCTCACCATCCCCTCTCTCATCTCCCGGGGGTTTTTGATTTTCTCTCTCCTCTCTCTGGGTCGCCGTCGATGACTGCTTCTACCGATCGCAAATCCCAATGTCCGACGATCTACGAGGAGGAGGAAGAAGAACAAGAATATGAAGATGATGAAGATGTAGAGTACGAAGAAATCGAAGTGGAAGAAGAAGTCGAAGTCGAAGAAGAAATCGAAGTGGAAGAAGAAATCGAAGAAGATGATGAACCAGAAGAACAACGAGAAGAAAAGGAAGAAGGAAATCAAGAAGAAGAAGAGGAGTATGAAGAAGTAGAAGAAGAAGTAGAAGAGGAAGTTGAACAAGAATATGAAGAGGAGGTTGAAGAAGTAGAAGTAGAAGAAGAAGAAGATGATGATGATGATGAAGAGATGGCGGAGGTTGAAGAGGAGAGAGAAAATGGTGATTTAATTGGCGTTTCTGATTCGATTGTCACCGTCTTCGATATTGATCGTAACGGTTCGTTTTATTAATTGCAGATTTTGATTGCGTTTTTATTATCTGTATTGTTTGCTGTGTTGATTATATGTTTTAATTGCATGCATTGTTTGTTGATTAAAGTTGTCGGCTTTGTTTGGGAGAGTAATTCAATTTAGGAGTGAAGAAGACATGAATACCTAACATTTTTTTAAAGTAATTCCATTAAAAGCACAGAAATGAATACCTAACAGTTTTTAAGTAATTTCATGGGAGCTCACAAATTACCCAAACAGTTTTTAAGTAGAGCACAAGATTTTTCCAATTATAGCTGGAGGTAGTGAATGATAGTGGCAATGAATTAGGTGTTTGCCTTGAATGAGGAGGGTTTAACATATTTGGTATTGGTAGTTTGAAATTTGAATAATTTTGGACATCAATTTGCACCAACTGCAACTCAACTTTCAAAGCACACCAATCCCGGTGTTTTAGCTTTACTCTAGGTAGTTAAACAATCTGCGCGGTAAGATACCCTGGTCGAAGCACATTATGAGTTTGCAAGAAGGTAAATAGAGGGCCCAGATCATTTGGTTTCTTAAGGAGCGCTAATGGAGCTGGGGTATCCTTTTCATAGGTCACCATAAGTTCCCAAATGTTTAACCTTTTGTAACCCTCTGACTTTGCCTTTTGATGTAAGATATGACATGAATTTAGAAATATACCTTGCTCGAAATTCTTTTTGGAAGATCTGGGCGTTTCCTTTAATACTTTCCTGATATGTTAATGAACCCCAAGAGGTAGTTTTTAAATTTAAACATCATTTGCATAGTGTTTAAGTGTTAGCATTTTATCTGTAGATCATATATAAGTTGGCCTCCAACGCAATGATCATGTTTAAGAGTATCTAAGAATTGGTGGTATTGATTAATTACTAAGTTCTTATTAATGTGTCGGGAAAGAAGACCTTAAGTGTATCAAGGTTATTGTTTATTTATTTATTTTTTCTTTTCTACAAAGAGAATATTGCACCTAAAGCTTATGATATTTCTGTTTACGTTTTGACTTGGCCTGTTATGAGTCTTAAATGTTATCTTATGAAGTGGCATGAGTGGTATTCAGTGGTCATAGCCTTATTCTTTACATGGAAACTATATGTGGTATGAGACAAAGAAGATAATATTTGTAATAAAGTCGGCTATGTTCAATAACTTGTTTGAATTAGTTAGTTCTCTGAAGATGGCTAAAAGCTTCTAAATTTGGCAATGAAGCCAAGAAAGAAGGATGCCTTAGTAAGGCTAATATCCGAAACAGATGCAATTTTTATTAATAAACTGGGCTATGTTCAATAATTTGTTCGAAGTTCAAATTAGCTTCTCTAAAGACTGCTAAAACGTCTCGAAGAAATGTGTAACAATGAGCTAACAATGAAGTTGAGAACGACTTGTGCATGAAATAAGCCCAACATCAAAATACTAATAACTTGTAAAAAAGCTAAAATGTTATGTGTTTAAAGAAGCATCATCTATTTTTTAAACATTATCCTTAACTTGAAAGCTACCCTTGCTTACTCACAACAAGAACAACATGGTCCATAGTCAAAGAGTAGAATGCAAAAAGCTTCTCTTTGAATGATCTAAGGTGAAAAAGTATATTATAAAAGGGCAAGTAGAAAAGAAATCAGGTAACTGGCGAAGCTCTTAAAAGAAAGAGAAGTAGTTGAAAAGTATATAGAGATATAATATAAGTTAGTAAAAGAAAGATAAATATTTATTGAAGTAGAATTACTAAAATACTATCAAATAATCTGCACAAAACAATATTTTTTTAGATAATATGGGTATGTGGGCTTTGCCCAACTCATCCCACGGGCCCTGAAATTTGCCGTAAAATCTCTGGTGGCCCCAACGAGGCTCGAACTGGAACCTCTGGGATCTGCATAAAAAGAAAAGTATTCTAAGAAATTAATTAGTAATAAAAAAGTAATAAATGGAAACTAGCGAGTGAAAAGGAAGTCTAGAGAAAAGCACAAAAGACACAACATAAGAGCATAGGTAAGCAGAACATAAACACTCACAAAGAAGCAAAACAAAGCGTGGAGGAATGGCACACAAGACCTAAAGAAGCCGAAAAAGAAGGATTGCCTACTTGGGCGTGTTGACATGAATCCTAGAGTGGCCAAGACGATACTTTGCTCGATGAGATTTATTTGGGCTAGATATTGACGAGCTCCGTGGAATTTCTAATATTTCTTAACCTCGCTTTGAAATCTTAATTTTACTTCTCTCACTTCTTATTGTAGTTTTTGGGAGCCATTTGTTAAAGCACGTGCATCTCACGTCTTACCTTCTATGGAAATTACTCCCATCTCTCGAACTATTTCGTCCTTAATTAGGGCCATACATTAGGACTAGCATCCTCATTTAGCGTTGAAGATTGTGAACTTATTTTCCTTTATAGTCAATTGTACCCTACAACAGAATGAAGTTGATCAAATATACTTGGTAATACTTCCTTTGAGTTGAAGCAGGATTTTCTTGTTGCAATTATTTAAGGGACAAAGGAGGGATGGGATGCATGTGAAGGAGCATCATTGTAGAAGGATTTAGTTTTCCAAGAAGAAGGTGATTTTTCCTTGCCATGGATGAATTGGAGAGGAAGGAAGTTAACGGGTTTTTGTCATCAACTTAATTGTGAATGATAGACTCCCCATTAAAGCTACACTTATTAGGATAGTGGGATTGTAAAGTGAGGTTGAGCGAATTTATGAATTTGAAGAGCTTGCGGGAGCTTTTTTTTGTTTTGTTTTGGGAGTCCTAAGAATGTTTTCCAAGCCGAAACATTTAGGCAATGTTTTAAAAGGCGCGAGGCGTAATGAGGCAACAAAGGTCCATAGAGCCTAGGTGTAAGGCGCAAGGGGAAGGCTCGCTAGTGTATGATTGAAAATATGCTATAAAATAAGTTTTTTTTTATCAAAATGTATCTCAGGTGCGCCTCAGGAGCACCTCACCTGATCCTCACTGATGTCGCTACGCCTAGAAGCTAAACATCGATTGGCTTGTGCGCCTCAATTATACTACCTTTAGGAAATTTTTGATTGCAATGAAGCACGAAGGCAATTTTCTTTTCATTATGTTAGGCAAATACACATATCGAGCTAGTGGATTTTGATACTCAAAACATATTTTTTAATTTTTTTTTTTGATTTTTATGTTTGGGGTGTAGGTTTTGAGAATTTAAGGATGAGAGTTCGTAAGGATTGCTTCCTTTTTTAGATGTGTTTTGTAGACGTGTCATTAGCAAAGTATACATGAATGTGTTTAATCTAACAGCATAGGGAACTATGTATCAAATCTCTAGAGCACATACGTGTTCAGGACCTAGAACAGTTTGAGCTTCTAACTAAGCTAATTTGAATAGTGAGTAGTGAGCCACTGTTAATGGTTATTATTATCCGTTTCTTGACAATCAAAATTGTATAAGGTGCAAGTGAAGTTGCAAACAGAAGTTGAAAGTTGGCTTAAGCTTCAATTTGGGAGATGAGCATGCATTTGTTTCTTTGAAGTTTGAGCACTTCTAGAGACCATATTGGTGGTATTCATATGAGGAGACGCTTTGTGAGCTAGGGGTACATGCTTTTGGTTGCTCCTTGCTCTCAACTAAAACTTGTTCATGTTTATGAAAATGTAGCGGTGAAGAATATTATGAACCTTTTCATGTTTCTTTTTTTTATTGGAAATAAAGGTGAAATGATATGTTGAGTTTGTTTTCTTAAGGTTCTTCAAGTAGTTTGGAGTTGTATCCCCAAAGGTGGCCAATTCATTAGGTTTCTCATGACGTGGATTCTCGGTCTCCTTTCTAGTTTTGCGATTGACTTGTGTAAGCTAAGGAGTTTTGTTTTTACCGTGTGTTTTGGGAGAAGGCTAGAGCCTAGAGGTGGTGTTAATGTAGTACTATGGGTTGTTTTCTTTGTTGTAGTTGTTATGAGATGTAGCATAGGGAAGATATAATAATTAGTAGTATGGTGAGAGAGAAGCGGAGAGAGAGAAGCAGAGAGCTAAACGTTTATGGTGTATGAGATGTAAGAATAATTGTTTGACAATAGGGCGAACTTGGATGATACTGTGCATGATTTAAATTCAAACAATCATGAAACTCTTTTAAGTTTTTCGTTGTATGTAATGTATATATGTTGCCTTCACTTAGCCTCACTTGCCCACTTTTAGGGAATCACATGGTAGCTCAAGAAGGATAGGGGAAAATTGAAAACTCTACTTCAAATGACGTACGCGTTATTCCCTCTTTTGGACTTTGAAACTACCTTTCTTTTTATTTGACTTTTTAAACAACGCTGAGTGGGTAGCTAAACGGGTAAGAACTCTGAGGTATGTTCGGAGGTCCCAAGTTCGAGTCTTGAGGGTCGAAGGTTTTCCTGGCCGTTATCTTGAGGGCCCATGGGATTAGTGGCAGATACCCATGTTTTTTGTTTAAAAAAACATTGCCTCGACTAACTCTAATAGTTTACATTATTATTACCTTTCTATTATTAGTACTTTTTAATTTTAAGCCCAACTAATTCTCCTGTGGCCTAGAATCATCCCTAGGGACGAGGAGAGTAGAGTTAAGAACACTCGGGAGAGAAACAACATCCTTCTGGGGTCTTCTCTTGCAAGTCCTTTCTTTACCATATTGCCTTTCCTCCCAATTTCCCCACTTTCCCTTATCTACTTTTATTTGGAAGTCTAAGGTTCCATTAAAGGTGCGTGCTTTTGTGTGGACTTTGGTGCTAGGTAGGGTGAACACTTATGATATGCTGCAGCGTAGGAGACCTAGTTGGTCCTTTTTACCGGGATTTTGTGTGATGTGTCGCCATAGTGGGGAGGATTGTTTGCATTTGTTTGTGCTTTGTGACTTTGCGCGGAGTTTATGGGCCAGATTGCTGTGTGGGGAGAGCTATGTGTGTCCAGCCACGGTTGGTGAATTCTTACAGTTACGATTTGTGGAGATGAGGAGGAGTATGGAGGGGAGGTTGTTGTAGCGTTGTGCTTGTATGGCTTTACTTTGGTGTATTTGGTTGGAAAGAAATTCTAGGATTTTTTTCTAGACTGAGAAAACTATTGATTATGTTTGGGATCACATAGTTTACTTGGCTTCCCTTTGGGCTAAGGCGGCGGGGGCCTTTAAGGGTGTTCCGTTGATTTTAGTTCAACGCCATTGGCGTGATGTGTAGATAGTTTTCTTTTTATACTGAGGATACATTTTTGTATTCTTTGCCATTTGATTAATAACATTTTCTCGTATCTAATTCTCCTGTGGCCCTAAAGGGCTTGAATTAGTGACCTTGACTTACTAGTAGGGCTCAATGGTCTAATGGCTACATTATTAATATTATTAATGTAGATAAAAAGTTTTTCAGATAATTTTTTCCTCTTAAACCGTATTTAACATTTCCCTATTTTTTTTTTGAGTCGTCTTGTTTAGGCCTGGGGGCCTAGGGCTCGGTTTGGTTCAGTTCGAACTTAGGCTAACTAGTACATATATGAAGAAAAACAAATCCTTTCTCTTATCTAAAAAAAAGAAAAACAAATCCTCTTGTTGACAATTGAATTCATCCATCACTTATCTGTTGACATCTGGAAATGTCAAGTAAGTGTACCCTAAATGGAAAAGATGAATATTCTCCTAGTTCATTTTGTACAACATGTTGTATCGTGTCAGTCAAATGGGAGCAAACTCAAGTCACCCGAGATGACCGAGTCGAGCCATAGTATGTTTGGGCTTGACTTGGGGATCATACGAGCCAGCTCGGGCTAAGCTCTGTTAAATTTCAACAAATTGGGCCTTAACAAGTGAGCACACATACAAGATAAGTGAGGTTCCAACCCAAAACCAATTGGCTATGGGTGGAGTAACCCACTTCCTTATATGTATGCTCAAGACCCTTTAATCTTTCCATGTGGGACTCGAGCTTGGTTTGACCTGGCCTGAGGGCTCGCCAAGTTGGCTCAACTCAATTACACACCTAGTTGTTGGAGATTTTGAGTCCTTGAGCTTAGGTTTTGTGGAGAAGGATGGTTTGGGCCTGTACCCACGAGAGCATGCAATATTGCAATTCTACCTAAGAAGCTTTGGTTGTGGATTATTGAGGGAATATCTTGAGAATATTCTCTTCAAGAATAGGATGTAGAGAAAAATGTGTGCTTCACCGAGTATTGCATAGAGTAAAACCATTCCATAGTGCTGGCTTGGGAACTATTTGGGTCTTTTGGTGTGGCATTGGGTTTAATAATAACAGTAAAAGATTTCAAATGCATTGGATGCTTCATGATCTGGATTGTATTTTGGGAAACTGGTGATCTTGGTACGTTTTTTTTTTCTTTTGTTCAATTACTGCCCCTTTTTTGGGTTTCGTCATCATACTGTCTTGTCATGCGTATTAGGTTTCAAGTGACTCTCTAAACATTGATAGATTCCATGGTTTTGCTTAATTGGAGGTCTGCCCAAATATGTTTGGTTAACTAGCCTTTAATCTAGAGAAGATCACTGCCTCATTCTTTTGTTCTCTCTCGTCCTTTCTCTCCTCCATGTAGATGTTAGCCATGATATGGAATCAAAAGGTGACGAGGTGCATTTAAGATCAGGACTTTCAACTGTAGAATCTGAAGCAAGTGTGCTATGTGATATTGATGCGTTGGAAGCTGTCGGGCTCGATTGCAGAAGCTCTTCACTTGATGCCTAGAATGAGATAGGAAAAGGAGATGCTGTGCGCTCAAGAACCGAATTTCCAATCCCTGTAAGTTCTGGAGAAAGTGTGCCCTGTAATGTCCATGCAGAAGCAAATAGGGCTCAACTGTAGAAGTTCTTCACCAGATGAGCAGAATAGGAAAGGAATAGCGATGCCTTCTATAGATGATGGGAGTTCCAATATATCAGAATTGCTGAAACAGCTGGTTGACCCTCATGATGGAAGTGAAACTGTGCAAGATAAACAGGGGCTTGTGCAGAAGAAAATTCCACTTGATGCTTCAGAGCCACATGTTTCTGCATCTGAATGTAGTAATACTCAATTGAGTAGGGATAAGGATACTGATGGCTCTCCTGCTGCTCTTGTGAAAGGAAAGTCAGGTGAAGAGTCAAACCGTCATTATCAGTCAAGGGAGGACATGGACCAAAGGGCACCAAGGTTTGCTGATATTGATTCTTTATTTGTTTTTCCGATAGAGTGCCAATTATGCTTAAATTAACTATAGTGATGGTGGCTGTTTTGCCTCTATCAAATTAGTTTCTCATATAGCTAATTCTTAGGTTTTCCAGATCCTCTGCTCCCCAGGTGAGGCCTAGGAGTTTGTCCCCCGGGGGAGAATGTGAGCATGGAAACAAACGACCGACAATTATTTGCGAGTATTTTGCCAAAGGTTGGTGCATCAAAGGAAGTTCATGTATTCCTTCATAAGAGAGACCATGTAGATACCGCTACGCGGAAGGTAGAGGGAGATATGGTGTCTACCAAAACTAAGAGTCAGCTTGATAAAGGTATTTTCATGCGTCTATAAGGAGACATAGTTAAGTAAAAGGCTCCTGCCCTTTGATGCTTCTAATAAACACCTCTGTATTATCAGGTTCTGGAGACGCAAATGCTGCTGCTAGTTCAAAGTTGCCTGTACACCTCCAATCAGCTGCTTTGGTGGGTAGTAGGGAGAATCATGCTTAACTCAAATGCGGGAAACAGCACTGGACTTGATCATGGAGAAAGCTTAAAATCGCATCCATGTGAAGACATGGATAAGGCTGCCTTGCTTGAGAGAAAGATTGTATCTCCTAGTTACGCTAGTTCCCTGAGATCACCTTCTTGTAAAGATGGTTCTAGGTCAATTTTTGCCCCCAAGGAGGGAGAGGCAGATATCTTTAAAGCAGAACATTCATCTGAGCACTACCATCATGACTCATCAGTTGCTGAAGATGGTTCTGTGTTGCAAAGTGGCTTATTTTCAGAGCATGGGTCAGGTTCTTTGTCAAGGGGACTGGGAGTAGCATCAGGCTCTCATTCAAATAGCCGGTTACTCCCGTGCACCAGCATGGGGGATTCTGCTGCTACGCAAATGCATTATTCACTTGATGGTCATAATTCACCAGTTTGTGGTTCTTCTGTGAATATTGGCTCTAATAGTTCTGTGCCAGTTTCCAGCATGATGCCATCCTACCACATCTCAGGCTGGAAAACCGATTCCTCTAGTTACTCCTATTTGAAAAGAGATGCTCATGGGACCCAAAACCCATCTAATAATGATAGAGAAGATAGTCGTTTTAGACCTGCTTCCTTGTTACAGAATTCTTCTCCATTCTTGGGATCTGATTCAGAGAAATTTTCTGATCTGAATCACTCCAAGGATCTTCTGATCTCTTCCAAGTATAAGACAAAATTCACTCCCTATAACTGGGAGCCATCTGTCCCCTTTCGACCATCCTTTTTTATTCCTTCTTTGAGCACGTCGTCTTCAGATATCCAATACGATCCTCTTCGTGATAGTATTGAACAACCTGACATAGGACGCTTCTCCTTTCGGCATTCCCTTGATGGTTATAAGTCAGTCTTTCAAGATTCAAAAAGCATCTCGGGAAGGAATTCTCTTGAATCACATAAAGAATTACACAGTGATGTTTGGGGTAATCATGAAAAAGATATTCCTGCAGTTGAAGCAGAAAGTGCTGCTACTTCTGCTAGTGATGTGCACACTAAGAACATTCCTGAAGAAGAAAATCCTATGGTTCCTGGTAGTGTCAAAGATATACTTAAAGCAAACAGAAGTATAATTGATGGTAGTTCTACGGTACAGAGTGAGGAGGTAGGAGGCAAGAAGGAAACAAAGATAGAGAAAGGCAGGCAAACCAATGAACTGGACGAAGAGGAATCAAAGGTTATAAAATATTTTCGAGCTGCTCTTATAGAATTTGTGAAGGAGTTGATGAAGCCAATATGGCATGAAGGCCGTCTGTCAAAGGATGTATACAAAGTAATAGTTCAAAAAGCGGAGGACAAGATTCTGAGCACACTACAAGCAAACCAAGTTCCAAATAATTCAGAATCCATTAAGCAATATCTTTCTTCATCCCGTCCGAAAATTTTGAAGCTTATTCAGGTTAGACTTTGGAAGTGGTACTTAAAACGTAGTTAGGAGCATACTTTGGTGTCTACATTTGACATATATTTCAACTTCAATTGCAGGCGTATGTTGACAAATACGGCAAATTTTAGAAGCAAGGACTGGTTCTGATTATTGTACAGTTTTCTTGCTGTTTTTTGAAACTGCAAGTTGCAGACACTTATTTTACTTTGACGCAGCACTCTGTAACTAAAGCCATGCCTCTTTAATGCTGGCAAAGTTTGCAATGAGGTATCCTTGAAGAAAGATGAGCATTTTCATGCTTTAGTTCTTATTTTTGGCCTTAATAATATGTCATCCTTTTGTATCAAGTGGGGTCTTCACGAAAAAATATTTATGGAACGAATTGGACTCGAAGGGACTTGAGCATCAAGGAACCGGGACCGATTAGTTGGGATTGTTAGTTATCAACCAATTTTCATTAATTGGTCATTTGCTTCACTATGGGAAATTGTACTTTCAAGGAGGGAGGTTGTAATTCCCCTGTTTCACTGGAAATGTTAAAGGTTGTTTGGTTGATGAAGAAAGTTCTCCTTCTTTCAGGAAGTTCAACTTACCTAGGGGAAGTTAGATGAGCAACTTCTCCCATTTCGTGGGAAGTAGCATTTTATGAGAGTACAACTTCCCGTGTTTTGTTCTGGCTGTCTAGGTCTCGGTCCAGTTCGGTCAAAAGACTGGTGGTCTCTGGGTTTGGACCGGACCGGCGATAAAATATGCTTATTTTTATTTATATTTTTTGAGTTTTTTTAAAGTTGATATTTGTATACATATTGATGATAGGGCTCCTTGGTAGTTCAATAAGCAGCCTCAAGTCCACAACTCACTCCTCTCTCCTCCCCATCTTTCTTACTCTCTTTTTGTTCCCAAAACTCCATCTTCCACCGGACCTCCGGCCTCCTCCCGTTAGATATAACCCAACAATTATCTTTGAAATCAAAACCACAAGAAAAATTGGATTTTGTCAACAATTATCCATCTTCGCTCGTATCTAAGCTCTCCATGTTTTGGGTAAACAAAACTACTAAAGTAATTGATTTTAACAATGGTGGACAAGTATAAGTTGACAATGTCAAGAAAAGATGATACCTAATTTTTGTGGGTGAAGTCGACTTCCTCGTTCTTTAGAATATGATCCATAGATCTTTGATTTCTTGCTCTTTAGATTACCCATAGATCTTCCGTGCTAATTGGGTTTGGAAATTTGGGGTAATTTGGTTTTGATTTTATTTGGGGTGGACAGATCTTGATGCTAAGAAGAGAGAGAAAGATGAGGGAGCGAGGGTCTTTGTGTGGTCTGACATGTTAATGGTGAGAGAAACATGAGTGAGGGTTTTATATACAGCAAATAAGAGCCCTATACTTGAGCTACCCAAAAAAGAAAGACAGCAATGACCGGTCAAGTCCGGATCAAGATTAGACCGGTTGGTCAGAGTTGGGCAACCGGATCTGTCCCTGTCAGTCACCGGTCCTAAGCTTCGGGTTTGGACCGGTGCCTAACCACAAATAAAAATGAATCAAAATTAGCAAGTAGCAATTTCTTTGAAATATATTTGTCACACAGATTAGATTTTAAGACTTATTTGCAATGAAAAAAAGAGAGGTTGAGCAAGAGTTAAGAAATGCTTGAGAAATATGGGTAAATTGGCTGTCGACCTCACCGTTACCGTTGAGCAATGGTTCGGAGAAGAATCTTGAAGTGAGGCAGTCATGCATGGGTCGTGGTTTCGAAAGTTCGTAAGTGACGCACTGCATGACATGGTCACGTCCGATATGAAAATAATAGGAAAAATGAGTTAAAAATGCCTTAAGCTTGTGGGCGGCCTGGAAGGGAATGAGCCATACCGTGGCGGCCCTGCCTAAGCCATACAGGCATACGGCCTATTCAGACTCTGTGTGAAAGTAAGTCCTTGCAGAGGAAGATGCACTTTGGGGTAGATGGTTCCGATCTCAAACTAAAATTGAACTCGGCCTAAGCCATACGGGCATACGACCCTTGAGTGAGTTCTTGAAGATGCACTTTGGGGTAAATGGTTCTGATCTCGAATTATACTTGAACTCTAAACTCGAGCTCGTCAACGAGCATTGATGAAGACTTTGTTATCGTGATTCGCTCTCAGGGTGAGGACATCAGGTGAGAGTAAGGGTGAAAGAGAGAGATTAAAGAGGTTTAAGACGATGACAAGGATGAAGCTTCATGTTAAGTTAAGAACTTTAAAGTCCATAGTTCTACCGAACGGCTTAACTATTTCAGAAGCGAAACAGCATAGGATGTATCAATAATTCAATTGGTATTTGTTTTCGAAGTTGTCAATTTGTGAATTCTGATTGATGAGGTGTTAAATTCCTTTGTCGTATGACCCATCTCGAAAATCAAGCAATCCAGCAAGTAAACAAACATAAAATAGTCTATCTAGTTGACAAACGCTGTATAGGATAAAAATTGGGGACGTAATCGGAGCCGTGGTAGATTGAGCAATTTGTTATGTGTAAGGTATGTGTATTGCTACCTTTTCACAATGCCATGAAGGAATGAACATTACCAAATTAGTCGGAATACCATCGTGAATAGGAAATAATAGGATAGAAACAAATTGAAAGGCCTTTAGTCTCCGAGGGTGGCCCTGCGGAGTGACCACCCTTGAGTTGTGACAAACACAATGCACAATCGACTTTCTTAAAGCTCCAACTCTTAAGTACTTCACATAAATCGATCCGATCTGATCCGACACGACTAGATCTATCCCTACTCACTACCAACGACGACTCAGGCAAGTTTTTTGAGAAAGAAGCATTTTAGGATCATATTATTCCGATACCCATAGAGGTATGGAAGAGTTTGGGGGAAGAAGGTTTATTGTGGTTAGTTAGGCTTTTCAACATGATCCTCAAATCTGCAAGGATGCCGGAGGAGTGGCGGCTCAGCACATTGATTCCCCTATATAAGAACAAGGGAGATATTCAAAGCTGCAACAACTATAGAGGTATTAAGCTACTCAGTCACACCATGAAGCTATGGGAGAGAGTGATTGAGAAGAGACTAAGGAAGAGTACTTTTATCTCGGAGAACCAATTCGGTTTCATGCCAGGGAGGTCAACAACAGAAGCGATTCATCTGATTAGACGTTCTATGGAGTACTACAGAGATAAACAAAGGGACTTGCACATGGTTTTCATTGATTTGGAGAAGGCGTATGACAGGGTACCCAGAGAAGTTTTGTGGAGGTGCTTGGAAGCCAAGGGGGTTCCAGTTGCTTATATCCGAGTGATTAAGGATATGTATGAGGGAGTGAGGACTAGGATCAGGACTACAGGAGGGGAAACTGAGCAATTTTCTATAGATATTGGGTTACATCAAGGGTCATCGTTGAGTCCCTTCTTATTCGCAACCGTCATGGATGAGCTCACTAAGACTATCCAAGGGGATGTGCCTTGGTGTATGTTGTTTGCCGACGACATCGTCTTGATAGACGAGACTAGAGAAGGTGTGAATGCCAAACTAGAACTTTGGCGGGATACACTAGAGTCAAAGGGATTTAGGCTAAGTAGGACAAAGACCGAGTACTTGGAATGCAAATTTACAGGAGATGGGGTTGCCTCGGATATGGAGATCAAGATTGGTACTGAAGTAGTACCGAAGAGGGATTGTTTCAAATATCTCGGTTCAATCATACAGGGCAACAGCGAGATTGATGACAACGTGACGCATCGTATCAGAACAGGGTGGCTAAAGTGGAGGAGTGCAACGGGAGTTTTATGTGATAGAAAAATCCCACTAAAACTTAAAGGCAAATTTTACTGTACAGCCATCAGGCCAGCTATGCTATATGGGGTGGAGTGTTGGCCGGTGAGGCAGGTGCATGTGCAGAAGATGAGGGTGACCGAGATGAGGATGCTTAGATGGATGTGCAACTCTACAAGAAGAGATAGAATTAGGAACGAAGTGTTGAGAGGCAAGGTGGGAGTGACCGATATAGATAACAAGATGCGAGAAACAAGGCTTAGGTGGCTTGGGCATGTGAGGAGGTGACATCGAGAGGCACCGGTGAGAAGGTGCGAGAGAATTACACTTAGAGACTGTAAACGAAGAAGAGGACGCCCGAAGAAGACTTGGGGAGAGGTAACCAGGCAGGACTTGACCCTTCTAGCTCTTACCGAGGACTTGGTCCTAGATAGGAAATTATGGCGTAGCAGGATTCGTGTAGAGGATCCTCGTTAGATTATGGTTGTGCATTGGCTAGTACTAGAGGTTGATTCATTTTGTTTACAGCCTGTAGCGTCTTCCGTCACGTTACGTTGTTCAGTTAGTAATATCTTGTGTTAGTATGTTGACTGCTTTACTTCTCTTACCCTTTTGATCACTCTTTATTGCTTAAAAAAAAAAAAAAGCTTTTTGAAAATGTATTTGAAAAAAAAAAAGGTTTTTGTGGGTCTTTCGGAAACAGTCTCTCTTGTAGGCGACTAGTTAGGGGTAAGACTGCGTACATCTGGACCTCCCCAGACCCCGCCCTAGGCGGGATACTTACTGGGTTGTTGTTGTTGTTGTTGTTGTTGTTGTTGTTGTTGTTGTTGTTGTTGTATTATTCCGATAATAAATTATTCTTGGACCCGAGCTCTTTGACGAGCTTGGACAAGGGCAAGGACAAGCTCTTTGACGACAAGAGGGAGTAACAAAGAGAGATAAATGTGGTTTGCTATGAAGATAAAATTTCAAAATCCTGAACTATGGCTGGCAGTATTGAGTTTGGGGAAGGATGATGAAGAGTCTAAGAGAGACAATGAAAATGATGATGAATGTTTTAAATCAAGTTCCGCTAATATAACTAAAGAAATGAAGCAGTAGTTGATATATTCATTAGTCTCCGTTTTTGGACTTAGGGTCTCAATTTTCTTTCAGGAGGGCATATCACCCTTATTCAGTCTTGTCAGGCTTCCATCCCTTTGTAATTTATGTCCATTTTTAGGGTCTTTAAATGGTTAATAGTAGATTGGAGTGGAACATGCATGATTTCAAATGGTCAAAGGGAGGACTTTGTCTCGTTAATATGGTATTGGTACAATCTTATGCCGACGGTGTTTACTTTTACTAATTCTTGGAAATTCATCTTCCATATTTGCCCTGCGTTCTTTCCCTTGCTTAGCTTTAAAGTTGTCCTAGTGGATGTGGTCTTTTTCTCAAAAAAATCTTGTCTGGGAGATCTTCCTTTTTCGGTCTTGTTCTTGCGTTTATATAGTCTCTAGTCTCTTCATCACGCGCTTTTTGCTTTTGCTCCCTTGTTACACATTTGTTGGCTCTTCTGAATTGTCAAATGTGGAAATTTAGTCCCAAGAAGAGTGTTGATGTGAGAGAGCTTAATGAGTTATCTTGGCTTCATTCCTTTACATATACTCCCTCCGTCCCTCTCTTATCTTCTCACTTGACTTTGCAAAGTCTCCAAGATGAAATTTCGACCATTAATAACTTTAATTATATAGCTATAATTATATTAAAAAATTGATATTGTAAAAATATAATCTCTAACGAATCTAAGAAATGTATTTTGATCTTATAATTCTTTATATATTTTTTACAAATCAATAGTCAATATTTATAAAGTTTGACTCAAAAAGTCAAATGAGAAGATAAGAGAGGGACGGAGGGAGTATGATGTTATATCAAACATAAGGGTTTGGGCTTATCAAACATTGGAGTTTTGCACTCCTCACAATTCTTCCTTTCTAATCTAGCTTTGGCATGTTGTGTCCCAAAGCCACCTTGAAGGTGCATTCTCTTTTTTTAGACCGTGGTCCATTAAGAGTTACCACTTAACGCCAACAAGATGAAGGGGGTACGGAGAGGCTTTAAAATTTGTACTTCGTTGAAGTTTGCTTGATGTTTTTCTTAATCTTGCATTGCCCTTTTGCATAAGATTGTTGGGTGATATGAAGACTCTTTGTCTTCATGTGCTCTTGTTGATTCCTCATCTCATCTCTTATCTGACGTACTAACACCTGGTCTTAGTTTACATCTATGGTCTACCCCTTGTTAAATGTCTGGTGAAGATGAATAACTTTCGTTGAAGAAATTCAGATTTGCACCCGAGATAGATGTCTCTCGTCGTCCTCCTATAAAACACCTTCTCATAGATGTCTTTCCTCGTCCTCCTATAAAACACCTTCTCATGAATAAATGGCGTGGGAACCTTTATACTTTCCTACTTTCAGGGCATGCTTGGATTGGGGGTAATGATTGAGGGGGTAATAGATTAAATTATAGGCTAAAATGGAAGGTAAAGGAGGTGGTGCATGTAAGATTTTGGGGAGAGGGGGTAATTATTGATATGTAAGAGGTAATTCATAGTTCAACTATACAAAAGTTTCTGATATGTAAAAATTTATGGTGTTGAGACTCTGAATGTGTACCTATTGACTTTATTTTCATACTTTAGTGTGAATAGCTTTATGACACTTGTGAATTGTGATGGGGTGGGCAGTCAACTTCAGCATTTGTCCTTGATATATAAATTTCGGGTAAAACTTTATGCTCAGCAGTTGCTAGTTGCTTTGGATAACTTGGTTTTTAGACCAGATTGCAATGTATGTACTTGCATAATCCTGTCTAGTATGCTGTATGCATACTCATAGTGAAATATGTGTTAACCGAGGAACTGGGTCCTCCTTTCTTCATTTGCTTAATCAATACATATAGAATTCACCACTTAAAGTATATAGAGATATCATGATGATGACATACTGTTTTACTGATGTAGGTTCTTGTTTCTGTTCGGAGATGTGGATCTAACTGTATTATTTGCTGTCTTCTTTTACAGGTAAAGTTTCTTAGACTTTTGTTTTGTAGAGTGAAATGTAGCACTGAATTATTTTTTAAGAGAACTCACTCTGCACTCTGCACTCTGCACTCTGCCAACATATTAAATTTATGAGCAAGTAAATTATCCATTGCTGCGACTTCTTGTTTTTTTAGATTGTTGTTCTTGTTTAATGTTGTGCGTTGACTGTTTACAGATTTTTTAAAATTTAAAATTATCATTAGTTGGTGACCTGTGCTTTGAAAATTCCCACTTTGGTGCCCTATCATCTTTGAGTTAGTTTCATTTTAGTATTTCCGTCGCTTCCGTTAGTTATGGTCGCTAGCTAAACAAAATTTTCACCTATATCTTATGGGTTAAGCGGACATTCTCTCCCTGTTTCTCTCAGCCGCCACCACCAAGTCAATCACCACAATTATGTACCAGTTACCCATCAATCTTCATTTCACCAAACCAAACCAAACCAAAAAGTGCATCGTCAATCCAATTATTTGGTTTTCTTTCTTAGCTAATTGACATAATGCGACTAGATAACGATAGAAAAATGAGTTTATTTCTTCAATGACCCCAAAAGTCCATAAAATGTTGGAGATGGATGAGTTGATTTATTTAGTGCCATTTCCATTTGTCAATTGTCGTTATGTAGAATCAAAAAAATTCGGATTTATAAGTGTGAGATTGAATATAGATGGGTGACAATTGAGATAGTAAAACAACAAATTCAAAGAAGGTCGGTGCAATAGTTGACCTGCAGCTAAGGGAAAGGGGATACGGTTTGCTTGTGTGTGATAGAGTAAGAGGGGAAGACTCCGATGACGTGTTGCCAAATTGGCTCTCATATCATCCTTCGATCTGCTGCCTTTAATTGCCACCCATAGCTGTTGGTTGTAGTGGATTGGTGGTTATGGAAGAAGCTCAATTGGATCAAGGAAAGAGGAAGAAGGTAAATGGGAGGAGAGACTAGAGAGAAAGCATACAATTAAGCAAATCGAATTGTCCGTGTAAAAACTGATTTCTTCTAGACTTTCTTTACTTTTTGCTTGTGAATTTGGGTGATGATGATGATGATGATGGAGATGATGGTGAATGATTTTGGGAAGGTGATAGTTTGATAGAGATGAGTGAATTGTAGAGGGATAAGTGGACATTTTAGTCTTTCAACACGTCAAATAGTTATTTCGTTTATAATGGTCTAAATTGGCCGAAAACTTTACGAATCTAGCGAAAATACCCTAAAGTGAAAGTTTGAAACTAATTTAAAGATGATAGGGCACTAAAGTAGGAATATGTAAACTACATGTCACTAAATAATGATTTCACGACCGCAATTCTGGATTGGTATTTTTAATGAATCCAAATGGACAATTTGGTATATTAAAAGGCTCTGGCCACCATAGGGTATATTCTTTGGTTGACTCGTGCAAATAAACCCAAAACCACCCGTAATTTCTCAACACATCTTTTAAGATAAGATAATATTTTATTAATTGATCCTCGTCACCGTTTTCCATACCATTGAGATTTGAGATCTTGGGAAGTGGCAACAATGGCGGAAACTTGAGTAGAGGAGAGAGAAATAGAGGGGTTAGGATTGATATTAAAGTTGGGGCCTTTTTCCATGGATTCCAGGTTGAGCAGCAGAACCAAAAGGAGGAAAAGCGATGATGGGGGATGGATGTAGCGCGGTTGAGTTCAGCTCTATAGCGTTTACGAAGTTTTCCATTTTTGTGTTGGGCGGTCTTAGGGGAACATTGGGGCAATGACGGTGGATGTGATCGGCGACCTCTTGTCAATGAACGACGCAGAGGCTGCCAATGCGGAGAGAGTACCATTAATCACGGTAAGAGCCGATTAAGGCGGAGGTTTCGTCGGGTGTCCAAAATGGTGGTGGAAGGCGGCATGAGGTGGTTGAAGGTGTGGTTGTGGTGGTAGTGATTAGAGAGAGTGGGGGTGACTGTTGGTGGGGATGGTGATGGGTTGCTGACTTGCTGTAATGTTTATCTTCAAGAGTGAAGAAAAGGCAAGGGTTATAAACTAAAAAGACAAATACCACTTTTTAAGTGGTTTTCTCGACGATAAATGAGTTTTCGGGCGGTTTCATGTTTATTTGCACGAGTCAACCAAAAAATATACCGTAATCGGAGCTTTTAACTTTCCGACTTTAATTAAAAGCACTCAATAAAATATGTCAACTGGAATATTTCGCAAATCATGTTTCTTTGATTAATGTAAAGATAATTATCTGAAATCACTGGGCTCAAAATGTTTCGCCTTCATCATCATCCATTGAGCATGGAAAGTCATAAAGGATGATATTATGATTATTTTTAGTGAGAAATTTGGAAAAAAGATCTCTAGATAGCTTTCGTAATGTCGTTTACATCACCTTAGTGGCAATATCAGAATGCATGAGCTTGTGACCCAAAACAGTATTGGCTTGGGAGTATGTATGAGATGACAGCAAAGACTTTATCCTGGAAACTTAGCGAAGCTATTGGAAGGCTTTAATTTAAGATCCAATCATAACCTGGAAGGAAGGAAACACTTGGAGGGTGTACTCCTCACTAACGACATTATCAAGCCACCAAAAGGAGTGGAGACCAAACTCTTGTTATGACTTTGAGAGTTGGCATTTTGTTGCCGTGAATAGATGGCATTTCCCCTCAATGAGGGATGTGGAGGATTGTGGATATCTTAGATCGTCGGCCCTCCTTATTCTTGTCAATGAATGCCCTATACTGCCTTTTTTTGATGCAAAAGGGACTAAGGCAAAGCTTTCCCTTTCGTAGGCTCTCAACAACCTAATTTGCAAGGATTGAGTTTGCGGTTTATGTGAAGAGTTGATGTGACCATGGGTGGTAGACTCACCTGCGAGGGGAAGACTCGAATTTTTTCCCTTGTAAGGACATTGTATCTATAAGCGACGAAGATTGCTGATGCTCTTCTATTTGATGTCAAAGAAAGTAAAATTTCAAATAAGTTCTCTAAATGGAGTTCATTCTAGTTTATATTCATTGCAAATTGGCTCATCCAATAAAATACCCTGGGTTATCACAGCAAACGCAAGAAAAAGCTTAAGATGGGAACCACTGGTAGACAAGATGAGGTGAAAGTTGGATCTTTGAAGGGCAAATTGTTATGAATTGATGGTAGAGCTTGGAATGTGGATGCCTTGAGAAAAACTGCTAGTAAGGTGTCTTTAGATGCATTTCGAAGCTTATGGGGTGTGACCGTGTGAGGAGATCATTGAGTGGGTTGTGCATTACTGCATTTATATATAGTTATTTAATTGGGTGTTTTGATGGTGGTGAAACCATGTGTGAATTGGCCAATAGGTTTCATGGAGGGTAGGACTTACAGTGATTAATATAAAAGCTAATCCGCAACAAATGATGGACCTTGATTTAGTTGTACATAGGAGAGAGTACTTTAATAGCTGATGGATTGGCAAATTCGGTGCACATAGAGTGGAGACTCCTGTGGCCCGGATGTGAAGTAAAATATGATGAATGAAGGTGTATATATGAAACAAGGGCAGCAGTGGGATTTTGAAGGTCTATATATGATCTGGTGGTCTGCGAGATATTGCAGTTCAATCAAAATGAAGTGATGGGGGAAGTAAGATGCCTTATAAACTATGGCCCTAATATCATAAACAGGTGTATGACACTGGAAACGAACTGAATTGATGCTTTCCCAACATTAATTATCACAATTAGCATACTTGATCAAGTAGGCCAGTGGAGCTCTTTCCATTAGAGATGTGGCCTCAAGGAGGATTGGATGAAATAAGGAAGTGGTGCAGATCGACTTTTAGGTTGCTTGGGGATAAAAAGAGTTGAAAGGGATTATATTGAGTTTTGCAGGTTTATAAATGAAGAGTAACTACAGCAATGTCTTTTGCTTTTGGTATGAGTGTAGGAGTAATAGTTTAGTTGTGGGGTAGAGTCAAGAGTGAATAGTCAATAGTGGGTTCTCATTTTGGAGTTGTTCTTTTGCTAGTGTTGGGTGTGGTATGTGAAACAGAGGTTTACTTGGAGTGAAGCACAAAATGGTTAGATGGTCCCAGGTTCGAGCCTCCTCAGCAGGGCCACTGGAGGTTGTCTACGTTGTTACCTTCAGCGCCCATGGAGTTAGTCGGGCAAAGCCCGGATACGATCTTATCTGAAAAAAACTTGGGCGAGGTACAAATGTTGAGATGTTCATAAGCAGATGATTATTTTGTACATTCATGAATAATCTATCCAAGTTAATTTTAAACACTATAATAGATAGTTATGACTGCTATCTGTTTCAAATAAATTTGGCACAAGACAGCACAAAAATGCAAGTCAATTTTTAATCTTGCAATCATGAAAGTGAGGTTAGAATCCTGAATATGGCCCCAGTCTATCAGCTTTTGTGCAATAATTTGATTTTATCCGACAACCAGAGTACTGCTTGCTCTTATGCACTATGCAGTCTACTTGTGAAAAGTTTGATCTATCTTATGTACCTCCATATATTTTTTCATGATGATGCAAAATAAACTTGCAGTGAGGAAGCATCCGGATGAATTTGTGGATACTTCACATCGTATGCCGTTCTCCTTGATGTATTCTTGACAATGCTTTGTAAAATGAGAAGGTAATATCTTATTGCTGTTATTATTTATTCTTTTTTACTAGGTAAGCAAAACTGTCTGACACTTTAGGGTAACCCAAAGGTAGCTGAGTTGTGGTTGAGTGGATTCTACTGTCTGAGGTTGGTTATCGGATGATATATTGCAGCAAGCAAGTAGTTGCAATCAGCAATAATTCCGATGATTAAGCAAGGCTAATCATTCATCAACTGTCCAAGATAAATCATAAGCACTGTTTATTAAGCCCTGTGAGAAATGTTGCTAGTGTCTAATGTTGAATGATGTGCTGCTGTGATTTTTTACAAATGATCAACATTATATCATAATTATTAGTCACAGATTTTATAACGGTAAAAGTAGTATGTTCATTAACTGCATATTGAAGAATGACAAACTTCTATTTTACCTATATTTAAAAAAAAAACTATTTCCACAGCACTACCACTCTTTTAGGGTAAGCTGGGTTTCTACTATTAGTAAAGGTTATATTCAGTTATACAAATCAGTTTAGAGATCGACAGATCTTGACACAATGCATTAATAAACAAATTACTTTTTTTTTTCGGAACGGCAAACTAACCTCCAACTTTGTTGGAAATGAGACTAGAACCCGGGTAATTGCTGGGAACAAGTGGGGGGCACGCCACTGCGCTACCACCCCAAGCACAAATAAATACATTACTTGGTATCAGATAGACACCAGTTTTAATTGCAGACATTGTTTTTTCTGTCTCAGACATGGAACACAGACCAATTTGTTAGTACTTCTACAAGATAATTTGAGCTATTTCATAAACCAGGCAAATAGGCCAATCATCTAAGCATAGGTTGATTATTTATGTCTATTCGTAATTCGCATATATTTGAATGTCATATCTCATTTCATGGCTTTCTGAATGGGCATTTGGAACATCCCACGCAAGTCCCTTTGGGATGGGGATGCTGCCAAGCTTCATTAAAATCATGTCTTTTACTGTTTTCCAGTCACAAATATTGATCAGTAGCAGTTGATCAATTGGCTTTGTTTCTTAATGTCGACTTAAGTCTTTTATCGTGCCCAATGTACTGCCTATTTTCAAATCTTAGGGGAAGAATAGTAAAACATCTGAGTACATTGGGCACGATAAAAGACTAAAGTCGATATTTTCAATTATAGTGTAAGGATTGACTAAACTTGCTCTGCTGAAAGTGGGAGTATACAGGGAATCCTTTTGTTTTTGGTACAACATGAAACCTTCTCCTTTCCTGATTTGAGACTGTTATGACTAGTTTGGGATCTTTTCAAAATTGGTTCTCTTGATCTTTATAGAAGGAATGGATCACTTCTCTGAATCTGAACCTAATGATGGCAACTCGAAGTCCAACGCCAACTTTTAACGAATCACATCCTTTAAGACTGAACCTGTGTTATTGAATTGAACCCTGGTTCTAAGCCAAGTCTATTATTTAGAAGTCCAAGCTCTTATGCTTTATAGTGATATTGCAAATAAGTTTTAGACCTTGAATCTGCTGGGTTGGGAAGGAAACAAGAGTAAGATCTATGTCAGAGAATCTGCTGTTGCCTTATCTTAGGATGAGTTCGTAGGTATGATAGTGGTTGCGTAGTAATAGTAATCAAGGCTCTAGATTTGATATACGTTTAGTTCGAAGGTTGACCAATCTTCAATTTTCATTGCATAGCCTCTTGAATTTGTGCTTAGTATAAGCAATTAGAGCAGAATCATGATAGAACATGGAAACCACGATTGAATGTCTATTATGCATGTTTATGTTATGTTATCTAAGTTCAACTCAATGTATATACCCTGGTACTCTGAATAGTTGACTGCTCTATGTTACCGCGCAAGAATTCGAAGAATGTGTCCCACAATGACCAGACAGCCCACTGGTGTAGAAGGCAAACCACAAACATGCTTTGAGAAACTGAAATCCAGGAGTGATTTTCTCCAGAAGACCACATCAGTTCTCACTGCACAGGAGCGCTGACAATAAAGCCTAGATATTCGGTCTGTGTCCCAATTTTGTGCATCTGCTGTAAGTTGTACTTGTTTGGGAGTCATTATTATTGTCTCTGCTGGTAATTTAGTGCTTCCTGAAGCCTTTCATTGTAACATCATGAAGTGTTTCTCTTCTAACAGGAACAGCCAAGAGACTGAACTTGTCAGGACTAGTGAAGAACTGGTAATGGATATGATCATATTATGCTAACACTGTCTAGTCCATATGTTTTTAATGCTAATTCAGATTTTCTTTGATGTCTCCCCGGGCATGTAAATTGTCTGATGCCGAAACTTTCATTGATTTGAATGTTCACATCTAAAAGTCCTTACGAAAGTGTAGAGCTGTCTCCACTCGATGAACTGTTACAATCTCCGAGAACAACTGAAACTGATTTTGTTCTTTTCTGAAGAAGCCAGTTTCCGCCACTGTTTGAAGTTGGGGCTTTGCTCCATGGTGCGGCTTGAGTTGTCTCCTGTTTAAGTGCAAGTTATATTGATGAAATTCTGTCTCGTAGGGCGTTTGGTGAAGCGAGTTTAGTGGTGTAAGTGAACTATTTTTCTACCCTATTTGCCTAAATGTAGTAAATTAGCTATCAATGGTTTGCTTATCACATTGTTTGGGTAGGGTGCCCTTATCCTTCTATTCATTTGAAGAATCTGATTAGTTTTTGTTACTTGACAAACAATGTTGTAAACTGTGTGACTTGTTCTCTAACCACTTTCATGAATCTCTCTCTCATTCGATCTCTCGTGGCTAGAATGTTGTACAGTAAGGTAGCATGTCGTAATTTTATTCTATCTTTTTTTATCTTAGCTTTAGATTTGTGGTTAATTTCAAAACCTGCAAGTGTACATGTTATTTTGTATGTCAAGCTCGATTGCATGACAACGAGAGCTTGGGAAATGAAATCCCCTCTAATTGATATGGTGTAGTATTCGGGGTAATAATTCACAAAGATAAAAAAATATCAGACATGGACATTTCAAAATATTTTATGACTAATTGACTATTGCTGTTTTTTGTGTTTTCTTTTTGTATTTTCTAATTTTTATCTTTTCAGCCTTAGGTTATAAAATTCCCACTATCACTCTTGATTATTACAAGTTTACTTAAACTCATTGGATTAGATTAGATTCCATAATCTAACTCAGGGGGACCCACATGTCACTCTCATGGCACCATCAGGCCATCATCCATTCACGTTTCTGGACCCCACAAATGGTCTCTAAAGAACAGCTTGTACTGAATATGAGACAGGTGGACGGCAATCCGAAAAATCTAGTGATCCATTTTCTATTTCTAAGATAATATTATTTCAAGGGACCCCTTGACTTGGTCATCATCCTTATCCATTATCTTCAATTTACTATTTTCACTCACTTCTGCTGTTAGTCATTCTTGATTTTTATATTCCACCTTGTTTGGATTGCCAATTTGCCATTATGCCATGTACTGAATCTTTTACTCCGTAATAATAACAAATTTACATGACCATTTAGATTTTACAAACAACAAAATTAAATGCTTGATGAGTGAAGTAGCTAACTAAATAAAAAAATGTTAGTTGGTTGAAGTCACACACAATCAATCATTTTGAATTGAAAAGAAATAAAGGATGATCATTTTGAGAAACTAAAAGGAGCATTACACACTTTTACATATTACAAATAAAATTAACATTTGGATAAATGAGAAAACATAATGATAAATGAGAAGCACCTATCACTTAACATTTGGATCTGAATGCGCTAGTTGACTGTCAAGGGATTAAAAAGTTTATTCCATACTTGACTAAATCACATGATTAAACATTTATTATGTCTAGTCAATGAGGTCTTAGTCCAGTAGTTAAGATTGAGGTTTTGTGTACGTTAGGTCACAACTCACAAGTTCGAATCCCTTTTCCTTTTATAATTGTAGTGGTTTTTGTGTGCCTTCCTTGGACCAAAATAAAAAATTTATTATTTCTAGTAAAACTAATTACATACATATTATATTTCAACTTCATCTAGTTGTACTCTTGTTTTACTTTTGTAATTTGTATAAACCAAACAAGGCCCTAGAATCACTCTTTGCGTCCAAGCTCTTACCTCTAAGAAAGTGACAAGTGACAAAAAATAAACGTGTGTGGTAATAGCAAATGACCAATCTACAACTATTTCCTTATCTTTTATTCTATTTATCCCATTTTCTAAACAATTGATGATGGGTATCCAAAGGAAGATATTTTTGCACTAGCATTTGTCTATATAAACAACCCATCCCTTTTGTATCAAATACCTCTTTGCACAAAGAGAAATCACCTTGAGAGAAATCACTTGAGAGAAAAAAGAAAGAGAAAAAAAAACAAAGAAGCTAAAAATAATGTTGCTAGACAAGCTATGGGATGATGTTGTTGCTGGGCCTCAACCTGATCGTGGCCTTGACAAGCTTAGGAAGCTCAACACCCAAAACTTAACCATTGGTAACTTATATGTTCCAGATACTCTCCAATATTCCATTTTTCACATTTACGAATTATACTTATGGATATATTATTTTAATAATATGAATCTATGATTATCATTTTTAATGAGAGTACCTAACGTAGTAATAAGTTTTGTTATAAGATAAAAAAAAAAAAAAAAAAGAAGTTTTGTTACACTTGTATAGGGTTTATTATATGTTTTCATGAATTAATGTTTATTTTTGGTGAAACATGATGAATTATTTAGATGCAGAGGATGGGGGGAAGTTCCAAAGGTCCCTGTCGATGCCATCGGGAGGATCAACGTCGGCGAGCCCCGTAACCCCGTCGACACCGGTGACGCCATCGACACCAACGTCGGCTCGTAAGGTGGACGTGTGGAGGAGCGTGTTCAACCCAGGGAGCAACCTCAACAGCAGGAATGTAGGGGCACATATCTATGACAAGCCCATCCATTCCTCTTCTCCTACTGTTTATGACTGGTATATAATCTCTCTAATCTCATTAGATATTACCTATGTATACCAATATGATTCAATATTTATATTTGTATTGTTTTTTGCTTAATATTTGATCATGAAGGGTTGTAATACCGCGATCTGAAATAAAAACAAATATAAATAAACGTACCAGAAACTCATATAAGACGCTCTCGCAATGAAACGATAAAAGTATATAATACCAGAGATTTTGGATATTGATGAGGACATAATTTTTGGATTTGTGGAGGACCTTTGGAACATTCAATTTATTTGTATGACAAAAGAATCCCTTGGAGGATGAATTATTGACGTTGGACAAAATTGTACTATGCCCCTACTGAATGAAAAAATACTTAAAAAATGATGGAAATAAATTAATGAAGGGACAATTTTATAGTATAATTTATTTTAGATTTTTTGAGTATTATTAGGACTGTCAGGTGAAAATATGTACAGTATTTTAGTAAAAGAACATGAACTTATTTAATTTGATGATTTTTTTTTTATTTTAATCTTCTTTGATCTGCAGGCTCTACAGTGGGGATACTAGGAGCAGGCACATGTGAGATGACCGATTGAGAAAGTTGTGCTAGAAAAATGACTACATGTTACAATATATGTACTAATCATCATAATCATCTAGCTATGAATTATGATGATGCTTATGTAAATAGAGTTCCCTTTTAATTATGTGTTTCCCCTTCCAAATCGTCCGTTTTGTGGATGTGTTTTTGGTTGTTTTGGTGAGAAGTACAACACTAGTAGCTAGACTGGCTTTGCTGGGTCTTTAAGTTTTGTATATGTCATGTCCTGTTTTTTGTAATGCATGCTTTTCTTTCAAATATGAAGTTGACATGAACCTACTACTTGATTATAATGTATGTTTAGGTCTCTTAACTGCATGTGTTCAATTTACCAATCCACTTATATTTGGTGATGATTCTTGTATTTCTCTGAAATTTTGTTGCAATTCCAAATGTGATTGCTTACAAAAAGTATTTTAAAAATAAATTACGGATATTAATTCAGTAGATAATTAGATGGCATGTCATTATCCAATTCAACCTGAATAATCCATTAACATAGTCTACTACATATTGTGTATTCAATTCTCATTTTGTGTTTTCAATTCTCATTCATAAAAGTTCATCCTATCCTTATTAGTTCAAGTAGGCCGAGCAAGTACTCACATGAGAGATCCAGTGGCAAATGCTCAAAAAACATAGATGAACAAACGAGATAAGGCATGAAGACTGAATAAAGAGAACTCAAAACGTTAGGATGAGAATTAAACAATTCTCGTTTCAAGGTTTGGAGTTCGATGGAAGTCACTACTCCCAACCCCAATTATCTTGACTCTCGAGTAGCACTACTTTTTTTTTGGTTTGACAAAGATAAACTTCCTTCTTCATTGGGTGTGGCTAAAGGATACCTCCTAATGCACGGCCTCGAGTAGCACTACTTTGTGTATATATCCCACTTAACAATCACATCGTTCATAGGTTCGGAAACATGCCATCCACATCCAAAGAAAATATCAGACACTACTGAAAAAAGACTCGACAAATCCACACTCCAATGGAGTTTCATTCGCAGTGCGCCACTAGGATCCTCAAGAAAGCGAGCACTTCAAATGATATAGGAAGTGAAACAAGGTCAGCACACCCCAAAATGAAATGAAGAGAAGAAATTTAACATATCCAACTAGTAGAACATAACAATCAATTAGTATTAGAAACCTCTGCTCAAAAATTGAGCGCAGTTTATAATTATAAATCCAACTCTATGCACCAAACAATAACCTCAAGCCTATACATTTAGTCATTGGCTCACAGCTTCAAGCAATACAAGTATACAACAGCCTTGATGGTCAGCAAGATATTGTATGAGAAGCACCAGGACAGCAGGACTAGCAGAATAGAACTATATAAGGTGATGTAACAAACTTACTTTATACAATTAGGGGATGATATACAGTCAAGTCTGTCATCAAACTCCACAAAAGGAACGATGATGTCAATCACCAACCAATGCAACTAAGTCACCTGCCCTCACTGTGCGGATGCTTTGCTCAGAGGCTATGGACAGCGGTATAGAGACAAACTGTGAACTGACACGTCCTCTTTCCACGTCAAAGTCGTCAATGAATCTTTCCACAATCTTAATGATCTTTCCAGTCTTGACCAGCCAACATGACCGCGATAAGACGAAGAGTCAGCAGAATAAGAACTCAATTCCCAGATCCCCATTCTTCAGTTGGATACAAAATATTGCTTGTGTCATAACTTGCTAGGGATAGTGTCACGTGACAGGTCTACCGTTGTGTTAAGGTGACGTGATTTCTTGAACAGTTCCTGTCTCTCGTTGATGAATTTTGCAAATTGAGAGCCTTTGACTTGTTTCTCCTTGTCTTTCAGCAGCAAGCCATCTACACCAGGTAGTGAGGGACCTGGCTCAGGTGAAATTGGAGGCACCATTGCCCACACTGATGCAAAATCTTTGTTTGGTCTATCCAGTTCTCTGAGAAGTGATATATTCTGCATGTCTGTAGAACGGAACAAAGAGTAAGAAATTTGCTATGAGCTAGCGAGATCAGTAGAGATGCATGCCCAGAGTGAGCTACACAATATGCACAAGTTCAATCATGTCCCCCCATTTTAGCCTCCGGTGATGAAAATGACTTGTACCACTATGATGGTATCAACCTAGAGACATAAAGATGTAACTATGATTTAGTTATCTCTCTTTCATGTGCAAAGAACAAAGATAGCCTCCACCAGACCACCACCACTATGTTGCTTGGACTCTTCATTTCACCTCAAGTACCCGTGTCGGGTACTCGACACTCCGACATGGGTATGAACATTGGACACCCCCATTTTAAGCCAAAAACATGCAGAATTTCCAAAAAAAATGGCCGAGTCTGACATGGGTATGGGTACTGGACACTCTGACACTTAGCCGAGTCCGAGCAACAAAGCACCACCATGCCTAAAGGATAGGATTGCTTCTAAGCATGCAATATCATATAACTACAAGCTTTTGACTGATGGTCAGGTAAAACATTGCTGTGCTGGCATTGCCCAATTGGTTTGCCACATTCCAAAAAGGGAAGTGAGCAACTATTTCCAGCCAGGCATATTTCTTGACCATATAGGTGAAGAAAATGACTTTCAGGATAGTGCTGATTATGTCGTTAGAAAATCTAGTTATGAGGAATCAATAAAACATAATTACCTGTCAACCCAAATTAGTTCATTTAGTTTTTGTAAGAGTGGAAGATTCTAGCTGTGAAAGATTTTCAAGTTCAACTATGGTGAAGTAGATACGCTACTATACTTTTACAAGATAAGCCAAATCACCTTCAGCGAATATGAAGACAGGTTCCAGAGCTGCAGAAGGAATGCTGAAATTCATGTGTGGTATAACTTTCCCTCCACCATGTTTCGCATTGCTGAATCCAGATATCTCAAATTGAGTATTGGGCCATCCATACCAGAAAAATAGAGGGTTTTATACAGCAATAATGCATCCAAAGCATCTGACGTGTTAATATAGAACTAAGTTCAAACCACATACAACACAGGGGAGCTACAAAGCTGCAAGCAGTCCAAATGCATAAAACTGATGTGTGCAAAACGCCAAACCTCATCACTTTTTAAGTATTAGTTTCATATCAAAACGATAACAATAAGAACATGCAGAAATGGGAATAAAAGAAAAACAAACAGGTTCTATGTGGAACAAAAACAAGGATATGAGCAGATCACATCAACATCAATAGGCAGTCAAGCACTCTGCCAGGCTTTAATAGAATTCCTACTCAAGGATCTACAGATTCTCCTTTGTTGCTAATTCCTATAACTTGTGCAGATCTCTAGCAAATATGTCACTAGAATGAATATAGCACCATAACAGGATATATAAGATCATTCCAACTTTCGAGTCATGAATCCAAATAGCCGTATTAGTGATGGAAATCCTACTAGAAAGACTTATTTTAGAAAGAAATTTAAGTATAGGCAATAAGTATTTAGTTAGATTATTTTTATTCCAAGATTAACTAAGTTTGTTAGTTGCTATAGTGGCTGTCAGTACTTTCTATATTCTGTTAGATTGTTATTTCCTACTTAAGTTAGGAGTCTTTTAGTTGCTTGCCCTCCAAGGCTAGCCTAGGTTATAAATATAGGGATTATACTACTGTTTTGACAGCTTGATGATTACAGAATAATATTACGTTTAACTCTCAGCCCTAATATTTTCATCTCTCTCACGTTTCCCTGACATTCCCTCTTCTCTACTTATTTCTTCCTGCTCTCCTCTCCTAACTCTTCCTTTCCTTCCCCTGTTCTGCATCAACTTGGCATCAGAGCAAGTTTGATCCTTTGCTAACTGTTCTCCAAACTTTCACCACAATCCCAAGCCCTATAAACTGAAGTCAAAAGAAAAGAAAAGTTCGAAACTTCCGCATACTCCAGTGCTGAAATAGAGATAGAGATTGTGTTCTTGGTCAGGTTCCTACAGTGCTGTTGACTTGCTGCATTCTGCTGTTGTATTGTTGGTTGCACTACATCCTTGTTGTTTAGTTGGTTCTTATTCAAGAGAGGAGAATCCCTAGTACCTGCTGTTACAAACACCACTTGCTCTCAACAAACACCCTGACAGTTCAGAGTATTCCAGGTAACGGTGTCTATTCTCTTTATTGACTTTAGGACTTGAGATATCTGTGGCAAGTTAATCATATTTGCTTGGAGCTAAAATCAGTTTCTGGTTTAAGAAAAAAAAAATTCAAACTTTCAGGACAGTAGGGATAGTTTCATAATTAGTCTTCATTAGTTTTAGTTGCTGCGTGTGTGCTTAGCACTAGTTTGTTATTTGCTTTGTCTTTGCGTGTTTTGAGTTTGATATCAGTAAAAAATAAAAATAAAAAATAATTGTTCAATTCTGTTTTGCATGCCCGTTACTAGCGCAATGGCAGTTGAACAAAGGCTAGATGAACTAACCAAGACCATGGATGATTTCAAAAGGGCTGTGAATGAGATGATTGATAAAATGAAAGCTGATATGAATGCCATGACAGAAGAATATCGAAAAGATATTAGGGAGAACCATCAACACACAATTGTAGTAGAAAGTCAGGTTAAAGGTCTTCAAACATTTGTCCTTGGCTTACAAAATTCATTGGGTGGTGTGTATGGGTCTGTTACTAAAGTGGAAAAAAAATTGGCGTCTCACTTGTCTCACTGTGTCCCTAATGTGCCTAGTTCTAGCAATAATCTAAATCACGGTTTAGAATTTATTCATCCTACTAATCCTCCTGGCCAACCTCGAATGGCTCCTATACCTATAGGTGGTAGGAAGACGCATGCTGAACATAGAGGACTAGGTGACCCTGAATTTGCCAGGATACATGACCATAACCCAAATGACTATGAGGAAGGCTACATGCCTGATAGTCCTGATGAACGACCTTATCCTTACAGACATAGGCACCGGAGAGGTCATAGGCACCCTTCACCTAGGGGAGACTATGAGTATCCTAGATACCCACCTCGCAATGACCCTTATGATGTGACTAGGAAGGTTAAGGTTGATGTTCCTGATTTTGATGGTAGTCATGACCCCACTGTTTTTGTCGACTGGTTAGATCGTTTAGAAGATTACTTTGAGTTTTATGGCATGACTGACATTCATCGAGTTCGTTTTGCTAAAATGAAACTTGTTGCATCTGCTAAGAAGTATTGGCAAAGTGTCCAGAGGGAGATCGAACAAGTAGGTGGTCCGCCCATAACCTTGTGGGATGAGATGAAACAGAAATTGAAAGAAAAATACTTACCTACTTTTCACAAAAGACAATTGATGGATGACTTGTTAAACCTAAGGCAACAATCTTCTACTGTGGCTGATTATTATAATTGTTTTGAAGATTTGAAACTTAGTTGCAATGTTAGGGAAGAACAATGGGTCACTGTCACGAGGTTTATTAATGGACTTAAAGGCGACCTTAAGAGAGATGTCAACTTGCATGCACCTGAGACTTTGAGTGAAGCCTATCACAAAGCCTTAGAGATAGAGAGGTACCAAAAGACTTTTTACCCTTGTAGGCTGACTTCCCAAGCTGGGGAGTTTACTCAGGCTAAGACTACTTACCAAAAGCCAAATAGTTCCTTCTCTTCATATTCTAAAGGTAATCACCAGTCTAAGCAACCTGTATGTTCCAATAAAGGAAGCTCTTTTACTTCCCCATCTATTAATCCTGGAATTGGAAATTCTGGTTCCTATTCTTCCATGGTGTGTCATAATTGTCATGAGCGAGGTCACCCTGCCTCTCGCTGCCCACATCGTGCCCTAGCCATTGGGTTAGAAACTCATGAGGAAAATGACCCTGTAGATGAGACAATAGACCCCGTGGTTGGTGACACTGCTACTGAAGAGTGAAGGTGAGGAAGATAGTCGAGTGAATGTTATGAGGTGCATTCTTTATTCCAAACCTGATTCAGAGTCTTGGAAACGAACCGCAATCTTTGAGACTAAGGTTAAGTGTGGTGATAAAATCTTTCGTTTGGTCATTGATAATGGTAGTACAATGAATGTGATCTCTAAGTCTGCTGTTAGACTTCTTAATCTTAAACCTGAGCCCCATTCTTCCCCTATTAAAGTTGCTTGGGTCGATAAGACATCGTTGACTATTTCTGAGAAATGTCAGGTTCCTTTGCAAATAGGTGCGTATCATGAGAATGTCTGGTGTGATGTGTTGCCTATGAATGTAGCTCATATTTTGCTTGGTCGTCCTTGGATTTATGATCATAATGCAACTAACTTTGGAAAGAATAATACATGTGTTTCTTCACAATGGGAAGAAGATTAGGTTGACACCTGGTAGACCAGCAGTTCACCCGGATAAATCTAAAACGGAAGGCAACACCTCCTCTTCTACATGTGCTACTAAAAAGTTGCATTTTCTAACTGAACATGAGTGTGAACAAGAGGGACGTGAGGCAAGCATGTTGCTGGCTTTAGTAGCCAAAGTAACACCTGAGTTTCCTGGTGCTAAGTGAGCAGTTTCCTGAACTTAGTGAACTTTTAAATGATTTTAAGGATCTGTCCCCAGATGACGTACCAGCTGAATTACCACCAATGAGGGATATCCAACATGCTATAGACCTTATCCCAGGATCGTCTTTGCCTAATCTACCCCATTACAGGATGAATCCTAAGGAGCGTGAAGAGTTGAATAGGCAAATTGAGGGACTATTAGAAAAAGGTTTCATAAAACATAGTCTTAGTCCTTGTGCTGTACCCGCTCTATTGACTCCAAAAAAAGATGGTTCTTGGCGGATGTGCATTGATAGTCGAGCCATTAATAAGATCACTGTTAGATATAGGTTTCCTATACCTAGACTTGACGAAATGCTAGACTACATGTCAGGATCTAAATGGTTCTCTAAAATTGATCTTAGAGCTGGATATCATCAACTTAGGATAAGACCTGGAGATGAGTGAAAAACCGCTTTTAAGACTCCCGATGGATTATTTGAGTGGTTGGTTATGCCTTTCGGGTTGACTAACGCACCTAGTACCTTCATGAGAGCAATGACTCATATTCTTCGCCCTTTCATTGGGAAATTCCTGGTAGTTTACTTTGACGATATCCTGATTTACAGTTCTTCTAGGGAAGAACACATGAATCATCTGAGAGTGATATTTGAGGTGCTTAGGGCTCAGAAATTATATGTCAATTTGGCTAAGTGTTCCTTCTTGCAATCTGAGGTTATTTTCCTTGGTTTTGTTGTTTCTGATAAGGGTATTTCTTGTGATCCTCAAAAGGTGAAAGCTATAGTTGAGTGGCCAGAACCTAAAACTGTTTCTGAGGTTAGAAGTTTTCATGGCTTAGCTACTTTCTATAGGAGATTTATAAAGAACTTCAGCACCATTATGGCCCCGATTACTGATTCGCTTAGAAAAGGAGAGTTTAAATGGTCTAAAGCTGCTAAGGAAGCCTTTGAGTTGGTTAAGAACAAAATGACAGTAGCCCCTGTCTTGTGTCACCCAGATTT
The DNA here is from genome assembly GCA_038025085.1 of Tetragonia tetragonoides. NCBI lineage: Eukaryota > Viridiplantae > Streptophyta > Magnoliopsida > Caryophyllales > Aizoaceae > Tetragonia > Tetragonia tetragonoides. Next base: position 5,995,375 of record CM076148.1, on the reverse strand, counting down.
TAACAAAGTTTTCGAGGTTGCTTGTGATGCTTCGGGGGTAGGCATAGGGGGCGTATTGAGTCAAGATGGTCATCAAATAGCGTTTTTTAGTGAAAAACTCAATGACTCTAGAAGAGATAAGTACACTACCTATGAGAAGGAGTTTTATGCTTTAGTGCGTTATTTGGAACACTGGAGATACTACCTCCTTCCTAAGAAATTTGTTCTTTGGAGTGATCACGATGCTCTTAAATTCATTAATGACCAAAGAAAACTCAAAGAGAGGCTAAGTGGGTCGAATTTTTACAAGAATACTCTTTTGTTCTCAAACATCGTTCTGGTGCAGAGAATGTTGTTGCTGATGCTTTGAGTAGGGTAGGAATTCTGTTACATACATGGTCCACTACTGTGGTTGGATTTGATAAAATGAAAGATTCCTATGCCTCGTGCTCTGATTTTTCTAACATTTACAATGAGGTTCTTGCTGGTAACCGTCGTGATTATGTTGATTATGTCATTGTTGATGGTTATTTGTTTCGTGGGTCTAAGTTGTGCATTCCTCGTGCATCTCTTCGTGATTTCTTGATTTGGGAGCTTCATGATGGTGGGCTTGCTGGCCACTTAGGTAGAGATAAGACCATTGTTCTTGTGGCTGACCGGTTCTTTTGGCCATCCTTGAGAAGAGATGTTGCTACAGTTGTTTCACAATGCCGCACTTGTCAGCTTAGCAAAGCTAGGAAGCAAAATACTGGTCTATACACTCCCTTGCCTATTCCACATTCCCCATGGAAAGACCTTAGCATGGACTTTGTTCTAGGTATTCCCCCGACTGCTAGAGGTCATGATTCTATTTTGGTTGTTGTGGATCGATTTTCTGAAATGGCACATTTTATCCCATGTAATAAGACCGCTGATGCATCTCATATTGCTAAAATCTTTTTCAAAGAAATTGTTAGATTGCATGGTTTGCCTTCATCTATTGTGTCTGATAGAGATGTCAAGTTTGTTAGTTATTTTTGGAGGTCGCTTTGGAAATTGTTTGGCACTCACTTGAAATTTTCCAGTGCTTTCCACCCTCAAACTGATGGACAGACAGAGGTAATCAACCGCAGTCTAGGTAACCTTCTTAGGTGTCTTATTGGTGAAAAACCTAGTACTTGGGACTTGATTTTACCTACTGCTGAATTTGCATATAATAACTCCACTAATAAGTCCACAGGCAAGAGTCCTTTTGAGATTGTGCATGGTGTTGTCCCTCGTCTGCCTATTGATCTTGTGCCATTGCCCATTGACTCTAGGCCTGCTGAGTTTGCTGAAACTTTTGCACAACATATTCATGATTTGCATGCTGATATCAGACTTAAAATTGCACAAAGTAATGCAAATTATAAACTGGCTGCTGATGTGCATCGTAGGAATTTGGAATTTAATGAGGGTGATTATGTGATGGTCCGTATTCGTCCTGAAAGATTTCCTAAACACTCTTCTAAAAAGCTTTTTGCCCGAGCTTCGGGACCTTTTCAAATCATAAAACGTCTTGGTTCCAATGCTTATTTGCTTGACTTGCCTCCAGATTTGTCTATTAGTCCTATCTTCAATATTGAGGATTTGACTCCTTATCGAGGTACTTTTGAGCCTCCAACCTTTTCTGCTAGTGTGACAGGTGGTTTAGGTACTACTTCCATTTCAGTACCCAAGCTTCCTCCTACATTCAGACAAGGTCAAGACGAGGTACAAGCTATTCTTGAAGATGAGATTGTTAGCACCACTGACGGAGGTTATCAACGCTATCTCGTACAATGGAAAGGTCGTTCTGCGTCGGATAATTCATGGGTTCGCGAAGATGAGTTGCGTCAGCTGGCTCCAGATTTACTAGACGAGTACATCCATACCAACTCTCCGGGGGCGAGTTCTTCCAAGCCGGGGAGAAATGATGGAAATCCTACTATAAAGACTTATTTTAGAAAGAACTTTAAGTATCGGCAATAAGTATTTAGTTAGATTATTTTTATTCCAAGATTAACTAAGTTTGTTAGTTGCTATAGTGGCTGTCAGTACTTTCTATATTCTGTAAGATTGTTGTTTCCTACTTAAGTTAGGAGTCTTTTAGTTGCTTGCCCTCCAAGGCTAGCCTAGGTTATAAATATAGGGATTATGCTACTGTTTTGACAGCTTGATGATTACAGAATAATATTACGTTTAACTCTCAGCCCTAATATTTTCATCTCTCACGTTTCCCTGACATTCCCTCTTCTCTACTTATTTCTTCCTGCTCTCCTCTCCTAACTCTTCCTTTCCCTTCCCCTGTTCTGCATCAATTAGAAGAGCTTGACACAGACCAAGCAGATGATCCAGATCCACTTCACACATTGTACTTTATTCATGAGATATTAGCTAACTCAGTTAGTAAAGTGATTGGGAGTTGTACCTTGACATGGACACATGGTTCACAAAAAAGTAAAAATAAAAAGCTTCCCTGCATACACCATACCTTGTCACAAGGCCGATCATATGGCCAGATGAATCGACTACAGCACCCCCGCTGCCACCAGGATGCACTGAAGCTGTTGTCTCGAGCATAACTGGGACTGCTCCTGCAGGGTTTCCGTGTGAAGTGGATAGATGGGAGACAACCTTTTTTGCCTTCACAACCTTCGCAACTACACCAGAGCAGATTGATGGGAACATGTCTGTCAAAAGATATTGAAGCATTTTATCAGATGGTAGGTTCTGGAAAGTAACCCATGAGTCAACAACCAACGTTCAGTAGGCAACAAAAATCAAGGATGGAAGTACAGTTGGCTGGTTTATAATTGGAATCACAAAAATTTAAATTGTTGATTTCAATTCACAGATTCAAACACTACCTTATGGAATTCAAAGTGAGTAAAGCCAGTAAGACTCATCATATACGATAAAATGGTAGGAAGAATAAATATTTCCCTCACATGGGCATCTTTTAGCCATACTAATTTGAATATTCTGCAATCAAAAGAACTACAGGAAGTTTACATTCATAACAAACACTGACCACTCTTGGCTCCCTCGTCTAATCATAATTTGACTTGACTGATTACGAAACAAAAGGCACTTCCTCATAGATAATGTAGAAAATTACGGATATTCTCTTCCTACTTTTTTTTTTTTTAAGATAACATTGACTAATCCCATGGACCCTGAAGTTCACGACCAGGAAAACCTCTGGTGTCCCTGAGGGGACTCGAACCTGGGACCTCTAGGATACTTCTCAGAGGTCTTACCAGCTGTGCTACCCCCTCAGGGTTCGAATACCCTCTTACTACTACTCGCATTAAATGTGAAACCAAAATATACGTATCCCAATATTAAGATGATAGCCACCAAAATATATCCTTTCAAACAAACAGAGCAAGGTTGAAACCTTCAAACAATCAATAGTAGCAAACAATTTAATCAAATCCAAACCAATTCCAACAACATGTGACTTATTGCAAACAAAGAAACATCAGACAGCCATACCACATCGAGGCCCAAGCAATCCGTGTCCAATAACAAATGACTGTGATCCTGGAGAAGGACAGGCAAGGTCCACAGTAATTGGACATAGTTGATGTGGAACATATTCGAGCTGCATCAAGGAGATGTCTAGTGGTCCTTTAGAAACATATACTACTTTAGCATCACACCAAACCCATGAGTTCGTAAGATCCAGGCGGACACTTATTTTCTTATGAAATTGCTGAATTTGATGAGGTCTATGAACCTTGGATAAATAATCAACAGGTTGCAATGCATCTGACTGCAACACCTCACTCTTCCCGTCCGCTGCGTGCCCCAAAGACATGGAATCCTCAAACAGAGTGAACATATTTTGCAATTTAGTTTCATCACGGCCAGCGTGTATTGTCGTCCTTCCAAATCTCCACGGCTCCAGCAAGTGAGCATTTGTGAGTATCAGGCCTTGCGTGTTAAGAAGTACGCCAGATGCCCACACTCCACTATCAAGGGTAACGAGGCAGACAGAAGTCATTGCCTGCTCCACTGGCAAGGGAGGAGAGCAATAGCTCACAGGATTCTTCTGGATACAATTTGACGAAGCTCTACAGTTGAAAGAGTTTAATTTGTCCGTCCTTTCATTGCAAAGATTCCCAGTATATTGCACTCCTCTCTCCGCCTTTTGGAGAGCGGACTGAAACAAGTCATTGCAAGCACCTTCAATCGCTTTCCACGGAATGACTACCTGTAACCAGATGGTAACCCCTTTTCTCAAGCACTCAGTCGAGGAAGTAAAAAAGCAAGTAGGCAGAAGCATACCAGAATGAGCTACCTGAATTTCAGCACCACCAGTCTGCCTTAATGGTCTGGTGAGGATACCAATCAGGCATGCATGTTGACCAAATATTGGACCCCCTTCCGTACCTGCCACCAAAATGAATAATTAGAGACTGAATCTAGGAGATTTTGCTGAATAAAGGCAACCATCCACAAGAGAGAAGGCACCAGACCAGGAAGACACCGAATATCAGCCATCAGTAGTGACCTATCCAAAGACATGGGTGGATAGCAGTTGGAAACAGAGCCCACTGAAATGCTGGTTCATGCAAAAAAGAAAAAAGCATATTGTACAATCAGAACTGACACGTGAAGAAGATACAAGCACGTAAAAGTATATTGTAAAATCAGAACTGACACGTGAGGAAGATACAAGCACATAACAGTGGGGAATGATTTTCCATCATAAGTCCATCCAGAAAAAATGAGCAGACACCAAGGGCCTTATATTCAATTCTCTTTCTTCTTCCGGATTTATTTATTTTTCGGGGGGTGGGGGGGTGGGGGGGGGGGGGGTGGGTGAAAGGGGGAGGGGATCTTGGAGATTTATGGTAGTTGAGTCGGCACTTGCAGTACAGTACAATGCATGTCTTTTGTCCACATATATTCCCATATTCAAATAAAAGCTGAGTTACAAACCATTAATGTCCTAGAGAGCAGCAGAGTCGAGCAATTTCGAGACAGAGATACACTGACAGTAAGCTCCTCAAATATATGCAAGACCTCAGCTAAAAAGAAAAATAATAGAAAGAACATAAAGCTGTACATTTACAGCGAATTACACAGAACATCTTCATGCAAGTATGCAAGATACAAGGTTTTGACATTTAGGATTGTAAACGAAATGAGAAATACATCCTTATCCCTGACATCATGGAAAGCCGATTCCAGATCCACCCTCGTGCCTCTCAGATAAATGTTGCAGGCAACAGCCAACTGAAAATTTATGGATAGATAATAATGCATATCCTCTCAACCCATTTTATACAACAATAAATAAAGGACGAGGAGAAGAAAAGAGGATTCAATTCAAAACCACCATGGAAATCAATTCTAAAGCATATTCCTCGTCAATTTACAATTCATAACCACAACGGAAATAATTTTAAAGTTACATTTGCGGACTCTGGAGAAAGCAGGAAAAACTGAAAAATATCAGAAGTCATAGACTCTACCTATTAAAGAAGTGCAGTGGAGAGAGAATCCCAAAGGGAGAACCCATTGAAAGAACAATATCTCCTCTCTTATTGAAGGATGATACCATAACATCTGGCAGATCCTAGAAAAAAGTAATCCACCCTGTCATTCCCATGAATATGTGATTCAAACACCCAGGGAGCAACAGAGGAATCATAAATTTGCGGCAAATGGTAGTTAAGCCACGAAGAAATGCCACCTTATGAAGTAATGTGGGTACTTGAAGAAATGCAATTCTAGTAGCGACGATCGCCATCAGATTCCCATCACTAGACTTCTCCCCTATCATAGCCCTCTGGCTCTCAGTTGAAGATGCATCATAGCCCTTTTTCTGAAAAGAAAATTTTATTTGTTCAGTAAGCAGTGAAAGAGGCATGAAAGATTGATATCTCAGAAAACATGTACACAATCAGAGTAACAGCATTCTCACTATATTGACAGATCAATCAGAATTTGATAGCTGAGTGAATAGTATGTTCTTAACTAGATCCTTGGTCCAAGGCTCCAAGCAAGAATAGTTTCATCTAGCAGTTACAGGATTGCTTATCAAGATATTCATGCTTCCTCTAGATGATGATGTAAGATGAGGTGACTACGCTAGGTCAACTCCACAGTTTCCATTACCTTAGCCAATACAGCAAGGCCTTGGCACTTTCGTACCACTTGCAAAAAAGCGGCTCTTCAGACGTGCACTACATAGCCAAGATATCAATGCTTGCAAAGCCACTAACAGAATATGAAGAAGCACAAACGCCTAAATCTGATCACCTACGTTGTCTCAAGAAGTCAATTATGTTCCAGAATTATTTCCAATTTTCCAGTCTCATAATCTTCTCCTAGAGAGTATTATTCTTAGAATGTCAATGTATGTATGTACGACTGTACCACATAGACAATAATACAAACACATGAGCAGCAGAAATTCACCAATGTTTTCAGCTCGATACAAATCTAGCCAAAAGATAAAGTTCATTTAAATTAATTTGTTACCGAATAAATGGTGAAGGGGATCTATTTTATTTAAGTTAATTTATCAATGAACAAAAATTATTCACATATTGAAACAATACCAGCCTTGTGGCTAGTTTCCGATACCTATTTTAAGCGTACAAATGTAATACAGGAATTCTGATTCAAGGAACCTTAAGGAGAGAAGTACAGTAGTAAACTGTCAAAAATGAACTGCGCAATAATCACCATGATTCCACAGTATACCTTCAGGAAATAAAAATCAAAGAAAGGCAGTAGGCACCTTATCACAATTATCTAAAGCATAGATTAAGACAAGTGCGCAAACCAACCTGTGTTTGCATAGCATCCATAGACCTTTCAGGACTGTCAATTTGAGCTGCCAAGGACCACCCAACCTCCCAACTATGCTCCAATGATCCAGAAGATGCTTTGATTAGTGATTGGATGGCAGCGGAAGATGCAGGAACATCCACCTTCATAGGTTCATGGTAGATTGTACTAAGAAATTATGAAAATGTATCGGATAACTATTCTGGACAATAAAACTGCAGATAAAAGTAGTAGTAAAACATATCAAGCCTATACACTGCTAGTTACAGTAAGTCAAGGAACTGACAGGAACACAACGCACGAGGAAACAACAGAGCTTCAACCAACAATGTGAAAAAAGTTAACTTTTAAGGCTAATGAACATCTAAAAGCACCAAATACCTAATTACTAACCTGTGATTCTATCTTAATTTTGATCAAAGTAACCTAGTTCATGCAGACATTTAACAGATATAGAAGCATATTTCTTCATGTACCACAGGATTCACAGCAGCAAAATGGTATCATCAGTTCATTACATATCACCAATAAGGAAGAAGAGTCTATTATCTATCCATTCCATTAACAGCACAAGTTCAACCACTCACCAATCTCAAAACTTGAGCACCAAACCACTTCGTACACCAATTGTCCGATGCTACCAGGTTTTGTTCCATTCCTTCGCTCACCTTTTAGAAGAACATATCAAGCCTACCTAAATTTTCACTAGAATAAATAACCACTCCAAATCACAAATCACATAAACCAGGATTCATACATACCTCAACCATTACATCAATCTGAGCACCAGGTATCAACTCAGGCACACCCTAAGAATAAAATTTGTATAAGCAATCATCACTACCATAACCATTCAAAGTTCAAACAAAATTACAATATGGGTAATCAAATTGAACCTGGGTATTAGTCACTTTAGACTTCTGTGACAGAAAAGGCTCAATAATTGAAGCAACAGTGACAACTACAGCACCATTAGCACAATTTTCCCCATCAAAAAGGTTGAGAAAACTACAAAGTTTCTGAGGCAATAACATCCCAGAAGCTGAAAGAGTTGTCTTGCCAGAGCTGTACAACAATAAACAAGACTAAATAAACACTACCCACCAAAACGAAAACAAAACCAAATATGAAAACTTGCTATATAAAGTTAAGCAACATACTTGTATTGGTGAAAGGCGTGATTTTTCATCTTTAACCCCTTTGGGTCCTGCAATCAATTGATGGTAAAATAGGAATAGTAGACCCATCACATAATAGAAGACAGAAAGAGAGAAACGAAATAGAGAGAGAGAGCTTACAGGGCCATTGATTCTGATCATGACGGATAATTTTCGAGCAAAATCAACAATTCCTGGCAGCTCCATGGTGGATATTGGACAAATTATTATGAATTTGCGATAATATGAGAAGGGTGGGGGTCGTTTGTTTGCGAAGCGAAGCTGTCAAAGGTTTCGAAAAATGTAAATCAGTTTGATGGTTTTTATGATTATCCAGTTTTTTTGGTTTCTTTCCTGGAAGGTATGGCCGTCACACTATGGCGTACGCAAAGGCCAGCCAATAACACGTCACTAATTTTTTTATTTTTTTTTTTAAGTTTTAGAGAACAACAACAATTAACGAATCGAACTCGAACCATATTCATACGGTGTTGCTAAATGTATATCACAAATTATGTAAAGCAATATTTTTCTACAATATCCCTAACAAATTTGTCACTCTTTCTTCTCTTTTATATCAATTCTATCTTCCCTTAAAGAAATACTTCGTAACACAAACACATTTACAAAAAAAAATTACAACTAAATAACCCCTGTCAGAACCAACCCCCCTCCCCCATGGCCCCACCTCAACACTACCTTTTCAAACAATCAGACCCAACTCCACCCCCTCCTCCCAAAACTCCCCGTCAGCACCCCCCACGGCCCCACCCACTAGGCCACCTCCCAGCCCCTACCCCGTCAGACCCCGCAGCCCCAAATCCCCGTCTAGTTCAGAACCCACTCATGCACCCACCCATCATCCCTGCCCCCATGGAACCCCCACCTAGCGTCGTCGAACCCATATCACCGACGTCTCTCTCTCTCCTCACGCCCATCTCTCTCTTCTCTGCGACCCCTGTTTTCTCTCTCTACGTTGTGCAACTCCCCAGTCAGTCAACTGTCCCCCGTCGCCGCTTTCTCAACCACCAATGCCCCACCCAACTGCCACTCAAACCACATGCATGGGCGTTTCACGAAACACCGAAATCATGGGTGAAATCGGAGTACGAGAACCTGGATGACCTTCCTGGTACATCGGGGGTCCTCCAGGATCACGTTAGATATCCCGAGAGAAGTTTGGGCAAAAATCACAACTGGCCCCCGGGAAGCAAAAATCGAATGTTATAAGCCACGGTTTTTGGGCTTCCGAGAGGGCCCAAAATAAAGGTGGATATTTTCGCACCACATCGCACGAGACTTCCCTAATAGACATGTGAGGCCCCCGGCGTCGATTATCGGGATCCTGGTAAGCATGGAATGGCGTTTTAGGGAACATCATTTGAACGATCGGAATGCCGAAAGCATGGGTGAAATTGTAGTTCTCGGAAACTCAGATGACATTCTCCGGGCATTGGGGGTCCTTCAAGGTCACGATAAACATCCCGGAGATTTTCGGGCAAAAATCACAACTAGCTCCCCGGAAGCCGATTATCGAAGGTTAATAATCCATGGTTTTAGAGCTTCCGAGAAGTCCCGATATGAAGGTGGATATTTTTACACCACATCATACGAGACATCCTCACGGGACATGGGAGGCCACCAGATTCGGTTATCGGGTCCTTGGTATGCATGAATCAACGTTATAACGGAATGTCAATTGAATGACCGAAAAATCGAAAGTATAGGTGAAATCGGAGTACGGAGATCCGGATGACCTTTCTGGAGCACCGAGGGTCTCTAGAGTCATGATAGACATCCTGGAGAATTTTGGGCAAAAATCTCAATCGGGCTTCTGGAAGCCAAAAATCAACAGTTATCCATGGTTTTTGGGCTCGCAGGAGGCCGAATACGAATGTGGATATTTCCACACCACATCGCACAAGATACCCCCTTAAACAACAAATATTTAATAAATAAAACTTTTGAATTCAAATTTTATTGCTTACTTGAATATTATCATTAATTTTGTCAAAGTATTGTGTCCATCAAACATATCGTCAATGTTAATTAGTATTTAGGTTTTTCTATAATGAACATAATTAGGAATATATATAATAGGGAGATTTGAGAGGATAAAGTACAAGAAGGAAAATTTGCCTTGTACATAAAAAAAGGCATTGTCGGAATTTTTGCGACAAAAAAGATTTGCATTAGTACTTTAGGATTTACGTTAAACAGTTCCGTTCATATAGATCACACTCATTGATACACAGGAGCATCATAGTTTAATAGTCTTTTTTATTTAAAAGAAACGGTTTGGCTTTAACCTTTAGAAGACAAACAACATGATAGATTAGTGCGCTTGAGAGTCTCAAAGTAGTAGAGCACAAACAATGATGTATTATTTATGGGGGGGCAATAGGTGATAAAAATCAATTTGTTGCATATTTTGTGATGATTTGTACCCCATATTGTTTGATTTAGTGTGTGTTCCATGGTCTGTTTAGCTTGAATTTTGTTTCTCTTGTTCCTCTTTACGTGTTTGGTGTATTGTGTGCACATGTGCTCTTTTTAGACCCAATTCTCGAGAGATACAAGAACATTTATAAGATGAGAAGAATCAAGGACAAAGTTTGTATACCTCTTTGGAATTTTGTTCATAAAGTCTTCATATGAGCTCCAAATCAAGTGATTCAAAGTGCTGTATAAAGCTAACAAACAGAGCTACAACTTTCAGGTTTTAAGTTTTTGCAAATTCAGAGCGGAAGGCTGTCAAATAGGCGTTTGAAGATGAAAACGGACTGGAGGGGCGTTTTCTCCAGAAAAACGGCCCCCCAGCCCCCTCTGGCCAGCTGCCAATTATCTAGAAAAACGGCCCCCTCCCCGTTTTTTTGGAGGGGGGCGTTTTTCTGGGGCTTTTTGGTCCCGAGCTCCTCCGTCTATAAATAGCCTCTTTTCTTATTTTTTCGGGGGAGATCTCATTTTAGCCTAATTTTCTAGGGTTCTTGAACAAACACTCTCAAATAGTGAGATTAGTATTCTTAGTGAGTGAAAAACCTTGATAATTAGTGTTAATATACTCTTTAATCTTCTCTTAACATTTGGTTGTAAGTTTTCTCTTCTCTCTCCCTCTTCTATCAATATTGCAAGTTTGAACCTTTGTTTTTGAATGTTAATGGTTATTAATATTATGATGTTGATTATGCTTAATCTCATGATATTTAGTGGCTAATCTCATGATATTTAGTGGCTAATCTCTCTTATTAGAGTTGGGATTAGCCTAACTATGGTGTCTTAATGCTTGGATGAAATGATTTGTATGTTATTATTTGGGTAATTGCTTGTTTGGTAGTATGTACCCTAAGTGTTTGATGAAATGCCTAAATGAGTTTATGGATTTATTTTGATCAATTAATCTAAAACCGAAAGGGAAAGGTTGATTGTGAGGGGTTTTACTAACCTATCAAGGAGATTTAGCTACGAAAGTAGGATGAATCACCTTGGGAACTTATTGATTAGTTTGGACTTAATTGACCTATTTTGAATCTAATCCCATGAAAATAGGTGGTTAGTTTAAGTTAGGTGATTCCTTTGGACCTTTAAAGAGGCCTTGGGTTACTTGAGTTCTAATCGTTCTCTTGCATTATCCATTTGATTGCATGCTCCCATAACATTCATTGCATTAGAACATCATTAGTTGGGTGAACCCCCAACTCTAGCTTAAAATCTTGATTCTCATAATTGTGATTGCTCTTTCCTCTCATCTTAGTTTGTCATCTTAGCTTAGCTTTAGGTTTAGTTAAATTAAATCAACTTCACATTTACCCGATTTTGCTTAGCTTTCTCGATTTTAGAGATTTTGATAATTGAAACCCTCGCTCTCTTGGGACACGATATCTTATATATTACTTCGACATTTTCGTGCACTTGCGGAGAGTGTCAAGTTTTTGGCACCGTTGCCGGGGAGCAAGGCTTGTTTCGATATTGAAATTCTCTTAAATAGGATAGACTAAGCTTTTATTTTATTTTATTTTGTTTTGTTTTTGCTTGATTATCTCCACATCTCTTTGTTTGGCTTGTGCTTATCTCTCTTTTTAGCCTTTGGTGCATGATTAGGAGGAGTCAAGGAGTGAATAACCTTGTCCCTATCAAGCCCGAAATCGAGGCCACCGCAAGGACTGCTAGGGGTAGAGTGAGGAGGCAAAGAAGGGAACAGAGAGAAGCAAGACAAGTGACAATGGCCGAGGATACGAGAACCTTGAGTGACTTTGCACTTCCTACAACCGGGAGTATTACCTCAAGTGTATTGAGACCCGCCGTGCAAGCTAATAACTTTGAGTTGAAGCCGACTTTTCTCAATCTCTTCACCTCAAAGCAATTCGAAGGTGATGATGATAGGGAATGTGCAATCACTCATCTTAATGGGTTCCTAGAGAAGTGTGATACCCTCAAGATCAACAACGTCTCGGATGATGCAATGAGTCTAAGACTTTGTCCCTTTTCTCTATATGGAAGTGCTAAACAATGGCTCAATGGGAATGATGCTAATGCCTTTAATACTTGGGATCAACTATCTAATGCTTTTCTTCAAAAATATTTTCCTCCCAAGAAGGCGGCAAAGTTGAGGAATGAGATTATGTCCTTTGAACAAGAGGATGGAGAATCCCTTCACAATGCTTGGGCTCGCTTCAAGAAGCTTCAAAGAGATTTCTCTCCATACTAGGGGTGAGCAGAAATTCCGGATACCCAGTACCGGAACTGGAATTGGTTAGAAACCGGTGGTTTCGGAACCGGAACCGATCTACCAATTCCAATTCCAATTCCCAAAAATAGGAACCGGTACCAACCAATTCCAATTCCAATTCCTGACTTTTGGGAACCGGAACCGGTTGGGTACCCAGTATAGAAAAATTAAATGACTTTTTTCCTTTGTTAGAAATAATGAATGGTGGTTTTCTACCAAGGTTAGTAGCTTAAAATTTTCCATTTGTAGTTTTCATGTTTTTAATGATTGTATTTGTAATATTAATAATTAAATGATTCTATATATTATTTAAATTTTGATTTACAATGTTAAGTATTTTGATTGTAGTATTTGATTTTATGCTTGCGGTATTTTTGGAAACTAATATTTATTAGTGTAATATTTTTATTGGTATTTTTTATTATTAAAATATACATTTATTTGATTTAAAAAATAAGAAAATTTGGATTTAGTGCGGACTTGGGTACCCAGGAATCGGTGGGTACCCGGTGGATCCAATTCCAATTCCTAAGATTTAGGAACCGGTGCAACCAATTCCAATTCCTACAAATTAGGAACCGGTGGATCCAATTCCAATTCCGGGTAATGCAATACCCGGTGGGTACCCGGTTGCGCTCACCCCTACTCCACACAACATAAAAGAGTGAATCCTCCTAGAAACCTTCTACAATGGGCTTTCACCTCAAACCCAAATGTCGATGGATGCCGCGGCGGGTGGTTCTATTGTGAAAAGGACACCTAAGGACATCAAGGCCATTATTGAGAACATGGCGGCTAACAATCATTCATGGGGCGGTGAGAGACATAAGGCAAGGATCTCCGGAGGGAGAATGGATGTCGATGCAACTTCCCTTCTAACTGTGTCCATCAAACATATCGTCAATGTTAATTAGTATTTAGGTTTTTCTATAATCAACATAATTAGGAATATATATAATAGGGAGATTTGAGAGGATAAAGTACAAGAAGGAAAATTTGCCTTGCACATAAAAAAAGGCATTGTCGGAATTTTTGCAACAAAAAGATTTGCGTTAGTACTTTAGGATTTACGTTAAACAGTTTTGTTCATATAAATCACACTCATTGATACACAAGAGCATCATAGTTTAATAGTCTTTTTTATTTAAAAGAAACGGTTTGGCTTTAACCTTTAGAAGACAAACAACATTCGAGATTAGTGCGCTTGAGAGTCTCAAAGTAGTAGAGCACAAACAATGATGCATTTTTTAGGGGGGGGGGCAATAGGAGAGAGTGTTTGTACGCGCTTATGTCACCATTGTTGGAGAGAAGCAAGGGTAGCTCTTCCCATAGAGGGACTCAATCGGTACTCCGACACAATTGAAATGTGCAAAACTAAAACCAACAGACTAATGCTGGTGGACACGTGTCACCAACTTGTCAACACTAAATAATCTTTTTTTACAATGATTATAAGTTTACAACTATAAAAAAAAAATATAAAAATTATAAAATAATTATTAACAACTAAATATCTATTACTTATAAATACGCAAACAATTCTGAGCATGAGATCAAATTGCGGGCTTGCAGCCATTAGGTTTATTATGAGGTCATCTTGCAGACTTGCATATCTTGTTTGAATTTCTATGACGCAAATTTTAGCTTCTAAAAAGCATTTTGTTTTTGAATATTGGAGTGGCGATTCGTACATGTTTTTCCCCTAATTTTTTTACCGACGGTTTAATTAGAAGAATTCCCTAACTAGATTTTGTGTTCTTCTCATAATGACTTTTGCATGCTTGTTTTATTATAAGCATGTCTTGCTCTTTATTTTATTGTAATAGAGAGGTCAATTACGTCTTAGAAGTCAGTAAAATCAGAGATTATCTTAGTTTTTAATTATTGGACAAAGTAGACTGAAATCGACCGATACTAAAATCTTTTTAGATACGAGGTTGATAACTTATAGTTCTTGATGAGATTAGCTAATGAACTTCCCTAAAATAGTTTTATTTATTTTTTGCTCTATCATAATATTATTTTCATTATCTTCATTAAATCGATTGACATTGGAACTCTTAGCTCAAGCAAGGACGTTACACTCTAGTTAAGCCACTACCACCAACTAAACAATTGATGATCAATCTTTCCAACATAAAATGAATATTATGTTTCTCTATTCATGATTATTGGTTGCCAATCATGTAGTACAAGTAATTACATATATACAAGGAAAATTTGCACAGAAACACCTAATAAAATGGTGAGTTTGCGAAGAAACACCTAATAAAATTGTTTTTGTACAAAAACACCTAATAAAATTAAAATCATTCCGTAGAAGCACCTACCATCTTTTTCCGATCAAATTATATTTTAATCTCCCCGTTTTGCCCTTATCTGAATTGATTCATCTTTTACCTTGCAATTTACCATGTTAATGTTTATTTTATTTGACCTCCCACATTATTTCATCCCTCCATCACTTTCTCTCGCTTCGACATAAAAAGTCTGCCATTGAAACTCCTATTGTGTGCTCAACACTAAACAAATTCATTGTTCATTGTTTTATCCGGTAAGGGCTTTCAAGGGCTAGATCACCTCAATTCCTTTAAGGGTAAAAATCTAACCTTTCTCTAGGACATGAATCAGCAAGAAATGAAAATTTTGAGGAGAACTAATTACTCAATTGAAGAGAAACCGTGTTCAAGCTAGTACCATCTCTATCTTTTTATTTTGCCCATTTGCTAAAATCCCATCACATATTCAATTACCACTAAAATTGAAGCTGAATCTAAAAACAAAATGGGAAAGGGTAAAACCAATATTGAAATTACCCAACTGAAGAGAAACCATGTTCAAGTCAGTGTGGTTTAGTGCTGGCGGTGGTCTGGTGGAACTCAGAGTCAGAAGGGTCTGGTTCTCTCTCTTGAGGACCCTTGAGTTAACACCCAAAATGAAAATAAATAAATCAAAAAGAGCTATTACTTCTTTTATATTTTGAAGAATCAAACTTAGATAAGGGTAAAACGGGAAGATAAATATGTAATTTGGCCGGAACAAGATGATATGTACTTCTAGTGAGTACTTTTAATTTTATTAAGTGTTTCTGTGCAAAAACAATTTTATTAGGTATTTCTTCGCAAACTCATCATTTTATTAGGTGTTTCTACGCAAAATTTCCTATATACAAATCAACAACATTTACTCTAGATTGCATCTTATGGTCTTCTTAAACAAATTTATCACCTTCTCATTCTCTATTGGTGCATATGATTTGGCCAATCATGCACATCTCAACTCATAGTCTTCACCAAGTAGTACTAGTAAACACATAAAGGTGAGATATCCAGTGAAAGGCGCGAGAGGTAAAAAGCCACAACCGTAGAAATTTAGTTTAACTACGTGATTAACAAATTTTTACGCTTCTCAAAAGAAAAAAAAAATTCACACTAGGACACACACTCTCCACTATGTGCCGTGCTCTCAACGCGCATAAAAACACAGCGTTTCGTTTAACAAATTCCGCTAGTAAATCACCTCGCCTACACATGCGAGTCACCCTCACTAATTTTCATTTTTCTCCACTGAATTAAATGAGAAAATAAAATAATTTACGTTAAATAATTTCCAATGAGGGTAAAATAAATAAATAGGAGAGAGAAAAGGGCGTGAGTTAGTTTGCAAAATAAAAATGCAAATCCTCAAAATTGTTCGTCTTCTCTTACGACAATAGGAATAGAAAGAGAGAGAGAGAAAAAGAGAAAGAGAAGCAAAGCAAGCAACAACACTCAACCACCCTCCTCCTCCTCCTCCTCTCTCCCATCTCTCTCTTTCTCTCTCCTCGCCGTCATCTCCGTGGTGAAGTATCCATCGTCGATTTCTTCCCGTCCTTCCATTTTCTCTCTCTAAATTTTGGAGCAATGCCAGCGCAGAAGCGACAGCCGGAGAACTCCGGCAACGAAAACGACAACGATCTTTCGGAAAACGACGCCGTAAGTCAGGATGAGAAGGAACACGACAACGATAACAACAACAACGACGACAACAACGAAAACGATGAAGAGGAGGAGAATAGCGAAAACGAAGATGAGGATGATGATGATGAGAAACAACAACAACGACCAGGTCTGTTGTTGTTCATGTTTTTATCAATGTTGCTGCATTTGTGTTTTCAATTAATTGAAAGGGAAATTGTTGGTCCAGGAGCTTCATCAGCAAACTAACTCAGAGCTCACATTCTTTTTTTCTTTTGTTTTTTTTTTTTTTTAATTTTTGGTGGTTTTTGTTTTTTTTAGAGCCCGATCGAAGAAGTTCGTCCAGTAGTGATGAGAGCAGCAATAGCAACGACAACACCAAGAAGAGGGAAGAGTACGTTTCCCGTTTCCCCTCTCTTACTCTCTCTCTTCTTTTCAAATGTCGTGAAGATTTTGCTATTTGGGTGTTTGATGCGATGATGGGTGGGGAATTAGAGGGATACAGTAAGCATATTTCGAGTTTGTGTGAATAGAAGCTTAATTATCAACATAAGCAGTGTTTGATTTTAGTGGGTTATGAATTTTTTGATATTATCATGCATTAATTACGAGGTGTGTGGTGAAGCGTGCTTTATGGGTTATATGTATACAATAATGGAAGGCCTTGGGATAACTCAAAATGGGTTTCGTTCTAACTATAATAACGGACTGGTAATGAAGCTACTGTTTGATGTTACTTTTTGATTTAGCTCATTTTGTCACAGGAAGTCTTTTGGCCTTTCCTTGAAGGTTTTATTGTAATCCTTTACACTTGGATTGAAAAGTTGTTCTCAATGTGTTTTTTCAAGTACCATGCAGCATTTTTTGTGTCTGGGTTTTCCCTTGTGTAGTCCATGATAATCATGTACAAACAGGAGTAAGTATCAAACTCTGAAGTCATTATCCTGTTGGTATGTGAATCTCTTATCATATAGAATTCCATGTATTCTGGCGTCGTGTGATAGCTTATTGGATGTAGTTTTCTGTGGTGGGTGTAGTTTTGTTCATGCATTAGCTTCATTTATGGGTTCTCAGCAAAATCAACCATTTTGGTTGTAACCATGTAATAAATTGGTTGTACAGTACTTGATGAAGGTCAGCTTTATGTGGCTTTCGGATGCGGATCCTGAGACATGGATTCGACTACCTCTTGGCTTTTCTTCATATTTTTGGCTCCCATGACAAAACAATCTTTTGAGTGCTTGTCATGCATGCTCTTTTGATGACGACCCATGTAAATATGTATCTAGATTTAGGAGTTATTCTGTCATGGAAGTTGTCATAGAAGCTAGCTATGTTAACCAATCTACAACTGGAGGTATGTGGTAGTAATATTCTTACTTATGTTTTTGCAGATTCATCGTAGTAAGACTCTCAGATATACGCAAGGAAGTACAATGTCCGATTTGTCTCGGTATGCTTCAGATATCCTTCCTCTAAGCAGTGCAAATTTGTGGATCCTGGTGTCACATTGTATATTGAATTGACATTATAAAGTACAATGCTATTTATGTGTATGTCATAGATAGAAGTTTGACTGGAATACTGCTCTGTTATGGATTAAGACATTTCTGAACTGCAACTGTGGTTCTGTCTCCTAAAGGGACATTTTGACGAAAGAGAATTTTGCTCTTGTCTGTCTGCTCTAGATTGTAGAACAATAAGCTGTGAAATAGAAATATCGCTGTTCATTGTTTGTGAAAAACCATTTCACTTTTATTATTCATATTCCAAGGCGGTTACAGCTGAACTTTCCATGCTCTCTCTATTGCGGAAGTCTCATTGGGTGGTGGCTCTGGTTGTTATGTTACTCATATCATGTGACTAACTTATATGTTCAATTGATACGTCAACCCTTTTTCCTTATGGGCACGAGCCTGTGTGTTTTTTTTCTTTTTCTTTTGTTTGACGGGGGTGGGGTGGGGGTCACAATGGTTTTATGGTGCTAATTACATTTTTACAGGCACTTGTTTGCCTTATTTAGCTATCAGACTTGTTTCTGACAGTCAATTTGATCTTATCTTTTGTCCATTTGCTTCCTTCTTTTTTCTATGTTTCACCTTTAAAATGTGAGGCCAAGAAGCAACTTTTATTGATTAGTTTGAGTTCAATGACTTATATTTATAGAAACAAATGATAACCTGTTTGCTATGCACTAAAAGTACTAGCCAAGATTTTTTCTTCCAGCCTTGTGATTTCACTTGAAAGCCAATTGAGTAATTGGCCAATGAAAGGGATATGATTAATCATTAATCATATGGGAGATGTATGACCTAAAATTTAAAAAGTAAAAACGCTATTTTCAGTCATATTCTATTGATCTACTAGATGAAGATAATGTGGGCAAAATGGAACACCATTAACAGTAGAGGAAAAATGACACCATTTTACAACAACCACCACCCAGGAAGGATCCCACCGTGGGCGGGGTGTGGTGAGGTCCAAATATATGCTGCTTTACTACCCCTAGCTAGAAGCCTAGAAGAGAGGCTGTTTCTGATAGACTAAACTGACACCATTGTAGTCAGTAATAAACCTCCAATCTACCAGATATTCTTACATCATATACTTAATCTCAAGTTAGGCTTGTTTATCTTGCTCTACATCTGGTTTGCAATGACTATGTTTATTGATCTGTATGTAATCTAGAATTTTTGTGCTTGAGCAATAGCCTGTGTTTCTTGGCTGCATCTGCTTGTGTATTCTGTGACCCCAGCCAGGCAGCCAACTTGAGTGATGATTGACCTCATCTATTGGTCATTTAACTTATACTCCACTGTTACTTGTGACGAGTATTCTATAATAGGTTGAGAAGTTTTCCAGCTCTGTGGTCTTCCCTCAAATTTACACTGTGTTGCCCTGTTCTGGAATTTCAAGTTGACTCTGATTCCACAAGTGGACATGAGTTGATCTTAATAGTTAGGGCTTCCAAGTTCCAAGGCTGTTTTCTGTGGTCAGAATCTCTGATTCCCAAATCATGATTTCATCTTATTCAACTATCGCACTTTGTGAACCTGATATCTATGGTTGTGATGCTGGATGAGAGGGACCTGGGAAGAACCAGAAAAAGAGTAATGGATGTTGACCTTTTTCTGATTTTTTAAGATGTGAAAGGGAATAATGGTTGCTGCCTTGGTGGTGATGGAACTCAGGGATTAGGAATATTACATGCCAGGAGCAGGGGCCATGTAAGTAGAACCTTTGATGCCATTGCGTGGTCTTAGACCATTGGTTATGCTAGTGAAAGCAATGTAAAAAGATGTGTTATTTTTTTCTTTTTGGGGGAACCAACTAATTTTTTGCTGGTGTAGTTTAGTAAAATTTGAGCATTGTATTACCGATGTATTGTTTATAATATAGCTTTTTGCAAATCAAGTGAGAATGTGGAATGGGTTGGATAAAAAAGGCTCAGAATGTATTCTACTTTGTTTCACTTTGCGTACATAGCTCAGGCAGAACTGAGCTGACTTTCAAACTGGAAACAATGACCTATATATAAATGCACACCCCACACACACATCCACGCACACACAGAGTGAGAGAGAGAGAGACACGGGGGGGGGGGGGATGAGGGGGAGAGGGAGAGGGAGAGGAAGGGAGGGAGAGACGGACAAAGAGAGACTTGTTTATACTCTCTCTATCGCGTTTGTTGCTCCTAGGTAAGAGTGTAAGACATCTGACCCTCTATGTTTTTTGCTATCTTGTTATCTCTTCAGCTCATATCAAATGTTAGTCAAAGCCGACCAGTTGACTACTATATACTAGCAATTTACCAAAATGTTTTTCGGTTCTGGGGGGATGTGTGGAAATGGGACCTCCCCTTCTCCCCCACATATCCTTGGGTTTTTCGGTTGTCCACTCTGCATGAGGTGCCGGTATCTGCTTTTTTTTTTTTTTTTTTTTTTTTTTTTCTTTCCCTTTTAGGTGCCGGCGATTCTTGGGACCTTCACTTACGGAGAGCTCCTCATGATAGGGAGTTGGAGGAAATTATTTCCCTCGGTGTTCTGAACACCATTCATCTTGTCCCTAGTGACGATTCTCGGGTTTGGCAATGATATTGGGTATGTTGAATACACATGACATGTTCCAGCAGAGACGACCTGATTACCTGATGTTTGTGTGATTTGCCACCGGGATAGTGAGCGTTGCATGCATTTGTTTGTGATGTTGCCAGGTCACTGTGGGATAGGATGTTTCGTGGAGCAGTTTGCTCGTCCTGCCAAAGTTGGTCAGTTAATTCAGATGCGGTTTGTACATAGGGGACGGGGGAAGGCGGGAAAGTTGTTGTGGCGGTGTTTGTGTTTAGCTATCTTCTGGTGCCTTTAGTTGGAGAGGAAAGTGAGAGTTTTTACTGGGATAGGCCAGCCTGCTGGTTTTGTTTGGGGATGGTGTGGTATACTTGGCTTCTCTTTGGCCAAGGTGGCTTGGGTTTTCCCGGGGGGGTGGGGGGGTGGGGGTGTCCCTCACGGACGTTCTGCTTCTTTGGAGTGATTTGATTTTTAGTTAGATTTATTTATCATTTTGAGGACTCCTTGTCCTCTAACTTTGTATTGTTACTCTTTGAGCACTAATGAACATTTCCTATCTAAAAAACATATCTGCTACTTGTAAGAAATGTCCGTTAGATTCTTTCTGAGACATGGCTACTATTTCCATAACTTGCATCAACTTTCCATTGCTGGCTCATTAAAGTCTAATGTTGTCCTGGTCATTTCTCGAGATAGTAATTCTGAAATATATAATTGCACTCTGCTATCAGATTCTCATATATTGGCTTTCTGTAGTATCTTAGTACTTAAGTTTCTTTGATCTATGTGCTAGGGATCATCCGGAAGACAAGAACAGTGATGGAATGTCTACATCGCTTCTGCAGAGAATGCATCGACAAATCCATGCGAATGGGGTATCTCTAAATATGCTATGACCTATCTTTTCATGTACTTGGCAAGGCATCAGATATTGTCAGGAGTGACATTCTGTTTCTAAACTAGATAATTCTATTAACCTTCTATAATATGTTTTGCTTACATATGAAAACAGGAACAATGAGTGCCCTGCTTGCCGCACACATTGTGCTAGTCGGCGATCTTTAAGAGATGACCCAAATTACGATTCTCTGATTTCTGCTTTATACCCGGATATTGACCAATATGAAGAAGAGGTATGCTTGTCCACTGCTATTTGTTTGAAGTTCCCTTGGTTAGTGTTAGATCCATTTTAAGCATACCGATTTCCATTATCTTTATTTTTGCTAAATCTCATGATTATTTTGGTAGCAGGAGCTGGCTTTTCAGGAAGATGAAAGAGTTCGAAACAAGCAGGTGAATATTAGTCAATTAGGATAGCAGCTATGTGCTTTTAACATGCATGATCAAAGAGTGTGTCTGCTTTTGTTTATCATTTTTGTCTTTAGTTACATGTTGTTGACCATTTCTAGAATCAAAAGGTTCTTGCGTGTGAACTTAACAAGTGATGGTGGTGTTACTAATCTCTGTGTACAAGGTTTCAACTATTTGTTGCATCAAGCTATTAAAATTGAAAATTCTTTGGACAGATCCAAGCTGCAATTGCCCAAACTTTTCGTAGACAGTCAGAAGCATTGAGCAAGAAACGGAGAAGGTCACAGGGTAATCATCGAAGGAGAAAAAACTATCGATCTGAGGATGAAGATGATGCTAACGGTCATGATGGTGGCAAAGATTTATCGTCTGGCGATGAGCATTGCACAGAGGTTAAACCTAAAAGATTAAAGAGATGGAGAGGTCAGCCATCATCAGCAGCCGCTAGTGGAGATGGAGGTGATGATGAAAATGATCAAGAGGTGCACAAGGATTCTGGGGTTGCACCAGCCGGGTTAGTTGCAAGCTCAGAAGTGCTTGCCTGGGGCAAGGGTGGCATGCGGAGTAACACTCGATATGGTAGTGGCAGTGGTGGTAACAGTAAGCATGGTCGCAGCCGCCTTGCTAAGTTGGGTGAACATCTTCGAAATTTAGATGAGAATGATAATGAGGTAATGATAAATGAATAATGACTTTATATGTGGTTGTTTCTGTGCTAGAGGCAAGTTTTTATCTTGAGAATTTTTCCTTGTCAAAATTGGACTTCACTTTCAGCCAAAGAAACTGGATATAGTGGGTTGTGATGAAATGCACAGGAAAAGTACTGATAATGTACTAAGGTGCTAATAGAATGAACTTACTCGAGATAAATCCATCAAATTACGTTTGTCAAGTAATTTACGTAGATCACTCTGCCATAGCTTTCTTTTTGTTATTTTTATTTTACTGTTTGACGAGTAATAGTTCTTGGACCATGTTGTTGAAATGGGTGTATTTTGTTACAGCTGGATATCCATGTGGTGCTTGTTTCTCTTGATGAGCAGAAAGTGCCTATTCTTAAGCACTCCTTCTTGTGCGGTAGGCCAGCCTTATCTGTGGGACAATTATGCGAAGTATGGCTTCTCATTTCCTCCCTCTCTTTTCCTATTTTCCCCTTGTCATGTAATGCACTTTGGCTTAGGTTTTTTGCGCTTCTGAGGCATTCGTAAATGTATGTTTCTTGCAGTTCATTGCACTTCAGACGTCGTTGCTGGCTGAAGAAGTTGAACTTTTGGCAGCAAAAGGCCTCTGCTCCAAGTTGAGCTCTTTGACATCTAATCAAGTCCAAATATCAAGTGCTTCTGCACTCGATGCATGCAAAGATGAATTGCAAGTTTTGGATACTGAAGAAACTCTGGCAGACCTGAAAGCTGCGTGCAATTTCACTCATGGCCATTTGGTAAGTTGCTCCGCCCTCCAGAAACAAGCCTAATATAGGAGATGCTCTTCCATTTATACTGATATACTCCTTCTATCTCTCTATGTTGTTGACTTTTTCTAGGGGTCAAGGGACTTTTATTTATGGAAAGTGATGTCTTTTCTATAAATAATTTTCTCTAAAACTCTCCTGCTTCTGAGATTTAATTTGCTTGACCTTTTAATAAACATAAAGGTAAGTTTAGTTAACATGCAAATAAACTAGGACAACTGAAAACAGAACGACGCTTCATTGTTAGGTTCAGAGGGTGTATCTCCCATGGTTCTCTGATCTTCAACAATGGGTTTAATGTTTTTGGTATTTTCAGATGTTGGCATACCGGCAAAAGTTGTTAGCATAAGAGGCTTCCGAGGAAGTTGCTGCTGGCTGTCACAAGGAGCAGAGATGTGAGGACACAAATTTGTAAAGACAACACTAGTATACACACAAGGTTTGGAGATTTATTATAGGTTTTAAATTTATGTATGTCTCTAGTTTCCGGATTTGCACTTCAGGAAAATGTTACCTGAGGCTTTGTGGTTGTTTAAACATGAAATATATGTAGCAAGGTTAAGTTAAAAGGGAGCTGCTGTTCAGTTGTCTTGATAGTTTGGTGATTAGCAGTTTTCTTGGCTTCGAAATTGAGTGTAAATAGACAATGCCTTGCCAACTGTATACTTTGCGCGGCATTGTTTTTTTCTTCAGCAAAAGGAAGGTGCAACCGTGCAAGTGAGCGTTCGTCTCATTTGGTTGAGTTAAGTAAGCGCCTTCGGAGAACATCATGGAGTGTTATAACAGTAACGGGGTGGGAGTAGGCGGAATCTGGAAAGAGTATCTTGTGAAAATAGTATTTGCCTCATCACCTCCACACTACAGGAGTATGTATGTTTGACCTTTACTATATACTTTGGTCAAAGTTTTCCTGAAAGCACTTCCAAAAGATAAGAGTACAATGTCATTCATTAACAAAATTCGCAATAGCATAATTTAAAAATGAATATTTCACAAGCTACCTTAAAAGTTTTGCATTCATTTGGGAAATCCTATAACCTATTTTGTGCATTAGGCGACCATGAACTTTGAAAATGTACACTAGATGTCTCATTGTAAGATTAGGTCAAAAATTTTAAAAAAGTTGATCGGAAATCACTATGGAGGTGAGCTTGGGGTGTCTTTCCACGACGTTTGTGTTATATTGGGCGTTTGTTAAAAAAATAATAATTATAGGATTTTTTTTAGTAACTTAACTTTTCTGGGATGGGGTGTTTTTGGCAAATTTTCCAAAAATGAACTATAAGTTCCATTAACTATTTAGATACCCAAATACCAATTCACTAATGAAACCTAGATAAAAGTGAGTTAATGGACTTCCGAGCACTCTTATAAGAAAAGAACGATCAAAATTTACTTTAAAATGTTAAACGATGACTATTTTTAGGTTAAAAAAAACATTCTCCTATTGTTCAATTTTTTTTTGATGAAGAACGATGAACAACACAAATATACGCCAATTTAGCAAGAGAAAATTATCAAGCAACATAAATGGGTTGTAGAGAATTAAAGTCATATCAGTTCCATCCAACTTAAGTAAACCGTTAAAAGGGGATGCAGACAATTACTATGATATAGTGACACCAGAAGGCAAAACTAACCCATAAATACCGTGTTATCACATATTATAGCAATTCTCTTATTATGTGGCCAAAAAAATATCATTTTTCATGTGCCGAGGTATCAATTTTTTTAGACAGAGAGATCAATACAATAAATTTATATAAATTAGGGGAGGGGAATTCAAACCTAAAATCTAAAATATCCATCGCCTCAGTTTTAAGCATTAAATCAAGAGCCAATGAAGTATTGGCTTAGTGGTTAATATTGAGGCCCTGAAGACATTAGGTCTCTAATTTAAATCCCTCATTCTCTATTATATTGACCTTTGTGTCTCCCTCGAATAAAAAGATCAAGATTTCATTAACGCCATCGAAATATCACTTTTCATTTGCTCATATATAATTTTTTTTTCCCTCACAAATATCATGCCTCACGCATAAAATAGGGTTGCAAACCTCAACTTGGAAGGTTGGACTAAAAAATCTTCCCAAAGTCCAACTTACACTTCCCTCGAAAAAAGAAAAACAAAAAACATAAAACACACGCACATCAGAATTCAGAAGGGGCGAGTGAAGAGTCGGCGACAGATAGCGAAGAAAGAGAGTTGCAGAATGCATATATGATTATGGCAGCCTTGACATAGGAGAGAGAGAGAGAGAGAGAGAGAGAGAGAGAGAGAGAGAATCATTGAATGGAGGAGGGTTCGAATTACAAGGAGTACGTGGCGGGTTTATTCGCCGGCGTAGCTACTGTCATCACCGGCCACCCTTTCGATACTGTCAAGGTCTGCTTCTCTAATGTCTCTTTGTTTATGCAATGCTTTGTCCAAATTACCTATAAACTTTACATGACATTGCATTTGGTATATCTGAACTGATGGTGGTACTCATCTTACTGTAATTTAATTAGATTATTTGCTTTTTTGTCCCAAATGTTAAATTGCCCACCATTTTATTCAATTACTTCTAGTGGGTTTTAGTCTTTTAGGCTTGGGTTGAAAAAAAACCCTACTAATTATTACAGTAATATGTCCATGTTGGTCCAAAAAATAGGAAATTTCAAATGGTGAATTGGGTGAATTTTGATCCGGTAAATGGAAATATGGAATATGTGATGGGGCTTAATTGGAGGATATAGAAATGTGGGAAATGAAGGTTCAACATTAACAAGAAGAGTAACAGCACTAAATGCTGCTGATTATGCCCAAAGTCAAGATTTACGCAACCTTACTCCCAACAACTAGAGGCACTGTTAACCAAAAAAAACGGGAAAAAGAAAAGGGTTATTCCCTTTTTGTGACTAAAGGACCATGGACATTCTTGTATTGAGTAGAGAGCTGTAGAATGTTTGATTGGCTTTGTCTCAAAGTTCTTAATGCAGTGTTGATGTTGTGATACTTCCATTGGCAATACACTGCCAAAGGGAAGAAGTTATCAGATGGTCTAAGATCATGTAGTCCCCTTCTCTCCAAAGATTGTTGAGCCCACTGTAGAACCATGATAACTACCTTTGTGAGAGTGAGATTACATTTCCGGGACGATGTTATTACTTTTACAAAGAGGGAGCCCTAAGGTGATCTATTTGAATCGATGGTTGAACTGACAACCATGGCCTCAAATGGAAATTTTTTAGAGTTGGAGACATTAATGTAATGGGAAGACGCCTCACATTAAACATTTGTAGACAAAGGTGTCAAAATTGTCCAATCTACTCATTAAATTGCTTATGGAATAGCATTTTGATAAAGAGCAGATTGGGGCCAATGTGCTTTTAGCCAAGCATTATGTATTGGCAATTTGGCATAACAACTTGGTTAAACTGCTGAAGTGGCCCCAATCAGCTAAATACTTTTCAATCCGCTCTTTCCTGGAGAGGTGCCATGGTGCTATGAAAGTTACAATCACTTCACTTTTTCTCAGTGTTCTAATCTGATTGAAGCTGGGTCTGATAGTGAATACCACTTTGTTGGAAGCAGATGGGCACCTTCCAATTCTTACACACAAAGAAGAGGAAGAGAAAGTTAGTATTCAATCTATGTGGTTTTATTCTGAAATTGGTTGATTCAAAGCTTCATTCCTAATAGCCAAAAGGTCTCTTTTAAGCGGAATGTCAGCAACTTGGTCAAGGGACTTCACATATTTCAATTCAATTTCTCCTTTTCCGACACACTGGTGAATAAAATGGAATCTTGTCTCAGTTTGCTTGCTTCAATCATGAAAGACAGGATTTTTTGCCAAAGAGAACTAGTTTGCATTAGAAAGTAGCTTTGCAAGTAAAGCTCTTTAAGTATTAGTCTCAACTCTCAACTATATGGCTATACTCATGATTCGCATGCACAGAGTCTGACACTGGGCTGCTTCTTTGAACTTCAAGCTAAAACATTATCACCCAACAAAGAACAAATCCAGATACCTTTTCTATCCTCAAGAAAATCACTATCACAGTACCCCACAAGCTTCAATTCTCATGCACTCGAATAAAAGAATCCATAATCTATCGTTTATTTCATATAGAGGAGAATTCTATATGCTGCTTTTTGGTGAGAACAAGTCGGACACTTGGACTCCCAATTATATGACTAAGTTGGCTTTACCTTGTCTCTATTGGAGTCTTTCTTAAATAGCTTCACCCTACACTCCATAGGATGTTAACTAGCATGTTGAACTTCTTCAACACTCTCACCCCTTTAGCATTGGCTTCTAGCAAGATGAAACTACCATCATCCCTTTGCTCATTTTCAATGACCATTATTTAAGGACATAAGGCTCAGATCCGTCATCTCCAATTCCCCTGCAATGCTTTAGATTACATAAAGTGCATACTCATGGACGCACCTAGAGAATCCCTTATCTTGAAGGTACTTGTCATCCTCTTGGCCGTGCTTCATTCCATATATGCCTCCTTCAGTCTAAGTACCTTATTTGCTTCATGACCAGCTTTGACATATCTTGGTGGAAGCTCAACTGAACATAGCTTCCCTCTAGAATCCATTAAGAACCTTAGATTTAACATCTATGTGTTGGATCTCCCAACAGTAGTGGGCAGCAAGTGAGAGTAACAATCCGACAATCTCTAACCGCGAAATTTGGAGCAAACACCTATTCATGGCCAATGCCTTGCTTTTGTTAGTATCCTTTAGCAACAAGCCCGGCTTTCTATCTCTCCACTTCAGCTTAGCATTCCTTTAACCTTGAAGGCTTGAACATCCAATTGACTCCTTTTGCCTTCTTTCCTCTTTTGTTGCTAACTTCCAAGTTTCATTCTTATGAATAGCATGAATTTGATCGTTCATTGCTTGGATCCAATGCTTCTCTTTCCTAGCTTTTTCAAAAATCGACTTCTTAGTAGCAAACAAGCAAAAAAAATAAGCGTCTTCTAGAGAAGCAAGGAGGTCAACCTCTTTCAAATATACAACACGGATTATCCTTTATGTATTCTTTCTTTATGGATTTACATCATTTAAATTTCAAATGAGAATGCTAAGATAAACAAATTTAATATTTGCAGATCCTATACTCATCTAATTCAATAAATCTCAGCTCATGTTAATTACAGGTTTGCTAATTTTTTTTCTTAACCAAATGATGTTGGTTTCTTCTATTTTCCTTTTTAAATCTGGGTTTATTTAGTTCCGTAAGACCCTGCTCTTTGCTTTATGCATTAGTTCATGGTATAATTTGGAGTCTTGATTCTTTCTTCTCTGTTGCAGATCATGTTTTGGATTATATTGTGGTGGACTTTGGCTCTTACTTGTGGAACTCTCTTGTTGTTAGGTAAAGTTGCAAAAACACAACACTGGAGTACATGGCATTAAGTATAGAAATGGATTGCATTGCGCTGCTAGGATATTGAAAATTGAAGGGGTATGCATCTCTGATCTCCAGTTTTAAGGTTAGGAAACTCTTCTATGTATGCTAGAAAATGAAGAATCAACTTCTTTCCTTTTGGCTCTTCTATTTTGCTTTAAAGCTTCTGAATTTTGGTTATACTACCTTAATTCAAGCTCAAGCAAAATACTTCAAGCTTGAAATTAAAACACACCTCTTTTCCATCATAGAATCCTTTCTAATTTGCATATCAATAGAAATAATGGGTGTGAGAAGGCAAAAACTTCTCTTTCATTATTATCACATACTTAATTCCGTGTGAAGGATGAAAGCATGTTCATCACTTGAAAACCAATTTCAAGTTGTACCTGCTTGGAAATGCGCTGGAAGTCATTCTTGACTAATAAGAAATCTATTAGTGTTTGCTTTAGACTTGAGAAAGTCAAATCTGGTTCTGTTATCTTGTTAACGACATAACTAGTTGGTTCCATCATAGGTTGTAGCTTATCGCAATTTTGAGGTTCAACAAAAACAGATGCTTAAGTGATGAAGTTCATATGCCAAAGCTGCATCATTCTTCTGCTGGGGCATTGGACTCACTAAAATCACTTAACAGTATCTAAATTTTAGCTTTATGGTAATCTTTTTCTCAATTCCTCTTCCTAGTGCCAGGGGTTAAAGTTAGACTCATGTTCTTGCATAGTTTTCCTTAATAACACCACAGTCTGATGTTGTTTTAGAGAAAGAAAGAGGAAGTAGATGTGGTGAATGATCACTTTTTCCTCGAACAAATCATGGCATTAGTTTAGGTACAAGATTGATAATTTTTTTTATGGGATTTCCACTTTGAATAAGTTTGTTGTGCTTATTCTTAACAGGTAAGAGGGCTGTACCGAGGCGCAGCTTCTTCTTTTGTGGGAATGGGTTTTGAAAGTTCACTTCTTTTTGGTATGTATCTGCAAACCAAACAGTCACTCCAGGTACGTATCTTCATAGAAAATTTGTTTTCAGGAAAGAACGTGCAATTTGTTCATAGGCAAATCCCAAACTTCATCAATTTTGCATGAAGGTTAACAGAATATGAAGTGCACCTCTTCACTCATGAATGTTCTGTTTCTTTGTTTTGAAGGGGAAGCTGCAAAATTCTGATCCACAGCCCCTAATCATTATTCCATCAGCAGCATATTCTGGAGCCATGATTAGTTTTATACTTTGCCCTACTGAGCTTGTGAAGGTAAGGGAAATAGGCTGTTCATAAATCTAATGCTTTATGCTGTACTTATTATTGAGCTTGTGACTTTGAGCTTCTCCAGTGCAGGATGCAAGTACAAGGGACTGATTCATTAGTCCCGAAGTCCAGCAGATACACTGGTCCTATTGATTGTGCACTTCAGACTATAAAAACCGAGGGGGTGAGGTGTATATGTTTTTTGTCAATTAGGTACCTGAAAAAGGCTTTGACTTGTTGAGCTAATGGGTTAGTTGTCCAGATGACAGGAATTTTTCGTGGAGGTGCAACAACTTTTGTAAGAGAGGCTTTGGGGAATGCTGTGTTCTTTAGTGTTTATGAATATGTCCGGCATTTCATGCACTTGCAGCTCAAAAATGCTTCCCATGAACATAAACACCTGACAGACTTGGGCATTGGGATTATCAGCGGCGGCCTTGGTGGTGTTGCTGTATGTATTCAATGAGTGCTTAACTCTCAGGCCATTAACGTCTCTTTGCTTCTTTTTTATTCTTTTAGTATTATTCTTTTTAGTTTCCCCTCTTCAGTCTCACAGTACCTCTTTCGTCACCTAACCTATTCTTTACTGAAAACTTTCCAGTTTTGGTCTGCTGTTCTGCCCCTGGATGTTGCTAAAACTATTATTCAGACCAATCCAGATCGGAATTCTACAAGGAATCCTCTTAGGGTATTGAAAGCGGTAAGATTTACTTATGGTTTTTACTTGATTGTTGCTGGCTAAAGTTGGAGATGAACCTCTGCATAAGCTTGGCTGACCAGCTGAGGGCCTGTTCTTGCAGGTTTATCGACAGGCTGGGCTAAGAGGGTGCTATGCTGGATTGGGTCCCACTATAGTGAGGGCATTCCCTGCCAATGCAGCAGCAATTGTCACCTGGGAGTTTGCGATGAAAGTCTTAGGCATCAGACATGAATGATATTTTCTTATGCGACTGGTAATCCGTCTACATTAGATCATTGTTGCTGTACTTGGTCCATTCTGTTGTGATTCTGCTTTTGCCGACAGTCTTTCATAGTGGATGGCGGTCCAGAGTAATTTGGTGGAAGCTCACATATATAAAATGAGAGTTCATTTCGTTATTTATATATGCTTGTTCGGTACAACTGCAACTTTACTGAAAAGTTAGCCATCAAATTACCTCATTTCTTTTTTGGGGTCATTTGGATATTACTGGTTCTATAGCATGTTAGTTATCTTTCAAGTGCACCAATGTCCAATACCATTATTGTTATCTTGTTTTTGTGCACTCTCGAGCACTGTTGGCTCTGTTGCAACATGTTTGCTGGGAGTTTTCTGGGGGCTAGCACTTTAGAGTTGCCATAGACATCACTCATGAAGTACATATATTATCATCAATTCGATCCATAGTCGCTTTAACTATGTTTTGAACTAGTGATGCGAGTACAGAGTACTCATCACGACAGGTGAGTATTAATGCAAAGTAATTGCAGCAAAACACAACCGTGTCGTAAACTCGTATGTGTTTAGACAGACAAATTTGTGTTACCACTCTAGCACTCCTGACCAAGTCTTTATCTCATTCACTTTATGTCATTTTCCAAAATGAATGTCATTTTACCTATCAACTTTCACCAACCCTTAGAAAAAAGAAAGAAATAAGAAATAAGAAAAAGATAAATAAATGAAAAAAGATCTCTCTCGATTTCCTACATATCTGGTTTTTTCTACTGGTTCTAGAAATTGAAGGAAATAAAAGGCTCTTAGAGAGATCAAAATCATATAACAATGGACTTTGCATTTATGCAGCAACACGTCCAAGCAAGGGCTTTTTTTTTTATTGTGGGGGATCGGAATAGATCAGATCAAGTGAGCATCTTCAAGTTTTGACAGAAGATAGAGAGCATCCAGGAGATAACCAAGACCAATGTTTCCATGGTCCTGTCATCTCCACCACCTTAGCCAGAGCCTTCTCCAGGAATGTCCGACGAGCTCTTTCGTCTCCGCTCGTTGTGTCCTGCCAACCGCCTTCGACAGCTCCTCTTTGTGTCGTCAAATTCCAACAGCTCATGGAACCTGCAACAACACACATCTTTACAAATATGATTTCCACCATCATAATCTCAAAGCATTAGTATTCTTTTCGGCTCAGGCTCTGTCACACCCCTATGCATGTGAAACTAATTTCAAGGGTCCAAGCTAGGCTAGGGCCTACGGTGATACCCCTCAGTAACCACATAATCTTTTTTGATAATCTCAAAGCATTAGTATTCTCTTCGGCTCGGGCTGAGTTACACCCCTATGCATGTGAAATTAATTTCAAGGGTCCGAGCTAGGCTAGAGTGATACTTCACCCTTAGGAACCACATAAACTTTTTTGCGAATAATTCATCTTTAATGCGAGTCATATCCACATCCAAAATTGCAATCAGAATATAGAATTAATCCATGATATGTCATATTGTGCATATATATTGACATGATCCTAAAAGTAATAAGATTCCAAATGCTGAATACAACTACATCATTACCGTTCATACTAAGTCCTCAACAAGCTATGGTCTGAAATTATTCTACACCATGGATCAATGATAGCACTTTGAGTCTTTGATGTCTTGTCTTGTGTTAGTTACACAATGAATATGTGATCATATGAAGAAATTGAAGCTTTTGAATGAACCAAGTGTAAGAGAATGATCTTGGTTAAAATTGGACAAGAATGGAGCTACATACTCCAATAACTAAGCAGCTAGAGTGATCTGATTCATAATTATAACTTGATAGCAACTCACACAAAATTTAAACCTCTATGAGTCCATTTCATGTGAATTTTGTTTTCCTGTATGATTAGTTCGATTACATGTTATTGTCATGAAAGAAGTTTAATGACTTTCAAAAGTTTCAAGGTTTTTGGTGGTCTACATATGATAAACTAAAACGAGCAAAACTTGTGTGAGGTCAACTCACAGTCAAATAGAAATGTAGGGATCACTTATTATAAACAAATCAAATAACAATGGTTGGAGCTAAGTGTCAGGGGGAAAATGTTACTCGGAGCTAGGGATAACTAGTGAGCAAACCTGCTGCATTGCTGGCAAAAGCGCTGACCGATTCCAGCAAGGATAACCACCGGCGCCTTGGCATGGAACTCGCACACCTTATGACGGCGGTGGTACCTCTTGGCATCCGTGAGGTCCGCCGTGCAGTTATCTGCTTGGCAGCAAACCACGGTAATGGAGGATGGACCTCCTCTTAGATAATCATCATTTCCCTCCATTATTTTCTTGGGAGTTAAAGGAGTGAGGAAACACAAAACAACAGCTAATTCAAAGAAGTGTTAATGTAATGTGTATATATAATGGAAGGAAAAAACGGCAGAAGATAAATCCAAAAAGAACCATAACTTTGTTGTTGTTGTTGAAAGGAGTTTTTGGAATAAAAGCACTAAGAGAAGAGCAAATGAGAATGTATAGTGACTAGTGAGTAGTACTATTTGTCTATTTGAGGTGAAAAGGAAGGACAATAATGTGTGAGGACCACATTCTCCATTATTTTTGCACCTTTCATTACTAGATGCTTACTTATTGGTTAGTTAGCTAGCATTTTGTTGTATGTGAGGGGGGGTCCTAAAAGTAATGTCATCTGTAAATTCATGGTTGGTGAATTAATACCCCCCAAAATTTTAGTCATATATGGTACTATAACAACTTGGCTCTTTTGGTAAAAACAAGTTGTTTTCCTTCCCTATCATACTTGGCTTTTCCAAGATTCCCACTTCCATTTTCCCCTTTGCTCCAAAATTTGGATATGATATGATATTTTGTTGATATGTGGCATGGTTGAATTTATGGTATCTTTTGAGCGTATAAGCAAATTTGTTTACCACTTCTTTTTTTTTTTTTGGTTTACCACTTCTTTTCACTGCTATACTAGCGTTTGGTAATCGGTACTGTTGGCTTAGGTTTGTTGCCTTTTAAGAACTATACTAATAATCTTTTCTTGGTTGCTATGTTGACGGGGTCGATGTTTACGTTTGTCGATCAGTTAGTTTGATATGTCGTTATTGAACACGAGAGCCCAAACATAACTAGTAGGAGGTGCTTCGGTCACTTTTCACTCCACCCTCTTTGAAATGAGCAGAAAACGACAACTATAGCGATTTTGAAATTTGAGATGTATTTTTACAGTTTATCCTAAAACTATTTTTCAACTCATTATATACTCTTTAGCTTTCGGATTTCTAGCACTCGGTTTAAATTTTTTTTCCCAACCTTATCCGGGAATTTTGTGAGCCAAGACCATCTTAAGTCATTCGAATCCCCGAACTTTGTATTCACCCTTTTGATGTTTAGCCCTTTTGGTTGAGCAGTAACAGACTAATATATAGTCGTCCAAACCTACAAGGGACTCGATAACCGACCTCGAGCGCTTCCTATTCCCACTAAAAATATCTGGTGCAATATATTCCGAAACTAACAATTTTCGTTATGGGGCACTCTAAAAAAAAAAAAAAAAAAAAAAAAAAAACCTATTATAACCTTTAATTTTCCACTTCCCGACCCTTCTGCCCAATGTTATCAGCGGATGCATTATTGTCACTTAAGACTCCCAATTTCCCATATAGTCCATCCGAATTTTGTATTCTCCCATAATTTTGGTGTTCGATTATTTAAACTGAGTGACCTGTAAAACAACTATTCAAGCGTTATAGCGACCCGATAACCTATTTTGGGGGCCTTCCACGAGTTCTAGGGTGTCCCGTAACATACATTAAAAAAAACAACAACTTTCGTTTCGAGACCCTTCGAAAGCCCAAAAACGTAAATTATAATTCGGCTTATAGAGACCCTTCAAACGTAGAACAACTATTCAAGCGTTATAGAGACCCTTCAAATTTCTGCTTCCCAGAACCCAATTGACATTTATGTCCAAACTTCTCTAGATGATCCATTGTGACTCAAGGGGAC
Organism: Tetragonia tetragonoides; assembly: GCA_038025085.1. NCBI lineage: Eukaryota > Viridiplantae > Streptophyta > Magnoliopsida > Caryophyllales > Aizoaceae > Tetragonia > Tetragonia tetragonoides. The sequence goes on along the minus strand of CM076148.1, from coordinate 5,960,300 downwards.
TTCTAGTGCCCCTAGTAGGCCATCTAGGTCCCTAAACTTAGTATTTACCCGTGGTTTGATCAGTGTTTGGCCCATTTCTAGTGGATGCGCACCAAAACTTTTGTCCAAACCTGTTAGGAACCTAATAACTAACATTGGCCGACTCTCATGTCCTTTAGAGGTGTTTCACGCAATTTATTAGGAAAGAAAATAAGACAACTTTTGTTTCGGAGTCTCCGAAAGCTAGCCCAAAAAACCTAAATAAGAGCCTTCAATTTTAACTTCTCGACATCCGATTAAGATTTTTACTCAAACTTATTCGCCAGAATCTGTTGTGAGTTTAGACCCCCCTCGGTGCCCTTGTTAGAAAATTTAGTCCCCGAACTTCGTATTTGCCTATAGTTTCGATGTTTGACCCTTTAAAGCGGGCAGGTGACTCATAAAACGGTGGTAATACTCCCTCCAGCCTACCAAAGTCTTGAGGTTTGGAGAATGACACAAATATCAAGAAAAACATATTTGAGAGCAAGAATTCCAACTCTACCCTTAAAAGAGCACATGGGGTGTTAAGAGAGTGAAAATAACGTTTTGGTGGGGAAGGGAGGAGAGAGAGTGGGGAACATAAGCACCTGAGGGTGAGAAGCTAGAAGGGGTAAAATAGGAAAGAGTTTCAAATACAATGTCATATAAAAAAAGGTCAAGATTTCCATGGTCCAAACATAAAAGAAAAGTGTTAAGATTTCCATAGACCGTAGGGAGTATAACTGTACAAGTATACTAGAGACCCGATAATTGCACTCGAGTGACTCTCATGTCCCCTATGGATTTCCTATGTGATACGGATCAAAATTGGTTCGTGTTGAGTTGGGATTTCTCTATAGCAACTTCTAGTCGGGTTGGGTATTTTCAACTCTAATAAGGAGTGTTTAAGTCTGTCTTATTTATTTAATCGATATTCGTATTCAACTCATTTATTTTCAAACAAATTTTAACCGAATATGTTAACAATCTGCTCGATCACTAATACATCGGCTTGTTATTATCAACCCTACAAAGTACAAACAACTTCAGATTGTGCCAATCCAAATACATCGGCTTGTTATTATCAACCCTACAATGTACAAACAACTTCAGATTGTGCCAATCCAATCCGAGTATAGTTGTCACTCTCATTTCGCCATGCATGAAAAGTAAAAGTGTAAAACATGAGGTCAATAAAACTTAAACTATGACGATACGTGGGTACGTATGGCTAGTGTCCTTCATGACATCAACGTATTGTTTTGTCGGCTTATGTCCTGTGGCCTGACGAGGGATTTGTTTGGCAACGCGGACAAAAAGAAAAAGGAAAAAGAAAATCATGGTCGTATTATTCTGATGCAATATTATTGGCAAAAGGCTTATCACCTGAAGTCCGTACCGGCTCATATAGATTCACCCCTAGGCCATTGTATGAGAATTAGTTGTGAGAGGACTCAGCAGTCCCACACACTGGGACAGGCCAGAGGAGGAGGGGGAATGATGCAATATTATTGTTTGTTAGTGGATGCCAGAAATTTTGAAAATAACTTATAAGGGTTGGCACGTCGCTGTAGACTGTAGTGTTTTGATTCATATATTATATAGAAGTAGGCCAGTAGATATTTAAGTTCTGTCCCAATAATTTTAGGTTTTTATCTTGCGGTGCATGTACCTTATCCGTTTTTGAGTTTTAGAATTTATGAAGATGACACTTCAAAATGGTACTCTTTATCAGTGATATGATCTTATTGAATCAGTGACATGTTTTTGATTAGTGGAAATCAATGGCATGAATTTACTCAATCAGTGAAAATTAGTGGCGGGATCCACATTCCTTCTCACAGAATCAGTGTCAGGACCTTACTAAATCAGTGGGAATCAGTGGAAGGACCTTACCGAATCAGTGGAAATAAGTAGAAGGACCTTACCCAATCAGTGGGAACCAGTTAAAGGACCTTACCCAATAAGAGAGGTCCTCTAGATTGACGATAGAACCCACGGAAAAGTTTGGGTGAAAACAACAATCGGGCCCTGGAGAGCCAAAAATCAAAAGGTATAATCCATGTTTTTTGAGCTTCCGGAAGCCCCGAAACGAAAGTGGATATTTTCGCACCATAGCGTAAGGGACATTCCTAGGGAACATGAACGCATGGGTAATATCGAAGTTCGAGGGTCCTGATGACCCTCCCGAGACACCGAGGGTCCTCTAAGGTCATGATAGACCTCCCGCTGAAGTTTGGGCAAAAATGACACCCGGACCCCGGGAAGCCGTAAACATAAGCTATTATCCACGTTTTTTGGCTCACGGGAGGGCCCGGAACAAAGGTGAAAATTTTCGCACCACTCGCAAGGGACACTCCTAGGGGACATGGGAGGCCCCGGGGTCGCTTATCCGGCCCCTGATAGGCTTGGAATGGCGTTTTGCGGGACACTGGTGTAAGAACACCGAGGGCACGGGTGATATCGAGGTTCGATGATCCGGATGACCCTCCCGGAGCACCGAGGGTACTCTAGGGTCAATGATAGATCCCCCATAAAAGTTTGGGCAAAAACGACAACCTGGCCTCAGGATGTCGAAAACAAAGGTTATAATCCACGTTTTTCGGGCTTCCGAAAGGCCCCGAAACGAAGGGTTATATTTTCACACCATATGGCACGCACGGGACACCCCTAGGAGACATAGGAGGTCCCCGGGGTAGGTTATCGGGTCTTTGGTAAGCTTGGAAGGGCCTCTTACAGAACATCGGAGCCTAAGCCACGATTTTTTTGTACCGAGCATGGCTCCCCAACACCCTATGCCACCAAACCTACCCTCAAACCCTCTTTACTACTACTCGTATCTTTTCGATTAAAAGTACAACTTTCAACCTTACCTTTCCATCTACTATTGTTTTAACTCTTTTCTACCAAACCGATAATTAGACCATTTTCACCTTGTAATTCCAAAAACGAATAGCTAAAATCTAAAGCTTCCCATGCAAACTAGCTAAGAATACTATTGAAACTAGAGTAAAGTTGGTAACCAAGGGGCGGACCTAGGAAGAAGGATATGGAGTTCATTGAAACCATTTTTTTTTTTTTTTGGTTGAGAATCCCACATTTAATTGTATAATTTTTCTTCTTTTTTTTTTGGTATAAATCCTTTGATTTTTCTCTAATTGCACCCATATTTCAAAATATGCATTATTTTTAAACTTATATTTATTTTTAAATTTTTGCATCAAAGTTTTCTGAATTTGCCACTTTTGGTAAGTTTTTAGAGTACTGCTAGAGTGAAAATGTTAAAGCTAAGAACACTATTGAAACAAGTGTAATAATAGGCGAAATACTACCGATACGCGCAGTGTATGGTACACGGATTTTTTTAATGCGGTGGCAGTAGCTGATTGGTTGGTGGAAAAATAAAGAAAATTTTTTTTTAAAAGGTTTTCGTTTGACTTTCAAACCATTTTAGCGAAAATTCAAAACATTTGGGTGGTTAGTGCTAATCTTTGTACTAAAACTAATTAGTGAAATGGATCAATTTAATGATTACTTTTCGGCAAGAAAAAAAATTCCGGTGAAATTTCACCTCATTTTCTCTCTCTTCTATGTCTATGCACCAGTAGTGAGCAGTCCACTTCCACCCCGCTTTCCGTATACGTCCCCAAATTTGATTTCGTTCTATGTTTGAGGTTCAACTCTGTCGTAACCTCACCACGATTCTCGCTGGCGAGATAGCGATGAGACTGCCGCTAGTGCCACCGCCGTCGATGAATAACAGTAACTATGGTTGCCGATGGAGGTATGAAGAGTGTGACAGACTGACGATACTGGAGTCGTGGAGGTGGGGTGAGTGGTGATCTGTTTTGTGGTGAAGTCGTGGATTTAGGTGGGTGGTTATGTGTTTGGTGGTGGAGCCGTGGAGGTGGGGTGGACGGTGATTGTAATAGAAAGATGTGATGATGATGATGATGATGATGATGATTTAGTTCTTCTTTTTGCAATGACAATTGCTATTTAATTAGTAACAAGTGGATTTCTTTCATGTTATAACAATTTTAATTCGATGTTGTTACTAAATAAATAATTATTCTCTAGTAGTTTCTATAACTATATGATATAGACAGGAAGACTCGTCGTTTTCTGTGGGGTGGAACTGAGGATAGAAGAAAAATTCATTTGGTATCCTGGGATAATGTCCAACATCCCAAAGACGAAGGTGGTCTTGGCCTTCGATCAACACGTCAATCAAATTCAGCTTTTCTTACTAAGCTGGGTTGGCGCATTCTTACTGAACCTCAATCTCTGTGGGCTCGGGTTCTTCGCATGAAATACTGCCATGGACGCTGTGATGTTGACATGTTCGAAGCACGGAGTAACGCTTCAAACACGTGGCGAGGTATTGCAGTGAACTCAAGCTTGCTACGTGAAGGCATTAGAACTTCAGTTGGGAATGGAAAGAAAACTCTTTTTTGGTTCCATAATTGGGTCACACCTCAACCACTAGCAACTCTTGCTGTTCATGACATCCCTCTGGAACTCCGGGATCACACTATTGATGATATGTGGTCTACTGAGCATGGATGGAACTGGGAAGCGTTTGCGGAATTTCTCCCACCCGAGACCTTGCGTCTGCTAGAATCATTTGAGGTAATTCCTGGAGACGAGTCACATGATACCTTGTTCTGGAATGGGTCTCCATCTGGTGGTTTTTCTTTCAAGACAGCTATGCAATTAATAAGGAAAAACTCTATACCCCATAATTTTCAACAGTGGAAGAAGGTTTGGAGCTTACGCATACCCCAACGAGCCAAAATGTTTTTATGGCTTGCCTTGCATGATAGGGTCCTCACGAATGACAGTAGGGTACGGCGATGACTCGCAGAGAATCCGTGTTGTACTTTGTGTTTGGATCATGATGAAACTATTTTACATATTCTCAGAGATTGTCAAGCTGCAAAATTTATATGGACTGGTTTGGGGGTACCTGCAAATAATGTTAATTTCTATGGAAAGAACGTGGCTGAATGGGTTGAGTGGAATATTATTGCTAGACAGGGAGGAAATGACGAGAAGTGGAACCAGTATTTTTTCCTTGCCATATGGTGGTTATGGAAATGGCGCAATGATCGTATATTTGAGCATGGAGCACATATTCCCCTGAATCCTATCTCCTTTCTTGACTTGAGGTGGAAGGAGCTTCAAAAAGCCTTTGAAAGAGAAGAAAACTTGCTGTTAAAAAAGACAACAACCCGTGAGGAAGTCTGTATTCGGTGGTTTCACCTCCAGCGGGTTGGGTGCTACTTAACACAGATGGTGCATCGAAGGGCAATCCGGGTGCGGCTGGTGGTGGCGGCCTTTTGCGTGATGACACAGGTCGGATGATAATGGCATTTTCTAGCCGTCTGGGTGTTTGTTCTTCCTTCAAAGCTGAGCTTCTAGCACTTCACAGAGGCTTGTTGATGGCTTGGGGAGCAGGATACAGGAAAGTACAGGTAAGAGTTGACTCTATGTTGGTAGCCTTGGCAATCCAGGGTGATCCACCAAAACATCACCCTTACCTGCACCCTGTCATGCAAATACGACGCTTTGTGGAGCAACCAGAATGGGATGTGAAGATTAATCACTGTTATAGGGAAGCTAATTTTGCCGCGGACTGGCTGGCAAAATACGGGGGTGAACCAGAATATTTCCATCCATACATGGAACACACCCCCTCCTCCTCTCTTTCAAATTTTACTTGAAGATCTTCAAGGCGTTGCTCGTCCTCGTATGATTAGAATTTCGTAGTTTTGGTTTAATTTGTGTTTTTTTTGTTTTAGGGGCTGTGTCCCCACATTCTCACCAAAAATAAAATAAAATATTCAATGTAAAGATGTTAATCTGTATTTGTTTATGAATTAATAGTTAAAAGACTTATCCAATAATACGTAGATTATAGTTTGTTGTTAAATTATTTGTCATACAGATTTTCTTGTTAAGATTTCAATTAATTTTTGTTCCTAAGTAAATAGTTTAGGGTATAGGATATAGACAAAATCAAAATAAAATGACCACTATGAGATCATTTGGTTGGATTATTTGACAACAATACACCATATGAATGAATTGTTACAATAATTGTGATACCTTATCTTGCAATTCGATGCATTATTAGTCCATGTCATATGACTCTTGAGGTATTGTTGTCAAAAGACTTATCGAATAAGTTATTTATTGTTGATTGTTAAAACTTTTTTGTCTCTCCGAATGCGAACCTTATTTTTGCCATAAAACAACTAATAATTTGTGACAATTCATATCATAATTAAAAAAGAGTAGTACTATCGGATAATAACGTACATCATGGATTTTCGATGATAATTTTGTTTGTCCTGAATTACTCAACGTAATTTATCATACGTCCCCATATACGACTTTTCAATTGATGTTGTTAAATATTGATAAAAGGGATGATCATACACTCTTTATTTTTTTCTTTAATAGTAAAAGATTGTCCCTAATATATAGTTACCAAATAATTAGGAACATATAATTCTATAAACGTTTTCAGATGAGAATTTTTTTTTTTTTATTAGGAACAAGTGTACATTTACGAGGAACAACCATGCATTTATTAGAAAGTGTGATCATGGATTATTTAGCATAATATTAAGATATTGAGCATTACTGATTATAGGTGAGTCACTTTAAACTTCATTGAAGTACATTGATTGCAAAATGGCATTTATCAATTCTAAAACATTGGTGTTTCATATGCGATGGAGGTCTATAGTGTATCAACTCGTAAAAAATGATCCTGGATTATTTAGAATAGGATTAAGATGTTGAGCATTAGTGATCATAGGTGAGTCACTTTGTATGAACTTTTATTGTAAATTGACATTGATGAACTCTAAAGTATTGGTATTTCATGTGCAAAGGGGGTACATAATGTACGGGTTATGAAAAGTAGGTGATCATGGACTAATTAGAATAGAATTAAGATATTGATCATTGGTTATCATAGGTGAGTCACTTTATACTTTATTTGAATACATTGATTGCAAATTGTCATTGATCAATTCTAAAACATTTGTATTTCATGTGCGACGGAGGTACATAGTGTATGTGTTCGGAAAAGGTGATCATGTATTGTTTAGCATTGGATTGAGATATTGAACATTAGTGATCATAGGTGAGTCACATTATGCTTCATTTCAATACATTGATTGCAAATTGGCATTGATCAATTCTAAAACATTATTTGATTGAGCCATTACGATCATTGAGAGTGATTAGCACTTTGTGTGCCAATGACGTCTAAATTGAGCCGGAGTGGTATAAATCACTCTCGAAATTGATTTTGATCACTTATTAGGATTGATAACATATAAATCTAGGGAGTGTATTTCACATTTTGACTAAGAGTGTTTAGTCTAAATCATTACAATGACCATTGAGAGAGTAATTAGCACTTTATGTGCCAATGACGTCTAAGTTGAGCCGGAGTAGTGTAAATCACTATCGAAATTGATTTTGATCACTTACTAGGATTGATATTACATAAGTATAGTGAGTGTGTTTCTTATTTTAATTAATAGAACTTAGTCTAAACCATTACGACCATTGAGAGTGATTACCACTTTATGTGCCAATGACGTCTAAGCAGAGTCCAGAGTGTTCAAAATCACTCAATTGAACTCACACCCAATTGGATTGGAATCCTATTCTATATTTGGTTGTTGAATCCATCACTCCCTCTCCTCTAAATTAAGTAGTTTAACAACAATCAAGGTAAATACAAGCCCTTATGCTTCTCACTTTTATTTTAAAATCTTACTTTTATTCTCACTTTGGGTGACAAGTAGAAAAAAAATTTTTATTACCTCTTTGAATAAGTTGTAGAAGAGATTTATCAATTTACTAATAACAAATTTTGTAAATTGATATTATTTTCTTCTATTCGAGAACACAACGCATTCAAATTTGTGTTACTAAAGTTAATGATTTAAAGTACTAAAAAAATGATCAATGCCAAATTGCAATTAATGTACTAAAATTAAGCATAAACTAACACACCTAGATCATTAATGTTCAATATCTTAATCCTAGGCTAATCAATCTATGATCACTTTTTCCAAACTCATACATTATCTATCTCTGTCGCACATATGGAATACCAATGTTTTAGAATTGATCAGTGCCAATTTGCAAGTAATGTATCCAAATGAAGCATAAAGTGACTCACATTTGATCACTAGTGCTCAATACCTTCATCTAATGCTAAACAATCCATGATTACCTTTTCCAAAACCATACACTATGTACCTCCGCTGCATATGAAATACCAATGTTTTTGAATTGATTAATATCAATTTGCAATTAATGTATTGAACTGAAGGATAAAGTGACTCACGTATGATCACTAATGATCAATATCTTAATTCTATGCTAATTGATTTATGCTCACATACTTTTCTGTACCGTACTTTTCTGATCAACTACTTTTCGATTTGGTTTGAGTATAATTATTAGACTTCTCAAAACTATATGTTATTCATTAGGGAATAACGTTCACTGGGGATCGATCAGTTGATGATTTAAATATATTCTGGGTATGTGTTGAGTGGGTAATGGTTTGAAAGAATCGTTTGATAAGATCCTTCGAATGACCCATCGCCAAATAAAAGGTGACGATCAATTATTAATTTGTATTCGATCATAAGGTATTCAATTGGGAAAATTGATGTCACTGGGAAAATTTTGATAGATCCCTTTTCTTTTCTAACTTATCGCTCCAATGTTATTCCTAATAAATACAAGGTTGTCCCTAATAAATATTCATTTGTTCCTATTGAAATAAAATTTGCTCATCTGAAATTGTTCATAAAATTATATGTTTCTAATTATTTGGTAACTACATAATAGGGACAATCTTTTACTTTTTTAGGAAAAAATAAAGAGTGTATGAGCATCCCTTTTACCAATACTTAACAATATCAATTGAAAGTCGTATATTGGGCCATATGATCTAGGTAATACAAGCCCTCAAGGTTCTCACTTTTGTTTTAAAATCTTACTTATTATTCTCACTTTGGGTGACAACTAGAAAAAAGAAGTAAGTTATTAGCTTTTTGCGTAAGTTGTATAAGAGATTTATCATTTTACTAATAACGAATTTTGTAAGTTGATATTATTTTCTTTTATCCGGGAACACAACACATTCGACTTCTTGTTACTAAAGTTAAGGATTTAAAGTACTAAAATGATCAATGCCAAATTTTAATCAATCTACTAAAATTAAGCATTAACTAACTCAATTATGATCATTAATTTCAATATCTTAATCCTATGCTAATCAATCAATGATCACATTTTCTGAGCCCATACACTATGTACCTTTGTAGCACATGAAATACCAATGTTTTAGAGTTGATGATCAATGCCAATTTGCAATCAACGTATTCAAATAAAGTATAAAGTGACACACCTATGATCACTAATGCTCAATATCTTAATCCAATGCTAAACAAGCAATGATGACCTTTTCCGAACCCATAAACTCTGTACCTCTGCCACACATGAAATATCAATGTTTTAGAATTGATCAATGTCAATTTACAATCAGTGTATTCAAATGAAGTATAAAGTGACTCACTTATGATCACTAATGATCAATATATTAATTCTATGCTAATTAATCTATTATCACCTACTTTTATTATCCGGTACTTTTCTGATCACCTACTTTTCGATTCAGATTGAACCGAGAAACCCAATACTCCCCTATATTGGAGAAAGAGTAGGATCGAAAAGGTTGAAAGTTCAAAGTAAGTTGATTAGCTCCTATAAAGCGTGCAACTCAAATTTACGTCTTAATGTAAAGGGATATACCTAATTATTTGGTTTGAGTATAAGTATTAGACTTCTCAATAACTATCCGTTATGCACTGGAAAATAACATTTACTGGGGATGGATAAGTGGATGTTTTGAATATAGTATGACTATGTGTTTGGTGGGTAATGGTTTAAAAGAGTTCTTTGATAGGATCCCTGGAGATGCCAAAAAAGCGCCTTCAGATTTCTCCGCAAAAGCCCGATGCTGAAAGTAGTAATTTATAAACTTAAATGCTATTTTTGCTTTAATAGGTAAGATAAGGTCTCAAATTTTTCCTCAATCGCTCCTTTATTCCGATCCCATTCAAAAACCCCGTTCAAGAGTTTTCCAACAACACCTCCCATGCCTTTTTCCGACTCCTGGTCGCCAAGTTGTGAACCGGGGGTAGATACCGCCCAATGGTAAAACAGTCTTTTCATATTTTTCGGAATACAAAATTCATCCGGAAAATTAAAATAGACTTGATGTCGCCATTATGACGACATCCAGCTGGCTCACCACAGCCGTCAGCGACCCTCCTCACTCAGTTCAAAACACACAGTCTAAAGTTGACAACCTCTATTCTAAGGAGTATTAACACTGAGCTTCTCCCTCTTTATTCCAAAATTATTCTTGAGATCTTGTCTTTACTATTTTTGTCAAACATAGCCTACAGTTCAGGTACTAACTCCTGATGGCTCAAATTAAATTACTTGCCTAATTGTTTATTTTCTAGTAGTCATAATGTAGATATTAGGGTTGTCCACAGTAGGTTAACCATACCGAAAGTGTGTTTCAATACGGTAATCGAAAATATCGATTCGACACTTTTCCGAACCGGTATCGGTTAATCGAAATTTTCAGTATGGTTAACGATTAACCGAATCATTTATTTATTTTCAATATGAGCTGATTTTTAGGAGGGAGAAATTGATAATGCCCAAAATTAAATGTGGCCAAAAGATTGAAAATCCTAAAAGCTTGAAAAGCTTCGTCTTACTCACTTCGTTTCTTCTTCATTCTTCTCCTTTTCTTATTCTGTTCTTCAACTTTTTCTCTTCATTATTTTTTCATTTTGTTTTTTCTATTCTTCATCTTCCTCTCTTCTCTTCTTCCTTTTTTCCCCTTCATATGCCCAGATCAAGAAAAGAGGTTATGGAGCCCAAATCGAAAACAAGAGCTAATCAAGCCCAGATCTAAAATAAGAAAGAGAGAGAATGAAAACCCCCTTGCAAAAATGGCAGAATCATGAACTCTATATCCAGCTTTGATGGTAATCAGATTGAGAAAGATAAGAGTAACTATAAGATAAGACAGAACCACAAAATCCTAGACAAAACGCTAGATTCACAAACCCAAATAAAAAATTGAGGGTAATCAGATCAATAAAAAAGAGGGGAGATTGGGTTTTGAGAGTAATTAGATCAGTAAATAAGAGGGGAGATTGGTTTTTGAGAGTAATGGATGCTATAAACTGTTGGGCCGCCTTCTCAAAAATTTAATTTTCGGTTAATCGAAATTTTCAAAACATGAACCGTAACCGTACCGAAAAACCAAAATTAACTACCGGTACGGTAACTGTATCGAGATTTTTTTTTTTTTTCGGTACGGTAATCTATTTTTCGGTACGGTTTGGCGCGGTTAGGGTACGGTTTTCGGTTTCGGTTTTTTATGAACACCCCTAGTAGATATCATGCTAGTACACGTTTTTATCGTTTCCTAAATATTGTTTGTATAGTCGTTGTGCTGCCCAACTTGTCAAATCGAATGCATATCTAAATAAGGGTCATTAATAAATCTTGTGATGCTTGTGATGAGCCAATTAATAGTCTAAGTCTAGGTTGTTAATCTGGTTTGGGTGGGAATCATTTCTTTAATTTATTAAGCAAACTTGAGTTAGAAGAGGCCGACATAATACGGGCGAGTTGGGTGCCTAACACCTTCCCACCTCGTACCTTCGCCCCTGAACCCTTTATTCTTGAGTACTCATATATTCTATATGAGCGAGAGTTTTCCTAAAAAAACATGATCAGTTCACTTATCGCGCTATTGGGTTGTCCCTTCGGTTTGTCCCTTCGATAAAACGCTGATAGCAGATTTGTGACATCTTTCATGGTTTTTATTCAATTTAAGTCTTTACAAAATCTTTTCTAACTCGATGGTTCCTTGAACTTATCTAAACCCCCAGCTTACAAATTTTCTATAAGGACGTACTCCGTGAAAACAGATGGATGAAAAAATCCCGAGTCCTTACAATCCCATGGATGGCTCGTAGCCAAATAAAAGAGGACAATAATTATTCGCTTGTATGCGATCATAAGGTATTCAATTGGGGAAAGATGTCACTGGGAAATTTTGACCATCTCTTGTCTTTTCTAACTTGTCACTCCAATATTTTTCCTAATAAATACATGGTCGTTGTTCCTAATAAATAGATACTTGTTCCTAATGAAATAAAATTTGCTCATCTAAAATCGTTTATAGAATTATATATTCCTAATTGTCATTGATCAATTCTAAAATATTGGTATTTCATGTGCTACAGAGATACATAATGTATGGGCTCGGGAAAAGGTGATCATGGATTGTTTAGCATAGGATTAAGATATTGATCATTAGTGATCATAGGTGAGTCACTTTATGCTTCATTTGAATACATTGATTGTAAATTGACATTGATCAATTTTAAAATATGGGTATTTCATACGCGACAGCCGACAGAGGTATATAGTGTATCAACATTCTTAAACATAAACCACTCATCTAACTTCACATTTATTATATATTATCAATATTTTTATTTCATTGCACAATGATTTATAATAGGTGATGGTATTATAGAATTCAAAGATCATAGCATTTCACATTTAGTAAGTGATTTTTTTTATTCTCGTAAAGTTTACATTGAGTTATTCATTATGGAATTATTAAATTTAAACATGATCAATTGAAAAAGTAAATAAACAAAAAGGTTAACTTAATTTAGGTAAATTAATAAATAAACAAAAAGGTTAACATATTGTGAATTCTAAAAACTTCTTAAATGAGAAAAATGACAACCAATAATTCAAGATATTTTTATTGTAATTGCAACATTTACACTACATCCTACCTACTAAGAATAGTAACTACATGAGCATAAATATTTATTTGGAATCAACGACAAATTAACGTTTTTATTTACATTGAAGATATGCATACTATCTACGAGTAAATAATTATTTATTTAGGAACAACGTCGAATTGAAGATTTTAACATGAAAGATATGTCCACTTGTTACTAATTAAATAGAAATCGCCGCTCTCAGAACCAATCTTCCTCTTCCTCAAACTTGGTAATGTAAACGGCCATTAGTACTCGTCCACACTGGGTCGTCTGCAAATGGCAATGGCTCGCCGGAAAACCCTTCAACTCCAACGATTTACTCGCCGCTCGTTGGAATATTGATCTTGGCTCGCCGTAAAACCCTTCAACTCCAACCCCTCAAAATTATCTGCTATTTCTTCATTCTCTCGTCGGAGATTTCTTTTTTGGGAGACGCTCGTCGGAGCTCCGGGATGTTTAAAACTTCAAGCAATACTTACTCAATAGCTAATGAGATTAAGAAAGTGGGCGGTAATGACCCATAGTTTCCCCCCATACCTCAAAAAATTCCCCCCCTAAAAACTAAGAAATTCCAGCTTTTTGTGTTTTCACTTGACACATATCATCACGGGATTCGCTGAAAAATCAGTGTATCATACACCTTGTGTTTTAATAGCAAGGTCCGTAATAATAGCATTTGAATTCTTTGTCATGTCAAAGGGTTCTGTAACCATCATATATATGAAGTATATTAGAATAAATTCTTTTGCTTTATTTGGGATGAATACTTTGATAAGAAAAAAAAACATATATATTGCATGGTCCAATTGATGTAACGCAAAGCGGAATCTCGAGTGCACCTAATTAGTTGTGGCCAATGGATTTGCAGTTGAGTGGGTATCACTTTGGTCTAGAGTTTGGTCCCTATTGATTAGGCACGACATGGACTTATTTAGGCTTCATTATTGCATTCTTAGACTTGAGATTGCTTCCCAATATCCCACAATAATAGCTTTATAGAGTTTTAGGATAAAATTTACATTTCCGTGTGTTTGTGCTTTGTTTTACTTTTTTGGGTATGTAGAAAAAGGTTCACTTACAGGATGGATTACATAATTTTTCCCAAAAGGTCGGCAAAATAAGCATTATCTAGACGACAACATATCGTGGGAGTTGGAAAAATTACTTTAGATTAAAATGGCCAACATAATAACCAAAAGTTTAAGTTGATCGTTCGACACTAAATTATTAGTGTTAAATCTATCAATAATACTTCTTATACGAATGTTTTTTTGACCTTTGGTATGAAGCATGAAAAATGCACAAAGTCGTCCATACATTGTAGGCATGTACGTAAATGCTTCATAAAATGACTCGGGAGCTCTGAGATTTGAACCAGAAACTTCTCAATACTTGCAGATCGAGTTGTGGCTCTACAAGACGATGAGCAAAATAATTAGGTTAAATGACTCACCCAACGTTACGTAATATGGGAGTCCTAATAAGTATAATTAAGCTAAATGACTCACTGTCACCCAACATAATCTAAATATGGAGGTCCTAATGAGTATATAATCATAAACAATTGTACAATATTTGTTGTTGTGATATTATAATTGTTGTTTTTTTATTGTTAAGATATCTTAAAAAATAATAATAATTGGATTTTAATTTGGAAATGGGCAAATGGGCGGTACCTAGGATCCGGTAGTGATGGGTACTCGGCGAATTCAATCAAATTCCAAATATTAAGAATCAGTGGATCCATTTTCAATTTCGAAAAGTGCAACACTCGGTAGCTACCCATTTGTGCTCGTATGTAAAATTTAATATACTTGAATTCAGTTTAGTACCCGTTCTTTGCACTTGAAAAACACCAAACTAAACTTATTTGAAATGAATTGATTTTTTCAACTTGACCTTTAATCTTTTGAAACGCATCCAAACATATATTTAATATTGGCCTCATTTGGATGTACCTTCAAATCCTTCTGATGACACAATTAATCATCATGAGTATTTCGGAATAAAAAAAGTATTTAAGTGATAAGTTGACACATGAATTGAGTTGAATTGAATTGGACTGAATTAAAATGTACAAAACTAAATTAAACTAAAAATAAGTTGAAGAGAACATAGAATCTTATAATATAGCTAAAAACTGAATAAATAAGTTGAAAAGAATATAAACTAAGCTATATTACTCCGTATTATGTGTTTAAAACTATTGGTCTGAAGCCGTGTGTTAGGAGGTGCCCTTTAGCCACGTCCAAAAAAATGCCAAATCAAAAAAAATAAATAAATAAATTTTTTTTCAAGAAGAAATCCTTTTAATTGTTAAGATGTGGTAACTAATGGATTTGGATTTTGGAGAATTCCAATTCCTTTAGGAAATCAGCCTATCACCAACCAACTCACCATGAATCTAGTAAGGATCTACCATGAAGAGCATTTTGCCGTGGGCAATGAATGTTGGGCTTTTGTAATGGTCCATCAAAATATGTTTCTCAAATTTCTCTTCCGTTGGACTGGGGTGGACATCGGGCCCCCATTATTGAGCCCAAATGGCCCTTGATGAAAAAAAAACTTTGGAGTCCATTATTGCACTAGCCACAGGCTTACAATATGGGAGAACTATTTATCCAACTCTCGAGTCAACACATGAGAATATATTTAATGCAAAGGATCACAGCGCAACTCAAGCCCACTTTCAGGTCATTCACCTAAGGATAACTCTGGATCCGATTAACACCAGACACGAGTCGATTCGTTATGTTCTTCTACATGGCATGATGACTACGGGCATAAAGGAGTGGGTTTGAGCTGTGCCTGAGCCTAAATTTTGAAAATAAAGCACAGCTAAACACGACACTACATAATTTAGGCACAACATGACCCAGTGATTTTGAATCTACCTTTGAAAATGAGGCGTCTGGGCACAAAAACACTAGAACCCACAAATCATAAACACGACACGGCACGACTATGCTACAAATTAAACACAGACACGACGATGCGGCATGAACACGGCCAAGGCCCGACACCACGCGATCTTACCAAAGCAAAATTTCAGCAAACAAACCACCGAATAATGTTGACTTTGGGTTGAAAGGAATCTTACCAAAGTCTGTAGTTTATTGTTGGAGGAAATATATTTCAATCATATCAGTAACAGAATTGAACTTTTTGGTCAGTTAAACAGTTAAACTGGTAATAAAATCAACATCTGAGTTCAAAATTTTTCTTTAACATGTGCTGCATTGAGGACAAAAAAAAAGGAAAAACCAATTATAGTTAACATTATTATCTATTAGTATAAAGAACATTATCTTATAACTAATTACTGCATAATTATCTGTTTTCCTACATAGTTTATGATGCCTTTATTTGGTGTTGTCCTTTCGTTTTTGGTTTGTCGACAAGATTTAAAGAATACTCGTGGTACTATGAAGAACCTATAGTTTATGTTCAACAAGATGCTCTCAACCCTTCTTAACTACCACTGGCATTATTATTATTTTTATTATTTTTGTTATTTTTATCCATGCATGCTTAGACCAATATAATGTGTACACCAACTTGTACTATATAGTATATGATCATCATTGTATCTCACTTGATATTATTATATTAGTTATGTTTTTCATCAATCATATATGAAATGTTAATTAATGTGTTTTATGTGCATAAGATATGCATAGTCATCATACTCTCGATCGAGTAATTGATTGTGAACCAATTAAATGCCTTTCTTGAATTCCATTGCCCCTCTCCTTTCATTAGTTGTTCCACCAAACATTCTTAAGGTCCCACGGAATTGTTATCGAGGAGAAATTAAAATTCCTTCAACTTAACTTCATATATAACTAGGTTTACGCACGGGCTCGTAAAATAATTTTATGAATACTTTTAATAATATAATACTATATTTGATGTAAAGTTATTAATATCATTAGTAAAATTTATTTTATTTTATTTTTGCAAAGATTTCTATTCATAGGATGCAACATGTTAATTCTTAAAAATGATATTTTTATGCCACCTTCATATGTAATGAGATTGGACTAAGCTTAGATAGATAATAAAGACAATATATGTACGTACACTAATTTTAATAAATAATTCAAATGAAAATAATGAATAAACTCATTTTGCATTAACTGTATATGTGCACTAAAAGTTGATAGCACGCACATGCTCGTTTTATTTAGCACAACTAAAACTATGTGACAAAGTTGAGCACATGTGGCGTCTAAGTGTCATCTTTACACGGACATTTCCTCTTATATGATGCCTACGTGTCATCACCACACGGAAAAAAAAAACTCTAACTTTTATAGGACACACACACACACACACACACACACACACACATATATATATATATCGTTTTGAAGCATTTTTCAAATCCAATCCAACGGAGTCAGACTTATAATTTTTTGACTTACGTTACTAAAGTTATTTTATTTTGTAATTTAGAAATATGCTAATAAATATGTAATTAAGTAAACTAATGATGAGATATTAATAAAGGATGATGTGTCATGCTACGTGTCAAGTTTGTGCTTACGTATCATGCCTACACGACGTGGCTCGCCCATGTGGCGTCCCACCTGTCGGCACCACACGAAGAAGGACCCAATTATATGTATATACTAGGACTTTACCCGTGCTACGCTCGCACGAGCGGCCCATTTATCATTATTTTATATATTTTTGATTTTTTTTAAAATTATACATAAGTACATAAAGAATAATAAAAAGTAGAAATGGGTCGAAATGTTACACAGACCACTCACCATTCTCCAACTAAAAAATAAAATAATATCTATCGCTTGTCAGTTAACTTGCAATTGTACATCATATAGTATAACTTAATAAATTGCCACTCCAATGTAACCCATGTAATTATATTTTAAGCATATCCTTACAAAATTTATGTCTAACCTGTGTTTATACCTTCATTTAAAACGTAATTAAATAGTTAATGCTTGTTATATTAACGATGATTATCCCCATAAATAAAAGTCAATTTTCACATAGTCTACGCTTATACAAACTGATATAATTCTTGTTATTAAACAACCATCTGTGTGATCAGACTGCCCCTTAATGTGTATTTCAGTAATTGGAATCTAAAAGTTAAAAGACTTATCTTCTTTCAATTTGGCAAAAATATCGAAAACTCACTATCTAATAAAAGGAAATATAATATGTAATTCATCAAAATGTGACACTTGTACACGTTACCTGCGCTTACCCACAATTATATAACCCTTATTATTATATTATGTGGATCTATTGTCCAAAATATTCATCATCTGATCTATACCCAAATGAGTTTTTATTGTTTTTAAAACTGAACATTAAGGTCATTTTAGATTGTATTAATGTCATTCTATCTAAAGAAAAAATAAAGAATATGAATAGGTCATAGCAATTACTATAGGAAGTTGACAACTAATTACTGACCAAAATAAAAACAAAAAGAGAAAATAAATTAATGTCGAAACCGACGTGTACATATTTTCCAAAAATATTCATCCTCTATACCGAAATGATTAGAAATTTTAATTAATTTTTTTCAATGGCAAATAGAATTTTTTTATAGACGTTAATTGTCAAGTCAAGCATCCTTACAATACCTGAATAGTCAAAAGCCATAATTGACAACATTAATGCGGGAGATTAATGCAATTTTTGATTCTATTAATGTAATTTTAATATTAAATAAAAATAAGAAATATGAATAGGTTAGAAATTAATATATGATATTTATTTTTGACAATTCATTACTCACCATTATAAAAATCAAAATAAAAAAAATAAATATTAATCAATCAAAGTGTGACATTTGTCACGTTACCAGCGATCTTACCCAAAATTATAATATATATATATATATATATATATATATATATATATATATATATATATATATATATATATATATATATGATACGAGTAAGCTAGAGGGTTACTATGTGCACTCGCATCTGCAAATGTAAATTGCATTATTGTATCTTCTTATAAAATCAAATGACTACAAAGTCCAGATTTTAAAATTGAGAGTGAAATTTACACTCTAATTTTAAAGTGAAAGTGTATTTAGCATTTCTAATGCTCCCTCCACCCTCATCTTTACACTTATTGTAATTGTATAATTAAATATTTAAACTATAAATAACATGATTTATTTTTTCGTTTTGAAAATTTTCCTTAGAAAAAAGAAAAACAATATGAAGTTTCATCCAAATAAACGAAAAAAAATGAAGCCAGAAATTCAAATATTCTGTATGTATATTCATGTTCATATTTCATTGGCTGATTACTAACCAAACTAGTGCTATATGCAAGGGCAACCCACATAATAACAATCCAAAAGATGCATGCCTGTCCAAAGCTATCCGGATGATAATTTCTAACTCTCTGATCTGATATGACCAAATCATAGAGGACGAGATGGGACAATGAGACTCTTGTCTGATCTGTCATTCTCTCTCTTCTACTAATTCTCTTTTTCCTTCTGTTTTGGTGCAACGTGGTCAATCTTTGCTGGGTTTAGTTGTACTCATTAGATTTTGATGCCTTTGGTCCCGTAAACCCCAAAATTTGATACTCTGTGTGTTATTCCCACTCATTCCACTGTAGCCAATCAGTGAGAATTAGTGATAAGTTCTTACTAAATCAGTAAGAATCAGTGGTGAGACCTTACGCAATCAATGATAAGACCTTACTAAATTAATGAGAATCGGTAAAAATTAGTAACAAGATCAACTTACTGAATCAGTGAGAACCAGTGGCACGGCCTTACCCTATCAGTAAGAATCAGTGACGTGACTCACATTCCTACTCGCGGAATCAGTGGCATGACATTAATGAATCAGTGAGAATCAGTGGAATGAGTTTACCGAATCAGTAAAAATCAATGACAATACCTTATCTAATCAGTGAAAATCAATGATAGGACATTACACAATCAGTGGAAGCTAAGTAAGAGCAAAAGAACACACACCCCCTAAGCACACAAAATCATACAATATTTTCTTCGTAACCAATTCAATAGTTTTTTTTTTTTTTTGATACGAGGAACCTTCAACCACTACTCTTTGAGTGTGCACCGAATAAACCTCGAATGTATGCAATAGCCTGCAAACAACACACACCAGGCAAGCCAACAAGATAAATCTTGTAGACATGCTCAGCAAAAATGCCTAGTGGGAATTAAACTCATGACCTTTGTCATGAAATTTAACCTCACGACTAACTCCACTACCCATTTCAGGGCAACTAATTCAATACTTAAAAAGTGATTTTGTTCTCTCTACGCACTTTTATAAACTATACTCTATATATAACTATATCTTTATAGAGGAGATTAGTCACAAAATATACAACAAAATAGTCAAGAATTAAATTCGAGACTTTTTATTGGCAATCATCGATATTTGCTATTTGCCACTGTGTCGTATGCCTCGGGCCCCATTCAATACTTAAGCTAAGGCCTTGAATTCCATTTGCGCGTTGGGCTCCTCTTCTTGGGTCATTGTCAAGGTGGGATTCTCTTGTCCCTATTGTGGAGGGTGGTGGTCTCCACTTTCCACCAATATAAATCCCTTCGAAATTGACTCCTAATAATAAGCTTTCGACGGACCAAAATTTATTATTTTTATCCACGTTTTTGTGCTTATGTGATATGCTAAACCTTTATTTCCCCTACCTTTGTTATCAACATCCGAAGATTCATAACATTCTAAAAGTCACATCTAGATTAAATTCCCACTTTAAGAAGAATGACAATAACCCAATTTTAGATGATTAGAGAATCAGACATTATTATTGTACGCATAATAATTGAGAAGCTAGCAAGTAGTACACAAAGTAAATGTATGTTCATTAACTACCTAAAATGGCAATACCAAAGATGGTGCTTGTATAATGGCTACCAACGCCTATTACACACTTTTTTCTGGTCACCAAAATAACATGGTAATTTAAAAACTTAAAGGCCAATTTCATATTTGGTGATGACGTATTTAGATTTACCCTTTAATTTCTTAATAAATTGACATTTTGATTTAGTTTGGTTTTAATCAATTATAATAATAGATATAACTATTGATTAGTTTAGTTGAAGCTATTTTTGACTCAATTCATATATATATTGAAAAAACTTTTTTTTTGATTGGAATTTTTTTAATACTTTTAGTTAGATGTTATGATACTTTTAGTTACCCTTTAATTTCATATATGTTGAAGTCCTTTGGCTTGTTTGATCCTTCTAATTAATAAAAAGGTTATGCTATTTATCAACAACAAAAAAAAAAAAAAAGAAGAAAAGAATTGGGATTCCTGCCAAGCATATGAATTGTAAAATCTAATACCTCAATGTGTATTAATGAGATACATGTGTTTTATTCAACCAAGAGTACTAGTTTTATTGTTTTTATGTGTCTTTTTCCTTCTATTTACTCTTTCATATAAAATTTATAAATGAATTAAACTCCACTAAACTGAATTGAACCGATTCTTAAATTAGGAAAATAACACACCTTACTCCGTAGAAAGTATTAGTATTAATAAATTAAAATAAGTGATCAATTCTTGTATGAGACCAACTTATAGTAAATGGGATCACTATTTTAAAATGTAGGAAACTATTTTAAAATGTAGGGTTCACTTATTAAGAACAATTATCATTCCTTTTTTTTTTTTTACTAAAATTTGACATCGTCTCGCCGAAAATTACGATAAAATTATTTTAAACAAGTTTTTGTGATATAAATTCTATTCGTCGAAATCTCACAATAGAATTGTTGCTCTTCTTATTTCTTAGGAGTCACAAGCAACCGTGAGGAACAGTCTTACAACCTTGAAAAAGGTCCTAAATAAGACCGAAGACTATCTTAGAAAGGTCGTTCTTTGTTCGAGCCTACCTTTCAACCCCCAACATCGAGTTGTTAGTGTACAAATCAGAGGATTTGATGGATGAGTATGATACATTAAATCACATTTAATCTACTCTTAAAACATTACTACACTAGGGGCTACATTACTCTACTCCTAGTAACGACATTACTCTATACAATTCTACTCATAGGAACAAAACGAAGTAAAAAAAACGCATTCTTGGTGAGAGTCGATTTGTCTTTTCCTTGCTTCGTCGATCCTATTTATAGGAAAATAGGAGAGTCATTTGGTCCTTTAGTAACCTCTGGTAACATACTACCTATTATCCAATCATGGGTTGAGATTAGTCAACAACTATCCCCATATCCTTCTTTGAATTGTTAACACCTTATTCAGTTTATGAGGTAATGTTTAATTAAGTAGGTAGGTATTATAGGAGATAACCAACATGGATAATGTTTTAGTGGGTAGTTGTAGGAGTTAATAAAAGTTGTCAAATTCAACCACTCTCTTTATTTTACGGCAATAATGGTATATTTTTTATTCGGGTCGTTATTGATTTATTCGAATTATCCCGATATCTTATTTTCGAGTGTAACAAGAATGTATGTTGGGTAGCAATCCATTAGAATAAGATTTAAATCTGGACTAGCATCGTAGAAGTAATAAAATAATAAAGGAACAAACTGGTAGAAGATCTTTGTTAGCAAATTGCAAGGAACAAAACATTGAGCAGTCAAATAAAAAGAGATCGATGAGAAACATACAGCCAACCCAAGGCCAAGTTAAAGAAATTAAAGAAGATGAAAGTTTTAGTAAGAAGTGAAAATCTGCAGAGAGAATAATTATGGGAGTAGTGTATAGAGAGAATGAGATTAGCAGAATGAGAAAATCCCTTGGGAGACTACAAAATCCGTTTGTTCCCCAAACCCCATTTGCTACGCCTTTATTAGCTGCCCACCACATGCCTCCATTCTTTAATCTCTCTCCTCTCTCTCTCTCTCTCTTTCTTCTCTGACAAATAAAGAGCAATGCAACGGTTGTTCCAAACCAGATGGACTTAGCATAACATAAGAGAGAGAGAGAGATGAAGTAGTGAAGCATAAAAACACATCACAGCATGAACCCTCGAGAATAAAGCGTGGTCTTTGAACCATGTTTCTTGAGGGGGGTGGGTCCTGAGATTGAGACCTATGACTCTCCACATGCTTCCTCTTGTCCCTTTCTCTTGGAACTTTCAATAGTGCTTTGTGATGTAATATTAAACTATTTTAGCTACTTCTAATTTTATATAGGAGTTAAATGTTTCTAGCATTCTTGTTCGCTTTTTCCTTATCCAGGAGGTGTTTTTTTTCCACTTATTTTCAGTGATTTTTACTAATTCGGTAAGGTTTTGTTGCTGTTTTGTACTGATTGAGTAAGGTATTGTCACTGATTTTCACTGATTTGGTAATATCCTTCCACTGATTCATAAGGTCCTTCCACGGATTCTGTGAATAGAAATGTGTGTCATGTCACTGATTTTCACTAATTGAGTAAGGTCCTGCTACTGATTCTCATTGATTGAGTAAGGTCCTGCTACTGATTCTCATTGATTGAGTAAGGTCATGCCACTGATTCCCACTAATTGAGTAAAGTCATGCCTCTTATTTCCACTGATTGGGTAATAAGGTCCAATAAGTGAAAAAGAACACATTCTTAACTCTTTACACTACATGCAACAAGGGTGGTAGACTACTGGTTCCAAACTTACTTCAAAGTAGTTTGGTAAAGTAATGTCATGGGTACAAATCCCCATTCCCTCCATGCCTTTTGTTTGATGACTTCTAGCAGGAACTATACTAACCCTTGTTGGTGCTACATTAACGGAGTAAGTGCTTACGCTGGTTGTTCAGTTAGTCTGATATATTCGCTGTTGAACACAAGAATCCGAACATGATATAGCAAAAGGTACCTCAAACGCCATTCACTTGCACCCTTTTTATGAAGAGGAAAAAAAGAGAATTAGGATTTTTTTGTCTTAAATCTTATTTTAAGTATATGTCACTGTTTATAATTGTATTTCAAAGTTGTTTTTAAACAAACTACATTTAAAACATTTTCTTAAGCTGGAAACATCTTTAGTTCGAGTAATATAGATTGAATAAATTAAATTTAATCCTAAATTCACCTACGATGTTTGATCAATCATTTTACTCTTAAAATATATGTACTTACAATAAAATTTAGATTGAATAAATTAGTGTTGAAATCGAACTCAAACAAATGAGTAATAATATGTGAAAGGAAAAAAATAGTATGTTACTAATCCTACACCACTCAATTAAAATGAACGGATTGAATTAATCCATGAACCGATATAAAGTAGGTGATCATAAAAAGAATACACCCATTATACCCCATAATGCATTGGACTAGTTCACTCATGAAATTGGAAATTTCGTTCTTGCTGTAGGTATTGCAGAATTTGGGTGGCCTTTTTTTATGGTTGAACTTATCTAAATTGAAGTGAACTGAAATGAATTTAACACCACTGAACTGGACACCACTGAACTAAGCTGGAAATTATTGAACTGAATTAAACCCCAACTTAATACGTGAGACAAAAAGTAAGTTTTTGAATTAATCACCACTAAACTGAACTGAACATCACTTAACAAAATTGACACCTAAACTAAACTGAACTAATCGTATAAACTCTACAGAACGCATCATTCGCCAACCAATTCACAGCGCAATTATCCTTGCAATGTTATATACTAACCTCCCGAAGCTCGATTAGCCACTTGGGAATGTGAACTGACTGAATACCCGTTTCCCGCCGTCCACTGTCCAGTGCAGACATACACTAGCTACAACACGCACGAAAAAATAAGAAAAAAAAAAGAACCCGTTATTTTCGCAGGTGCATGGGATAGAATATATAGATGACCCCCAAAAATTTATTTGTCATCATAGTCATGATTATGATTATGACACTATTAGCTTAGCCTAAGGTAATCAAATCTATTACTCTACATTCATATACGACACTGCACCCTCTCGTTAGATAATAATGTAAGCTACGGCGCTCCGCGGCTATTGCCACCTCTTTTTTTCTTACCTCGTACTCTAAGCTACAAATTAAACACAATTGAGACCCTGAATACATTAAAGGTGCGTTATTCTCTACTTATTTTCACTGATTTTTATTGATTGGCTAAAATTCTGTCAAGGTTTTGCCACTGATTGGGTAAGGTCATTCCACTGATTATTTCACTGATTCAGTATGGTCTTACCACTGATTCTGTGAGTAGGAATGTGGGTCCTGTCAATGATTTTCACTGATTGAGTAAGGTTCTACCACTGATTCTCACTAATTCAGCAAGGTTTTGCCACTGATTTTCACTGATTGCGTAAGGTCTTGCCACTGATTTCCATTGATTCGGTAATGTCCAATAAGTGAAAAAGAACACACTCTTAAGGGTGCGTTTGTAAGAGCTGAACTTACCAGAGATGAGAGAACTGAACTTACCAGAGATGAGAGAACTGAACTAAACTAAACTGAATTCAACATCACTAAACTGACACTACTAAACTGAATTGTACACAACTGAACTGAATTGAACACAACTTGATATGTGAGACGACAAAAAATATATTTATGAACTCAACACCACTAAACTAAATTGAACATCACTTAACTGAATTTGAAATCACTGAATTGACACCTCAACTAAACTAAACTGAACTGCCGTATAAGCTCTGACAAAAACACCCTAATTCTCCGATTCGAATATCCCTTTCTCATTGTATGTAAATTTATTGTAATAGCATTTATTCAAACTAAAAAGAACACAATATTTTTGGACCCGAAAAAAAATACTCGTAATCAATATATATACTTTATTTTTATTTAATAAATTATATTCAACATGTTATTAACACACAACACATGTGTTGTACGGGTTAAAAACTAGTATCAATTGAACACAAATATTATTAAAGCTCACAGCTAATCGTTTCATTATTTGGAATATGTGACGCATATATATATGGACCCCGCGAGGGACTGTGAATTTTGAAGTGGGTGATTGAATATGTTAATGCATTATCGTCCAAGTTTTAGAAACTTTCTCTATTTCTATTTTTGTACTTGCCCACCAATACACTAATGCATACAGAATACCCCTTTTGTAAATCAGTAGATGTGTACACTTAAATTTGCGGAGAGATGACTGTTGGATTGAAATCAAACAAATTAGGACATGTTTTTTTTAGTGTTAGGTTTCAATTTTTTTTCCACTTACTCACTTTTTAGAACCCTTAAACGGGCGATTGCATATCATTACACAGTAGTAATACCATTTAAATTGCTCATAATGATATGTGTCATGAGAAAAACAAGCATTAAGGCGATTGCATATCATTACACAGTATTAGTAGTAATTAGTGCTCAAAGATGCATGATCTTCGCCTTATACAAAATTTCTGCTGGCGAGAACAAGGTCTTACACACCATAACACTATACTTAAGACAATTAAAAACATAATTAAACTTCTATCAATTCAGTCGAACTTAGGGTGCGTTCTTTTCCACTGATTTTTACTGATTGAGCAAAGTCTTATCACTGATTCTCACTGATTGAGTAAGGTTCTGCCACTGACTACCACTGATTCGGTAAATTCCTTCCACTGATTCTCACTGATTCAATAAGATCCTGCCACTGATTCTGTGAGGAGGAATGTGGGTCCTGCCACTGATTTTCACTGATTGAATAAGGTCCTGCCACTAGTTCTCATTGATTCAGTAAGGTCTTGCCACTGATTCCCACTAATTAAGTAAGGTCTTGCTAGTGATTTCCACTGATTAAGTAAAGTCCAATAAGTGAAAAAGAATACACCCTTACTAGTAAACTTCCGTAGAAGAGAACAAGACCTAACACATCATCTAACAAAATAGATAAGAGTTTAAGACAACTAAAACACAATTAAGAATAGTGTGAGAGTATAAAATAAGAGTATAGTACTACTAAACAAGGATGATTAAAATAAGTGAAAGTGGGATTCGCTGTCTAATATGCCTCGGTGATTGGGCCTCTAGGGATTCCCTCAATCTAATTCCCCCATATTCTAATCCAACTAAAGGAATGTTACGTAGTGATGTGTACTGTCCTCTACTGCCTCTCTCTCTCTCCTCTCTCTTTCCACAGTCAGTATATTTTCTCTTTCTCGAACCCAGTGAGATTCATCTGTTAATGCTTACCCTGCTTTATTTCTCTCTCTGTGTCGTCTTCTTGGATTTTTGAATGTCCCCCCTTCCATTCAAATCTTTACTACCCTCCCTTTAATTTTGATTCCTTCTTAACTTATTCTACTAATTAATTCAGAACCATCACGTGAAAATTTTTGCATTTGCATTTTTCTAGATTTAAAACAATTCTCTTTTACAAACTACTATTTAAATCGCTTACATACTCCTTACTACCTGTTCTTTGTCTGCTTACTGATTGTTTCTTGAGCAAGAAAATGCTTGGAAACTGTGAGAAAATGGTACTCATCTCTTCACCTCATTCTAATGAATGGCCACAGGTTCATTTCTCTCTCTTAGACATTTCGTCGAATATGTTATGTGCATTACATTTAAGTCATTTACATACAAAAAAACCCCCAACATTGCCCACAATTATTCTGGGACCCCGTTTGGGTTGTTTTTGTTTTGTTTGCTAGTATTTGGAAGAGTATCTGAAGTAGTGTTTTTGTGTGGGTCAAAAGATTTTAACTTCACTATGAAATCTTTAACATTTTGTTGTTGTTTTTTTCTACCTATTGCAGAATAATCAGATAGATGATCAGAAAGGAGGCTCCTTGAACAACAACAACAACAACAACAACAACAATATGGGTTCAGTTGGGGTCAGAGTAATGGATCAAAAAGTTGCTGCAATTCCTCAACATCATGAGCAACAACAACAGCAGCAGCAACAACAACAGCAACAACAACAACAAAAACAGCAGCAAAATCAAGAAGCTCAAAGGTGTCCTCGCTGTGATTCAAGCAACACAAAGTTCTGTTACTACAACAACTACAGTTTATCACAGCCAAGGCATTTTTGCAAAGCTTGTAAGAGGTACTGGACAAGAGGGGGTACCCTTAGGAATGTTCCTGTGGGTGGTGGATGTAGGAAAAACAAGAGGGTTAAAAGACCTTCAAATAGTTCATCTTCAGCTTCATCTTTAACAAATTCTAGTCTTGATGCTAATTCTGCAAATTCAGCTTCTTCTGGTGGTCATCATCATCATCAGATTCATGATTTGCTTTCTTCAGCTTCAAATCATCATGTGAATCCTCTGTTTTATGGGTTACCAACTCATCATAATCCTACTTCTGATATCAATTTCCCATTTTCAAGGTATGATCTTCAAAACCCACCTCATATTAATGGCCTTGGATTAGGGTTTTCACCTTCATCTTGTGGGTTGGTCCATAATATGAATGGTAATGGTGGTGCTGAGTTTAGAAATGGGTTGGGTTTTAATGTTCATGATAATCATCAAAAGCAGATTTTCCAAGATTTGATCTCTTCAAACCCTTTGCTATCTAACTACACAAACACAACTACTACAACCACTACCACAAACACCAACAACAATAGTTCTTCACCATCAATATCATCTCTTTTGGCTTCTAGCCTTCAAATAAAAGGGTCAAACAATTTTCAAACATTATTGCCATCTTATCATGATGATGATCTTCAAATGAAAGGAGGTGGGCAAACAGGTGGTAATGGTGGTGGGATGTTTTTGAAAGAAGTGAAGATGGAATTAGAAGGGCAAAATAGGTCATCAATAGATCATCATCATTGGAGTGCACCTAGCCAAAATCAGATGGATCAAAACATGGGCTCATCATCTGATCCATCTCTTATGTGGGGTGGTGGATCTAACCTTGGTGCTTGGCTTGATCCTTCAAACAATATTGGGTCTTCAGTTCCTTCTTTAATCTAGCTAGAAGACCCTAAAAAGTTTTCATCTCGATTATCATTCACTCACTCACTCACATCTCCCTCTTTGTTCATCCAACAAAAAAAAAAAAAAAAAAAAAGTTGGTCTCTTTTTCTTAGAAGGGTATGTAGGTTTGTTTCTTGGGTTTAATTAGTGCTTAGTAGAGTTTTAAAATACTGCACACAAGGGGAAGTTTAAGGGGACTTTTTGTGAGATTATACAAGTGATGAGAGGTTAATTGGATCGGATCGGAGTGTTCATGTCAGCAGCAGCAAGAGATCAAGCTTATTCAACCTCCTTGAAGGTTTTTTTTTTTCTAGTCAAAGGTTGAATGAACGACCCGTTTGCGCTGAGAGGAACGTCGATCCGATCTTAATCCTCTTACAAGTGACCCGGCCCGGATGATGTTGGTATCATCATCAACTGCATAGTGGGGAAAGAAAAGGAAACAGATCCAGTGATCAAGAATTAATGGATGCAAATTATGCAAAATCTGAAGATGGTCCATGTATGTGATTTGGGTTTCTTTTTCTTGTCTTGGTATATGTATATATTGTATGCATGACACTGTTTTTTCATTCCATTGTACTACTTAGCTTCATATTAACTTCATGAGTATTTGTGGCTGTATGTGTCAAAGGGGGGATTGGGTGTATATGGTAGAGGTCCTCAGATTAGGACATTAGATGAGGAACTGATACATTTAATTTTCATCCTGTTGTAACTTTTTCTTTTTTTCTTTTTTTCTTTTCTTGGGTTTCTTTCTTTGGGGAAAAGGTCTGGTATAATGGTATAGTAAAAAAGAGGGAGATTGGTTATTCAATGTGGGTGTTTCACTTGATGAGCCTTTTGGCATGCATTGTGATTCCTTTATTGTTTCTGTTCAATTTCATTTCTCTAGTTCTGATATATACTCCCTTGTTTATTGGAATACTTGTGTTTTCAAGATTATATTGACCTAAACAAGTCATTATATAGAGTATAAACAAGTTTGTGTAATGTGAAAGGAATTGAAGGAGATTAAAAGGGGTCAGTCGCGAGATGTCCCAGGGAAATCGTAATCCCTTTATAAAGGAGATTAAAGAGGATTATTTTAGAAATAGGTGAAGCTATTAGCTATATATGTTCAAAATCCACAATACTTTATTCCTCCTCATTCACCAAATGTATTAAAACTAATCCACAGTCTTTTCATATCCTCCATAACCATCACTCTCTTGCCCATCCCCACCCCAACCTAGCAAACCACCACAATGGCCCAGGCTTCACTGGCAACATGATAAGACGCCTCGGGTGCGCGATTGGTGGCACCTCAAACACGCACCCTCGCTCGGTCCCCACTGTGTTGATCGGTTTTATCTCTCCCTTTCGAGTCTTCGCGCATCTTTTGACACTCGCTTTCTCTTGGCATTGGCATGCATGGGATGTTTGGTCAAGCAGGGCTCACCACCAGCCTTTATTGGTCGTTGATGTTGATGAGCCCTACCATGCACCTTGATTGGGTTGAACATATCATATCCTCTCGTTGCATATTCGTTATTCTTGCTTGTGCAATTTGTGGTTTTTTTATATGTTAGGATTTTGAAATGGGATTTTTTTTTTTCTTTCCAATTTGCCGTTTTGAGTATTAAATTTTGTAGTGGTTTGGATGGAGTCCCAATTTTGTTAAACAAATCGTTAGTGGAAGGAATTGACTCTTAGATAAATGGAGCTTGTAAGGAGAGAGACGTTTCGTTCTTAGTTAGATCAATATATATACGGGGGAGTCTTATCAAATTGGCTGCCAATTAAATCATCATCATGGTGGTCGCCAGCAAACGGCGACTTGGGTGGTTTGAATTTTAAACCCCGTCGTTGTTAAATATAGGTGCCTTGCATGCGACCACCACTCTGAGTCTGCGGTTGCAACTTGCAAGGCAACATACATGGTGGAGTACATGGTAGTATGAGGTGATAAGCTAGGGTGAGGACGGAGGAGCTAGGGGGACTAGGGGGTAGTTTTGTAAATATTGGAAAAACATTTGCTTCGATTTGTGAAAGAAAGTTGAAATCATTAACTTTCAATCCTTCGTGATTTCGAATATTTTTTATAGGATGTATTTTTTTTTTTATGGTTGAACTGAATTCAATACCACTCGATTGAACTGAATATCATAATATTGAATTGAGTACGAGTGCACTACTGAAATGAAATGAATTGAATACGTAATATGCGGAAGAAAAAGTATGTTTCTAAACTAAATATCATTGAAATAAACTGAACTAAGGCTCTGTTTGGTTGGGCGGAAAATCGTACTTTTCAGTGTAAAATGTATTTTCGTTCACATTTTCCGTTGTTTGGTTACAACGGCAAACAATTTTCCAAAAAAATTATTTTTTATAAAAAATAAAATTTACTAACATAGTTGCGTCGATCTCGAAAAGTTAGGTGGATTAAAAAAAAAACACCTGAAACGCATATCGGAGTAAAAAGTTATACCTATGTGAAGAAAAAAAAAACAATATCGAGAAAGTGGCCCGAAAGTTCGGCCCAAGGCCCAATCAAGTCGGGTGCGAGTTTATTTTTATGACCCAAAGTCCCGACAACTAAACCTGATGAATCAAGTCCGCTATTACTTATTAGTGCTCTGGGGACATAGTGTCCCACCAACGGAAAACCGTTTTTCCTTCAAAAATTGAAGGGAAAACATTTACACCTATATAGGTGAAAATGCTTTTCCCCCTGAAAACCATTTTCCTTCTCATTGTAAACCAAACAACGGAAAATGGAAAAACTGTTTTCCAGGAAAACTATTTTCACCCCAACCAAACGGAGCCTAAACTGAAAATCACTAAAGTGACTTGGGATCACCACAACTGAGCAGGTAAGTTCCAAAGATTACACCCAAACTAATTCTTTTGAACAAGAAAACTGATATATAAATGCAGGGGCAAATAACCTTTGCTTTCCACAAATGAATAAGAGAAAACAGGTTTTCTACTAGCTAGACCATGCATGTTTGAGTATATTTGTCAATTGCGTCTATGCAGCTGTGATGAACAGAAGTGGGGAAACCGAATGTATCTCATCAGCTCTTTGCTATATCTACTGCATCTAACTATTGAAAACAACATCCTCATTTAAGACAAGTAGAAGATATAATGTACCTAATTAATCTTGTGGCTGAAATTAAGTATAATAATATAAATAAGATTATCGATGTTTCAACACGTTATGTGTTGCATGAGATAGATATAGGAAGATGTATTCTGCAAAAATGTGAATTTGGTGTCATGTCATAAAGGATTGGTTATCTCATCTTCCTAGACTCATAGTAGGAATTCCCAATTCAACTAAAGTATTAATTATAGTCATCCTGAATGAGGAGATGGGGACAAAATGATAATACAGTGTATTCCCAATTTAACTTCAATAACAATTCCTTTACAGTGGAAGGCGTAATCATGATCCCTTTTTTAATTTATATTTTGAATTATTGGAGGCTAAATGTTGTAATGTATATATATCTATCAATTCCTTACAACTGCATAAGCATATTATTAAGTTAGCTTAGATTAAGGGTATGTTCTTTTCCACTTATTGAGTAATGTCCTGCCACTGATTTTCACTGATTGAGTAAGATCCTGTTACTGATTTCCACTGATTCTATAAGGTTCTGCCATTGATTATGTGAGTAGGCATGTGGGCCCTGCCACTGATTTCCACTGATTGAGTAAGGTCTTTCCACTGATTCTCACTGATTAAAGTTTTACCACTAATTTCTACTGATTGAGTAAGGTCCAATAAGTGAAAAAAAAAAACACACCCTAAACAACTATCTAGTGCTGCCAACCTCATACTGAAAGCTCGGTTAACGTTGGCTAAGGGCTCCATGTACTGAATACTAGTGATCGAGTTTCTTGTTTCTGGTATTGACATGTTAAAACTTGCATGTAACTCAATTCTGTCGAATTTACTAAGTCCTCGATCTTAATTTCTCAAACTAAAAACTAAGTGTTTGTTTGATTCATTCCCATATATAATTGTTTGGTCGATTTAGAAAGTTGTAATTTTCATAAGAAGTTTTACTTACCTAAAATAAAGCTAGGTCTAGGTAGGAAACTTCTCCCGTTGTTGTTGTTGTTGTTGTTGTTGTTGTTGTTGTTGTTGTTGTGATCTACTTGAGAAAGCATGGCTTGAGTTCTACCATATAGCATGCTCAT
Organism: Tetragonia tetragonoides; assembly: GCA_038025085.1. Lineage (NCBI taxonomy): Eukaryota > Viridiplantae > Streptophyta > Magnoliopsida > Caryophyllales > Aizoaceae > Tetragonia > Tetragonia tetragonoides. The sequence goes on along the minus strand of CM076148.1, from coordinate 5,927,277 downwards.
CTGCAGTTTTGCAACCAAGTCCGATCTGATAAACTTTTGCAAAACTTGGATTTGAATACATGTCCTTGGCTACATTTTGCACATACATATTGGCACAAGCCAGCTCCATTTCTCAGAAAGAAAAAACTATGGACCCTCTATTGCAAAAGCTGCTGATTTAAAGCAAGCATATATATCAGGTCCATTATTCGACTTATTGCATTGTACTTGGGGCACATATATATGCATGCTTGAGCCTAGAGGTGATCATGGGCCGTGCCGTGCTAGAGCTGGGCCGGGCTCTCAGGTGGGCCGGGCTTCCTCGGAGGGAGGCACTGCTTGCACCGTGCCGGGCCGGGCCTAACTAGGTGAAGCACGCGATTGGACCGTCATGAAGAGAGAGAGAGAGAGAGAGAGAGAGAGAGAGAGAGAGAGAGAGAGAGAGAGAGAGAGAGAGAGAGAGAGAGAGAGAGAGCTAGAGGAGACAGAGAAAGCTAGAGTGAAGAGAGAAAGCAGCAGCAGCCATTGAAGCCAGCTAGGGATGGCAATGAGGCGGGGCGGTAGTGGATATAGGTAGATTCATCCCCACACCCACCTGGATATTTCGATTCCGCCACCCACCCCATCCCCACCATGGGTCGGAGATCCCAAATCCACCCCCGCCCCACTTACCCGCCGGGTATCCACCTCCGCTCCATTTATCGAGAGGATATCCATATCCGCTTTATACCCGCCCAAAAAGAAACGAAACCCACATCTGAATCTACATCAAATTCACCCAAGATAATTTGCACGAAAAAATTTGAGCTTTTTGATAAGCAATAGCAGTAGAAGATTTTATATATTTGGTAAAATAAGATTTTATATATTTATATTTTACATTTTTTATTATTATGTGGGTATGAGGCGGGGCAGATGGGTATGAGGCGGGGCGGGTAAGCGGGTATAAGGTGGGGCGGGGCTCCAACGGGTATCCACTGGGTGAAGAAGGCAAACCACATCCGCCCCATCACTACGGCGGCTTTGCTTTATCAACACCATCCCCACCTAGCACTCCCCCATCCCCGCCCCAACTGGGGCGGATGTGGGGCGGTATCTACCTATATCCGCCCCACTGCCATCCCTAAAGCCAGCAGCCATTGAAGGAGGGGAGAGAGAAAGCCAGAGGAGAGAGACGGGCTATAAGGTAGGCCGAACTTCCTTGAAGGGAGGCACTGCTTTGGCACCGCCAGCAACGTGCCGTGTCGTGCCCGTGTCTGGGCTCTCTCCTTACCGGCACAGCTTAGGCCCTCGGCGGTCCGATCAGGATGGGCTTAGACCTAGCCCGACCTACTGGCCACCTCTACTTGAGCCTGACCTGACAATTTAAAGGAACTGAAATTCACCAACCTCACTACTGTACACCTGATGTTTTCTCATGCTCACTACTGTTTTCAGGAATCAAAAAGTCATTGATGATGGATCGGAACAATGTAATGGAATTTTATTTATATAAATGAATAATAGTGGGCCGGATTGCATAAAATTTACACCAGCACGCATGTCTTCATGGACTTAGTTTATCGTGTACCAAGTAAATTTGAGAGGTGATTGTAGGTGAAATAGGGGTGACTCCACTATTAGAAGGGTGACTCCAGGTGAAATATAGGGTGACTCCACTATATATTAGAGGGGTGACGCGAAGCATAAATTTGAGAGGTGATGCCAAGTATAAATTTGAGGATGACTCCACTATTAAAGGGGTGGCGCCAAGTATAAATTTGAGAGGTGGCTTTAGGTGAAGTAGGGGAGGACTCCACTATTAGAGGGGTGTAGTGGCTCCAGGTGAAGTAGGGGGGTGGCCGGCTCCACTATTAAAGAGGTGGCTTCAGGTGAAGTAGGGAGTGGCTCCACTATTAGAGGGGTAGCTCCAAGTGAAATATGGGGCGGCTCCACTATTAGAGGGTTAGCTTCAGGTAAAATAGGGTGAAATCCACTATTAATTAGAAGGGTGACTCTAAGTGAAATATTGGTCTATCATAAACTAAGTCCACACAATTTTTTGTAAAATTTCACAGTCTATTAAAAAGAGCCGGACCAAGGGGTTATGGATTGTAAAGCTCTACAAATCTAATAATTAGTCAATGCAATATTTTTCATTTGATCTATTTATATGTCTAGAGATCAGATGTTCATTACAACATTATTGGTAATTTTCTTAGGGCTGAACTGAATTGAGTCGGTTATTGAACTGAACTAAATTGAATTGAATACAACACATTGAACTGAACGGAACAACATTGAACTGAATATCGGTTGATATATGAGACAAAAAATATATTTCTTAACTAAACTGAACATCACTGACTGTAAACCATTGAATTCAGACAAGACTACTCTGGACCTCAACTGAACTGAACTGACTGAACTGAGCTGATAGGATAATAATCTCTAAAAAACACATCATAAGTCTCCCTCGCCTTCTTATTCTCTCCAACATTTCGCTTAAAAATATAGAGAGCTAGCGAGGTAACATACTAAAAGGAAAGAGTTGTATTTGATCAAGTAAAATAGGGTGTGTTAATTTTCAAAAATTATATTGCAGTAAAAAAATTTATGTTTGACAATTTTATATTTGGAGAGAAGATAGTAGGGGTGAGTAGAAATTTCGGGTACCCAGTATCGGAACCGAAATTGGTTAGGAATCGGTGGTTCCGAAACCGGAACCGGTCTAACCAATTCCAATTCCCAAAAATAGGAATCGGTACCAACCAATTCCAATTTCAATTCCTGACTTTTGAAAACCGAAACCGGTTGGGTACCCAGTGCAAAAAAATTAAATGACTTTTTTTCTTTGTTAGAAATGAAGAATGGTGATTTTCTAGTAAAGTTAGTAGTTTAAAATTTTCCATTTGTAATTTTAATGTTTTTAATGATTTGTATTTATAATATTAATAATTAAATTATTGTATAGTTATTTAAATTTGATTTACAATGTTAAGTATTTTGATTGTAGTATTTGATTATATGTTTGCGGTATTTATGGAAACTAATATTTATTAGTGTAATTTTTTATTGGTGTTTTTATTATTAAAATATACATTTATTTGATTTAAAAAATAAGAAAAATTGGATTTACAACGGACTTGGGTATCTAGGAATCGGTGGGTACCCGGTGGATCCAATTCCAATTTCTAAGATTTAGGAACCGGTGCAACCAATTCCAATTCCAATTCCAATTCCAATTCCAATTCCTACAAATTAGGAATCGGTGGATCCAATTCCAATTCTAGATAGTGCAATACCCGGTGGATACCCAGTTATGCTCACCCCTAAAAGACAGAGTTAAACCCTCAAACTCATATATGATATACTATTATAACTTAACTAGTGGAGTATCTCTTAATTTCTATACAAACCTAATAATTTGAAATGAGTGGTTGTGGGGGAGTCTTGTGCACACTTCTAAACGGATAAATTCTTTGTGGAATATATATAAGCAAGTGTATGTATAATAATACTCAATTATTTTTTTAAAATGTCACAAATTTTTACCTAATTTCATAATTAGGAAAGATCCTAATTTCATTATGGGGTGATATTAGGTGTGCAAGTGGGGGAGGTGGGAGGAGAGAGAGTGATGAGGAAGGAGAAAGAAAGGAAGAGGAAGGAGAGAAGGAGTGGGAAGGTTTCAACTCTTAAAATCATGATTGAACCTTTGGCTGATTTGGGTCATTAGGTGCGGATCTTTCGCCTCCAATGGGTCATTTTGTCAAATATGTGGGGTTAGCAAAACATGTGGATGGTCTTGCAATAATGTATTTAAAAGGTTATGTTTCAAAATAATCCCTACCATATGCATATATATGCATCTAATATAAAACATATCCCCCACTAAAAGATACTCACTTCTTTTCTGATGATAGCTAGCAATCTAGCATATATATTATTACTTCCGCAATACAGTACAGAACATATACTAAAAATCAATTATTTTAAAGTAATACGTGTGGTTAGGCGTACTAAATTTGGTACGTGTCGTTAGGCGTACTAAATTAAACCTTATTTCTACCACCTAAATATAAAATAACAAATAATACAAGGCAAATAAGGATCGATCCCACGAGGAGATAGTCTAATTCCTAATCCGAAAGTCTAATCTACTATACAATATTCACATCAATTGGGGAATTTTTTCATGAATGATATCTAAACTTAAAGAACTAAATTAACGAATACTAGTAGTAACCTATGAAACAAGCATCACAGTAATAAGCACAAATACCCTCAGAATACCTTCGTTCTCAACTAATCAATCTAGAACCCTTCTTTAATAATTTCATTAGGATTAATGATAGATAATCTGTAAAGCTCCTAGTAACAGGACCTCCCTATCTTTCCGTACTTATAATCAATCTTGAACTAAGCCGAAGTTGATTCTAAACTAATTTAATCATGGCAAATATATCGCAACTTACAAAGATTAAACTAGAAGCATTAATCTTTAGAAAGACATCAATTACCCTGTCAAAACTTAGCACATAAATACTAAAACTCCAATAGATCAAAATACATCACTAGCCTAAATCTCACCATATCGCAGGTTCAACTTATACTAGTACCACTTATATTGCATAATTCAAACTAAGCCGAACCATACAATTAGTAAAAGCTCACAATTTATAATAAGAGAGATAACACATCAAGTATAAACTGTAACTTGCAATTAAAATCTAATGTAATCTGAATACCACTAAAACTGGAAATTATCAAAGTAAATTCAATCCTCGTTGAATGAGTTCAAAACCAATACTGAAAATAAATAATTCTAAGGACACAAGATATTAAGTAAAATCTGAAAATAGCTAAAGGAATCAAATTGGGAAGAGAAGAACTTATGAATTATGACCGAGAACGTTTCACTTGCTTCGGATTCGACTCCTTGGACAGATTCTGATTCTCCACCCATTGGTTGTATAGACTAAGCTTCACTCCAAGGATGTCTTCAACTTCCAATTGACCCTTTCGCTCCTCTCAATCTCACAAACGCTCAAGTGTTTGTCTTGCAATTCTGAATTGTGAGTTGCTTGGATGATTCGAATTGAGAGTTGGAACAAAGTTTTATACTGACCAAAACCCTAACCGTATGTGTATTGGGATAGAATTTTAGTCCCTTGAAATACTGAAGAAGATAGGAGAAGGCACTTGCCTTCAGTTTTCTAGTCGTGAATGGCATCTTCAATTGAATGGGAATTGAGTTCCCAGTTGCTCGTGGACTCTTGCTGCTCGTGCTCTGTGAACTGAGTGTTGGTGATGTTCTGCCTCTCTTTCTTTTCGTGTAGTGTTTGCTGGGGTTTCAAACTCCTTTTGTCTTCTATTTTTTTCCTCCCAATCATTTCCCTGGTAAGTAGAGATTGGCGGATTGCCATGTGGACTTGCATCAAGATAAATATCACGTGCAAGAGGGCTATTGCTAGAATTTTGACTCCCACCTATGTCTACTAATGACCTACAAAGTAAAACAAAGACAATTAAGCCCAATATAGAGGAAAAAGTCAAACCATAAAATAAAATAGCAAAATACTAAATATAAGCAAAAACCTAAATAAATAGATGTGAATTTTACTAATATACGCTAAATATAAGGGAGATATTATGTATAAAATACAACTTATCATGCGTAGAGTAACTTTTATTTATTTTTTGGGTCAAGTATTCTGCCCTATTATATACTTGACCCAAAAAATAAATAAAAGTTACTCTACGTACACCATTGATGAAAATTAGTGTGTATGTCTGTGTGATACACGCTGGTGTAAGAGCTAAAACACCAAAGACATGATTGATTTCGAAGTTCGGGGATCCGGATGTTCCTCCTCGGGCACTGAGGGTACTTTTACGGTCACGATAGACCCCGCGAGAAGTTTGGGCAAAAATGACACCCGGGTCTCGTGGGGCCGAAAAAGAAACCTATAATCCACGTTTTTTGGGCTTCCGAAAGCCCCCAAAACGAAGGTGGATATTTACACACTAGATTGCACGGATTACACATAGGGGACATAGGAGGCCCTTGGGGTCGCTTATTATCCGGTCACATATAGGTTTGGAAAGACGTTTTACAAGACATTGGTAGAAGACCGAAACATCAAAGGCATGGGGGATATCAAAGTTCGGGGATCCGGTTGTCCCTCCCGAGATACCAAGGGTCACCTAGGGTCATGATTGACACCTCGAAGAAGTTTGGGAAGAAATGACACCCGGGGCCCGGGAAGCCGAAAAGAAGGCTATAATCCATGTTTTTTGGGCTTCCGCGGGCCGCGAAACGAAGGTGGATATTTTCGCACCACATCACACGGAGCACTACTAAGGGACATTGGAGGCCCTCATGATCGTTTATCCAGTCCCTGATAGGTTTAGAAGGGCGTTTTACGAGACACTAGTGTAAGAGCCGAAATACCAAACGTATATGTGATATCGATTTTCGGGGATCAATATGTCCCTCCCCGGACAACGAGGATACTTTACGATCATGATAGACCCCCAAGAGAAGTTCGGGCGAAAACGAAGGCTAATCCACATTTTTGGGTTACCGTGAGGCCCAAGAACGAATGTGGATATTTTCACATCAAATCGCACGTAACACACATTAGGAACTTAGGAGGCCCTTGGGACGCTTATCGGGTCACTGATAGGTTTGGAAAGGCGTTTTACGGGACATTGGTATAAGAGCTGAAACACCAAATGCATGGGGGATATCAAAGTTTGGGGATCTGGATGTCCCTCCCAGGGCACCAAGGGTCCTCTATGGTCATGATTAATCCCTCGGAGAAGTTTGGGCAAAAGTTACACCCGGGGCCTGGAAAGCCGAAAACGAAGGTTATTAATCCACGTTTTTTGGGCTTTCGGGAGACCGCGTGACGAAGGTCAATATTTTCGTACCACATCACACGAAACACCATAGGGGACATGGGAGGCTCTCGTGATTGCTTATCCAGTCCCTGATAGGTTTGGAAGGGCGTTATACGGGACACTGGTGTAAGAGCTGGAACACCAAAGGCATAGGTGATATCGAATTCCAGGGATCCGAATGTTCCTCCCACGGCACCGAGGGTACTTTACGGTGTTGATGGAACTCTTGGAGAAGTTTGGGCAAAATTGGCACCCGGGCCTCGGAAGCCGAAAACGAAGGCTATAATCCACGTTTTTTAGGCTTCCATGAGGCCTCAGAACGAAGGTGGATATTTTCACACCACATCGCACGAAACACGCATAGGGGACATAAGAGGCCCTTAGGATCGCTTATCCGGTCACTGATACGTTTGGAAGGGCGTTTTACGAGACATTGGTATAACATCCAAAACATCAAAGTCATAAGGGATATCAAAGTTCGGGGCTACAAATGTACCTTTCGGGGCACCGAGGGTCCTCTAGTGTCATGATTCACCCCTCGGAAAAGTTTGGGAAAAAATGACACCTGGGGCCCGAGAAGCCGAAAACGAAGACTGTAATCCACGTTCTTTGGGCTTCCGGGAGGCCACGGAACGAAGGTCGATATTTTTGCACCACATCGCACGGAACACTCCTAGAGGACATGGGAGGCCTTGGAGTCACTTATCCGGTCCCTTATAGATTTGAAAGGGCATTTTACAGGACTATTGATGAATGAGTCAGAACACCAAAGGCATGGGTAATATCGAAGTTTGGGGTTCCGGTTGTCCCTCCCTAAGCACCGAGGGTACTTTGGGGTCATGATAGACCCGCCGGGGAAAGTTGGGCAAAAATGACATCCGGGCCCTAGGAAGCCAGAAACGAAGACTATAATTCACGTTTTTCGCGCTTCCGGGAGGCCCCAGAGCGAAGGTGAATATTTTCACACCAAATCGCACTAAACACCCATAGGGAACCTATGAGGCTCTTGGGGTCGATTATACGGTCACTGATAGGTTTGGAAGGGCGTTTTGCGGGACATTGGTATAAGGGCCGAAACACTAAAGGTATGGGGGATATCAAAGTTTGGGGATCCCGGATGTCCTCCAGGGACACTGAGGGTGATCTAGGGTCATAATAGACCCCTAGGAGAAGTTTGGTAAAAAATGACACCCGGGGCACGGGAAATCAAAAACGAAGGCTAATCCACATTTTTTGAGCTTCCGAAAGGCCCCGGAATGCATGTGGATATTTTTGCCCGACATCACACGAAACACCCCTAGAGGACATGGGAGGCCCCTGGGGTCGCTTATTCAGTCCTTGATAGGCTTGGAAGGGCATTTCACGGGACAACGGTGTAAGAGATTGAACATCAAAGGCATGGGTGATATCGAAGTTTAGGGATCCGGATGTCCCTCCCGGGTCGTCACCGAGGGTACTCTAGGGTCATGGTAGACCTCCAGAGAAGTTTGGGGAAAAATGACACCTAACCTCGAGAAGCCGAAAACGAAGACTATAATCCACATTTTTGGGCTTCCGGGAGGCCCCGAATTGAAGGTGGATATTTTTACACCAAATCACATGGAACATCCTAGGGGACATGAGAAGCCCTTGATGTCTCTTATCCGGGCCCTGATAAGGTTGGATGGGCGTTTTACGGGACACTTGTGTATGAGGTGAAACACCAAAGACAAGGGTGATATCAAAGTTTGGGGATCCGGATGTCCCTCCCGGTGTACCGAGGGTATTTTAGGGTCATGATAGACCCCCTGGAGAAGTTTGGGCAAAAATGACACCCGGGCCCCACGAAACCGAAAACGAATACAATAATCCAGTTTTTTGGAGTTTCAGGAGGCGCCAGAACGAAAGTGCATATTTTCACACCAAATCAAAGGTAACATTCCTAGGGGACATATGAGGCCCTTAGAGTTGCTTATCAGGTCCCCGATAGGTTTGAAGAGCGTTTTACGGGACATTGGTATAAGAGGAGAAACACCAAAGGCATGGGAGGATAATAAAAAAAAAAATTGGGGATCAGGATGTCCCTCCTGGGCACCGAGAGTGTTCTAGGGTCCCCAAGAGTATTTTGGGCAAAAATTACATTTGGGGCCCGGGAAGCCGAAAATGAAGGCTAATCCATGATTTTTGGGCTTCCGGGAGAGGTCGGAACGGATGTGGATATTTTCGCATAACATCGCACGGAACACCGTAGAGGGTATGAGAGGTCCTTGGGGTCGCTTATCCGTTCCTTGATAGGCTTGGAATGACATTTTCGGGACACTGGTGTAAGACCCAAAACACCGAAGGCATGGGCGATATCGAAGTTTAGGGATTCGGATGTCCTTCCCGGGTCACCGAGGGTACTCTAAGCTAGGATCATTATGGACCCCTCACCCCGGCACCGTAAGCCAAAAACGAAGGCTATAATCCACGTTTCTTGGGTTTACGGGAGGCCCCGAAAACAAGGTGGATATTTCCACACCAAATTACACGGAACATTCCTAGGGGACATGGGAGGCCATCGGAGTCTCTTATCCGGTCCCTGATAGGTATTGGGAAGGCGTTTTACAGGATATTTGTATAAAAGCGTCGAAACACCAAAGACATGGGTGATATCAAAATTCGGAATTTCCGGATGTATCTCCCGAGGCATCGAGGGTGATCTAGGGTCATATAGACGCACCAGAGAAGTTTTGGTAAAATTGACCCTCGGGGTCCGGGAAGCCGTAAACGAAGACTATAATCCACGTTTTTTGGGCTTGCCGGAGGCCCTGCAACGAAGGTGGATATTATCACAACACATCGCGCGGAACACCTTTAGGGGACGTGGGAGGCCTTCAAGGTCGCTTATCTGGTCCTTGATAGGCTTGGAAAGGCGTTTTAAGGGACACTTTGGTGTAGGAGCCAGAACACCAAAAGCATGGGTAATATCGAAATTTAGGGATTCAGATATCCCTCGCGTGGCACCGAGGGTACTCTAGGATCATGATATACCCCCGGAGAGATTTGGGCAAAAATGACACTCGGGCCCCAGGAAGCCGAAAACGAAGGCTATAATCCAAATTTTTTGGGCTTTCGGGAGGCTCCAGAACGAAGATGGTTATTTTCACACTATATCGCACGGAAAACCCCTAGGGGACATGGGAGGCCCTTGGGTCTCTTATCCGGTCCCTAGTAGGTTTGGAAGCGCGTTTTACTGGACATTGGTATAAGATTCGATCCGAAACACCAAACGCATGAGGGATATCAAATTTCGGGGATCCGGATGTCCTCCCAGGGCAACGAGGGTGATCTAGGGTCATAATGGACCCCCGGAGAAGTTTGGGCGAAAGTGACATCCGGGGCCTGGGTAGCTGAAAACGAAGGCTATAATACACGTTTTTTGGGCTTCCGGAAAGACTCGGAACGAAGGTGGATATTTTCGCACACATCGCACGGAATAACCCTAGAGGACATGGGAGGCCCTTGGGGTCGCTTATTTGGTCCCTGATAGGCTTGGAATGGTTTTACGGGACACAGGTGTAAGAGTCATAACACCAAAGGCATGGGTGATATCAAAGTTTGGGGATCCGGATGTCCATTCCGTTCCGGGGCACTGAGGGTTATCTAGGGTCATGATAGACCTCCCGGAGAAGTTTGGGCAAAAATGACACCCGGGCCCCGGAAGCCGAAAACGAAGGCTATAATCCACGTTTTTTGGGCTTACGGAAGGCCACGAAACGAAGGTGGATATTTTCACACCAAATCGCACGGAACATCCCTAGGTGACATGGGAAGCCCTCGGGGTCTCTTATCTGGTCCCTGATAGGCTTGGAAGGGCGTTTTAGGGGACACTGGTGTAGGAGCCAGACACTAAAGACATGGGTGATGTAATTATCTTTTATGAAAATTTTGATAAACTTTTGGTTTTGTTGGGTTTGCTTAGGTGGCGCGTCATATGCTCTTTTCTTAGGTGGTATGTCTCATTTTAATTGTGGCATCACTCGATGATCTTTGATAATGTGACATAATAACTTAACACTCTTACTCTATGTTTTAAACATGTTGTAAATGCATCTCTTTGCAATAATTTTTCGATCTAAAATCTGATGGTGTAACTTTTGTTATTTTTTAGATGTATGAAAATTAACCTCTCAAGATTTTTAAACAGCAAGGATGCTAAAACTCCTAAATGTATTAACAAATTACTCCCTCCGTTTCATTATATTAGTCATTTTTTGACTTTGCACACAAATTAAGAAATTGTGAATTCAAGAGAAAGAGATGGTAAAAAGACTAAACTGTCCTTAAACATTAAATGCAACATTGGTGAGAGAAAATAAGTAAATGACAAGAAAAAAGAAGGGTAAAGTAGGAAAACTAGCAATAAATACTTATTGAAAAATGGTGAAAGTCAAAATATGCCTTATATTGTGAAACAAAAATAGAGTCAAAATATGCCCTATATTGTGAAACGGAGGGAGTATTTTTCTTCATTATCTAAGATTCCTAAACGTTTTACACCAATTATATTTTGTCATTATCTTTGCATAGGTGGTGCGCTCTTAAAATTCTTGCTTAGGTGACATGACTCATTTCTCCAAAAAAAATATCTCCTTTATATATATATTAATTGATTGATTGATTAAGGAGTACTTAGGCTTTACCTTCTATTTCTTTGACCTTTTTCTTATAGGTAATTGAAAGGAATATGCATGAGGATAGTGAATCAGTAATCAAGACAACTTCCACTATGTTATTTTCAAATTTTTATGTCCAACATTAAATATAGTGTTAGACTGATTGACCAATCAATATAAGCACTAAGTCTATCAAATTAGCACAATCAAAAGCTAAATAAAATAACGTCGTAAGTTAGAACTTGGCATGAGGAGCCTAGGATGAGAAACAAAAATTATGATCTTATCATACCAAACTTCTTGAGGGTTCAGCTCGAAACCAACTTTACCATTATCTTTGATGTTCTTTGACTTAGTTTGTTGCGGTCAACTTAGCTAGTCTCTACTTTGCACTTTTTTTCTTTGCACTTTGAAAGAGGGGTTGGCATAAATTCTTGCTTAATCTTATGATTAGGAAGAACTCTAATCTCATTATGGGGTGATATTCTTTTTAATCTCATCATGGGGTGATATTAAGTGTTCAAGTGGGGAAGGGGGAAGGAGAGAGAGAGAGTGGTAAATAAGAAGAGAAAAAAGAAGAAAAAGGAGAGAAAAAATAGGTAGGTTTCAACACTTAAGATCATGATTTAATCATTGGAGGTTGATGGCATGACTCGTTTTATGTTGTGCAAGTGGCGTAAAAATACGTACTCCTATCTGTATTTAGAAGACTCGCTCACTTGGACAAATTCAAGTTTTATCAAGTACTCATATCTTCTTCTTTTTTTTTGTGCAGGGTCAAGTATCCTATCTTGGCAGCCGAGTTTTTTTTTCCTTCTTTTTTTTTTAAAGAAATTAATTAGCTATTTACTTCAGTTTCTTATCATGACACTTGGTACCCAATTTAGGTTAAGTTAGGTTGATTGTATCTGATCTCATGTTTAAGATTAATAATTATATTATTTAAGATCATCATAAACCAAGATCAACTCTAAAAAGCACATAATTATATATCTAGTTATATGACAGACATACTATATATTAGAGATATAACAGGATCGTTCACCATTCACCATCCCGAAATGAAAACTAAAGAGAGTAATACTAGCACAAGTCTACACCATGTCACACAATCCTTCTAAAGTTTGACAAATCCTTTGATTGACTTGGAACTTAAATGTCAAAACTTATTACTCTTCCGCTGGCCAATTGGCAAAGAAAAGAATAAAAGAAAGAGAGGAGGTACTGAAAGTGGCTAACGCTGTGCAAATATCAACCACAAGCTGATTTTTAGTTTTTCAATTTTTGACTCCTAAAATGAAGTCATCATCTTCATTCTTCTTCTCTTCGTACAAAACCCAGCAACGAACTCGTGCCCTCTCCCCAAACTACCATTTTCAGCCATGGGAACTGTACTGGACTCTCATTTCTTGGCCCTCACCGCCATTGTCACTGTAAGCCCCTCTCTCCCCATTTCTCTCTCCTACATTTCTCACTTTGAATTTCCTTTTATTTCTTATTCATCTAATTTTTTTGGGCTTGTTTTTTTTTATTTTGTAGGGGTGTTATCAGTTGCTGTTCTTTATAGTCACAGCTCTTCTCAAGTTTGATAAAGTCACCGACTTTGCTGGTAACTACCTCTACTCTGTGCTCATTATTGATAATTCTACTTCCATGCTTAATTCTTCCATTTTTTATTATTTTTGGATGGATTACTTGTTGTTACCCACAATTGGTTTTATAATGCTATTTGCCAATGATTGAATTGCAATTTGTAGTGTGTCAAAGAAAGGGAAACAATATGATAATTTGTTAGGGGTGTGCTCAATGGGAAGAACTCCACTTTGGTTAGGGAAACTGTTTAATGTGACTTGAATTGAGAATACAATAAACAACAAAGAAAATGTTGGGTGGGGGCGGGTGGGGAGGGACTATAATGGGTCATACTCATTGTAATATGTTGGTGGGTCTTTCAGAAACAGTCTCTCTACTAGGCGACTAGTTAGGGTTAGGGTTGCGTACATGTGGACCTCCCCAGACCCCGTCCTAGGCGGGATATATACTGGGTTGTTGTTGTTGTTGTTGTTGTTGTTGTTGTTGTTGTATGTAGGTGATTTTTTGGAATAGAGGTCCCAAGTTCAAACCCCCTCAGGGCCACTAGAGATTTCCTAGTCGTTAACTTCCGTGCCCATGGGATTAGTCGGGCAAAGCCCGGAAACCATGTTGTCTACAAGAAAAGAAAAAAAAAGGGACTCCGGTTCCCAAGTATGGACGTACTATTATGATGGATTATTGTTTTTGTTATTGTTTGATCCATGTACATTTTTGCCAAGGAGAGTGTTGATTTGTGTAGTATTGACAACAATGATTAGGGTACAATGGTATGATTTACGATAGACAATAGTCGATATTAAAGTAAGTGTAATATAGGTTGGGAAATTGTGCTTGGTGATAGTTAAAATGCTCTTCGACATCAGTAACTACCATGGAGGTGAACTGCAGTTAGGGAAGGAAATTGCATATTAGTATTCAATATATTAATCCCATCTCTCATCTGTCATCACCTTCCAAGTTACTCTTCTTTACCACTGTATTTGATCAAAAGGGTACTACAGTTGTCTGCTTTGTTATCATGTAAATGGGACAGCAATACGAGTTGAATGCTCTTCAAATTACGTAAATTACTATTTTCAAAATCCAACGAAGTGGAATATGATTTTAAGAACTTATGCAGTATGACTGCTTGCAACCATTACACATGAAGACATCAAATGATTCGCCAAAATGGCATCACTGCTTGCCATTCTGCTAGTACTGATAGTCTATTATATATTCCACGTCAATTTCACTGTTTTTAACCTTTTGGCTTGGAAGATTACTAATTGAACCTTTTTCATGTATAGGTTTTGTTTAATTTTCTTTTCTTGTGTTAGTTTTCAAATGATTAGTCAACTCATAATTTGAGTGAGCGATTCAATACACATTAGTATATCTGAATAATTGACTGAACAAAGCTGATGACTGCGACATGGAATAGAACCAGACAGTTGTTGGATAATGGTGCTGAAGTATCTTGGTTGTAGTAACTCCAAAAATGCATGGATGGCTTCTGAATAATCACTCAGGAGATCCTTGTACTAAAGGAACTGTTATTCTCTACTTATAGTCTCTTGTATATGCAGCTTGCTTTGGCGTCTTGATGTGGATTGAAGACATATTTGGTTACTTTTGTCCTAAAAAATACATCTCTGGACATAAGAGTGATATACTAAGTTAGCTGATGTGATATCATTGTACATTCGTCTTTATATATATCCTCTGTGTGTGCAGAGGCGAGTCTTTTTATTTTTCTCTAGTAACTTTCCAGAAGGTTCTATCTTACTAGATCTATGATGCCACTCATTGAACTTAACAGAAAACTAATGCCTGTTCCAGGGAGCACAAATTTCATTATTATTGCTGTGTTGACTCTAGTTATCAAATCGTCATGGCATTTTAGGCAGGTAAGTTTTGCGTCTCCAAACATCCTCTCTTTGATTCTGTCTACAGTCCCTAGTGTTGTTGGTTTCTATTCATTTTTGTATCTTTTTATCTTGCTTTTTATCATTCTTTTTCTATTTTTTTTTCTTTTGATTTGTTCTAAACTCCTATTTTTAACCTCATGTAAAGGCATCAAACATGCATAACCTTGTTTCTAAATCTTCAAAGGGATTTTTTTGAGTTTGTACATGCTCACTGCAGTTTTCCGCTTGCGTTGTTTTTACCTCACAAATTCATATGCTTATTTCTGTAGCATGTTAAGTTAGAGTTGGAGCCCTTGTACTGCTTACTGGCATTTTAAATATTCAATCTTAATATTGGAGGTGCCTTATTTAACAGTGTCAAATGTCACATATAACAGCTGATCCAGTTTTCATAGTTCATCTCATGAGCAATTTTTGTTCATCCATGCTTCAGGTGGTTTTGACTTCACTTGTGCTAGTATGGGGTCTTCGCCTTGGGTTGTTTCTTTTAATGAGGTATGGTTGTATGAAGTGATATGCTGTTGCTAGTTTGGATTGCTCATGTAGTAATCAGTATGCATGAATTTCGCTGTATGAGTGGGCTTACGTTAGTCTGTTCTTCCGAGCTTGGTTTAATGTGCCTATGCAAATGCAATTCTGCATACATTAAAGGTTGCACTTTCAATGTCTTTTCTATAGAAACTGCCGTAGACCTGTAACGATGCTGATATATTGTCCTCATCCTATTTAGCTCTTTGTTGCAGGTCATAGTATAGAAAAGCTTTAGTAACCTCTCTTCTTCAAGAAATATGTTTCCAATGTGCACTAACAGAGCAGCAACTAGAGTTAAGTAGATATGCTGATGGCCACTTTACTTGCATCTGGTTTGTTGAAATTTTCATCAGGATTCTGCAGTGGGGAGAGGACCGACGTTTTGACGAAATGCGGGAAAAATTGGGAAAGCTGATTGTATTTTGGATCTTTCAGGTCCAGTGACATGCCCTATGTATCTGTGACTGTTAGCTTTGACACTTCTTCAGTGATTGTCATATTGTGGTTCTCCACACTGAGAATCTACAAGTTCATAATCAAGTTATTCTGGTGGCAGGCTGTGTGGGTGTGGACTGTGAGCCTTCCTGTGACCGTTGTCAATGCCAGTGACCGTTATCCATCTCTTCAGGCAGTAGACATAATTGGGTGGATTATGTGGTCCATAGGTTTCTCAGTTGAAGCTATAGCGGATCAGCAGAAACTTTCATTCAAAAACTCACCAGAAAACAGAGGGAAATGGTGTGATGTTGGGCTTTGGAGTTATACTCGTCACCCAAACTACTTTGGAGAGGTTAGTGTGGCTTTCAGTGCACGTATGGCTCTGTATCATATCTCATTCTTATTACACGACCTCTTGGATCATACTCCGTGTTTGCATAACTCTTATACTCTGTGTTTGCATATAATTGCTTTCTTGCCTATTTTTTTGTGTGTGCTTGAATGTATTCTTTGACTTCCACTCTCCTGGGGCTCAGTCAAAGCTTGGGGGGGGGGTGGAGAGGTGTCTATAGTCACTCACTAGTGTCACTCCATTTCTAAAGCCTAGTACAATAACCTACCATCATGATAAAGAATCAATTGTTGATGTTCAAAATACTTTGAAGTAGTCATGTTTACACCTAAAACTAGAGCAGAGTTATTTGAGTAGAGAATATCAAAGAGACTTACTATAAGCTTAAACTTGATCTTGAAATTGCATTCATGTGCTAGTCATATCTAGTCTTTGTTGGTTACATATTTGCTGACAACACGTTTTATATGTAGCCTCCTGCTAATAACATTAATGGCTATATATCTTTTTTTAACAAATCTACTTTCGATGCTGATTCAGATCTTTCTTTGGTGGGGGATTTTTGTGGCTTCAACGCCAGTTCTACATGGTGCAGAGTGGCTTGTAGTCCTTGGGCCAGTCTTCCTCACATTGCTTCTCCTTTTTGTTAGCGGAATACCATTGCTTGAGGTTGGCTTTTGGCATTCTTTGGGGTACAATAGTGGGTAAACTTTTTATAATCTCCTTACTTTATATGCTTACAGGATTCGGCCGATAAGAAATATGGCAATGTGGCTAACTACAGGCAATACAAGAAAGTTACCAGGTTCTGTTGATCTTGTACTTCTCTTTCAAATGCTTTAATGTGTTACTTTATCCATGCTTAAGATATCTGCTTTAATGTGTTACTTTATCCATGCTTAAGATATCTTACTTTGACTTTTAGGTCAAAGGTTACTGTAAACCTTGTTGGTAACTTTTGGTAAAACTGTTTTTTACCTTAATCATTAAAATGAACACTATCAGAAAGATGTGTGGCTTATTTGTGGTAGCAACTGTTCCAGCCCTCTCATCCCGTTGCCGCCAGCAATATATGGACATCTGCCATCGTGGTTCAAAAGTATTTTCCTGTTCGAGTTTCCTTTCTACAGCAGAAATCTCACTCGTGATAGCGTTCTGGTAAGGCTCAATCTAACATAAATTTAGCATATTGCTTCAATTTTTGTTCCTTTCCCCCTCCCTCTCCTCCTCTTGATTTCTTTTCTTATCCATTGTCGTGATTAGAAGTTTGATTTGAGTCTTATGTTATATAAGTTGTTTCTGTGTCCCAAAAATAAATAAAAAGGTCTCTATGGATCTATTTATCTCGATTTATTACCATAATTTTCTTTTTGTGTAAACCATATTATTGATTCACAATGTTATGAAGACTACTTCGTGGGTCTTTCGGAAACAGTCTCTCTTCTAGGCGACTAGTTAGGGGTAAGACTGCGTACATCTGGACCTCCCCAGACCCCGCCCTAGGCGGGATACTTACTGGGTTGTTGTTGTTGTTGTTGTTGTTGTAATGTTATGAAGACTACATGAGGGCTAAAAAACAATTGCAATGCCTACTCATACAGGTGAATAGGTGATAATGGATCCAGCCTCTATGTACATCACCTGAAAAGGTTTGGGAATTAGTTTGATGCATGTGATGCATTTACATAGACTTCTTGAATCTTTCTCAACCATAATGTGCTAATTAGCTCCTTTAAAAAAAAGGTGCTAATTAGCTGATCATTAGTAATGGTAATTCTTGTTGGCTGTGATTTTTTTTTTTTTTTTTTTTTTTTTTTTGGTTTACTGATAACAAAAGAAATGCTCTCTCCATTGGAAAGTAAGGATCTCACTTCTGAAGGATGTAAGTCTCAAGAAAAATCTTTGATAGAGGATTTGTCTGAGAGAGTTGATAGTCAAAATCTTCGTCCTAATAGAAAATAGGGACATTTTGGATTGGAGATTAAGAGATCTGTTTTTGTACTAAGTGAAAGTTAGAGATAAGAGGTACAGCTTAGTGGGATTTGTTTGTTGTGCTGTGTCTTAGCCCACAGGCACTAACCAATTGAGGAGCTTTGTTTTTTATGGTGTCTTATGTACCTTGTCTCTTCCAAGTGGAGATTCTTTTTGGTCATTGATGCCTACTATTACGGGAAATTTAGAGAACGTAACTTGCTGATCCATGGTGCAACTCAGTCATGACTCATGATGAAGGAGATGAAACCTTCGTCAAAATAAGGGAACCTAGGAAGTAGGAAACCATTCTGAGAGGGTGATAGGTAGACTTATATTGATGTTCATAGCTTGTGTATATATTGACATTTAACTGTCCAAAAACCTGGGCACTTCTAACCCATCTTCACTATGGTAGACCGTAGACATCGGCCATCATGTTCTGCACCCTACCCTGTCAAGATTGAAACTTTGTTGAGCTACGTATGATCATTCATTTAAGTTTTTGCAAGACTACTCTGGGATCCTTAGCTAATGTGCATTCATTGAAAGAAGATCAAGATAGGAACTGGTTAATATCTAGTCCATTCAATGTCTTAGCAATGTCAACTTTGGGCTAGGAGGAAACTTGAGTAGGAAACTAGGAATAGTGAGAGAGGATCGAGGTGTGTCCTATGGGTAGACTCAGATCTTGGCGTTGATAAAATGGCAGCAAGTTCATGATTCACCTGCTCAAGGACATGGCAGCATGTGGAGACATGCTGCACCTCATATTTTGTAGGTTGTTGGAAGTTATTCCTGTGATAGATAAGGAAGGGGATTCATTACTAAGGAGGTTATCCAGTCTTAATAAAACATCCTCAGCATACATCACTATCTGAACACTACTCACTCTGCTAGTGATAATTATTCGTCTTGTTTTCTTTTGATGTCACAAATAGATTGATATTTACATTTTATCCTCTATGATCCATATGTTTTTGATTAAAAACATTCTCTGTCAATGCAAGGAATAGGACAAACCATCGAAAAAGGAATGATGAGTCGAAGACAGAGTATCATGCGATTCTAGTTTCTTTTAAGGGTCATTGACAAAGACTTGAGGATATATATTTTCCGTAGGCTTCCAATCTATCCGTCTATTGTATCTTGATTCTTGTGTATATATCCATTTTCTGGACAAGAATGTTGTAAATCTTTATTATTTATGTTTGCTAAGGTTTCTTTCAAGAAGTCTGTTTCCAAACCGTACGTGGTGAGATGCACAAGTGTAGGCAAGCCTGTGTGGCTTGATGAAAATCAGAAGCCGTAACAGGTTGTGGTGATTCAAATTTGTTCAGAGCTCAGAGGTGACTGATCCTATGGTTCAATTTTAGCAAACTTCAACCTTCTGCAAGTCTGCAACCATATTTAACTGATGTTGGTGCATAAGAATTGTCCTCTATATTACTGTAAATGGATTCCAACTATAATTCGGCTGGTAACATCATAGATTGTGCTATGACTTGGTGTCTTTGGTTTGGTTTTTAATACTTTCCAAGAGGTTTGACCAATTACTAATTCTTTGCTTGTTGAGACACATTGGTTGATTTGGTTTTCCAAATTTTTTTCCTCTTTTAATTAGTAGTCTATTTTATTAAATAGAAAATAAAAGGACGCGAAGCTCAAATATCCATAGCACCATAGGAGTAGAATGTCATACACCAACGGAGCCGGAGCTCATACATCCATCAAATCCAAGCAAAAACACATGAGAACAAGCGACACACTGCTAAAACCACAAACAACTAAGAGAACAAACAAAAGACAATTAAAAGATACACCTAGAGACCATAAGAAAAAACACAACCACAAGAAATCAATCAAACTATTAGATACACAATTCCACAAATTATTGCCTAAATCCTTGAATCCACTCGCTACCTCGCTCATTCCTAATCTGTTTTGGTTTTCACTTGTAATCAACAAAAATCTAGAAATCTCAATTGAGACACTGAAAGTATGACTTTGTTTCTTCTTCTTCTTCTTCTTTTTTTTTTTTTTTTTTTTTTTTTTTTTTTTTTTTTTTTTTTTTTTCTAGTCTCTTGATTCTTCCTGTCTAAAAGTTCAAATCTCCCTATCATGAAACCTAAAGCACTGGTTAATATTTAAAAGGGCCCTCCGAGCGCATTAAGCAAACGGCTAACGCAAGAGATGTGGAGTAGGAGTACTATATACTTACGTGGACTATGGAGAGTCAACGCCTTCGGCCCTAAGCAAAGCTTCCAAGAATATATGCTTTTCCAAATGAGTCGGACATTGTTGCTATGGTAAGCTATTTTATGTGACTTTTTCTACTTTGACCAATACTCTCAATGTCAACTTAACTCTTTTTCCTTATTTTCTTAATGTGGAAAATATGTCGAACACAAATTTCCCTTTTTCTGTGCTAGGAAATAGCATTGTTGCTGAATTTTTGTGATTCTTTTTCTGTGCTAGGAAATAGCATTTGGTGACCAACAAGAAATTCATATACATAAGTAGACATATCCATTGCACCAATTTCAAATTGGAGTTTTTGAGACTAGAGAGTTATTTTTCAAAAGCTTTACCTCAAACTTTTCATGTATATCATTAAGTTTTTTTTTTTTTGGTATTTTCACACAAGGTAGCTATTTACTTTAATTGTTAATTAAAAGCCACACGCAAAAAAAATAATAATAATAATAATAAAAATAATAAAAAGAAATCCCTTCAAAAAATAAAGGAAAAATTATGAGACCTGATTATAATAGTACAGTGGGCTTAGAGGAAGGTTTGGTGGCACAAAATGTTGTGGAGTCATGCTCAATACCCAAAATTGTGGATTATAAGTTTGGATTTTTGGCTTCCCGTAGCCTGATTGAGATTTTTAACCAACATTCACTAAGGGGTCCTTCGTGAAAGTGGACCTCCAGTGGCCCGAGAAAGTCATTCGGCTCCTTGGACTTCAATTTCATCCATACTTTCGGTGTTCTGACCCATAGAGTAGTGTCTCTTAAAACAATCGTCCAATTCTATTAAGGATCTGAGACCCGACCCTTGAGGTATTCCTTGTTCTCTATGGGTCTCTATTGCGGAGTGGTGCGAAATTATCCACCTTCGTCCTAGGGCCTCCATGAATCCCAAAAATTGTGGATTATAACCTTCGATTTTCAGTTTCTTGGGACACGGTTGAGAATTTTTCCGCAAATTTCTAAGGGGGGTCCATCATAACCCTAGAGGACTCCTCTTGCTCAAGGTAGGTCATCCGGATCCCCAAACACCGATTTCAACCATGCTTTCAGTGTTGTGACCCTTGGGGTGGTGCTCCGTAAAATGGTCATCCAAGTCTAACAGGGACCTGATACCCAACCCCAGGGCGCCTCACATAGCCCCAGAGGTGTCCCGTGCAATGTGGTGCGAAAATATCCACATTCATTCCAGGGCCTCCAGAAGCAAAAAAACTGTGGATTATAACCTTCTATTTCGGTTTTTTGGGGCCTGTTTGTGATTTTTTTTCCCAAACTTCTTCGGGGGGTCTATCATGACCCTAGAGGATCCCCGGTGTCCTTGGTAAGATCATATGTGTCCCTGAACTCTGATTTTACCAATGCTTTTGGTTTTTCGCATTGTTAGACTGGTGTCCCGTAAAAACGGTGGTCCATGCCTACCAGGGACCCTATATTCGATCCTGGAGGCCTTTAATGTCCGCTAGGGGAGTCCCGTGCGATGTGGTGTGAAAATATCAACATTTGGTTTCGGAGCCTCATGGAAGCCCAAAAACCGTGGATTATAGCCCTTGATTTTTGGCTTCTCGAGACCCGTTGTGATTTTTGCTCAAATTTTTCTGAGGGGTCTATCGTGACCCTGGAGGACCTCCGGTGGGTTGGGAAAGTCATACGGGTCCCCCAACTCCGATTTCACCCATACTTTTGGTCTTCCGACCCTTAAAGTAGGGTCTCATAAATCGGGCGTCCAAGCCTACTAGGGACTCGATTTCCTACCCTGTGGGCCTCTTATGTTCCCTAGGGGTGTCACGTGCAATGTGGTGCGAAAATATTCACCTTTGTTTCGGGGTCTCCTAGAAGCCCAAAAGACCAAAACTGTAGATTATAATCTTCGATTTTCGGCTTCTTCGGGGCCCAATTATGATTTTTGCCAAACTTCTCATCGGGGTCTACATGATCTTAGAGGACCTCTAATATCCCGAAAAGTTATTGTACTTCCCGAATTCCAATTTGTACTCATAGAAAATGAGACATAGACGCTACGACATGAATTATGAGTGCTGGAACAAGGCGCTCCAACATGGTTCAATTCATAATCGGGTCTAAGAACTGATTTGATTACAAATTTACAATAGAAAGTTTGGACTAAAGAAAAATTAAAGTAAGGTGGGCCGGGAAACTTTTCAAGTGGAAGACCAAAGTGACCAAATCATGAAGCGCGGCACAATCAAATTTTAGAGGTTTGGTTGATGGGATATGTAATGTCTTTACTTTTCAACCGATTCGGATTTGGTAGCGTATGTATACAATGTATACAATCGGAATGGGTATGCCACAGGGACCACCCATTTTGTCATCTCACAACTGAATTTCATTCCCCTTCCTTAGATATTGAATCGGATTCCAAAGTCATTATCAGTCTTGTAATATTTATTTTTTTCACGACCAAAGGTATTCACCGTTGACCACAGTGACTACTCCCGCGTTGGCTTGTAGGCACCTCAAAGGGTGGGACAGCTGGCCAAGGAATTTAAAGCTGCTCCATGCTCAAGGCGAGATTCAAACCCTCGACCTTGGTTAAGGATGGATAAGTCCCTACCACTCAACCACACCTCCTTGATTATCAGTCTTGTAATATAATTGGATGTATGCACCAATGATTTTTAGGGGATGCCAACTATTCATGAGTGTGAAGACTGAAGCCCTTCTAGTGTAGTAGTGAAATTTTCGGCATCTAAATATTATACTTGTTGATGTTTGACACATATAGAATATTGTACTTTACCTTTTTTTATTTGTAGTCAACTTAACACGTATCAAGTATTTAAAGTATAATGTTTTAATGTGAAAAATTATGTATTAGAGATATTGGAGACGATCGTTATCCTAACCCTCCTTATTATGAAGAAAACAAAAAAGAAGAAACAGAACGAGGTTGATTCTTGTTTGACCTATCAAGAAGATGACACGACTTAAAGAACCTTAGCTTGTTTAATTAGGTTTTGGGTGAGAGATCTAATTTAAAATGCATGTCATTACTGACTAATCTATAGCTAAGATATAGACCAAACACTTCGAATGTCAGCCACTACACTATCCAATATATAAAGAACCAACCACTCTAACGAGTCTTGTTGAAACTCCTTATAAGTCAACTCTTAGATAAAATAGGATGGTAGTACATGTACGTTAGATTGGATTTTTCGCGACACTTTGATCATAATTTTCTGGAAATATAAAATTCATAAAAAATACAATGATACGATGAGTATTTATAGAATTTAATCTAACATGAGTATTTCACCCATAAAGCATTATACATTTTTAGAAAAAATTGCCCAATTTTGAAAACATTAATCTCAAAACGTTTAATATAAAAGACAGGGTCAAATAATTTAAAAAAAAAAAAAAATTGTCTCGGATTTTGATCCCGACATGACTTTAAAAACGTAAAATTTAATATCCAATCCAAAAATAAAAACCACTTAAATATAGCTGAAGATTGATAAAATAAACCCTGTGAGTAGAAATACTAAGTACGTAATTGTACCGAATTCAAAACTGATTTGGAAATTTGTATTTTCGGAATCAAAAACAAGATGACATATTCAATTCTCTCTCCCAAAAACTAGAACATGTACCAACCAATGATTTCAACTCTGATTTCTAACTTTTCGAAATTTAATTAACATTGTTAAGTATTTGGATTATAATATGTGATTTTAAGTTTAGTGTATTTGGAATTTAATTTTGATTGGTGTAGCATTATAATTGCAATTTTTATCATTAAAATATGAAGTAGTAATTGATTTCAATAAAATTTAAGTTTGAATTTTAATATGGACTTAACTATCCTGAAATCAGTGAGTACCCGACAAATTCAATTCCCAGAAACAAGAAACGGAAACAACTATCCTAATTTCGATTGCAATTTGTAAAATTTAAGAACCGATGTTTCTAATTTCAATTTTGGTTATTGCAATTCGCGATGAGTATTTGTTCTTTTTCACCTCTACCTATTGTGCCCATTGCCTTTTAGAAGACCAATTTATAAATATGGGGCCGCATTTCCAAATGAGTCTTTTTTGTAGGGGGTCATTGCCATTTGAGTCTTTTTTATTGCTCCGGCGATAACTGGGTCTTTAATTAATTTGACTCGACCATTAAAGTCCATGACTCGCTGACCCGATACAAAAGTCCGGCCATTTTGAATTATTGACATTTATTGCTTTTACCTGCCCTTTTTTTTTGCTTTACTCAGCTGCTATTACTTGCAATTGAATATTACAAAATCTCCATATTCTTCTTTTTTTTTTTTTTTTGAGGGTTCCATATTCTCCATTCACCTAAACCTACGCATTACATATTACACCATTCATCCACCATCATTACTTAAAAAAAAACAATCTTGCCTAAGAAAATCATGGCAAGTACAAATATCACAATTTTCCCCTTTTCGTTCTCAAATCTTAATTACGTTCAATTGGGGTGAAAAGAAATATAAGAGGGAGAGAGGAAGACTTGTGTTAAGTACCCCGTCAAATGGAAATATAATGGGCTCCTATTTAAGAAATAACAATAGAAATAAAATAAATGTAAAAAAAAGGGTAGGTAAATAGCAATAAATGCCAATAATTCAAAATGGCTGGACTTTTGTATCTGGTCAACGAGTCATGGACTTTAATGGCCGAGTCAAATTAATTAAAGACCCAGTTGTCGCCGGAGTAACAAAAAAAGACTCAAATGGCAATGACCCCCTACAAAAAAGACTCATCTGGAAATGTCTAGAAATATCAATTTAACTAATATAAAAACTCATATGAGGCGGTTTCACGTGAGGTGCCTCATACAAACATACGTCATGCTTGGCCATAGAAATGGTCTCATATTGAGGTGGCCATAAGAGACCTTTTGTATGTTCAACTAAGCGGCCCATAATCTTTACCATTATGGAGTATTAGTCTACATGAGCTATAAAACTAGTACAAAAATTTGTGTGGACTTAATCCATAGTAGACCAATACTTAGAGTCACTCCCTACTTTACTTGAAACCAGGCCACCCCCCTCTAAAAGTGGAGTCACCCCTACTTCACCTAGAGTTACCCCTCAAATTTATACTTGGCACCACCCCCTACTTCACCTGGAGCCACCCCCTACTTTATTTGGAGTCACCCTCTACTTTACTTAGAGTCACCCCTCAAAATTACTTGTCCACGACGGACTAAGTCCACAGAAAATCTGCTGATAAAACTAGTGCCTTTTTCACAATGGACATCATGTTTTGGACTATATAAACATGCTTTTTCACTTTGTAGGGAACGAACTCTGTTGAAATAGTACAAACCGAACCCAATCAAGGACATCAAAATTTGTATATAGTGACTCAAGACCATGAGAGATTTACATCTACGAATATAGTTCTAGCGGCATCTGAACCCGCCGACGTTCGGAGGGGGGTAGACCTCTTTCTCCTCACTTTGAACATATAGGGAAAATACTGGCTTGTACTTGATTCGTTGAAACAAAGAAATCGGTCAGTCGACGACTTTTAGGGCAAGAGTCTGAACCCACGGAGCGGTAAACACTGCACTCTTAAAAAAATCAAAGCGAGTCAACCCATTCATTACTGGTGATCAAAGTAGATTGATCGGAAGGACAGTCTATCCTTTATTCTCACCACATTCTCTCCTCAAGACAAGACTAGAACGAAAAGAAGAAGGAGAAGCTCATGACTTTCCACTTCCTTTCTTTTAAACGAGATTGGAACCGGAGAGAGACTAGCTCCCCTCCTCTTTTCCCCCTTCTGTCAGTTCTTTCAGAACCTCAAAAGATTGTCGAACAACTTAACGCTTATTCATCGATATATGGATATGGGTAATATCAGGACATGAAAAATGTACCCATAAAATGATAGAAGAAAGATTTTACAAAATCCAACTGATCTGAGAAGCTGCTTGAAGGCCACTTCAATCGTTTCGTCAGGCAGATTCGAAAGCCACATGCATATTAGTCGAACTAAACCATCGTGTCCATCAACTTTACCAAAAGTCACCTTCTCACTCTCTCTCTCTCTCTCTCTCTCTCTCTCTCATCCTCTCCTACTACCCATGCATTTTCTCACTTATGATTTCTGAAGTCATATGCCAATATTCTCTCTTCCTCTTTCTTCATCCAAGTTGATTGAGCTTTTTCAGACCCACTCACAATCAACCAACGTTAGTGGGATTCACAAGAGAACTCCCACTAAAATTAATTAACTTAACCACGTACAGATCAAGGAGAATAAATCATCATCATGCTACATAAATCTCCTTAAAAAAACTTTACTCAAATCAAAAGTTGCAGTGTATGCCCTAGAACTGGAGATGACACTGAACATGGTTAGCACGAGGCACGACACAATCCGGCACATTTTTTACACGCACCATACGGTACGGAATAAGTACGGGCATGAATAAGCGGGCCTGGGCCTAGATTTTAAATTGAAAACATGATCAAGCACAATCGATCAGGCACGACATCTCATGAATTTAGATAAATATTTAAAAAAAAGTCTAGGCACGACACGACACACAACGTGGGCCTACCTTTTGGATGAGTTGGCACGGACACAAAGCACGACAACTATAAGCACGACACAATACTGTTCCAAAGCACGAAGGCACGGCATGAGAACGACACGAAGCCATCTCTATTAACTACAACTAGAAGTCATATATATATATATATATATATATATATATATATATATATATATATATATATATATATATATATATATATATGGTCACAGTTGAACATGTAACATAGCGGAAGGCGCTTCGATCGCCATTCACCTGTATGTGGAGGGAAAAAAAGTCTACAACTAATAAACGCCACAAAAAAATATTTCCATTTCATCCCAAGCAGAAATATTTCTGATTAATTACTAGGGAGTAGTACATATTCAAACTACACATATTTTCCTATATAACCCCTTGTAATTGTATACCATGCCCCATAATTAACATTTAGTACCAACTAAGAAATTAAACCTTACCTAACATTAGCAGAACAAGTAAGATCAAAATTAAAACAAGCCCCCCAACATAAGCTTCCTGTGAACTTTCTATGCAACTAAAAGTCAAAAAGTTGAGGCTGTGAATGATGATCATATAGCACTATATAATAATTTTTTTTAAAATGTAAATCAAACATAACCAAGCAATGATCATGGAAGACTTGATAGTCTCATAGTCATCATCAGGGGTCTCCAAGCCCATTACGGCCCGTTGCCAGGAAATCAGGCCACTGCTCATTTGTATTGTTGTTGTCGTTCTTGTTGTCGCTGTTGTTGCCGTTATTAACATTGTTGTTGTTGCTGTTGTTAATGTTGTTGCTAAGATTCCAATTACCTGAAGAAGAAGCCGCAGTTGTCGAAACAAGACCGATTTCTGTACCTGCTGGGTAGAGACTCTCAGCATGGTGTTGCTGAAGAAGCTGCTGAAACGACGTCGGTTGCTGTTGCTGTTGCTCCTCTTGATTCTGATGTGATTGTTGCTCATGTTGCTGAGGTTGAAACCCCGGAAGGCCCAGCCCATGCAACAGGCCCAAGTTAGGCCCAAAGTTGAGCGGCTGGGCCCCAGCTTGCATAGCCGCCAACGACGACAAGAACCCGCCCCCTAAGAACGGGTTGTTGCTGATTGCCGTCCCCAACAACGGATGAGTACCGTTGTTGTTGTTGTTGTTGGTATTGTTGTTGTTATCATTCTGATACTGAAGGGAAACTGCAGCAGGTTGTTGTTGGGAGGGGCTGCCAGTAGAAAGCTTAGGACGCTTGCTCTTACGGCAGCCCCCACCAACAGGTACGTTGCGAAGGGTGCCGCCATGAGTCCAGTAACGGCGGCACCCTTTGCAAAAGTACCGCGGCTGTGACAAACTGTAGTTGTTGTAGTAGCAGAATTTGGTATTGCTTGAATGACACCTGGGACACTGTTGTGCTCCCGGGTGCTGATTCTGATTTTGATTCTGCGGAACACCACCCATCACCACCAACTCCTCCGCTGGCCTCCGCCTCTCATTGTTCTGCTGCTGCTGCTGCTGGTGGTTGTCCATTTTCTCTCTCTCCTAGATCA
This sequence comes from Tetragonia tetragonoides, assembly GCA_038025085.1. NCBI lineage: Eukaryota > Viridiplantae > Streptophyta > Magnoliopsida > Caryophyllales > Aizoaceae > Tetragonia > Tetragonia tetragonoides. Next base: position 5,898,635 of record CM076148.1, on the reverse strand, counting down.
CTACTAGTGGGTTTTAGGTAAAGAGAAGCTTTTAGGCCTTTTGGTGTGGTGAAAGTGAGTATGAGTTTGTCTCTATATATATTGATGCATGGAGAGTAAGAGAAAAACCTAGAGCTTATTATTTGCATGAGAAGGTGGATTGTGTTCAGATTAAAAATCCACTAGCTACCAAAATCCAATAATCTCACACAGAATAAACCCAATTAAGGTCTTGAAAGGACCCAAAAACTTATCTCTTTCCTGAGAATTAGAGGGAATAATCTCTCTCCTAAGATGATAATCCAATTAAATCCTACAGATCCAAACAAAATCCCAAAAAGTTTTAACAGAAAAAAAAAAAAGCACCTGGTTAAGTACTGTATTGAAGTGTACGGAAAAAGCTACTGATGATCAGATATGGAAGCTTAACTGTATGTATCTTCAAGTACAAGCACCAAATCCCATAGGAATTCAACCACACCCAGAAATAGGAAACAAATCACAGGGAAATCAAACCGGGTTCGGGTTGTGAAACCGGGTTTTCCGGTTCAGATTAGGAGAAATTAGGAGAGAGAAAGGGTACGGTGGTTGATTGATGGGTGGCTATGGCGGTTGTATGTATGTGTTAGATGTTTTTTTTTTCTCTCTCCTCTGGTTTGGGTTTGTGGTGGGCTGTGGGAAATGAATGAAATCACTGTTTGTTGCTTTTTGATTCTCTCTCTTTCCACTATGTTTTCTTTAGTCTTTAAGCTTCTATTCTAATTCTTTGGCTGTTCTGTTATGGTAAAATTGGTGATGTCATTGCCGTCGATTGTGTAAGGGCCAATTCGTTTGATAATAGTACCTTACAACAGTTACAAGCTAGTGGGTAGTGGGATAATACCCATGGACCATAGAGCATATTGGTCGGTTCTAGTATGGAATTGAATTATCAAATTATTTTTCCATGTGCCTTTGTTCAAACGAAAGTTGGTAAATAACAGACCCACCTCAAAAAAAAAAAATTAAAAAAAATAATTCACACAAACCACTAAGAAAAAAAAAAGATAAATAACTTAAGAAGTTATGACGATTTTATTCGGGCGGGTAACCAATTTTATTAGGACGCGTAAACAAGTTAAGTTGAATAAAAGAGTGTTTGTATTCATTTATTTGTTGAACGGATGAATTTTACTTGAGTGCGAGTTTTAATAATAGAGGTTAGCTTCTATTTTTTCGCTTTCTTCATAGTACATTTTGTTCTATTTCATTTTGTACTGGAATTCCATAGAGCAAGTTAAATTCGACGTTATGTTTTCATACTATGTTCAATTATATTTCGCAATTTTTTTTTTTTTTATTTCGTGCCATTTTGTCCAGTGCTAGAGTTTTGTTTTGTTCTTCTCCAAGCCATTACAATGATAAGACCAAACAGATATTAAGTGTCAGTGTGTTCTTTACCGCATATCAATATATCAATCGATTCAGTTTAGTTTAGTGGTATTTACTAGTTTAATTCAGTTTATTGCTCAACTTTGACTTGTTTATTATTAGACCACTCAACCAATTTATTCATGCTAGTTTATTTGTTCACGAATGAATAACTCCCATTGAGTATGTTTCTGACTTATTCAGGATCATAGAAGGTCATTTACGTACACTCCTAATATACTTTAAGGCCCTGTTCTCTTCAACGGAATGGTGCGGGACGGTGAGGAACGGAACGGCGCGGCGCGGATAATTCAAAAATATGTGAGACAAAATGAAGTATAGAATGCGGCGCAGAACAGATTGGAACGGAATGCAGCATGGAATCGATGAAAAGAACAGGGCCTAAAAAAGTTTATTTATCGAAAGTCGTCTCATAGGACAATTTTTTGTTGTTAATTATTCTATTTTATATCATTAATTAGATGAATAAAAATGTATAATCATAGTTATAGAAAATCAAAGGTCTTTAAGTAAGAATGTAGAATTCAAAATTAAAGAAAAACCAGATGAAACTATGCAATCAGAAAATTGAATTCCAAAACTCAGTAAAACTTTCTATTCCATAGGCAATTCAGAACAAAATCAAATAGATTCCAAAACAGACTTAACGTATAAAACCGATCAAACTTTGTAAACTAAATCAAAAAAGATTCACGGAAATAATGTTTTTACTTTGTTAATCAGGTTAGATTTCGTATTAGTTTATCACAAATTTCAAATAATTCTAGACTTTAGTAACATAATAACTCAGGGTGCTATCATATTGGGTGTTCACAGAATTCATTGTTGTACAAGCGATCCATAATAAAACCCACAAATCGCCCCAATATTTAGGTTAACCAAATCTATTTTTTACTTTAACGTATATGTTTTTGATTTCTTGGTTTGGTTCTGATTCACAAATAGAGAAAATCCGATTATCCGATAAATCAAAATTATTAGTTTGAAACTAAACTTGCTAGCCTTTTTTAAGTGACTAAAAGATCCCTTCTACTATGTTTTTTTCAAATCTAAATATTAAAAGTAGCTTCTTAGTCTTTTATAAGTACTTAAAATCAGCTTCTTATACCATAAAAATCATATAATAAAATGATTATGGGTTAATCATGTAACCAAACCGAAAAAAAATTAACCAAGTAAATATTTTACCAATTATTGCGGTTCAATTATGGTTTACAAAATGGGTGAACTGAAATATTAGTTAACTGAATAGAACCGAAGTTTTATTTTGGTTAACCTATCATAAACACAAACTATGTATATAGATTATGAACACACGTATAAGTGAGTATATAGCTGCGTGTTATCCTTAATAAATAATCAAATCGTACTAATGTAGTATGATCAAAATTAAATCATTTAGTACTCTTGTACCTCATACTCCTAGTTAGTGTGACTAAAAAGATTATTAAGCGGAGGACAAAATCGGATATATTGAGTATAGTATATGTGATCTTGTATCTTAGGCATTTAAGGCGCAATTTTTTTGGGATGCAAAAAGCGCAACGTTTTAAATTGCTATGAAATATTCAGAAGGAAAGAAAAAAGAAAAATATGAAAGGTAGCGTCACAAGTCACAATGGGCGTACAACCTAATTTGGATTTTCTAGAGTTTTTTTCTCCAAAATTCTTGTGATTTTCTTTCTTTCTTTTTTCTTTCTCTTCTCAAATTACCTATTCTCCAAAATCAACCTCCTTTAATTCAAGGATTCCAACACCCCTTCCCTCTAATCTAGTCGCTAGAGTAGTTTTCGAAAATGGATAACCACATTGTAACACATCACAATTACAACTTCCACACATCGTTCTACCTAATTTTCCACGGCTTATGAAAACACGGTAGCTAACTATTTCCTAATTATAATTTATATGAGAAAATGAGTATTTCTCATGGACATCTTAACAATACTCCATGTATAGTTACTCCCTATCAGGGCCGTCCCTGAGAATTTGGTGGGCCGTCCCTTAGAATTTGGTGGCCCTGTGCTAGAGTAAAAGTTAGGTCCCTCAAAAAGGTCATTTTTTTTGATAAAATTTTAGCCCATAAATATACAATATTATCTGTTGGGGTTTTTTTTTTTTGACGGGACAAAATTACATGTTAGTTATTGAAAAATAAATATTGTATTTTTCTTGTATGGTCTCTCTTTTGTTTTTTTAACTCTTAAAAAATCAGTAAATAAATTAACAGGACCTATCTGCTCTTTTATCTTGAAATATATAAAAAAATTTAAATTGTACAATCATATACTAGGAATTCAAAAACTATACAATCATTAACTAGGAATTGAAATACCCTCAATAAATTCAAAATCGCTAATGTGAAATATGAAAATTTCACAATCAGTAGATTGAAATTCGAAAATTGTTCAATCAAACAACAGTATACTATCTGAAAACTATCCAGAAACTAAAATCGAAAAGGAATTAAAAAAGATAGAATACATGAAAATTTACTAGATATAATTTGAGTAGTCATTTCAATACAATAAAATGAAAAGAATATGAATAGCCCATTAGTCCCCATATATCAATCAAAGCAAACATGAAGTAATTTCATTTCATATACAAAATAGATTATCAACTTTAATTAAGAAAAATAGCTATGTACGAACCAAATAAACAAGTAGTAGTGCCAACTGTCGTCTTCCATTGAGGAAATCGACACTACCATTGATGTTCAGATGAAGAAGCAAAGGCAATAGAGGAGATCTTGGAAAGGAACTATGAAGAGAGAAAAAGAAAGGGGGGAGAAGAAAGGGTGGGTGAAAAGTATAGTGGATTGCTAAATACCGCCCAAAATTACTACCTACCGCCCCTAGAAATTCCAATTTTGCCCTTCACTCATCACTCATCCTCACTCATCACTCATCCTCACTCAAACTCATCCTCACTCATCACTCATCCTCACTCATCACTCATCACTCATCCTCACTCATCACTCATCCTCACTCCTCACTCATCCTCATCCTCACTCAAAGCAAAACCACCACCACCACCACTCACGGCAAAACCACCACCACACCATCACAACGGAAATGTCAGGGGCTAGCGGCAGCGGCAGAGGCGGCGACGGGGACGGAGGCGGCGAGCATAGCGGCGCGGGGGTATAGATTCAAATTTTTTTTGCTTTATTTACTCTAATTTGCTTTGATTTTTACGAAATGTGTTCGAATTTGTGTTGTTTGAAGTTGTGTTGATTGATTTGTGAATTTTCGAGTTCGGAGTTGAGTCGGGCGTCTGCAATAGACGACACACCCATGGGTGAGTCGAGATCGGCAGACGACTCGCCCATGGGTGAGGCGCCTGTCGCGGACGACTCACCCATGGGTGAGTCGAGATCGGCAGACGACTCGCCCATGGGTGAGTCGCCTGTCGCGGACGACTCACCCATGGGTGAGTCGAGATCGGCAGACGACTCACCCATGGGGGAGTCGTCTGTAGTAGACGCCCGAGGCAAAAAAAATAATATTATTATCATTTATTATTATTATTATTTTTTATTATTATTATTATTATTATTATTATTATTATTATTATTATTATTTATTGTTATTATTATTAATATTATTATTTGTTATTACAATTATTATTAGTTGTCAATTATTATTTTAATTATTTATTACTGATTATTGTTTAATTAATTAAAAATGTGAAATGATAGAGGGGAGGAGCCGGTAAATCGGTGCCGAGGTTATTCAGTGAACTAACTGGTTCAGGACCGCGTCACACGAGGACGCGCGGGATTGATGCCTCTGTACGGAGACAAAGAGAGGCAGTTCGGATGAGGGAGATGACTGCTGAGCAACACGATTACGAAACTAGCGAGTTCTACTCCGGGGATCAGTTCATGGACGATGATCAGATTGGCGTGGAATCATCCTCAGATTGGCGCGTGGTGAAGGGCAGAGGCGGTAGGTTTGTTAGTACTGGGTCGTCCAGTACTAGCAAACGATCTAGAGCGGAGGACGAAACTACGTGGCTTGTTACAGGGGCTGTGCCCGGTGGGTCGGCGGATGATAGCGTCATACCGAGCTTCCTGGGCCACGTAGCGTCTCGTATGTGGAAGGGAGAGACGAGGGGTCTCTTAAAGTGTCAGAACCGATTCAGTGTCTATCAGCGGCTGAGTGAGTGGCGAGTGGAGATGTCGGCCGAGGTGAGGGCCCAGATCGAGGGGACTGGGTTATCACACCTGACAGACATTATGTTCAGACATATTGACTTCCCCCTGATATCTGCATTCGTTGAAAGGTGGCAGCCGGATACGAACTCGTTCCACATGCCGTTCGGAGAGATGACGATCATGTTGCACGATGTATGGCATATTCTTCGGATTCCTATAGAGGGACAGCTCATTTCCAGTGAGGGACGGGATGGGCAGCTGCAGGCGACGGCCATGGAGGTTCTCGGGGTCACCCGAGATGAACTGATGTTTAGCTACTGGCAGGGCGGTGGGGTCCTCACGGAGTCGATTTTTGACCTTTGCCGAGTGGATGACCGAATGGAGGACATCCAGGCGATAGCTTGGATGTGGTTACTTATTGGATCCACCTTGTTTGTCGACAAGAGTGGTAACCGTATTAGACCCTCCTGCGTGATGGAGGTGAGGGACGGTGTCGGAACGGCGCATGACTTCTCTTGGGGATCTGCTGCCCTCGCCTTCCTATATCGTCAGCTCGGTATAGCTAGTCGGGGGGATTCTCAGGGCATCTGCGGATGCCTAACTCTCCTCCAGGCATGGATATACGAGTACTTTCCCTGCTTCCGACCTCATCGGGAGTGGATGGTTGTCGGGGACGGCGAGGCTCCCCGTGCGTGCGTATGGAGTGCCCAGGCTGAGGGCAAGGACGTGGGTCGACTGTGCTCCTTACGTAGACGCTTGGATCAGCTGCGAGCATCAGAGGTACGTCATGCAGTTATGGGTGTTCATGATTTATTTCGTCGTTTGCTATGTTTTTTTTACTTCACCGTAACTTGAACATTTCTACGTAGGTGGTGTGGCTGCCGTACGGTTCTGACCCGGTTGCATCTGTACCGAGCACTGTATTCATGGGGTGGCTACGGTATCGGGAGATTATCGAACCGTACATGCCTGGTCGTTGTTTACGACAAATCGGGTACGTACAGAGTATCCCTTTCCCGATCACTAGGCCAGAGAAAGCGATCAGGTCATGGAGCAGTCGTTCGTACAAGGTTGTCTACCCCGTACGAGTATCATATGATGCCTGGCGTATGTTCCCGGGATGTTACATTCTTGGTCTCCATGGGTTTCAGGCATCCACGTCAGATCCCACAGCATGTACGGATGACTACCTCGCATGGTACTACCGTCACTCCCACCCTCTGCTGATACGTGACGATGCAGCACCTGTTTCTGTGATTCCTCCACGATCCAACAGCGATTATGTAAGTGATTAACTAAACTAAAATATATATTTTTTTTACAGATTACATATCTCTGAACTTACACTCATTGTTACTTTTTTGCAGTGGGTGAATCGTCTAGCCGTCGCATTTGAGTCTTTCATTACTTTGCTTCCTCCGGAGCAAGCGGAAGGTCCTCGATCGGTTATGGAGGAGTATATGAGAGATTGGCGGGCTGCCAAATGATGTATTGACCCTAGATGAATTTGTTATATATTTATATAAGAGTTTCATTGTTATTGTTATTTATTTGTGTTATTGTAATTTGTTGTTTTATTTACCTCCAATAATCACGAAAAAATATAACATGCAAAATATAACAATCACACAAAAATGTGACAATGATATAAGTAGAAAAATATAACAATCACGCAAAACATTCAATTACGTCGACCTCGCTAAACGATCCCAATGTGCTCTTCGCCTAACATACATTTGCTCCCAACCAGCGACACTATCAGAACGGGAAGTAAACCATGCTGCGCATATCGGAGGAACAGGGAAATCTGAGGCTAAATTCAGACGGATATAATGCATGTACGAATCACCTAAATGAGCTATGACGATTTCCCTACTTGGACGTGTAGCAGTCGAAGGTGCTTGCAACGGTAGCACTGTGTAACAAGAATATAACCCCCTTCCGCTGCCGTATCCGAATAACATAATCGCTGCATTGAAGAGGTTGGCAATCGGGAACAAATCCTCAACTACTATCATCCAGTGATCATCGTTACACGCACCTCCGTCCCACATAATACGGCGGTAACCAGCGTCGACCCCATCAGTACTTTGTTAATTATTAATATTATTATTGTTATTATTATTTGTTATTACAATTATTATTAGTTGTCAATTATTATTTTAATTGTTTATTACTGATTATTGTTTAATTAAAAATGTGAAATGATAGAGGAGCGGAGGAGCCGGTAAATCGATGCCGAGGTTAGTCAGTGAACTAGCTGGTTCAGAACCACGTCACACGAGGACGCGCGGGATTGATGCCTCTGTACAGAGACAGAGAGAGGCAGTTCGGATGAGGGAGATGACTGACCGTCACTTATATCGCGGTGATGAGGCTGAGCAACACGATTACGGATCTAGCGAGTTCTACTTCGGGGATCAGTCCATGGACGATGATCAGATTGGCGTCGAATCATCCTCAGATTGGCGCGTGGTGAAGGGCAGAGGCAGTAGGTTTGTTAGTACTGGCTCGTCTAGTACTAGCAAACGATCTAGAGCGGAGGACGACAGTACGTGGCTTGTTACAGGGAAGGTGGCCGGTGGACCGGCGGATGATAGCGTCATACCGAGCTTCCTGGGCCACGTAGCGTCTCGTATGTGGATGGGAGAGACGAGGGGTCTATTGAAGTGTCAGAACCGATTCAGTGTCTGTCAGCGGCTGAGTGAGTGGCGAGCGGAGATGTCGCCCGAGGTGAGGGCGCAGATCGAGGGGACTGGGTTATCACACCTGACAGACATTATGTTCAGACATATCGACTTTTCCCTGATATCTGCATTCGTTGAAAGGTGGCAGCCGGATACGAACTCGTTCCACATGCCGTTCGGAGAGATGACCATCATGTTGCACGATGTATGGCATATTCTTCGGATTCCTGTAGAGGGACAGCTCGTTTCCAGTGAGGGACGGGATGGGCAGCTGCAGGCGACGGCCATGGAGGTTCTAGGGGTCACCCGAGAAGAACTGATGCATAGCCACTAGCAGGGCGGTGGGGTCCTCACGGAGTCGGTTTTTGACCTTTGCCGAGTGGAGGACCGAATGGAGGACATGCAGGCGGTAGCTTGGATGTGGTTACTTATTGGATCCACCTTGTTTGTCGACAAGAGTGGTAACCGTATTAGACCCTCCTGCGTGATGGAGGTGAGGGACGGTGTCGGAACGGCGCATGAGTTCTCTTGGGGATCTGCTGCCCTCGCCTTCCTATATCGTCAGCTCGGTATAGCTAGTCGGGGGGATTCTCAGGGCATCTGCGGATGCCTAACTCTCCTCCAGGCATGGATATACGAGTACTTTCCCTGCTTCCGACCTCATCGGGAGCGGATGGTTGTCGGGGACGGCGAGGCTCCCCGTGCGTCCGTATGGAGTGCCCAGGCTGAGGGCAAGGACGTGGTTCGACTGCACTCCTTACGTAGACGCTTGGATCAGCTGCGAGCGTCAGAGGTACGTCATGCAGTTATCGGTGTTCATGATTTATTTCGTCGTTTGCTATGTTTTTTTTTACTTCACCGTAACTTGAACATTTCTACGTAGGTGGTGTGGCTGTCGTACGGTTCTGACCCGGTTGCATCTGTACCGAGGACTGTATTCATGGGGTGGCTACGGTATCGGGATATTATCGAACCGTACATGCCTGGTCGTTGTTTACGACAAATCGGGTACGTACAGAGTATCCCTTTCCCGATCACTAGGCCAGAGAGAGCGATCAGGTCATGGACCAGTCGTTCGTACAGGGTTGTCTACCCCGTACGAGTATCATCTGATGCCTGGCGTATGTTCCCGGGAGGTTACATTCTTGGTCTCCATGGGTTTCAGGCATCCACGTCAGATCCCACAGCATGTACGGATGACTACCTCGAGTGGTACTACCGTCACTCCCACCCTCTGCTGACACGTGACGATGCAGCACCTGTTTCTGTGATTCCTCCACGATCCAACAGCGATTATGTAAGTGATTAACTAATATATATATTTTTTTACGTATTACATATCTCTGAACTCACACTCATTGTTACTTTTTTGCAGTGGGTGAATCGTCTAGCCGTCGCATTTGAGTCTTTCATTACTTTGCTTCCTCCGGAGCAAGCGGAAGGTCCTCGATCGGCTATGGAGGAGTATATGAGAGATTGGCGAGCTTCCAAATGATGTATTGACCCTAGATGAATTTGTTATATATTTATATAAGAGTTTCATTGTTATTGTTATTTATTTGTGTTATTGTAATTTGTTGTTTCTTATTTACCTTTTTTGTTTTATTGTAATTTGTTGTTTTATTTACCTCCAATAATCACGAAAAAATATAGCATGCAAAATATAACAATCACACAAAAATGTGACAATGATATAAGTAGAAAAATATAACAATCACGCAAAACATTCAATTACGTCGACCTCGCTAAACGATCCCAATGTGCTCTTCGCCTAACATACATTTGCTCCCAACCAGCGACACTATCAGAACGGGAAGTAAACCATGCTGCGCATATCGGAGGAACAGGGAAATCTGAGACTAAATTCAGACGGATATAATGCATGTACGAATCACCTAAATGACCTATGACAATTTCCCTACTTGGACGTGTAGCAGTCGAAGGTGCTTGCAACGGTAGCACTGTGTAACAAGCATATAACCCCCTTCCGCTGCCGTATCCGAATAACATAATCGCTGCATTGAAGAGGTTGGCAATCGGGAACAAATCCTCAAGTACTATCATCCAGTGATCATCGTTACACGCACCTCCGTCCCACATAATACGGCGGTAACCAGCGTCGACCCCATCAACGTATATGTTTTCGTACAATGCTCGGTTAGCTAAGAGTTCGTTTGCAATGCAAACTCTCGTCAATCGCCATTGCTCTTGGTCTCCGAAAACGTAGTCTGCAATGACACGGAAACCGCAATTACCATCCCCAAGCACATCAAGATATCCTTCAATGAAAGGTATGATGATTCCCGGAATTTTGTTAACATGATAGAATTCAGTGATATCTATTCCGTGTCCAGCTGCAAGACAATATAATAGAAAGTCATTAATAGTACTTATCAAAAAGTAATTAACAACATTATGTACATGTTAATAAATTATGGGTTTTCATACCAGTACTTCGCACGACGTTACTCGATGAGGATGAGCTACGACCACGCCCGCGGCTCGAACTGGATGACCTAGGGCGACCACGACCCCTCTGGGAGTACTCCCATGAACTAGGATCACGTCTGGTAGAGGAACTCCCTCTCGGTCGACCTCTGACTGTCGTGTTCGCTTCCGGCTTGACGTAACTCGCTTCCTCAGGATGAAGCTGCTCATTCATAAGGACAGATATGTTGCGCACAACTGCCCGGTCGCTTGAGTTAACCTCGTCGACGAGAGACTGAAAGTATCGATGGTCCTCAGATGGATGCTCAGTCATGTCAAGCGTAGCTATCTCCACTGCATCACTAATAACGAGTGTTCGCCAAAATTTGTGGACACTATTCAAGCTAATTGGCGTGCCCGTATCCGTGGTCGTTTTCAACTCACACGCACACGGGATCTGATAAGTGGATCTCAATACACAACCGCAACGATCAAATACTTGGTGACTCAATTCTCTCATCCTCTTCAGCTCATCCGATAATATTTCTAAGCAGTAATGGGAAACATACCCGGTCAGATAGTTGAATGGGAAACCCGAGTACAGCACACTTCTTCGTCTTCTGCACTCTTCAAGTGTGTACTTGATCTCAGTTAGTTGTGACTCGATTGACTTGTTGACCTTGTTCCAAACATTGTCCAAAGCTCCAGTTGAGGAGTTCAACCACTGTTTTAGCGCGGCATGTGCACTCTCCACCCTGCAAGTCGTAGTGTTGCCAAGGTGTAGCACCTTATTCGTCCACGCAGCTACAAACATCTCTTTGTATCTCAGCCAGGTCTCCTCTACATAGGATATCACGTGAGGGTAATTCCTCCAACTATCCTTCATCATACGCACTGCTCTATCGTACTCAGCTTCTGTGGAAGCTTCCATGATAGATTTCCACTTCCCGTTCTTGAACCTCTGCGCGGGCGACCTTATCTTTTCCACAAAGTCTGTACACTTTGTCTTCAACGACTTTGTTAATGTGCCATGTACAGAGCAAATGGGCACTCTCGGAAAATATCTCTCTAATAGGTGTCATCAACCCTAGCTCACGATCGGTCAAAATTGCTGTTGGGTGTACATCATTTCCAATAAGCATCCTCAACTTATCTAAGACCCACGCATAGCTTGCCTGAGTCTCATCCTTCATAATGGCATAAGCTATGAGGAAGTTCTTATTGCTTGGAGTCATCCCCACTATCTCAAGAAACGGCATCTTATACTTGTTTGTTTTGTACGTGGAATCTAAGCCAATCAACCAAGGAAAAGACCGAAGTAACTGAATTGATGTAGGGTGTGCCATGAACACGTGAGTTACCTCATTAGTAGCTCGGTCGGCTCTTGTCCAATGTACGTACTTATTCTCCACAACTAAATGATGAAACTGACCAATGACATCTCTCTCTTCAAAATCAAGTTTCCTTATACGATCTCTGTAGTTGTACACATGCCGTCTAGTTGCATTGTCCTCGGGAAATTTTTCCTTAATAGCGGCCAAGATAGCACATGGCTTTGTTTGTGCCGAAGTCATGTCACGAACGAGTTTCTTTGACCCAGGACTAAGACCACTCATCTGACGATATCCCTCAGGAAACACAGCAAAGTCATGGTTGTGCATACCCCTAATCCCAGGCAATGTGACAATCATCCAACTACTGGACCCATACACTTGCTGAGCTCTTAACTGGAACGTACATTTACAAGCCTTTGTTTTCGAATTCTTCCGAGCAGCAGTATCTAAGTCTCTTAATTCCCCTCTATAGCGTTCACCTCGATTGCATCTTAACAATTTTACGCTTCCATTCTTCTTGTGTGACGAAATTATCAACTCAAACCCGATAGTAAGGGCAATTTGTTTTGCCCAATTAATTGCATCTGTATCACTATCAAATAACTCATCAGTGACGAAATGCGTATTGTAATCAACACCATCACCACCGAACCGCTCCAAAGGAACCTAACGAAAACAACTAAAACAATGTTAGCTTAATCTTAAATTCAAACGTCTATCAAAACCGACTGAACCAAGGGACAGGCGTCTGAAATTTACGCGTGGACCATGGAAGAAACGGAAATCACGGACGACACGGCCATGATCGAGGCGTAAATCTCAGACGCCTGTCCCTTGGTTCAGGCGTGCGTGATTTACGCCTAAACCATGGTGAAGACGTCCGTGTTTTACGGCCTGTCCATGGTTCAGTCGGAAATTTCGGACGCCTCGTCCATGGACTGGTCGTAAAACACGGACGCCCGTGCAAAAAAAAATGCGCAAAAAAAAAATTTACCTCCGCCACCGTCGACGGTACTTCCTGGTCGCCGGCAGACATCCGCGGCCGTTGCTTGAGTGAATGTTGATGAAGGTTGGGTATGAGAGTGGGTGGTAGAGAGGGAGAATTGGTGTGAGAGTTAGAGAGGGAGAGGATGAGTGAAAATGTGAAAAAGGGCAAAATTGGAATTTCTAGGGGCGGTAGGTAGTAATTTGGTGGCGGTAAATAGTAACACCCAAAGTATACTGTAAGACATATGGAGTTTTTGGAAATTGAACCAAACCCAATTAAAGCAATTACCCTAGTTTTTTAACGGAGCTCGCATTTCCTATTCTCTTTTTGTACTGGACTTACAAATGCTGGCCAAGAACTTTTGACTTAGAAAACAATTGGGCTTTTTTTTAATTTTGGAGGCACTGTGCAAGTGCACTGGCTGCACCTGCCCAGGGACGGGCCTGCTCCCTATCAAAAAAATTGAAGAAAACAATCCTCCGTGTATTACGAGTACGTACCACTATTTCCTAATGGAAGATTATCTTGAATTTGATCAATAATAAGTTTTGTATCACACCAACTCACACAAAAATAAGATCACTATTTAGAAATGTAGAGGTTACTTATGGTGCTAAAATTACGGGAAGGCCGACTTATAGAAGTTTTCACCGTGTTTGATCAATAGGAACACAAGAAAAAATAAATTGTGAAGCTATTCTTCCACCAGGGATAATATACTAGGAATTTCCATTCATAATTGAATTGTATTCTTTGCTTGACAGAATTTTTGCTATTACTGTATTAGAGTATATGGTCGTAGAGACGATGACAGTCAATAGGATAGATGATCAGATGAGTGAGCGTGGCACGTGCCCCGAGCAATGGCATAAACAGAATTTGAAGGTGACGCGTATGTCACTTGTCAGTTAGGGGATGCAACTAATACCTGCAAGTTGCAACTGCTCCGCCAAGAACTAGTATAAGCATAGGATATTAACAAACACTACAAGGCAGCCCAACATTAAGATACAAGTACTCCGTATGAGTAGGTTTTGTGTGGACTTAGTCCATTGTGGACCAAGTAATTTTGAGGGGTGGCTTCATGTGAAATAGGGGGTGATTACAGGTAGACCTATCATTTGGGTCGGGCAGGTCGGGTTCGGGTTCGGGTCATGTCGGATTAGGGTCACAGCGGGTCGGGTTATTTCGGGTTCGGGTTGAGAAATGCTCGACCAATATTTTTTTTTCTTTCGTTAATTATATAGCCAATTTATGCTTTCAAAGGGTATATTTGCCAATTTATACCTTGTATTAACTACGTACGTATATTTTTACACTTTTTGGTATGTATATACGACTATATGATATTCTTTATATATTTTTTAATTGTTCGATAAGTTGTGTATTATATTTCCGTCCATTTTAGCGTAGTTAAAAGCAAAATTTCTTATTTTGAGAGAGCAAATAGGTAGAGAAAAAGTTAATGAAAGTAAAAAAAAAAAAAAAAAAAAAAAAAAAAAAAGGTTTTGTTTATTTTTTAGGATATTTTAGTCGAGCTTTTTGTATATAATTACAAATTGTTCTATTTTTCGGGTCAAACGGGTCGACCCACTAACGGGTCGGGTTTGACCCAAGAATACCGGGTTAATCGGGTTTGGGTTAAACCGGATTTCGGGTCGAAAAATCAGTGTCAGGACCCTGAAAAAATGGGTCGATTGGGTCGGGTTTTTGGGTCGGGTCGGGAATTGACAGGTCTAGCTACAGGTGAAATAGGGGTGGTGCCAAGTATAAATTTGAAAGGTGGCTCTAGGTGAAGTAGAGTGGCTCCACTTTTAGAAGGGGGTGGCTCCAGGTGAAGTAGAGGAGTGACTCCAAGTATTAGTCCACCATGGACTAAGTCCACATAAATTTTTGACAGAACGAGCCCAAGCACGAGCATGGCCACAAAATGAATGGGCTTGGGATGGGCCTGGCCTCAATATTGAAAAGAATTAAATAGGTGCTTAAGCATGGTCGGACAAGACTCGACACGATAAATTTCGGAAAATATTAGGCACGAGCGCTGCATGACACCAACCCAAAATACAAATTACAGAAACAATACAATACTGATAATACAACGAACTCCAAACACGACACAAAATCAACTTTAATTTACTTGTTCTTTCCATTTAAATTTAATTCAGTCGGTCTCAAGTTCTTCTTTTAGACTTATATCAATTTTCACGTTATAGCAATTCTATTGGATATTTATAAAAGTGACCCAGTTATTATAGTCACAACAGTGACCGTAAAGCACAATCCATGTAAATCTCCGTCAAATGGTTCGCATTCACACTTGCTCCAATTCAGTCAAAGCAATCTTTAGCTTCTAGCTGTAGTTTCTTCCATTAGTCACTGAGTGGACATCCAGATTCTAACTACACATGTCGTGGACTCATGGTCAATTCAACCAATTTAAGCAAATTACGCATAGAGAAACTTTAACAAAACCCATCTACCAGAAAGCTATGGGCAACTTAACATTAGCAACACTGAACAAACAAAAAAGTAAAAGAATTTTTGGCAAGGAAGTACTTCATCCCTTTTTGGACGGGTGTAGCAAAAAAACACCTCCTATCACACAACCTCGGATATTCCACAAATTAATTCTTATAAGTACTTCCCAGAAATTTGGATGTACAAGTTGTAACTTCAGTTGTAACTTCTTTACTAGACTTCTTTGGTAGAACACTTCTTGGTAGAATAGTTAAAAGACTTTTTTTTGGTGCAATAGAATAGTTAAGACATAAATGAATATGTTACAACAGAGTTAATTATGTTGTCAATATGTTAGAAATTTAATCCTACTTAATCCAGGAGTTATGTAACCATTTAACCATTTAATGATTTAACATATCAAGCAAAACAAAATTTACTAGCTTAGCAAGGTCCAACTAAAACTTGAAACCCACCACTTCATTTTAGTAATTAACATCATGGAGAAGACACTCTCCTAACAAAAACAAAAAGAGATTTAATTAAGGAGCATCACGACGAATTGTGTTCCTCTGGTCTTGACTAACACCAGGAGGCCTCTTAGGCAAATGATCCTCCATATAATCCTCAGGTCTAGTCTTATACTCATCTTCATCCGCTCCCACTATCGTCTCCTTCACCTTGTTCGTAGCACCCTTGGCCGTCTCCCACGCCCCCTTGGCCGTCTCCCACGCCCCCTTGGCCGTGTCCTTCACGGCGTCAGCCGCCTTCTCGGCCCCTTCCTTGGTCTTATCCGCCGTCCACTCCACGGCACCCTTAGTCCTCTCCTTAGCGTCATGCATCGTCTCACCGGCCCTGTGCGCCCCATCCTTCATCTTGTCCTTCGCCGTCTCCTTGGTGTCTTTGGCTCTCTCCTTGGCTTCGTTCATTGCGTCTTTCGTCTGTTGGGCGCCTTCCTTAACGTTGTCTTTCATGCTTTGAGCTGTGTCTTTGGCTGTTTGCTTCATCTCTTTGTACTTTTTCTCTACTTCCTTTGCTTCTTCGTCGTTTTCGTATACTTGTCTGCCTTCCCTCATTCTTTCTGCTGCTTTTGCATCTTCTTCACCTCCGCCATCTTCTCTGGCATACCGATTCTGCATTCACATAGTAATTTCAAGTTTAGTACTTGCTTTGCACCCTCTGAAATTCACATTCTCAATTTGATCTCAAAATTAAGCAAACTTGTATACTACGATCCTAGTCGTTTACACAAAAAATGGTAAAAGTCAATTTTATGATACGATAACTTTTAGTGTGACGAGAATTACTACTTTTTAATCAAAAAGTATATCGCTAGTAATAATAATTGAATAACTTAAGAATTTACCTCACGAAATTTGGAGGCAGAGGTTAAGCAAACCCTAGAGACTTTACGAGGATAAAGAGAAGGTGGAAGTTGAGGCAATCCCGCTTTCGAAACTATCACAATGGTGTTCTTAACCATGAACATGCTGGATGCCATTTTTCTTGAACTTCCTAGCTAGATCAGATAATTTTCTCTCTCCACACTAACTAAGTTCTCTCTTATCTGTAATTGCTCAGCTATGCTTTTTTCTTTGTAGATAAGTACTGTTTGTTTCAATGTAATCGTTTCGCTCAGTAGACACTGATGATTTTAATTGTTTGCATTGGTTGATGACTTTGAGATTTTATAACTTAGACTGTCTTGAGTTTGTAAGAAAACGTGGCAAATAATTTGCATGCCACGCAAGTTGTGGGATGTTGCCACGTGTAGTTTAACTGTTGCCATGTCCTTAATAATAGCTTCAGCAGTCACCACCTGTTTGCAATTGCATTTGCCTCATGTGCGTCCATCTTTTCCAATTCTTTGAACTTTGAAGGAGAAGTAAAAAACATGGACTTGTACTCCTATTGTTTAAAAAGGCCCAATGATAGGACTGAGGGTGTAATTTATCAGTCTTATCTTGTTTAATTAGTTCAGTTTCGTGAAAATATATTCAATTTCATTTAAAAGATGGTTTTCAAATTTTTACAATAATATCATAGATATTATTATTAATTTATTTGGAGTTTTGACCAATATATTCAATTTCATTTAAAAAATGGTTTTCAATTTTTTTTTTTAATAATATCATAGATATTATTATTAATTTATTTGAGTTCCGACCACCTAAATCGGCCATGAAGTTATTCAAATACAAATCCAAAGTCATCCATTTAATCAAAATTGTAGCTTTGTCAAGAAGTTAAAAGGTTAAAGAGTCATTTCAATTTTGTTTATTCTTTATTTTTTAAATTTTAACAAAATAAAAAAAAAAAATTCCTTTTTTTTCCCACTGCGTGGAGTGACATGAAAACCTGTCGTTCCGATAAATGCATTTTGCTTCTATTGTCGACCACTGGAATCATAATTTGGATTGACGTTTTAAATTAAGGATACTAATGTTTAACTACACTTTGGTGAAACCATGATTGTTCTAAAAAAGGCGACAATATTTCCTTTCGATTTTATTTAAGGAGATTTCATGTCTCAATCAAGGTCATGTTCTCTTCAACGAAATAGTGCGGGACGGTGAGGAACGGAACGGAACGGGTTGGAACGAAACGGTGCAATATGGATAATTCAAATATATGTGAGACAAAATGAAATACAGAATGCGGAGCGGAGCGGACAGAATGGAATAAAACGGAACAAAATTGTGCAATGCAGATAATTCAAAATATATGAAGACAAAATTAAGTACAGAATACGGCGCAGAATGAAACGGAACTGATTGAAACAGAACAGAACGGAATACAGCATGAAAACGACGAAAACAACCCGGCCTTATTTCCTACTAACCATTGACTATATGGCTTCCTTTTGACTCATTTAAATAGTTCAAAACATTACATTTTCGCAATTTAATGTTTATGTAACTACAGTAATATATGGTCAAAGTCTTATTTTGAATATCGTAATGTGAGATCAACTTATAGGAAAGTGAGATCACTTATTAGAAATGTAGGATCACTTATAATAAGTAATAACCCTTATTTCATTAAAAAATTACCCACATTAAAAATTTCGAAAAGATCGTTTTATACCAAGTATTTGTGAAAAGTTAAATGAAGGATGATTTTTGGTACATAAAGTACATTTCACTTGAACTACACTTTCACAACTCGCAATGTATGTATCTATTTCATACCAACTCTCAAGTATATTGTAACTGTTTGCAAAGTGGTCTCCTTAACCAAACTATCAAAGTGCTGGGACATGTTAGTCACATATTCTATCCAGGAACAAACTTCCCAAGGCAACAATTCAGTAAACCCTCTGGTTTTAGTCATCAGATGCTCTATCCTTCAAATCTTTATTAGCTCTCTCTTTCATGTCTTCAAATTTCTGGTTCATTTCTCTTAAGGCCTCTTTGCCTCTTCCTGTCAACTCCTCTGATCTTTCTCCTACATCACCCTTCCTGATCTCTGAATGATCAACATCTCCTTGACTCTATATATATTCATTATCACTCAAATAAAATCAGGACATAATTAGAAATAAATATATACACTGATGATGTGCTGATATTGGCCTTATTAGACGGTTAGGGAAGTAAAATTTTGTTGACAACAAGAATATACTTGTAGAACACTAGAAAATTTCAGCTCAACAAGTAAGGTTTTGTATTGACCCTTGATATGAGGATGCTCGGATTGAACTACAAGTTATATTATACACTAAAACGAAATTAGAATGGGTAATGTTATTGTCAGGTCAATAAATATTACTATTGCCCTGTCTAATATTAAAATGCTAAGCTCGGTCTTTTATGTTTTCATATATGGTATAAGCGAATTGACAATAGTATTTTATAGTCTGACAATTAATCCCCCTTTATACGAGATCATGAGAGTAAGTGATATGGTAAGTAAGATGGACGGATGGGTAGTAACCTTATCATGGTTTTTGGAAGGGGAGGTGGTTGAACAAAACCTTGGGGCATTGACAAGGCAGAGAGCGGAAGAATAATGGACAGCTTTCCACGGTTTGAGTATGGTATTCATGCTGGCCATCATCACTCATCAACCTCTCTAGTCTATGTAACCTTTCTCTTGGTTGGTGCAAGTGCAGCTCTACGAAAGTGCAACGAGGAAACATGTTCAAATGAATGAGAAGATTGTTATCCACAATTAACAATTTGCACCAAAAAACATAGGAAAAGGTGGCAAATGTGGCATCAAAGTTTGGAATCCACCTATAATATGATGATGACTATTGACACGTGTTGTGTTTATGTGACGGTTTATTTTTTTTATTTTTCTTTTTGTAGTTTTTCTTTATTTTATTTTAAAGAGCTAAGTAGCCTAACTTACACTATTTTTGTTGCAAACACTGAATTTCACAACATCCTTCGAAGGAGCTAATGAAAAAGGCTACATATACATTAAGTGATACACAAATCATTCTAGTCTTACATTTGACAACTTGCTTGAATATTAAGTGAATCTTATTAAATATGAGGAAGAATCTTTTTCAAATTTTCAAATGAAATTTCCAATTGAATTTGAAATTCAAATAGAAATCAATCAAGCATTTAATACTAATAAATTTAATTAATATTTATTTTAGAAATTAGAAAATTAGATGGCTCTTTCCCTCCCTCTACAATTTTTCGGCGATCTTGCAACGGTACTCACCCGCCCCTCTCTCTCTCCAACCAGCACAACCCCTTCAATTATTTTTCGGTGACATTAAAACGCCGAATTTATTTTCCGGCGAAGATTAGAAATTTCTAAAATCAGTGAAATATAGAATTTTCTAGTTAATTAGACACCCGCAAATATTCATATTTCAATGGTCGAGATAGAACCGATAAACTTTTTTTTTTTTTCCTGAGTAGCCATTTTTACCAGCGAGCTTGCGGTCACGTATTAACTTGGAAAGATGTAATTTTGCTACCAAAGTTTTCACTAACGAAAAATCCAAGTACTAACTAATTTTGCAATCAATGATGCATTTTGCTACCATGGACTTAACTAATCTAAATACAAAGTACAAACTAAATTACAACTACTGCTTTCCAAATGCATATCATCAATCATAACAATTTTGCTACCATCTACGACATTTATAAGTTCAGAAATGAAAATTATTTTGCTACCAATATATACATTAACCACATGTTTTGATTGTCATACAAAAAAAACTCTTCGATAAACACGAGAAGAAAAACAACCACAACAAAGAACGGACGAACACTCTTCGCCGGAAAATTAATCAGAAAAAATGATGTAAAGTTTTGCTGGAAAATATGGGTAGAACAAAATAACCGTAGGAATAAGTCGATAACAACTGGGCTCTTCTTTTGCCGGAAAATTCGGTTTTTGCCGGGATGTCGTCGGAGAGTAATCGGAGAAGTTGGAGATCACCGGAAACAATGGAGCTCATTTTTTTTATTTTCTTTCTATTTTCTCTCTCATCCCTTTTTTTGGTCTTTCACATTTTCCTTTCCCTTTTTTTTTTTGGTTCCAAACCTCATTTTTTTCCCTCCTTTGGCCTCTTATTTTCCCTCCAAAACCTCTTAGTTTTCCTCCACAAGCTTTAAAGGAAGATTCTTAATTAGGGACAAGTGGATGACTAAGATTATTTGTGTATATCTCTCCACATACACTTAGTGTATGTGTATCATGGTCCAGCTAAACTGGACCATGATACATATGCACTAAATGTATGTTGCAAAATATACACAAATAATCTTAACCCTCTACTTGTCCCTAATTAAGAATCTTCCTTTAAAGCTTGTGGAGGAAAACTAGGAGGTTTTGGAGGGAAAATAAAAGGCCAAAGGAGGAAAAATAAGAGGCCAAATGAGGGAAAAAATAGGAGGTTTGGAGCCAGAAAAAAAAAAGGATGAGAGAGAAAACAGAAAGGAAATAAAAAAAACGAGCTCCATTGTTTCCGGTCATCTCCAACTTCTCCGATTACTCTCCGGGGACATCCTAGCGAAAAGCGAATTTTCCGGCGAAAGAGGAGCCCGATTGTTATCGCCTTATTCATACGATAATACTTTTCTACCCATATTTTCCGGCAAAACTTTACACCATTTTTTCTGATTAATTTTCCGGAGTCCGTTCCATGTATATATTGGTAGCAAAATAATTTTCGTTTGCGAACTTATAATGTCGTAGATGGTAGCAAATTTAGTTTGTACTTGGTATTTAGATTAGTGAAATCCATGGTAGCAAAATGCTTCCTTGATTGCAAAATTAGTTAGTACTTGGATTTTTCATTAGTAAAGACTTTGGTAGAAAAATTACATGTTTCCAAGTTAATACATGACAGCAAGTCTGCAAGCTCGCCGGAAAAAATGGCTACCCAGAAAAAGAAAAAAAAAAAAAAAAAAAAAAAAAGGTTCTCGGTTCTGTCTAGACACATTGAAACATGAATATTTATGGGGTGTCTAATTAACTAGGAAATTCTATTCACTGATTTTAAAAAATTCTAATCTTCGTCGGAAAATAAGTTCGACGTTTTAATGTCACCGGAAAAATAATTGAAGGGGTTGTACTGGTTGGAGAGAGAGAGAGAGAGGGGCGGATGAGTACCGTCGCAAAGTCGCAGGAAAATTGTAAGGGGAGGGGGAGACTGAGAGTAATCTGATTTTCTAATTTCTAAAATAAATATTAATTAAATTTGTTAGTATTAAATGCTTGTTTAATTTTCCATTTGAATTTCAAATCCCAAATTTACAAATCAATTTGAAATTTTCAAATTTTTCATTTGAAAAAGATTCTTCCTCACATTTAATAAGATGTACTCAATATTCAAAGAAGTTTCCAAGTGTAAGGTTAGGATGATTTGTGTATATCTTACTTTTTACACTTAGTGTACATGTAGCCTTTTCCAGCTAAACTTACAATACTTAGGGCATGCTTTGATTGAGAGTAATGATTAAGAGGGTAATGGAATAAAATAAAGGGTAAAATAGGAAGGTGGAGGTGGTGATGGAGTAATGATTAAGGGAGTTATGGAGGAAATGAAGGGAGAAAGGGAGGTAATGCATTACTCTAGAGGGTAGGTGGGTAACTTTTACCTCCGAAATGGGAAATGATTACCCTCGTCTTCACAAAATCTAACACGTAACATCCACTATCTCCCACAACCTCCCATTTAGCCTATAATTCTACTTATTATCCTCTTAATCATTACCCTCATTCCAAGCATATTCTTATATTGAGAAGGTGAATACTGCATAAATGATACATGGTCCCCAACTATATGACTAATGACTCTAGTGATTAGGAGCTTGTAGATCCTTACCAAATGTCTCAAATTTGAACCTTATGAATGAAAAACGGGCATTAAGAAAGCATTTTACTTTGTAGAAAATTAGTTCTATGTGTGAAATAAATTTGGATAATAACTAGGGTCGATAATACTTAACCTGACCTGACCTGATCGGACACAAAATTATTGGGAGAAATTAAAATCGACATGAGTAGAATTTGACCCAAATTCCACTTATCTATACAGTTTGGTACAATGTTCTCACCCAAAAAAAAAGTTTGGTACAATGTAAATTCCTAATGTTGCACCTCAACTTTTTTTTTTATAATGTGTTTTAGCACTCAAAATTTTAGGCGAACTAAAATTCGAATTGACAGGCTTATCAGATATAATCTACAAAGTAGATTAAATATCACTAATGGATAATGTGATGAAACCTCATAAAACAATCAACATTGAACTATGTAAAAACAAAAAAACATCTCAATGGCCCTTCTTACCCCGGTGCTACCCACCAATATTATTAATGGCTCGTTTACTTGCTTGCAATCAAATGTAATGCAAAATAATCATTTTATACAGTAAATGTGAGGTGAAAAGTGAAGGAGTGGGAGAAGATAGATGAGAAAAGTGGAGTTGATTGCATGATTCAATGTAATCACAATTGCCACAAATTCTTGCCTAATCTCATGATTAAGAAAGAGTCTAATCTCATCATGTGATGATATTAGGTGTGCAAGTGTGGGAGGAGGGAGGAGAGAGAAGGGGTGAGGAAGGAGAGAGAAAGGAAGCGGAAGGAGAGAAAGAGTAGGGAGGTTGCTACTCTTGAGATCATGATAGAACCATTGACAATTGCTCAACTTTTCACATGTAATGATGATTACTTTGAATTGTGTAATAATCAATCTCATTTTTCCCATCTCCTTCCTCCCCCTCCTTCTATTTCCACCTCACAAAATTATTGCATTACATCGCATTTGATTGCAAGCAAGTACACACCACCTAAGAGATGACCATGGTGTTGTGACGTTGTGCCTGGATCCCCGGAAGCACGACCATTAGTAAGTTTCTTGTCGTAGGTCGTCGTGTCGTGCCACCTCATTCTCAGGGGTGGCCTATTCACGACTCATGACCCACGATGCACCGCGTCATGCCTCATTCCATCGATATTCCACCATCGTGTCTAAGGATATTTTCTAGGCATGTCAAACAGATCAGGTTGGATCGGGTTCGGGTTCAACCCAACTGACCTGTTTTCTAAATGGGTCGGAAACTTCAACCCTAACCCAACCCATTTAATAAACAGGTTAATCAGGACGATCCGTTTAACTCATTTAACTAATTTATTACAAGTAAAAAAAAGAGTAAAAACTTGATATAAAGGGGATAGATACCCTCAAATTTCTACAGTAAGTAGATATATACAAAATAAACTATTGGATTAAGGAAAATTTATACTTTTCAGTGATTATTAATTATTTGGCTTATAAATATTTACTAAATTTCAAAAATAAAATTGACATATATAAGTAAACAGGTAGAACAAGTTGTTTTCGGGTTGAAAATTCCAACCTTAATCTAACTCATTTAATAAACGGGTTGAAAATCTCAATCCTAACCCACTTTTTTCACGTTAGATTCGTGTACGGTTGTTGCGTCGGATCAGCTTTTGCCAGGCCTAATATTTTCCACATATTTTTATATTTTATTACTCTTTTACACATTAGCTGTCGCCTACCGTTATACACCGAACTTTGTCCAAAATCCAACCCATACACAATACACGACCCACTAGTTCATAGCACGTGCCCGCCCGACCACGGCCATATCTCTTGACTCACTCCATTACCCAAATGCCAAATGGGTCAGGAAAGAGAGGATGAGGTGGGAGCTCAAGTGGTAAGTGCTCCCTCCTCACAACCCATTGGTCAGGGGTTCGAATCCTCATGTAGGGAGAATAATAAAAATCTTTTTTACCTTTCTTTGTAGGGAGTCGGCCCATTAAAGATGGGTTGACTTGCCCGGCGTGTGTGGTTTGCAGACTATTGCATGCGTCCTTGTAGAAAAAAAAAAAAAAAAAAAAAGTCAGGAAAGGAAAAAGAAAAAGGAAAAAACTAC
The DNA here is from genome assembly GCA_038025085.1 of Tetragonia tetragonoides. Lineage (NCBI taxonomy): Eukaryota > Viridiplantae > Streptophyta > Magnoliopsida > Caryophyllales > Aizoaceae > Tetragonia > Tetragonia tetragonoides. Next base: position 5,873,779 of record CM076148.1, on the reverse strand, counting down.
TCCAAAATCCAAAATCACAATCCAAAAATCCAGGATAAGCTTCTTCTCTTCCCTCTACAATCACTCTGTCACTAGACCTCCCATTTCTCAAAACCCACAATTCAATCCCTTTCCTTCCCTCCCTCTCTCCAATGGCAACCACCACAGCAACTTCTCTCTCCACATCCTCTTCATCTCTATCCTCTCTTACCCCTCACACCTCTCATTTCTCTCTCCTCACCAAACCCTTCACTCTCCTCTCCCTCTCCTCTTCAAAACCACCCTATCTTTCTCTCTCCTCAACCCGCCAAAACCCAACTCAACTCTCATGCAAAAAAGACGAACTTGATATAACATTCTTCGATGAGCCCAACCCAGATGAAGAAGTCACCTTTGACCCGCCAGAAAGGCCTGAAGGGTTCATTGCCCCTCGAGCCATTGATGAGCCACCGTTTGAGTCTGAAGATGATGTGGCTAGAGCTTATGAAGAGCTTTATGGACCGGCTTATAGTGGTGAGACTTTTCTTGGGACTGATATTTATGTGATGGATAGTAAGGTTAAGAAGGCTACTGGGTTTGGGTCTAAAACCAAGAAAGAGAAGATTAGGGATGGGTTTGAGGAGAATGTTGTTCAGGTATGTTTGTTTATGTTGACTAGCAAAAAAAAAATGTTTGTTTATGTTGGTTTGATTGTGTTTATGATTCTGCATTTTGGTTAGTTTCTATTGGGTTTGGTTGGTTTTTGGAAATTGGGTGTGGGTTTGATTTGGGGTTTGGTATTGGAAGGTAGTGTTTTTTTTTTTCGTGGAGTACATTGTTTTTTTGAAAATTAGGTGTGAATTTGTGTAAGTGATTCAATTTTGGGGAGTGGGGTTTGTTGTGTGTGGTATGAGTTCAAATAGAAAATTGGGTGTGAATTTGATCAGGGATTCATTTTGGAAGGTGGATTTCTTTTTCATTTAACTTTATTTTATTGACTGGGTGTTAATTTGTATTGGTGATGGATTTTGGGGTGTGGCCGTGTGGATGTTGTTGTGTGTAGACTGTTTTGAGCTCAGATAGCAATCTGAGAGTTAAAATTGGTTGTGAAGGAAGGTCAATTTTGTAATAGTGCATTGCATTGTTTTGTTTTTGAAAATTGGATGTGAATTTGTATTGATGACGTACTTTTGGGGAGTGGGATTTGTTTGTGTAGTCTCTTTTGGGCTCAAAGAGCAAATTGAGAGTGAATTTTTATTGAAACTGGCTAGAAACATGGATTCTGGATACATTTATGTGTGTGACATTGAATTATGACACTGTTTGAGAGGTGGGTATTGCTGTTTCTTGGGGTAATTGAATTTGAAATGATAGTTGAGTTGTTGGGCTTGAATGATGCAGGTTAGGAGAGTGACAAAGGTGGTGAAGGGAGGGAAGCACATGAGATTCAGGGCGATTGTGGTGGTTGGTGACAAGAAGGGCCAAGTTGGGGTTGGAGTTGGAAAGGCCAAAGAGGTGGTTTCTGCCGTTCAGAAGGCAGCTACAGATGCACGTCGGAATGTTATTACCGTGCCCATGACCAAATACCTAACGTTCCCTCACAGGTATAGTACATTTGTTGCATTCTTTTGATGTAGCTGTGAATTAGAGGCTTTAGTTCCTGTATTTCATTGGTTGAGTCAGTATAAAATTCTGTTGTTAGATGTCAGTATTATATCATCATATGGAGAAAGCCTTATGCTTCTTGTTGCACTTTATACTTAGTTTTTGCTCATCTGTGAAACTATTAAAGTATCATCTACAGTGTGAAAGTCCACATGTGCTGTAAATCTTGTGAAAAAGGCCTCTTGACGTAAGTTTATTGGAGGAGTCCGATTCAGGCGAGGGAATGCTTGTGAATGGAACTTTTGAATAACTCCTGAAGCTTTGGATTATTTTTAATCAGCTGTGCAGGATATCTCCGTAAAAAGTGAATCTAGTGTCGTCTTGCCTTAGGATTGAAACTCTTAAAATCTAAACTATGAATTAATGCGTAGGGTAATTTTTTCATAATTAACTGAGGTTTTGCTTTTACCACATACTAGCTTAGCTACTGTGAGAATGAAGGTACTGGATATAGGTTGTCGGTTACACGGAGAAGTGATTGAAAACATCGAGTATGAGTAGCATAACTCCTGGAATGATGAGAGTGGTTCAAATTATAGTGCTACTGTATACATGATAATGAAAATATATATTGGATTGAGGCCAAAAGCTTAGAGTAAAAGGTTACTTCATATTGCAGGTGAATGCTGATATGCTAGCATCTTTTTCATGTTTCTTGAGCACAAAAAAAATAATCTTGGACCACCTCGAGAAAAACAATTCAATTGACAATGTGAAGTGTCGATAACTTTGTGGAGTATGATTTGATGCAATAACAATTTGTAAGCATATTACCAAGAAACCATGACACCTACAAATTACAACATGCATTCCCCTTTTCTTTGCCAAATCATTCATACTGGATGACTTCTATTCCATCTATACTGAAACTCTTTTAAAAAACATCTCAGATTCATGTAGTTAGAGGCTAGGAGACCATACTATTATAGAAGTTCTAGCACAATGATATTGGGAAGATAGCCAAATCATTAGGTTATAGAACATAGTAGACCAGTTAATCATTCTTCATGACAAATCTTTTGTCCTCACTCTGAAAAGAAGTTTTATGCATCTTCATTATGAAGCTCACAAGTATAACGTCTAAAGGCAACAAAGTTGTCTGTTTCCCTTCACAACAACGACCCATGGAAGTATTTCACCGAGGATGAGGTTTAGGGAGATCCAATTTGTGTAGCCTTACCCATAGCTCATGCATCGTCATGATGAAGCTCATTAGTATAAATGTATAAGGGCTACAAAGTCGTCTATGTGACTATGTCCCACCAAAACTGATATTATTTACTTCCTCAAATCCAAAAAGATGGTAACACTTTGAAAAAAAGATATAATACGAAACATGCATTTATTGCTTTGTCTATCACTATTATTACTCACATATATAATATTTGTGCATCATTCCAAGACAATTTTGATCCTATTTTGGGAAACTCAAGAGTGAATATATACAAACATTTTGGGATAGAGGGAGTAGTGCTAGAGTTCCTTGAACTCAAGATGGGTTTGTCATGTTGTATGCTACCAAAATGTTTCTTTTCCAAGTTCAAAGGTGAAGGCTAGATTATGAATACATACAAGGATATGATCATACAATTTCAGGGTACCATATTAAGAGGATTTGGATGGAAAGAATGCTAAAAGGCTTGTTTCGTCTAACTTTGTTTGTTATTAGCTGACTAAACAAAGGAAACATGCCGTTTTCCTTTCCATTTCAAACCTAGTATGGAAATTGTTTATCCTTCCCTTCCTTTCTTGTCATCTTAGAAAACCGAATATATAAGTGAATTAATTCCATGAGTAGTCTCAAAGTAAAGGGAGGTGTTGCTGTGATTTCCTCATATCTCAGTGTTCCCCAACCCCATTCTTTAGATTATAGAGCCCCTCTTGGAGGTCAGTCCAGATTAGAAGACATTTCCCAAAAGTTTCACATGCCTATTAAATGTACTTCCTTTGTCCTAAAAAGCTGTTAGCGTTTCCCAATCGTCCCAGAACATGAAAAAATTGTCTTGTAATCATGCACAAATATTATATATGTGAGCAGTAAATAATGATGGACAAAACAATAAACACACTTTCTTTTAATTATTTTTTTCTTTGTATTTTGAAGGCATTATCATCTTTTAAGGGAAGATAAAATCAATACATAGTGGTTGTTTGGGTGATTAATTAAAATAGAGGAAGTACACCTTCCAAAGAAATACCCAATTGACTTGTGTGGTTGACATAAAATGCAGGAATAGGAAGTTCTACTCCCATGATATTGGGAAAGTAGCTTACCTAGTAAGTTGCAATACCCATATTATGAGGAAAGTGACTTACTTAGTCCCCCCTAGATAAGTGAAACTTAGTCCCCCCTAGATAAGTGAAACTTATTGCATTCATGTGTCAACCAAACAATTTTGGGCACTTCCTATCCTAGGAGTTGAAAATACAACTTCTTGTGAATTACAATTTCCCTGCGAGAACCAACAACCACTTAGTTTATGAGATGGCATCATGCTTCATGGAAGATTTTGCAGCAAGCTAAGCAAGCCAATCTATGTTATTCTATTCATATTCCCTCCAAGTATTCCCTGTTCCCAGTAATTAGGTCTTGTCAATTGTCACAACAACAGCAACCCGGGATGGATCCCGCCTAGGGCGGGGTCTAGGGAGGTCCTGAATCTGTTACAAATGTCTGCCTGTTCTCATGTGAAAATCCCAATTCTGTTTTATGTTCAAGAAGTTACTTGAGCGAGACACTACAAATGTTACTTCTGAAATAATACCAACTAATGCTTGTACTATTATGGTTTTGTCAGCATGAGTCTGAACTCCAAATTCTCATTTGATGATGTTTGGATTGCAATTGAAGTCACTTTTTATGTGGCTTAGAATTAACAAAAATCTGGGTATTGACCAAAATCATAAGTTGGAGTTTCTCGGCATGCTATAAAACTGAATTTGTTTCCACAAATACCACCCTAAGAACTGTGAGTGCTCAAAGGGATTTCTGCTCTTTGGATAAGGTTGTTTAAGGATGTGAAAGGCCTGCTGTGGTAAACACCTGTCAAACTGCAGGTTTTCTGCTCTCTTGTTGGGTTAGCACTTCTACCCTAAGGACAAAGACAAGTAGACAGTTGTATGATGAAAACTTTGACGCCTAATAATTCTTTGAAGCTTTTCTTAAGAAAGGGAATCAGAACGTCATTACCTGTTTTGAGAAAAGAGTGCAGAGAGGTTTAGTTTTTTCATGGTGCATTAGTTTATCTTTATTGTAGGAGTGTGAAACATCACAACTGTGCCTGCATCTTTCTATCTTGCTATAAACCTGAAGGAAGCACAATGCCATCTGCAACTCATAAAAGAAAATCAGAACAGGGATTAGCTCAAAACTATACCCCGTAACTTTAATATTGAGCAGTATTGGATCTTTGTGCTCGTGTTTCTATAGGGAAAAAGAAGTGTAAAATTTGTATAAAGGAGGATTTTCAGTTCCGAAAATCAGCACACTACTTGCAAGTTGCACTTTCATTCACTAGTTTGATGACTATATATAAGATAACAAAATGTAACTCACACTGACAATTTACTTCTAGTGTAGGTTACTAACACATTAAACTCGTAAAAGCTGCAACTTATCGAAACTATAACTCCTAGGACTTATTAAGTTCTTAAGTTATTTATTAAGTTAAAATCTCATTACTGAAACAGTTTACCTCATTTGTCATTGACACTGTTTGCTTGGGAGTTTTCTTTTTACCTTGCTACTGTGGCATTCTATGCAGCCCGATGCAGGTGATAGAGTGCTTGAAACTCATGTGACATATCAGATTTGCTAGCGTCACTTCCCTCACTACTCTCCTCCAACTTTATTCCTCACTATCAGTCCCAATAAACAACTTTAATGCTTAACGATGTTTGTTACTTCACTTGTTTCAGTTATTGAATGTGCATCATTTTTTGGTGAGATTTAATGTGCATCATAATTCATAATCCAAGTGTGTTTCACCAACTTTTCAATCATTTGTATTAATGTCATTTGTTTGCCAGGGCTGAGGCTGACTATGGTGCGGCAAGGGTGATGCTTCGGCCTGCTGCTCCTGGTACAGGGGTTATCGCAGGAGGTGCCGTCAGAACGGTATTAGAGATGGCAGGCGTCGAGAATGCATTAGGCAAGCAGCTTGGAAGCAACAATGCGTTGAACAACGCAAGAGCCACAGTTGTGGCAGTCCAAGGCATGAAACAGTTCAGCGAGGTGGCCCGTGAGCGTGGGATTCCGATGGAGGAACTTTGGAAGTGATTCTAGGTCTTCTCTGTTTATTCTTCCTTTTTCTACTTGATTGTTGTTTAAAGTGATGATATTGATTGTTGTCTAAAGTGATGATACAATTTTCGTGTATATGTAAGAGCTTTAGTAGATAATCAATAGGAGCACAAGAATCTCTTGTTGAATCTAACTTTGTATTGCAAAAGGATTGATGAGGAAATTTCATTATTCCAATCTGTAGAATTCGAGGCAAGAACAACACATACATGCAGAGATCTACATTTTCCATCCCATTTCTGTATGGAATACACATAAGCATTGATTAGGGAACTTGTAATCTTTTGGGTACACAGGGCACCACAAATTTAATTTAATTATATTTCATACTGCTTGATTAAAAGAAAAACAAATAAGTATAGTTTTTGGAGGATGGTTTTTAATCTTGAAAAGGATGCCATAAGCTGCTTCAAAAGCAGCAAAAGAACAGAAAAATTATACCATGACCTCTAAGGCTCTAACGACCCATAACCAGTTAACCACACACCAATATCAGAAACATAAATTAGCAAGATGGCGAGTTTTTACCGGCTGTAGTACTTGATAACAATAACCAGGTTCTGATTGAGTCAATTAGGGTGCAGGTCATCGTCTTTCCTCAAGTCAGCTAATTCCGGTTCAGGTTCTTTTCGAGTCTCGGATTAACACCTGGTTCTCGAGAATTATCCGGGGGGGGGGGGCATCTGGTTGTCAAGTCCGTGTCAACTTTGCCAAATCTAGCCATCTGGGTCATATTCATACTTATCAAGTACTACTAGAAGAATTCCGCATATTAATTCAACTCATTTGTAATCAGTCCTTGCAGTAACTCAACTAGGATTAGAGCTATAGGCTATGGTTTGTCCTTGCAAATCATTACACTGATATATGATGCCATTGCCAACGGCATATCATAGAAGTTGAATTTCTGAAAGAATGAGGGCGCAAATTGCATGGTTACTCACTTCAAAATGCAATAAAATGGTTGATCCATCAATGCAGTGCGCAAGTTGATATCATTTTGAATGAAGAAGAGCATTGAGCGCCGAGAATAGCAAAGCAAATGTAGCACCCTTGGCACCAGCAAAGATCATGTAAGCAGTCACACCCTTGTACATGGACGGGAAACCTTCACGTTTTATTATCTGACAAACTGCATCAGTTACACCCTTATACTTTTCAGCTTCCCCTGAGGTCATCATCATTCTTCTGCTCACAGAATAAATCGGGTAATATGCTACTTTAAGGCTGAATATGGTGAAGATAGGGAACATTCTGGCCAAGAAGGTACGTCGTTTTTCCTGCAATTGTCAAACAAACTAATCTCTTATGCAACTAATTGGATGATGGAAAAATTCACGACATCTTTTTTACAGAGAAATAAAATTTTAAGTCATCCTCATTACCCAAATACTTGCCACAAGGTAAGGTTTTTGAGGTTGGGGGGGGGGGGGAGAGAGGGGAGAATCAAGAATGTACGTTGTTTTACCTCTGCAGTTACAAATATTGTTTCTATTCTGCCGTTCATAACAAATAAGAGGCACATAATGACCAAAATTGTTTTAGTCTAATACTCTATTTCACAAGGCAAGAAACGAGTGAAGACCTAAATGGTCAGTGCAACATTTCTTTGGGAACAAAGGACGCACGGTTTAAGATAGCTAGTGAAAGAAACTATCAATCCTCCTTATAAACAAGAAGCAATAAGATGAATAAAACTATACTTCTACGGATAGTGAAGTTCAATACCTCCTTCTGCTTCTCTGTTCTGTGGAAATCGTTGATCTCCGTCGCAATCACAGCATAAGATGCCCATCCAAGCCATTGCAAGCTGTATCCACGGTAAAGTCCAAGAATACCATCTGACTTAACTGTCTTCATCACCACATCAAAAAAACCAGTGAACTGTCTATGGCAACATTGGGAAGCTTGATTCCCAAGTGTTCTTCTAGTAGAGTCTAGAGAAAACTGAGTTGCTCCGCCACTTTTGATATCAGTGGCAAGACGGGTTCTAGCATAATCTAACGGATACACACAAAGGCTTAAAGCAAATGTATGAGTGAAAAACCCCATGTATTGTGATTTCTTGGGATCGAATTTGGCATTCTTGTCATCATCCGTGCTGCGCTTGCCATACATTCCGAAACTGAAGAACAAAGCCTGCGTTACAGGCAACAACCAAGGACTTTGTAAAAAGGAACAAGCTGTACATCGTGTGCAGAAGAATACTCATAAAGACGAACCAAATCCTACTGATAATAATACAAAAAAAATGGAGATTCACCTCCGTGGCCAAGAATCTGGTTACAACCACATTGCTTCCTCGCCAAAGAGATATGACACCGTCATTTTTAACTGTTCTGAAAAAGCAGTCCTTCATTCCTACATAGGGACTAGACAAGCGGCCAGATTTTATCATCTCATTTTGGCATTGCATAAGGAGATAGACGCGCTCGATAGGAGCTATAACTGGTACAGTGGCCAGATAGAGTACTCCATCTATGACACGACGAAGTACAGGATTGGGTGAGCGTCGGCGTGGGTGATTTGTCAACGGAGCTTTCGCAGTTGAGGGCAATGAATTTGAAATTTGTTGAGAGGAGTCATTTCCTCTATCAGAAAGGACAGGAAATCCAATTTGTTGGTGAACAAGCTTGCCAGATAAATTTTGCAGCATTGTATTACTAAAAATGTGGGATGGTCCATGATAGTGGTGAAGCCAATGTAACTCTGGGGAGATGAAACCTTTGCAAGGCCTATCACCCATTTCACAAGAATATCACAGCTTTGTCAGATACTGAGAGAATGCATTCAGAAAGCCTCACCTGTTAGTACAAAAGATGATCAAATATTCAGCTCTATGGTCAATAATTCGCAGAACCATGGCAGAAGCAGACTTTCAAAGACTGCAATGACTAGTGCTCCTTACGAAGATTACTTTTTCATAGTTTCAGATACTAATAACAACTATGGAGCAATTTTGGCACTTTTCTTTTACCGTCAAGTATATATATATAACCAATTTTGGCAATTTTCTTTTACCGTCAAGTGTATATATATATATATATATAACCATTATAAGCCCTCTCCAACAGCTTATAGATGAAATAAATACTAGAAGAGAAGTTCTGAATTACTATCATTAGAAAAGCACCAAAAGAAACTATATGCAAAAACATATCGATATTTCAACAGAAAAAATGGAAATAACAGACATAGACTTTGATGAACTAATTTCTACAGCAAAGGAAATAGATTTGTGCAGTGGGAACACAGTCGGAGCTGGATAGAAAGAAAAGCACAACAAAGATAACTGAATATTCAGATGCAAAATCATCATATTCTATCATTCAAGAAACCCTGAAGGAAAGTGGTCATAATAGTGGAGCGACATAAGTGCTACTTGTAAAGGTTTTCCTACCATAAAACAATAAGTATGTATACAAGCAGTATATGTCTTGTATGGAGAAAGAAATACCAGTGAATCACAATATGCTACATGAAAAGGGTGTCAAGATTGCAACCAGCAAATATAGGATAATAAATATAAACTCGTCGAAAATAAGATGTGTCAATGGAAACAAGTTTGAGCACTGCAACTACAAACACAGAGAAGGAAGTGAAAGGGCAACAAAGCAAGCAGTATGACTTTGATTACACAGTACTAACAAGAAATAACTGTCACAGAAGTAGATTACGCATTGCCTTGTCTCGCACAAGTTCCCTGAGGTTTTCCTTTCTGTAATAGTAATAAAACCCTACATATAGAAGTAACTTAACATTTCAGGTAGCCTAAGATAAAAAGATTAAGAATTAGCTGGGAACACTGCTATGAAGAACATCAACAAAAGCTGTTTTTACAGCTGGCATGTACTACATTCAGAGATACAAGAATGATGTTATCTTCAAGAATGCTCCCCCGCAATTGGTGAGCTATATACATAGTTTAAACTTGAGATCAAGATACAATTGAGCTGCATTCATTCTATAAGAGACTCTACAGCAAACAGAGCTTGGTGACAATGAATTGGAAATGAGCCTGAATGGATTGGAAAGAAGAACGTGTAATGTCTGTGCTTTTGGTTTTTCAGTCTGCTTTGATGGTTTACTGTCTGAGATGAGTATTTCTCCCTTCCTCTAATGTCTGACATTTGTAACTCTGAAGTTTTTACTCAAAACTGTTACTTTCGGTAATGAAAAGATATCTCACATTGTTACCAAAAAATTAAGAAGAGATTAAATTTATCCTTAAATAAAGGACATTGTGTGATGAACAGAATGTCGTATTTCTCTAACACAAGGACGGAATCACCTAGAGAATGTTGCATGAGACCTTCTTGCTAGAACTTGGCTGCTGGCCTGGGTTATGGACAGGGTACCTTCCAACACGGAATAGATCTCAGTTAACCATAAGAACAAACATATAAGATGTGCTAAATGGCACCTTAGGCAATAGGGTCATACAACCATACTCACAAAGGGATGCTCACAATCATATACTTCGCAAAGGCCAGCTGATATTGGAGCGTTGTTAGCCTAAAACCCTTTTTCAACCAACAACCAAACCATAATGTTTACACACATAAGAGACTAAAAAGCATACCAAACCCCTTCTCCCCACAGTGCAAAACCATGAGACCTTTAGTATGGTACCAAACAAACATCCACGGGGTGAATAAGTAAGAGTTACAACAAACACTCAAGTCACTAATTATCATCTCCACTTTTGACTTACGGTTGATGGCATTCTCCCACAACCAGATCAACCCTGAAAAAATTGTCTCACACTTTTTGTCATTCAACCTCCCTTCCCCACCCCCCTCAAGGTTTGGGTATGGGGTGATCGGTCACTCCTTTATCACCAACTTTCTTATTCACCTCCATTAAAGTTTCACACAACATTCCTAGTACAACTAGATCTAGAATATCCCAACTTGACACATGAGAAAACACAAACCTATATTTTACTCAAATGCCAATGTTCTTCATAATTAATACATGCCCATAATTTCCTAACATATCTGAGCGTGAAATTCAAATTCACATTTAGTTTGATGAAGTAGCTCTTAACTGTTCAAGTAGTAACAAATTACACAATTCACAAACAAAATGGGAATAAAAATTACTATTAATTTCGACAATGTCTTAAAATTCAAAAATTCAGGCGCAGAACAAATTATGGGCAACATTTCCAGAGAACAATGGACAAATTATGGGCAACAGTTTAGTCATTTACCGGTCTACAAATTTGCCTTAAGAATTGAACGAGGATTATAATTCAAAATCTCCAACATCAAATTTAGAAGGAATAAGCTCTGACAATGTCCTTAGTACTACTATGGATTTCAAAGGGCTCATCAGTCATCACAATTCAAACACCAACAAAAATATGTATAGAAATATACACAACTAAAAGAGCAAAACGAAAATGAAGGGAAATTCATTATCTTACCGTTTTTGGTAAGGGTCTTGTAGCATGAGAAAAGCAGCATTTTCTGTTGCTTGGATTCTGGAGAGAGAGAGAGAGAGAGAGTTTGTAGGAGTGTAGGAGAGAGAAACTTATGGGAGAATGGAAGTGAATTTATTTTATTATTATTTAGGGACTTTTGAACTGAAATTTGCACATTTTTATAGCAAATGGTAAGGCCCACTAGACCATATTGATACATGAAACTAGTAGTGAATTGCTAAATACCGCCCCAAATTACTACCTACCGTCCCCCCAAATTCCAATTTTGCCCTTTTTCACATTTTCACTCATCCTCTCCCTCTCTAACTCTCACACCCATTCTCCCTCTCTACCACCCACTCTCATACCCAACCTTCATCAACATTCACTCAAGCAACGGTCGCGGATGTCTGCCGGCGACCAGGAAGTGCCGTTGACGGTGGCGGTGGTAAAAAAATTTTTTGCGCATTTTTTTTGCACGGGCGTCCGTGTTTTATGACTCACCCAATGGTGAGTCGCCTGTAGCAGACGACTCACCCTTGGGGAGTCGAGATCGACAGACGACTCACCCTTGGGTGAGTCGCCGGTCGCAGACGACTCACCCTTGGGTGAGTCGAGATCGGCAGACGACCGACACAAAAAAAAAAAAAAAATTATTATTATTATTTATTATTATTATTATTATTATTATTTATTATTATTTATTATTATTATTTATTATTATTATTATTTATTGTTATTATTATTATTATTATTTATTGTTATTACTATTATTATTATTTATTGATTATTGTTTAATTAATTAAAAATGTGAAATGATAGAGGGGAGGAGCCGGTAAATCGGTGCCGAGGTTATTCAGTGAACTAGCTGGTTCAGGACCGCGTCACACGAGGACGCGCGGGATTGATGCCTCTGTACGGAGACAGAGAGAGGCAGTTCGGATGAGGGAGATGACTGCTGAGCAACACGATTACGAAACTAGCGATTTCTACTCCGGGGATCAGTTTTTGGACGATGATCAGATTGGCGACGAATCATCCTCAGATTGGCGCGTGGTGAAGGGCAGAGGCGGTAGGTTTGTTAGTACTGGGTCGTCCATGATAAATTTCCACCTCCCGTTCTTGAACCTCTGCGCGACAAGCTTATCTTTTCCACAAAGTCTGTACACTTTGTCTTCAACGACTTTGTTAATGTGCCATGTACAGAGCAAATGGGCACTCTCGGAAAATATCTCTCTAATAGGTGTCATCAACCCTAGCTCACGATCGGTCAAAATTGCTGTTGGGTGTACATCATTTCCAATAAGCATCCTCAACTTATCTAAGACCCACGCATAGCTTGCCTGAGTCTCATCCTTCATAATGGCATAAGCTATGAGGAAGTTCTTATTGCTTGGAGTCATCCCCACTATCTCAAGAAACGGCATCTTATACTTGTTTGTTTTGTACGTGGAATCTAAGCCAATCAACCAAGGAAAAGACCGAAGTAACTGAATTGATGTAGGGTGTGCCATGAACACGTGAGTTACCTCATTAGTAGCTCGGTCGGCTCTTGTCCAATGTACGTACTTATTCTCCACAGCTAAATGATGAAACTGACCAATGACATCTCTCTCTTCAAAATCAAGTTTCCTTATACGATCTCTGTGGTTGTACACATGCCGTCTAGTTGCATTGTCCTCGGGAAATTTTTCCTTAATAGCCGCCAAGATAGCACATGGCTTTGTTTGTGCCGAAGTCATGTCACGAACGAGTTTCTTTGACCCAGGACTAAGACCACTCATCTGACGATATCCCTCAGGAAACACAGCAAAGTCATGGTTGTGCATACCCCTAATCCCAGGCAATGTGACAATCATCCAACTACTGGACCCATACACTTGCTGAGCTCTTAACTGGAACGTACATTTACAAGCCTTTGTTTTCGAATTCTTCCGAGCAGCAGTATCTAAGTCTCTTAATTCCCCTCTGTAGCATTCACCTCGATTGCATCTTAACAATTTTACGCTTCCATTCTTCTTGTGTGACGAAATTATCAACTCAAACCCGATAGTAAGGGCAATTTGTTTTGCCCAATTAATTGCATCTGTATCACTATCAAATAACTCATCAGTGACGAAATGCGTACTGTAATCAACACCATCACCACCGAACCGCTCCAAAGGAACCTAACGAAAACAACGAAAACAATGTTAGCTTAATCTTAAATTCAAACGTCTATCAAAACCGACTGAACCAAGGGACAGGCGTCTGAAATTTCCGTTTGGACCATGGAAGAAACAATATTAATAATAACAATAAATAATAATAATAATAATAATAATAATAATAATAATAATAACAATAAATAATAATAATAATAATAATAATAAATAATAATAATTTTTATTTTTTGTGTCGGTCGTCTGCCGATCTCGACTCACCCTTGGGTGAGTCGTCTGCGACCGGCGACTCACCCAAGGGTGAGTCGTAAAATACGGACGCCCGTGCAAAAAAAATGCGCAAAAAAAAAAATTTACCTCCGCCACCGTCGACGGCACTTCCTGGTCGCTGGCAGACATCCGCGGCCGTTGCTTGGGTGAATGTTGATGAAGGTTGGGTATGAGAGTGGGTGGTAGAGAGGGAGAATTGGTGTGAGAGTTAGAGAGGGAGAGGATGAGTAAAAATTTAAAAAAGGGCAAAATTGAAATTTGAAGGGGCGGTAGATAGTAATTTAGGGGCGGTAAATAGTAACACCCTAGTAGTATTGCTGAATTTATTTTGTTACAATTTGTTAGTTAGTTAGTTGGGTGTGGAACAGGTCAAAACCGAATTTAGGTGGAATACTATTTGTTAAGAAACTTAGGTGGAGTACTATTAATTAGGGTGTGGAACGGGTCAAAAACGAATTTGCAAAGCAAAATTTTGTATTTTGGTTACAAAATAGGTAAAAATTGAATGGATATTGCAAAGTTTTATTCTTGTCGGCGTTCTCATTGTGCATCTTGTTCCATTCTACAAATTCCATATGTTTTGTTTTGCATGCTATTTTGTTATACATTTTAGTTCATTCTATAAACCATTCTGTTCCAAGGCTGGAAGCATTTGGGTACTCAAAAGTCTTAAAACCCATTGGTTGGGAACAAAACATGAACTCTTTTGAAGATGGAAGTAGTACTCATGTATGACTAGTGAATAGTGATACAATGAATCACGAATTTTCCAAATTAAGATGTCAATTGTTGATGTGTTTTGCTTCTTTGATTTGATCAATCTCATATTTTGCACCGACTTCTCGAACATAATCCAACCAACAGGAGAATATTGCCCCAACATTCTGCATATTCATCCAGGAATATGGAGCAATTTTGTGCCGCAGATATAAATTTAGACATGTATACACTTCATGTTTCAGCTTAATTACTTTATAAGTTTTGTACATTCAGCTTTTGGACCTGTAGGTATCACAACAGTTTATAATGGAAAAGCCTCTATGACTAGAGCATTAGAAACTTATCCTACCAAGTGCTCAGTGTACTCCAATCCCCCCATAACATTTACCTTGTGATCTGACGCATTAGTATACTTTTATACGTGTGACCTGTCGTGTGCCCTAAATATCTACAGCAAGGTCACCTCCAAAAAAACTCCTGGACCCTGGTGATGTATAATCCTCCTTATCTCCATAGTTTCACGCACTGGTCGTGGCTTGCTGATGCAACCAATCCTGTGGGGATCGAACCTGCCAGTGAAGCAACAAGGCCGTCGTGTGCTTGAATTGAGTCGATTGTGCTGCTTTGAGATGGATTCCACAAACTTAGGGACTGCAAGAAAAAATGCGCATATCAGATTTATAGTCTAAACATATATTTACATGATACAGATCATCTACATCTCTATGATATGTTGTCAAAACTTTATAGGCGCATGCAATATTCGCAACTATGTTGACGCAAGAGATTAGATTAGAGTTTAGACAAGCAATCACAAAAGGGTACTGAAGGAGCATTAACAGTCGTAAAGAAGAGGATAGAAAATACTATAAACAAAAACTTTGGACTTCCAACCCCAAGTTTGAGAAACCGATAACGCAACTAATAATTCACCCACTGATGTAGTGCAAGAAGAAATCAGGAGATTAGTAGACGCCTAACTACACCTTGAGGCTGATAAATTATAGGGGGATTATTAGAAACATAAAAATCACAATAGCAACTTGGAGATAAATAATCTTCCCCATCATTCTGGTGATACACCTCCATGGACAACCTCCCAGCACTTCCTACTCCTAGCACATCTTTTCTCTTGGACTACTACACGTTTTAATGGATATCACTCCAGAATGCTAAATGAGCAGACCTATCTCATTTGAAGATGCAGAACTTTTGTATTTGCATGTTTAATTAGATGCAGGCATGCAGCAACTTCTAATTATGTGCTTAGAGCATGTCTACGATGTATCTAGCCAATACACAAGAAAGAAGGATTCATCTTCGTCGTTGATGGAACATTGCCACTGCAAGGGATTAATCACAACAGCCAAATAGATTTGTTGGTTATTTTGAAGAGCAATAACCTTTCTAGGTAAATGCTTACAAATGGCGGTAGCTTACCTAATGAGTCATGGAAGCATGAGAAGTAAGATTGAATGTGGATCCCATTTCCACAATTTTATTATTATAAAGAAATGTGGGTGTGAAGACCAATCAATAAGATTGAAGAAAAAACAACATAGTTGCTCATGGGAATGCATTACCAAGGGCATGCAAGTGCTTGTTGTAAGAGATATTCCTTTGCAAAATTACGTAAGACCTCACTACCACTCCATTCATTTATTACCTACGCCCAATGGACCTTGACTTCTGATTCTGAGTGATGTTCAAAAGCTACTCTACCTGGTAACTGCCAATGATCAGCAACAAAGGATGTCCTGGATGAAATGTGCATGACTGGAAGTTATTGCCCTTGGAGTGCAATTCGTATAAGCATCTACCACCAGAAAAGATTGACCACAATCGCACACTGTCTTCACTGACAGAAGCAATGTACTTCCCAGTCACATCCCAGCAGATTGACCGGACTTCACTGCCATGTCTCTGATTGAAAAAAAAAAAAAAAAAAAAAAAAAACAGAGAATGAACATCCCAACAATAAGTAATAATGACAAACTACAATAAGCAGCAATGTAGAAAGTGAAACAATGACATCCAGAGCTTCTATGTAACAAAAATATAATTTCATACCTTCAAGTCATATTGGAAGTCGCCAGTCTCAACATCAAAGACATTGACACCATTTCCGGCTGCTGTGGCCAAGAGTCTTCCTAACTGAGGCTGGAATCTGACTTGTCTTATTGCTCCCTACACGATGCCACAGAGAAAACACTTAAGCATTTACGTGGTGTGGGGAGTCACTTTACAGTAACCCAGACCTTTTATAATTTCCAAAGATGGAAAAAGATATATCAATGCAGCATTTTGTACTTCTAATTATAGAAGAAATATAGCCCCTATAGCATAAGATGGTCACATGAAATAGGTCACATATTGAACTGCACTGAATTTAGCACAAATCATTCATTGTTTTGAGAATGATATGCTGTCTACTTTCCAAACAAGTTATATCTCCACATCCTCCTGCTTCGTGTATATGTTTTTTATCCTACTAAAATGACATCAATCTTACCCAACGGTTTGTTTGCTAATAATTGCATGAATATTCCCAAAATTTTGCAACTTTACCCTAGTCCTAGCATCAGATCAGAGTAAGCTATCCTTGACTACAGTTGTAAAAGCTATGAGAGTCAATCATTTGGAGATTGACACGAAATCTGCCACTAAAAGGTCTTGACAGGATACCATATAATTTTTTTTTGGTGCGCAACAGGATACCATATAATGGAAGGTAAAAAAAACACAATCACTCAGTAGGTAATTGACAATGTATTTGATAGATTATTCTAGAATCGCCTATACCATCTGCCCAAATTTACTGGTACATTGACAATGCATTATAGAATGCCATGTCTTTCCCCAAAGAAGTACACTCAAGAAATACTCCCTCTGTTTCATAATATAGGTTGTTTTGTGACACACAAATTAAGAAAGCTATTAAACAGTCTCAATTGAAGCAAAAAATAGTCATTTTTGATTTGACTAATTTAACGTTGGACTATAGATTTAATAGAAAATCAGATGTCCCACCGAGGGCGGGGTTTGGGGCTTTATTGGACTTCTACAATGACTTCTTGACTTGCAATATGAAAGGCCAAAGCAAAAAAAAAAAAGACCTTTATTATGAAAAGGAGGGAGTAGTAAAGACCCTGGAAGGCATAAGAGTAATGACCTAGTGCTTTTTCAACCCGAAAAAGAAAATCGCAGAATTTACCTTAGAGACACGCAAGCAAGTATACTCCTTGACATTCCATAATCGGATCTCATCATTGCTGTCACATGAACAGAGAAGGTCCATCTTTCTAGGGTGAAAATCCAATGACATCACATGATCATTATGGCCAACAAGTGTGTATAGTGACTTGCTTGGCTACAAAACAGATGTAGTGGAGTAAGTCTATATACCATCACCACCAGGATTTACCAGTTTAGTTATCTATGCAGGTACAAAATGAAAGGTACAAAGTAGAAAGAGTATTTCTGGAAAAATTATCACCCACGAACATATGAACAAAATGTACCAAAGGAGAATTTTGGGTTAGATTCATTCAGGACTTCAGGAGTAATATCAAACTGTTGAAGACAAAATGTGGACAATCACCTCAGCAGAACAGATATGGGTCAAGCAATTACCTTTGCTGCATCCCACAATTGCACTGTTCTGTCAAATGAAGAAGTAGCAAAAAAAGTCGAACTTGGATGAAACTGAACATCAGTTACTAATTGAGCATGGGACTCCACAGTACTAGTGTAGCATAAAGTATCTGTATTCCAGATAAGAACCTGCAAAGAAGTTCATTTATATGTCCATACTTACAACCCAAAGAACAAATGAAGGAATCCAAGACCTAATGCAGGTACCATAACTATCAGATACCTTCTTATCCTGTCCAGCACAAGCCAGAAATTTCCCATCAGGAGAAAAATTGCAGGAGAAGACCTTGCCTTTGCTTGCATGTAGGCTTCCTACCTCTACGAAAGAAATGCCTAGCCCTGATGCAGAGTATAGTTCAGGGACAAAACTGATTTTGTTCATAATAAGACTACGATACAATTACATAACTTTTTCATAAATTAGATAAAATATTTTTTTTCCCCCTTCCCAATTTGTATGGGTTAATCTTCCATTAATGAAACTGGCCAGCACTGCAATTCATTTCACTCCTATAACAGATCTATGACGGCAACAAGCCAACAACCAATTTATGGGAAATGAATGTTTACGATTTACAGGGATTCATATATATGAGATTAGTGAGAAATAAGACAGAGAATGACAACAACACCTCCAATGAAAAAACCACAACTACTTAGTGACGAGGCTCCCCCCCCCCCCCTCCCATCCAACACACCAGTAGCGAAGTTTGCGAGCTTCAAATCCTGTGCCGGGGGTGGGGGGTGAATCAAGTTTACTGTAAGAGCTGAGAATATTTTCCCTAATCCTATCAAGGATGATGTGACAGAGAGACTTAAGTCTGTAAAGATATGTCAGATATGTATCAATACATTTTGGTGATTCGAAAAGGGTAGCACTTAGCATTTACCTGTATGCTCATTTTTCTCATAAGATTTAGAGTCTGATAGAAACATGCTAGGAGCATTAATGTGGGCGGCACGGTCGTCATAATGTGACAGAAACATTTCAATGCTTTCATCAAAGAGCCTCTCTTCCTCATCCTGACAACTCTACAGTCAGAAGTTATCAGTCAAAATGCAGACAATTTGGATCTTATCTAATCTAGATCTATGATACCCCAATTCTTCTTTCAAGGGTACAATTTACCAGGGCATTGTCTGCTGCTTTTACGTCTAACAAACTCCTCCGTCGACCACCCTAAATTCAGAAAGCAAATATTTTAAATGTGACTATAGATTTAGGAAAATACAGTTGATAATCTAATAATCCAGACGGTATCATTATCAACTATCTTAGCTTAAATATGAAACAACAAATGCCTTTTGTACAGTTGCAGACGAACCTCTGGCGATGATTTCTGCAGACCAAACTCTTGCACATTCTCCCTCGAGAGTGGCACAGCATCACTAAAGTTATGACGCAATGAAGGTCCCATGATTTGTTCAATCTCCTGTTTAAAATGTTTTTGTGAAACTCAACGGAAAGCAGGAGGAAAACACAAGCTAGTAGAAGAATCAAAAAGATAAACAAAATGCAGAAACAGCCTCTCGTGCTGCTAATAAGTCATTGTATCCAAGCTTGCTTACACATTATTCGATATGCAAATTATTTATAGTCATTGGTATCAGACATATCTTCCGGAGAAAGGAAGGCGATTAAGATGGCATATTGCAAAACAAGAAGGCACGAACCTATGTCTAAAAATCAATTTTCTGCAACTGGCAGTTTCCCAATGTTCTTGTGTTAGTTACTTTTTCTATGATTCCCTTTATGCAAATAAGAATTTAGTACTTGTGTTAGTTACTTTTTCTTCATCAGTCATCTTCTCACTATTGTGTATTTATCAGAATGTCTAATTGGCTAGTTTAAACATTTAAATGCAACAACTTCAAAGATCAAACAAACATTAATATTTCCTAGTTCTCAAATCAAGACCTCACCAAGAACTGACCTGACCACTTGTCTCATGTAGCCCATTTCTGAGAAGCATCTCCAAGTCAGAACTTATGGGAACAGGAGATAATGCCTTTGCTGCTGCACCTGCCAGTAACTGAGCAAAGAGCTCTTGCTGACTGCGGAATGCTGGCATCCTAATTTGGGGTTGATTGTTCGCGGACTGCAAATAAGAATTTAGTACTTGATGCCCCAGACGAGGTGGAACCGGACTAGCTCCCTGCATGGTTTTTCAAAGGAAATCAGATAAGTGAATGCTTCTTTTGGGGATATAGGGGGCGGTGGAAGGGGCTCAGTTAAGCTTCTTTCTCTTTCTTGTTCCTTTGTTGTTAGATTGACAGTAATTACTATAGCCTATACCTGTTATGGCAACAATAACAAGAAACAGGTCACACTCACAATTAATGGCCATCCTTTAAGTGGTGTTGAATTAGGCACATTCCCAGTTCCTGCAAGGTTTATTCCCATAGTTACACTGCAGCTGAGTATATGAAACCTCACAAAAACTGTATTAGAAACACTTGTATAACTGAAGTAACTAAATTTTATTGTTCGGGTCAGAACCATATCATCACTGCTTCTTTGATGATTTGTTTCCTGTTTCAAGAATTTATATAAAACCAGTGTAACTGTGTCAGAATAAGCTTACGGACAATTCAACAGTTAAATTCTCTTTTTTATTTGATGTTTCCATTAATAATGTACATCAAGAAGAAGATTTTCCTTCAAGTTGCTTTACCAAAAAGAGCACATAAAATAAATGTAGTCCAAATCTCTACATTCCTCTAGTTAATTATTGATAATACAGTACGAAAGTGCAACAGCCAGTAGCTTATCAGCATATCAGCATATCCTTGCGACTGACAATGACAGGTGATTTCAGAAACCACTCATGATTGTCATATGTCAAAACTATTTTCTCAGCAAAAAGGTCACTACAGTTGTAGCTGAAAGAAACTAATAATCAGTATCAAAACACAGCCTTGCCTTTAAAGGCATACCTTGTCAAGTGTCAACAGTAAATCATCAACAGAGAGGAACATAAACTAATATCAAAACCAACCTAGCGTTTGGGTTTTTCCGTAGAGGGATGACCCCAGAGGTGTGCTTCCTGAATTTGCAACACGTTTTTTTTCCTGCACCGACAACAAGTACGCAAGCAAATCAATTTCGCAATTTTAGATATCACACTGGTATCAGTAGCTTATATAGTATACTCACTTGACGCTGTTGAGCCTGTTTTCGGGGTTGTCTCTGAGTGTTACTGTGACACGAAGAACAAGGTCAACAAAAAACCAATTTAAATAAGAACAGTAAATGATAGGATGCAATATTCAGGGGCAACAATACAAAACTAGCCATCTCTCATAGTCATAGAGCATGAATCTGGGCAAGGGATGGGGCACATTGAAGAAACTCATCAACAAATAGCTATGACAGGTAATAGTTAATGAGTAGCTATGCCAGAGATAACCTTTGACTGCTTGCAGTTGACTTAGAGCGATTGTGAGGATCAGTGTTATTATACTGTGAATTTGATTCAATTTTTCCGGCAATACAACTATGAGTCCCTTGTTCATAAGTGAGTGAAGCTGGTTGCGGTAACACGCTTCCACAATTACTACCAATTGGTAAATGTACTGAACTTTGCTGAGTAGTCTCAAACTTGGATGTCTCAGAACATGAATTTTGGACTGTGGTTCCAGATACTTGTTCGCCCTGAAAAGTAGTTGACGGAATGACTTAACTGTAAAATGTAGATAGAACATAGAAGCAAGAGGATAACTTAGAGGTTTGTCAAATCACCTTGTTTGACACCTTCTCGATGGCTTCTTCATGTCTTTGTTGCATAGAGAAAAACACATCATAAAAGATTGACCACCACTCCACTAGGAAACCTTGGGGAGAATCAATTGCTGAAACTTGAAAGAAAGACCACCACAAACAATGAAAATAGAAAGGTGAAATGGGGAGCAGAAAACACATCATAAACAAAATTGTGGAGAGCGAGAAGAAGCTCTATGTTAACAAACACGGCAAACTTATAATTGATTGTTATCACAATTAGGCATCACAACGACCAGAACATGACAGAAACCAAAGACAATCAAGCTCAGAGAATTAAGAAATGAACTCCTTGTAAATGGAAACAGGACGATCCCTAACAAAAGCATAACCCAAACATTCACTGAAACATCTTAACTAACAACAACATAATCAAAAACATCTCATGAAACATCCTATACAGCAACATAACTCAAACATCTCATGAAACATCTTATATTCTACATATATCTTATCAATTAATACCGAGTAGCATGTAGGATGAATTTGGTCTCTAAAAAAGAATTTGCAGCAATCAATAGATCCTTAAGATGCCCCAATAATCATCAAACATAACAAGCCATTAGTCCTAATGTTGTCCATTCAACACAATACCATAGCAAAGAAAGCAAAAATAAAACACAAAAATTAAATTAAAAAATTAAATTACTCAGCAACAGTCCACAGCACAGCAACAAATAAGGGAGGGGAATTTCAGGTTCAGGACCACAAACCAAGAGGAGAAACATCAGCATTAGCCTCTTTTGCAAAAATTGCAGCAGTCCTGTGCATGTTCTTCTTCACCAGATAATCGTGCAAATATTTCTGAAAACTACCCAAAAAAAAAAAGCACCATCTTTGCAGTTATCAAGCAGAAAAATCGAGATTTTAACCAAGAACTCAGTTCAACCAACCAAAAAATGGAAAAAAAGCAACAGTGATGCAAAAGTAAACTTACATTTCTTCAGAATCCCAATCACTATTCGGACCCATAACCGCGTTTTGACTCTTAAAACCCCCAGTTCACGATCTAGAACTACAAAATGCAACAATGTCAGTCAGTCAAACCCAGAAATAAATAAAAGATCAAAACCATAACCCAAATGGGTTCTGAGAAATGGGTTCGAAACAGGGCAAAATTTTGGAAGTCCCCATTGAGAATTTTTGTTTTTGGGGCTCAAAAAACCCTTGTAAAAACGGACCCCCAATGGGCAATACCCAGTTAAGATTAAGAGAGAGAAGGGAAATTGTAGAGTACCTGTGAGAAGGAGACGAAAGTGACAGTGCCATGCAAAAGGGCAGTGAGGAGAGAGAAAAATAATGTAAATGGAAGAAATAAAATATGGTGGGTTTTTGAAACACTCAGAATTTTCCTTTACAGGAGTAGTATATTAAATAATCGAGAGAAGAGAGGGTTTTTTTTTTTTTTTTTTTTTTTTTTTTAAATTTTTGTACTCTGCTATGCTACTCTGCTGCTGGTTCAGTTTTTATGCTTCCATGAGAAAGAAAGAAGCGACCAAGTAGCTGTACGGAAAGTATGGTCTAGTGCGCCCTAGTTTTTTCCATTCTTATTTTAAATTTAATAAATAAAAAATTGTTGCAAAATTTAATACGTAATATATTTAAGATAGATTTAAAATGTGGGAAAATGACCAGATTGGTCTTTTAAATGAATCTATTTAAACAGATTGGTCTATTAAAAAAAAATTAGGACATTAAGGTATTTTAAAAAGGAGATTTTGGCATATACACCCACAAAACCGGAATCTGGCATTTTAAATGAGTATTTTCCCCTTAATTGTATTTTCAAAAAATTTCTTCCTTTTTAAATTATTTTTCCCCAATTTTAATCCTTTTCTTTTCTTATAAATTTCTAGCCCTTTATCTATCTTCTCCTCCAACTTCAATTACATTAATTGGCTCTTTTATTAACTCGTGGAAGATCACAGAACACATCAGTAGTAGTAAAGGGCAGCAATCTGGGGAGGATGTATGATGGTGTCAAGAGTTCGGTTTTGTGGGTGGTGTAAATGGTAGTCTATGAATGATTTGTCATCAGAGGAGTAAGCTTCATCTTTTGTGGTGTTTTGTATGCTCTCCCTCTCTAATGTGCCATAAATTATCTAAACAAAGGCATCACCATATTAGTGCCATAAATTATCCAAAACAAAGGCATATGTGCCATAATTCCCAGGTACATTAATTCTGACTTACATAATTCCCAGGTACAAAACAAGCATAAAAAAGGACATGACAGATAGTTGGGAGGAAGAGTTGATCCTTGACTTTGGGTCTGCCATATCCTCAGCCTCTACCACCAGTTGATGATTATTGATTCAGCAACTGTCTGAAGCCATGGGTTATTCTGATATTTTGTACTAGTTGCGGCCTGCGTGTTGCTTTCTCTCTCTTGTATTGCCCCTTTATCTTTCTGGATGGAGGTTGCATTGATGAACTGATAAATGCAACAAAGCTATCCAAAAGTGGAATAAGAAGAGGGGAAACGAATCGAAAGGGGAAAAAGAGTAACAAAAAGATAAATGGAAGAAAATGGGGAAAAAGAATTAAAATGAGGGAAAAAATTTCGAAAATATAATTAAGGGAAAGATTCCGGTTCAGTGGGTGTATATGCCGAAATCTCCCTTTTAAAATACTCTAATGTCTAAAGTTGTTTTTAATAGACCAATTTGTCCAAATGGATTCATTTAAAAGGCCAATCTGGTCATTCGAGGGCCCTTACTACTACTGATGTGTTCTGTGATCTTCCACGAGTTATTAGAAGAGCCAATTAATGTAATTGAAGTTGGAGGAGAAGATAGATAAAGGACTAGAAATTTATAAAAAAAAGAAAAGGATTAAAATTGGGGAAAAATAATTTAAAAAGGGAGAAATTTTTTGAAAATACAATTAAGGGAAAAATACTCATTTAAAATGCCAGATTCCGGTTTTGTGGGTGTATATGCCGGAATCTTCTTTTTAAAATACCTTAATGTCCTAATTTATTTTTAATAGACTAATCTGTCCAAATAGGTTCATTTAAAAGACCAATTTGGTCATTTGGGGATTTAAAATGTTTGGTTGATCCACCGGAGGCTATGTCTGGTGAGAGAGTTTTCGAGATTTTGTTTTGGATGAGTTTTCTTGTTTGAATAATTGTGACATGGATTATTATTAAGAGAAGTTGCCCCTCAAAGAAAGCTTATGAACTTTGAACACCATATGGTATATAATGTACGTGAGAAATATATAATTGTTATGAACTTTGAACACCATATGGTATATAATGTACTTTAGATGATATCAGTATATGGAACTTGCAACACAATTCATATCATAGTTACAATAACTGTAAAAATTTAGAGATTAATTGTTCAAAACTTCACATTATTTTCTTTTTGACACATAGTAAGTTCCTAATACATTGATAACATATGGTAAAATGCAATTCTCCCAACCTGTCTCCCCACTCCCAAAAAAAAGACACATATACACTTTAAAAGGAACACAATTTTTAAAAACTTAAAAAAAAAATAACCATTTTCCTTAACAAGTACTACTACATATGTTGTTTTTATTAGAGGTGCAATTTGAAACTTTAAGTTAAGGCTGCAAATAGCACTCTCCATATTAATGAGCCTTGATAAGGGTTGATATCATAAATTTAGGGCTGATATACTTGGGTGAAGTTGTGATATCAATAAGTAAATGGTTGAGACAAAGCACAATTTGATGTTAATCTCTAATTGGAAGATGTCCTTCTAAAGCAAGCAACTTTTTTACTTTCACAAAGCCCATAAGATAAAACTCTCTGCTTAACGAGTACGGTCTTTAATCATATTTGAGAATTGAGACAATAAATATTTGAGTACAAAAATTTATGTGGACTTAGTTCATAGTGGATCAATATTTGGAGTCACCTCCTACTTTATCTGGAGCCACTCCCCTCTAAAAGTGGAGTCACCCCTATTTCACCTAGAACCACCCCTCAAATTTATACTTGGCACCATCCCTACTTTACCTGGAGTCACCCCTTACTTTCACCTGGAGCCACCCCCCTACTTCATCTGGAGTCACCCCTAAAAATTACTTGGTCCACGGTGGACTAAAAGTCCACACAAGACCTGCTGCAAAAGTCTTTACGTTTTCTTGTATGATATTATTTTTGAAAATCATTTCTTACGTTTTCTTGTATGATATTATTTTTGAAAATCATTTTCTATTTTACCCTTCCTTACTTATCACCTCCATGCCTCATGTGTCCATATTTCCTTAGCCTTACTCTCTCTCCTTCCTTTTCCACTCTCTTTCTTATTTTCTCTCTATTAACACCCATGTGCTCTCTTAAATATAGGGTTGAAATTATTCTGCCGAAATATATTTTCCTTGATCTTTGTACCATTCTTCAAGCGTATAGATTTTCATAAACCAGATTACTAAACATAGCTTCTATTTTACCAACCGAAAAGAAATACTACTTTCTCCTATCAATTCAAAGAAACCACCACCTATAAATATTTTGAGTAAATCCTCGAGACATAACCACTTTAATATTTTACCTTTTTAAGACTACTAATGTAGATGCCAATTTATAGTTCCAAGTTCCATTGATAGAGCTGTACCAATGTCTTTAGTAGGAAGACAACAGAAAAAAGAAAAGTGATTTTACCACAAACACTGAAATGAAAATAAAATAGTTATTTTGCTTGATTGCCTGATCCCCAGGTCCAGGTTAACCTTGCTCTAACAACATGTGAAATAAGTTAATTAAATTTCCTCACTTTTTATCTTCTCGTCATTTTGGACTTTTGCAATTGAGTGCCATGAATTCCTTCTCTTATAATTTCGGGGAAAATGCTTTGTTTTTCTCACCGAATAGTCTATTCGGGTGATGTATACATTGGTAATTGGTTGAATTTTTATATTTTATTTTTTAAGTTGAAAATAGATTATTTGAGTCTCAATGTAGATACTAATTTTTCTATATAATTAAATGTTACTCTCATTTTCATTGTACATGCTAATCCCTCTCTCTCATTTTCCTTTCTCTCTCCTTCCCCCACCCACTCTCTCTCTTCCACTCTTCCACTCTTCCACTCTCCGGATTAGGTTCCTCTATGATATTGAGATTAGGCAAAAATTTGTGAATTTTTCTTGTTCACATTATCCGAGCAGACGACCCTCTGGATAGAAAAAGCATTCAACTTCCTGAATAAAAAAAAGAAAGAAAAAGCATTCTCCTATTTTCAGTAACATTATTTGTGAGACTGTGATTGACAATCTGATTTCTCATCTAGCATAGTTAATACAACAATCTTAGCGTGTGAACTTGCAGTACGCCTAGCTGAGCACTTTACACAATTGGGAAAAGAGAGAGAGAATTGAAATGAGGGAATCTAGAGTCTTAGTTTTGGTATTTATTTTACAAGGATTGTAATGTCGAGTTTCTCATATGACAAGTGTGAGGTAGAGCTTTTTTGAGCGTTTTGGTGCTTTGACTCTAAGAAAAAACCTTTGACAAAAAAAGAGCTTAATCTTCGTAGCAAGTTTTTTGTCTCAAAATAGCTCTTAAATTGACAAAAGAAGCCATGAAAAACATTTCAATACAGAAAGCATTCTCTTTGAAGCCAAATAAAGTTTCTGATAAAGTAAAATGTTGAAAGCATCTCTAAGCAAAAACCCTTTGTACTAAGCATCCTCAAGAACTCTTTTTTTTTTGGTTCACACCAGGGACTTCTATCGTCGACCACAGTGACTAATTTCCCGCGCTGGCTTGTAGGCATCTCAAAGGATGGGGCAGCTGGCCAAGAGATTTACAGTTGCTCCATGTCCAAGGCGAGATTCGAGCCCTCGACCTTGATTAAGGATGGATAAATCCCTACCACTCAACCACACCCTCTTGGTTAGCATCCTCAATAACTCTGGGAAGTTAAAGAATCAAACTTTACAAGTTAAACTCCTACATTTATACAACCTTCCATTTCTCATGTAAAAAGTGCTTCAGTAAGTAAAAGTCGACAATAAGTGAGGCCAGAAATGACCATTTCCTCATTTGGTGAGAGCATGAATTTTTCAAATGCCGGTCTAAAAAAGGGTTATCAATATAAGTAACTAAGAAAGGATACAAACAAGGAAAGATGCAAGTACATAACAACGAGGGGAAGCTAAAATAGAACACTCTTTCTGGATTTTCCTTTTCATTTCTATAATGAAGATAATAATACATGACCTGAGTGTAAGGGCAAATCAACAGTGGTGCCCCGATGATCAGAATTCAGAAGTCATAAAGGAGAAGCTATGCATCTTACTTAACAACCAGGTATAGGAATGGAATCAAAGGCAGGGAATATAAGAATGACAAATACGAAAAGGCAATTCCTCTATTCAAGTCACTCCTCTAAACATTTACATACCGGTCGAGAAGATGAAGCTCTGCTGCAATGCCCATGGTGCTCATGCTTCTGTTATGTGAAGTCGAAGAAGAGCCAAAAGAAGGAGAAAGAAGAAAAGGGCAAATGAGCCTTCAATCAGGTGTCGTCTTGGAAAGATGAAAATGGTAGTGCTACTTCTCTTCTTTTCTCTTGTTCTAAACAAGATGCACAATGTATTGTAGAAGAGTTCGGTCAAATTTGAATTGATTGACGTGAAACAATGTATTGTAGAAGAGTTCGGTCAAATCTGTATTGATATGAAACAATGTCTTGTAGAAGAGTTCAGTCAAATATTTTGAGATATTTGATATTTCATGGACCAAGGTCTATTCTCAATTTTTCTGAACTGTTAGCATATGATGCTACAAGGTTGAAGTGGAACAAATCACTCAGTCTTCGGATTTGTCTCTTTGCCACTCTTGGCAATCAAGCCCATTTCCTGCATTTGATGTTCTACTGTAACTAGACCAGTCTGTTCGAGAAATCTGCAGAATACTCCAAGTACAGGATACGGATTATGACATGATCACTAAAATTAGGCAAAGAAAACAAAAATGGAAATCTGCATATACATCTGAGTAGGATGATTTCTAGAAACAGATGACAATACAAGTGCACTAAATCTAGCAGCTCGGACAAAGTTAAATGCACAAACAAACCCAAAACAAAATCTCATGGTGGGGGTTTCAAGGGTGTTTCAATCTTTCAATGCCATCTAGCAACTTGCAAGACATAGACATTTTTTTTATTTTTATTTTTTTGGTAAGGAGCCCACTAGGAGAGGGGAAAGGGGATATATCCTCACTTGTGGTGATGGGGAGACTTGAACCCAGGTCTCCTGGGAATTCGAGTGAGGAGCTTGCCATCTCGGCTAACTCCTCAACCCCTGCAAGACAGACATAGAAAGGATCAGAAGCCAGCTCTGTTTCTTCACAAGACAGTCCAGGTTAAATAACCACAAAACGAGTTTATGATTACACCAAATCACCCTCAAGAGGGAAGTGTACTTTGGAGTATTCACTTATAAATACCCCACTCCTGAAAGATAAACTCTAGTACAATAACGTTTTAGATCAAGTGCAACTCTTCATATAACGGAAAAAACTCTGATACTGGATATCCAAGATAATCTGAGAAAAATAGCAAAAAACATTAGCTGACTCCTAGACTAAAGTTTCCCCTTGAAGAAGCAAAATGTTCTAATTTATAAGGTGCAGCTATAACGTTATCCGTACATCCCCAACCTTACTACTCTTCCTCTTAACTCATGCACATATAGGATCGGCCTACCACCCCTTGTACAAAACAGCAGTTTAACTGCAAACAGAAACTCCCCAAAATTGTATAATAAAACTCATAATTTCCCTTCTTTTATTCCTCAACATCCTGGTTTCAACCGATGGTGAAGAATGTGCAGTAGTTTGTACTGCCATTTACATAGACAGAGCTTAGCTCTATACAGTACAACGTACAATGTTGAAAAGCTTCTTAACTAAAGAGAAGTTTTGTTAGTGAAAATAAATCTGTACAGCAGAGAACCTAGAGTCCTACAATAAAATTAGGCTGAAAATAGCGTGCCAATCACACCGGAGTCTGTCAAAGTTAGCCCCAGGGAAACACCAGCTGTATGCACTCCAAGTACAGCAGGGAAACAACTATCTCTCTTACAAGTGAGTGCACCAAGAATATCTATTCTGGGATATCCGATCATAACTCCTCAGCCCCAATAACCCACAAGATGGCCAAGCAAGCAGCCTAAAGCTAGAATTCATCTCCTTTGGCCAACCAAAACCAGCATAATGTGCTTTGAGAAAACCTCAAAATAAATGCTTGGATATCCACTTCACCAGCACGATCTCAAACATAGCAACCTCAGAGTCGCAATGCAAGAACAGGTGGTTCCTAGTGTCCCAATCGCCAAACCCAGACACACATTTGGAGAAAGCAGTCATTTGGTCTTCAAAGCTGCAATTCACAATTATTGAGTTTATGCAAAACTATTGTCCCCCCCCCCCCCCCCCCCCGCCAAAAAAAAACAGCATCCTATTTGGCCTGGGATTTGGACTTTAATAACTGTTCATGGAAGGGATTACAAGTAAAAACATCAGGAGGGATCTGTCTACATTCTTTTATCCAAGGAATCAGACAGAAATACAGAATACACAGGAGATCAAGCTCCCCTCTGAGTAGTAGATTCCTTTGGGATAAAAAATTCCACATAGGAGAACCACCATTGCTGTCCCAGAAATCAGAAACAGGAGCAAACTGAAGAGAAGAGAGATGACAAATACGGAGTAAAAGAGTAAGGAAAGGTTGCTCCTAAAACAAAATGTTTCCGGTTCCTGACTTCGAACCTGAGCGAAGGAAGGGAACAAATAAAACTACCTGTTATTTAAACTTAAAGGGAGTCGTTTAGGAGTCAATGAGTACCTACCAAAGCATCCAAGGTCCTGACGGTTTTTGTGCCCATCTGCTTTTTAACAACTTTGCCAGAGAGAGTCTCCCGTTTCAACAGATAGCACCGCAACCATTTCCCATGACCCGAATAAAATTGGTCTCCACGCTACAAAATGACTCATCAAACTTTATGTACTTATTCATGGTGAAGTTGCAGATGGTTGCCGCGCATCAGATCAATGGTTAAAAAGGAAACAACCTCTCTTTTCTCGAAAAAGTAAAGTTGCTTCTTTGGGGAGAATGATGATTTTGAAGCTACCAAAACCCAAACTTACCTCCTCATCAGAACAATAAACCAGATGGTCCGAATCCCAGGTCACAAGATGATCCCTCCGTTCTTTCCTTGCTCACTCTCGACCAAAAAAATCCCATATGATCCCTCTATCTTTCTCGCCACACCAAATAGAAACTTTCGGGAGTGAAAACAATAGAGGAGGCGCCTGCTAGACAAGCATTACTAAATTAGAGAAATGAGACCCCCTAATGAAAAATAAGCACTCCCCAAGACACGATCAACTTTTACCGCTGTGACTTCTGTAATTTAATCCACGTCATCAGAAAGAAACGACATTGTGTCATTCCCAAATTTGCAAAACCCAAATGGCCAAATGAGACACCCTTGAAGAGACATGAGAATTACGTTCTAGCAACAAACACCATAAAGTGACCATAACAGCACATAGTTTGAGTAGCTTATTCTCTTCCTTACTAACTCCGATATGCCTTGTCAAAAGATTTTGTGCATTAAGAGCAGGGCAACCCCACCACCATAATGGCAATGACATGTCTACAATAATATAAGAGATTGCAACATTTGAGCCCCTACGCTACCTAAGTCGGAGTCCCACGAGAGCGCTATGGTTATGGTATGGCATGTATCCTCAACCAGTAACAATATGAGGGAGAAGTTGAGCCAAGATGCTGGGATTGAATAAAGGAGCTCCACTTTTCAGTTCACTTGCAGAAAGAGTAAGCCACCAAGTCCAAATACAATGGGCAAGGATAGACGAAACAAGTAGACACAAAGGGCAAGACACTTAATTGTCGTAGTATGTTATTCATAAAGACTACTGTAGGTATCTGATAAACAGGGATGACAAAGCTAATTTAGACGTGAGAAATTAGCCAGGATTAAGGGCTCACATGATTCCACCTAATAAATTTATGCTGTATGAGTTAATTCATTACCTCTAAAAAAAACTTACACAAAAGTAATATACTTGGGCTAACCATACAAAATCCCTATGGCCTACAGCTTATTATTACAGCCTTAGGGGCATGAGATATGTCGGCTGGGAAACCAAATGATCCCAAATAGTCTCAGAGACTGGATGGGGCTTACCCTAAGAAGTAAGGTTACTTAACCTACCTGAGCTCCTTTTTATACTCAGCTAGAAAGCTAGTAAACCTTAATCAACAGAGATATTCGGGGATTCTGTGTTGAGATTGAGATACCATCTACCATTGGGAAGAACTACAGAGATCTAGTCCAGTTGATAACCAAAATGTGAAAGCAAGCTCTGGTGCAGCAGATCTCTATAGAATGATCTCCAATATCAAATCCTAGAAGCCACTAGTTTTCACTTTTCACTATCCAAATTAATTATCTTGACTTGAAAGTTGAAAGTACCAAAAAGATGTACATAAACCTCTTAGGTTATATTGAACGGCTTTTATTGAGGGAGTAAGCTAAAACCCTTCGATGATCGCATCCCAAAACTTTTCTCCTCTCTCAACAGAGCTAAAAGAATAGCACATACCATAAGTCGTAAGCTTGAGTGAAGTTCAACTTTGATGTTAAGATGAAACATTTTAATTACCAAGTCCCAAACCAAATTCAGTTCCATTAAGACCTAGAGTTTGATTCAGTACACTCAAATTCGGTCCATGACAATTTGACAACCCTAGACCCAATTTTTTGCAAACTAACAATTGCAAGATGAGCAAGTATAGATAACACAAGTTTCTGTGTCTCAGACCAGATTCCTGTAATAAGAGTATTAAATTAGCAATTCTCAAATTTGGATCCAAAAACTAAAACCAGAGATTCAACATCACGACAAAGAAATTGATGTTTGGTGGGCAATGCCAACAATAATTATTCGATATCCTAAAGATGAAAAAGGGAGATCATCAAAATGTCAACAGATCTAGCTTCAAGGACTTATGTAACCAGGAACTAAACAAGACACCAATGTGCAACAACAACGGCATGATTGGTAAATCTCAAAAGTGAATATGTTGAATAGTCACACATTTCATACAAGAAACCCAGATACATGAAACAGAAACACAATGACCCAACAGAAAGCTAAAGCTAATATTCATCAAAGCACAAGAAATTAACAACAAAAACAATATCCCATTTTATATAAGCTAAGAAATATTTACCCGGCAAGGAGCATGAAGAGAGTAAGGGTAATGATCACAAGAAACCCAACATGGAAAATCAAAGCAGAGTCACTCGAAGAAAATGCTAAGGCAAGCATCAAAGTTAGAGAGAGACCCAGCATCACAAACACCATTTTCAGAGTATTCCATGTTGGAGCCTGAGAAATTGCTACAACAAATTAATCACATTTATTAATCAGCCATAAAAGGAAGACTGAATAGGTAATATAACAAACAAAGTGAACAAATTTATGCAAAGCAATGGAATTGTTATACTTACATTGACTCCAGGAGCTAAAGCGCCATATAGAACTGCTTCTGCTGATGATACATCTTCAATCTTCTTTTCCATAATTGTTTGAATTGAAGTATGTGGAGTTTTTTTTAGGGTTTTATAGAGGAAGGAGAAAATTGAGCGATTTGGGGGTGGAAATTTATAAATTGGGAACTGAATTAGGATGAGAGAGAAATTAAATTAGGGTTCCGGTATTGAGACACCGGAGAAGCGATCAGTGGAAGAGTTAAATGTCAACGGCATCTAGGCCTGTACTCATTTACTCCCTCATCCCCAAGGGCTCTGTCTCACCTTGTTGCTTTCTTCTCTCTTTATTTTTTCTTTTTTTTTTCTCTTTTTGAAATTGCAAAAAGAAGAAAAAAAGAAGTCAATTTCAGGTCATTGTTGAGGACGAGCCAGAGATCTGCCGGTGCGCTATCCACCCAAAGCTTTCTCGGGGAATTTCTCCTACCTTGTTACTTTTGTTTTCGATTTCATACATTATGTACCGTATTAGATTTTCATATGCAAGATTTGTTGTTAAATTCCAAATTTACCCTTTGTTTATTACAGTACTAGTTTAAACTAAGGTTCACACAAAAACCTCATTACAATTTACTTTCGCCAATACATGAATACATGTCATCAATACACTTGAAAAATTAGAGAGGGAGTTGTGTTTTTGGCTATGCATTTTTCTTGTTTTTGGCTTTCAAAATAAAGCTTTCACTTCAACGAATGCATTGTTTCCTTCAGCAACTTCCGTTCCCACTATCAAGAGTGCACTGTGTATGACTAGGGGACGCTATGTGAACCTTTGGAAGCAAAGCAACCACCGCATTGTCGATTGCAAGGCAGTGGCTCATACCATGAAACATCCAAGTTTACCATTTCCGTTTTTCATTCGCCATTGATGAGTCTGTACTGTTCCTACATCGCTATATCCTGAGTAATGCACACTTCAAAGGTAAATGAACTTTTACAGTGACAATATGATAATATTTTTCACGTATGGTAATTTGTTCATCAAGCATTCAAGCTTACAAACAATTCTTGTATCCACATCTCAATCCCTATCACTGAACTTGTCTAAGAAATGTAGGAGTACAAACTTTCTCATTTCCATACAGCAAAATTTTTAATCTCTCCAACCAACGCTTCAAACATGAAGGTGCTGCAAAAGCTTTTGTCATTCCAGTTGTCGAGGAACTACAATGGGGAAAGTATTCACATGATCCAACATCAAATTTTCAGCTAAGAAGTACTGGAGCTAATGGATAACAACAGGAACACAAAATCCATAGGCATTGCCGAGGTGGATGTGAAGTGGTTTAAAATATGGGATATAGCTACTTGGTAAGAAGACCAAGATCTGAGATGCGCAGACAGTATGCGAAGCGAGGTTAAGATGATGCTGAGATATGGTGAACGATCGATAACTATGTACATCTCGAAAGTATGCTGTAAATGCTCAACGTATGAGACCTATGGCACATATTTGATGGTCCATAGAAAAGATCTCATACACTGTAGTTATATCTAGCATTCCATCTGTTATAGTCTACATACTCACACTTTCGATCAGTTTTGCATATAAGAACCTGTGAGTGGCGACTCCTGCTGAAGCTGCCGTTCCCTCTGCTTGAGGTACTGCAGAAGAGGTTGTGGCTCTGATCTTGTGTCCGGCGTTTCACCAGAGACATAGGGGCTGTTTCTTTGGTAATCCTGAAAAAGCATATCCCTCCTCTGATCGTATAATCCACGAAGAAGAGGAGAGCTTGGTTGTAATAATGGTGGGATGGTCGGGGAAGAAGGCAACGGATGGTTATGACTCCAGCCATTTAAAAGGTCAAACCTAGAAGCTTCTGAGCCATTGACAGCATTGAGATCCCTAGGCCTGGGTGCATAATATTGTTCTCGCTTTGCATGATTGTGGGCAGGCAGAAGGTTGTCATTGCCAAGCCTGGGAAAGTGGGGCTTTGGCCAGAGATACGGGTCTGTGGATGCAAGAAATGGTGGAGCATAATCTATAAAGCTGCTGGTGCCACTATGGACTGCTTGGTGAACGTTTGAAGAAACACATGCTCTTGATGCAGGAACGAAACCATCTGTTTCATGAGTCGCTGAGTTCCTGACAGAGAAACCAGCTGAGGTACCTGTAATGCAAACAGCATTCTCGGGTAATAATGGGGCTGATGGTACAGGAACACAGTAAGCAGACGGGCTTGTTACCGTGGAAAAAAAGCTAGAGCTCTCATCTTTGGTGAGAGAGACACCTCTATAATCTTCTGAAGCCATCTCCTCAATGGGTTTCAGTACACTTCGATCATTCTCACTATTTTTAGCTCTTTCACTGGATAACCTCTCCCCATTTAGAACCCATGAGCTAAGTGATGGAGGCCCAGCAGCTATGGGAACATCGGCAGTTGGGCTCGGCGTTGAACCCAAAGGAGGCTCATTTTGCCCCAATTGCTTGCTATATGTAGCAGGAGTTGCGAAATGTGAAGTCAGGGAATCAGTAAAACCTCTGTTTTGTGCTACAAGTAGTGATGAGGCACGGCGCAAATATTCATCAGAAGTTGATGTTATATCATGGTCATCTATTGGTATTGGTTCAGAATTATGTCGGATAATTGGCTTAAACACAATGTCTTCTTCTTCGTCGACTGCAGTTGATACTCCCCTATTTATCTGCTGAGAAGTCTCTTTTACTTCAGGATCACAGCATAATTTCTGCTCCTCCGAGTACTTTCTCTCCACTAATTGTTTTGGCTCTATTGTACTGAACTTCCTTCCCATCTCAGTATAGAAAAGCCAATTTCGAGTACTATTGGATCTCTTTGCAATCATCTTTGCTGCTTGAACAATACGATGAGCACGACTCTCGTTCTTCATTTTGTAATTAATTTCTTCTTCCCAGTGACTTGAAAAATCCAATGACACATGAGTGTGAGATGAAGGTATAAATCCCCTCAATTCATAATCTTCCCATAAAGCAATATGATCACGGGAGGTAACTTGAGCCATGTTTTCTTGGAGATAATTCAGAAGCTCAACAAAGGATCCAAAGAAGTAGCCCATCGCGCTTTCACACTTTTCATCACTAGCAACTAGTTTGTCAAGGGAATCCACCAACCACTCCACAAACACGAGCAAAGCTGGTAAAAGAGGGAAGTAAATGATAGGGCCTCCCTTCAGACATCTATCAACAAGGCGGCCCATGCAGATGAACGTAACAGTCAAAGCCAACTTCTTCAGTATAGACTGCTGTGTCTCATTAATTGGTTTCAAAAGCTTCCTTTCTGGCTCCGCATATAGGTTGTGGATGATGAATAGTAGCACAGAAATAAGGTGCAGAGCCCGATAAGGACCAGCTTTTGATAAGCTCATATTCTTGTAGGATTCCAATGCAGAACTCAGTTTCATCACATCTAGTT
Organism: Tetragonia tetragonoides; assembly: GCA_038025085.1. NCBI lineage: Eukaryota > Viridiplantae > Streptophyta > Magnoliopsida > Caryophyllales > Aizoaceae > Tetragonia > Tetragonia tetragonoides. The sequence continues at coordinate 5,836,872 of CM076148.1, read as the reverse complement.
CCAACAAGGCTTCCAATTCTCTTAGAGTGGAAGTAAAAGTGCAAAAGAAGCCATCCAAACTGCAAGGTACAAGAAGTTAGTGTGTAATATAAGACACCATGACAAAATTGTTGAGGAACTTAAATATGGAGATAACTAATCTGTACATTTCCAAATAAGCTGATCAGATATCTGAATGCAGATCAGCTTGAAACCAAGCTGCAATAAGGTTATGAGATTTTTCCACATAAAAGTTAATGGAAAAGGAGATTTGACGAAGTCAAATTCTCCACGAGCAAAATCTCCCTGACACCCCTCAAGCTTCTTTTTCTCTCATACTCCCAAGGGAATCACTAGTAATGAACTCTTAAGGTTTAATGCAACAAAAGGCATTCTAACACCAGTGATCTATTCTCAACCAAGACCCACAGAAGACATAACAAGAATGGTAGTACGCAGTTTCAGGCTGCAACATATGCATAACTTTGTCATGTTTTTGATCAGGTTGTATTAACAAGGTGGTTATTTGCATGCAGCAGTCAACCCTGTAACAGTAAGTGATTAACGCTTAATACTATAAAAGAGTTGTTGATCTCATGATAATAGAAAACATTGAATATCAAATGATTCTGCAGCGGCATAACTATGACTCTACAGTTATCCTGAGAAAAGTAGACGAGAAATCAAAGACACTCTAGAACATGATAGCTAACATGTCGTACCTGGACTCCAAGAAGAAGAAACTAGTCGTTCTGATAATGAGTGTCCAGAGATCGTCGGTTGGCACAGACTGATCATGGCCAGCAGCTTTTAATGTTGTTTTCTTTGAGGAAATACCACTTATATTTGCATCACTCATGGAAGAAATCCACTCTGATGGTTTTCTGAAGTCATACACCTCATCTGATAGGGAACCTATGTTCGTGGACCTTTTCTGCAAGATAAGAAGGGGTAACACTACAATGTTAATGTGTAATAGACGAAAAAACAATTTGAACCTCAATGCGAGGGCACGAAATAACAGAATAATTGTTCTCAAGGCTTACCCTTTCAAACAGTAACATAAGGTTTTGCAAGGCATCTGGGAAAGGTTCTTTAACAGCCAAACTTCTTATACAATGGTATAAAGCAAGGAACTCGTCCCCAATATATGTTGCCAGCACTGCTAACTAGATAGCACCATATTTAGGTCAGACACAATCGAGTCTTTTTAATGATAAAAGCTTTTGAATTCATGAGAAATGCAGCTACCTGGTTTTGGGGGTTTCCACCATCAGGATAAATCTTAGCTGCTTCCAAGTAGTGATTTGCTGCAATAGACCAGTTTCTTCGTTGACTGCCAGGCTTTTCATACAGTTCTAAATATCTTACAAGGTCCCCAAGACAGATACAGAGACGATGACAAACAAATTGGCACTTATGCAATTTCGTTTTTTCAGTGCAACCAGACACTCTGTCATTCTTGTAGAACCAAGGCTCATCAAAAAGGCCATAATATCTTTTAATCTTTCTGATTAAATCTTGGTAAAACTTAGTACCTTCTGACAAAAACAATTTGAATCCTTTCATGTATGCATCACCTGCGTTCCTCCTACTTGCAGCTGTTTTTTGTTTGGTTGATAACTTATCTTCCTCCTTTGCCTGACTTTGGGATATTCTCCTGCGAAACTCATCAATATGCTTGTAGTGAAGCCTCCATAATAGATATTCGATGTGTTGAAGGTCCGGCAATTCATTTTCACTGAGGAAGAGTTTCTCATAGACACAACACGACTTTCTGTACAGATCTTTAACATCTGCGCCAAGCACTCCTCCGGAGAGAATAAGTGCCCAGAGCTGCTTTTCAGTAGCAGAAACCTGATGGAGAAAACTAAGTACCTTAATTTCACGAAACTGAGTAAAAGAACAACAGTTCTCGAGTTGATTTTGAAGAACTATTACCTCAGCAAAAAGATTCCTTTTCCCTCTCGATGTTTTGAATGGAACCGATGAATCAGTAGGCATGATCAAGCTGGCTAAATTGACAACAATCTTACCACCTAAAATGTGACATTATGCTTCTACATATAAATAGGCCAATCTTCATTCACTGTCCCATAGATACTTCCTAGTTCTAGAACAACAAATGGATTAAACATTATTGATAGAGATGACAAAGCAACACATTAAACACAAATGTCATTCAACAACTTCAACAACAACAACAACACCAAGATTTACCCCACTAGCTGGTGACTGTCATGTGCATAAGAACTTGACCGTCGAGCATCAAAAGGAATCCATGCTAAATAGGGAGCTTTGACTAAGTTTTAGTTTGCTGTCAGCTATCTAACGCACGGTCCCTCATTTAGTTGAAAAAATGCACACTGATAGAGAGATTGCACTTGAAACAATATCTTATTAGGTAGACATCGAAACAAGTTCACAACTATGTTGGACCTTTAATTTGGTGCTGTACCAATCATCAACTTCCACACAAACCCCATTACATTTTGAACTCGAGCTTTTTATCAACAAAGTTCAGAACTTGACACATATGGCAGCCACACCCCTCAAAAAAAAAGGGCGCAAAAATCATTACATGAATAGTATTCCCTCCGCTTCACCAAGATGTTTACACTTCATTTTTCAAGGTCAAAGTTCACAAACTTTGACCATGAATTAGTGAAAAAATACAAAGATTTATAATGCAAAAATGCTATTGTTAGATTCATTTGAAAGAATACTTTTTAAAAATTATAATTTTATAATTTATACATGCATATAATTACAATTATCTACGGTCAAAGTGATGCATTGGAGACCGTGAAAAAACAAATGTAAACATCTTCATAAAACGGAGGGAGTATAAAATCAAGGCATTCTGTGCCCAAATAACCAAAGTCATCAACAACAACAACACAAAAAAAAGAAAAAAAAAAAACACAAATTGAAGAGAAGAACAACCATTAACTCAAACAACTTTCACAAAATATTAGCATCGTAAGTTCCTGTTAATCAAAATAAAAACTTTCAGGAATTTCCAAACCCCACGAACATCCATCAAACAGAAAATTCACACTCACAACTAGTTAAAACAAGCAAAAACAACAATAAATGAAGAAATCAAAGATAACCCACCTCAAATTCTGCTCATACAATTAAGGGTATGGCATAAAAATTTCATCTTTATCTAATCCAAAATGAAATTTAGAGCACTATGTGACAGGGACATGAGAACAGACAGAGAAACAAAGAGAAAATTCAAAGAAATGGGCAACATACCTGAAAGAATTCCACCCACGAAAGCAATCAAAACAATAAATGCCCACCAATAATTAGTTGAAGTTGCAATTGAAATATCAAAAAACGTCGCACTAAAATTGGAGAGAGAATTAATTTCGAAAGCGCGGGGAAAAGCAGCAGCTAAAAGCACAAGAAGGATGAAGGTGAAGCAGAGAGAGAAACAGAACAATATATTTGGCCACCTGTGGGTAGTGATTGTTTGGGTTATTGTGAAACAGACAAACTCAAAGGTAGGCTGATCATGAGAAGATGGACAAAATATTTATATCTCTTTATTTTTCTTTCATGTCTTTTCCTCTTATTAAGACATCTTAATCATGCTCACTAAAAACAAAATAAAAGTTCTACTAGGAGCGTAGGTTCAGAAATTTGTCTACTTCATTTTTCATGTCAATTTGTCAATCAATAAAATAACATAATTGAAGAAGAAGAAAGAAAACTACACTCTATTTAAATCAGTAAAAAATAAAAATAAAAAAAGAAAAAGAAAAAAAATTAAAAGATAGTACAGAGTAAGACGTCCGAGCCGTTTGCTGGGAGGATGAAGGAAAGTTTCCAGACTATTAGGGATAAGAATTGAACTTCCATCTTAAATTTGTCTACTTTATTCTTCATGTCAATTGTCAATCAATAAAATAACATAAAAGAAAAGAAGAAGAAAGAAAACTACACTCTATGTAAATAAGTAAAATTAAAAAAAATTAATAAAAAATTAAAGATGGTACGGAGTAAGATGTCTGAGCTGTTTGCCGGGAGGATAAAGAGGAGTTTCCAAACTGTTAGGGATAAGAATTGAACTCTCATCTTAAAGGTGAAAGGTAAGAATGGAGTCAATGCTCTGAACCCCAACAAGTTAGTTTGTTGTTTTTTGTGGAGTAGTTAAGTACCCAATTAGTCAAATGTTTAGGAATATAAAATGAAGGGATCCCTTGTAATTCACGCTAGCAGAAGCACAATGGCAATCTTAATCATATAATCATGATTATTACCATGACTATGACTCTATGAGGGGTCAACCTGAAGGGGAGTACTATTGGTGTATTACTTTTCTATCACAAGGTCATTTTTTTTAGATTTCTTATGAGAAGGTGCTATTCAGCTTTAGCTAGTGTAGTAGTGTGTCTTAGAACGCAAATGAAAAGTCATCTAATTCAGAGGAGGTTTTAGTTCCAATTGAGAAATGTAAAATGCAACATGGTGACGTTGATCAAATACTTAAGAATAAGTCGTTGTAAATTTACTCTCAAGTGTTTTAGTAAGATAAATACATAGGTTTAATTTCACTCTTCAATATATCTTATATCTACTGGCTTTTAGGAATTATATTTGTTTCTTGTTGGTGTTATGTTTTCGCAGTCAGTGTTTACACTGATTGTTCAGTTAGACTGATATATTCGTTGTTCAACACAAAAGTCTAAACATGACGTAGTGGGGTGCCTCAATCGTCATTGACTTGCAGCCTCTATTTGATGCAAAAAAAAGTGTTTAAGAATAAGAAATTAGACCAAAGAATTAGAACTGGTTTGAGGGGAAATGATTTTGCTAAGGCAACAATTACTCCTTTCATGGCAAATACATCTTCTACTTAAGACATTTGCCTTGAAAATGTAGAGTAATGATTGCCTCAGCAAAATTTGAGACTATAAAAGAAAATGTATGTAACTGATTGAAAAAAGGTTGGAGTTTCCAACATTGGAAGTTTGATCTAAAGACTAAAACAAGCAATATGTACGGTAAGATAGACTGCATCTCAAGTAATTTATCTCTTTATTGTGAAACAGACAAACTCAAAGGTAGGCTGATCATGAGAAGATGGACAAAACATTTATATCTCTTTATTTTTCTTTCATGTCTTTTCCTCTTATTAAGACATCCTAATCATGCTCACTAAAAACAAAATAAAAGTTCTACTAGGAGCGTAGGTTCAGAAATTTGTCTACTTCATTTTTCATGTCAATTGTCAATCAATAAAATAACATAATAGAATAGAAGAAGAAAGAAAACTACACTCTATGTAAGGTAGTAAAAAAATAAAATGAAAGGTTGTAAGATGGTAAGATGTATGAGCCGCTTGCGGGAAGATAAAAAGGATTTTAAACTGTTAGGGATAAGAATTAAACTTCTATTTTATTGGTGAAAGGTGGGAACGGAGTTAATATTTTGAACCCCAACTTTCTATAAAAACTTGGGTGGATTTGGTTCATGGTGGACCAGTATTTACTTGAAGTCACCTCTTTAATAGTGGAGTCACCTCATACTTCTTCTGGAGTCACCCCCTACTTTACCTGGAGTCACCCCTCTAGTAGTGGAGTCACCCCCAACTTCACCTAGAGTCACCCTCAAATTTATACTTGTGCCACCTCTTTAATAGTAGAGTCACCCCCTACTACTTCACTTGAAGTAACCCCTCAAATTTATATTTTGCCCCACCTCTGATCTCCTTCACCTGAAGTCACCCAATCCTTCACCTAAAGTCACCTTATACTTCTCCTGAAATCACACCTATTTCACATAGAGTCACCCCTCAAATGTTGCCAACACATGACATGCTGCCAAATCTCATGTAAATCATAAATGCTAGTAGTTAGTTTGTTGTTTGTTGTTGTTTTTTTTAGTTAATTACTCAATTAGTCAAATGTTTAGGATTATAAAATGAAGGGATCCCTTGTAATTCACGCTAGTACAAGCACAATTGCAATTTTAATCATATATTCATGATTATAATTGGCCACTAACACTACTATGACTATGACTCTATGAGGGGTCAACCTGATCAAGGGGAGTACTATTGGTGTATTACTTTTCTATCACAAGGTCATTTTTTTAGATTTCTTATGAGAAGGTGCTGTTCAGCTTTAGCTAGTGTGTCTTAGAACGCAAATGAAAAGTCATCTAATTCAGAGAAGGTTTTAGTCCTATTTGAGAAATGTAAAATGCAACATGATGACGTTGATCAAGTGCTTAAGAATACGGAATCAAGGCCAAAGAAGTAAAACTAATTAGGGAAGAAAAATGATTTTGTCAAGGCAATAATTACTTCTTTTAAGGTAAATATTTCTTCTACCTAAGACGCGTGCCTTGAAAGTTAGGAGTGATAATTGCCTTGGTAAAATCACTTTTGTGATTTGAGGCTATAAGCTAGAGTGAATATGGTAGATTGAATAAGATTCTGCTATCTTCAACAGAATGGTGCGGTACTGTGAGGAGCGGAACGGAACGCCGTGGATAATGAGATAAAAGTAAGACAAAATGAAGTTCAGCGTGTGGAATGAAACGGTGTAGAACAGAAAGAAACAGAATGCAGCATGGAGACGACGAAAAGAACAGTGTCTAAATTGGAGTTTCGAACATTGGAAAGTTGATCTAAATACTAAAACAAGCAATGTAGGGTAAAATCGTTACATCTCAAGTTAAAACTCATGTCCCTTCCAATTAAGTATTAAGTTGAATTTCCCAAAAGAATTCATTTGAGAAATCAAATTTGGATATTGTAGGGACATCATTTTCCAAAATGAACCTTAAGTGGATTTACACTCTGGATTTTTACTTCCTAACATGGCATTGTTTGCTTGAATTGGTAAAGTTATTTGGATTTCACTGCTCAATTCTCCCTTAGATAAATGGTAATGATTAATGAAGGTAGACTCTCTCCACCACACTTCTGTCATTTCTCTAAGGCCAACGAACTCTTTCACTTTTCAGTAATAGGCCAACAAAGATATCCTTATTTTTTTCATAAAGGTCCTCATGTCTTAAATTATTATGAGACGGTTTTATACATTATTTATTGATCAGATTATTATAAATTCAACCGCAAAATGACACGGTACATTTAGTAAAATGTTTTCAAAAAATATATGCCCTCATGCCGCAAGTTTCGTGCCATAACTAATGACTAATGACTATGCATATCCAATAACATCACTCCAATTGATAAACTCATAAGCATATGGATTACCATATTTGACTACAAAGTGGATCAATCAATCAAAAAAGTACTATAGAATAAGAAAATAATTAAGGCAGTGGATTAATAATTAAGAAGATCAACGTACTAACTACCTAATCCTTTCTCATATTCAACACAAAGGGTGATGAGGTGGCGAGTAGGTAGTTGGAAGTGAGGGTTTTTCGGTTGAATGTTTCTGCTATTGTGCTACGTATGTATGGAGATATTTACTCACTCAACATTCAACAACGAACAAAAGTGACAGTTGATCAATATTCAATGGGGTCCCCTTTATTTTGCCTGCTAGCTGTGTCATGAAGCTCTCTATCAACTTCTATTCACCACCTTATCTTGAATGAGCTTAAGCTACAATCTACGTACATACACGTACTACAGAAAAATTGAAGTCCTACTTAAATAATGTATTCTATATTTATGCTGATAGTACAGTTGAGATCTTTGTATGTGTGTATCTAATCGATCTGGCATTTAACGACGATCATAATAGTTGTAATTTGTAGCTAGTTTTGAATGAGACCAATTCACAGAAAAAAATGAATTTGTTATTTTACATATATAGGCGGATTGATTCTTTCTAAAGTATTTGACTATTAGAGATGTTTATTTATATATTGACGAATTAATTAACTTTGTTCTAAGTTATTTTAGATTTGATTTAGTTTTTACAATGAATTATGGAGTACTAAATTACACTTGTTTTCTTGCAAATATAGTTTGATTTGCTATATTGCAGTAGTTGTTAATTACATTCATACTCCACTAAAACATACTCAGTATACTTCCTATCTTAATATGCTCACAAAAACAATCAAGTGTAAGAACTCTTAAACAAAGGGAACAATATGAAACCAACGGATTTTTAATACATATAGATGGAGGCAATTTTTCAATATAACCTTTTATTATTATTTTTTTTATATTTTTGCTAAAACCTTTATTTTATACTATCAAGGTAGACAAATCCTTGATGCTAATATGCTAGCTATGTCATCATGCACTCGTGCTTTTATGCTACTATCAAGGTAGACAAATCGTTGATGCAAGCAGGCAAATCCAAGCACGTGATATAAGGACCCTATATATGCGATTTTGTTGAAACTTTCTGATTGTTTTTTCCTAAGGTTTCGTATGTAACAATTAGTATGATAATATTGCTAGTTTGAGCTTTATTTAGGTCTAATAATTGCCTGAATCGCATGCAATTTGGGCAACTCAATTTTCGCATATCAAATTTCTATCCTAACTCCTTGTGCACGCGAAGAAAAACGACAAATGCGATCGAGCCAATCATTATTGGCTTCATCCTGACCTTCAGGAAGTTGCCCTAAGACGACCTTGGTGAAAATGAAGTGCTATAGATTAACAAATCAAATTGTCTCTTATGAAGCGGATGCCTCAACACGAGACCACTTCTATAACTATGATGTCATGTCTGTTTGAGTTGTCTCAGGTTGAGCCGCCTCATATGAATTTTGTGTTAACAACTTAAATTAGCCCCGTATTTATATTCATCTGCTCCTAATTGAAATACACGCAAAGATTTGCGATACATTCTGCATGTCTAGGCAAAATATGAATTTACTTACGGTCATAGCTCAAAACAGAGATGAGCGAGTTTAGACTCTTCATCCCTGTTAACAAAAAGATTTGAAGTCGAAATCGATTGGATCTTAGTATTAAGTAGTCTATACAAATCTGATCTGATCGGGTAAAAATATTCCAATAATTAAGGGTTTAAATTCTCATCTATACAAATTGCGATAAGAATAAATCCTCCCCTACTATTCTTAATTAGGGCGAACTGGGAAGGGTATACTGCACTACTTGAATCCACCAGCTCATTAGAAATTGGTTGGCTTGCCGATTTACTGAGCAAATATAATTTTGCGGGTTATATAGCATACGATCCTAATAAATAATTTTCTTCACTCCAAAAAAAAAAAAGGAAAAGCAAAATCCTCGTAGCAAGTGTAGCCAGTTCGGCCACAAGCCCATCGTCCTCGTACTTTACTGGGCTTGCCGATATGTAACAAATTTTACCTTGTGGCCTGTGGGCGAAACTTAAGCAGCTGGGCCGGCTTTTTTTTTTAGGTATGTTGACAATTAGCAGCTGGGCCATTTTTCTGGGCCTGGGAAGGGTGACCTCGTATTGGGCGAAGCTAAGGCAGCTTGGGCCATTTTCAGAATACTTTTATGGTCTTGAGAAAGCCTTTCAGAATACAGTACTTGGAAAGATGGGTTTTGCAAATTATGGGATTTACTGGGATAATTTCATTTTACAAAATGAGAAATAGAGAATCCTGCCTATGCTGGGTTTTGCAAATTCAAGCGGTGCTTATACTTTCAGTAGTACCAAATGACATGCTAAGTTGCTAACTCATAATGTTCTCTACATTAAGGGCTATTCAGTTCAAGTAAGGGGATTGATTGCAAAACTGTTATGCACATGGAGTTTTTGTCCAGTCACGTGTATTTACAATGTGATACAATCGTCCATGAAAGAACCTAACTTCAGTTGGAGCTAGATATTGATTGGAAAACAATCAATGGTCAAGTGATTCCAAGCTCATTTTTAAGTCGTTTGGTAACGCTACATCAGCATAATGACGTGTATCTTCTAGTTAGGAACTATAGTTGTCCCTTGTCGGTAGTGGTGGATGCAACTATCCCACTGGGGACACAACTGCTTTTTATTTTTTTTATTTTATTAATATTCTGATGGTTGTATATTTGTGTTGATGGTTGTTGTTGTGGTCTCTAATGGGTTTTTTTTTTTTAGATAACATGGGTGTCCAAACTTTGCTTGACTAATCCCATGGGTCCTGAAGTTAACGACCAGGAAAACCTCCAGTGGCCCTTAGGGGACTCGAACCTGGGACCTCTGGAATAGATCTCAGAGGTCTTACCAACTGAGCTACCCCCTCAGGGTTGTTGTGGTCTCTAATGGTGAACTATTCATAAGAAACTCTGTTTCTAAGAAGACACCGTGTCGAGCCACAAACACTTTGTTGTCGGTGGGATGGTAAAAGTAATATCCTTTAGTTTCTTTAGGATATCCCACAAAGAAGCATTTATCAGATTTAGGTCCAAGCTTATCAGAAAGTAAACGTTTTACATAAGCTTCACAACCCCAAATCTTTAGAAAAGTAAAGCTGAGAACTTTTCCCGTCCATTTCTCATGTGGTGTCTTTTCTACTGATTTTGATGGACTCCTGTTAAGTGTGAACGCGGCAGTCTCAAGAGCATATCCCCAAAAAGATATTGGAAGACTAGTAAGGCTCATCATAGATCGAACCATGTCTAACAAAGTTCGATTTTTCTTCTCCGCTACACCATTTCATTGTGGTGTACCAGGAGGGGTGAGTTGTGAAACAATTCCACAATCTTTCAAATGACTATCAAACTCTTGGCTTAGATACTCACCCCCTCGATCTGATCGAAGGGCTTTAATCTTTTTTCCAAGTTGATTTTGTACTTCATTCTGAAACTCCCTGAACTTTTCAAAGGATTTAGATTTATGCCTCATCAAGTAGACATAACCATACCTGCTGAAGTCATCAGTAAAGGTAATGAAGTAGTGATAACCTCCTCTAGCAACTGTGCTTAATGGTCCGCATACATCAGTATGTATGAGGCCTAATAAATCACTTGCTCTCTCAATGTGACCAGTGAAAGGTGCCTTAGTCATCTTCCCTAATAAACAAGACTCACATGTCTCAAATGACTCAAAGTCAAATGAGTTTAAAAGTCCATCATTATGGAGTTTTTGAACACGCTTCTCGTTTATATGTCCAAGACGACAATGCCAAAGGTAAGTTGGGTTAGAATCATTTGATTTGAGCCTCTTAGTAGTTATGTTATAAACTGGAATTTTAAGGTCTAGAACATAAAGGCCATTTTTTATTGGACCGCTACCATAAAATATATCATCTTTATAAAAGGAACAACATTTGTTCTTAATCACAAAGACAAAATCTTCCAAGTCCAAAACTGAAACAGAAATAATATTCCTGCTAATGGCAGGTACATAATAACAATTATTGAGTTCTAAAACCAATCCAGATGGCAAACTTAAATAAAATGTTCCTACAGATGACGCATCAACTCTTGCTCCATTTCCAACGCGCAGGTCCACTTCACCTTTTGCCAAATTCCTACTTCTCTTTAGTCCTTGCACATTTGCACAAATGTGAGCACCACATCCGGTATCTAATACCCAAGAAGTAGAATTTGAAGAAGTAAATACATTTACTTCTATAATATAACATTTACCTGAAGTTGAAGGAACACTTCCCTTATTCTTCTTCAGATCCTCCAAATATTTCTTGCAATTCCTCTTCCAATGCCCAAGCTCATTGCAGTATAAGCACTTGGTTTCATCATTAGGACCAGACGAGGGTTTGAACTTAGGCTTTCCTTTGGGTTGATTCACAATCGGACCCTTCATGATAGCCTTTTCCTTGTCTTTAGTTTGACCATGTTTCTTAAACTGGGCCCCTTTTCTAACCATTAGAACATTGGGGGTTGGGTCCTTCTTGACGTTTTGCTCAGCAGTTTTAAACATCCCATGCAGCTCAGCCAATGACTTGTTAAGATTATGCATATTATAGTTCATAACAAAAGTATCATAATCATTAGTCAATGACGCTAAGATGATATCAGTAGCCAAATCTTGACCAATTGGGGAGCCCAGTTTTTCCAAGTACTCAACATAACCAATCATCTTGATTACATGAGGACTAACTGAACTTCCTTTCCCCATCTTGCACTTAACCAAGTCAGACACAATGTTAAATCTCTCAGTTCGTGCTTGCTCCTGAAACATTCCTTTCAGGCTCTCAATCATCTCATAAGCCTCCATATTTTCATATCGCTTATGAAGCTCAGAATTCATGGTGACTAGCATGAGACAACTGACATCAATTGAATCATCTTGGAGCTTATGATAAGCATTCCTCTCAGCATGAGGAGCATTGGTAGCAGGAGCCTTCTTGGGGACTGGTTTCTCAAGGACATATTCCTCTTTCTCTTGTTTGAGAATAATTCTCAAGTTTCGATACTAGTCCAAAAAATTGGTTCCATTCAATTTGTCCTTCTCAAGGACGGATCACAGTGAAAATGAGTGTGATGGTGTAGGGTTTGACATTATGTACAACAAATGTACAAAGATTTTAGTGACTTATTTCATAAATATTTCGTTAACAATTTAACAAAATAAATCCATAATATATAACAAATATCCCTATAAAATATAGTGGAGCCAAGATCCATATTTTCTAAGTATCAAGTAAGTTTTGGCTTATCACTTTACACTTAGTTATTTAGGTAAGTAACCCTTTACTAATTGTATCTTGTACAACTCCTGGTTGTTGGGATGACATCATATGTCCCGGCTCCCAACTCTATGCCTTAAGGCCCAAAACTGTTTTGATAGCCTTATTATGTAAATCAACTTATACATATGGGCAACTGTTACTCATCCTAATAGACTTGGGTAATTAAGGATGCTCTACTTTGGCAAACACATTTTAATGAACCAAGTCCTAATAGGTGTATTAGATTGGAAAGGCATCAAGTTAACTTAATATTACTAAGGGATGTGATTGATTATATGGAGTTGAGTTTCATGCAAACATAACAATAAATACAATCAACAGTAAATAAGCGAAAGCATAAATAACAACACATGTGATATAGTATGGCCCCTGAGCTATGGTGATCTAATCTCCACACTTTGCTTCTTCCATATAGCATCTGGATGGTCATCTCCATGATATCCTTTGACCTTCATGAGCTTGGATCTTACAATCAACTATATCATAAAAGTTACACTACTACACTAGCAATAATCTAATTATTACATTCAAAACATACAGGTCGTATTTAATAATTACATTCAAATAAACGACACGCAGGCCGTATTTTAAACCAAAGTAAAATTATGGGCCATACTATTCACCATACCATACCATTCAACATCATGTGAACTAAGATATCATATATCAAACATCAAAGATTTGCAATGATATAAAAATAAAACATCATTCGCACAAACAAGCGGATCTATCCAGGGGTCAAGGAGGCGGCACCCCCTTGCATTGGGTGCAAGGGGCAGCGCCCCTGGCGGCGGTCTCGCTGGGCGGTCAGCGAGCGGGGTTCGAAGGGGTAGCGCCCCTCGCGGGGTCGAAGGGTCAAAGGGGCAGAATTCTCAATTCCGTTTAGTGGGGAAACTGCCACGATTAATCTTAGTAATCGTGAACCCTAGGCTAATCGTATTAACATATTTTAGGGTTTTGCCCTAGTTTATCTATGTGAATTTGTCAAACAGTAGCATACAGAATTACAACGACTTGTATTCAAACAACATGCTATTTGTAACGTACGAATCTAAACATATGAACTATTCGTACAAACATGCTTTCATAGATAGATAAATACTAACATGTTCAGATCCGAATATTAGAAAAACAGAAAACGAATCACACATAAACATGTATTATATATACATATCATGATTTTGAACTTACTCATATATATACCATATATCATATATTCGAAAACAGTAAAACACAAGCAGCTATGATACCACTGAATGAATTTCTAGCTACTAACATGATCATACATGCATAATAGAAATTTGATTAACCCAGAAAATATGTGATTACTGTAATTAAATAGCTAATCGAAATCCTACCTCACTCCTTTGGTCGTTGGTTGGATGAACAATGGTTGGGTATGAATGAACACGTCCGATGTTGTGCCTCAACTGGTATCCACACACAGGCTCGAATCCATACGTCAGTATACTATTACAGTAATGGCGATTCATAAAATTTGTTGTGGTCTCTAATGGTGATTCTGAGCTCTTAGAAGGTTACGACCTCCTAAAATTTTTGACTAGGAAATGATGTGGTCTCATATGAAAGAAGTTTAATTGTCTATTTAAAGAAAATTTACATTTCTATTATCAAAATTCTAGATTCGTCACTGCTTGTTGGTGTATTTTGATAGAGTCAATGCTTACATTAGTCACTTGAATGGTATGATATAATCGCTAATCAACATAAATATCCAAACATAATATAGTAGGAGGTGCGTAGAGTTAGTTGGAATAATTGAGCTCAACTTGCATTATTTATGGTGCAAGACCAAATCCTATGATAAAGCTTGTCAAATTAAGTGAGAAGTGGAAATACCTAGATGAGTGCTCATTAAAGCGACTAAAAATTGCGCAATTGCATATAATACTCCTCTAAGAAAAGAACACACGCCAAATGTTTGAAATTTTTACCCTAATTTGTCTACAATAAGATAAGCCTTTCATGCCCTTAGAGAGATGTTGATCAAGGATCAACCTACCTATTGTTTCTTTCTTTCTTTCTTTTTCTTTCGGTGGTCATATGGATTAGTCTATGTTTTCAAAATAGACTTGTCAAAGTGAAATAGAGAAATTAACAAGGCCGGCCTATAATTGGCAAATATATCGGCGCAAAACTGTGCCACATGAAAGTTTCAAACTTCCCAATTAATGACCCACCAACCAAATCAAAAGGGTCCAAAGTCTACATTTTTTTCTAGTTACAAAAGGTGCAAGTGAATGCCGATCGCTATGTCATGTTTGGAACTCTTGTATTTAACAGTGAAAATATTATACTAATTGAACAACCTGCATTAGCACTAGCCCCGTCAACGTAGCACTAATAAGAAACTGGTATAGTTCCTAAAAGCCAGTAAACACAACGGCACAAAACATAACCCATGACATTGACTTACCAAACCACTTAAGAATAAACTTAAAACCACTAGACCATTAGTCCACCACCCTTATTGGTGGGTCCAAAGTCTACATACAAAACTACAAACACCTATACAAAACAAATCGTAAAATGACCACACAAAAATACAGACACCCTGCCTTTCCCTACCATGTTTTATGGGTTTCTTTTCTAACTCACTCAGCTCTATTTTTCAACCTTTCATCATCATTATTCATTAGTCCCCCTTTACCCTTACTTTGTCATGTCTTCATTTATCATGACCCAGGGACCATCCTGGTCTCTTAAGGGTCAAACTAGGGTACTCAAAGCCAATAAAAATACCTTTAACTTTCAAAATAGGAGGAAAAACAAAATACCCTTTGCAATGAAAAATGACCAATCTTTTTTTTATTTTCTTTGTTTTTTGAAAAAATTAAAAAAAAAGTTTTGTAATGTCATTATAAGATCATTCTAAAATATCCATCACTAACAAATTAGTAAGTGGCTGATCGAACGAAGTCGACCAAATAAGTAGCATATAACAAGTATGTGTATAACCAATATTTAAAATAAAAGACAATGCTAAAGGTCTCCACTGGAAACAAGAAAATAGCGTCTCCATATGATGTGGAAGTTGTCACATTGTCAAAATACTAATTATTGTGCCATGTCATAGGAGTTGAAATCAAGATTATAAAAAATAAGGATATTTTAGCAAATAAACAAGAAGTATGTTATGAGTTAGCTAAATTAGGAACAAAACACAAAAGATGGGAAAAATATATGAAAATGTGAATATACATGGAAAATTAAGTTCATTTTGATGTTGCTCTTCAAAAATCAAATCCCCCCTATCACGCTTTTATTTTCCTTCCTATCCAGAAATCTACCTATGTTTCTTCTTCTTGTTTTTTGGTTTTTATTTTATGCTTTTAAATGTTTTTCTTACCTTAGTTTTTTTTTTTGCTCGTTATTCTCTTACCTTAGTTAGTTTCTTTGTTTTATTCTCAAAATTCATAAAGAAAGAAAATGTTTATCTTTGTTTTTCTTGTGAATTTAAAATAAAAATGATTTCATTTTATTTTTACGTTTTGAAGGGGGAAAATAAAACTTTCAATTTGTAATCTAATATGGTGTATCCAAAAAAAAAGTAAAAAAATAAAATAAAAAAATACTTCACATATAAATAGCAAGTATTTGAGGCAACTCGCTGTGTTGTTAGCTGAAAAATCAAAATATGGTAAGATCACTATAAAATAGCCTAAGTTGCAATGAAATGGTAATGAAATAGATGTTTTCCTACTTGAAGTTGAAAGTTTGCATGGGTATCATAGAAATTTTAGTTCCACTTTGTGTGAAAGTTGAAAAATAATCGATTAAATTGAGTTGGGTAGTTGAGAGACGTAACAATAAATAAAATATGAAAACAATAAGTTTAATTCAAAAATATCTGAAATTGCCAAACATATCCCAAGTATTTTAAACATTTTACTTTCATTCAAGATTTTACCAGTACATTTTTTTTATTTTACTACATGATGCCCAATTTTACAGTGTACTCTCATATTTTGGTCTATAATTATGTACTTAGAAATTTTGAATTTAATAAAACTTTCTATGCTAATGTTGTGTTCCTGAAAAAAATTATACAGATATTTTCCACTTGTTATGAGTAGTGATCCTTGTTTCACTTAAAAGTGACCCGCGTCTCACCGAAAGTTATGAAAATACCGTATTATACAAGTTTTTGTGCCAAATATTTCAGTTGCAGCATTGCTCAATTTCACCAGTATATGTAATCGTTTTATTATATTAAACTCAATTTTACTGCATACTTTCATACTATCTTCTCTTGATGTTCACTTAATAACTTAATTTTTTAAATTTTCTTATTTAATATTTCATTTAAAATAATATGATCTTCAATATTAAATAGCAGTATGTAAGTTTTGAATAATTTGCGTATGCAATCCAAATTTTTTGGTATATATTTCATGTTATCTATGAGAGAATGAAATTTTAATAGGTAGTTTGATAATTTTCTTTTTTTTGTTCAATCGCATTCATTAATCAAATTCTACTATTATTGTACCGTTTTCAACATGATAATCTTAATTTACCATATATATATATATATATATTCAAATTTTACTATATTTGACAATTTACCATATATATATATATATATATATATATATATATATATATATATCTTAATTTTACTATAAGAATGACAACTTTTATGGCTTCCTTTGTACTTTATATTAGAATATCCTAAGTTAGTATTACTTATAAAAAGACCTACATCTTTAAAGGGTGTTTTTTTTTTTAAAATCAATTGAAAATCTTAAAAATGTGTATTAAGTTTCCATTAATTTTCACATCTTATAAAAAAAGAGTACATATCATGATTTATATGAGAGTTTTTTTTACTAGGTACTACATGTTCAAACAACATTTTGATCAATCACATCCATTTGTCTAATTTTACTATCATTGTACAATTTTCTAACAATTGCATATTCTAAATTAACCGCATATGTGTCTCTTATACAAGTTTTTGTCCCAAATGTTTCAGTTGCAGCATTGCTCAATTTCACCAGTACATGTAATCGTTTTATTATATTAAACTCAATTTTACTGCGTACTTTCATACATTCTCTTGATTTTCAAAATTCATAAAGAAAGAAAATGTTTATCTTTGTTTTTCTTGTGAATTTAAAATAAAAATGATTTCATTTTATTTTTACGTTTTGAAGGGGAAAAATAAAACTTTCAATTTGTAATCTAATATGGTGTATCCAAAAAAAAAAAGTAAAAAAATAAAATAAAAAAATACTTCACATATAAATAGCAAGTATTTGAGGCAACTCGCTGTGTTGTTAGCTGAAAAATCAAAATATGGTAAGATCACTATAAAATAGCCTAAGTTGCAATGAAATGGTAATGAAATAGATGTTTTCCTACTTGAAGTTGAAAGTTTGCATGGGTAGCATAGAAATTTTAGTTCCACTTTGTGTGAAAGTTGAAAAATAATCGATTAAATTGAGTTGGGTAGTTGAAAGACGTAACAATAAATAAAATATGAAAACAATAAGTTTAATTCAAAAATATCTGAAATTGCCAAACATATCCCAAGTATTTTAAACATTTTACTTTCATTCAAGATTTTACCAGTACATTTTTTTCATTTTACTACATGATGCCCAATTTTACAGTGTACTCTCATATTTTGGTCTATAATTATGTACTTAGAAATTTTGAATTTAATAAAACTTTCTATGCTAATGTTGTGTTCCTGAAAAAAATTATACAGATATTTTCCACTTGTTATGAGTAGTGATCCTTGTTTCACTTAAAAGTGACCCGCGTCTCACCGAAAGTTATGAAAATACCGTATTATACAAGTTTTTGTGCCAAATATTTCAGTTGCAGCATTGCTCAATTTCACCAGTATATGTAATCGTTTTATTATATTAAACTCAATTTTACTGCATACTTTCATACTATCTTCTCTTGATGTTCACTTAATAACTTAATTTTTTAAATTTTCTTATTTAATATTTCATTTAAAATAATATGATCTTCAATATTAAATAGCAGTATGTAAGTTTTGAATAATTTGCGTATGCAATCCAAATTTTTTGGAATATATTTCATGATATCTATGAGAGAATGAAATTTTAATAGGTAGTTTGATAATTTTCTTTTTTTTGTTCAATCGCATTCATTAATCAAATTCTACTATTATTGTACCGTTTTCAACATGATAATCTTAATTTACCATATATATATATATATATATATATATATATATATATATATATATATATATATATATATATATATATATATATATATATATATATATATATATATATATCTTAATTTTACTATAAGAATGACAACTTTTATGGCTTCCTTTGTACTTTATATTAGAATATCCTAAGTTAGTATTACTTATAAAAAGACCTACATCTTTAAAGGGTGTTTTTTTTTTAAAATCAATTGAAAATCTTAAAAATGTGTATTAAGTTTCCATTAATTTTCACATCTTATAAAAAAAGAGTACATATCATGATTTATATGAGTTTTTTTTTACTAGGTACTACATGTTCAAACAACATTTTGATCAATCACATCCATTTGTCTAATTTTACTATCATTGTACAATTTTCTAACAATTGCATATTCTAAATTAACCGCATATGTGTCTCTTATACAAGTTTTTGTCCCAAATGTTTCAGTTGCAGCATTGCTCAATTTCACCAGTACATGTAATCGTTTTATTATATTAAACTCAATTTTACTGCGTACTTTCATACATTCTCTTGATTTTCACTTAATAGATTGATATTTTTTTTTTAAATTTCTTGATTTAATATTGCATTTAAAATAATATGATTTTCAATAATAAATATCAGTATGTAAGTTTTGGATAATTTTCGTATCCAATCTAATTTTTTTGATACATATATTCACGATGTCTATGAGCGAACGAAATTTTAATAGGTAGTTTCATAATTTACTTTTTTGTTCTATCACATTCACTAGTCAAATTATACTATTATTGTACAGTTTTCCTATATTTTAACATGATAATCTAAATTTACCACATATACATCCGAATTTTTACTATGGTAATGAAAATTTACCACATATAAATTCAAATTTTACTATTGAAATAACAATTTTACTGTGTACTTCGCACTACCATTTATAATGTGATTCACGATTCGAATTAAAATGCACTTAGCTATTAGTATAATTAGGTTTTAACATTGTACTAACATTTTGTTTTTATCAATCATAACCATCAGTCTAATTACTATAATTGTAAAATGTTTCTTACATTTTACTTATGAAAACATAATTGTATCACAAATGCATTCTAATTTTACTATAGGAATCCACAGTTTTACTGTTTACATAGACAACATAGTACTATCATATTATAATGCATATCACGATTCATTTTAATAAAATAATTAATGATGACAATGATAATAAGAACAATCAAAGGGCAAATATTTTTAAAGACTATATTTGTTTCTTAATATTTAATATTCAGACTCGTTGGGAGTTTAGATTTTATGGAACAAATGACTAATAATTATTTCAGTAATCTCCCTTATAGGGTTTAGATTTTACTGTATCCACAATTTATAAAAGGAATAAAGGTAAATGGGGAAAGCAAAAATCATCACTACACAATGCAAGCCGGGTTATTAAGGATCCTCCCATATAATATATTCTTTAATTCTCCATATATTTCGTAATATATGTCATATTCTGACTTTTTAGGAGTTAAGATTCATTAAACGAAGAAAAATGATGATGATTAAATGTTTAGGGTTTAGTTTTTAGGGAACTGATGGACTAATAACCAATTCAATACAGGAATGATATTAACCTTTCCATTAAATAAACACAATGATTTATAATTTAGGCTATATGAAACGGATGAAATAATAGTTATTTCAGTATAGAAAATAATTTCACCTTTCTCATATGCCCGATTAGTTAGTTCTAGTCGCGACATTTCAATTTTTGATTATTTGTTATTTGAATATGACTTTGTTAATATCTATTGATGTGCTTCTTTTGAGATTAGCTTATATACTTTCTAAATTTGATGTGTATAGTTTGTGCCTACACAATTAGGATATCAATTTTACTTTGAACTTTCATAATATTGCTAGCTTATTGTATAATTTTAGCAGGTACTTTCACAATTTAGTTTTATGTTTTCGATATAAAACTTTAATTTCTAATGATCAACAATAGTAGATGCATAAAGATTCATTGTTTAAACTTTTCATTGTTGCAATAGAAAATTATTGTTTTATATAGGTGCTTAATAGCAATTATGAGTACTACTTTTCGAAAGTTCATATGTATATTTTGGGATTACATCATCACAATTCCATTTTACTTGTTGTTTCAAAATTTTATTAAACGCTTTCATAATTTTACCGTATACTTCAATAATTTAACTTTTTTTGTTTTCATCATAGTACTTTTTAGTAGTCGATTAAGATAAATACATATAGGTTCACTATTTAATTTTTTTAGTAAAAATTAATTTGGGGGCAAGGGGTTTATAAATCAATGTTTTATTCTTGCAAGAGATAATTATATATGTTATACAGAAAAAAAAATTTGACTGTATTTTTTCTTTAATAATTTACTCACTAATCAGAATACATATTGAAAATAAAAGGGAGAAAACAAAAAGGAAAAGACTAGATACGTAGATTAACAAAGAATTGGTTTTTGAATTGTGGTGATGAACTCAAAAATCAACTATTAAAGGATGTTGACTTCAAAAAAAAAAAAAAATTAAAAATTAGTCAATGATGTAAATTCAAGGGTCGCAATTTCCTTCTACAAAAGTTCACTCCTGTACAAATTGATTTGTATGTATCTAATTCAAGTAAGGATATCACCATTTAATCAGTTTTCATTTTAAATGTTCTTGATTATACTTTTCTAATTAAAAAATAGTCTTTTTGTATTTGCAGGAAACTCCCTATAATATTTTCTTTATGTTTTCACCCCTTATGAGATGGCAAGCTAATTACTACTCTTAATGATGTGGCATTTGACACATCGTATGGAGACACATTTTTTCTTATTACCTATAGAGACCCATAGAATTATTGTAAAATAAAATCAGTCACCTTATTTACTTCTCGAAAATAATAAGAAACTTCTAGATCATCAAGAAATGCAAGTCCTTTTTCATTTTCCTTTATGTTTACAAATTACAGCAATTCAATAATTGCATTAAATAGATTTTGACACTCGGAAGAACTGAACTGGATAGCTTTTCCCACAAAACTTCAACATTGGGTCCCCACTACTCTAATCTATATGGGGTCCTCTTTAGTCAAAAGAAATTCTAATGCCCAAAAATTAGTCCAATCACATTATACCTCTTTTTGATGGTTAGTTCACAAACATGATAATGAACCAAAACCATCCCCACCAAATCCAATATCCCACCAAGTAAATGAACCAAAATTTTTACTAACAATAGTAAACCAAAATTGTAAAACAGTAGTTATAATATATAAGTACTCCTATTATAATTGGAAGGTTGAATTACATCGATTAAACTGCAATAATAAACTGATTAAATTTTCCACCAAAATACTGTTATCTAATATATTTCGTTGTAAAAATCCTTAACATTTACTTTTTCACAGTTTTCAATGTACTATTTTGACCATAAATATTATTTATCATATGAAGATATAAATTATAAAAATTATTTTTCAAAAGTACTATTCAAAATGAATCTAACTATAGTATTTTTACATTGTAAATCCTCTTTTTTTTTTCAAACTTTGCCTACTAAACAACAAATGTCAAGGTTTTTTCCGAAACATAGAGCATTTTTTTTATCATATTCTAAAAGAATTATAATCTTTATATGTTCATTTCATTACTATTTTCTTGTCACAAAAACTAATTATTTTTTACTGTCTTACAATAAGTCGGTCTTAAATAAAATATTTTATTATCATGTACCAACATTGGATTAGAATCACTTTTGAGTTTTGATTGAATCAGAAATAGTTGCTAGATATTTTATGTTGCTCAAACAACAAAGTCAAATGTGGATAATTTTTTTCTACAAGCTTCTAAGCAACAATAAAAAAGAGTCTAACTTAAAGTGGGCACACACTCATAACTCACTCTTACAAATTCAACCAAAAAGATAACAAAACATGATAACAATACCAACAAAAAGGGGTCCTTGAATTGAAACACAAGCACCCCCATTGAAATTGAAATTGAAATTGGCACTTTCCCCTTTTCCCACTCCAGAAAGACAGACAGTGCACTAAATTTTTACTTCCATGAGCTGTCACTGTACTCTCTCCAAGAAATTAAATTCAAAAACTTCAAACCAAAACCAAAACTAACAGTACAACAAACAAACAATCTAATACATCTTTACACAAAAATAACAATTTTCAGTTTCTAAATTGTACCCTCTTTGATCACAAACCCACCACTTTTAGCAACTGTAATAAAATTACTTTTCCCTTCTGGGATTATTTTATTAAACAGAATCAAATTCAAACCACAATAAGCCTAAATCAAGCATATACCCATCTGACCATTGTTTAATTCAATTGAACAACAACAAGAAACTAACAAAAAGGCAACCAAATTATAACTCCAACAACAGAGATCAAATCAAGATCAGCTTCTTACAATTTTCTCTCTCCACCTCAATTAAAAATTTGCCACTCTCTCTCTGTTCTCTTGATTAATTTGCCCGTTACACCATAGAAATACATATACTATGATTATCAGATTGATTTTATATACTATTACTACTACATAAATGAAAATTGAAACCCCCCCCCCAAAAAAAAAAAAAAATTAAAAATTACAAAAATAAAAATAAAATTGATTTTTAAGGACTGGGGTGATATTGATGATCAGAAGAACCTGAAGAGAGTCTTGGTGAGGTGACCGGGAAAAGGGGGAGCAACCGGGGAGGTTCAGAATCACGAGGTGAAGGATGCAAAAAGAAACCCTTTTCAGCAATTGCTTTTTCTTCAGCAGCTTTGTTGATATCCGGTGACCGGTTAAATGGGTCGGGTATTAAGGGGGTAACCGGGCTGAGAACTAAAGCGGGGAAATCGAGGATACTAGGAGAGAGAATCTCACCTGCATTTCGTGGGTGGGTGGTGTTGGTGTTAGGTAGTAATGGGCTGATCCGGAGGTTGTTTTTGAGGCTGTTGCGACGCTCGTAGAGTTTTGATTTGGACCCTGTTGTCTTGATGGGAGGGATCGGGTTATTGGGCTTTGGAACTGGGTTGTTGGGTTGGGTTTGGGCTTGGGCTTGGGTTGAGCCGGTGAGCATTTGGACGACTTGTTTGAAGGAAGTGGTGTCAGCTTGAACGAAGGTTGTCGGGTATGGGTTGTTGGAATCGGATCTTGGTGTTGTTGGGGTTAGTGGTGGTTGTGGTGGATGGTGTTTAGGAGAGGAGAGAGAGTGGTGGTGGTTGTGGTGGTGGTTGTGGTGGTGGAGATGGTGGTGGAGAGTGGTGGCATTGGTGGAGGAGCTTGAGGTGGAGCTGGTGGTGGTGGAGGTGTGGCTGGTGGGTGAAGGGAGGAGAGATGTACCTCTCTCTAGAGGTCTAGGGGAGTTGGAGTTTTCCATTGAGGAAAGAGAGAGAGGAGAGAGAATGAGAGAGAGAAGTGGGGAGTTTGATGGGGATTAGTGGAGAGTAATAGATTATAGTACTATGGTCTATGAGATGAGTTATGAGTATGGTGAGAGTTGAAGACTTTGGCACTTTGAAAATGGAAAATAAAATAAGACCAAGTTGTTGTCTTTTGAGTTTTTTTGTTTCTATTATTAAGTATTAGTTTTTGATACGATTAACCCGCAATCCCTACTCTTTCAATATACTGAATGCACGACTGCGTGTATGCAATATTTCCAAAATTCCATATCACATTAAACGGACAAACGTATGAACATCTTAAATAGCACGTGTTCGACACTCAGACAGGACACGATACCGACATCAGGACACAATACTTATTAGATTTTTTTTTCACCCTTAAATGACGCTTTTCTGTGTCTGTGTTGTGTCAGTACCGATATTCGATTCAATGTTAGTGCAATCAAAACAAGATTGTTTAGTGAAAATTGAATTTTTAAACTTTATCATATAATTCAACCACACGACCAACAACACGTCTCTTGGTTTGGTAAGAAATGGATCACTAGAGGGCGTTTTTCTTACAGTACGTTGTTTTGAAGGAGTTAGGTTTTTGGGTGATGGTTAGGATCTAGGAAAGATGAGTAAGAGCGTGAAGTACAGTCGCTTAATACATCAGGAGGGTTGACTAGTCTATGTTGAGTTGTTGATTAGCTAATAGTATGACGGAACCAAAGGGCAAGGGATATGAATTATAATAAGTATCGATGTCTGATGACGTAAATATTTTTGTAGTGTAAAAGATTCTAAATCTTTCATTTTCAATGCTAATACTGCTTCCTCCTCTATTAGATTTTGTCAATCATTTTCATTTTCAATGGTACTAATTTTTTTTTTTTCTTTAAGATGTTACTATACAAGAGTCACAGTATTATTCAAAACAAAATTAAACATAAAATTTAATTAGAAGTAGAAATTTTTGTTTTGGATTTCAAAATGAAGCACAAGGACTGATAATAAATATCGAACTTTCAATCTCTTATTTGAGTGATGATACACCTAATATTTAACCTTTAGAATGTCATATATTCCCGATTAAAATACTTAGATACAAAAATATATAAAATTTTATTATACGAAAAGGTAATTAAAGAAAGGCACATGGATTTTTACCCTTGTCACAAAAACAATATAATGATAAAAGATCTTATTTTTATTTTTTTTAAGGTAAGAAGAGAGTGTGTTGTAAAAGAGAATTAGGAGACTCTGCTCTCGAGAGGGACTCCTAGTGTATCCTCATAGAGAATTTGAGGGAGCTCTCTAGATGGATGAGTTTTCGTAGAAATACTCATCATGGCAAGAGTATCCATGATTAGCCATCCAATTTGTTGTATGATTCCCTTCTCGAAAGACGTGTTGAACGATCATCGGGTTTCTAAGTGCAAGGAAGCGTTAGATCTTAATATTTTTGTTAAGTCATAATATTTAACAATTCTAAACAAAAATGAATATTTCCATTTCTTTTATTACCTCACTTCTCTATTTTCATTTTTATGTCTACGACTCATCCCTATCTTGTTAGTGCTTATTCTGCTTAAGATAATGTAACTAATGCAATTAAGATCGTAGAGGGGGGGGGGGGGGGGAAGCCGGGGAGGGGAAACCAGAAACCTCGTTATACTGCTTAAATTCTGCAATTGTTACTCTAACTCCCTTTCTCAATCTGTAATCTCGTATTTTTAATTCACAACTTGTTCTTTCAACTTTCAAGTGCTTAATTTTCTTAGGATTTGAATCATTTGATTTATAGACTCACTCTTTGTATGAGTCATCATACAAACAACACCAATCCACAAGATGACCAAGGAGATTGGAGGCAGAGAGAAGTTGGTTATTTAGATATTTTACCTATAAACATGGGGATTGCTAAACGTAAATACCAAAATTACTAAACGTAAATCTCATTTCCTAAAACACCCCTCCCATAATTCAATCCCTAATTTTCATCCTCCCTCCTCCCTTTCTCTCTCCTAAACCACAGTTAATTCTAGTTCCCTGCAATCTTGATTCAACCCATCATCTATGTTTTTCTTCTTGTTTGCAGAAATTTGCAGATTGTTGTTTGAAGCTCAAATTACTCTAGTTTCCGGATACCACGCTTTATTGATTGGCATGATTTGCTGTTTGTCCTCAGTCAAATAGATGTTATACACAATGATTGAGTTTCAATATGAGATGGAAATTTGGGTGATTCCATCGAATGGATTTTGATCTGGATGATTTTGAAGATTTTGCTCTACCTCACATACGCAGGCCACCAACACGCCCACCCCCTCGTCGGCCCGCCTTTGGCCAACTCGTTCTCCTTCCATCTACCACTCAGCCTCAGGACTCCGTCTCCACCAAATTCAATCCAAATCAAAATTTTAA
This sequence comes from Tetragonia tetragonoides, assembly GCA_038025085.1. Taxonomy (NCBI): domain Eukaryota; kingdom Viridiplantae; phylum Streptophyta; class Magnoliopsida; order Caryophyllales; family Aizoaceae; genus Tetragonia; species Tetragonia tetragonoides. The sequence continues at coordinate 5,810,257 of CM076148.1, read as the reverse complement.
TTTGTACTGGTATTTTGTAACTTTACCATTATTGGAATTTGCATAAAAAGAATATAGTCCACATAAAATTATCTTCCTAGTGATTCAATTGAATACAAAGGGTGGAAGACCATAGATTAGAGAGCTAATTGTGTGAGTTGAGTTTCAATTAAAAAGGGTACTTTCGGAAGTTAGCTTTGAGGAAGATGACTGAGCTTCAACCCCAGTCACCACCTCACCACCGTCAATCTCACTCCCCCTCAAGGACCTCAGTCACCACCTCATCGGCGTCGAGCGCCACCCCTGTCAGTCACCGCCATGCCCCCCCAGCAGCTACCTCCGCCTCGATTGTGCGACTCTTGCCTTTCTCTCACTTCCTCCCTTTTTCTCTCCTCCCGATTCGCCAACCAACAACCACCCACCACCCCGGCCTTTTGCTCGACGCCCACCCACAACCACTGCGCCCCCAAACACTAGGCCCCTAGCCAGCCGTCGTCAGTCGCTAGCCCACCTTGCCATCTCTCAAACCACCACCCATAAACCCTAATTACTAATTAAAAAAATCTGAAACTAATTCTAATGGTTATATGAATATCATTAATGTGGTCAAATAAATTGTCTGAGAACGATCCATGTTGTAATTTAGTTTTTGTCACAACTATTTGATTGAATGACAACAGAGAGATTTGAGAGGAAAAAAAAAGAGAGGAAAGCAGCTTTGCAGAGGAAAAGGGTAGCTTAGGAAGTATTTCGGTAAAAAGATTTGCGTTCAGTAAAATAGGATTTACGCTAAACAATTCCGATAAACATAAGGAGATCAAACTTGAGACAAAGTGTGCAAGTAGGTTTTTGAATTTGTCAACTTGAATTTTTTTTAAGGGGATTTGTCAACTTGAAATGGTTTGTGTAACATACACTAACCCAAACTTCATACTCCCTCCGTTTTATAAAATCACTAACATAATTTTATGGCACAAAAATCAATGCAAACTCTTTTTGGTCCAAATATCCTCATTATACCCTCAACATTAGTGTCATAATTCTACTGATAATATGTTAAGAATGTTCACACTATCAATTATTTTAGTCCAATTTTACCCGTCTTTTTCATCTCCCAACCCACCGTGATTTTTCCCATATATTCTCTCTCTTATCAAAATCCCAGCCATTAGTGCCAAATTCTCTCTCCTCTCTCATGTTAGATACAAAAACCCACCACCACTTGCTCATCGGACTCCGGTGAGCCTCCATCACCGTCCGACTTCCACCAGCCCACCATCACCGTCGATCGTCGATCTGCCACCACCAGCCCACCACCACATCACCGTCCGACTTCCACTAACCCACCACCATCACCGCCGATTTCCACCAGCCCACCAACATCACCGTCCGACTTCCACCAACCCACCACCATCACCGTCTGACTTCCACCAGCCCACCACCACCACCGGCGAACTCCTCGCCGTCAAACTCATGGACTCCATCATCTAGTTTCTAGTCTCTCAAAGAGGAGAGAGAAAGCTGCAATCTTCATGAGTTTATAAAGATTTAGAGAGAGAGAAAGATCTAGAGGAGAGAGAAGGAGAGTGAATTTTAATTTGGAGAAGACTTGAATGTGGATGAAATAATACTCTGAACATGCTTCTGGTATTTGGGGTTGGGGGGAAGGGATTACGGATGTATAATCTTTAAGGTTTGAGGGGTAAGAGACTAAGGGTAACTAAATGGGTGTTTAATGCATATAGTTGGGGTAATTAATGAGGGGAGTGATTGTGTGAAGGGGTAGGAATAAGATAAATGAAATCTAAGTGGAAGGATAGAATAAGTTTTTACTTGATAAAAAGATACTAAAAATAAAAATGCTAGTGATTTTATGAAACATCCCAAACAGAAAATTGTTAGTAATTTTATAAAACGGAGGGAGTAGTATTTTTCAATTCTTGTTATTTTTCTACTATATACGGTTGTTCCCCCTACATTTGACAAAAATTTGGGGACTTTGATTCCTTATTTTTGTCAATGGTTTGAAAAGTCATAATCACAATAATAATCAACTATATATTCACTTACAAAAAAAAAAAAATCAATCAACTATGAATTATTAAAAAATTGAGTCATAATGTTCAAATTTTTCTTACTTTTTTTTAAGTCTTTAAGATAAAACAAGGGAGATGAAGGGATCAATTCCCCTCCATTCTCCAAATTTTCTTCTACTAGAATTTTTTTTTCGCCAATTTGCTAATCAACCCAAAAAAACAACTTATGGACATCGGACATACTACCTGTATTAGGGGTGGAGATCCTCTACAGTATTGCAGAGGTACTGTCCCTCCTTCACAATGTAAATAAGGGGGCAAGGTTGGAAAATTAACCGCTTGGACGAGAGAGAAAAATAGAACAATACAAAAACAACACAACAGAGGATCCTAGCACCTGTATTAGATCATGCAATGCAAGTGCGCTTCTAAGAGTGCGTTTAACGCGCTGAAAGGCGAAGGTGACATGAAATTGGGTAGTGGGTCTTAAGTCTTGACATGTATTAATTGGTGTTGCTTGGAGTAAGAGACCAGGTGAGAAGAAGAGGTGTAGTGGGTTTGGAGAGAGAAAGATTGAGATATTGTCAAAATAAAAAGAAAATAAATAATGGAGTTTAAAATAAGGACAGTATTTTTACTCAAAAAAAAAATAAATAAGGACAGTATTACCGGCCATTTGACTTACCAGACACATTGAAGGCTTGAAGCTGACTCTGGTTTATACAAAACATTAATGGAATACTGTTGAGGTTGTGAGGCATTTATCACAATCAGAAATTACTCCTATTTGGTTTAGTTTATGTTAATGTCCAAATTCTTGTTTTAGGAGGTTTCCTGATCTATATCCTTTCTCTTTGGAAGGTGTAACTAATATGTTTTGTCACATTTATGAATCAAGTCATTGGTTTGTCCTTTGGGTATGCCCAAATGGCCCCATACATTTTTCTCTTAGAGGAATTAGAGATCATGAAATAGCACTTACCTATAGTTAGCTAGATTCTATTGCCAACCTTATAATTGTTTGTAACAATAAAAAATGGTGGTGATGCCAAAATTATAAAACCAAAATAATGTTTATTGGACCAAATATATCCCTCATAATATTGGCCAAGTCTTGTAAACCATTGATGAAGTCTGAACCAGACTTCTTTGTATCAATACAAGTTAAGTGTTTGACAAAAGGGATTTCAAGAGGCTTCTACAAAAGAGTCAACCTACATTATCTAATTTTTTTTCTCGTCAAAAAACAGGATGCAAGTGAATGGCGATCGAGATACTCCCCCGCTACGTTATGTATGAACTTTTTTATTCAACAATGAACATATCAGACTAATTGAACAACCAGCGCAAGCACTGGGCTGACTCCGTCAACGTAGCACCAACAAGGGGATAATATAATTCCTATAAGCCAACAGATACAAGACATGAGAGAAATGAGAATTCAAACCCATAACCTAATTGCCTTACCAAACCACTTAGAAATAAGCTGAAACCACTAGACCACCACCCTTATTAGTAACCTACATTATTTAATTACTTGTACATGATTAAACGATTCTCAAAAGATTAAAATTTGTCATGTTTTATCCTTTTATGCATTTTATTTTTTTTTAGTAAAACTGCCTCATAGAAGACTAACTCTTTTAAGCTAAAATGTGTGTTAAATTCTTATATAAAAAAGTCACCTCAATGTAAGGCGTCTAAAATAGGCATGCATGATGTCATGCTGAAATCACGCTTGATTGGTTATAAACGTGGGCTTATGTGAAGGCGGCATCACAAGAGACTCATGCATTGACAGAAAAACTTTTACTATGATCATTAAGTAATAAGTTTATGCCATAAGCAAAAGATAATCAAACCAACGTTTGGTAATGAGCCAACAAAAGGCCGGATTCACGCGAAAATATGCCCAGAAAAGTGAAAAAAAGATCACAGTATTAGAAAAAACACGAGAGCTACAGCTACATGTTGATCACAAAGTCTAAATTAAACCTTATACCTAACTTAAATTTTTTTATACTACAATGAAATGAGAATCTTGTGAGTAAATTGGAAATGAGGTCACTCACTCACTCTTGTAGTGGGAAGTGGAGAAAGAGAGGGATGTGAATCAAATTCTCATTGATAAGATGAAAGCAAATTCCATAATATGTGGTGGAAAGGCTCCACTTTTCTCAGCACTCTCTCCGGTTTTCTATTTTTCTTTTTTGTCCGTTAATTTGGGTGCTTCAAGTGTAAATGTGTAATGAGAGAGATTCTTGAAATCTCTGTATAAGAAATTGCAAAATGTTTATTGCAATTTAAGGAGTTTTCTTATGATTCCAAACTCACCTAGTCTAGTAGTCTTCTCAGTATATGGTATTTCTTTTATGCACATTTTTTTCTTAGTGAGGGTAAGATAGTTCGAGCAACTTGGACGGAGAATAAAAGGGATCTCAAACTGTTAAGGATGAGAATTGATCCCGTTTTGGGAGTAGAAGATGGGAATAAATGACACTGGTGCCACCGCATCAAACCCCATTTCTCTTCAATGCACATATATGGAGTAGCAGCAATAGTAATAAAAACTAAAAAGATAAATGTTGTGGCGCTTATATGACACTTTTAATTTGATTAGATGCTAATAAAGTACTCGTAGGACTTTTCAAAGTGCAAGAAAGATGCTAAAGCTCATCTCTCTCTGTTTATAAGGGCTCTTCACTATTTCTTGAGAGCATAATTTCTACCTTTCTGGTCAATAATTGATAAACCATTTTATTAGAAATGGAGAACAATAGTACATTTTGTTTGTCCTAAGCGAAATCTAATCACACCTTATACACACAATTTTAAGAAGAGAACTAAATCATGCCAATTAGCAACAAACCTAGAGGCATAAAGCAAGCACAACCAGTCTTGTGTGAGACCAACTCACAAAAAATGGGGTCATTATTTAGAAGTGTGGGGGTACTTATTGTGAGCAGTGACTTTTGTTTTATTGAAAAGTGACTCCCATCTCACCAAAAGTTACGAAAAGACCGTCTTATAAAAATTTTTATAAAGCAAATACTATCAAAGATTTAATACTATTAGAAGGATTTTTTTTTTATTTTATTTTTTTGATAAATCAGCATTCTTATTAAAATGAAGGATTATTACAAAGAATGCAAAAGTACTACACTAGATATTATTAATTTGTATATTTTAATAAATAAAGCTTAAGCCTAAGCTCGATCAAGAATAAGTTCCGGATATTCTTGGTGTCCTGTTTGAAAATCTTGATGGTAGACATTTGGGGAGTTGAACAAATAGCAAAAGAGCAAAATGGTCAAATGATATGGGTCTTTCACTACCCGAGTTAGATTGAGTTGATCTTTCCTTAAATCCATCAGGGTACACAGAGTGAGTCACAAACGGCAAACACATAATTTAGTGATCCTGACGATTTGGAATTGTGGTCCACCCCACATTTATTCGATTATATAAGAAGTCAAATTTGTGGCTTTCGGGCTTCGCTTTCAATCTTTTAGGGTGTTACTAAATGCCGCCCCTAAATTACTAGCTACCGTCCCCCAAAATTCCAATTTTGCCCTTTATTAATTTTTCACTCATCCTCTCCCTCTCTAACTCTCACACCAATTCTCCCTCTCTTTCTCCCACTCTACCACCCACTCTCATACCCAACCTTCATCAACACTCAAGCAACCCGCGGATGTCTGCCGACAACCGGGAAGTGCCGTCGACGGTGGCGGAGGTAAATTTTTTTTTTTTTTGCGCATTTTTTTTGCACGGTCGTCTGAGATTTTCGACTCACCCTTGGGTGAGTCGTCCGCGAACGGCGACCCACCCAAGAGCGAGTCGCCTGTGGATCTCGACTCCCCCAGGGTGAGTCGTCTGCTACAGGCGACTCACCCAAGGGCGAGTCGAGATCAACAGACGACTCACCCTTGGGTGGGTCGCCGGTGGCGGACGACTCACCCTTGGGTGAGTCGAGATCGACGACCGACAGACACAAAAAAAAAAATTATTATTATTTATTATTATTATTATTATTATTATTATTATTATTATTATTATTATTATTATTATTATTATTATTATTATTATTTTATTATTATTATTATTATTATTTATTGTTATTATTAATATTGTTTGAATTTAAGATTAAGCTAACATTGTTTTCGTTGTTTTCGTTAGGTTCCTTTGGAGCGGTTCGGTGGTGATGGTGTTGATTACAGTACGCATTTCGTCACTGATGAGTTATTTGATAGTGATACAGATGCAATTAATTGGGCAAAACAAATTGCCCTTACTATCGGGTTTGAGTTGAAAATTTCGTCACACAAGAAGAATGAAAGCGTAAAATTGTTAAAATGCAATCGAGGTGAACGCTACAGAGGGGAATTAAGAGACTTAGATACTGCTGCTCGGAAGAAATCGAAAACAAAGGCTTGTAAATGTACGTTCCAGTTAAGAGCTCGGCAAGTGTATGGGTCCAATAGTTGGATGATTGTCACATTGCCTGAGATTAGGGGTACGCACAACCATGACTTTGCTGTGTTTCCTGAGGGATATCGTCAGATGAGTGGTCTTAGTCCTGGGTCAAAGAAACTCGTTCGTGACATGACTTCGGCACAAACAAAGCCATGTGCTATCTTGGCCGCTATTCAGGAAAAATTTCCCGAGGACAATGCAACTAGACGGCATGTGTACAACCACAGAGATCGTATAAGGAAACTTGATTTTGAAGAGAGAGATGTCATTGGTCAGTTTCATCATTTAGCTGTGGAGAATAAGTACGTATATTGGACAAGAGCCGACCGAGCTACTAATGAGGTAACTCACGTGTTCATGGCACACCCTACATCAATTCAGTTACTTCGGTCTTTTCCTTGGTTGATTGGCTTAGATTCCACGTACAAAACAAACAAGTATAAGATGCCGTTTCTTGAGATAGTGGGGATGACTCCAAGTAATAAGAACTTCCTCATAGCTTATGCCATTATGAAGGATGAGACTCAGGCAAGCTATGCGTGGGTCTTAGATAAGTTGAGGATGCTTATTGGAAATGATGTACACCCAACAGCAATTGTGACCGATCGTGAGCTAGGGTTGATGAGACCTATTAGAGAGATATTTCCCGAGAGTGCCCATTTGCTCTGTACATGGCACATTAACAAAGTCGTTGAAGACAAAGTGTACAGACTTTGTGGAAAAGATAAGCTTGTCGCGCAGAGGTTCAAGAACGGGAGGTGGAAAATTATCATGGAAGCTTCCACAGAAGCTGCGTACGATAGAGCAGTGCGTCAGATGAAGGATAGTTGGAGGAGTTACCCTCACGTGATATCCTATGTAGAGGAGACCTGGCTGAGATAGAAAGAGATGTTTGTGGCTGCGTGGACGAATAAGGTGCTACACCTTGGCAACACTACGACTTGCAGGGTGGAGAGTGCACATGCCGCGCTAAAACAGTGGTTGAACTCCTCAACTGGAGCTTTGGATAATGTTTGGAACAAGGTCAACAAGTCAATCGAGTCACAAATAACTGAGATCAAGTACACACTTGAAGAGTGCAGAAGACGAAGAAGTGTGATGTACTCGGGTTTCCCATTGAACTATCTGACCGGGTATGTTTCCCATTACTGCTTACAAATATTATGGGCTGAGCTGAACAGGATGAGAGAATTGAGTCACCAAGTATTTGATCGTTGCGGTTGTGTATTGAGATCCACTCATCAGATCCCGTGTGCGTGTGAGTTGAAAACGGCCACGGATACGGGCACGCCAATTAGCTTGAATAGTGTCCACAAATTTTGGCGAACACTCGTTATTAGTGATGCAGTGGAGATAGCTACGCTTGACATGACTGAGCATCCATCTGAGGACCATCGATACTTTCAGTCTCTCGTCGACGAGGTTAACTCAAGCGACCCGGCAGTTGTGCGCAACATATCTGTCCTTATGAATGAGCAGCTTCATCCTGAGGAAGCGAGTTACGTCGAGCCGGAAGCGAACACGACAGTTAGAGGTCGACCGAGAGGGAGTTCCTCTACCAGACGTGATCCTAGTTCATGGGAGTACTCCCAGAGGGGTCGTGGTCGCCCTAGGTCATCCAGTTCGAGCCGCGGGCGTGGTCGTAGCTCATCCTCATCGAGTAACGTCGTGCGGAGTACTGGTATGAAAACCCATAATTTATTAACATGTACATAATGTTGTTAATTACTTTTTGATAAGTACTATTAATGACTTTCTATTATATTGTCTTGCAGCTGGACACGGAATAGATATCACTGAATTCTATCATGTTAACAAAATTCCGGGAATCATCATACCTTTCATTGAAGGATATCTCGATGTGCTTGGGGATGGTAATTGCGGTTTCCGTGTCATTGCGGACTACGTTTTCGGAGACCAAGAGCAATGGCGATTGACGAGAGTTTGCATTGCACACGAACTCTTAGCTAACCGAGCATTGTACGAAACCCTATACGTTGAAGGGGTCGACGCTGGTTACCGCCGTATTATGTGGGACGGAGGTGCGTGTAACTATGATCACTGGATGATAGTAATTGAGGATTTATTCCCGATTGCCAACCTCTTCAATGCAGCGATTATGTTATTCGGATACGGCAGCGGAAGGGGGTTATATTCTTGTTACACAGTGCTACCGTTGCAAGCACCTTCGACTGCTACACGTCCAAGTAGGGAAATTGTCATGTGTCATTTAGGTCATTCGTACGAGCATTATATCCGTCTGGATTTAGCCTCAGATTTCCCTGTTCCTCCGATATGCGAAGCATGGTTTACTTCCCGTTCTGATAGTGCTGGTTGGGAGCAAATGTATGTTAGGCGAAGAGCACATTGGGATCGTTTAGCGAGGTCGACGTAATTGAATGTTTTGCGTGATTGTTATACTTATATCATTGTCACATTTTTGTGTAATTGTTATATTTTGCATGTGGAGAGTGGTCGTGATTATTGGAGGTAAATAAAACAACAAATTACAATAAAACAAAAAATGTAAATAACAAACAACAAATTACAATAACACAAATAAATAACAATAACAATGAAACTCTTATATAAATATATAACAAATTCATCTAGGGTCAATACATCATTTGGCAGCCCGCCAATCTCTCATAAACTCGTCCATAAATGATCGAGGACCTTCCGCTTGCTCCGGAGGAACCAAAGTAATGTAAGACTCAAATCTGACGGCTAGACGATTCACCCACTGCAAAAAAGTAACAATGAGTGTGAGTTCAGAGATATGTAATACGTAAAAAAAAATATATTTTAGTTAATCACTTACATAATCGCTGTTGGATCGTGGAGGAATCACAGGTGCTGCAGCGTCAGGTATCAGCCGAGGGTGGGAGTGAAGGTAGTACCATGCGAGGTAGTCATCCGTACATGCTGTGGGATCTGACGTGGATGCCTGAAACCCATGGAGACCAAGAATGTAAAATCCCGGGAACATACGCCAAGCATCAGATGAGATCCGTTCGGGGAAGACAACCTTGTACGAACGACTGCTTCATGACCTGATCGCTTTGACTGGCCTAAAGATCGGGGAAGGGATACTCTGTACGTACCAGATTTGTAGTAAACAACGACCAGGCATGTACGGTTCGATAATATCCCGATACTGTAGCCACCCCATGAATACAGTCCTCGGTACAGATACTGCCGGGTTAGAACCGTACGGCAGCCACACCACCTACGTAGAAATGTTGAAAGTTACGGTGAAGTAAAAAAACATAGCAAACGACGAAATAAATCATGAACACCGATAACTAAATGACGTACCTCTGTCGCTCGCAGATGATCCAAGCGTCTACGTAAGGAGTGCAATCGAACCACATCCTTGCCCTCAGCCTGGGCACTCCATACGGACGCACGGGGAGCCTCGTCGTCCCCAACAACCATCCGCTCCCGATGAGGTCGGAAGCAGGGAAAGTACTCGTATATCCATGCCTGCAGGAGAGTTAGGCATCCGCAGATGCCCTGAGAATCCCCGCGACTAGCTATACCGAGCTGACGATATAGGAAGGCGAGGGCAGCAGATCCCCAAGAGAAGTCATGCACCGTATCGACACCGTCGTCCATCACCTCCATCACCCAGGAGGGTCTAATACGGTTACCACTCTTGTCGACAAACAAGGTGGATCCAATAAGTAACCACATCCAAGCTGTCGCCTGGTTGTCCTCCACTTGCTCACGGCAAAGCTCAAAAACCGACTCCGTGAGGACCGCACCGCCCTGCCAGTGGCTACACATCAGTTCCTCTCGGCTGACCCCGAGAACCTCCATGGCCGCCATCTGCAGCTGCCCATCCCGTCCGTCATTGGAAACGAGCTGTCCGTCTACAGGAATCCGAAGAATATGCCATACATCATGCAACATGATCGTCATCTCTCCGAACGGCATGTGGAACGAGTTCGTATCCGGCTGCCACCTTTCAACGAATGCAGATATCAGGGGAAAGTCAATATGTCTGAACATAATGTCTGCCAGGTGTGATAACCCAGTCCCCTCGATCCGGGCCCTCATCTCGGCCGACATCTCCGCTCGCCACTGACTCAGCCGCTGACGGACATTGAATCGGTTCTGACACTTCAAGAGACCCCTCGTCTCTCCATTCCACACACGAGACGCTACGTGGCCCAGGAAGCTCGGTATGACGCTATCATCCGCCGGCCCACCCTCCACAGGCTCTGTAACAAGCCACGTAGTGTCGTCCTCCGCTCTAGATCGTTTGCTAGTACTGGACGACCCAGTACTAACAAACCTACCGCCTCTGCCCTTCACCATGTGCCAATCTGAGGATGATTCGATGCCAATCTGATCATCGTCCATGGACTGATCCCCGGAGTAGAACTCGCTAGTGTCGTCTTGCTCAGCAGTCATCTCCCTCATCCGAACTGCCTCTCTCTGTCTACGTACAGAGGCATCAATCCTGCGCGTCCTCGTGTGACGCGGTCCTGAACCAGCTAGTTCACTAAATAACCGAGGCACCGATTTACCGGCTCCTCCCATCTATCATTTCACATTTTTAATTAATTAAACAATAATCAATAATAATAATAATAACGATAAATAATAATAATAATAATAATAATAATAACAATAAATAATAATAATAATAATAATAATAATAATAATAATAATAATAATAATAATAATAATAATAAAATAATAATTTTTTTTTTTTTTGTCGGTCGTCTGCGACCGGCGACTCACCCAAGGGTGAGTCGTCGGCCGATCTCGACTCACCCATGGGTGAGTCGTCTGAGACCGGCGACTCACCCAAAGGTGAGTCGTCGGCCGATCTCGACTCACCCTTGGGTGAGTCGTCTGCGACCGGCGACTCACCCTTGGGCGAGTCGAGATCGGCAGACGACTCACCCAAAGGTGAGTCGCCGGTCTCAGACGACTCACCCTTGGGTGAGTCGAGATCGGCAGACGATCGACGCAAAAAAAAAAAAAAAATTCAACACAACTTCAATTCATAAGTTCGCGATTCAATTCAAGGCAAAAAAATTTCAATTCAAGGTAAAAAAAATTCAATTCAAGGCAAAAAAAATTCAATTCAAACAAAAAAAAAAAAAAAAAAAATTCGAAAAGTTACCCCCCGCGATGCCGTCGGTCGCCGCCTCCCTCGCCGTCGAAGCCTCCGCCGCTGCTGCTAGCCCCTGACATGGTGGTGGTGGTGGTTGCCGGTGTGATGGTGTGGTGGTGAGGATGAGTGAGAGTGAGTGAGGAAGAGAGGATGAGTGAGAGTGAGTGAGGAAAAGGGGTGAGGGTAAAATTGAAAATTGGGGGAGCGGTAGCTAGTAAAAAGGGGCGGTATTTAGCAATTCACATCTTTTATTGATGGTTGTCATCATGGGGGTTGAACTCAAAACTTGACAAATTCAAAATTAAATTGTTGTTCGATGTACACCATCGTGCGTGTGTTCATTAAAATTGTCCACAAATACCATCAAGCAGCTGGAAGTACATACAACTATACAAGTACAGAATGCGCTCGATGAATTGAAATTGCATGCTATGGAGAAAAGACAGGAAATATTGAATTACGAGAAACACATTAATTTAGTAACGGTTTTGCTAACATGTGCCCTAAGGATTAAGTGTACATACAGTACTTAGGTAGTTACTAGTTAGAGCCTTTGCATAGTTCAACATACATGTACCGCCAAGGAAAATTAATGGATCATTGAACACTAAAAAGTATTGGGCTTGGAGAGATTTGGATTTGAGAAGTACATTACTATATACACCCAAGTGTTTATAAAAACTTACCCTTAGCAAAACAATTAGCATGATGCTAAGAATTATGAAAGAAATCCAAAACTATTGGCTTAATACTAATTTAGAACTTAATACATAGTACTAAAATTTGACAAAACTAAACAAATAATTAGACCAATAATGAAAACAAAGACATGCATGGTGTGTATTATACAAGGGGGAGCGAGTACCATCATTTACACATCTAATACAAGAAAAATTATTAGGTGATACAAGACCAATAGTCCGCCTCTCACAAATTAATGTAGTTATCACCCTTTTTTTAAGTGAATTAGAGCATACTACATTAGTTACGTATGAGAGGAGAGACTATTGATTCTCGACCATGTAATAATTTCTCCTAATACAGAGAGTAACGCTAATAGTTGCGTCTACGTCTACGTCTACGTCCTAAAATATCTAGGATGCACACTTTCCACGTTTGTGAGCTTGCCAAACACGTGGTTAGCAGCTTCATTTTATTTTTTACGTACTATATATCCTACAACATTTTTACTTTACACTAATAATTATGACCGTTGGGATCATCAATTCCCTTTTGCTGGTGGGTTCACCGCCTGCGGCTGAACAAACGTAGGTGGATTAGACATTGGTGGTGTCAACGGTGGTAGTGGAACTGGAACCGGTGGCAACGGTGGTAGTGGAACGGGCGGTAACGGTACTGGTAGTTGCGTAGGCTGTATAGTGGAAGGTTGATCTGCACCGCCGTGTTCTGCAATGGCACGGGCGGCGTCAGTGGCGGAAAAGCAGGTGGCGGCTAGGAGGAGAGAGAGAACTAATGCATGAGGAAGTGGCGGAAGAGTAGCCATTTTTTCTGGTAGAATTGAGAGAATGGCAGTTTCTGGTGTAGGGAAGTTGGGGGTTTCATGAGGTGTTGCATATATATAGTGGATGTGAATAGAGTGGATTGATTTTTGGTTGACACTTTTCCACTATGTTTTGATGACTAAGCTTTAAGCTTTGTTTCGTTGGCTTTGTAATAGTCGTACCACTCGTACGTTGTGGCCGTATGTGTTTGATAATGTAAGAGTAAGACTAAGATTTGATGACAACTATCATGCTTGTATAGCTGACAAATTGAAGTCCAAACTATATATACTCGTATATGGTTCGGGGCTTGTAAATCGGGTCTCTAGTTGATTAATACACATATATTACGAGTTTGGGTCCAATTCAGTAACAAGATTCATGAGTTTGACCTAACTCCGTTACTACTATAAAACCCCCCACAATGAGTAAGCTAAGTTAATAAGTAATCCTCTAACTTTTTGCTTTTTAGGTAACCCTTCAACTAATCTCTACCCTTACTCTCTAATTTTTTCAACATCTATTATCTATACTTTGGCTCACTCATATAGAATCTAATTATTATTGAAGGGGAGATTCCTCATCCACACACAAGAGTACTTTTGCTCGTCTTTTAGATGACGTTAAGATCCACCGAGGATACATCCGGCCCAAACAATATGTTTGATCGTATGTGTTCTTTTGGCGACCATGCTTACCTTCCATTCTTTCGCATTATATGATCACCCATGCTCTGGGCCCAAGCAGTCTATTTTTTGTTTGAATTTTATTTTCTGTGAATTGTTCAAGTTTAACACATACATATATACTTCCTCTGTCCCAAGTTTATATTTACATTGAACTTTTTAAGGACAAAGTTTGTGAACTTTGACCAATTATTTGTGAAAAGTTACAAAGTTTTACAATGTGAAAATTAGGATGTCTTGTGTGGACTTAGTCCACTGTAGACCAAGAACACAATTGAAAATATTTAGGGAGATATTTTTAAAAAGATTAGACTATTGATCTACCATGTACTAAGTCCACACAAGTTTTTGTGAATCAGCAATGGCAAATGCTATGGGCCTTTTGCACCCCAAAATATAAAAAACGATATGGGCCTTCACGTCTTGGGCTTTCATCGGCAGCTTCCCCCGCTCGATTTCTCACATTTTATTCTGGTTCCATATCCGGTAGCTGCCTATGTTGGCCTGTTGAGGGAATTGGATGGTTAGTACAATGGGCTAGGCCCAGACCAACTTCCCATGGGAAGTATTTGGGCTTATTGATGCTCGACTTTTACTTGTCTATCGTTTCTCAACTTATTCAAAAGTCAAATCCTTGTTGCAAATTTTCAATTGTATACTCCAGGCAGCTGTGTGGAGCGTGAATACAATAAAGAAAATTAAATTATGACTTAAAGAAATGAAATTATTTTATGATAAGTTTCTTTTTGTCATAGTTTCATTTTTTTTTCCCCTTATATCAGTTCCTTGTTTCCAAACAGATACTTTTTTTTTTTTTTTTTGCTACAAGGACGCATGCAATAACCCACAAACCACACGTGTTGGGCAAGCCAACCCATCTTTGATGCGCCGACGGGCTCAAGTAGAGGAGGAGACCCTCCCTACAAAGAAAGATAAAGGAGATTTTTATTATTCTCCCTACATGAAGATTTAAACCCCTGACCACTAGATTGTGAGGGGGGAGCACTTACTACTTGAGCTCCCACCTCATTCTCTTCCAAACAGGTACTTGGACCCAGGAGTTCTTGCAATAATTTGCCATATTTTGAAAATGGAAAATGGAATGCACAAAGAATTGATAGTATAAAATACAAATGATAAGTAGATAACATTGTTCAAGACAACTAAATATCTTAATCTATAACTTTTTTAAAATATATATACAAATAATTGTTGTATTGAGCTAGTTGTTTGACCGTAGGTAACTAATGTAGGATTTTTTTCTCTTACTTTAAATATGCCTTTTAGTTTGGGCTTTAATTAGTAGCTTAGGTTTTTATTTGGAATATACATATATTGGTTATATTTATATAATTTGGATTGGATTTTCGGACTCTGAAAGGATGAGTCCGAATCCAATCTGAAAAGTCCAATTCAAATCGCCTTATTTCGATTGGATTGGATTGAATTAGATTTTGGATTTAATTCGAATAAATTTCACCCCTAACCTTATGCTATACTGATCTACATGTATATGGGAAAACTTTCTTTTTTTTCTTTTTTGAGTGTTGGGAAAATTTTCTTTTGGTTTACTGTTGCTAAATACTAGATCATGTTATGTTCTTTATAAAATGTATCAAGATCCAATGTTGTTAAATTAAAATAAAGTAAGGCGGCCAATTAAGTTGTCAGCGCCAGACCATGCGCTTGTTTTGATCAATGACTCGAAGCAACTTATAACATGGGCAACTTTTATTACTACTACATTGCAAAGTGAGCCATTTAAATTTTGATAATGTAATGTTTTTAATTTTTTTCTGTCAAAAAGAGGGTACAAGTGAATGGCAGTTGAGGCACCCTCTGCTACGTCATGTTCGGACTCTCGTGTTCAATAGCGAATATATCAGACTAGCTGAACAACCACCGCAAGCACTGGCCCCGTCAACGTAGCACCAACAATGCAAGAGGCTAGTATAGTTTTTAGAAGCCAGCAGACACAGGGTATGGAGAGGAATAGGAATTCGAACCCATAACCTTACCTTACCAAACCACTTGAAAATAAGCTTGAAATCACTAAACCACCGCTTTTTGTTGGTATGTAATGTTTTTACTTAAGAATTCGAAGTCAATGATGATATCTCAATGTAATTTACTAAAGACAAGTAGTTGATAAACCGTTAGGCAGGATCATACCAAAATAGTATTACATATATGTCAAATTTTCAATGTAAGTCATGTTTAATAAAATTTTGTACTTTTTACAAGAGATGTGAAGTTAGTTGTTGTAATTGCAGTATTTGTTAAAAATTGCGATTTTTTCTAAACCATCACTCCGTACTAAAATGGATACAAATTTTAAATAACACTAAATTTCGTGCCCGTACGATGTACGGGTTCTTGTTTATCATGTATACAGGGTCGGCTATACGGGAGTGCAAGTGCGGTGGCCGCACAGGGCCCAAAATATTTAGGAGCCTCAAATTTTTGAGTAAAAAAAATTAAAGTAAAATTTTTAATTCTCTTGTACTAGTAATATGCGTTAATTGAGTTTAATATGAGTAAAGTGAGTAGTTGAAAGCACCAGACTACCAAAATTAACTCTTTAATTACTGCCCAATTTTACTCTTTTACTAGTTTTATGTCTGTGCTTCGCACGGACTCATTTATTTCTCTCGAAAATAAAGATAGTTTTTTAGGTGATACCTAATGTATGTTAATTGTTACACCGCACAACATGAATGTAAAAAAAGATTAATTTATGAACATAATTTGAGGCTACTACAAATTTCACGGAAGAATTTTAAAAAAAAAGACAATTTAATGAAGTAAGATTTATAATTTTTAGAGTTAAACTAAAAATATGTTATTTTGTAGTTTGAAATAATAAGCAAATAAATCATATAACAAAGTCAAGTGATATTGATCATGTGGCACTTGGATCATGATTTGTTAAGGGCCTGTTTGGGGTGGTTTTCAGTTTTCAGTTTTTTTGAAAACCAAAAACCAGATTTTGGAAACCACAATTTTTGGTTTCCAGTTTTCAGTTGTCAGTTTCAAAAATAGAGTAAACAACTATAATGGAAAAAAATTTCAGCTCCAAACATAATTTCTATAAGTAGATAAAAAATTTTGAAAACCAGAAACTTGCAACTCACAACCACCCCGAACGGGCCCTAAGATATGTGGCAAAGTTGCACATGTGGTGTCTGTGTGTCATCTTCACATGAACATTCCCTCTTATGTGGCGTCTACATCCTATCACCGCACGGAAAGAAGATAACTAATTGTATAGGTCACATATATATCTCCATTTAAGGCATTTTTCAAATCCAACCCATTGAAATAAGATTTATGATTTTTTTGACTTACATAACTAATATTATTTTATTTTTTAATATAAAAGTATGCTAATAACTATGTAATAAAGTTAACTAATTTTAAGGCATTAATAGGTAACACTTGGATGGTGAGTTGTTAGGCTATGTGTCAAACTTTGCTTATGTGGCAATTTAGGTTTCATTAATTATCTTACTGTTGGTGCTATATGTAAATTATACATAATATATAACTAAGAGTAAACAATTACAATGTTTAGACATTGAGCTCAAAAATCAACCATTTTTGTTCTAACTTTTAATTTGACTCATTTTATAGTATTGTGTATCTTTTGACTTCTAGTATAGTTACAATATCCATATGGATAAAAATGACAAAAGTGTTGAAAAAAATCAAAACAAATGATTGTATATAATAGTTTGAATATTATAAGAATGTTTGTTCATTCTTCCACTCCTATATATAACTAATGAAATATCAATTATAAAACGTCACATAATCCTACCAATAGTATTCTATGTGGATGTCCAAATGTCGTCTTTACACCAAAATCATCCAACATGGTTGTCCATGCGGCTTGTGAGTGCACCGACTCGTTTATATGATATATATCTCATTTTAAAATATTTTCAATCCTATTAAAAACGGAAAATTGCTGGCAAACTTGTGCTTATATGTGTCTACATGTCATCGTTAAACAAACCTTCCCTCTTAGGTGATATCCCACGTGTCATCGTCACACGAAAGTACCCAAATTATGTAGGATATATGTATCTTATTTTGGAAGCATTTTTCAATCCTAAGTAATGAAATTAAATTTATAATTTTTAGAGTTACGTAACTAAAGATATTTTATTTTGTAGTTTTAGGTGTCACGCCACACGAATTTGGTCCTCATAGGTGGAAATTTGTAGATCATACGTATATTATTTGAAACATTTTAAAAATCCTAACTGATGAAATTAGATTTATAATTTTTAGAGTTACGTAAATAAAGATAGTGTTTTTTTTTTTAGTTTTAAGTAATATGCTAATAAATACATATTAAGCCAACTAATGATGGACATTAATGTGTGACACTTGGATTAGGCTATGTGGTAACTTGTGTTTATACATGAATTTAGCCCTCCTAGTTGGCGTTCTACGTGTCATACCCACACCAATTAAACTCACTTTTATAATATAACTATGTCTATCGATCTCATATGTTTTAGCTTATTCAATTATCTACTACCAAATTTTACCGGCTCAAATATAGCACATATGCATCTCATTTTGGAGTACTTTTCAAATCCTATCCAATGATGTAAGAATTTTATTTTTTAGAGTTGCGAAATCCAAGTTATTGCTTTTTCTAGTTTGAACCAAACTGCTAATAATTGTAAACATCTTATTAAATTGCAATAATAAATTCAATTAATGTTGATGCAATTAATGAGGTGACATATGAATGAATTGCTTACATGGCGCCTACGTGTCAACATCACACTAACTTGGTCCGTTTAGTTGGCGTCCCACGTGTCGGCCTCACACGTGTAACACTCAACTTTATATCTACTTATATCCTTTCCTTTCCCAAAATTTTCTCTCTCATCCTTCCCATACTCCTATAATTACGTTCTTTTTCTTTTACCTGCTTCAATTAGCATGAGATATTTTTGGGTACAATTTTTGAGTCATGAGTATTTAGTGTTTGTTCTTCTATTATTCGACAAAAACTCTCCATCTCTACTCTCATGGCAGCATGAATTACAAAACAAAGCAACACTATCATAGTATCATTCTCTTTTTTTCTTACTCTCTTTATGTCAAATGTTGTTTACAAATGTACAGTAATAAGGTTAATTTTCATTTGAGTAGTAATATTTGATTTACAAGCAAGGGCCTAATTTATACTTTTGCACAGGGCCCCCAAAATGTCTGAGACGACCTTGCATGCATACTCCGTTATTAGAAGAAATATAATAATTTTTTTTAATCATATCAATATGTAAAGTTGAATAATAGGAATAGCAAAGAACAATAATAATATTTTTATCAACAAAAAAAACAGATTTAACAAAAAATTTACATTTTTAGTAAATGTATAATATAATTTTTTTTTGGATAATAAATATAAAACTTATGTTACTTATTTCTTATTAAAATAAAATAAAAATATTTTGAATTTTTTTTTAATCACTCATGCATTTATGGCTATTTATTACATATTTAATGCTTGGTGAGAACTTAATTTTACATATATATATATATTGATGAAAGGAAGCTTAGCTTGTAATACTTATGAGGAATTGTATTTACTATCCACTTAGTTTTTTATTTTATTTTATATTATGCACCAAATTGAACAGTTACACTACAACAAAATTACCATGTACCCACGCTAAAAACCTTGGGTTTACCGCACTTTGAAGCGTGGTATTTTTACCACACTTTTAAAACGTGACTAAAATCAGTGTGGAGAATTTAACACGCTTGAGATTTTCCACGCTTTTAAGTGTCACAACTTATCCACGCTCGTTTTGTGGACAATTGCAGTTTCTCCACGCTTTTATATGTAGCAAATTTCCAGGTATTTTCATCTGATTAGGAGGGAAATTATTTACTACGATAAGCGTGGCAAAGTGTGAGCTCAAAATTTTTACCATATTGAAAAGCGTGGTTACTTTTTGAAATAATTTTTTGGGGGCAAGAATAACATTTTAACAATTATATTATGCCCAATTATTGTATATCACCAAGTTGTTATAAATAATTTGTACCTCATAATTTGTACCTGTTGCACCCTTCTGAGAAACTTTAAATAATATATATTTCACCATTGAAATGCCGAAAATTATCCATACATTGTCAACACGTAAACTTTTAAAAAAAATGGAGGTTTAGCGACTACATCTCAAAAGAAACTCCATTTCTGGAGTAAGTTGTTCCCACAATACTAATTCTAAATATCTCAAAAGAAACTCCATTTCTAGAGTAAGTTGAACCACTAGTCTAGAACTTTGTCATCAAGAGCTCGATCGACTTTTTGAATATTGTTATGCTAAAATTCCTAGCTCACCTCTCATGTAAGACATCCTACATAATCACAAAGGAACAATTTCAAAATCCATGAAATAAAATCAAACTCGATATTTGGCACCCAATTCAATCACCTCAACACACAACAAAAAAAAAAAAAGAAAAGAAAAAAGAAGCTTAACACACAACAAATTGTTCAAAGTTAATGTATGCTAACAAGAACCTAATGCTCCACATTAGGTTAGACCTAGTGACCAAGTTCACTGAAGTGAGGTTCATTCAAGGCAAGAGGTTAAGAGTGGATACTATATTTCATAAGCTCTCAACAAAAAAGTTCAGTAAAGTCTAGCACCCAAACGAGTTGGTTAAGCGTAAAATCATAAGCTATTTGTCATAGCACTAACTATTGAGAACAAGATCACTTTGAATAAACACTATAATGGAATCCCAATAAACATAATTATATGTTCTTTTCAATAAGTGAAAATTTTCTGACCAGGACCAGTTCACTAGTTCTTCACACAAAAAAGTAAAAAGTGTTTATTCAGGTGAGAGCATACACAATACATATTATCCAAGTCATGTAGCAAATATTCGATATCCAAGGGGTCCTAGGGAAGCGGAGTACAGGGCGTATTAATAATTATAATCTGAAGCAATTGCAGGTCTTATACCAAGCAAAAGTAGGAGCACAACCTGAAAATTTTGAACCAATATGCATTTCAACCAAGGTACATTACAAAGGAGAAGGAAAAGGAGGGAGGTACCTGAGTATTAACTGGTCAACAGATATAGCATAACGTTATCTGCAAATTCAAAACACATACTTAAGTATTAGAATATCAGATCAGGTATCCTACTGGCATACAAAAAGAACGAACTAAGGTCTGGACAGACTGCTTAGGTTTGCCAATATCTTTTGCTGGCTTTCCCTCCTAAGAAGACCCTTTTCTTAACACCCTCACATAGTCCATGTTTATAACTAGACAGACAAATTATTTTATTACAGAACAAAAACCACGTGCAATTCTGAAACAAACCTCTGAAACCAAAATCAGATAGTCTGCCCTCTTTTAGTCCTCAAAACAAGGTCTTGTCCAAATATGAATTTCATTCTTGACATAAGTGGACTTGTATTAACTACCAAGCATGGTGATTGTATATGTACCCTGTATCAGTAATAAAAGTGAATTAGCTTTCGAAATCTGAGAAGGTATTACGTAACATATTCCAAAAATTGAATCAAATCTTAATTTGTTTTAATTCAAGTGTTTTCTCTTGACTTGGATCAGCACCTTAAATCAAAAAAAAGAAAAGAAAAGAGAGATGGTTTAACATAAATTGAGAGATTCTCGACTCTTGCGCTCAATTTGACATAAGTTATAATATGTGATTCTTTTATTCAAAAAATCAGAATGCACTTACCCCAATCAGTAATAATCAAATCAAACATAGCCACTAGTTGGCTAGAGGATTCCAACTTACTGGTTTGTGTTCTTTCGTATGAGAAAATAGCTCCAGGATAAATGACCTTATATATGTTGCCGATGATACCAAATAAATGCTACAGCAAATTACAAAATGAGAAGAAAGTAATAAACAATACTGAATCAAATTCTGAATACATGTTGCCTAGATTTACAAAGCATCTCATTCACCCATAATTATGAATCACAATTTTTAATAGAGGGCAAATATCTGATCAGTAGCTTCTTATATTTTGATATAGATGCTAAGCAGCTTTAATTTTCTACGTTTTATTGGTTGTTAAGCAAAACCAGATCATTTGAACCAATCATCAATAAAATTGAAGATAGTAAACTGTGTCAAAGAATAATGAGCTTTGCCCCCAAATTTTCAACACAATGCTGTTTTGCCCCCAACAGCAATGCCATTGCAAATGCTAAACATATCAAGAATGCAATAAGAAATACCTCAAGTAGCACATATCTTGAGTAGCTGTGTCAGACGACCATAGTCACTCGTAGAAACATGTGTTGCAAAAAAATTAAACAGAATCTTCGGTATTTCACTAAAACCTGCAATTTGAAGGAATTATTAAGACCCAGTAACACCTAAAGAGTCATAAAGCTAGTCTTCGCTTCACACACACAAACAAATCAGGGGGAAGGCGTGATTTACCTGCACAAATATGGTTTAGTTGCCTGTTGCAACATGCATAATGCAATAACTTTGCTTCGAGACTCAACTACTAGGCAGCTGAATAATCTGAAACAAGTCTGAAATACCTAACTTTACTACTTGAATTAACCACAACAGCTGACAAATTTAAACCAAAATGAGTGAAATAATCTGGCCGAAACAAGCTACTGTGAGACTAAGAAAACAGAAGAAATACGCAAAATTAGACAATGAACTAGAAAATCGGGGCTGCTGCTACACCCTGCTGATGATGATGGTTTTCCGGCCTCATTTGGGGAGCAATATTGCTGTGTATCTGCATAAGATTACCTAGCATTAGCCATCAATGAACGATCTGTTGAAAAAGAGGAATCAAGCCCAGAAAGCTGAAGAAACGGATTGGCAATACACCTATACACCTGTTTGAGTCCTCAGCTACAGCCATTGTTGTCCCCCCCCCCCATTCATTGGAGACAAATTAATCATGGGAGTTATGGGATTACCAAATAGGGCACTTGAGTTCTCTACCCCACTCTTTCTTAACATGTATGATTTACAGGGTTTACAGTTAACACGCATATATTAAATGGCTGAAACAACAACATTGAGTCACCACAAATCCGAACTTGCAAACGCATTTAGACAATTAAGCAATCTGGCAGTAGGCAAACTAAGGCTAAATTAAATTCTAATCTGCTCAAATATTTTCAATACACTGAAATTTACTGAGACAAATTCGTTCATATATGAGATAGAACACTGAAATTAACTGAAACAAACTCGTTCAAATACGAAATTTGATAGGCAGACCATAATTGATTTAAATAAAAGCGACAATTAATCAGGGTTTTGGATTGTACAAACCGCAATGCCAAAGAGCTCCAATTAGGGTTTGTGGGCGTCACGTTAATTTCTTCAGTTTCTTCATCAATCGGCGATGTTTTTCCCCCATCGACGTTGGTAGAAGGTATGATAACCATTTCCAGGAGGTTCGTCGTCTGTGGAAGTGAAAAGTGAAACGAAATCGAGTTTTAATGGCACCATTTCGCAATTTTATCAATTTCAGCGTGGTGGGGAGAAAGAGAGAGATTGAGTGAAGTAGGATTGATGGAGAAATCAGAGAGAGATCTGAGGAAATAACGCCATTTTTGAGTGAGCAAGGTTGATTTTGTTTTGGTAGGAGAAGGCGAGGTTGAGAATTGATATTAGGTCTATAAACTCCAGACGCAACTTTTTAAGACCGCCCAAACTTTTAATTTTTCAAGTGCAACCCGCCCTCCCTAAAAGAATACGGGAAAAAGCGTGGCAAATTCGCGATTTTGCACGCCTAACTTTGTTGTAAAACTGGGTGTTATTTTTCCACGCTTAAGATTGTGATTAACCTCCGTGCTTCATTTATCCAAGTTCACGCTTTGACAAGTGTGGCAAAAAAAGCGTCTCCTATCAGAATATTTGTTGTAGTGTTAGAAGTTAGAAATGTTACTGATGTTTGATATTAAACTTTGGGGGAGGGGACTTAAGAGGTAATTGACTCACTGGTAAACAAGTTATAACTTGTATATCAGGTAATGGGTTTAAGTCTCGAAGGAAGCACCTATACGAATTATTTTGTGGAATACCTGAGGTAGTGCGTTAGGATGTACCTTTTAACTACGCCCAAAGAGGAATGAAGTTCTTCTTTGTCAAACCCCCCCCCCCAAAAAAAAAAAAAAAAAAAAAAAAAAAAAAAAAACCTTTTGGGGAGAGGGCGGCAAAGAGGTGGTGGTCAAACGTGAGAAGTGTGGTGGTCGGAAATGAAAACACCAAATTCCATGGCCTCCTGAGTACGTGATGTAAGGTGGACTCGGGTCCACACAAGCCGTTCCATATCCTAAAAGTTTTTGATCTTTAGCATTTGGGGTGCCAAATTATTTGTAGGGGTGAGCGTAACCCGGTATCTACTGGGTATTGTACTATCCGAAATTGGAATTGGATCCATCGGTTCCTAATTTGTAGGAATTGAAATTGGAATTGGTTGCACCAGTTCCTAAATCTTAGGAATTGGAATTGTTCTTATTTTTTAAATCAAATAAATATATATTTTAATAATAAAAAATACCAATAAAAAATTACACTAATAAATATTAGTGTCCAAAACTACCGCAAACATAAAATTAAATACTACAATCAAAATATTTAACATTGTAAATCAAAATTTAAATAACGTATACAATCATTTAATTATTATATTACAAATACAATCATTAAAAACATTCAAATTACAAATGGAAAATTTATGCTACTAACCTTACTAGAAAATTACCATTCTTTATTTCTAACAAAGGAAAAAAAGTCATTTAATTTTTTTACACCGGGTACCCAACCGGTTCCGGTTCCCAAAAGTCAGGAATTGGAATTGGTTAGATCGGTTCCGATTCCGAAACCACCGATTCCTAACCAATTTCGGTTCCGTTACTGGGTACCCGAAATTTCTGCTCACCCCTAATTATTTGACCATTTATCTTGAAATCTTCATTTTTAATGTTTTAAAATTTTACTAGAAGATCACTTAGCTTGGCGTCCTACAACTAGTACCCTTGCCCAACTGATCATTCCACATTGGTATCTCAACATGATGTGTACCGATGTGATATATATATATATATATATTTTCTTTGCTAAGGATATCCACCGTCGACCACAGTGACTAATTCCCTTATCCCAACTGTCAGCGCACTAAACGGTAGGGGGCTGGTTAAGGGATTTTTTCCATTCGCAAGAGTTGGGATTCGAACCCCCAACCACTTATTTAAGGGATGAAGTGCTGAACCACTACACCAATCTATCTTGATTTCACTTTTTCATTAATGGAAGGAGTGATTTCGCGAAGGTAATAAAACCTTCATCAAATTTTTGTGTGTCGCCAAGCTGTTGGCCCTTTTCTCACAAATTGTGGCTTCAGGAGTTGAGGTGAAATAATAGTATGTCCAATATCATATATTCCTCAGAATGTTATTCTAGATAATCAATTAAGATTCTCAATATAAATAGATATGGATGAGTTTTAGACACAACTTTTACATAAAACATCAGAAAGCAAGCAGTTGAGTACATACATGTTGTAAAAAAGAGTGAAGGAGAGAGTGAGATTACAAATTGAGTGACTGTTCCCCATGCTAGATCACAAAAAGGGGCAGGGGACACAAATTGGGAAACATCAATGTCCAGTCCAAACATCTCAAAATAAACACCCCAAACATCATCCAATAAAATTCAAAGTTACATCTACACTTTGGTCTTTGGATCCATCCATCTCTTTCAATGCAAATTCAATGATCGTATATAAATATTCCCCATTACATAATTATTCTTCCTTGCATTGGTAACACCCTCTACTGACATCCATACTCCCTAATCCTACTCTCTCTCTCTCTCTCTCTCTCTCTCTCTCTCTCTCTCTCTTCCTGATGGATGCTACCAATTCAACCAACACAAAAGCACACAACAAGACAAACCGCTCACTAACAAACACAACATATCGTGACATGGCCATGCACTGTTAAAAAAATTTTGAATTTTTCAAACAAGTTTTTGACCATTGAGGGCCCACCAGCTGGCCTACTTAGTGTTTGTAGCACTTGGGGGGCTCAAAGGCAAAGGGGCCCACAGTGAAGAGAGTGAAAGGGAGGACTGGTTTGGTTTGTGGGCCGCTAGTGGCGGGCTTGACGAGGACTAGTGGCGCGCCAGTGACTCCACCGTTGACGTTGGTGGCTAAGGTGCAAGAGGGCCCACCGGAAGAGTGTTTGTGCTTTTGGACTAAGTACACGCGGCACTTGCGGACCCCATATGTACTGATTAGCTTTGGTGCTTGTAAGAAGAAATAGCCGTTTTTGTCCGTTGTGGCTGTTTGCTTGATTATGTACTTTGTGTTCTTGCATCTTAGCTCTACCGTTGCTCCTGCCAAACATAATTAATGAAGCAACCAAATAAGTAAGGAACCATTTCAGGAAATTGTTTCATTAAACTCTAGTCATCTTAAAATGTTTGAAATTTTGCTACCACTTTCTTGACCATAGTACCTTATTAATTGTATTGTACTATACTACTCTTGGGCACATTGTAGCAAGCTTCTATAAATACAAAGATATAGTATTGTGTATATTCATAGATTTTTTTAAGTACTCATCATAAATGTAATTGTGGTGCAAGTCTCATCGTATCATCTTACCAAAAATTACGCAAAAACGATCTTTACAAGATTTAAACATGGTCATCATATCGTCTTACCAAAAGTTACCCATCTTTTAGAATTTTGTTGTGATAACTAAGTTAACTTAGGTGCTTTACAATTACGCGGCGACTCAAAAAAAACACAAAAAAAGTAGGGTAAGTAAATCTAGGAAAGGATCCATAAAATCAAGAAAAAACAAAAGCAACAAATTAGACAATAAGAAACTAACCAGAAAGAGGAGAGGCACCCATGAAGGTGTTAACACCAGCATAAGTACAGTTCTTACAGTAGACAACACCCTGAACAGCCACTAGCTTCCTTGGTGGTGGATAATACGGTGGTAAAGTGGGTGGCTTAGCCGGTGGCGAAGTGGGTGGCTTAGTTGGTGGCTTAGCCGGTGGTGATGGGTAAGTTGGTGGCTTAGTGGGTGGCTTAACCGGTGGTGTTGGGTAAGTAGGTGGCTTAGCCGGTGGTGAAGTTGGTGGCTTAGTTGGTGGTGAAGTGGGTGGCTTAACCGGTGGTGATGGGTAAGTGGGTGGCTTAGCCGGTGGTGAGGTGGGTGGCTTGGAAGGTGGTGGTTTAGGGTAAGTAGGTGGCTTAGCCGGTGGCTTAGTGGGTGGCTTAGGGTAAGTAGGTGGTTTAGCCGGTGGTGGAGTTACAGGCTTAGAAGGAGGTGGAGTTGGTGGTTTAGAAGGTGGTGGTGAAGGGTAAGTGGGTGGTTGAGAAGGTGGTGGAGAGTGAGGGTGATGGTGGTGGTGGTGGTGGTGGCCACCGCCAGGGTGGTTCTTGTGGTGGGTGGGACCAGGAGCAGGGACAGGGGCTGATGATGGGGAAGGAGTGTAAGAAGGGACTGCATTAGCAAGAGTGGCTAATAGGAGAAGAGAGAGAATTAGTGCATGGGAAAAATTACCCATTTTCGGAAAAGAGTAAGAAATGAGTGAGGTGTGTTTTTGAGTGTGAGATGTGCTTCATTTATAGTGGCTCATGGCATGGCTTGTCATTATTGTGATTTTGGAGATTTTTTTTTTTTTTTTTTTTTTTTGAGTATTTTGATATGATTCAGCTTTTTGTTTTTATTTTTAATAGTGTGGTAAGAACGAGAGACTTTGATTGAAGTGAAAGTGTGAGAAAGTGTGAAATACCTCTAGGAGCTAGGAAGTTGTAAAAAAGAGAGTGGTAGAAAGATTCTTTTATGCAATGCAAGTACGTCAATTTTCTTTTTAAGATGAAAGATGAAACTTTTAGGTTCATTTTTATGGAGATGCAAAACTCCAAATTTTTGAATGACATACCGAATAATGTAGGGATTATTGTGTGGCTCAATGGCTCAAGTATGTTTTCAAACAAAAAAAAAAAAGGCTAAATTCGTAATTTTGAAAAAAAAAATCATTATAAGAGGAATTTTGGTCATGAAATTTGTGAGGCAACACGGTTCCATATTTGTTATCTAGTGGTTGAAACGTAACAGTAATATATACCTTGATGTATTTGTTAAAATTTCATGGTTCGTTTAATCAAGGAGCGGAACGTGCAGCGCGCTCTTATTTTCTAGTGTCAAGAGTGTCAATCTTATATAAGGAAAGTCTTGCTTAGAGGTGTCTGTAGACACTACAGAGTGATAGAGAAACGAGTGTAGTCAATCAATACAACAAATCAAATGAATGACAACAAAAAGGTAGAATTAACAGCAAGATATGGAGATCAATAATCAAAACAATGTTTCATTATCATATTCCTCCATAAAGAGGCTTAAGAGGTTTAGTAAACTTGACAGAAGAAAACATCAAATTTGTACAACTCGTATACTCAAAGTCCTCCGCAAGACAAGAATTACTCGTATAATGATGCTACTAAGTTTAAATACTACTCTATGTCCAAAGATGAAAACCTATAAAGCACTGTTTAGACGTGTTATAAGTGTGAGAAAAGTAAAGAAAAACAAAGTAAATACAAGATTAAGAAATAAACCTCAATTTATATACCTTACACAAATAAAAATCGATAGCATGATCCAGGATTCATACCCCCACATGAAGAAAGGACTAATAGCCACGAGCCAGGGTTAAAGATGGCTTCGTGCAGTGCTCGGGCCGTACCTTCGTACTTTAGAACAATGTCGTGTCGTGTTTATAATTATCGTGTTTCGTGCGGTGCCGTGTCGTGCCTGCTCTTCCAAAATGTAGGCCCAGGTCGTGCATGTGCTCGTGCTTTTTGTCGTGCCGTGCCCATGCTTTTTTCAAATACTATTAAAATGCTGTTTCATGTCGTGTCGTGTCGTGTCGTGTCTGACTGTGCCCCACCGTGTTTTTTTTTCAAAATCCAGGCCTGGGTCAAGCCCAGGCCCAGTCATTTGTGCCCATGCTAGTGCCCGTGCTTACTCTGTGCCCAAACCGTGTCGTGTAAAAAGCGTGCTCGGTCATGCCATGACTCGTGCTAACTGTACCCAGTGCTATCTCTAGCCGGGACACATAGGACAAGGAGTGCTAATTTTGGAATATAGCACACTTAACGAGGTATATAGAGAAGTTTCCAAGAAAGATATAATCCATTAAAATAAATACTAAATACACATCATATATTATACAAATGAGAATCAATAATCATCTTAGATCTACATACATAAATGTAAATGGATAAAATAGGTCATCTTAGCTCCCTTGCTCTTGCTGCACTGGCCCAGAGCAACAGGAGTGTGATATACGCTTAGGGAGTGTATGAAATACGAGTGTGTTTAATTTCAGTTCACTCAACTTTCTAAAACAAATACGTTTCATATTATCGGCGGGATCTTCGGGCGGCTTTGGCCATGTTTTCTGCTTTGGGAACTCTTTTATAAATTATCCTTGGCTTTCCTGAAATTTGTTATGCTACAAAAACAAAAAAAAAAACAGGACAACGTATATGTGGGCCAAATAAAACTAAGTACGAGTACAAATTTAGTAACCATAAATGGCTTGGAATTGGATCTCATAAATAAAGGTTATGGATTCAATTTCGATTAGGCCTCTTTGCTAAACATGTTTACATGTTTATCTTCTTGATTTGTCATATGTGGGGTACAGCCTTGCAGGTATAACACGTAAGCAGAGTTTATCCAGTATACACTCTAAAATGGAAAATTACTTGCAAATCATACTAAATTTGGTAGTACTGATCTAATATGGCATGACCTAAGATCCACGATCTTTTGCATCATGTCTAAACTTTTTTTTCCGTTTCTTTTCTTAAAATCTTTTATCGTGGCCTATTGTGTCTCATCGTACTTGACCAATGAAATTTATCAAGACTCATATTTGGACACAACCCGAAGCCTGCTCCTTTGTGCCCGAACCGTGCGAGCTCCATGCTTATGTATTGCCGGTTTAGCTCGCAAAAGCTAATCCGACTCGAAAAGGTCCAAACTCGAAATGACCCGACCTAAAAATTATGAGACAATATTTGTCAAATCCGTTAAAGTAATCCGAAATCGATAATGACCGAATACTTTGACCCGTATTTAACCCGATTGTATTTGACCCGACCCGTTCAACCTGTTTGACAGGTCTAAGATTTGCCGGATAAAACGTTGAGTAGGATCCGGCCACACATTGGGCTAACCCGAGCCAAAGCTGTATTTAAATTTTGTTACATTACCATAAAGGCTGGTTCGGAACGTCTTGAACTAGTGGCGAAGCGGATTGGTGACCAGTTGACCAGTCTGGTTTAGGCTTATGGATTGGAAACATTAATGGGAGGCTGGGTCACTGGGTGCTTTAGTTATTTAAGTGGAATTTCAGGAAACCAATAGATTTCTTGTGTCAGCAAATTAGATCATTTGGTAAGGTTGGAGTACTATATTTGCGGCACCTTCCATGTGATTAACAGTCGAGTCCAGACAAGTTATAGTCACCTTGTTCCCTTAAAATACTAATTTGGTAATTAATAGCATTGACTATGGATATAAATTTTGCATTAAAAGCGATCAGTTGGATCGGATTCGGGGTGACTTAACCACCATCTTTCCCATTCGCGAATTCCATCCGCTATAACAGTTATCCGCGGATTAATGAATCGATTGGACAATAAACGAATTAATAAAGTATGATATCTACTAATGTGTACACTTTGTAAAATGTTTCCTAAATAATATTTTCTTCAAACGTTAAGCATAAAAAGACCATTCAACCAAATATACGAAATAAGTTCTTAAAGACAAGTATTATACGTCAAAATCCTAATCATCCAAAGTAAAAAATATTTCTTTATTCTTTTTACTAAACCGATGGTTAATGGTTTCACGGAGTTAGTTTGATTACCAGTTCGGAAATTCCACTCGAATCCAACATGATCCGTCATCTATTCCACACGCCATCAACTCATCCATGAAAGAATACATTTATTCAAATTTTTATCCAGGAGTAGTATTAGATTTGGGTGAGTCAGATATTCGCGGATAATAAATCTATTCACATCCTTAATTACAATTCTAGAGAACTCTTATGTGTTTCAAAGTCTTAAAGAGTGTACATGATTAGCATATTCAAAGTCTCAAAGATTCCCAATTTGTTCCATCCATTAACCAAAAAGTTGAGAGCTACAGAAAAATGTTGCCATTTCTACTATACAACCTGACGCCCTGACCCCATTCATCCGGATCCAAAGTTCAGCCATCATTACTCCTAGACGTCCTATCCCCCTCCCAGATCCAACGGCAAATGAGAGACCAAATATTAAATCAAAGTGCATTGAGATTAGAGGCTATAACCAATAGCCCTATCTATATAGGTGGCTAAATAATATGAATCCCAAACCGTACGTGTCTAATTGAATGGGCCGGCAGGCCCGGCACCAACAACGGTCATGACCATCATGTCTATGTTGTTTACATGTAAGAGAACTTTGACGTGATCATCATTTTTATCATAATAAAGATTGATGTATGCAATCATGGAGCTCTTTTCTTTATCGTCTTGAGATTGATGGTAAAATGTATTGATTTTGTTGTGCGACATCATTATCTTCATGTCATGATCGATTAACAATTTAACATTCCAAGGGAAAACCATAAAGGTAAGGTTATTGCGTTGAAAGTACTTTTGTAGAACCATGTATGTGAAAAGATACGTTCAGATTTCGTAATTAAATGAAATGATCCTATTAAATACGGTTCAATTAAAAGTATAGGTGTTGCACTTGCCCAGTTTACATTTTGTGTATAGTAAAGAGTCTTCAGATACGTTCAGGATAAAAAGGAGGGTGGGGGGAAACAGGGCGTGGTAACTATGTTAAAAGATAAAATTTACAGGTAAATTCCTAAAAAAATCGACTTTTTGTCGGAAAATACCTAATAAAAACACTTATAAAAAAAGTTCCTTAAGTATTAGAGCATCTCCAATGCTATAAAGTTTCAAGTGGGTTTTTATTTGACCACATCATCATTGTGAAAATTCCCTTTATTTAATCCCTCACTTCCAATGGTATAAACCTCCAAACACCTCTAGGTGAGGGACCCAATTTAGAAATAGTGTATGCTACAAACTTGGTTTGTCTAGGCAAAGTGGTTTGTAACAAAAGAGGTTTATAGGTTTATCACTATGGGTAGAGGTTTTTTTAGATGGTTTTTGACCTCACAAACCTCTCCCAAAACCTTGCATTGGAGATGCTCTGTGATACCACCATAAGACAATTTTCGACCAAGTTATAATCCTTTGTTCCTATTTTACTCTTAACTCAGGTATAAATAAACTACAAAATGTAGCTCAAATTTCAATTTTGAGATAAGGAAAATTTAGTTTTGTAGCTCAAATTCTTTAGTCCGATGAAAAATAATAGTACTCGACCTTAGATAAGGGTATATCTATAACAAGTTGATTTTATTAGGTATTTCTTTACAAATTTTTCTTGTTACAATGCTAGATGGTTACTAGTCACAAATTCATCAGTCACAACGTCCTCTATTCATGAAGGTGTTAAACTTAAGGTTGAGGTTACCAATCGTGAGTTGGTCTAATGGTGCCAGGGGCAAGACTTTGGTAGGACGGACCAAGGTTCGAACTCCCAAAACTACGATTGGGAGGAGCGCAGAACCTTAACCCCGGAATATTGGTAAATATTTACCCATGTTTTATGTAACCAAAAAAAAACTTAAAGTTGAGGTTGACAAGTCACACTTAGGCTATGTTCTTTCCAAATTTCAACAGATCGGAGCAAAAACAACAAAGGGAAAAAATCGAACCGATTGTAGGAAATCACGGAAAGGAAAACAGAATAGTTGGATAAGACTAAACAATTAAGGCCCTGTTCGGGGTGGATCCAAGTTTCTGGTTTTCAGTTTCCAAATACAGATTTGAAATCGAAACGTGATCGGTGAAAACGTAAAATTGTTTTGAGTTTCTTCGATTTTCACAACATGCAACAGTGTTTTGCAAACCAAAAAAAAATGGTTTTCACTACTTGATTGCCAGTTCTGAAAAAGAAGAAGAGTGACCGCCGACCTATCCCGCTGCAGCAATGGGGGACAAAGATTGAAATCAGTGAACAGTGACTCACCCTTGATTTCCAGATATCTGAGTTAAGGTAAAGGTCAACGGCTCATAATCAACGTAGTAGGGCTAAGAATTAGGTGGCCGGCCATATGAGATTTGGATTTGCTTATTCTATTATTATTAAAGAAATAGGTTGAAAATCAAAATCTGAAATCCAAATCACGTTTCCGTTTTTCAAAGGTTCAAAACTTAAATTAAAAAACTTTGCCGATCAGGCCCTAACTTTTCTACTTTAGACAAATTATATGTCAACCTAAAGAATAACTTGTCACAAATGTAGGAGCATTGCCATGCCAAACTCTAGCATCGTTTTGATGGGTAGCCCTAGAGTTCTGTGACACTGAATCACGACATCAGACAAGGAAACGAATTCAATACGCAGAATACACCATTACAGAGTAACAACATGGCAAAAGCGGCTTAGCATCAAGGAAAACACATCAGGCCATTGACAAATTGGCTATTCTCTCAGTGGTCAAAACATTTATTGTTCAGTAAGAAACTTGGTTTCAACTCTATATATCAGAAATCTCCGATACAATAAAAGCAAAGGAAGTTTCTCAGCTCAACTTCTGCTTACAAAATTTCCAAAAACAGGATACGGTCATGCTTGACGATCACCACAATCAACAGCGTGTTTCTGTTCACCAAGCAATAACCTGCAAGCACAAAACTGTAGAGGAAATATTACCAAATTTGAATTTGCAGAACACTCAGGCTAAGCAGCACTACCAAAATCAGCAATAGCCCATAGCTATGATCACCTATTATAACATGAAGGCATAAGACTCATCAATACGACTTAGAGGTGGAGGCTAATTATGCACGAACACATTTTATCTGACAGACAATATGAAAGCAGATGAAAGCAGATGGAAAGGGAGATCAACTTACCGCTACTGCCAAATACTTAAGTGTTCATTCCGGTTTTTAACGGAACACTTCAATAACCAGGCAATTTTCAACCTACGTCGATCAAAATATATTTTCCGGGAACAAATTAATGGTAATTACAACAAAATCTTTGCAATGATCTTTTCTTGTGGTAAATTTAGACCAGTCATACTCATAATATGCATGTGCATACTTAAAAATACAAAATGGAACTTCCCTCAAAAAAAAAAAATACAATATGGAACACAATGCAATCACTCAACACGAGTACACGACCAGGTGACTAAAGAGATTGCTAGTTGAAAGGTGGATAAGACAAAATCTTATCAGAAGTCTTCTCTACTCAACCACCACAAGACCACACCATCATATATTCGACAAGTTTACTGTCCAAACGTATGCAAGACAACCCAACTCCAAGTCAGCCAAACGAATATCCAGATTCATCAAAGGTATCATGTATTTGGGATATGGTACAGACCATTGAAGATTTACAATTACTAGGCAAGCCCATAAAGACTATTATCCTTGGATGACATGAAATATATCATAGTCCGTGTAATAATTAGCAAGGGCTCACCTTTGTGCCTCTCAAATGAGCAAGACATAATAGTATCCCATTAAAATTCAACTCCAGTAGTTAATACAATGTTTATGCGAAGTGAAGTTACAATGTAGCTTACAAGAATGCAAATACACATGAAAGAAGTCAACACATTTATTCACTAATTAAGGGCCACTTATGGGCGTGCCCACAGAAAGAAATCCGCACATAGCCAACTCAAGTTTCTCTTGGAACAGTTCAACAGTTGCCATTGCAAAATTCCAGTCCAACAGATGACCAAGTAAAAACACATCAAGCATCATATTATTGGTGAGCAGAGGAAAACACCACTTTTTTTATTTTATTGCAGCAACGAGGATTAAGAGAACTACTTGCAGAGAGCTGGTCAAGTGTAAAATGTACTAGAGGGGGAAAAATAAATCGGCAACACTGATTACACAAGGCCAGAACCGCTGCACTAACTGCAGAGAACCCATTCCCACTACACAAGGCCGGCCATGCTTGACATTCTGACAGACATGCTGCAGTATGTGAGAACATCAAGTAGCAGCAATGATACTCAATATATTATAAGGAAAAAATACCCTCCAAAATATCAAAGTAATACTAGTATAATATTTCAAAATAAATAAATATAAATTTAT
The DNA here is from genome assembly GCA_038025085.1 of Tetragonia tetragonoides. Taxonomy (NCBI): domain Eukaryota; kingdom Viridiplantae; phylum Streptophyta; class Magnoliopsida; order Caryophyllales; family Aizoaceae; genus Tetragonia; species Tetragonia tetragonoides. Next base: position 5,775,132 of record CM076148.1, on the reverse strand, counting down.
GTTTTTGACAAGTGCTGAGTATACCAAACTCTCAAAAACATGGAACACTCATGCTGTATTCCATTACAGAACCTTAATGATAGAAGGGGTATATTTAAAATATATAGGGGAGAAAAACACTATTTCTGGTCAACATTGGTTACCAAACATTAGGTGCAGCAAAAAATACAAATAGAGCACAAACAGTTTGCGCAGCTACTACACCAGCAAACTGTAAAACATGTTTAACTCGAACAACTGAAATGCAAGGCACTTCCACTGTCCTTGCCACACAACCCACAAAACTTGGAAAGAGAGTCCAACTAGATAATGTATTCTGAATAAATACCGTCAACGCAAAAGAACTAAAACCAGTGTCAATGATGACACAAAAGTTGTTTCAGAACATATATTTGAGGACAACATAAAAGACATGGCACCAAGGACGGTAGTTGTCGACTCATATATGAAGCTTAAAGGACTCATTGACGTCTGATACATCTAGAAATTTTCTCAGCCTGAGAAAGACTACAACGTTCTGAAATAGATAAGATTAGTTAAGCAACTTCTAAACAGCTAAAATGGGAAGCCATTCCCAAGAATCCCAAGCAAAATCTACACAAAAATCACTACCACCGAAAGCAGAACGTCAAGCAACCTTCAAAACCAAAAGCAGCACTCAGGCCATCACTGACAGGAGCAACTCGTATTTTTTGGAAGTACATATGAACAGAGAACCCTTTATACAAATAGACTGTCTGAATGTTTGGTACACACTCAATTTGATCAACACTCACCACATATGATCCATTCCTCATCCCAGGCCTTCACATAAGACTACAAAAAAAGATGCAGGTACAAATAACAGCGATAGCTTACATTGAGTTGCAACACTTATTGCTAAACTGTTTAGATTAATGGTGCCAGCTGCCAGGAAATTTTTTTTTCCCGCAACCTACCATTATTATGCCTTCAAAATGTCCAAGACCCAAATTATGGGGCTCCGATAGCTGAGGGCCCAAACTTTGGCATCTTTGTTGGAATTTCCAAGCAATAGATAGGTAGCTAATAGAGGAAACGCAAAACTACCAACATGAATACTTCCTCGTACCTTCTTGCAATGACTTGGCTTCCCATTGAATTTTTATTGGTTGAGATATTGAGAAAAATAGACCTACACCATATCCCCGCAAGTCTTTCTTGGTTATGGGTAACATCTGCACACAACATGTTGATCTTCTTAAGACCTACGTGTAATCCCTTCTAAGTGGAAGTGGCATTGTAATAAACCTATTTGAAGATAAACTCCCAATTTTGAGAATGTTTCAACCTATTCTGTCCAAAATGTAACGACATTTCCAACATTTGAAAAACAGATGGACCTATCCCTTGACAAAAAAGTATAATGAGAAGTTAGTTGAAGGACAATACAGTGCAAATATCCAACTCCTTCTTTAAAGAATGTATACTTACTGCTCAAATTAACTCCTATTAAACTCAATAGTTATACTAGATTGTGATTAGGAGATCTCACATATAAGTACCTCCTCAACCACTTCCATGACATATCTTACACAGCCTATGAGATAAACTTAATGTATCCTCCCCCACACCCCTTGGAATCGTCTGTGTTGTGAATGCAAAAAACCATCTTTTAAACACAGCAGAAGTAATAGAGACGAGTAGAGAGGAGACACAACACAGGGCATAAAATCCTTTGCTACATAGGTTTTAATTTGGTAAAACAGAACACACTAGAGTGAGTAAGTTCTCAATTCTGAGCCAAGCGAGTGACAAATAAGAAACTTCAACCTCTAGTATCTAAGTATTGCATCAGAAGTTTGGCTTAATGTAGTGCTACACAAGAAGTGGCAACCTTCGAAGTTCTAAAGCATGTCGAAAGAAAATAATACCACATAAAAATTGCTACTTTTTACTTCTTGCAGTCAAAAGAATGAAACTTTCCTATTAAATAAGAACACATCATTCCAGAGCAAGCTTAAACACTCATAAGAACAAAACACAAAATAAAACTTACTTTTAGCCAAGGGTAATCCTACAAACTTAACATAGACAACATAGAGCTACTACTATTTGTCAGCATTCACAGGTCCTCCACTCTCCCTTCTGAGCCAATAAGTAACAAATATAAAACACCAATCACTAGTCTCTACCAAAATATTGCATCACAAGTCTTGCTTAATTAGTTAACTACAAGCCACAACCTATGAAGTTCTTAAGCATGTGGATGAGACATTAATACAACTTCAAAATTGCTACTTTTCACATGTTGCAGTCAAAAAGGATGAGAAGCTACCGATCAATAAGAACACAAGAGCAAGCTCTAGTCTCAATTCACAGGTCCTCCACTCTCAAGTCTCAATTCTGATTAACAAATAAGAAATTTCAATCTCTAGTCTCTATCAAAGTATTGCATCAGAAGTTTGGCCTAATGTAGTGGTACACTACAATTCACAAACTTTTAAAGTTCCAAAGCATATTGGTGGAACATACTACAACATAAAATTGCTAATTTTCACTTGTTGCAGTAAAAAAGAATGAAATTTTCCAACTGAACAAAAATACAAGTGCAAGCTGAAACATTTATTTATAGGTAAAGAAGTCCATACCCTCTTTCTTATGGCACAGCATCAATCTCCTTGTCCTCCACATCAGTAGCAGCAACACTAATCTCGGACGCCAAAGCATTCGCCTCCTCAGTAGGTGGCTGAGCTTGTTCATCCTCAGGCAACGGCTCCTCAACATAATCATTCTCAAAAGCATCAGCAGGAACCTCATAAATCCTAACCTGAGGCTTGGAAGGATCCTTAACCAGCACATACTTACCCTCATTCAACTTCATACACAAATCCACAATACTTTTAACAATCCCCCACATATTAGCCAAATTCAAATTAATCTGTGAAGCAAAATCCCTTGGCTTATACCCAACAACACCCAATATCACATGATTAAAATGATCCCTAGGATGAACCCTGGAAACATAACCCAACTTCATCATATCAGCACTAGCCAAAAGCGCTTGTGCAGTCCATTTAGCCAACTTATTAGCATTGTTCTTCAACTCAGTAGCTAAAACAGCACCTCTTTGAGTCTCCAACTTTTGCCTCCATTCAACCCCAGAATATTTCGGGTCGAATTCATTCAAAGCATTAATAGTCAAATACTGCTTCTTTTCATTAACCTCCATCACACTCTGTAGCTCACATCTAGCAACCAAATACATATCATCATCCAACTTCCACCTCCTATACCTATACCCCACAGACGCAACCTCCTCGCCTTCATTCGCAAATGGGTTCGGCTCATCGAATGTCACCTTATCCCCATCACGCATCAACACCTGCTGAGAGAAATTCTGATTAATATATGCAGCTTCAACCCCCAAACTATGAGCCGAGTTAATATCATCCTTCGACTCTGGTAATGGCTCCTGTGAAGTCTCATGAACAGACAACAAATCCAATTGAGACCCATCTCGCTTATCCAAAAACAACTTATTCCCAACTCTCTGAACCACAATATCCCAACTGTAAACCGACCTCGGCGCACACATAAGGGTAGATAAGATAGCGTCTGTTGCAAAGACCGTCGCTTTATCCTCGTTAGCGAGACGACGGATGACAGGGTCATCAGTTGTAGTGACCTTGAAGAAGTTACGGTTCTTGAAGCGCTCGAGCCGACGTTCGTTCTTCGGAGTGAGGCGATCAAAGGTGCGGTCGTAGGGCTCAAGAGCTCCGGCAAAGTGAACGTCTTCGGGTTCGGGGACGGTGAATGAGAGCTTGGAGAAGGTTGAGAATGGGATCTGATCAAGCATATTCCATTCAGGCTGGATTTCAACAGAAGATTTGAGTACGGCAGCTTCACGGCGTTGATGGTTGTTATGGTTACCACGGTTGTTCTGATGGTAAAGACGGTCACGGCGCTGACGGTCTTTCTCAGCTTCACGTTTCCGAGCTTCGACTTCTTCGTCTTTACGCTGAGGGAGAGTAGAGCGGTTCTGGTGGTGAGAGAATCGCCATTTAGGGCCGAATTTGGGGTGGCGAGGTGCGGGTTTGTGTGGGTCCACTAGCCGGAAAGTGGAGTCTTCATCGGCGGCGAGTGTCGAAGCGAAGGAATCGTCGGTGGTGAAATCGAAGGCTGATTCCGATGGGTTGTTGTTACGGTTGCGGTTGTTGTTGTGGTGGTGATGGTTGATGTTGCGAGTCCAATCGGCAATTCGGCCGAGTTTGTCGGAACGGGAGAATGGGGCGAAAGGGGCGTTTGTGGTGGTTGTTGTGGTGGCGGAAGGGGTGACAACGGTGGGGTTGGATTCAGGTGGACCCCAGCCGTCGGGGTTGAAGGGAACAGCACGAACTTCAAAGCCTACCATTGTTGTGGTTGAAGAGAGAGAAAGCTTGCTTAGAGAGAATTTGAGTGAGGGGTTTGGGGAAGGAGAGTGATTCAGATGAGCAGAAAGAAAGAAACCCTAGGAGAGAGAAAATCGATGGTTTATAAGGGGTCGAGTGAAGAGGCTGGGTCGGATTTGTGTTTCTGTACATGGATTTTGGTCCAATTTAACTCTAAACCATATTATAGCTTTATTGGGCTTTCTCACTTAGACACAGTTTACCCCGTATAACAATATGACCCTTATTACCGCAGGTTAGATTGTCTAAGTTTTTGTGTTGTGGACCTGTAGTTGTGGAGTATTTGGGATCCAAAACATGAACCAATTGGATTGAATGCACGAAAGCCCACTAAATGGCCCACCTCAATAGCTTATGTCTAGGGGTGTTCATATGCGGGTATTTAAAATTTTGGGTTATTCAAAAATAGGATATCCGAAATTTTGAATACCAAATTTTAATATTCGAACCCGTATCTGAAATTTCGGATTTGTATATCTATTATTCGAAATATATTTATATTTTTTTTACTTTTTATCCTAATTTGTGTCTAATATTTTGAAAATGTGACCCAAATATTTCGGATAGTTTCAGATCATTTTCGGATATTTAGGAATAATTTTGAGTTTTCCGGATATCCAAAAATATTGAAAAATGTTATCTGAACTCGTATCCGAAATTTCAGATATCCGCTTTTCAGATAATTTTTCAGTTAAAAATTTCGGATTTTCGGATCGGATGCTCAGGTTCAAATACTTTTAAACAGTCCTACTTATGTCTCATTCACAGTGATTCACTTTACCCTCGTTAACACTATAAATACCCTACTCCTTCTTAGGAAATTGAAAATCTTTTCCAAACTTTCCCAACTTTTCTCAAGAGTTATTCGGATCCAACCTATCTCTTATGGGAGAAATAACATATTTAAAATTTCAATAAGTCTTGTATAAGGTCGTTTCAAGGTGAAACTACGACCTCTATATACAAGCATAACGTCGTCACTTATAGTTGTATGAGAGGGGAGGTCGCCTCATACAAGATTTTGTGTTAAAATTTAACTATCGACACTGACATAATAAACTATTTTATGATGTTTGATTTTTTTCGTCATTTTTGGTACATCATAATTTATTTATTTTAACAAAATACATTCTACGTGCTTCATCTATTAAAGTTTAGGCGTGTTTTACAATATAGTCGATATGATTGAATAATCACATACAACAATTGTGAGTTCGAATTCTCTCTGAACTTGTAAAAAAAATTCCGACCAGGTCCACTCATTCGTGCCTCTGCTTATGTTTGGGTTTACTCTGTACCTAACTGTGTCTGATAAAAAGCGTATCGAGTCGAACCTTCGCTTGAGGTAATCCCATTTGGAGCCATTTGTAATACTATCAAATCATTTAATGCTTAGGTCAGTTGCTTAGGTGAGTGATGGAGATGCTCTTAGCTAAGTGATGGGATATGCTCTATCGACCTTTGATTTGTGTTTCTAGTTTCGTTTGTTTCCAGCAACAAGTATTATGCCCCTACCCCCTTATTTCAGTATTCAATATGCATTAGGCAAGTACATGTCTATATCATCCTTGCAAGTGGAATGTAGAGGGAAGACGAAGGACAAAAGGAAAAGACATACAAGTATCTTGTTTTTCTTTTCTCTCTTGACGTACCATTTTAGACATGTTCTATCTATTTTGGCCATTGTTAGTGCATCAGTTAATTTAAAAGAGCAAACAACAATGGTTGGAAAAGACCTTACTGTGTAGTATAAATAGCCTAAGTAGGAAAGACAAAGCATTATTAAAATTTTAAAACTTAAGGGGACGTGACTCCGTCTTACCAAATTTGATATGCCTTTATAGATACCTTGCAACCCGCCAACTTAGGTTAATAGCTCCAATAGGGGGAGAGGTTACCTCGGTGCGTTTGTCTAAAAAACTTAATGATATAACTTGTTAGTGACTAATCATGTAATTTATGACTGTAAAATCCTAGATAACCCTAATCCACAATTGTAAAACCTTACACCAGATAATAAACAAGTCGAGTACGAGCACTCTAATACTCAACTCGTTAGTGCTATTATGGGTTTTCCTACCTAACAAGTCAGTTACTCAAGAGTTGTTCATAAACATACTCGGTTAAACGTCGCTCGATGATAAATGAGCCAAGCACAATCTCCAGTTTGATACTCGTTTAATAAACGAATTAAGTAGGAGTATAGAGATAACCGACTCGTCTTAGCTCGACTTGTTTACACTTTACACCCCTTATTCATGAACTGATACTCCATCTCAATGAAAAAAATAAATTAAAATTAATTTGCATCCGAAAAAAATAATAATAATATGAACACTACATTCTACAAACAAATACTGGCCATGTTTATGGTTTTCCTTAAAAAGAAAAATTCGAAGTCAGCGTTTATGCTAGTTGATGAGTTAGTCTGATATACTAGCTGTCGAACATGAGTATCCGAACATAACGTAGCGGGAGTACATTAGTCGTCATTCACTCCCACTTCTTCTAGATTACCAAAAGAAAAAGAAAAGGTCGAAGCATATCCCTCAACAAACTCCTAGCATCCGTGCCAAAACCGTACCAATGGCCGTTAACCTCAGGCTCAGCTCAGCCTCACCGCCGTCACCGGTTGTTATTAGAGGACAAAAGCAAAATCAGAAGCCCCAAAATTAGTGAGAGTCCCGTGAGCCTTGGAGAACTATTATGAGATGTATCCGTACCCTTCAGTCCACGACAAGGACACACACACACACTCTCTCTCTCTCTCATGAAATTAGGGGAATTAGGGGAACCCACCTCTTTGGCTTTGTATAGTTTGTTTGTATGGGCAAACATCTACGCATTTTTCCCGTCTTTTCTGACTTTCACGCTTGCCTTATTTTTTTGAATGGACCCCTTTTTCACCATCACCACTTTGTATTTTAATGCTACTTACCCAAATAATTTGAGGCCATTTACCCGTGATATTATTAAGTGCACAATATTAACACGTTACTTGTGTTTTTCTGAATGGAAGTTTTTGGGTACTTGTACAATGAACTTTTACTATGTCACATGAATGCATTGTATGTTCATTTTATCATGATCTATATTTAGCTAACCATCGTTGATTTTTCTTTAAACATAAGCTACTTACCTTTTTTATTTTATTGATTGTAAATTTGTAATAGAGGTAACAAAGCTAATAAAAATCGAACAATTAACTGAATGGTAAAGTGAGGATATTTTTAATTATTAGAATATCTTTTATGCTTTTTAAGGGCTTTTTTTCAGGTCATACTTTTAAGAGATTAGTGATTACCTTTCTTGGTGAAATATCTCAATTATTATATCCAAGACTAGATCTCATAATTTAAAAAATATTTTAAAATTAAAGAGGTATATTAGCAAACAAAATAATTTTGAATCCCAATGGTAAAACAAATCGCAAAATTTCATGTACGGATTAATTACCAATTTAACATATTAATCATGTGACTATATTATTACAAGACTGTGAATATTGTGTCATTCAAGAAGTCAACTAAAGCTTTATCACAAAACTAATCAATGGTCCATTTTCGACATTCTCGAGAGCAGTTGAGTCTAAGGATCCCTAAGCATCCAACCTGATATATATGGCCAATGATGACGAGAAACAAAATTCACTTCACCTAGTGTGTGAAGTTAGTATTAGACTGTCCTGACTAGATTTAGTTGAGCTTAAAAATCTATACCAAAATTGACGAGCGATTGTCTTCTCTAAGCATTCAATCTGTCACATGTACCAAAAATGTCGAGAAACAAAATTCAAATTATCGGTCAACGCTCAACTTCACGTGTGAAGTTGACATTAGACTCTTTTGACTTGAATTAGTTGAGCTTAAATTCCCCTCGCCAAAATTGATGAGCGACTGTCATCCCGAATCAACCTAACTTTACCGATGATCACAATACAACATCAGTCTAATGAAATTAAAATCGCTAATTATCAATATATCTTCTCTTACAACCACATCTCTCACAAATTTGTACACCCTAACCCAAAGGATTTCGTGAAATTAAAGCCTAATCACCAATTTTCCTTTATCTTTTTTTTGAAGAAAACAGAATGACACAAGCGTGATTTTGATTGCTTTGGTGAGTATAACCGTATGTATTTATGCTTGATATTTTTGAGGGTGAAGTCACCACCTAAATAATTCTCCCCTTTGACGCCAATCGCCAAGCCACCAATAATATCTGGTCCACGGTATCTACGGTCACCCTTTGCCTTTCTTTTCTAACCCCTCCAATTTCTTTTGCCTGCTCTCGGTCTCCGTATACTATACGGTATACCTTAAAGGACACACAGTTCGCTTAATTGGGATTTTTTTCATTTTTGTGGGGATTTCATTTCTCTCCCCTTGCCCCTTGAATTGATAGATCCTATCCTCCCTCTGATTTGTCTCCAAGAGGAGAGAGAAAAAAGAGGAAGATAAATTAGTCATAGCTCAAAAACAGGAGGGTTGTTGAGTTTGAGTTTGACCCTGTACCCAAAATATATACATCCTTCTGGTATGTGTTTCTTTTCTTCTTTTTTTTTTTTTCCTTTTTCTTTTCTTTGGGTTGTTTCATTTTTGGCCAATTTATGAACTTTTGTTTGTTTATGATTCTGGGTTTTTCTTATTTTTAGTATATCCATTATGGGTTTGTTTTTAGATTGATTTCTGACAATTATTGAGCAATTTTTTTTTATGGTTTTTTTCCCTTTTTTTGTTGCTTGTCATACACCCATGGTTGTTTGTTTAATTGCAAATTATGTTGCTTCTGGGTATAATCTGTTATAAATTTTTGTCCTTTTTTTGTTTAGTTGTATATTGAATCTTCGTCGTTTTTGGGGTGATTGAATTGTTTACGCGTCTTATCTATGTGGGGATTTTCCAGGGCTTTGAGGAAGGTGGGATTTGACTTTTTTTGTTTTTCCAAGTTCTGATTTTTGGTTATGAAAGGTTCCTCAATTTTGGGTTTGAAATGGGTTTTTCTTCTAACATTCTTTAGGTGTCAGAGATCTCGTTTTTTGTTTCTATTATGATTGAATGAGGCTTGATTATAATCTTTCTGTGAAGAAACTTGATTTTCTCTGATTAGTTGGTTGTTGGGTTTTTTTTGCTGCAGAAAAAGTTATCCTGGTAAAGCTCTGTTAGGGTTTGTAAATACTAGTATTAGGTTTGTGGCAGGCTTTGATGTGAGTAATTTGTGTTTGTTGGGTGTGGTGCTTATTTTTTGATGGGTTTGGATGGTTGTGGAGTAGTGTATTTATGGAATCATATGTTTGATGCTCGATTGGTTGGCCAAGTAAACCGACCATTCATTAGCTGTTCTTCTTATCTGAGGAAGGAGAAAAAGTGCAAGGAGGTTCTTGATCATCAGTTTTTACAGTTTTAGGATTTTGAATTTGCGGGAGGCCAATGGATGAGGAATCTACTTCCTGGATTAGAAGAGCAAAATTCTCCCACACCGTTTGCCATCCATTGGACTCATCTAGATTGGCCTCCAAATCGCTAAGAATTCGATCAGATGATATTCAGAGGTTAAAATCGAAGCCCGAACCAGCTGGCGTTTCCAAGAGATCACCACCTTTTAGTTTTACTCCGCAGATTCAACGGAATCCACTAACAAATACACAGAGATCGGTATCACCTCTGCCAAAAATTGTTCTTTCGGATACATTTAAGGAAGCCCGGTCTGACAAAAAGAGATTCTCAACACCAGTTCTTAGAAGGAAAGAGTCAGATAAGGGATTGCGTAAATCTTTTAGTAGCGATTCTCCAGACGTCAAGCCGTTGAATGCCAAGTTGACACCCAATACCAGTCCTCTGAGAAGCTTTTCTCCATTGAGAGGTTTGGGGAAGTTGAAGGCTAAGAGGGATTCGTCATGGACAAAGTTGTTTGATCATGGAGGGGGAAGGGTTACGGCTGTGGAAGCGGCTGATGAGCATATGGTTGATCTTTCGCAGCTATTTCTTGGACTTAGGTTCGCACATGGGGCACACAGTCGGCTCTACCATGGAAAATATATGGACGAAGCAGTTGCTGTGAAAATTATCCGGGTACCAGATGATGACGAAAATGGAACCTTAGCTTCTCGATTGGAGAAGCAATTTAACCGAGAAGTGACTCTTCTGTCTCGTCTCCACCATCCTAATGTCCTAAGGGTAATCTTTCACTTCATCCTCTACATCCCTGTGTAGTGATTAATGGTTCATAGGAAGTGGGATATGGCATGTCACAGAATTCTTTTTTACTTCGCATATTTCAATGGTTAGATAGTTCCCTAGTTTAGAGCCTTGTGACAAGGTGTTATTTATCAATCTTAAGCCTGAGAATGTTCTGATTTATGAAGCTTTTGACATGAAATTTGCTGATCAGTGATTCATAGAAAGTGGAATGCGGCATGTCACAATTTATAATCCAGTTTGCATATTTAATTCTTTAGATTATTGCATCATAAACTTCCATAATTGAGAGCCTTTTCTGCTTTGCTTATTTTATTTTATTTTGGGCTGTAATATAGAGCTGATGATTGAACTGTCAAATGAGTTCTATTTGCTTTAGGTTGCACATTGAACTAAGAATGCTGATGATTTACTCTTTAATATTTGTCGTGTCTTTTATATCATCTCTGCTCTATTTATATGTTACTGATTTCTTACCCATTATCTATGTTTATATTTCAGTTTGTGGCAGCCTGCAAACAACCACCGGTTTATTGCATCGTAACAGAGTACTTGTCAGAGGGATCATTGAGGGCATACTTGCACAAACTTGAGCATAAAACACTTCCCTTACAGAAATTAATCCCTGTTGCTCTTGAGATTGCTCGTGGAATGGAATATGTACACTCACAAGGTGTTATTCATCGGGATCTTAAGCCTGAGAATGTTCTAATTGATGAAGCTTTTCACATGAAAATTGCTGATTTTGGGATAGCCTGTGAGGAAGTACACTGTGATCCTTTTGCTGATGATCCTGGAACCTACCGCTGGATGGCGCCGGAGATGATTAGGCATAAATCTTATGGACGGAAGGTTGACGTGTACAGCTTTGGACTCATGTTATGGGAGATGGTGTCTGGAAGTATTCCTTATGAGGACATGAACCCTATCCAGGCTGCTTATGCTGTTGTTAATAAGGTTTTTGTTAAACCTTGCTTCTCACATTTCGAAATAATGATTTTCGTGTACCTGTTCATGAGTTCTCTGCTTATTTTCTGCCATTGTTTGATATACAACTGTGATTGTTAGATGTGTCGCTCTACGTTTCACCATGTCAAAGCTTCAGCTTACCAGATCTATAGTTCCCCTGTTGCTTTTGTGTTATTTCATTTTTTTCAAGGTGAATGCTTATAAGCTTAAATAGTTGGTATCAGAATTATTTTTGTTCTTTAGTGAACGAGTTTACAATTTTACTCTCTCTGGTGACCCTTTTGAAATTTACTTGGGAGGAAAGTTTTTGCTGTCATGATACCAAGTTGGAAAGTGATCTCAATTACATTTTGGACTCTGTTGAAGTTTCTTAAATGTAGTGATGTGGCCATAAGAACTTGTATATGGTATATATCCATTTCTGTATTTGGAAATTATTTCTGACAGTAGCGACCTGTCTTGAAGAGTTTGTTATGCATGCATTTGGGATTGTATGTTGCTGGAAACCTGAATGTTTGTGTATTTGTGTTCCTAGTTTCTTCTTCCCATCTGAGTTTGACCTTGAGTAAGAATTGTAATGAATGTTATTCTAACATAACAACAACTTGGGGTTGCAGAATCTGCGGCCTGCTTTCCCAAAGGATTGTCCATCTGCCATGAGAGCTTTAATTGAACAATGTTGGTCCATCCAACCTGAGAAGAGGCCTGAGTTTTGGCAGGTCGCGAAGGTTTTAGAGCAGTTTGAGTCATCACTTGCTCATGATGGCACCCTGAAGCTGGTACAGATCTCTATTTGTCAGGATCGTAAGAAGAGTTTTTCCCATTGGATTCAGAAGCTTGGCCCTCCCAGTTCTAATTCTATGTCCATGCCTAAACCCAAGTTCAGCTGAAACTCTCTAATGACCTGGCTTTTGTAGTTCAATTAGGTCACATTGTAATTATTTAATAGGCTTGTTTTTAATGCCTCCTTCAGTTGTATCATCTATTTCACATTTGTCTGAGTGCAGTTAATATAGGCATGCTTTGAGTTAAGTTGTCTTCCTTTACACACTAGTACAATGCACAGCAGAATACTTTGGATATTGAAAGAAATGTGATGTTTATGGATGGAAAAAATACCTGCCCGTCCTCAAGAGACCGCCAATTTGGTGGCGCTGAAATAGATTTTAGTAAAACTTTGTCGATATAAATAATTTATAAGTTAGGTTTTGATTGCAAATGCTGCTTGCTCTTGAGATCCCAAAAGCTGTCACTTTTTGCTCCAATACCTTGTGTGTCTAAAGATTTGTTTGGTGAGTGTTGAAACTGTGACCTCTCCAGTGGACTATATTGCTGGAAAGTTCATGTCATGTTACTCGTATATATCTTTCTGTATCAATATTGAGATGTTTTAGATTTATGAAAATTCGCGTATCCTGTTTTTCTGTGACCCTAAAATGCCATTCTTATTGTTAGAATATAGTGTACGACTGAAAGTGTCAGAGGAGTTCGAGCTGAAGGCTTAAAATTTATGTTGTTTCATACTTGATCGGCAAACGAGTTGGCTTTTGAAGAATCATTTGCATGTATAACATAGTCTGTGATAATTCTGGTTTCTATTAACAGCTCAACTTTGTGGATGGAAATCTGTATACTTGAAATACTGTTCTATAGATGACAGTACCTGCTCCCTGCTTCATTTCCCATACATAAGGTAAGGTCTTTTATTGGTTCTTCCCCTAAGCATATTTGTGGTCTCCTAGGTTAAAGGAACATTCGAGCTTTCGTTGCTTGGTGTTTCTTTGTTCTGATCCATGACCTTTGTTGTCTTTGTTTTAGACTGTTGTTCATTGTTTGACTGAATGTACCTAACTGTTTTTAAAGGGCCTTAAACATGATGGTGGCTGTGCCTTTTCTGAGAAATATTTTTATGTGCTAAAGTTTGTACGCGTAGCAATATCTCCTTCCTTACTACACACACTCTGTTACTTTTTCAGTTTCCTTCCTTTCTTCAGTCTTTCATCCTTCTGGGGTTTTCTTGGGAGGTAATGAAATTCGCAATTCATGATGTTTGATGCGTGCATTGAATCTCTTTCTGGACATAAATCCTGTCTCTCTATTGCCATAAATTTTCAATGAAAGCATGAATGAGAGTCACATTGCCAAGCATGATAGCTAGGCTATCTACTACATGTGATTTGTCACTCTGATATGCTAGTTACTGCTATTCACCTTGCTTGAGAGTTGAGATATGAGACTACTGTCCTTTGGTGTTGCAGCAGTCAGAGTTTGCTTTGGTAATCGGTCGTGGGCACATAACCAGTCACTCTTTGCTTGGTAAGTATGTTCTGATTTATGTCTTTATGGCTCTACTAATATGCTCTTGATCAAAAATCAGTAGTTGCAGCCCTTGCAGGCATTACCCTTCTATCTTGTGACCTCAGCACAAGATGTATATCACAACAGCGGGCATTAGGTTAGAATGTCTACGTGGTGTATGTGTGCATGAGTTTGCATTAGGTTAGAATGTCTACGTGGTGTATGTGTGCATGAGTTTACAAAAATCATGAAGTGACATAACTATTTTTACTACGACGACATTTCCTCTGGCGGTTTATCAATGTTTGCAGTTTGTGCTGATGCTGTTAGCTTGATCTGCAGGGAAAGCTGTTTTAGTGATTTCATCGGCTGCGACGGACTGGTGTGACTGCGGCCTGTCAAACACGCTCAGAAATAGAATTAGTTGAAAAAGTGAGGTGTTTGTTCTGAAGCCTCAAGTATGTATATGTAGAATGTGCATGTCAGCATGTGTATTCTAAACCAGCCATGGCAGGATATACCTAATGATTCATGACGAACAGGCAGCGCAATTGGGACGAAAAGGTATGTTTATCTCCTGTCAAATTGCCCATACTGCAATTGAATGCTTTTATTTCAATGGTATCATTTGATGATTGTGTATAAATTTCGGTTCTGAGCCTTTTTATTTTATTTTATTTTAATTCAAAGCTTAGCACCCCTTTCTTGACTTCAGTTTCTATTATCTCTACAAGGAAATGTGATCTTTAGGTATATACAGAGATGATGATGTTGTTGTATAGTGGCGTATCATAGAGCTTGTATAATCATAAATCTGGTGAAATTTTATAGGTTGGTCAAGTTTATACTGCTAATGTGGAGGTTTATTCTATAGGTTGGTCAAGTTCATACCGCTAGATAAAAAAAGTGATATCTTATACATGAGCCCGCCGGGTAAGCCTTGTGGCCATAGGTTTTTGTGAATGTGTATATTGCAGTGTTTTTTTATTTTATTTTATTGTTTTCTCAAATTATTGTTGTCTTGTGTTGTGGGCTTGTGGCTATACTTGTTTTTGTGCTGTTTTGTTTGAGTTCTTTAAATAATGCTTACTTTGAATTGATTAATCTGTTATCAAAGGACAACTGATCAAGCTATAGGATCGTTATCTATTTTGAAATGTTACATATCCGAATTGATTTTCATTATGCGAAAATTATTGACACGATAAAATACTATAATTGCTAGGTCATTTATATGAAAATATAAAAGAGCCCAAAGTTTTAGTATTGGGGGTTGACAATAATATCACCCTTTTCTATACGTTAATTGGTTGGTATAATTTTTCGACATCGGTCGGTGACATTTCCGGTCGTTTAATCGGTCGATGATTTGTTTACCAGTCAGACTTTTACCTACTTTATTCATCGGTCTTTTATCGGTGGTAACACGTATTAGCGACCTATTAAGGCCCTTTTTCAACCGTTTTGGGTGGTCGGTAAATCGCGTGTTTTTTGTAGTGTCCCTACTTTGCTCTTATGGAATATTTGATTCTATCATTGATTCATTCGGATAGCAATTGATGTTTTCCAACTTCCTAGTATGAAAGGAAATGTCTATAGATGGAGAAACTTTCCACGCTCTATATCTTCCATCGAAGCTAGTACTCGTACTATGTTTGAGTGTTGACAGCCCACTATTTGGCGCTTATAGACAGCCCACTATTTGATTGTTCTTTAGATTACACATTCATACTGCCATATTGGTAGCAGCTCTTTGCCTATGTGACATGATTCCTTTTCCATCTTTTCTTTCACTTTCAGCTTTCATTCTCTGTGATTCTCTCTTTATGGTCTCTTGTTCTTTTCGGCAATTTTATTGCGCCTTAAATGGCGCTCAGATTATAAGGATGAGTTGGGAGTACAAGTGGTAAGTACTCTACTCTTACAATCCAGTGGTTAGAGATTCGAATCCTCATCTATGTAGGGAGAATAAAAACCTCCTCTACTTGAATCCGTCAGCCCATCAAAGATGGCTTGACTTGCGCGTGTGATTTGCGGGCTATTACATGCGTCTTTGTAGCAAAAAAAAAGGCGCTTGGATTAAATTAAAGGGTAAAATTGAGAGGTGGTGGTACGTGTCAGATGTAGGACGAAGCCATGGAAGAGAGAAATGGTTATAGTTACCCCATTTAGGGGTAATAGTTCAGCTCTTCTCCATTAGGGTAAACCTCTTGCACTCTTGCTCCCTTGTTTTTATCTTTCTCGACCAAGTTACACCAACTATCATACCACTACCACTTCGAACTTATTTTATACTTTAATTTGCTCCATTATCAATCCTGTAATACATTATCCTCAAATCAATCAAGCACGCCAAGTTATAATACATTATCCTCAATCAAAGTACTCCAAATTCTAATATATTATCCTCAATCCAAACACGCCAAGTTGTAGTACATTATCCTCAATCCAAGCACATTAAGTTGTTAGTACTTGTGAAACCTTAACTTTCTTTACTCATTAAAGAAAAACTGATGCCTGTAATTTCACTAGACTTCGGCCATATGCGTGATGCCCATATCAAATGTTACCAGAGTGGTCCTTTTTTTCGTACTTGTTACCTTTTGACTGTGTCTTGATCTGTCAGGACTCAGGTGTCCCCCCACTCAATTCCTCCCTCACACCATTTTCGCTTTTACTCTTCTCATTCCCATTGTAATTGATTGTGTGTAATGAAGATTTTCAAGAGTTCACGTGTGAAGGTAGCAAGGGCCTAGGAATGGTGTAAACGGGTGATTTTGGTTAGAAATCTACCAATTCAATAATGTGCTATTGACATGGATGGGTGTTTTTTTTTTTTGGTAAATGACATGGATGAGTGTTTACATAGAGTTTGGGGCCTTTTTTTTGTTTGTCAAGACACTGCTCGTTTGAATTAAAAAGATATCCAAAAACGAAATATAAACATACAATCTAAAGACCTCATTTGAAAATAAACTTCCATGAGGCAAAGGAGTACGTGTCGGTATGTAAACTACATTATTTGCGAACACCATATAACAGTGAGAAATAACAAGAAATTGATTCGAATTTGACCCATTTTATCAAACTATATCCAAAGTGTTTGATTAGTTATCCAATATCAAATCCCGATTATCTAATAAACCCTCCCTCCTACCTTAATGAAGGTTTTATGTTATGCTTTTCTATGGTTAGTAGAGAGGGTGGTTATCAATTAAGAACATTGATAATAAAACACCACATAGATATCTATTCTCCTACTTGAAGTGGATTTTGAATTCTCAAGTTCGCATTATACATACTGTTCTAAAATAAAGATTGCAACTTATAGACCATAAAACACTATTTTTAGATAATTTATACCTTATATGAAAACATAAAAATTACTACTATATATGCCTAATGCCCTAGGGAGAGTAGCTAGAGGTACGTGGATGTAAGAGGATAAATATTTGCAAAAATTTGAGTTACATAAGTTCTAATTATATCATGGTGCTTCATTAATGGAGAAGAGTATAAGATACCAAAAGAGAGGGAATCTGGTGAATTAATTAAGGAGCAATCACACAGCCAAATAAAGAGCCAACACTTTTAACTTTAGAGGGTCCTAAGTATGGATTTCAAAGAAAAATGATAAGGTCTGAGGACCACGGGGAAAAAAGCTTAGCAGTTGGTCAGATTTGTGCGCAATGATGATGAATAATACGCCCAAAAACTTTTGAGGGTGTAATTATTCTCACTAAATCTCGGTTTGATTCAGTTGGAAAAAATTAAACTGAACTGAATTGATTTTTCTAATTTTATCGTTAATTTTTTTAAAATTTGTTCAAATATATTCAATATTGAACTCATTTAAAAGTATGCTTTGAGATCTTTCCGATGACATAGTTATCATCATTAATTTATTTAGTAATAAAAAGTTATATGAGTGATAAAGTTACACATGAACTGGACTAAACTGAACTGAACTAAACTTTAGTAAAATAAAGTTGAATCAAACAGAGCCTTACTCAGTAACGATT
Source organism: Tetragonia tetragonoides (assembly GCA_038025085.1). Lineage (NCBI taxonomy): Eukaryota > Viridiplantae > Streptophyta > Magnoliopsida > Caryophyllales > Aizoaceae > Tetragonia > Tetragonia tetragonoides. Next base: position 5,757,234 of record CM076148.1, on the reverse strand, counting down.
TAGGTTTAGTCTAGCTCACTTCAATGTAGTTCAATAACTTATTTTTTTCATTTACATATTAGAGTGTGTTCTTTAGGCTGAACTGAACTGAATTCAACACTAGTGAAATAATTACAATAATACTTTCACTCTCTATTATATGCATACTATTTGTGACGGGCACAAAAAATGCATACTATTTGTACTCCATTGATTACCATGGGAGAAGATTGCTAAATGCTATGCTAAGTGAGTAGAGCCTCATATGTTTTTGCTAGTCAAGTAGAAACCTGATACATTTAGCTCTCCAAAAAAAATAAAAATAAAAAAAGAACCTCATATTTAATGTGGCTCCCAGAAAGATCCTGGATAGAGGGCAAAGGCGGTAATATATGTGGATGCGTGGACCCATGACAATTTAAATGGTCTTGTCTCCACTGCTAAACGGAGACCAGATAGTTGCTCAATTGAGTTGAAAAAGCACATCATCGTTCAAATTAGGTCTCTCGCGCTATTGCCTATTGCATGTTAATGAATTTGTTGTTGTTGTTGTTGTTGTTGCTAGAAGAACATCTGTAATAGTCCGCAAACCACATGTATCGAGCAAGTCAATCGATTTATGATGCGTTGACGGTCTCACAATCAAATAGAGAAGCAGACCCTCCGTGCAAAGAAAGATTAAAAAGTTTTATTCTTCTTATATAGATGAGGATTTAAATCCCTATTCACTAAGTTGTAAATTGATACAAGTGAAACAAACACAAATCAGTACAAGGAGCCAAAGACCTCTCTAGATCCCCCGTTACAGTTAGCTTGCTAGGGTCCCCCCTTAAAGAAAATAACTGACATTTAGTTCTTGATTCCTCCCACCTTCCCTCAAAGTGTTTAGACCAAAGTGTCCAAAGTAATTAGGGTCCCCAAGACTTAGCCTTGAATTTGATAGTGATAATGTTCCTAATCAGTAATCACTGTCACCTTTCATTGATCTGTCCACACCAGTATCTCCCTCCTCTTAGCTTCCATAATCGTACAAAACATGAAACCCTCTCTACTGAGTACTGACTACTCCAATGAGTTGAGTGGTTAACCTCGTTAGGCTCTTTTTGGGGGCAATATAGGAATTAAGGAATTATACTACTTAAACTCCTAAATTTAACTAGCTCTGCTTTTGTGAGTAATTATACCAAATACTACATTATTTTAATTGGGGGACTTGTTGTAAGCAAACAAGTGAATCTAATTGGTGTGCTGTCTGTTGAGATGTAAACTTTTTTGTGTTTTTTTTTTTTGTGGTTTTTGGTTGCCTAGCCCCTCTCTAGCACCAAAACAAACAGTGTCAAATTCAATCCGAGCTAGAACTCTGGTCTAGTTCATCTTTTTATTTTGAAGCTGTTTATTTTGCCTTAATTTTTTTTTGTTTATTTCGACTTTTTTTGTATTTTCAATGAACAACTTTTGACCACTAATTTTATTCATAATAGAATTTTATGTAAGTGAAAAGATAATATGACACAACCATGTTCAAGTAAGTTTTAGGACAACTAGTAGTCAAAATATATATTGAATTTTTAATTTGATGAAAGAAATCAATGCACCCCCAAATTTAACTGGGTAGATGCCCATTTAATGGTTTTGTATTTTTGTATTTATATTGCCGAATCGTAGGATTAAATAATAATTAATGGTTTAATTGGAATATAATTATTGCTAAAGATAATAATCGATTATACTATTTTTTGCTAGTCCAATTGGTAATACTTAAACGGTAATATTATCGTCAGATTATAAAACACTATTATAAATAGAAATATAAAAGAATTAGTGTTTTATAATATTGGACATGACAATAACTATGTTTGTTGACGTGACAATAACATCACCTAACTTAATTTAACGATAAGGGGCACATTTGTGATTTGAGGATGAGGTGGTAGCTCAAGTGGTAAGTGCTGCACTCTCACAACCCAGTGGTTAGGGGTTCAAATCCTTATGTAAGGAGAATAATAAAATCTGTTTTACCTTTCTTTATAAAGAGGGTTTCCTCCTCTACTTGAACCCATCAACCCATCAAAGGTTGACTTGCGCGACGCCTGTAATTTACAGGCTATTACATGTGTCCTTGTAGCGAAAAAAAGAAAAGAAAAAGATAAGGGGTACATTTGGATGTGTATTGAGTGCTCCCAACTGGATAATAACTCACCAACAAGGGTGGTGGTCTAGTGGTTCCAAGCTTACTCCCAAGTGGTTTGGTAAGGCAAGGTTATGGGTTCGAATCACCATTCCCCCCATGCCTTGTGTCTGCTAGCTTCTTGAAACTATACTAGCCCCTTGTTGGTGCTACATTGACGGGATCAGTGCTTGCGCTGGTTGTTCAATTAGTCTGATATGTTCGCTGTTGAACACGAGAGTAAACTGGATAATAACTCGTTTTTTTTTTTCTTTCTTTTTTGCATGTGTATACGTGGTAAATAGTACAAGCAAATGAGAACAGGAAAAAGAAGACTCCGGTAGGAAATCGACAGGGAAGAAGACTTTCTTATCTCAATATTATAGATGAGAGAAGGCTTTGTTTTTTTTATGAAGTGTTCAGTTTATTTTAGTTCATATCAGTAGAATTCAGTATAGTATAATACAATACAATTTAGTTCAGTTCAGTTCAGTTCAGTCCAGTTTAATTCAATAAAAATAAATTCAGATCAGAAAATTTTGGTTCACTTTGAATCCTTGATACAACAAAGTACAATTTTACTTTTCTTATTACAGATTCAGTAAAAATAAGTTCATTTCAGAAAAATTCAGTTCAGTAAATTTCAGTTTAGTTTAATTTTGTGCATATATATAAGTTTAGTAAAAAGAACGTGAAGAGAACATGGTCTTAGAGTTTATACTTTTCCTTTAAAAGGAATTGAATATATTGAATAGTAATTTAAATGTGAAAAAGTAGATAATTAAACTGAACTTCAATAAACTTAGCTGAACCAAACTAGACAATTTACGGAGTAAGGTCATGTTCTCTTCAACTTCTCTGTTCAATTCATTAAATTTTAGTTCAATTCGATAAGATTCAGTTCAGTTCAATAAAAAGAAGTTTAGTTTAGAAAAATTCGGTCCAGTTCGATGAAAGGAAGTACAATTTTACTCTTTAATTGTAAATTCCTTAAAAATAAACTCCGTTCAAAATATATTCAGTAAATTTCAGTTCAATTCAGGGTGAGCAATGGGACCAAGTACCTGGATCCGCATCCGGAACTGGTCAGGACCCCGCGGGTCCAGGCTTGGAACCAGTCCCACCGGAACCAGTTCTGGTTCTAAAATTTCGGAACTGGTTGGAACCAGTACCAGTTCCGGGTACCAGTTTTTGGGACCAGGTTTCAGGACCCGTATACCAATTTCAGTACCAGTTCCAGGTATTTTAGGCGCGTACCCAACCCTTGCTCACCCCTAGAACTATTATGTATAAGTTCATTATAAAGAAAGGTGAAGAAAACAGGATCTAAGACTCTGCTTTCCTCATCTTCTAATTTTACTTAACTTCATTTCAATTTAATTCAACTAATACCACTAAACAGAATCAAAATCGATTATTAAATAAGTGAAAACTAATATACAAAATTAGGTTCATAAGATTAGTTACGGATTTAAATACCTCTCTAGTCTCACTAATTAATGTACAAATGTATCCGCTAAAATAGAAAGAGAAAAATTGATACATTCGTCAATTTGTGACATATGGTGTGTTGTTTTTCTATAGATCGAATTGAATTGAATCGAACTGAGTCGATTGTTAGATAAGTGAACATCTGAAACCACATACATGCATGAGTACATGCTAAGAGCCTAATAAGAATAAGAAAGAGAATGTCTGAAAAGAAATAAATGAGGATAGCAACAGAGTTAGGTCACAGGTGTGTGTGTGTGTGTTTTGAAGAGTGAACACAGAAACAGTGTAAAAAGGCCAGGTTAGAGCAAATGCTTGACTTAAGCTTATTACTTGCAGTCAAATATCCCCTATGTGAATTGCGATCATCTCATGATCGAGGACCTTTTGTTCTGGGAAGTATCCTCATCGTCAATAATGAAGATGCTACGTACAACGTCACTCGCGGCCCACGCGTTTTATTTCCCCACGGACGTCATTTCTGTGGGTTATACTGATGCCTTTATGGAACAAGGAGTTTTCATTTTAATTCAGTAAATTTCTTGTTAGCTTTTTTTTTTTTTTTTTTTTCCGTATTTGAATTGTAATAAGGTTCCGTTTTTTTCCACTAATTTCTACTGATTCCCACTGATTGAGTAATGTCTTAGAACTGATCATTCTCACTAATTGAGTAAGGTCCTACCACTGATTTCCACTGATTTGGTAAGGTACTGCCACTGATTTCCACTTATTCAATAAGTTCCTGTTACTGATTCTATGAGTAGAAATGTGGCTCCTTCCACTGATTTCCAATGATTGAGTAAGGTCCTGCCACTGATTCTCACTGATTCAATAAGGTCTAGCCATTGATTCCCGCTAATTGAGCAAGGTCTTGCCACTTATTTCTATTTATTGGGTAATGTCTAATAAGTGAAAAAAAATAGATCGATAGTACATTATTGTGCGTGTCTAATATATGGAGCAGAAATTGACATCCAAAAGGCAAAAACTATGAATGATTTAGATTTTAAGATGATCCATCTGATATCTATATCTAATATCTGTAGAGCTAAAATTCATCACCCATGTTCCTTCAATTAAACATGGACAAGTAGTCGTATTCACGTGTAGTAAGACGACCTTGAGTTTCCAACAATGATAAGGATATTACCACGCGAGTAGGAATTTTCTACTAATCTGGTCACTATCATCTACCTGTTTCTAGTTACTGATTTGTTGGTTAATCAACGATATAAAATAAGCTCTCCACAAAAAAAACAACGTACACTAGTCCTATTATAGTTATTGGATATAATCACGTGCACTATTGTTAAAGTGAATAGATATTTTGGCCATATACTATAAGGGTGTTACTATTTACCGCCATAAAATTACTACCTACCACCCCTAGAAATTACAATTTTGCCCTTCTTCACATTTTCACCCATCCTCTCCCTCTTTAACTCTCACGCCAATTCTCCCTCTCTAACTCTCACACCAATTCTCCCTCTCTACCACCCACTCTCATACCCAATCTTCATCAACATTCACTCAAGCAACGGCCGCGGATGTCTGCCGGCGACCAGGAAGTGCCGTCGACGGTGGCCGAGGTAAATTTTTTTTTCCGCATATTTTGAACGGGCGTCCGTGATTTACGCCCCGTCCATGGAACAAGCGTCTGACATTTCCGCCTGGACCATGGACGAGGCGTAAATCACGGACGCATTAACCATGGTCGAGGCGTCAATCACGGACGCCTAGATCATGGTTCAGGCGTCTGAGATTTACGCCTCGACCATGGTATAGGCGTCCGTGATTTCCGCCCTTTCCATGGTTAAGGCGTAAATTTCAGACGCCTGTCCTTTGGTTCAGTCGGTTTTGATAGACGTTTGAATTTAAGATTAAGCTAACATTGTTTTCGTTGTTTTCGTTAGGTTTCTTTGGAGCGGTTTGGTGGTGATGGTGTTGATTACAGTACGCATTTCGTCACTGATGAGTTATTTGATAGTGATAGAGATGCAATTAATTGGGCAAAACAAATTGCCCTTACTATCGGGTTTGAGTTGATAATTTCGTCACACAAGAAGAATGGAAGCGTAAAATTGTTAAGATGCAATCGAGGTGAACGCTACAGAGGGGAATTAAAAGACTTAGATACTGCTGCTCGGAAGAATACGAAAATAAAGGCTTGTAAATGTACGTTCCAGTTAAGAGCTGAGCAAGTGTATGGGTCCAGTAGTTGGATGATTGTCACATTGCCTGGGATTAGGGGTACGCACAACCATGACTTTGCTGTGTTTCCTGAGGGATATCGTCAGATGAGTGGTCTTAGTCCTGGGTCAAAGCAACTCGTTCGTGACATGACTTCGGCACAAACAAAGCCATGTGCTATCTTGGCCGCTATTAAGGAAAAATTTCCCGAGGACAATGCAACTAGACGGCATGTGTACAACTACAGAGATCGTATAAGGAAACTTGATTTTGAAGAGAGAGATGTCATTGGTCAGTTTCATCATTTAGCTGTGGAGAATAAGTACGTACATTGGACAAGAGCCGACCCAGCTACTAATGAGGTAACTCACGTGTTCATGGCACACCCTACATCAATTCAGTTACTTCGGTCTTTTCCTTGGTTGATTGGCTTAGATTCCACGTACAAAACAAACAAGTATAAGATGCCGTTTCTTGAGATAGTGGGGATGACTCCAAGCAATAAGAACTTCCTCATAGCTTATGCCATTATGAAGGATGAGACTCAGGCAAGCTATGCGTGGGTCTTAGATAAGTTGAGGATGCTTATTGGAAATGATGTACACCCAACAGCAATTTTGACCGATCGTGAGCTAGGGTTGATGACACCTATTAGAGAGATATTTCCCGAGAGTGCCCATTTGCTCTGTACATGGCACATTAACAAAGTCGTTGAAGACAAAGTGTACAGACTTTGTGGAAAAGATAAGGTCGCCGCGTAGAGGTTCAAGAACGGGAAGTGGAAATCTATCATGGAAGCTTCCACAGAAGCTGAGTACGATAGAGCAGTGCGTATGATGAAGGATAGTTGGAGGAATTACCCTCACGTGATATCCTATGTAGAGGAGACCTGGCTGAGATACAAAGAGATGTTTGTAGCTGCGTGGACGAATAAGGTGCTACACCTTGGCAACACTACGACTTGCAGGGTGGAGAGTGCACATGCCGCGCTAAAACAGTGGTTGAACTCCTCAACTGGAGCTTTGGACAATGTTTGGAACAAGGTCAACAAGTCAATCGAGTCACAACTAACTGAGATCAAGTACACACTTGAAGAGTGCAGAAGACGAAGAAGTGTGCTGTACTCGGGTTTTCCATTCAACTATCTGACCGGGTATGTTTCCCATTACTGCTTAGAAATATTATCGGATGAGCTGAAGAGGATGAGAGAATTGAGTCACCAAGTATTTGATCGTTGCGGTTGTATATTGAGATCCACTCATCAGATCCCGTGTGCGTGTGAGTTGAAAACGGCCACGGATACGGGCACGCCAATTAGCTTGAATAGTGTCCACAAATTTTGGCGAACACTCGTTATTAGTGATGCAGTGGAGATAGCTACGCTTGACATGACTGAGCATCCATCTGAGGACCATCGATACTTTCACTCTCTCGTCGACGAGGTTAACTCAAGCGACCGGGCAGTTGTGCGCAACATATCTGTCCTTATGAATGAGCAGCTTCATCCTGAGGAAGCGAGTTACGTCGAGCCGGAAGCGAACACGACAGTCAGAGGTCGACCGAGAGGGAGTTCCTCTACCAGACGTGATCCTAGTTCATGGGAGTACTCCCAGAGGGGTCGTGGTCGCCCTAGGTCATGCAGTTCGAGCCGCGGGCGTGGTCGTAGCTCATCCTCATCGAGTAACGTCGTGCGGAGTACTGGTATGAAAACCCATAATTTATTAACATGTACATAATGTTGTTAATTACTTTTTGATAAGTACTATTAATGACTTTCTATTATATTGTCTTGCAGCTGGACACGGAATAGATATCACTGAATTCTATCATGTTAACAAAATTCCGGGAATCATCATACCTTTCATTGAAGGATATCTCGATGTGCTTGGGGATGGTAATTGCGGTTTCCGTGTCATTGCGGACTACGTTTTCGGAGACCAAGAGCAATGGCGATTGACGAGAGTTTGCATTGCAAACGAACTCTTAGCTAACCGAGCATTGTACGAAAACATATACGTTGACGGGGTCGACGCTGGTTACCGCCGTATTATGTGGGACGGAGGTGCGTGTAACGATGATCACTGGATGATAGTACTTGAGGATTTGTTCCCGATTGCCAACCTCTTCAATGCAGCGATTATGTTATTCGGATACGGCAGCGGAAGGGGGTTATATGCTTGTTACACAGTGCTACCGTTGCAAGCACCTTCGTCTGCTACACGTCCAAGTAGGGAAATTGTCATAGGTCATTTAGGTGATTCGTACAAGCATTATATCCGTCTGAATTTAGTCTCAGATTTCCCTATTCCTCCGATATGCGCAGCATGGTTTACTTCCCGTTCTGATAGTGTCGCTGGTTGGGAGCAAATGTATGTTAGGCGAAGAGCACATTGGGATCGTTTAGCGAGGTCGACGTAATTGAATGTTTTGCGTGATTGTTATATTTTTCTACTTATATCATTGTCACATTTTTGTGTGATTGTTATATTTTGCATGTTATATTTTTTCGTGATTATTGGAGGTAAATAAAACAACAAATTACAATAAAACAAAAAAGGTAAATAAGAAACAACAAATTACAATAACACAAATAAATAACAATAACAATGAAACTCTTATATAAATATATAACAAATTCATCTAGGGTCAATACATCATTTGGCAGCCCGCCAATCTCTCATATACTCCTCCATAACCGATCGAGGACCTTTCGCTTGCTCCGGAGGAAGCAAAGTAATGAAAGACTCAAATGCGACGGCTAGACGATTCACCCACTGCAAAAAAGTAACAATGAGTGTGAGTTCAGAGATATGTAATACGTAAAAAAAAATATATATTTTAGTTAATCACTTACATAATCGCTGTTGGATCGTGGAAGAATCACAGAAACAGGTGCTGCATCGTCACGTGTCAGCAGAGGGTGGGAGTGACGGTAGTACCACTCGAGGTAGTCATCCGTACATGCTGTGGGATCTGACGTGGATGCCTGAAACCCATGGAGACCAAGAATGTAACCTCCCGGGAACATACGCCAGGCATCAGATGATACTCGTACGGGGGAGACAACCCTGTACGAACGACTGGTCCATGACCTGATCGCTCTCTCTGGCCTAGTGATCGGGAAAGGAATACTCTGTACGTACCCGATTTGTCGTAAACAACGACCAGGCATGTATGGTTCGATAATATCCCGATACCGTAGCCACCCCATGAATACAGTCCTCGGTACAGATGCAACCGGGTCAGAACCGTACGGCAGCCACACCACCTACGTAGAAATGTTCAAGTTACGGTGAAGTAAAAAAAAACATAGCAAACGACGAAATAAATCATGAACACCGATAACTGCATGACGTACCTCTGACGCTCGCAGCTGATCCAAGCGTCTACGTAAGGAGTGCAGTCGAACCACGTCCTTGCCCTCAGCCTGGGCACTCCATATGGACGCACGGGGAGCCTCGCCGTCCCCGACAACCATCCGCTCCCGATGAGGTCGGAAGCAGGAAAAGTACTCGTATATCCATGCCTGGAGGAGAGTTAGGCATCCGCAGATGCCCTGAGAATCCCCCCGACTAGCTATACCGAGCCGACGATATAGGAAGGCGAGGGCAGCAGATCCCCAAGAGAACTCATGCGCCGTTCCGACACCGTCCCTCACCTCCATCACGCAGGAGGGTCTAATACGGTTACCACTCTTGTCGACAAACAAGGTGGATCCAATAAGTAACCACATCCAAGCTACCGCCTGCATGTCCTCCATTCGGTCCTCCACTCGGCAAAGGTCAAAAACCGACTCCGTGAGGACCCCACCGCCCTGCCAGTGGCTATGCATCAGTTCTTCTCGGGTGACCCCGAGAACCTCCATGGCCGTCGCCTGCAGCTGCCCATCCCGTCCCTCACTGGAAACGAGCTGTCCCTCTACAGGAATCCGAAGAATATGCCATACATCGTGCAACATGATGGTCATCTCTCCGAACGGCATGTGGAACGAGTTCGTATCCGGCTGCCACCTTTCAACGAATGCAGATATCAGGGGGAAGTCGATATGTCTGAACATAATGTCTGTCAGGTGTGATAACCCAGTCCCCTCGATCTGCGCCCTCACCTCGGGCGACATCTCCGCTCGCCACTCACTCAGCCGCTGACATACACTGAATCGGTTCTGACACTTCAACAGACCCCTCGTCTCTCCCATCCACATACGAGACGCTACGTGGCCCAGGAAGCTCGGTATGACGCTATCATCCGCCGGTCCACCGGCCACCTTCCCTGTAACAAGCCACGTACTGTCGTCCTCCGCTCTAGATCGTTTGCTAGTACTAGACGAGCCAGTACTAACAAACCTACCGCCTCTGCCCTTCACCACGCGCCAATCTGAGGATGATTCGACGCCAATCTGATCATCGTCCATGGACTGATCCCCGGAGTAGAACTCGCTAGATCCGTAATCGTGTTGCTCAGCCTCATCACCGCGATATAAGTGACGGTCAGTCATCTCCCTCATCCGAACTGCCTCTCTCTGTCTCCGTACAGAGGCATCAATCCCGCGCGTCCTCGTGTGACGCGGTCCTGAACCAGCTAGTTCACTGACTAACCTCGGCATCGATTTACCGGCTCCTCCTCTCCTCTATCATTTCACATTTTTAATTAAACAATAATCAGTAATAAACAATTAAAATAATAATTGACAACTAATAATAATTGTAATAACAAATAATAATAACAATAAAAATATTAATAATAATAACAATAAATAATAATAATAATAATAATAATAATAATAATAATAATAATAATAAATAAATAAATAGTAATAATAATAATAATAATAATAATAATAATAAATAATAATAATAATATTGCCATCACTTTTTTAGTATTGATCTGGAAATACTAAATAACAATAATAATAACAACAATAACAATAATAATAATAACACTAATATTAACAATAATAACAATAATAATAACACTATTTTTTTTTTTTTGTCTCGGGCGTCTGCTACAGACGCCTCACCCATGGGTGAGTCGTCTGCGACTGGCGCCGCACCCATGGGTGAGGCGTCTGCCGATCTCGACTCACCCATGGGTGAGTCGTCTGCGACTGGCGCCGCACCCATGGGCGAGGCGTCTGCGGATCTCGCCTGCCCATGGGGCAGGCGGAAATTGCAGACGCCCGACTCTCCGAACTCGGAAAAAACGACACCGAACTCACAAATCAATCAACACAACTTCAAACAACACAAATTCAATTCAATTGTCTATAAACCTTGAATAAAAACACTCCTATATCAACACATTTCGTAAAAATCAAAGCAAATTAGAGTAAATAAAGCAAAAAAATTTCGAATGCATACCGCGATGCTCGCCGCCTCTGCCGCTGCCGCTAGCCCCTGACATTTCCGTTGTGATGGTGTGGTGGTGGTTTTGCCGTGAGTGGTGGTGGTGGTGGTTTTGCCGTGAGGAGAGTGAGGAAGAGAGGTGGTGGTGAGGAGAGTGAGGAAGAGAGTGAGGAGTGAGTGCCGTGAGTGGTGGTGGTTTTGTCGTGAGTGGTGGTGGTGGTGGTTTTGCCGTGAGGAGAGTGAGAAAGAGAGGTGGTGGTGAGGAGAGTGAGGAAGAGAGTGAGGAGTGAGTGAGAGTGAAGGGCAAATGTGTATTTTCCAAGGGCGATGGTGAGTAATTTTGGGCGGTAAATAGCAATTCACTATAAATATATATATGTACATGTCAATTCTTTTTAATGTGATGACCTCCTTTGAGAAGCAAATCTTTAAGCATTCCAGCTAGACCTCAAAAAGTGTCTTCTATATCTTATTGTCATTTCAAACTTTCTCCTTTTAAAAACTTATTTATTTATAGTTTTTTGTGTTTTCTTGAAATTTTAGGATCTTAGAATCATCAATTAATCACATACAACTAAATTTCTTTATAGTTTTTTTTTTCTTTTTGGTTAATTTGTAATGGTATCTCAATGTGTTTTAGCTAGAAATATAAACAGAAATCCCCCCCTTCTTTCAATGGGAAGACGAGTTTCTTTGAAAAAAAACATAGACTGTAGTGTCATAATGATATTGGTAGTCTATATTCTAAGATGAGACGCCTTAAACAATCATAACGTCATGATGATATCATACTTAATTAGTTATAAAGGTATGTAACCTCATCTTGAGATAGTCTTATACAAAACTTATTACTACTAGTCTACACCCCACTCCTTTTACCTTCAAAGAGAAGATGGCTATCCCATGTGAAACTCAAAAACTATCAATAAGGCCTAATAACTAAAAGCTCCAACTCATGTTCTAGTAAGTACATTATATCACTCCCTTTAGTTTATTCTTCTCTCTTTATTTTGCTCTGACTCACTCCCTTTAACCTTGATGTTATGTGAATTCATTTTTAACCTTCTTTAATGAAACCCATTACCTCACATGGTTAAATACTGTCTAACAAGGCAACAAGCTTTGGTTCCCTCTTTGCCAATAGGGGAAGATTTTTGGGCATGGCCCATTGCTCCCTAGTAACTTTTTTCTTTCCACTATTGTTTTATTTTGTTGTTGTTGCAAAATAATGTACACATATATACATCTATTGATATGACATCTTTGAGGTAATTAATTTGCATCCACATTTGTCCATTTCTTCATTCTCCCCTTCTATAAAATGGTCATCTTTCCCATTGTCCATCCATAGTTAAAGTAGTTAGTGACTGTCAAATAGTAGTATTCTCAATGCATAGTGAATACACTCTAGGACACAAACGCACCTATCAAGCCCTTGATATCATGAACACCAATTCTTCTAGGTCATCTTGCTCCAAATCCGATAGGAAAACCGTTGAGAAAAACAGAAGAAACCAAATGAAAAACCTTTACTCTGAACTCTACTCCCTTGTCCCTCATCATGCTAGCTCTTCTTCTGGGGTATGTTGTTTCTCTTCTGAAATTTCAATCTCGTACCCTATTGGAGAATAATGAGACTCGATCCCAGATCATTGCTGGGGGCGAGGGGGATGTGCCACAGCGCCATGCCCCGAGCTCAAGTTAGCTACTTGAAAATCGTTTTTATAACATAATTTGAATTAGTACAATGTACTACTATGGTACAACAACAAAAATGGTACAGCAAGAGTTCAAAATTTAAGTTCTCTGTCTCTAAAGAGGTTTTGTGTGGTGTTTTTTTGCAGGAGCCTACAACATTGCCAGATCAAATAGATGAAGCAACAAATTACATAAAGAAGTTGCAACAAAATATTGAGGAATTAAAACAGACAAAAGATAGCTTGCAAGGAGTTGAAGGACAACCAAAATCAAATGGTAGAAGAAGTCGAACAGGATCGTTGAACTCGCCTGTTCAAATTGAGGTACATGAGAAAGGGAGTGCATTAGAGGTGACACTGGTCACTGGATTGGAGTGTCAATTTGTGTTCAACGAAGCGATACGAATTCTTCATGAGGAACATGTTGAGGTTGTTAATGCTAGCTATAATGTTGTTGAAGGCACTGTGTTTCACACTATCCATGCACAGGTAAATAAAGTGTAGAAACACAGTTATGTTAATTAGTCACAGGAATTACTTAATAGTAATTGCGTTTTGTTAATTGCAGTTACGTAAACCATAATTTGTGGTTTCTGTTTGTTATTTTGTGTAGATTGGGGAGGCTGCAACAAGCTATGGAGTTGCAAGGATTACTGAAAGGTTAAAAAAGTTTGCTCTGTGATGATGGTTTAATCGTTTTGAACCCCAAAATCTAGTTCAGGCACGACACAAGCACGGCCCAGGCATCGTACGAATTAAGACATCTCTACTAGTTCTAGTGGAGGCTTTAATGTAATTTCTTGAAGTATTTCTCTGAAATAATTAACATTAAGTAGAGTATTATTAGGGAGTATTATTATGTTTTGGATTGGATTATTGGAGGACAAAGCTGGAATTCCTCTAATTCCAAGTTCAAACTACTTGATTACTGGCTGATTATGAAACTGTACTAGAGTCATTTCTCCATTAATCAGAGTAATTATGTAAGCAAAGTGCCAAAGTGGAGATAAACCTGTTTCTCCCACACTAAAATCAAAGGACAATGAGAGGAATGTAACTAGCCAGGCTCATAATGTTGGTGAAACCTTGTAAGGGTGTTAATGTCGGATGATCAAAGCTTTTTATTATTGCATTGAGGACTCCATCTATAATCTCGGTTGTGAAATCGCATTGAAAAAGCAGAGGAGATGAGACCGTACCAAAGCTTACTTGTAAATAATCAATCCGTATATATACTATCAATCGGGGTGTGTTTTTTTCCACTTATTGGACCTTACTTAATCAGCGAAAATCAGTGGTAAAACTTTATTGAACCAGTGGGAATCAGTAGTAGAATATTACTCAATCAGTAGAAATCAGTGGCAGAACCTTATTAAATCAGTGAAAATCAATGGCAGGACCCTACCGAATCAGTGGAAATTTGTAGCAGGACCTTACCCAATCAGTAAAAATCAGTGAGAATCAGTGGAAATTAGTGAAAAAGAACGCACCTTTAAGATATGTATTTTTCAACTAAATTTACCTAAACTGAACTGGACAAACATAAATTTTCTGATTTGAAGTGAACTAAAATAACCTGACTTGAAGAGTAGTGATATGACCTCATCCAACTCGTGTTTTAAGTTTATTTCTATGAAATTTTGATTTTTGATTGCAATTTTATCCTTTTTTTTTTTTTTTGAGGGATTGAATATTTTAACCTCACACCAAGGGGAGTTGGATGATCAATTTTTTTTAAAAAAAGGTGAAATTAGTCAATTTATATCGTGTGAACTATAAGTCGTCGTGGTGAAGTCAACACGCAAAGTCGTTCCTTTGGTATTGTTATGTGAACAACAATGAGTTTACCATAACCCTACCTAAGTGGACTAGGTGTATACCCCGTACGATGCACGGGCTTGTAGTTTACATTAGAAAATATATTTTGAATGATATCAAGAAAATATGTTAATGATTTATCAATACCGTCTATAATAACTAATATAGAAGTTACAAGTACAAAACCAAAGTTGTGCTATGTGAGTATAAAATTGTTTATGTGACATACAATAATAATTGTTTAGATTTAAATGATAAGTTAAATTTACATATTTTCATACTTTAAAAAAAGTTCAAATAAATAGTTAAATGACAGATTCACAACCGTGCACCATCTTGATATAATGTCCTTGTGGAATTTATACATTCATGTGCTTATTTAGTCCATAAATTTATCTACCGAGCTTATTAATAGCCAATATACTACTATTGGTTCTTATCTCTCTTTGATTTATATTTTTTTTTATATAAAATTACTTATGTGTCATGTAATGTGTTATGACAACGGTTTGATCCATGTAGATAAAATAATTTCCTTTCTTTTTTTATAGTTAAAAGAATTTATTGAAGAAAACAGTGTTTAAACCTACTTTATTCACATTATTTTACCAAATTAGCTTATTGCTCCATCTCCATGAACCATGTACTTTTGTTGAGGTAGAGAATCACTATGAAGATTAGATGCATATATAATACGTTAATTTATTAGTTAGTTTTAAAGTCTTTATGCATTTATTACTTTGACTACTTTACCTTATTAAATTCTTATATCTAGTTTTTGGTATAGTTTAGTTTAAGGTTTAATAATGTGCATGTATCATTCACTCAAATAAATAAATAAATGTTTATGTATCCTATTTATTAATTACTACTATATAATATGGTTCATATCCTCATTAATTGGTTAACTTGGCATTAGCTTTTGAATATAATGATGATTGGACATGGCAACATGCAAAACACGTGTGAATACAACAGCGCTATGATCAACTTTTATATAGGATCATTTTATAGTATGTTCTTTTTTCGAAAATTCATAGGCCAAAAACTTTCTTCAAGAAAATAGTTTAAGTGATAGGTTTACAATTAAATACCATTTTCACATGCTCAGTCAATCGAAATATTAATACCTCTACGTGCTTGTGTAACTCTATAACTTTCTACCATGCCAAAACCCATTACTAACGTTTTTGTTTCTCTTTGGTCTACATTGTATTAAAATTATTAATAATATTTTTTCATATAAAAATAATTTATGTTTAATGTCATGTATTATGCAGCAGTTGTTTGGATCCACATGGCCAAACTAATTTCCTATTTTTCTAATAAAAAGAAACTGGTTAAAAAAAATAATAGTTATATTTACACCAATTTTACTTAAATGTCATGTATTATATAGCAATTGTTTGGATCCACATGGCCAAACTAATTTTCTATTTTTCTAATTAAAAGAAATTGGTTAAAAAAATACGAGTAATAGTTATATTTACACCAATTTTACTTAAATATTGTACTAATTTACTACATTTATCCATCATCATGGAGAATCAGTTATAATTTTGTTTAATGTCATGTATTATACAACGGTTGTTTATTTGGGTCCATGTAGACAAATTAATATTTTATTTTTCTAATTAAAAAAATACTAAAAAAAATAATTATGTTACTTAACTATTCTACTAATCTATATATTTCTCCAACTTCCTGGAGAATCATTAAAAATTTCATATGTATAATCTACCAAAAAATGGATTATATATATTAGGAATATTTTCTCTTATAAATTAGATTCGTTGTACCTAGTTTTTAGCATAATTTATTTTAAGTTAATGTATCATATCTATGAAATTAATAATGTTCATGTATCTAATTAATTAGATAACATGGTTCATGTATTGTCATTAATTATTTGGATGACATGGCATTGCCTTTTAGATATGATAATGACTGGAATAGTGACATGGCATGACACGTGTCGATGCAGCGACTGTCATGATCCAACTTTATATATATATATATTAGATAAGATGTTTTATTTGTTTTATTCTTTTGGCAAAATATGGTTGGGTACAACAAGGTTAATAATTGTCCGGTACAACAAGGTCAGTTTCGTCGAAATCAAGACGGGTCCCTTGTTCACTCAAGATATGGTGAGGTTTGTGGTTTTAATTGGTTACAATCTTTCACTTGAGATTTGGGAAAAGGAAAATTTTGTGGTTCCTAAAGAATTTTGAAGTGGTAATAAAAACGCTTTGTTTCGGGTGGTTCTTACTTTGAGTTTATACGGTTTTATTGAATTTTTGGTGAGACGATGGTCACTTTTTAATATAGGTCACCATTCGTGATAAGGCATTGTTCTCTTCAACTGAATGGTACGTAGTGAAATGACGCAGAACGAAACAAAATGCCAAAAAACAAAATAGGTTGCATAATGGAATAAAATGTGAGACAAAATGAAAGCAAAGAATGAGATTTAGCAATAAATAGAACGGAACGACGCAGAACAGAACTGAATGCAATTTGAAGACGATGAAAAGAACATCGCCAAAGTGACTTATACATTTCTAAATAGCTAACGACCCCTTCTACATTGAGTTAACCTCACACAAGACTTAAAAGAGTTTTTTTTGTTAGAAACCACATTTAATATATGGCATTTTTTAACAAACCACCTTGACTTTAAAAATTATGTTTATAACAAACAACCTTCAAAAGTACTTTGAGTTGTGCGTGAGTAACCACGTAGCTTATTAGCATGTTTGGGCCTTGGCTACTAATATAAGACCATAAATTGTTACATACTCCATCCGGTCCATGAAATTCCTGACATTTGGAGAATGATACAAAGATTAAGGAAAACGCATTTGAGTACAAGAATTTCATCTTTATCTTTAAGAGAGAGAAAATAATGTTTTGGTGGGGACAAAATGATTTTCGTGGAAAAAGAAGGAGAAAATGATTGGGAACATAGGCACATGAAAGTGAGAAGGTAGAAGGGGTAAGATAAAAAAAAAAAAAAAAAAAAAAAAAAAAAAAAAAAAAAAAAATCTCAAATACAATGCGATATAAGAAAACGTCAAGATTTCTACAGTTCAGACATTAAAAAAGCGTCAAGATTTCTGGACCGGATGGAGTAATTGCAAACATGCAAAGAAAGAAGCTAAACGTAGTAGCTATTGGTTGGGCTTTAGTGCGTTCCGTGCGAAATTAAATGAAATAGGAAATTGGTATACAACTCAAAACTCACAAATTAAGAATTGGAACCATGAACACCAATAATCTCCTTAGGAGCAGATTAAGTCACAAAACAATATTACCATGTTAGCTATAATAAGCCATCTTAATATTGATATTTGTAAAATAACTTCACAATTTTGGAATTACTCCGAATTGTACACTAGTAATACTTTTATAATTGGGCTTATTAAAAGAGTGTTTATCACATAAAGAATGTTTCAATTCAAAATCAATTGACAATGGGTGGAGTAACTCCCTTAATTATAAACATCTCAAGACATTTTTTCTTGATCAATATGCAACGACAACCCACTTCAACATACATTGTTGGAAATGTATATACTTGCAATTAGGTAACATTCATGAACTCATAGAGGAGGCCACTAATTAGTTAGGGGTAAAACACTTAATCTCCATTTATTTTGGTTCAAAATGGATATAGGTGATTGGTTTGTTTTGAAAATATCATCAAAGGTGATTCTGAGAAAAAAAAGAAAAAGAAAAATTGGTTACAAGGATGCATGCCATAGCCTACAAATCATACGGGTCGGGCAAATCAAACCATCTTTGATAGGCCGACGGGCTCAAGTAGAGGAGGAGATCCTCCCTACAAAGAAAGGTAGATGAGATTTAATTATTCTCCCTACATGAAGATTTGAACCCCTGACCACTGGATTGTGAAGGTGGAGCACTTACCATTTGAGCTCCCACCTCAATACCTCATCCTCAAAAAAAAAAAAAAAAAAAAAAAACACATTTTAGTACCACAATCTTTGGTTTTAGTTTTCTATTGTATGTTTCAATTAAGCTCTAATATTAGTGGGATTTTTTTTTTAACGAGCTCAAGTGGTAAGTGCTTCTCCCTCACAACTCAGTGGTCAGGGGTTCGAGTCCTCATGTAGGGAGAATAATAAAAATCTCCTCTACCTTTCTTTGTAGGGAGGGTCTCCTCCTCTACTTAAGCCCGTCGGCCCATCAAAGATGAGTTGACTTGCCCGACGCGTGTGGTTTGCGGGCTATTGCATGCGTCCTTATAGCAAAAAAAAAAAAAAAAAAAAAAAAAAAAAAAAAAAAAAAAAAAAAAAAACCTCTCTGAATAGGCTCAAAGGCCATATTCTCAGTTTACTCTTTACTCACACGTAATGGGTTTTGGTAAAGATTTTACAGGGACCAAGGACCATGTTCTTAGTTTCATGTTGGATTGGGCTTTTCCAAGAGAGTGACGTTTACTGGATTTGTAGTCCTACGCCCACTGTTGTTCTTTAGCGGGCCTCTACAATCGATGTTGTCAATAAACTCTAGTATAATGGGGATACCCCAATTAGCCAGATTGGCATTTTTAAAATGCACTCCATACTAAGTTGGCATTTTAAATAATTCCGATGATAAATTGGTATATTTACCTTTTAACTCGGTCACTTAAACCCAATTAAGTCATCGGCGAGGAATCTCCGGCCATTTTTAAAATTTTTTATCTTTACTCCTCATTTATTACATTTCTGGACATTTTTGCTTCATTGGTGCAAATTTTAAAAACATAAAAAAAGGCTTTAAAACCCCAAAATAACACATGGCAAGATAAACTAAAGGAACCCCCATGATTGCCAGTTGAAACTCTCCACCTAAAATTCTTACCTCTGACATTACACCTCCATTATCAGAGAGAGAGAGAGAGAGAGAGAGAGAGAGAGAAACCTCCCACCTAAAATTTGTACCTCTAACATTACGCTTTCATTACGAGAGAGATTACACCTCCATTACCAGAGAGAGAACCCCCTCCCCCCATCTAAAATTCTTACCTCTGACATTAAACTTTCATTACGAGAGAGAGAGATGGGCTTCAGTTGATGTGAATTTGTTTTGCAATTGATTTTCCCCATTTTTAAAATCAAACCCTAATTTTAACTCTCCCAAATGACAGTTAGAAACCCCTAAACCCACTAACTCAGAATAAATACTAACCCCTCAAATTTTAGGTTTTAAAATATAAGGTGAAATATTTAATAAATGCCCAGAAATGCTACAAATGAGGAGTAAAGGTAAAAAAATTCAAAAAATGGCCGCAGATTCCTCGCCGACGATTTAATTGGGTTTAAGTGACTGAGTTAAAAGGTAAATATGTCAATCTGTCGTCAGAATTATTTAAAATGCCAACTTAGTACAGAGTGCAGTTTTAAAATGTCAATCTAGCTAATTTGGGGATATGTGCTTCTACTATTTATATTTTTTTTATCAACATGTGCTTCTACTATTTGACTGCTCGTCAATTGGGGTTATGTGCTTGGCAGTTGTTTTTTTTCTTGTTCTTTTGGATACGAGGAAGCCGACACTATTAAACTGTGGATTGGATAAATCCCGAGTATATGCAATAGCATACAAGTCACATATACCAGACAAAAGCCACCTAATAAATCTTGCAGACAGTCGTAAAATTCAACCCCACAACCAACTCACTATCCCCTTTCAGCGCATTTGTGCTTGGCCGTTGGCAACTAGGGAGGAGAACAAAAATTTTGACACAACTGTAAATGCAAGTTTAAAGGAAAAAAAGATTGCCACAAACGGGAATTCCAAAGGAATTAGCAAAGTTTTTGTACCATATATATACTATATAAAGTACACCAAGCAAAAGCCACCAAATAAATCTTGCACACCGTCATAAAATTTAACCCCATAACCAACTCATTACCCCTTTCAGCTCATTTGTGCTTAGTCGTTGGCAACTAGGGAGGAAAACAAAAATTTTAACACGAACTGTAATTCCAAGTTTAAAGGGAAAAAAAGATTGCCACAATTAAGAATTCCAAAGAAATTAGCAAAATTTTTGTACCCATATACTATATAAAGTACAACAAACTCAAACTACAGAATTTATGATCAATCATACACAACAAAGAAATAGTAAGTAACTAAGCAATGCCAATTTCAGCAATGCAAAGACTATAATAACATAATTTCCTATATATAAAACAAAATTTACTAAAACAAACCAATGCCGTAATTCCTATACACTCTCCCAAGTCGAAATCGACTTCAAATCAACGACCACATAGCAAAAGAGGAACAAGAACAACCGAAATTATGCAGAAACTACACAACTGCAACTGCTTTACGAGGCATATCTAGCAATGCCATTGTTAACGTAGAAGCCCTTGCTGGCTTGCTCGTGTTATTCGAATATGTACGATCGACTGGTGCACTAGCTTCCATCCTTTCGCAAGGGCTGAACCACTTCGCTTGCACGTATTTTTGCTTCCTCCATGGTGCAATATGCATTTTCTTGTCCTTCATGCATTTCTTAGCAGCCGAGCACAAGATCTTGATTAGGGCTCGTAACCTTTCGACTTTCCCAACGAAAACTTCTGGCAATCGACTGATTAATTGGTTGTAATCTTCACTTGCTCTTGCCATCTCAAACTCTGCTCGAAAGTTCAACTCGATTATTACCCTTATTTCTCCTCTCTTTGAACTTGAATTGTCGATTACATCCAAGTATGTATGCTCACCTGAACAAGAAATCGCAGAGGGAAATTGAGTTCGACATAAATGTTAAAAGTGAATTAGAACTAGTATCATTCTACGTCGGAAACATTGAGGTAGAAACATTAACACGTAAGTAAAGTCGACTAGCACGTATTGTGAATTCATGATAAATGTGACAGTAACCATTGGTTTGACATGGATCTAGATCTATCAGTGACAATGAGTCCTTCAACTTAATAGTCCAATTACAGTATATTCACACATTCATCACCCTACATTATTTGTTTTTTATTGTTAAAATATCACACAATTTCTCATATTTCCTACGTGTATTTTATTTTTAATACAAGTAAAGACACAATCATATTATTCTCGTGTCATTTTCTAGTGATCAAGCCAACTTATGCTAACATCACGTCGACGCTGACAAAGATATCACATAACAGCTACATCTACATAATATCTTGAACCTCAAATTGTTTAATAACATTCAAAGGTTACTCCACACAAGCACCACATATGACATTTATAATATCCAGCTACCCAAGATAAGGTTTTACAATTTTAATATTATAGGTGAAATTGAAATGCGAGATTTCGATCCAAACTCAGTCAAGAAAATGTGTCTTATGACACAAATCCAGCTCATAAAACTACCAACTTGTACTGAAACTTCTTTTGACATTCCACTTGACTATGTTAAAGGTAAATTTTGGCTTAAAATAACCAAAAAAATGTTACTCATCTCGCTCAAAAAGTTGGACAAAACAGTACATGTTTTATACTCCTAGTAGATGATACCTCAGTACAAAATGTTTATCGTCCTGAAACAGTTTTACACAAGATCTTCTGTTGCACAAATATTCAGAACTTTATGAAGGCAGTGTGAATAACATGAAAAACAAATGCACATTTACCCTAAGGACATTTTGGCTAACAAAGAAATTACGTACAAATAACTGTACAAGTAACTCAAATTTGACAATTACCTGAAGGGATATCAAGTGAACTTCTCCATTTGGATCGGCAAATGGCACTATTGTAACCGGCATTCTTGAGCCTATTGCAGACTTCTTTCATCAAGCAAATTCTGCAATTATTTCCGGCTTTGCCACACTTGCAGTAACTCCCTTGGGTTTCTATTTCCTTTAATGCCTCTTTTGTGGCATTTCTGATCCCTGATTCAAGAGCTGTTGTTCGGCACAATGTCCCCTGTAGTTTGAACAACAAGATAAAAAGACAATAGTTAGTTCAACATACTCTCACATTGCATACCTTTTATTTCAGGAGCACTAAATCAAACCATACTTTAATGTCTTGTGTAAAATGGTAAAACAGTCAGACGTAACACTTTCTATTTTCATAGATCGTGAGACGTCTTATATGAGTTTTTATGATGTTGCAAACTCGTATTCCTATATGGAAATTCTTAATGGTACTTCCTTAAGCATAGATGTTCCTTAGAATCCTTACCATTAATAATTCAATCACTTTCAAAGATATCCCACATTAAGTACAAATGATTCATTATAATGAAAACAAATACACATAATTGTATGTAAGATCTAACCAATAAATTTCCTCCTTTACATGTTCATCAAATTAATTTAGGCAACCAACCAACCTCCTCTGTTATGGTTTTCCCTCCTTCAAAATTCTCAATTTCAGCAAAAAAAAAAAAAAAAACAATTTCAATTTCAATCATTGTACACCTTACATATCTCCTTAACAAACATTTTAAAACTACGTAAAAAAAATTAACTCAACCAAAAGTTTAAGCGGATATTTAAAAGCCTAATCAATTTTTAAAAAAAAAAATAAAAAAGAAATGTACATACCTGTAAAACATTATGCTGCTCATTCCAATACTTTCTATTCTCCTCCAAACTAACCCCACCATCATCCTCTTCCTCTTCTTCCTCCATTACCTGATCAAACACATCAACCTCACCATACCCATCACTACTCTCCACAGACCCCTCCAAAAACCCGAACACCGAATCCGACGAGCTCACCGTAAGCTCGTCGGCGAAAACCATATTATTAACATTCCGCCCTCCGCCGCCGACATCCTCGTACGTCAAAATTCTCCTCCCCGCCGCCGCCGGAAACCTCGCCGGACCTCCGGTGATCGCCATTTTCTCTCTCCTCTCTACCTCTCTTTCTATTTTCTCTGAAAAAATGAGCCCACGTGTGATATTTTTAGGCACTGAATTGAGTTTTTTGTGGGATTGGTAACCACAAATTGAGTTAGAGGCGGTGGTTGAGTTGGAGAGAGAATAATGGGGGGTGGGGGGAGGTTATGTTTATATACCCTGGCTGGGGAGAATGGGGTTAGAGTGGGGCCTACGTGAATTTGTTGCTACGGGTCGCCGCACATTGCACATATATGTGGTGGACCAGCCAGCTAAGGTCCACGTCAGTGTTTTGCCCGCCTAATCATTCTATCTCCCGCTTTCTTCTCCTTTCTGGATATACTCCAAACTCGAGAATATTCTCATCCTTTTAGTTTCTCTCTCCTTTTTCTTCTTCTTATCTTGTTGTTGTTGGTGGTGGTGTTTACTACAGTATTTTTTGACTCTTTTTTCTTTGTTTCTGCTACTGTTTGTCTACTTGATTGGAGAAAATTTAGGCGACCCTCATCATCCCTCATGCTTTAGCCTCTTTCATTTCGTCGTCTTCAAATTGAATTTTGTTGCGTTTTGTTTCTTTCATTATAATCCGTTTGGTACTTGAGTTTTTTTTACCCCGCGCTTCAATATTCTTTTATTTTGTGTCAATGAGTCACGACGTAACTCCTTCGGGGTCGTGGCTCAACAGTAACATTATTAAGATTAAGGGCTTTGTCAATATTGTCCAAGGTTAGGGGTTTAAGACTTGCTTGAAGCATCTTTCTCTCCCCTCTGACCTGTCTCAGTGTGTGGGACTGTTAAGTCCTCTCACGACTAATTCTCATACAATGGCCTAGGGGTGAGTCTGTATGAACCGGTGCGGGCTTCCGGTTGTCGTATCGGGTTTGATTTTGTGTCAGTCTCAAAATACGTAATATAAAATTGAAGATAGTTACATTTCAAGATAATTTTTGTGTAATCGTATCAGATTCGAGTCATTCATATCATGTCGTGTTTGTATAACTTCTGATCGTATTCGTATTGTGTTAGCCTGTCAGACATTGACACTGTTAGGGAATACTCCTCCCTCCGTCTCAAAAAAACCTGAACCTTTGTTTTTTCACGGTCTTCAAGACACCACTTTGACCGTAAATAACTATAATTATATGAATATACAAATTATAACAATACGATTTTTTGAAAGTACTTTTAAAAATGAATCTAGCAAAAGTATTTTCATAATGTGAATCTTTGTATATTTTCATAAATTAATGGTCAAAGTTTGTTAAGTTTGACCTTCAAAAATCAAAGGTTCAGGTTTTTTTTGAGACGGAGGGAGTATTATATATTCTAGTATTCTTAGAAATATTAGGAATATTATTCTAGTACTCTTAATAGGAAAATTATTCTAAATTAGCATATATTATAGAGAATGTGTGATCTAGAGTTTCCATAACACTAAAACTCCCTACCTATAAATAGAGATTAATAACATCCATAATAATCAACATTCTATTATCTTTCATGATATCAGAGCTAATCTAAAATAATATTCCTAAAAGTACTAGAATAGTATTTCTGAGATTACTACTATAATATACTCTAACAAACACCTCAAACAAAAAAGGTGGCTGGCTTAATTTTGTTAGCATTGCTTAGAAAGTTAGAATGATGTGAGTTAACAAGTAAATAGGGAAATACGTCATATTTTTAGGGGTCATTTGGTTAGGGGTAATGAAATGAATTTTTAGGCTAAAATAGTAAGGTGAAGTGGTGAAGAGTGTAAAGATTAAGGAGAGTAATGGAGAAAATGAAGAAAAATGGGGGAATATCACTACCTTAATGGGAGGTGGGTTTGTATTATCCCCCAATTGGGAACAATCATTATCCTCCTTCTCACAAAATCTAACCCCTGCTATATTACATATTTCCCATTTTAGCCTATAAATTTATTCCATTACTCCTAACCAAACGATTCCTTAGAGTGCTTGCAATGAGGATGCTCTTACCATGTCAATGGAACATGAACATAGTCTTATAGTGGAAAAGAATACATTACACTTATACATGGTCATGTGATATTAATCAGCGTATTGGTATGGTTATGTGTACATCATGTCATCATTTCGTTCTCATCCTCACCCCCTACATTCCAGAAATTTTCTGGTGTTTTAATAACACCATCTGGATTTGTTATCCTCTAATACATCCTTGAAAATAGGGGAGTGGTTTTAGAGTATTTGAAAAAAGAAAAATTGGTTTGAAAATATTCTATTAGTTAGATAACACCACATAAGTAAATAGTTGATTTGTTACTGAAACACTTAAAAATTTTTGCCTACTTCAATGCAGACGAAGAAAACGTGAGAAGGTGGGCCCAAGGAAGTAACAGCCAACTAGAGAATGGTTTGATGTTGATCTGATCTAGATTTCTCTTCTCCACGTGTCATTTTTTGTTCATCTGCTGATTCAGATTTTATCTCAATTGTTGGTTTTTTTTTTTTTTTTTTTTTTTTGAGTGAAGATTTTATCTCAATTGTTAGCCATTACGGAAACCAAATGCTTAATTTTTATCCATAATCGGGAGTATTAGGCAGACAGGTTGGTTCAGGAATATAATGAGTGATTCATCATGATTAGGTTAGTGGCCATGATTTTATGTCAATATTTGTTGCCTTAGCTTGTGGGTACTAGGTTGCTTATGGGATAAACTCTTTTTTTCTAAGCCAATGAAGTGCGGTTGAATGGTAAAGACTTATTCATCAATAATTAAAATTAAGGGTTCAAATCTCGTTTTGGAGTAGCTTTATATTTCTTGGTCAGTTGTCCCATTCTTTAAGATGCCTACAAGTTAGCGCGGGGAAATAGTCACTATAATCGACAATAAATATCCTTAGTTGTGAACCAAAAAGAAAAAAATTAGTTAATTCCCAAACCATGTTTGTATAATTTTAAGGTATTAATTTGGTCATTATTAGGTAATGCTCAATTATTCTGAATCGTGTTTTGAAATCGAAAGTTTTGTCGTAATTATTTGTGATATTTCACATGGCTATGACAAGGATAGGATAGGCGATGGAGGTTTCAATGTTCAAACCCCACATGTCTAGTCTTTAGAGATGGGTATTAAGTGGTAACGAAGTCTAATAGGCTAAGGTTATGTTTGGCGCCAACAGCTAATTTTTCGATAAAAGTTACAGTTTGAAGTTTGTAGCTAGTGTTTTTTACTTTCTGTTATTAAACAGTTTGCCAGATTATTTTCACTATGCAGCTACAGCTACAATTAATTTTGTGAAAGCTATCCCTATAAGCTTTCACCTACATCTACATATACAACTAGTTTATTAGCATTTCGTAACAATTTTAGGCATTTTTCTACTAATGTATTTCCTTTAATGACATTGGATAGCTAAAGCTGCAACAAAGTTTGCCAAACATTGCCTAAATTAATCTCCAAAATCTACAAAGAAATTGAATCAGAAGTTTTTAATAAGAAAAAATATCGATATAAGTACATGCATGCCTTAGGAAATCCGAAATTCCCAAACCAATATATGAAAAAGATGCACAAGCGGCTTGTGTTCTACAAGCAAGAGAAGGAAGTTAAAAAAAAAAAAAAAAAAAAAAAAAAAAAAGTAAAGTAAAGTGAGTGGAGACTAGTGTCCCTCATCAGAAAAATTAAGGGAGAAACATTAATATTTAAGTCAAGTGGATTATTCCTTCTATTGTCAATTGAGGAGTTGTATGTTATCATCACATCATCTAAAGGTTGAGGGTTTGAATCTTGTGAATAGAGAAACTAATTAATGGGAGCACTTTACCCCTTTGTGGGCCGACCCGGTGCAAACAGGATTAGTTTTGGCCCAAAAAGTTTAGGTGAACCTATGATTAAACGAAAAAAAAACTTCATCAGATTGAGAAGGTGGATATTTTAGCATCACATCGCAAAGGGACACCCCTAGGAACATGGGATGCCCCTGGGGGTCGGGTCCCTAATAGACATGTAAGGCCGTTTTTACAGAGCACCAATGTAAGGGCCCGAACACTAAACGCATGGATATCGAAATTTAGGGATCCTGATGACCCTCTCGGGGCATTGAGGGTCCTTTAAGGTCATGATAGAACCCTCGGAGAAGTTTGGGCAAAAATGACAGTCGGGCCCCCGGAAGTCGAAAATCAAAGGCTATAATCCATATGTTCTTTTGGGCTCCCGGGAGGCCTCGGAATGAAGGTGGATATTTTGCACCACATCGCAAGGGACACCCCTAGGGAACATGGTAGTCCCCCGGGGTTCGTTATCGGGTCCCTGATAAGCTTGTAATGGTGTTTTTTCGAAACACCAATGTAAGGGCCCGAACACCGAACGCATGGGTGATATCAAAGTTCGGGGATCCTAATGGACCCTCCTGGGGCACTGACGGTACTCTAAGGTCAAGATAGACCCCCCGGAGAAGTTTGGGTAAAAATGAAATTCGGGCCCCGGGCCGGGAAGCCGAAAACGTAGGCTATAATCCACGTTTTTTGGGCTACTGGAGGGCCCGGAACGAAGGTGGATATTTTTGCACTACATCGCAGGGACACCCCTAGGGGACATGAGAAGTCCCCGGGGTCGCTTATACAGTCCCTGATAGGCTTGGAAGGGCATTTTACGGGACATGGTGTAAGAGCCTTAACATCGAAGGCACGGGTAATATCGAAGTTCGGTTGATCCGGATAACCCTCCCAGAGCACCAAAGATTCTCTAGAATCATGATAGAAGCTGACGGTTATTTTAGATATACCTATGAACAACGAACAAGGACGTCAAACAAAACAAATAAATGAACAAAAATACCTAAGAAAAAGATAACTAAAAAAGTAACTAAAACACCCAAACTAATGTACTAATTATTGTCTTGAAAAGGCCAATAGTCGTGCCCTAAATTATCTCGGTCCCTTTAAATAGGAGTCAAAATCCAAAGATATACCTATCGATACTGAAAAACCCTAGCCTACTCTCTCCTCTCTTTCACATTCTTTCTCTCTACAATCTTAACTTTTAGTAGAGTATTTTTCAGACCGGGGGGAGGGGAGCTGATTTAGGCCATTTCCGACCTGTAATTGATGTTTTTCATTGTGATTGATGTTTTTCATTACGTTTAATCTTGATTTCTAGTTTTTTTTTTTTTTCGTTCTGAATAGAATAAATTTTCTCCCTTCGTGGAGTTTTTAGGGATTTTCATATCTTCTTTTCTATAGGATTCTCTTTTTCCCCTATTGTGAGACTTATCTTTAGTAGAAACAA
The DNA here is from genome assembly GCA_038025085.1 of Tetragonia tetragonoides. Taxonomy (NCBI): domain Eukaryota; kingdom Viridiplantae; phylum Streptophyta; class Magnoliopsida; order Caryophyllales; family Aizoaceae; genus Tetragonia; species Tetragonia tetragonoides. Next base: position 5,728,435 of record CM076148.1, on the reverse strand, counting down.
TTTGAACTTGGGGATCCCACAAAGGTTTGTGGGCAAGCAATTGCGTTACTTGTGGTGAAGATAGATAAACCAAAAGAAGCACATGGTTACTATGCATGTTGGGAGTTGCATCTGAGTATTCTAGTATATTGATTTGTTAGCGATTTTTTTTTTGTTATTTTTATTAATTTAGTATAATTTAGGGTTATTTTTATTGCACTTGCGAGCCGTATGGCTTTTATATGAATAAAAATCTCATATTCAATCCCCCTCTCTCAATATAAAAAAACCCTAAAGATACCTAATCTGACCCATAGATTACATAAACTCTAGAAAATTAAAAGTTATATCAATAAGCGGCGAACAAAAACATGCCTCAATAATAGTAGAAACTCATCCGCTTCTAAGAGATGAATTAATCATGAAATCAATGAAAAACAATGTCTAATGTACACAAGTCCTCAGTTATTTATAGACAACTAATTTATTCATTAGGATTATATACTCCACTTGTTTCTAAATTTAATAGAGTGTTGTATTTTTGTTTTTTGGGTGTTAGGCTATTTTTAGGTTGCCCCTAGTCCACAGCTTTTAAATATCCTGGTTCCCGCAGCCTCTCGAGTAGCACCTACTATATACTCTACTTCGTGTATATATCAGCTTCCAAGTTCCAAGCCCTTTCTTCCATTGAAAACAACGTACTCCCTCCGTTTCTGTCAAACGCTACCATTTGCTTTTGGTACAAAGACCAAGGAAAATTGATTTTGTCATGTGTTTTTCTCTTCTACCCTCAACATTAGTCACATTTAGATGGGTGGATAGGAACTTGAGGAGAGAGAAAGAAGAGGGTGGGGGACTGGGGGCTTGGGTTTTAATGGAGGGTAATATTGTAAATGACTAGTAAATTGTTTACCAAGTAAAGAAATGGGAGTGTTTGTATGAAACATCCATTTTAGGCAAATGGTAGCGTTTGACAGGAACAGAGGGAGTATATAACTTCTCGTGATGTCATAAAATAGCGCAATTTGGTGAAAACTACCTGAAAATTTTTATTTTTTGCCTAATACTTCCTGAATTGTTGTTATTTGTTCAGTACCACCTTAAAAGTTGATTCCGCCCTGTGAGTCACCCCTTAAGTGATTTCCAGACCAAATTCCTTACTTTTCTTCCCGTTTTTCCCTCACTTGTGCAACACATTTCTACTAGAATTAAAGCTCAACAAAATATATATTCAATTTTAATTTTTCTTGCCTCCCATCCATGGTTTTCCCTTCTCCCTAATTCCCCAATTCACAATTCCTCCTGATCTTCTCTCCTCCCCATCCTTGACTTCCCCTTTTCCCCCATCTCCACCAACAACAAACCCCCTCTCTCTCCTAATCCCCATCACCACCACCACCACTCTCCACCTCTCGCTGCTTCTCCATCATCGATTTTCCTCGTCTTGGGCCTACTTTTATTGAGGAAAAGATCGAGGTAAATAAATTGATTCCCCATCATTGGTTTTCCTCCTATTGGGTTTATTTTTATTGAGGCAAAGAGGAAATGAAAAAGAGTTGATGTTTATTAACATGGATCTCCTGAATTTCGCGATCACAATTGGATATGGTGGATGGAGAAATGTCAACAATGGCAAAGAGGATAAATGGGAAAAAAGAATGGAGAGGAATAATGGGGAATGACTTGTTTTTAGGTGGGATTGGTGAGGAAAATTAGGTTGTTAATAATTAATTAATTAAATGGTCAAATCAGTGTTTAATAGGTTAAATAGGGGTAGTTCATTTAACTAGACATGTGTTGCACACGTGAGGGTAAAACGGGAAGAAAAGTAAGGAATTTAGCCCGAAAATTACTTAAGGGGTGACTCACAGAGCGGAATCAACTTTTAATGTGATACCGAACAAATAGCAACAATTCAGGAATACTAGACAAAAAGTGTAACTTTTCAAATGGTTTTCACCAAATTGCGCCATAAAATATCAACAGACAAGTTTTCGTCAAATATCAATATTAATGGAATAAGTTGACTAAAATACACTAGGAAAATGTCTAGAATGTACATGATCCACAACCACTACTTCATTAGCGCCCCAAAAATAACTAATTTATGTTTGATACGAGCTGTGATTAGTGTTATGTTGTCCGGTTTAAAATACAGGACTACCCCGAATCCTTCAGACTACTTTAGTCAGGATTGGCCCAGAGACCATAATTATGTATTCCCAACACGCAATATCGATCTCCATTCAGAAAAATCGGCACTCAATCTCATTTAAGAAAAATGAGTGTCAAACCACTTAAAAGATTTACACCAATCACTTGTTGCATGGTCAAGATGTTTTTAGTTTAGAAAACTTTTATCCTAAAGAACTAATTCGCGCGTATGGTGATGACGAGGTCTGGGAAATAATTGCAATTACATAACTATTGAGATCAGTATCATGCTAAACTCATGTTCTCTTCAACGAAATGGTGAAGGACGGTGAGAAACGGAACGATGTGGAAGGAACAACGCGGAAAATAAAACAAAATGTGAGACAAAATGAAGTACAAAATGCAGAATGAAAAGGCGAGGAATAAAATGAACAGAACAGATTGAAACGAAACGGAACGGAACAGAACAAAATACAACATAGAAAAGACGGAAATAACTGGCCCAAATATTGCTTGGCATGCCGCAAAATCAAAATTCTACATTGATGTTCATGCAAATATCAATAATCATATATATATATATATATATATATATATATATATATATATATATATATATATATATATTCATTTCGTGTGGTCACGCCACGTGGGATGCCACACAAGCGCCTATATTCATGTGAGTGCGACACGTGGGATGCCACGCAGCGCCCAAATTCGTGTGGTGATGACACGTATGCAGCCACCTAAGCCACCCATCCAAGTGGGTCAATCATTAATGCGTGATCATAAATACAACATAATATAATTATTATAATATTATGCAAATTATAAAATAAAATAACTTTTGTTATGCAAATTTAAAAATCATAATTCTTACTCCATTGGAACAAGTTCTGAAAATACGTCAAAATGAGATACATATGTACTATGTCCTATAAAAGTGGGTTCTTTTCATGTGAGAATGACAGGTGGGACACCACATGAGAGGGATATGTTCGTGTGAAGATAACACATAGGTGTCACACCGGTATACGTATAAAAGTGAGTCCAATTCATGTGGGCATGATACATAGGACACCTCATAGGAGGTGTAAATTCGTGTGACGATGGAACCTAAGCGTCATGTAAGCAAAGCTTGCCACATAACCTAAGAACTCTTCATCCAAGTGTCACTCATGAATGCCTCATCATAAGTCGAAATATTATAAATATTACTTCAATGGATTGGATTTGAAAAAACCTTCAAAATGAGATATATATGTCCTATAAAAGTTGGGTCATTTCCATGCGGTAATGACATGTAGGATGCTACATAAGAGAAAATATTCGTGTGAAGATGACACATAGATGTCACATGTGCACAACTTGGCCACATAACTTAACGAATCAATTCAAGTGTCAGAATTTATTATTACTCGAATTTATTAATTTTTAATTTATGTGCATATTATTTCAAATTATAAAAAAAAACATATCTTAAGTTACATAAATCTAAAAATAATAAATCATAGTTGATTAGATTGGTTTTGAAAATGTTTGGTATAAATTAATTGGATAAGACACTTAAGATATCCATATTTATATTACATTAGTTGTAAATCACACTTGAATATTAGTAATGAAAACATATATTCTAAATATTTTGAATTTGTTAATAAATATATTATATTTATAAGAAAAACGGAGTCATTTTTCATATACAGATGTCATATGGACGGATATTTCGTGTGGGGGATGAAACATGAACTTCAACTCATCATCTACTCCAGTGCTTTCTTAGCAAATTAATTAAGACTTTAATATAGCACTTTAGACATACTTATGTAATACAAATGTCACGCAAACGAAAAGTAAGATTTAAGTAACACTACTTATTATAAGTTATTATGTTGAAATTTACGAATGTTATTGAACTACCTAGCACATTTAAGAAATAAATATTTAGGATCAAATTGTTGATTATAACTTTAGAAGGTGGAAGTTTTTTGCTCACCACTAATTGATTTTATTCAATTACCAAAAATCCAATTACAATAAGAGAGTGAATTTTAACTAGAGAGAGAATAATTAATCTTTATTTTTTTTTCTTTGGAACTTTTAAAATAGGCTCAAATTATGTTCATAAATCAATCAATTTTTACATACATTCTATTTTAGATGTAGATCAACTAGATATTTAGAAGTAAATTATGAAATTATACTATTATGTTTAAGAATTAGCATGCATCCTATGGATAAAATTTTTGTTAACATAAAATTAAATGTATTTCACAAATAATATTTATAATTTCAAACCATAAAATTTTAATGTCTTTATTAAATATATTAGTAAAAATATTTCTCTTTTTCTTTTCGTGTATGCACGACATGCAAGACGCCACATAGAGGCCCAAAATCGTGTGACAGTGACACCGAAGTTTCCATATTAGCAAAGCTTGCAACATAGCCTAACAATTCATCATCCAAGTGTTTCCCCTTAATGCCTCAAAATTAGTTAACTTTATTACATATTTATTAGCATATTTTTATGTTAAAAAATAAAATAATTTTAGTTCTTTCAATGGAGATATATGTGACCTTTACAAGTTGGGTCCTTACCATGCAGTGATAACATGTAAACGACACATAAAAGGGAGTGTTCATGTAAAGATGATATGTTGACGTCACATGTGCAACTTTGTCACATATCTTAACAAATCATGATCCAAGTGCCAAATGATCAATATCACTCGATTTGATTATATGATTAATTTGCTTATTATTTCAAACTACAAAATAAAATATATTAAGTTACGTAACTCTAAAATATAAATATCTTACTTCATTAAATTATATTTTCTTATTCTTTTGTGAAGTTTGAAGTATCCTCAAATTATTTTCATAAATTAATTTTTTTTACATTAATTTTATTTTAGATGTAGATCAATTTAAAAGGGCATTTTATACAAAAATATTAAAATAGTCAAATATAAAATTAGTTGTGCGGAATACAACAGACATGAGGTATCACCTAAAAAATTATCTATATTTCCGAGAGACATTTACGAGTCCGTGCTTCTAGTATAAAATAAAATTATGTTGACGTGAATAATATAGGGCTACAGGCTATGATCTCACATCTTGTCACGCCATTTTAACTTGTAAGGAATCAAATTACATGAGCTCTATTACATATTTTCCAATAATCCTAATTAGTATTACGTATGATAAAAATTGAAGTAGGTGAGTATATGCATTCAAACAAATGTTACACGTAGAGCAATTATACATATTAGGACCAAATATCAGGAATATGAATAATTATGAAATTAGAGCAAGAGCTCCCAGCACAGTTAGTGCGGGACTCCCTCGGACTTGGGCAGTGCTCGGCTTCGAGGATGCTCATCCCCCTCCCCCCTAATATAACAGACTATAAATCAGGGAGACCTAGTCAGCCACCCCTATCCAAAAAAAAAAAATAATAATTATGAAATTATGATGGGGAAGGGCCGAGAGATTCTTTGAACTAGAGACGAAGGCAGACGTGTCATCTTCTGTCCTATGCTCCCCATAAATGTTTGGAGGAATTGAAGTTCTGTGACTCCAGAGTCAGTGCCATCTTATTCATACCGAAGTGTGTAGATAAGAGTAGCTAGTAACGATATGTGTAGGGTATGTAGGGTATAGATTGCTGATTGAGTTTATTAGTATGTTGATCTCTCTATCATCATTTGCACTAATTTATGTCGCTCGACTAATCTAGACTATTAGCTCAATTGACTTTCTTTAGCCTTTTCATTTATGAGTGATTTCTAATCAT